>JALMGJ010000001.1:129807866-132510366 GCA_023362775.1 Charina bottae
ACAGGTATATTAATTGCTAAGCACTTTTCAAGAACTCCAATTGCACTGTTTGATGTTTTTCTTTTGTTAGTTCTATTCTATTTCCTACTGCTAGAAGATAATGTGCTCATATTTTAATTGAATCTCCTTTTATAATCTTGTGAATTTGTTAATTTTGATCCATGACCCAAGAGTGTTATTTTTAAAAGGACTGCTTATTGTTGTATGATTTGTTGAAGAGGTACAACTAGTAAAGTCACTGTGTCTTTGGTAAATTGTCCAGAATTTTAAAACATCTGTTACATGGGTAACATCCTTCTCTTCATATTTTTAGAGAACACCAGACAGTATAACCATCTCCATTCCTTTACATCTGATGAAGCCAGTTTTTATACTACACCATGACATGGCTACTGTTTCCACATTCCGAAGACTATACATAACATACCTAGTACATATACTGATGACTATTGTTTGCCTGCTTTTAAATAATTGCCATATTTTATATACATCTGATTAAAATGATTTAGGAACCCATTCATTCATTTATATGCTGTCCATTCAATTGGCTTAGAAGAACACTAATATCAAACACCAAATTCTCTAAAGTGCTAAAATGTAAAACAGTAAAATGCCCTGGTTATAAAGTTCAGTTTTAAGATTGTCAGAAGTGAAATTGAGTACAGTTATTCTTTTACATAATTGTCATAAGTGACTCCATTTTGACTTCATTCTAACCCTCTGTATGGGTCAAGTCAGAGGGTATCATAAGTTCAACAGTCATGACTCAGAATATTGCAAGGGGCTGTAATTAACCACAAGTCATCCTAGAGAGAGATAGGTAAACAACTCTACTTGTGTAGACAGCTAAATCTCATCAAGAGAGAAATCCCATTGTAAAGAAGAAATAAGGAATGTTTTCTTTTGGAGCACAGAGAAGGAAGTGAGACATAAACTCCAGGGTCATCACGTCCCCAATCAACAGGGAAGGGAACTGGGACTTATCTAAGAAGGGAGGTTTGAAGGGGGAATGCAGGGGAGGGAATTTGGGAGAAGTTACAGGCGGTCGGAGGTATTGTAAAACGTCGGGGTGAGGTATAAAAAGAACCTGTGTCCTTGTGTTCACGTGTGGGCTTCCTGTCAGCCAACCTTGTGGCGTCAGGAGTGACATCCTTTTGCAAAAGATAAAATAAACCTTGATACTGTTAATTACTGTGTGGTTTATTTCGTGAGCTCTGGTTTGCATCTCACAATCTCCCTCTTAAACTATAATAAGGAAGGGACCAGCCTCAAGTCCAATGGCATTTTTCCACACAATGGATCCCATCACTTATGCTACTGATGTTATGCATATTTGTGGCAAGGCCTGCAAAAGGTTCCACAATGAATGCAAGAAAGGTGTGAAAGAGGAGGCATTCCTTTGGGTAATTTGGGCTTAAGCTGTGAGCATTCTGAATTTGGCTCAGAAAGCAACTGGTAACCAATCTGGGGATGATATGACAGTTCCTAGAAGTGCCATTCACCCTTCATGCTACTGTGGTCTGGGTCAGTGCAATTTCCAAGCCATCCTCAAGGGTTGCCCCACAGACAGTGCACTGCAGTAATCCAACACTGTGCTTGCATCACTGGAACCCAGTCTTTCTCCTCCAAGTAGAGATGCAACTAGTTAATTAGACAAAACTGATAAAAGGACCCTACCTTTCTGCTTTTATTGTACGATTATCCCAGTATCAGTGCTGAATCAAGAAAGATCCCCAAACTGCAAATCTGTTCCTTAAGGGAATCATAATATGCAAATCACCCAAACCTGGGAGTCATTCATCTTCAACAGCCACACAATTCCTGAACAAAGTTTCTGGGTAGAGGTTACTCTCCACATGTCAATCAACAGAGAAAACAGCTAATAGCATTGGGATTTTAGAAGAAAGGAGGCGGCCACTGTTGATAGAAAAAGGTGAAAGAGGGCCCTCACATCTGTCCTTCACTCATGGAGATTCCAACCATGAGCTAACAGGAAAGAAGTACAGCTGAACATCATCATGGTAACTAACTCCACACCTGCTCATAATTCTTCCCAGTGGCTTAATATAGATGCTAAACAAAAACATTGCAGGACATCCTCCCCCCCCCCCCCCAATTCCTCAGGAGTTGAACAAAGGTCTCCCATTATCCCCTTCTGATACTGCATCCAAAAGGATAAGAGCAGAACCACTCACTGGAAAGCACACTCCAAGCCCCAGGTTATTCAAATACATCATGATCAATGGTCAATGACATCAAAAGCTTCTGAGTGATCCAGGAGTACTGACAGTGTTGCAATGGAAGATAAAGGCAACTGGTGCTATCTCTGTGCCAAATCTAGATATAAATCCAAACCATATGATAGAATATATGGACTTCTAGGCTCTCTTTCACCTTCTACCAACAGTGGCCTCCTCCTTCCTTCTAAAATCCCAATGCTATTAGCTGTTTTCTCTCTTGATTGACATGTGGAGAGTAACCTCTAGCCAGAAACTTTGTTCAGGAATTGTGTGGCTGTCGAGGTATGGGCTCTACTTTTTGTGATGGAAGAAGCTATTCTATAGGTTGGCCCATGCTATTCCTTGTAGTTATAAGCAATTTAATTTTATTCAGCAAGTGTTTTTTTTACCACAGCTGTGGACCGTAGGAGGGAAGAGAGAATAGGAGTCTGGATTTATCCCTCTTCTCTGCACATTTCTTTTTGTAGCTCCTGCTTGATAAGTGAACAGAATAATCATGTTTAAAGTACTGCATATGTAGTTATCCCACACATCTAGTTTTATCCCCAAGTAGCCTGTTACATTTAGGTCACATTCACATTTCACATAACAAATGTTTTCTTATATTGACAATGCACTGCGGGAAGCTTCAGTCTCATGCAATCTCTTTCCTTTTCTTCTTGCTTAAAAATTGGGGAGGCTAACTGAAATTTCTCCTTACTGTTTGAACAATAACTATACTTTGCACAATTCATAAATAGTTAACAACTTAGGATGGGAACCAACTATAGTTCCCCTGAATGAAAAACTGGTTTATTTTAAACCATGAACTGAAGCTTGTCTCCTAAGTGAAGGAGAAAAAAGGGAGGAATATGTAAGCCAAAGGTTATCCCAAAATGATTTTTTAAATTATTATTATTATTATTATTATTATTATTATTATTAAAAAGATGTGTAAGAACATTCTTGAAGAAAGATTTGATTCTATGTTGGTTAAATCACACAGTGGCAAAAGAGGCAGTCAAATTGGTCCTTCATAGTACTTATTTGTCTTAAACATTAATATACTGATAAAAAATTTCTTGTATGAAAATGTGAGAATTACTGATTCAAAATTTTATTAATTAGAAACAGACAAAATTAGTTATTATTTCTTTCCTTGCTTACTTGTTCAATAATCAGTCTATTTGTTCTTCAGACTAGAGATTCCCAAACCATGGGTTGTAACTCCCAAGAGTCTTAAGAAATGTACAAAGGGTTCACAATGTTTTGAGGAGAGCTTATCAGGCTTGCTCTGGTAAAGCAGGAACATTATCAAAACCTGCTCCCATTTTGCCTCAGCAAACTCAAAGGGGTTGCATGCACCCTGGTGGCTTCTATAAACAAAGCAGGAACAGTCAAAACTTGCTCCAGCTTTCCTTGTAAACACAGACAGACCGTTCCACACACAGCAGGGCTCATGGAAGCAAAACGGGAAGCCCAGCCCAGAGTGAGTTTTGAGAAATGGCTAAACACATCACTGAAATTGCCAGATGGCTTCTTGCTGGCTGGTGACTTCATTGTTGCATGTGGTAGTGTATCTGTAGTCTTTTGAGTGTCTGTAGAAATGTATTTGTTAGGGCAGTTCAAAATTTTTATCCATTATTTTAAATGTTCATCCTTTGAAAACTGAAAAAGTTTGGTTGGGTGTTAAGAGAAAATGACCACCCACTGAAAGAGCTGTTAAAGGTAAATCTAAGTTAAGGAAGTACAATGAAAGTTATGTAACTTTCAGGAAGTGGTAGATTTATTTCTTACACAATCCTAATCCCAGTGAAATCGTTAGTTTTATTCATGAGTTAGACTGCACAAATTAATGTATCATATTATGGATCACTGTATCACAAAGTTTGAGAACCCTGCCTTAGGCAAACTCTTGGCACATTGTATCTAATTAACCTGCTCCAGTATCAAGAACTTTGCTATATTTAATGTATCTTATTTTAAAGTATAGAACATTTTCACTTCCTTCCCGTTTTAAATGTTTATATGTAACTCACTGGTACCTCTGCTTACTGTAAAAGGTAAAGGTTCCCCCCGCGTGTCCGACTCTAGGGGCCGGTGCTCATCTCCGTTTGTTAGCCGAAGAGCCAGCGTTGTCCGAAGACGCTTCCACAGTCATGTGGCCGGCATGACGCACGCGGAACGGTTACCTTCCCACCGAAGTGGTACCTATTTATCTACATGCATTTGCATGCTTTCGAATTGCTAGGTTGGCAAGAGCTGGGGCTAGTGCGGGAGCTCACTCCACACGCAGGGCTAGGGATTCGAACCTCTGAACTTGCGATCTTCCGAACGACAAGCCTTATGTCTTACACGCTGAGCCACCACGCCCCTTAGGGTACGCGTACTTAAAAGAAATATAAATTGGGTGATTTAGAAATGGGGTGGCTGGTCTTAGTGTCCCTTTAAGGCTACAGCACGGCTCGGAAATGGTGATGTCCCAGCCTCCCGGCTGCTCTAACCAGTAGAGCGCAAATGCTGTTTGCGATCTTCTGGATGCAAGCAGCCGTCCGGAGGACAGATGGGGTGATTCCAGGTGTTTTCCTTCCCCCCGCACAGTCGTGTCTGACTTTAGGGGCTGGTACTTATCTGTTTGTTAGCCGAAGAGCCAGCGTTGTCCGAAGACGCTTCCACGGTCATGTGGCTGGCATGACGCACGCGGAATGCTGTTACCTACCCACCGAAGTTGTACCTATTAATCTACTTGCATTTGCATGCTTTTGAATTGCTAGTTTGGCAATTGCTGGGGCTAGTGCAGGAGCTCACTCCGTCATGCAGGACTAGGGATTCGAACCTCCTAACTTGCGATCTTCTGATAGACAAGTCTGGCATCTTACCCGCTGAGCATAATCCTGAACAGAATTCACATCTACTGTATTCAGAAGTAAATTCTGTTCACTTCAGTTAGACTGCATTCCTATATTCTCTGGGAGAGTTTCCCAGAGCTCACATGACAGAATGCACAGGAAGACATCCTGGTGCTTTCCAGATGTTTACACTGTAATAATTATATGAGGCGACACTATGGCCAATGGTCAGAAACTGTGGAAGCTGTCTCCAAAAGCTCTGAATACTGTAAGCCTGCCTGTCCCTGATTTTGCAGATCTCCTTCTCCCACCTGCACAGATGGAGAAACAGAGCTGGACGAGATCCATCCTCATAATCCTCCTGAGTGGACTATATAAATCTCTGCTATCCTTGCCATGTTCTGCTGTCATCATTTTGACAGCAGTTAATGGCAAAAAGGAGGAGTGCTGGGGATGGTTTATAGAAGATGAGCAATGTGCTAAATTCAGAATGGGATGTAGAGCTGCTGAAAGGAAATCCTAGTTCAGATCCTTACTCAGCCACACATCTTACTGGGTAACCTTTGTACTAGTCACCATCTCACTAGGAAAGAGTTTCTCTGGGAACAAAAGTAAGGACTCAGTTATGCATAAGTTGCGCTACAATCAAAAAGACTCTATTTTTTAAAGTCCTAAATACCATTTATGGTGTCTATGAAGGTTCTCAATCATCCAGGTGGAATTGTCTGTAGCTTGAATCATGTCAACTGGATTTCTATTTTCTCAGTGGAAACGTTTCGCTCCTTATCCAAGGAGCTTCTTCAGTCTGAGCAAAGTTGGTAAGGGAATCCTAAATATGTTTCTAGGTAGCTGTGTGACCTTACACCTGGGGCGTACTGTGTAAGGTGTAAGGTCACACAGCTACCTAGAAACATATTTAGGATTCCCTTACCAACTTTGCTCAGACTGAAGAAGCTCCTTGGATAAGGAGCGAAACGTTTCCACTGAGAAAATAGAAATCCAGTTGACATGATTCAAGCTACATACCATTTATGGTATTATTAAAAAAAAACTCAGGCTTAAGCTCTGTGGCAGTGAAATCAATGGAACTTAGATGTGAATAAATGAGTGCAAGTTTATAGCTTAAGGGTACATTTTGGCACTCTAGAAGGATTGGTGCCAAAAAAAGTGCATTTTGTGAAAATAGTTGGTACTTATCCTAGTGACATATTCAGTCTGCATAAGGAAACAACAAACTTAGAGGGAAAACTGTTTTTTTTTCTGCACAAAGTTTTATTTTAACAACAAAATAGGGTAACAGAAAGTTGTGTTATTTAACACAGCACTTGACTGCTCAGAATCCTGTTTGAATGTTTCACTTTCCTGGGGCTTGTTGTTATGACTGAGACTTTTTGATATTGAGTAAGAAACACTATGGATATTTAATCCTACAGAGTTCACCTCAAGCAAAATGGAAGCACAGGAGTTATCAGGAGCCTGAAGTGCTGGGGTGATTTCACCAGTCTGTCATACTATGGAATGAACACATTAGGACAATCTTTAATGATTCCAACTACATTGGCTTTTAAAAATTTTAAAATTTCATTAAGCTCAGGGACGCATCTTTTCTGTTTTCCTACTAGAATGTTGACTAAAAATCTACTTTTTAGATCTGTTACACCACTCATAAATTTTTTACAGTATCCATCTGTGCATCTCTATTCTCCATGGTTCCACAATGTTTTGGCTAACTAACAGGCCCATATGTTGCCTTCATATATTTCTAATCAATGTTTTCAATGTTTGTACTTTTTTGCTTGTTTGTTTGCTTCTATTTTTTTCAAGGAGAGGAACGAAACCAGGAAAATCACAGGGCTAAATAAGCTATAAAGAGTATCCACACACAGTTAGACTGTTCTTACTGCATCTGAAGACATTATGATTCTGCTGCAACAAACAACATTTGTCTTCATTTTGTCTGACTGTCCTCATGCGTTATTATTAGTGGCTGTCAGACTACAGGAGAAAAAAAATAGCATCACTTGACAAAGAAGTTGAATGCATAAATGCTATAACTACACATCTGAAGCTGAGGAAAGCATGTGTTTTAAGAGGAGAAATATTGGGGAAACCATCCTATTTATAACAGAACCATAGAACAAAAATAATGATTAAGAGGATTCTTCTCAGCTTATCTGTACATCTAAATTCAGAATTAACCATTAATAAAAACATACACAGCACACTTCTTTGCATATTCACTCAGATCTTATTATGAGGTGAATGTACTTAGGATTGCAAGCTTTAAAAAAAACTACTTGACACATGTGATTTTTTTTCACGTCAACTCTGTTTAAAAGCAACCAAGCATCCATATGGAACAATCGCTTCCATTCATTGTATTTCTGATAACCCTGATAAATACAAACATTACAAAGATTTTATCATGAAATAGTCTGCTGAAATATTGAATATGATTCAAGTTTTTTGTATTCATTACACTCTCCCCACTATCATTCTGTATTATAAACTTCTAGGATATTTATGAACATATAAACAAACAAAAACCCCACCACTGAAACCAGCACCATACATTATCTAGTTAAGTACGGCTGCCCAACCTTTTTTGGCTGGAGGACACATTTAAAGTTTGGAGAGCATGACATGGACTGTTTTTTCAAGATAGTTGCCATGGGTGGAATTGAGACTTTTTCTCACAAAATGGCTGCACATAGAAGTAGGAGACAACACACATATAAATCAGAAAGCAAATAGATGAGGTAAACTGCCACCTGCTGGAAATCCATTTTCCACCATTTCCATTTATTTATTTATTTTCTATCCCACCTTTCTTTGTCTCTCTCTCTCTTTCCTGTGCTGCATTTCCTCCAAAAGATCATGTTCATGTTATCCTCAAAACACGAATCCTGTGAGATTGGTTGAGATGAAAGAGAAGTTCTGTCTCAAGGTGACCCAGTTAATTTCCATGGCTAAGGGTGACCCAATCATTGTCCAACACATTAACTACATGGGCTGTAAAAGATCTGATGGACAGGACGCCTCTTGGGAAAGAGAAATGTCCACAGGCACCACAGCGACAGAGTTTGTAGTTTTAAAGTTGGACAAGCAAATGCTTGGGCAGCAAGTAACTGGGCCATTCGGGATTTCAGAATACATCTTTTCTGGAATTATGCTGCACCTGAAGAGGATAGCTACATAATCCTGGGAAAAGAGAACACTGCTTTCAGGTGATCCAGAGAGATGCTATACCCATCCTCCCATATAGTCCAAAGCACATTTTCCAGATTAAATCCAAAGAGCTGCACAGCCTTAGTAACTGAACTTTGGGGAGATGACAGCAAGCATTTGGGGCACAGAAGCCAGAAGGATCTGCTTGCTCAGTCAGGTCTGTAGGTCTTTGCCTTTTGGAGTACCCCTGCTCAAATATTTATGACATCTCTATTAATTAGTTCATGGAAAAAATAAATTAGAGCTTGTAAGTTCTTGAAAAAATATGGATTTGTGTTCTTCAGCCTACTTTTTTCTCTATTTAGCCAACTGTTGTCTGCAGTGGTAAGGCAGTGGGATATAAATGCAATCTTCCGATCAACAAGCCTGGCGTCTTACCCGCTGAGCCACCACACCCCTTACATGTGTTCTTTAGCCTACTTTTTTCTCTATTTAGCCAACTGTTGTCTGCAGTGGTAAGGCAGTGGGATATAAATGCAATCTTCCGATCAACAAGCCTGGCGTCTTACCCGCTGAGCCACCACACCCCTTACATGTGTTCTTTAGCCTACTTTTTTCTCTATTTAGCCAACTGTTGTCTGCAGTGGTAAGGCAGTGGGATATAAATGTAGCAGGCTTAAGAGCTGTGCTGGGTTTTCACAGCTTAAGATGACATTGAAGCAGTCCCCTGAAAGAAAAGTCTTTTCTGCAAATCATAATCCTTTCTTGTTGATCTGCAGCACATTGCATATGTGTCCTTTTAAATGACATTTGCCATTGCAGACAAGACAAACATTTTCACCATTTTTGAAACAGTCCCAAAAGCTTGTTGAAATTAGGACATTTGAAAATCTCTTACTGACTCATATAAAAACTGAGCTCCAATTTTCCCTCTGCCCTGGTCAAAAAAGATATTCTACCAGTTTTCTTGGCTTGTTTTCAAAGTAAACACAGAAGTAATAAATCAGAACATTAACAGAAGAACTTTGACTTCTACCTTCCATCATATAGTTGGCCCGAGGCTATTTGAATGGATTCATTCTTCTTTAGGATTATTCCAGCTTGTGATCCTTTGCTTATTACAGTGTTCATTTTCAGAGTGAAGTTATTTCTATAGCCAGTATTTCCCTAGCTGGTGCCCTCCAGATGTATTAGATTCCAACTCTGTTCTAGTTCAGGGTTATGGGAGCTGAAAACCAACACATCTGGAGGACATCAGGTGGAGGAAGGATACTTTACTTCTGGGTCCCCAACATGATGCTGTGGACACTTCTCTTGAAATCTAACAGACTTCCTGCCCAACTGACTTGTGTATGTATGTATGTATATATGTATATATGTATATATATAATTTTATATATTTAAGTTTTTATATAATATATATATTCTAATTTAAAAATATGGGAAGAAATCATCCTGCAAAGTAAAGGCTACATCCTTCAACATCAGCCTTTTCCCTCCCACAAACACTATTGGCCCCACAGGCAGTGTCAGAAATTATATAGAGAGGGTTGCTGCAGTCTAGTGCTTTGTCTGGAAGTATGCCCAACTTACTAGAATAAAGAGAAAGATAAACTGGGAAGGGATTAAAACAAATTTCCTGGAAGGGAACAGGGAACCATGTCCCTTATTTCCCCCTCCTGATATAGCAGTGCTTTTAAGCCTCAGTACAATCTTCAACGCAGCCATTTTGTGAATGGGCAAGCCCTGTATCATGACAGCTATTTTGTGAAACTGCCAATATATACTTTCAAAATTTCAAATGTGCCTGCTAGACCGAAAAGTTTGGAGATGTGTGACTACTTAATTTATTCAAAAGGATTACACCCTGCTTATTCTTGATTATCCAGTGGGCAAAGTTTAAAAAAAGATGAAGTACTGGATAATATCATTCAGAAACAAATCTAAAACAATATATATATATATATATATATATATATATATATATATATATATGTGTGTGTGTGTGTGTGTGTGTGTGTGTGCGCACACACACACACACACACACACACACTACTGCCCAATTAAAATCATGTTAAGACATTATACAAAACTACAGAGGTAGGAAAATACATCACATTTTTAGAAATCCAACTTCCTAGCTATAGTCTCAAGTTTCATGTATTTCTAAACCATGAAGTCAAGGATCTTAGGAAGGACCACACAAATACAGACTTGTACAGTGCCTCCTCCGTATCCATTAATCACGTCCAATTGCTTCTGAAATAATCTAGACAGTATATTTTCCGGGCTTCCTCTTTTATGGCTGTGAATATGATATAAGCTGCATGGAATGTTATTTTTATGGCTCAACAGAAACCTCAAAGAACTGAGGAGAGCAGACAGTATAGGATACAACTCTCTTTTCTCTGCTAAATGCATCTAATTTGATACAAACCTAAAGAGCTGGCAACATCTTAGGGAACTTTCTCTACTGACATCCATTTTAATTTTATTCCATTTGAAAAAATACCTGTAAGGAAGCAGATGTTGATACAAGTGTGCTGCTGATACAGAGACATCACTGGGTATACATGTCCACCTATATTTCTTGGCCCAGCCAAGCTGTCTTAAACTAGCCAGATGAATCTGCACCCAGTAGTTGAAATACATGATTAATGGTTCACAACTAAAATAAGGTCACTTTAGTCTTGAATCAGGAATTTACAGATTAAGAATTACAAATCTATTACTTGTAGCAAAGCTGCAGGAACTGCCAATAGATAGACAACTGGTCTATGAAATGTTTTTTTCCTGTTGGTTTGATATTCCTACCTTATAATTTCACCAAGCCTTTACACAATTGTTTGGCTAGAATGCATACAACTTTTTTTGAATATGCAAAAAGGCATTGAAAATGTAAAGTGCACAGCATGGTATTCAATTTATGGAGGAGTTGCTCTGTTAGTTTGCTGAAGCTGTTTACCCTTTAAAAAAATGCTATGAGACTTATAGTGATCTGGAACTCCCTGCTGGAAAAACATTCAGTTCAGAAGAAACCTGGAAGGAGACTACTACAGTGAAGCTGTTCCTGGTCAAGGACAAATGCCTTCAGTAGATGGGAGAAGGATCAGACCTCTGTCACTTCGCAATCACAAGAACAACATTGGTTGCTAAAAGCTAAGTTGTTTTTATTACCTATATGTGAATGTGGAGACTCTGCCCATGATTTAGCTCTGTTATTTACAAAGAAATATTAAATATGAATTTTGATTTCAGAAATGTTCTTATATTCCTTTCTCCCTTCAAGTACCTTTTAAAAAGGCCACCACTATAATTATAATGGAATTATTTTTGTTGTTTATTCCTTCAGTCGCTTCCGACTCTTTGTGACTTCATGGACCAGCCCACGCCAGAGCTTCTTGTCGGCCGTCGCCATCCCCAGTTCCCCCACGGTCGAGTCCGTCACCTCCAGAATATCATCCATCCATCTTGCCCTTGGTCGGCCATTCTTCCTTTTGCCTTCCACTTTCCCCAGCATCAGCATCTTCTCCAGGGTATCCTGTCTTCTCATTATGTGGCCAAAGTATTTCAGTTTTGCCTTTAATATCATTCCCTCAAGTGAGCAGTCTGGCTTTATTTCCTGGAGTATGGACTGATTTGAACTTCTTGCAGTCCAAGGCACTCTCAGAATTTTCCTCCAACACCACAGTTCAAAAGCATCTATCTTCCTTCGCTCAGCCTTTCTTATGGTTCAGCTCTCACAGCCATAGGTTACTACGGGGAATACCATTGCTTTAACTATGCGGACCTTTGTTGTCAGTGTGATGTCTCTGCTCTTAACTATTTTATCAAGATTTGTCATCGCTCTCCTCCCAAGAAGTAGACGTCTTCTGATTTCCTGGCTGCACTCAGCGTCTGCAGTAATCTTTGCGCCTAGAAATACAAAGTCTGTCACTGCCTCCACGTTTTCTCCCTCCTTTTGCCAGTTATCAATCAAGCTGGTTGCCATAATCTTGGTTTTTTTGAGGTTTAACTGCAACCCAGGTTTTGCACTTTCTTCTTTCACCTTCGTCAGAAGGCTCCTCAGCTCCTCCTCGCTTTCAGCCATCAAAGTGATAACATCTGCAGATCTGAGATTGTTAATGTTTCTTCCAGCAATTTTAACTCCAGCCTTGGATTCCTCAAGCCCAGCACGTCGCATGATGTGTTCTGCGTACAGGCTGAATAGGTAGGGTGAGAGTATACAACCCTGCCATACCCCTTTCCTAATCTTAAACCAGTCCGTTGTTCCGTGGTCTGTTCTTGCCGTTCCTACTTGGTCGTTATACAGATACCTCAGGAGGCAGACAAGATGACTTGGTATCCCCATACCACCAAGAACTTGCCACAATTTGTTATGATCCACACAGTCAAAGGCTTTAGAGTAGTCAATAAAACAGAAATAGATGTTTTTCTGAAACTCCCTTGCTTTCTCCATTATCCAGCGGATATTGGCAAATTGGTCTCTAGTTCCTCTCCCTTTTCTAAACCCAGCTTGTACATCTGGCAATTCTCGCTCCATGAATTTCTGGAGTCTACCTTGCAGGACCTTGAGCATTACCTTACTGGCATGTGAAATAAGTGTCACTGTTCGATAGTTTGAACATTCTTTAGTGTTTCCCTTTTTTGGTATGGGGATATCAGTTGATTTTTTCCAATCTGATGGCCATTCTTGTGTTTTCCAAATTTGCTGGCATATGGCATGCATCACCTTGACAGCATCATCTTGCAAGATTTGAAACAGTTCAGCTGGGAATTATATGTTTAGGTATATATTATAATTAAAAACCAAATGTATCAAATGTTTGAAAAACTAAAAAATTAAACTGGCAGAATATATGATATTTAATGATCTATGTAGGGAAGTGGAACTGAAAAAAAAATATTAAACAGAAAAATCCATATCCCCATATTTTTGCTCACTGTTTCTCAAAACAATAAACCATTAAAAATACAACTGCATGCTGTGAGTTGTCCTTTCCCTGATGGAAGGTACTCTGATTCAGAGTACCATATGCAAAATAGAAGTGAAGATTTTTTTTAAAAAAGTCCTCCCATTCCACACCCTTTGCACCGCCCAACTATTTTATTTGGGTAGTTTTGTCGGGGGGGGGGGACTTCAGGGGAAAGAAAAATAAATCCATATAATGTCCCTCCCTGTTGTCAAGCTCCATGCAGTAGGCAAGATCAAAGGAGCAAGAATTATACAGACTTTGGTAAAGATTTTTAATATTAGTCTTGGGATAAATACAGTTTCTTAGAAACTGCAAAAAGAATCCCAACCATCATTTATAGTGAGTTCATTAAGACGGAACCTCTGAATGATTTGAAGCACTTCCCTGGGATGACCTGCTGACTGTAAGATAAGGTGCCCATGAATCTACTTCTATTTCTTGAATGTTTATGTCTACTCTCCCTTTCCTTACTTTCCTAGCCTCCCCACAATCTCTCACATCTACTTCACTGATAGAAAGCTGAAATTTCTATTCACATTTTCACAATAGCCAGAAGAAGCTCTGTTTGCTTACACCCCCACCCCCCAAATAGTGCTTCCTCCCACTGGACTTCTTACAGTTGCCGACTGGCCTGCAGTTAAAGGGCAATTGTGCTCTTGAGAACGTGCTGCAGAATTTCTCCTTCCCCCATAGAAATGCAGAGAAATTATTCATTATTCATTCAATTTCTCTATTCCCAAAGTTGATAAAGATGAAAGGCGATTTGTGCCCAGTTCTAGAAGTCCTCAACTATTACATTCATATAGCCCATGGTTCTTAAAAACTCTAGTCCACCTATTGAAAGAAATGAAGGACAGATTCAACTGAGTTTCCCTAAATCAGGATAATCTGTTGCAAAAAGCAAAACATTTTGAAGACTAACAAATTGATTATCTCTTAGGACCATTATGTTATCAGCTAATGAAATTCCCTTTAAAATACCTTTTGGGGTTAGTTTCTAATTCTGTATTTCATTTGGTGTAAAAAAAATGTTACTTCCTTTTTTAACACAAATATAAAATAATAGCAACTTGCAATCCATTTCCTGATCAATGATGCAGTGTAATTAACACATAAAGAACCCAGAAAGTATGTTTACGTTATTTGATATTTTTGAGTTTTTTGTTCTCTCTCTCTTTTTTTTTGCAGTGGACTTTGTATTCCATCTCACTCAAAACTACAAGGTGCAGGAATGCGTGTTCTTTCTCTAAATGCAAACCAAAAGAAGCTCTGTTTTTCTGTCTTATCATTCATGTGGTCTTCAGGTACACTATTCTGGACCCTCAAAGTTTTATTTCTGAAAAGAGAGCTTAGCTAGTCCTATTTTACTTGGTGTTTCAAGCTAAATTAAAGAGTGCTGTGGTGTTTCTGATTTTCCACATTTTACAAGTATTGCACAGGCTGAATGATACTGTAGTATGTTTCGAATTCTTATACTGTAAAAAAAATAAAGATTTACATATCATCATGGCTTTGAAAGAATAATTCTGGATGTCTAAATGATTTTAACTTTGCTTCTGTGGGACCACATTTATAGCCTAAAGACCACAGTAAAAAAAAAATCTATGCATAAAAATGCACAAACGTATGTCTAAATAAATGAATTTAAGTTCATTATAAATTGCTCAATATTTGCCACATTTTCTCATCCAGTGTTACTACTGAGGATTTAAACCTATATTCAGTCATTTTATTTGTTCATTTTTAGTTTGGAATACAACAAGCTTCATATCATCAACTGTACGCTACTAAAAAGGCATTTCAACTCTCTCACCACTCATAGCTCTCTCACTGCTCGTGAAGAGTGGTGGATCCTCTGAAGCACTCTCTCAGGCTTGAAGGAAAAATCATATACAGGTAGTCCTCATTTAGCGACCATAATTGGGACCACCAACTTGGTTGTTAAGTGAAGTGGTCACCAAGTGAAACCGTGATTTTGCTTATGATCTTACTTCAGCTTTCCTTTGCTTTTCAGACCTGCGAAGGTTGTAAATGTGAGGACTGGTCATAAAGTTACTTTTCATCACCGTCGTAACTGTGAATGATCACTAAATGAGACAGTCACTAAACAATGACTACCTGTGTATTCAAAGCACAAACACAAACCTGTTTGTCTTTCCATTTTATGGAATTTCTTTAAATTTATTGTAATTAGTATTACAAATTTCAGACTATGACCAGTGGAATCCAAGGTTGGTTGTTTCAGAAGAAATTAGAAAATTAACTTGACCATCTATTCAGTTTTCTTCATATCTATTGTATTGTGCAATTGATTTTACATTTTACATTTAGAAATGTAGAGCTCTATTAGGCCTAAGACTGAAGTCATCAAGTCCACAAGCTAGGAAAGAATTGGCATTTCTGAAGGAAATGGATCATTTCAGTTTGGGAATGCTCTATCACAGAAGCTTTACTGGATTCTCCATGCCAAGCAAATAACGTTTTATTTTCTATTTTTTTAAAAGCTTGTTTATTTTACTGCCCTCCTGTATTGTAAAACTGTTTTTATATATTTATAATATTTAATTTTAGAACGTCCTGTTATATTTATGATTTTGTCTTTGCTGCTGTGAATTTATGCTGCCACTTTTAATTTTAACTAGATTTAACTCTTTTTTTTCTGATTTGCTGTGTTTTATTTTGCAATTATACACAACACAGAATCCTGAAGACTGTTCTGGTTTAAGGAATTTCTCACAAAACAGCCAGCTGCAGCATTCAGAAGTAGCTGAAACTACTCTGAAGGTATAGCTCTATTGGATTCTATTGGAACCGCCCAGAGTCCCCAGGTGTCCCCAGGTATGGAGGAGATGGGCGGTGATACAAATTTAAATAATAAATGAATAATAAATTCCGCGTTTAAGTATATTTACTTAAGAGTAAGTTACAGTAAATTGAATGTGACTTATTTCTAAGTAAATATATAGAGAATTGGGAAGAAACATGTCACAATTCCCATATTTCTAATTTGTGCATAGCCCCATTTTTTAAATTTGCATCACTGATAATAAATCAATCTATATATGGAGCTTTTGATTACTGTAGTACTGGTACAAGAGGATCAAAATACAGCCAAGGCTAAAATCCAAACCGTTAAACAAATTCCATTTCTTGTTAACAGAATTTGAATCTCCCAAAGTAAGATATGCTTTACATAAGAAAAAATGCATATTTGCAGTCTTGTACATATAGGGCAGAGCTTTCCAAACTGTGTATCGGGACACATTAGTGTGTCGGCTGCAGTGTCTGGGTGTGTCATGGCTGCTGCTGCCTCCAAGCCCTGCCAGGATTCCGTGCAGGTCCTAGTGCCTGCCTTGTGCCTTGCTGCCTCCAAACCTGCTGTGATTCCGCGCAGGTCCTAGTGCCTGCCTTGTGCCCTGCTGTAAGAGTGTGTCACGAAATTATGCATGTCTAAAAAGTGTGTCACCAACATGAAAAGTTTGGAAAGCTCTGATATAGGGTATGGAGTTGAGGAAAATCTCCTTAGTATAGATGCTGGCATGATATGTGCATTTCTAAATATGGATTTTTCATATGTGTTGTCTAAAAGGTAACCTGAAGTATGAAGTGGCCCCCAAACTTTAGGAAAAGTGTTTTTTTTTTTAATTTGTTCAGTCATGTCCAATTCTTGGACACTGCCTGGACTAGTCCCTGCAGTTTTCTTGGCAAGATTTCAGAAGTGGTTTGCCAAGGTCACCCAGCTTCCTCTGTGCCTAAGATAGCACTAGAACTCACGGTCTCCCGGTTTCTAACCTGGTGCCTTACCCACTACACCAAACTGGCTCTCTTAGGAAAAATACACAGCCTTAAATGAGCTCTTTACCATTTCATCAATGTGTAGTGTACTGATTTAGGAGCAGGACCAAGAGCAGGAGGGTCCAGGCTATAGCTAAAGTGATCTGAAGGGAGAGTTAGATCTGTCCCCATTGTCATGGTCAGATCACGTCCTGGTGGCCCTGAGATTCTCTTATGCTGCCCCACTCCGCAGGGAGGCGGGACCCATTCGATTGGTCTGCCCCCGGCGACTAATGGACCCAATGAGGTTCCAGAAGGAGCTGGGGGTTATACCCAAGGATCTATTGCATGGTCCAGCGGAGGTCCTGGCCACAGCCTGGAATAGGGAGGCGGCTGGGGCCTTGGACAGGATCGCGCCTGTGCAGCCTCTCTTGCCACATCTGACCCGATACTCCCCGTGGTTTACGGAGGAGTTAAGGGTCTTGAAGAGGGTCAAGAGACGCCTAGAGCGCCGCTGGAGAAAGACAAAGACTGAATCTGACCGAACACAAGCCAGAGTCGCTGTTAAGACCTACCTTGTGGCGGTAAAAGCGGCGAAACGTCAATATTTCTCCGCTCTTATTGCATCCGCAGAATGCCGCCCGACAGCCCTATTTAAGATAACGCAATCTCTTCTAGGGAAGGTGGAGTCTATGACCCACCTGCAGGGCGGTGCGGAAGAATTTTGAGCATCTGCAGGACAAAATTGCTCAGATTCGTTCTAAGTTCGACTCCAAGCGTGAAGCAGAGTCTGGGGAGATGCCAAGGGAGCGTCATTACCTGGTTATCTGGGAACAGTTTGATCCTGTTGGGCCTAATGAAGTGGACAGGATCCTCCGGATTGTAAAAGCCACTACATGTCATCTAGACCCTTGCCCTTCCTGGCTGGTGCAAGCAGCCAGGGAGGTGACATGTGGTTGGGTCCAGGTGATGGTTAATATATCTCTGGAGGAGGGGGTGTTTCCGGCTGCCTTTAAGGAGGCCGTGGTGCACCCCCTCCTCAAGAAACTATAGCTGGACCCTACTATATTGGACAATTTTCGTCCTGTCTCCCACCTCCCCATTTTGGGGAAGGTGGCTGAGAAAGTGGTGGCGTTGCAACTCCAGAGGATTCTGGATGAAACGGATTATCTGGACCCCTTTCAGTCAGGTTTCAGGCCGGGATATGGGGTGGAAACTGCATTGGTCGCGCTTACGGATGATCTCTGGTGAGAGCGGGATGGAGGGAGTGCGTCCATCCTGGCTCTCCTCGATCTCTCAGTGGCTTTCGATACCATTGACCATGGTATTCTTTTGGGACAGCTCGAGGAGTTGGGGGTGGCTGGCGTAGTTTTGCGCTGGTTCACCTCCTTCCTCTGGGGCCGGTCCCAATCGGTAGTAATAGGAGATGAGAGATCCAACTCTCGCCCCGTCGTCTGTGGGGTGCCACAGGGTTCAGTTCTCTCACCTCTCCTATTTAATATCTATATGAAACCGCTGGGTGAGATCATCCGTCACCATGGGATATCATCAACATGCTGATGTTATACAGTTGTACATCTCCATCCCAGGTGAAGTAAGTGATGTAGTGGCCGCCCTGTCTCAGTGCCTGGAGGCTGTGGTGATCTGGATGGGGAACAACAGGCTTCAGCTGAACCCTGGTAAGACAGAGTGGCTGTGGATTGATGGTTCTTCCGGATCCGGGAAATTATCATCTTTGGTTCTGAAAGGTGTTGCACTTCCACATTCGGAACCAGTGAGGAATCTGGGGGTCCTTCTGGACTCACGACTCCTGCTCAAAGAGCAGGTGGCAGTCGTGGCCAGAAGGGGCTTTGTGCAACTTCGTGTTGTGCGCCAATTACGCCCTTTCCTGGATCGGGAATCCCTCCGTACAGTCACTCATGCCCTGGTCATCTCCCATATAGACTACTGCAATGCGCTTTACATGGGGGTACCCTTGAAGAGTATCCGGAAGCTTCAACTGGTCCAAAATGTGGCTGCGCGCACAGTTATTGGTGCCCCTAGATCGGCTCATGTGACACCTCTGCTGCACTGAGGTGCCGGTATGCTTCCGGGTGCAATTCAGGGTGTTGGTTATGACCTTTAAAGCCCTACATGGCATGGGACCAGGGTATCTGAGGGACCGCCTCATCCCCATAACTTCAAACCGTCCCACTCGATTATGTAGAGAGGGCATGCTTCGGGGGTCCAGAAGGCGGGCCTTCTCAGCAGTGGCACCTGCCCTTTGGAACATTCTGCCCCCGGAGGTGAGGAAGGCCCCGTTGTTCCTGTCCTTCCGGAAGAACTTAAATACCTGGTTTTGCCGCCTCGGAATAGTTCTTCATGGGGATGGCTGGTGCCATAGAGCCCTTTTAGAAGATCATTGTATCACCTCTTGGATTTTATATATTTAATTTATTAATAATAACGATTACATATTGTATTTTTATAACTATTTATAGCATAATTTTAATTTTTATGTGTGTAAACTGCCCAGAGTCCCCTTTGGGGGAGATGGTGCGGTAATAGAAGTTAAAGTATGTATGTATGTATGTATGTATGTATGTATGTATGTATAAATAAATAGCCTTTCCTTAGGCACACAAGCCAGCTAGGAGATCTTGGGGCAGTCATATCCTCTCAGCCCTAATCAGCATTAGTCTCTGCGACAAGCCATCTGAAAATACAAATACACCCAATACACCCATTTCCTTCAGACCGGGAATCAATACCTTTGCTTTCCTGAGTAAAACATGTAAAACAACTCATAACATGTAGGCCAGGAGGACCTTTGCTTTCCTGAGTAAAACATGTAAAACAACTCATAACATGTAGGCCAGGAGGATGGTTCACAGCCCCTTCTTTTTGGCTAGGGAGAACAAAAGGTTAGTTGTTTGCAAATCTTAGCCTCAAAAAGGAAGGGGAGAAGAAGAAAGTGTTGGAAAGAGTGGAAGAAAAGAGTGAGTGGTACTGGAGGGCTTGTGGACCAAAGGAGTGAGACTTCCCCCATTTTATACCTGATGTTGGCATAGCCAACATGTTCTTGGCATCTTCCATTGTTACAGGAGCATAAGAAGGTAGAGAGCAAACAGGGGAAGGAGATGAGGAAGAGAAAAGAAGATGGGAAACAGAAAGAAAGTGATAAGAACAGCCTTCTCCCAGGGGCAATAGGCTATCTTATCCCTGCTATGTACAGTATATATTTTCTGTCATTTATCACTCTTCCTTTTCATACCGTTCCCTCTTTTCATATAAGATACCTTCCTCTCTCTATTCCTTTTTCCTATTTCATGAAGATACATTAACTTTTAGGATACTTGATAAAAAAAATCATGATTCAATTGTTGGAGAAGAATCAAGTTACTTACACTCCTTATAGTTTCTATAAAACAATCCAGGAACTGACAGTTGTATCCTATTACTTTTTATTCTTTGTGAATGAAAAATACCACCTTTCCAATTTTCTCCCCCAAGAATGCAAGAAACCCAGATATTCTTTTTTTCCCCCTCCTGATTTGCAGGAAACCCAAGGGCAGCACTTTGCTTTCTGATTCCCCCTTTGTGCCTTACTAGAAGGAGTTCCAAGTAGGTGTCAAAGGGGTTGGCTATAATGGTAAGTGCTCTAAAACTTCACAAACATTTTTCTTGATTTCCAGTCAATGCCAAATGGGTAACAGAAGCAGCTGCCTTTGGACAGATGCTGTCAAGTCTCTTTACAAGCAAAAGGCTGGGAACTTTGATATCTCACCCACATGAATCAGAGAACACAGCAAGAACTAAATGTTAAAACACTTACAATGGATTGAACCCATTTACCCTACCTTCACCCAAAAGCAACCTGCAATCATCATCATTCTTATTTAGAAGAGAAAAAGAAGGGGAAAGACAGGATATTCGCTTTTTGCTGTCTTGCTCCATCCAACCAGTGCAAATATTCCTTGGTGCCCACTTGTATATTCCCACTTGGAATATTCTTGACAATTTTTATTAGTTTTGTCGGCTACTTGTTAAACATTTTTCAATATCTTACTGGAGAGGTGAATCAATTAATTTGAAATGCATGTTAGTCTTATCTAATACAACTCTTAATTGAAGGCCCTTTGGGTTCATAGCCAACTTCAGTAATAACCTATTTCCAGTTACAATTTAAGACAGCATCAGTCCTTAATATTCTAATAAATAAATGGTTTAACAATTGGGTGCTAATTGTCACAGTAGGGCAGCTTTGAAGGCTTGTAATCAGGCTATTTTTTCACAATTCATATTCATAATGTAGCAAAATAATCACCTTAGGACCCATTTCAAATAAATATTCTTTTAAAAAATTCTTAAATGGTACAATGTATTCACTAAAACAAACCCAGCATTCATACTATTAAACCAGAATAAAGTATAAACACTGAATTCTAACTTTTTATCTGGAAAATAATAATACAAGAACATTAATAGGTTACATCAAAGGAAATGTCTTCTTGCAATTAAACTAAATCAGCTGGCTACACTTTGATTGCAAAACTTACAAAAATCAGAGTATTTAAAACAAAGATACATTTACAGAATCCTGCTACAGTACAATCCATTCCATGTGAAAAGCATCCCTAACATGCTTTACCGCTGCCATGGTTTTGCCCCTAGTTGCTCCCATCCTGCATAATTCCTAAGTGTTTTTAGCTTGTTTTTGTCAAGTTCATGCCTCCTGAAAGCATATTTGGCCAATCACAGCTCAGCCTGAGACAGCCAATAGCTGAGTACAGAGACCAGAAGCCCAGTCTACCTGAAAATTTCCACCAATCAGTGCTTTCTCCCCACTCAAACATCCTTCTCTCAGAATTTACAGTTTTCTCCCACTATTTCAATAACTTCATGAATCTGTGAGCAGCAAAAGAGAAACAAAACTTAAGGAGAGGCAAAAACTTTGAAATGTTCCCTCTTCTATCACATACATCTGTCCCCATGTATTCATGTGCATTTGACTGTTGGTTGGAAAGCATTCAAAGATAATTTGCTACATGGTCAGACACAATGGGCAGACTGTTGGGTGGGTGAACTAATGCTGAGAAGCTAAATGCAGCTTCTTCCTGTCATGGTGGCAGATCAGCATTACTGGCAAAGTGTAATTTTCCCTATACATTTTCTGAGGGCAAATGTCACATGGCTGCTGGCTTTCATAATATCTTAATAGCATTTGAGGGCATATCCCTTGGCTTGGTTGGAAGAGACATGACCTGGCAGATGTGTGGTGGAGGGGTTAGACACTCTAAGAGTATGTATTTCCCCATTGCAGAAGCAAAACAGGAACAAAAAGGACTTCATGTTCAAAGGTTGCAGAGGAAGCATTGTACTGCCCTTAAACAAATCTTTGATACAGTCATACACTACTGTGTACAATTCTGGTCACCATATTTGGGAAAGGACATAACGGAGCTGAAAAACATTTGGAAGAGGGGATTCAAAATCAGCAGCAGCTCAAATGCCTTCTTTATGAGTAAGAGCTAGAATGTTTAGCAGCTTTTAAAAAAGGCAACTAAGAGGGAACATAAATTAGGTTTATAAAATCATGCACAGAATGGAAAAAGTGGACAAGGAGTTTTTTTCTTTCTCACAAAACTCTAAGACTCCAATTAAAGTGACTGGAAGGAGATCCAAAACAGAAAAAAGAAGGTCCTTCTATACACATGACCACAATACATGGTATCATCCAAGTAACCATTGCCTTGGATGGCCTTAAAGTAGTTGGATAAATTTGTGAAAGACAGGTCTATGAAAGGTTGGTTGTCTTGAGATTTAGTATTATCTCTGTGTTGCAGGAGCATGCCTCCAAATACCAGATGGGTACTGTATATCTGCTTGTGAGCACTCCAGAGGGATCTTTGGAGTTTGCCAGTATGAAAAACAGAGTGCTAAAATGGTCTTGTCCTGATTCAGCAGCACCATTTTTGTGTTCTTAAGAGTACCATTTAAGATTTTGCAGCACATTGCCTCTGCTTTACAGACAGCAAGGTACCATCTCTCTCTCTGTGTATGTGCATGTATGGGTGGGGGGAAGTTGTAAAAGCAGCATATTCCCTGTGTTCCCTTTCAGACATGAAGATATTACAATGCTTTGGTCAATTAACATACTAAGAACTAAGATATTCCTTATGCCCATAAATCTGAGTTTAAATCGCTAATCTACAGAAAATCATAATTCAGCCATAGATACAATTTTCTTCTGAACCATACCATTTTATGATGCTGCTTAAAAACTGCAGCTTTACTGATGGGCAGGAATTAGATTAATTTTATTAAGTGGATGCTTCACCTCAGCGCTCTCTGCCTTGCAATGTTTTGAAGGAAGGATCTGCTATCTTTTCCATTGGCTTCCTGCAATGGCTTTCTTGGGGACAGGGCACTTTTCAACATTACTGTATTAACCCTCATTGCTTTTGGCCAGTCTCATAAAAGTGTAGTGAGGCTAAATGTATCTATGAGTTTATTTATTTGCTTTATGTACTTTAATATCCACATAGTAGTACTGCAGTTGGAAAGAAGTCCTAATGAGAAGCTTATTTCTGAGTAAAATCAACTAAATCATACACCACTCTTCTCCCTAATGTGATAGTAGAAGGCATTCCCCTATATGGCTATATAACTGGGGTTATAGCCAACCTGTTTGCACACTTGTTTCATTTCTAAAAGATGTATATCAAAGAAGGTGGCTAAGTCAACATTGCTCGTGAATGCAAGAAAAATGAGGGAATTGTATGTGGTCATCTGTGCATACATATACATGAGTTTTATGTATGTACAGAAGCCAACTGGAAATTTCATAGGTGTGATTTTTTGTGAGAAGCTGACTCCACTGTGTTTGCCTTCAAACATGGTTTTGGCATTGTCCACCATTGGAGTGAATTGAGGAACATACTTGGGATTTGGACCTATGTCTGTTGAGACTTTAGCTCCAGTTGGAATGACTGTTTATTTATTTAATTTATTGTGATATTTATACCCTGCCTATCCCCTCCCTAATGGAGGACTCTAGGTGGCTTACAACCATATACTGTATATACATCAATTATACAATTCACCATTTTAACCGCGTGTGAGGGGAGGGGGTAAGGGAACCGACTCTTTCAGGCTCTGGACTACAATTCCCAGGATGCCTTGAGCCGGCTGCTGACGTCCTGTAGCTGTTGCATCCGGGTCCGTCGTCACCGCCGCCAATCGATCTTCACTGTTGCAGTGGATGCATAGCAAATGGAACTATCTGCACTGATAATGTCGTAAGACTAAGAAAGAATTTATCAGATATTACATTTACCCCTATATCTTTAGGATGAAGTTGGATTGTAAGGGCTGATGGAAAGTCTTTTCCTTGGAAAGATGAAAAGTAAAGTTTACATGACAGATTAGTCAAAATTGGAATCAGTACCTAGGAGTCAACCATTCAGATATGGGTGCATCTAAATCACTTGTAATCTGAGGTAGACAATGTCTGCCATCATACTATTTGTGAAGGCTGTTGATAGTAACTCAGAAATTGTAATGATTGCAGTCCCACTTAGAAATTTTTATGCCAAGATAGGTATATGGAAATCTAAGTTTTGCAGTGCAGTGCAGTGCAGTGCAACTAAGTCTCCTGAACCTGTTGAGGGCAGAAGCCACTGTCCCATTTGGGAATAGTGGGTGTCAGAATTCACATCAGGGCTGACTGTAAATCACTGCTCTCTAGACTTATGGACTTATTTGGCAAAAGGCTCTCACTAACCCCACTAGATAAGCCTCTTGATTGCAGACAACAGTGATGTATATATACATCAGTGAAACACAGAATGTATGCCCAATATAATAGACATAAATTAAAGACTACATATAGTTCTATGTTCTAAATATTGAATTCTAGGCTTTTTCCTCATGCTTTCCCAAGTTAATGGATACTTTGTTCATCTCTTGATGGCTTTAAAAGGCATATGATCCATGTAGGTGTAACTTCTCTCTGGCCTGGAAACGTTTGTCCCTGCCCTGCGAGTTCCATTCCTTACAACTGGAAAAACATTTATGAGAGACTTTGCTCCTAAAGTTTTGAGATGCATCCCAGGTTTGCAGGTGGGATCTCCCAGAGCTCAGTACCATACCTGGAGAATATAATCTATAGAATCCATATATCTGTAGTAATTGCCTGCCATACTTAGCTGTGCTGGTTTAATATTGGCTAAGAGGACAATAAAGTCAAGCAAATATGCTATTTTGACGGGACTCCAAATTTCTGTCTTGTAAATGTCTTGGAGTGGTTTACAAATCAAGAATGGAAAGCAGCACTAGAGTTTTGGGACTATAGCTGGCATCTGTAGTTCTGGTTGGGAGCCCAAGTTACTTTGATCTTTTGAATGTGGTTTATGCACTTTTTTTTTTTTTGCTAAAATGTCTTCCCATCAAGAGGGAAGGTTCTCAATGCAGCTGCAGGCTTTCTGGGACAGACAAAGCAAAACAGGGCATGTCCATGTAAGGCTATCACATCTACCACTGAAGTAGTAGCACAATCAGCAACATGCTTGTCTGTTGTTGTAGTTTTTGTTTATAACAGCAGAACAACCTCAGTCTAGAACATTAATCTGAAAACCATTTTTCAGACATCCTAGTGATTGATGTCAATAGCCATGTGAGAAAACCTGGTACTGTATGAGTCAAGGTTATGTGGAACCAATTGTGTTGAAACTGTTGTGGTGTGATGGACCATTTTGGAGAAAATCTCACTGTCTTTTCCTTTGTTTTCATTTTTCCCCAGGGCCCATTACACTGTTAGATGGAACAACTCATGAGTCCCCTGATATCAACGCAGAGCCTGTTGACTGGGTCATAGCCAGCTGGTTATTGGTGAATAGCACCTGGCCTCAAAATACTTGTTGTCGATGGCTCAATAGGTAGTAGAGCTGTCTCCAGAATGAAATATGAAATCTAGACAACTAGCTCCTTTGTACCTGTTTAATTAATTTTAGTACTGTATACAGGTCCAATATGACCTTTCCTCCAGGCAGAGAAAGTGGAGTGCCCATCAGCAGTAGGTAACTTACTGCCACAGTTTACACATTTTCTGAATTAGGCCTTAGAAGTAATAAGCTATACCACTGTGAGAAAGGCAATACTACTAGAACTTCAGGAAAGTAGAATAAGATTTTTAAATGAAATTAGGAAGTAGAGGGACAAGGTTCAAAAAGCAACAAAAAGATGACACAGAAAGAGAGAATGGGCTAGCTCCAAATGGAGGAGGTTCCCTATGATTGTGGCAGTGGTTGAAAGGAAGTGAGAGGAAAGCGGGAGCTGCAGCTCTAGCATACACAATCTGTTGAGTTTCCCTGGAAAATGTTATAGAATTTTCCAATGAGGCTTCTGCACAGCAATGAAACCTGTATTTGCAATGTTCAGAGGTAACAATGAAAAACTGCTCTTTTAATCTTTTGCAAAATACTTTGTCTTCACTACACCAAGATACAAAATGTATGTTGAAAAGGCTAAGAGCTTGTGTTCTGACAGTGTAAAGTAATAACTTATCTGCAAAATAAGTCAACCAATGTTAAAACCAAGAATTGTTCCATCTACAGAAACAATGAAGGCTACAGGAGTACTGCTTCCAGCAACAAAGCTCAAACCTGTTTGAGTACACAGGTAGTCCTTGTTTAGCGACTGAATCATTTAGGGACTGTTCGCATTTATGATGACTATGAAAAAGTAACTATGCAACCAGTCCTCACGCTTATAACCTTCACAGGTTTGTAAAGCAAAGGAAAGCTGAGGTAAAATCATAAAATTGGGATGTTTTCCCAATTGTGGTCACTAAATGAGGACTACCTGTATTGCTTAATCTTTTCAAAATAAACCACACCATACTACTTTTCTCTCTGAGTGTGAAATGACACAACAATAACAAAAAACAAAAGCCTCCTATTAGTAGCAGTCTGTGTAACTTGTAGGAGGTGAAATGGTCTTATACTTAGAAGGGTAACCCTCAATTTCAGTACTATTTTCATATTAATGTAATTACTTCAAGTCAGTATGTAATAGCACACTTTGACATAAGATTACTTTAGCCAACATTAACTTGTTCCTGATTGTGAGAAAAACATATTGAACTACGTTGTTATTACCAACTGAAAGCTCCTGAAGATTTTTCCATGGTAGTGCAGTGGCAGGGTTTTTTTCTTTTGGCCCTATCAATGCTACTAATGTGCCTTGGTGCTTGGGAATCCCTAAATCATACTGACAGATGCAGACATAATTCTGCCTATTAGCAAAGGATTTTTCTTTGAATTAACCTCACTGTTCAAATAAATTTATATTCTTTCCTAAAAAAAAAATCAGCTTGCCATACTTCCCATGTTGCAGATTGAAGGCTAATATGTCACTGTTAACTTAAACTGATCTAAAGTGCAATTCCTGCTGACAGGTAAACCAGCAGTGACCAGCAGTTCGTTCACTGGTTGTGATTTGACTATGCAAAAAAAGAAACAACTTTGGCAATCCCACACGCAGTCTAGCCTTGTTTGTTATCACCTCGCCAGTTACGTGAACGTGAATTCAGAACTTCAAAATTTCACAGATCCAAAAAAGGCTACTTTTTCTTTTCCCTTTGTGAATTTTTAAAGTATAATCCACTGCGAGTTTAAGTTTAGAGAAACAACCCGTATTTACCCAATAGGAAGACAAGGTGTTTTTCAAAATAATTATCAGGTAATGGGTGGAACGGTGGAGTATATCTTACATTTACTGATGAAAACAGAAGGTATTGAAAACAAAATAGTTAACATCAGGTCAAATAGCTGCAGATCTCTTATTGCAGAGTATGAGTGCCTTTGAAAATGGCTCAGGATGAGCTGTCTACTTAGTTAATTTAACCCTTAGTGTCATACAAAACAGGTTTCTTTTCTTTCCTTCCTTGTCCAGTTACCTCTTTTCCTTCCCTTATCCTAGTTCAAGTTGTTCCCTTTTTTCTTTCATTCCCGTACACAGTTACTCCTTTCTGTTACTCCATTTCCATCCCATTTCCCCCTTATTTTTGGCTGCCTCTGCTGGAAGAATGCATATGTATGTAGTTGTGGGTGTCTTTATGAGAAAGTGGTTTGTTCAAGTGAGAGAGAATGCAGATGGCAATCACTGAATTTTGTTAATGGAATACTTATTTTATATGGAATAAATTTTAATTATGAGACATGTGCTGAGTAGGGCAGCTATATAATTTAATAAAATAATTCTGGCCCTGACATTTTTGTGGAGTGCATCTACTGGTGTGTGTGTGTGTGTGTGTGTGTGTGTGTGTGTTTACATGGACACATTTATTGGGTGGGAGAAGAAATCTTCAGGATTGGTTTTAGCTGGATTTGGCAGCCTTCAACTGTCAAAGGAGAAATCGGGGACTGCAAGGAGTTTTCTCTGTGTTTATAATTTTCTCATGACTACTGTTCCTTTTCATGGAATCATCTTAAATTCAGGATAGTCTTTCTTTTGAGTTAATATGCTTCTCTAACACGTTTCATTAAAAATTGATTGAGTAGGAAGAAAATGTGTTCTGGTTTAATTATCTCTTTTTTCCAATATAAAATTATCTAAGTGAAAAATGCATTTTAAATACAATGGAAGAGTCAAACTTTACCAGCCATCACTTTTTTTATCAATATCCATGCTGATTGAGGAATTCTGGGAATTAAAACCCACATTTCTTGAGGGCACTGGGGTAGGGGCAGGCCCTGTTTAAGAAACATGAACATCCACAAATGTAGGAATCATTAGAAGTCTTGTTTTGTATCAAAAACATTCTTCAAATCTCTCAATCTAGTTTTATCCCTCTCTTTGTGTATCTACGTGTGTGTGTTTGTATATTTTAATTTTTAATGATTGTTTCTATTTTTTATAATTATATTTTTCTATTGTTGTTTTATTTGATTGTTGTATGCTGCCTGGAATCATTTTTTGTGAGATAGGCGGCCATACAAATTTGATAAATAAGTAATAAATAAAATTCCCTTCTCACCCATATGGGTGGTATGCATCTTCCTCAACCTCGGGTTCCCTACCAGAGGCCTGGGAGTTTGAGGGTTCTGCCCAGTATCTTAGCTGTTCTTAGCACTGCACTCTTCTGGACAAACAGCTCCCATGTTGTTCCTGGGATCTGTTGGAGCCACTCTCCCAACTTAGGAGTCACAGCCCCGAGCACTGCTACCACCACTGGGACCACTTTGGCCTTCACTTTCCACATCCTCTCTAGTTCCTCCTTCAGGCTCTGGTACATACACACACACACACACACACACACACACACACACACACATAATCAAGGATCTCCAAACACTTTGTCATACTTCTTTATCAGTTCTCAATTCTCAATTCTCCTAAATTCCCAGTTTGAACATACCTTGTTCAAACTGACAAACCAACCAGAGTTCTGTAACCACTGAGTTCTGAAACTACATGCTTAGCTTTCCATTAAATAACTGATTTAAACTGGCTTACATTTAAGTGAGTGCTTTGTTCTTTTGTATTTTAAACTTTGCTTTATATGAGCTAATTAATTCCTTAATCTTTGAAAGAAATCATTTGAATACTTTGATTCTTCAGTGTTTCTGTGAGTGTATATAATAAACTACTTATTCCATTTTGAAGATATTGTGGTATGCAGTGTTACTGGGCAAAGCTCATCAAGATGATATTGCCAAGGCCAGATCTTTTACCCTGTGTGTGTCAGAACATGGTCAGAGTTCTAGTCATGCTTCTGGAGCAGATGTGATAACCCATGATTCCTTTGCTGTCCTTAGGTTGCTTTGTAGTCCTGCCTTTTGATTTGTCCTTTAGCCCTTAAGAAGCTTGTTTCAGATAGTGGGCTTTAAAGGACCTTTAAAACCTCTTATTCCACTTTGCTTGGAAATTATTACCATCACACTGATGGTAGAAGATACATTTCCTGCAGCCATTCAAAATAAGCATACACAAACTCACTATTATTTCAAATCATAGTCTCATACAGGTAAAAAATATAAAGAGGATGAGGAAGATGTATCTGTCTTGGATTTGAGATCCATTTCAGAATGTAAGCAAGCATAGTAGAAGGAGGAAGAGTTATTTCTTAACACCTTTGAGCTCTTCTAAACAAAATTGTCATCTTTCTATACAGCCAATTAAAGTAGCCTATTATATGACAGAAGCATCAAAAGTTCAGAATTTTTTTTTTAAAAAAAATATTTTTATCAGAATGATGTGCTTGGAAGTAAACCGCACTATGAATATGTTTTCTACCAGATAGTTCTGAACAAAATAGGGAAAAAAATTTTCCTGGAAAAAAATCACAAATGCATAGGAAGCCTTGGCCCATGCTTCCACTGCTGTTAGTTATTGCTGACTTCCATTGGGGAAAATGTGTGCTTTCTCTTCTGCCTCTTGAATATGTTAGTATTCTTTCTATTGGTTATATTTCAAACCAGTATTAAAAAAAAAAGCCCAGAGGACAGCTATATAACAGGTATAGACAATAAATAAAAGATCATGGAATAAAACGCAGCAAAATCAATGATTAAAATAATATTCTCAAATGAAAGCATTTTTAAAAGCTTGGAATACATAAGCACGAAATTACACACAGAATGAAATTATTCTATATATTAGTAAAAGATCATTCTCTGCACTATGAACTTGCTAATCATTTAGACTTTTGCTGCTGAATTTCTGGAGTAAACAATGATATTAGGTAGTCATCTTCTATAAAAAGTATATAGCATGTCCCATTGGTGAAGCCGTTTTTAAATTCTAATATAATTTCAAGGTTATTATCTATTTCAGAACAACATAGAGGGTCAGAGTTCGCAGCAGTCAGAATTTACAAACCTCCAATGGATTTTGATTGACAGCAATCAGCATCTCTTCAGCATCACTGAGGGAACAAAGTACAGGTCAAGACAGCAGGCGATTTCATCTGTCATTTTTAATTATCTAAATGATATTCACAGACAAAACCTTTCCCATCTATCAGGGCATCACATTATCATAGACAATGTTTGTTTAAAGAAGGGACCATAAAATCAAACAATTACGAATGCAGACAACCCTTGCTATTGACTGCATAAGTAATCAAGTGAAATTTCTAACTCTCTGCTAATGAATGGGTAGATTGTTGGCTGGAAGTGGTAACTAATAATACAGACAACAGTCTAATGTTCTTATTGACTTTTATTAAAGCTTGGTTACAGTAGTAAGGATAAAAAAAAATGATGTCAAGTAAGGTTTCCATAGGAGCCGTATTGATAGCGGTACCCAGCTAAAATACAAGTAGTTAACTCCTGACCTTATAGTAGGACCAACGTTCCCCTGAGGGAGCTGAAATGCTAGCAGTACAATACATCATGAACTAAGCCAACAGCCTCAGGGCCTTGACAACATTACAGCACAGGGAAAGGGTTCCTTCTTCTGCCATTTATAACAATGTAATCTGCAATAATTCAGTGGTGGTCTTGGAAATGAACTCACTTTGATATTGTTAAATCCGTAAATAAACCTTTGTAGGGAACAGAAACGTAAACGTAAATATTTAATCGAAGCTGTACATAACATTTTGCACCAACTCAAACTTCATTATGTAAGAAATTATAAAACTTAACGTTTGTACACTTAAACAGAAGCCGGAAACAATCACATACCTTCTACCACATTGCTTGCTTCATTGTTTTCAAATAAGTGTTCCAGATTTGATTCAGAGATGGAAACTAGAATTACTAAATAACATCAGAATTGGGTGTGGGGGTCTCCTCCAGATCTATTTCAGATTGGACTTATGGTTATTAAAACCCACAAGTATACAACAAAGGTTCAAAATCAGAAATATTTAAGATGTGGTAAAAATTCATGACATAATTGGCATGCACGCACCCTTCAATTCTGACTCCCACCCCTTCTACATATTGGCCCAATTTCTTACAAATCATTAAGATTTACTGGCAATCTGAACTACAGAAGTCTTTCATTCTGCTCAGTAATTCATGAATTTTCTTTAATGAAGGTTCTAATTCCCACCATTGTAGACCTATAGCTTCAATCCTTTGCATATTTATACAGGAATGATGCCCAGTGAATCCAGGGGAGCGTATTGCAATTCATAAACTGTGGCCTGAACAACGGAGGGTAAACACAATGCAAAGTCTTTTAACCAACTGTATTAGCAAATAAAACACGCTCATAACTGTCCTGGTGCTCTTACTCAATAGGACAGCAGAGCATTTCAGGGATGAGCTTATGTTTTTTTAATAATTATCTGACCACTCCTCATTTCTCACTCTGCTCGGTTTTCTGCTAAATATGCTGAGAAACAGGTACCTGGCATAGCGTATACAAAGACATACTACTGATAATTTTAGTCACTCTAGGAAACCTATATGCATGAACATTTATTTAAAAGGAGGTATGGATTTACCAGCAATGGAAACAAACACTGTACAAGGTGATAAAGTTCTTGTTGTGATACATGAAAATGCAAGAAAGTTATTTCTTCAACTGATAGATCAAATATAAACGTTCAGTATGAATAGCTGAAATATAAAAATATTATTCCTGCAGAGCTGACAGGGAAAAATGTAGCCTATTAACTAAATAATTTTTTTAATGGGAAGAGTCATTAAAGATATTTGAGATTTGTAGAAAACCCAAGGATATTAAATAATTATCTATGAGTGCTCATAAATGTACTATTTTGGGAATTTTGTATACCATGCCGCAAGTCTTACATTTATATAATAGCTACAGTACATTTTATAATGTAGCATTCCCCAACTTGACACCCTCCAGCTGAACTCCCATCATCCCCACCAAATGGCCAAGATGATGTCACCTGTCAGCAATAAAAGCTTCAAGTATCACAGATTTTCAAAGAAGCATAGATTCGAAAATGGCAACATTAAAATGCATTTGGACTGAGCAAGCCACTGTGTGCCTAATACAAATACATCGTTTTCAAAATTTTGAGAACTCAAAAGCTTGCACACTCTTTTGTGGCATTTTTATTGGATTTTATATGGATTTTTATTATTATTATTATTATTATTATTATTATTATTATTATTATTATATTTTTATCCCATTTTTATGCATAACAAGGTGTCGAACATACCTAATACTCTGCCTCCTATTTTCCACACAAAAACAACCCTGTGAGGTAAGTTGGGCTGAGAGAGAGTGACTGGCCCACAGTCCCCCAACAATGGATTTCCCTCTTCATTTTTTAAAAAATAATTTTTGTTGCATTTATTTGCACAACTGATGTAGATGCAGCTGTTGTTGGGGAAATATTGGAGAGCAATAAACTCTGGTGAGGTTGCTTCCTACCACTTTAGTTCCCCAGCATATTCAGGATCAAACTACTACTACTACTACTACTACTACTACTACTACTTCCACTCATCATTTTTATTTACCAAGAATGCTTATGTGGACTAAATAGCATTTTGGGAAATGAAAGTTTTTAGAGGTTGGTGCTTAGCTTCGCAGCATGCATTTACTTTTTGATTTTTTTAAATTAAATTTCTTTAGAACCTTTAAAAGGTGGTATGGACAAAAGGCCAGGCGGACAACAAGGGCAATGTCGAATAGGCACTTTAGCTTATACAGGTGCTACATTGGAAGTCCCAGCAGTATAATTTTGCTAGTTTATTGCTGAAATTATCAAAATTAGAATTTAGTGATGCATGTGCTTTAACAATGAATTTATGTCCCTAATAAACTAAATGAAAACAAAAACATCAAATCCCCGAGTGTTTTCATATCCACAGCTGCTAGCTACTCAACCATTAACTAAATAAGTCTGTCAGAGATGGAAAACTAAAGGAATAGGTACTACCGTTATTAATCGAAGAGAACTACTGTTATTACATTAAATTCTGAACTGAAATTTTAGTTCATAAAAAATAATTTTAGCAATATTTAGTTTGAGAAGTTTCACAAAGGTAGAATAAAGAAACAACTTTCTGAACAATGAACAAAAGCTCAGAGAAGACATGTTTTTTTTTTAAAAAAAGACAGGCAGATATTTCCTCAGAAATAAATTCCACTGTACTTACTCCAGACAGTTGCATAACCCTGTAACTTAACATTCCACAATGGTTTCTAAAACCTAACATTCTCAATTCTTCAATTACAAAATCATTGTTAACGATGCATGGGGTTTAAGAGGAAGTAGACATTATTATTTTCATCTATAATACTTTATGGACTGAAGGAACAGGTGAACAGCCTGCCAAAGTGCTAGCTGAAGTCTAGTAAGCTCCATAATGTTTATGTGTGACTACAGGAAAAAAACTTCAAAGAATTACATTAGTATTAGCAGAGTACAGTCAGGCAGCCTTATATTGATCTGATAGATGAAAAGGATTTCAAATCTGTTTTAACATATATTTCTAATTTAATCCAAAGGAATTTTATAGAACATACTCATGAGTAAATGTGATCTGTATTTGGTGCAACATTAAGCTTGTTGTTAGCTGCAAACCAAATGAAAAAGAAAAGTAATCAACAATATATTATACTGCATTTGGGATTCTGTCAACTGCAAGGTTCAGACCTTTTTCTGCCATAAATATTCTCGGAAGTGAAGATCCCTCTGTACTTTCTGAAAAGCTAGACACATAACAAAACATCCCTGAGGATCTATTTCAGGGTTATCAGAGATGACCCTAATGAGTTTCCCCCCCGACTTCTAGCAACAGACTTCTGCTTTAACGCCAACATAATATTACGACACTATAGAACATTAATTAATGCTTGCTTGACTTCACACCCTTCCCCCAATCTTTCCCTCTGCCCCTGATGTTCAGAAAACGCGGCCTCTGGGGGCCTTGTCTGAAATTTCAGCAACTTTATACTACGTGTCAAAGGAGGCTTATGGGATCTTTTTTGGTTGAGAAAAAGATTCTCAATATAATATAAACTTGTTTGCTTGATTATTCCTTTGCACTGGACACATCTGCATGTTTAAAAAAATCTGCATAGAACCCTCCCCTATTAAAAGAGCAGAATGCCTTACAAAGCCAACTTCTGACAAAAGGTTTTTTTTTTTAAGAATCATGTGCCAACTCTTTCATATTAAAGTGCTTCTTTGCATTAACATTCTTCAACTGAAGGAGCTCTGCTCTAAATACTAAGGGATAAAGAAAGAAGATGGTTGATTTCTTTTAAAGCAGGGACAGGCAGACTGTGACATCCTGGTAGGTATTCCAGTTTATTTGCAATAGTTTTTGACTTTTAGCAATTAAATAATAAACTTAGAAGTAAAAAAAAACTGGCTTTATGTTATTTGCTTATCTTTTCTATTTTCTATTTCTAAAATAGGAATATAAAATGCTTGCTTTCCATTAGATTTGCTACGCCATTCTGCTAGGCACAGAGGTCTGATTTATACAACTCCATTATAGATCTGTACATCTATATGCAGATCATTTGTTCTATCTGGTTACAGCAGGTTGCCAGCTCAGCTGGTATTAAATAATTCCTTTTTTTATATACAATGTTTATTTTTCTAAAATGAAAACAACTGAAAAAAAGAAAATGGTAACATTACAAAGGTATATATTTGTAATTTGATTGTAAACCGCCCAGAGTCTACTATGGTAGAGATGGGCGGGGATAAATTCAAATAATAAATAAATAAATAAATAAATAAATTTTAAAGATATAAACACATATATACAATACAAACACACACACACACACACACACACAGATAAAGTACATGTATACAGTGTTGATCTACATACAATAAAGGAATATTATTTCTTAAGCATCTGGATTTTTCTAGTGCTTCAGTCCTAATTTTATACTATTTAGCTGTCAATGTTATGGTATTTAGCTCTCAATGTGCCACAACTATAAAAGTATAATCTTCAATCAATATTTCCACTTCTGGTTAGCTGTTTGCTCAGGAGGCAAACTTACAGATAGTAAAAAATCTAAAGGCTGATATGAAGCGCACAATTTTCTAATTGTAATGTATGGAGCACATATTTCAAGAAAAGCAAACTTGGCCTTACTGGTCTATGGAAAAAACAAAATCCACTCAAAATAATACTAAGCTATAGCTTTGTTAAGACTAATTAAGATAAAATAAAAATAAAAAAATAATACAATTAACACAAAATGATGAGCCACCTTTTAAGTTCTCTAGAGCTCTTCTTTTAGGCTGCTGTTACAAAAACAGGAAGGGTGAAAAATTGAAAACAATGAGCTGAATTTTTAGAGCTTTTAGGTTTGTAATTTCAAGTCAAATAAGGCTCTATTTTTGTAAGATCCTGTGATGTTTGTCTCCGGTCTACCATACAAAGGTGCCTGTGTGTGACACAATGGTAAGTCAGAAAATGGGGTAACATGGTAGTTTATATTTTCAGAGCTAACTGGAGCTAATTTTTCCTTTCTTCCTCACAATTAAGTATAATCTGAGACAAACAGCACCTGATTGCGTTCAGTCCATTGCTTCCATCTCAGGAGTAACTTGAATTTCCATAGGTTATTTTGTTTAAATCATAAAATATGGAAATAGATTTAAAATAGAAAAAAAAAACAAAAATGGAATGAAATACAACTCAACTGATTTTGCCACCCCAAACACAGCCCCAAGTTACCTGGCCCTCAGAACATGCTAAGTCCTCCTTCTCATCTTTACCTCTGTCTCTTTTGAAATTTTTACTCCATTTGCACATCACATTTTACAGGATGACCACCCCAGTTTCAGTCTGTCCCACATCTAAGTAGAGTGGCTGAACACTCCATTCTGGAACACTAGTGAGCAATACATCACTAAGTGGATCAAAGAACTAACCCTGAATTAGGTAGCGGCCTTGGCTCTTAAATATACTTGCAGTTTAATTTATTCCTACTATTTCCATTCAGCTGCATTCATTCTCTCTCTCTCTCTCTCTCTCTCTCTCTCTCTCCCTCTCTCCAATTAAAATAATATAATATGAAACATTGACTCAAGCCTAAGCAGTCATGCTTTGACCCATTAAGTTCATTCTAAAGTAACATCTGAGTTTTAGGAGTGCTAGTTTACTCTTTCAGAAAAAGTACTTAGATGTGCTACCTGCTAATTCCATAAAAGCTGCTCGAAGTTGGAGAGCCAACTGTTAGAATCACACTGGCAGATGCAAGTTCCATATGTTCAGGAATCTCTGGATGGAATTCTTATCCACTGCATCTGCATGTCAGCTTGTCTTTGCTGGCCTACTGCTGGCTTTGTTGATAAACCCAACTGCCTATCTGCTGTGTGTCAATTTTCCCTGCCCTCTAGTCATGTAGCTAAGACCTCAGGTAGTTTCCTCTCACTGAGGAAAAATATATAAGCAATATATGTTTTATTATGCATGCATATTGCAGAATGCAACTGTTTTTAATTTATTCAGTACAGGTGATTTCCAGGTGTAATATAAACGAGAAATGTTCTGGCACACAGTTAGGAGGTATATCACTCACTTAAAAAAATCTTTAAAGTATTTTAATCCTGAATAAGGCATTGCTATAGGTAAATTTAGATACACCTGGATATATATAAATCAAAGTTCACAACTGCTTTCAAGGTAATTTTTTAAAAATGCAAAATACATGCAGTTTTAAGTTAATGAGTTTGATATTAATACGTTTTATAAAAATAATGAAATAAATGTGCAATTATGTTCATATGGCAAAAGGATCTATGGGTTATTTTTCTCAACCAGAACTGCAAATGCCATATAAGGTTCTCCTTTGAAATGTAAGCAAGCTTTGATGGGCAGCTGTTTTTTAAAAAAAGTATTAATCAGAACTCTCTGGGCCAACTCCAGACATTTGGCTGGGCATGGCATGCTTTCTATTAAAGTAAATGGCCAAGCAAAAGGAAATGTTTGGGAAACCTAGAAGAACGAGGTAACTCTTGGATTATACAGTATTTCAACTGATGTTTTATTGCTTTGGATCATCATCATCATATGCATCTGAGTATTTCAGACACTGAGTTATATTTTGAATGGGGGGGGGGCTCTTCCTCTATGGGACTGAGGACAATTGGCTACCTTGTCCTGTTCCCCACAAAAGGCTGGCTCCATAGCCTAATCTTCCCAAAACTGGTGTCCTTCAGATGTTGCAGGTTCCATTCTGGGAACTATAATCCACCACACCATCAAGGAGCATCAAGTTAAAAAATATACTGGATAACATACTGGGAACATATATATGCCTCTCAAGGCTTTATGAAGCCCAGAAGCCTAGACGGAAAATAATTTATATATGTCTATGAAGGTTCTCAGTCATCCAGGTGGCATTGTCTGTAGCTTGAATCATGTCAACTGGATTTCTATTTTCTCAGTGGAAACGTTTCGCTCCTTATCCAAGGAGCTTCTTCAGTCTGAGCAAAGTTAGTAAGGGAATCCTAAATATGTTTCTAGGTAACTGTGTGACCTTACACCTGGGGCTAGGTCATGGTTATATTGAGATGTTATTTTAAGTCCTTTTATCATCTAAAGGAGGATCGTTAAGATCACCATGCTGCTGTTGAGCTTGTGAATATATAGCGTGAACATAGGGTTCAGAGCCATCAGATTTTACAAATACAGTCATACGTTCAATATATTTGGTATAATAAATGAACCTGGAAAAACCATGATGGCTATAACAGAATCTTATGCTTAGGCAATGATTTCAATTATTACGTAAAGAACTGTTGCAAATGCCAATGAAGCATAATACCTCTAAAATAAAGATCACTTCTTTTAATGGTTGGTATTTAGGCAATGAGGGGGCGTGATGGCTCAGTGGTTAAGATGCCAGGCTTGTCGATTGGAAGGTCGGCGGTTCGAGACCTGAGCGCCGCGTGACGGAGTGAACTCCCGCACTCGCCCCAGCTCTTGCCAACCTAGCAATTCGAAAGCATGCAAATGCAAGTAGATAAATAGGTACCACTTTGGTGGGATGGTAACAGCATTCTGCGCACGTCATGCCGGCGACATGACCGCCGAAGCGTCTTTGGACAGTGCTGGCTCTTTGGCTAAGAAACGGAGATGAGCACTGCCCCATAGAGTCGGACACGACTGTGCAGGGGAAAACCTTTACCTTTTATTTAGGCAATGATCCCTTTTCAAGAGAGAGTAGCATCCAATATCCTTGGTTCTGCTTGACTGAAAACTTTGTTAATGGGTAAAAATAATGGCAAAGGGGGAAAAAAAGAAGAAAGAAATATATCAACATATTTGTTCAAGAACCACTTTTTATTCTCCAAACAGCTGGTATACACGCACACAATATTCGCTAACCATATGTTACACACCAAAATCAATTAATTTTAAAATATGACAAGAGATAGTAGATTTTAACAGTAAAAATGGATGGATATTTTTAACATACAGTGCAACCTTCCTCCATTTCTATTACTTCTGTTACTTTTAAATAAATTGCATCCTTTAATTGCTGTATTGCAGTCATGGGAATAATCCCACCAGATCTCTGTTATCTCCATTAAATCATATTTGCCTTTCTGTACCAAGAGATCAAACTCATTATGTATCTACCCTATACTCTGAGCATTAATGGATAGACAGTGAAGGCCATGAATTTTATGAACCAATGTTCTTTCTGATTTTTTAATGAGGTTTAAGAGGTCCCGTTTCAGCAATACTTCAAGTGTTACCAAATCCTTACTCCAGGGTTTCTATTTGGACACACACATTTTTAGCAGTCCTTGTGAGCTGCATCTCAACTTGTGCCAGCAGTTAATCATCCAGATAACCGAGACCATGGTACCAAAACCTGTATCTCTCCCATCAACACCCTATCCGTATCAAGTGTTGGATACATTATTACAATATTCTTTTTTCCCTTTCCAATTGTCTGCCACACTGTGCAAGGATTGATGAGAATACCATCAGAACCCCCGCGGTTTTGAGCTTTCTACCAAGATTTTCAAAGTCTTTAATTATAATGCTATAGCTATTCTTTGCAACTTCATTTATCCCCACATGTTTTAGAGGCATGGAGAACTGTCAATGGACCCGATACGTCTAGGGAGTTGTTCTGCCAGATAATCTTGGTAAACAGTCCACTTCACAAGCCAAGGTGTCCAGTAAACGTATGTTTGTTTCAAGTCCTCATAGCAGCAAGTCACCAGCTTCCATGATTCTTCCCTTTGTCTTTTTATAGTACACACTTGCATCCTCTGTGCCCTTTAGTGACCACCATTTTCCCTCCTGTTCTATAGTGTCTCTCCTGTTTTCTCCTGAACACTAACAGCCTGCTTCATTGGTAATAATCAGAAAAATGTTTCTGAGTTCCAACGGTGGAGAATATCTTTTATGTCCCTTGCTTCTAGTTGTAACTTATGCACTGAGCTTGCTCTTCTGACTGTCTTCTTTATGAAGAATTGCTTCCATATCTGTTTCCTCTTACTTTAACTTAAAACCTCTTGAATAGATTTCCTAATATTCTTCTGTTCCTCCGTGAACAATATATAATTCTTCCTAGCCTCAGGCTTATCTCATTAGTCTCTTCTATAATCAGATATAATTTCTCCCGTTCTTCCTTCTTTTTGTGTCAAAATTAATTTTTTCTCCAACCTGCAGCTTCTTACACCAGACTCTCACTTTCTCAAGAGCATCCTTGACTTGGGACTTCCCTGTTTCTTGAGACCTATTCCCAATTATCCCTGTGTGAAGTTTCAATCCACATCCACTTGACAAGTGTTCTGTCCTTCCTGGAAGTTGTTTTGTGAACAGTTCTTTGAGCATCAAAATGCTCAAAGCCTTGGTTACTCCAGTATGGGATAGTTTAGGATTTGGTGCTTCCCCCCATGGTATTTAACATCTATATGAATCTGCTGGGGCTGTCTGTGTTATCCATCAGTTGTGATGAGCTGTCATCAATATGCTGATGACACTTAACTGCACTATGCCACCCTGGGCCAAATTGGAGATGCCATGGAAAGGCTGTCAGGATCTGAATAGGGCAAAATAAGCACTGATTAAATCCCTCCAAGACTGAGTTGCTGTACATCAGTATCCAGGATACTGGATATCCAGGAATATGATTCTCAGGAATATCTAGGAATATGATTCCCAGTAGTTACTTTAGATGGGGTTATGCTCCTCCTGAAGGAATTGGTGCATGCCTTGGGGGGTCCCTCCTGGCCTGATAGTTACTGCTTAAAAAAGCAGATGCAAGCCATGGCCAGGGTGTGGGGTTTATGGGTAACTTCTGCTGGTGTGCCAGTTATTAGTCTACTTGGGCCAGAATGTTCTAGCATCAGTAATTCATACCTCGATCACTACCTATTTGGAATACTATAATGTACTCTACATGGGGCAGCCTTCAGGGATAAACTGGAAACAACAATAGTCCAGAATGTAGCACGGAGATTATTTGTGGGTCAATCCTACCACTGCAGAGTAACACCTCTTCTTAAGTCACCACATTGACTGACAATATATTTCTAGGCCCAATTCAAAATACTGGTAATAATCTACAATGAGATAATCTCTAAAGGATCCTTTTGACTGATCAAATGCCATCTTTGTATTATATGGAACCCAGTATATCACAATAGAACTCTTTAAAAATGGCCAAAGTCTCTAGCAGAATAGGTGTATTGCAAGTTTAGTTGTGGTGAGTTAACACCATCTATATTTTGTCAACCTGGTTCAGAATCATGTTTCAGTGTTCTACTTTTTTCTAATTTCTGGAATGTAGTGTTAAAAGACATTGCAATTTTTAGAGCATCTTTGTAGTTCTATTTTACATGAGCAAATAAATACTGTGGCTGAACAGGAGAGAATCTAGTCAGTATTCAAGATGTCAAAATCTACATAAAGAAGAATCCCATTAACAAGACATTTCTCTTTCCTATTGCTTCCTCCAACATTTGTTTTGAGAATTTCAAAATCATATATAAAAATAACATGGCAAAGACGAAGATAATAGTCTCTAGGATCATTCCCCATGTTTATCATAAATAATACAAAACCTATAGATATTAGTGGAAAGAATAAAGAGTATCACAACATGTTTTGTCTCTAATTACCATATATACTTGTGTATAAGCCCATCTGCAGATAAGCCAACCCTCAAAGTTTTTACCATGAAAAATGTGCTACCCATGGACAAGCTGACCCACATTTTTCATGGTATTTTGGTTAAAAATTTGAGGATTGGCTTATCTGCGAATGGGCTTATCCACGAGCAGGCATGAAAGCCGGCTGGGTGACCTTGGGCCAGTCACTCTCTCTTAGCCCAACTCTCCTCACAGGGTTGCTGTTGTGGGGAAAATAGGAGGAGGAAGGAGTATTAGGTATGTTCACCGCCTTGAGTTATTTATAAAAGTAATAAAGGTGGGATAAAAATTTAATTAATAACTAACTAACTAACTAACTAACTAACTAACTAACTAACTAACTTTGTATATTCGCAGATAAGCCAAACCTGATTTGTTTGGCACCTAAAACTCTCACCTGATCCACAAGTATATACAGTCTCTGCTAAATAATTTTAAAACGAACATATCAATTAAATTTACAATTTGCCTGATATTTCAACACAGGGAAACAATTGATATCTCTGAAAGCTCTGAGATTTTTAGAAAGAAAGTATGCATCCAGAAATTATGACGTTTTAATCATCGTAAAATAATATTCCCAGTTTCTGTCCTACATAAAATCTGTCTTTTGGGGAAATAATAAATTATTTTACATTGTCTATGTTTTTAAGTAATTTACAGACGTTTACAGGACAAAATCACCACTGAATGAAGTTTCCATAAACACAGTATTGTTGATGTAGCAGGGAATAAGACAATCCCTTTTCTACCTCAAAAAGGCTGCAAGTAGCTGCCATTTCTATTAATGCCCTATTCCTTGAGTCTGATTTAATGTAGGCCACTGGCTATGGAAATGGCAACTCAGCAGGTATCAACAAATTGGTCAACAAACAGTGCTGAAACTACGTGTACCATGGTTGCTGTATAAAATTCAGGTTTAAGGGTTCTGCTTCAAGCCTCAGTTGCAAAACAATTTTATACTTGGTTCTTGAGAGGGAGAGTGCGACAAGGAAACAAGACAAAACCCTATAGTGTTTACTGAATATATTAATCCTGGACAGAAACCACACTGATGCAGGAGCTCTGAAGCAACTTGGAAAAGAAAGCATGTCCTTACTAGATCCAATCTATACTATCTAGGCCAGGGTTTCCCCAAACTCTTCAGCTCATTGACCCCTTCGTGAAGTTTCAGATTGTTCATCGATCCCCAAATTTTTATTATATGAAAATAATTTAATAAACACTACTTTAATCGTACTATGAACAACAACAACAACAACAACAACAACAACAACAGATAGTCCCATCAACCCGATATTGACCACTCTGGGGAATCCTAATCCAGGCAAAATGAAATATGGTAATTTTTCCTATACTTCATCTAAGAATAATTAAGCAATGTTTTAAAAGCAAGGTGACCCATTTAGTAATGGCCACAGAATAGAAAATTCAATCTATGCACCACATAAACTGTGTTATCCTTTGGGGGTGAACAGCAGCTTTATTATGATTTTTCATGGGACCACAGACTAGAGTGAAATAAACATGTATATGCACAGGTAGCACTGCAAACAAATGAAGTCCATGTATGTCTCCTGTATCCTTGTCTCTCATTCATGCCTTTCAAATGTCATGAAAATTAATATTAAAAGGGATAGTGGAAAAATATAGTGCTATTCAGATTTGTAGGCCTGTATGTTGGTGAGGTATGAAATATTTGTTTTTTAAAAGTTTGTATCCCACTTTTCTGTCCATACAACACTGAAGACAGTTTACAACAATTAAAAATCCAAATTATAAAATGTAAAAATAAAGAAAATGCTATTAAAATCAGAAGCAAAATTAATATCAATATTGTTAATATCAATTCAGTTAACAAAAGCATGGTGGAAGAAGGTGGGTTTCTGCCATATTCCTGCATAATGAAAGAGTGAAGCCCCAATTCACCTCCTCGGGCTGTACATTTCATTGTCTGGGAGCCATAGAAGAGAAGAGTTTCTCCAATATGGCAGCCACTAGTGTCAGAATGACAAAACATTCACAACAGTGTTGTGCCATAAGCTCCAGCCCTCTTGGGTGTGCTACAATGCACAGGCAGTGCCAAGATACACTGCAACGCCGCTTTCATCACTTTGACCCCCTTGCTCCCCCAGCATGGACGCCTTCCGTCAACCGGAGAGGGGTCTCCAAAACAGCCTCATAGTACGAACCTGTTCCCTGGGTGATCTGAGTAACTTAACAGGTTAATAGTATGAGATGCAGTCTGCCAGATAGTCAGTCCCTAAGCCATTTAGAGTTTTAACACATGACTGGCTCTGTAAAATTAACCGACAAAAGACACAAGAGGATAATGCGATAATTTACAGTGATCAGACTACTTTCAGAAAGTATATCATATTTGGGGGGAAAGATAGAGTAAAATAAATGAGTGAATAAAATATTCTAATTCTGGTTTGGAATACATTTGGAAGTTAGTATAGAAAACGTATAACCACTATTGATCAACGGGGACACGTACTTTATTATCCCAGCACATCTCTGAGATAAAAGTTACATTATCATATAGCACTTTTCCTAGGGACATATGCAGCTAGATTTTAAATGAAATTGGCAGTGGACTGCCGTAGCAGCTTATTTTTTTAAGAGAAGAGAAGAGGAGAGGAGAGGAGAGGAGAGGAGAGGAGAGGAGAGGGAAGAGAGAAGAGAGGAGAAGAGAGAAGAGAGAAGAGAGAAGAGAGAAGAGAGAAGAGAGAAGAGAGAAGAGAGAAGAGAGAAGAGAGAAGAGAGAAGGGAAAGCACTCAACACCTTCTGGCAGTAAATAAGCACCATCATCTCCCGTCTGAACTTATCTTCCAAACAAATTTCATGCTCCCACAACAAATCAGTAAGGTTTATTGAGATCTCATATTTAAACTCCTCCCCGTATCATCCTGTTTGTGGATATTTTTCCATCTGAATCCATGTATAGTACCTTGGAACAGATAATATATGCAGGATATATATGCTTTTTAGGTTATAAATGTGCCAGAGAAGGAATGGATGGATATGTAGCAGTAGTGAAGATGATGGCACTTGGTCCTGCTACCACTGGCAGCATGTCCGATGGGAATCGCCCATGTCTGTGGGGTCAAGCTGGATCAATTTTCTTGTATTTTATCAGCATACAAGGTCATTCAGGAAGCACTTACTGTGGAAGCTGATTAATCTGCTGAGATGGATTTAATTGCTATTATTTCTTTATATTAATATGTTTCCATTATGTTTTTTTAAAAAAACTGATCTGTTTATGTTCAATTGTAATTCTGCTTCCGTATTAATTGTTTTATTATCATTAGCTACCTTGTGCTTAATGTCATTATCGTTAGCTATCTTGTGCTCAATTTTTAGTGGAATGAGAGGATATTAATTCAACAAACAAATAAACAGAACTATTTCAGGGAAGAGGATTGTTCTGAGACAGTTATTTACAAGGGCTGTGAAAAGTACTCCACAATTAATGCATAGTTCAGAGAGATTCCTTATGCCTGTTCCCTGCAAAATCAAATACAAAAGTTCTTGTAGAACCACACATTCTCTTGAGATGCACTTTTTAAATAATAGGGGTAGTTTGTTATCTTGTAGTATGTTTGGAGGGGATGGGGGAAGGAAGGAAGGAAGGAAGGAAGGAAGGAAGGAAGGAAGGAAGGAAGGAAGGAAGGAAGGAAGGAGCAAGCTTTTCAGGGGCTCTGCTTGCATAATTAACAACAACAAGAAGAAAACAGTTTCTGTAGATTTAGACATTTTTTCCAGTGGCTTTCTCAGATAAAACATAGATGAAGAAAAATATTATTTAAACTGGCAACAATGTATATCATGGATAAATATATATCAATCTACATGATGTGGATGTTAAAGTATAGTAACATGTACTTAACATGTACTTGAAAGGGATAATATACATAAAGTTTCATGGTGCTAATGAATCACCTGCTATATTCAACCTAGGCTGTTACAACTCAGTTATGTAGCCCCACATTGACAGACCAGATTGCAAAGCCTGACAGTGAGATGCATCCACGCACTGTTTTTATTTCTTAAGAATACATATGTAGAGCCCATGAACACTCTTCCAAATGCCAGTTTAAAAAATAAAACAAAACAATATTTAAATAAAAATCTAATGGGGAGAGCAGCCAGATACATAAAAAGTACGTACATACAATATTGCAAATATATTGATGCCCACATTGCATGTCTCTTCTAGGACACCATCATCAAATACTATCTAATTACTATCCTTTGTAGATTCAATACTACTTTTTGTCCTGTTCTTTCTCCAGTCTCGCTTGCAGCCTCTTCTATCTGTAACCTTTCATCTTTGGTCACTAGGATGCTTCTTTCAGCCCTCACTGATACACCCTGTTCATCAATTCTAGCTTTGAAAAGGCAAAGCAATGGAAGGGAGTTGAGTGAGATGCTTGTTAAGCATGCTGCTCTAAAGAATATCCCAAAAACAAAGCACATTTTAATTCTGTCTGCTTTCATCAAAGAGAGGAATGCATCACATATACTGTAACCTCTATACTGTGCTTAATTATAGATGCATAATAAATACATTTACTCCTACTCCTACTCCTGTACTTATTTTTATGATAATTGCCTAGAATTTAGGTTGCAGATAGGAACATTATCTTTGTTGGCTGCTTTTATTCATAATTTCAAACAACTAACTTTGTTTCTAAAAGGTTATTTCTCCTACTTAACGGCCATAATGTATTGTACACCAAAGCATTATTTTACGGATACAGGAATCATGCCAACATAAATAATATCTTAGTAGTTTTTAAGCACCATTGTACTTTTGCCACATGTGTATTCATTAGCAAGGTTGTGGTGTATAAAATCATAATCATCCAAAGATCAACACTTCATAATGTCTACAATTTAAGTAGCAATACAGTAAACCTCACTTGATTGTTTTACAGTATAACATTCTAAGGTATGCCTTTTGGTTTAAGACATTCAAAAAGCAACTTATTTAAATATGCAGAATTATCTTGAGTTGTTCATACGTGAACTTAAAAGCCATGCAACACAGGAAAATTAAGTAATTATGCCTCCAAGTTATTTACTGCAATTAAGCTCATTTATCATATGCAAATTAGTGCAAACTGGTCTCATTAGTTACTAAATTACTCAATATGAGCTGAACAATGTAGCACTCCAGTTTGTAATGAAAAATCCCTGTAGAGGCAAGCAGGATCAATTAAGCTAATTTGCATATGCAAATATATTGTCTCACTTTTACTTTCCCCCATATTTAATCTTACATTTTCTGGTCATTCTTGATTATATTAAAAGGATGAGGTCAATCAATGTCTTTATTGTAATCTTAGTCTTTATACAACTTCATAAAGAAGAATACTGCAATTCAGATTGCCTATTTTCACATCAGCATTTAAATCCATTTTTTCATGGAATAATCAAAATAAATGACATGATGCAATATTCTTAGATTAATTTTTTTCTTAGCTATGGCTAAGGAATTTCACCTAATGGTGAAGACAAAGTCACTAAGATGTTGAAATAAAAACTGAAAAATGTACACCGGTTAATTACTTTGTTTTCAACAAACTATTCCTACTATGAATTCAATCAAATTTTTTAGTTGTACAATATGTGGCAATTCCTTTTCTTGGTGTTATGCTATTGAGTCATATGCCTTTGACTCAAAGAATGCCAACTTCAGTTGTTGCTTTGGTTGTATAATCTGTTTCTGACAAACTGAATGAATTCTTTGCATCTCTTTACTACAAAAGATATAGGATAGATTGTACTGGTCAACAGTGTATACTTGGATTTTCAAACAATCTTTGATGACATTGCCCATCAAAGGCTCTTGAGTAAACTTAGGAATCAAGGGATAAGAGGACATGTTCTTTTATGGACTGAAAGCAAAGGCCAGGAATTAAATTTCTCAATTTTCTTAATAGAGGGAAGTAGGAATTGGAGTCCCTCAAGATCTTTGCTGGGAGGTGTTTTGTAACTTGTTCATAAACAATTCTGACTAATGGACAAGCAGTATACTGGCCAAATTTGTGGATGACACCAAACCTTTCAGGATGGTGAAGACCAAGTGACTGTGCTCCAGAAAGATCTCTTTAAACTAAATGAATTATCAGCCAAATGGCAAATGTGCTTCTGGTTCTCTATAAATTTTCAAGCATATAGTTGTTATATGACCTCTTTTTTTGTGCCTTTGGGTCAGTGTTGACTCCTGGAGACTGCCTGGACATGTCCCTGCAGTTTTCTTGGCAAGGTTTTTTGGAAGTGGTTTGCCATTTCCTGATGGGATGTACACTGGCTTAAAGGGAAAAAAACTCGAGGCTTGAGAATAAACAGACAAGGAGTGCAGCTTTTAGGGCTAAAAGTATTTTACTTGTAGCATAAGGCAATAATATATATACAGTACATTATCGCAAAAAGGAAAGTTGAATATACATGGTACAGCATTGCAAAAGGAAAAACAAAAACAAACTTATAAGCAGAGTTCCGTGTATTGATCCCAGGGCGCCAGAGTTCCTGCCACGGCCTATACCCAAAGCCAGGCATAGCTCACACTGCCCAGTCCTCAGAAGTAGAATACACGTGAAGAACTACATGGCTAAAAGACACTAGAAATCAAGAAGCATAGAACACCATTTTGCATGGTTGTATATTCAGTTCTTCTAGCTTTCTGATTGGCTGGATGTTAGCTGTGACACACACCAGGCCTAAAGCATTAGGCCTAAAGCACATAGCATGACCTGCTATTGGGTAGCAGTGCTGCATCTAAGCAAGCACGTGATTTCCTCCCCCCTCTGCTCCCCCTAGAGCAGGCTTCCCACAGAAGGATTCAGGAGACCTTGTTCCCATGCAATCTAGCCAAAACAATACACACGTGACAGTTGTTATCTTGCACCTGCATTTCACGTCACCATGAGAAGCCTTTGCTTTGTAAAGGATGCAATTTGCCAAAACACTTTTGCTTTGTAGAGAAACCCAATTTTCAAATTTCATATGAGAAATCTGACATTTCCTTCTTCCTAGGGCAGAGAGAGAGTGACTGGCCCAAGGTCACCCAGCTGGCCTTGTGCCTCAGGTGGGACTAGAACTCATGGTCTCCCAGTTTCTAGCCTGCTGACTTAACCACTATACCAAACTGTCTGCTCAAATAATTTAGATGGCTTTAAATGGAGATTTGATACATTCATGGAGAAGTCTATCAAAGGGTACTAGTATTGAGACCCAATGCTACTTCTAGGTTGAAGGCAGCACATTTCCACGTAACAACTGCAAGGGAACAACGGTGGGAGAAAGGTATGTCTTTGTCACCCGTCTGCAAATATCACAGAGATGGGACTGTAAATCAGGAGGACTCTTTTTATGTGCTTATGTGAGTGCTCCCCAAACTTGAATATTATTTTTAATACTTTTATTACTAATATTAATAGAATAGCCGCAGTGAGATGCAAAGCCTTCCCTTTTTCTGGCTTCCATTCCTTGAGTGAGCCTGGTGGGATCCTGAAGGTACCTCTCTGCCTCCTGGTCTTGGGAGTGTACATCCTACCTCTCTATGTTGTATTGGAGTTCTGCTTTTCTGCAGTCTTTCCTATACTGATTACAGGTAGTCCTCACTTAACAATGGTAACTGGGACTGGCAATTCCATTGCTAAGTGACACGGTCGTAAAGCGTGACGTCACATGACCGCGCCAACCTACGACAGCACTTGCAGCAGTCCAAGGTTGCTGTTGTTAAGCAAATTCCATGCAGTTGCAATGTACCACAGTCACATGATCATCATTTGTGACCTCCTGCCGGTTTCCTTGTTGACTTTGCTTGTCAGAAGCTGGCAGTGAAGGCCGCAAAAGGCAGTCACGTGACTGCGGGATGCTGCAGTGTTGTAATTGCAAGCTGGTTGCCAAGTACCCTAATCACGATCATGTGGCTGCAACGGCCACAACTACGAGGGCCTATAGTAAGTCCCCCTTGTTCAGAGCCATTGTAACTTTGAACGGTTGCTGAACAAGTGTTCGTTCAACGAGGACTACCTGTATTCCAAACAACAACAACAACGAAAACCCCACTAGTTTTGTTCTTAAATCTGTATGGTGAAGAAATTATGTTATGTTTCAGGGCCAACTCTTTTTAAATTCCTTAAAGCTATTCTGTGATCATTTCAGTTTTCTTGATTATTCTTGCAAATATGGGGAGGAGAAAGCCTGATGAATCAGAACCATAAATCAAATTGAGAACAGAAAAATGCCTGGGATTACTTTGCTTTAAACGTTTCCTCTCTGTTAGTTATCTACTGGGGCTGGAAGAACTTTGACTATGGCTGGATCAGATCCAGCTCACTACTTCTGCAAGACTAGCCCCAAGAATGAGCAGATGCTATAAGAGGCTTCTCTTCTCATAACTGGATAGACTAAGTACAATAATTGGAATGGTAATCCCATTTGTTGGTTTGTTTAAACATAAACAGGAAAAAATCTCTTGCACCTTAGAATTTAGTGGACCAGGTTTCATTTCTCTTGTGTATCAAAAGACTTCACAAGTATGCGCACTGGGATCTAAACTAGTTCATGACACAATGTATTCATTAATATTTGCAATCCGATAGGTCTGTATTATGAGAGGCTTCCATTCTACCATGTTTTCTTCTATACAATATACCTTTGTATATACAATCAGTTCCATAGCAATATATGGCATTTTCAGAGACTTAGGAACAGCTTGCATCCATTTGGAAATGTTTAGCCTTCTCTGTCTGAAATTTCACCTTTACATGTTAGGGACTTAATTGGTATCAAAAATTACCACTTGCAGTTTGGTATATACACTAGGAAGCCATATCTATTGAAAGTTGGCTGAAAAAGAGAGGGGTAGAGAGAGAGAAAATTCCCAATGCAAGAGTATTTCACCTTTTGTAAAATCATATCATTTCTAATATTTTGGTCAGCAGGATTAGAGTTCCCAATTGGTGAGATACAGTATACAGTATTTCAATCCTCATCACCATTTAATTGTTTTAGTTTGCTTTAGTAGTTTGTGTTTAATGATTTTGTATGCTGTCCAGAGTCATGTTGTCAGAGCTGGGCAGCCATCTAAACGTTCTAAACAGATACATGTTCATAAGGCTCCTTGCCTTCTCCTTCAAAACAGACAGTAAAACTGTATCAAATAACACTCAACTTAAGGTAGTCTTCTGAGCCTTTTATATAAGGCCAGAATGAACTAGGAACATTTTATATTGGCATTTTTAAACTTTCCTGTGGTACAGTACATGGGCACTAGGCAAGTCAATTAGGTAGTTTTTAGTCCTACTGATTTAAAAGTGGCATTAAGCTGATCCAAAAACCACTTCTATTCAAATGAATGGCATTTGAGTGATTCTTAGGACCATACTGTGCCCTACATATACATGTTAATATAGGGCCGTATGTGATGCCACACATCATAGGAGTATGTAGGACCATACTGTGCCCTACATATACATGTTAATATATTTTCACAAAAAACTGAACGAATTACACAGCAAAAGACCTATAAACTTTAGTCCATTATGATTTCTTAAACATTGGCAAGAAAATAACACAACAAATTCATTACATACTGAAAGCAGCATTATGAATTTTTGAACTGTATGCAATATATTATTATGATCACACGCAAAATATGCAAGTTAAATGTGTACCAAGATCATATGAATAAGAAATCCATCAATTTGATGAATAAAAAACCACTAAAACCATCCTGGCTTCCTTAAGAAACTTACTTTGCCAATAATTTTTTAATTATTGTTCAACAAACCACCCAAAAAATTAGCAGCATTTCGGATGTGGAGGACACACTTATGTTATGGCTGCCCCCATAGGAGGATAGGGAACTCAGAACAGGGGACAAGTTTTCACTTATTTGTATTATAATATACATGGTTTATTAGGACACCTGAATTCAGCCATTTCTTTTTTTAACTTAAGGTAGTATTTTCTTCTGGATGCAAAGCTTAATGTATTGGTACAGAAATTATTTTCAAAGAACCAAAACTTATGATAAACAAAGTAGATTTTTATATTGTGCCTACACTGACAGAATATATTGATCCTGACCCAAATAAGATTCTCCTATGGAATCTTGCGCCAGAACAACATGAAAGCACATGCCTAATGCATAACACTTGTCAAGATAATGTCTTCAATAGATACTACTAAAATAAATTTGGAGGAACACTATACTGTTTATCTAAAGTGTTAAAGATCTGGAAGACATGCTATCTTTTAAAGGGATATAAATATCACATTTAATGTAACAGTTGAAACAATAGTGCTGAAAAGCTGCAACGGGAGGAGAAAAATATTCGGGGAGATGGACGGGGATAAATTTAAATAATATAATGAAAATCTACGCGTGAACAAGATTAAAAAATTGATATTTTCCCCACAAAATGGTTAGCTATACTTAAACAAACATACACAGTCATTTTGGGGAAACCAACAGTTACTGCGCAGTGCAATGCAACTAACATGTGTTGAGTTTTAAATTATTACAGCACAAATAATACTTGCCCTCCCTCTCTCATTAACATTCTCTCAACCATTCACTTTCTAAAAAAAAAAAGAATCTGTAAAACAAGCCCTCACTGTAAAGGCTCTAATAGTAATAGCAATATCCAAATATTTCACAGGAGTCTTAGATCTTGTTACTAAGTATGTTAAACTTTGTTGTTTGTTTGTTTGCAAAGCCATTGCTTTTACCTGTAAAATGTGACTTCCCAAATGTGACTCAAATACTTCAGTGGCAAGGGCACTGGGGCTTCTCCTGCGCTGGGCACCTATAACTGAATAAAAAAGGGATTATGTTGCAATCTCTGCACATTTAGTCACAATGCATCCCTGATTTAGGTTATTATTATTCATTAATATTTTCTACAATCTTAACATCTGAAAATTACAATTAAGAAAAACACTTAGGAGATTCCCATGAAGAGCAATGGAAGCCTATTTCTCCCCTTTATCTCTTTATGTGGAAGACTGTATTCAGAGGTAGTTCAACAAGGTGTTCCAGACAAAGGTCACTGTAGGTGTATCTTCATAATCATAGTCAAGTGATACAAACTTCAGAATTTACGTAACTTGATACAAAAAACATCTCCATTCGGGGGAGATGGGTGGTGATAGAAATTGGATGGATGGATGGATGGATGGATGGATGGATGGATGGATGGATGGATGGATGGAAGGAAGGAAGGAAGGAAGGAAGGAAGGAAGGAAGGAAGGAAGGAAGGAAGGTTAGTTAGTTAGTTAGTTAGTTAGTTAGTTAGTTAGGTGGGTATACTCAAGCACACACATTTTGCCTATTGTTACACTGATCGCTTGTAGAAGAGCAGAAGAGAAACAGAGCATGTTGAGACTATGAGCATCCTTCCTTGGGTGAGTAATATACCCACCCAGGAAAAAAAAATCATAGACACAGAAGATTTTCATTAGCTTGACTCTATCAAATGATTTTTGAAAAAGGTTTTTAGGGCTCAGGAAGTTATAACCTTGAACAGTTAATAAAAATATGTCCTATAAAATACCTCCTTTGTTTGAAGAAGTGCGCTTCAGTGACAGCACTGTCAAAAATAATTTTAGGACTACAGTAAATAAAAATACAGAAGAAGCCCAAACAATAGTGTGGTTAATATTTAGCAAGTCAATAGCAAACAATGTTTTTGATATTAAAATAAGCAGAAATGTGTCCAATCTTCCAGGCCAAATCTTAGGAACATTAAATGCATGGTTCTGAGATGGGAAAATTCAGCCCAATGTGTGTGAAACTATATGTATTAACCAATTCCTCATTTACAGTATGATCACAATAAAAATTCCTCTGCTGCTTATGGCAAATTTGACTATGCCAACATCAAATTTGTGTATATATGTGTTGTTTTTCTTCTGGTATGGATTATTATGTTATATAATTTTTGTTTGTACTTTTAAAAAAAAAGAAAACTTCCTTTGTTAAGATTGTGATTCTTATCTCTCCTATGGCTGCAATTCAAGTGTTTTAATAAATATTAAAATACCATAGAGAATGCACCATCTTTTGCCCTAATTTGAATGAAACTATTCATTTCAGCTTAATCTTGTGTATCTAATGATAAGCTACTGCCTCTCCTGTGAAAATGGGACAAGAAAGACATGATGGAAAGATCAGTTTGGGGAAAAAACAGAAATATCTATATTCCTTTTCTAAACAACTTCAGCTCATCAAATGCTTTTTCTCCTGGCAAAGAGGTATGCTTATAAAATAAAGCAAAGCACAAATGCCCTTTGTTGGTAGGTGGTTTCTCCAATTTTTTTCCAGGAAAAGGAGAAATTCTTCAACAGTTTCTCAAAGGAAGGGCTTTTTCTTAACAGAGACAGTAGCATTGATACTTCAAGTACCCAGTGGGACAAGTTCTCTCATGATGCCTTCTCTTGGAATGTAATTGAAATGTGGGAAGCTAGAAAGATGGCAGGCCACTAGAGAAATGACTATACAATGAAAGAAAGGATATATGTGTGCCATTTGGTCACCTAATGCAAAAATGTAGCACTTGGAATTTTGCCAAATGCTGTTCTCCTTTGAAATCATTTCTAAAGCAAATTCTCTTTCATCAAGCTGAATGAGAAATGGCAGAAAAAAATGCAGGAGAATTTCTCTGCCAAACAGTAGTATATATCTGAAGCCTAGGCTTCATGGAGCTGTGATAGTAGGTTAGAGAACAATACAATGTCTTCAGAATGCCTCAAATTTCCTCTCCTGCAAATCCATCTTTCCTATACTTGATTTGCACAAAACACAATGAGATGGCTACTGAAACTGTTTCTTAGATGCTAAGGAACCTATTCTAAAACATTTCCTTTCACACATTTATTTCCTTACTTTGTTTCCTAAAGTTGTTACCTTTTAGGGGGAAAAATTAACCAAAAACAGGGCCTTACAAAGGCTCAAACAGTCCCAAAGGTATAAATTAGGTACAATAAGGTTTTGCACTAACATCTCTAGCAATGCTAAAGAACACACATACAGTAATGAACGAAGTTACCCACACATTTCTTTTTTTATTGTAAGGAAAGGGTCCTGTGTCTCAGATCATATAGTACAAATATCCATTTGGGTCAGCAAAAAGAGCTTTTGTTATTAGGTAGATACATACAGAAATGTAAAGATTATAATAGTAATATTTAAACTACAGGTATATGCAAACTGTAGCATGAAGTAATATATAGGCAACAGTGTAGTACCTCCCTACCCCCAGAAACAAAATTAGATACCATGAAAAAGCTTCCTTTATGTCTGTCAAGATCAGCAGAGACAACCATGTCAACATGGAACCAAAGCATACTCAAATACATGTGTGGACTTCCATTTCAGTGGAGAAAGAATGTTGGTACATGACCATTTCTTGCCAGTAAACAGACAAGATCATGCAAGCAAGAGCTCAGAGTATATGCTCTCATGCCTGCAAGAAATTGTTAGATTGGAGTGAATGTTCTACATCTGCAGTGCTAATCTCAAATAAAATGCACGAGTGCACCAAATGTTTTTGCAAAAGCTCTTAATTACTTTACCCATACTGAACACAGTGACAACGCTCAGTACTTAATGGCAAACCCAAACATAAATGTACCTCAACTAAGTATCTGTTACTGAAAGCAGTGGGATCCTTTTCTGGAATCAGCCTGATCATCGATCAATCTAGTGAGAAGAAATTTTAGAGCAATGATTTGTAAGAGGTGTCTGTGTTATCAAACGTCAAATCTGATCTCAGCGCACAAAGACATATGACATCTACTGAGAGAAGACAAGGGATATTGGTTTGGAAATGTAACATTATGGATGTTACATGTAATTTCTTTGCAGGAAACATTGCACTTTTTATATTGAGCAAGAAATTTACTGCTGAAGTAATGTAATACCCAACAAAATTAGAGAAGCCGAATGCTCTAAATCCAACACTTTGTCATCTTGATTTTAGAAAGGAAATCAAGGTGATATATAAAACCAGCCCTGAGTGTATTTTTTGTTATTTACTATACTTTACACAGGGTCATTTATTAAAATAATAGGGAAAAACTATTTTAAAGAAAGGATGTCAAAAGCTTTCATTTTATGCAACACTAAAGAGAGGTCACCCAGTTTCAAACCGATCTTCAGTTTTGTATTTTGTTCTGAAAGGTAATTCCTTTCCTGTGATATTAAATATGTTTATAAAACATTCATTATTGGATGCAGAAAGCCTAGGCCCTAGCACCAGTGCAGTGGAAAAACAGTGTCCCATTGCCCTGATGTCTCAGATCCGGAGTCAAAGTTCCACCCACCCAACAGCAGTGTAGTAGGATGGGCGAGGGTGCTGTTACACTGAGAAGCACCAGGTAAAGACAGGGCATGGAAGAGTTTTTCATGGTATCTTAAAAAATTAATCTGACTGAATCCCAAAGGGACTCTTTTCTAAGCATATACAGTATATCTTTGTAACGTGGTTTACCTGAGAGTAAGCCCTACTGAACTCAACATTACTTACTTTTGAGTAACCATATGAAATGATCATGGAGAAGATACAGACAAATGGGTGAGGAAAAAGAAGGAAAAGTTACAGGGATTGGTATCAACTGGGTGGGCATTTGCTAATCCAGCTCGGGTAGCATACATACATAAGACAAACCTGACTGCATAGGAACTTCTCTCTCCTGTCTATAAAAATGCTAAAGTGTTTGGGTGCACACATCCCTACATAAATGTTTTAAGTGTTTGCTTCAGTCCTGGTGAAATGAACCACAACTGCACAGCATATTACATTCAATTAAATAGGACTGCCAGAAAATAATTTGTATTTGTATGTGGTGGTGATGGAAGACAACGAATGGCATTCTTTCCCTGTTTGAGATCTTTCTCCATGAACCCAAATCCCTATAATCAAGCGTAACACAAACATAGTCAAGAAAATCCTTTCTTCTTTTGGTTTGTTGAAACAAAGCTCTCAGCTCTCAGTTTAAGTTGCCTGTGGAAACCGCATATTTGCTTAGGAAAGCTTTCTCTCCTCTGATACAACAGTGTCCAGGGAAAAAGGACAGGATATTAACATCAAGTCACAGTGCTGTGACTTGATCAGACTGCACCAGACCGCACTAGCTTGTAAAGCAAAAAAGCCTAAATCTGTTGTCTTGATTTTTTTTTATTCTGATCCCTAAGGTTCATGTTTATGACATTTGTAACATCTGCTACAAATGCTGAGGTAAGTCAGGCACAACCTTATTACTTCCAATCTAATGCTCCATTCATCCACAGGGCTTTTGTATGCCACAAGTATGTCAAAAACTGCAGGATCTACATGAAGCAGGATACAACACATGCATTCCTGAAATATATTGTATGTTTGAGAGACGATGCTATTTCCAGCAGACATTTTTAATGTTTGTATATAAGAATGAATATATATATATACTCTGTGTGTGTGTGTGTATGTATGTATGTGTGTGTGTGTGTGTGTGTGTATATACAGTATATATACTGAAAACCCTCATGATACTTTGAAAACTACTACCTCAGCAATTTTGAATACACATATTGTACATTTTCCTTGTTTAATACTCATACACACACACACACACACACACACACACACACACATATATATATATATATATATATATATCCCTAACTCTAACCCTAACTCTAACCCCCTAACTCTAACCCCCTCTAACCCTAACCCCCTAAGGGTTAGAGTATGCATGCATACAATTAACAGTCTTCTTTTGGGTCTGCATGTTCCAAAAGCAGCATACATTCATATTAAAAACAAAGTGCAAATGTAGCTGGGGGGAATGTTTACAAATTCACATATTAGAAGAGGATTTACAAGACTAAAATTTACAAGACTAGAACAAGACAGAACTGTGAGCAGAGTGAAACAAAGAGAATAGCCAGATTACTCAGAGAAGGATAGCAGATGGAATAGTCAAATTTAAGTCAAATAAGAAGGCATCTGAAAAGGGGAAATAAGACAAAACACAGAAATGCAGCCCATGCCCTAGCACCAGACAGTTCTGTTACTAAGTGGCTGTGACAGAAATACAAAGAAAGTCACCATATTTCAATAAATAAGCCCAACCTTTGCTTAACTTTTATTACCACAATTTGCTCTTGACTCAATCAATGACATAATTTTAATGAGCTATAAAGACTATGTCATGTTTCTTGCCATTGTAGGATTTGGCTTCATTTTTTGAACACTATGTAAGAGAGAGACTGCTTGCCAAGGAAACAATCAACCAAGTTTTGATCAGTATCCACACAAATAGCCCATTATATTGCAGGCTGCAGTATGTATTTTACAAAGGTAAGGATATGGTAAACATCTCTATTACCTCCCTCATTTTCAGAAGACAACAGGCATTCATGATCATGTTTCTGTAATGTGAAACAAGACTCTGAAGTAAAACTGAATCATCTCCCAACTTACAATATCTTATAATGGTCCCTCTGGTAGATGAGGTAAAGGGGATATTGGGTTTTTCATTTAGATTTCATACCCATGTAGTGTTTTGTCTGTTAAACTGAGGATTTGTCCGTTAAAACAAGGGTTTATCTGTTAACCTAAAGTTTTACTGCAAATAACACAATTTATCTCAGTTATATAATTCCACAAATGACCATTTGATGCAGATGATATAATTCAGATTTGACATCTGGATTTAACGCACACCCCTCTCCCTGAATTATCTGTTTTACATCAGTAAAACAACTATGGCGTATGTGACAAATCCAATCTTTCCCTTAATTCCTTAAAGATGTCCATTACTGAGAAACACCAGACTAACTGGCTATGAAAACTAGTTCTTCTTAATGAATCTTATTCATCCAACATGCTCTTGGAATTAAATGCTTCCAGTCCAGGCAGCTACCAGAGAACTCCTGTATTATAGCAAATTTCCCTTATATCTCATCCCTTACAAGATTTATATAATACTGTATTTCCAATTCTCTGCAAGATTGACTAATCTTTGTTAAATTAGGGGGGTGAATCACATGTAAGCCATTTTGGAACATTATTTTTAGGACTCAGAACAACTTTCCTAGATCGTGAGGCCCTGCTCACAGTCACTCATGGTCTAGTCACCTCCCGAACAGACTATTGCAAGAGCATCTGGAAGCTTCAGCTGATACAGAATGTGGGGGCGCTGGCAGTTATGTGCCCCCTTCAATTGGCACACTTCTGCTCTGCAAGCTGCATTAGTTACCAGTCTTCTTCCAGCTACAATTCAATGTGCTTGTTGTAACCTATAAAGACCTTCATGGCATGGAGCTGGATTAGCTCAGGGACTGCCTCTCCTGATCAAGTCTACCTGTCCCATTAGATCACACAGAAAAGGCATGCTCTGGGTTCCACCTATTATGGAGTATCATCTGGCCCAGGAGGAGACCCTTTTCCATGGTGGCACCTGACCTTTGGAACAACATACCCTGGAGATCAGATTGGCCCTCACCTTCCCTAAGGCCTTAAAGATCTGGTTCTGTCACCAGGCCTGGGGGTCAGGAGGTGGGGTTGAGCCCATGCATTGGCTATGTTAATTGTTCCAGATGGATCTGTTTTTACCCCGGCTGCTGTTTTATGTGTGTTATTTTTGTTTCTTTTCTGTCTTTATATTTTTTTTAACATTGTTAGCCGCCCCGAGTAATTAACTTCAGATGGGCAGCCATATAACTTGAACAAATAAATAAACTGAATTTGAAACTAACCAATAATTTTTGCTGGTGTTCCAGATTTTTTGTCTATTTGTATGAGGTCACGAAGAGTCGGACACGACTAAACGACTGAACAAAAAAACAACAACGTTGTGACTGGGAAAGCAAATTGCTCTTATTACAAAATATCTATGTATGTTAGATTCAGGTTGGACATGAATCTAAAATAGCATTCATGGTCCTTGTAGATTATCTCAGTCTAGATAATGATGGAGAATGTTCACACTGCTAATAATTCTGGGTCTTGCAACAATTTCTGAAGTTGCTATCCAATTATTCATAAATAATTATTTTTAGAAAACCCAGACAAAATGGATGGGCAAACCCTGGGTAAGTTTGCCCATTTTCATCAGAGCAAACATTGAAAGGCCAATCCCCATCCAAGTGATCATTCACATCTTCAAGGAGTCTTATATAGATATCTTATAGAGATAGTAATGTTTCATCTCTGCTGTTGCTTAAGAACACGAAATGGGTTGGGAGACCCTCCAGACGTTTTCAACAGGTAGTTAGAATTTGAAAAAGGCTCAAAATTCAAGATCTCATTAACTCAGCAGCAAAGGGCAGCTATCTCTTCCTTAATTAAAACTTAGCAAATTATAATCCAACATACCTATAGAGTGCTAGATAAAGCCAAGTTATTTGAGGGAGTACCTATCTCCCATGGTTTCTGCCCATGTGGTAAGATGGGCCAGAGTTGGTCTACTTTGGGTCCCCTCAATTAAATAATGCTATTATCAGGACCCAGGAATGTGCCTTTTCTATTGAGGTACCTGCTCTCTGGAATGATCCCCCCCCCCCAGATCTGTGTAGCTGCCACTCTGGTGATGTTCTGGAAGTCTTTAAAAACTTGACTGTTCTCCCATGCCCTCGTGGAGGGTGCTTATAGAACCCTGGTTGATGGTTTGATGTATGATTCGTTTGGATGCTCAGGTTTCTACATTTTTAATTGTAAGCCATCCAGAGTTGGTTTGAAGTTGTGCAGCCATCTCATCTCATCTCATCTCATCTCATCTCATCTCATCTCATCTCATCTCATCTCATGACAGTTCTGCAGAAGTAGGTACACATCCTATACATGCAATAATATCCTTTTGTTGTTTATTCGTTCAGTCGCTTCCGACTCTTCGTGACTTCATGGACCAGCCCACGCCAGAGCTTCCTGTCAGCCGTCGCCACCCCCAGCTCCCCCACGGTCGAGTCCGTCACCTCCAGAATATCATCCATCCATCTTGCCCTTGCCCCTCTTCCTTTTGCCTTCCACTTTCCCTAGCATCAGCATCTTCTCCAGGGTAACCTGTCTTCTCATTATGTGGCCAAAGTACTTCAGTTTTGCTTTTAATATCATACCCTCAAATGAGCAGTCTGGCTTTATTTCCTGGAGTATGGACTGGTTTGATCTTCTTGCAGTCCAAGGCACTCTCAAATTCTCCTCCAACACCACAGTTCAAAAGCATCTATCTTCCTTCGCTCAGCCTTCCTTATGGTCCAGCTCTCACAGCCATAGGTCACTACGGGGAATACCATTGCTTTGACTATGCGGACCTTTGTTGTCAGTGTGATGTCTCTGCTCTTAACTATTTTATCAAGATATCCTTTTACATCTATTTTTACTTCTTACACAGAGCTTTAGCATGGAATATTATTAATTTAATCTTTTGATTGACTGCTCTTGCTAGATTATTTATGGCTCTGCAACAAAAATAAAGCCCTGCTCTTTTCCTACAACTAATCTGACCATTCTTCCCCAGCAGCAGTTCAAAAGCATTATTTGTAACAGATTACAGGTACAAAGGAGTTTATGTATGTGCCATCAATATGTGCCATCAAGTCATTGTTGAGTCTTACAGACCACATAGATAGATTTTCTCTATGACGATCTGTCCCTAACCTGGTCTTTCAGCTCTTCCAACAGTGCACTAATCGCTACTGTAGCCAAATCTACCCACATTGCTGCTGATCATCCTCTTCTTCTCTTTCCTTCCACCTTTCCTAGCATTAGTGCCTTCTCCAGAAAGCTAGGTCTTTGCATAATGTGTCCAAAGTATGATAATTTGAGCCTGGTCATTTATGCCTCAGGTGAGAACTCTGAGTTGATTTGTTTGATGATCCATCAGTTTGTTTTCTTGGCTGTCCATGATATCTCAGGAGTCTTCTCCAACACCAAAGTTCAAAAGTGTCAATACTCTTCCTATCTTGCTTCTTCGAAGTCCAACTTTCACTTCCATAGAGTGCCACAAAGAATGCCAAGGCTTGCATGATTCTGATCTTTGTAGGTATAGACATATCACAGCATTTGAACAACTTTTCCAAGGCCTTCATGGCTGTTCTACCAAGTGCTAGTCTGTGGTGTATTTCCTGACTGCTTGTTCCTTTACTGTTGATGGTTGATCCTAAAAGGCAGAAGCAACCCACCACTTCAATATCTTCACTGTCAATTTTAAGGCTGGTTGTTCTATTATATAAGCGCAACCAAGTTGCACTGGAGCTGGGGAGCAGGTTATGTTTTAGGTAGTAGTCAGTGTAACTGAGCTTAATCTCTGTGAAAATTTACTAATTATTTCCATTACCTTCATGCAGCCATTTTCCACTTACAGAGGGTGAATGTGAAGATTCCCTACATCTGCATCTATAATTGCTGATCCTCAAACTAACGTCTCCATTCACAACTTGCAGCTATGGGATTCCATCAACAGCAGCTACCATGGCCAATGGGTTATGGAGCTGTAATACATTGATCTGGAAGGATAAATGTTGACATACCAGATCTGGGTTTCATAAATCCAGACAACCACTAGATGACAGCAGAGAGACACAGAAATCTCTGTTTTCTGCCACTGAGTGATCATCCAGATACTGGCAACACAGATCTTATATGCCTAGACAAAAGTCTCTCATTTATTGGGTCATGATTTCAGTGCAGCAAAGCAAGATATGATTTATATATAAATTTGGTGGCTGCAAAGTATCTCATCTACTTTAGTTCCTAAATACTGTATATTTCCCAAGAAGTATAAACCTGAGGGAAGTCTGAAAAAATCCATTGTTATCTGAGGAGAAAGAGCAGCAGCCCTCTCATTTTATGTGCTGGAGTGCAAAAGGAAAAAAAAATCCAACTTCCAATGCCATATAATACTTTTAGCTATAACTCCAAGGATTATTTCTTTTCAGCTCCCGTAACCCAATATGCTCCGCTTTTAGATCTACACTTGGTAGAAACAATTAGTATGATAAACAGTTTCTCTTATATTAGACATAATGCAAAGAAACCAACACTCTTGTTTAGCAGCACAGCAAAGCGTTCCCTTCACTCCCATGCAGGTAAGTACCAGAAAGTAAACTTTATGGTTCCAGTATAAGCCTCTCCAAGGTGTATTCAATATATCTTCAGAGAAAGATTAGCAGAACATTATGCTGGTGGTGTCATTAAGCTTTTGGCTAAAGTTAAGGCTATATTCACACATTCTGATGAACCATGTGTTTTGTAGTGTGTTGGTGTACCCCGGTCCTGTGGTTTGTAAAGTATAGTTTAACGACTTAATATGAAATGTGAACAGAGCCCATTGTGGCTTATTCAATAAACCACAGATAAGTGAACTATGACTTAGAACAGTGTTTCTCAATCTCAGCAACTTTAAGATGCATACTGGCTGGGGAATTCTGGGAGTTGAAGTTCACACATCTTAAAGTTGCTGAGGTTGAGAAACACTGACTTACAGTAGAATAAATGTTACTCCAACTAAAAATCCATTCCTTAAGTGGTCACTCCATAGTACCATATCTTTGAGGTGCTATATACGTTTCTCATCTTGGTTTCATGCACTTTTCCCTTTTTTAATGGACTCAGTAGAGGCTTGTCAAGGGTAGTATTTGACTAATGCAGATTTTATACTCCTTGCTGAAAGCTTCCAGACTCAGTATGGGTGAAATCCTAAATCACTTTTTGGGCAGGGGTGTTCCTTGAGAGAGAAATTCTCTAAGAAAAACTTGTAGAAGTCTCTATATTATCTAAGGCCAGCCAGTCAACTTATTGTACCTGTTCAAAATATTCAATATTATATAATCAGAAGTACTTCTGCCATTAAATATCACATCTGTTGTCCAGATGGGCTAACAAAAAATTACAGCCCATCATGATTGTAGAATAGAATTAACAAGATACTCTAGGGAGAGTTCTACATATGTATGTATGGAGGAAAGAGTTTTTGTCTGCTTATCTAATAGTGTAAATTTTAGTGCTGGAGACTTGTGCATTTCTGTAGAATCTATGGTTCATAAATGGAGGGTGGTACATACCATAGTGGAATTCAGGATTCGGTGAATCTCTCTCTCAAGGAACACCCCTGCCCAAAAAGTGATTTAGGATTTCACCCATACTGAGTCTGGAAGCTTTCAGCAAGGAGTATAAAATCTGCATTAGTCAAATACTAAGCTTGACAAGCCTCTACTGAGTCCATTAAAAAAGGGAAAAGTGCATGAATTTCAAGTGTGGAAGCCTCTAATTACTACATGCTTAAATTTTTAACTAGCAAGCTCTGATAAATTGCTACACTAACACTATGGAAGATTATCTACTTGATCTTTGCTGGTGAGACTAAACTAGGAATGCTGTTTCTACTAAGACAGCCATTCAACCTTCAGGGAATTAATTCTGTACCCATTTCTAAGAAGTATATAAGGTTTATTTAGATTAATGGAAAAAACTATTTGATATTTTAGCTGAGAAATGATATAGCACTTATAATCCCTAAAAACACAGGCAGAACTGTAGTTATAGTGTTGATTAGGCCAGGACTGGTTATTGTGTTTTTAGCTATTTGTGACACATGGACATACCTGTTTGAACATCCCTTGGAATGGAAGTTATATGTAAAAAGCAAGACAACATTTAATGTTCATATGTCCTAGAGGTCTTTGCTGTAAATAGCTGTGTCCCAGACACAGAATGGTACCCCTACAGGTATGTTGGATTTCAGCTGCCATAATTCCCAGCAAATATTACCTGGTCATTCTGTGTGGGAATTATGGGAGTTGATGTCCAATACATTGGAAGGTTTCAAGCTACGAAAAATTACTAGCATATTACATTTATTGGTTATCAGCACCTACCTACCACATTGGAAGAGTTCTTTACAGGAAGATGTAACTCATTGTATTACATGAATAACCCCATCTGGAATCTCTTAGTATTACCATTATATGGATATACAAGAATGTATGCATTAATACCAAAAGTTGTATTCATAAGCACGTGTGTGTGTGTGTGTGTTTTGTGCCTTTGAGTCAGTGTTGACTCCTGGCAACTGCGTGTACAAGTCCCTGAAGTTTTCTTGGCAATGCTTTTGGAAGTGGTTTCCCATTGTCTCCATCCTAGGGCTGAGAGAGAGTGACTGGCCCAAGGTCACCCACCTGGCTTTTGTGCCTAAAAAGCGGGACTAGAACTCACGTTCTCCCTGTTTCTAGCCTGGTGCCTTAACCACTACACCAAACTAGCTCTCAAGCACTACTTGTACTCACTTAAAATGGTAGAGGCAGTCAAGTTTACAGTGTTTCTGTCAATTTACTGCAAAAGATGACAAGTGTTCCATATGAATACAACTGTTTTGCCATTTAAAGCATTCATATTTAATCCAGGGTATACCATAGAGGAGTAGACTTTCCATGTCAATATGATCTTGGGCTATCTATCTAGTTGCAAACTTCTACAGACATGAAATATTTTAAGAAGTCCTCTGGAAATGGCCTGAGGTAATTTCAAACTTAACAGACCCTGTCCCACCAGAGCTCATTACAGTGAATTTTATAACAAAGTACCCTCAACCCTCTACTTAATTTTCAGAGTTTAGCCAAGCATACCAGAAATGCATCTGCATTAAGTACAATTAATGGTATAATAAAAGCAGTGGAGGCTGTTTAACACTCAGGAACCAGCAGTAAACAGTGGCTTCACATTCTCTAACAGTCAGTGATGTGTCAAAGTGCCAGAAGTAAAAGATTTCTTCTGCTTCAGGAGAAAAGGAACATTTCCTATGGAAGAGAGAAGGCTGGAAATGATCTAAAAATATATTCTCCAGTTATGCCAACAACATTGGTTATTCTCTCTAACATATAAAATGACAAACCTCTATTCCCTTTACTGAGAAAAAAAAAATGAAAGCAGTTCCAATTTAACAAAAAAATAAAACTAATAAGAAGTGATAATAAACTTAGAAAGTGATAGCTCAGGTTGCAATAAAAGGAAAAAGGGTACAAAAATATTAGGGTTGGGTAGCCACAGGAACCCACATGGGAAGGGGGCAAATGATGACATGTGTGTGATGATGTAATCACACAAATTCCACAGGATCCTGTTCAAGTACAGGTAGCCCTTGTTTAGCAACTGCCTCCGATAGTGACTGTTTGCAAATACGACAATAATAAATGGTAGTAAAAAAATATTTTCTGAACAATGCATGCACTTACACCCAAATTTATGCACATGACAACAACACACTTCAGAGTGAGACTAACACAAGAGAACTTTATCTAAATGAGATAGCAGCAACCAGAAATCTTTGCAGAGTCTTTCTCTCTCTCTCTGTCACATGATTCACTTAGCAACCATTTCACCAGAACCAACTGTGGTCACTAAATGAGGACTACCTGTATGTAATCATGGCTCTGGGATGATGACATCACTGTGGCATCACTCCAGTTTGCTGTGGGTGCTTCTATGTGCAGGATTTGGCTTCTAAGGAAAAAAGCTGCTTTGGAATGCTACCTGTCAGTGTGGAAGAAAGTGCTGAAAACTGGAGTGATGCCACAGTGATGTCATCATTTTTCTTTATTCGTTCAGTCGCTTCCGATTCTTCGTGACTTCATGGACCAGCCCACACCACAGCTTCCTGTCGGCCGTCGCCACCCCCAACTCCCCCATGGTTGAGTCTGTCACCTCCAGAATATCATCCATCCATCTTGCCCTTGGTCGGCCCCTCTTCCTTTGGCCTTCCACTTTCCCTAGCATCAGCATCTTCTCCAGGGTATCCTGTCTTCTCATTATGTGGCCAAAGTACTTCAGTTTTGCCTTTAATATCATTCCCTCAAGTGAGCAGTCTGGCTCTATTTCCTGGAGTATGGATTGGTTTGATCTTCTTGCAGTCCAAGGCACTCAGAATTTTCCTCCAACACCACAGTTCAAAAGCATCTCTCTTCCTTCGCTCAGCCTTCCTTATGGTCCAGCTCTCGCAGCCATAGGTTACTACAGGGAATACCATTGCTTTAACTATGCGGACCTTTGTTGTCAGTGTGATGTCTCTGCTCTTAACTATTTTATCAAGATTTGTCATTGCTCTCCTCTGAAGTAGACTTCTTCTGATTTCCTGGCTGCAGTCAGCATCTACAATAATCTTTGCGCCTAGAAATACAAAGTCTATCACTGTCTCCATATGTCGATGAAGGTTCTCAGTCATCCAGGTGGAACAGTCTGTGGCTTGAATCATGTCAACTGGATTTCTATTTTCTCAGTAGAAATGTTTCACTCCTTATCCAAGGAGCTTCTTCAGTCTGAGTAAAGTTAGTAAGGGAATCCTTAAATATGTTTCTAGGGATATTTAAGAAACATATTTAAGGATTCCCTTACTAACTTTACTCAGACTGAAGAAGCTCCTTGGATAAGGAGTGAAACGTTTCTACTGAGAAAATAGAAATCCAGTTGACATGATTCAAGCCACAGACTATCACTGTCTCCATGTTTTCTTCCTCTATTTGCCAGTTATCAATCAAGCTGGTTGCCATAATCTTGGTTTTTTTGAGGTTTAACTGCAACCCAGCTTTTGCACTTTCTTCTTTCACCTTTCTTTCGCCCATTCAACCTCACTCTTCAGGATGTCTGGCCCTAACTCACTGACCACACCATCAAATCTATCCCCAATATTATTATCCTTCCTATACAGATCTTCCGTATATTCTTGCCACCTTTTCTTGATCTCTTCTGCTTCTGTTAGGTCCTTGCCATCTTTGTTTTTGATCATACCCATTTTTGCCTGGAATTTACCCCCGATGTTTCTAATTTTCTGGATGAAGTCTCTCGTCCTTCCTATTCTATTATCTTCTTCCACTTCCGTGCATTGCTTGCTTAAAAATAATTCCTTATCTCTTCTGGCTAACCTCTGGAATTTTGCATTTAATTGGGCATATCTCCCCCTATCACTGTTGCCTTTTGCTTTCCTTCTTTCTTGGGCTACTTCCAGTGTCTCAGCAGACAGCCATCTTGCCTTCTTGGTTTTCTTTTTCTTTGGGACGTTTTTTGTTGCTGCCTCCTGAACAATGTTGCGAACTTCTGTCCATAGTTCTTCCGGGACCCTATCTACTAAATCTAGTCCCTTAAATCTATTCTTCACCTCCACTGCATATTCCTTAGGAATATTAGTGAGCTCATATCTAACTGATCTGTGGGTCTTCCCTATTCTCTTTAGTCTGATTCTAAATTGTGCAATAAGAAGTTCGTGATCTGAACTACAGTCAGCTCCAGGTCTTGTTTTTACCGACTGTATAGATGTCCGCCACCTTTGGCTGCAAAGGATGTAGTCAATCTGATTTCGGTGTCGACCATCTGGTGAAGTCCATGTATAAAGTCGTCTTTTAGGTTGTTGGAAGAGAGTGTTTGTTATGCACAGTGAGTTGTCTTGGCAAAATTCTATCAGCCTATGTCTTGCTTCATTTTGTTCTCCCAGACCATGCTTGCCTGTAATTCCCATGTTTACATACAGGTAGTCCTCATTTAGTGACCACAGTTGGTTCTGGTGAAATGGTTGCTAAGTGAACCATGTGACAGAGAGAGAGAAAAACTCTGCAAAGGTTGCTGGTTGCTGCCATCTCATTTAGATAAAGTTCTCTTGTGCAGCAACGCCAGTGTTACTCTCACTCTGAAGTGCATTGTTGTCATGTGCATAAATCCAAATACGGATTTCCTTAGCTTCAAGGAACACTGAACCTATCAGCTGCTAGCCTAGTCTGCCCAGCCTAGCCTGGCTGAGGGTCATGAGGAAGGGGGGTCCATAGAGAGTAGAAGGGAGACAGAAACCATCTGGGGCTCTGGCACCATGAAGGTACTGAAAATGAGAAAAGCTAGCCCCCTCACTATTCCCGTGAGTTTGTTTTATCAAATTTTATCTCTCATAATCAACTGAGCTTTGCATGTGCATCACCAATGCACAGGCTGATTGTCTCAGGAAGAGAAAAACTCTAGAGCATGGGTCCAACTTTTTGGCTTCCCTGGGCCACATTGAGTGAAAAGGAATTATCTTGGGCCACACATAAAATATATAATATAGTTAATATATATAAGTAATAAAACTTCATTTATTTTTTATTATAAAATTTTTAAAAAGAGGGCAACATAAAACTAGTGGGATGTTTGACATGGTTTTTGTGAAACTAATGCATCAATGTATGGTTTGATGAAAGTGGTTGCAATTCTGAGTGAGTTCTCAAGTGCTCGTCAGCTTTTACCTGGGAGAACCATCACCCATTGGCGACTGCTGCTAACGGCGCGTTTTTCTGCCGGATCCGCTGGCAGCCTCCCCTTACCGCTTGGCATCTCAGCTCTGCTCTGAGTGGCAGCCTCCACCAATCTTTGCCTACTAACTACAGATGCATTAATGGTAGAGCAGCGGACTCCACTTGGCTTGCGAGTCAAGTTGCAAAACTGACTTCGGCGGCTGCTCACAAACTGGCGGAAGGCCGCTGCCTGCCTGCATGGGAAGCCGAGAGGAGAAGCGGATGCTCTATGCAGGCGATGTAACTACCCTGACCTTTGTTACTGTCTCAAATGTACCAGGATTGTCTATTTTTGGTGTGGGCCTGGCTGCAAAACAAAAGAGAGAACAGCAACCAAACAATTGCAAAATAATGTTAAAAGTTAACGATTTTTTGGGGCCGCATTACTAGCTGTTCAGGGCTGCATGCGGCCCATGGACCGCGGGTTGGACCCGCCTGCTTTAGAGTATGTAATGGGCTGCAGTCTTTGCTGACCAACCAGCACGATGCTTCTTAGTGTGGCTTATCTGGGGAATTTCTTGGGATCCTCCCAGTCTGCTGGATTCCAACTAATCTTCCTGGAATTTTTATTGTTTGTTTATTTTATATATTTATTCAATTTAGGCACTGATTCCAGACTGACTCTGGGCTGAAGTGAAGTTTTGCAGAGTGAAGTGTCATGAGGCCTATGTTTTACAAGCTAGAAGGGGACTGGAAGAGCCTCATCATTTCCTAAATGTTAAACTGAACTAAATCCAGCAGAATCTGAACTGATATCAAGAGAAAAAGACTGATTCAAGCCCTTCAGTGATGGTACTTCAAATACAGCTATTTTCTCTATTACGGTTTGGAATATTTTCCAAGTGTAAACCAAGGATTTTCTATAACTACGTATATAAATCTAAATAATGATCATTTGTTTAAAGAGGCTTCTATTTTGCCATTAGGATCGAACTTGGCAGTGTGAGGATAGGAGAAGGGAGGCAGCGGGAGATAGTAAAAAGGATAGAGATTGTCCTGACTTCGAGTGAAGGAAAACACGCTGAGACTTGGTGTACAGGCTCTAGTGTTTTATTGTTCTACTCTGCTAGACAGAATCCAGCTAAACTAAAATGAACTAGTAATGCTCAGAGAAAAGGCCCAAGAAATTAGGGAGGTGCCTTCTTCAGCCTCTTGTGAGGAAGGCAAAGCGATTCAGTACTGCACATGCGTTTATCCCCCTGGAGGAAGCCCCCTCCTTCTTCACCAGTTTTCTCCCTGACAGAGATTGATATGACCCAAAATAAGATCCCTTTGGCTAAGAGTCATGTTTCATGAAGTGAAGAAATTTGTACTTTTTAAACCTTTCAGCATGTCCCCATTTATATATAGCAATTGGCTGCACTAAGATTTTGGGAATGACTTTGAATCTTATGAAATCTTGACCAGGCCTGTGATGTGTACACCTCTGAAAACACAGAATGAAATTTGTAAAATAATGTTATAAAGTTAACTAGTTGAAGTCTTCAGCTACATTCAGCATGCCCAAAGGTTCCTTTTTATTTCTATGGAAAGAACTGCAGAAATAAATTGTAACAGATGAAGGCCCTCCACCATTATCTCCAGATAAGCAAGTCATGTACAAGGAAAAAACTACTGTAAGTTTAGTACACATGTCAAGGGGGCTTCAAAATGGGGAAGTGACAATTCAGCATTTTTAAAATGACAAGCCAGCTTCTTAATGATTATTTTGGGAATGTATATGTGCAACAATGTAACACTTTGCCATATATAGTAGTAGCAAACATATAGCCAATGAAATAGATGCATTGTGTTATATTTGTCTATGAACCTATAAATACTGTAACCTTTTTAACCCTGTCATCAGTCTTGTGGGGCTAATAATTTTTTTCTTTATTGATTAGTCTCCTCTATTCACTGGGCACAGAATCATTATTCCACAACAGAATGTACAATCATATTTCTTTTGCTAGAGAAGAGAAAATTAACACAATGAAGTCACCACTAACCTATAGAGATTGTGGTTACAAGGGACTCATAAACCTTTTCCAAAAGGTTTAAAAAGCATATTGTTTAATGAATTTTAAGTCAGTGGGGACAATCACATGCATCTAAATTCATAGAATTTAGTATTTCTTGTTTACTTTTCAAATGCTTTTCACTGTAAATTATGCACTTCTTTTATCTTCTTAGATTGGGATTAATGACACTCTTACTTTTTAACCCTTACCACCAGTTCCTTGATTTTGGTTCCCTTGACAACATGACCTTACTGGACCCCCATCCTTGTATACACCCTCCCCTATGAGCAGGCAAGTGATGGAAAGAATAAATGTTTGGCACCATCTCTACTCACTTGGTTTATCCTTCTAGGGAGAGAAGCAAATATAAGAGGGTATCCAGTCTACATTATCATTTCTTGACATGGTTGTAGCTGATCTTGCACCTCAGCTGCAGAGTAATATCAGTGGACCCACCTGATCTGTACATTTTTATCACATCTATTCAAATAATTGGACTAATTTTAGCGCTATAAAAGCAAAGCAAGCTACTGTATTAATCTGAAACCCTGGCAATTAATAAACAGTGTACACTGTACATGAAAAAGAAGTGGAATTTGCAATTTTCCTGCATTTGTAGTCATAAACAAAGGGTAGGACCAGCAGATAAAAGATACCGTAACAGGTTGGGATTTGTAGGTGAGAGGTCGATGCCTCCTCTATTCACTGTTTCGCTGTTTCGCATGTGAAAATATTTTGGGTTACAAACAGTAGCACATGCAAGAGAGAGTTTGGGGGATGTGCCTGTCTAGAATGAAGAATATTGTCTATGAATATTTTGTTAAGCAAGATGTATTAGGAAGACTATTTTAGAATGTGTCTGCCTGATCATTATCTATTTTTAAAAAGTTTAGTCCCCCCTCCCCACCAAGTGCACTGTATTTCAAATAACAACTTGCTACCCTGTTTGGCTTTGGCAGCAGTAGCTGAGTTCCAAAGCTAATATGTAAGACTAGCTAGCTGTAAATAAAGAGACAGTGTGGTGTAATAGTGGCAATGTTAGACTAGCACTTGAAAGTGCCAGGACTGGTCCAGCATTGGCCATGGGCACCCAATGGATGTTGTGGGGCTAATCATTCTCTCTCAACTCAACTTACTTCACATGATTTCTTGTTGTGGGGAAAAATGGGAGGACATAAGGTATGTACCTGTGCTCCTGTATGAAAGGGAGGCTTGTGCCCTGCCTGAAAGGGAGGCTATAAATCTAATAAACAGATAAAAAAGAAAGAATGGCCATTTCTTTTTCTTTAAGTATCTTTGAATTGGTTAAAAATATACTGTGAAATAGCATGTGAAACTCACTTTTAAAAACTACTTCAGCGCATGTGGGGAAGCATATAGAAAGTAGTACTGAGAAAATACATAATAAGCAGCAGTCTAATATTAAAAACCTATTCTTCAATAAATTGTATGATTCATACAGAGTTCCATAGCTGTAAGAAACTAATTCTTGATAAAAGCTCAGAAGCTTTATCATATTATGAAGAAGATCCAAGGAAGCTGATTCAATTACTAAACGTGATAGACCACCAGAAGTAATGCTGTTATTCTTGAAATGTCAATGCAAAATGAATGTAGAGATGTTGACATAAAACTTATATTTAAAAAATAGAATAAAAATACAATGAGATTAGAAGAGTTGGATACAGGGATTACTTTATGATAAGCAATATTGTTCCCTTGATACTGTTAGAACTGTTATATAGCAGCAGTAACAAAAGTGAGCATGTATGGAGAAGTACCAAATTACAGAGTTCAGGAAAAAAATATTTAGTCAATATTCATTACTCATTTCCAAAACAGAGCAAATGCTACAATGTCTGTACCATATGAAAGTGTTGTAGCATATGGAACATTCAAGATCTTATTTAATTTTTACAGATGAAAATTATGATTAAAAATTCAAATCTTTTAAGTGCTTGGAATAAATTTAAAGGCAGGACAACCACACGGTACAAAATAAATAATATCTGCAGATTGGTAAAGGTACCAAAAGGAAATCAGTGTGGTGAACAAAAAACTTTAGAAAAGCAATACCCAATCTTGCCTAATGAGATATAAAGCAAACATGAATATGTATCTTGACAAAAACATAAATAAAAATTTGAGGCAAATTAAGACAAACAGTGAAATATGTAATAAGACTGGGGAGTCAACACAAAAATGTAAAAAACAGGAAGATTATATACAACCTTAATAAAACTGACCTTTACTACAGAAAGATAACACATATAAGGCACATTTATTTATTCATTCATTCATTCATTCATTCATTCATTCATTCATTCAATTTATCCCCGCCCATCTCCCCGAACAGGGGACTCTGGGCGAGTTACAACACATAAAAATTTAAAATCTATACAAAATTTCTAAAAAACAACAAATACAAGAATAAATAAAATCCAAGATGGTTAAAAACCGTAGTGTGGATCATAATGCTACGGGGCCAACCAACCCCAAGAGGCACTACCACCTCCGTCGTCCCAGGCCAGGCGTACAACTAATTTATGGGTACAACTAATTCAAATAGGAAAAAGATTTAATAATAGATCTAATTGATATATTAAAATTAATGTTCCTATTAAAAAGCTAAAAAATGAATAGTTACAATAGTAGTCTAAATATTTATTTATTTATTTATTTATTTATTTACTTACTTACTTACTTACATGTTAACTTGTATTACCGCTCCATCTCCCCCGAGGGGGACTCTGGGCGGTTTACAGTACAACAATTTAAAATCTTTAAAAGTAACTACAATTTAAAATACATTACAAAACTAATACATTAAATATAAAAATCCAATAGGCGATAGATGGTTCTCTTTAAAAGGGCTCTATGGCACTAGCCATCCCCAAGAGGAACTATTCCCATTCCCATACCACGCGAGGCGGCACAGCCAGGTCTTTAAATTCTTCCGGAAGGATAGGAGCGATGGGGCCTGTCTCACCTCCGGGGGCAGAATGTTCCAAAGAGTGGGTGCCACCACGGAAAAGGCTTGCCTTCTGGACCCCAAGCGACACTCCCTTGACGACGGGGTCCGAAGCATGCCCTCTCTACATGATTGAGTGGGACGGTTTGAAGTCATGGGGATGAGACGGTCCCTCAGGTAGCCTGGTCCCATGCCATGTAGGGCTTTAAAGGTCATAACCAACACCTTGAATTGCACCCGGAAGCACACTGGCACCCAGTGCAGCTGGCGTAACAGAGGTGTCACATGGGCCGATCTAGGAGCACCCATAACTGCACGCGCAGCCGCGTTTTGGACCAGTTGAAGCTTTCGGATACTCTTCAAGGGTAGCCCCATGTAGAGCGCATTGCAGTAATCTATGTGAGAGATGACCAGGGTATGAGTGACTGTACGGAGGGACTCCTGCTCTAGGAAAGGGCGTAACTGGCGCACAACACGAAGTTGTGCAAAGGCCCTTCTGGCCATGACTGCCACCTGCTCTTCAAGCAGGAGTCGTGAGTCCAGGAGGACCCCCAGATTCCGCACTGATTCCGAACGGGGTAGTGCAACCCCATCCAGAACCAAAGATGGTAATTTCCCAGATCTAGAAGAACCATCAATCCACAGCCACTCCGTCTTACCAGGGTTCAGCTGAAGCCTGTTGTTCCCCATCCAGACCCCCACAGCCTCCAGGCACTGAGAGAGGGCGGCCACTGCATCACTTACTTCACCAGGGATGGAGATGTACAATTGAGTATCATCAGCATACTGATGATATCTCATCCCATGGTGACGGATGATCTCACCCAGCGGTTTCATGTAGATATTAAATAGGAGAGGTGAAAGAACCGAACCCTGTGGCACCCCACAAACGAGGGGGCGAGAGTTGGATCTTTCATCTCCTATTACCACTGATTGGGACCAGCCCCAGAGGAAGGAGGCGAACCAGCGCAAAACTACGCCGGCCACCCCCAACTCCTTGAGCCGTTCCAAAAGGATACCATGGTCGATGGTATCGAAGGCCGCTGAGAGGTCAAGGAGAGCCAGGATGGATGCACTTCCTCCATCCCGCTCCCGCCAGAGATCATCTGTAAGCGCGACCAATGCAGTTTCCACCCCATATCCCGGCCTGAAACCTGACTGAAAGGGGTCCAGATAATCCGTTTCATCCAGAATCCTCTGGAGTTGCAAGGCCACCACTTTCTCAACCACCTTCCCCAAAAAGGGGAGGTGGGAGACAGGACGAAAATTGCCCAATACAGTAGGGTCCAGCGATGGCTTCTTGAGCAGGGGGTATACCAGCGCCTCTTTAAAAGCATCTGGAAACACCCCCTGCTCCAGAGATATATTAACCATCGCCTGGACCCAACCACAGGTCACCTCCCTGGCTGCTTGAACCAGCCAGGAAGGGCAAGGGTCTAGATGGCATGTGGTGGCCTTCACACTCCGGAGGATCCTGTCCACTTCCTTAGGTCCAACAGGATCAAACCGTTCCCAGATAACCGGGTAATGACGTTCCCTGGGCATCTCTCCAGACTCTGCCTCACGCTTGGAGTCTAACTTAGACCGGATCTGAGCGATTTTATCCTGCAGATGCTTAGAAAATTCTTCCGCACGGCCCTGTAGGTGGGTCACAGACTCCACCTTCCCTAAAAGTGATCATGTTATCTTAAACAGGGCCGTCGGACGGCAATCTGCGGATGCAATAAGAGCGGAGAAATATTGACGTTTCGCCGCTCTTACCGCCACAAGGTAGGTCTTAACCGCGACTCTAGCTTGTGTTCGGTCAGATTCAGTCTTTGTCTTTCTCCAGCGGCTCTCTAGGCATCTCTTAGCCCTTTTCAAGACCCTCAACTCCTCCGTGAACCATGGGGAGCATCGGGTCAGATGTGGCAAGAGAGGCCGCACAGGCGCGATCCTGTCCAAGGCCCCGGCCGCCTCCCTATTCCAGGCTGCGGCCAGGACCTCCGCTGGACCGTGCAATAGATCCTCGGGTATACCACCCAGCTCCTTCTGGAACCTCATAGGGTCCATTAGTCGCCGGGGGCGGACCATTCGAATGGGTCCTGCCTCCCTGCGGAGTGGGGCGGCATATGAGAATCTCAAGGCCACCAGGGTGTGATCTGACCATGACAGTGGGGACAGATCTAACTCTCCCCTCAGATCACCTTGCCACTGCTCTGACAAGAAGACTAAGTCTGGAGTGAGGCCACTGTCTCGAGTCGGGTCTCGAATAATCTGAGACAGGCCCATGGCTGCCATGGTAGCCATGAACTCCCGAGCCGTCTCTGAGGCACGTCCCAGGGAAGGCAGGTTGAAGTCCCCCAGAACCATAAGCCTGGGGAACTCCACCGCCAACCCCGAGACAGCCTCTAGCAGCTCAGGCAGGGAGGTTGCTATGCAGCAGGGAGGCTGGTACAGCAACAACACCCCCAACTGCTCTCGAGAACCCAACTTGAAAAACAGGGACTCACACCCGGTCACTTGTGGAGCAGCGCCCCTGAAGGCCACCAGAGATTCCCAGATAACAACCGCCACCCCTCCTCCCCTGCCCCGGGGTCTCGGCTGATGCCACACCTGAAACCCGGCTGGGCACATCTCAGAGAGAGCTACTCCTCCCTCTGCACTCAGCCAGGTCTCTGTAATACACGCCAGGTCTGCCCCCTCCTCCGTGATCAGATCGCATATGAGGGGGGCCTTGTTGTTAACAGACCTGGCATTAAGTAGCAGCAGCCGAAAGCCAGGGCGCCCGAGGATCCTCTGACCAGGGCCTGGGTCTGAACCTGAGGGGCCGGAACACGCCACCGGTAACAAACACCGGGTGCGTCTTCCCCGAAGATGGCCTGCCCCCCAGTTCCCGTCATAACATCCCCGTCTCATCACCACTTCGATCGGGCACCCCACCCTATTGCCCCCAGAGTTTCCAGGCCCAGATGCCTCCATTCCTGGCCCTCCGGAAACCCTGAGTTGTCCTCCGGGCCCCCTCCATGCACACATCTTCCACACTCAATCGTCCCAAGGAGATGATAGGTCCCCCAGCGCACCAGCTTCCGCTCTCGGCGCCAGGAGGGCCAACCACCCCCACACATTCACTCTGCCCCCTCACCCCCTCTCACTGATAGCAAGGGGGCATCATCCACTCCTGCCCACCACCCGTCTCTCACTCAGGGGTGGGCACTCATACATACATACATACAATCTTGGGTCCCCCCGACTCTCTCACACTCAGGGGAACCCACAGTCAAACACCCGGGGACCCTACTAAGTTTCTGCCACCTCTACGTGGATGGGGATAAATTTTATAAAATTTCCAGTTGTTAAAAATTGTTGAAAAACCATGGGAATTCCCCTACATCCAGCATTCAAAGTCTCTCTGGTGGTCAATAGATGTTAAAAGTCTATAGGGCTCTACAGTTAACATACAGCCCTTCCTACGTCTCAGCCCAGGATAACCGGGGCTCACCAGGAGGTCTGCCGGGGGGGGGGGGCGCCAGTCTGCTGGGCTCACCCTCAGCATGCCAGAGTCCATGGGAGTAACGCCGGCGCTCCGCTATTCTGCGCTCCGCGTTCTATTGCCGTTTTGCTGCTCTGGAGATTTTTCCATTTGTTGAGGAGGAATATGCAGTTTCCTTGCCACTGAATCCCATATAATGGAGATCCATTATATTACAAGTAACTTGACTTGACATGCATCTTGGGACAGTCTGTGAAAAGCGTTATTTAAAAAAGGGTAGTGTCAGAAGTGTTCTAATACTGGACCTTCATACCTTCTACTTCATAGCTCACATTTTACTCTGCCCAATAAATATCAAGGAAGAGTCTGGTAGCTTCTATTCTTTTCTGGGATTGGTAATAAACAGAAATAGGGATAGTAGATAGTTTTCCTAATAGACAGAAGAAAATATTTTACTTTGGACCAAAATATTTTACACTGAGTGGATATTATTTAATATGTTCATAAATGAATGGGAAATTAAGATAACAAAGTTAGAAGTTGAGACCAAATTATTCAGATAGTGAAAACCAAGTAGACTGAAGAGTTCCAAAAATATCTCTCAAAACTAGATTAATAGACAAATGAGATTTTGTGTAAGGGATACACATTAGAATAGACAGTTCAGATATCATATGTGCATTGATGGGTTCTGAGCCAGTTGATTACCTGGGAAAAGAGGCTTTCAGGATAGATAACTCAGTATGGTGGAAAGTATGACAGACAGCACACATCTTAAGAAGTAAATTTCTTTGTGAGTTTTATTTATTCCATCCTGAAAGGAATTAATAATTTTCAGCAACTTCTTGAAAGTTATTGAACAAGTTCAGTCTAGTCATCATTATATTGAAGTTATTTATAACAAGCCTTCACCCAACTTGGCAAAGAGGCAAGTTGATACTAATATAGCTACTGTACTATTAACTAGTGTCTGTGTCCTTGCGGAATAAAACAGCAAACCAGAGAGCAGACATGATGCCATCGAACCATATGGTTGTAAAAGTAAACAGCCAACTGCCATGTAGGGGAATCAAATGTATTTGCTTAGGGCAGAGGTTCCAATCTATTACAGCTGAACAGCTGTTTATTCTGGGGTTACGTGTCTTTGGTTAAGGGGCAGTGACATAGTGCAATTTTTGGCTCATTTCATGCAGTTAAAACATTTAGAGGACTTGCTGGTAATATTAAAAAAAATCATGTTTGTGGTAAATAATAGAGGTAACTTCATCCTTTACTTTTGTATTCTTTAAAGTCCAAAACAGAAAATAATCTCATGATTACTTTTTGCTGTATTATGAGAGAAAACAATGAGTGAAAAATGTTTTAGCTTCAGAAACTCACACATATTAGGATTCTTCCCAAATAATTGTACTTACAATGGTCTTTCCAACTTGATGCCCTCCAGATGATTTGAACTACAACTCCTTTAATCCCCAGCCTGAATGGAAGTTATAGACAAAAATCTGGAATAGATCAGGTTGGGAAAGGCCACCCATGTTTCCATGTGATAAATACAGAACAGGAAAAGCCTTCTCTTTATTTTCAAGGAAAACACACTTTCTTGCATTGTTACTGACAGTCAAGAGTCATCTTAAATTCTGATAAAATTTCCTCTATAGATTCCTAACCTGCTTTTTATATCTTGAATCTGAAAACTTCTGCTTGTGAGCAACTTGTATCCTATCAGTAAAAATGAATGTTCTTAGGGCACTTTATACAAGTGACATTTGAACAATACAACCATGAGAACAATTAAAAACAGGCACAGCTAATATAAAAAAAATGGAAGAAAAAAAAACCTTGGGACTTGATGGATATAAAGAGTGAAACCAAAAAAGCCACAATAGAGAAAGCACTCTAGAAGATATTGCAACAGAAAAAAAAACTTTCTTATCAAATACCACCCTATTTGATCCCAGAGAAGATATACTTATCTTCAGAAGGAGCTCTTCCAATTTTCTGTTAGACATGGACATGTATGATTAGGAGGTTATGGTCCAATCTTAAGTTAGCAACTCCAAATCATACAGGTCCTGAAGTTAAGCACCAGCACTTGGAGTTGTGTTCAGAGCATGGCTGTTTCTATCATTAGGCAGCGTGAAGCATTCGTTTTAGTTGTGGACTGAGACAGGCTGCAAATTGTGGACCAAGCTTCCATGTTTTCCACCCAAAATTGTTTCTTTCTTTCAAGTTAATATATGGAATAGTTTGCCAGTTCAGCTGGCCTCCCTTCAGGCATCATCTAAAGAGGTCCTTGGAAGGATGACCTATGAGGTGGCATTTGTCCAGAGAAGACATAAATGTTCTTAGAGGACAGTTCATTTGATGTGGAACAGGATATCTGAGATCCCTATAAATCCATCCATTTTACTATCCATGTTATTAGGACAGTATCCATCACCTTACTTTACAGAGTTCAAAAAATATCCATTAAAATATGTATCCATTTTTATTTGCAACTTTTCCTAAAATAAGGAACTCAATTATGCAGTTTCTCCTATGTATGTTATTAACATAAATTTCCAAAGAAACATTTTAACATATATGGACTTCATATATCTACTTCTACAGAAATCCATCGAGGGTATCTTTTACAATATTAAACTGAGATGTGTTCAGTCTGTTCTTACAAAACAGACTGAACACAACTCTCAGCTTAGTATTTTAAAGATACCCTCGATGGCGTTCCTCCATTTTTGAGCAAATACCAGTACTTAATTTTAAAGACAGAGACTAGTCAGACTATCTCCATTCACATATACCTACATCTTACTACATATACTAAAACATGCATCAACATGAGGAACTTGATTGATTGACTGGATTTATATGCCACTGAATCAAGACAGAGTCATGGTGACTTACAATCAAAATTGAGCATAAGTAGCAGCAGTATACATATTAATGCCATGGTAAAACACAAATAAACATCCACAGTAAATATTTTTTTAAAAATAGCTGTCATCATAACAGTACTATCCATGAAAAGATCAAAAACATCCAAATAACTAAAGAATAACTGTAACTAAACCTGTATCAAAATTCATATGAATGATCAATGATGATGAGCATCACCCACCAAAGGCCTTTGGAACAATTCTGTCTTTACTGCTTTCTAGAATGCCTGTTCTGTACGGCAGAATTTTATTTATAGAAGATGGTTGTTCCACAAAGTTGGTGCTGTTACTGAAAACATTGCTTCCTCATCTCACCTCCTTTGATCTCACAAATTTTCAGGACAACCAAAGCCTTCCCTACTTGAATGAATTGGACAAGATGATTCTGGTTGAAACATGTAGTCCTGAAGATGCCTTAGTGCCAAACCGTATTGGGCTTTGTAGGTTAAAATCATCACTCTGAATTGTATTTGGAAGCCTATTTGTGACCAATGGAGGATGTTCAGCATAGGTGTAATGTGCTACTGGTAGCTAACACTTGCCAGTGAACAAGTTCTACATCAGTTGAGAAGTCTTCCCATACACAATGCATTGCAGTGGTCCAAACAAGACATGAGTCACTGAATAAAGTCCATGAACCCAAGACAAGATCACAACTGCCACAGCCAAAATTGGACAAAGGTGTCCCTTGGCATGGCTTCCACTTGCCCTTCCAGGTGAAAGGGAGTCCAAGGGAACCCTCAGGTTTCAGATCTGCTATCTCGGGGTGGTGCCTCCTCTCCAAGAGTTTGAATTGGGGCTAGAGAATCTGAGTACCTTTACTGGCAAAAAGCTTGGTGAAACCAGCACAACAGCCAGGCAGATCTAGCTACATGTTCTTTCACAAAAGGGAACTTGCAATCTTAAACAAGGCTGCTGGCTGATCCAATAAGGATACTGACACAATAAGGAAGAAGGAAATGCCTCCCTTACAGCAACAATGTAGGCCAGGAGCATCCAGAGTGGGGGGTGGTTAAAACAGTTAAAGAAAGTGCATGCAGCATATGTAAAATGGGGCAGAGCTTTGATCATGAGGTCGCCATTTTTACTTTTTTTGATACCGCTCCCTCCCAGATGTCCTGGTGTATTTAACCCCTGCTTGGTCACTTTTTGTCTTCTTCCACTGGCACGCTAGGCATCTCTTCCTTCATTTCATCTTGTGGATGTCTGACATCATTAAGTTGCCAACTTCTATTCTTTTCAGAGCTCTCCCCCCCGACCCCAAAGCTTACCTTGGTTCAGGCAGAGGGAGCAGCAGCAGCAGCACTCTGATCCCCCGCAAATGTGTTTTTAATCTTGGGGCCTGGGACTTCAGGCAGGTTAACAGCTGTTCCAAATGTCATTTCTGCCAGTAATTGAGGGATTTGGGATCTGGTTCCCAAGGGAAAAGACTAGAAAGACAGGCTGCTATTGCACTTGTGCAGGATTTCAGGGCAAAAATTCTTAGCTGTTGTGCAGAAGCTTAAGGTTATAGTCTTAAACATATTTATCAGGGTGTGGGCCGAGTTAGACACAATGTGGTTTACTCCTGGGTAAAACTGCATAAAATAATTCCCCCAAAATCAAGATTTCGTCTTCTAAGATTTCATTCCCCAAAGTTGATGTACCATTATCTAAAAACAGCAATACGGGAACTTTCATATTCACTTTTTCCTCAATATTAAAAGGGAGCCACTCACATCTGCCTTCATGCTACCAAATATATCTAAACATGCATCAACGTGAGCACCTAACCTCTGTGGCCAGGGTTTCTTTGTCATCTTTCTTACTTTGGGGAGAAAAACGAAGTGAGACATCTGTAAAGCTATCATAATGAACAGTGTTGATCCAGAGTTTGGCATTTTGTTTCTGCTATCATTCAATTGCAGGTTTTTCATTAAATTTTTTATCTATATGAAACATTTTAGAATAACTCAATTTGTACATAGTAAGAAGATAAAACAACAGCTAAATCAGAGGAGCCTCCCAGTAATAAAACAGACTGGCTTTCAAAACATCCTTTACTTTGTCCATCATGTGATTCCATTTAGGGTATATAATATCAGAAAGGCAATCTGATAATCACACTAGAAGCAATTTTAAACCACACTAACTGCTGAAAAGTCAATTTAACTTTCCAGCTTTATAAGACTTTGTTATTGCTATTGTTAATTATTTCTCATTTAATGGGAAATTGGCAACAAGGTCCCCTCCTGTCATTTTAAATCTGCAATAATATCATGTGAAGCTTTTCGTCCTTATTCCCCAGTCTTGGATTATAAGAGCTAAATGGCAGCTCTTGCATTACAAAAGCTCAGGGGCCGGTACTGTTACACAAATTGCCAATTCAATTAGCCGTGTGTAAATGCTCCGCTGGCAGACTGAGGGAAGGACAGCCATTTTGGCAAGTGTCATTCCTAATTTATCAAACTGTCAAACTTTCCCACTCAGGTGCCCACGGTCACTGTCTGCCTCTTAATGTTAAATTGGGAAGCAGCAGGAGCCATTCTAGTAGTTTGACAAGGCACAATGCTCAAAACTGATTTTAAAATCAAATGTACAGTTGTCTTAATTATTCTCAATATAAATGATGTTTTAATTATGAATATAGAGTGGGAATATTCAATCAGGACTCAACACTACAGTTCTCCGTTGTAGGAGGAATGAAGTTCGACACGTATTCATTGTCATTTGAATGTAGGCTGAATTTAAAAAGGCAATTTCTCAATCGAACAGCAAGCAGTAAGGTATTCTGAAGGAGGACAATTGTTAAGTGTGTTGGGGATAGGGTAGATAATATCAGAGCCAGTTGGGTGTAGTGGTTAAGGCACCAGGCTAGAGACTAAGAGTTCTAATCCCGCCTTAGGCACAAAGCCAGCTGGGTGACCTTGGGCCAGTCACTCTCTCTTGGCCCTAGGAAGCAGGCAATGGCAAACCAGTTCTGAAAAACCTTGACAAGATAACTGCAGGGACTAGTCCAGGCAGCTGGCAGGAGTCAATACTGACTTGAAGGGACCAAAAAAAAAAAAAGAAATCTCACCCACAAGTGGTACTTATGAATACACCTTTTATAAATAATATCAGAAAGGCCCTTCCAGCCCATTTCTACCTTACATGTTGCTTCAACAAATATCTAAAACATTCTGTCCTTCAAAAAGAAAAGAAAAGAAGGAAAATGCAAAAATATTAATATTAATTTGGGTACATAACCTTCCCTAGCACATTGATTTCTTAAGTTTCTTTCACTGATAAAAGCATTTTGTCTGCAATCTTTGAGCCAAGAAGTGCATTCCAAAAACCTTAGGTGTCCAGAATATGAAAAAAAAATGGACTCATATCTACCTCCTAGTAGATTACATAATGTTAATCCATTTAAAATGCAGACCAAACAAAATTATCCAACATCTGTACAGGGAGCGGGGTAGGATTAAGAATACTGAACAGAATGAACTGTATGAACTTTATATAAGAAGACAGACAGGTATTGCTACGTCATAGACCCAGGGAAGGGAGTCACAGAGGTGACTTTAGGTAGTTTTGAGGAGAGAAGACCAGTCGAAGGTTGCACAGGATCCAGTACATCATGTAGTTGTTTCTTGGAAAGTATTAGCTGACTAGAGAAGAGAAGCCACAAAAAGAATTCAAATTTCTGAAGAACAGAGAGGGAGCTTCCCGGATGCTTTTTTGGTCACCTGGATGGCAGCATTCTCTAGAAAAAAGTATTTCAGGATTGTGCTATAAAGTAGGGCTGCGCAAATGCAGTGTTTTCGGATTTATTTATAAATTTTGTTTAAAGTTGTCATGTAATTCTGGGGGTAATTCCAGGTCGGAAGTAATTCCAGGTCGGAAGATGGTCAAAATGCTACTGGGGAAGAACAAAGGATACGTTCAACTAGCCCCAGATGTGATGACGCAGCTAGCTCAAAGCCGAAAGGACGGCTAGCGGCCAACGGTGCTGGTGGTGAATGACGAATCCGATGTTCTAAAGATCAACACACCATAGGAACCTGGAATGTAAGATCTATGAGCCAGGGCAAATTGGATGTGGTTATTGGTGAGATGTCAAGATTAAATATAGACATTTTAGGTGTCAGTGAACTGAAATGGACTGGAATGGGCCACTTCACATCAGATGACCACCAGATCTACTACAAGAGGACCACAGAAGAAATGGAGTAGCCTTCATAATTAATAATAAAGTGGCTAAAGCAGTGCTTGGATACAATCCAAAAAACGATAGAATGATCTCAATTCGAATTCAGGGTAAGCCATTTAACATCACAGTGATCCAAATATATGCCCCAACCACAGATGCCGAAGAAGCAGAAGTAGATCAGTTCTATGAGGATCTGCAGCACCTACTGGATAATACACCAAAAAGAGATGTTATTTTCATTACAGGAGACTGGAATGCTAAGGTGGGTAGTCAGACGACACCTGGAATTACAGGCAAACATGGTCTGGGAGAACAAAATGAAGCAGGACATAGGCTGATAGAATTTTGCCAAGACAACTCACTGTGCATAACAAACACTCTCCTCCAACAACCTAAAAGACGACTTTATACATGGACTTCACCAGATGGTCGACACCAAAATCAGATTGACTACATCCTTTGCAGCCAAAGGTGGCGGACATCTATACAGTCGGTAAAAACAAGACCTGGAGCTGACTGTAGTTCAGATCACGAACTTCTTATTGATAAATTTAGAATCAGACTAAAGAGAATAGGGAAGACCCACAGATCAGTTAGATATGAGCTCACTAATATTCCTAAGGAATATGCAGTGGAGGTGAAGAATAGATTTAAGGGACTAGATTTAGTGGATAGGGTCCCGGAAGAACTATGGACAGAAGTTCGCAACATTGTTCAGGAGGTGGCAACAAAAAACATCCCAAAGAAAAAGAAAACCAAGAAGGCAAGATGGCTGTCTGCTGAGACACTGGAAGTAGCCCAAGAAAGAAGGAAAGCAAAAGGCAACAGTGATAGGGGGAAATATGCCCAATTAAATGCAAAATTCCAGAGGTTAGCCAGAAGAGATAAGGAATTATTTTTAAGCAAGCAATGCACGGAAGTGGAAGAAGAAGATAATAGAATAGGAAGGACAAGAGACCTCTTCCAGAAAATTAGAAACATCGGAGGTAAATTCCAGGCAAAAATGGGTATGATCAAAAACAAAGATGGTAAGGACCTAACAGAAGCAGAAGAGATCAAGAAAAGGTGGCAAGAATATACGGAAGATCTGTATAGGAACAATAATAATATCGGAGATAGCTTTGATGGTGTGGTCAGTGAGTTAGAGCCAGACATCCTGAAGAGTGAGGTTGAATGGGCCTTAAGAAGCATTGCTAATAACAAGGCAGCAGGAGACGATGGTATCCCAGCTGAACTGTTTAAAATCTTGCAAGATGATGCTGTCAAGGTGATGCATGCCATATGCCAGCAAATTTGGAAAACACAAGAATGGCCATCAGATTGGAAAAAATCAACTTATATCCCCATACCAAAAAAGGGAAGCACTAAAGAATGTTCAAACTATCGAACAGTGGCACTTATTTCACATGCCAGTAAGGTAATGCTCAAGATCTTGCAAGGTAGACTCCAGCAATTCATGGAGCGAGAATTGCCAGATGTACAAGCTGGGTTTAGAAAAGGCAGAGGAACTAGAGACCAAATTGCCAATATCCGCTGGATAATGGAGAAAGCCAGGGAGTTTCAGAAAAACATCTATTTTTGTTTTATTGACTATTCTAAAGCCTTTGACTGTGTGGATCATAACAAATTGTGGCAAGTTCTTGATGGTATGGGGTTACCAAGTCATCTTGTCTGCCTCCTGAGGAATCTGTATAGCGACCAAGTAGCAACAGTAAGAAAAGAGCACGGAATAACGGACTGGTTTAAGATTTTGAAAGGAGTACGGCAGGGCTGTATACTCTCACCCTACCTATTCAACCTGTACGCAGAACACATCATGCGACGTGCTGGGCTTGAGGAATCCAAGGCTGGAGTTAAAATCGCTGGAAGAAACATTAACAATCTTAGATATGCAGATGATACCACTTTGATGGCTGAAAGCAAGGAGGAGTTGAGGAGCCTTATGACGAAGGTGAAAGAAGAAAGTGCAAAAGCTGGGTTGCAGTTAAACCTCAAAAAAACCAAGATTATGGCAACCAGCTTGATTGATAACTGGCAAATAGAGGGAGAAAAAGTGGAGGCAGTGACAGACTTTGTATTTCTAGGCGCAAAGATTACTGCAGATGCTGACTGCAGCCAGGAAATCAGAAGACGTCTACTTCTTGGGAGGAGAGCAATGGCAAATCTTGATAAAATAGTTAAGAGCAGAGACATCACACTGACAACAAAGGTCCGCATAGTTAAAGCAATGGTATTCCCTGTAGTAACCTATGGCTGTGAGAGCTGGACCATAAGGAAGGCTGAGCGAAGGAAGATAGATTTGCTTCTGAACTATGGTGTTGGAGGAGAATTCTGAGAGTGCCTTGGACTGCAAGAAGATCAAACCAGTCCATACTCCAGGAAATAAAGCCAGACTGCTCACTTGAGGGAATGATATTAAAGGCAAAACTGAAGTACTTTGGCCACATAATGAGAAGACAGGATACCCTGGAGAAGAAGCTGATGCTAGGGAAGGTGGAAGGCAAAAGGAAAAGGACCAAGGGCAAGATGGATGGATGATATTCTGGAGGTGACGGACTCGACCGTGGGGGAGCTGGGGATGGTGACGGCCGACAGGAAGCTCTGGCGTGGGCTGGTCCATGAAGTCATGAAGAGTCGGAAGCGACTGAACAAATAAACAACAACAAATTCTGGGGGGGGGGTGTTTTAGTCACAACTGAGAACAATTTCCATTAAATTTGCTTTCTTTATTATTCAAAAGCATCAAAGTTAAACTTCATTCATTCATTCATTCATTCATTCATTCATTCATTCAATCAATCAATCAATCAATCAATCAATTTATATGGCCAACCATCTCAAACATACGACTTTGGGCAGTTAACAGAAAATAAAAACATCATAAAAACATCATAAAAACTATAAATAACTAATATAGGAGCTGAGATAAAACTAACCAATACCATCAACAAAGCCAAGATATGGGCTCAACCGCACAACCCCCAAGCTCAGCAACAAAGCTAATAGGGTTGGGACAAGTCTAATCTCGGAGGGAATGATGTTCCAGGACCACTTTGGCCTTCACTTTCCACATCCTCTCCAGTTCCTCCTTCAGGCCCTGGTACTTCTCCAGCTTCTCATACTCCTTCCTCCTGATGTTGCTGTCACTTGGCACCACTACATCTATCACTTGGTCTTTTGATCCTTGCTACTACCACGATGTCTGGTTGATTGGACAGTACCTGCCTGTCTGTCTGGATCTGGAAGTCCCACAGGATCTTGGCCCTGTCATTCTTCACAACCTTCTGTGGAATCTCTCATCTGGACTTTGGAGGGTCTAGCCCATAAGCTGTTCCTGTACACAATGCCAGCTACTTGGTTGTGCCGTTCAGTGTATGCTGTTCCTGCCTGCATCTTACACCCTGCCACTATGTGTTGGACTGTCTCTGAGGCCTCTCTGCACAGTCTGCACCTTGAGTCCTGTCTACTGTGGTAGACTCCTGCTTCTATGGATCAGGCGCTTAGTGCCTGTTCCTGTGCTGCTATGATCAGTGCCTCAGTGCTGTCTTTTACTCCAGCCCTTTCCAGCCACTGGTAGGATTTCCCAATGTCAGCCACCTCAGCTATCTGTCTATGGTACATCCCATGCAGGGTCTTGTCTTGCCATGGCAATTCCTCTGCTTGATCTTCCTTCCATGATTGCTGCTGCTTCAGGCATTCTCTCAGCAGCTCATCTTTAGGTGCCATCTTACTGATGTACTCCTGCATGATCTGGACAGTGGATTTGACACTTACCAGACCCCGCCCACCCTCTCTCTGTGTACAGTGTACAGTCTCTGGGTGTTGGACTTGAGGTGGAAGCCTCCGCACATTGTGAGGAGCTTCCAGGTCTTCACATCAGCAGCCTCCATGTCCTCCTTTGGCCAGCTCACTATACCGGCAGTGTATCTGATGACTGGCAGGGCATACATGTTAATGGCATGGATCTTGTTCTTCCCATTGAGCTGGCTCTTCAGGACCTGTCTTACCCTTTGGTGGTACTTGGATGTTGCTGTCTTCCTTGCCTCCTCATCATGGTTCCCATGTGACTGTGGGATACCAAGGTACTTGTAGCTGGTCTGTACATCTGCAATGTGACCTGCTGGTAGTTCCACCCCATCAGTCTTAACTACCTTCCCTCTCTTTACTACCATCCGGCCACACTTCTCTAGTCCGAATGACATCCCAATGTCCTCACTGTAGATCCATGTCAGGTGTATCAGTGAGTTGATGTCTCGTTCACGCTTAGCATACAGCTTGATGTCATCCATGTACAGGAGGTGGCTGATGGTAGTTCCACTCTTGAACTTGTATCCGTATCCAGTTCTTGTGATAATCTGGCTGAGGGGGTTCAAGCCCATGCAGAACAGCAGTGGGGACAGTGCATCACCTTGGTATATGCCACACTTGATGGCCACTTGTGTGAGCTGTCTTGAGTTGACTTCCAGTGTTGTCTTCCACAGTCCCATTGAGTTCTTGAGGAAGTGTCCTGTTGACTTTGTATACTGCCAGGCATTCACAGATCCATGTGTGTGGCATTGAGTCGTAGGCTTTCCTGTAGTCAATCCAGGCTGTGCTCAGATTGGTCTGTCTAGACCTTGAGTCTCGGGCGACTGCTCTATCTATGAGCAACTGGTGTTTGGAGCCTCTGGTGTTCTTCCCAATGCCCTTCTGAGCTGTGCTCATGTACTGGCACATGTGGTCCTGCAGCTTGGCAGCTATGATGCCTGATAGGACTTTCCATGTTGTGGGGAGACAGGTTATTGGTCGGTAGTTGGACAGTGTTGTTCCCTTGTTGGGGACTTTTGTGATCAGCACTATCCTACCTTGTGTTACCCAGTCTGGGTGGGAGCCTGCTGCTAGCAGCAGGTTCATCTGTGCTGCTAGGCATTCATGCACTGCTGTTAGTTTCTTTAGCCAGTAGGTGTGGATCATGTCTGTGCCAGGTGCTGTCCATCTCTTCATGTTCTTGACATGCTGTTGGATATCTGGTACTGTGATGGTGACTGGTTCCTACTCTGGGAGATTTCTGTGGTCTGCTCTCAGGTCCTGCAGCCATTTTGCACTGGTGTTATGTGTCTTCTCTTTCTTCCATATGTTCTTCCAGTACTGTTCCGTTTCTTCTGGTGGTGGGTCTGCTGTTACTGTGTTGTTGCACTGCAGTGGGGAGTACACCTTGGATGGTTCTTTGGTGAACAGGGCATTTATCTTCTTGGCCTCTGCTTCTCTAGTGTATCTCCTTAGCCTGGTAGCCAGTGCTGTGAGCCTTTGTTTAGCAGTCTCTAGGGCTTCAGATGGAGTCAGGCCCTTATATTTTTTCAGTAGCCTAGTCTTATCCTTAATGTCCATACCCTTCTGTAGTTCTACCAGCTGACTAACTTCTCTCCGAGTTGCCTTGATCTTAGCCTCCAACCTCATTTTCCAGGGTGGGTATGTAGTGCTGTTCTTCTTGATCATGTAGACAAGCATCTCCAGGATTACAGTGGCTGTAGCGTATGCCAGTTCATTGGTTTGAGTTATAATGGTAGTAGGGATTGTCGTGAGGGCTCTGTTGGCATCTTCTAGCATACTATCTGATGGTACTACTCCACTGAGCCTTGGTAATCAGTCTCGAGGGTTGACTGTAGCTAGTTTATCCATGGTCTTTTGCCTCATATCAGCTGCTGTGCTCTGTAATGTGGGCTCTCTTGGCATCTTCTAGCATACTATCTGATGGTACTTCTCCACTGAGCCTTGGTAATTGGTCTCGAGAGTTGACTGTAGCTAGTTTATCCATGATCTTTTGCCTCATATCAGCTGCTGTGTTCTGTAATGGAGGGCGTGGCAGTGACGTTCCAGCTTCAGGTGTTGGCTGCACCTCCAGTTGTTCTTCCAGGTCTTCTTGAATCTGCGATATAATGTGTAGTTGGTCTATCTCGAGTTGTGAGAGCAGCTTCCTCTTCACTATGTTGAAGCATTGGGTAACTAGCTGTTTCTCAGTTAGTATGGATGCAGGTCTTCTGTTCATCCATAGTTCCCTCATACGTTTCATATACCCACTGTCATTAGGTCTACTGTTTTAGTAGCATTCCATCAATTCCAGGTTCTCTTGTCTTGTCCATGTATGGTTTGTTCCAGTAGCCCACTTATCGTCAGATTTCCCTGGTTCCCCAACATCTGGCACGGACCTTGTTAATCCGGGCGACATCCGAACCGGCATGACTCTCTTAGTTCGTGTCATTTTCATATTTTGAGGTAGGCAGGTGAAGCATTAGGGGATCTTGGCCCAAGGACCCCTACTGGTAAGGTAGGTACAGCCGGGATTTGAACCCCAGTCTCCCGCTCCAAAGGCGGCGCTCTAACCACTACACTATCCAGCCACTGTATGTATGTATGTATGTATGTATGTGTGTGTGTGTGTGTGTATACACACACACACACACACACACATATACATATACATATACATACATATATACATACATACTGTATATGTGTATGTGTGTATGTGTATGTTTATAACTTTGCTTTGCAAAGGTAAATTCAAGAGCAAAGCCAAGAAAATAAATAAATAGATTAAATAAAACTAAAGGACAGAATAGAGGACTGTCCTTTATAATAAAGGACGTACGGTCACTGTATTTATAGGTCACTACCAGCACCTTGAATTGAACCCGAGTATACTGGCAACCAATGCAGCTCACAGAGCAAAGGGGAAAGATGTGCCGAATGAAAAATGCCCATAATACTATATGCAATCAAGAGTCCATGTGAAGGGCAATCTTTGAGGTAAAATTTTATGTCCATGGAAGTTTTGTTGCTTTTAAACCAAAGGGTACAATTTGGTAAGAAATAATTTATTTAACTATTCAGCTACCTGGAGACAGGCAACATTCAGTCAGGTTCGGTCTTTGTCTTCCTCCAGCGGCACTCTAGACGTCTCTTAATCCTCTTCAGAACCCTCAACTCCTCCGTAAACCACGGGGAGTGTCAGGTTTGATGGGACAAGAGAGGTCGCACAGGCGCGATCCTGTCCAAGGCCTTGGCTGCCTCCCTATTCCAGGCTGCGGCCAGGGCCTCCATTGGACCGTGCAGCAGATCCTCGGGAATAACCCCCAGCTCCCTCTGAAACCCAGCCGGGTCCATCAGTCGCCGTGGGTGGACCAATCGAATGGGTCCTGCCTTCCTGCGGAGGGGGGCGGCATTAGAGAATCTCAAGGTCACCAGGGCATGATGCAGCTCTCCCCTCAGATCACCTTGCCCCTGCTCCGACAAGAAAACTAAGTCCGGGGTGAGGCCACTGTCTTGAGTCGGGTCTCGAATAATCTGGGACAGGCCCATGGCTTCCATGGTAGTCATGAACTCCTGAGCCGCCTCCGAGGCCCGCCATAGGGATGGCAGGTTGAAGTCCCCCAAAACCATAAGCCTGGGGAAAATAAGCCAACCCCGAGACGGCCTCCAGCAGCTCAGGCAGGGAGGTTGCTATGCAGCAGGGAGGCTGATACAATAGCAACACTCCCAACTGTTTTCGGGAGCCCAACTTGAAAAATAGGGTCTCACAGCCGGCCACTTGTGGAGCAGCGCCCCTGAAGGCCTCTAGAGACTCTCGGATAACAACAGCCACCCCTCCTCCCCTGCCCTGGGGTCTCGGCTGGTGGCATACCGTAAACCCGGCTGGGCACATTTCCAAAAGGGGCACACCCTCTTCAGGGCCCAGCCAGGTCTCGTTAATACACGCCAGGTCCGCCCCCTCCTCCATGATCAGATCATGTATGAAGGGGGCTTTGTTGTTAACTGACCTGGCGTTGAGAAGCAGCAGTCAGAGACCAGGGCCCCGACGGATCTTACTTTGCAAACGACACTATCTAACAGTGGTGTGCAAATGCTTCAAAAAGAGACGCTTCCGAATATATGGGAGGGAGAACATCTCCTTAAACTGTTAAAGCAGTTGCATCTTTTCCCATGCTCAAACAACTGTGCTGAAAACTCTGCACAACTCTCTCCACGGGTGTGATCCCTTTCTATATGAAATAGTTCTGAACACAAAACCTGAAACCTAAAACCATTTTTATTTTCCCTCTATTGTATGGAATAATTGAGGAATAAGAAAAAGAAAAAGTTTAGTCCCCAGAACTGCTCTTTCCTTTCATCAGGAAAGTTTGCAAATATTTGTTGAGTTTTCCTTTTCTCCTTGTGATTTTTTTAAATAATCTGTCAGGCAACTTATGTTATCAAATAGGTGGATGCTTTTAAATGTTTAAGACTAAAGCTTAGAAAAAAAAGTTGACTAAATGGGTTTTAACCTATTGTAGTATTCTCAATCATATCTTAATGGAAATTTTTGTTATTATAAATATGTAGACATACAGTATCAAAATGAATATAGTTTGAAGAACCTATCAAATTATCCTACTGCTTAATGATACAGCCTGCTCATCAGAACTGTTAACAAGGTTAGATAGGCTAGGAAGTAGAAAAGATGAAGTAGCCTGCATTCTTTACTGTCCCTCACTGATACCTGTTCTGTACTCGCAACAGAATGAGATAAGAGCAAAGTGATAGAATGATCCTGCAGTTTCAGATTTCAAGTGGAGGAAATCAAACTCTCCACAAGATGAAACACATCCTAAAATACTCTCAACAAATGAAGAATATAAGCCTGGGAAGAAGAAAGCTGAGTTATAACTTTTTTGCCATGAAATGTAGTCTTACAGATTTTATTTATTTATTTATTTATCAGATTTATCACCGCCCATCTCCCCCAAGGGAGATCTATTTCTTAATTAGAGCAGCATTTCTCATTATCTAATCCAGAGCTTTCCAAACTGTGTGTCGCGACACAAAAGTGTGTCGCCACACACAGCGTGGTGTGTCGCCACACCACCCGGAAGCGGCGGCGCGCGCGTGCACGGCGGCCACCATGCACGCGTGCGCCGCCGCACGCCCCCCCCACGCCGCCGCCGTGCGCGCCGCCGCACGCCCCCCTGCGCCGTCGCCGTGCGCGCGCGTGTCGCCGCCGCCGCCGGGTGTGTCACCAGCGGCGGCACTTTGGAAAGCCCTGATCTAATCTGTCACCTTCCTATATTTCAATATGCGTACAATCAAGTTCACAACAAAGGTAACTATAGAAATTATGCAAATATGCCTAAGAAAACTCTTTAAAAGAAAAAAGATGGCACTGCTGACCAGCAGAACCATGTCTGTAAGTGTGTAAAGAGAGGGCTTGGGGTTCTTCAGATTCAAAGGCAAGAAGATGCTCCAAAGAAAACCTGGTAAAGGATGTGTTTAATGATACAGTGTGTACGAGCCTATGTATACTGTAAAACACCCTTCTGCCTTTTGAATCCCCAGTGTAGTAACATTGTGCAGGGGTTAACTCTTTCACCCAGTAGCAATTTATCAATGACTCCAAACTATTTTCTCTGCACTGCTTTCACAGTTTAGGAGAGTAATGAGTAAATAGGTGGTAGGAAAAGGATTAGGTATCACATCAGCTTTATTCAAAATTCTCACCTCCCGAAGCTACTTCCTATTTTTAAGAACAGCTGCTGGGATTTCCTTACATGTATTTGCATGTAAATATAGTTTCATCCTCAGCTACTCAGAATCACCTATTCATTTGCTCGCTCCCTTCTAGTGAAACACTCAGCAGCCAACGTAAAAAAGAACAGCTGAGCTCCTCTGCTCCCATTGCCATCAGTCTGCTTTCAACAGGCTTGGCTAAAACTGGGAAGCAGACAAATGGGATTTGTTGCAATTTTCCCAACTCAAAGCAGTGTTTGAAACTTCAGAACAGCAGTTCGGCAGCATGCCAAATGTCATCATGGTGCTACTGTTTCTTGATGTTATGATCACTGTTTTCTGAATAGCTTGTACTCAACGGAACAGGCTGGCTCAGTCATACAGTGGAAAAGCATATGAGGATAAGGGGACCTAGATTTCTGACTTTAGAATTTTTACTGACGGGAAAGTAAAAAAGAGATACCTAAACCAATACCCTGCATAGATTCTTATTCTGAAGCTTGCTGGGGCAATACTTACAAATGTTGAAAAAGGAAAAACAATAGTCATATACAAAGGCGGCAAGAATGAAAAGCTAAATAAGTAAGCCAATTATTTAACACTGATTCCAGAGACAGATTCTTACAGGTAGCTAACAGTTACTCTGGGATGAGCATGGGTGAATATAAAAAGGAGAAATGATAGAACATTTCATCCTTCATCCCTAATATATTTTGAATTCCACTTTAAACATATGAAAAAAAGAACAACATGCTGAAGCATGAATTATGTACGTAGGTAAGTAGGGCCTGTTCGATCGTCCCACCTCAGGTGAGTGATGGGCCCAGTGGAGTTCCAGAGAAAGCTTGGGATATTCCCTGAAAATCTGGTGGGTGGTTCAACTGAGGCCCCAGTCACTTTCGGGAATGGGAGGATGGCTGAAGCTTTGGATTGTATTGCTCCTATGCGGCCTCTCCCTGCATGCTGATTCTGGGGTGCACCTTGATTTACCAAGAAGCTCTGGGAGATGAAGTGCCAGAAGAGACACCTGGAGCATTGTTGGAGGAAGACTCAAAGTGAGTCTGACTGGGCACAGGTAAGAGCCCATATTAGGGATTACCTTGTAGCATTAAGGGTGGTGAACCATCAATAACAGGTGAAAATCCAAGATGGCGACTGGGAGGAGCCAACGCTAATCGCTGCTCTAGGGGGTGGATCCTAGTCTCCCAGTTTTAGTGAACCCCTGATCCCCAGCCCCTATTTGTTAATTAGGGGTTAACTAGGGATCTCGAGGAAGAGTTTTTGTGACTTCTCCGGCTTTTGGAGCCTATGCTGGCGTTGGGAGACGGGTGGAACCCCCCCAAGCGCAGCGGCGGAGTAGCGGAACAGCGGAGCACAATATAGTTTGGAGCACCGAAAACAAACTTTTTGTAGATCGGCGGACATCCTGTGGATTCTGGTAGACCCTAGACGACCTAGTAGACCCTTGCAGATTCCGGCAGACCTTGCAGACCCGAGCAGATGGGCAGTCGTTCCGGATGAGCTGGGTGGCTTGGTGAGGTGGCAGAAAGCGGCGGGCCTGGCAGACCCAGCAGGCAGAACGGCGGCCTTGTAACAAGTTGGGCCTTTGCTCAACTTCGTGTTGTGCGCCACTTACAACCTTTCCTTGACCGAGAGGCCCTTCAAACGGTCACTCATGCACTGGTTGTCTCCCATATAGGCTACTGTAACGCACTCTACATGGGGCTACCCTTGAAGAATATCCGGAGGCTACAGCTGGTGCAGAATGCGGCTGCACGGGCAGTTTTAGGTGCACCAAGATTGTCACACATAACACCACTGCTCCGTGAGCTGCATTGGGTACCAGTTTGCTTCCAGGTCCAATTCAAGGTGTTGGTTATCACCTTTAAAGCCCTACATGGCACGGGAACAGGTTATCTGAGGGACCACCTCATCCCCATTACATCATCCCGTCCCACCTGATCTTGCAGAGAGGGCATGCTGCAGACCCCCTCTATGAAAGAATTCAATCTAGCGGGGTCCCGGAGTCAAGCCTTCTCTGCAGTAGCACCTGCCCTATGGAACATCCTCCTACCAGGGATAAGACAGGCCCCTTCACTCCTGGACTTCAGGAAAAAATTAAAAACCTGGCTCTGTGATCTCGCCTGGGGCAAAAAGGAAAGTGGTCAAGCCTGGGGATGGCTGATTCCCTAGAGCCGCCTTAAATATCTCAAATATTTTAAATATGTTCAACGTCAATGTAAGAACCATCTACCACTTGGATTTTATTGTATTTTTATTGCATATATTTTTTTATTGTTGTGTTTATTGTATTTTATTGATGTTATGTTGTGAACTGCCCAGAGTCCCTCCTTGAGGGGGAGATGGGCGATTATAGAAATTCAATCAATCAATCAATCAATCAATAAATAAATAAATAAATAAATACACATGCAGCAGATGCCAGCGGTCTTGGAGGACTCCTGCAGCCTTGGGAGGACTATGGCGGTTGCAGAGGGGCTCCTACACGGACCCCGGCGGATGGCAGGCATCCCGGATAGACTGGGTGGCCTGGTGGAGTATTGGAGTGCGGCGGCCCTGGGGGGCCAGGCGGGCTTAGCAGGTGACGCCTCCCAGCTGGAGTGGCTGCCTTCTCGCGGTGGCAGATCCGGTGGACTCCAAAGACATTTGGCAAATTCCTGGGACCTTTGGAGGACTCTGGTAGCTATAGAGGGGCTCTCCAAATGAGGCTTGGTGGTGCGACGGACCTTGGTGGGGTGGGGAGGAAAGCTGGATGGTGCAAGGCGTCCAGGGGTGGAGTGGTTTTGGGGCAACACCCCTGTGGATTTCGATACAGAGGGGACTAAGTGGATGGAGTGGAGGATTGGCCACCCCCAGTTTATACAAGGCGGCAGAGGGTTCCAGGGGTCCCTTGTAAAAGTGGTGCTCCCCCCTTGGGTGAGAGACACAGGGAGGGGGTCCAGGATTGTATGGGTAAGAGTACCCACCCCGAGTGAGAGACATGTGGTGGGTAGGAGTGGCTGGGGTGCCCCTCTCGGACTAGTGAGAGAGGTTGAGGGGGGCAGAGTGGGTGTGGGTGGTGGTTGGACCCAACAGCGCCAAGAGTGAGAGCTGGTGTACTGGGGCGGACTGCCATCGCCCAAGGTTGACTGAGTATGAGAGCATGGGTGCATGGGGTAAGGGACCCTTGTTTAAATCCAGGATTTCCGGAGGTTAGGGAATGGAGGCTATGGGACCAGGAAACTCTGGGGGGCTTTAGGGCGGCTTATCCAATCGAAGTGGTGACGGGTCGGGGATGCTATGACAGAAAGCGGGGAAGGCCGTCTTCGGTGTTTGTTACCGGTGGCGTGTTCCAGCCCTCCAGGTTCAAACCGAGGCCCTGGACAGCAGATCCTCGAGAGCCCTGGTCTCCAGCTGCTGCATCTTAACGCCAGGTCAGTGAACAACAAGGCCCCTTCATATGTGATTTGATCACAGAGGAAGGGGCAGACCTGCCATGTATCCCTGAGACCTGGCTGGGCTCAGAAGGGGGGGTAGCCCTTTCGGCAATGTGCCTGGCTGGGTTTCAGGTGTGGCACCAGCCGAGACACTGGGGCAGGGGAGGAGGGGTGGCTGTTGTCATCCGAGAGTCTCTAGTGGCATTCAGAGGCTCTGCTACACAAGTGGCCAGTTGTGAGACCCCGTTTTTCAAGTTGGGCTCCCGAGAACAGTTGGGAGTGTTGCTGCTGTACCAGCCCCCCTGCTGCGTAGCAACCTCTCTGCCTGAGCTGCTAGAGGCTCTCTTGGGGCATGCGGTGGAGTTCCCCAGGCTTATGGTCCTGAGAAGCGGCTCAGGAGTTCATGGCTACCATGGCAACCAAGGGCCTGTCCCAGATCATCGAGGACCCGACTCAAGACAGTGGTCTCATCCCGGACTTGGTTTTCTTGTCTGAGCAGTGGCAATATGATCTGAGGGGGGAGTTAGATCTGTCCCCATTGTCATGGTCAGACTATGCCCTGGTGGCCCTGAGATTCTCTTGTGCCACCCCAGTCTGCAGTGAGGCAGGACCCATTTGATTGGTCTTCCCCCGGCGACTTATGGACCCGATGAGGTTTCAGAGGGAGCTGGGGGTTATAACTGAGGACCTGCTGCACGGTCCAGCAGAGGTCCTGCCCGCAGCCTGGAATAGGGAGGCGGCTGGGGCCTTGGACAGGATCGCGCCTGTGCAACCTCTCTTGCCACACTCAACCCATCACTCCCTGTGGTTTATGGAGGGGTTAAGGGTTTTGAAGAGGGTCAAGAGACATCTGGAGTGCCGCTGGAGAAAGATGAAGTCTGAATCTGACCGAACACAATATAGAGCCGCTATTAAGGCCTACCTTGTGGCGGTAAGAGTGGCGAAATGTGAATATTTCTCTGCTCATTGCATCTGCAGAATGCCACCTGGTGGCCCTGTTTAAGATTACTCAATCTCTTTTAGGTCAGGTAGATTCAGTGATCCATTTACAGGGCCATTTGGAAGTTTTCAGAGCATCTGCAGGATAAAATTGCTCAGATCCATTTTAAGTTGGACTTTAAGCGTGAGGCATACTCTGTGGAGACGCCGAGGGAACGTACTTGCCCTGTTATCTGGGAACGGTTTGATCCTGTTGGACCTGAGGAAGTGGACAGGATCCTCCGGACTGTAAATGCCACCACATGCGAATTAGATCCATGTCCCTCCTGGCTGGTACAATCAGCTCGGGAGGTGACAGGTAGCTGGGCCCAGTCAATGGTAAATGCATCCTTGTGGGAGGGGATGTTTCCGGCGGCCTTCAGGGAGGCACTGGTGCACCCCCTCCTCAAGAAACCATCGCTGAACCCGGTTGTGCTGGACAATTTTCATCCAGTCTCCCACCTTCCCTTTATGTGGAAGGTGGTTGAGAAAGTGGTGGCACTGCAGCTCCAGAGGATTCTAGATGAAACAGATTATCTAGACCCCTTTCAGTCAGGTTTCAGACCGGGATATGGAACAGAAAAAGCATTGGTCGCACTTATGGATGATATCTGGAGGGAGCGGGATGGGGGCAATGCATCCATCCTGGCTCTCCTTGACCTCTCGGCGGCTTTCGATACCATCGACCATGGTATCCTTTTGGGGTGGCTCAGGGAGTTGGGGGTGGGCGGCGTAGTTCTGCACTGGTTCACCTCCTTCCTTTGGGGCCGTTCCCAATCGGTGGTGATAGGAGAGATCTGACCCGCGACCCCTCCTGTGTTGGGTGCCGCAGGGTTCGGTTCTCTCTCCGCTCCTATTTAACATCTACATGAAACCACTGGGTGAGATCATCCGTCACCACGGGATGAGATATCATCAATATGCTGATGATACTTAATTGTAGATTTCCATCCCAGGTGAAGTAAGTGATGCAGTCGATGCCCTTTCTCAGTGCCTGGGGGCTATTGGGGTCTGGATGGGGAACAACAGGCTTCAACTGAACCCTGGTAAGACGGAGTGGTTGTGGATTGATGGCCCCTTGGTATCCAGGAAGTTGTCATCTTTGGTTCTGGATGGGATGGCACTGCCCCATTCAGAACCAGTGTGGAACCTGGGGGTCTTCCTGGACTCATGACTCCTGCTCAAAGAGCAGGTGGCAGTCATGGCCAGGAGGGCCCTCGTGCAACTTCGGGTTGTGCGCCAGCTATGCCCATTCCTGGATCGAGATGCCCTCCAAACAGTCACTCATGCCCTTGTCATCTCCCATATAGACTATTGCAACACGCTCTACATGGGGCTACCCTTGAAGAGTATCTGGAAGCTTCAGCTGGTCCAGAATGCGGCTGCACAGTTATTGGTGCCATAAAATCGGCACATGTGACACCACTGCTGCGCGAGCTGCACTGGGTACCAGTTTGCTTCCGGGTCCAATTCAAGGTGTTGTTTATCACCTTTAAAGCCCTACATGGCATGGGACCAAGATACCTGAGGGACCGTCTCACCCCCATAACATCGACCCGCCCTACCCGGTCATACTGAGAGGGCATGCTACAGACCCCATCGGCAAAGGAATTACATTTAGCGGGGTCCAGGAGGCAAGCCTTCTCTGCAGTGGCGCCCGCCCTTTGGAATATCTTGCCCCTGGAGCTGAGGCGGGTTTCCTCGCTCCTGGCCTTCCGGAAGAATTTGAAGACCTGGTTCTGCTACCTTGCCTGGGATGGGGAAAGTGACAGTTTCTCCTGGGGGTGGTTGGTGCTGTAGTGCCCTCCTTACCATTGGAGATTTTATAATCCCTTGGATTTTACATTTATTTATTATATTTATATTGGTTTGATTGTAATTTTATGTTTATATGTTTTTAACTATTGATTTTATTGTAAACCGCCGCCCAGAGTCCCCCGTTTGGGGGAGATGGGCGGTGATATAAATTTAAATAATAAATAAATAAATATTTCTCTGCCCTTATTGCATCTGCTGATAGCTGTCCAGTGTCCCTGTTTAGGGTGACCCGGTCCCTAATATACTATAATCACCATAATGAAATATCCTGTCTAGAATATTTCATTCATACACATGCAAAAATGCAACAAATGTTAAAAATGACTTGACATAGACATTTTTATTTGGAACTTACTGGATAACATTACTCAATGTACACAATAACATGTCTTAAGGACAAAAACTGCATTCCTATACTCACAATGGAGCAATTGCAAATGAAGCCAGTGCAAGTGGAACTTACTTTTGAGTACATTGGAATTGCATTTGTCCTTTAAATATTATTCTCAAAAGGAATTAATGGACTTAGAAATATAGAAGTAATAATTTTGAGAAATCTCTGATTTGAATGTATGTATGTAGTCTATTCCTGAGAATCTGCAGGGGAGGGGGGTAAGTGACACTGTGTATGTCATGATATCATAGTCCAATTATTTGATTATATACTAATTATAAATTACTCAACTCACATTTTTTGCATGTTGATGTCATGCTCAGTATGAGTCTATTAAGAATATATAAGCTAATTATAACTGTGAAAAAGTTTGGAGAACCCTGAACATACCAGCTATTTTATTAACCTGGTCCATTCTAGAAGTTCCAGGTGGAGAACTTATGATTGGAGAAGATGGAAAACAACTGCTCAGTGGAAAAAGAAGAAGTGGACTAATACTATCATGCACAAAATCTGTTATAAACTGTTAGGAGGGAAAAATACAAAATTCAGACTTAACAAAAATCTTATTGAGTCAATAGCAACTAGGTGAACCAGTATCATATAAGCTATAGTAATATTGAAAAGTAGATTGCATGTTAATTTTGCTGTATGAAAATTGTAATAGATGGATGAACAAATCAATAAATGAATGAATCAATAAATAAAACAGATCTTCATCATTTCAGACATTCTCAACAAAACTGAGATGAGTAAAATCTTCTAATTATGGCTGCCACCTCCGTTAGGAACTGAAGCATGTTTCAAGTGGCTTGAGTGAAAGTTCAGGTACTGGTGCAATAATGCACTCTTTGTTCTCATTTGTTTGATGACTTAGGCTTAATTCCTCCTGTCTTTATCAGAGAACTTAAACTTGACCCAATTAATTTAATGCTTGTAATAAAATGAGCAAGGAAAGTGAGCAGTTATTTCCAAGACACGGGATAAAGGCAATAGAGCGCAGAAATAAGCAATTTTCCTCCACAGGCATCTGAGTTCCATCCTTTTGGTATTTATTCCTGTAGAATGTATTGCTTTCTACTGAATTTCCGGCAGCTCCATGGGAGACAACACCATCCGTCTTATTTCATCTTTTAACAAGGACTTGATGAGGTGACAAAGGACTGATTCTTAAAAACACATTACCTGTTATGCGAGGCATTGTGTGACAGGAAGAACTATCTTACTGACAGGCACCTGACAGCAGATTTGTTGATTTCATGGTCACTTCATTTAAAGTAACAACAGGGTGAAATATGCCATCTGATAATCTCTTTGAATGTTGACTGTGAAAAGCACTTAACATTTCTGCCAGCTACTACCACTACTACTACAGAATCTGTTCCTCAATATGTGCAGTCTTCAATGTCTCATTAATAATTTTCACATTTGCACACATATCTACACACAGTTATTGTTTATTTTAAATATCAGAATTTTAGGGAAGTAATTCTAAGAGTTTGCAAAAGTAAAGGATTGAAATCTGAGATTAAATTATAATTTTTCAAATGATCTATATTGAAAAGCATAATTGATATTGATGGCACTATTCCAACCCACACAGCTGGATGTTTACAAGGCTTTAATCATCATCAACTATAACAATAATAAATTACTCTATATTTAAGAAGGTTGTCTTATATATAAAAATTTCACCGAATTATTCAGAATAAAGGAATAATTAACAGACTAAGACTGAATATGAGAAAATGTAAGAAATTACATGCGTTCTGAGACAAAAAACCAAAACCAAACTTCAAACTGTTATTTTACCTGTATTAGGGATATATATATATATATATATATATATATATATATATATATATATATATACACACACACACACACACACACACACACACACACACACACACACACACACTCTTTTTGTCCAAAAGCCACACTTGGCCTTAAAGGGGCACAAGGTGGGTGGGGGAGGGCTGCACTTTAAAGATAGGCAGGAATGGAGTGGAGTGGAATACTTTTTCCTGTATTTAATATTTTGTCTCTTTTATCAAATTACAGCTCACAATCCAGCAGCAACTCTTGGAAACAGATTTATGACTTTAAGCAGGGAGACGTATGAGCCAGGGCTACAGGTTTTGCACCTCTGACATACACGCTACTGGCCTGCTGACTGATGACAACTACTCAGTAAGGAGAGATTTCAGAGGTTCTTATATTAATAAATTGAAATAATCAAATAATAATGTACAACGAAGTATACATATAAAAATGAAAGTTTAAACAGATCCAACCTATCCTAATGGATGCCCACCCAATTAATTGGACCTACAGAGCCAGTGGAATAAAGTTGTGCATGGAATGCTAAGAGGGAGGGAGCTAAATACACCTCCCGGGGAAGCAAGTTCTAAACCATGGGGCTACAAGAGAAAAGCCCTGCCATTTAGCCCATATCCCATGTTCTTCTTGTGGTGCTGGGGATCCCAGCAGGCTGTCTTGATATGTTTGGATAGGACAGGAAGGGAGATTCAATTTTGGCAAGATAGTGCTTCATATACCCTGAGGCTATGCTGTATAGCGCTTTGTAGCTAATAACTACAGTACTTCATTAATTCTGCCTGGAAGCCTAGTAATAAGTAGTACAGTGGCGTCAAAATTGGTGCTATCCTCCAGTGGTGGGCTTCACCGGCCAGCAGTCTACTTGCTGCATTTTAAACAAATTGCAGCTTCCAAGACTTCTCCAGAGCATAATTGTTATCCCAACCTCTTTTTCCTTTATGTTGTATCTTTTCAAAAATAAGCCTGAGAACAAGACTCATAACTTTCTAACTACTCTAAGAGCCCTGAAGATTGATAGTAAGGGTAAAATACTTTAAACAAATAATAAGTATTAATTAGGTTGGTTCCAAAGACATACACATGTAACAGGGCTGGCAAAAACTAGCTTTCCTACCTCCTCTCCTTGGCAGCTCACTTACGCTCCAAAATAGGTCCTTCAAAAGACCAGATGACCTGAATGGGAGTTTCTTATGTGGTGAGCTATGAGGGAGAGACAAATTTCCAAATTCAAGTGACAACTTAGCTTTATAAATATAACTGTTTTAGAGGTCCTAAAAATCAAGAATAATATTCCATATAAAGCAATTCCTCAACAGTTATTATTAATGAAAACTAATGGAAATTCATCAGTGGTCTACTCTTAAATATCAGGTGGGAGGAGCAAACAAGTGATGAATATTATAATCATATACAGTATTGCTTTTGAGTATGCTGAATTATTTGGCTGACTGCTATTGGAAATAATATGCTGGGCTTAGAGGTTTTGTTCTAAACACTTTGGAGAAAGTACAAAATAATAGCATTAATTAATTAAATTATCATACCAGTATTTACATCTCATATTGTATTGTTATGTGAGATGGTCATTTAAGTTTTGATACCAGCCATAGAGTTAACAGGATAGCACCAATATATGCTCTAATTCTCTATACCCAGCAAAAAGTTACAAGTTCCCATGGTCAAATGGATATCAGCATTTAAAAAAAATAAAATATGGACAGTTTTCAAAAAGGTGATACAATATTCAGGTAAGAACGTGTTTAAGATTACAGTTTATTGGGGGGGAAAAACATGTCTAGTTATTAATATTAAATTCAGGAATCAGATCTGCCATACATATTAGTTACTTGATTAGACATTCTCTTCTCCTCTTTTTCTGACATACACACTCAACAACAATATCCTATCTACTTGATTTATACTGGTTAACCTGAGACATGATGAAGAACACTTTGAATATTTTTATGCTTTAACTTTCTGGGTTTTTTTAAGCATTAAATATGAACCAGAAAGAGGCTAGTTAAAATGTATACTTTCTGTGAGAGATTTCTGACACCTTCAGTGCTCGTGAAAGCTGAGGGGTTGACGGCACTAGTCAAATGCAGTTGAGTGAGCAGACTGCCGGCATCCCACATTCCACCTCCAGTGCAGTTCAACCGAGACGTGCAGGGACCAGCCTTCCTTCTCTCTCTCTCTCTCTCTCTCTCTCTCTCTCTCTCTCTCTCTCTCTCTCTCTCTCTCTCACACACACACACACACACACACACACACACACACACTTACTTTCTTTCAAGTCCTTTAGTTGCTAATCTTTGTTCATGGCTAAGAAAAAAAAAATACTAGAATGATTCTGTATTTTCAGACTTTGGCTAAGCAGGGTATCAAATGTTTACCTAGGACCTTTACTTAAAGTAGAAATCATGCTGTTAACTGTCTAAACTCACATCAAGCGTTTTGTTTCTAATATGGAAAAATCTTTTAGCCGGTCTTATGTAAATTGGTTTGCTTTTCTATCTTCTTTGCCCAGAAAATTTCCTCGGGGAAACCACAGCACCTTATTCTAAGAGTTTTATCATTGATTGGAAGAAGCATCACTATTAATCAAAGATCATTTTAAAAAATCTTCCATATTAAGCTCAATCTATATATTATTTGATAATGTCATAACTTACACTGTTTTTCAATGAGTATTATACACAAATTAAAAACATTGACCAACATTGGCTAAAGAACATTAAATTTGGCTCTCTGAGGTTCAAATAATTTCCCAGCTATGAAATTCACTAGGTGCCTTCGGACAAGAAATTGTCAAATAGATAAATCCATATTTGGTCTAATATCGGCTGCTATAATTATTGATAGAGGGTAGCTCACAGCCAAAGGTAGAATATTCATCTGCCTTCTTAGAAGAAAACAGCACCTCTCTCTCTTGGCCTCCAGGAACCATTCATTCATTCATTCATTCATTCATTCATTCATTCATTCATTCATTCATTCATTCCTGAATGATAGATTTCTCCTTTGTTTTTGCCTGTGTTCATCCATTACACTATTTTATGATTATGAAAATATTTGATAAAAAAAGGTAAAGGTTTTCCCCTGCACAGTTGTGTTCGACTCTAGGGGCCGGTGCTCATCTCCGTTTGTTAGCCGAAGAGCCAGCGTTGTCCGAAGACGCTTCCACGGTCATGTGGCCAGCATGACGCACACAGAACGCTGTTACCTACCCACCGAAGTGGTACCTCTATTCATCTACTTGCATTTGCATGCTTTCGAATTGCTAGGTTGGCAAGAGCTGGGGCGAGTGCGGGAGCTCACTCGCAAAAATATTTGATATCCTATGTCTTTTTGTGACAATCCCAATGCAATTTACAATATTAGTACAAAACGTAAAATAACCCAAAGCCAAGATAAGTAGTTGCCAGGGAGTATAGTCACACAAATAAACACACACATACTTTTTTCTCCATCCTTCCCTCCTCCCTGCAAATCTGGGTGAAATGACAAATTATATAAGAAAACAGTATGCATTTGTCCAGACAATATGAAGGTGAAAGTGGTGATTTACAGGTAAAAATGTGTGGATGGAAAACCAGCTTCCCTTCCCATCAAGTTCTCCCAATTATTTTTCCCCCAACCCCCCTTTTTTTTGGCAGCTGATTCATTATTAGTGGGTGTTTTTTTTTTCATTTACTGCACTTTAAATTTGCCTGTTAACCAATAATGTCTGGATGAAATACTAAAAGCACTGAATGTTGCTAAAAATATTAATCCCTCCCCAAACCTAGTAAAACAATAAAAACAATAAAGCACAATTAATAGATAGTATAGGAAGTATAGTAAAGCACAATGAATAAATAGCATGGGAAATACAGAAAACATGTATACTTTACTTTCCCAATATTAACATGCCCAGGAGAAGAAGAATGTGTTAGAAAAGATACAAGCTGAAAAGGCAGAAGCATCCATGCCAGGAATGTATCCGGGGCGGGGGGGGACGGGACGGTGTTTCATAAGTGAGAAGCACAACCTGAGAAGACCCTCTCCTACGTAGACACCCAATTTACTTCACTTAGCAGAGATACCTACGGAAGGGTCTCCTAAGATGACAGAAGAGCTTGGACATATATATAAAAGAGAAGGCATTGTCTGTAATACTCTGGCCCTAAGCTGCTCAGGCTATTTCTGAACTTGGAGCCCAACTGATGGAAAAATCTTTGAAAAACCACCTAGAAAGAAGAGTTATTGTGAGAATTAAGCTTCTCCTCCTATTTTCCCATACATGCTCTTGCTCTTCCATTAGTTAGCATTATTTGTCTGTTGTTTGTTTTCAATTCCATGTCTTTAATGTCACAGTAGGAATTCTCAGGATAGCTTACAGATTCAAATAAAATGCAATGATATCAGATAAAAGCAACCAAACTAAAATATACAGTCATAACAGCTTCACATTATAAGGCAATAATGAGAAGCATGGGTGAATTTGTCAAGTTTGACTCTGTTCAGTTTCTCATTTTCACAATCTTACGTGCTTTAAATCCATTTCCCCATAACAGATATGATTTTCCAGATACCTTTTCCCAACATGAACATTTTGGTACACTTATTTATTTAGAAACTACATCAAAATATTCAGAAAAGTGCAAGCAATGGAATACAACTGTGTTCCAGTTTGCATATATGTTGAAAAAGTGTGAGTCAGATAAGATTACATTAAAATACAAAAAATGCACATTTCTCCCTTGCTTTGAATCATACTTTTGGAATCCTGGCTTTGCTTCATAATTTGGCTCTTTTGTCATCTCCCTCGAACAATTAGGTGTAAGGTTATTCCACCTTACAAAAGAGCTTTAAGAAAACACTGTAATTACAGTACTGGCCCCTAGAGTCGGACACGACTGCACAATTGTGCGGGGGGAACCTTTACCTTCAAACTGGCATTAGTAAAAATTAAGTGTGAAAATTAAGAGCCAAGTGTTATGTAACAGCCAGATTATGACAAATTGTTTACTGGATAGATCAGTCTGAACCACATGTGAACTAGAAATACTTTGCAACCTCTAACAATAATGGTGAGACAGGCAGGAATTTTCAGCCCTTGCTTGGAACTACAACAAGAACAAGCATTTCCAAAGCTCTCCCCCTTCCCTGCCCAAAAATAAAGCTCAAAATACAAGTAGTTGTCATAGAACAATTATCTTCAAACTATGTGTGAAGAGATTACTGGAGAAATGATATACATAACAACTTTGTTTTAATTGCAAATGAACTATGGAAGACGCCACACCATTGGCTGGGCATGAACCACATTCTTAATTGGAGCAGGCAACATTTTAATGGATGCGGACTATGCTATTAATTAATTAATTAAGCCTATTTTAGGCTTGCCTTACACCATAATGGCAGGAAATCAACTTTCAGAGGTCAGTAAGAGGAGGCTCCAGACATCACAAAAAGGTGAATTAGGGGCTGCAGGTGGAACAACTGCCCAGAGTCCCCCTTGTGGGGGGAGATGGGTGGTGATAGAAGTTGGATAAATAAATAAACAAATAGCCCATCACTAAGTTAACCGATAAACTTGGTTTAAGAAATCTAATGGTTGGAAAATTAGCAACTGGCAGACACTGGGAGGAGGAACAAATACATCTCTTCCTAATTGCATCAATTCTGATCAAGAAGCTAATTCATACCCTAAATGAAATGAGAAATTCACAGTGCTATATGATGCAGCATATCATAAAATGTCATGATTACCTGCGCAACTGCATACAGTAAACCAAGTATTTGTTGTAACAGATGGATAGATTAAAATCAAACTAGATCCAAGAAAAGAAATACAACTATTAAACAATCAAGATCAGATAATATTGTTGATAAGCTAGCATACTGGTTTTGATAGTTTATTAATTGTGAAATGGCATTGCTATCTAAAAGAAGATCTTTTCCATCCATAACAATGTTGAATTCATTTTTTTTATCTTTCAGTCATCTGCAGGATATTGAAAGAGAAATGAAAACATTTAGGCATGTTTGGAACATGTGATCTACAAAATTACTGGAACTTGAAGTGTCTGCACTAATGCCTAGTCTCACTTCCATTATTTCAAAGGTTCCCCTGAAATTTAATGCAACCAGCAAATCAAGGAGAGAGAGAGAGCCAATGCTCCATTACATCATTAATACAGTGTATTCAAACAATCCATCTCTAGTGTTGTTCGCACAAGCAAAGAAAAAGGCAAATGTGCTTTACTACAGCATTGCAGGATGAAAACTGTGAAGCAGCAGAGAAGAGGAGATGTGTCACTACATGAGGGGTAGTGTTCTAACAATAAAGGTCTGCTGTTTCAGTCTGCCAAACAACATAATGACTCATCCAGGCAGAAAAATATTACCACCATGGGAATACTTGGAATGTCTCAGTTTGAGAGTAATTAGGGACTAAACTATACTTGGCATGCTTCAGTGATGAAATGAGAAAATAACCAATACCTCTGGTCAAGTTCTGATTGGGGAGAATAAAATGAATATGCTATTCAGTCAACTTTGGCCACAAACAAGGAAATGGTACCAATTTATAATTCTCACACGAACACAAACTATATCATATTGAAAAAGTAGTTAAGCTTTAAAATAATCTGAATCAGTGTATGCATCTGAATCCAAAATTTTCTAGCTTTTTTACACATCCACCAAACATGATAAAATGTCTCTTCTTATTGTTCACATTTTCAACATAAATTTGAAGTGCCCCCATACATTCTAAACAACCTCTCCAGTGACATATACCAACAGTACATCATTTTATAAAAAAATCTTACCAAGACTATAACACAGTGCAAATTTCATTCCTTTCAGCCACTTATTTTCCCATTGCTCCACCTGTATATTACAAGCAAAATCTCCAGCCCACTTTATCACACACTCCCTCACTTCCTCTTCTTCTGTTTCAAATTTCAATAAAAGTTTATAAATTTTAGCAATTCATTCATTCATTGGCGATCACTCGTAGCCGAGTAAGATTGTCTTCCAAGCTCAGGCAATGTTGAATTTCAGCGTCGATGTCAGCTTTTGTAGATAGATGGCTGCCGAGATAAGAAAAGTGGTCGACATTTTCTAGTGACACACCTTTAAGCTGGATTGATGGCGCTGCGGAGGGATTGGTTCGAACTTGCTGATAAAGCACTTTGGTTTTTTTAATGTTAATCGAGAGGCCGAGCTTTTCATATGCTTCTGCAAAGATGTTTAGGATAGTTTGAAGATCTTCCTCGGAGTGTGCACAGACTACGTTATCATCAGCATATTGAAGTTCTATAACAGAAGTTGTAATTACCTTATTTTTTGCTTTCAGCCTACTAAGATTAAAAAGCTTTCCATCTGTTTGATATATAATTTCTACACCGGTAGGAAGTTTCTCTTCAACAAGGTGTATAATCATAGCGATGAAGATAGCGAATAAGGTTGGAGCAATAACACATCCCTGTTTAACGCCGGATTCCACTTTAAATGGATCGCTTTGAGAGCCATTGTTATTCAGGATTGTTGCCATCATGTTGTCATGGAGTAGCCGCAAGATGTTCACAATTACACGTTCATCATTTGTACCAGTTCTATTTCAAACGCAGCCTTACAATGTTCAAAACCATAAATTCTTTTGTCAACTTTAAATCTTTCTAATAATTGTAAATAATAGAACCACTGACAACCATATTCCTCTGCCACTAGTTATTCTCTTGATTTTATTTTACATTCCCCTTAACAAAATTCTAGTATGAATTTTAGTATGGATCTTGATAAGTTAGCCGTTTGTGTTTGCCTATTATTTCTCATCTATAAAACGTTTCTCATGCTGAGAGCCACAAAGGTGTTTTTGGGAACAACCTGGGTTGTATCTATTCCATATTCTCAATAGGGCATATCTAACATATTGATTTTTAAAATCCACATTAACCTTGACTTTATCATACCACAAATATCCATGCCACCCAAATCTCAGGTCATGTCCTTCTAACTCCAAAAGCCTTCTATTTCTCAATAACACCCACTCTTTCATCCAAACCAAACAGCAAGCTGCAAAATACAATTTCAAGTCAGGTAAACCCAATCCTCCTCTTTCCTTTGCATCTTGTAACACCTTATATTTAACTCGTGTTTTTTCCCTGCCACACAAATTTAGATATATCCTACTGCCACTGTTTAAATGATGTATCAGTTGTCAAAACAGGTATTGTCTGAAACAAAAATATCATTCTAGGCAAGACATTCATTTTTATCACAGAAATTTTCCCCAGCAATGACAGTTGTAGTTTCTCTCATCTTAACATGTCTTTTTTAACTTCATTCCATGTCTTTAAATAGTTGTTTTGAAATAACATACAATTCATTTTTGTCATAATGATACCGATATTCTACCTTCTTCTCAAACTTAAAACCCATTTTATTCATCAATTCTGTTTGATCTTCTATTTTCATATTTTTAACATCTCCGTCTTCTGTTTATTAATCTTGAAACCTGCTAATGCACCAAATTCTTTTAATTTGCCCATTAATATTTCAATTCCCTTTAAAGAATCTTCCAGAACCAATACCAAGTCATCTACAAAAGCTCTTAACTTATAAGTTTTAATCTTTACTCCCACAATCCTCTCATCTTGTCTTATATCTCTATTCAGTATTTCAAGAACCAAAATAGGAGATAGTGGGCATCCTTGTCTTGTTCCTTTTTGTATATCACAGGATTTTGTTAGATCTCCATTAACAATTATTTGTGTTTTCTGTGAAGTGTAAATCAATCTTACCCATTTTATAAAGTTCTCTCCAAAATTCGTATCTTCCAAAACCTTGAACAAGAAAGCCCAGTTTAAATTGTCAAAGGCCTTCTCTGCATCTAAGAAAATCAATGTCGCGTGGTTTTTCATTATGTTGCTCCAAATATTCCAAAAAGGTCCAATATTGTCTTTTAACGGTCTTTTAGGTAAAAACCGACATTGATTCTCATGAATAAGTTATTGCAAATTATTTTCAGTCTATCACCTAGAATTGTTGTGAACAACTTGTCATTATTCAATAATGATATTGGCCTATGGTTTCTTGTTAAAGTCAAATCTTGTCCCTATTTAGGTATTAATGCTATATTGGCTTCTTTCTGACTCTCTGGCATCTTTCCTCCCTATAGGGTAGAGTTCATTGTGTTTTGTAAAGGCTGTAAAAGTTCATCCTCAAAACATGTATAATAAGAACCTGATAATCCATCTGGTTCAGGCACCTTTCCTATTTTAATCTTTTTTAATAGCTTCAGAAGCTTCCCTTATTGTTATAGGTCTCTTCATAATCTGTCTCTGTTCCTCTGTAATCCTCAGTAAATTTTGTTTCTTTAGATATTCATCTATTTTCTCTAGAGAGATGTCACTTCCTTTATACAAATTGGAATATTGATGAAATGCTTTTTGTATGGCCACACTGTCCATTAATACAACATCTCCCTCTTGTAATTTCAATATCATACAATTGAGACCTGAGGTTTTTCTTTTGGGATTGATGGACAAACAGTTGGAGGGGGGTAATGGAACTTTGTTTTTTTATGTGATGGCTGTGGTGAGATTATTCTATGCACAAAGTTGGAAAGATTAGGCACTACCCACAATGGAGGAATGGTTGGTGAGGATGGTGGAACTTTGTCAGGATGTCATCCATGCCATCCTGCCATGGCGCCAGGAAGGAACATCCCGCTACTCTGTTAAACTCACAGGGTTATTTGGGGGTGTCTGACAGTAAAACTACCAGACGTGTAAAGTAGGTGTATTCACAGAACTGCAAACTATGTAAATCAAAGTCTTGCGCCAAGCATTTCAGCACCCAGGATAGATCAAAGGGCGATATCGCCGCATTAGTTGATTCGGACCCAAAAAGATCGGAGAACTGAGAGACAAAGGGAAGGGCGATCAAGCTGCGAATCCCGATGGGGGGGAACTTGGAGGTTTTTAAACTGTTGGTTGCGGGAGCTTGATTCACTCGTCTTTAACGTGCAATGGATCACTGGCTAAAATAAACATTCCTTCATATCCCCAAGTGGCTTGTGTCAGGAACTCTGATTTAATAGCCAATGGATCGAGGGCATCACAGATTGCTGAGAGGGCTGGACTGACTTCTTTGATCAGAGGAGGACAATATCTATGTTTATTGCTGAATGGAAACACCTTATGGATTTTTTGCGTGAAACAAAAAAAGGTGAACTTATGATTTGTGGTTTTGATGATTGGACAGGATGGATTGTGGAAAGAGGGGAGTTATGTTGTAACCACAGAGTAAGCGGTAAATTGATAATTGTACTTATAACTGCTGTGGAGAGGATCGGAGGTTGCTGCTTTGTATCTTTTTTCTTTCTTTTCTATTTTTTTCTTTTTTTCCCTTTCTTACACTTTTGGCTTTGATTCCTTTCTTTTTCTTTTTTTTTAACTTCATATTAGTTTGTATTAGTTTTTTATCTTCCTTTTTAAAAATCTTTTTAATAAAAATTATATAAAGAAAAAGTAGAAGTCACAAACAAGTGAAAAGTATTGTACTCTTCTATCATTTTATTGAAGGGGCATGTTATCCCCTCATCAGAACCTAACAGGATTACATGCTATATCAGGAGGAAACTACATACTGTATATGAATAAATCCTGTGGGGCTTCCAGATCGACAGACAGGCAGGTATTGGCCAGTCAACCAGACATCATAGTAGTAGACAAGGACCAGAAGGTGATAGAGGTACCGGTGCCAAGCGACAGCAACATCAGGAAGAAGGAGTATGAGAAGCTGGAGAAGTACCAGGGCCTGAAGGAGGAACTAGAGAGGATGTGGAAAGTAAAGGCCAAAGTGGTCCCAGGGGTGGTAGGAGCACTCGGGGCTGTGACTCCTAAGCTGGGAGAGTGGCTCCAACAGATCCCAGGAGCAACATCAGAGCTCTCTGTCCAGAAGAGTGCAGTGCTAGGAACAGCTAAGATTCTGCGCAGAACCCTCAAACTCCCAGGCCTCTGGTAGAGGACCCGATAAAAAGCATGAACTGATCCCAGCTTCATCAGATAATTCAGCAGTTATTAACCATTTGTCTATGTTTTTAATGTTAATTTTATTTACTTTATGGAGCATCTATATTGTGACCAAATTTGTATTCATTAGCCAATATAAAATGACTTTCTATCTATTACGGAGGAATCATCTAGTATATTTCACTGGCTAGGTCAGATACTGAGTAAAAAAGGTTATGATGTTTTGAGGATAATTATTTATATTTGAAAGATTTAGATAATATAATAAAATAAAGAATTGTTGTAAATGTCTATGCTCCTTTTAAGGGAATATTTTGTTCAACCCATACACAGAGATAAACACTTTAACTTTCACAATAGGAAACTAATCTGAACTAAGATTTAGAATAAATTATTTCTCTCCAAAGCCACATTAGGCCAGATAAATAAACTCTAATAGATGTAAGAGCTAATACAACATTCAGCTATTGACATAAATATAAACATAAATTTCAAAGAAAATAACCTACTTTAGTAAAACTACCTGTGCAATAAAAATTAATGAACTCCAAATGATTTTGCGTATCTCTACTAAATTGCATTTTGAAGCGCACATCTTCAGGACATGCTGGGTGGTTTGATGCATTCCCACAATTCATCTTTCTGCTAAGCCACTTTTAATTTAAATGCAATTAAAGGCTCAAAATGAACATTATGTATTAGATAAAGGCCTGAATCTTCAGACTATCATAAATATGATTTTCAGGAAAAAAAATTAATTACAAGTCATTAGGGTACAAGTCATCTTCCTGCAAATGTTGAGTTAAACTGCGGAATTAGTTTACTTGTTCCATTAAATGTTAAATACTGATTTTAAGCTATGCTTCAATGTCAGTTCAACCGGGCAGTTGAAAGAAAAGCCCATCTTAATATTCTGTGGATTTAAAACTGCAGACCTGAGCATGTTTTAATAGAAGTCCCACTAAAACTAATGAAAACTGCTTCAGAGTAAATCACCTGAATCAAAGATTCATACGACTATTCTCACATGATCAAGAGGTAATTCAACCTTTGCTTCCTATTCAACAGGCACCCATGCTTCACAGGAAGTTCCCTGGATACAAACACTTTTGATACATCCTCAAGATTTGTTTCAACAAAAAGAAGTAAGAATCTTACTGAACATGGACACATCCTTAAAGAGCAGCTTGGATCACCCTTAAAATACAAGAGAGACAGCGGAGGGCCATTGCCTGTTGGAATGGTACAGACTGGGTTCGGTGTCCAATAGCCTGATCTGCTCTAAGACTTTTAAAATCTGAATTATGGAAATTATCGAGTGCACCTGCTGCATTTTGATGTAGCTGTATGGGATTATTTTGCGATATTTTTCAAATGGCCAGGTATCAGAAGGGAGAAGAAATGGTAAAAAATATTTCAATAATAAATATGGATTTATTGTATTTGCATTTATTAGCAGCACCTAATTTAGATATAAATAGAATCCTCATTTGATAAATGAATAAAATTAGAGAATACATCTCATTTTTCCATATTATGTTGCAAACAAAAGACAAAACAGACACTCCTACAGTAGTGAGGTTCACAAAATCTAATGTGAGAAAGAATGAAAGAAAGCTAGATGAAACTTAACTAAGAGCTCAAGGTTGCAATTTTGTTACTTGCTGTGAGCAGGAAATTCAGTGCGCTCCAGGTATACAAGCCACAACACTGGCAAGAACTATTATTTCTATCTTTGAGCAATGTGACATTCTACAATGTTAACTCTTATGCGCATGCTTCAATGCATCAAACTAATCTAAACCACTGCTATCAAATGTACCTCTAAGGCCAGAAGAAATCATTGCCATTTTACTGTGATTCAAAATTCATTTAATATTGTTTGTTCTATACTTGTATAAGGACATATAACAGTTTTAGTACCAGATGAAACTGCTAGTGTGATTCATTTAGCAGCATATACTTTTGAAGCAAACATTATGTTCTGTTCATACAAATGTATTAACAGAGCTTTGAGACAGACAAAAGAGTTTTATTAAATTCCCCAAGTTCTCTATCTTATTTCCTGCTGTGCTCTTCACAGTCAATATACTCTACTGTACTCTCCCAAGTTAACCCCAGCAGACTCAGGAGATGAGAGGGAGGAAACAGATACAATTCCTTGGTCCCCCGAAAAGCTGGAACAAATATACTTCCATGAACATAGTCAATATAATGAAAGCAAATAAGGAGCAACATAGTAAAACTGTGGCAATTAGTCTCTTTGAAATTATTTACAAAAGATTATTATTATATTTAAGCAACTGAATGCAGCACAACAGAAATTCATGCTGTTTTTTAAGAAATCATTTTGAAAAATGTATGTTAGTTTATAATATGCTGACTTTTAGTTGGGTTCAACCTATGTGCTAACCTATAATGTGACTGTTTTCTTTTTTGACTTAACGTGATCTGTGAACCTAAGCAATCTGTGAGGATTGTTTTCAACAAATCATGACTTAATGGAATATGTGAACCCAGTTTTTAAATAAATAAATTTTGAATCCTGTACACACTAACCAAAAAATAAACCATACCAAGCTCAACTGCATTAATTTTGAGAAGGTAATATAGAATTGTGCTATGAAATTCTTAATTGAATAAAATATGGTAACCATTTCTACCTATCCCAAGAAAGTTGCTGATGGAATATAATCACAAGAGAACAATGCCCCTACATATGACATGGTTTTGCCAAAATGGATGATGGTCTAGATGATGGGTTGCTGTCTGTCTGTGTGTATGAATGAGTGAACAATGGCAATGAAAGTTTTCTAACATTTCAATTCAGCATCTCTGTAAAGCAAATCAGCAATTTTAGGTTTCGTAATACACAACATACACAAAGCACAAGCTTCTGTATGGACTATTCTGCAGGAATTCTCTTTACATTCAGTGATGTTAATTCTAAAACAGAACTACAGAATTAAATATGCAGCTGTCTCTAAAGTTTAAGAATATATACAGTGGTGTTTAAAAGTTTACAAACACTAAAAACATTATAGGTCTTCATTTATTTATTGAGGAAAATTATCCAAAGCTACATATTTGTGTGTGGCAAAAGTATGTGAACCTCTACGATTATCAGTTCATTTGAAGGGGAAATTAGAGTCAGGTGTTTCAATCAATGGGATGATAGTGGTATGAGTGTGGGAGGTCATGCCTTATTTAAAGAACAGAATTCTGGATATTCACTATCAAAGTCTGATCTTCACAAGAAAGGTATGTGGAAATATATCATTTCTGAGGACCTCCAAAAAACAGTGGTTGATGTTCACCAGGCTGGAAAAGGTTACAAAACTATTTCCAAAGAGTTTGGATTCCACCACTCCACTGTCAGGCAGATTGTGAACAAATAGAGGCAATTCAACACCATTGTTACCCTCCTCAGTAGTGGCTGACCAACCAAGATCACACCAAGAGCAAGGCGTGTAATACCCCGGGAAATCTCAAAAACCTAAAAAGGCCTAAGGAACTAAAGGTCTATCTTGCATTGGCTAATGTCAGTGTTCATGAGACCACCATCAGAACACTGAACAACAATGGTGTGCATGGCAGGGTTGTAAGGAGAAAGCCACTACCCTCCAAAAAAACATTGCTGCCTGTCTACAGTTTGTGAAAGACCACGCGGATAAGCCAGAAGGCTATTGGAAGAACGTTGTGTGGATGGATGAGACCAAAATAGAACTTTTTGGCTTGAATGAAAAGTGTTATGTTTGGCAAAAGGCAAACACTGCATTCCAGCATAAAAACCTTATCCCATCTGTGAAACATGGAGGTGGTAGTATCATGGTTTGGGCCTGCCTTGCCATCATTGATGGAGCTATGAATTCTGAATTGTACCAGAAAATTCAACAGGAAAATATCAGAGTGTCTGTCCATGAATTGAAGCTCAAGAGAAAGTAGGTCATGGAGCAAGACAGCAACCCAAAAGACACAAGTCATACAACCAAAGAATGGTTAGAGCAGAAGAAAGTTAATGTTTGGGGATGGCCAAGTCAAAGTCCTGACCTTAATCCTAGAGAAATGTTATACCTGAAGTGAGCAGTTCATGAAAGGAAGCCCACCAACATCCCTGCGTTGAAGCTGATCTGTAAAAAGGAATGGGCTAAAATTCTTCCAAGCCGATAAGCAGGACCAATCAACAGTTATTGGAAACGTTTAGTTGTAGTAATTGCTACCCAAGGGGGGCACACGAATGACTGAAAGCAAAAGTTCAAATACTTTTGCCACACACTAATATGTAGATTTGGAACATTTCCCTCAATAAATAAATTGAACAAGTATAATGTTTTGGCCTCATTTGTTTAACTGGGTTCTCTTTATCTAGTTTTAGGACTTGTGTGGAAAAAAGATCACGTTTTAGGTCATATTTATGCAGAAATATTGAAAATTCAAAAGGGTTCACAAACTTTTAAGCTCCACTGTGTGTAATATATGACAATAATGGGATTTCACTCAGAATCGTTAAAATTGTTCTACTGATGAAACTTCCTCTGTCAGTAGAATGTGTTGGGGCAACTTCCCCTTCTGCAGAGTCTCCTGAATACCTTTGAAATCTGCTATGGAGGGTTTCTGAACCCTCAGGAACAGATGTGCAGGTGAGATACATGGGGTGTCAGGGAGAAGGGGGGAGAAGGAAATCTTATTTCATGAATAGACATCCCTCATGATAATCGAATAGACAAGTCACTAATACAACACAATGAAAATGCAAACTTGTGATGAGCTGTCATCTGGACTTTGATGTACAATCCACAGAATATTTGCACATTTACTCCTGTTTGCCCGTTAGATCTGTGCTTTCCAAATAACAGAGCTACTAAACAGGTGTGGAAAAGTCAAACCCTGCCAAGCTTGGCTGCCCATGAAGCTGTTGAAATCATGAAGTTCCCATTCAAAGCAAGGTTTCTGTGACAGGAGGAGTATATATTGAATATTTATAGGTACAGCCTTCTGAATGACAATTAGTACATTGTCCATTATCATCAATTAAAATGTTATTACTAAAATAAACACAGATAAGTATTTTGAGTGGGGTTTACATTTATATTGATATCAAAACTCAACAAGAAAATATAAAAATGAATAATCAACAAAAAGATATTCTATTTTATTTAGAATATGTTCTAGTCTTTAATACATTCTTGGACAAAAGAAGTTCCTGTGAAGCAGTCAGTGGATGCCCCTTTATTCATCCTTGCAAGCATGGTACCATTAGCAGAATGTTAAATTATAAATTGATTACAAGAAATCAGAAAGTATGAAAAATCAAAACTATTTAGGAAATGACCATCAGATGCCGATGTTCTTAATTTTTTCAGGGAAGCTAAAGTTGAGTGCAGTGAATGTTAATAAATTCAAAGCAGTTATACGCAGCCTTCTATGGCAGGAGAAACTAATGGGAAAAGGAGCTCCAGGTAAGTAGAAATTCTCCCAAAAGATGTATTAAAAAAAGGTAAAGGTTCCCCCCGCACATTTGTGCAGTTGTGTCCGACTCTAGGGGCCGGTGCTCATCTCCGTTTGTTAGCCGAAGAGCCAGCGCTATCCGAAGACGCTTCCACGGTCATGTGGCCGGCATGACACACGCAGAATGCTGTTACCTACCCACCGAAGTGGTACCTATTTATCTACTTGCATTTGCATGCTTTCGAGTTGCTAGGTTGGCAAGAGCTGGGGCGAGTGCGGGAGCTCACTCCACACGCAGGGCTAGGGATTCGAACCTCCGAACTTGCGATCTTCCGATCGACAAGCCTGGTGTCTTACCCGCTGAGCCACCACGCCCCTAAAAGATGTATTAACTGCATATAATTCTCTATCACCTCTCTGGGCAATTGACTTTCCTGACATCATCTCTCTAGTTCCAGGCCACCCTGAGGTGCTCTTCCTTTGTATCAGTTTCTTTTTCTACCTCCCCTGTGTGTCCTTTTTATTCCCCTTCAAAACTTTGATAAGCTTTTTCTGGAGGCACATTTTTTTTTCTTTGCTGCCCTCCATTTTTTCCTTACTAAAAGATGTATTAACTGCATATAATTCTAGTAAGGAAAAAATGGAGGGCAGCAAAGAAAAAAAACGTGCCTCCAGAAAAAGCTTATCAAAGTTTTGAAGGGGAATAAAAAGGACACACAGGGGAGGTAGACAAAGAAACTGATACAAAGGAAGAGCACCTCAGGGTGGCCTGGAACTAGAGAGATGATGTCAGGAAAGTCAATTGCCCAGAGAGGTGATGCGCTCCCATTCAGTGGGTATGTTCAGGCAGAGGTTAGAAATCTATCTGTTGAAGATGCCTTAGCTTGGATTCCTATACTGAGCTGGTAATTGGATTCAGTAGTTTAGGCAACTCTTCCAGGTCTATGATTCTATAATCTCGTGGTCACTTGCTGGTGTACATTACATGATGATTTAAACTCAGGAATTCTCTCTCTTCTGAAATTAGTGAGGTGCCCACTGTTACATCTTTTAGATGCCTACTGAAGATCTCTCTCTTCATCCAGGACTTCTCAGTCTGAATGTTGCATGAATGTTGTTGGGTTTCTTTACTTCTCTTTTCCTTTACCCTTCTTTAACACTATACTGTTTTTACTTTTTTTGCTCTGTGTTTTACACTTTGCAAAGCGCTTTGAGATGCTTTTTACAATAAGTGCTATAAAACATATCAAAAATACATTGAATAATAATAGTAATAATAATATTTTCATGAGAATCCAGAGTTTTAATTTGAGTACTGAGTTTGTCATGTAATGTTAATTGCCCAACGTCCCCTCAAAATGAATCACTACAGTCAGTTGCAAAAGAAGTGTAATTTCAAGTGGCAGCTGTGCAGACAATTTTTTAAAAATAGTGAATACTATTAGTATTATTTCCTTACATTTTTTTCCCCCTTTCCCCCCCCCTCCTCTATGTTTATGATTCTATTTATATAACGTATTGGTCCCTATTTAATATCATATTCTTTTTGGATATATTTTATAAAGGGGTCCCATATTTCCTTATACTTCCCTATTTCTTTCCCTTTTATTAAATTCGTCAATTTGTCTGTTTGCATTAATTCCATTGTTTTTATGATCCATAAAAGGATCATAAAAGGAAGGGGAAAAAAATATAAGAAGATATAAGAAGAAAGAGGGAAAATGTAAATTAAATATTTACATTTATATTCTTTGTTAAGAAAGCCGGAAGTATTTTAAAGAATTGTATGGATGTATGTATTGTATGGTAAAGTTGTATAAGTTTAAATCAAATAGAGATAAGCACTTAATAAAATAGTAATATAATATAAGGAAAGTAAAGGAAAATAGTTATAGAGTTAGAAATAGACATTTCTGAATAAAAAAAAGTAAAAGGGATGGATTTAGGTGGTAAGGTGAAAAGTAGGATGGAAGAGGATCCCATTAAAAGGGAAAAATATAAGGCGAATAAGATACTAGAGAGAGAACGAGAATGTTAGAAAGCGAGGTAAGAGGGAGAAGGATAAGAAAGAAGAAAGTTGTTAGAAAAGTATAGAGTAAGAAAGAAAGAGAATGGAAATAGAAGGAAAATGATAGATTGAAATTATGTTATATCAAACATGTTAGATATTAAGTATTGCTTTGAATTGAAAATGAAATTATGTATATACAAATGTAGTTGTTGTTTTGTGTTGTGTAATGTTTATGTTGAATGTAAATAAAACCTAAAAAAATAAAAAATAAAAAAAAGTATTATTTCCTTACGGTCCCACACCAATTTTTAAAAACATAACAACACAACAGCATATCAAATATAAGATATGAAACAACAATAAACATTGCACAGGAAACTATGAAACATTTAGTAGTGTAGATGAGGCACCAGGTGACTTCTACAAGGCTATTGTTAGAAATTTGGCAACCGTTTTGGAAATGGCCAAAGTCTGATCTCTTAGAAGGAAAGCAATGACATCCAGCTCAGAAAAATAATTAAGACTTCTAACAATTGGCGTTTTATTTATTTATTTATTTATTTATTTATTTATTTATTTATTTATTTATTTAATTAAATTTATATAACCGCCCATCTCCCCCAACGGGGAACTCTGGGCGGTTTACAATAAAATAGATTAAAACAGGATAAAACATCAATGTACAATGTATAAATTAATAAATAATTATAAATCCAGATGGAGATGGAATTAAACGAAGGACAATAAATTATATGTTCTGTCCCCAATTTAGTATATAGCAGGCAGACTTCAAGCACTCTGAAGCATATGCAGGTAAGGTTTTCATAAGGAATGCTAGTATATCTGTCCATCACCACCTAATGCTAACTGGCCAATTTGAGCCAAAGTGAAAAGTCTTCTACGTGAAATGTGCAAAATATTTAAAAAGTATCTGGGAATGGATCAAGGAGAAGTATTTATTGAGCTATAATGCAAGTGGGAAATTCTGGTTCTATCTGCTCAAAGATCTAGGTTCTCATTCCTCTGCTTGAGATGGGCTATTGTTTTATCAGGACTAACAACAGCTAATGCTGGGAAGGAAAAGCTCCAGTAAGCCAAATCAAGAGTGATTTGTTTTCTTAGGAAGATTCAATTCTATCTAATAAAGTAAGGTGAACCAAGGACGTTTTCCAAAGAATTTGTTTCAACTAGTATCTGTCGTGGTTTGAGGCAAAGAAGCAATGCTGAGCCAGGAGTGAAGCTCTAGATCAGAGCTTTCCAAAGTGCCGCCGCTGGCGACACACCCAGCGGCGGCGGCGGCGGCGACACGCGCGCGCACGGCGGCGGCGCGGGGGGGCGTGTGGCGGCGCGCGTGCACGGCGGCGGCGCGGGGGGGCGTGCGGCAACACGCGCGCGCACGGTGGCGGCGCGGGAGGGGCGTGCGGCGGCGTGGGGGTGTGCGGCGGCGCGCACGCTCATGGCGGCCGCCGTGCACACGCGCGCCGCCGCTTCCGGGTGGTGTGGCGACACACCACGCTGTGTGTGGCGACACACTTTTGTGTCGCGACACACAGTTTGGAAAGCTCTGCTCTAGATCTTTATTGTTTCTACCTTGCACAGAATCTTGCCAAACTAAGCTAAGCTAACAGGTTCTCTGGGGGAAAAGTCCAGGCACCCTAAGGCGGGTCCTGCCTGACTTTCTTGGCTGGGCGCCCAAGGTCCTCGACGCTTCTCCCCCTGGGATGCACCCCCTCCTTCCTCGCCTGTGCTCTCCATAACATCACCTTCCCCCCCAGAGGCACATTCCATCACAGTATCTAAGGTGGCCCAGCCTCAGAAGGGCCCCCAAGTAGATGAAGCCTAATTCTAACCAAATAAGAAAGTAAATGGTAAAATAAGGAACCCAGGTTATTGCCTTTAACAATTTAGCCTGAATAATTTCTAAGCCGGAATTATCTCTATATAGATATACATCTGTGCACCATATAGCATCAAACCCAAAACTTTAGCCTTGAATAGTTTAATGGCTGTTGCCATTGTTGCCATGTTGACTTGGGTATCTATAGATAGCAGTCAGTTCCAAAATAAGTGTAATTTCGGGTGGCAACTCTGAAGACAATTTTTTAAAAAGTAATGAATACTGCTGGGCATCTAAATATTTATGTATATAATGAAACATTTTTCAAAATTTACCCAAACGCTATCTGGCTGCTTCAGTCAAAAGTAAGATTTGAGCCATAGTGGTTAGCTTTATATATACAGATACTGTAGTCCTCAACGTACGTCCACAATTGGGACTGGAACTTCGGTCGCTAAGCGATGCAGTCATTAAGTGAGGCATCATGTGACCACACCAAATTTTATTACCTTTTTTGCAGCAGTCATTAAGCGAATCCAGCTTCCCCCATTGATTTTGCTTGTTGGAAGCCAGCTCGGAAGGTTGCAAATGGCAATCACATGACCTCATGACACTGCAACCATCGTAAATACACATCCTGGAATAGGGAGGCAGCCGGGCCCTTGGACAGGATCGCGCCTATGCGGCCTCTCTTACCACATCTGACCCGATACTCCCCGTGGTTCATGGAGGGGTTGAGCGTTTTGAAGAGGGTCAAGAGACGCCTAGAGCGCCGCTGGAGAAAGACAAAGACTGAATCTGACCGAACACAAGCTTGAGCCGCTATTAAGGCCTACCTTGTGGTGATAAGAGCGGCGAAACTTCAATATTTCTCTGCTCTTATTGCATCCACAGAATGCCGCCCAACGGCCCTGTTCAAGATTACTCGATCTCTCTTGGGTAAGGTGGAGTCAATGACCCACCTGCAGGGCCGTGCGGAGGAGTTTTCTGAGCATCTGCAGGATAAAATAGCTCAGATTCGTTCTAAGTTGGACTCTAAGCGTGTAGCACAGTCTGGGGCGATGCCGAGGGAACAACCTTACCCTGTTATCTAGGAACAGTTTGATCCTGTTGGACCTAAGGAAGTGGACAGGATACTCTGGATTGTAAGGGCCACCACATGTCATCTAGACCCATGCCCTTCCTGGCTGGAACAGGCAGCCTGGGAGGTGACATGTGGTTGGGTCCAGGTGATGGTTAATACATCCTTGGGGGAGGGGGTGTTTCCAGCTGCTTTTAATGAGGCTCTGGTGCACCCCCTCCTCAAGAAACCATCACTGGACCCTACTGTATTGGACAATTTTCATCCTGTCTCCCACCTCCCCTTTTTAGGGAAGGTGGTTGAGAAAGTGCTGGCATTGCAACTCCAGAGGATCCTGGATGATACGGATTATCTGGACCCCTTCCAGTCAGGTTTCAGGCCGGGATATGGGGTGGAAACTGCATTGGTCGCGCTTACAGATGATCTCTGGCGGGAGCGGGATGGAGGGAGTGCATCCATCCTGGCTCTTCTTGTCCTCTCAGCGGCATTCAATACCATCAACCATGGTATCCTTTTGGGACGGCTCAGGGAGTTGGGGGTGGGAGGTGTAGTTTTACGCTGGTTCACCTCCTTCCTCCAGGGCTGGTCCCAATCAGTGGTAATAGGAGATGAGAGGTCCGACCCTCGCCCCCTCTCCTGTGGGGTGCCACAGGGTTCGGTTCTCTCCCCTCTCCTATTTAATATCTACATGAAACCGCTGGGTGAGATCATCCGTCACAACAGGATGAAGTACCATCAATATGCAGATGATACTCAAATTATATTATCTCCATCCCTGGTGAGGTAAGTGATGCAGTGGCTACCCTTTCTCAGTACCTGGAGGCTGTGGGGGTCTGGATGGGGAACAACATGCTTCGACTGAACCCTGGTAAGACAGAGTGGCTGTGGACTGACGGCTCCTGTGGATCCAGGAAGTTATCATCTTTAGTTCTGGATGGGGTTGCACTACCCCATTCAGTCCAAGTGTGGAATCTGGGGGTTCTTCTGGACTCACAGCTCCTGCTTGAAGAGCAGGTGACAGCCGTGGCCAGAAGGGCTTTTGCACAACTTCGTATTGTGCGCCAGTTACGCCCTTTCCTGGATCAGGATGCCCTACGTACAGTCACTCATGCCCTGGTCATCTCCCACATAGACTATTGCAATGCGCTCTACATGGGGCTACCCTTGAAGAGTATCCAGAAGCTTCAGCTGGTCCAAAATGCAGCTGCGCACGCAGTTATTGGTGCCCCAAGATCAGCACACGTGACACCTCTGCTGCGACAGCTGCACTGGGTACCCGTGTGCTTCCGGGTCCAATTCAAGGTGTTGGTTATCACCTTTAAAGCCCTACATGGCATGGGACCAGGTTACCTGAGGGACCATCTCCTCCCCATAACATCAAACCGTCCCACTCGGTCATTTAGAGAGGGCATGCTGCGGACCCCGTCAGTAAGAGAATTTCACCTGGCAGGGTCTAGAAAGCGGGCCTTCTCTACGGTGGCACCCACCCTTTGGAACATGCTACCCCCGGAGGTGAGGCAGGCCCCATCGCTCCCGGCCTTCAGAAAGAACTTAAAGACCTGGTTCTGCCGCCTTGCTTGGGATGGGGGGGGGGGAACAGTTCCTCCTGGGGATGGCTGGTGCCATAGAGCCCTTTTAAATACAAGCCCATCGTCTCTTGGATTTAATATTTATTTTAATTGTGATTGTATTATATTATATGTTATTTTAATTGTTTGATTTTTGTAAACTGCCCAGAGTCCCCCTAGGGGGAGATGGAGTGGTGAATATAAATCAAATTATAAATAAATAAATAGATAAATAGATAAATAAATAAATAAAAGTGGAATGTTGGGAATTAAAATGAATAAAACAACCTAAAAAATGGTGCCTCATATTGAATCAGATCACTGCCTTATCAAGCCCAGTATTCTTAACGCTGAGAGTTCCGTCCTGCCCTTTCTTGAACATGCCTTAGATTGAACCAGGGGTCTTCTACATACGAAGATATTACCATCAAAATTAGTGAACCTTGGAAAGTGACGAAGAACAAGAGACCACATATTCTGCACCCCCCAAATTTCAATTACAGCCACTGAGTCCTTCTGAAGTTGCACTGTAATTGGACTGTAATTTTGTGTATGTGTCGGGAAAGAAAATAATTAAATATAAGTTGAATAATCATATTCATTGTATTTTAATGAACTGGTTTTAATAAATTGTATTTTAAATTATTTAAAATTAAATCCAATTAACTTTTTATGCTAGTCCACAAATATATTTTTCCTGGGCCTACCTTCTGGTTTTGGAATATGCACATCAACACACCAAGGCTAAGAGTGATCCTCAGTCTTGGAAAAACTTGCACATTGCAGGAGAGAAGAAAATGGTCTAGCAGGAAGAAAAATGTTTCTGAATACAAGTACACATTAAAAATGGTAAAAGCAAAAAGATGGGTTATATACATATATACCCATTATTCCATCCCCTTTAAGGTAAGCAATATTATGTAAAGTACAGGTAGTCTTCATTTAGCAACTACCTCAGATAGAAACCATTCGCAAATACAATGATAATAAATGGTAGTTAACAAATCATTTTCTGACCAATGTGCACATTTATGACCAAATTTGTGCACCTGACAACAACACAGACTGGAGTGAGAGTAACACTGGCATTGCTGCATGAGAGAACTTTATCTAAACGAGATGACAGCAACCAGCAATCTTTGCAGCGTCTCTCTCTCTCTCTCTCTCTCTCTCTCTCTCTCTCTCTCTCTCTCTCTCTCTCTCTCTCTTCTGTCTGTCTGTCTGTCATGTGATTCGCTTAGCGACCATGTCACTTAGCGGCCATTTCGCCGGAATCAATTGTGGTTGCTAAACGAGGACTACCTGTACAGAAAAGTAGTAAGACGTAGTAAACAAAAGAAATTATAGGAAGGATATGAGAAGAAAGAAAAGGTATGTAGTTCTTTTGTACTGATCACTCACGTCATTCAGCACCCACTCATTTTTGACCTCATCTCTTATTGTTTTACTATACACACTTTTTAAATATCCCATTCCCTCCATTCAATGTTCATTTCCCTTGTCAAATATAATTACCCTAGTCTTTGATACATTAATTTTCAGATTTATATTCCTTGTTGCATCATATAACGTATCTGATATTTGCTGTAAATCATTCAGGTTCTTGGCCAACAACAAGGTATCATCTGCATACATATTCATATCCCCAACTCCACTAACATCACTAGAAGCGTTCCTTACATGTCTATCCCTAAATACATTAAATGACCAAGGGACATCAGGCAACCTTGTTTTACTACCTGCTCAATGTTGAAACATTTGTTAAAAATTCTCAGGCTTGCTTTAGTTCCATCAAATATAATTTTTATCACATTGTACAACCAACGTTTAACTCCATTTTACATTCCATAATTCATGCCTCTTCACTTTATTATATGCTTTCTGTTAATTAACAAAGTACTTTGTGCTTACTTTCTCACATTTACAAGTTTCTCAATGAATTGCTGAACAGAAAAAATCTGCACAACCCCTTGCCAGCATAAAGCCATTTCCCAAATGTTGCCTTTTGTATCCTTTCAATCAGAATTCTGCCCAATGCCATTACTAGTCCCCCCAACTTTTGTTATACAACAGCAACATTTGTTTTTATACTATCCACACTTGCAACCTTAATATTTTTCAATACTCTTGTTGTATTTATGACCTCCTTTTCTTGATCGTTTTTCTTGGAGAGTACTGCAAGTAGATGAATAGGTACCACTTTGGTGGGTAGGTAACAGCGTTCCGCACGCGTCATGCGGCCACATGACCGTGGAAGCGTCTTCGGACAACGCTGGCTCTTCGGCTAACAAACGGAGATGAGCACCAGCCCCTAGAGTCGGACACGACTGCACAAATGTGTGGGGGGAACCTTTACCTTTACTTTAACATTAATTTCAGTTCCATTCATGGACATTTGATCATCATTCCATACAAATCTTCAAAATTCTCCTTCCAGCATTCTCCTCACTTCAGGTTCATCCCAAATCACTTCATAACTTCACTTTGCTAAATTCAATCTCCTTGTTTTTCACCCACTTCCATAACAAGTTTTTTTTTTTTCTGCATCAAAATTGCTCTGCATTTTCTTTACATTTGAGAGCCAGCGTTGTCCGAAGACGCTTCTGCGGTCATGTGGCCGCATGACGCGCGTGGAACGCTGTTACCTACCCACCGAAGTGGTACCTATTAATCTACTTGCATTTGCATGCTTTTGAATTGCTAGGTTGGCAAGAGCTGGGGCGAGTGCGGGAGCTCACTCCACACGCAGGGCTAGGGATTCGAACCTCCGAACTTGCTATCTTCCGATCGACAAGCCTGGCTTCTTACCCGCTGAGCCACCATGCCCCCTATACCATTATGATTATCTGAAGATAGATATTTAAAGCCCAAAAGGACATGTGATATTTATTCAGGAAGTTACATGCTGAGATAGAGAGCCTGTATCTCCAAGCTTTCTCACCTCATGATGGGCAACAAAGGAAGGAAGGAAGTACTACCGTTTTTATAGAAAGCAGATTGAAGGGGGGAGCCTAACAACGTAAGTTTTCTAAACAGGAAAATCAAGAAAAAATATACTTCCTATCTCTACTCTTAGTGTGTCTGTTTGTCAAAAGATAAAACATGCAACAAGTTGATGCTTCTGGAACTTCATCTACAACCAGCAGATACTGCTTTTCTGTATGCTGTAAGAAAATAGAAATGCAATTGCATTTATGTATGTTCTTTTTGCTATTTCTTGTTATGAAAAGCAGCCTTCTGTAAAAACACATCAAGCCACCTTACAATCAGTTAAGTAGACAAAGTTTAACAAAGAAATATATATTCATTTTAAGATCTATAATACATGTTTTATTGACTGTAGAAAATAGTACTTTCCATCTTTATATATTGCAAAATGTTTTTATTGTTGCATGTGAATTCCGTGGAAAATGAGGTACTATTTAATATAATAGAACCATGGTGAGAAAGCTGCTTCTTGCAGTACAGATTGGATAACTCTCTGTATCCTCAAGCTAGTACAACTGACTTGTTTATAGCAAGTAGCTTTGCGTATTTTAGAAATCCTCTTTTTCTAATATTTCTTTATTTAAGTGCCCTTTTGAGGCCTACAATTTGTATGAAGATAGCTAAACTATTTTAGTAGTGTTCTTGTGAAAATATAGTGCTTAACATGAATATGTCTATGAAGGTTCTCAGTCATCCAGGTGGAATTGTCTGTAGCTTGAATCATGTCAACTGGATTTCTATTTTCTTAGTGGAAACGTTTCACTCCTTATCCAAGGAGCTTCTTCAGTCTGAGTAAAGTTAGTAAGGGAATTACTAACTTTATTTATTAATCCTAAATCCTAAATAATTTAGGATTCCCTTACTAACTTTGCTCAGACTGAAGAAGCTCCTTGGATAAGGAGCGAAACGTTTCCACTAAGAAAATAGAAATCCAGTTGACATGATTCAAGCTACAGACTGCTTAACATGAACTAAAAACATAGTAATGAACTCTCTTTCTTACTTTAACAGTGAAACAGTTAAAGCATCTGGAAGCTTCAGCTGGTGCAGAATGCGGCTACACGGACAGTTATGTATGCCTCTAAGATGGCACATGTTACACCTCTGTTCTGCGAGCTGTATTGGTTGCCAGTTTGCTTCTGGGTGCAATTCAAGGTGCTGGTGTTGACCTTTAAAGCCCTACATGGCCTGGGACCAGGTTATTTGAGGGACTGCCTCTTCCCAGTTACATCTACCTGTCCCATCAGTCCAGCAGAAGAGGTATGCTCCGGATCCCACCTGCAAAGGAGTTCCGTCTGGCAGGACCCAGGAGATGTGCCTTTTCTGCTGGAGCTCCTGCCCTCTGGAACATCATTGCCCCTGAGGTGAGGTTAGCCCCATGTATGTTAGCCTTCTGGAAAGCCTTGAAAACGTGGTTCTTCCATCAACCTTGGGGATCCCATGGCGAGCCTACAAAGTGGTTGAATGAGGCTAAATAATCGTTGTCCTCCTGCTATCATGGGGTTCTTTTATGTTTTATTCCTTTATGTTTTTATGTTTCATTTTTGTTGTTATTTGTCTGATTTTTTTTTATATTGTGATATGATTTTAATTGTTATTTTGCTTATAACCTGCCCAGAGTCACTTTTTGTGAGATGGGCAGCTATATAAATTTGCTAAATAAATTAATAAGTGACATCATGAGCAAACAGAATGGTTTTCCTTCACCGTCAACTTCACTCAATCTGCCTCTGTTTGGAGAAACTAAAAGGAATTTCTATATCATCAAAATGACTTTTATCCAATTTTTATTCCAGGTCTTCCCATTTTAAATTAAACCATGAATTTCAGGATCAGACACAAGAGAGCTCTAGATTAAAAAGGCCAGGGGGTCACATTTAATTCAGCAGTGGAGACATCAAAGCCTTGTTGGTCAAAAGCACATCAGAAGGATGGGGGGGGGAGAATGGCAAAAGTAGCATTGTGTTACAAGTTCTACCCTATTTGTATGTGCATTTTGACACTGCATACATATTCAAAAGGGGTGGAGCTTGCATCGCAATAGCACAAGGCTGCTTTTGTCATCTTGAAGGCCTCTGATCCTGCAGATGATGCTGCAGGACAGCTCTAAAGGAAAGGAAAATACTCCAGACCTGGTTATCATGAGCACTAGAATGGCATACGACATAGAACAGCCTTTCCCAGAGAAGTGTAAAGATAGTCTTCATTTATTTCATGACCTCTCTGGACTGCCACAGACTGTCTTTGATCCTTGAATTAGGATTTTATGGTGCAGACATGCTTGATTTAAACTGAATTACAGGCTTGCTTTCTGGGTTGGTGGGAGAGAAGGGGAGCAAGAAAACAGCAAACAAGGGAAGAACTATTGCTATCTTGACCCAATGTCAGTTTAGTTCACTCTAAGTTTATTCTTTTCAGTTGCCATATCCTGCTGCTTTAAACACATAACAGGGAACTTTAATAGCTCACTATACATGCCCATCTCCATATCAGTACTCTCATGCACAATCATAAACAACTGATACCCTTTCAGAAACGGCACCATTCCAAGGAACAATGGTGGAAAATCTACACTTATTTTTAAAATGCACAAATGTTTTCTTAAGAACACGAAAACAAAATAAAGATAATACAATAGCCACATGAGCAATCATAACTAAAGGATAATTTTATGTGAAACCAGAACACTGTGCAGCTAAGATACGGTGATGATACTACCCTCTCACTGTTTTTCCGTTGTTACAAAATGACAATATTGTTTTTCGTCAATTTCTTTTTACCAGATTGACAGAATTACAGGTTGACATGACTGTGAAATTTTATGATGTATCATGTTAACTCTGCCAGTTTGATTAGTCTTGATTGACAGCCAGTACCTGCATAGCAAGTCAAATATCCTAGGGAAAAACATATACACCAGGGGGAGAGAGAGGGAGACAGGGAATGTATACAATAGTAACATAAAAGTAGCAACCACAATTTAAGACTGTCACATTTGGTTAGACTTCACTGTATAGTTTCAGTACCCTAAAAAGCTGCTAATTAGTAAATGCTACTAAACTACTAATTTTATTGACTTGACTGCAGAAGAAGAACCTTGTATTTGCAATACCATTTCTAAAAAGAGAAACCAACAAAATCAAAATGTCAATTCCTTTGGTAGAAATGTTTGTAATATTTAATTATTTGAACCCATACTGATTTACGGGTCACTGTGCTATATTATCAATTCTTTATACAAAAGACAGCAAGGGTTTAATATTGATAATGAAGATGAAATGATATGTTTTGAACTGACAATGCAAAGAGACTTGTCATTTATTCTTTTAGGGCAGGGGTCCCCAAAGTCCTCAGCTCATTGACCCCTTCATGAAGTTTCAGATTGTTCATTGACCCCCAAACATTTATTATATGAAAATAATTTAATAAATATTACTTTAACCAATAGTACTATAAATAACAACAATGGATAGTCCAATTGACCCTTGAGGGTTGATACTGACCACTTTGGAGAACTCTGTTTTAAGGCCTACATCCAACTAGATACCTTAACATTTATACCTTAATCTGATAAAAAGCAAATGTAAAGATTTGGGAGATTTTGTGCACTCTTGTGTGGGACCCATAGATACACACAATCATCAATATTTGTGGTAAGTTTTTTTTCTAATCAGTGCCACTTTTTTTTAATTAGCACTGCTTCTAATGTAATTTTTTCAGTTCATTTCTGCTAGTTATCTTCTCATGTTTGAAAAATGTTCCAGATAGTATGAAAGATAATTTGAAAAGTTTTCTAGATAGTATGCTACCTAGAAGGAATACTTCTAATTTTATTCTCCTGGTTACTCTTCTTCACTTTAATTATATCATAAAATTATTGAGTTGATTAGTGAAATCTAATCCAACCTCATTCTTACTGCAAAATCTGCTAAAGCATTTCTGACAGATGACTATCAGCCACAGAAATTATAAATAATTAATATAAAATAAATAGTAACATAGAGAATGCCATCCCTCATGAAAATAGGGTAAAATAAACAGGCCCCACATAACCCCTTTAAAAGCTATCAAACTTTTGCTGAAGTAGAAGGGAAGGAGGTAGCCAATTCCAGAGTGACAGGGCCTGCTTCTTGGAAGCCTTAAACATAACCCTTGAATGAGAAACAGAGAGAAGACTCTACTCAAAAGAATGTAAGGAGTGAACAAGGTTGCAGGGAGAAATAAGAGTAGAAGTTGGAAGGCTAGGGGCCTCTAAACACAAGCTCTATCAGAATAATGTGGAAGGTCCAGAAAACCCCAAATTGCATTGTTCTAGACGAGAGCTTTCCAAACTGTGTGCCAGGACACGTTAGTGTGTCGGCTGCAGTGTCTGGGTGTGTCACAGCTACTGCTGCCTCCGATCCCCTGCCAGGATTCCACGCAGGTCCTAGTGCCTGCCTTGTGCCTTACTGCCTCCAAACCAGCCCTGCCAGGATTCCGTGCAGGTCCTAGTGCCTGCCTTGTGCCCTGCTGTAAGAGTGTGTCACGAAATGATGCCCTGCTGTAAGAGTGTGTCGCAAAATGATGCGTGTCTAAAAAATGTGTCACCAACATGAAAAGTTTGGAAAGCTCTGTTCTAGACTAAGACCAGGGGATGGAGAAAGCAATCATGAATTCTTGCCAGGAGACAATTGCAGTAATCTATGTATGAAACAACAGAGGCATGCACCTTAAAGGCACTGTCTCCTCCATTAGAAACCCCAGGATCCTACAAATTATCATCAAATGAAAAAAAAATAGCAATTCTAATTAATTGCTATAAGATTGATAAACATTCAACTGTCCATCAGTCAAAACACAACAATTTCAGTCTTGTTCATATTCAAGTTGAGGTAATGAAAGGACATCCAAGGAAAAATACTAATAAAACATTCAATCAGAGTTGGCCAGGCACTCAAGGACCACAAAAGACTTGATAGACCTGAGTATCATCAGCATTAACTATGATATTGAGAACCTTGATCCTGAATTAGGGCACTTGACGGAAGAGTATAGAAAGTAAACAAAATAGGACCCAGGATGGATTCCCGAGGGACATCTGTTATAAGGAGAAATTCCCTCAAATGTAATCTGCCATGCAATACTCTGGGTCATGCTTCAGTGTTAGGTGGTGCCAAAAGTGAAGAAATGCTGAAGAGGACTCCTGGCCTGAGCCTGAGTAGTAGCCTGAAAAAAGAATCTATCCAGGACCCCTTTTCTCCTCAAAATTGTAGATATGCATATTCGAGGAGGCTTGGTCCTCAGTTCATGACCATATGCAACCCAATCCGGAACAACTTTGGTGGTATTAATGAACAAGTCAGCTAAAGAATAAGTAGTAGTAAGATTATATAGGATAGGAAGAGGAAGAGGCAGGGGAGGATAAATTTGCCAGTACACAGAAGTGAGAAGATGTCTCTAGCAGGGCAGCTGACAATTAATCCTATGAAACACATGTTTCACACAGATCCTGTTAGAAGAAAGTCACTTGCAAAGAATGTTCCAATAACCCAGTAGGCAAAATTAAGTCCAGTGCAACTGAAGACAGTAGTAAGTCTAAAGTCCCCTCTCCTGTATGAGGAGTAGTAGTAGAAAAACAGAAAGACCGTACACTGAAAGAAGAGAACAAAAATCCTGGGTGACTAGTGAGGAATCAGTATAAGTATTAAAAATGCAGTAAAATAAATTGAAAACTCTTCCAAAAGTAATTGTGAAATGGGCCCTGGAGGAAAATAAATAAGGGCCACCCAGTACAGCCAGCTATTACCTCCACAATAGTAATAATCACAGAACCAGGCTAAATTGAACAAAAAGTCACAACCAACCATCACAGATGCTGGTATAAACTGTGCTTCCTGAGACATCAAGAGTGACTGATTCATTTTTAAATGACCAACACCAGAAAGATATCATACATATGCATACAATCAATTTGTTGTTGTTCAGTCGTTTAGTCGTGTCCGACTCTTCGTGACCTCATGGACCATAGCACGCCAGGCCTTCCTGTCCTCCACTGTCTCTCGGAGTTTACTCAAATTCATGTTCATTACATCAGTGATGCTATCTAACCATCTCATCCTCTGCCGTCCCCTTCTCCTTTTGCCTTCAGTCTTTCCCAGCATCAGGGTCTTTTCCAGTGAGTCCTCTCTTCGCATTAGGTGGCCAAAGTATTTGAGCTTCAGCTTCAGCATCTGTCCTTCCAATGAGCAGTCAGGGTTGATTTCCTTTAGGATTGACTGGTTTGACCTCCTTGCAGTCCAAGGGACTCTCAAGAGTCTTCTCCAGCACCACAGTTCGAAAGCATCAATTCTTCGGCGCTCAGCCTTCCTTATGGTCCAGCTCTCACAGCCATACATTACTACTGGGAAAACCATAGCTTTAACTATACGGACCTTTGTCGGCAAGGTGATGTCTCTGCTTTTTAATATGCTGTCTAGGTTTGCCATAGCTTTCCTCCCAAGGAGCAAGCGTCTTTTAATTTCATGGCTGCAGTCACCGTCTGCGGTGATCTTGGAGCCCAAGAAAATAAAATCTGTCACTGCTTCCATTTCTTCCCCTTCTATTTGCCAGGAAGTGATGGGAACAGATGCCATGATCTGGGTTTTTTTAATGTTGAGTTTCAAGCCAGCTTTTGCACTCTCTCCTTTCACCCTCATCAAGAGGCTCTTCAGTTCCTCTTCACTTTCTGCCATTAGGGTGGTATCGTCTGCATATCTGAGGTTGTTGATATTTCTCCCGGCAATCTTAACTCCGGCTTGTGATTCATCCAGCCCGGCATTTCTCATGATGTACTCTGCATATAAGTTAAATAAGCAGGGTGATAATATACAGCCTTGTCGTACTCCTTTCCCAATTTTGAAGCAGTCGGTTGTTCCATGTCCGGTTCTAACTGTTGCTTCTTGACCCGCATACAGGTTTCTCAGGAGACAGGTAAGGTGGTCTGGTACTCCCATCTCTTTAAGAATTTGCCACAGTTTGTTGTGATCCACACAATCAAAGGCTTTAGTGTAGTCAATGAAGCAGAAGTAGATGTTTTTCTGGAACTCTCTTGCTTTTTCCATGATCCAGCGAATGTTGGCAATCTGATCTCTAGTTCCTCTGCCTCTTCGAAACCCAGCTTGCACTTCTGGTAGTTCTCGGTTCACATACTGCTGAAGCCTAGCTTGTAGGATTTTGAGCATAACCTTGCTAGCATATTGTACGGTAGTTTGAACATTCTTTGACATTGCCTTTCTTTGGAATTGGAACGTAAACTGACCTTTTCCAATCCTGTGGCCACTGTTGAGTTTTCCAAATTTGTTGGCATATTGAGTGCAGCACTTTAACAGCATCATCTTTTAGGATTTTAAATAGCTCAGCTGGGATACTGTCTTCTCCGCTAGCTTTGTTGTTAGTAATGCTTCCTAAGGCCCACTTGACTTCACTCTCTAGGATGTCCGGCTCAAGCTCAGTGACCACACCATCGTATTTATCAGGGATATTAAGATCTTTCTTGTATAGTTCTTCTGTGTATTCTTGCCACCTCTTCTTAATCTCTTCTGCTTCTGTTAGGTCCCTGCCTTTTTTGTCCTTTATCATGCCCATCTTTGCACAAAACGTTCCCTTGATATCTCCGATTTTCTTGAAGAGATCTCTAGTCTTCCCCATTCTATTGTTTTCCTCGATTTCTTTGCATTGTTCATTTAAGAAGGCCTTCTTATCTCTCCTTGCTATTCTCTGGAATTCTGCATTCAGTTGTTGATATCTTTCCCTTTCTCCCTTGACTTTTGCTTCCCTTCTTTCCTCAGCTATTTGTAAAGCCTCATCAGTCAGCCACTTTGCTTTCTTGCATTTCTTATTCTTTGGGATGGTTTTAGTTGCTGCCTCCTGTACAATGTTACGAACCCCCATCCATAGTTCTTCAGGCACTCTGTCTACCAGATCTAATCCTTTAAATCTATTCCTCACCTCCACTGTATATTCATAAGGGATATGATTTAGGTCATACCTGAGTGGTCTAGTGGTTTTCTCTACGTTCTTCAATTTAAGCCTAAATTTTGCGATAAGAAGCTCATGATCTGAGCCACAGTCAGCTCCAGGTCTTGTTTTTGCTGATTGTATAGAGCTTCTCCATCTTTGGCTGCAAAGTATATAATCAATCTGATTTTGGTATTGACCATCTGGTGATGTCCATGTGTAGAGTCGTCTCTTGTGTTGTTGGAAAGGAGTGTTTGCTATGACCCAGCGTGTTCTCTTGGCAAAACTCTATTAGCCTGTGCCCTGCTTCATTTTGTACTCCGAGGCCGAACTTGCCTGTTATTCCGGTTATTTTTTGACTTCCTACTTTAGCATTCCAGTCCCCTATGATGAAAAGGACATCTTTTTTTGGTGTTAGTTCTAGAAGGTGTTGTAGGTCTTCATAGAACCGGTCAACTTCAGCTTCTTCGGCATCAGTGGTTGGGGCATAGACTTGGATCACTGTGATGTTGAATGGTTTGCCTTGGATTCGAACTGAAAGCATTCTGTCGTTTTTGAGGTTGTACTCCAGTACTGCCTTTCCCACTCTTTTGTTGGCTATGAGAGCTACTCCATTTCTTCTAAGGGATTCTTGCCCACAGTAGTATATATAATGGTCTCCTGAATTAAATTCACCCATTCCTGTCCATTTTAGTTCGCTGATTCCCAAGATGTCGATGTTCAATCTTGTCATCTCATGTTTGACCACATCCAGCTTACCTTGATTCATAGATCTTATATTCCAGGTTCCTATGCAATATTGTTCTTTACAGCATCGGACTTTCCTTCCACTTCCAGACACATCCACAACTGAGCGTCCTTTCGGCTTTGGCCCAGCCGTTTCACTCTTTCTGGAGCTACTCGGAATTGCCCTCCGCTCTTCCCCAGTAGCATTTTGGACACCTTCCGACCTGAGGGGCTCATCTTCCGGCGTCATATCTTTTAGCCTTTTGATACTGTCCATGGGTTTTCTTGGCAAGCATACTGGAGTGGTTTGCCATTCCCTCCTCCAGTTTTGGACCACGTTTTGTCAGAACTCTCCGTCATGACCTGTTCTTCTTGACCTGACTTCATTGAGTTACGCAAGCCCCTTCGCCACGACAAGGCAGTGATCCATGAAGGGGATACAATCAATAGAGCAGTCTATTTTTTTAATCAGTGAATGGTCATTCCACGCAAGCATTTTATTGCTGGGTGTACGATCTTCCCATGGCAACCACCACCTCCATGATTGCTGCCCCATTCATTTCCAGATGTTCAACATACTGTACTTACAGTCTCCACCCTTACCACTGCCTCCTGTCTATTATTACTTTTTCCTACCCACAAAAGCTCTCACCACTGCCACCTATTATTATAAGCTGGAACAACTCAATCTTCCCAATCAATTACTCAGATACCATGTTTGTGTAAGTAAACTGATGAGTAGCAAGCTGTATTTTGAAAATGAAGCTGCCAACTGTTGTCTTAAGCTAGTATTAAATTTCCTCAGCAGGATTGTCTTTATAAGAAGCATTCTCAGGTTTTAAACACCTTTTCCTTTTCCTCTTCCTTCTTCTACTTTTCTTTTGAGGTTTTTGAAGTTTTCTCCTTATTATTTCCCTTAATAGAGGAAGCCCCCATTATACAGTAACTTTCAGCTTATCTCATTTAGATGGCCATGAAAACAAATTTCAGGGCCACAAGAGTAAGGCTATAAGCACAGTCAAATTATCAGCAGACATCAAGATACAAGGTGAAAAGGGGGAAGATGCTTATCAAATTTACAAGTGACACAATATTGGGTGGGATATCTAATATTCTAAAACACAAAGAAAATTTAAAACTGTTCACGGTTTTAAGAAATGGGGCATGAGTAACAGCATGACATTTAAGAGGAAGGTGCAAAATTATTCATTTAGGAAGCAAAACCAAATGCACAGAACATGTGAGACACCTGGCTTGGTAGAAGTGCTTGTGAAAAAGTCTCTGGAATAGAAGTTGATTGCAAACAATATAAATCAGCAAGGCAAATGGAGTTTTAGTCTGTAACAATTAAGTACAGTTTCCAAATCACGGGAAATCATTCTTTTACCCTCTTCTATTTTGATCAAATCCAACAATATAGAGTTCCTCTAGAGAAATTCTCAACAATTAGCAGTTGAAGATGAGGGGAATACAAAGTATTCTAACTGCATCATGGTAGTTGTGTACCAACAATTTTCTCAGTTTAAGAACAGAGGAAAGGAACACCATTTTTGAGTAGGAGTTTTTAAAAATGTTATAAGAACCACCATGCCAGCAAGAATAGGATTATGTTGCATTCCAAAACTAGGAATCAGGTAGGGCAGGGTACCCCAGCAGGACTGTCCAAGAGAGACAGGCTATTTCCAATCTACTGAATGTGGCCTACTGTCAGCCCTTTAAGATAGGCCAGATCAGGAAACAGACACCACAAGAATTACTGGAATTCTATTATTATAAGACATAGTAATAGAATATTATTGTTAATAATAATAATAATAATAATAATAATAATAATAATAATATCAAAAAGATTCAAGGTGGTGTTAGGCTTTGAATTTCTTTCTCACCACCCCCTTTCCCAGGGCTAAGACAATATTTATTTAACCGCTCATGTATTCCTTCTCTATACCCGCAATGCCCATTTCTTGGACTTATTCACAAAACCACTTTGGAAATCTAAGAGAGAGGACAAAGTAGAAGGTTTGGAGGTTTTTGTGGAAAACAACTTCCCATTCTCTCTATAAATTGTAAAATAAAATCAAGTGAACATAGAGGGTTCAATAGCTTTGTGTTAACTGCAATCAGTGTCCAACAACATGATTCTAACTAAGCACCAATCAACAAGTAATGTGAATTGCATTTGCTACTAAGACACATTTAATTAACTCACATGTGCTTGGTTGAAGCCATAGTCTAAAGCAGTGATTCTCAATCTTGGCGACTTGAAGATGTGTGGACTTAACTCCCAGAATTCCCTAGCCAGCATGCTGTTTGGAGAATTCTGGGAGTTAAGTCCACACATCTTACATCGCCAAGGTTGAGAAACACTGGTCTAAAGCACTGAAGGATCCAAGAAGTTGCCAAGTCTCATATTTTCAGATTCATAATATTTGTCTCAAAATTGATGATGATGATGTCTAGTTCCCCAGCACAGATTTTTAATTCACTCTAGAGAAGAATTTATTCTTCTATCCAAACAAACCACAAGCCCTCTCACCTATCATCTCATTCACTTTCTTCACACTGTGGCAGAAAACTGTGGCAAACTGGACAAAGGAAGGGATGGAGATGCTCAAATGCCTTCTGGGATTTCCATTTTTTCCAGAATTATCACAATGTCAACGATCATTCTGCCTGCCATAGTTTTATTTGGCACAATTACCCCTCATTGTGTTTCTAATGTCCAGTTGAAAGTTCACTTGGAATATTCTTTCTATAGTAAATTGAATGGTACATACCAAGACATTTAAAGAAATGTTCTGTATTTCCCCTTCCTACAATGCTTCCATATCTGGAATTCACTTGCCTTCCAAGAACATTTGTCTTATGTTGAAACATATTCAAATAGTATCACACTTCTTCCTGCTGTTAAAAAGCAGTAATATAAACAGAATTTCTCATTCTTTTCAGAAGAGATATAATGACTAGGCAACAGATTGGGTAAATCTTCTAGCTTAATATTTTGATCATAAAATCATTTTAACTAGTCTCTTTTTGTATAATTGGCTTGAATTGTTATATATTTGCTTGATAATGTAAAATACTCTGCTCTCTAAAGTACAATAGGAATCAGTTCCTCATAATGACTTATGCTGAAAGACTTGCCATTTGGATATACACAACTAAAAATTATGACTAGATAATCATTGTCTACATCTTGGGGATTTTCCAAATTCCTGTCACTTCCAGATCATGCATATGAAAAAATAAATCCCTTCTTAATCGTTATATTCATTTTATATTTTTGGAACTCATGTTTTTGATTTTTGCCAAAATGAAAGGATCATATCCAAAACAAGTAATTTTCTTGCCATGAATTTATTCCATGAGATTAAATGCTATAAGTAAACTTGCCTAGGAATTGTCTTCTTGTTGAAGAAAAATCAGACTATGAAATTTCCTGACAATATTTCTCAAAACTATGCTTAGATAATGGTAAAATATTGCTGTTGGAATTAAAATACTACCAAATTTTGTACAGAGTTTTATGGATTCAAGTGTTTTATTTTTCCCATTAGATCATGTTATCTTAAATCCAATCTGTAAATTTAATTAAATATTTATCAGAATAATAATGGATTGATCAGAACCAATCCAAATTCAATTAATGCTTCATATTACGTGACAACCAGCTAACTCCTTGGACAATGCCAGTTGATTTGCTGATAATGCATGGGAAATGTGTATTTCCTAAAGATCATTTTTCAGCTCTTGCAATGAAGTTAATTTAGCATTAAACATCTGAAAGTGGAGTCCTTGGTGCTCTCTGAGCCTTGTTGTTTTCTTGTAGACGTTTTATTGCCAGACTAGGCAACGTCTTCAGTGCTGTTCATGCAGTGTTCATGTTCAGCACTGAAGATGTTGTCTAGTCTGGCAATGAAACGTCTGCAAGGAAACAACAAGGCTCAGAGAGCACCAAGGACTCCACAGTTCAACCCTGAGCTACAAATATTCTCTTAGACTGGTACATCTGAAAGTGGAGCTAAACATCTTCTACATTATGTTTGCTTAAGTGCTTCCTGTATATGCTGAATGAAAGGTATATCTCTAAATGAACTGACAGTTGGAAGTGGAAAACCCCTGTATCAGATATATTTGGTTTGTACAAGAAATAATTATTTCTTTATAAATAATTATTGATGCAAAGTGTTGTTCTGAGGCAAGAACTGAGAAGAGTGGGTCAGAATCTGAAATAACATAACAACTGTGAAAAGGCCTGAGTTTGTGACTTTTATTTGGTTCTTATCAGAATGTCTCTTTGTCTTCCTACAGCTGATGCCACACCACAAACTGTTCTTTAAATTATTCTAAGCACAGGGATGTTCATATATAACATTAGGCATTGTCATGAATTGTTTTAAAAAATTGACCATGCCACTAATCTCCTTTTAATTGAACTCAATGAGAGTGGAAAATCTTCCAAGATAGGGAGAGCAACCAGGGGCTGACATGACCACCTTTTCTGAGGCTCTTAGCTGGTATAGACATATAATTTCACTGCACCGACTGCAGCCTCATGTTGATGCAAGGGGGCAGGGCACGCATTGCAATGCTGCTTCCACAATCTTGCCTTTTTTGACACACACACACACACACACACCAATGTCACTGCCAATACCCCAAACTGTACAGACATTGCTCCATGAAAAATTTATTGCTTACGGAAATTTGTCCATTCATTGTCTAAAACAAGAGACTCCAAGTCTTTCTGCGCTAGTGAGCAGAAAGTATTGCATTTGCAAAATGACTGCCTTGAATAAGGAGCTTGATGATGGCTGCTATAGAGATTTAATGAAACACAAAGCATAGATATACCTGAAGGCCATCTGGGGAGATTACTCCTTCCCTGCAGCTTTAAGGAGATTTCCTTTCCTCCCTTGCATCAAACCATTCTTTTTTTCTGAGCAGTAAGGCACAGCTCCAAAGCACTGTTTTCTATATTTTTATTTTCTAAGAATATATATGAGGTTGATGTAGGGCCATCAGAAGAGAATGTAGGGCCATCTTGAATTAAGGGTCCTAAACACATTAGTGCCCATGGCTCTACATTGAAGATAACTTGTCTAAAATAATATGATCAGTAAAACGTCCTCCCAACAACAGTTTGAGAACATCTGGCTACATAAAGAAATATGTATTAAATATGCTCAGATTTTTACCTAACATCTCTTCATGGAGGATCGCATCTAATATTATATAGATGAGCTTCGATTTGTGCAGTATCTTCCATTTTCTATTTTCCCACTGTACTGTCTTCATGTATCTGAAATCTGATTTGGAGGGTTTCCCCAAATTTATGAAGCAGATTTGGGGCACACGCAATGAGTGCAGAGGAAAGCAGTAATCTATTTCACTGATGACCCATGCTGATAGCAAGTGGACACTACTGAATATAGCCCAGGTTATTATTAAACCATTTCCTTCGTTGTATTAGTCTGATACATTTACTTGGAACATTATATACTGTACAAGTCTTCCTATTTTTCTGCAATATCTGAAAGCATGCTGAACTCTTACTTCTCAGCTACAGGCTAATACACCAACAGACTTGTTAAAATACAATTAGTCCAATTTCACATTTCCAAGCAGCCGAAAAATTTCATGTTATTTCAGTCACAGTGGATGGATGCCAAGTTCACTGGAAACAACCCTGCTGATTTATCTAGTCCATTTTAATACTTTAGAAATACTGTTAAAACATGGCTCTCCTAATTACACAGGGATCAGTGCACAGCATCCCTCTCACCCTGGATTGTCCCAGAAGGACTGCAATCACCTGCCTTTCTCCTAATTTCACCATGCAATTCCAACTAATTTCATCCCTAGTACAGTGCTGTCAGACAACTCCCATGTCTCTGCGGTTTTAATCGATTAGCTCAATGTCTCTATAATGCATCACCAGCTGCCAGGCACAGAACTGGACGCTTTGCAAGCATTTCAGCTAAAAGACAGTTTAATTACTATACCAGCATCTCAAAGGCATAACACAAAGACTTGGAAGGGAATTATTTTTAAAAAAGGGTGTCAACAAACCATTTAATAACTGAGCAAACAATGACATGCAAAAAGCTGGAAACGATGAGAAAGTCAGACTTTTTTTTTAAATGTATTTTTTAATATATTAATGTATTCATGAAAACAAACTGGCATGGGTACTGCAGTTTCAATAGTGAACTTGTGGTTTACAATGATCCTTTCATTGAAAAAAAGACATGTTTACACATGACACTGTACTAATACCAAATACTAAAATGAGAAAAAGGTATCATGCATGTTAAGAAAACTGAAATAAATTATGCATCTTTATATACAGAGTAAGAAAGAGATTGATTCAGCACGCACGCACGCACACGCACACACACACACACACAATGCAAACTCAAACCATTCACTGAATTTCCTTGCCATACACATGAAATTCACCTGAGAGACATGACAGACTGAAGTGGAAAGAAAGCAATCTCAAAAAACAGGAGAATTATAAAACATAACTACATATACTGGTTCTTTTAGTCTTAAAAGGCTTCCAGACTTTGAGAGAGGCTATTAAGCATCCGCCTCCCTAAATTTATCTCACCTATTGTAGGTAGCTATCTTACACAAAAGGAAAAAACAAATTAAGACAGTGGAAGTCAACAGAAGAGAATGCAGAAGCAATATATATGCATGCCAACTATTCACAAAAATGACGCTTTTGCTGAGAAAGTAGAAAAAGGTGCTTCTGATCGCCTGGGGAGTAACAGAGGGAGGGGCTAACTTTGGGCAATGGGTTGGGAAATCCTGTAAGTCTCTTATGTTCTTAAGAAAAATATTAATATCAAAATACCATCCAGAAAAGTAGTCTTGTTCAGCTATTTCTTATTTCTTATTTACTTAATTAATTATTTATAATTAAATTTTCTAAGGCTGTCTACTCATTGACTACTCTTAATAAGAAATGAGAATTTTGAAAGGAAATAAAAATTCACCTGTAGAGAGTTCTCACTTGTGGAAAAGCATCCATTTTCACAATGAAAAAATCAAGCACTTAGCAGAAAATTTCCCCAAACATGGTAAAAAAGGTAAAGGTAAAGGTTCCCCCCGCACATTTGTGCAGTCATGTCCGACTCTAGGGGCCGGTGCTCATCTCCGTTTGTTAGCCGAAGAGCCAGCGTTGTCCGAAGACACTTCTGGGGTCATGTGGCTGGCATGACGTGCACAAAACGCTGTTACCTTCCCACTGAAGTGGTACCTATTCATCTACTTGCATTTGCATGCTTTCGAATTGCTAGGTTGGCAAGAGCTGGGGCGAGTGCGGGAGCTCACTCCGTCACGCGGAACTAGGGATTCGAACCCCCGAACTTGCAATTTTCCGATCAACAAGCCTGGCGTCTTACCTGCTGAGCCACCACGCCCCTTCCAAACATGGTAGCAAGTTCTTAAAAAGCTTGCTATTTTATTTTAGTTCTGTCTGCTCTTTATTTTGAAAATAGATTACCTTTATAATATTCTGGTGCTTAAAAACCAAGTCACTAACTGACTGAATAAAGACATGTAATAATTTTAAAAGAGGCATCAAAAATAAATTGTATCTTTTTTAAAAAAATCAAATTTTGATGAATACTAAGCCAGCAAAACTCTAATGGCCTTTACTATATTAAATAATTGTGAGGACAGAAAACAGTTTACTTGGGCTGATTAGGTCTGGAAAACAATAAGGAGAATTCCTGAGAATGATACTCTGACACATTATGGGTCTGCCACTTCTGAATGACTATGGATTCTTCCTTGTATACTTGTGGGATTTATTTTTGAATAATACACATCATCATCTGCCAGAGCATTGGGAGGGAGGGAATCAAGATAGTGCCTGCAACAACTGAAGTTTGAAAAGATTATTAAAACCTTTAAAAAAAAAAAGAGAATACCTTAATAATTAGTACAAAATAAAAGTTGGAAGCCAAGTTACGTAACAGCGACTATCAGTTTAACACAGATAGCTCAATACTACAGTTCTGTCAGGTGAGTGGACTTGCTACCGGACGGTATTTTGTTCACATGCTAGCAAACTTCCTCCGTTCATTTTAGATAAGAAAGAAGTTACTAAATCAGATATTATTAAAAACTCAGCATTCCATTAAACATTCCATTAATAATCCCTTATGCATTCATGGCTTGCATTGCAATGCTGAAGTACAATGGGGTGCCTAGGTGTAATATACCTGGAAGATTAGAATCCCCCTCTATACTGTATAACAGTATCCACTAGATACTAATCCTCTGGATGGACCCACTGCACTGCTAATAAAGCTGCCCTGGCTTAATCTGTGGTCATTTGAATAATGAATGCCTTCCGATTATCTCCTTTATACACACTTAATACACCTTAAGGAAGCCATTGATTATTGTTTTTCTTCCATGCAGACGATATACAGAAAGATGTTGAAGGCTTTTGTTTGTTTTTATAGAGGCATTGCCATTCACTGTCAGATATCCTTGTGATTATTTTTCTACTTCATAATGAATAGAGAACCACTTATATATAATATCTGCAAACAAATTTAGCCACTTTTCCCTAGAGGATATCCACTGGGTTTTCTGAAGCCTGATTAACAAGTGTCTGGAGACTGTTGGTCCCTGGGCTATCAGCCCTGGGTTATTCCCTTCTTTAATTGCCATTCAAGGCTAATTTAATGACACTATTAGGTCTGGCTGCTCTTTCCACCTTCCCACAAGTTCAGCATGCAGTAAGAAAAGCCCCTCCTTCCATGAAATTTCACTTTGATTTTAATATTCCTGACTTAGAAAAAAATCATTAAAAACTATTAAAATATGGCGAACGGGAAGATAGGATCTTAGGAATTTTTCTTCCTGATGCTACGCCAACATATTCTTTAAGTATGATTTCTGACACTTTGTGTACTCACAAAGGCAAAAGTATTAATTCATTACCACGAGCCTCTGATTTAGACACACAGATGTGAATATCTCTGTTACTGATTTAAATTACATTATTCCCTCTCCACAGCAACCATTTCAGTGGTTCTTTGCAAGAGTAGAGAATCACATCAAAATAGTGGCTACATTTTATAATCTATCTAAATAACTATTTTCCCAGCTTGTTGCTGTATACTTTGAAAATATATATATTTTCAACCAGACCAGAAGACGGCGGTGATAATAGATGTAGCGGTGCCAAGTGATAGCAACATCAGGAAGGAGGAGTATGAGAAGCTGGAGAAGTACCAGGGCCTGAAGGAGGAACTAGAGAGGATGTGGAAAGTGAAGGCCAAAGTGGTCCCAGGGGTGGTAGGAGCACTCGGGGCTGTGACTCCTAAGCTGGGAGAGTGGCTCCAACAGATCCCAGGAGCAACAACAGAGCTCTCTGTCCAGAAGAGTGCAATGCTAGGAACAGCTAAGATTCTGCGCAGAACCCTCAAACTCCCAGGCCTCTGGTAGAGGACCCAAGGTTGAGGAAGACACATACCACCCATAGGGGTGAGAAATGAATTTTTATTTTTTTATATATTCCCTTCTCACCCCTATGGGTGGTATGTGTCTTCTGGCTGAGGGGTTCAAGCCTATGAAGAACAGCAGTGGGGACAGTGCATCACCTTGGTATATGCAGCACTTGATGGCCACTTGTGCGACCTGTCTTGAGTTGACTTCCAGTACTGTCTTCCACAGTTCCCTTGAGTTCTTGAGGAAGGTCCTTAGTGTCCTGCTGACTTTGTATAGCACCAGGCATTCACAGATCTAAATAACTATTTTCCCAGCATGTTGCTGTGCTTTTAATTAATTAATTAATTAATTAATATGACTGATCTTATAAGAACCTAGCTTTTTATTTGAAATAATTTTTCCTCACACTGTACTTTAGCAATGTAAGAAATAATACTAAATTCTAAGCAGCTATCAAGCAATAAAGCAGTACCATCTACCCTCATGGCACATTAGTACTGTTTTCCCCTAGTCATAAATGACTCAAGATGTAAGCTTACAGATACACCTTTCCCACACAACGATGGCCTTGTGAACTAATACTTCTAGACAAAGAATCTAATTGATGTTTTGGCTATATTCATAGGTATTTTTGCTACAAGCATCTTGTATCAAATGCCAGAAGGCTTGTTGGCTTCTCTTGCTTGAAACAGAATAGGATTCCTGTAATGGACTAACACGTAAAAGCTTGGTGGATACCTGATTAAAAGTCTCTCACACACATACCCTTCAATCATATAACCTTTCTGATTCTGAGTCCAATTCAAATAATTTAGTAATAAAAATTTTAAGAGAATTACTCCCAGTTGGATGTGCTGTCGTGTCATGCTTTAACCATGAATTAGTGAAGGGATGGGCATCTTATGTTGTCCAAGAACCAGTTTTATTCCTCCAACCAGCCTCCATTAGAAGACCACATACTGTTTCAGGTGATGCATAAACATCACAGGAAGGAACAGGCCTCTTAAACAAACCACAAAATGGCATGAAATCATGCTGCCAAAATAAGGCAGCAGAATGGTTGAATTTTGATGGCACAATTTTGGGGTATTTGGGGATATGAAGGATAGAAATTGAAGCAACCTGTTTTTCCAAGGCCTCCCCTCCCCCTTCATTTCTCTTTTTTTTTTTAAGGAAAACCCAAAGTAATCAGTCATTTTACTTTCTCATTTCAGTAGTGTGATCTCAGTGCGCTGAAGGAACACCTGGTTTAGTAGAGCTAGAACAAGATTAAATAATCCTTGAACTTCTACAGCATAGCTTTCCAAACTGTGTGTCGGGACATGTTAGTGTGTCAGCTGCAGTGTCTGGGTGTGTCGTGGCTCCGAGCCCTGCCAGGATTCCGCGCAGGTCCTAGTGCCTGCCTTGTGCCCTGCTGCCTCCAAACCTGCTGTGATTCCATGCAGATCCTAGTGCCTGCTTTGTGCCCTGCTGTAAGAGTGTGTCGCAAAATGATGCCTTGCTGTAAGAGTGTGTCGCAAAATGATGCATGTCTAAAAAGTGTGTCACCAACATGAAAAGTTTGGAAGGCTCTGTTCTACAGTGTTCTTCCCTTCTTTTCCAGTAAAGATGGCAAGGAGGAATTTCTTTCAATCTTATCTTGTAATTAAAAGCAAACCAAGTACCATGGTTATAACAAACTCTAGTTATTTTAAGAAATATCCTTCAAAAAACATGCTTTGAAGTAGCCCATTTATAACATACAAAATTTATTACAATTTAAGATTCCAGTTTGCACGTAATGGTAGGGAAGGTTAAATGAAGTAAACACCACTAATACCGTTCTCCCAATTTTACAGCAGGAGAAGAAAACAAGAAAAGAGGAGGGAAAATCTAAACAAAATTTACTATTACCTGTCTGGCAATTCACCTTGTTACTTTAAAAACACAAAATAAACAGTACAGGATGTTGCTTTTTTATTTTGTTTCATGCTGTGTTTATTTTGTCTTGTAGCTATATTATGTACCTCCCAGAGTTATAATGGAGCCGGGCAGCTTAAAAATCCAATACATACATACATACACATATACATCCAATTGTTTGACTTAATCAGGAATAGTGCCCAAAAGCTCATGCAAGATAGAAATGTTATTGGAAATACTTGGGAAGAATAACTACTTTCATCACATTCAACAAATATAAAAGTGGAAGTTGTCTTAGAAATCCAACAGTAACACTACTTTCTTTTTTTAAAAGAAACATTTTAGAAACAAGGAGGTTTGTCATGAAGAAGTTATGTGTTGGGCAGGTTAATTATTTTACACGAAGCCTCAAGGTTTTTTTAAAAAAATCCAACAATAAAGAACAAAATAGATTTCTATTAAAGTTCAGAGAAACAATCCTAAAAACATGCTGGAATTCAGGCAGAAAAAATTGCCAAAATGATGAGAAAAAGGAGTATAAGATTTGAAAGAACAAAAAAGTATCAATGAAGCAATAAAAAATAAAATCAAGGACATTGCTAAAAATATTTTAAAAATGAATCAGAAACTACACAAATAATTAGAAATATAACAAAAAAGTTAAAGCACTTAAGAAAATAGGAAGGTTTCTTTATATTAGCTTTCACTGTCAATGATATCAATGCATGAATTACCGAACAATTAAAAAGGGGTAAAAGAAGGGAAATTATTTATCCTTTATTTGTAAAAATGTTTAGCTCACTGTAATTCCCTAAATAATCCCAAATTTAATCCCACTAGAGAATATTTATGTATTTCAAATGTGAAGTCTATTTAAAAAAAAAAAAAGGGGGGGGGGACAATTTGTCCTTATAATTTTATACCTGATGAGAAGAGTAGTTGCTATTCAACCTAGCATAAAAGAATGAAAATGTTTGAACCAATCATTGATCATTAATTCAAAAACTGCCTTCTCAGTGATTCATGTTTCAGTGAATGAAATGGAGGAGAGGAGGAAGAGGCAGAAGGATTGTCCAGTAGGTTCCATCTCTTGAGCTACACGCAGCCACCAGCCCCAAACCTGTCCTTCATGTTGTGGCCCAAAGATGAAACATGCCCTTTGTGCATGCAAGTGTTAAGTGTAGTTGGGAAATGTAGTGTGGTCCAGAACAGCCGGTCCACAATGTGGTAGCACAAACAATTATGGGCAAGTCTGTAGCTTGAATCATGTCAACCGGATTTCTATTTTCTCAGTGGAAACGTTTCGCTCCTTATCCAAGGAGCTTCTTCAGTCTGAGCAAAGTTGGTAAGGGAATCCTAAATGAATAAATAAATAAATTACCAACTTTGCTCAGACTGAAGAAGCTCCTTGGATAAGGAGCGAAACGTTTCCACTGAGAAAATAGAAATCCAGTTGACATGATTCAAGCTACAGACAATTCCACCTGGATGACTGAGAACCTTCATAGATAAATTATGGGCAAGTCTCGCTTTTCTGTGCCGCACTGCCGGCTGCCAGCCAACACGATAGCAAGCTGGATGCCTGCCACAGTCCAGAGATAGGCAAACTCAGGCAGAAGTTTTAGAAGCAAGAGTCCTTTTTACCTGTAGCTAAAGACAACAACTGTAACATAGTCAAGAGTTGGCATGGGCCAAGACCAGGAATCCAATAAACAAACAACAAATCCAAGGAAAAAGTTGAGAGACATGGTGAGGTGGAATCCAGAGTTCAAAGCATGGCGCAACAAGGTAAACACGAAGGAGCTGAGGCTTGGAAAGTCGTTCTCAGTGTTTTCTCTCAGGGAGTAAGGTCAATCAATCAGCCACGCTGAGCCACCACCCACATTGAGTACAGTACTCATTGGAGTCTACTCTCCCACCTGCCTGCTTCTTGGCCAGTCTATTGGACCTGCGGAGCTCGGCCCTCTGTTGTTGTATCTCTAAAGTATGTCTCTGCTTGGGGCTGGGTGGGGGAACCTCAGAGTCTGAGAGGCTGTCACTGGGTGCAAGCAGGGATTCCTGGAGGCTTGCTGGATCTGCCTCAGCCAAGGTGGATTTATTGGCTTCAACGCTGCTGGAATCATCCCCTCCAGGATTATTATCCCTACATACCCCGGGCTCTACTTCCTCCTCCTCATCAGAAGACAAGCCCAGCAGGGCCATAACACCTGCTGTGTGAGTTGCATTGCTTGCGAGTCAGCTTTCAGGTGCAATCCATGGTTCTAGTTATTACCTATAAAGCCCTTCGTGGCATAGGGCCTATGTATACAAAGGACTGCCTATCCCATATAACAACTACCCATCCTGTGCATTCTGATATGGGTGGCTTGCTTCAAGTCCCTTGAATTAAGCAATGCCATTGGGTAGGACCCTGGAGACAGCTTTCTTTGTTTATTGCCCTTTGGAACAATATACCCTCAGAGACCTGTGTGGCTCTCACTTTGCCCATTTTTAAGTGCTTGTTGAAACTTGGCTTTTCCCACAGGCCTTGCGTTAAATGGATGGATGGGCTCTGGGACTTCTGAGGAATTTGTATGGGGTTTTTGCTTCTGGAATGGATGCTGTTTTTATTACTAGTGTCATTTTGTATTTATTGATGTCTTAATCTTGTAAAGCTGCCCAGAGTTTTTCTGGAATGGGGCAGTGTACAGACTCAGTAAACAAATGTATCCATGACTTCTGCCTGCATAGTTAAATCCTAAGCGCCAAGGCCCATTCTTACATTTTGCACAAAAAAATGACAAGAATAGTATTTTACAAATATTGGTAAGCTGAACAGTTCCATCAGCAATTCCACACCTTCGCATATACTGATTGAACACATGTAGAATATCATGTAAAGTTGGCTAAAGTCTTTATTTACATGTCAGCGTGGATCATCACAGATTACTTTTACAGGTCACTCCAATTATTATTCAAATGGAAATTCACTGCACTGAGAAAGCAAGGGGCTGTTCCTAACATGTATGAACTAACTCTAATTATCTTTCCACTAATTTCTGTGATTCTATTATTATTAAACTAATTAAAATAATTAAAATTACTAGGTATACAGGCAAGCTAGATGTAACATGGTATAATTACAATTTCTTGAGTAAAAGACTGGCATAAAGCAGACATCTCCTGCCTAACCCCCAAACCTAGCCAATTTTTTAAAAAGGCTACCCATATTAATACATACACACACACACACATACGTACACATACACATACACACACTGTATATGGTAAACTATTTTCTACTCTGCAACTTCTCAGAATGAGGGACCTTAAGTGGACAGTAAAATCTCTTAAATAAACTAAGGAAAAGAGAATTACTTTAGGTATGAAGAAAATGCTAGGGTTTCTTTCCTTTCCCTTCTTTTTTTAACTTAAAACTATACTTCTGGCTTCCCTAAAGTCCAAACTGAAATACATTTCATGCTCTTAGTCCTCTAGGGCATATTAAGTCACATTCCGAAACCACAGCAAATAACGTTTCAGTTTAGCATGACTGGCAGGCCATTTTAGAACCGATTGTACTGCATTTCGCAACTATATTACTTTTGATGTAAAGAGAAAAGAGTGCTTGGGTTGAACTTCAAACCCCTGAAATCGCTAGCCCATTACATTAATTTCACTCTACCCAGCAGGTGAACAAACAAAAGCAAGTTCAAATCTAGTGCTACAATCATCATCATCATCAACAACAAAATAATAACAGCTATTAGGTTTAAAGCAATTCTTATTCTGTGTTAGTATTTATTAAAACATGAATATACATATTCATTAAAAAGCTATAGCAGAACCAGACACTTATTTTAATAAGGTGAAACCTTGATGGAACAGAGTTCCCATGCACAGACCAATTTCCAATGTGACATGTTATATTTGCATAATTACACCATTTTCAAAAGTTCAAATACAGCACATCTCTTTCAAAGGCTGGGTCCAAGATCACCTTTGCATCATGTCTACTTTCTCAGATTACTTGCTCAAAGTGAAAATATCTTCCAGATGGCAACCAAGCAGATACCTTCTCAGATATGCATACGTGTGTGACTTCCACCTCACTCTCCTATCCAGGAGTGTCCTCAGGGTGGTCAAAAAAGACAAGATGGCAGCTGCGACACTGTGATCAAAACTCTGCCTGTTTTTTATGGGTGTCACCATAATCGTCAGATACATTACATTTATCCTATTTCTGCAAACTTTGAGTTTCCCCCAATCATTACTAAACTCTTCCTCTTGTTTCTCATAACCTCATTTAGCTGTTACACGTCAGTATCTTCAAAATTAAGAATTTCCAACACTACCTGGTGTTTACAAGTGACTTTCATAAAATTTTACTACATACGCCACCCACAACAGTAATGTAAAAGTGAAAACATTTCTATATTTTGACCAAAATATGCTTTGCATTGCATTGCATTGCATTTACATCTAGTGATGGGTATACCCCATTTAATTTAATTTGAATTTGGGTTCAGAAACTAATTTATCTTCCAAAAATTGGAGTACAGTTCTTTTTCTTCCAAGCCCTATTTTGGATTTACTGATCCTATTCAGAGTGCAAAATGATACTGTAATACCTCTTTGTTAATGTGGGCATTAAAACTGTAGTACCATCACTGTGTAGTACCATCACTCACCAGCAAAAGTTCTCTAGAAGTCTCTGTGGGATACCTTCTTCTGGAGTCTGGGGAACTGCAATATTCTAGATGCCATGGAAAACCGCCCAGAGTCCCCTTTGGGGGAGATGGTGCGGTAATAGAAATTGGAAAATAAATAAAATAAATTTAAAAAATAATGGGAAGTTCCAACAAATGATTTTCAGAGAACTGTTGCTGGTTCTCCACAACAATAACCATCGGACAAAGAGCAAAAGACAAGCCCTGGCTGGTAAGAGTCTAGGAAAACCCAATATGAACTAAGCCAGAACCAAACCTATAACTTCCCCAAGTTTCAAATTCATACCGTATGTATGTATGTATGTATGCATGCATGCATGCATGCATGCATGTATGTATGTATGTTTTCTTTCTTTCTTTCTTTCTTTCTTTCTTTCTTTCTTTCTTTCTTTCTTTCTTTCTTTCTTTCGATTTCTATCATCGTCCCATCTCCCCCGAAAGGGGACTCTGGGTATTCATATCACACACACAAAGCAGAATGAATTATACAGTTTAAGTGATTCCACTGTTTTCCAATAGAAGATGCATCTCATTTTTTCCTTTCTCAGCTCCAATCAATTTTACATTCAGTTTCACTGAAACTACTTTTAACAAGTAATTTAATACTGCCTATTTTACAACAGGTTACCATACCATCCACACCTCACTTAACCACTTATTCAATTCTATAACCATTTATTTTAAATATTCATATAAATACATGTCTCTCAAAGTTCTCTAAGCCTCCCTAGTTGCATTTTTATTAAGTTCCAGAGGAATTATGTTTGTAAAATAAAAAAACAAAAAACATATTTTAACTCTATGTTATGAGCGACGACAATGGAGTACATACAGTATTTCTTCATTGGAGAGAGGAGGAAAGGCTATAAATGGATATCTTTCTTCAAGTTTTTAGGAAATTTCTCAGTATCCAGCAGATGCAGAAACCTTAAACAGTTAACATTCCTGAATATATCTCCCTATCCTTTATCAATTCATGATGAATATATATTGCAACACAGCAGAAGTAAACTTGTGTGAACTTGAAGGCAAATGCAATCAGAATTTATGTTTACTAAAAATAAAGCATGTAAATTTTACATTAATTGGATTTATTTTGCCATCCTTTCACTTAACTTAAATACTGATATCAAAATGATTGTAGAATTTAAAGATTTTGCCCTAAATATAAAAATGAAGCATAATGATGTGAGATTCTGGAAATAACAGCTCTTAAAATATGTGCTTCTTTCTATTAAAAAGAGATGAAGCGTATGTTTGTTGCTGCCAAGAATTTCAGAAGAAAATTCTCCTCATAATGCTTTATGATGCAAATATGACACTCAGGAGTTCAGTCCTCACATTACACTAAAAACATGTCCATCACTGTGATTCAGTGTAGAACATAAGGTCTGGTATGTGCCTTTTATTATTATATGACCATGCTGAATAGACTCTTGATGCATCTGTATTTTTTATAACAGAATTTATTCTTCCCTTTCCCCCTTTAAATTAATCTTCCATCTTTGACCTTTAGGCAGTCAAAAGATGCAGGGAAGAAATGCCACTACACAGCAATCTCATATGTCTGAAAAGTAGAAACAGTAGCCCCAAAATTATTGCATTGTAGTATTTTTATGTCAGGTTCCTTGGGGATCATTATGGATTTAAAGTTGGGGATACAAATCAAGTAAGTAAACAATCTGTGGTTAGATTGTGTCCGCTGTTGTTTGAGTGGTGACAGCATTATCTATGACAGTTAAAGCCACAGAATTGCTCTTGCAAAACAGACAGTATTCATTGTTTGTGGTTTTTGATGCTTACTTAGCGCAAGCATTTGCTGGGGGACACAACCTCAGCTAGGAAGATGTTTTGTTTTGTTCTGTCAATGAATTAGAGACCATGGGGCACAAAACAGATATGTGATAGCAATTTAATTAGTCAAGCAACAGATCTGATAAGAGCTGCAGGATCTTGGATAGTTCTAAGCAGTCAATCCATTTGAACAAGTTTTAATCATCTGGGGCAAGATGATGATGATGATGATTTGATTAATCTGATGCCACTCAGAGTTGACTGGAGTCGGGCAACATCAGACTACCCCCCACCCTCTGCTCTTTCCTGAAGAGTGGAAAATCTTAAGTGTCCTCTGGCCAGAAGCCAAGCATTTTATTCTCTCTCAGCCTCTACCTTGCAAGTTCCTACTCCCGATGACCAGGCACCAGAAAATATGAACCCGTCAGGATGGAGGCTGAGTCTGAATTGGAGGAGGACGGGCCAGTACTGGAAAAAGCGGGAAAGAGCTGGGAAGGCGCGAAATTCAAACCAGGGGGTGGATCAGAATTGGAGCCGCTGATTGGGGACAGCCAGGAGGAAGAACCACGTCCACCTATCAGCGCGCAAGAAAGGAGGTTGGAAAGGCGGGCCAAGCAGCGCGAGGCATGATTGGCTCTCGCACACAAATGGCGGGAAAACCAAAAGAATAAAAAGAGTACGAAGCCTGCACAGGTTGCTGGAGACAAACGTTCTAGCTGCCCAATGCCGATGCCTCGAGACTCCGCGCCAGACCCTCCTCCCGAGCCTTGCCACCGCTCCAGACCTCGACCTCAAGCCCTGCCTTGCTGCCGCCCCAGGCCTCATTGCCGAGCCCAGCCCTGCTGCCAAGCTGGAACCAGACTCCCTGCCTTGCCTTGCTGCCACACTGGACCATGGGTTCAAGCCTCGCCTTGCTGCTGCGCCAGTCCTTGATTTTAAGCCTTGCCTCGCTGCTGCGCTGGACCGTGATTTCAAGCCTTGCCTTGCTGCCGCGTCGGACCCTGAACTCCAGCCTTGCCTTGTTGCTGTGCCAGTCACTACTCCCAAGTCTTGCCACGTTGACGCACCAGATCCCGATCTCGAGCCTCGCCTTGCTGCCGTGCCTGTCTTTGATTCCAAGCTCGGCCTTGCTGCCGTGCCAGACCCCGAGCTCAAGCCTTGCCTAGTGGCCGCGCCAGCCCCTGGATTCAAGTCTTGCCTTGCGGCTGCGCCTGACTGTATTCCAAGGACCTATCTTTTTTTTTATTATTTATCTTGCCACCACGTGGTGGCTTCCTGCGCACGTGCCAGCCTCGGGCTAGTACAACCCGTGTTTATGGACCATCTGCTTATTTAAAGCATTATTGTATACATTATTGTAAATAAAGATTGTTATACTACCTCTTCCTGCATTGGGCCTTAGTCGGAACAGGACACCCCTGGGTAAATGTATCTCACGGCAGAAAAGCAGGATGCTAATATTTGTAACGATAACAAAACTATAGCCATAATGAGGACCTATTCTTCAAAGGAATCCAACTATGACTGTGCTTGTTTGTGGAGTTTCTGGCTTCAGGGGTCTGTAACCAACAGCTCTAGCTCTGGTTCTAGATGGGGGCATGACTTTGGCATTCCCATGGATTCCACTGTTAATCTTCCTAATCAACTTTGCTTCTTTCCCTTTTCTTCAGTATCAGACTTCTGACTGTTGCTCAATGCCTGGTAAGTGATACTGAGTTACTTCATCATCTATTTATTATAAATGACAGAACACCTCTCAGAGAAAATTTAGCACAGACTTCAAAGTTTTTCAAATAAAACACATCAAGTTTTTGGGTAGCTTGTTCCTAAACCGAATACCACAAGTGCTTAGTTTAAGGTTAGTACCACAACTAACCTTATATAATATTGCAACATCCACACGGGAACATCAAGACTCATCTGTTGATTTCTAGGTAAGGCCTTTCTTTAGCATTTCTATTTTTTAAATAATTTTATTGAAACATTTTCAAAAACAGTAACAAAAGACAACACAAAGTAAACTCAGAAAGGAAAAGAAAAATAAAGACAGAGAATAGAAACTGCAAGAGAAAAGGGGGAAAAAAGGAAAGGAGAAAAAATAAGAAAAAGAGAACATAAATATTTAAAGAAGTCTTAAAGACTTCCAATCTTCATCACAAGTACAACCTAAGTAATTCTTCACCTCCTATAAGGTTACATGCAAGTATCTCTTCTTCCCATAACCCATCCCTTATCCATATGCAAATCCATAAACCATTAACATTTCAGTCATGGTGTCAGCAAAAAGTCCATAAAGGGTTCCCAGAATTTTATAAAAACGTGTCTTATTTTAACCTTGGTCAAACAAATCAACTTTGTACTCCTTTTGCTTCTAACAATCTTGATCTTTAATACATTCAGATGTTGTTGTATGATTTGATCTCCATTTTTTCTTTTTCCCATCTCAAAGGCTTCTTCGAGGCTTTAGCAAACCTCTTTTGTAAATCCAGTAAGGAGTCGTTATCCAGGTCATTCTTGGCTTATCATCTGTATTTCCACTTTAACAGTCATCTCTGTCTTATAATCCACATTTTTTTTATTTTTCAGTATTTCAACAATTTCTTTATATTCTAATATTTCTGCATCAGATGAGGTTTGTTTCAGCTCTATATCCTGTAGATCTTCTGAGGTATTTCCTTTCACATCTGTCATTTCTTCTTTAATATATTTTGGATATAGTCTTTTCATAGAAGCAGACATCATTGCTGACATTGTAGCTGCTATTTTCTGTCCCCATTCTTCAAATACTGTATCTCCTGGAGTATTTCAAATGTCATGTCATTTTCTGTCATTTTGTTCTCAATGCTGACCAAAGACAAAAGGCAAGGCTGTCTCTCTTCCCCCCCCCCCCTTGTATTCCTGGAATCTTTAGTCCCCTCTAGTGTCCAATTTCTGAAACCGTAAAGTCTTGAATTTCTGATATGACTTAAGGTAAACTAAACAATTTAGTTCCTATGAAGGTACTATTTATTTATAAAATTATTTCTGAAGTCTTATAACAAAAGTCCTAATATTCCAAATTCGTCTGGTCCCTTAATTCGTATATAACTTTCTTGATTTAAAGTTTTATTTAGCTTTTTACGATTTATTTCAAATTCTTTAATGTCTTAAGCTTATAGTTAATTTTTCTTTTATTCTGGAATGAAGGTAAACTAACCAGGTGGCTTTGCAAACTTGTCGTTTTGAAGATCTCTATTATCCTTAAGTTAGTTAAATAGTTAATATCCAAAAGTGATTTGAAAGTAAGGTTAATGGACCCAGGGTCCTTAGAAAGGCTCCGCTGCGGTTGAGAGCATGATGGCTTCCCTTTGTCTCCCAGCACTCAAACCCACGGGAAACTGCTATCCTGTGGTCTCCTTGTGAGGAGCAGCCGTCAGGAGCACAAGTGGGTAATCTCTTGTCCTCTCCTTATCTGGAGAGGTTCTGTGGGACGAATCTGCTTGCTGGTCCTTAGGTCATGGCCATGTTGTCTCTCCTTGTTCAGAGACGTGCTAGCTCCCCATTTCTCACCCAAAAGTTCCAGCATTTCTTATTTTCAATTAGAGTAACAAATGGAACAGATAAAGAACCACTGAAAACTATTTTAAACAGAGTGGAAAGCACTTTGAAAATTAATGATAATTAGCATACACAACGAAGTGGAACAAATTTCAAATGTTCATGTTGTTGACCTGCATTTACTTTCTTAAATATAAGCCACCTCAAGTACCCAATAAAATACTGCCTGATGGAGTTCAATCATAAGTAAATGTCACAGCAGGTAGTAGCTCCTAGGCAACCTTGCCTGATCCCAAAGGGGAAAAAAGGGGCTAGACTTTGTTAGTATTTAAAGGAGAGATCACTAGGGAATCCTAGAGCTGTAGACTAGGAAGTTTACAAAACATCCTAGAAGGCAAAGGCAATCCATGTGCTTACTGTTACCAAGAAAACCATACAGAAATCTTCACGTAGTCATCAGGACTCAAGTTAAACTCAGAGTATTTCTACGTAATTCAGTAAGTAGTGAACATTTATTTCCAAATTCTATACCTCACATTTCTGTTCTGTTTCCACAAGTGGAAATGCATTCTGGAAGATAATGCACAGGCACAGAAGTCTGCAGTGGGACAGTAAGAGGAGGTGGGAATGATGAAATATGTGTCATCATAGCAATGCAAACCACATGATTTACTGTACGTGTCTGCATCTGACATTGGGATACAAGCACAAATGGCTGGGAGTTGTATTATTATGTTATGATGCATGTGTCATCATTTGCACATCAAATGTAGTTTGTACCATGCCTATGTGTAGAGGGCTAAGGTAGGATGGATTTCTCATTAAAAAAAGATAGATGGCCTTTACTTCTGACATAAACTAATTCATTAGCTGGGCATGCATCAAGGCAAGCTAGACAAAATTGGGACTGGTAATTCAACACTGTCTTATCATGTTATGTGCACATGTTATGTGAACATTAAACCATAAAAAGATGTATTCATTTGGGCATATCATGTTATGTGAACACAGAAATTGTATTTTGTTAAGTGAGGGTTAAGCTGTTAACTGAGTAAACAAAGCTATTAGTAGAGTTGCAGGTTTGGGTCTTATGGTGTGATTTCTATAAGAAACTTTATTGAAAAAATCCCAAGCCTCACATACACTTATTATGAAACAAATCTAAATTAATTTGCAGACCCTGCTATTTATCTTGTGGATCTTATTTTCTCATAGAAATACTACAGAGACTGACTTACTAGATTGCCCTTTGCCAATTAGTTAAAACAAGGGTCTGGTTGAACTATTTTAAGAACACCCAACACAATATTTATCTCATTTAATTATGACCAGAGACCAATAAGTCAAAAAACAGACTTGTTTGACAACAAGAAAAAGAAAAAAAGATTAAAAAGTATTAAATATGTAATATTAAAATGAATTAATTGGGCCACAAGAAAAAATTACGAAAAAAGTATTCCAATACCCTATAACAAACTTATTAAGTGATCAACTTATCAAAGCTAGACCCAATCCAGCTAATTATTACTGTGATTAACTAAAATTTGGCAATTCTTTTTGAAATTCCAAGCAACTGATCTACTGGTAGAAACACTGTATTATCCTTATCTGACCCACCCAGATGATTAACTATCTAACCCATTAATAAGTTGAGGTACCAGGAATGACAGAGTGAGCTCTCCAGTAGAATACAAGAGCTTGATTCAGGCACCCACTCTAAAAAGGCATAGAAATTATCTTTTAAGCAATGTTGTTCTATCTCTCTTCTGGTATCATGGAAGGCAGGGCATTATTATATCCAGAAAAGGTGCTTCTGTGTGGGGCAGAAAAAATATTTGTGAGGTAATTAGCAAGGGTGAAGGGTCTTCCAAGCAAGCCACAGTTATAATGAGAGGAAACACTCCAATCTTTCTGAAGGTTGAGGTCAAGAATCTGTTGTTTTACTTCTAAATTGGCTGTCTCAGAATACAGTGAAATTAAATAATGGGCAAAGAAGCTACAACACTGAAGGTCAACCTCAATCTCAATATCCAGGAAATGTAATTGTCCTCAAGGATTGAGAAAGTCAGGAATCCCTCCATAAAGATCTATTTTAAGCAAAATTTTAGGGGGCAACTGAAATTAATCCAGAAAATAATTCCAGCCAGATCATTGGAATTCACAAATTCACAGATCACTGATGACACACCAAGAAGCACAAAAAATAGCTTTAATGAACTTGGATTGGACTATCACTAGACAGTTTAAGTTTCTGTAACAGCCAAACTGCAAACTGTAGAGCAAATGGCCTACTACTTTAGCTTTAAATAAGCTTACAGCCATTGGAACATATCTTTCATTTGTTTCATCTATTACAGAGAAGATTAGAAGGAAGCTCTGAAATATATGAAACTTTTAGACTGATTTATATTGATGCTTATTGTTTATGTTAATTTTTCAATTATACTGCAATTGGCATTATTTTTAAAAACACTGCTACTTTGTTTTAGACTAGTTGATGACCAGCTTCTTCCTGCTACAATAAATAGCAAGGACTTGACGGAACTATAGGGTAGACAGGATATCTGCATCGTCAGTGGATTGGAGAATGGAGAAAGGGTTATTTGCCAGTATTGGAGGCCAGAACATATTTCTAGAGGAATCCAAAATTGTAGAGTTCATACAGAAGTTGAAAAGAAGATATATAAAATACACCCTTGTTTTATTGTCAATTAGAGCCGTAAGAATTCTAATGTTGGTGTATTTAACCTTCATGAAGGTATTTTCATGTAACATTGTACAGGTAGCTCTCAACTTACAACAATTGGGACCGGAATTTGTCACTAAGCGATGCGATTGTAAAGCACGATGTCACGTGACCTTAGTGACAGCAATCCTGGCAATTCCCCTTGCTGTCATTAAGCGAATTTTACCGGTCGTTAGCCGAGCACCCATCCCAATCCAAGCCACTCCGGGCTTGGGCCCTCCCAGCCTCAGTAAGGTAAACGGCTGCCTCCAACTCCCCCCACCTGCCTATCTCCCCCCTCAACTCTTCCCTTTTGGCCGCCCTACACCCTGACTCACAGGGTGGCAAGCAGCCTCAGAATCGCCCAGACTGGCCCTTCACGCCAAGAAGTCCCTTTGCACAAGGCCAGCAAAAGCAAGCACCTTTGCAAGCGGTCTGTTGCCCCTTTGCGCGAAGCTGGTTCCTGCCTTCCCCACTGGCTGGCAGCAGGTGCAAGTAAGAATGCCAGCCAATGGGGAAGGCAGGAAGCAGTTTCCCCCAAGCCACGTATAGGAATCAGTCACTGGAGAAACCGTTTGCAAAGGCTCTTGCTTTTGCCCGCTTGCTTTTGCCAGCCTCGTGCAAAGGGACTTCTTGGCGTGAAGGGCCAGGCCAGGCATGCCTCGTCAGCAGAGGGAGCAAGAAGACGGCAAGGTGAGGTGGGGCAGCGGAGCGCGTGGCAGCAGGGGTATTGGAGCACAGGGTGGCGAGGGCGACTGTGGCTGGGACTGGGCTGGGGTGGCTGAGGCTTCCCGGGGCGTGGCAAGCAGAGCCAGAGATGCACGGTTCTGGGGCTGCTTGACACCCCACAAGGCAGGGGGCAGGGCAGCCAAAAAGGCAGAGATGGGGGAGATAGGTGGGTAGGGGGAGCTGAAGCACCCATGAGGTTGTAAGTGCGGGCGGGCTGCCAAGCACCCGAATTTTGATCATGTGACCGTGGGGGCACTGCAGCGGCTGCAACTTCAGGCACCGGTCGCAAGTCACTTTTTTCAGTGCGTTCGTAACTTCGAACGGTCGCTGAACGAATGGTTGTAAAACAAAATGGCTGTTATGGAGGTAACGAGTCATGAACATCCATTTATTCTACAATGGAAGCATAGACACTCAGAGAGAGACCATTCCCTACTTCCCTCTCAGTGTTTCAGGGGCATCAGCAAAGAGGGGAGTCAAAAAAATCAAGTTGGTGGCCACAACCATACAATCAAAGCTGCCACCTTCACTTGTTTGATCCCCCTCCATGGGCTGCCAGTACTTTCTTCTCCCACATAATTTTTTCCTATTATTTCAGGGTACCCTGCAACCTTCTTTCCATATCAGGAAGTGGCAATAAGGACAGTCTTTTCTTATTTTAAAAATATGTGAGTTGCACTTGTAAGTTGCATTAGAAGTTTGTAAGTTTGTAAGTTGCATTAGAAGCACTTACAAACACAACATTGACTTTTAGCCAAAAGCTGCCTTTACTTCCTAACAGTTTATTTGAGTTCTATGGTGCCCAGAGATATTGGTAAGAAAAGAGCAAGAAAGGACTGGAGGTTAGTTCTTCACTTTGAAGCACTTCTGTCCATTAAAAAAATATTTATTTAAAACATGTATATTCCATCTATCCTTTATATAATTCTTGACTCTTATCATTCTGGCCTGTCACAGATCAGTGAGGCAGATGACCACTATACTAGAATGTTGTTACTAATCCTCTGGAGCCAATTAAAATGCAATTTAATACACTATATATCCAAATAATTGTACAGATGTAAGCAAATGAGAAATAAGGCACTGAAAGCAACTAAGCACTAAAGCACATTATTTCTATGAATTATTTTCATTCTCTAGCCCATACACTCTACAATATACACTTGATAGCTTTTAACTAAAATTAGGCAAGGGGACTCAAACAGTTCATAAGTACTTGCTTCTTCACCACAGCCAATCACACACTGTTGTTGGCATTGACAGGACTTTTAACATTTCTACAATTCCATGCTTAAACATAAAACATTTCATTAAAAAGTAGAACATGTCAATTTCCTTCACTGTAAAGGCATGATGAGTGTGTGGCATTATGACCAAGAGATGATGCTCAAGTAGCCAGATACATAGACTGTCAGTTGATGTTGTAGCAATCAATATATTTCGTCTCTGCTGGTATTATTTGCTTTCTAGTTTGCTTCCCAGCACACCTAAGACTTCACTGTGCCATATCTGTATAGCAGCCACTAGTACAAAAAGGCCATTACTGACTTTTCATCTAAAAAAATCCTGCAATTAACAGCTATACAATATTTGATGCCATGCATTCAGCTCTAGATCTTCAGTCTAATATCTTACACAAAATTCCAGATAAATTGCATCTTTAATAAATCCTCATTTACTACCAATCACATTTTGCTAATTATTTCAAAATACTGTAATCCTACATTATTTATATGTTAATTTTTTTTTATCTTAGAGGAACAAGGCAGGATATCATGGTAGTACTACAACAAACAACAATACTGACTGAATATTTGGTAGACGAAACTACCATAATTATACAGCACAGCACTCATTTAAGATTAGGATTACACAAAGCAAAGAACATACTGTTCATCCTAGTAAATACTTGGTCCTGGGGGAAAAAAAGGTGGAAAATAAAGCTTAAAAATTAAGAACCACATTTGTATCCAAACTCAAACATGAATTAATTATGTTTTTCAGATGCAAAGATCATCAGATAAACATTAACTGATAGCCTTTTTCTCACAAGGTGCATGTCAAAGTAAACAGACAGTCCACTTTAGAAAGTGTCTAGTGAATTGATTTAACAAGTTTAATGTGAGCATCAGTGTGTGGGGCTATTACTGATCGTAAGCTTTACTGATGTTATTTGTTCGCTTGGAAAAATACCGCTCTTTGGAATGAGCACATTAAGGCTAAAATTGCAGAGAAAACCCTATTACAACTTTATTGCTGGCAAATTGGAACCAAACCTTGTCTGTATATCAATTACTTAGAGTTACCACAGAGATAAATCCTTTTTTTTTGTACAGACTCAATCTCGAAGACAGTGATGAGAAGCTCCTTATTATACCCTACCAACATCACTAGGTTTTTCTTAGCAATTTCAAGAAATTGTCAATTAAGTTCTTTTTATTAGGTTCCAAAAGCTGTTAAGTCAAACACAGATCTATCATAAGACTTGCAACAGCATGTTATTTAGGCAAATTTCAATGTTTCACTTTTTCATTATCTACCTTCCCAGACCCTAATCAAAAGTTACTATAAAGTGAAAGCATTTCCAGACTGACGTCTCATGGCTTCATTAAAAATATATATAAATAAACAACCATTACTTCCAATTAATGCAACCTATAATTTAGAAAGTAAATAAAATAATGGAGGCAATTTTGGCTTATAACAGATATATCTCAAAGTTTTAAATGACACTGGAATGGCCTTTACACTGCTATAAGACACTAATAATTCTGAAAAACAGAAATTAGGAAATAAGTTTATTAAAACAGCAGAAAGCATGTAGATATTGTTCTCTTGCTATTATTTCATTAGAGCAAAAGATTAAGGTATCAAAAGAGATTAAAGCTTTAGAATATCAAGAGCTCCAAGATTACAAAAGGAGATTCTTTTTTCCCCTTGCACTCTAAAGCAAAGAACATTGTAGGAAGAATAATGTTTGCATCTCCCCCAAAAAGGAATGAAACTCTTCATTACCACATGAGGGAAGCACACAACAGAAAGCCATGCGGGTTCAATTCCCTGACATTAATTTAATTGAATTCATAAACCAAATAAAAACATCTGAAGGGGGAAAAAAAGAAAACCAGAAGCTGTAATATTTAACAGTATGGTTAAGTCCCTAATAAGCAGTTTAGGATTTGAGTCTTTCATAATATTCATATACTGCTCATTCTAAAGGACAGCAATGGACCAATTGTCATAATCTCTGGTGCCAACATGCCTTGCCCAACCTGGTTTTATTATTTTGTGTGTGTTCTTTGGATTTTTTTGGTAAAAAAGAAAAGTTGTCATGCTGGGGAATTCTGGGAGTTGAAGTCCACACATCTTAAAATGACTAAGGTTGAGAACTAGACGACAAGGACACTAGAGGGTGTGGTGAGAAGCAACAACACTGGTTTGCCTTCTGGTTCGCCTTCTCGTGAACTGATGTTCAGTGAATGGCCATACCTGCCAATTTTTTAAACATCCAAATCTCCTGAAACAGGTAACTTACTTTCCAAACATACCCTCCAATACAAAGAGGTTGGAAACCTTGTAATGTGAAGCAAAATTATAATGCTTTCTTTAATCATTACATTATTAGTTTGTTCACAATGGAGGTCAAGCATCAGAGATAGACTAGTCTTACATGGCTTTTCATGAGAAGCCCTGCAATCACTGAGATACTATTAAGCTAGTAAAGTTATAAAATAAGACAAGACAAAAAAAGTGACACCGAATGGCAACAGGCAGTCAAGTCAGCCTTGGCCCAAGAAGCTTAACTTAGAGAGGTTCTTCTATAGTTCTACCCCAGCCAATTATTGTTAATTTTAGAAGAGCTCTTACCAATATAGAAATTTCTCTCTGGCTAGGCTACAGGATCTTCCTCGACTATTTATTGACAGTAGATATCAGGAGAGCCAGTTTTATGAGAGCATAGCAACTATGAGAGCCAGTTTGGTCTAGTGGTTAAGGTGCTGGGCTAGAAACCAGAAGTCTGAGAGTTCTAGTCCCGCCTAAGGCATGAAAGCCGGCTGGGTGACCTTGGCCAGTCACTCTCTCTCAGCCCAACTCACCTCACAGGGTTGTTGTGGAGAAAATAGGAGGAGGAAGGAGTATTAGGTTTGTTCGCCGCCTTGAGTTATTTATAAAAATAATAAAGGCAGGATAAAAATTAAATAAATAAATATCATAAGACATGTCAGCTCTATGAGGGAGACCAGACCAAGAAACAGATCCCATGAAAGACTAAAAACTATTTGTATTTACATTGGTTATGGTACCATAATCTTGCAAGTCTGATTGTGAATTAGGGAGGTGTTTGAGATTTTTTTTCATAATCCTCCCTCATCATTTGGGCTTAAGCAATGCTTTCCCTTTTGTTGCTTTGGTAACGGATCTTCCCTTTCTCCATCAAGGTCATCCTCTTTACTTTCTACAAAACCTCTTACCTGAAATGGCTCTGCCTTGCTGGCTGTCAGGTATGGATATGGCTCACATTTTATTATGCCATAATTTTTATAGGGATGTATATGCCACCTTGATTTCTCTTCTCCTAAAAGATCTACTAGAGAACCAGTTTGATGTAGTGCTTAAGGCATCAGGCTAGAAACCAGGAGACCATGAGTTCTAATCCTGACCATGGCACAAAGCTAGCTGTGTGACTTTGGGCCAGTCACTCTCTCTCAGACCTCTTTCTCTTTCTCTAGGAAGAAAGCAACGGCAAACTACTTCCACAGATCTTCCCAAGTAAACTGCAGCAACTAGTCCAGGAAGTCACCAGGAGTCAAGACTGACTCGAAGGAACAAAAAGAAAAGAAAAAAGGGTCTACTAGGTAGAAAAGATGAAGTAAGCATCTTACTTCTTTTGTCAGACTTCCAGACCAATAGCCAAATTTTGTTCAGCTGCTATGAAAATCCACTATCAGCTGACATCTGGCACACTGAGATTCTTACTAAATCTATAAAATCCTTTAGACTGTCAATTGTCCCATTTCTAATTTCTTTGTAACAATTAAATATAACTTTGTTCATTTTTGGTTATATAGTGTAAGCATATCTAAAGTGAATTTTATTTTACTTTGTTTTATGACAATTTGTTGACCATATTATATATTTCAGATAGCTTATACATTCTAATTTGACAGTGTATTGCATATCTGACATGATATATTATCTAATGTCTTTGTATTGAATTGAACTGCAACAACAACAACAACAACAACAACAACAACAACAACAACGCAGGCCAATAGTTTTGGCAGCCTGAAGAGGTTATTATTTTTTGTATAAAGTATATAAAATAGTGTTTTAAAGCACACAGAAATATTGAATCTAACTTGTTCTATTCTCCTTCCATTGTTATGTTCTCTGTAAGAATACCAATCAAGAAACATTGTATTTAGAACCAACAATGCAACAGGCAAGTACAGGTAGTCCTCATTTAACATCCACTCGTTCAGCAACTGTTCGAAGTTACAACGGCACTGAACAAGGGGTACTTACAACAGGTTCTCATAGTTGCAGATATTGCAGCGTCCCCGTGGTCACGTGATTGCGATTCAGGTGCTCAGCAACTGGTTCGCAATTACAATGTCGAAGCATCCCACGGTCATGTGATCACCATTTGCGACCTTCACTGCTGGTTTCCAACAAGCAAAGTCAATGGAGAAGTTGGCAGGAAGTTGCAAATGGCGATCATATGACCACGGGCTGCTGCGACTGTGCCAGATTCACCTAATGACAGCAACTGGGACTGCTGGAACTGCCATTGTAAGTTGCTGCGGTCATGTGACATCACACCTTATGACCACGTCACTTAGTGACCGTTGGTGAGGACTACCTGTAAAAGAAACAGATAGCAAAATCAGTGGTGGAAGAGCTGTCATTTCTAAAACCTGCCAGGCCAATGCTGCCGAGAGTATCAGATTTCTTTATTCCCTTTTTCTTGCTGCTGGCTTTAATTTTAACTTTTGAAGACTTGTGTAGGTTCAAAGCTTATGGGAAAAAAAAACATTTCACCTACAATAGCAAAAGCCTCAGTCACTGTCCTGAGTGAACCCTCATGTCCAGGATACTCTCATCTGTTGTGTCATCAGCAAGCCTCACCGTTTATTGTGCATGGATCTGCAGTATTCTGGAGTCATTAGGATGTCCTGTCATGCACCCTGTTAAGAATCTAAATGCCTCACTTAACAACCACAATTGGGACTGGCAACTCCATCACTAAGTGATATGGTCGTTAAGCAAAACATCACATGACCACACTGGATTTACAATGCCATTTCCGCTGTGGTCGTTAAGTGAGTCACTGTGGGTCATTAAGTGAGACATCACATGACTGCAACTTACAATTTTACTGCTGGCTTCTCCATTGACTCTGCTTGTTGGAAATTGGCTGTGAAGCATACAAATGGTGATCACGTGACTGTGGGACGCTGCAACAATTGTAAACGCCTACTGGTTGCAAAGCGCCTGAATATTGATCACATAACTACAGGGATGCTGCAAGGACCGGTCGTAAAGTTACTTTTTCAACGCTGTCATAACTTCAGTTGCTTGTGCTTACTTGTGTCCTGTGCTTAGTGTATTTTTGTAGGCTTCATGACTGGTGTACTATCATTTATACTTAATTTATTTGTTGGGGTTTTTTCTTCCAAATTGTGCTACACTGTTGTTTTGTAAACAGTTATTTTGTAAACATAGATGCTAATCCTTGCTAAATATATAGGCTTCTAAGATTTTGCTGCCATTCCATCTATTGTATTTGGTCACAGGCTCTCAACATATAAAGAAAAGGAAGGTCAAATCTATCATTATAGAGGTGAAAACTAATCATGGTGACAAAATAAGGTTTTATTTATTACCCTTAATACAAGAAATCTTTACTGTGGAATATGACTGTACTGTCACTACACACCAGAGATTTTTAATCCCCAATCATTTCGACTTATTTTACAGTTCATTACCTTTTCAGTTAGATATTGCAACAAAGACTCTCCTGAGCTTAAATAAGAGCTTTTAAAACTGGTATTTTTGTATTAATTTTTCTGCAGTGAAACAATAGTAAACTTGGAGATATACAATACATAGATGATAGATAGATAGATAGATAGATAGATAGATAGATAGATAGATAGATATCCAAGTTTACCATTGTTTCATTGCAGAAAAATAAATACAAAAAGACCAGTTTTAAAATTTAATTTAATTTATTTATTTTCTATCCCGCCTTTTAATTATTTTTATAAATAACCCAAGGCGGCGAACATACCAAATACTCATTCCTCCTCCTATTTTCCCCACAACAACCCTGTGAGGTGAGTTGGGCTGAGAGGGAGTGACTGGCCCAAGGTCACCCAGCCGGCTTTCATGCCTAAGGTGGGACTAGAACTCTCAGTCTCCTGGTTTCCAGCCTGTTGCCTTAACCACTAGACCAAACTGGCTCTCTTAAAAGCTCTTGATTGCATATATGTATATGTGTGTGTGTATACACACACACACACACACACACACACACACACACACTTTCAACTGGGAAACTGTGAGCATCTTAAACCAAGCCAAATCCAAAAACGCTAGAGAATTTCTGGAAGCTTGGCACTCAGACAAAGCAGCCATCAACAGACCCATAGAGGTAAACAACATTTACATACCATTCATAAGAGACAATAGAAAAGCCAGAAGACCAGAACACCTCCTTGCCAGCAATCAACACCCAGATATGCAAAGATTAATACTAGGATTAGCACCAGAGGAACAATCAAACAGCACAATATACCCTAATCAAGGAACTATTAACTCAGTCAATCAACCAAGTAGCAAACAACAGCCCAATCAAGGAAGTCCTAAGTAGAGAACAACACCCCCACCAACACAAGCAGGACAAGCCATGGTATATAAACAGAGAGCAAGTCCCACTCCCTTTTTGCCCTGAAGATGTTGCTTAGCCTGGCAATGAAACGTCTGCAAGAAAACAACAAGGCTCAGAGAGCACCAAGGACTCTATAATACACACACACATATATATATACATACACACACACATATATACATACACACACAGTATATACTGTACATACACGTATATATCCATCCATCCATCCATCCATCCATCCATCCATCCATCCATCCATCCATCCATCCATCCGAAAAGTTAGAAACCTAAAATAATAATTTGAGAAAACAATTCTTAACAAGTTTTACACAGATATAGCAATCAGTGCCATTGCTCTTTCTAGTCACATAACATGAGATCTATGTTATTAAGGCTCAGTTAAACAAAAATGGAAAGAAGGGGAGCAAATTCAAAACAAAACAGAGCTTTCAAACAAATACAAAGACATGTGTGGCCCCCGGAAAATATGACCTGTTATGATTCTCATAAGTTATAATAAGTGTCATTGTGAAAAGGTAAGCAATTGTATCGTTGTGAATTTTGCCCTGTAAAAAATCCATCATTTATGGACATATTTCATGCATTAGTGCTCCAGGGTCTCCTCTGTACTGACAGAATACAGAGTTCATAAGCAAAATAAAAATGATACTCTCAGTGCTGACTGAATCAATGGATCAGGATACAGAAATATAATGGTATACATTCATTCTTGCTTTAAGATAGCTTTTTTAAAAATGAAAAGTTAGAGGATGAAATAAATGATCATAGAACAGATAATAACAAAATAAATTTAAGCTGCAGTGAAGACTGGTTTTATCACTTTGGGACAAATTTATAAGCTGAATCCAAGCTTAGTCATACATCTAAGGCAATCATTGAAATCAATGAGACTTGTGATAGGCCTGACTACATTAAGTATGGATCCAGCCACATTATGTTGAAGAAACACCAGACCCTCCAACTCTCAAATGGTTAATTAATTCACTTATTCTAGATTAATCAATAAAAGTATAAATATATGAAGCAGCCCTAAACGACTAATATTTTCTCAAAACTGATAAACATGTTTCCCCAAATGCATGCAAAATTTAAAAGTGAATACATTAAAAGAAAGGTATATTGAAATGTGTGCAAATATTTGTGTTTCTTCTTTTGAACTTTTAAATAGTGGGATCAATTAGAATTTGTGGTCAGTAAGAGAAAGCAAAAATGGACTTCAGAGAATCTTCCATTCCTTTATCTGTAGTGATGATAGTGTTACCTAACCCAATTGGGTAATATACTATATTTTCCTTGATAAGGTCCACATCACAGGACAGAACATCCTTGAACTATATTTACACACTTTTTCTGAACAACAGAAAACAAAATAAGTGAAAATAATTACTAAAAGGCAAAGTTACATTAATACTTCTGCCAATTCACTTGTTTAAGAATATTCTTTACAGCTACAGGAAAGAGTCTTAAAAGATCCATTAATTTAATTTAACAGAAATTAGAAATAAAATCTGGTAATCCAATTTAAAGAACAGAAAGATTAAAAATGCAAATGTTGAGGTGGGTAGCCCTGTCCAAAATCTAGCAGGATCACACAGGACTGGAAAAAAGCAAGCATGTTAATATTACAGAGCAGACCAAGGCCTATAGTGTAGAAGAGTTCCACTGAAGTTGTGAATTGTAAAGCTAGTCCTTCCCAAAGTTGATTGAGAAGCAGACATCAAGTATCCAGATCTCATGTTATGACTGTGACAGGCCAGGAAGGTCCTGGGCCATTATTCCCAGAAACAATAGGTAACTTTAAACAAACATTAAAGAAAATCAAGGAATATAAATCAATGAATGCCATTGCTTTAATGGCTTTATGACTTGGATATCTGTTTCTTTTGTACTCCAGATGGAATCTGTCCACCCAAGGCACCAAACCACAAACAACATTTTTACTTCCTTTAGTTGCTGCTATAGTGAAAAAAAGGGAGAGAAATAGGTAATGTGTATGTGCAATGGTTTTCAAGGCAGACATTCTACATGTGCCCTGTAGAGACAAGGGAATCAACTATTCCCACCCTTGTGTTTCACAATGTGGAGGTCACAGGGAAATCTCCCTTAGCTCCACAAGAGAGGGCAGCTGAGAGGAAGCAACGCCCAGTCCTGGTATATAGGCAAGAATCTATCAATGGACAGAAACACATCGCCGTCAGCAAGAAGCAAATTAAGACAAACAACAGACAACAATTACAACCCCTTCATCCCCTGGTTATTTTGCACTTATGCCTATTTATGTTGGCTCACAAATCCCTCACTGCCTGTTACTTGCTCCTGCAGAATGAGACAACAGGAACTCACAAGAGTTACCACTTACCCAGATTTGCACCTGCAGAATCCTGGACTCACTCCACTACCGAAACCCCAAAGAAATATCTCTAAACAGGTTCAGGATCGGATAAGAGAAAGGGCAAAGGCAGAGGATTGCACACCTGCCAGAGTGTCAGGGGATTGCCAAATACAGCCAACTGCCCCACCTCTTGGCCTTCCGATCCTGTCAGCTAGGCCAGGCTGATGTGGGAAGAATAACCATGTTAGTAAGGAAGCAAAGTGCTTGGAGATAGATGCAACGAAGTACTGTTATTGGCATGCACAATTACAGTGATCACAGGGCTCCTTGTCAAGGGAATTCAGAAGAGCCCCAAGATTCACAAAATCACAGGTTATATACAAAGGACATACAAAAGCAGTGTAAATTAACTGCTTTTAATTACAGGGTGATTACAACAGGGTGACCTTACTATAGGCTGACCTCTACATTCTGCTCCATGCCTGCCCCTTCTGCTGATACTAGCACCTTCTAACATAAACAATGTCTTTTACTATACCTGTATATTGCCTCCCTGCACACCCGAAAAAGACAACCACCTGGTTTTTATTATCTGTCTTCTTCCCCTCCAGGGTCATCAGGCACCTACAGCTTGCCTGCTCTGTCTACTATGCACTTCAAAATCATACAATCTATGCAAGGATAGAAAATTATTTGTCCTCCACAATGGGAAATTAAAGTATTATGATTTGATAGGGTCTTTGAAAAATATTTCTGGTGTCTACATCCAGAACACCAAGGAGTGACTTTGTTACTTTTGTATTTCTGAAGATCAACCTCAAAGCCAGGAAGAGAATAGTCTGTCATCCCACAGAATTTCAACAATGGAGTAGGCTGGATTATAGATTGTTTTCTTTTAGCATGTTATACCTGTGCAAATGAAGAATTGCTCTATTTCCTTTATTTCGAGCCTGAGCACAGTATTCAATTAGCACCAAATAGATTTCCGTGAGCTGAAGTAGTGTTTGCTTATGGAAGATTTTGTGCCTGCAACATTTGTTCCAAAAATTCCAATTTTCTGGTGCGTATTTTGAGAGAGCATAAAGCCTTGCAGAGGGATAAAATAAAGAGAAAATAGCTGCACATCCTAACAAATAACTCTGGGCAGTTCACAATCCAAAACAATAAAAAGCAGCATAATTAGAGTTACAAACAAATATAATAAACATAAAATGCAAAATACAAAAGCCAGAAACCAAGGTACCTCACACAGAAACCTCAATATTCACCAATGTTGGGCTCTACTAACAACCCGGCCCTAATGCCTGTGGGAAAAGCCGGGTTTTCAGCCTTCCAGAAGACCAACAGGGTGAGTGCCATCCAGATCTCCAAGGGGAGGCTGTTCCACCGAGCAGGGGTCGCAACAGAGGAGGCACTTCTGAGTTCTGCAAAATGGCTCTGAGGGGACTCGGAGCATGCCCACCCTGCTGGATCTGGTGGGATGGGAAGGAACAACTGGAAACAGCAAGTAACCTGGCCCTGTGCCATGTAGGACTTTAAAGGTGATAACCAGCACCTTAAATTGCACCCAGAATACTGGGAGCCAAGGTTACTTAGCAGAGGTGTTACATGGGTGAATCTTGGGGTACCCAGCACTGCACACACTGCCTCATTCTGGACCCGGTAAAAGTATCAACTGCATATATAATGCATATATATACATATGTGTTTCTATGAATTTCCTCAGATCCTTTACTTTGTTTCCATCTTTTAAAAACACCTATCTTGTAACATGACTAATAAAGAATTATTATTAGAATATTATATTCTTTATAAAAAACAAAAAAAAATGTTGTATGTTCTACCCCTTACACAAAACCAGTATGAAAACTTATTTTAAGAAATATGACATTAAGAGTACAAAACTAGCTTTGTGAAACACTGGAATGTCTCTGACTTGTTGATGAACATTAAACTGAGGTATTCAAGAAAATGAAAATTATTTTCATATTGTATCAATATTCATGTCAAGAATCTTGCTTAAGAAAACTATTTACCATGCAAAGTTTTTAAATGCACAGTATCAAAGAATAATTTTTGACATTTGATTCATACATGCTTATAAGGCTCCAAGACAACATGGTTTAATTATGAAACATATTTCTACTGCCTTAGTCATGCCAATTAAATTTGATTGGATACTTTCCTTATTCAACAAGCCTCTTTCATGTCATTTTAATTTACTGTCAAAGCAGCCTGAATATTGGAAACTAAATTATTTACTACAGTCCATAAGCCAATAATGTTCCATTTGTCTCATACAGAGGGAGACTAGACTAACAAGATTATTAAGGACATTACTTGTAATAGTGAATGTCCTTCACTTTATTTGAGCTTCATGCTGTGCTTTCAGAGATCATACTTCAAAAGAGCTCCATTTCATTCCGTTGCAGAACCTCTGAAACAAATTATTCTTTGCTAGCTTTGTAATGTACTGTTCACAAAGAAAACAAACTTGATATTGTTGGGCAGAAGCAGAGTCTCTTCTCTTCTCAGATGACTACACTAATTGACTTGTGCTGAACACCTTTGATGCACACTCATACCGCAAATAATACGAAACAAGGAAAAACACTGAATTATCAGACAAAGCAGCTCACAATCTTAAATCACAAGGACTTTGCCTCTGGTTTATCTTTATAAGGATTCTGCATGCAGTTCTGAATTCTGAATTCTAATGCCAGATATTCAGTCAATCCTATGAATTCAGTGATTAAAACATAAATTATTACACATCATCTAAAAGAAGGATTATCCCAAAATACAGCCTATAATTCAGTCTGGTTTATATATCAGCATTAAAATTATGTTAAGAAACCAAGTTTTCATTCATAATGGAACGATAATTTAATCATACTTGATAAAGCTCTCAACCATGACAGAATGGTCATTTGAAACTTTTTCCCAACTTGCTTCTTTCATAACCTATATAATGAAACAAATGGCCCAGTCAAATGCAAAATTGTAGAATGACTCTTGGAATGTTACTTTAACTTATTAGTTTTGCTGCCCTGAATAAAAGTTATTGATTCATTTGATAATTTCAAATACAGGATCGTACTTGGATCGTCCTCCCTTTATTTGCAACTGGGCACACTGCCCCCCACCCAAGAGCTTGATGGAATGGGTTGGAAATCAAAGATTAGAATATTATCTCATAAGGTTTTATGGATTAGATGCGTATTCGGCTGTTGTATGTATTGCTGGAAGATTGAGAAGGCAGGGATGGGGATAGGGAATAATGGTAAAAGGAGATATAATGGTAATAGAGGGTGTGTTTGTGTGTGTCCCCTTATACTGTGTGGGTGTTATGTATGTGTGTAATAAGAATTAATTAAAACTAGAATTCTCCAAAAGCAGCAATCCTTCAACTCCAACAAACTATACAGATAATAGGTTTCCTAGTCAAAGATCTTTCTCCCTATAATTGCCAGACCAAAATGCCAGTGACAGAGTGAATCACCTTCCAGAAATTATTTCTACCTTCATGTGAATGGTATAATGCGCACACATGTTTAAAGAGCAACACTACAGAATTCTAAAATATTTTTAAATTTGCTGAAATGTAATTATGTGATTTTAAATAAAGCATTATATTAAACTGCTGCAAGATTAGCATTAATCTTACAATTTGCTTCTATATAAAACATTACAAATCTGAACAAACTAAATGCTTCTTATACACCATTGGACTATCAATTGCAGTAATATTTCTTTTAACTAGATGCCACCCTCCAAAATGTCAGGAAGAGAATCATTCACAGCTCTGCCACTTGAGATCACCATCAATTAAGATATTGAGCAGGGTATCTAGAATATTCTGCATAGAAAGACTGAGGTAACTCCAACCTTTCTGCTGCCTCTTGTTGAGCTATAGAACTTATTATATATGAATACATTAAGAATTGCTGAAATCATTTGATTTCATATTAGTGCCTGTGTCATGGAATAGGCTACAACTGCATAATTTCCATTTACACAAAAAGTTTTATATGCCCAACTAATAAAATTGTGGTTTAAACAATATAGCATTTGTATTGGAAGTCCAAATTGTAATCTCATCACTTTTTCTATCTAAAGCACATGGTTGTTTACAAAAACTGAGGAAAGAACTAATTCTTTGTGACATTTCAGTATAAAAATTATGAGTGCATGAAATAATGTTTTTTTCCCTGATTGAAGTTTATACATGATGCCCCATTTTGACTAAAAAAAAGTGAAATAACAAGCATGTTCTCTTCTCTGAAGCCGAAAGCAATTTCCTTTTCTAATTTTAGTTATGCAAAGCCTATGGGCATCATCAGCATTTAGTAATTAGTTTTATAATTACTGCTGTTTTGCTCACTGTCATTCAATTTTTCTTACAACATGGTCTGGGATTGAAACATCCCACATCCACAGCTGTGTAAATTACCACCCATTTATAAGACAAAAAAAGTAATATTCCACATTTATCATTATTTAGATACAGTAAAATTTCATACTTCCATTTTGGTGATACTTTCAGTATATTAACTGCTTTTGAAAAAATAATTCTTAAATTCTGGCAAATCTTATTGACTATTTCACATCAAGGTGATTTAATCCAGAAGAACCAAATAGTAGAACAACATTTTCCTTAAATTATACTAAATATATTTAAGATACTAATAATATGAATCCTTATATACAAAGACATAATGCCATTCCCTTTTGGGCAAGCAATGTTATACAAAGCACATAAAAGAAGTAAGAAATAGTAAACTAAGGACTTAAGGCATTAACTAAGAAAAAAAGAAGTCTGAACTAAGTCTAATTTGCAGCAATTCGGTCACCAAACCTCTCCTCTCCTTGTAAACCATCCTTGCTTTTACCATGTCCATACATGGTGATTTCATTTTTCGTGAAATCTCAGATCTCTGTTTATAAGGATCTCATCAACTCTATACAGTCTTTACCGTCCTTTCAACCCATTCACTCTTCCTTCATATATCTGTTTTGCAATTCAATCCAAACCATCTCACTATACTTCTTTTGAATTCTATTTCTTTAACATTCAATCCACATTAATTCATTCTCATTCCTTACTTACCTGATCTTTTCTTGTTTTAACACACACTTCTCAATTCACTCATTCACACTGAATTCAGTTTATTCTCTCTTGGCATACACAAACATTGCTTCCAAATAACGAAGTGGGAAGAAGCACACTCTTATATGTAGCTATTTTCACTTCCTTCAGCAATAAATAAATTCTTGCAACAGACACAATCTTGCTACCAGGATTTGGACTCCATTTTCTCTGTGAAACAAAACTTCCTTGGTTTTTGATACATTAATTTTCAGATTCATACACCTTGTTGCATCATTCAATCTATCTAACATTGGCTAAAATTATTCAGATTCTCAGCCACACACAGTACTATCTGCATAAAAATATATCCATATTCATGTTCCCAACAAATACACATTTAATGTCACCACATGCACTCCTTATACCCGTATTTATAAACAAGTCAAACAACTAAGGAGACACATATCCTTAGATAAATGCTTAGGTGTCATTTTTCTTCTCATGCATGATTTACTTTCATCACATACCACTTTCAGTGCATTTAGCAATCAGTCTTCAACCTCATAATTGTACAAAAGTTCTTCAAGTCAAGCCTATTCATTTTTGCATTCTTTTCTGTAAATCAACAAATGCAGTTTCTTTCTCTCATTGATATACTTCTCAATGATGAGCCTAAAAGCAAAGTCTAGTATTAACAATTCCTGCCCAACATAAAGCTATAGTGAATTTCAAAATTTTGCTCATTGTCCTCTCTTACTGTTTCAATCAGAGTTTTGCCAAATACCTTCCCAGGCATATTTACCCTAAAAACAAATACTCCTATAACATTTGAATTCAGTCTTACTACCTTTCCTGTTCCATAGGAAACAATAAGGGCATTCTTCCCATTTTCAGCATAGATTCAATCTTCACATATACATTTAAAAAGTTACAGATACTTCATAAACAATATTTTAACATTTAGTTATACCATCTACACCCGCAGCTTTACAATTTTTAAATATTCTCACAGAATTTCTGACTTCCCTTTCCATCCATTTTTTCTCAGACACTAACATTAATAGTATTTGTTCAATTCCATTCATTGACATATCAATATATTTCCCTAAAATATTCCATCTAACATTCCTTTTTTCTTCATTTAGTTGCTTTTATTTTTAATTTCATTCACTTTGCAGGAGGCTCTTTTTTAGCTTTTTCATAAACTTCCGAAACAATTTGTTATTTCCATCAGAACGACTCTACATTACCTCTCGCCCTTTCTTAATCTTTCCTTGCTCTTTTTTTACTACATTCTTTGCAATTACCTTTTGCTCTCTCTATATATTTTACATTATCTTTCTCTTATCATTTTTTGCAGTAATTAATTTGTTATATGTGGTCTTTTTCCTCATCCACAGCTTTTTTTCTCATAATTTGTCCAAACATCCTTTTTCACACACTGTATTAGTGTAACAGCGTTCCACGTGCGTCATGCCGGCCACATGACCGTGGAAGCGTCTTTGGACAGCGCTGGCTCTTTGGCTAACAAACGGAGATGAGCACCGGCCCCTAGAGTCGGACACGACTGCACTAATGTGCGGGGGGAACCTTTACCTTTTTTATTAGTGTAACTCCATGCAGTTCGGTAGCACTTTATAACATAATTCTTTTCATTCTGTTCCAAGCAGCTTCTACATATCCACTTTCCTTATCTCCACTTTCAATTAATTCTGTTCTGAGATTAATCTATCTTCCAATCGTTTTTCATTTGGCATCTGTACATTCTCCTCCTGAACTACTTTCATTAGTTTCTTTCTTTTTTTTCCATGTCCAGTTTTTCCCAACATCCCATCTTGATACCAAATAATGTCTGTTCCAATTGAGAATCTAGCATCATCCTTTACTAATCCTGCCAATGTTTTAAAGAATCAGATCAATCATGCTTTTTAATTCATTCCTTTTCCATGGATACATATGAATAGACTTATTCTTAAACCACATATTCAAAGCAAACAGAACTTTTTCTAAGAGGTACTCCCCAAACAGTAATGATTCTCATTCTGTCAGCCCTTCCAGGTAAACCAGACAGGAAACATGACTAGATGAACTAATTCTACTTTATTGTAAGGTTACATTAACAGAATCTTGCAAGTCTGAAAGTACAAGTCTCCCACCCTCTCTATTTATTGCTTGAGTGTTCAGGGCAGGTCTTTACTAAGTTTCTTCTTTAGATTCTCGGATTCCCTTTCCTTTTATCTGATTGTTCCCTAGGCAGCATCTCTTCCCTCTGTTCCTCAAGGTTGTCTTCACATTCCATCACACATTCATTCTTGGGTCTCCAAATAGGGCAATACTCTCCCAACCCAAACTACCTCACAGAGTTGTGGGGAAAATTGAGAGGAAAGAGCACAATGTACACTACCTTGAGGTCCTGAATGAAAGGGGGGTTATAAATCAATTTAAAAAATTAGTCACATTAAGTGGCATTCCTTCTTTTCTGGATGGGGTTGTATTCCCATTAAAGGATCGCTTGCATACTCTGTAATACACTCATACCCAGCATCCATCCATCAACTTGTAATGGCTTATATATTATGCAAGATAATCCTAGGTGTCTCACAATAATAATCAGTAAAAGCAGAATAAATAAAACCAACCAAACCCCATATAGCAGGGGTACCCAACCTTTTTTGGCACCAGGGACCGGTCGTGGAAGACAATTTGTCCACGGACCGGGGGGACGGAGTTTGCAGGCGGGAACCGATTGCGCAGACCGGGGGCGGGGTTTGCAGGCGGGAGCCAATCGTGCGGACCAGGGGGTGAGGTTCGGAGACCCACATGGCGGCCCGGTTTGTAACATGTTGCGGACCGGTAGCGGTCCACGGCCCAGGGGTTGGGGACCTCTGCCATATAGCACCTTATACCTCAACCACAGCGCTGCAACATCCCATAAACTCTATTTAGCATTTGCTGAGCCTGAGTAAAGAGCCAGGTCTTCACAGCCCTCTGGAAGGCTAATAGGGTGGGGGTCCTCCAAATCTTAGAGGGGGAGGCTGTTCCAAAGGGTCAGGACAGCCATAGAGAAGACACATTTCTGAGGTCCCACAAGATGTTAATGTTTAAGGGAAATGACCTGTTTGACCTGGTGGACACACAGATATGGTCCCGCAAATAACCTGGTCCCATGCAATTTAGAGCTTTAAAGGCAATAGTCAGCATTTTGCATTGCAACCAGAAAGCAACTGGAAGCTAGAGCAGCTTGCGCAGCAGCGGTTGAACCTAGGCAAAATGTGAAGCACCCAGAACTGTGTGCGCTGCTGCATGCTGGAACAGTTGTAACTTCCAGATGATCTTGAAAGGCAGCCCATGTAGAATGCATTGCAATAATCCAACCAAGAGATGACCAAGGCATGAGTTAAAGTAAGCAAGGCCTCCTGGACCAGGAATGGGTGCAATTGGCTCAGAAGCCAGACATGTGCAAAGGCCCAGGAGCTGCAAGTCCAGAAGGACCCCCAAATTCTGCACCAGCACTGTCTAGCTTAGACAGCCAAGGCTGATATACCACTTATAGTCGTATCTAGAGAGATAGCCTTGCCCCAGTTACACTCTAGTAATCTTATCTAGACTATTGCAGTACATGAGGCTATATTTGAAAATAATTCAAAGACTCCAGTTAGTTCTAAACAGGACAGCTAGATAGTGAAGTAGAACTAGCAGATGCAATCATATTGTGTGCTTTGCCATTTGCTCATTTTGTGGTGAAATTCAGAGCTGATACTCATTTATAAAACCCTAAACCACGTGGAACAAAGCTAGCTGAGGTAGTCCTAGTTGTAAATACTACTATATATTTAGCTACTAGTGCCCTACAAAGGTACTCTCAAAGCTTTCTTTCAGGACTATCCTCAGGTACTCAATACCTGGGAAAGGCCTTTTCTTTGGTAGCCCATCTATGGAATGCCCTCCCCCGAGAGACTTGTCTGATGCCTACATTATGGTCCCTAAGAATGATTTTGTTACTTTAGAATTTCTATTTCTATTGCTGCCCAACTCATCGGTGACTCTTTCATGTTTCATTGTTACTTCCATGCAATTTTATACTTTATACCATTACCTTTGTTGCTCTTAAGTTTTATAATTTCTATCACACTCTTCACTTTGTAGGCTTTTATAGTGTTGTATATTAATTTTTATTGTTTTACATTCTATAACGGACTGAACACCACTCAGAGAACTTGTTTTAATCATTATCATCTCACTTTTTTAAAGCTGCCTTGGATTAATACGTTTATAGGTAGGTGGGATATACATTTGGAACAGGAGTAGGCAGTTCTTTCTTCTTATTCCTATACACCATTGTGCACTATGTTCTAGTCGTGTGGTCTCCCTCCAAGAGGTCCTCTCACCAATTCAGTAGGGTTGCCCTCATAAGCAAGCAATACTGGAAAGAAAAATACTCTTAGCTGCAATGAAGAAAACTAAGTGGTTGTTTTCCAACACCATCAAAGCTAAAAGAAACGTAATTATCATTACCATAATATAGTTTCACAATTTAATATTAACTATTTGACAATAAAAATTCATTGACAGTCAAAGGGTTAAAAACAAAATAGATTAACTTTGTTGATCACTATATTCAGAAGAATAATTAACTCAGTATGTTTATCTACTTTTGCTACTTGATTAAATGAATGACTGATGACAGGTTCCTTGTTTTCTTCCTTTTTGTCAGGATAAATGTTCAGTATTAACTTAAATGGCAGTACTCAAAATAATTATAATGAAATTAAAATACAGTGTAATTGTGTTTAGAGGCTTTCAACTTAGTAAAATTTAAAATATATATTCTTAAATAATATTATTAGAAGATACACTTGACAACCAAAGCATCTCCTGCACTCATTTTACCACAACATTATACTAGTTCTTAAAATGGCCACACTGTATAATGAAATATACATTTTAAAACACTAGAGAGAAATTGCATTTTTAAAATGCTAACACAAAATTTGGGTAGGGTGATTTGTGATACTACAGGGAAGGGAGAAGCTAAAAGTCATAGAAAGAGAGAAAAGAATGCAATGGGGGAAAGAGCAGGAAAAAAAAGGATATAGAATGATAGAATAATACAGTTAAGGCAAAAAGAAAAAGAATGTAGTGTAATGGAATAGGGAGATGAAAAGAAAATTGTGGTCCACTGATAAAACTTTTGAGTTTGTAAAAGTGGCCTTCAGGTGCACTCTTGGTCTAGTGAAAGTAAGTAAGCCAAGCATTTCTGAACAATTAGCTTACATTGTCATTTGAAAACTGTTGAGGTAAGGCAGTATTTCAACAAGACATTTGCTTCTATAAGGAAATAGAAAAAGAGACCAATCTCATGTTAGAATTGGGCTGGACTACATTGCAGAATCTCTTCCACTTCCAATTCATATTGATAAATGAAGTTAATATAAATGTGCAGACTCAGTGCAATAGTTCTGATTATAGATGAAAGAGAAATGCATTTGGTTCACATCTGGATATAAACTTACCTAACTCACACTTCCTAATATACAATATAAAAATCAGTAATTGTATAATAAAAGAACTGAACTGAAATATTCTACAAGTTAACTGAAAGTGAATTGAGAACACTTTCTTAAATTTTGCAATGTTATTTGCAGCTCCAACATTTCATGAAAAAATATGTATTTTAAGGAAGGGCATATAAAACACTTTAGAAAAGATAAGTTGTAAAAATATAGATATCACAATAAAGATTCTGCAAAATGTTTTTATCACAAGCAATGTTAATGAAAATGTGTACCATTCTATATCACAATCCTGTATGAAATACAGAACAAACTTTAGTTGGGAAAATGTCAGAGTAATTGGCAAAGAAACAACGCTGAGTAGAAGTTCAACTCTATTTCTTTATTGTTTCTACCATACACAGAATCTTGCCAGACCGAAGGTTCCTAAACTGATCTAAGGGGAAAAATACCCTTGGGAATCTAGGGCAGTGCTAGTCTAACTTTTTTCCTCGGGCCCCCCACACTCTCCAAGCTGTGCAAACGCTTATCAGGCTGGAATGTACTCTCTACTCCAGAGCTTTCCAAACTGTGTGTTGTGACACAAAAGTGTGTCACCACACACAGTCTGGTGTGTCGCCACACAATCCGGAAGCGCTGATCATCATCAGCGCTTCCGGGTTTTCCCACGGCGACACACCAACTGCAGTGTGCAAAACCCGAAAGCGGCAGCAGCGCTTCCGGGTTTTTGTGCGCTGCCGCACTTCTGGGTTTTCCCGCGGCGACACACCAACGCCAGTTGGTGTGTCGCCACGGGAAAAACTTTGGAAAGCCCTGCTCTACTCTCTCAGCTACCAGCTCCATCACAGAAAACAATGAAATGGAGTGAGCTTGATAGAGTTATCCCTTGTTCTGATAAACCTGTATTAGCTAAGAATTCTTTATATTCTTCAAAATGATCTGATTCTTTTAATACTCCATGTCAAATCTCCTCTTCTCAACCAGAGTTATACAAACACTTTTACATTGGCAGCCTTCAATAGCAAATGTAGAGTAACTACCACAAATAATACAGAAAATAATGTGTGTTATTATATAATTCAGTGAAATAACTACAAGCTGAGTAATGTGCACTGTTGGTTCCCTATCTTTAAAAGCTTAACCACTACACCAAACTGGTTCTTCCTTTTGCTGCTGTTGTTTACTGTCCACTTTACTTTGCCGCAGCCCAACTTCATAATCAGTGAATTAAAGGTGATGGATTAAAGTTTAGAACAGCAACAGTACAGAATAACCTAAGGCAGGGTTCCCCCACCTGTGGGCCGCGGCCTGTTAGGAAGTGGGCCGTGGGGCTCCCACCTGCAAACCCCGCCCCCCGGTGTGTGTGATTACCCCACCCCCGGTGCGTGCGATTAGCTCCCGCCTGCAAACCCCACCCCCCGGTGCACACGATTGGCTTTGGCCTGCAAACCCCGCCCCCTGGTGTGCATGATTGGCTCCCGCCTGCAAACCCCGCCCACCCAGTCCGTGGAAAAATGTTCTTCCACGACCGGTCCCTGGTGCCAAAAAGGTTGGGGACTGCTGACCTAAGGCATTGTTTTATATTCCCTGTATCCCAATACTTTCCCTTCACACTTCTTTGTACCATTCACATACTGATCAGACAGCCAAACATATAATCCATACTGGCAGATATATTCTGTTGGTGAAAGAAGTACATTCAAAGGCATCCACAGAATCTGATGGTTTTGTCAGAATGATGGAATTGTCATGATGCAAACACCACCTTTTACATAAATGTGTGCAGCATCATGATGCACATTACAAAAGGCACAAAGCTTGCATCATGACATCACAATACTCATTTCATCATTTTCTTGAGTGTGAGAAAAATATTGAGACTTGAGCAAAGCTTGCAAAGATTTGCAAAGTGATGGAATTACGTAATGGGATTTTGAACTGAAAGCCACATATTCTTTATGTTGAATGAGTAAAGAGAAACTTGGACCAAACAGGAGAGGTCCAATTCAAACAGGAACAAAGATGTTCACAAAGTGCCTCATTAAAACTCAAAAAGTAACTGAGGAAATTTAGTGTGACAAGGCAATTTATATGTATGTAAAGGTCAGACTTCCTACCAAAACCCTGTGCTTGAGGATAAATGATCTGAAACATTGTTTTGTTCAGGAGGAAATGTATACATGTGATGCACAGAGACATTAAAGAATAACATAATGTTAGGCGAAACATTAAGCTCTTCATTTCTAATGCTTATATTAACAGCCGGAGCAAGCATGAATAGCCAGATACACAGTATTACTCCCTTTGTATCTGAACTATAAAAACATAATGCAACATCTCAAAACATCCACTAGGTTTAGATTCCCTCATGTGTGTGATCCCAGACTTTGTGAGAACTACACCTACAGTACAATCTCAAATGATTCTGGCCAGAGACTAACTATATGATATATTAAATGTGTCATTTGACTTGCAACAATAACAACGACTTTTTCTCTTTAGCCTTATGCATAAAAAAGCAATTTCAGTAATGACCACAATTGGGAGATTTAATACATCCCTGTCTTACTGCAATCCCAATAATAATAAAAATCAGCTATGCTGAAATAGAGATCCCACTGGAGAATAAATATGAATACACACACATACACCCAATTACTTTAGCACTGATTTGCAGTCAACTGAGCTTTTAAATGGAGCAGCTATAAATGTAACATCCAGTCTGAAAGCTCCTATTTTCTAAGGGCTTGCATCTTTAGCTTCAAGTGCTACCTGTATGATAGGTAAAATTTGGATTGTCTCACTGTCTCCTTCTTAGTCTAACAAAAGCGGACAATTTAATGGGTTGCACATGCACACACACGGGATATGGTGGCTCGGGTTCCATTGATTCCACAAGGGGTCTGTCAAAACCCTGCTGCACTGACCCCACAGCTCTTGGGAGAGCTGACTAGGTATACTGCTACCAGCTACTTTACTCTAGAGAAATCATCCCTGCCGCTGGTTTACCAGCGAGAAGGTAAATGGTAATCCCTTTCCTTCAGTATCCTGATCCAATGGGAACACATGATTAAAGCTAAATCCCTTTTCTAAAGTGAGCACCACTGGTTCATTCTAAATGTTTATTATATTGTGAGCAAGGCCAGAGATATAAAATAAAGTTGAAATGGAGCCCCCCTCCCAAAAAAAGAACAATTGTTTTCTGAAGTCTGCAGTCAGCTGCTCCTGCCAGCCAGGATCTGATGAAAGAGCACACATGAAAACTAATTTACATAGCACTGATTTCAACCCATAATCAAAATATAAGCTATACTGCAACTATAGTCACTGATTCTAGTTTGATGCCCAAACTATTAGCTCTAGTCCTGATAACTGCCAGCTGGAGCTTTGTTTTTCCATGGTAAAATGGAGACTGTCCTCCATTCTTAAAGAATTCTTGAAATCTACTTTCCTGATTGGCTCCTTAGTGTGTGATCTTCCCAGACTTCACCTTTATTGCTTATTACTTGGATTGACAGGCCACCCTTCTTTTTTAATTCTTTCAGTATCTGAACTCTTGAAATTGATTTTCTCAATATTCACTACAATGCTTTGTCCATGGCTCTGGCAGCAGAGAATTCATAGGTAGAGTGACACTGATCCCTGTATCATCCTCTCTGACAGATCCAGATGATAATTATATTTGTTATAACTTATTTAAAATGACATGAAGTTAGTTTCTTACATTAACATTTGAAAAGAAGAAACATATTGTCTGGTATTTATTTAGAATATAGCAGACATATCTTGAGCATTTCAGGTACACTGCATTTGGGATGTGAACAAGGTAGTCTCTAGATTAAAGACCCTGGCTTGCATATAATACCGTAAAATGCTTTGAATAAAACTGGGCTCTAGCTGTGTTCGTGGCATATGACCAAAATATGCTAAAAATAACCAGTACAGTTCTTGCTGTTCGCAGAGAATGCTGCATATGACTAAGGCTGGATATGACTAAAGCTGGTAAACTAATCTATTCCTTTTTTAGTTTACTAAAAAGCTTTACAGTTGTAATCAAAATTATTCAACCCCCATTGCAAATCAGGTTTATTGTCAAAATTTAGACTTTCAGCTGTTTGCAATGAACAAATCAAACAAAAGCAATTGAAATAGCTCAACACAATGAATGCTTCAAGTGGTGTCTGAGAAGGCAGGTTGACAGAAACCCTCGAGTGACTGCAAAAGACCTGCAGCAAGACTTGGTGGCAACAGGCACCGAGGTTTCAGTGAGCACAGTAAGGCATGTACTAAACACAGAAGGTTTCCATGCCAGAACTCCAAGATGTACACCACTACTGACCCAAAAGCACAAGAAAAGTTGGCTCCAATATGCTCAAATCATATAAATAAGCCACAGAAGTTTTGGGATTCTGTTCTGTGGAGCGATGAAACAAAACTGGAACTTTTCAGCCTGATGGATCAAAGGTATGTCTGGAGGAAGAAGAGTGAAGCATACGCTGAAAAGAACACTCTGCCTACAGTTAAGCATGGTGGTGGCTTGGTGATGCTCTGGGGCTGCTTTGCATCTTCTGGCACTGGAAACCTACAGCATGTGGAAGGCAAGATGGGTTCATTGAAGTATCAGGAAATCCTAGGAGAAAACGTCATGCCGTCTGTAAGGAAGCTGAAGCTTGGGCGTCATTGGACCTTCCAACAGGACAATGATCCCAAGCATACCTCAAATTCCACTAAGGCTTGGATGCAGAAGTAGTCCTGGAAGATTCTACAGTGGCCATCACAGTCACCTGACTTGAACCCCATAGAAAATCTCTGGTGGGATTTGAAGAAGGCGGTTGCAGCATGCAAACCCAAGAATATTACTGAAATGGAGGCCATTGCTCATGAGGAATGGGCTAGGATTCCTCAGGAACGCTGCCAAAAGCTGGTTTCTGGCTATACATATCGTTTGCAGCAGGTCATAAAAGCGAAAGGGTGCTCTAAGTACTGAAGACGCTTGCCATGAAGGCATTGAATAATTTTGAGACTGGAGAAGTCATTATAAGTTGCATTTTCAGTTGAATTTGGGGAAACCACTTGAAGCATTCATTGTGTTGAGCTGTTTCAGTTGCTTTTGTTTGATTTGTTCATTGCAAACAGCTGAAAGTCTGTAAATTTTGACAATAAACCTGATTTGCAATGGGGGTTGAATAATTTCGATTACAACTGTATGTGAAAGCCTTGATTTCCAAAGCCAGACCAAAACCATGACAGATGGCAGAGATCAATGTTTATGCGTGCAACTAGTGACAACGATGTTGATTGATGGATTACATGCCATCACGTCTTTGTTGACTCTTAGCGACCACATAGATTTTATCCATGATGATCTGTCCCTAACCTGGTCCTTCAGTCTTCCAATTGCACCCCCATCACCACCGTAATTGAGTCTATCCACCTTGCTGCTGGTCATCCTCTTATTCGCTTTCCTTTCACCTTTCGCAGCATTAGACCCTTCTTCAGAGAGCTAGGTCTTTGTGTAATGTATCTGAAGTAGGATAATTTGAGCCTCATTTGTACCTTGAGTGAGTACTCTGGGTTGATTTGTTTGATGATCCATTTGTTTGTTTTCTTGGCTATCCATAGTATTCCCAGGAGTCTTCCCTAACACAAAAGTTCAGAAGCGTCAATACATTTCTATCCTATTTCTATCCTATTTCTATTCTATTCCTATCTTGCTTCTTCAAAGTCCAACTTTCACTTCCATAGAGAGTCACAGGGAATACCATGGCTTGCAGAATTCTGATCTTTGTAGGTATAGACTCATCACGGCATTTGAGTATCTTTTCAACCATGACAAAGGGAAAGTTGTGACTTGGAATGTAAGAAAAGTAAATGGTATAATGTGTGGGCGTGGTGGCTCAGCGAGTAAGATGCCAGACTTGTTGATAGGAAGATCGCAAGTTCGGAGGTTCGAATCCCTAGTCCCGCGTGACGGAGTGAGCTCCCCCACTCGCCCCAGCTCTTGCCAACCTAGCAATTCGAAAGCATGCAAATGCAAGTAGATTAATAAGTACCACTTCAGTGGGTAGGTAACAGCGTTCCGCGTGCGTCACGCCAGCCACATGAAGCATCTTCGGACAACGCTGGTTCTTCGGCTAACAAAAGGAGATGAGCACCAGCCCCTAGAGTCGGACACGACTGCACAAATGTGCGGGGAGAACCTTTACCTTTATAATGTGTGGTGTTTCATTACTGAGATTTAGTTATATTTTCTTTTCTCTTATCTCATGCCTTTATTTTGCCTTTATATATTACTCTTTTCTGCACTTTGCATAACACTGCTTACCACAAAAGAGAGTAGCATGATGGAGATATACATATGGATGTATAAGATACAAACATCCAAAGACAGAATTCCTGCCCATAAAAATTTATATTGTCTGTGTCAGGTCCACACAACCAAATGAACGTAGTGCATCCGCTTGCTGCTTCCCGCCAACAGAGTCAGCTAGATGAGATTCGCTTGCCGCTGACAGAGCCAGCTAGCTGAGAGACGCGTGTCAAGCTTGTTTACGGGATGGGAGGTGGGATGGACGCCAGACCGCGAGCAGCAGACTCTGGGAACCAAGGTCAAACGCAACTGCCTGAGCCAGGTGTGGGGAGGGGGAACGTGAGCTCACCAAGGGAATGTTATAATTAGAGGCTTCGCGCCATTTTTATCAGTTTCAGCTTTCTCTGGCATTCTTGTAACTTTCTTCAATTAAATAACTTTCCCTTTCTACTTTGAAACTGACTGAAGTTGTTTTCTTTTAAGTTTGAGTATAGCAATCATTACAGTCTGTTATTTCAGCCACACTGTACTGCTTGTACATAGCGTAATTCCAAATGAATTTTCTCTTTTCTTCAAAATATAATTTTAACAGCTGCAGAATCCTTAGCTTAAATGCATTTTCAAAGGTGCAACCTTTTGTTTCTCCATCAGATTTGTCATAAGAGAGATTACAGAGCAATCACTATGCTTACTGCCAATAGCAAGCACCGGGGGGGGGGGGGCTTATAAAATACAGAAATAAAAATAAAATAAAAACTTAGAAGAAAAATAGACTCGGGGTGAAAACAATATACTGCACTACATACTGTGATCTATACAATAGTCTAGGTAGCATTATTATATATTATCTATTAATCAGGATTATAAAGAGAAAATTAGAATGGTTGTTTTCTGTAGTATTTCTGTTTGTTTGTTTGGGCTCATATGCCACTTCAGTCACTAAGAATGTTAAAAATGGTAAATTATAAGAACAAAAAAACAAATTACAAAAAATAAAAATGTTACAAGAAACTTTCAACGTTACATGTATACAGACTAAACATGGAACACAAGACATACACTATATCCTAATAAATGACAGGATGCAAAAATGATGATCTCTTACTAATAAATCAGGACAAGAGGGTACTTTGAAATAACTGGATCTAGACAAATCGCTTTGTGGTATGACAGGAAGCAGGAATATAGCAACCATTTCTCCAAGGAAGCCTAAGGTAGCTAGCCATTCAACAAAATCGCTACTGTTCCTTCTAGCACCTGTTCCCCTGGATGTTTGGTAAATTTCATATTGTCAAGAATTAATTTAATATCTCTAATATTACTAGCAATGAGAATTTCAGGCCAGGAACGTCACAGGAACTTCACCCTATTCAAGGGTTCAAATTATATATGACTTAAGTTTCACCTGGAAAACCAGTAACTTAATCCAATTAAAAATACTTAATCAATGGTTATCTTCATATGAACTTCTTATACAGTGAAGGTAAAACTAATTTTAACTGCATTGTGTTCAGATATTTGCCTCAAATCCCTAATCTATATTTTTTGATAAATAGGCTATAATATCAGTTTATTGCCTCCATATGGAATGCCACATAGCAGCATAAGTACAATGTTCATATAACTTATTTACGAACAGCTTATAAGAAGGTAGTAAGAATCCCATCAAACCACAAAATTAACTATTACCTTCAGTTTCCAAGCACTCTAACTTAGAATCAGCACACAGAATACTTAATGTTTGTATTAATCACTAAACAGACTCAGTATTCAGGATGGAAGGAAAGTCCTCTGGTCTTCCAACCTTCTAATCTAGCACCAACACAGGAAAGGGATACAAAATAAATGGATGCAATCACAACTCAGATTGTTACCTAACCTTGGAGTCCATATGATTATCATATGTTACTTCCCTAATGTAAAATGTAATCTGAAATCCTTGTTTGGAATTTAGGGCTCGTCTTTGGATCCCACTGTGACATCCTGTTAGCCATTTGTAGAGCACATGTCCTCCTAAAGAACCCCTTGTCTCATCCCTAGCACACACAGAGGCAAGCTTATCTATAACTGTTCCAGTTTTAAGGTATTTTCCTTTTTCTCAATACAATACGTCCCATTCAATCATTCTGTGATGCCTCATTGACAATGTTGGCTATGACATAGTTAGGGGCTAGGATCTGCTCCACTTCCACGGGCTGCTTTTAGCTGTGTGGGACACTGCCCTCCATGGACATTTTGGTTTGGACTACAAGAAAGATCAGACACCTGGCTTCCACAAAGGCATCTGGTCATGTAATGCCTGACTGGCAGTCCACAAAGCCCCTTTCAGGGATTATGCAAGCCCCTTACACAGGTCTAGTGTTCTTCTGGAAAAATATTAGACTTGTTTCTAAACACGTGTTACAATCTTTTGAAAGACTTGTGCTTAAAAAACAGGATTAAAACTCTCTGCACAGAGTATCAATTTAAGCTGTGAAAAATCCAAGGTTTTGCCAGTTGTGTGTTGCTGGTTCTGTCCTAAATGAGTGCATTGCAGGTTTCCTGCCAACAAGAAGTTTCATACGTCTGTGCATACTACATGGGATTACTTCTGGATGCTGCCAGCCACAACCATTCACTTCACAGATCCTTTGTAGCATTACAGATTTGGGGTACTTGGGAGCTAGAGTAAAATTTATACAAGTTTTGCCAGCTTTCCAGTTCTTCTATACAGGTCACAAGCCTAGGCAAAGGGAGCAGTGTGAGGTGGAAGGGAGTGCCCCTAATACTTGTCTCAGCCCCACCACTCTAGCTGTAACCTGTCATTTCTGATATTTCTGAACACGGGTATACTAGAAGACTGGTAAAGCTCTGTTTAGAAAGAGTCTGGCTGATAAGGGTGGGGTGAAGAATGGGCTCAGGAAAAAGGGCTCTTGATTCACAGCAGGAGCTTCTTCCTACTTCATTCCAAATTCCAACATTTGCCAGAGAATGAACCATCTCTTCCCTTATGTAGCCTTTAAAAAAAAAGTCAGATTACCTCTTGAAGACATTGCACTTGTCAGGGATTCACTATGTATCAACCCAAGAGAGGGCACTCTTAATGCAAACATTCCAATAATGGAATTCTTTCCCTGTCTAGTTGTAGCTGGCACCAGGACTTCTTCATTTGGGGGGCTGACTAGGGCCTATTTCTTTGTATCGTCTTTAAGTTAAACATGATGTTGTGTTTAGCATGTTGCTATTATTATGGTGTTCACTTACAGTTATTTTTAAGTGTATCTGGGCCACATGTAATCCATTCCTATATGCCAGGGCTTTCCAAACTGTGTGTTGCGACACAATACTGTGTCGCCTGGGGGCCCCAAGTGTGTCGCATGACAACCCAGAAGCTCTGATGGTGCACCACCACTGCGCGCAGTAGCGTGCACAGCAGCGGCGGGCCATCAGCGCTTCCTGGTTGTCGCGTGACACACCAGGATGCTGCCGCCGCTGCCCCAGCAGCAACCCGGAAGGCGCTTCTGGGTTTTTGAGTGCCAGTCATTGGTGTGTCGCCAACGGCAAAAGTTTGGAAAGCCCTGCTATATGCCATTCTTCTGTTGGGAAATAATATTCAAAACTTACTGTTAAAGCGGCAGATACAAACAAAAATACAAATATAAAAATAGATACCTCTGAAAGATTATTCCAACAAATTATGCTTGAAAAACAATGAGAACCTATACAGAATTTCCAGTATGGGCATCGTATGAATTTTGTAGCTTCTACCAATTAGCAACCTTGTTGCTGCATTTTCTGCAATTGTAACTTCTGTATAATTTTTCAGAATAGTCCCATACACAGCATGCTGCAATAGTTAAGATTTGACTTCTTGATGGAATGCAACCAAGACACGGATAGCTGTTGCAAAACTCAACCGTTCAGAAATGGCATGCCAAAGTGCTTTTCATTACAGTCATGACCGACTGAATCCAGTGACACCTGAAGTTCACGAAGACTCCCAGGCTGCAGGGAGTCTACTCATTTAGATGAGTGCAACCCTATTCAGGATAGACTGACCCTCAGCTCCTTAGTCCAGTTTATAGTTGACTGACAACCTGTCTTTTCTCAATATACAGTAATTTAATCTTGTTCTCTCTCATCCAACCTTTCAGCAAACTTGAAGAATACTGACTGCTTCCTTGGCACTGGGTGATAAGGAACCATCTGATACCATCAGCATACAGATGACAACCCATTCCATAGTTTCAGGCCTATGAGAAACCCATAAGCAGGCATGGGGGCAATCAGGAGAAAGCTAGACTGAAAGCCTTTTTTAAAATAATAATACTTTGCTATATGTGGGGAGATTTACCCTTTGATACTTCTCTGGCATGCAACACCCTCGCTCAGTAACTAATTAGTGATTTGAACTATAGGTCAATATTTCAATTTAAAACTAGATGCCTACAGGTGACTATTAGATGCCTATTTCATACTGTATAATTCCAAAGGAAGGTGTGGTTAATATCAAGTTATATTCTTATTGTAATACTTATTGTACTAACATCTGAAGATGAATTGGATTCTCTTCCCCTTTTGAATGGAAATTAATAATTCATTTCCTCTTGACTGATTGCAGGTTGCACAGCTGTTATTATGTGTTTACAAGATTCCTTCTAATATGGAAACCACTGCTGTTTAACACAGATGACTATAATGCTTAAAATTTACTTTTCTATTTACTTAATGGATTTTTTAAAATCTACAATAAAGATGCTGGAAGAATTAGAGTTAAGTGTATTACACCAAACTGAAATAGTTACTTTAATTTTTGTTCTGATTACTTAAATTATTTAAACTAATCAGTAGTAATTGAGTATAAATAGAGGTAAGGAAAACTGCTCTGTAAGAATAAATCTCTGGCAAAATAAGTATCTAACATGTACACCTTTTCAGATGGGAATATTCAGGCTTCTAATTAGCCATTTCCTGGCTGTACAGGACAAGTAAAATTTGTCTCTAGATGACTATACGGGCAGGCACTGAGGTTTAATGTAGCAACCGCAGTACTCAGCCTTTATTTCTCCTGCTACAGATGCAGAGGAGTATGCTATGGCTGTTGCATCAGCTTAGTCTCTCTCTCTTCTGTAGGACATGAAACACAGAGCTAGTTCCACCTGCACAAATATCTCCGCAACCCAGAACTGCACGTGTAAGGAATCAGTTCATACTACCTGAACACTCACAGGTTATATGATCCTGAATGAATTATTTGTATATTATACTGCCCAGGCAAGTAGACCTTCAACAGAAGGGTTATTTGCTGAAGTGTCAGTATTTTCTATCAATCAAAATCTACCATACGCAGTGACAACCTAGTCTAGGGACAGCAGTGTTTCACCAAGCTAATTTCCTGCAACAACTCATGCCAGTACAACGATGCCTTTAAACTAAAGCAGGTCAGGTATTATTCCTGTCCCGCTATCCGTCATGACCCATAAAATTGAGATGGTATCGGGGAATTTTTAGCAGCTTCCAGAAGTATCTGAAAGACATCTACTGCTGCGGAGGCCCGTATGACCAATACCCTTGCTGGTTCAGTGGGGGAAGGCTTCTCTTAAATACAAGCTATGGCACGAACAGTGGTTTTTAAAATCTGGTATATGCCATATAATTATTGTGTGCCATGACACAAAGGTCTCTGGGAGATGAATTGTTGTGACTTGGGGAACATTTATGGCCCTAACAGATCTAGAAAAGCCAGAACAAATTAGGTGAGCTCCTGAGTACCATGGCCCAGACTCTTCAAAAATCACTGCCAAACCTTATCTAGGTAACAGAAAGCTTCCAATTCCAGATCCACAGCAGATTTGGAAAAATCATGTTAATATGCACAGATACAAAAACATATATTCCCTTACAATTTTAAAATCTAAGACTGATACTAGATTATATTAGTGGTAAAAACAGGGATTTCGCTAATTCTTTTGATAACAAGTTACTCCTAAATACTGCTAAATGCAGTACAGTATATCCTTTAAACTCTCTCTCTCTCTCCCCACACACACACACACATACACGAATGATTTTTTAAATTGTGCATTTCTTTGTATTATATTTGGCATGAAATTTCTTATAGAATAATTCCATCCTGAACTTGACTTTAATATTGAAGTCAACTGTTTCCAAGTCTGCATATTACTGCATTCAGATAACAAAGGCACAAGGGGGAAAAAACTTGTTTGCTATACTAAATAAGTTAAAAGCTAGATCAGTGGCTATTCTTTAGATCAATACAAATATGGTCTTTAGATATCCACTAAACAAAGATTATTATGGATAGAGAAAAGCTTAAACTAACATTCATCACAGTGAGATTTCTTTAAATGTTACAATAATCTGTTATTTAGCTGAACCACTAAAGTTGGTTCAGACAATAGAATATCCTATTGTAATTTTTGAATAATGTAGATATCATTTGTAATAGAACAGATATTTCCAAAATACTGGTAAAACCTATTGGTTGCTTTAAAGTTGTTTAACATATCATTTCCAAGAAGTAATTGACCTGGGAAATATTACACTGTGTCACCTAACTGTTCTTTCTGCAAGCATTAACTTGGAATAATCCAAACAAAACATGCATAAGAAAATAAATTAATCTAACGTTATAGACATAAAATATCAAAGGAGTATTCTGAAACTCCAAATTAAAATTCTTAAATTGTGTATAGGTGCTAGGGACAAATTTAAAACTAAATGTTGACATGGGATTATTATCATCAGAAGGCCATCACATTTTTACCATAATTTATACAGTATTCCGTTTTTCATATATTGTCCAAATTTCTTTAGAAGACTGGTTAGAGAAGAAAAATTTATAAAGTCCAACTACTCCTTTTAACTGCAAGAATAGAAGCCATGTTTATGATATTGCTATTTATTTGAAAATACTTACAGGTAGAAAAGGCAAGTAAGTCTTACAAATAAGAATGAATTTCTTTTATAAAATTCCAAATACATTTAATATATTTATATTTATATGTCACATATTGACATACAGTAAAGGTAAAGGTTCCCCCACAAAGTCGTGTCCGACTCTAGGGGCCGGTGCTCATCTCCGTTTGTTAGCCAAAGAGCCAGCATTGTCTGAAGACGCTTCCACGGTCATGTGGCCGGCATGACACGCACGGAACACTGTTACCTACCCACCAAAGTGGTACCTATTTATCTACTTGCATTTACATGCTTTCAAATTGCTAGGCTGGCAAGAGCTGGGGCGAGTGTGGGAGCTCACTCTGTCACGCGGGGCTAGGGTCTCGAACCTCCGAACTTGCAACCTTCCGATTGACAAGCCTGGCATCTTAACCACTGAGCCACTGTGCCCCTAGTTGACATACAGTATATAACAAAATACCATTTACTACTATAATATACTAAAATATGTCATATATATCTCCTTTAATTCTGATTCAACTATATCAATTGAATTCAAAAATCCCACACTAATGTTTTTTTTATAAAACAAGCGGCAACATATAATGTTATATTATGATGTTATGATGTTACAGTAGAGAACCTCTATTGTAACATCTCAGATCCAAAATGGACTGAAAGGCTGTCACATCCAATAACGTAACCAACCTCACTGCTCTAAATCAACAAAATCTACACCAGCTGACATTGTTGATCATGAGCAAAGTGCAATAGTGGCAAGTATTTATCAGCAGTAAATTGCCTGCACAAAACATAACCTGAAGGAAACAGAACATATGCTACAAGACAAGTCAGTCTTTCATAACCTCACATCTAAAATGCTATCCAGCATTTCCAACTTGCTTTAGTGATCGTTGGGAGCAGATTTTTTGGGTCCTTCCCTGAGTGGACACACTTCCACTGCAGAAGCAGCCTCCACTGTCTATTCTGTATGCTCTTGCTCTCTCTTGGTCTATCTGTACAACTGAAATAACTTTTCAAGGTAGCCATTATCCTGCATGAATTCATTTAATACTCTTGGAAAGCCAACTATGTTGGCAGCCATGACATCCTGGGGTATCAAGTTCTGCAATTCAATTATACATAGTATGTGGTTTCTTTTTTATATCCAGAATTTCCCATAATTAAGTTTTATCCAGGATCAGATACAATCTTCCTCAACTTTCTCCACACCATGCATAATTACATATACCTCGACTTTTGTTTTACAGTAAATATTGCCAAAACAGCATCTCTTATTTTGGGACTCCTTCAAGTTCCCAAGTTGTTTTGTTTGCTTTTTCTTTTCCCTGTTCCAACTCTTTAGTACCATTCTTGAGATATATGGAACATAACTCTGCAGAATCTTCCAAGTATGGTTGTACCACAGGATTATATAAGGATATTACAATGTTGGCAATTTTATTTCATTTTCAGTCCCCTCCCCACACTGGCATGAGGAGAGGTGGGTCTCAGCTGGTCAGTTTGTTGTGTTGCAACCTCCTCAGCAGGCTGGGAGGGTTGGGCTGTCTTTCATGGCACTTCCTCACAGGGCTAAGTTGGTTGTGCTATTCAAGTTTCTGGGGGTGAAGAAAACAGCTTCAGCGTGACTTTTAGGAGGACAGGGAGGAACAGTTTTGGTCTGGCTGCAGCCATACTAGTCAAGAGGTTTCAGTTCAGTCCTTTTGACATGCAGAGGGGTGGTTTAAAAAAGTATGAAACCATGGACCACTCTTGGAAGAGCTGTCCTTCTTGACAAAGAAAGTTGGTATAGAGGCAGGTTGTGATCAAGAAACTTTTTCAAACAAGTCTATGAAGGTTCTCAGTCATCCAGGTGGAATTGTCTGTAGCTTGAATCATGTCAACTGGATTTCTATTTTCTTAGTAGAAACGTTTTGCTCCTTATCCAAGGAGCTTCTTCAGTCTGAGCAAAGTTGGTAAGGGAATCCTAAATATGTTCCTAGGTAGCTGTGTGACCTTACACCTGGGGCTAGGTCATGGTTATATTGAGATGTAATTTTTAAGTCCTTTTATCATCTAAAGGAGGGTCGTTAAAATCACCATGCTGCTGTTGAGCTTCAACAGAAGCTCAACAGCAGCATGGTGATTTTAACGACCCTCCTTTAGATGATAAAAGGACTTAAAAATTACATCTCAATATAACCATGACCTAGCCCCAGGTGTAAGGTCACACAGCTCCCTAGGAACATATTTAGGATTCCCTTACCAACTTTGCTCAGACTGAAGAAGCTCCTTGGATAAGGAGCAAAACGTTTCTACTAAGAAAATAGAAATCCAGTTGACATGATTCAAGCTACAGATTTTTCAAACAAGCCAACTCTTGGGTGGAATAGGATATTGGGGTATAGCAGGGATCTCAGCTCGTAGAATGAAGGTAATAGTCCAATCACGGAAATGTAGCAATGGGTTAGCCTCATTTCTAAATACATCAACAAAGTCATAATATTTTATCGGTACTATAGGAGGACTGACCTAAGGAGGAATAGTGATGGGGCCTTAATGCCGGTTACAGTTGACACTTTTGTGATGTAAACAACAGTCGCTTGATTCCAGTGAATGTGATGATTGTGTGTCTAGCCATTCCATCCCATGGCAATGGAAAGATGAAGGAAGAAGTTAAATACAACTTCAATATTTCCAGATGGTCATCAAGGATGAGCTGAAGAGGAGTAGCACATTCAGTAATGGAACTAGATCAGAGAAGACTTCCATTGATGGTTTTAACATGAATAGGATATTCTATTGTCTGAGTGGGTAAGGCAAATTGCTATACAGTGTCTTTTATTAATGAAAGTAGCTACTGCACCTGATTCTAATAGTGCAGAAGGATGTACTTCAAGCAAGTTGGAGGATATAAAAACTCAGGCAAAATACATGTTGTTTCTTGGTGTTAGATACCTGAGCTTCCTTCAGTTGCTGGATGGCCCCTTCTGAACTCCTGAAAAGGAACCTTGTTTCATTTCCCAAATTCTCAAACATGGAACAATTAACATTCTCAATGGCAACATGTCCCTTAATTCCACAGGTGTGGCACTTCACAGCTGAGCCAGGGGGAGAAAGTTTAACAGGGAGGCAAGTGCTAAGTGACCTGTAAGTAAAGGTAAAGGTTCCCCCCGCACATTTGTGCAGTCGTGTCCGACTCTAGGGGCCGGTGCTCATCTCCGTTTGTTAGCCGAAGAGCCAGCGTTGTCCGAAGACGCTTCCACGGTCATGTGGCCGGCATGACACACGTGGAACGCTGTTACCTACCCACCGAAGTGGTACCTATTAATCTACTTGCATTTGCATGCTTTCGAATTGCTAGGTTGGCAAGAGCTGGAGCTAGTGCGGGAGCTCACTCCGCATGCATGCAGGGCTAGGGATTCGAACCTCCGAACTTGCGATCTTCTGATCGACAAGCCTGGCGTCTTACCCACTGAGCCACCACGCCCCCTTAAGTGACCTGAGGTACCTCCATAAAGGCATAAAGACATCTATGTTGTTTTGCTGTAAATGACATGGGGATTCTAATTGGTTCCAATCGTGAGAAGCATCCAAGGTATCAGGACAGAAAAGGAAATGGATGTTGAAAGGGTATAAATGTCTTCTCTTTCCCATTCCCTGTGCGTCTCAGTACTTTTCGCTTTCTCTCTATTATCACACAGCATTGAAACAGACCCTTTAAATTGTCCAGTGTTCCTTGCAAACTAGTTTATCTTGTGATTCATTAGTCAGACCTTCCCAAAATTGATCTACTAAAGCTAAGTCATTCCAGCCACCATCCCTAGCATGCAGTTAAATTTCCATTATATACTCTTCCATGCTCTGCACTTACCCTAGCGCATTCAGCAAATCTCCTACTGCAGCACTAACTTTTCCAGCAGAGTCATCAAAGGCAGCTCTAAATCTCTATGTAAAATTGATGTACTGTAGAAACCGGGAGACTGTGGGTTCTATTCCCACCTTGGGCATGAAGCCAGCTGGTGACCTTGTGCCAATCATTTTCTCTCAGCCCTAGGAAGGAGACAATGGCAAACTACTTCTGAACCTTGCAACAACCATTATGAGGTCACTGTTGTCCATGTAAGGTGCTTTCCCTATGTCCTAGAACCCGTTTCTCTTAAACAAACTGACAGACGCTAGTTTGCTAAGCAGTAAAGGTTTATTCCGGAACATGGAGGTTGACACTTAGAAAGACTGGAATGAATGCATTTCGTAAGGTACAGTATTTTTATCCCTTCCCCTCCCCATTGTCCATGCGGATGACACGTGTTGTGCTCAGGCATTCCGGTACTCAGACAGTCGTTCCGGAGAAGGTGCAGATCACTTTCACGTGTTAGCTGTTAATTGCTTTCCGCCCGCGCTGTTATCTCTTTCTGTGTCAGTTTCTTTCTCCCCTTAATACACAAGACTGGCTGAATGGCAGAGGTCTGCCAGAACTCTGACATGCTACCGGCCCAAGATTCTCTACCCCCTACCATGATCTAATTAATTTTATTTACACAAGTCATCTTGTTCTTTCTTTATCTGAAACGATAAAACATGATATTTAGTTAGCACCACCCATTTCAATGGGGTTTCCCAGGGAATTCCCTATGAAAATTCCTGATGAGAGTTGGGGCATGAGTGTGATTCGAGTTGACCCATTTTTTGTGCCCGATCGGCAGATGCTGCCGTTTTACTAGGTACTGCAGTTGCCCTTTATGATGCCGGGAGTCTAGAATTTTATCAATTTCGAAGTGTGGTTCCCCATTGACTAGTAATGGGGCTGGTTCTGGCGATTCAGGGTGCCACTGTTCTGATGGGTTATATCGTTTCAACAAGCTGATATGGAACATGGGGTGTACTCTCTTCAGTGCTTTGGGAAGCTGCAGTTTAACCGCCACTGGGTTGATTACTGCAATAATGGGGAATGGTCCGATGTATTTCGGGGCTAGCTTTCTAGATGGTTGTGTGGTGCGTGAATTTTTTGTGGAGAGGTACACTTTGTCCCCTACTCTTAACTCCCATTCCGCTGTCCTTCTACGGTCTGCATATTTCTTATAATTAGCTTTGGCTTCCTGCAATGTTTTTACCATGATCGGCCAATTGTTGTTGATCTTTGCGATCCATTCGTCCGCCCATAATGGGGCGGCAACTTCCGTCACTTGGGTCAGTGACAGTTCAGGGATAGTTATAAAATCCTGACCCGTGGCTATTTTAAATGGCGAAAATCCCGTACTTTGGTGTACCGCATTATTGTAGGCTACCTCAGCAAAAGGTAAAAGTTCAGCCCAATCGTTCTGTTGGTAGCTGATGTAACACCGCAAGTACTGCTCAAGTATTGAGTTAAGGCATTCAGATGAACCATCTGTGCACGGATGGAAAGCACTACTTAATCCCTGTTCAGATCCAATTAATTTCAAAAATGCTTTCCAGAATTTGCAGGTAAAGGTACTGCCGCGATCGCTGATGATGCGTTCGGGCATTCCGTGAGCTCTGTAGATGTGCTGCATGAATAACTTGGCCAACTTAGGTGCGTTGGGGATCCCATTGCAAGCAATGAAATGTGCTTGTTTAGAGAATAAATCTGTGACTACCCAAATCGCCGTTTTCTTTTTGCTCATGGGCAAATCTACAATGAAATCCATGGTGATTTGCTTCCATGGCTGTGTTGGGCTAGCTACTGGCTGAACTAACCCTGTGGGTTTTCCCAATACCCGTTTCGCTGTAGCGCATACCGGGCAAGAAGCTACATAAGTTTTTACATCCTTGCGCAGTGTTGGCCACCAGAATTTGAGCCTAACCAAATGGATGGTTTTGACAAACCCGAAATGCCCTGCTGTTTTGTGGTCGTGGTTTCTAGCTAGCACTCCTTTTCGTAATCCTTCCGGGACGTACACCTTCCCATCCTTCCACCACAGCCCATTGCTTTCCTGTAAGGTTTGATTATTCTCTCCCCACCATGCATCCTTCTGTGTTTCCTCTCGTAACTCATTTTCAAAGGGGTTTCCCTCTAAACTCTCTTTGGCTCTGCTCTGTGTGATCGCTAAATTTCCTTCTAGCCTGTCAGTCTGACTAGACTGCTTCAGGTCCTCTTCTGTCTGCGTCTGTGTGTATGTCTGTGTGGGTAAGAGTGTTTCAATAATTCCCTCTACCTTGCCATCGTGTTGTGGGAGACGTGACAGGGCATCAGCCAGGTAGTTCTTACCCCCTGGGAAATATTGTAAGGTGAAATTAAATCGGCTGAAGAATTCCGCCCAACGTAGCTGTTTGGGGTTTAATTTCCTAGGGGATTTGAGTGCTTCCAAGTTTTTGTGATCCGTCCATACCTGAAATGGAACGGATGCCCCCTCCAAAAGGTGTTGCCATGTTCCTAGTGCGTGCTTGACCGCAAATGCTTCCTTCTCCCACACATGCCATCTTTTCTCAGTTTCGCTAAACTTTTTGGATATGTATGCACATGGCCTCAACTTCTTATTCTCATCAAATTGTAGTAATATTGACCCAATGGCATTGTGTGAAGCGTCTGTGTGAATTATGAATTGCTTTTCTACTTCCGGGTGTTTTAATATGGGCTCCTCCGTGAATAACGCCTTTAAACTATCGAATGCTTCCTGGCATTCAGGGGTCCAAGTTATCTTTGTACTGGGCATTTTAACTTTTACCCCCGTTCCTTTGCCTTTAGTTTTCAGTAAGTCAGTGAGGGGCAATGCGATCTGTGCGAAATTCTGAATGAATTGCCTATAGAACCCCGCAAACCCCAGAAACGCCTGAAATTGTCTACGGGTTCGGGGGGGGGGTTTCCCACCCCAATACAGCTTGTACTTTTGCAGGATCCATTTCAATTCCTCTGTGAGAAATCCGGTATCCTAGAAAGTCTAAGCTGTCTTTGTGGAATTCGCACTTCTCCAATTTAACATACAATTTAGCCTCCAATAGTTTTTCTAAAACCTTTTGAACCAATGCCACATGTTCCTCCATATTATCTGAAAATATCAAAATATCATCTAAATATACAACCACTCCCTTGTACGAGAACTCATAAAGGACCTCATTGATTAACCTCATGAAGATGCCCGGCCCTCCTGCGATCCCGAATGGGAGGATCCGGTATTGGAACGAGCCCAGCGGGCAATTAAAAGCCGTTTTCCATTCATCACCCTCCCGTATGCGTACCCAGTAGTATGCCTCCCGCACATCCAATTTCGTGAAAATTTTTCCCTTTGCTAATTGTGCTAGCATGTCTTTCAATAATGGCAGGGGGTATCGATTAGTTACTGAAATAGCATTCAACCCCCTGTAGTCCGTACACAGACAGTGTGATCCATCCTTTTTCTTTCGAAAGAGGACAGGAGCTGCTGGGGCGAATTCGCCGGTTCTATGAACCCTCGAGCCAAATTTTTATCGATGAATTTACGTAATTCCATTAATTCTTTCTGAGTCATCGCATACATTTTAGGCTTAGGAAAAGGCGCCCCCAGAATGAGTTCAAATGCCGCATCCGACTCCCTGTGAGGAGGCAATTGCTCGCATTCCTGTTCACTAAAAACCTCAGCCACAGGGTTATAGTTCTCAGGTATGTTGCACGCCCTTTCCTCCCCGTCCGGTTCCCAATGCTCGATCCCTGTCGCCCCCAGTTCCAGGTTGAGTGGTCCCAGGTCATCGTTTACCCCCAGATAGGACCCATCAATAAAGTCAATTTCCCCCGAAGCCCAGTCAACCCGGGGATTCCTTGCTTTTAGCCATCTTAACCCTAACACAATGTGACGCGTTGCAATTGGAGCCACAATAAAACGTAAAGTCTCTATATGAGTGCCCACAGACATTTGTATGTCTTCTGTGAAGTGTTCAATTGGCCCTCCTTTCATCTCTGACCCATCCAGCTGGCAAAATGTGATGGGAGTGTTTAATTTGAGCAGTTTAAGCCCCAATTTGCTCGCTACTGCTGGGTGCATCAGACATCGGGAGCACCCAGAGTCCAGCATAGCCACCCCCCACAGTTGTTCCCTCCCATCCAATGTTTGTAATTTTACCTTAATGTTCATTGTAGGGCATTTGCTGCCAACTTCCCAACCGTTGCGCCCCATGTTGAAGACCTGTCCCACGGTGCTCTTTAGAACAGGCCGTTGGCGTTTCCCGCTGGCGTGAATTCAACCTCTGATGAGTCGCTGTCATCTTCCAAGTACTGTGGGATTTGTCTTTCTTCTATTGCTGCCGCTGCTCCTTTGCGCTTTATGATTGTTGGTTTGTCACCTTTGCTGTCTGCCGGTTTCCTCATAGGTGGCTTGTCTCTGAAAGGAGTCTTGTCTTGAGGGCAATTGCTTATTCGGTGTTCCTCCTTGCCGCAACGAAAGCATAGTCCTTCTTTCGTTCGCCGTTCTTTCTCTTCCTCCCAATTTCTTTGCTTGATATCTCTGCGGGGGTTATGTGTGTGTCCTCCTTTTTTTTCCCGCAGGGTGTGGAAATTTCTGATAGTTTGCAATTGCATTTGGCTATGTTCCACTTTCGCTGCCAGCTGAATCCACCCCTCTAGGGTGTCGGGATCACCTCTCCCGATTGCAAGTTCAATTAAGTCCTGTCGCAATCCATACTGCAAATATTCAATTTGGAATGCTTCAGGCCAATCTGGCAATTTGCTCAATATTTTCTTAAAGTCCATGGCATATTCAGCCACTGTCCTATTGCCTTGTCTCAGATTCTGTAACCTCACCCTCGCTGACATTTTAGATAAAGTGTCCTCAAATCTTTTGCGGAGGGCGTAAATAAATTTTCTAAAATCTTGTAGCTCACTAGCCCTGGCATCATACATAACCACCAGCCAGTCAGCCGCCTCCCCTTCCAATAAGCTGGAGACATACCATACCTTTGCCTCTTCTGTTTGGAACGTGTCCTCGAATTCCCCCATGAAGCCTCGCACGTGCATTAAGAAGCAGGCAAGTTTTTTGGGGTCCCCATCAAATTTCATCTTTAATTCACTTATTCCCGCCGGTGCATTTATGCGAGGTAGGGTTCGGCGCCGTCCATAAATTGGTGTCAGTTGCGGCTGACTGTAAGCGCGTGGTTCCTCTTCCTCCTCTTCGTCCTCAGCACTGGATTCCGTGAGTTCTTCCTCCCCCTCTGAGGTCGATGGGCTCACATTTTCTTCTTTTTCCCTGTGTCCTTCCAGGGTGCGCAAAATCCTTTCCATAACTAGTCCCATAGAGTCCAATTTTTTGTTCATTGTTTCCATATCCAGGTCCACGCGTGACAGCTTTTCCTCGATTGCCCCAATGCGCTGTGTTGGGGTGACTCGCTTCTTAGTTCGCTTTCCCCCTTTCTCTTCTAGCCCTTCTCCAACCTCAAATGACCAGTCCGCCAGCCGGGTCTTGCTAGCTTTGAGAGTGGAAGGGGTTTTATTTACCTCTTTCCCTTTGGTTTTCCGTGTCTTCTTGCTGTCGGTGGTTTCGATGGAGGGTTCCGCCACTCGCTGCGCTGCTCTCTCCATCCTCTGGACTGCAGATGTGCTGGGTATGGCCACCTCTGTGGTCGCCGGTGCTGCCCCAGCCTGTTCCATTCCGTTCGCCCGTTGGCAACTTTTTCGCTGGTCACGTCACCACTTTCGCTGGTCACGTCACCACTTTCGACCGGGGAACTCACTGATTCCTCGGAGTAGTCCTCAGGATACGTGGTGAAATTTTGATTCCAGTCTTTATGTAAGGTGCTTTCCCTATGTCCTAGAACCCGTTTCTCTTAAACAACTGACAGACACTAGTTTGCTAAGCAGTAAAGGTTTATTCCGGTACATGGAGGTTGACACTTAGAAAGACTGGAATGAATGCATTTCGTAAGGTACAGTATTTTTATCCCTTCCCCTCCCCATTGTCCATGAGGATGACACGTGTTGTGCTCAGGCATTCCGGTACTCAGACAGTCGTTCCGGAGAAGGTGCAGATCACTTTCACGCGTTAGCTGTTAATTGCTTTCCGCCCGCGCTGTTATCTCTTTCTGTGTCAGTTTCTTTCTCCCCTTAATACACAAGACTGTCTTGTCCAAAGTATTTTGGAAATGTTTATTCTCATTCCCTGCGTCAGAGAATTTCATCACACTGAATCACAAGAGAAGCTGTATCTTTTTTAGATTTGTAGCTTGTTTGAAATTAAGTGCATCCGCCCAGAATGCCCTTCTTATGTCTCCTACATACTTTGTATCAGGTAATAACAATATTGGCTGCTTCTCCTTACTTTATCAGGTTTCTGTTATACCTATGTTCTTTTTAAAAAAAAAACATTCACCCCTAATAACAGCAGATCTGTAATCTTACTTTACCCTGCATTTCAATGGGAGTAATTCTAGCTTTTGTCTAAACATAAAATTGAAATAAACAGGTAAATAGCTATTGGGGCACAAAAATCCCCAATAAATATTTTTTGTTGAATAATTCACATTATGAAATCATTATTTCTCTTTAGCACCAGGTTTTTCATGGCAACTGAAAGGGCACGTTCTCAAATGTTGACATCTCAAATATTGTAGTATTATTGGACTATTTCCATGTTCACACCAGTACATTGAGCATAGCATCAGTGGATATGCAGCCATACATAAATTTTATGTTTTCTAGATTACCAATAAAATGTTTCCTCTTCATATAAAATTAAAGTATTTTTTCATATTAGAATATTAAGGCTGCACTCAACATTTAACATTACATGTTTCAAGCACTCTGCCTTATTATGTATGCATATGCATATGCATATGCAAATGCATGTACAGCACACACACACACACAGATGTGTGTGTGTGTGTGTGTTGTTTTCCAAACAAGCTAATATATTATCCTGGTTTCTTCAGGTAAATCATAATTAAGACTTATCAGAATGCTTTTTTTTAATCTGTTCAATTGTGTCCGATTCTCAGAGACTGCCTGGACAAGTCCCTGCAGTTTTCTTGGCAAGGTTGTTCAGAAGTGGTTTGCCATTGTCTCCTACCTAGGGCTGAGAGAAAATGATTGGCCCAAGGTCACCAGCTGGCTTCGTGCCCAAGGTAGGACTAGAACTCACAGTTTCTAGCCTGATGCCTTAACCACTACACCAAACTGGCTCTCATATCAGAATACTTAGTTCAAGCTTAATGATATACTAGTTAATTAAAAGAAAAACAAATGGTTGATTCCTTCCTTGCAATTTTCTGCTGTAGACACAAGAGGGAAAGCGGTGGTCCCAATGAGTTCATCCTATTAACTCAAAACTCCCTTTGTAGGGAGAAGTAACATTATGCTGAGGACAGCTTCCAAATGTTAACCTATATAATCAGTATTAAGTATATACATGTATCAGTTGAAGAAAAACTATCATTTATGACACATAACTTTTAATAGCATGATCAAAATTATTCTTCAAAGATGAATATAAATCTAGGAGATGTCCTTCTAAAAACCTAATGATTAAAATAAAAAGAAACTAAATAATTTTGTCTATATTTATCATTATCAGAAATTAATACAGTTTTAAAACTGAGCTCATCCGTTTTAATATCAACTCAGCATGATTCAAAGATCAAGACAAGAACCATTTCCCAAATTCTCCCAACATCCATTTAGATCCCATTTTACAAAACTCTGCAGACTTTAGTACCAATTTTGATAACAAAATGCAGGTGGAGAGCGCCAAGCAAAAAGCCTTTTGTCTAAGAAGACAGCCAGGTGAAAATTGGCTTGTAACTATTGTATTCAAGTAACAATCTGAACAGTTTGTAAATATGTTTTGAATCTAGGGAAGGAGCTTTTAACACATTTAATGCATGTTTATTCCTGTTTTGTTTAACAAGTGAAGTTTTTTTATAGTTAAGCAGTTGTAATACACATAACATTTCATTGAAAAGTGTAAAACACAATGACATATAAGTAATGACCCAATATTACAGCTTGAATGTTTGGCTTCCTGTACTTCAATGTAAGTATCATGAAGTATATAGATAGAGCTGTTTACATTCAATTGTTAGCCCTTTCTAATACCTAATTTGAGTGAAATGGCTTTTATATTCATTAATGCTTTAAATTTTAAAGAAATTACTTTTAAATTCGGTAAAATATAAAGCAATAAGCATGCACAAGAAGAAGTAATTCCAGTTAATACTCTAGACACAAAATATATCACCAAACTACTCCTCTTATAACCAGAAAGGTTACATTTCTTTCACTCAAAAAAGAAGAAGAAAAAGAAGAAGGGTACTACCTACTTAATAAACAGAAAACCGTAACAGGGCTATTCTATGCACACATATGTAAAACAAAGCTTTTAAAATGTATTAAGGCTTAACTTTCTAATAATCATGCAAAATAATCCATTTCACAGCTACAATCCAACACAGAATTAAGCATGCTTAAGCTGATTGATTTCAGGTTTTAAGGACACTAAAGATCCAACCCATTGTACACACTTACCTCAGAGTAAACCCCACTGAACTCAATGGGACTTACTTCTGAGAAACTATGTACTCTATTGTATTGTATCAGACCAGTGTTTCTCAATCTCAGCAATTTTAAGATTATTAGACTAAGAACTAAATTATGTAAATATGCATAATTCTTCTCATTTTCCCAGCACAATAGTTGTGCTTAGATGTGTGTGTTAAAATAAAATATAAATAGAATAAGAGGTTTCTTTCACCTTCACATGGTGTCTTTCTCATGCAGACCTCAGATTTCCACATTTGTATCCCTTTAAAGGATTTGATATGCAGGGAAAAAAGAAAGGATGGTAAACATTTCAGTTCAGAGATCAGTTCTGGCTGCCACATTCCATGTGCTACCACTATCCAAACCCCATACCTTTCACGGATGTGTTGGGTGGTGGTCCTTCCATACGCAGGTTCCACGGAGGATCCCCTTGATTAGCAAAGTCCCTCATCTTCAAATAGCTAATTGTTAATCGGATGATAGATGCCTTGTCAAGCTGGCTGGTGATGGCAGCAGGGAGTGGCAACAATTTGGCCAACTCGTAGAATTCAAAATTTTCTTTTCCTCTTCGAGAACGAGCAGCATCTCGGGATTTTTCCTTTCTCAAGGCTTGTAAACTGAAGAAAAGAAGAGAGCAAGATGTTCATTAGTATTATATTTTCTCTGACAGAGCCACTGTACAAACATATCCTGCCAGCACTGTCTAAATATAGACGTGTAAGATATATATGCATATATATTTCAGGATATATATGAACGCTTCTCTGTTTTATGAACATCATTAGTAATCTATTTATTCTTACAAGAGCCATGCTGGACTAAACCCCAAAGGGTCATCTTCTGAATTGTATGTATAAACAGACTCAGGTAGCAGTGCAAATGTGCAGGGTTGTCATTTCGATCCTGTAATGGATTGGACCAGGGCTTAACAATTGGAGCTGAATCCCACCCAGAAGAAATTTCAATTAATGTTGTGTCCCAGATCCATGAAGGGACTAAATATTTTGCACTGGATGGACTGGAGTCTCACTGAAAAAGCAAATACAAAGCTTGGGAATACTGCTGGAATATCATTACAGCCTCAGAGGCTCAGATCACGTTTAACAGTTTTGGCCGGCCTGCCAGGCCAAATTACAATTACAGATTACAAGCTGGCCAGAGTAGTTCATACAGTCTAAGACTAGAACTAGACTATGTCATAAACACTAATTAGAAATAGCACTTCACTGGAGTTAAAATGTGCTGGTTGAAAATACATTTCTATTCTGAGAGTTGCATTCCATCACTGGAGACTGCAATTGTGTAGGGATATAAGAGGGAGCCTTCTTGATTGTCACATCATTGTTATGTACGACTGTCTCCCAGGAGGCTAAGTTAGAGCCAATATTGGCTTTATTTTGAAGTGGGAAATTGGATTTTCACCTATGCTTCGTATTTCAGTGACTGCAGCTTGACTCCTATTCTGTTTTTATATAATTTTTGTTTTTTAAAATGCATTTATAATATTTATTGAAAGGTTATAAATATCTTAACAAAAATAAATGGTATCTGGATAGGTTTCTCACAATAGCCAATGGAAAGCCCACAAGGAAGACACAAAGCAACACTTATTAACTCCAGCAACTGGTATTAGAAACCTATTGCCTCCTTTACTGGAAGTAATATATGATAGTCATAATTAATAATCCCATCTTCCATGAATTAATGTCATCCCTTTTTAAAATTCTTCCATAGAATAAGATAACAAATTACACATGCTAACTATACTTTCTGTGAAGAAATACTTTCTTTTATCTGTCCTATATCATACATTGGTTTATATACCCCTATAATGTTCCTCTTCCCCACATTTTTAATAAATATTTAAAAAGCCTTTTCTATTTCCTTTCTTTTCTGTGTCGTTCACAATTGTACAATATCATTTTTGAGGTGCGGCAACCTGAACTGTAGACAATATTCTACTGTAAGTGGGGTTGCACAAGACATTTTCATTGAGCTTTCTGTTATCGTCCTGCCAAAATCCCATTTTAGAAGAAAACTTGTGTTAGTCTATGCTGGCAAAAAATGATAATTTTTACTTTATGCCTTTTAATAAAATTTGTTATTTGGAAAAGGTGCAACAAGATTCCTTCTGATTTTCTGCTAAGATCACTTTTTGATCAGTCATAACTAGCCCAGATCCATCAGTACATATTTGAATTTAGAAATTTCTTGTTCTTATGTGTGTCACTTTAAACTAGTTTTCACTGAACTATGTTACCATTTTAATGTCCATTTCTCCAGCTGCGAGAAATCTTAGAATTCTCCATCATCCCTTTTTTTTTTGAATCATTCATAATAATTTGATATCATCTTCAGATTTGGCCAACTCACTACTCAATTCAAACTCCAGATTATTTATGAACGAATTAAAAAAGAACCAGTTCCAATACAGTAACTGTCATAATAGATGAAATCTTGTTTTGTCCAAATGCATAATGCTGGTTTCATTATTAGGTCTAATCGATTTTGCTATTACAATTAGCTTTACACTCTAGTTCTTTAATTCTTACAGTGTACTTAGAGCAATTTAGTGTATTAAATCTTATGGGTATTAATCAAGCTGTATCGGTGTTTATCATCTCCATTTACTTACAAAATACAGCCCCATGTCATATCACTTATTTTTTAATATAAGTCTGAAATAATATGTTATTCATGCAAAGATCTCAAATTCAGTCATTTACATCTCCAGATAGAACCAGGAAATACTGCACCTGTTTCAAAAACCCTGGAGAACTACTCTGTGTCCGTAAACACTGAACTGCATGGCCCAATATGTCTATGCATGGCCCAATGATTCGGTCTGCTATAAGGCAGCTTCTTATGTTCTTCTCCTAATGGACTAGGCACCCATACGCCAAATTAAAGAGCCTTTCTGTCAGATCCAGAATGAAATACATCACACAATCCATGAGAAGAAATTACCGTGTAATCATTGAAACTTTCCCCCAAACCTTTTTCCTTCTTGACTCCATGTGACTGCTATATTATGCCTACAGTATCCCTTTCCTCTTGCCAACCTAGCAATTCGAAAGCATGCGAATACAAGTAGATGAATAGCTACCACTTCAGTGGGATGGTAACAGCGTTCCGCGTGCGTCATACGGCCACATGACCGTGGAAGCGTCTTCGGACAACGCTGACTCTTCGGCTAACAAATGGAGATGAGCACCGGCCCCTAGAGTCGGACACGACTGCACAAATGTGCGGGGGGAACCTTTACCTTTACCCTTTTAATAGTTCCTCTTTTCTATACAACAGTGGTCTACACTACTAGAGAAGTAGGAGAAGTTCTGTATCTTACTTGGTGCATGTTAGACTGCACTCTCATTTTATATGTAGCTCAGTTTTAACAATGTCTGAAGCAAGACCCATTGAGTTTAAAGGGCTTTATTCCAAAGTGTTCCACAGCCTTTACATTTTCCCAGTGCAGTCTGCAGCAAGTTTCACTTATGCTAAAATGCCAACATGTGCATCACTGCACATGTGCCATGCTTATGTGCCTATATCCAAACATCTGATGCGAGTGAGTATGTCATGACATTTGCCCCCTGCAGATGATTATGTTCCCATATATAAACAAACCAATTTTAACTCAATTTCACCCCTTGAGAAACTCATTTTTAAAAGCAGATTCTTGCATATCATTACCACTGTTATACTCATTGCAACTGTTATGCTACAATTTTTGCATTACAACAATCGTGCTAACTCTGCCTTTTTAATATTCTATTTAACATTTTATTTCATACTGCTTCTTCATTTCAGAAAACATTCAACATTTACTTACTTATTCTTGAAATGAGAAGTATCACCCTACCTTATTACACACATCTTACCCAAAGTCTTTTGTAGTGGCAGCACTGTACTTGTAATAAATAGTGATTGGCTTGGAGGACTATAACCATAAAATAAGGCCCTAGAGGCTGAAAGGTTGTTCAGACTATGATATAATGGCAAAAGGCAGGGGGAATGACACAGCTTGTACATTAATCTAGTATCCATTTGCATTAGCTCCTATTAAAAGGCATAAAAAGCCAATGACGGCAGCCAGACCCACTTCTCCTTGTCCTCTAACTTTCAGGCAAGAGAACTGCAAGAGTAGCCCCCACAGTGCTGTGTTTTCTTTTACAGCACTAATCATCCTGCCTTGGCTGCTTCCCAATCCTCATCTTTTGTACGGAGGAACATGCAGAAATAGAGAAATTGAATCCAAAAAGGAAATACAGGGAAAAATCAGGAAAGGGATAAGTGGCTTGCTCTCCTCTCCTTAGGTATCCGCAAAGTAGCCGGATTCGACTCAAAGAAATGTTTAGTGTCAGAGAGTTTATGGAGTGTGACCCACAAAGACATAGAGGCCACAACATTTTCTTTATCAAGGTGCTTCACATCACTCTGAAGCCTTGTCCAGAAGTTCTGCTAGACATTAATTGTACATTAATCTAGTATCCATTTGCATTAGCTCCTATTAAAAGGCATAAAAAGCCAATGACGGCAGCCAGACCCACTTCTCCTTGTCCTTTTCCACATGCACAATGTGGCTTTTCCACATGCACAGAATCCTCTTTTGCCTACTGAAATTCCCAGGTAAGGCATAAGAAACAAGGAAAAGTAAAGCAGGGCGGACCCTTTTTTTTTAAAGGGGGTTTCTGAACTGCAAATCAGCTTCAAAGGGGTACTTTGCATTAACCTTTGTCAAAGCAAAACATCCATTCAAAGCTTTGCACAATCCTATTATTTATCACTGAAATTACTCCTCCGAGTACAGCATCTGAGCTTCTGCACTGGTAATGTCGCGCCAAAAACCAGATGCCTATCTTACTGAGAGAACAGAAAACATGAACCACGTACTGGTACCACCATCACAGGTCTGTATGAAGATTCTGTATTCTGTAGACTGTATTCTGTCTTCAGCTTAAAAAAGAAAAAAAAATCACAACTGACAGGAGTGATACCTGACAGTTTCTGGAACTGCTGACTCTTCAGAGTTATTGTGAAATCTAATGCCATCTTCTGTTTCTATATAGTATTGTGTGAGACGTATGTATGTATGTATGTATGTATGTATGTATGTATGTATGTAAAATGTAAGTAGTTCAGTGGGAATGGGTCAGCAGAGTATTATAAGGTTCTTTGTTAATTTTGCTACCACATACTAATATTGACATTCTTCTAGATTTCTGACAAGGAAAAAGATTTGGACTCAAGTGCTCAAATATTTATACAACCATATTTCTGTTTAATAAAAATGACTTTTTATCTTAAGAAAACAAATCTTGTTTCTTGAAAAGAAAGAAGTAAAAACCTTTCAGAATCCTTCTGTAAAGAAGGAACAACTAAGATCTGAGGAGAAGCCAAAGGACGGACAGACGGACGGACAGATGGATGCATTTCCGTACTCATTTGCTTAGGAGAATCTAGCACTGCAGAACTGTACTACTTATCAATTAATCTGGAATGCAGACTTAAAGAAAGAAGGTCTAGATTAAAAATTCAGCCATTAAAAATTCATCAAAGATTTCATCATTTTAACTTGCATTCCTTTGAACACCTGCTTACTTGTCAGATCTCTGGTCAGAGTTAACAGTAGAATCTATGGTTGCTACAGAATCTGTACCACTTTTGACATGAACTGCAAGGCAACACTTGTGGATTAGCAGTTTAAAGCAACATGAAGCAAAATAAAATCTGACAAACTATGTTGCTCTACCAAACTTTTCAGTGTAATTATTGGACAAATGTGAATGGCCCTTTGTGTCAATAAATGTTTTGAATGGGCGGGGATGAACATTTTTTCCCATACTATATCACTTTTGTCCAAAGGCAAAATTTAGGCAAATGTGTAAACAAATAGTATCTGCTGTTATTTACAGCAGAGCACAAGTTCTTTAAACCTTTCCAAGAAAGATGCTTTAATGTGCAAATAAAGCTGCCTAGAATATATGCTGGAAGTTAGAGTTGGAACATTCAAGTTCAAGGTAAGAAGTCTGTTGCTTAACTAATGCACTACTCATAGCTGTCATCATTAATTTATGTTAGCCTCTGTAAACATCAAGAGTATAATAGGCCAATTTCACAACTAAATATAGATGCACATTTTGTCCTTATATAAATGGCAGATTGCTGCTGTAGATCATCATGCAACACGTCAGTAGAGATGCACTGTTTGATGCTCTGATGATCACACAATATATAAAACCAGTTGTAATGGTTGTTTGGAAGCAAAGTGTAACACAGCAGCAAAATTTCATTTGTTCCACAAACTCAGGATATATTAAGCTTGGCTGACGAAAACTGTTTGATGTGCTAAATCAGTTTGACCTTCATTTTTACTTTATATTTCCTATTTGACACATTAAATACAAAACAGGATACCATTACATCTATAAAGAAAAAAAAACTGTGTCAAATATGCACACATAGCAAGAAGATTTTGCAAATCTTTAAAGATTATATTTACGATGTTTATACTCAAAGGAATGTCGAGGTCTTTCTGGAGAAAAAAGAAGCATGACAATACTATTCTTATTTGTATACAGACTCTTTGCACTACTGTATTCTTGGTCCAAACATCACTTAAATAAAGTGTTATCAACTGTATCATAAATAGCAATAATTGTTCATCTAGAATACGAATAGTACAAAGTTGTTTCCCACTCTCTGAACCGTTCAGTTGGCAGCTTAAAAACAGCAGAGAACAGGCAGGTCCCCCTGGTAAAACTACCTAGTTAAGCAGAACTTTTATCTCAGAGCAAATTGTACATTTCACACCTTAAATTTCTATTTACAAAATCAGCTAATCACTTCACAATTGAACTTCTCAGAACAAAAAGTTATCAATTAAAGTGGTTGAAACTCCTGCAAATTATCATTTAAGGATGAAGTAATTGCTTTCATCAGGGCAGAAATGCCCGCCAGAAAGGAAATGTCACTTTAGATTAGTGTTCTCACTCCTGAAGCAATGGATGACACAGCTGATATAAGACTAAATGCCAAGACCAATCAATTGCTTTTGTGGCTCTGTTCTGAGCTGCTGTAAAAGGGGCCATTTTCTAGGATCTACTCTCCATTATAGTAAATGCTATCTCCTTGGTAACATAATTTCATTTCTCATAAATTCTGCCTGAGACATTGTCATAACAATGGATGTTTGTTAAAAAGAATGCTGTTGGTTTAACGCAAAGAATTAAGTGTGAACGGCTGTCAAAGTACTACAGTTTATTTGTTCTTAAACATAAATTGAAGTCTTCTCCATTAAAAAGAATACTCATGTGGAAATGAGCGTTCTGAACAAGTGTAATATATTGTGTTTGAAGGTGCTGTATAACTGATTTAGAGTTGAGACTTCTTTTTTTCATGCACTCGCTTTGTTTCTGTTAGGCACCCTGGTCTTTTACAGAGATTTGTCAGTGTAAAAATAGAATAGATAAATACTTCACTTACTTTCCCAGCAGTGTAGTTTACAAATGTGATATTACTGAAAAAAAAGCAGTCTTGTTATCCTATGACATGTTATTTGTTAGCAACCTCATCTCTGTATAAACGCTTCTTTTGAACTGAGCTCTCTCTAAAAAATATCTGCAATTTGTATTGTTCATCTTCTTAAAATACCAAGAATTTGACTTATGGACTCCAATTAAAAATATATCCAAAAAGCTAATTTGGTGGAACAGCAGCAATTTTTATGTGACTCTTTTTATGGCTGAGTTTCAAAAACAAAACAAAAATCACACAACAGATTCCATTTCAGAGTAGAAATAAAAAAAAGTAAGGGTTTTTATTCTATCTAAGAAAAGACACCATCATATATTGCAACACTATTATTGCCAAAACATAGGTTATCACAACTGAGAATGTAATTGCCTTACCTTATTCTGTTCTACCAGTTACTGGTCATTCACAGCAAAAACACTGGTTCCAAGAGGACATGTTAGGTCTAGGATCCCCAGTGCGTTCCCTGGGAGCATTTATGTACAGGGGATTACTTCCGTGGCACCCGCTACACTATCCAGCCACATGACTTTTTACTTTTATCTTTTTAATCCTTAATTTAAAAAGGGGTGGGAGATGTCAGCACCTTGCAAAGTAATGCACGGGTCTCCCATGCTATTATTTCCAAGGATGATTCTGGTCCCCCAATTTTTCTAAGACAGTCACCCATAACTATTGATTTTACATTTTATGCCCAGAAAAAGAACAAGCCTAAGCCAGAGTATGAAAAAGAATACTATAGCATTCTGGTAGATGTGTGCTCCATTAGTAAGCATGACCCCCATGCCAAGCATTTTATGTCCCCCGTGCCAACCATTTCTACTACATGTCTCTAGTAGTTATGATTTATCTCTAAAATTTAAGCAACTTTCCACATTAATTGACAGACTAAGTCTAGAATTAATTTCTTATTCTTGACTATTTCTTCCCCAAGCTAAATAAAACTACTAGCATTTCATCAAGAAATCAAACATGAAAGGGGACCCAATCTCTGATCTCTAAACTATACAGAATAAAAATTATTAGTTGCTAAAGTTTAAATTGTGGAAGTATATGCACACATTTTATTAATATTTTTATTGAAGACTTTTCCTTACTGTCAAAGCACCATCTTAATAGTGTTAAAACACTAGAAATCTATAAATGATAAAATCAGCAGCTCTACTGATTTTTAAACATATTAATATATGCAGGAGTAAGATGCCTTCCTATTCACTGTAAACATAATATGGTATGCCCGCAAAGAATAAAAATAATACAAATTCCAGGGATTCTTATCTGGGAAAAAAAGTATCAGTATTTCAGTTTCTCCTAAGGATACAGGTAGTCCTCGCTTAACAACAGTAATCGAGAACGGCAATGTCATCATAAAGCACAACATCACATGAATGCTCTGACTTATGACAGCAGTCCCAGTTGTCATCGTTAGACGAATCCCACATGGTCGTTAAGTGTGACATCACGTGAGCGCCATTTTTGACCTCCTGCCAGCTTCCCCATTCACTTTGCTTGTCAGAAGCCAGCAGTGAAGGTCACAAATGGTGATCACGTGACCGCAGGGAAGCTGCAACAGCCACAACTATAAGGACCAGTTGTAAGTCTCCTTATTCAGCACCGTCATAACTTTGAATGGTCGCTGAATGAGTGGTTATTAAACAAGGATTTCATGTATCTGATTAGATATACTCTCTTTTTGCAGTTCTTCCAACGTTTATACATGCTTAGTTCCTAAATTACTTTTCACAGATTAAGAGATTATACATACTTGAAAATCGTAACATCCTCAAAAGCCTAAACTCTGGTCATGGAAGAAGCACTAAAGGTCAGTACGTACTAACAGTTATGACCGGCACTGACTTTGGGCAATTATTCAAGAATTATATTTGCCTTCTGATAACTGTGACTCAGATCAGAACTATAACTAGACATCTACAAAGTATATCTGTCAGGTGAGCTAGAAGAACATCTCCAGTATAGGTTCCCAGCAAAAACATCTAATGCCTGGAAACCAGAAGGGATTTAGTATGCTCTGAAACGTGTACCAAATTCACTACATTTAAAAAGTCAGCACCATGAGCCATTAAACCTGATAAAAAACATGTTTTATACTCTTGAGTTCTGTTTATACACTATTTAGTCAATCTTACACAAAACAGAATAAATATGTATACTTTGTCTTGAATAATTAAAGTAACTGATGGCTTATTTGCTTGCTGTGTTAGCTGAAGGTGGGATCACAATTTAATGGCTGCTATACAATACCCCTTCATGGATCACTGCCTTGTCGTGGCGAAGGGGCTTGCGTAACTCAATGAAGTCAGGTCAAGAAGAACAGGTCATGATGGAGAGTTCTGACAAAACGTGGTCCACTGGAGGAGGGAATGGCAAACCACTCCAGTATCCTTGCCAAGAAAACCCATGGACAGTATCAAAAGGCTAAAAGATATGACGCCGGAAGATGAGCCCCTCAGGTCGGAAGGTGTCCAAAATGCTACTGGGGAAGAGCGGAGGGCAATTCCGAGTAGCTCCAGAAAGTGTGAAACGGCTGGGCCAAAGCCGAAAGGACGCTCAGTTGTGGATGTGTCTGGAAGTGGAAGGAAAGTCCGATGCTGTAAAGAACAATATTGCATAGGAACCTGGAATGTAAGAACTATGAATCAAGGTAAGCTGGATGTGGTCAAACATGAGATGACAAGATTGAACATCGACATATTGGGAATCAGCGAACTAAAATGGACAGGAATGGGCGAATTTAATTCAGGAGACCATTATATATACTACTGTGGGCAAGAATCCCTTAGAAGAAATGGAGTAGCTCTCATAGTCAATAAAAGAGTGGGAAAGGCAGTACTGGGGTACAACCTCAAAAACGACAGAATGCTTTCAGTTCGAATCCAAGGCAAACCATTCAACATCACAGTGATCCAAGTCTATGCCCCAACCACTGATGCCAAAGAAGCTGAAGTTGACCGGTTCTATGAAGACCTACAACACCTTCTAGAACTAACACCAAAAAAAGATGTCCTTTTCATCATAGGGGACTGGAATGCTAAGGTAGGAAGTCAAAAAATAACCGGAATAACAGGCAAGTTCGGCCTCGGAGTACAAAATGAAGCAGGGCAAAGGCTAATAGAGTTTTGTCAAGAGAACACGCTGGTCATAGCAAACACTCTTTTCCAACAACACAAGAGACGACTCTACACATGGACATCACCAGATGGTCAATACCGAAATCAGATTGATTATATACTTTGCAGCCAAAGATGGAGAAGCTCTATACAATCAGCAAAAACAAGACCTGGAGCTGACTGTGGCTCAGATCATGAGCTTCTTATTGCAAAATTTAGGCTTAAATTGAAGAACGTAGAGAAAACCACTAGACCAATCAGGTATGACCTAAATCATATCCCTTATGAATATACAGTGGAGGTGAGGAATAGATTTAAAGGATTAGATCTGGTAGACAGAGTGCCTGAAGAACTATGGATGGAGGTTCGTAACATTGTACAGGAGGCAGCAACTAAAACCATCCCAAAGAAAAAGAAATGCAAGAAAGCAAAGTGGATGACTGATGAGGCTTTACAAATAGCTGAGGAAAGAAGGGAAGCAAAAGGCAAGGGAGAAAGGGAAAGATATAAACAACTGAATGCAGAATTCCAGAGAATAGCAAGGAGAGATAAGAAGGCCTTCTTAAATGAACAATGCAAAGAAATCGAGGAAAACAATAGAATGGGGAAGACTAGAGATCTCTTCAAGAAAATCGGAGATATCAAGGGAACGTTTTGTGCAAAGATGGGCATGATAAAGGACAAAAAAGGCAGGGACCTAACAGAAGCAGAAGAGATTAAGAAGAGGTGGCAAGAATACACAGAAGAACTATACAAGAAAGATCTTAATATCCCTGATAAATACGATGGTGTGGTCACTGACCTTGAGCCGGACATCCTAGAAAGTGAAGTCAAGTGGGCCTTAGGAAGCATTACTAACAACAAAGCTAGCGGAGAAGATAGTATCCCAGCTGAGCTATTTAAAATCCTAAAAGATGATGCTGTTAAAGTGCTGCACTCAATATGCCAACAAATTTGGAAAACTCAACAGTGGCCACAGGATTGGAAAAGGTCAGTTTACGTTCCAATTCCAAAGAAAGGCAATGCCAAAGAATGTTCAAACTACCGTACAATTGCACTCATTTCACATGCCAGCAAGGTTATGCTCAAAATCCTACAAGCTAGGCTTCAGCAGCATGTGAACCGAGAACTACCAGAAGTGCAAGCTGGGTTTCGAAGAGGCAGAGGAACTAGAGATCAGATTGCCAACATTCGCTGGATCATGGAAAAAGCAAGAGAGTTCCAGAAAAACATCTACTTCTGCTTCATTGACTACGCTAAAGCCTTTGATTGTGTGGATCACAACAAACTGTGGCAAATTCTTAAAGAGATGGGAGTACCAGACCACCTTACCTGTCTCCTGAGAAACCTGTATGTGGGTCAAGAAGCAACAGTTAGAACCGGACATGGAACAACCGACTGGTTCAAAATTGGGAAAGGAGTACGACAAGGCTGTATATTATCACCCTGCTTATTTAACTTATATGCAGAGTACATCATGAGAAATGCCGGGCTGGATGAATCACAAGCCGGAGTTAAGATTGCTGGGAAAAATATCAACAACCTCAGATATGCAGACGATACCACCCTAATGGCAGAAAGTGAAGAGGAACTAAAGAGCCTCTTGATGAGGGTGAAAGAGGAGAGTGCAAAAGCTGGCTTGAAACTCAACATTAAAAAAACCCAGATCATGGCATCTGGTCCCATCACTTCCTGGCAAATAGAAGGGGAAGAAATGGAAGCAGTGACAGATTTTATTTTCTTGGGCTCCAAGATCACCGCAGACGGTGACTGCAGCCATGAAATTAAAAGACGCTTGCTCCTTGGAAGGAAAGCTATGGCAAACCTAGACAGCATATTAAAAAGCAGAGACATCACCTTGCCGACAAAGGTCCGTATAGTTAAAGCTATGGTTTTTCCAGTAGCAATGTATGGCTGTGAGAGTTGGACCATAAGGAAGGCTGAGCGCCGAAGAATTGATGCTTTCGAGCTGTGGTGCTGGAGAAGACTCTTGAGAGTCCCTTGGACTGCAAGGAGGTCAAACCAGTCAATCCTAAAGGAAATCAACCCTGACTGCTCATTGGAAGGACAGATGCTGAAGCTGAAGCTCAAATACTTTGGCCACCTAATGAGAAGAGAGGACTCACTGGAAAAGACCCTGATGCTGGGAAAGACTGAGGGCAAAAGGAGAAGGGGACGGCAGAGGATGAGATGGTTAGATAGCATCACCGATGTAATGAACATGAATTTGAGTAAACTCCGAGAGACAGTGGAGGACAGGAAGGCCTGGCGTGCTATGGTCCATGAGGTCACGAAGAGTCGGACACGACTGAACGACTGAACAACAACAACAACAACATACAATACCAGTTTGTCTTCAGTTTGGGACCCCATACATTTCCCATGGTTCAGGAGTCCTTTCTGGGGAAAACTCAGTCTGGTAGATTCCTGGGATATGATGAGATGAGAACCCCCAAGCAATTTGATTCCAATTCTTGTTGGATTGAACTCAGCCTGACTGGCTCTTGGAACTGCCAGGCCTTGGGTTAAGATGGTGGTTGAGCCCCTTCAGTTTTTGATTCTCTGTTCTGGTCAGCTGTATTATTTTTCCTTGATATATGTTCTTCTCTTTTTAATTTCTTTTTCATTGTAAGCTGCCCAGAGTTGCTCTGGAGTTGGGCAGCCTCGAAATTGAAATAATAAATAAATCATATTCCAGAATCCATATTCTCTGCCAATGGAAAAATCAATTGAAGATGTATAGATACATGATTTGAGAGACATGCTTTGAGGAGTCTTAGCAACAATACCCATATTTCAGGGTCAACATTTTCTGTTAATTTATTTCATATACACATTTTGTCACTTCAACTTGCTTACATTCAGAAAGAGAAAAATGGAATTATAATGTCATAGTACAAGCCATCATTAAAACTTGGTGGCAACTTTTCAGTAACTTAATAGCTGCTTCTTAAGGACTTTTATGGTTATCTAAACTAAACAAATTATTTTTCATATTCTTGCATTCTAAAAATGAATAACTTCACTTTAAAATACTGTACTGTTTTTATAATGAGTTCTCTGCACTGAAAAGAATGTGGCAAATATGTGGAAGGGATTCTATTTTGTTGTAAATTAACATTTTAAAATGTTTATCTGTCAATAGTACTGTAACTTCTCTTAGAAAACCACAGAAATAGAAGTGTTGATTAAAAACTATGAGAATTCATTGGTGATTTAAGTCATCTCAATTTAAATCAATCCAGGATGCCTCAGACATAGGAATTACTTTCGTTAGTAAGCATTTTTATTTATGATAATATATATAGAGAGAAAATGGAAATACAGCAAAATAAAGCAGAACTAAACAAAAATAAGTTATAACATTAGAGTTTCAATCATAATAATATTGAAAACCCTTCTTTTACTTTTCTTAATCCCCTTTCCACTCAACCAGTAGTGCTATATCTATCAGAGACTGTTAAGAGAGTAGAATGTTATTGTTCAATCATACCATTCCCAGCTTCAAATATTTTAACAGAGACCTAGGTATCTTTTCTAACTCTAAATCTCCTAATTATAAATGCCATATAAAATTACTATAATTAATTATTAAAATTATTATTAATCTGATGAATAGTTTATGGATAGGCATCTGCTTCAGACATTAATATATAAGCACAATATAAATATTATAGCCATGCCTGATGTCATTGTATTAGCTATTTTCTACCTGGTATATGTGTGTATGTGTGTGTGGGTGTGTGGGTGTGTATGTATGTATATGTATGTCTGTGTATACATACACACATGTACATAGTGTGTGTGTGTGTGTGTGTATGTGTATGTGTGTGTGTATGTGTGTATGTATGTATGTATGTGTATGTATGTATGTATGTATGTGTATGTATGTATGTGTGTGTGTGTATGTATGTGTGTGTGTGTGTGTGTGTGTATATATATATATATATATATATATATATATATTCATATATTCTCTAACAATTAATATTAAAGTGACTGTTAGCCTCATTCCAGAATATAATCAGTATTAAGAAATACAAAATGGTTTTTTAGATGGTAGGGAAATGAAAATCTTACCACTAAAACATCTATACAATTAATATTGATTTTAGAAAATAATGGAACATGAAATGTCAGGGAAAGGATTAAGCAAAAAGTTAAATTTTCAATCATTGTCAAAACCACATATAGTTTCTTCTATTATCTTCTAGAGGACAATGTAATAGTTTGAAAATATTCCATATCCAGTTTCTTTTAAAAACAAACATTGCCACCATCTTCGCTGGTGTATTTCTGAATGCTTTGGAATAAATGCTATCAATTTAACTACAGAAAGGAACTACATTACCAAATTGAAACTGGAATTATCTGATCAAATAATAACATATTTTAATTCCAACCTTATATTTAATGTTTGCAAAACAAGCCCTGTTCCATAAAGGTTCAAATTTGGCTAAAGATCCATGTGCAACTAATATTACCTAAAAATCCTAACTATGTAAGTTTGACTGTGCTTCTGCATCAGAGTTAGAATAGGAAAAGGAAAGGGTAAATGAAGAGGCCATCAAAAGGGCTATTACACCTGATGGGCTCCACATAGGACAGATGAAAAACGAGCTTCAGTATTCAAAATACAAAAGATACAATCTTGTGTCTGGTTAACTTACAGGAAATGGTTCCAGGGACAATTTTACACTAACTACAGTGATTTGAGCAATTTTTAAAAATAATACCAGTCAATTTCTCTCCATTATATTTTGCTGGCAGAAAATAAAACATTTTTCTTTGAAATGATTGCCTTTGGTTTTGTTAAATCATGCAGTCTGACAACATGTGGTCACCATTTTCACATGATCTTTCTGCTTCTCTGGAGAAGAATGAATTTGCAGACTGATCCTTGATATAAATATGTAATATAGCTTCAGTTAAGGCAATTTCTATTACTTCAAGAAAGGAAGGAATTGCTGTCCTATATTATAAAGAAATCAAATTCACGCTTGAATTGACAACATATTCAACGTGGGTGTTCGTATTACAACTAATGCTAGTAACTGCTTTCAGAAACGGCAAAAAGAGGTTATTTTTCTCAAGGTCAGAACCAAATTTAATGGCTTTACTAATTCCAGTTCTTTTAATAAGCACCATAGAAATGGTCGAGGATTCCCAGAAAATTAATATAATGCAAAATTAAGTAAAATAACACTATTTTTAAAGAACCAGCAGTTTTTTAATCTCATTATAAACTGGAACAAATTAACTATTTTTTTTCTGACATAGAAGTTTATATTAATTTATATTAACTGTATATTTATACATGAGGTCATGAAGAGTCGGACACGACTAAACGACTGAACAACAAAAATATTAACTGTGGGATTAAAATATGCAATTGTCCCAAAATCATTTTTGTTGTTGTTTAAGAAAAGGATTGTACATTGTTTTAAATAATTACTGAACTATTACCAATGTCTTCAACATCCAAACATAATCTTTACAATACTGAAAGTGCTTAGCATTTCAGATTTCAGTACTTTCTTATTCTTTGAAGTGAATATTTGTATAAATGCTTATATCATTATAACTGCAGACAGCCTAAGAAGAGAGAATGAATTCATAGTAACATTTAACAGATCTGGGTGGTGAGATTCAAACATATTTAGCTCATGTTACATATCCATACCACAGACAGACAAAATAGGATGAATTAGGGTCTTGGGGGCAAAATTGAGGAAAACAATTTCACCATCTATTTCATAAATATTCCTGAAGGTTTAACAGAAACCCTTATTTTTTATTCCTTCCTCCTTTATATACTTCTCTTCAATTTAGTGTGTTCCACTCCTGGCCCCTGAAGATAGGAAAGTCTGAATAAAGTCCTCTGTATCCATACGAAGAGCACAGTGTGTCTGTTGTTAAAAAGAAATAGTGATCTTTTAGGAAGGGCTTCTGTGAGAATCGATGCATGTTTTTCTTTTTATCCATCTATAAGATTTCTTTTCATTCTAATATTCTTATACCACTAACTAATACCTGCCCAGGATTCCAATAATTTTTTTCTTTCCTACATTCCTGAAGCCTCTATATCTGTGAAGGAAATAAAACCTGTTAACCATATATTACTGCATTTTCAGGGCATTGGTATATATGAATATGACCATGATATTGCTCCTGAAGAATTTTCTGTTGTATGCAATATACGTATTTTTGAAAAGTAAACTGCAAGAGGGAAATTTGCTAGCCTTTTACTTGTTTAAGTACCAAAGAACTGACATGTTGTCTAATATAATTTGAATTGTCCTTTTCCTGATCAGGTCTGAAAGGCTTGTAATGTCCAGTAATGCAAGGTGTTAGAGCTGGTTTAGAGACATTAATCATGTTGCTAAGGGCCAATGGGCAAAGACTGCAATACTGAGTCTTCAAAGGTATCTGGGATAAGCAATGGAAAGAATTTGCAACTGTAGCTGGAACAGTGAAATAATTATGAATGGTGGAATAGCTAGAGTTGGTTATATCCATACAGTCTGGAAAATAGAATGACTGTGATACTGGAAGCCATATATCCTGCAACTTCAGGATTAAATTGTTAGAGATCCCCAGTTCTGGAGAGGCTTCATCAATCATAGCAATTATCTTATTCATGGTGTAGGAATTGTTGCTTGGGAAGACTGCTCCTATGGTTGGGTCCCAGTTCGATGCTGATGGGACACAACTCTCTACTATGGAGGTAGTAGATTAAAACTTTTTTTTTTTTTTTGAAATTGACAAGAAGGACAAAGGAGAAAAGTAACAATAATCTACCCCTTGATGAGAAGCCAGTCATCTAGATGCTGGAAAATAAAATAACATCTGAAGATAGTGATGTGTTACCATATTCATCATAATCTTAGTAAAAAACCTAAACATTATCCAAAGCTAAAGAGACCACCCTAAATTGAGAGGTCATGGAACTGAGACAGTAGTGGAAAAATTACTTGTGGTGAAGAGCAAGACAGTAGTAAAGTTAAAACAAGAATCTTGAGGTCTATAGATAAAATTCTTTGACCCTGCTGAACTAGTAAGATGGATCATCTAGAATCTCACAGATGAAAAAAAAAGGAACTGCTGTACTTGAGATATAGGATGTGCAGCAGCCTCCATCCAGATACAAGCCACTACATCTAGCTATTATTTTGAGTTTCAACACTCTGTCCAATGTGTTGCTAGTTTTCTATTTAGAAGGTTGTGTCTTTCAAAGGGGAGATATTCAGTTGTAACCTCATATTGAAGCCTTAGGAGTGGCACCAGGATGTACTTTGTGTATAATAACTATACAATAGTCTTAGCTCCAGATCCCCAATTCTGGTTTAATTTGCTGTTTAGCCATTGTGGAGATGTGTTAGGAAGATTTAAGTTATTTTTTGCTATTTGGATGGCAACTTTTCACCAGAAGATGCTAGTATTTGATTAGGTATTCCATATAATTTGTCTTTTCTAAGGTAAGCATTCCAGAGGTACAGTATAAACTTTCCTCTATAACTAATTTTCTTCCTTCCTTGTCCGAACAGTATGGTCTTACACCCAGGATTGAGACTGTGTTGACTTCATTATAAAATTTGATGGAGGATGGAGTTGTTCCCCATAATCCAATGGTATAGGGCTACCATATATAGGCTTCAAAATATGCACAACCACTAGACAGCTACAAAGAATTAGAATTTTCTGTATGTCTTTGCTGACATTTAGGTTTTGAAAGCCTAGATGTGATAGTGCTAGTATGGAAAGTTTTGATCCGGCATGAGATAGGTTGAGTAAAATAAGGCTTAGTTCAAGATTCTTTCACCAGGAATTTAATGGATACTACTAATTCAGGAATAAGCAGAGAGACGGCAGCAATGCCCTGAAACATATCAAAAATTGAGTCCTAAAAGGATGGTTTCTATGTCTTCATACTAGATAAAACTTCTGTGTTACTGAATTAATTTAGGATCAGATATTCTGTAATGCGACAATAGCTTTGGTAAACCTTCTGTGGTAAAGACAGATTAGAGGCATCATCAACAGAGGAAGGGGAATAATCAGAACCTTAGTTATCAGCACAGTGAAAGAAGCAGGGACCATAAAGTCAGTACTGAGGAGGTGGTGAAGCAGGCTAAGCCACTTTAGATCTGAGATCATTTCTAGTTCAGTCAACTACCTCAATCAATATGAATAGGGCTGTGATCCCTTACTTTAACATAAATATCTAGGATTGGCAGTCCTGATGCTGTGGAAGACAGATTCCAGGGCCTATTCTACCCCACTGGGAATCCGTATCATTGTAGCCAAATGATTTAGAATAATAATCAACTTCATACTGTTGTGGGCTCCCATAAAGAATGGGAAAACAGGATATAAATGGAAATGTAACTGCATGTGGTACTACAAATGCACAGCTACTCTCCCCTAGGGGAATTTTTCTGGACCTAGAAGCTAATGTTCATGAGAACCATGGAGCCACTTAGAACCACCTTAGTTATTATCCAACAAACATTCTAGATTCAAAGGTGCTGGGGCTTTTAACATTGATGTGTCTGCAATTACAATGCTTCTGTGGTCAACTTAGACTTGTCTGTTCAGGTCTCTTTCCTCTTTGAGGCTGAATGGCTTCACTATTGGAAGACAGGCCCATGGAGGGAACCTCCAACTTATAGATTATGAAACGCTAAGCAACAGATACAACAGGCTCCACTATGGGGACCCATCTCTACAGTGTGCCCTTCCCCAAGGTCTACACCCACTTCTCATTTAGCTACTGCATTCCATTCCAACAACTTGATCGTTAAGCAAAATGGTCACTAAGAGAGGGAGGGAGGGAGGGAGGGAGGGAAGGAGGGAGGTGCTGTGAAGATCACTGGTTGCTGCCATCTCATTCAGATAAAGTTCTCTTGCATAGCTATTACTCTCACTTCGGCATGTGTTATTGTCAGGCACAGAAATTTGGGCATAAATATGTCCATTGGTCAGAAAATATTTTTTTTAATTACCGTTTATTACCATCATATTTGCGAATGGTCACTAACTGAGGTAGTTGCTAAATGAAGACTGGCTGTATTTGGCAAAAGAAATAGCTATCTGACGGAGGTGGTGTGCTGTGCAGCATTGCCATTTTCCAAAAGGTGGTTTTGAATATCATGCAGTGAAGCTAAACAGAAGAAAAAAGACCCAAATTGAGAAAATAACTCTCTCAGGAAGTCTAAAGAAGTAACTGCTGTGGAGGCACCCCCCATCTAGACAGGTATCAGGATGGCCCAAAGTTTTCTGGTGCTCTAGATCTTTCCAAAATGGGGTGCTGTGCAGACTAAGAGAGTCACAAGGACCATGATGAAGAATCTCAGGTAATCTACCTTCCTTTATAGATAAGGCTTAAGCTCTTACTTTAGTGCTTAGAGCAGCCTTTCTCAACCTTTTTACCCTGGAGGAACCCTTGAAATTACTTTCACATCTCAGGGAACTCCTGCATAAGAATTGCAAAAAATACTAAAACTTCACAATAGAATCAACTTCTAACTTACAGAAAACATGTTTTCCCACATTTACAGCAACAGCAAAGCAGCAGCCCAGCAGCTGAGTCATGGCATGTAAAAATTTCCACCACTGCAAGCACTAGCATTGCACGGCACATGAATTTTTTTGAATCACTATCTCTCACGCAACCCCAGTTCAGAAAGGCTGGCTTAGAGTGTTGTGTCAATTGTAAACTATATTTAAAGAAACTATGCTGTACAGCGATGTGTGAGATACATTTATGTCTCCTTTATGAAATATATTATTTCTGGTCTATCATTTCAGATTGAAATTCCCTATAAATTTTAGGTATTATGAAAATGAAATGTGCTTGTTTTCAAATAGTTGGGATCACATCAGCAGACCTATTTCTTTTCTTTTTTAAAAAATAATTTTTATTAAAGAAGATTCAAGATAAAAAGATTGGCATAATAAAGAATAGAAGAATATGGCAAAAATCACAGTGCAGAAACATATATAACTGTATTTGAAATTTTAAGGACAAAGCTTTGAATATCTATATTGATTATTTTTGTCTGAAAAGAGATTTCTATATTTGAAGTTCATCCATGAACAATTTCACTGATAAGCTAAAAAAATTGAATATCAGAATAAACAATACTTTATTTTTAAAGATTCCTCAAGTTTCTTAGCTATATTGATTTTTCAGCAATACAAAAATACTTCTCCCCCTCCTCCGATATATCACATGAAGTGGATCATGTATAACTTTTCAGCTATTGCTGTTTCTAACACTTGAAAGTATTGTTGATCTGAGATGTATATTAATTTTCAAGTATAGATACAAAAAACTTTGTAGCTAACAAAAGATTGGATTAATGTCTCAAGTAATAACATTTTAAAAGGCTTGTGAAATATGGACAATAAAACTACACAATTAATTATCAAGGTTTGTTGAGTAATTTTTCCAATTTCCTCAAATTGTTCCAACGAAAATGAGTAACTTCATGTGTACTGTCAACAGCAATTGTAATATGTGCTAATTTGATTATGAGCCTTCTAACATAAACTAGAAAAATCTTGATTAATAAATGTAATTTTAAAGAGTATGGCATCGTTTGTGAATTATTTTTATAATAAGTTCTTGACTACTTGCTGAGATGGATTTAAAGGGGATTTTATGTCATAAAGAGTTCCAAGCTGAGACTTTATTCAGATGTTCATGCTATTTTTTTAATGTTAAGCAAGCCTGTTATGTTTCATATAGAAGTTTTACATAATAACAAAAGAGTCATTTCATAATTGTATTTACATGTCTTAAACTTCCCACATTTTATATCTAATTCTAATTATGTTCTCTTAAGAGGAACCATATAAATATTTTTACAATTCATATCCATTTCTAACTTAATTTTTAAGTAACAGAGCTAAATGTGACTGTAACAAAAGTGAAATTTGTAACAAAATATGACAGACAATACTGTACCGTGCTTCAGAAGATTCATCCCAAAGATTTAACAGGCAAAATGGAAACAAAAACGTGTACACTGTCTGCCTTCCCTAACTTGTTGACTAAACACTATTAATTTCTCTAATACATTCCCCAGTAAAGAGGCCATAACAAAATAACAACAACATTAGTGACTCCAGATTAAAATTAAATAAGGTATTCCACTTGAAAAATTGATCCTTAATCTTCACACACACACACACATGCAAACCATTATTTCACATTTAACACAAAAGTACATGCACACTTAGAGAGACTGTAAATACCTGGGCCCAGCAAACATAAGCCAACGCTTACCTTGCAATAAGTCTCATTGAGTTTAGTGGGCTGTTAGTTCCACATAAGTGTGTTATGCTGCCGCTATATTGTTTAGCTCTGTCCATGGAGATTTTCCACCACCTGAAGATCCTGAGTTCCAGAGTCCTCGCTGTGTGAAAAGTCTCCATGGATAGCAGAGACTCTCCAGTGCCAACATTTCACCTCTACAGATGGTATAGAAGAAGAAAACAGTGGGGCTAGCATGGTGTTCCTCATCATATTGGAGTGATACCAGTGGTACCTTGCCCTACCTCCCTTTCAGTCACTTTGTACTTCCCACACTTTCAACACCATCCTCCTCTATTACCACATTTTCCCTTAAAAAAACTGAACAGCAATTGTTTGGAAAAAACACTTTCCGTTAAATACGATACTGCAGAAGTGAGTATTTTCATTCACATTAGTCACAGCTTCATTCCCTTTCACCCAAACAATTTCAAACATAGCTAGATATAAAAAGTTTGTTTAAAAAGAAATATTTTAACCATGTCCCTCAATGCTTCCCTCTTTCAGTTACATAAGAATCCACATTCAGGATCATTATTATAGACCAAGAATTATTTCTATTGATTTCATAATGCAGATTTCTTGCTTGGACTTGAATGAACTACAGGTAGACCTCGATTTACAACCATTCGTTTAACAATGGTGCATAGTTACGATAGCCTCAGGATGAGTGCTTTACAGCCTGTAAAGCACTTCTGAGTGTCACAAAACATTGCGCCACAACCCCACAGTCACATGATTGCATTTCAGCCACTTAGCAAATGGCTCACATTTATGACCAGTTGCAGAGTCCCATGGTCAAGAGATCGCGTTTTGCAATGGTTTTTGCCATTTTCCAGCAAAAAATCCCCATTGGGGAAGCTGGATTCACTCAACAATCCGTGATTCGCTTAATGACTGCCATAAAAATGGTCAGAAAATTGGGTCCAGTCATATGGTGACTTGACTTACGACCGCAACAACTTACAATGGAAATTCCCATCTTAGTTGTGGTCATAACTCAAGGACTACCTGTACTTCTTATCATTCAGTCAAGGCTAAAAATAATGAAAAACAAAAATTATACACAGAAATTATGCTTTAGTAACAGTTGGTTAAATAGACAGTGTTCCAAAATGTTACAGTTTCCAAACACACAGGGAACAAAAACCAATATTACAAATACAGAGTTCCAATTGTCCAATGAGGATTCTCCCAACTTGCTCAAGAATTAGGGGTATCTGGAACTTCAGAGAAAGGTAGAAATTCCCCATTTCATTGATAATGGACATTCCATTGCTAGAAGTTACTTATATTAAGACGACGACTAAGGCATGAGTGACTGTAGGTCTCCCAATCCGGGAAGTCATGTCACTGCAGCACTAGTTGTAGTTGTGCAAATATCCACTTAGCCACAGCTATTATTTATTTATTTCATTTATTTATTCATCACATTTATATCACTGCCCATCTCCCCCACAAGGAGGGACCCTGGGCGGTTCACAATAAAACAATTTAAAATTCAATAAAAGTCATAAATAAATACCAATAATCAATAAAGATATAAAATACAGTCAAATCCAAGTAATGGTAATATGTCCCTTACTAACTTTGCTCAGACTGAAGAAGCTTCTTGGATAAGGAGTGAAACGTTTCCACTGAGAAAATAGAAATCCAGTTGACATGATTCAAGCTACAGCCAAGTAATGGTAGTTCTAATTCATCCCATGAGCAGGTAAGGCCAGTCCAGGGCAGGTCTAAGGAACCAGCCATCCCCAAGAATGGCTACTCCCCTCCACATTCCAAGCATGGTGGCAGAACCAGGTCTTCAATTTTTTTCTGCAGTCCAGGAGAGAGGGGGCTAACCTCACTTCTGGGGGAAGAATGTTCCAAAGGGCGGGAGCTACTGAAGAGAAGGCCCGCCTCTTGGACCCCACCAGATTGAATTCTCTTACAGACAGGGTCCGTAGCATGCCCTCTCTACATGACCGGGTGGGATGGATTGATGTAACAGGGATGAGACACTCCCTCACATAACCTGGACCCATGACATGTAGGGCTTTAAAGGTGATAACCAACACCTTGTATTAAATCAGGAAGCAAACTGGCACCCAATGCAGCTCGCGGAGCAAAGGTGTTATGTGTGCTGATCTTGAGGCACCTAAAATCACCCACGTGGCCGCATTCTGGACCAGTTGAAGCTTCTGGATACTCTTCAAGGCTAGCCCCATGTAGAGCGCATTACAATAGTCTATATGGGAGATAACCAGAGCATGAGTGACCGTTCGAAGGGCCTCTCGCTCCAGGAAAGGGCGTAACTGGTGCACAACACGAAGTTGCGCAAAGGCCTTTCTGGCCACGACTGCCACCTGCTCTTTGAGCAGGAGTCGTGAGTCCAAGAGGACCCCAAAGTAACACACCGGGTCTGTCTGGGGCAGTGCGACCCCATCCAGAACTAAAAATGGAAAATTCCTGGAAACCAAGGGGCCATTAACCCACAGCCACTCCATATTACCAGGGTTCATCTGAAGCCTGTTGTTCCCCATCCATGCCCCCACAGCACCCAGGCACCTGGACAGGGTAGCCAGAGCATCACTTACTTCCCCCGGGATTGAGATATATAACAGTATCATCAGCATATTGACGATACCTCAACCCGTGGAGACAAATGATCTCGCCCAGCAGTTTCAGGTAGATGTTAAAAAGGAGTGGCGAGAGAACTGAACACTGTAGCACCCCATAAAGGAGGGGCCGTGGGCCCAATCTCTCCTTCCCTATCAACACCAATTGGGACCGGCCCTGGAGGAAGGAGGTGACCAAGTGCAAAACGCCACCCACCCCCAACCCCCCAAGTTGCCCCAAAAAGATACCATGGTCGATGGTATCGAAAGCCACTGAGAGGTCCAAGAGAGCAAGAATGGATGCACTCCCTCCATTTTGCTCCCGCCAAAGATCATCCATGAGTGCGAACAATGCCGTTTCTGTTCCATATCCGGGCCTGAAACCTGACTGAAAGGGGTCTAGATAATCCATTTCATCTAGAATCCTCTGGAACTGCAACGCCACCACTTTCTCAACCACCTTCCCCATAAAGGGGAGGTGGGAGACTGGACAAAAATTGTCCAGTACAACAGGGTCCAGCGATGGTTTCTTGAGTAGGGGATGCACCAGTGCCTCCTTGAAGGCCACCGGGAACACCGCCTCCCGCAAGGATGTGTTTACAATCGACTGGACCCAGCCACACATCACCTCCCAAGCTGCCTGTACCAGCCAGGAGGGACATGGATCTAATTGGCATGTGGTGGCATTTACAGTCCGGAGGATCCTATCCACTTCCTTGGGTCCAACAGGATCAAACTGCTCCCAGATAACTGAGTAAGTACATTCCCCAGGCATCTCCACAGACCATGTCTTACGCTTAGAGTCCAACTTAGAGCGAATCCGAGCGATTTTATCCTGCAGATGCCCCGAAAACTCCTCAGCACAGCCCTGTAGATGATTTTCTGAATCTCCTTTCCCCAAAAGGGATTGGGTGATCCTGAACAGGGCCGCTGGGCGGCATTCTGTGGATGCAATAAGAACGGAGAAATACTGAAGTTTCACTGCTCTTACAGCCACAAGGTAGGCCTTAACCACGGCTCTAGCTTGTGTTTGGTCGGGTTCAGTCTTTGTCTTCCTCCAGCGGCACTCTAGACGTCTCGTAATCCTCTTCAGAACCCTTAGCTCCTCCGTAAACCACGGGGAGTGTCAGGTTCTGTAGGATAAGCGAGGCCGCACAGGCGCGATCCTGTCCAAGGCCCCAACTGCCTCTCTATTCCAGGCAGCTGCCAGGGCCTCCACTGGACTGTGCAGCAGGTCATTGGGTATAACCCCCACCTCCCTCTGAAACCGTATTGGGTCCATCAGTCGCTGGGGGCAGACCGATCGAATGGGTCCCTCCTCCCTACACTGGGGGGCGGCATAAAAGAATCTCAAGGCTACCAGGGCGTGATCTGATCGATAAAATGCCTCACCCTACATCACGCAGGGTTTTCCAGTCCATTTACCCACAGTCCTGGACCTCTAGAATCCCTGGTTTGGAATAGGGATCCCTCCATCCTCTCATCCACCCATGAACGCATACAAACAACCACAAGGGGATGGTGGACACTCAGCGCATGAGCTCTCGCTCTCGGTGCTGATACACCCAACCATCACCCACAGACTCACTATGCCCCCAGCCTCTCTCACTGGACACCAGGGGGGCATAACATCCACTACCCCTCACCCTGTCTCTCACTCAGGGGGTAAGTATTCTAACATTCACACCCAGGCTCTCCCCCTTGTCTGTCACATGTGGGAGGGAGCACCCATTCACATTGGAGGGGCCCTAATAATCCCTGCTGTATCCATCAGGTTGGGAGGGATGGGAAGGGAAGGGATAATCAGGGATAATCAGATCTCAATTTCAGGCTCCACATCGCTCGCCACTGCATCGTCAAAAACTGCCACGTTTATCACCGCTGGGGGCTCATCGCCCTGCTGGCTCGCTGTCCTGGCCTGCCATGCTGGGGGCTCATTGCCCCTCCAATGTGAATGGGTGCTCCCTCCCACTGGTCAGCCGCGTTGGCCTGCCACGCTGGGGGCTTGTCGTCCTGCTGGTCCCTCCGCGTTGGCCTGCCACGCCAGGGGCTTGTCGCCCTTCTGGTCCGTGCTGGCCTGCCGCGTTGGGGCCCGTCGCCCCATTGGTCTGCCGTGCTGGCCTGCGATGCTGGGGGCTTGTCCCGCTGGTCTGCCACGCTGGCCTGCCATGCTGGGGCTCGTCACCCCGCTGGTCCTCCATGTTGGCCTGCCGCGCTGGAGCTCATCGTCCCCATTGTTCTGCAGTGCTGGGGACCCCGTAGCCACCCCGCCACACCAGTAGCCGCACCACCATGACCACACATCGGGGAGTACTCGGCCCACTGCTCTATACTGCCAAAGCCCTTCTGTGCCACGGGAGTCCACCAAGGCCCACCACACTCCGCCGCTCCGTCCGGGGAACTCCAGCATGAGGTATGATGTCAGGACACCCTCGAAAGTCTCTCCTGAAAACCCCCAACTAGCGAAGTGGTGGCTGGGGATCAGGGCTCAAAGCTCAGAGCTCAAAAAGAAGCCTGGAGCTTCCTCAGAGCGGCAGCGATCGGCGTCTGCTCCCGTATGCCATCTTGGATTTTCAATTATTACCTACACTTCTAGCAGGAGCTATGAGTCCAAGAGGACACCCACATTACAAACCAGTGCGCACAAAGCTGATCAAAGCCACAAATGGAATATCCTTCCTATGAGAGGGCTTCCAAAGCGACTCTGTCTTGCTGGGATTAAGTCTGAGCCTGTCCAAACTATATCAGGTAACTACATTTACATAAATCCAAGATACATATATAGGGAAAAAATCCAAAAAGAAAAAGTATAGAAAATACAAAGGAGATCTACTGCAATGTGAATAAAGAGACAGGTACTATACATAGGAAAATTTGCCATACAGTATATATAAAGTATACTAGATTATAGTATATTGCTAGTGAGATAAACCATAAAATCAATCCAAATTTGAAAAAAAATTATGGTTCCTGCCTCTGGTGTCTCATTACTTTAATTTTATCTGCAATTTTTTCTAATGTAGCAATTGAAGAGGACTTATTAATCCACAACTCAGTTGTTATATTATCTACAGTTTTCCAATGTTGCACAATTATTATTTTGGCTGCTAAGATTAAATAAATAATAAGTTCTTTAATGTTAAGCTTATGGTTTGGTGTTGTAAATAAATGCAGTAAGCCTAGCTCTGGGGAGCATTCAATTCTTTGATTAATGCTACTTATCTCCCCAAATTTTTTTCACCAAAAGGGTATAACTTTATCACATGGCCATCACAAATGAAAAAATCAATATGAAAACTTAAGATTTCTAGTGTGTGTGTGTGTGTGTGTGTGTGTGTGTGTGTGTGTGTGTGTCCCTAACAGCCTCCAGGCCCCAGGGTAAGACCTCATCCACATCTGTTCAGCCAAGGGTTGAGATATACAACTTAGTATCATCTGCAAACTGATTATAACTGACCCTATGGTAGCAGATGACCTCACCCAGCAACTTCATACAGATACCAAATACAAGAAGCAAGAGTGTAGCACCCCATAACAGACAGCTCTAGGCACAATCTGTCCCCTCCATCAAAATACCATAATGTTCATCATATATACTTTCTTGATGGATGGCAAGGTGTTTCTTTGTTAAAATAGGCCATTAAATATTTTCTTAATAAATCTGTGTTAAATCCTTAAAACATAAGAGGCTGTACCCAGGCCCTGCAGGGAAAGATGTCTGACTGGCTGGTTTCCCTTCTTTTCAGGGTGAAATCTAATCAAAGAAGTCAAGTTACAGTAGGTAACTAGGTAGGTAGTGTCCTGTCCCAGCCCAAATCACACACAGAACATCAGGGAGGCAGTTGCAAACTTTACTGAGGAATTTGTAAGGTAAACGAACAGGCGGCAAGGAAGTGTGAGCGCAAATGCACACACTCTACAGAAACAAGCCCAAAGGTCCCGCGAGCTTGCCTTAAAGGAGTTTCATGTTCAAAACAAGGTTAGTCAAGCGAGTCCAAAGGTCGAGAGTCAAGTCACGAGGTTTCCGACCAGGAGTCAAGGCATATGGAATCTGATAAGCAGACGGTTGTCTCCAACGACCGGTCTGGGCTTGTGGCTCCCTTTTTATAGAGGCAGAACCGGGTGGAGCTTATTTAGGAGGGTGGGTCTGCTTTCTCGCGCGTAGCCTCTCCAACCTTCGCTCTTCCTCTCTCCTTTCCACTCTCCTTGCTCTCGGGCTGGGAGGGGGTGGCAACCCCACGTCCTCATCCCCACTGAGCAGCGACACCTGACCCTGCTGCTCGTTGGTCAGCCCCGCCTCCTCTGCCTGCCCACGCGACCGTTTGTCCAGCATACCCATTGCTGCCTACACGCCCTCCGAAGCTGTCCCAGGGCCCGGCTGCCCTTCCTCGTCCTCCGACTCAGACTCCAAGCCCCCCATGACAGGTAGGTAGGTAGATAGATAACTTATTCAGTTTAAAGGTCCTGTTCTTCAAAGTCATCTCAGTTACTGCTAAAACATATATTATCCAGGATTTAATCCCAGATAAGAGTTTTGACCTGGAATGAGTGAAAGAATTTCTGTACAGTCCCTGAAAAGGCAACTAGTAAATCCATTACAGTAGGGATGGGAGGATGAGATGCCACCAGTCTGAGTAAATAGAAACCATAGCTTTTAAATAGGGCCAAAGTCCTTGACTCAGAGGATCACACTGAGGAAGTTTCATGTGATTTTTTTCTGGCCAAGTAGATGAAGCAAATTCAACTCCCAGTTAAGAGTCTTCAAAGAGAAGATCTGAACGATAAAGAAGTATTTTGAATAGGGCATGGCATACCTCAGTATGCTAAAAAAGAGATAAGAGGTCTGTGGAGTCCTTGGTGCTCTCTGAGCCTTGTTGTTTCCTTGCAGACGTTTCATTGCCAGGCTAGGCAACATCTTCAGTGCGAAAAGGGAGTGGGACTTGCTCTCTGTTTATATACCATGGCTTGTCTTGCTTGTGTTGGTGGGTCTCAATGCTTAACTGATATGCAGTGGAAATCCTTTTTAAGGTGAGGAGAGATGTTCATATTCCCCTCAGTAGACTTTATTCTGCTTAACAACCAGGTTGTCTACTTTGGGCAGATTTTTGATCCAATAAATTTTTTAATTGATAACCTGTTAAATCAGAGCTTTCCAAACTTTGTGTCGCGACACAAAAGTGTGTTGCCACACACAGCGTGGTGTGTCGCTACACCACCCGGAAGTGGCGGCGCGCGCGTGCACGGCGGCCGCCATGCACGCGCGCGCCGCCACATGCCCCTCCCATGTCACCACTGCGCACGTGCGCCGCCGCACGCCCCCCCGCGCCGCCGCCGTGCGCACGCATCGCCGCCGCCGGGTGTGTCGCCAGCGGCGGCACTTTGGAAAGCCCTCTGTTAAATTAATGTAATCCATTTTTATTTAATTTTATTTGTGGAAGGGGTGGTATCATCTTAATTCCCTGATAAGAATAAAGCTGTTTGGTTTTGGCCCTCCCCTTTTTTGGAAGAGTGGCTTCTGACAGATTTATATTCGCATAAAGTAAAAGTAAAGGTTTCCCCTGCACAGTCGTATCCGACTCTAGGGGCCGGTGCTCATCTGTGTTTGTTAGCCGAAGAGCCAGCATTGTCCGAAGACGCTTCTGCGGTCATGTGGCCGGCATTACGCATGTGGAATGCTGTTACCATCCCACCAAAGTGGTACCTATTAATCTACTTGCATTTGCATGCTTTCGAATTGCTAGGTTGGCAAGAGCTGGGGCTAGTGCGGGAGCTCACTCCATCACGCGGGGCTAGGGATTCCAACCTCTGAACTTGCAATCTTCCAATCAACAAGCCTGGCGTCCTACCTGCTGAGCCATCGCGCCCCCTTATATTCACATATGCACACACATATACAAGTGTGTCACATGCAGACATTTATTGGGCAATAAGGGAGAAGGGAATTTCCAGAACTGGTTTTAGCTGGAGTCGGCAACCCTAGATTAACCAGTGCCCAGGTTGCCTATGTTTAGATATATCTTTTTCTCTCCACTCTTCCCTTTTCAAAGGGGATAACTTAAATTCAGGGTTGTCTTCATTTTGAATAAATATGGTATATGAAAATTACTTGTGACAGCAGAAAAGTGCTATTTTGAAGCTTAGCAAGTGGTAATCAGGGAGAATGTAAATGTCTAATTTGAACTGAAAAGTCTAAAATGCAAAGCTAGGTTTGGGGTTTAAAATTTGTTTTGGTTCCTACTCATCATTTTGCTGGAATCAATCATCTCCATTGCCAGCACTTTGAATTACTTTCTGATTGCAACCATCTTGACATAGACCCAGGCAATTCTCAACAGGGCTTCAGTTCATGTTGTGTTTTTTAATCTACTAGTGGCTTAGGATAAAGAGATGAAAGTCCAGCTCCCAATTACTTCAAATCCATACAGCAGTGTTAGCAACCATAACATGAAATTTAACCCAGGTGGTTTCCTTCTTCAACAAAAGTATATTTTAATTCTATTATTTGGCTTTTGAACTTCAAACTCTGTTAATTTCAACTCTATTTGTTACTAAACTCTAAAAAATGTAATCTTCTGAGCTATCTTCAATAAACCACTTCTCATAAGTTACTGGTTCACCAATTGGGCAAATGGTCCTTTTAAACTGATATTATTCACTTTATTTAGGAACTATGAACCGTATCAAAAAAATTAAAAATTGTAAAAAAATACAATAAAGGATAGTAATTGTATATGCAGAGTGAGTTACCAAAGTGGCCAAGGGGCTACAGCAATTCCTTTGTGAAGGAAATTGTCAAAGTTGAGACTTTTTAACAGAAAAGGGGAGAGTAAGAGGGTATCATAGAGTTATATAAGATCATGTGGTACAGAGACAGTGGGCAGTTCAGCCATTCTCCTAATATTAGGACTTGAAATCATCTAATGAACCTAAACACACAAGTAGTGGTGGCAAATAATTTGGATGACTTTAAAAATGAATTAGATATTTTTTTTTAAGGATAAGGCGATTAATAGCCCCTAGTTACTGTCAGCTCATTACAGCTACACTGACTATATATTAATCCAGTGTCAGAAACAGTATAATTTTCAGGAAAAGTTTCTGTAAAATCTGATAAGAACAAGCATGCTGGACTAGATAGAACAGATAACATTTATTACAATCCAAGATCAGACATAATTATTAAAAAGAAAATACGGAAGAAGTAGAAAATTATACAAGATAATCCACAATGGAATATTTTACATAAAATACAATGTTATTACCTCTAATTCATTTTGAATAGCTTATACTGTGCGTGCATCGTCAGCAGCCAAAACTAAGCAACACTTTTGGTCGTTTCCACATATTCATCTGATATATGATAAAGAAATACAGGATTTCTCTCATTCTTTATCCCATGTTCCCTATAAAAGCTATAAAAATTGAGATAAATATTCTATAAAATGGACACTGAAGTAATATAGGCCCCACTGATTTTCCTCCGAGTGCACATGGCCAAGCATGTTGATTGAGAGTTGCTACATACTTTCCCTACAGTAACAAGAACAAAGCACTGAACTGCAGTAAAGTATGTGCTTGTTCTCAGTTTAAGTGTTACATTAAATAAATAGCTGCTAATAGTAAACTTCTCCAGTCTAAATCTCTTTTAAGAAGAGGAAGAGCTTATCTTTCTGAAGATCAGTAATCAACGATGACCAATGGTAGGCTTGGATGGTGGGTACTGCATCCATTCTTGCCCGCTCAGCAGCTTTCAATACCATCGACCATGGTATCCTTCTGGACCAGCCTAGTGGGGGGCACTGTTTTTCTTTCATCCAGGGGCAATTCCAGTTGGTGCTGGGGAGAGGGGAGTGGTCTACTCCTAGATTCTGCTTTGCAGGGTGATTCGGGGCTCTACTGTCTTTTCTTTCTTCTTTAACATCTACATAAAGCTACTGGAAGAGGTCATCTGTCAGCATGTGGTGCTGGATCATCACAGAGACGGTGCAGTAGCAGTATAAGTAGTCCTCACTTAGCAAACACTTGTAACAACAGTGCTGAACAAGGAGACTTACGACCAGTCCTCGTACTTGCAGTGTCACGTGATCGCAATTTGGGTGCTTGGCAACCGGCACACAATTACGATGGTCACAGCGTTCCATGGTCACATGCTCACTATTTACAACCTTCACTGCCAGCTTTTGACAAGCAAAGTCAATGGGGAAGGTGTCAGAAAACTGCAAGTCACAGTCACATGTTGTTGCGTTTAACAACCGCACCCTGCGGCCACGCGATCAAAATTCAGATGATTTTTATTATGTCCTGATACATAAAACCATAGAACTCAAAGAGGGTGTACTTTCTTTTTCACACAACTTTATGCTAAATATATTGATTTATTTTGCACCCAATATAAAAACACGATTCTCATATTTAAACTTGATTTGAGATCATAAGAAGTTATGTTACCTAGTCTTTTACATTCTGTGCACAATTATTTCTACAGCATATTGTGAAAGGATTTTCCTCAAGACCTGCTGCTCTGAGCTTCTCATGTCCGATACAGAATGAGTAATACTTGATTCATCTGAACAGTGAAACCTCTAGATAACAAACAACAGACAAGGTAAAGAATCACAAACCTCCCTTCATGTCACACTGATTAGCAAAAGTTATATTGGGACTTTTGGTTTGTTGGTTCCCATATAGAATTGAGAATTTGCTTCAGTTATTTGACAATTGTGACCATTTTTCATTAGGTCATTTTTCTGCCACAACAGTGTAGTGCAACATCACAGCACTTCACACTTTCCATATAAACTGAATTAAAATACTTCTAAAAATAATGTAGGCTACTTCCCTTTTACTGAAGATTCTTATTTTGTTTCAAAACAAAACTGGCGTATATTACTGCAAAACCTATTCTATTTTTCATAAAAATAGTGAGTACAATTCAGTAAAAATTAAGCACTCTTCTGTTAATTTCTGGGAGAGTTTTTAATTTAAAAAAAAAATTAAAAAACATTTTTATACCACCAGAACAACCAAAATCCCATGTCCATTTACAATAAAAACATAAAACTGAGCTACGCATTTTATAAATTAATTTTATAATCAATTTTAATTTTATACTTTTATAATTATAAAATTAATGCTTTATAATACTATAAAACATAATGAAAATAAAAATAAAACATTAAAAATAAAGTTTAATCCATCAACAATTAGAACCCTGATCATTCAGGGTTTTAGTTTTCTTGTCTGAGCAGTGGCAATGTGATCTGAGGGGAGAGTTACACCTTTCCCCATTGTCATGGTCAGACCACGCCCTGGTGACCCTTAGACTCTCTTGTGCTGCCCCACTCCGCAAGGAGGTGGGACCTATTCGACTGGTCCGCCCCCGGCGACTGATGGACCCAGTGAGGTTTCAGAAGGAGCTGGCGGTTATTCCCGAGGACTTGCTTCACGGTCCAGTCAAGCTCCTGGCCACGGCCTGGAATAGGGCCGCGGCCGGAGCCCTGGACAAGATCGCGCCTATGCGACCTCTCCGGCCCTGCTTGGCCCACCACTCTCCGTGGTTTACCGAAGAGTTAAGGGCCTTGAAGAGGGTTAAGAGACGTCTAGAGCGCCGCTGGAGAAAGACGAAGACTGAATCTGACCGAACACAATCTAGAGCCGCAGTTAAGGCCCACCTTGTGGCGGTAAGAGCGGCGAAACGTGAATATTTCTCTGCTCTTATTGCATCCGCAGAATGCCACCTGATGGCCCTTTTTAAAATTACAAGATCACTGTTGGGTCGGGAGCAGAGGGAGACCCACCTACAGGGCCGATCGGAAGAGTTTTCTGAGCATCTGCAGGATAAAATAGCTCAGATTCATTCCAAGTTGGACTCCAAGCGTGAGACAGGATCTGTGGAGATGCCAGGGGCTCGTACTTACCATGTTATCTGGGAACAGTTTGATCCTGTTGCGCCTGAGGAAGTAGACAGGATCCTCCGGACTGTGAACGCCACCACATGCCAGCTTGACTCTTGTCCCTCCTAGCTGGTGAAATCGGCCAGTGAGGTGACATGTGGATGGGTCCGGGAGATGATTAATTTGTCCTTGAGTGAGGGGGTGTTCCCGGAGGCCTTTAAGGAGGCACTGGTGCACCCCCTCCTCAAGAAGCTGTCCCTGGACCCTACCATCCTGGGCAATTTTCGCCCAGTCTCCCACCTTCCCTTTCCCTTTCAGAGGATTCTGGAGGAAACGGATTATCTAGACCCCTTCCAGTCAGGTTTCAGGCCCAGGTTTCATATGGGACAGAGACCGCATTGGTCGCGCTTATCGATGATCTCTGGCGAGAGCGGGATGGATGGAGTGTGTCCATCCTAGCTCTCTTAGATCTCTCAGCGGCTTTCGATACCGTCGACCACGGTATACTTTTGGGACGGCTCAGGGAGTTGGGGGTGGGCGGCGTAGTTTTGCGCTGGTTCGCCTCCTTCCTCCGGGGCCGTTCCCAGTTGGTGTTGATAGGGGAGGAGAGGGCTGACCCGCGGCCCCTGACTTGTGGGGTGTTCTCTCTCCTCTCCTGTTCAACATCTACATGAAGCCACTGGGCGAGATCATCCGTCACCACGGGATGAGGTATCACCAATATGCTGATGATACCCAGTTATACATCTCCATCCCGGGTGAAGTAGGTGATGCGGTCGATGCTTTATCTCAGTGTCTGGAGGCTATGGGGGTCTGGATGGGGAACAACAGACTTCAACTAAACCCTGGTAAGATGGAGTGGCTGTGGATTGATGGCCCCCCTAGATCCGGGAAGTTGGCATCTTTGGTTCTGGGTGGGGTGGCACTACCTCGCTCGGATCCAGTGTGGAATCTGGGGGTCCTCCTGGACTCGTGACTCCTGCTCGAAGAGCAGGTGGCAGTCACGGCCAGGAGGGCCTTTGCACAACTTCGTGTGGTGCGCCAGTTACGCCCTTTCCTGGATCGGGAGGCCCTCCGAACAGTCACTCACGCCCTTGTCATCTCCCGTATAGATTACTGTAATGCGCTCTACATGGGGCTACCCCTGAAGAGTATCCGGAAGCTTCAGCTGGTGCAGAATGCCGCGGCGCGAGCAGTTATGGGTGCCATGAGATTGGCACATGTAACACCTCTGCTACGCGAGCTGCATTGGCTACCAGTTTGCTTCCGTGTCCAATTCAAGGTGTTGGTGATTACCTTTAAAGCCCTATATGGCATAGGGCCAGGGTACCTGAGGGACCGTCTCGTCCCGATAACGTCGGCCCGCCCCACCCGTGCATGCAGAGAGGGCATGCTTCGGACCCCCTCAACAAGAGAATTCCATCTAACGGGGTCCAGGAGACGTGCCTTCTCTGCGATAGCGCCCGCCTTATGGAATATCTTGCCCCCGGAGGTGAGACTGGCCCCTTCACTCCTGGCCTTTCGGAAGGCCCTTAAGACCTGGCTCTGCCGCCGGGCCTGGGACGACAGAGGCGGCAGTGCCTCCTGGGGTTGGCTGGCCCCGTAGTAATACGATCCATCCTACGGTCCCCAATCCATCTTGGATTTTATGTAAATTATTATTATTATTGGATGTATTTTAAATATTGTTTTTGTATAGTTTTTAAACTTTCAATTGTTGTAACCCGCCCAGAGTCCCTTGCAAGGGAGATGGGCGGGGAATAAATTGAAATAATAAATAATAAATAAATAAATAAAATTCATTTATATTCATTCACATATACATATACACATATACATGCATACACGTGTGCTTCTTGCCAAGAAGAATATCAGCTGCTTCAATTCACTAGGGAGCACATTCCAGAGACCAGAAGGCCTACAAAGAAGGCTCAACTCCAAATCACTGCTAGACAATCCTGCAGTTACAGTAGGTAGACCTTCCCAGACGACCTCAAGTAGTCGAGATCATAGAGGAGGCGGCACTATCTAGGGCAGGGGTGTCCAATGCGGCCCTGAACAGCTAGCAATACGGCCCGGCCCGGCCCGGAATGAGCCTCCTGTCCCCACCGACATGCCAGACTAGGGAAGAGTCTGGCATGGCGCGAAAGGGGAATCCGAGCTGAAGCTGCCGATTGGAGGCAGCCTGGAAGAAACCCCTCCACCAATTAGCGTGCGGCAAAGGAGGGCAAAGAGGTGCAAAATTCAAAGATATAAAGGGCCAGTACAGCCGGTCATTACCTGCTGCCTGCGCGCGCCAAAAAGAGCTACCCCCGCGCCACGTGTAGCCCTGGACCCGAGCCAAGGGACGCTGCCGCCGATTCCTCTTCCGCGCCAAGCCCTGCTGTCACCACAGAAACCCTTCCAGGCGCCAGCCCAGCTCTTGCCTTGCCGCCAGTTCCTGCCCCATGTCCTGCCGCCACCACAGAATCTGCTCCAGAAGCCTGTCCAGCCTTTGCCTTGCAGCCAGTTCCTGCCCAGAGCCCTGTCACCGCCATCCTGGTCCTTGGAAGCACCACGTGGGTAAGCGCCGCAGCCTTGCCCCCCTGCCCCGCGATACAGTCAGTGCCTGCATTGATTTTTTAAAAAATATTCTTAAGAGGGATATTATATATTTTATATTATTTTTAATAATATATATATATATATATATATATATATATATATATATATAAAATATTTATATTTATATTTTATTATAATATTATAATATAATATAATATAATATAATATAATATAATAATATAATATTATATATAATACAATATATATATATATATATATATATATATATATATATAGTTATAGTTATAGTTATAGTTATAGTTATAGTTATATTATATATTAAAATATATATTATATATTTTATGTGTGGCCCAAGACAATTCCTCTTCACTCAATGTGGCCGAGGGAAGCCAAACGGTTGGACACCCCTGATCTAGGGTAATACAGATTGAGGCCAAGTAGAGAACTTGCTTTAAAGAAACACAGTTGGTGTACAGGCCAAAGCTAATAAAGGTTCTCCTGATCAGAAGCACCCACAAATGATTTACTTATTTCTTCTGGAAGAGAAAACCGTACACAGAATTGGAAGACTGTTGCAGCCCTGCAGTTACAATGAGTACCTCAATATACTATTCTTCATTCACCCTCTTACCAACTGGAGACAAGCATTCAGAAGAGCTGTGCATTCCCTGAAGATGTTACAGATTTGGCTCTCATCAATATATGGATAACACCCCACAAAGCTTAATTTACTACAAATTGAAGATTCTGGATAATAAAGAAAGGTAGCCCCAAAGTACACTGCAGTAGTCAAACTGGAAGGTTACCATGTTTATACCATGAAAGTACACAACTCGAGCTACTGGAAGACCAGAAAGAGATTTAGATCTAAAAAAAAATTCCTTCAACTATACTGTATTGCCATTTGGGAAGTGTAACCCCATTCCGAACTACAATTTTCTTAAAATCACAATAAAGTATTATTTTATATCATAATCTCATGTACAAATGTTTTTGGTCTTGAAAAATTCCATTTGGATTTAGCAGACATTCTGCTTTAACGGACCCCCCTTTGCCCTTATTAATCTGTTAAATCACAGGTTTACTGGACTCTGTACAATAAGTAGATTAATCTTCCTTTTACGTTCTGATTCAACTTCAATTTATTAGTCCTCATCATACCCATTTGCAGTTGCAGGCAGACATTCAGTCGAACCACATCATTACCTGAAGATATTACAGAAATAGGTTTCTTCCCGAATGGTTTCATAGTTATTGAAAAGCATTGAGGACAGAATGGAGATAATAGCTCTGGGGGAGATAACAGCTCCTGTTTTGAGGAGCAAGCATTTGTAACTGGCACTATCTAAAATGTACTTTCTGTAGTCAGTCTTGAAGCCAGTTCCAATGCTTCAGGATAATAGCCTTTCACCACAATTGTCTACAGCTGAGAAGACACTAGCAATCGTCTTACCCATCCACAGGAGGTGAGAGACCAGCTTATAATTGCCCAATTCTGATCCAATGTAGGTTTTTAAGAAAAAAACTAATGATTGCTAAGGCACTGGAAAGCCATCAAGAGGTCATGTTATTGGACATAAAACTCCCAACTTCCTTGACCATCACAAATTGAAATTGGTTCAATGTAATCATACAAGAAGGCTTACCAGAACCCCCTGTTATTTATTCTGCATCAATGGAAGCATCCAGACTGGTCCAAATACAAGAGGTTTTGTTTTGTTTTTTTAAGTAAGTGAAATCATTAGAACAAGCTGATATGTTTTCCATATTCAGACTCAAGAAGGAAATGGACATTATTCTGTATCTTATAATATTTGAAATTAATCTTTCTCCTCCTGCATTCTAGCCATATATTTCATCACTTTATCTCTAGGAGTTCATACATGTACAATGGGTCCATTACTGAAAGGGTCCCAAGAAAGTGCTTAGGGGCGTTTGTGTCAACCACCTTAGTAAATTCTGTCTTCCAGGTTTCAAACAGGACACCCACAGAATCACTGCTGGGATCAAGCACAAATCTTTCTAAAGTCCATTTGAATCCACTGGATCCAATAGCTGTTTTATTCATCCGAATAAGCGCTTCATCTCGGTAGAGGTAAATTGCGCCCGTAAATCTGTATCAGCTCGTAGTCCATCAATGACAATGGGAAGTCTCTTAAATCCCAATTCATAAGGCACTTCCCTAATCAGAAGAAGAGATGAAATCAACATGTTACCTGTGTAACACATTGTCCTTGTGAGCAACTGTGATGGTTCAAATAGACCCATGATTGTTGGGGTTTCAATGAGGTTTCAATTCACTGGGGAAAAATTAATTTACTTCTAGAATATGCATGCAGAGCAACACAAGGCAGGAAAATTTGAAACAAGACTCAGATGTAGGGGAGATTCATGCTCGTCTCGTCTCGTTTCGTGTCAGAAATGCAGGAAATAAAAAAGGGGGAAATATTAATTAAAATTTAAGAAGTTAAAACATTTAATAAAAATATATAATTTATATAACTCCAGCCCAGTGCTGGGCCACATTGATGGCAGAGTTGTTTCCGGCCAATAAGTCACTCTGTGTGCATGTCGGTCCCAAAGGGCACTGTAAAAGATGGGCAGTTGTTTGAATATTGCCACATTCGCAGCAAGTATCCTTGCCCTCAGGGAGAAACCCCCATTTTTCCATATTATCTTTAGTTCTGGCCAAACCAGTGCGCAATCTGTTTAAACACCTCCAAACCGTCCACTCCTCCTCCGAACCTCCGGGCAGCTCCTCAAGTGGTTCTATCCAATTATGAAGAAGTTTTGCTTGAGATTTCCATCTTTTTAATAGTTCTGTTTGAGGTGTAATAGCAATCTCCTCAGCACAGTCTAAGAAGCTCCTTCTTGACTTCAATCTTTTTGTAGGAGGTACTCGGTCAAATAACGGGTGTGCCGGATCATGTAATACATTTCCATATTCCACGCTTTGTGCCACACTCCTTCTAATACCTGGCGGGGCTATTCCTGCCAAGATATATAATTTATCAAGTGGAGTGGGGCATAAACATCCGGTAACGATGCGGCATCTATCACTAAGCACCCTACCCACCTGCATAGAGTGCGCAGAGCGGCCCCAAACGGGGCAGGCATACTCTCCTGCTGAGTAGCACAATGCATGGGCAGCCGTGTGTAGAGTAGTAGGATGAGCACCCCAAGTAGTACCAACCAACTTTCTGAGAAGATTATGGGTGGAAATCTTTTAAGTTGCAACAATGTCTTTTAAAGGTTAATGTTCGATCTAATGTTACTCCGAGGTAGCATGGCATCTCACAATGTACGAGACTCGCTCCATCCCAGATAACAGCAAGCCTGTGTCTGGCCTGCCTATTTTTGAGATGAAATGCGCAGACATTAGTTTTTGATGGGTTAGGTTTTAGTCCATTTTCATTATCATATTCAGACAGATTCTTAAGAGCCAAAGTGAGCTTTGTCTTCCATTTCCTTGAAGCGAATTCCCTGAGTGGTAAGTCCTAAATCGTCGGCGTAAATGAAAGACAATGTATCAGGACCGACGGTTGATCATTAGTGATCATATCACTAATATTAGTGATACATATTAGTGATCATTAGATCATATTGAATCCTGTGGGAGACCATGCCGCTGAACTCTCCACCGACTCTTTTTTCCCTGGAATTCAAAGATTCATGCTGCTCCTATTATATCTAAAAATTCTAATTTTATAGTAGTCTGATTACCATAGAAGAGAAAATGTATGTTTACTGCAGGTAGGACCTAGCTTATCTTCATATGTTGTTAATAGTCCAATTGTATGCTTGTGGAAAAGCCTGTCAGTAAAAATATCACACTGATAGCATTCAGGCATGTTAGGAAATGGGTCAGCTTATTCTCCTGCCATATCTCAGGACTGCTGCAGTAATCAATGATTCCCCGACCCCGCTTCCTGCTTTAGCCATAGCAATGCATCTGATAGTTGTGCTGCCACTGGATCATTCCTTGTCATAATGTAGGGTTGCTCTACTAATTTATGTACTATGAAAAGTAATAATTCCCAAACTAAAATTCTGTATTATAAAAATCACCTCAGCCCAGATGTCACCAAGAGCACCCATGCAAATCTCTTCCTCCTGCCCTCTGCTAAGCAGATAATTATCTTTTGAGTTAATAACAGGCTACTGTGGTCCTTTCTACATAACAGCTGTTTAGTATTATGGAAGCGTTGCTCTTCTGCAATAAGCACAAAACAGAATTGTTACTATGGTACCACATGGCACTTAATAAAGTGCCATATCTCATTACAATCCCTTAATACTTGCCTCCAAAACAAAGCGAAAGAGAGGTAATAAACTGCTGAAACAGAAAAGAGCATTAAAGTGAGAGCCACGGTATGTTTACTCAAAAGTAAGTCTTCAAAGGATCTTGCATGCCAGTAAATGTTAGAAACTCAGTTGGAAAAATTGCCCTTTTTTATGGTCTCAGGTAGTAGTACTGAGATTGGCCATTTAATCAAATATTTTCTGGAATAAGTTTCCTTCCCTGATTTCCATTGTTCTTTAATAGTTCATTTCCAACCATTTCAACCATTTCCTAATTATTTTTTAAACCAGATTAACAAAACAATGGAATTCGATGACAAGTTGATTTAAAAATACTGCACTTGCCGAACAGATCAAATATATAAAACTAAAAATTGAAAAACCCTCCCCAACTGAGTCCCTTCCTTACACTCCTTTATCTTTAATAAGGTTATGGTTCGGAGAGAACAACACAAAAAGCCAAGAAAATACAGTATAATACACGAAGAAGGCTTCCTTGCAAAAGTACATCAAATACAGAACTAGGTAAGTGATCACATTTGCTTTTATAAACAGGCTTAGAATGAAATGTCAAAGGAGACCTATTATCAGGTGACCTTATCTACCATCCATCCATCCATCCCCATGTGAACAATGCTGAGAACCTTCCTCCTCTCCAGAAATTGTTCTATGACATTGGTGAAGATCCAATCATTTGCCAGCACAGTGTCTCTCTACTTGACTTGCAGAGATCTTCACATATGCAACTTACATATAGTACAGAATTTTATATGCACAAACAATCCACATACTTTAAATATAGTACATAATATAACCATTCTGAAGCAGTTTTCCAAATCATTCACAAAAGATTTCTATTTCATTGATTTACTCATTAGATTTCTATCTCGCCTTTTCTTCAAAAGGAAGGGCGGCACGCATAGTATTTCCTCAAAAAACATTTCCCTATAATACCCTTATGTGGTAGGTTGGACCGACAGTAGTGAAAGTTCCAAAATCATCTAATGGGCTTTTATGGCTGAGGATGGGCTTTAACTGTAACTGATTAGTAGATTAGCAGATTAGTCCAACATCTTAACCACTATACCAGGATAACAAATGCATGCATTTATGGGAAATAAAACTAGCACATTCTTAGGAAGGTAGAAATGGATCTGTTTAAGGTTAATAAATAAATCTTTTTGCTAAAACCTAAGGTTGCAAATAAACTATTAAACTATAATAAATCTGAATACAAAACAAATCCAGCAATAACTGTTCTTTGTTTAATCCAAATTAATTTCTACATTAATTCGATCTGGTAGGCTGGGTATGTTACGGATCCCGTCAGTCAAGGAATGTTGGTTGGCGGGGACTAGAAGGCACGTCTTCTCTGCCGTAGCCCCTGCCCTCTGGAATATTCTCCCTTCAGAGATCAGGATGTCCCCCACCTTGTTGGTCTTTCGCAAGGCCGTGAAGACCTGGTTATGTTCCCGGGCCTGGGGCCCCAAACGTGGGAATGGTCCCGTTTCTTGGCTATATTAAGATCCATACATTGCTTACTGGCCAGTCATGTACATTTATTTTGTATTTTAATTGTTTTAATTGTAATTAACTGTTTTATGGTTTTTATTGTTGTAAGCCACCCAGAGTCACTTGTTGAGATGGGCAGCTATAGAAATCAAATATATAAAAAAATAAAGATTAGATTCTAGTCAATAAAAATGCCTGCAGAATCAAATGTTTATACATAATTCATATTGATGGATTGTATCCAAGTTTCTACATTCATCTATGTGATAGATCAGTTAGCAGAACAGATTTCCTTTTCCCATGTTCCCCTTCCCAAAATTACTTGACCTTCAAGGATGTGGGGTTATACAGAGATACAGAATGGTGAAGACTGGATGGTAGAAAGCAAGGGAAGACCTGTTGCACAAGTGGAATCTACTCACAGGATATAGCCCAACAGCCCTTAGATATTTAAAATATTTATATCCCACTTTTCATCAGATTATCTAGGATTCAACTTACATCAAAGTCAAAAGATACTTTAAAACAGCATGACAATTGCAGCACGTATTTAATAGGAGTATACACTAAATAGTAAGAAAAAGCAGAAACACCAGCTATTTAATCTCTCTAAATACAGGTTAGATTGCTACAAAAATACAATCAATGAGGAGGCCACTCAAAATGCGTCTCCCTCAGAATGGAATGTTACAAATCAAGGAGCCACCACTGAGAATACCTTCTATCATGTATTTATACAACCACATTTTCAAAAGCATTATAAAGCTTGCCTGGAGAAAGATAAAACATAAATATTGTTTTTACGTTATGTAGAAGTCTGGAATTCATTAGCTTGGGGAAGGCTGGGTAGTGGTGGAAATCAACTTACATAATAACAATTTTGAGGCATGGAACTTGAACACTGTGTATATTCACAAACTACTTCAGAATCCAGTATAAGAAAGCAATTAGTAATGACACTAATCAAATTTAAGCCCAAGATCTTGTTCCATGTGAAAAGCAAGTTTCAAATCCCAGACAAACCCAAGGCATATAGCTTGCTAGGAAAGTCAAGAGGCATATTAAATGAGAACCCTGCAAGGCCAGTGATATGCTAAAACATTTACCTGTACTTCTTTCACTGAGATCTTGTTGAGCATTCTTCCTAGAATTGGCAGATTAAAAACATACACACATAAAGGAGCACTCTGGCCATTCTTGAGGTAAGGAATCTGTTGCCAAAACCAGGAGAACCCTGTGATGATATTTCTGCTGTGTCTAGAGAGACAGAAAAGTCTATTATCAGAGTTCTGAAATTGTGTATTATGTCAAAGGTATTCTTACTGAGTAAAATTGTTTAATCCCGACTTTCTGTTGGCCTCCATTCTTGCAAACTGCAGCCATAGTCAAAACTATTTTGTTCTGTCAGAGTGCAGTAAGACATGGTGCAACATTCAATGTCACATTGGACTACTGCTTAAGAATGGAAGATTCCCTGTCCTCTCCTTCCTTTGCTCTCTCATATATCCCTCAAATTTTCCTGGAAGGGTTCTCAAGTTCTCTAAACAGGTTCCTGGGTTTGAGACTGCAGGGGAAAACAGAACCAATTCACCAATAGGGTCCATTTTGGAAATACGTAACATGAAACAACTCAGAGCACTGATTTATTTGTACATGTGCTAATTAACTTGAGAACTATTAGGAACTATGGAATTATTCCCAGAATATCCAAACATTTGAGTTTTAAACTCTAAAACTCCCCTTGCTTGTTGATTAAGGTCTAGATTCTCTACCTGGAAAAAGATAGACCTTGTTGATTACTGCATTCAAGATCATTCCAGTAGCTGTCTGAATTAGACTGAGGAGGACTTATTTAAGGCAAGGAAGTTAGGCCAAATGAGGCAGTTTGCTATTCTGGATGTGTTGTATATGATCTAGATATATACATATCTAGCCCAAATGACTAGAGCATTTAAGACAAAGGTAGATATATATTCCCTGAAATAATAATAAAACTATTACTGTAATCAATACTTTATGAATCCTCAAGTAAGCTGGGGGATCTAAATGGAACAATCAACATAGCATACATTGGGATGGCATTTTTCCTGGCATACCAAAGTAGGTATCTTTATATTTAATACAAGACATGGGTTTAATTCTTGGGTCTACAATTATGCCGAGTAGAAAAATGGGCCTTTTGCCTTACCTAGCAGATAACAAGATGTAAATGCCCTTTGACTGCCTTTATGAACTACCCTGTTACTTTCAGATTCAGCAGAGATTCCTGCCCTGTTTAATCCAACTGTCAATACATACTATTGTTGGAGGAGAGTATTGGCATCGCCTTACCCTTTTGCCAGAATCACAAAAGATTTTGGACTATCCCAAGTTAAATCCAGACTTCTACTGGGTTAACTCTCTATTGATCACAGTATATAAGTCACAGTCTACATAAATTGCTCTATTTTCTCACGAGAGTCTAGGAATGTATCACAAAACAATGAAGTTGTAACGACCATGTATATTGTTGTGCCTCTTAAAGGATATTAAACAACCATCTGATAATTCAAAAATATCCTTTAAACTATTTCATTTAATGGGTATCTTTTTGGCTAATCAGGTGCATCTCAATGGCCAACTAAAACCCAGTATATTAATTATATATTTAAAATGTCATCATGATACATAATGTTAAAAAGACAGTTCATTACAGATAACTGGTCAGCAAAATGTTTTTTCACTGGCTACTCTTTTATTTCAACAGAAAAAGAAAACCCCAGGGGCATCATACACGTTTTGCACATCTCACTGAGACAAAGCAACTCCAACAGCGCACCACACCATGCACTGGCTTCCTCTAGGCTTCTGAGTACAATTCAACGTCCTGGTTTAACATATACAGCCCTATATGGTTTGGCAGTAAGGTACTTGCCAGGCTGTTTCCTCCAACTGGATTCAACACATCCAATTCATATGTCCTGCTGGGAGACTCCCCATTTTTTGAGGGGAAGGTGGAGGGGTTGGAGGCTTGAAGGCTGTATTTTTCAGTTGGTACGCCTGCATTATCAAACTGTCTCTCCCCGGAATTTGATTTGGCCCCATGGTCCTGGTTGGTTAGTTGCTTGGTTTGTTTGTTTAATTATTTATTGAACTTATATGGCTATTCATGTAATGGTTCTAGGCAGCTCACAACAATTCATAAAAACGAGGATAAAGCAGATCATACAGCCTCCCCCCAAAAAAACCCCATCCTAGCTCAATGCTTGGGGGGACAGCCAGGTCTTCACGGCCTTCCGGAAGGCCGGAAGTGTAAGGATCCCTCAGATCCCAGGTGGGAGGCTATTCCACTGGGCTGGGGTACACCTCTGAGGTCCCATCAGGTGACAACACTTAAGAGAGGGGACCTGGAGCAAGCCCACCCTATTCCGGATACCCTTAGGAAGAGGCAGTCCCACAGATAAACTGTGCCATGTGGGGCTTTAAAGGTGATAACCAGCACCTTGAATTGCACCCATAAAACAACAGTGCAGCAGTGGTGAAACTCAGGTGAACCATGGGCACCCAAAGTTGTGCATGCCACTGCATTCTGCACCAGTTGCAGCTTCCAGATGGTCTCCAAGGGCAGCCCCATGTAAAACACATTGTAGTAATCCAAATGGGAGGTGACTAAGGCATGAGTGACCATGAGCAAGGTTTTCTGGTCCAGGAATGGGTGCAATTGGTGCAGGTATTTCTGCAAAGGTCTCCCTGGCCACAGCTACCATCTGCTCTTCCAGCAGAAGCTGTGAGTCCAGGAAGACCCCCAAATTGCACACCAGATCTGTCTGGGGGGAGTGTTATCCTGTCCAGAGTCAGAGATCTCAACACTCCTGACCCTGGGGGGCCAAAGACCTACAACCACTCTGTCTTGCAAGGGTTGAGTTGCAGCCGGTTTCTCCCCATTCAGGCCCCTACAGCTTCCAGTTACTGAGCAAGCACCTTAGCAGCATCACTTGCCTGGCATGGGGTAGAGATGTATAATTGGATATCATCAATATACTGATGATAGAGAACCCTATTCTGCCAGATTACCTCTCCTAGTGGCTTCATATAGATGTTCAATAGGAGGAAAGAGAGACCCAAGATCTGAGGCCTAGGCCTGGACCCCTCCTCCCCCACCACGACTGGCTGGTATTGGCCACAGACACAGGAGAACCACCACAAAATAGTGCCTCCCACTCCCAATCTCCAGAGCCAGTCCAGCAAGATACCATGGTCAATGGTATCGAAAGTTGCTGAGAGATCCAGGAGGGCCTGGACAGACACACCACCCCTATCCCAAGCCCTCCAAAGGTTTTCCACAGTTATTAAAAACTGAACTATTTTGGAGAGTATTTGGAGACTAAAATAACCCCATCAGTTTGGGTATGCAGCTAGAGCTACTGTTGTTTCTAGTTATTAGTTTATGGTATTATTGACATTTGAGTGTATTGTTTGTTTCATGGTATTCTATAAACCTCCGAGAGACCTTCTGGTTGCAGCATATATACATGCAATAAGTAAATAAATAAACTGCACACTTTATTTATTTATTTATCAAATTTTGCCACCGCCCATCTCCCCCCAGAAGAGGGACTCTGGGCGGTTTACAAAAACCGCCCATTATTATTATTGTTGTTGTTGTTGTTGTTATTATTATTATTATTATTATTATTATTATTATTATTATTCAAGGTGGAGTCTGACCAATTCAGAATACAGTGGAATTACTGTATCCTATAATTTAGAAACCAAGTTTTTTTACATGTCTGTTTTCTTAGCCAAACAACACTCCTGGTTCAGCCAAACATATATGTACATATGCATGCACATATATACATATATGTTTCACAAGAACTTTGTACTTATCATTGTTAAGTTCTGTTGCTATATGATCAACTGATTTCTGTAATATTTATTGTTCTTTTGCATTGTTTTATATTATATTGTATACTGCCCAGAGTTGTGATGGAGTCAGGTAGCCTTATAAATGTAATAAATAACCAACCTTTCAATAATGTTTTAAATTTTGTTCTTGTTTTTAGAGTAATAGATGTCCCAACCAATTTTGTATCACCCGCAGATTTGATAAACATTCTTTCTTATCCAAGTCACTAATAAAAAAGTAGAAGAGGACACAGGACTAAATGTTGTGACCTCCATTTACTACTTCTCTCAAAGTCATTCTTTAAATGTGATTTTCAAGCTAAATATTTATGCACTTAATTGTCACATCATCCAGTCCACACTTAAGAATATCATGGGCCATTTTGTTCAATGTTTTGCTAAAATCAATGAACTACATCTGCAGCACAAGTCATTGATAAAAAAATGAGATAAGGTTATCCTGACAAGACATGTTCTTGACAAATTGTTAAGCCACTTAACTGCAAAGCACAATGAAGGAAGCAAGATTCACATGGCCTTTCTATAATGAGTTCTAATGCCAAGAAATAGGGGTTAGAATAAAAAATTCTGAGATTTGAGATAAGAACCCTACAGACCTCCTTTATTCATGAGTTTGTTAAGGTGGAGTCTCTTTGAAATTTTTGACTTTTCCAAGGCAGTTTGCATGTTGGGCTAAGAATCCATTTGTTTGATAAGCCTGTAACAATCTCTCTCATCTGCTAATTGTTTCTGACTAGAAATACCCCTCCCCTACTTTCAGGTTCAGCACAATCTCTCACACAAATCTATGCTGACTTCTGGTAATTACAAAATTTTCAAGGTGGTTTGCACACAAATTTCTTTATGATATGCTTTAGAATCCTTTCAGGCAGCAATATCAGACTGGTCTTTATTTCCCCAATTCTTTCCCCCTTTTTTAAAGATGGGGCATTTGCCATCCTCCAGCATCTATCTCTACACTAATTCTCCAGATTTTCTAAAAAGATAATAAACAAATGTTCAATTAGTTTATCAGCAAGTTTCTTCAGGATGCAATTCATCCACACCTAGAGATTTAAATTAATTCTAAATAAACAGAAACCGTCATAGAATATACATCAATCTCATTCTATACATCAATCTCAAGTTTTTAATCTACCTTTCATTCTGCTCTTCAAGATTTCTTATTGGAACACAAAATTTATTGTCAAAGACTGAGTCAAAATACCGGCTGATTAACTTTTAATTTTCTTCACTACTTGCAGATAGTTTACTCATATGTTGTATCTTTTCTTTTTATTCTGAACATATTGGTAAGTCCTTTTTGTTGTTCTTGGCATCAATCACTAACATTAGCACATTTTGAACTTTCCAGCTATGATCTCTACAGTCTGGGGCTTCCAGTATCTGCTGTTCTTTAACGAACTGCTCTTCTTTCCACTTCCTATGTCTGTCCTCATTGTTTTGTTTGCCTACACAAACCAGTAAGCAAAATATATAAAGTGTTTCCCTATCCATTTCCTACCTTCTCTGTGACAAATATCTATATCTATTTGTTCTAAATAATTACAATTTTAAGAGTTGCAGGTTTTTAAAGTTTTCATATAACATTTCTGGCCACAAGATGTAATGGAATTCAGTTAGTTAATTATTTAAATACTTATATTATTTAAATATAATTTTAATAAATTTAAATTATTCTGATGTTCTACTTGATACCTGGCACCAACTGAGGGACACTTAAGAAATCTCTTTAAGGTAACAGAAAAGAGTGAAAAAACCAATCTGCTGCTCAGTATTATAAAAAGTAAGATTATATCCTCAGAAAATCTATCCCAGTACAAACTGGCAAAGCAGAAGTTGAAGCACCAACAGGTTTTATCTTCCTAGGCTCAAAATTCACAGGGATGGTGCCTATAGTACGGAATAAAGAAACATCTGCTACTTGGAAGAAAGACTATAACAAATCGAGCCTAAATATTGAGGCACAAAGATATCACACTGACAACAAAAGTACTTATTTTCAAGGCCATGGACTTCCCATTTGTAACATATGGCTGTGAAAACTGAATCAACAGAAAAGCGAACAAAAGAAATATGGATTCCTTTGAATTGTGCTACTGGAGAAAATTGTTAATGCAATGGCTGCAGGAAGAACAAATCAGACTTCTCATTGGAAACAGTAATAATGAACCCACAGTTAGATATTTTGGATAGATAATGCGAAGGCAAATGCAATTGGAAAAGACCCTGATGCTTGGAAAATCTGAAGACAATTGAAAAAGAAGCTGACAGAAAATAAGGTGGCTAGATACTATAACTGATGACACAAGCAGGAATGTATAAGAACTCAAAGAAACAGTTACTGACAGTCCTGGTGAAATTATATCCATTGAGTCACAAACAGTTGGAAGCAACTCAATGACTAAACGATCCCTAACTCATATAAATATTTGAAACGACAGCTTTTCATTTAATCATGCTAATATATGACTTGAAAAGCTCAAAAATGGGTTCAAATTAGTAAAAATGTTTATAGTGAATATTAAATAACAACAACCTTCTTCAGTTGCAGTGTTTACTGAAAATTCTAGTAATGGCTAGCTTGATCCTGTATGTTACATAAAAAAATACATCAACTGGAGGACCTAAGATGGCGTTGTGCACAAAATATTTTTTAAAAAAAAATAATAATGGATTTGTATTTGAACACGGAACCGGATTTCCTCAACAAGCAGGCTTCACAAACATTTTTCAAGATAATATGGAAATCTGATAATCATTTGTAGCATACTTCCCTGCCCAATGACCCAGTGAATAATGGAACTACAAACCCACGTAATTTCAAATATAGTATAATATATTGTATCTATGCCCCAAAATATTAACATGGATCTATAAGTTTCATTAAGGAAATACCATAATTCTGAACAAGAGCTTTAATTCAGCAAACTCTATGCATATAAATAGTAGTGCTTATAAAATATTGTTTTCTTTTATCCAGCTATTCCCTCCTTTTAAGAAATTGTTTTTAAAATGAAAGAGTACCCCTCAAAATATGATGTGATGTGCAATGAGATGGACATAGAGCCATTATTTACAAGTATTGCAGGCTTCAACAACTAATTGTATACACACTGGTATGATAATACAATAGATATATATGTTGCATTTAATAGCAGAGATTTCTCAGTAATATACCAAATGCAAAACTCAATGTATATATCATCATATCTCCAAATAGCATCCATATTTATATTATTTACTCTTCAAAGAAACTATAAAGCCTTGACTATAAATGTTCAAAACAAGCCAAAACGGCAAAACAAGTATAATGTTTTCAGCTTGGCATACTAAATCATAGGAATATAAATTGTTTTCTTTAAGGGTGTGAAGAAAGGAACTTGAGAACTGGGAGGTTTGATTATAATATAGGATTATAATTTAAAAAGACACAAGTACTTTTTTGTACTTAATTACTGACACATACATCCAACAACCAAGACAGTTCCTTGGATCCAGTAATCCCTTTCCTGTGGGGCAAATATATAGAAGAACAACTCTTTCTCCAGATATAATATTTTTCTGCTGTGTAGAGCCAAATGTTTCACCAGTCTAACACCTATTTCAATTAGTTCTTAAATAAAATACACACACTCACATTTAACCTTAAGCTCATAGTTTATGCAGCATTTAAAAATATAATTAAAAATAGCCTATATTTAAAATTCAGAAGACAAAGGTATAACTCCACAATGAAGTTCTTCCATACAAGCCCCCGTTAAAAATAAATGATGGGAGTTTGGCAAAAGTGTCAGGCCAGAGTCAGTGAACAGAAGCACAGAGCTGGAAGAGGTCACTTATTCCAATACCCCACTCAGTGCATGATCCAATTAAGTAGTTTGGAAAGATGGCTATCCAGTCTCTATTTCAAGGTTTCCAGGAAAGTAGAACATAACCGTTTGCAAAGCAACCAATTCTATTGGTTGACAGCTCTTTTTGTCTGGAAATTCCTTTTAATATCTAACTTGAATCTATTTTCCTTCAGTTTCAGGCCACAAGTTTTGCTTCTGCCTTCCAGAACGGCAGAGAACAAGTTCACCCCCTTCTCTGTATGAGAACCTTTTAGTTACCTCCCTCAGTCTTCCTTCTGCAGACTAAAACATACCCATTTCCTTTGACTGTTCCTCACAAGATAGTGGTTACCTCACTATCATCGTAATCCTCCTCTGACCTCACACTAAATGGCACTGATGTATTCAAGCTACCACAAATCACTGGCGATCCCATTCCATTTTCTTCTTTTTTGAGCGTTTTCACCAGGACAGTGAAATGGACACACTGAGTTCACGACCAAGAAGCAAAGTGCTACTATGACTGCATTATCCCATCATCATTATCTACTCAGAAAATTTAAAATATTAAATTTTATAAATATAAATTTATATTTTATAATATTTTATGTGGCCCTTTTCATAGTTTGGTTTGAGACCATTAGTAGTCCTCCGAGGTAAAGATGCTTGAAGAGAAGGCAGAATGCCCACATTCCCACCTGACAAATTTACTGGGGGAAATAAACTGCCCTTACAGTGTAGTGCTAGGTGGCAGAAGGCACTTTGGCCAGATCTTCTCAAATCTGGTGGGGGACACAGAATATAAGGAGTATCCTCAAAAAAATTCCTTTTATTCCACAGAATATGAAGAAAGTACTTATACTTACTCCCCAAAATTATAAACTCATTGGAAAAAATGAAGTTTTGTCTATAAATATATATAGTCTTAAAATATTTTACAAATGTAAGTAAACTATACTACATAATGCTCTGTATTTTTTCAAATAAATCTAAAAATAAAATTGTATTTTTAAAACTGACACATTGCAAAAATAGAGAGCACATATTTGTGTGTGTGTGTGTGTGTGTATATATATATATATATACACATACACACACACACACACACACACATACACACACATACACACAGAGTGATTTATTATGTATTTATCTCTTGCCATCGCTATGCTGTGGATACTGCTGATAATTTAGATCCACTCTGGGCAGTTCCTACTCCATTAATATTAGCAATATGGGCTTCACTTTAAGGCAATGATTCTTTTAAATGTTTTAAAATGTATGTCATTTATCATTAGCCTCATGATTGTGACATTCATGTTATGGGTAAGGTGGTGTCAGCAGATTTAATAAATCCTTATTGTAGGGATTCAGAAGTCAGACATAAAAACAGCTACAGGCTGAAAGCAACGATGTGGTAACATGGCATGGGAAGCAACTTTTTAAAAATGCATGTCAATTTTCCATTCAAGTGAGAGGCAAAACAAATAACATGGCCATTAGCAGTGGCTGCATTTTCTGCTGGTTCCCATTTAAAATTATTCAAAAAGGACTTTAAAAAGATATTTGTAGAGAGAATATGAATGTTTTTATGAGTGGTACTTTGAGGCAAAGGTTTGATGCCGCTTAATGATTTCTGGATGAATTTCATAGTTGTTTTGTTAAAACTTTTTTCAGCAAATTCAACCAACAGGCGAGGTGAGATTGCCTTCATCACTTAGTTTGAATCTCTTTCTTACCCATCTACTCATACAAATACATACACACACAATATCTAAGTTTAGAACTTGAAATATAAGGATTTGGGGTATCATTAAAAGGCAAAACAAACAAACAAACAAACCACCAGTATCTTATTCAACAGTAAAAACACCAGATAGGATTGTAAGGTATGTTGAAGTCATTATCAGAAATAAAATACTGATGGACCATAGAACATTATTTTGGTTAATGGATGCACATGTTAAAGCTAAACATAGGAAAATGCACTGCAAGGTAGCACCAAACTAGTGTTTATTTATTTATATCCTGCTTTTCCTCCAAGGAGCTCAGTGTGTACTAAAAATCAGGTACAATAACTGGATATTATCTTCTACCAAGTAGCTTCCATGAGTAAAAGAACTGAAAGCAAGGAAAATAAATTTGTGTATCATTTTCATGTTGCATCTCATAGATAAATATATAGATAAGAAAGTGTATATATGCGTGCTTGTATCAAACTACATAAAAACAAATATTTTTTCTATTATTGCATTGGCTCGGTTTTTAGACAAGTCATAACAAACAAGTTCATTTATTTCAGTGGTCTACTCTAAATAGGACTAAATCTCGTATCCACCACACTTAGTGTAGTTAAGTAGCACTGAGTTTCTTAATTTTACTATGATAAATCACTCTGGCTGTTGTGGGTCTTCCGGGCTGTGTGGCCGTGTTCTGGAAGTTGTGGTTCCTAATGTTTCGCCAGCATCTGTGGCCAGCATCTTCAGAGGGCAGGAGCACAGATAGAAGCAAAATCTCTGACAGACTGCACAAAATCTGACAGAGATTTTGCTTCTATCTGTGCTCCTACCCTCTGAAGATGCTGGCCACAGATGCTGGCGAAACGTTAGGAACCACAACTTCCAGAACACGGCCACACAGCCCGGAAGACCCACAACAGCCATCGAACTCCGGCCGTGAAAGCCTTCGACAATACATAAATCACTCTCTTTTTTCTAAATTTGGAAAGTAGCATTTTGCTTTATTATAATGGTTTTAATACAGGCGGGTATTACTTTAATGTTCTGCATTAGGCATTCAATTATCTCCGTCCTTCTATAATGCACTAGTCATAGCTAAAATAATTCAATTGTTTTAAATTTTCATTTACTTAGAACCCTCCACAGCACTTCTGCCTTGTAAATACGGCTTCCTGCTCACTATTTTTTTTCTTCTGTTAGTGCATCACACGTGTGTTACTATAGAAATAACAAGGTGAAGAAAGTGATTTGTATTGTCTTTAGCATAATGGAGAACATTAATTGCATTGGGGTAGAAGTACAAGAAATGTAAGAAAACAAGCCCTGAATGCCATAAATGATGAGAAAGTAGCTTTCACAAGTTTTGAATTTTAAAATCTTGCTCTATCATCTTTTTCAAATATTTGACTATGCAAAATTGTCTGAGGAACTCTAAAAAAAATCCTGTCATTTTCCTTCTTGTCTTAAGTGCAGCCAGTCCCCTTTGACAGTATAATCAGTCAATTCAATCAGAGAAATTCTATACTATAATGGTAATTTCCCCTCACTTTTTTTCCTTTACACTGTCAATTTCAGCCACCTGCTGAAAGCACTGATGTGGAACAGCTTAGTATTAGTTCTGAAATTAGTACCAGTCCCCAGTTAAATGCCTGGCACTTTCAGCCTAGGATAGACATTGTTATTGGCATACAAACTCATCAGTTCCAACCAGCCCATTACTGTACTTAGACAAGGCTAAGTCTCCTTCCAGGCTATCCCGAGAGCACCTTGCTAGATAAGACCCCACATGTCAAAACAGTCATTATGAATTGAAGAAACAACCTCAAATGAAGAAAGAGGCATGTTTCACACTAGATCCTGTCTACGTGTTAGATAATTGCTTACTAGAAAGTTGAATGTCTATGAGAAAGGTGCCTTAAATTAACAAGATGTTTTTAAAGCATACAGACCAAGATAATATTCTATCTGCTTAAGCAATAATGGCTAATTAGTTTAAGGAGCTTTTTTCCTTCTCCTCCTGAACAGTGGAGGAAGTTCTACTGTGTACTCTGTCAGTTAACCTGCTTATATCTCTGCTATCGCACAAATCCACCCTTGTCCTGCCCTGCTTAGCTCAGCAGGCCTCCCCTGTGAAAGAGTCAGGCAACAGTGATGAAAGGCCTTTCCTATGGACTCCTCACAGGGTCATCAATGGACAACCTGTACAAGATTTGTGCTCTAAATAATAAATGAACTAAACACCTTGAGGTAATTGGCTGTGTGAAGCCTCACACTAGGCCAGATAGCTTGTCTGTACAAAGTAAAATAAGATTAAATAATAAATGAACTGTGTAGACATTTTTCTAACCAAACTAATTCTACATGCTTTTTTAAAGTGCACACTGTCTATGAGCAGAAATGTTTTCATGATTTTTTTGCCAGTATTACGAGGCCCTCCCGACTTTGTCAAAAAGTAACTATTTCAATGTTCTTTGTCTATTCCTGGGTCTATTCTTTGCAATTTAGTAGTAATGCAAGCAACGTGCGTGAGTCATATGAAACAACATTGACAGATCTATGGACAGAATATATATATAAGAAAAAAATTAACAAAAATCTTCCAAGCCTTACATCTTAAGATACATTTACAGTTCGAATTTTGTCACCTCCCATCTCACTCAGAGAGCAACTCTGGGTGGTTTACAATAAAACTAAGATAAATACAGGTTAAAATACAATAAAAACAGTATTCTTAAATATAAATATAAAATCCAAGATGGAGATGTTAAAAAGTTCTTAATTTAAATTCATGTAATTCATGGGGGCCTCTTCAGGGCGCTAACTTTGCTTAAATATTAACCATTATAGTATTAAAAATATGAAAAGCACAGAGGAGGAAGGGAATAAACTTACCAAGTAGTTCTGCAATGTGTCTGCAGTTTATGTCCATCGGCTACCCAAGATAAGTGAACTAGTTTGCTTTTCTGCTTATGTTGTTTAGGCACATAGCTGTTATGTACCCAATCATGTGATAACAGAAGAATATCTCCTGCCATTGCTATATGCAACTGATATGTAAGAGCTGTATATGAACTTGGAATGTGTTAAATGATTCAAAGTATCACATTCCTAATAGATTTTGATGCTTGTAGAAAAGCTGAAGTAAATGTTTTCTGAAAATCCATCTGAATCCAGTAATATAAATCATTTTTTTCAAAATGTATTCTCATTAGGTAGACTTAACAACAAAAGCAACAATTAAAAAGCTAAGTGATTCACAAAGTTTCTTAAATAAACATAAAGCCATCCATCAATTTAAAGAGGAAGTATAAGTGATACGTAATGGTATTGACCAGACAGATTATTCCATATTACAGAATGTTCATATTAAGAATGTTTTATTGCCATAACTGGAAATAAGTAAAACAGATATTCAGTATTTCTAGCCATTGACAGTGTGAAAGGAACAGATTAAAAATATTTATTTATTTATTTATTTATTTATTTTATTAAATTTATATTACCGCCCATCTCCCCCAGCGGAGCTCATTAAATACCTAAACCAGCGCTTTCCAAACTTTTGCCGTTGGCGACACACCCACGGCTGGCACGCAAAAACCCGGAAGTGCTTCTGGGTTCCAGCCGCCGCCGCGGTTTTTGCACGCTGTGGTGGCGGCGGCATCCTGGTGTATTGCACAACAACCCGGAAGCGCTGATGGCCCGCCACCGCCACGTGCGCTGCCACACGCAACGACAGCGGTGCACCATCAGCGCTTCCAGGTTGTTGCACGACACACTTGGGGCCCCTAGGCGACACAGTACTGTGTCACAACACACAGTTTGGAAAGCCCTGACCTAAACCACAGCTAGTTCAAACTGATAGTTGATATTGGCCTTATATTTTATGGTAGTGGTTTAATGAAAATCAAGCATATTTCAAGGCCAAAAAAAATTATTTTCCTCATTCTCACTACTGGTAAGTCCTCTACTGCCTTAATACTTTAATATACCACTTTTATCAATTTCCACCTTCTACTGTATATATGGATACTCTGGTTTAGTTCCTTGCCTACCAGTTAGGTTTTTTTAATACCCCAGAACTATTTAAACACAGTCCTGGAAGCCTGGAGGACACAAATGATGTTTGCCTTGTGCCTCTTCACATTTTTACGACTAGTTTTTTTGAAGCATGTTCAGGCGGACAACTTAAATGCTTGTTATCTGTTCTCTTGTCATTCTGTAAGCATGCACATTATTACTTATAATCTAACTCAAATGTTTTTTCATGCCCATTTTTAGAATCCAGAGTTTCCTCTCTGCAGCCAGTTCATTCTTATGATTAACTGAACCCTGTTTTTTAAATGTAGTACTTACTACATTACATGCTGTGGTATTCCATCTATTTTATATGATTGACTGTGAGAACTCCAGTATTTGTATTACGTGAACTTGGCTTTTCTGCTATCCTTTGTACTGAGTATGAATTCCACTCTGGAATTTTGAAATTTGTAACATAGCACATAAAATACAAACTAACAAAGCTATCAAAGCTATCACATTAAATTTATATTCTATTTTCTCTTTATATTATTTCTTGTCTGAGCGACAACAAAAAGCTGCAAGAATGAGTTCCTTGTTTGAAATGTTATAATTTATTACTTTTCTTCATCAACAACAGAAATAGGGTTAGGTAAAAGACAAGGAAACTACTTTAATTGAACTGTCAAACATTCAAATTCAAGCTGTTTAAATACGGCACCAAAATGTCTAGTGAAGAGGTAAAATGCACAACATTTGGTATAAATATATCAGACTCTCATACTTCAGCTCTCAAAAGAACTGTAAAAGCAAGTGAAAGCTACCTCTTTAAAATACACAAATAGCATTTTATGCAGCAGATAATCCAAAGTCTCAGTGACCTTGGCAGTCTTGCAGAGGTAATCTTTGCATAGATGAATTATTCTTGAACAATTCCTCTAATGTATTAGGCACATGCATACTGTCTTTCAATATTAGGCATGCTTGTCTTTCCACCTATTTCTAAACAAATACACATATTAAGGACATAGCAAGGGAAGAAGTTTCATATATTTCTTGCTATGTACCATCATTTAAACTTCTAAGGGAAAAAAAACCCACCAAAATATTATTGTGTAATTACAACACTTGTTACTTTTCTCTATTATTTGATTAATATTCAGTATTAGAAAGTAACAATAGTGATTCTCTGGGGACATGCTATGAAAAAGAACCAGAACCAAAACTAAGTCTAAACATAGTTTCCCCCCTCCCTTCCTTGAAGCATGATGGAATTAGATCTGTGCTGATTTTCAAGCCGTTCACAGAACTGTAGTTCAGTACTAGGTCATAGATGAATTTCAGTGAAGTGATAGGATGGGCAATGCCAGCAAGAACGCTAGAAAAAGCTTTTATCTATGAAGTTTATGTTCATGCATGTGTGCCACAAGACAAACAAAACTGACAACTTCACAAGAGTATAACAGCCTCAGAAATGCTGTTTTTCTCTAAATGGTTCAAAGCAGCACATGAGATTATATAAATGTTCCATAGAAGCAGAAGTAGAAAACTGTCTTCAGATCACAGAAAGTTTCAGTGATAATTATAATTTTAGGCTGCTTTTTACCGTATTCTAAAGAAGTGGAAGAAAGCTTAGAAGCTAAGATGAAATTCTGCTTTGAACCTACTACTTTATTTTAGTATCTCTTTATAATGTGCCTTTCATTTCTCCTTTCTAGGTGATCCATTTCTACTCTTCTTGGATTGGTGATCCATTACAACATTTAATTTCCCTATTGAGTAGTACTGGCAGCTCTCTATAGGCCTCAGAATGGCCTCAAGCGTAGCCCTGCTCTTCACTGCAAGGATCCATTAATATTGGAACATCAAACAGATTTTTGCGCCAATCCCTGATTAAATGTAATGATGTACCTGTACATATATTATGCAACTCTTTGGCCCACATCATTATGCAAATTGCTATCACCCATGCCAGAGCTTTCCCTCCCCATGAAATTTATTTTAATCTGAGCAGTGAAACAGCACAACTATAGTCTGCATTTTATGGGCTGATCCGAGAGCTGATACGTGTTTGTTTTATTAACAAAAACGTGGAATAAACAACTTTTTGACTTCTTCCAATTTTTTAATTTCTTGGATGTACCAACACAGAACATACCAAAACATATTTTCAAATGAAACTGCAGCAACATATGGTAACAGACATTGCTATTCTATGTCAGCTTTCCAAATCTAATTTAATATGCTTTGGCAAATTCTCTTTTTAGTGGTTCTACATTTTTCACAATAAAATATATTGCACCTATCAGATAGGTGTCAGAGGTCTGTACAAATGGATGGTCAGAGTTTCATGTCATTAATGAACAACCCAAGACCAGTAGGTGGTTTGATATGTATACATTATGCAGACTCTTGTTTCTGAAATACACTTCAGACAGTATTTTTCATCAGATTCATGGATCACATAAGCAAGAGACAGATTTTGCAAATTATTCTCTCAAGAAATAGATAAATGAATTCTGTATTTATGCTACTGAAAGGAAAATTGCAATCATGATAGAGCAATGCTAGAGAAACAGGGTATATATGTGTTTGATATATTGGATAGCCTTGTCTGTGACTGTTCATGCAGTGTAAGAATTTCTTTATTCAAGGACAAGTTCTTTCACCTTCCCATCTGTCCCATGATTTTTTTAATGTCTAAGACAGGTGGCCTGTTGGAAACCTAAAACCCTATGGGTACAAAATATGATTAAAATGTGACATTGGTCTCTATAATAAAGTAAGGCTTATGCTTAGTTTAGAATCTTAAACAAACTCACATAAATAAGTAAAGGCAATTTAAACTCTATATAACCTAACATTTTAAATTCAAGTTCAGGATATGCAGTACCAAAATACTGCAGGGTCATTCCTCTAGAGGAGTGTTTGTGAGTGTTTGTGCATGTGTAATGTTAGCAAATATACACATATATTACACAGTTGTCTATTTCAGATGAAGCTTATTAAATGCTATTTAAATCAATGTTATTCATCACCATAAAACAAAAGACTGAAATAGTTAACCACCTACTTGTAAAACATTGTTGTGCTTAATGTTATTAATACATTGTAATAAAGGCTAATGACTTTCAAGATTTCTCATCTTATGCTGGTTCATAGATGTCACATTTCAACAGAAATGGTTTTCTTGGACAAATTGCACCAGGAATATCCTAAATTATAAACAAGTAGTTCCTTAATACATAGAAACACAGTCAATAAAGCAATATGAGATTTAAGACAAGCACCCCCAGATTTAGGGAATGTATAGATCTGTCACATATATTCTGTCATTAGCTGGTTCCATCAACATTCTGCATTATTTTTATTTTTTTTTAAAGAAGCAATGTTATAAAGGGACGCGGTGGCTCAGCGGGTTAAACCGCTGAAGCTGTAAGACTGCCGATCAGAAGGTCGGCAGTTCGATTCCCCGCGTGACGAGGTGAGCTCTCGTCACTTGTCCCAGCTCCTGTCAACCCAACAGTTCGAAAGCTAATGCAAGTAGATAAATGGGTACCACCTTGGTGGGAGAAATTGCTGGCGTCCTGTCAGGGGTCGCCCTCCGGAACGAAGACCTCGTGAATGGCGGCGGAGACGACGGATCCCGAACGGCAACATCCAGGATGTCAGCAGCCGACTCTGAAAGCAAGGTATTCTGGGACATGTAGTCCAATACCCACGGAAAAAGAGTCGGTTCCCTTACCCCTTTCCTTAGTGCGCGGTAAAAATGTTAATATATGAATGTATAATATATGAAATGCAATGTATGTAAGCCGCCTAGAGCCCTCCGTTAGGGAGGGGATAGGCGGGGTATAAATACGATAAATAAATAAAATAAATAAATATTTGTTTTGCCATGCAACCTTCCCTGATACATTTTTATATAATTTAGGGTCCAAAATAAGTTTAACAGAGGTGCTAAAAGAATCCTGTTATAGAGTCTGCAAATTCCATAACTGTATTTGAATGAAATTCCATCACTGATTTCTCAAACATACAGTATCTACTCAATTTCATTGCACTCTCAGACTCTGTGTGGTCAACTCAAATTAGCAGGGAGCATCTTGTGTTTCTTCTATTTGGTGCCTTTTGGACGTTGGATCTGGCAGTATGCAGTACCAATGTGTTTTATGTCAACTTGCTTGTTGCAAAATCTCAAGAATCTCCTTTTCAGATTTTTTTCCTAGCATAATGATATTCCTAATATTTGGGCAATAATATTCTCCCATTGCTTATGTACAATACTACTCTATTTGCAAAGATCTCCCAACAAGCATTTCTGAAGTAAAATGTGTGTGCAACTATATGACTGTAATGCATACAGAAGGGCATCTTTACATATTCCTTGTGTTTGTATGTAAGTACAAGATGCACTTGTACTTTGCTTAGGGATACATTACATTATAATTAGAAAATCCAGACAAGCAACAGTTACAAGAACTGGAACTTTGGAAGCCCTATTATAGGACAAGGTTATACAAAAATTATCATTAATTTTAATCTATTATTTAAAGTGAAGGGTATAAAAATTAGGGACAAACCAAATGTACAAAATACAGTACTGTGGTCCTTGCTAAGAAAACTACATTGCATATTTTCTAACATTGCTGCTTTTACTGGCAACTGTACATGGTTTATCTGGAAGGCGGTCTCAATATCATAGAATTAGTCCCTTTATTTTAGAAACAATATTTATTTTAGAAAATATTCTGAAGAAAATAGCAGTAATGTTTACAGGAAGTGCCTTTGCATAAAGCTCGGATTCCAGAGTATTCAATTTAGTTTTCAAATTATCAACTACACCAGTTAGTAAAAGCCAAGTTTTGCATTACTTGAATTTTGAAGTGTCCTAGTATTCTTTTGGATGGTAGGCTTTCCCGCTATAAAAGTACAGGTTATGATAAAAATAACAACAACTTCTCTACATCCTATTGAAAATATGGTAGGCACAATTAACATTGAAAAAAGGATTTCAGGGTTTTCAGTTCAATCTCTGCTTCCAGCTAGTACTGAAGAATATCAGACATAACAAAGATGGCCATCAATGCAGTGCTGTACAGGCAGCTCCAGTATAGCAAAAGATAGGCATCACATGGAAATGGTTACTTGGTGTTCTTCACCTCTCACAGCATAAATTTACAGTTTGGAAGTGTGGCTCATCCCTGCAGGATTATACGTGATCGACTAGAGAAAGCCAATATTCATAGTACAGAGGTGAGGAACACTATGGACCTCTTTTCATGGCCCCAAACTGATGACCATCATAAATTACTCATTCTTTTTTCACCTACTTTTACATGCTTTTCACAAAGGGAAAAACATTATGGGGGGGGGGGACCACTTCCCAATTCTCTAACAGCAGGTTCAAATGCAATGGCTTTGTAAGAAATTATATTTTATAATTTATATACAGAATTTGAGCCTATGTATATGCACTGTATATAAACAGATATGGATGATATATCTGCATATCTATTATAAGAGTGGAGAAAAAAATGTTGTATTTCAGAAAGGTCAAGACAGAAAATGGAGAGTTAAAATGACAAATAATACAAAACTTTTATTTTGAAAGGAAAAAAATAAGTTTGCACGATAAGCCAGTATATTTTAAGTATTTTCTAGATTAAAAAATGAACTGAAATCTATTATGATTAAAAGTTTTGAACAGAATACTAAGTGATAATTGCTGCAGATAATTAAAATTTAAAGTATTAAATTATTTAGCATGTTCTAAATAATTGAGAGAATTTTAAAAACTAAGCAGAGTAGGACTAGAAAAGGTTATACAATATATCCCACATTCTATATATGATAGAAGATATACATTACATTACCCCATACCCGCATTACTTTTATTAATATATAAAAAGTAGCTTCCAAAGGCCTTATAAAGGAAATTAAACTATACTGATTTACATTCCCTGAAAAAGAAAATGAAATACTGCTCTCTGAGGAGCATTCAGTAGACATATTCAATATTTAGTTAATTGATATTATTCAAATATATCTCCAATTGAATATATAATCTTGTGAGATACATTACATGTAAAAGACTGGTTTTGATTCCTCTTATCCCACTGTTAAATGTGGCTGAAATGCTTTAATTGACTTGGTCTTAGTAATCAATTGTGACTGGAAGAAGAGATTTACAACCAACATCAGACTTATCTAGTTATCATTTAACAGTGCTGACAACAGATATATGGAAATTGCTTGATGTTTGAACTAAGTTGCATTTAGGTGAATTTTGGATTCAATTAACATATGTTTTTGAGAAGCAACTTACTGTAGCTCAAGATGTCTAAGAACAATAACACAAATCCAATTATAAAGATATCAATAATTAAAAAAATTTTATTTTAAAAATATTATTTAAAAATAATAAAAATACAACACAATAGAAATGTGTTCAATATAATAGCATGTTTCCAGTGGAAGGTTCTATCAACAAAGGAGGGGGGGGGAGGCAGTTTTACCAATATCCCCTTGAAGCTCTTCTGTACTTCTGCACTTTGTGTTTTTAGTTTATGTTTTTATGCTTTTCTATTATGTGGTTTTATGGAATTTACAGTCACTATTTGATAATGTGTACCACCCTGAATTGTGTGCTAAATGATTGGATATAGACATCAGATAGAGATAGATAGATAGATAGATAGATAGATAGATAGATAGATAGATACTCTGTACAAATTGTGTAGACCACCCTGAATTGTGTCCTAAATGATTGGATATATACATCAAATGAATGAATGAATGAATGAATGAATGAATGAATGAATGAATGAATGAATGAATGAATGAAATACATACATACATACATACATACATACATACATACATACATACATACATACATACTCTGTACAAACTGTGTAGACCAGCCTTTCTCAACCTTTTGACCCTGGAGGAACCCTTGAAATATGTTTCAGGCCTTGGGGAACCCCTGCACATTCAGGCTCAAATATAGGCCAGAAGTTACAAAATTATTATATTTGTTTCATGTGTAGGCCTGTATACAGTATATGCATTAACAGTGTTCTTAAACTAAAAATAAATAATGAAACTTACCTCTTTAATGTGAAGTTGCCCGAATTTGAAATACTTTTTAAAATGAATTGTGATCTCCCAGGGAACCCTTAGTAATCTCTAAGTTCTTTAAAACAAATCCTTATGATCTGTACTAGGATCTACTCAAGAATTGATATCAGGCAAACTAGTCCACAGTAAAGTACTGTATCTATGCCTTTCATTTCTTACTTATTAGAATTTCATCATCTACACTGAGCCTCTGGTATATTAATTGCCTTTTCTTTTTTATTTTGAACATAACTAAAGAAGCCTGTTTTGTTCTTAGCATCCTTTGTACTTTCACTTTCCAGACACACCTCTACCTCTCTCTACTCTGGGTCTTTTTCCATTTTCTATATGTCCCCTTTTCTGTTTTCAAATCTTCACTAAGCTTTTTGGCTTCTTCTGCTGTCCTCCATATTTTTTCCTCATTTGACCTACCTCCAACTGTACTTTCAAATTCTCCAATTTTAGGAACTCCACCCATTTTGCCCTCCTTTTCACATACATTCTCATGCCATGGGATCCTACTTACCACTTCACTCAGATTATTAAGAGACTCTCTTTTGAAGTTAAAGACTTGACTAGACTTAGTTTTAGTTTCCCTTAAGAGCTTCACATATTCAGCTCCCCCCAATATTCGTCTTACTTCTACTTCCTCAACTTCCATACTGATTACAAGGTTTTATTTTCTCAAGCTAATCTGTAGTACTTGCTTTACAACAGCCATTCCTCTACTAAAACAGGACAAATTAGTAAACGGAATATCAAAAATATGCTAAACCCTGCATTTATAGAAACATTGTATCAATCTGATACTGCAGTGAAATGTACCTCAGGAAAGCCATTACAAATAAAATAACAAGTAGACATTATAGACCATGGCATTAGTTGCAAATAAAAATATGTTTTTATTGAGAACCTCCATTTTAAATTAAACAAATATAAGATATTTATAAGATATATAGCTTGTCCCATTCTAGAAGCTCTAGGCACTGAAATTCCATATAAATATTCAGAAGCAATACTACCACACAATATAACATACAAAAACCTTAATGTTATATGTAATCGAACTGATCCAATTAAAACAACATATTGCCATTACCATACATTTATCATTACATATAACTTAATTACATAAGCATAACAGTGCATTAATCATGAGTTGTGAATTAATAGAAACAACCAGAGGCATCTGAAGAATGTGATGGTTTTGTCAAAATGAGCACCGTGACATAAGTTGTACTCCTTACATATGTATGATGTTGCAGTGAATGTACAAAAGGGGCAGAGCTTGTGTTGCAATGTTTTGTCATTGCACCCCCCTCCCCAGAATGCCAATAGCAAAAACAAAACATGTCTTGTAACCATGGCACACACTAACCGAACAATTTGAAATCAGCTAGTTAAGTATTTGGAAAACTTTGAGCCTATTTCTATTAGACATTTGGTGCATTTTCACAATATAATGTTGACCTTCGAAATAAGATGGATAATAATACAGCAATAAGGCCAAAATCTTGGGGGGGGAGCCATAGGGTACCATTTGATTTTATAATTATTCTAAACATTTTGTTATACAACGTCATACAAATAGTAGGTAAAGGTAAAGGTTCCCCCCGCACATTTGTGAAGTCGTGTCCGACTCTAGGGGCCGGTGCTCATCTCCGTTTGTTAGCCGAAGAGCCAGCGTTGTCCGAAGACGCTTCCACGGTCATGTGGCCAGCATGACACACGCGGAACGCTGTTACCTACCCACCGAAGTGGTACCTATTCATCTACTTGCATTTGCATGCTTTTGAATTGCTAGGTTGGCAAGAGCTGGAGCTAGTGTGGGAACTCACTCCGCACGCAGGGCTAGGGATTCGAACCTCCGAACTTGCGATTTTCCGATCGACAAGCCTGGCGTCTTACCCGCTGAGCCACCACACCCCTGTCATACAAATAGTACTAATAAATAAATAATACATGAACAGAGACCTTCATAGGTCTTCATACTACATTTTACCATACTGCAATACTGAAAGACCCTAGATTGATCAGTTGTTTAGATTTGTAACATATTTATGAATTTAAAAAGTAGAATCTTTGCTATTTCTTTACCACATAAGTAATAAAAGTCAAATCTATTTTTACTCCAAACATCTGGATTTGTGGGAAAGAAATACTGAAGATATATATTGGGTTCAAGATGAGTATGATATACTGTGGGGGAGGTATGTTGATTGACATTACTCCAAAAGTTGGATGGATATGTTTTGCATAAAATGGTAACTCTAGACAGGAGAAACAACTTTTTTTCTCATTGACAAGAAAGATTCTAGGAATTAGGAAAAAAGTTTCTGAAAATCAGATTTGTAAGACAGTGTTCTATCTATGGGGTCTGCTGACTTCTAACAAAATGGATAGAACAATTATGGCCTAAAGTTCTGTACCGCATACATTACATAAAATCACTTACCTGCTATATTTTTTCAGTTCCTTAATTCTGTCTAAAAAGCATAAAATATACCTCCAATATCATAGGAGTAAAAATATTCTGCTTTTACTAAATTAATAGGGAAAGGGCTGAAACACCACTTGGCAATTCTTAGCAATTCATATCTCATTGTAGTTGAAGATTACTGAGCCCATGCAATTGGGGAAAACTGGCTCAAATGCTTACTTATTTTTTTACCGTTTCTGCACTGCCGAGCATACATTAGATCATATTTATTGACTATCATGATTTCCAGTCCTTACAATTTGACACAGAAGTGTGAGAGAGAAGAATCAGATAAGTTGATTTCAGGACAAGATCTATTGGTGTGTCTGTGTATTTTTTCCCCCAGATGTTTTAATCTTTCTCCTATTCCTATTTTCTGTTTGTGCTACTATTCCCAGCTAAGAAAGGACATCATTAAATAATAATCAAATCAAGTTTAATTTTAGCATTGGTTGTGCCTACTTTGTGAAGTGCAACCCCAGCTATCACTTAAAAGCAGAGTGTGGCCCTTGACCTGAAAAAGTTGTACACCTCTTATCTAAGGTGTCTATAAAACATTCAAAATTTACTGAAATCAAACAGATCTATTCCATGTTTTCTTTTAAATGGGAAGAGGTATAGAAATGCTTCAAATAAGAAAAGTTAGAGAACGTTGAACAGGAAATGCTCTAATATAGGCAATTCTTTCTTCTTCCCTTTTGGTACAGACATTCTAAACCTGCAAGCTAGATTTCTGGCCTGAAAGCCTGATGATATTCTCAGGCTATAAATTCTCTAAATCTCTCTTCCTAGGTTCCCTTCTGCACTTATTCTTACTGAACAAGAGCAAAATAACTCTTACTTCTGTCATATACATGGCCCTATTGAATACATCTTTTCTTAAAAATTTAACACTTTTTCCAACATGTAGTTTCTTGGCAAGGTTTCTAGACAAAATTAAGGGGGAAAAAACTCTCTAAAAATCAAATTAAATTCATACAACATACACACACAGTATCCAATCTACCCCCTCCCCCATGAAAAACTGGTCTTTGTAAAAAGGATTTATTCTACAAATATCCCAAATTTTCATAATAAAATAAAACAAATATTTTGTTCTTTTCCCATTATGCCAGATTGTAGCTGTATTAAGAATCTTCCAAGCTGCAATAAACATGGAAAATAAAGCTACAGCAGTAGACCAATGATTAGCCTAATCTTCCACTGGACATCTATGAATAAAATATATTTGGAGTATAATTAATTTTCTATGTGTTTCAGGCACATGTAGTTGCACAACTTGGATAAACATGCCTATTCCCATTTGCCAATATGGAAGGCACTTGAACAGGCATATGTGATGATTTATCAAAAAGAGCATCAAGAAAGTTTGTTTTGATGGCATAATTGCACTTTTGGTTTTTTACCCAAGAAGGATACGATGCTGGACTACATGCATAACTACTAGGTACAGCCCAACTCAGCTATTATTTTATATGTGTCTTCTTTTCGGGCTCATTCATAAAATACATAAATCACTGAAAACCTCTTGCATTTGCACATTTTTACACAGCATGACTTAGCCACACATCAATTCTTCTAGTACAGGCAGAAAGTATTTAAATTGTTTCTAGAATACATCAATTTCCTCCCAGCTACTGACCACTGGATTCAGCACTCTGCAACTATGAGCCACATGAGTGAATTACTCATATACTGTATAGCAAAGAATTATTTATCCTTGATTGTACCTTGAGATGCAACTGGTAACTGGTGGCAGATAGTAAGACATGTGTTTGATGTTCTATCAAATTTTAACCCATTGAAAATTCTTAGCCACAGCCCACCAGTTACTTTTCAGCATTTTCATTTTCTGATAAAACAGAATCTGAACATATCTATACAAATTATGCTAGGAAGCTGTCCGGTAATATAAAAAATTCTGCATGTTTTGCACTAATATTTCTCTAGGCATCATTTCCAGTTAAAATGTGAGGTGTAGCAAATGTCTTTGAACCAGAAGACTATACAAAGAGATAAAGCATCTTTTTTCTTGCCATTGCCATTCTAAGCCAAACTCAAAACTCTGTATGTTATCTGCTGTTAAGCATAGTGCCCATGTTTATACGATCTTTATGGGCTTCCAGAAGATCCTTACCTTCTGTTTTGTCCTCAAAATATTTTGGCTTACAACTGTCCTAACTAGTTGGGAAGGTCTTTATAATCCAAAATATCCAGACAAAGTTAGTCTAGGGGCTACTGGAAACAAAATACTGCAACAGAGTTATATTGTTCCAGATAAACACAGCAATTCCTGTAATATATTACAACAGCTTTCCCCAGTCTAGTGCCTTCCGGATGCAGTGATCTCCTGTTTGGAGAAAGAGCAGTGTATAACAAAGTTGGATAATGATAAATTGATAAGTAACAATAATAACTCCAGTTCTGATTGAGGGTGGTGAGTGTAGTATTTCATTGCATATGCGGAAGACATCAGAGTGAGGAAAGCTACATTATTCATCTTGGTCATCTTTCTTGTTCTTACTAGACAATTACTTGCAAACACTGTGGGACTTTTTTATTGTCAGCTAAAGAGCTAGAGTCCTGCTGTTTGCCATTGCTGTGATTGTCAAACTTCTCAGTTAAGGCAGAAATCAAAGCACAATAAAAGATAGTGACTGAGGCACTAACAAACTGATTGGTGTTCTTACCTAGCAATAGTGTTTACTGCTTGATAAGTACCCTAATAAGGCTAGGAAATACCCCAATCATTCATCAGCTTGTTAACTGATTATTGTCCAAAATAACATGTTTCCTCTCAATATTTAAAGTGATTAAGATACCTCACAAAAATGCAGAACAAACTGGTGACTGAGACAATGTGATGAACAGCTCTTCTATTTTGTTCTGAGAGCAATAGGACTCAAACCACAAACTGGTAATAATTACTAAATATTAGTGATCTGATTATTGAGTTTTAAGTCTCACACCTTTTAAATTCCTCTCCGCTCTACTGCCAAACCACTACAACAGCCTTCACCAACTTCATGCCCTGACACATGAGAAAGGCAGCAGGCTGGGGTGTCAAGTTCTTCTACAGAACTATGACACAATTAAAAGCCTTACAGGATTGAACAAGATCTGAACAGAATTTCTGTATCCATATATCTGAAAATTAATAAAGGAATTATTTCTAGTTAGTGATATGTCTAAAATAAATTTGTCAGCCAACAGCTACCTATTTGCAATTTATACACAACTAGATTCCTGGGAAAGATGCAAATTGAACATTCACTAGATGACTCAGAGCAATGTACAGTCCACAACACCTCCTAAAAGTGAAGACTTGTTGCAGTTTCAGGTCTATCTTTCTAGATAAGTGATAAAAAAGGAGGGATCTTGCTCAAGAGATGGAAACGTTAAAGCAACAGACAAAGGGAATAAAATATCTGTCTTTTGGAAGCTGTTTCTATAGTCAATATCTCAAAGGATGGGATGTAATAGGCCTCTGAAAAAGCTTTAGAAAACCTACCTGGGAGGGGTAACCCAAGAATGGTGTCTTGCCATGGGCATGTCCAGACTTGTTCTAATGGGAAAAAATAATTTAGGTTAACTCATGGGAGAATGCGGCAGCAGGAAGTGAAATGGATTGTTCTTTAATACTGCAATGTCAAGAAACAGTAATTAGAAGGAAAAATATTCTGAACATCTGCCAATAGACTCAAGGTCCTAAAAGTAATATTAGACCTACAAATAATAACAGATTACAACTTCTGATATATATTTCATTGCTGCCTTTATAATATTGTCAAATAAGTCACAAAAACAGGACCCAAGCCTGAGGAAGGAAAGGTAGTAGCAAACTATTAGGAGGTGGATGAAAGGGGAAGGAAGTTGAATAAATGTAAAAAAATTGGTGTGAGAGAAATAAATAAAATGGGTACCCCACACTCTTAGTGACAGATGAATTTATTTAGGAAGTGCAGAAGGAAACAAATGAAGGAAATTGGAATGGGGGAGAAGGAGGTCTATTATGCTATAATGCAAGAAACTCTAAATCCTAGTTTAGAATCTACAGTATTTCACTCTGAATTTCTGTAAGTCAAGAGAACCACAGTGGTTAAAAGTGTTAGATGGCTGAATGTGAGTACACTACATTAACCTCTAAGCTGGTAGAAGCTGATTGTCTCTAAATTACAGGATCTGGCTTGCACAGAACAGCATGCGCTTGCTGGGCTTTAGTATACTGAGCAAAATGAGCCAAAACAGACAGCTACTGAGCACGGCATGCCGCAGGTGGCACTGGTACAATTAAGGCTGGTAACTTAGTTTACACTTGTACTATCTTACTAAAAAGGATTTGGTGAAAGTGTGGAAGGGCCAAAACCATTTGGCCCCTCTGGTGATGATCATAGCACACTGGAAGTTTGAGACCTGAAATGTAAGAGGAGTAAATGTAAAGAAAAGATTCATGTATGTAATAAGATAAATATGTATGTTGTGCGCAAGTGAAACTAAGAGAAAGGGAAAGAATGTAAAAAATCTCAATGAAGGTGGTCTGATCTTGCGGATTGGAGTTTATTTATTTATTAAGCAAATGTATATGGCTACCCATCTTAACCAGTAACTCTGGGGAGCAACAAAAAGCAACCACCAATTAAAAAGCATAGCCAAGGGAACCCTAAAAAATCTCTGAAGCATAAAAACCAAACTTACATACCAGGTTCCACTAACAAAAATGCCAACAAGTTAGAGGCTGTCCAAATCTCAGGGGTGAGGCTGTTCCATAGAGCAGGCACCCCAACAGAGAAGGTACCCCTCCTGGGTCCCGCTGAGTGACATTGTTTCACAGAGGGGATGCATACCATGCCCACCCTGCCAGATCTTGTGGGGTGGGCTGAAACCATCAGAGACAGGTGGTCCCACAACTAATGTGGCTCCATGCCATGTATGCCTTTAAAAGTGTTAACAAGTAACTTGAATTGTACCTGAAAGCCTACTGGGTTCATGTAGCAATGGTGTTACATGGATGTATTGTGGTGCACCCAAAATTAGCACCACATTCTAAACCAATTGAAGCTTCCTAATGCTTTTCAAGCAGCCCATGTACAAAGCATTGCAATAGTTCAACCGAAAGTGACTAAGGCATGAGTGACCATGAGCAATGCTTCCCAATTTAGGAATAGGTGCAAATACTGCACAAGATGGATTTGTGTGAAGACGCTCCTGGTTGAGGCTACTACCTGCTCTTTGAGCAGAAGCTGTGAGTGGAGGGGAACCCCCAAATTGGTCACCAGCTCTGTCAAGGGAGTATTACCTCAACCAAAGTTAATGATGCAAGGTCTCCATATCTGGTGGGGGGTGTCTGAAACCCACAGCCACTTCAATCTTCCTAGGATTGAAGCCTGTTCTTCCCCATCCTGATCTGCAGAGCCTCCAAACACTGGGGGGGGGGAGAGACCCTCGACACCATCACTTGGATGGCAGAGGACACAGATGTACAACTGAGTATCATCAATATACAGATGGCCTCTCCCAGTGGATTAAATATGAATGGGAGACAGTAGAACTCTGTGGCATTCCATACAGCAACATACCTACGGTCTGACCTCTTCCTCTCCCACCAACACCAACTGGAATTGGCCTCACAGGAAGGAGAACTAGCAAACACATACCCCCACTCTTAATCCCCTCAGATGACCTAAAAGGACACGAATGATGGAATTAAAAGCTATCAAAAGTTAAAGGAGAGCTAGAAGATATACACCACCCCATCTTGAGCCTGTCTGAAGTCATCTAAAAGTGTGGTTAATGCCATCTGTGTTGTAACCGAGCCTGAAGCCTGACTAATGGGCTTACTCCAAAGCCCCTTGGAGCTGCAAGTCTCACATCTTCTCAACAACATTCCCAAGAAAGGGAAAGTTGAAGACCAGACAAAAATTGTCCAATATTGCTGGATCCAGTGATGGCCTCTTGAGGAAGAATGGACCACCTCCTTCTTTACAGCACGCAGAACCATCTCCTCCTGCAAAGAGGCATTCATTACCACTTGGATCCATCTATACGTCGTATACTGGGAGTCTTTAAACAACCAGAAGAGACATGGATCTAAAACAGAGGTGGCAAGACTCACCCCAAGGAACCTGTCTACTTCCTCAGTACTAACTGCTTGAGCAAGACTGCACCTTGATCAATTCCATATGACTTGCACAGCTAGATTCTAACTGTAAACGAATCCAAGCAACTTTACCTGAAAGATGTCTAGAATAGTCTTCATAGTGCTGCAAAGATTCCCCCAGCTCCTCTTCACCCAGGAGGGACATCTGAAACAGGGTCACCAACTGGCTATCCACAGACACAATATGGGCAGAGAACTAATTATATTTTGCTGTCCTTATTGGCACAAGGCAATCCTTAATAAAAACTCTTAACTATGCTTGCTCTTGCTCTTGCTCTTTCTTCTTCCAGCAGTGCTCCAGACATCTCTTATGCCACTTCATCTCCTAGAGTTCCTCTAAAAAACAAAAGGTTCTCTGGGACCCAAGTGCACAGAGAGTCCACACAGGCATGAACTGATCCAAGGCTGCCATCACCAGCAAATAACTCTCAATGAAACAATGAAGCAGAGCGTTGGGGGCTATCCCGTTTCCTCTGGAACCCCTTCAGGGCCATCAGGCACCTGAGCGAGACCAATCAAATTGGTCCTTCCACAGCCACAGAGAACTCCAAGGTTAACAGATTATGATGTGTACATGACAAGGGACTAATGACAACATCCCCCAGGGGTCATGATATGACTGCCCTGAGACAAAACCCAAGTCTAGCATGTGGCCCCCACTTTGACTTGGGCTGTCAAAAACATGAATCAAATCCATGGTTCCTATGGTGGCCATTAACTCCTGAGCCACCTCCAACTTGGGGCCCAAAGTCGGCAGGTTGAAGTCCCCCAGAACTATAAGTCTGGGGAACTCCAGTGCCAATCTGGCCACAGTATCCAGCAAGCCAGGTAGGGAAGTGGCTGTGTAGCAGGGAGACTGGAACACAAGCAGCAATCCCATCTGATGCATAAGGCCCAACTTCACAATTAGTTTTATACAGTGGGGCAAAAAAGTATTTAGTCAGCCACCAATTGTGCAAGTTCTCCCACTTAAAAAGATGAGAGAGGCCTGTAATTGACATCATAGGTAGACCTCAACTATGAGAGACAAAATGAGAAAACAAATCCAGACAATCACATTGTCTGATTTGGAAAGAATTTATTTGCAAATTATGGTGGAAAATAAGTATTTGGTCAATATCAAAAGTTCATCTCAATACTTTGTTATATATCCTTTGTTGGCAATGACAGAGGTCAAACGTTTTCTGTAAGTCTTCACAAGGTTGGCACACACTGTTGCTGGTATGTTGGCCCATTCCTCCATGCAGATCTCCTCTAGAGCAGTGATGTTTTGGGGCTGTCGCTGGGCAACACGGACTTTCAACTCCCTCCAAAAGTTTTCTATGGGGTTGAGATCTGGAGACTGGCTAGGCCACTCCAGGACCTTGAAATGCTTCTTACGAAGCCACTCCTTCATTGCCCGGGCGGTGTGTTTGGGATCATTGTCATGCTGAAAGACCCAGCCACGTTTCATCTTCAATGCCCTTGCTGATGGAAGGAGGTTTGCACTCAAAATCTCACGATACATGGCCCCATTCATTCTTTCCTGTACACGGAACAGTCGTCCTGGTCCCTTTGCAGAGAAACAGCCCCAAAGCATGATGTTGCCACCCCCATGCTTCACAGTAGGTATGGTGTTCTTTGGATGCAACTCAGCATTCTCTCTCCTCCAAACACGACGAGTTGTGTTTCTACCAAACAGTTCTACTTTGGTTTCATCTGACCATATGACATTCTCCCAATCCTCTTCTGGATCATCCAAATGCTCTCTAGCAAACTTCAGACGGGCCCGGACATGTACTGGCTTAAGCAGGGGCACTTCAGGATCTGAGTCCCTGGCGGCGTAGTGTGTTACTGATGGTAGCCTTTGTTATGTTGGTCCCAACTCTCTGCAGGTCATTCACTAGGTCCCCCTGTGAGGTTCTGGGATTATTGCTCACCGTTCTTGTGATCATTTTGACCCCACAGGGTGAGATCTTGCGTGGAGCCCCAGATCGAGGGAGATTATCAGTGGTCTTGTATGTCTTCCATTTTCTAATTATTGCTCCCACAGTTGATTTCTTCACACCAAGCTGCTTGCCTATTGCAGATTCAGTCTTCCCAGCCTGGTGCAGGTCTACAATTTTGTTTCTGGTGTCCTTCGACAGCTCTTTGGTCTTCACCATAGTGGAGTTTGGAGTGTGACTGTTTGAGGTTGTGGACAGGTGTCTTTTATACTGATAACAAGTTCAAACAGGTGCCATTACTACAGGTAATGAGTGGAGGACAGAGGAGCCTCTTAAAGAAGAAGTTACAGGTCTGTGAGAGCCAGAAATCTTGCTTGTTTGTAGGTGACCAAATACTTATTTTCCACCATAATTTGCAAATAAATTCTTTCCGAATCAGACAATGTGATTGTCTGGATTTGTTTTCTCATTTTGTCTCTCATAGTTGAGGTCTACCTATGATGTCAATTACAGGCCTCTCTCATCTTTTTAAGTGGGAGAACTTGCACAATTGGTGGCTGACTAAATACTTTTTTGCCCCACTGTATCCAGTTATATGTGAAGCAGTTCCCCTGAAAGCCATTAGAGCTTTGCGGATGATAATAACTGCACCCCTACCTCTGCTCTGGAGTCTCAGTTTATGCCATGTCCAAAACCCAGGTGGGAGCATTTTGAGAATGATTCTCCCAGCCATGTTTCAGTAATACATACTATTACACCATGGATGAGGTAGTCCTAATTACAGACTAATTAAGCAGCAGCAGGTAGAACCCAGAGCCACTGAAGCTCTGATGAGCAGGCTTTGGGGCTGAGCACAAGTTGCTGGAACATGGCATCCATACCAAACACTGAGACTGCCTTCCTAAGAACAGCCCACCTGTTTCCTGCCATATCTCTCCATGCCCATTACCACTGTAATGTCAATGCCTATCTAATCCCTCTTATAAACCACCTCTGACCCTCCCCCTCCCTCTCCTGACTGACCTTGGCATCTGGGAGCTTCTGAACAACATTCAGCAGCTGGGACCCGGTCACCCTACCTACCTGCCACTCTCCCTCTATATACATCCCATCCCATCTCCTGATCCACCCATTTTTACTTGCTAGGCCTGGGTTAAAAAAACCCTCTCACCCACACTTGCAGAATCAGCAGATTCCCCACCCTTATTTCTCACCCAATTAGGGGCGAGCAGCTCCAGCCCTCTCCCAATAACTTCCCCCAAAACTGGAGATTTGCCTTTCCCAGTCATATCCTAAGCTTTGCCTGAATGAAAGATAGCTCATTCTTTTGTAATATTACGGTAGAGAAGGTGGCTATACAGAAGTACTGAATTAGCATATGACATTAAAATTGTGTCCTTGTGTATAATGTAGAACAGGGCCTGACAACAAATTTTAAGACAAACAAACAAACACAATCCTTTTGCATGGTCTGTCTCAAATGAAGTGGGCAAGGAAAATCAAGGAGATAGCAAAATGTGTCATTCTGACCTTAATAAAAGGATGTTTTCTGTCTCAGAAGGTATAAGAAAATCTAACGGTGTTGGGGTAAAAGAGTTTAATTACAGGCTATAACATTTATGTAAAATCAATGTATTTCATTAAAAGAAACTGGGATTACTTGTGAGTAGACATGGATATGACTCTACTGTAACTAAATAAATAAATAAAACAAAATTATACTGGAAACATCATTTTTTTCTAAAGCAAAACAAACAAAAATTACAAACATTCAAACTGGAGCCAAAAAAAATAAAATCTCTTTCTTAATCCAGACAAAAACTGTTCAAGGAAAACTGTATAATTAGATAATCAAAATTATCAGTAACAGCATAGAAAATTGTATGTATGTACTGTATGTATGTATGTATGTATTTGATTTGATTTCTATAGCTGCCCATGTGACTCTAATTAATATATTGCATATATAAATTAGTATGGTATCTAATATAAGAGCATGTTCAACAGTAATAACATTTTGACACTGGAATCAACTAATCCTTGTCTATTAAAATATATTTTCTACCTCCCTTATGGGTATTATAAATATTTTATCTTTAGCAAAGCAAAAACAATTCATAGATATATGATTACCTGATATCCAGACAAATACGTAGACTTTGAAAATAGGTTTCCATGTTAAATATGTGGATTACGTTATATGAAAAAAGTTGCGCACACTTAGAGCACCGAATTTGTTAACGAGTAAAGTATTAGGAATGTTATAATACTAATTTAAAATTATCATTTTTTAAATGTAGTCTAGCTGCCTGAGGCTGCTAGAAAGTGCTATGCCTGGCTAATGTGTTGAAATTACAATGCAAATTTTCCCAGAATTTGTGTTTTCCTCTTTTTGCACCATACCTAACCGAGAAAATAATTGGCTAAAACATTAAAGACTGATGACAGGATGGATGCAGAGTGGCACAAAGTAGCTGAGGGAAGTGTCCTATGTGGGTGCCTGTTGTTTACAAGTGCATCAGTTTTCCAGGTTATATTATAATTACATATGCTATCTAAATTTCTCCTTCCTTCTGTTACAGAGAAGCTCAGACATTCTGTCACACGACTCACATGTATCTTTGTACCTTTGGCTTGTTTCTCATTACTCAGACCTTAACACAGGGGAATACTGCTCTCCTAACATCAACAGTGAAACAGCCTGGCCTTTTATTGATCTACACATTGTTAGATGTGCAGCATTGTGGAACTATATCTGAAAACTTCTAGTATGTTTTTGCAGAAACTGGACCGGGTATTCCTACCATTCTTACCTGGAGAAAGACTGACTGTATTTATTGAGTGAAGGTTCTCAAAGCGTATTAAAGTATCTTGCTGTATCAAATTTAGTGGCAGGTGCATATGTCTTGCCAGCAGCATGGGTGGGAGTTATTTCCTCATTGTGTAAGTTCACACTGATTTGGTCACATGCCTATGAAATAACTTCAGCAGAGTCCAAGCATAGTTCCTTCCTATGTGGCCATAGGCACTGCTGTAGGTAAAGATTAATTGGCTTCCAACAGTTAAGACGTGATCCAGAAACACAGGAAAATACAAAACTTGGTCACTTACAGGTATTCCTGTGTTCTCAGGAAAGTTTACGGATAGCCCAATCTTCCTGTCAATCACAACTGTATAATATCAAAAATAATTGATTTCTGTTGTTGTTGTTGTTCAGTCATTAAGTCGTGTCCGACTCTTCGTGACCCCATGGACCATAGCCCACCAGGCCTTCCTGTCCTCCACTGTCTCCCGGAGTTTGCTCAAGTTCATGTTCATTGCATCGGTGATGTTATCTAACCATCTCATCTTCTGCCGTCCCCTTCTCCTTTTGCCTTCAGTCTTTCCCAGCATCAAGGTCTTTTCCAGTGAGTCCTCTCTTCGCATTAGGTGGCCAAAATACTTGAGCTTCAGCTTCAGCATCTGTCCTTCCAATGAGCAGTCAGGGTTGATTTCCTTTAGGAATGACTGATTTGACCTTGCAGTCCAAGGGACTCTTAAGAGTCTTCTCCAGCACCACAGTTCGAAATCATCAATTCTTCGGCGCTCAGCCTTCCTTATGGTCCAACTCTCACAGCCATACATTACTACTGGAGTAATTAAAAATGATTTCTATATAATGTTAAAATGTCTTACACTTAGAAAAATTAGTATCAAGTAGTTTAATGAACCATTAAAGAAAATAAATGTGGAAGTGTATAACAAATGTGTTTTTAAAACAAATCGATTTTCTTTAGTGGCTAATATTACAATCAAAATTGATCAAGTACCTATGTAAAAGTAGAACTCTTATCGTTTAACTATATCAGCTATACAAGTAAAAGAACAAGTTAATAGTTACTGTATGTCACCTGTAAACAAAATGGAAATTTTGGACTTGTCACATTCTAATTACAACCAGCAGTTATACAAGCTCTAACTTTAACTCCCAGAACTCCCCAGCATTTTTGTCAAATCTTCTCCTTCAAAAGCAAGCATGACTTTGCTGGATATTCCCTGGATATTTTCATTGTTTCAGTTGGTTCAACAACACATATCACACTAGGTCCCATGTCACACCTATCACAACACTCACATATCACACCAGGCCCCAGCAAGGATTCAATCAATGGCTACCTCCTCTCAGCTGATTGCATGAGCAGCTGCCTCTAGAACACTGAAATAAGGATATTTGGAAGTATATATTTATCCATTTTATATGAAGGTAACTTAAGTTATTGTATTCATTACAATATTTTATTTAGATGCCACCATAACTCAGGAAGGCAAAAGGAAGAGGGGCCGACCAAGGGCAAGATGGATGGATGATATTCTGGAGGTGACAGACTTAACCATGGGGGAGCTGGGGATGGTGACGGCCGACAGGAAGCTCTGGCGTGGGCTGGTCCATGAAGTCACGAAGAGTCGGAAGCGACTGAACGAATAAACAACAAAATAACTCAGTGTCTGAAAAATAACTGAATTGCCCCCAAAGTGCCTTGAGTCTACTTAAGATTATAACTTGTTTCACTTTATATAACATTTGGAATAGAATCACTAAATGTAAAACTTCTATTGAGAAATCACCCTTTGTCTGCCAGAGTATTTGTCATACAATACTGAAGCAATACTAACTTTTAACACTACTCTTGATTTAAAAAAAACCCTATCTTTAGTATTCCTCTCTTTTCAAAATAAGCTTTGTTTTCATCAAATGGTCAAAACATTTACAAACTTTTAGGATAAATGATAGAATTGAAAATATTCTTTTGCCATTACAAACTTTTAGGAACAATCTGCTATACTAATGTGATAAAAAAAGAGTCCCCCATCGGGGGAGATGGGCGGTGATAGAAATTTGAACAATAAAATAAATAAATAAATAAATAAATAAATAAAAACTGAAAGCAGACGAAAAAAGCAAAATAAATTCCTGGTGTTTAGCATACAAAGTCAAAGAAATATTATTTTAAATGTGCTGGCCTTGGATATCTGAGAACAAAATATTGTTGAAAAAGAATAAAAGTCTCAAAGGCTCATCAAATACAAGTCACAAATTCTGATTCTAAATGGTGAGAGTCAAAAGTTATTCCACATCTTTTAAATATATGGCTATTTCTAATAGTCTCATCCAGAACTCAGATTTAACAATAACTCTCATTGTAAGCAAAATTTCTCTTTTTTGCAAGATAAAATGCGGATCTCACCAAAACACAAATGAAAGAGCTGTATCTGTCTCTCCCTCTCTGTAGTTCATCAAAGAAAATTCCAAGAATGAAAGAAATGCAAAGACAAAATCCCACAATGACATAAATATAATTTATAATTCATAATTTAAACATATAGCTTTAAAAATCCTACAGAAATGACTATGTAATTTACAAACCTACTGCACTGTTATAAGGATTTATCTCCAATTTTATTCCCATCTTGAAGTAATTTGGAAGATTTATTTTTTCTGGTATCATACCACTGAACATATAGGGGAAGAACCCGTAACACAGAAGAAAACTTGGTGGATAACTCCTGCTGATGACTGCTTGGGGGAAAGCACATGATTTACATGCATAAAGTTCTACCAGAACCTCCAGTTACTGAAACTCAGCAGGGCTAGATGATTATTTGAGAATCTGGAATAACCACTGTTATTCAGAATACAGTACTGAGAGAGGAGGACCGAATCCAACTTGTACACAATAAAGGTAAAGGTTCCCCCTGCACATTTGTGTAGTCGTGTCCGACTCTAGGGGCCGGTGCTCATCTCCATTTGTTAGCCGAAGAGCCAGCGTTGTTCGAAGACGCTTCCACGGTCATGTGGCCGCATGACACGTGTGGAACGCTGTTACCTACCCACCGAAGTGGTACCTATTCATCTACTTGCATTTGCATGCTTTCGAATTGCTAGGTTGGCAAGAGCTGGAGCTAGTGCGGGAGCTCACTCCGCACGTAGGGCTAGGGATTCGAACCTCCGAACTTGTGATCGACAAGCCTGGCATCTTACCCGCTGAGCCACCACGCCCCTATACAGCTTCATATATTTAAATATGAAAACTTATATAGTAGTTTCTTTGAATATAAAAGCTTAATAATGATTATCATATACCAAGATCAACTGTTAAAAGTTTCAGTGAACTCCTAAAGGTTCCTAGATTTCTTTTGCCATAGATCAAGTATGCCCATTTACCCATGGAGCCCTGAGATGTCCCCAAAAGCCTTTATGACATTTCCAACCCTCCCCGTGATTCTTCCTGCTTCAGTATCACACGTTCTCAATAGAAAGGCTCAATTTAGGAGACTCTTGTAACATGGACAACATTGATTGCCTACCTACACTGGGAGACTGAGGCTGGCAGCTGGCCAATGTTGGAAGGGTCCATCAGGCATTAGTTTCTGGGTGAGGCAATTACCACTGTCAAGCAGGTAGACTGGTGAGTCAGGAGTAGTAGTCCCTAGGAGAGGGCAAAAAGCAGACAAGGCAAGATGGGAGTCATGGGTAGGGAAAGCAGGGTCAAGCAGGCACTGGATGAAGAGAGCAGACACTAATAGAAGGTGCAGGACTGGAAGTGACCTGATACAAGAAGATTGAAGATGATTCCCATCCAACTGCTGTTCTAAGCAAAGAGAAGCATTCTATTTTAAAGGTGCCTCTGGATAAATGTTCCTATCTTAAAAGTTCAGCTATTGAAGAGTAAGAGGTCACCTGAAAGAACATAGGGAATTCTTTGTGGTTTCTGACAATCACCAAGCTCTTAATTCTTTAGTTAAGTCATTTCTAGAACTCTCTCTCTTCACAATGGCACAAATCCAAAAAAAAGTTTAAAAGGTAAAGGTTCCCCCCGCACATTTGTGCAGTCGTGTCCGACTCTAGGGGCCGGTGCTCATCTCCGTTTGTTAGCCGAAGAGCCAGCGTTGTCCGAAGACGCTTCCACGGTCATGTGGCCGGCATGACGCACGCGGAACGCTGTTACTCAAAAAAAAGTTACTCAGACTTAAATTGTGCTGAAATCAAGTTACCTGGAAATTAACTGAAACCCACTAATTTCAATCAAAACTTTAAAGCTATAACTTCCTTCCAATTTAGACTTTGAATGTATCTATAAAGGACTAAAGCAAATGACAATGTCCAAAAAAAAGGCCAACAGAACATTAATTTTCATATACTATGACTGCTAGCTACAGTAATTAATTTTCAAATTAACAGATAGGATATCACAATAATCTTATTGGTTCCAATGTTATTTTACTTTTTTTTCCAAGTAAACATGAGAACTAGAAAGATAAAGTTACAACTGTTTGGTTTAATTTCTTATTACACAAACACATATTTATCTAATCAGATGTACATTACAATGAAACTTTCTCCCAAGTAAGCATGTCTAGAACATACAGAAGCATCTGCAGAGGATCAAATCACAAAAGCTGTGTTGCAACACAAGCTCTGCCACTTCAGTATTTGCATAGTAATGTCTCACACACATACAAAAGGGAGGGGGGAGTTTGTGTCACAGCAGTGAAAACCTGCAGCCATCATTTTAATGAAAGCATCAGATTTATTTATTTATTTATCTGTTTGTTTGTTTATTTATTTATTTTATATAACCGCCCATCTCCCCCAACGGGGAACTCTTTGTAGATCTTGTAGATGCTTCTGTTCTATAAAAAATAAAACAGCTAGAACTACCTGAAATTGAAATGTTTTGGAGATCTATCTAGCAGGTGCCCTGTATTATGGGTACTATATGGTTGGCCTTAATTATTTGCTGGACACTGACACTCAAATAAAGGCAGTGGAAAAAGCAAAGGTACATCATGTGGATTCTTGGTGCTCTCTAAGCTTGGTTGTTTGCTTGCAGACGTTTCATTACCCAATTAGGTAACATCATCAGTTTGAGTCACAAGCTCAGAGAGCACCAAGAAGTCCACAATTCAACCCTGAGCTGCAGATATTCTCTTCTATTAAAAGGTGAATCACCATAGGAACTCTTTTAGCTCCTTTTATTAAACTCCCATCTGTGGGCAAAGGAAATCTAATTTATTTTAAATTCTATAATAACTGAATTATGACATTTATTTTATATAATTAAGCTTTAGATCTGAAACTTAAGACAATAACAATTCATCTACATAAAGAATGACCATAATCAGTATATAGAATCTTCCTGTAACAATTTAACTGGAAAATGTAAGACCACGAAAGGATCACTTCCATGAATTTATCTAATCTCATTTTAAAATAATATTGCAAGACAAGGTATATCAAACCAAGAGCCTACCTACAATAATATTCTGTTACAATACTGATTAACCAAATACTACTCAGAAGCCTATACTATCCTGCTTGTATTTCTCAGCAACTGATATTGGATACCAAATTGCTTCTGATTCTGGAGGCAATAAAATGCCATTAGGACTCATAGCCATTGATAGTTTCATCATCAGTGTCAAACAATACCCCTTTCATCCTGGTAATCATAACTACACGTTGTGCTATAAATTTCTTCAGTTATAAATTTCCTTTAGTTCAGCTAAATCAGGATCCAGAATATGTGTTTCTTGCCTACTAAAAAGGCACGAGAAGAAAAGAAAGTCACTTCAGCAATTTCTCCTCTTTTTAAAAGAAAATGTGCATTATAAAAATGTGCAAGAGCTTCCAAACATTGTCTATCACCATCTTGTTCCAAACTGATCAATCATTTGATCGTGCTAAATTGTGCTGACCTTGCCATAGTGTTCATAAAATGTTGTTTGAATTATCACATGGTCAGCTTGGGACAAGGTGATGATGGCAAGGGGTCCTAGGAAGAGCCCAAGCTACTGAAGTCTGCTCTGCTTTAGTCTCTCACCATTTCTTGATGAATAGAGATGAAACTGAATTGGAATAATTTTGCTGATTTGGTATGGACTTATTGACCAGGCAGCCACAGCAGCTCTATCAGCTAAGGCACTGTGAAGAAAAAAGTAATGGCAATCTACTTCTTCACATATGCCAAGAGAACTCATGGAAAGTAACTCAACAAGAAAGAATGTCATATTACTGAAATATGAGATCCCCATGTTACTATTTGGCTACAAAGAGCTTTATCAACGTATCTTTGTTATGCAATATGAAGTGACTGGATCAAAAGCTTTGGGAATTGCTAATATAGCCAGAACCAAAAGAAAAGCTTGGAGCTTATTGAATCACTTAGGATGGAAACATGGAACATCTGTAGTATGAACCCATGAAATCTGGATATTGCTAAAGTGGAATTGACAGTGACTAGGACAGAAATTCCAGAAGGAAGTGAATAAAAATGGACATTTCCAAGCAGACAAATTCAAAAATTTCTGTTCTGGAATCAAAACTCACAGAAAAAAATGGGGTAGCCATTAGCATCCCAAAACATATCACTGCATGTGTAATGGGATATAACCCAGTCAGTGATAGAATAACTGCCCTCAGTATTCAAGAACAGCCATTCAATTTCACAGTTATAGAAGTGTACACACCAATGACAGATGCTGAAGAAGTGATTGATGAATTCTATGAAACACTACAACGAATAATAAAATAGATCAAACACCAAAGAAGGATGGCCTAGGAATTATTGGCAATTTTAATGCAAAACTTGGAGAGGAACCTGTATTGAAAACAGTTGGAAAATTTGGACTAGGAATCCACAATGTGCAGGACTCCTGATAGACTTCTATACAGATTATTTACACATTATTTCAACAGCATAAAAGATGGGCCTGGACATCCCCAAATAGACAACACTGTAATCGAACAGACTACATTTTAAGTAGCAACAGATGGAAAAGCTCTGTGCTAATAGCAAAATACTGCTGGGTGCTGACTGTGGATCACACCATCAGCTACTAATCATAGAAACACACATCAGACTGAAAAAGACTGGATAAGATCTAGTCTCAATAAGATTAGAACCTAAAACTCATTCCAGAATAATATAAAATTGAGGTAGAAACAGATTCAAAGAGTTGGGCCTAGTGGACAGTGAGCCCAAACATTGTGGGAAGAAGCTAAAATGATTATAAAAGAGGAAGCCAGAAAGTACATAACAAAAGCCAGAAGGAAATCAAGAACACACACTGGCTATTAAATAAAGCCACAGAAAAAGCTAAAGACAGAAGATTAGCAGAAGACAGGAGATGTAGGAAAACTAGATGACTTAATGCAAACTTCCAATGACAGGTGAAAAGAGATAAAGAGGTATATCTGAACTCAGAGTGGAGACAAACAGAAAAACAGAATGGGAAGAATAAGGGATCTATTTAAGTAATCAGAGAAATCATGGGAACATTCCAACTAATTAGTATCCAGAGCAAGTTACCAAAACAAGGGGGATGAATCATTAAAAATACACAATACTAAAAACAAAGAATTAAAAACAATGACATTTAGCACTTACAGTAATTAAAAACAGCTGCATAAAAACAGTTGTTGAAACCTTTTTTTAATAAAATGTTTTTAATTTCTGCATGAAGCACAACAGCAAAAAAAAAATCAGAATATACTGAAAAGCATACACCAGCCTGGCACTCTAGAGATTAATTAAAACATCCTCTTGAACAGGATTTACTTACAAGTAATGCCATTCTAGTTTGAAACAATCTCTCTAGCTTAGACTAGCTAGTAACAGTAGAATTATTATTACTGGCTTCTTCCAAGATTTAAAGTCTGTGCCATATTCAGATTTTTCATCCAAGCTTCTCAATCTCCAGTTCATCCTTGAACACCATGTACTCCCTAGAGCATAGCTTTCCAAACTGTGTGTCAGGACACGTTAGTGTGTCGGCTGCAGTGTCTGGGTGTGTCCTGGCTGCTGCTGCCTCTGAGCCCTGCCAGGATTCCGCACAGGTCCTAGTGCCTGCCTTGTGCCTTGCTGCCTCCAAACCTGCTGTGATTCCGCGCAGGTCCTAGTGCCTGCTTTGTGCCCTGCTCTAAGAGTGTGTCGCGAAATGATTGCATGTCTAAAAAGTGTGTCACCAACATGAAAAGTTTGAAAAGCTCTGCCCTAGAGTAACGCAACCTGGTCCTGATCTCTAATCTGAAAAATTTAGGACTTTTAATTACATGTCTGAACTAAAGAAATCTGCATAGTTATGTTCATTCCATGGGGGGTAAGTTCTGGCTTTTAAAGAAAGTTCTAGAACCTCAACAGATTCTGAGGATGTGAAATTTCACTGAATTTTTTTTGGTAGTTATAGTTGTGGAGAATTTGAAAACATGTTCACAGCTTTTGTCAAAAACAATGAACAAACTGTTAAACAGCCAAATCAGCTTAAAGTTGGACCCATAAAATGATTACATCATTAGCAGGCACAGCAGCACAATTGCCTTTGAAAGCTTTATTTTGTGCTTTTAAAACAATAAAACCATTAAACAATCCACAAACCTCTTTTCCCCCTCCTAGGACTCTATTGCTAGAGGGCACTCTGTTTAACCAGTTTTTCCTTCTATTAAGTGCAAAAGATTTGTCTGAGCTTCATCTCTTCTCACAATTACACTTCTGATTAACTGGGATTCCAGTGGTTAATGGATAGGACATGTTTTTGCACATTGTGCATGCTTTTATATAGTTTTGTCATGTTCTTTTTTACCCCCTAACCTTAAAAGCCACATATTTTGTAACTTTTCCTCATAGGAGTATAGTTTCAGCATTGTGATTAGGACTGCTTTTTTGTTTAACATTTCCAGCTCTATAATATTCTTATTCTGGATTAATTCCTCAATTAATTCTGAATTACAATAATTTGCAACTGCATTGGGAGTGTACAAGTATGATAAACACTTGATAAATACATGCCAATATTCTGAATGTGATAGGGTTGCAATCTTGGTCTGTAAAGACACAAGAATATTTATTGGATCTTCAGCAGTTTCTAGGATAAAGGAATTTGCCTGAAAATGCTCACTGAGCCTCACTAGAAACATTTTATTTATTTATTTATTTAATTAATTAATTAATTAATTAATTTTTATCCTGCCTTTATTATTTTTATAAATAACTCAAGGTGGCGAACATACCTAATACTCCTTCCTCCTCCTATTTTCTGAATTTTACATCAATAGGATCATATCTTTTTTCACAAAAAGTTGTATCTAGATGAGAAGAAATTTGAATTCCTGCTTTTGCTACTTCCTTCAATTTGATAAACTGCCCAATGCTAAAAATGTAGTTTTCTCCATTATTTTCTATTGGCAGGTTTCAGATTTACTTTTGGGTAAAAGCAAGCTTAAAAATTAACCATGAAATTCCATTTCCAGAAAACTGATTTATGATTCTCTCTTTATTATTATTGCTGCCAATACTTGTTAATCCCAATTGTGACTTTCCCTTAGCTATGCCAACAGAAGGTTGGATTCCTCACAAAATAACTGGGAAGAATATGTTTTGCCTGATTCAGCAAGATAGAATTCAGTCCAGATTACTGTCTAAACAAGCAATGGATAGAATGTCCAGAAGCTGGCAACATCTAGAAAATGTGACTTATATGGCCAGAGAGCAGAAGCTGTGCCTCTTTGCTCTTCTCTTACAGATGGACAGCTCAATGTGTGTTTCCAAAGTCATCAAAGTCAGCAAGAATTTGCCTTTTCTGATCTTCCATCTGTCTAATGCAGGGGTAGGGAACGTCCAGCCCGCAGGCTGTATAAGGCCTGCGAAATCATTTGGTCTGGCCCTGTCAAGGCAACCGCAGGAGGGACTCAAAATTCAATAAATCTAGGAGCTCCCGCCCGGAAACCCCACCCCCTTCCGCGCAATTGGCTCCTGCCGCAAACCCCTCCCCGGTGCTTGTGATTGGCTCCTGCCCGCAAACCCCACCCCTTCCATGTTATTGGCTCTCGCCCACAAACCCCGCCCCTTCCTTGCGATTGGCTCCCGTCTGCAAACCCCGCCCCCCAGTGTGAGCGATTGGCTCCCGTCCGCAAACCCCGCCCCCAGTGCGAGCGATTGGCTCCCGCCTGCAAACCCCACCCCCCAGTGCGAGCGATTGGCTCCCGCCCACAAACCCCGCCCCCGGTCTGCAAATGATGTTATAAATATCCAAATGGCCCTTGGCAGAAAAAAGGTTCCCCATCCCTGGTCTAATGGGAGGGTCTGAAAGAAGGGATGGGTCTCTGACAAATGATGTGTTTTACAATTTTATCACTGAAGACTTGGACTAACCAACAGCTGACACAATCTTATTTTTCAGAGGTATCCTTTACCTAAAAAGGACAGATTTGCTTTTCGAATGTGTCAGTGATCCGAAGTAGGCAAGCAGACTCTGCCATATGGAAATTCTACACTTTGAATTCAAAGTAATTAATTAATTCCTCAATTAATTCTGCATTACAATAATTTGCAAGCTTGTACTATTGACATGTAACTTTTTCATAATGATTCCAAATAGCGAGGTTAAACAACAAGTGTTTACTATTCATGCTAAGGAAAGTTCCAAGCAGTAAAATTAATGCAAGAAATATAATTATTTCCTGCAGCCAGCATGTAACATGTGAAACAAGGACATGCAACCAAATACATGTGTCAAGGAAGATTTGTTAACATGCCAGTGAAATTGTGTTGCCCAAATATGCAACCTTCTAAAATGTAGAGGTGGGTAATAAACATCTAAATACATAAGGATAATAAAGATCTAAAAATACCTAAGTATTTAGGTATGGATACCAGGGTTGGGCAGTACTTCATATCCAAATGGTGCTTCAGAGTATGTAACACCTTAAAGCAGAGCTTTCCAAACTGTGTGTCGGGACACGTTAGTGTGTCGGCTGCAGTGTCTGGGTGTGTCGCGGCTGCTGCTGCCTCCGGGCCCTGCCAGGATTCCGCGCAGGTCCTAGTGCCTGCCTTGTGCCCTGCTGCCTCCAAACCTGCCCTGCCAGGATTCCGCGCAGGTCCTGGTGCCTGCCTTGTGCCTTGCTGCCTCCAAACTGGCTGTGATTCCGCGCAGGTCCTAGTGCCTGCCTTGTGCCCTGCTGTAAGAGTGTGTAGCGAAATGATGCATGTCTAAAAAGTGCGTCACCAACATGAAAGTTTGGAAAGCTCTGCCTTAAACAATGCCACCATTTCCTGAGATTACACAGTTACAGCTTAAAAGGCATGGCTGCTTTAAGCTACTGGAGAGAGGTTTGATGTTCACACTCCTGCATGCCCTGAAGAACTTTTCAGAGACTGAATCTGAAGCACTGTGCTGAACAGCCCTAGATACAGTAGATAGACAGATAGGTAGGTAGGTAGGTAGATAGGTAGGTAGATAGGTAGGTAGATAGGTAGATAGATACTGAATTAGTTGTAGGAGATGGTTGGACCCAGCTTGCATGTGTTGAAGCCTTCTTGGTCTTCCATATAGAGAGAATTGGGATTTAGTTTATTTCAGGCTAAATTTTCTCATCTGTAAGAAGACTTTATTATTTCAAAATACATTAAAGAAGCTTATTTTCCTAACCAAGCTACAAATTATGTGATGCAACCTGCAGTTACTGCTTAAGTTATCATGTGAAGTTCTGTAGCAAGCAATACTTCATCATGATCAGATAGATCATTTTGATATCTGAAAAATGAAAGTCAGTGAAAAGGTGTTCAAAGAAGCAACGTTTAAAAATATTGCCATGTATCATTCACCACAACAGCTGTACAGTTAAACTTTAGGCACAAACCAAACTGCAGAGGAGCTGCTGCATAAATAAGATCCCCATGGCAACTAAATGAGCTACTAGATAACAGAAAAAAAGGATTTATGTGTTTGCTGAGCTGTCTTGCCCTAGAGGAATTCTCCAGGCAAATGCAGGCCACCTGCCACATGTTATATTAAGCTCAGCCTTCTGGACTTATTTTCAGCAAAAAGGTCCAGCAACTTTTGTTTGAAAGTTTCATTCAAGCCTATTTCCAAGCAACTGCAAATGAAAGCAGCAGATTCTTATTTTCCTGTGCTTTTGCATAACTGTGATTGCACATAAATTATGCATATAATTATGAATATAAAAACACCAAATGATTGTAACTCCTACAAAAAAGTAGCAAATAGGCTAAATTACTGAGCTGTTATGCAAATTCTTCCATTTTATTCCCCTTTCTATGAAGAAGATTTCCTTTTAAAAGTAGCCAAGAAAATGCTTATAACCCAGACACTGACATATTTGTTTAAAAAAAAGAATCAAAGGAACCGCTTTGCCGAGGGAGGGGGGGAACCAACCCTCTCCCATAACAATTAAATGCAACTGAAAACTGGATTTCAGTGCTAAAACTGAAGAATTTTTCTAAGAAACTCGGAATATCTGAAAGGTCAGCAAAACATCTTTAGAACAAAATGTCAGAAAGCAGACAATTTAATAGCCTGATACACAAGGCAATGATTGTAGGGAACAACATATATTTTTCAATAATAAAAATGCTGGCTTCTTAAGGAAAACTTTTAGATGATATTCTTTTATACAATGCACAGTGCTGGTCAAAACTCTTCTGTCTTGCAAAAATTCTCAACAGTAGGAAAGGTTATGTTGTGCTTTGATGAAAGGGAGGAAACTCATTCACTCGTACAATTATTGTGAATTATTTTTTCTTTAAGCACATGTATCAGTAATAAGCTAGAAGGATGTCAAAATGACATTTATGTCATGACATCATCAGGCAAATAACACAATTACATAATTACATCGTGACATCTGATGCAAGTTATCATTTGCCTGCTGATGTCATGACTCATGTATTATTTGCCCCTACCTTGACCCCCTACAGATGCCTATGCCTTAACATATTAATAACTAATTCAGGATCCTCAATTTTAAAGGAATGTCCTCATTTATTTGTTTAATCAGGGAGAAGTCTGAAAAGATAGAATGGCATACATGAAATTGAAATTAATATTGCAATACTGAATTAGCAGAGAAGCACACTGCTGACTTTTTCAAGCCTGAAAAAAGTCAGTCAAGTCTTTTTCACTTTTCCATGTATGTTATGACTACAACTCCCAATATTCCCAGCTAGTATGGCCCGGCTGGTTGTGAATCTAATTTGTAGTATCCACAAATCCAAACATCTGTTCTGTGTTGGAGAAGGCTGTCATACAGTTCCAGAAACATTTGAATTAAAAATTGCATTGATGGGCCAATCCTATCAGGAGTTTCATTCACTCCAAACCTTCGCAGAGAGTATTGCTTACCAGTTTTGACAAAGGGCCTGTTTAGTTTGCAGAACATTTGCAGCACAACCTGACACTGAACTTTTAGTGCTTTTTCATCTAGTATACGCCACAAGTCCTCCGCTAATATAAACTATAACGCCAGGTACTTGAGCATGCTTTTTCACATGCCATTCCCAATACGGCTAAACAATGCTTACGTTTTTCTTCAAACCACACTCCACCCTAATGGGAGTGGCGAATTAAAATGTTCAAATGGAACAGACAGCTGTGGGAACTATACTCAAAAGTTGTATTTCTTTCTGATTACTCCTCTAATCAGTCCCAAGCCCTATCTATATGCTAAAAAACAACCGAAGACCTGGTTTTGTCACCATGCTTGGAGTGGGGAGGGGAATAGCCATCTTTGGGACTGGCTGGTTCCTTAGATCTGCCATGGATTGGTTGAAATAGAACTACCACTACTTGGATTGATTGTATTTTATATCTTCACTGATTGTTGTTATATATTTATGACTTTTATTGAATTTTAAATTGTTTTTATTGTAAACCGCCCAGGGTCCCTCCTTGTGGGGGAGATGGGCGGTCATAGAAATATTTGTTTTATTTATTTATTTATTTATTTATTTATTTTTCCATTTCTATCACCGCACCGTATGTATGTATGTATGTATGTATAAATAAATAAATAAATAAAAGAACCGAAGCAAAAAGATTGCAACTATATAGACCACTTTGTCAGAAGCCACTACTGAAATTAGATTAACTTACGTTCTATTTGTTTTAAAGTTTCTTTCCTAAATACTGTATTACTTCATTGGATTGAACCCAAAGGATCTCCTCAACTAATCCTCCTAGCTCTTCATGACACTTCAGCACATCCATGTGGGAACTGTGGAAGGGCAGGCTGTTGAGCAACAATTGCAGGCACCTATGCTGCCTCCCTCCTGCCTACTTGAGCCTTCTCCCCAACCGCAGCCCAGCAGAGTTGCTTATAAAAGCTGCAACCTTGAAACAGGCGGGGGAGGAGACCAGAGAAGATGCACCTGTTTTGGAAGCTCTGCAGCAGCAGCAACAAACAGAGAAAGCAGCCAGATAAAAGGAGTTTTTCTTCACAGAGACGGGAGGGTCCAGAGGAAAAAAGAAGAGTCAAAGCCAAGCCAAGCCCAACACTGGGAAGGTGCAAGTGCTGTTACTTGCTGCCCATTAATAAAGAAGAAAAACAATAGAAGAAGTCAGAGGGAGGGAGGGAGAGGGGGATTTAAAGTCAGACCAGGTTCTGTAAGGGTAAAACACTGCTCTATACTAGTAATAGTAATATTAGACTAGTAACAGTAGTAGTAGAAAAGTAACAGTAATAGTATATTAGTAATAGAAATAGTATAATATAGCATAGAAGTAGACGTAATAGTATAGAGTGTGGTATAATAATAGTAGAATATAGTATAGAGAACATTGTATTGTATCAGTAGTAATAGAAATATAGGATAAGACAATAGACATAAAAAGAACTCGCACATATATGTCTGTATGTCACTGTTGTATCTTGGATATTTTTTCAAAATAAAACATCTCCCCACCCCTTACAGGGAGATATAAAAATCCAACTGTCCAGGGTCCAGTACTTTTGGGGAAACTTTTGAGTCTCAGGCAATCAAATTGGGTACAGTTTAAAAAGAACCCATGACAGGAACTACAGTAGACATATGGAAGAGGCAATTAAATATTTTAGTAATCTATAATATTGCTCTAATAATATATTCATTATCTTACATTCCAATCTACTTTATTAATAGTTAAATAAATATCAACCATTAACTAAATTCAGCATGAGATTGTTCTCTCTCGCAATCTTTCTTGGTGTTGCAGAGATATTGCTCCCACATTTGAAACATAATATGCTTCTGCGGGCAGCTCATTAGCACATATCTTACCTTGTGGGCTTCATTTATAAAATTTAATCGTATTTTAATTGTATTTCCAGTACAATAATGGAAATGAAGTATAGCACTAGGATATAGAGTTTAGAAATTTCTAGTCTGGAATTCAAGTTGTTGATAAAAGATTGTTGAATTGTACATACAGTCTATTGCTGTGTCTTCTACAGCAAGTGTATCCCACCTGACCTCATAAGCAGGGATCTTAAATTATCTAAACGGAAACACCATAAATTTCTCATGCAAAAAGAACTCAGACTGTGACTACTCTTGTCACCAAAACTGTGAGTTGGTCGGTGGCATAGCAGAGGGACTCGGGGAGTGTCAGATTAGTGAAAGCATATTCCCCAACCTTTTCTACATGTGTTACGGTGTTATACACCCCCCCAAAAGGGTTGAACTTGCAATGTGACACTGATTTCATAATGCACAATATCCCAAGGAGGCTGTTGAAGAAAGCATTAGCAGGGAGATGAGGAGAAGTTCCATCATTTCTCAAATTAGGGTTTGTTCATTTTCTCATTGGCTATTAGATCATTCACAAGATTGAACACCTATTCATATTAGCAGCCTAATAGCAACTGGTCTTTTTAAACCATACTAACTTCTAATCATGTTAATCCACGATGTAGTGTCAATGTAGATGCCAGCTTCATACACTGAAATCAGCAAGTTTGACAACATCACTATCATCATCCCAAAATCACTCATAATTGCTCAGAGGTTGAAGTTTCAGTTACTTCAGGTGAAAATAATGTATCTGGACTGAATTAAATGCACAATATTATATGACCATTTCAAACTATACCAGGGAGCGAAAGAAGCAGTGAAGTTGGCAAAAACAACTGTAAGAAGTTTTATACGGTTACGGTGACATAGCTAAAATATATAACGAAATCCTACTTTTAAAAATGTTATATTAGCATTATAATGTTACTATAATGAACTACTTACTCCAAAAAAAAATAGTAATTCATTCAATTATATCTAAGCCAGAAAAAAACCAGGATTTTGCATTGTCTCAACAAAATATGATGCCCAGCCTTTAATTTCATAATTACTTATATTCTAGATAAGAATTATTGTGTATTGTATTACCAGAGAATAAGCTGCAGAATTTTTTTTATTACTAAGAGTTGTTTGTGACTTGTCATGCTTCAAATAAGAATTTGATGTAACATGTACAGAAGGCCAGCATAAGTTTTACTTTGACTGAATTTTTGTTAGATGTAATCACATAAAATACTCTACCGATAGATATGACAAATGCACTTTATATTTCAATGTGTCAAACTATTTCAGTGCCATGAAATTATGTTGAAACTGGCAGGTAAGCAGACTATATTAAATTTTTCTCTTGAATCAACTTCAATTCTGTACTGAATTATTGGAATTTTAGTGACCTTAAGAAGACTGTCAGAAATAATATTCAACACAGAGTTTTCAAATCTATTGTGCTATTATACCTTCTTCATATAAAATAATATAATTTCGATATAGGTAAAGAAGTAAAAAATAACAATCTGAACTGGATTTTTTACTTATATCTTTGTATTGCTTTGTTATAACAGTTTTAAACATATATTTTGTTTGAAAGCAAGTTCAGTTGAATAGTGTTCTAAATATTTTCCATTGTGGATCTGAGAAGTTCAGAGTATTTCTAAAGACTACCTCAAGATACATACTTTTTAGCATGTATTCATTGGAGTACACAAGCCAATTAGCTGCTCCTTTGACACCATTTTTATTTTTTGTTGTGTTTTAGAACCAACCTTAATCCTACTAGCATAATAATAATCATAGTAAGGGAATAATCACATATCCAACCAAATTAGAAAATGTGATTATGACACTAGAGAAAAAAAGCTAATTCAAAGAAAGCTGCATCTAGTCAGGCAGAATTGCTGTCACTCGGTTATTTACAATTGTACAAAAGAATGTTAACCGAGGGAAAAATGACACCAATTGTGTAACCAAACATAGCCCTGCTGCCTTGTAATTGCCATGATAAGGTATAGTCTTCTCTTTGAAAAAAATAAATCTAAAAAACAAAATGCTGATACGCATTCACTCTCAATTTTCTCTCTATGGGGGAACAATAATTCATGAAATAAATATTGTATCACTTTATCCTAATATAAGCATACGCTTCTTGATTCTGTTCTGGGTTTTTGTAACCCATAGTAGAAATCAGCTAAACTTTTACTCCTCAATTATTTCATATTTTCTATTTAAAAGGAAAAAAGAAAAGGAGTTGAATATGGAAACAGTTGACTACTCTGGCCTACATTCCTAGCACACAGGATAATCAAAAAGTGAATTAGTCTTTATTCAGTCACAGCATTTCTCCTTAAACCATTTTTCTTTTGTGACTGCTAAATCCAGTAATCTAGTTTTAAAATGTAATTCCTCCTAATACGGTGCTTGAAAGATTCACTTCAGCTGGCCACTGACACTGTTCTCTTTCTCTGGAACATCTCTTTCATCATCTAAAATTCTGGAGTGAGCAAAACATCTCAAGTGTATGTAGCAAGAGTTTATTCTTGCAGATCTAGTCACGTGATGGTAAGAAGAAATCCTAAAAACGTGCTGTTTCAGTTAAATAACAGAATTCAATTGTACAACATATATCTCAGGAGGGGACATGATTAAATTCACAGAAGCTTAGTTCGAAACACAGACAGCCCATCAGAAGCTTTATTCTATGACGTACCCACAGGCAACTTAAAAACTGTCAACACAACAGACTGTGAGGCTTACAAGGAAAGCAACAGCCAATTATGTTTCATGACCCAGTATCGGGGAAAAAGTGAGGAAAACAGTAAATCGGAAAATGATTTTGAAGTTTTTTCCCCTCACAGTAATGACTGCATTTTATTCAAGTTTGATATCGTTCTTCAAAGGGTTTTTTTGTTTTTTCTTAGAGCTCTTAATAACCATTAACACACTCTGAACAACTACTCCTCTGCTGTTCAGAAGCCACAATAGCAGCTTGTGTCTAAATGCTGAACACAGTTCTTATCAGAATGAAATAATCCATGTTACAAAATGGAAAACAAAGCCAGCATTCAGCAAAGTCATTAACAATTTCAGCAAAAACACTGCTGGGCATCTACCTATCCAGCACTTTTGAAAAGACTGAACGGGATCCTGGGTTTTTCTAAGGATAAGTTTATCCCTGCAGAAATATATACCAAGGACATCCTAACCACAATTTATGCCATTAGAAGGCAATGTACAATCTACTCTCATTTAGTCTTATCAGAGGGAGTAGTATTCACATGTCTGCCAAGCAATTTGTATGGTGTTCCCCACATGGTGCCAGTAATTTTCACCATGGGTGGTCTTAAAATAACTAAAGTAATACAGAAGATAAGAGCCAATTTTTGTTCCTTCAAGAAGCAGCACTAGAACCAGTGGAAGAAAAGTGCTGGTAAGCAGATTTTATCTAAACATGAAAAGAAATATCCTCACCAAAAGTTCTGCTTCACAATAGTGGGATATCCTTTGCCACAGGCATTCAAACAGACTGTAAAATTCTTTACAGATGCACTCTCTGTATCAGGTATTATTGGGGCATGCAAAATGCATGTAGTCAGTTTAGTTGATGAATTTGTATTGCTTGTATTCCACAGGAATAAGTAAAAACACATTTAGAATTGTACAAAAATATGTAGAAATATTTAATTTTCACTTGAGTCATACCTAGCCTAGTTATCTTAACAGTCTTGCCCTCCTTCCCTCCCCAAAAGACATTCGAACTGTAATTTTGCCAATAGCTTCCTAATGAGTTTCATTTAAAAAGATTTAAATTTATAGAAGCACATCTTTATAGACAGATGTTTGCTAGAACATCCTCAAACAACATGTACTTAGCCAGTTCTAGTTTCAGGGTATCATCTTGGACTCTACCCACATTTTGGTCAACTGGTTTTCCTTTCTCTGCAACAGTAACCAAACCTTTGCAGATGATTCAATCAAGACGGAGGAGGCTAACAAGCTGATGATCAGTAACAACAACATTATTAAAGAAGCACAGTGGCAGCCCCAAGCCAGACCACGTATACTGTATCTTCTAACACAGATCACAGTGAAACTTCACTGTTGGAATAGTGGTGTCTGGAAGCAGCTAACATTTATCTAGTTTTCATTACTTATTAAATACTCAATCTAATGCCTCCACATTCTGGAGTATAATATGTACAAGTCCTTGCAGTTCACCATGCAAGCTAGGTCTAACCTAAATAGAAGTGGATCAGGACTGCCTATGCCTGCTCTATACACCATATCAGTTTCTCACTATTTCTTCTCTGCCCAGTGTTTTGTGACTTTAACAGGAAGGTCTAGGCAAGGCAGCTGTCCTTCATATCTCTTGCTTGTAGGCTGCAAAGAGAAAACAAGCTGGTAGAGGAAAATGTAGTGCTGTATTTCTCACTCTCTTTTGAACAAGAATAATTTCAGAAGATATTTAGTGGTAAGAGATTTGCAGAAGAAATGCTAAGAAAAGCTGAGACCCCCCTTCCCCTTCCATGCCCTAAAGTTCAAAAACATACTTTTGGTAGGGGGATTGATGAAGGATGTTCCCCAGTCCCAACAGATCACTTTTTCTCATTGGGGATTTCAATAATTCCCAATGTTAGACATTTGCAAAAGTCTGATTCAAATGCTAACAAAAGCATTATTTGGGGGATAAATCTACTGAAATTGGAATCTTGGATTTCTTTAATAATGTTGCCCAGGAATGTTAGTATGTATACTGCTTAATCTTATTGTATCACTATTTTATTAGTAGTATGTTGTTGATGGTAAAACAATCAGAATGAGGCAATATAAAAGTGTTACAAATAAATAATGTAGGGGTTTTTTTTAGTAATCTATCACATCTCCTTCTATGTTGGCTGCTGATATTGATCTTAAATTAAATATTCTACTAAAAATACTCTGAAACTGTTTCCAACATAAAGCTTCCGGTGGGGACATGGCACACTGAACAGCTGTGCTCGTGGGCTCTGCGGGCAGAACTGACAACATGGCAGTTTTTTGGGGCTCAGGCAGGCTTTTCCTGACACCCTGGAGTGTTTTTCCGGACAAAGAAAATACTCGGAATTATCACATCTGTCCTCCAGAATGGCGTCTGGTAAGAGATGCAGGGAGGCGGGGACATCACCATTTCGAAGCCATGCTGTAGCCTTTAAGGGACATTAAGACCGGCCTCCCCATTTCTAAATCACCCAATTTATATTTTTTAAGTTTATGTACCCTAAGAGAGGCCTTCTACAGCAAGGAGAAACAATCTCCCCTGGTGCTTATCGTTATTTTTGGGATTAATTTTTAAAAAACTTTTAAAGTTTTGGCTTGTTTCCCATCCAAATACTGAGGATAGAGACTAAATAATCATCTCCCTATTATTATTTCTGCCCTGAATTTGAAGATTTTAATATTTTCCTACACGTTGAATCTGCTGTTTTGAATCTCCAGGTTTCTGCTGCTACTTTCCCTGGGGAGCTGCTTGTTTTCATACTTTCACTTGTGTAAACACCTCTCGGAAACTTTCCATTATCTCCTACTTTCGCTGGTTAAGTACCTAGGGGGCGCCATAATCTACTGCGTGAAACATGGAAGATTTTAAGCAGACTGACATTTCCATCGAGACCTTAAACAGATTCTTTTTGATTCTTGTGAAGTCATTATGCAAGATATTCAGGACATTGTAGAAAATATCAGCTCTAAAATGTGTCATCTGGCTGGGGATGTTGTGGAAGAAATTGAAAAGTTTGACGACTATAGTTTTTACTGACAGCGAGACTGAAGCTTCTGTTGAAATACCAGACAATGACCAGATTGTTGACTTGAAGAACTTAAAGGGACAGACCGAATTGCAAACCTTAAGTTAAATTGTCTTTCTGATGGAATGTTATGGGAAGGAAGGGGTTGTTATCTATGTTTCAAGGTCTCTTCTAATAATAATGAGTCAGAGGTTCATTTATACTGAATGTCTTTATTAGCTAACAACTTCCATATCCAGCCTCCTGCTCTAACTACTTGTTGAATAGCAAGAAGACAAAACTACTTCCTGGGCCAAAGGCCATACTTCCCAGCAGAGGGCGTGCTTCCCCAATCTCAGTCCTTTCTCTGTTACCAACTTTTTCCTCCTGACTCTACCACTTATTCCACCTATTGATACAATCTATGGGAGGTTTTTTGCTGAGAAGTCGGAGTCTTTAAGGGGGGCAGTTAGGCTGATTTCTTTATGAAAAATGCTTTGTGTGTAATGTGGAGATATATAAATGCTTTGGTTTCTTTTGAAGTGGGGTAAGGGTTTAAGAAGGTTCATCTGGATTGCTTTCAGGGCTTGTTTGACTTCATTTCTTTCTAATGATTTGGATTAAGATTAATAAGTTATAATAAATGCTCGGATTTAGGTTTAATATGATTAAGATTGTTATAATTGTAGTATTATTAATTGTAAGAGCAGACAATTTATATGCTTTTTAGTTTGATTTTTATTATAGTGGACAGAAATGTATAGAATAGTGGTAGGAAGGAAATAATTAAATAAATGGTATCTTTAGGGGGAAGTTGATTAGGTGGTTTATATATTTCTTTTTCTTTCAATATAAAGGGAGGGAGCAATTGTATTTAGGGATTTTTATATGTGCTAACGGAATGATTTATAGAAATAATGTGTTTGCTTTGATATAGAGTAAGGGATTGATTATGGAAATTGCTGTATATTCTTGCTGTTAAAAGTCCTCTTTATGTAATCTTTCAAAAAAATTCTTCCTGTGTTTTCACACCTTTTTAGTTTTTTTCTTTTTCTTCTTTTTCTTCTTGTTTTTTCTTTTTTGTAGTTTTTACTCTTGCTTTAAACCTAATAAAATTCTTATTTAAAAAAAAAGAAACTCTTTCCAACATAATGCTCTACATATAGGAAACATTTTTACATACATTGTATTATATTCATTTCTAATCATGTAGTATGTAATATTCTCTGTTTCTTCCAATTGGTGTTGTGGCTTTGCCAATGTTTCCAAAAGCCCAAAGTTCAAAACTAGATCACTTGAAAGATTTTGCTGTTCAGTAACAATGTAAGCAACTTTTTAAAAAAATTAATTACCAAGTATAGATTGCTTAAACATATGCTACTGTTAGAACATAAGTTCAGTGAAAATAGAGAATGACAAAGAGACTGATGAAAGAAATATCTCTATCATCAAGAATATGCATTTTCAGCACGTGTCAGAAGTCAAAAGTCATGTTTATTTTGCTAACTTCAAAATGAAAGTATACTGAAGCTTATATAATTTGCTAGAATGCATTTTTTAGGATTTTCATATCACCATCTGTGCCATTTTTTCTTGTTCTATAACATTAATACGAATACTGAAATAAAAAATACATATTCTAATGTTAAAAAATAGTGAAGAGATTTCCAAACCTTTTTTTCAAAAAAATCTTGAATTGAGAAAGGATTTTGTGAATCTTTTAATTCTTTTGAAACTAAAACTGTTCACTGAACAAACTGGTGAAAAAAATACATCCATAGAAATCATACAACCAATTATTGTAATTTTTTGGAAAGTCAGAATAAAACTCATAATTATGTTTCAATTTTGGCCAGCTTTCAAGTATAAAGCTTCATAAAAGGCAAAAAAAATAATTATTTTATATATATTTCTATTGTCTTAAAAGCTTTTTACAGAATGGTTCTTTCTCCTTTGTCACAGAACCAATATGGACAAAACCACAAGGAAGACATTAGCAGCATTTAACTTGAATGTTATTTTAAGGAAGGCTGAACCTTCAGGAGGCAAACTAAGAGTTCCAGAAGGATTAGGATTATATTTTTAAAGGGCAATTGACTGAAATTCTTTCTACCACTCTCTGTTAAATTTTCATGGAATTCTGATAGATAAAAGGAATGGGGACTTCATAGTATACTTGTAGGTGACATTCAAAACTCAGATATTTCTACCCCAAAGTACAGGGTTTGGGAAATAAAAAGGAAGAACTAAGTTAGGAATACTTATGTGATGTGATAGGCATCACTGAAACTTAGAGAGATGATACTAATGATTGACACAGCACTGGCAGGCTACAATTTATTCAAAAGAAACAGACCGAATAAAAGGGGTTGGGGTATTGCACTGTCATAAAGAAAAACATATGCTTGCACAGAAATTCAGAAATCAGACCATGGAAATCCTGTTGGAAGTATTTTGGAAAGAATAGAAGGATGAGAAATATTGTGGGAATTTAATATAGACTACCAGGGCAAGCATAAGATATAAAAGACGACCTTTTGCATCAATAGTGATAATGGAAGATTGCTGGGAATCTAATTCCGCCAAGAGTCAGAGGTGCAAAAAATTCCTGTCCTCTCTCACTGACAATTTCATTTCTTAGAAAGTGGAAGAATGAACAAGGGGGTCAACTAACTTGGCACTAAACCTAACCAACAGGAAGGAATTGGTTTAAGTACTGAAGGTACCTGGCACCTTGGGATAAAGTGAGCATGTATGAATTTGCAATATCCAGAGGAGATAAAAACTGAGGAAAGGCAAACCTAAAACCTGCCTTTTGTGGATTCCAGAAGAGTGGACTTTGTCAACTCTAAGGGAAGGTCAGTCAGATCCAATAGTTTCAACTCCTTAAGAAGAAAAGTTTCCAGGAAGTATGGGAAATGCTATGAAATTAAGATACTGCAGGCACAATTGAAACACCCATAAAAAGGAAAAACGGGAGATACCTAAAAAGGTCAGAATCGATCCAAGCAGAGCTCTTAATATTTTGAAGTGAAAAGGGGACAGGTATAGGAAATGGAGGAAGGAAATATAACCAACAAAGAATATAAGGTAGTCTCCAGAAATGTAGGGATTGTGTCAGAAAGGTTAAGGGTCGCTTGCGAGACGGGCGGTGTAGAAATATGAAAAATAAATAAAATAAATAAATAAAGCTCAGAATGAGGTGAGGCTTAGGAGAGATATCCAAAATTGCAAAAAAAAGAGCTCTTTGGTATTTCAGAATAAAAGATAAGCCAAAAAGAGTATAGGTCCATTGGGAAGAGAATTTGGTCAAGCTGTAATGGATGACGTTGAAAAAACAGAAGTTCTTAACTTCTATTTTATTTATGTCTATTTTCTCCCGGGACGGAAACGGAGCCCTAGCTGATCATGGTTATGCCACTGGAGAAACTGCAATTTAGGATAGACAAGAAGAGAGAATTTAGCTAATCTAGATGAATTCAAGTCTCCAGACTATTAAAGGAACTACTGGAGGTGATGCAGAACATTCTCAGCAATCTTCTAAACTGGGAAATATCTTTAAACAGATGATCAAGCAGTATGTTTGTGAGCATTTGAATAGCACGCTACAATGAACGGGAGCCAGTATGGGTTAGGGTTACTTAACCGTAACCTAATTAACCATATTTCTTTCTTTGATAATTATTAGCTAGTAGATAAGGGGAATGTTATAGACAGAGTACCTGGACATCAGCAAAGCCTTTGACAGTGTGTCTCATGATATTTTCTTCATAAAATGGTAAAATATGGGCTAGATGATATTACTATTAGATGGATTCACAGATGACTGAATGACTGCACCTAAAGAGCAATCATTAATGGTTTCACTTCAGATAGGAAGGAAGTACTAAGTAGAGTGAGACAACGTTCTTCCTGGGTCCTGTGCTGTTCAACATTTTTATCAATGACTTAGATGAGGTGTTTGAGGGGATACTTATAAAATTTGCAAATGCTACAAAACTGATTGGGGTGGCATATATTTCAGGTGATAAAGAGAAGATTCTAAAAGATCTAGACAGGCTTAAGTACGTGCTGAAATGAAAAGGACAGAATTTAATAGGGACATATTTAACATTCTGCATCTAGATAGGAAAAATATAAGGCACAGATAGGGAGACCTGGCTTGGAAGCAGTACATGTGAAATGGATTTAGGAGTCATTGTCAACCATTAGATAAACATAAGCCAGCTGTGTGATCAGATACTAAAAATCCAAAAGCTGTACTGAGGTGCATTAACAGGTGCATAGAGTCCAGATTTCAGGAATTCTTTTCCTCTACTCTCCCCCAGTCAGTCACTCTTTGGAGTACTGTGTTCATTTCTGGGCACCACAGTTCAAAAAGGTCAGTGACAAACTGGAACAAGTTCAGGGTAAGACTAATAAGATGGTGAAGTTCCTGGAAATTAAGCCCTGTGAGAAACAGTTAAAGGATCTGAGCATGTTTAGTCTATAGAAAATACAGCATCTTATCTTCTTTTCTTCTGATCTTTATGATTCATCTTTATTGTCTCATCATTCACAAACAAAAATTAATTATTAAGTTTCCATTGTTCAATTGTTCTGGTTTTCATACCAGGATGTGAGAACTAGTTCTCATATGGTCAACAGTGAACAGATGATACTAAATCTGTTTGTCACCAAAACAAGATACAGATGGAAACCAGATCTTCCTTCCTAAAGAAGAGTATCTAGCCCATTGCATCACTCAGACAGTAAAAACAGGCCCAAGAATATCAATGTTTATATCAGTATTTGATATCCAGCAGTCACTTAAATTATTTCATAACAGTTTCATAGCTTTTCTACAATAAATCTATTTACCTGAGCTTTGGTGTCCTTGGAAATCTATAACTGATGTTTTGAGTAGACTGATACTCCTGGGTCACCCTCCCAACAAACAAATAAAAAACAACTGAAGCTCATGCACAAATAGAGCAATTTGAACTTGAAGACCTGGCTATGTGCCTAGGCCTGGGATCCCAAGTGTGTGAAGGGCCCCGTTTCCTGGTTGTGCTGACACCAACGGATTTTAATGTATCTTTGTATTTAATTTCTTTTGTACTGTTTTAATTTTTTACTGTTTTTATGACTGTCACTGGTTTGAGATGGGTGGCTATATAAAATGAATGAATGAATGAATGAATGAATGAATGAATGAATGAATGAATGAATGAATGAAGAGTTCCTTCCCAGTTCCCCTCATCTGCCCACTGATTAGTCAGCTGGAATCTTCCTTCCTTCCTTTTTTCTTCCATAGGACTAAAGGTCTATCAAACTCCTGGGAGGCAACATAATCCCATGCCCCAACCCCCTCAAAAACAAAAGAACAGAAGACCCTGCTAGGAGAACTTGTGCACAGATCAACAGAGCTTCCTCCCACTTCATCTTACTTCCCTCATATGCCCCATTAAGCAGAAAGCCAGGACATATTTTTTTTGCCATGCAACTATTGACTCCTGGGTGACAGATATGTCAAGGGAGGGGGGGAGGCAGTGCATCCCTGGTGTCTGGTTTATCTCATAGCTAAGACAAATAGCCACAGATGGCACTGCTCAGCAACTGCATAGGGAGGAGCATGCTCACAGTTAACTTAAGTATGTTTGCAGCTAACATAAGCTACCCCTTACTTCAGGGCACCAAGGTATCATAATTTTTCGAAAGGCTTGGGAGAAGAGGGAAACACCACTTTAACACTAGATTAATTAAAGATGACTTCAGACTGCTTTGGCGGCGAGCTGGGTATTAACAGAGGTGGCATCATGAGGATATGCCCCTTGAAAACAGTTACTGAGGCATCCTTATGCCACAATAAGCAGGGCATAAGAATAAGCTCAAAAGAACATGGAAGGATCTATATAGGACATGTACAGTATATATGAACTATATGAGTACAACCCCATGTTCTGTGCAGGATTTCAAATTGAAGCATCCATGAGATATGGCTAACCAGCCTCTATTTGAACAAATCCACTGAAAAGGAGCTCACCACTTCTCTACTGTAAATAACTGGTTCCCCTGTTGAACTGCTGTTACTGCTTTTTCTAATATTTAATGAGAATTTGCCATCCTGTAACTTCAGAGCATTTCTTTTCAGTCCATTGCTATATATCAAGATCAAATTGAATTTTTGCTTCTAGTTTATTAGCTATTCCATCAGTTTTGTGACATCTGCAAATTGGATAAGCAGTCCCTCCATCTTTCCATCCATGCCATTAATGAAAATGTTGAAATCTACTGGGCTTCGGTGTACCCCACTTGATACTTCACTCCAATTTGATGAGGAAATGTCGATTAGCACTTTTAAGTATGATTTTTGAGACAGGTAATAAACATGCTATCCTGCCCTTTTTTAACTAGCTTCTAATCAGAACGTTATGATGTAAGCTTAGTCTGCCAAGATTTTTTCTTGACAAATCCATGCTGACTTCCAGTACTTACTGCATTGTTTTCAAGGTGTATTCATACAGATCACTTTATAATCTGCTCCTACAGCTCCCCAGGTATTGATGTCAGGCTGACTGGTCTCTCACTCCCAGAGTCCTCCTTTTTCCAAAGATAGAGACATTTAACCTCTTTAGTCATCTGGTTCTTCACCCATCCTCCAGGATGTGTCAAAGATAATAAACAGTTTCCATTATAAGATAAGAGTCCTGTAAGGGATGAATACGAGAATACCCTTATGTGCTGCTCAGGAACAGGGATGTTGCTATTTTATCTCTTCATATATATACAAACTGTAAGTCACCTAAAATTGGTACAATAGGGAATAACAACAACAACGAGGATGATTTTAATGGTGAAACAATATCTTTACATCATAGGACAGATCTGAAACACTTCAAACTGTTAAAAATTAGATGGCGAAAGCAATATGAACTACTAAACTACTACTGTATGTTGTATTAAAAACATTTGCTTCCATTCAAAGACAAGATTTCAATCAGATTTTCTCCATGTGACACTGAAATCCAAGACATGAATCTAAATTACTGATACTGTATAAATGCCAGTATCTAAAATCTACCCATTACTTAAGGCTAAAAGAAAATAGCTAGTGCCAAACTTGCTAACATTAATAATACCCAGTATTGCCTGTTTCTGAAGGCTGAACGTGATACCTTCATGCCTCTCCTCGTGGCATCTACATCTGAAGAAAAGAGACTTTCACCAGGATTGCCACCGAAGGAAAGCAATCCAAAGGACTTTGGCAGCAAGTGTCTTGTGCATGCATATATAGAGAATATATTGTGCTCACATGATATACAGCAGCTCTCATAGAAGCCTTGCCAAGCCTTCAGTACAGGTAAGATGGATGCTTCAGCTGGCTCACGAGCAGTTCACAGAACCCTATCTCCAAACAGTTCACACAGCACTATCTCCCACTTTTTCCCCAATAAACCAAAGTGACTAATTTATTCCACGCACTAACTATTTTTGTGATACCAAACTCTGTCAGCCATAGCCAACTTGGGCTGAATTTCAAAATCGCTTTTAAAAATTATACAGTTGCTATTTTATACGAACAGAGCTTAGGAAAACTGAACAGTAGGTCCAGATTTTGGGATGCAGTGGTTATAATAAAGTCGGTTAATATTTCAGACTGAGGGCAATAGTGGATACCTCGTTCAGTGACTGTTCACAAATATGATGGTAATAAAAAAAATCATTTTCTGACCAATGCATGCATTTACGACCAAATTTTGTGAGCCTAACAACGCACCCTGGAGTGAGAGTAACACTGGTATAGCTGCATGACATAACTTTATCTAAATGAGACAGCAGCGACCAGCAATCTTCACAGCATCTCTCTTTCTCTCCGAGTCACATGCTTGCTTAGTGACCATTTCGCTTCTGATTTAAGGACAGACTGCGGTCGCTAAATGAGGAGAGGGTGTAAATTAAAACTCACCTTAGAGTCCTATTTAGCATTTCACAAGTAGAAAGTGTGATTACACTGGATGAAAGGATCTCTGCAAATTATTTTACATTATGTTATGCAAAATCAAATATTTACTGCTATAAATTATTTATTTATTTATATTTATTTCTAATTCAAATTTATCATCGCCCATCTCCCCCAACGGGGGACTAGCTTAAATTAGCTTAAACAACAAGGTTTCTCATCTTGCCTAGCCACATACTGGCTGGTTATCGTTATGCTATTAACTGATGAATAATATAATTCCCACCCCATTCCCCATCAGGTATAGAAACATTTATATAAACTTTCTAAAGGCAACTGCTTGAGTGGAACAAAACAGATGGCAAACACCACTGTTTGTATATAAATCTCTTTTTTTAAAAAAAGTGGATTTCACAGATATATGTGAAATAGTTTATAGAAACTGTTGCTCTAAAAATAAGCTGTCATGTTCTCTGTGCATTAGGCTTTAAAGGACAACTCATTGGCCAAGGATGCTACAATAGATGGACATTTCATCTTGTCAAGTACCACTCTTACTACATTTTTAAGTGTAACAATAAAAATGTAAAGAACAATTAAACAAATGTGTTTGCAAAAACTTGTATAAATCACAGGGAGTTGTAATTGGCTGCAACTTCTGTGGAGCTTACACATGGTGGTAAATACTGATTTGTCTTTGCATAATGTATGAAATAGCTCCCATAGGCAGCAAGTTATTCAGCAGCACATTCTTGACAGAAACACCAGCTTGGAATAGAGAAATAGACCGAGTTATCTGAAGATTACAAGGGATGAAGAATATGAACACTAATTTTTTTGGATCTTGATCGGAACATAAAATGGGACAATATGAGACAAAAAGAAACTGGTAAAATGCCAAACAATTCTAGAAACACAAGTCTACCGGAAATCTACCCACACTAACCAAGTGTTCCACTACCAAAGCAATAACCCAACCTCCCACAAGAGGAGCTGTGTAAGAACACACTTCAGATGAGCACAAACGCACTGCAGCAACCCAGAACACCAGAAAAAGGAAATAGACCACTTATATAGCATCTTCCAACTAAATGGATACCCATGCAACTTTATCAAAAAGTGCCTAACCACTCAACTCACCACAGCAAAACCAACAGAAGCTATGAAAAGGATTACACTGCCATACATCAGAAACATCTCAGAAACTACTAATAGACTGTTACAACCACATGGCGTCACCATAGCACAGGGCTTTCCAAAGTGCCGCTGCTGGCGACATGCCAGCGGCGGTGCGGCGGCGGCACGGCGACACAGGAGGGCGTGCGGCGGCAACACAGAAGAGCGTGTGGCAGCACGCGTGCGCACAGCGGCGGCGCGGGGGTGTGTGCGGCAGAGTGCGCGCGCACGGCGGCGGCGCGGGGGGCGTGCGGCGGCGGCGCGGGGGACGTGCAGCGGCGCGGGGGGACGTGCGGCGGCGCGGGGGGACGTGCGGCGGCGCGCACGTGCATGGCGGCAGCGGCTGCCGCTGCCACCGTGCGCGCCACCGCTTCCGGGTGGTGTGGCGACACACCACGCTGTGTGTGGCGACACACTTTTGTGTCGCGACACACAGTTTGGAAAGCTCTGCCATAGCACATAAACCAACCCAAAACCCTTTAGAACATCTTAAGTAACCGAAAAGACCCAGTAGCCCAAGAAGAAAAAACAGGAGTTATCTACAACATGCAATGTAAGGACTGTAACAGCCACTATGTAGGACAGACTGGCAGAAGACTAGCAGAACGCATCCACGAACACCAACTAGCAGTCAGAAGACACGATGAAAACTCCTTAATCTCACAACACATGGACAGACTCAACCATACTTTCAACTGGGAAACTGTGAGCATCTTAAACCAAGCCAAATCAATGCTAGAGAATTCCTGGAAGCTTAGCACTCAGACAAAGCAGCCATCAACAGACACATAGATGTAAACAACATTTACATACCATTCATGAGACAATAGAAAAGCCAGAAGTCCAGAACACCTCCTTGCCAGCAATCAACACCCAGATACGCAAAGATTAACACCAGGATTAGCACCAGAGGAACAATCCAACAGCACAATATACCGTAATCAAAGAACTATTAACTCAGTCAATCAACCAAGCAGCAAACAACAGCCCAATCAAGGAACTACCAAGGAGAGAACAACACCTCCACCAACACAAGCAGGACAAGCAAGTCCCACTCCCTTTTCGCACTGAAGATGTTGCCTAGCCTGGCAATGAAACGTCTGCAAGAAAACAAGGCTCAGAGAGCTCCAAGGACTCCACAGTTCAACCCTGAGCTACAAATATTCTCTTCGATTAATAGAATGTATATCTGTGAAAACATATATAAGGTTGTGCTGAACAACACAGCACAAAATTTTATAGAAATTCATTATCAAACATTTCCTACTAATTGAATAAAAGGTTATGCTCAAAAAGCACAGTGTTCTTGTTTAGTAAATGATCCTATATTATTTAGCCTTAATTTGATTAGGACTGATATAGAACGATCAGGTAATTAATGTGGTCCATAATTAATTATATTTTAAATATTGACTTGCTTTCTAAAATGTAAGGTTTAGCTATTGTTATTATTAATTCTCTTTGGTTAATCTTAAAAGAAAAAGGTTTTTTTTACAAGTCTTAATATTTAAATAACAGGGAATCAATACAAGCATATAGCAATGGTGCCACCATTTAAAATGTAAGCCTACCTGCTTAGCTGAGCATCCTACATAAATTTTTCTATTATGGAAAAACACTATAGGCTATTGTGTAACAAATGTTTTATGAAATTCCTAAGTAGACAGTTACTTACCCAGTACATAATGCATTTTTCTACTAGGTAAAATTAAATCTTAGAAATGAAATCATCATGCTTAACAGTTTAGAATAGAAAAAAAGAAGAAAAGAGGATGCATCAATTAGAAGAAAACACAGAAGTCTTGTCCTCTTCATGTTCTAATTTTTACAAGCTCTTAAATTCTAAGAGTTTGACAATCTCAGCATAATAATCAGTGTGCCCAAAGAAAACTTAGGAAAAAGAAAAGAAAAAAATAAATCACTATAATAGACAAAAATCTTCCCCTAGAACATTCTCATTCCTGTTTACACCCATGGAACAAAGAGTCAGGGTATTTATATTCATTCATTATATTGAAGGGTATTTATGCTTAGAAACAGGTAACAATTTCTCTCAGGGCACACCTTTATTTCAGTTTTCTAGATATTTCATTTAAATGTTAAAAACTTCAATTTTTATTATAATACACATGTGCCTATAATTTCCCTTGCTGGGAGAGGAGAATGTTTCTGAAAGGGAAGGAGAAGGTTTAACTGTGCAGATGTCCAGCTTCCTGTAGCTCAAATTGCCAAAGTGTTGGTAATCCACACTCTGTTATTTTTTTATCAACGTTGCACTTACTGGCTTGTTATACAAGGGGCAGAGCTATTGGCCCACAGTACTTTTATAAGCAAGACACCCAATTTTGGGGAATGAGCAATAAATATAATTGTCAGTTTTGACAGCATGTCAGGTGCAATAAAATGGGCAAAATGGCTGCAACAATAAGTGTGCCAAATTATTAAACTATTGTTTAATATTGCATTTAAATTCTCATTATTACATTCCCTTCAAAACAAAAAACAAAATTACCCTCCCAATTAAAGAAAAACATATAAAACCCTTCAAACATAATTTGGAACCTAATATAGTAACAAACACTACCCTTCTTCACTATTATTTGCACCTATCTGCCAACTAAACTAACATTAACCAAAAATATAAAAATTATCCAAACAGCATAACCATTTATCCAAACCTTTAAGAAACCATCCTGATAAACGCATTTAGACAATTACCCCACTTCAAAGTAAACCAAGGCATTTACATGTCTCAGTATTATGTACAGAGCTTTCTTCTTGTCAATTTCAAATTCTACAACCTGCTTTAAAAAGCCCAAATATTTGTCCAAAATCTTCCAGCCTCTAGAGTTTAATTCTCTTTCTTGATCATGGTGTGGTGTTAACACTGTCTTCTTATCTTCAACTTTCGACAACTCAATTTTCCTTTGACTATTTAAACGTAAGTCACCAATTCTCATCTTTTTCTTTGGAGAAACCACTTTACTCTTAAGGTAGTTTTCAGCCTTATCAGTTTATCTTGTGACAATTTGGACTCCACAAATTCTGAGAAATGCTCCAAGACTTGAATAACAGCATTGTAGAGATCTTTAAATATCAAATTAATTTCCTCCATATTTCTTAACAGTAAGATAGATTATGGTGCCCTCTAGTGCCTCAGTGAGGTAAAGTCATTAACGCTGTAACTGAACACTCTCTCCAGCCTTTTTATCTCGGATGTGGCCAATCAGGAAAATAAAAAGTAATAACAAACAGTATTCCCACGGGAAAGTGAAAGCAAATAGATCAGAACTCCAATCCACAGATTCAACAAAGAAGAGAAAGTTTTATATTCCTCAAAAATCAGTTAAATAAAAAAAAAGCAATTAAAAAAACAAAATTCTTTAAATCTCAATTTAACAAATTATATAAGCCAAATTACCAAGTTAATATGTCTATGAAGGTTCTCAGTCATCCAGGTGGAATTGTCTGTAGCTTGAATCATGTCAACTGGATTTCTATTTTCTTAGTGGAAACGTTTCGCTCCTTATCCAAGGAGCTTCTTCAGTCTGAGCAAAGTTGGTAACCCTACTTTGGAGCGAAACATTTCCACTAAGAAAATAGAAATCCAGTTGACATGATTCAAGCTACATACCAAGTTAATAATTTTCAAAAATAATGAGTCACCAAGAGATTCTGCATTTCTTTGTTGTAGAAAGCCTCTCTTTGGTAAAATTCAAACAAAAAAAACTTAGTGCTGTAGAAATGGGGTGGGCAGCTTTAAGGTCCATTTTGGCTTCAGAGAGGCTTGGGAAGAAGATGACGGCCCCGCCTCCCAGCTGATCGCTTACCAGTTGATCGCGAAACACTGTTTTGAGGTCTTGTGACCAGCCGTCTGGAGAACACATGGGGTGATTCCTGGGGTTCTCCTTAATCTGGAGAACACTTCTGGGCTCCAAGGAAGCCTGCCTAAGCCCAAGAAAAAAAGCCACTCTGACAGGTCAGTTCGCAGAAAGCGGAAAAAAACAGATCAAGCCGCCATTGTCCCCACCGGATGTCCAAAATCAACGTTCTGAATTTAACACTGAAGCAGATAAGATCCACTGCAATTGGCACAAAGTAAGCACAGCATGATCATAATAACCAAATTCACTTAGAAATCTACCTTCAGGTTGCACAGCAGTTGCAGGAATAACTGCACTTTCAAAACAGTCTTCAAAAACTGAGCCACATATAACACATTACAGTAGTGTAACTTATAGGATGCAAGAGAGGCTCTTTCTGATTAGTAGAGTAACTTTTGTGTAAAAGTTTATGCTGCAAAAAAGCAATTTGCACTTTTTATGAGTGAGTCAAGAAAACCTTTAAAGAGGAAATTCAACCCCATATAATACAGGCTGTACATCTAAATTTGGACTCAGCTTTAATTTATTGGTCACATCATATCATAAATGCCTAATCTGGTCAACTGCTATGATGAAGTCTAAATAGTGTTCCCAATATGACATCATGGGGTTCTAATCTACGTATTCTCATCTTTCTTACCTTACTTGATCATTTATATTTAAAAATAATAATTGAAAAAAGAATAAGATGTTATTATCATTTATTATATTAATCTTCATTGTTTACTATATTGGAGTATACACTGGTTAGAGTTCTTGCTGAGTGAAGCAGCCTATGAACCAAAGTGTGTGTGTCTGTATGTACATGTACACACACACACATATATATACACACACACTGTGTGTGTATGTGTAAATATAAATATAAATAATATAAATAAAAATATAAATATAACAAATTTATATAGCGACCCATCTCACCAAAAGCAACTCTAGGGGGCATACAACAATCAAATAAAAAATATACAAGCTGAACCAATTTTTCCTCCAATGCAGAGTTTTCTTTTCTATATCTTTTTTAAATAAGAATTTTATTAAGTTTAAAGCAAAGATAAAAACTACAGAAAAGAAAAAAACTACAAAAAGAAAAGTAAACAAAAGCGTGCAACACAAGAAGAAAATATTTTGAAGATTACATAAAGAAATGACTTCAATGACTTCCGACTTTCAACATCAAGAATATACAGCAATTTCCATAATCAATCCCTTACTCTATATCAGACCAAGATCACATTATTTCTATAAATCATTCCATTAGCACATTATAAAAATCACTAAATACAATTGCTCCTTCCCCTTATATTGAAAGAAAAAGAAATATATAAACCTCCAAATCAACTTCCGCCCAAAAAACAACATTTATTTATTTCCTTCCTATCACTATTCTATATATTTCTATCCACTATAATAAAAATCAGATTATAAAAATATTTAAATTGTCTACTTTTATAATTAATAATACTATAACAATCTTAACCCTATTAAACCTAAAACCAAGCAATTATTATTATATCTTATAAATCTTAAAAATCAAATAAACCTTAAAAGCAATCCAGTAAATCTTAATCCAAATCATTAAAAAGAAATGAAATCATACAAGCCTTAAAATCTATCCAGATAAACATTCTTAATTCTTTACCCCACTTCGAAATATGCCAAAGCATTTACATACTGTATCTCCATAATACACACAAGGCATTTTTCATACAGATATCAAACAGCCCAACTGCCCCCCTTGGGAATTCCTTTCTGTATCTGAATTAGTATTTTAATGCCAGGAGATCCATTTGGAGGACTATTTTAAAATATCTACTGCATATACTAATTCATACCTTAATTTCTCACTTTCTGTTATTAAGCAAATGTACTGCGTAGCACTATATTACGATGGATGGATGGATGGATGGATGATAGATAATTTTGGGGTTGGTTTGTTCAGTATATAAGAGTCATACACTTTGTGGACTTCTTTTTTCTTTGTGCATATTATAAGCTTTTTTAAACTTCATGTGCAGTGTTTAAGAAAGGACGGTAGTCTGTATAAGTAAAGAACTAACACAGTTTACAAAATGAAAATTCTCAAAGAACTAGACATCAGTTGGTTTACATCCTATGCAGACAAATGTGAAAGAATATTAAAGGCATTACAGTACAAAATAATAGGTGTCCCAATAAAATTAAACTTTCTGCTTTGTTCACAGAGAAGACATTTGCTCTGCATTCTTCTATTCATTTCAGCACTCAGTGCTATAATGGAATGCTGACTTTATTCTTCCTTTTTTGTTATTCATCTGGACAAGATCGCTTTTCACCAAGAATAACAGAAAGTATGGGATTTATTGCTATAATGAAGTTCTTTCAAATCTCTGTTTTCTCTCTATAAAGGACAGGAGGATGGGCGTTCATCTCATCAGGCAGCTTATTAGGATTAGCACTGAATAAGACACCACAGAATGTCAAGCCTATCAGTTACTAAACATGCATCATACAAACTTTGTCTTTGCGAGAACCTCTGCTCGGCATTTGTCATCCACCTGAATAATTAACAAGTACATGCTGCCTGCCAGCAGCTTAGGGAATTAATTTTGCACAGATTAAATGCAGATCACGTCTACCAAAAATACTCAGACCACACACATACTATATTACTACCTTTCAGAATTATAAACCAAGAAATACACTGCTTAAAGTTATGTTGTAACCCAAATAGTAACAATGGTAATGTCATATATAATAAGGCTCAAACATTTGCTTTATATCTGCTAATGTGTTCACTTTAATTGTAACAGTAAAGATATAATTTACTCCTTATATTCTCATGGTTATAGTACTGCCATTTCTTTGTCCTTTGTCCTGTTCCTTGATAACAAAACCAGAAAATAGCGCTTAATAACTTTAGATTATTTAAAAAACGAAAATACTTTTTTGACTTAAGGGTTCCATCAGCAGGCAATTTAACATTCCACTCAGGCAAAAGAAGGAACTGAGACTAAACAGGAGGAAGTATTCAGATGTATATGATTAAATTAAACAAAATGGTAAAGGGGCTGTGCCAAAAGCTTCCCAGAAAATATACACTTTGAGGAGCGATTCTGGAAAGAACTAGAGAGCTGGATAAGAAAAGTGAGCACACGTAATTGCAGAATTCTGCAGAGAAAGCTGGGGTATGACAATGGTAATCATGAGAGGAGAAAGCTACAGTCATTAAGGATGGATGTGACTTTTCATTTATTTAACTGATTGATTAAAATATTTATATCCTGCTTCAGCCTTCACTCAAAGCAGCTTGTGATCTTAATTAAAATCACACAAGCTAGAGCCTGAAATAGTAATTTCATTGAAAGAGGCAGATTTTGCACAAAGAGAAAGCTGGGTCATGTCATAGATGTGGGGAACAAACAACAGGTGAGGATAAAAGAGCAGGCCAAATTGGTCAATAGTAAAGCATTCATAATGCAGTAACAGAGAAGTACTGTATGTGCAGATACAGATTTGGATGGAAGGGTAGAATGATTATCATTCAGCCTGTACATGATACAAAAACCATTTAAACACATCACCAAGGACAGCAGGTACAGGGTAAAAAGTCCAGAACAGAACCTGGAAACCTCAAGGAAAAACAGAGGTAGTATTTCCTTTATGGAAGTATTGTACGAACCAGCTAAACACAGAATCAGAGAAACCTGGGACCTAAAACAAGCCAGACAGGAGAGGGCAACTAAGAATACTAACAGCAATAGAGAGGTCAAAGAAGTATAAAGCTTTTTGGAACTAGAAATTATTCTGGTAATTCATTCATTAATTCATTAAATGTATGTCCCACCTTTCCACTTGTATAAGCACTCAAGGTGACTTACCAGATGTAAAAGGAAAAATACAAAGTCTAAAACATACCATTACAATCAATAAAATTAAAAATTAATTCACGATTAAATACTTGAGGAAACAGATGTCTATTTACTATATTCGAAATACTGGGAGAGGAAGGGCTAATAGTATCTCATTTATTTATTTTATTTATTAATCAAATTTATCACCGCCCATCTCCACCACGGTAGACTCTGGGCGGTTTACAACAAATGTTAAAATTAAGGTTAAAAATCAATAATCATTAAAATACAATAAACAGTACAATAAATAAGAATATAAAAATCCAGAGGATGGTAGGATCTTAAAAGGAGGTCATTATTAAACTAACCACCCCCAGGAGGAACTATCTCTACCTTTGTCCCACGCCAGGCGGCAGAACCAGGTTTTTAGGGACTTCCTAAAGGCCAAGAGGGAGGACGCCTGCCTCACCTCTGGGGGCAAGATGTTCCACAGGGCGGGCGCTATCGCTATAGCTATAGAAATGAGTTCCACTGCTTGGGAGCTACACAGGAGAAGATCCTCTCCCAAGTACCACATAGATGACCCTCTGGCGTTGGGAACTTCAAAATGGCTTCTTCTGCTGATTTAAGTGACTGGACAGATTTATAGCAGGTCCCTTAGATAGTCATGCTTTAAGACGCTAAACATGGCAAGCATTTATTTACTTGGCTTAAGGTCTGCTACAATAACTAAGCAGCTTGCCTATTCAACATCCATAAATTAGGTTAAAAACATACCTGTACAATATCACCGCATAGTAACATCACTAAATACCAGGAGCATCTATTAATTTACCCAAACCTAAAATCCAGTACTTGAGGGAACAACAACTCAACATCCAAGACCTGCTGAAATAAACAGGTTTTAACAGCCTTAACGTTAGCGCCTCAAATTATACCCAACAGACATCTGGCAGCTCAGTGCAGATCTTTCAGTAAAGGAGTAATTGTGATCTCTGTACCTGTTAGCCTTTCAAGGTAGTCCAGACAAGAAGCACGGCAATAAATACTAACTCTATTATAAGGTTACATTAACAAAATCTTGCAAGTCTGAAAGAACCTTTCCCATCTCCCACTTTTACTTTCCCGAAAACTGAGACTCTTTCTCCATGCCTCCTTTGGAGTCAAATTTCATTTATCGGACTGTTGTCTAGGCTGCAGCTCTTCCTCCTATCTCCCAAGGTCATTCCCACATACCATTACATCACCTTATACCAGTTAGTAGCCTGACACTTTTTGCATCAATTGCAATTTCTACATGCTTGTCAAGGGCAGTACCACATAAAGCATATTGCAGTAGTTAGGACTGAATGGAACCAAGGCATGGATAACCATCACTAAGTTCAACTGGTTCAGGATAGGTTGTAGCTTGCACACTAGCGGTATCTATACAGACATGCTCCTTGCCACAGCTGTTACCTGTAAATCTAGTGAATGTTGATGATGGAGTTATCTGAGGCTGTGAACCTGCTTGTTCAGGGCGAAAGAACTCTGTCCAAAACACAATGAACTTCAATACATGAATCTACTTTCTCTCTTATCTGTTTTGTCTGGATTTAATTTCAGTTTCTTTTTCATCTACCTATTAAGAAAATTACACAAAGTTTAGGAGTACTGATTGCTTCCTTAGGGTTAGGGGGAGAAGAGCTAGGCGTCATTGTCAAATTGAAGGCACTGTGTTCCAAATGACTTAGCCCAGTGGTTTCATGTAAATGCTGAACACAATCCTGTGGAACACTATGGATCACTGCCTTAGATGTCGAACAGTGGTTTCCTCAATATCACTTGCTGGACATGGCCCACCAGGAAGGACAAGAAGCACTGAAAAATCCTTCCAAGGCCCAACCCTCCCTGGTGGTCAAGAAAGATACCATGGTTGAAAGTAGTGGAAGCTCTCCAGAGGACCAGGAGAACTAGCAGGGCTTCTAAATAGTTTGAGAGACTATATTTGCACAATGCATTAAGCCAAAAGGATTACATATGCACACTATTTTACATCATACTTTTTTGCCTGATTGCAAAGTTATGATTTGAAAGACATGGTAAACCCGTTGCCATACCACAACCCTTTGGATTTGCAAGCCATTTCCAAAAGTATATAAACTTATTCCACATTTATCTCCACAAAATGGAATATGGAGATCACTTTCCACAGCTTCCAGGAGTTTACAGGAAGGCAGGAGATGTGGAGGTGAGTCGACCTTCCCAATCCCACAGAAAAGCCCAGAGGACGCATGCCTGTATGCACATGCCTCCTGAAGCAGAGATGCCTATGAAGAAAACAACCCTATTTCTGATAACAGCAGAGGAGCTGGAGTTTTAGGCAGCTTGCACTGTATCACTCCCAGTACACAGTTAGATATATAAAGCTAGTTGTTATCACAGGGCATTTTTCACATCTGGCAGAGCCTATAGCTTAAAAACAGCATGTGATGGGAAGTAACATGGCAGCATATGCACACCTGTTAACTAAACTTCTTAAAGGAACAATTGTTAACCATGCTCAGTAAGGGCAGGAGAAGTCCTTTCTTTTAGTCCTGGCAGTATTGGAGCATATTAGAAGGGAAGTGGGAATTCCTCAGTTGTTGTTCCCCGGCTTCAAACTCCCTGCCAAGGGAATTGGTTATTTTCTTTCCTATTGTTACATTGGTAGGTAAACATTTTTATTCAAGCAACTTTTTGTCATTTACGGTTGGCCTAATTTGTTTAGTTTTGGTCTTGCATTTTTATTTGTGTGCTTTGTACTCATAAGAAGCTTTTATTCCATTTCTGTTTGTTATTTAGTGTACAATTTTTGTACTAATTGCCTGCTACCTTTTTGGGGACCAAAAGGTAGAATATGAACTAACTGAGCCAAATACAAATTCATTTTCCTAATCTGGTTGAATATTGCTTTTGAAATACACACTCAAACTAGGAGATAATTGGTTTATGACACACCACCGTTGATAGGGGACTTCCATTTTTATTCCCAGCATTCTGTAATAACAGAATGTGGGTTGGCAATCCCACTTTGGGGACTGGGCCTTGCAGTCCTTGCTATCATACCTATAAAGAGGTTTAGCTGTTAGGTCGCGGCATCCTCCACTTTGTGGGTTAGAGAAGACATCAGATGATGGTAAAGCAAGGGAGGAAGCTGTTTGAGAGAGCCTAGTTAAATGAGGTGAGGAGATTCTTTGGTACAGCTGTCTGGAATGAAGAGAGAGAGACCCTTCTGGCTGGGAATCCTGGGAGTATTAATCCCCAAACACATCTGTGCAGCATCAGGATGTAGAAGACTATTGTGTAAGGTAACCTCTGCTCTTTGAGAACACAGGACAATTCCTCAATAGGGGTGAATAAAGAAAACCATGAAATAGGACTCCTAGACGGATTTTCTATTTTAGAAAGTAATTAGCCATCAATGTATTATTTATGCAGTAATTTAATGTACTTTTACCTTTCAGAAAATGGCCCCAAGGAAGCTTACAGCAAACGTATACGAATATAATTAATGCAATGGCACAAACAATAAAAACTATGCAAGGTGATAAAAAACAAACAAGAAAAGGGTAAACAGGAGCTAATAAAAACAGTAGTTCGGACCAAAACAAATATATAGATAAAAGACAAATAGCTGACAATATATTTCCATTAAATAGACATAAGAAAATCATTAAAGGCATCTCAAAGATAGCAAGGCACAAAATATAAATACCTAGTTCCACAGTTTAAGTTACTGTTTTCCAGTGGAGGCAGCAAACCCCTAGGAGTGATCTTCAGTTTAAGATGGAAATAAAAGTTAAGGGGGGGTATGAGGGTGTGGAGAAACATGTGATCTTCTCTCATGTCAAGGTTATATATATTAGCTCTTTCCCAGAATTGCCAGTCTCTTCCTTCCCAACTATAAATAGGGACACACATGATTGATACAGTATATTGAACTTGTAAATAATTTTATCACAATTATTGATGTTCTAGAGATTATAACATATTTATTTATTTATTTAATTTTTATCCCTTTATTATTTTTATCTTGTAATTCTTTTTTCATTTAATTTGGTGAAGTTTCTCTATATGTTAATGTTTCTATTTTATTTAGATAATGAGGGATGATTTACCAACAGGAGTGTTTCTATCAGAATTCTCCTTCAGTTTTAATTTTTTTACAGGGAGGGTAGAAAAAAAGTTTCACTGGAATGGGGAATAGCTTCAGAAAAAGATCGGAAATTGTTGGTTTAGGTAACACCACTAATTTAATGGCTGTTGTGGGTCTTCCGGGCTGTGTGGCCGTGTTCTGGAAGTTGTGGTTCCTAAAGTTTCGCCAGCATCTGTGGCCAGCATCTTCAGAGGGCAGGAGCACAGACAGAAGCGAAATCTCTGTGCCCAGGTAGAGGTACAGAGACTCTAGGTACAGGTACTCTACCTGGGCACAGAGATTTTGCTTCTATCTGTGCTCCTGCCCTCTGAAGATGCTGGCCACAGATGCTGGCGAAACGTTAGGAACCACAACTTCCAGAACACGGCCACACAGCCCGGAAGACCCACAACAGCCATTGAACTCCGGCCGTGAAAGCCTTCGACACCACTAATTTAATTTCCATTTTCAAGATTAGGAAAAAAATCTCTAACAAATGTTCATCTCACAGCTACATCCACATGGAAGAAGACAGTTACTTAGCTATCTAGTAGGATGATTTTATATACTTTGTAATATACTTTGTAAAGTATATTGAATGCATGAGTTTGCAGGGGTGGTGAGCAAGTTTAAGTCCCATTATGTGAAAAGTCCTGTAGCTTGAGTAGAAGTCTGCTTGGTTGATCCTGGATGCAGCCAGATGGTATGGCAGACAATAATTAAATGTCAAGAGATCAAGTAATACATGTCCATATGCATCATTTGTCAAAAGGAAAAGAAATAGCAGCTTTCTATCTGATGCAGCAAGAAGTAATAAGGAGGCATTCAGGAGGTTGATAATGAATTTAAAAATACCCATTCCTTGTTACAGAGTAAGACTTATACATAAATCCAGAAGACCCACTTCAAACATTAGAGGCTTTCTCTATCAGTGCCCATTTAGGCACTGGATTTTCTCTTTCATGTGGTTATCAATTTATGAGAACTGTGATTATGGCTTTGTGATATTAGCACCTTTCTCCTAAGAATCTGACTGAGACTACCACTTCATTTCACATAGGCCAACTGAAAGCTATCAGATACTAATGACTTCTGGTTTCTACCCACCTGGGCTACATCCAGAGTGGTGACCTGGAGGTGAAGGTCTCCATATCCCATTACCAAACTCTCAAACTATCTAGTCTTCCTCTGCAGTAAAAGTTACATGGCAGTATAAAGTCTAGTGTGATAGTAAAATGTCTGTATGTGAGAAATCTATCTTCAAATTCATGGCCAGTCAAGCCATTCTGATAGGAATGCAATTCAGATGTTTTTTGCACTGAGTAATACTTCAGTCAACATAACCAACATGCAAAAATAGCAGCTACAGAATCAATTTCAAAGAAAGTCAAAATGAATTCTTCAAATTCACATAGTTTTTAAATAAACTGATGATATAGTAAACAAGCCTTCATACCTTCAATCACACTATGTAGAGTCTGTCTATATATATTTAGCACCATCTACTGAGGTTAATAAGTTTAACAATATTTTAGCAAGCAATGTATTTATTCAAATAATACCCCATTTCCAAAACACAGACAAAGGATTTGCATAACCAAACCAAATAAAATATAAAGCTTCACTGATAGGATTGTTAGTTTGCATACTATCTCAGCTATACTTTTTAATATCAAGCTACAAAGAATTAAAATGGTTAGTTTTCAATTCAGCCACATTTTATTATTTAAGCATTTTGAAAACAAAGTACTGTATAGAACTGTTAACTAATGTTAACTAATGTTAACAGTTAACTAATGTTAACTGTTAACATTATTGGAACAGTTTTTAGATTTGGAAAGATGGGAATTAAGACTCTGAAAATTGTTTAAACAATTGTTAGTTTTATACAGTAGAGCAAAGTACTGTACATTTTACATTCATTTACTAAATGGACAAGGATTAAAAACATGTATTTTCTGACTACACTTAAATTTAAGAAACATTAAAACAAATAGCTCAAAATTAAATGCCATATACTTCTGTAGCTCATTTTATATGGCCTAATATCTTTCACAAGTGCTTAATACTTACATGCAAAACTTACATCTAAAGGTACCACTGCTAACCACAGCTTAAAACAGAAGGTTCCTCATATCTTCCTATATGCAATTGTATACTATTAGTCATTCCAAAAATTAAAAAAGGATATTTTGAAAAATACAAATATAAACTTAAGTTACTTTATTGAAATGTAGCTCTGAGCTATGATGTAATCAGGTAATGATTGTAAACCGCGGTAGAGATGGGCGGTGATAAATCCAAATAATAAAATAAAATAAAATAAAATAAAATAAAATAAAATAAAATAAAATAAAATAAAATAAAATAAAATAAAATAAAATAATAAAATAAAATAAAATAAAATAAAATAATAAAATAAAATAAAATAAAATAAAATAAAATAAAATAATAAATAAAATAAAATAAAATAAAATAAATAAGAAAAATTAAGGATTTTCCCAATGGTCTTTGAATTGGTTTAAATGATATTGTAAAAATGACACTTCAAAGCAAACACATCTTAACGTATAAGGCTTGAATGTTTCCACGCCTATGTTAATATAATCTTGCCATACACTGCAACTGAATAGTGGGAGCAAACTGTTGTGTTTTCTTCTTCTTTTTACTCATGACAATATTATTTCTCTAAGCACAACATTATCTAATGTCTCCCGGAAGTGAAGTAAGTCAACACTAAGTATTAATTAATTAATCTATTTCAGAATGCTAGTGTTGTTAACAAATGCCATAAAATAGCCCAGCAATTTATTCTAATTTCCATTTATCAACTAACCAGAAGACTGTACTTCTAAGTACAGCTCCCAACAATATTTATATTTATAGGATAGTGGCATTTTCTGGTTCCAGAAAGACAAGCAACTGTTCTGCAAGAAGGTTGCTGCTGTCTATTGCAAGATTTATTTTCCATGTACTCTTAAGACACCAGCTTTGGCTAACTACATCGTGTGAATGCAGTTGCCCAGACACTGCTGAATTTCTCCATATAGAAGATGCAGAACAGTCTGCAGAGCTAGAGAACCATCTTACATCCGAATAGAAAAAGTAATCTGACAGGCTTAAAGAGAGAGAGGGAGGGAGAACTTCCTATTTCTGGCACTTTAAACCTGTACCAGAGATATTCAAAACAATGATGGAACTGCCAGTATTTACACAACATAATCACACAGCTTTCATCACACCTGACAGACCAATCCAGATTTATAAAGAACTGAGAGGTAAATATAGACCCAGGGGTACAAATATTTCTACTGGGCTATCCAGATGGGTGTCCAGGACAGTAAAAAGGTTTATTTGCAGTAGACAAAACATGTTAGCTGTTTGTAATAAAAACAAAAAAGAGAAACAATTTTCATTACATGAAAGGAAGAAAACCCTGAAATTAACCTGATTCCCCCCTTGCAAATGGAAGAAAAAAATAGAAACATGGAGAAATACCTTGTGCATTGACCGGCTTTACAACTTGTTAACCTACCATAGTTAAGTACAGCTGAAACCAAAGCTGGAGAGGTCACCATCCACAACAGATTTGTGCATATGACACAATATATGTAGGTGTATGCATGTGGGTGCTTGTGCACGTGTGTGGGTGGGTGGATAGATATAAATGTATTTCAAAAATGCTGTTAAGACAGAATTATTCTGCAGGGGGGTTGGGTTAGTGCTATCCTGATATGATATGATATATGATATGATATGATATGATATATGATATATGATATATGATATATGATATATGATATATGATATATGATATATGATATATGATATGATATGATATGATGTATGATGTGATTTTTTTTTCTTTTTTGCATTGATGCTGTAGTTTTACTGGATTCCTTTACATATTTCAAGAATCTAAACCACCATCGGTCTTTTGACTTTGGCAGTATACAAATGGTGAAAGATGGCCTGCACCACACAAAGACTGGGAAACCAGTATTAGGAAGACATCTTGCTCAATTCATATGACAGCCTTTGAATTAAATCTGGAGCAGGAGGGAGATCAATACTAGAACTACACTTGAAACATAAGCCCAAAGGCTGTACTTACAACAAGGAAGGGAGTGGTAAGAAGAAATGGGTTTTCATAATACACTTAAGACTTGCAACAGGCAAATCTAAGTAGAGCTGTATTAAAGTACTCAGGTATCTGTACACCAATGCATAGAGATGGGGAAAAAACAGGGAGAACTTGAAGTCCTAGTATGAGATGGGAAATATGATATTGTTGGTATTAGTGGAATGTGGTGAGATGGAACTAATGATTAGAGTATATAATCTATTTACAAGAAAAAGACCCAACAAATGGGAGGGGGGAGATTTTATTATATGTAAAGAATAACTACACCTGTATGGAAATGTGTGACACCAAGGATAAAAACCCAGCCAAAACTATCTGGGTAAATATTAAGGAAAAAAGAAATAGTAAGGCCACTATTATGGGTGTGTAGGAAAGACTGAAGGCAAAAGGAGAAGGGGACGGCAGAGGATGAGATGGTTAGATAGCATCACCGATGTAATGAACATGAATTTGAGTAAACTCCAGGAGACAGTGGAGGACAGGAAAGCCTGGCGTGCTATGGTCCATGAGGTCACGAAGAGTCAGACACAACTAAACGACCGAACAACAACAACAACTATAGGCCATGTAACTAAGCAGAAAATATAGATGAAATCTTTGCAAATCAGATGGCTGAGGTGTCCAGGAAACACATTGTAATGGGGGATTTCAACTACTCTGACATCAACTCTGAATCAAAGTACAACAAGTAGGAGAACCAAAAAGTTCTTGATGGGCCTTGCAGACAATTACATCATCCAAAAGACAGAGGAGTGAACTAGGGAATCAGATATACTGGACTTAATGCTTACTAACAGGGAAGGAATGTTCACACTAACTCTTTCCTATGAAAATCTACGAATCAGACTTCAAGGCTAATGAATACATTTGTTACATCCAAAATCCAGTAAACCAAAGTCTATTAAATGTGTGTGCATGTGTGTGTGGACACGGATGTAATTTAAACAATATTATTGATGTACTGGCACTGTTCTAGGTAATCACTATTAACTTACATTATGGAATGTTACAAGCAACACTCTATTATAAACATAAGGTGATTATATGTATTGGATCTACAAGAGAATAGTAAAATGTAGGAGTATTCTTGTTTAGGGATCCAGCTGTGATCTCCTTCAGAACACTTTAAGCTGTAAGGGCTACACCCTCCAGTTTTCTTTTCCAACATTTCTGGAAATCATAAAGCAAGTGTTGTCCTTGTTTGGTAGTTTAAGGGGGTGGGGGTTGATGACTTTTGCTTTTTGTTTAAGTTTATTTGAAATTTACCCTGACTCTTTGCTTCTTTCCCTCTTTCCCTCCTTTAACTCATTTTATTAGCATGACCTATTTACTCCGAGGGATAGAAGGTTTTTAAAAATCTTATTTTAGTGCACCAGACCAATGGCCCAGGTAATCCAGTTCTACCCTAATGAATGATGGTAACGAGGTTTGGCCAAAGTGCTGCTGTTTTATGGAATTGCCTCAAGTCCGATTAAAAAAACAATTCAACTCTAAGAAGTATTTTGGCTTTAGAAAGCAAGGGGTCCGCTCTGATGCTTCCAACCGTTTCATTTGGGGATAGCTGCTTCAAGAGCTGGCAGAAATGTCTTCTGCCAATGTCAGCATAGAAAGGTGGCCCTTTTGATGGAGCTTGGCCATACTGAGTCTTTGAAAAGCATGAGAGATAGCTTTGCTTTGTAAAGCAGCCTCAAAATTATACGTTGATCAAGACGACACATGCAGGATTTCATAGTTACAGTACCTTATAAATGATAACCTGGAATGCCAAAATCCAACATACAACTTCATGCATTTAAAACATGCTTTCAAGCAGGAAAAGCTATGCCAAGTACAATATTCGTCTCAGTTGTTATTTAACTGTTAGACTTTAACTGTCAGGGCTTTAATATGCATATAGACATATACATACTATTCATGTTGATATTCAATAAATATTTTAGCAGACACATTTATAGATTTAACAATATTTTGGTATGCTAACCCAATATTCAAATTGCAACTTGCAGTTCTCCGATTATGCTTCTGATTCATTATATTTACCTGTAAGTCACTGACAGACACTGCTTGTACTGCCATCTGGAATACATATTGTGGTCTTCAGAACATAAGCCTCAAGCTAATGCAAACTTGCTACTTCATGAAAGTGACAGGTACATTAAAAGCTCAGGGAATGCTATCCCATCCTACTCATACTGGCACACACCTACAGAACAAGCTTTATATGATTTGTCTAAGATGGAACACGCAATGCTTCCTATGATTCAAGGTTAAGTAACAGTGTAAATAAAATCTGGATATAAAAAAGAAAAGAGAATAATAAGGAAGAAAACAGAGGGAGAAGGGGAAGATATTTTGTATGAAAGTGTTTATTTATTAATTAAACTTATATACTGCCAAATCAAAAACAATTCCTGGTGCTCTACAATGAAATAAAACATAGACATAAATAATCCCAATATACAGCAGTAAAACCATAACAGTAATAAAAAGGCAGGACAAAACTAAAATAGAAGCATAAAATATGAGCACTGGGAACAAATACTGCAGCATTTATCTAACAAAATACATTTTCTGGTGTCAGTACAATCTCAGTAGCATTATGCAATAGGAATACCCACAGTGACTCTCAAAATCATTTCTGTAACTTTAATAAGATAAAAATGCTGGTCCAAAAAGGATTAACATTAAAGTCCTGCCATTTGTATGACTGGGATCATCTCCAAGCAGAGTTTACTAGGGCGTTATCAATCAGCAGTGCTTACATGCAACAGCAGTCATCACTTTCATGCTGAAGCTGGCCAAAGTGAAAAGCCACAGGCCTGGCAGAGGATTTTGAAACTTGCCCACAGAATATCATAATAAATGAATTACATATTTCAGAAAGCATAGTAAACAATACAATTCAGGAAGGATGTGTGTTAAGCTGGAAAAAACATCAAAATAGAGGGAGCTCTTTTCCCTGTTTAACCGACTCTATCAGATCTTTCAGACAAAGACAGGGAAAGAGAATGAAAATACAATATTCCAGAACTGGTGATCTTGAATTTAATAAGTGATTTATTAATTACAATCAATCTTCTCCATGTTTAGTACTGTAATCAACATCATTAGTATTTACTGTTTTATAATACCATAAAAATTATGAAGCTCTAACTGGTCTTCATGTCAGCATGTCCCAAATCAGTCCAAGATCATGCTGTTTCTGGGCAGCAGGTATCACTAAAGGTCCTTAGTGTGTTTGATGTGAGTGCAACCTATTGCATGGCAAGCCCTGCATCTCACCAATTAAAACATGATTCTCATAATCAACTCTTCAAAGTTAAAGGAAATGCTCAGTTTTGCAACTGACACCACCACTTATAATAGTTCTTTTTTCCCCTCCAGATCAGTTTGCTGAATCACTAAGACTTGATTTAGTATGTATGAAGTATACATGGGAGATATATGATTGGTGGTGGAGCAGTTTAATCATAAACAGATATGATTAGAAATCTAACTTTATCTTACAGCTGGAGTAATGCCACATCTCACGAAAATGCAATGCTGATCAGCATACCATGTTTCAAGCTATTCCACTGTTAATTGATTTTTAATGCTGAGCATCATCATTTTATTTCTGTTTTAACTACAACAGAAAATTATATAATGAATCAGTAGCCCATAGATATTTCCACAGAATTCCAAAAAATGTGGAATACCCCATTCATTTGCCTGGCAAGGTAGTAATCTGCATGTTCTTTGTTTCACATGCATCCAGCCATATCTTTTGTTTGAAGAAAATTGCTAGCAGATGAAGAATGAAGGTGGCAACACCTGATCCTATGCTTTCATAGCAGATGTTAGAGAATTATTATATTCATGTAGTCAAAATACTTTACACACAAATATAATATCCAAGTATTTTTAATAAATGAGTAATTAATTATTATAATTAAAATTACTTCTTATAATGAAACCCAATGGAATGTACACTTTAGAAGTAAAGGAAGAAAAAAAGATTGCACTAACACTTTTTACAAAAATGTTTAAAACTGGCCCAGTTAGGACTTAGATGTTACAGGACAGGCAGCGTATATGTCACAGGATTGTCATTTTCAAAGCTCTGTAAGGAATGCAAATGTCCTAAACCTATTCTTCAAACTAATGCAGCATTAGCACACTAACCACAATCCAATTGGCATAGTGGTTCAACATCCATTTGTTTAAACAAGGCTTTCACAAACAAACCGCTGGAACGAAGAGACAAGCAGTGAACTGTATTCTTTTGTCTTTATATATGACAAAGCCATGACTGTGAATCTGAGAAGAGCCCAGCTCCCATTCTTGGGTGGATGTTTATCTGCTGCTATTCTCTTTTTTGCAGATTCCAAAACATTTGTTACAGATGCAGATCCGTGGCCTGCACACATGACTGAGTTTCCAGGATAGTATACGTCAAAATTTCTTCTGTCATTTTTCAATGGACAACATGCTATATAATTATCAAAACTAATCAGTCAGCAATGCATCATCTTTTAAAACATGGTATCATCCATGAAAGCAAAGAACAGTAACAATAAAAAAGAAAACAATATATAATATATTATCTGTGAAGTTAGCACAAAACTAAAGGAACCAAGCTTTGGGCTCTAAAAATTAAATGTTGCCCTCTACAGAATGGAACATTGGACTTATCATGAAGGTTCTTTTTTCAGAGGACCCAGGTCATTCTGAAATGGGATATACCAGAGCAGTCCCTAAGGGATGGAATCCTATTTCCAGCCCCCTCCCCCCCCCCCCCCGCCCCTGCAATACTTGCTGGGAACCATTTCTGTACCACCTTAATGTCAAGGGATGTTTGAATAAGGTGTAACAATTAATTTTATGGTTTTTGTTGTTTATTCGTTCAGTCGCTTCCGACTCTTCGTGACCTCATGGACCAGCCCACACCAGAGCTTCCTGTCGGCCGTCACCATCCCCAGCTCCCCCACGGTCGAGTCCGACACCTCCAGAATATCATCCATCCATCTTGCCCTTGGTCGGCCCCTCTTCCTTTTGCCTTCCACTTTCCCTAGCATCAGCATCTTCTCCAGGCTATCCTGTCTTCTCATTATGTGGCCAAAGTACTTCAGTTTTGCCTTTAATATCATTCCCTCAAGTGAGCAGTCTGGCTTGATTTCCTGGAGTATGGACTGGTTTGATCTTCTTGCAGTCCAAGGCACTCTCAGAATTTTCCTCCAACACCACAGTTCAAAAGCATATATCTTCCTTCGCTCAGCCTTCCTTATGGTCCAGCTCTCGCAGCCATAGGTTACTACAGGGAATACCATTGCTTTAACTATGCAGACCTTTGTTGTCAGTGTGATGTCTCTGCTCTTAACTATTTTATCAATTTGTCATTGCTCTCCTCCCAAGAAGTAGACGTCTTCTGATTTCCTGGCTGCAGTCAGCGTCTGCAGTAATCTTTGCGCCTAGAAATACAAAGTCTGTCACTGCCTCCACGTTTTCTCCCTCTATTTGCCACTCAATCAAGCTCGTTGCCATAATCTTGTTTTTTTTTTTTTTGAGGTTTAACTGCAACCCAGCTTTTGCACTTTCTTCTTTCACCTTCATCATAAGGCTCCTCAGCTCCTCCTCGCTTTCAGCCATCAAAGTGGTATCATCTGCATATCTGAGATTGTTAATATTTCTTCCAGCGATCTTAACTCCAGCCTTGGATTCATCAAGTCCAGCACGTCGCATGATGTGTTCTGCGTACAGGTTGAATAGGTAGGGTGAGAGTATACAGCCCTGTCGTACTCCTTGCGTACAGGTTGAATAGGTAGGGTGAGAGTATACAGCCCTGTCGTACTCCTTTCCCAATCTTAAACCAGTCCGTAATTTTATGGTACTTTATAAAAAAAGATGTGTAGGACTCTTTGGCAGCCTTAAACATGTCTCTCGGGGAGGGGGCATTAGTGTTGACTGTAGTTGAGTGGCTGCCCTTCTGGTCAAGTGAGCTACAATCCCCAGTGGGGTAGGTGTATTATAGTCACTCTTTGAGTGAGATGGGCGGTGACGAAATTTGAAAGAAAGAAAGAAAGAAAGAAAGAAAGAAAGAAAGAAAGAAAGAAAGAAAGAAAGAAAGAAAGTAAGTCTTGAAGGAGAGGGCTAGAACCCATTTGTGAAGTACCGAGATCCTTGTCAAGGACCATCTGAAGGAAGGCCAGGGCTTGGATACTGGGAAGCCAACATAAGAGAAGTTCCCTTCAGTTTGACTCACAGATGGGACTTCTCACCCTTCCTGTTCCTCCTGGGTTATGTGGTTTTAGGCAGGGACCCATTATACTGAAGCCACCCACCAGACTAGGCACTCTATAGCCTTCACAGGGGTTCTATGGGGAATTAAGGTTCATCAAGCCTTCAGGGGAAGGCTGGTGGGGAGGGGAGAATGGGGATTAGCTTGTGGTAGATGCTGCCCTGTTTCTTACCTCCTCTGTAGGAAATGCATTTCCAGAATTTTACCAAAGCGCTGAAGTAGGGATCTTCCATGTTTCCTTACTTCCTGATCATTTAAAAAAACTTTTTGTTCTCTGTTTTCTATTTTCATCTTCATTAACTGCCTTAAGTATTTTATTGAGTGGAAAGGTGAGATATTAAAGGGAAAATAAACAAATATATACCTGCTATGGTGAGAACAATGAAAAAGCTACCTCCAAGAATCCTTGACAGTTTGTATGAATGGCATTAATTTTACAGAAAGGAATGCTTTGTATGATAGAGGACAGGAGGAAAGTGATTTTCTTTCTAAGTCTCACCACTTCATCTGCCTCCATTCCATCACCCGATTACAGTACCTTTTGCTTACTTCCTTTTCTGGAGGATGTGTGTACCAGCAGAGAGGGGGCAGGTAGGAGTCTATTTAGGTTCAGTTTCTTTTCTGTAAGGAGGAAGAGTGTGTGTGTGCAAGAGAGAGAAAGTGGAGTGGTAATCATGTGTGTTTTTCCAATTTTACAGATGGGGTGCAATATAGGAGAGTTTTATGTAAATTATGTTTTTAGAAATGGTTTAAAATTAAGTAAAATTACTTAGGTCACCTGATTTCTATTCATCTTATTGCAGGATGTCTATAAGGGTGGAGGGAGTTAAATACTTTAATGCCATGACAAGACTCTGTTACAAATTCATCCATTCATTGTTCATTCAGACCTTTCCTCTTTCAAACTCCCCTCTGAGATACATGTGCACATCACCTCCCTTGCAATCTACCTAACCCATCTGGGACTAGATACAGGTAGCTGAGGCTTAGTAGCACATACTCTTAGTCAGTGGGAGGGGGGAGGGGGAGAGAGAATTTATGAGTGGATACTGTACACTCACATGCTTTCAATGGAGATACAAGAGTTCAGGATCTTATGCAATAATTAAAGGCTCACGTGAGCACACAGAAAATCCCTCTTACAAAAGCTTGTAAGAGGGATTTTAAACTACAATAGGAAGTCCACAGAGCTTGCTAAAGAAATCACAGTTAAAGTTTTGTGTAGTGTGTAAAATACAGTATGTCATTATATACAGATGATACCATCATGTCCTAATTCTGTTGAGCTTCATAAACTTGTCCTTTCATTCTTTATCAGCAGCATCAGTTACACATTCCTTCCATGTCACCTCAGCATTTCTTTGACTGTTATGTGGCCTGCTCCTTGGAAGCTCTTATCATTAATAGCTGCCATTCCCAACCTTGTCTGACCTTGATGTATTGTTTCCGTTAGCTTCTGCAAGGCTAGTCTTATCTCTGACGGCTATTATCCAGACCTAGTCTTATTGCATCCTTGCTTTTTACCCTCTTCTGCATGTCCACATTTTCCTCAGGTTCAAATTCCATTCATCTACTTCTCCGAATATTTTATTTCTTGTAACAGTATACCCATGTTTTGTTCCTAGACTTGGCCTGAAAGAAGTTGCATATCCCTGCTGTGAGCCATACAGGATGATTAGTAAACTACAATAGGAAGTCCACAGAGCTTGCTAAAGAAATCACAGTTAAAGTTTTGTGTAGTGTGTAAAATACAGTATGTCATTATATACAGATGATACCATCATGTCCTAATTCTGTTGAGCTTCATAAAGCATGAGGTAATAATTTACTTGAAAGTGTCCAAGCTTCACATTCTCTCTGAATGAGAAAAACCTGTGTGTTAAGATAGAGGGACAAATATTGAGAGAATACCAAGCAATTTTAAAATATTTTTGAGAAAAAAATAAAGTTTAAAAGTCGTGCTTTATTTTAACTCAGTGCCACTGGTAGATAATAGCAGTAGGAAGATTTATTTATTAAATTTGTATGCCACCCGACTCCAAGTGACTATGGGCAGCTCACAAGTAAAAATTAAAAAAATACAGTAAGGAACAAAAATAAAGAATAAAAGATGACAAAGATGAGAAGAACCAGACAGGAACAACCACAAAAAGACACAAACCCACACAATCCAAAGGGGCTTCACTAATCGTTACCAAAGGCCTGGGAGAAGAGCCACTGAGATGCCACTGAGTCCAGTGCAATGTTGCTTGACTGCATCAGTGTAGTTTTCTTAGTAGCATTATGCAAGAAGTTTAACCACTACCCTTTTCCAAAACATTTTTTAACTAGCCAGTAACACTGGGAAACCCAGTAGTTTCCCATCCAAATACTATTCAGGAACAACCCTGCTTAGGTTATGAAATCAGCCAAGGTTGGCTACAGGCTATTATCTGCTAAGGTCCCAAAGCTACTCATCTCAAGAGATAATTTGGTTGGGTCCCTGGTATTCCTTGAGCTTAGTTGTTTTCCTGAAGATGTTTCATTATCAGACTAGATAACATCATGAGTGCAGTAATGAAACTTCTGCAGGAAAACAACTAAGTTCAGAGAACTCCAAGAACCAGCAGTTTAACCCTGAATTACACATATTCTCTACTGTTGAAAAGTAATTCTAATTTAAAAATCCATGACTTTTTTTTTACTTTTCATTGCAAGGGTTTGCTCATTGACCTTTCACCCATACAAAATATGTATGGGCATATGTAGATTGTAAATTTTTGTTACTGAAGGTTTTTATACCAGTTACTCTGACAGCTATAAATATATTTCTTTCCAGAAATCAGTAAAATAATTGGAATGCTGTGGATGTAGTGCACCTAGATTTTAGTAAGGCATTTGATAAAGTTAATCATAGCCTCTTTCTTCATAAACTGCAACAACGTGGTAGGGGTTTTATTATATTGTTTATTCTTGAAGATTGGTCATTAGCTGCCCAGAGTTATTTATTTAAGATGGGCAGCCATATGTTCAATATGAAACTGGAATTAATTTCATGGGAAATCATATAAACACAATACAAAATAAGGTAACCAAATGCATTTAATGTATACACAACACTTAAATAGATTAACAAGTATAAAAATCTATAGTATAGATTTATAAACAATGAAATATATAAACCATAGTATAACAACAAGCAGTTAATCTGCAGTAAAAGGTAAAGCCTTCCTGGCAACAATATGGAAGTCATTTACCATCATCTTCCCTTCTACCTACAGTTCTGGCATTTACTGGTGATCCCCCATTCAGATTGGCCTCACTTAGCTGTATGACATTAGACAACATCACCTTTATGATAAAAGAAAGTAACCCTAATTTTTTCTTAAAGTGCAATAAAGAGGCACACAGTTTTTATCGAGCAAAGAATACTTCAAAATCCTATTAACATTACTATTATTTTTAAAGCATTTTCACAGTTGGGAGAGTATCCTTAGTGGGTTTAATAACACTGCATATATTTCCAAGTTGGTAGGATGCATGCAAATGTGTGCTGGCTTACAAAGTTGTATTGAGAATTGAGATCCTAGCCTGCACAGAATAGCGTGAGCATACCTGAAGTAAAACTAAGCCTTTGGTTATGCTTGTGTATACTGGACAAAATGTATCACAACTGCCCAGTAGTATTCTTCCTATTAGTAGGGAATGCTGCATGTGAACTACGAATTTCACAGTGAATGAAATTAGGAAGGAGAAGGTGAATAGATCTAAATGAAGACTGTCTATCTTGTGGAGTGGAGTTGATTAATACATGTTGAGAAATGAAGGTGTGAGTTTAATTATGAACAAAACCCCTAAAAATATATCAGAAAGTATGTACTGATTATTGCATTCATTACAGATTGTTGCATACATGACAGTAGAAATCCACAGGTTAAAGATAGTTGCGTATTACACTCCAGTGAATGATAATCATGGAAGAATCATAGGGGGTACGGGTGGAAATTGTACAATTTCCTGCATGAATGCAAACAAGGGAAAACATTGTCCTGTTAGTTGAAAATAATGAATGGGGGGAAAGATGACTTCAGGAGAAATGATTGGCTCGATCAGAAACCCAAACTGAGTGAAAAAAATGACTTTTTGGTGAGTATCTATTTAAGAAAATGTGTCTGGATTGATTGATTGATTGATTGATTGATTGATTATTTATTTATTTATTTATTTATTTATTTATTTATTTATTATTTTTCACATTTCTATCACTGCCCATCTCCCCCAAAAGGGGGAGATTATGTGGCTAAGTATCTGTAAACATATGCACACATGGTAAACAAACGAATCAAAAGGCATGATTGATTTGTTTATGATGAAAGATTGAGAGAATCTATGAAAGATCCACATAAGTGATTCCAAGTATGAGTCAGGCCATAATTTGGTAGTGTCAAAAATAGATACTGGGGGGAAATGGACATGGAAGGAAATCAGTAAAAGAAAGAAGGGTAAAGTAGGATGACTACAAGAAGAGAATAACTGAGTCCTGTATGAAAACCTATTGGTAGACAAATTGAAAGTGGGAAAGAAAGTGGACATAAGAAAAATGATGTGGAAGCTGCTTGGAACAGAGTGTTATAGTGTACCGCAGAAGTGTACAAAGGTATGCTAATAAGAAAGATAAAAAAGGATGCTTGGTACAATGATGAAGTGAAGAAGCTGTGGATGAGAAAAATGTGTGTAAAAGAATGCTGCAAAAAGTCAGAATAAGAGAAAGATATAACATAATGTGTATAAAAAGAAAAAAGTAGTTGAAATAATGTATGCAAAGAGAAGATAGAATGTAAGAAAAAGTATTTTAGTGATCTGTATGAGAATGATAATGGTATGTTGAACAGTGGGATGTAAACAGATATAAATATTAGTGTCCAAAAAAAAGTAATGAAAATGAAATAATAATTGCTGAATAATGAAAAATGTGAGAAAGTTGAAAAATGTAAGACTCTAGATGTAGATGGAGTAGCTGTAGGATGTGTTTAAAATATGTATGAAGACTGCATGCATACCTGACAATTAGATGATTATATGTTCCCCTATGAAAAGCTGAAAAATGTAACAGTGAAAGGAAAGGCTACAGAGGGTTTAACTATATTTGGCTCAAAAATATAGGACAATCAGCATTGTCAATATATGCATCAACACTAATCACAAGATAAAATCACAAAATGGCATGATGTAACTGATATTTCTCAAGATTTATTAGAGAGGCAATAGAAATGTATAAACATCCATTTAGAATAGGAAAAAGAGTTCTATGCTGAGAAGGGGATATATAAACTTGATTTTTGCTCTATAGCAGGTCATTGAAAAACACATGAATGTCAGAGTATAAATTTATTGTATGTTCACTGATTTAGAAGAAGCATATGATAAAGTGAATAGGCTTCAATTATGGAAAGTTCTGGGCGAATGTAGAGTGAAAGTGGTTGCTGAATGTGATAAGAACAGAATATGATAGTATAAAGCATTCATAAAATATAAATGGCATGCTTAGCAAATAGCTTCATCTGGGAGTAAATTAAAGTATGTGATGTTACCTTGGTGGTTCAAAATGCTTATGGATAAATGAATACAGAATGGTTGTTGACATCAGTGGTGTGAAAGTATGTGTACTTTTATATGTAGATGACGTCATGTTGTTGATTGAGAAACTGAATTATCTGTGACAAGAACAAGGAGTATGGATCTGAATATTAGCATCACAAAAACATTAGTAAGCTGTGTTAGGCAGGGAAAATGAACAATTTGGTCTAGTGGTTAAGGTGCTGGGCTAGAAACCAGGAGTCTGTGAGTCCTATTCCCACCTGAGGCATGAAAGCCAGCTGGGAGACCTTGGGCCAGTCACTCTCTCTCAGCCCAACTCACCTCACAGGGTTGTCGTTGTGGGGAAAATAGGAGGAGGAAGGAGTATTAGGTATGTTCACCGCCTTGAGTTAGTTATAAAAATAATAAAGGTGGGATAAAAAATAAATAAATAAATAAATAAAATCACAAGTTACACATAAGTGGTGAAAAATAAGAGAAATAGAGAATTTGTATAATTTGATAAAATATTTATTAAAATGAAAAAATGGATGGAAGAATTTTAAGATGTGCAAAGGTTGGTAGAAAGGTATACAGTACAACATGGTCGATTGCAAAGAATAAATAATTGTTGAAAGAAGCTGGGTATAAGAAAGAAAGAAAGCTCCCTACTTCATTATATTTCAGTGAGAATTCAGTATGTCATGAGAAACATAAAGGTAATTTGCATGCCATGGAACCTAGGTATGTAACCGTGTGTGGTAAAACTAGAAAAGGTATGGTCAAGACTGAATGGATGCTGAATGAATGACAATTCAATAGAAAATAAGTGACCTATATATATGAGGTATGTTGAGCGGGGTTGATTATGTAGAACGAATGAATGAAAATCAAACTGCAAAATAAATATAACAAGGAAGAATTTACTAGTAGACAGGAAATAGAACAGTAAGGAAGCTGTAGCTGGATGGAGTTGATAAAATCCTGAAAAAAAGAGAAGTGAAAAGTTTAAAAAACAAAAGGCAATATATGAAGCAGTGTATGGAAATGGTACAAGCAAAGATGGTTTACAAAGATAGAAGGCAATGGAAAGCTAAAGTGAATTATATAAACTAGGTTTGGCTGTTTACTTTCCTTTTTCTTACCTAACACCAATAAAGCTTTTGGCTTAGTTGTTTTCTGCATTCTGCATAACGATGTTTATTCTGAAATGGAACATTATGAGAGTTATGTATCTAGATACAGTTGGGAGCCATGGCATACATAACTTCTTAGTAGAACAATGATGCTTCCATAATATTTAAGGGATGAAATGATAATTATTTCCTAAAATAAAATTTAAAAGCATGCATATACGATTTTACTTCAAAAGCCTTTTTCAAAAAACAAACTTTATATTTAAAGCCAACTAGCTGTCATTGGTAATTTTTGCAAAGTTTGTTCCATTGTTATAGATTGCATCCTGTTTCCATTAACATAGGAAACATAAACTAACATTCCTACTGATGCTTCTGACATGGTATTCAACTGGCCCAGAACAAAAAGACATTTCAACTAAAAAAAAATCTAACTACGGGCCTGATATGGGGCCAAAGGACAGCCTTAACCACAAGATTTGAGCTCCTGGATTCTATGGTAAAACTTGGCTTATATGGTTATGTTAAAGGTGGTTTTTTATGCTTCCTGACTGTGTGTGTTTTTATATTTTTATTTTTTGTATTACATGTTTTTTCTCTATTTTATTGTAAGCCACCCAGAGTCACTAATGTGAGATGGGAAGCCATATAAATTGATTGAACAAACAAATAAAAAAAGCATGGGCAATTCCATCAATAATGGAATAATAAGGTACCTTATTCAGGCTACGTATATGTGGAGGGCCACAAATAGAGGACATCACACATATCCTCTTTGACTGCCAACGATATGCTTCAGCCAGAGCAGAGATTTAAAGTCACCAGTTGGGACCCAATCAATAGGCTCTCTTACCTCCTTCAAGGTACAAACACTTGGGCAGTCAGAAAGACTGCCAAGTTTATAGCTAAAGCTTCCTACCTAGATTAGATTGAGGTCAATTGCCAAGAGAATGACCTTACCTGATTATTTTATTGAATATTTTTATATATTCTGATATGCTGTATTAATTTTACCCTATTCTACTATCCTGATGTTATGATTTGATATGGTCATTTGACTAATCAATAAACAATAAATTGAAACTGGTATTCAACTGGAAACGTGCTTTGTTGCCTGTAGAGTTTGATCAGTTTTACTCCCTTGTTTGGCATGTTGCCTCTCTATTCAATACAGAGTAGAAGAAAAAGGGCAAAAAACACTGTGGAATTGTTCCCTTTTATTAGAGGCAAAATCTTTATTTTGGAGGAAAAAGAATATTAAATAACAAAGTTGGACTTTGATATGCAGATTTATAAAAGTAAACAGAGGTATGGTTGTTGTGGGTTTTCCAGGCTGTGTGGCCGTGTTCTGGCAGTTTTGGTTCCTAACGTTTCGCCAGTTGCTGTGGCTGGCATCTTCAGAGGACAGGAGCACAGCTAGAAGGTTCTCTCTGTGCTCAAGTGGAGGGTGTGTCTTCCTGCTGGTGTTTATATCTGCTGAGAGGGTGTGTGTCTTCTGTGTCATTTACAAGAGATTAGGAGAGGGTTTATTGTGGTGATTACGGGGTGTGGTGCTGTTGTGTGTGGGATTAGCACATCTATTGTGTGAGTCGTTTGTATATTTCTGTGGTTGAGTAGAGTTCGTTGACCTTTTGCAAGCTGTGTTTTTCAGGACTGGCAGCCAGGTTTTGCTGATCTTTAAGCTTTCTTCTTTTTTATTGAAACTGTGTTGGTGTTTATTTATTTCAATGGCTTCCCTGTATAGTCTAACATAGTGGCTGTTGGTGTTGTCCAGTATTTCTGTGTTTTCAAATAAGATTTGGTGACCAGTTTGTTTGAGAGCATGTCCAGCTATTGCAGATTTTTCAGGTTGCTGTAGTCTGCAGTGTCTTTCATGTTCTTTTATCCTGGTGTGGATGCTGCGTTTTGTGGTCCCAATGTATACATGTCCACAGCTGCAGGGTATGCGGTAAACTCCTGCAGTGGTGAGGGGGTCCCTTTTGTCTTTTGCCAATTTTAACATTTGTTGTATTTTTCTGGTGGGTTTGAAGACTGTTTGGAGGTTGTTTTTTCATTTGTTTTCCATGTGGTCCGTGACTCCTTTAATGTAGGGCAGAAATATTTTGCTTGTGGGGGGCTGTTTTTCTTCAGCTGAGTGCTGTTTTTTCGGTTTGATAGCTCTCCTGATTTCATTCTTGGAGTAGCCATTCGCCTGTAGGGACCAATCCAAATGGTTGAGTTCAGAATTGAGCTTCACAGTTCTGATTTGCGCGATCCACTCGTGTTTTGATGATGCCTCTTTTTTGTCGTGGGTGGTGATTGGAATTTTTGTGTAGATACCGGTCTGTGTGGGTGGGTTTTCTGTAGATTTTGTGTCCTAATTGCAGGTCCGGTCTGCGTATGACCATGACATCTAAAAATGGTAGTTCGCCTTCCATTTCTTTTTCCATGGTGAATTGTATATTCGGGTGGATGCTGTTGAGGTGGTTCAGGAATTTCTCTAATTCTTCTTCCCCATGACTCCAAATTGTGAAGGTGTCATCCACGAACCGGTACCAGACTGTTGGTGTGAGGGGTGCCGATTCTAAAGCCTGTTTTTCTAAATGTTCCATGTAGAAGTTTGCTATAACCAGGCTGAGGGGGCTTCCCATGGTGACTCCATCTGTTTGTTTGTAGAAATCCTTATCCCATTGAAAGTAGCTGGTTGTCAGGCAATGTTGGAATAGCGCCGTGATGTCTTTTGGGAAGATCTGTTCGATGACTGCCATGGTGTCCTTTATTGGAACCTTGCTGAACAGGGAGATTACATCAAAGCTGATTAATTTGTCCAGAACACAGCCACACAGCCCAGAAAACCCACAACAACCATCGGATTCCAGCCGTGAAAGCCTTTGACTACATTAAACAGAGGTACTTATGAGCCAAACTAAAAAATTAGGTAAGCCCTGTGTGTTTTCGTAACTGGAGAACTTCTTGCCTTTTACTCTACATTTTGAAGTTCGGATGTGGGGATTAGATTTCTAGAAAATTACAGAGTAGAACTTCCTAAAAAATTGAATAAAATTTATCTTTTTTTAAAACCATAAACTTGTAAGGATAGCTAGCTACAACACCATAGTATCATAGCCTTAAAAGTATTAATGTCTCAGTCTGTACAAATATTTTGAAAGTATCCAGTGCCAAGAAGATACCTTATGCTGATAACCTAAAATAATTAGGCAACTATATTTTATGTTTTGCACTATGAGAAATAGGAAAAAATAGAAACCACCATATTTGTAGCAAACAAGGTAACTATGATCCCCATATTAAGAACCCAAAGGAGGCTTTTTTTTAGTTAAGAGCTTTTGCACACCCTGCTTTTGGAGATGTATCAACCACCTCCATTCTTTTTTCAAATTGCTAGGTTGGCAAGAGTTCACTAAGTCATCTTGCATTAAATCACATCTTGAGATCCAGGCACTTGGTGAGGTTGACGCTTGTTCATTTGAATGTTTAGGTTTAATTGTAGTACTATTAAAAGCATTTTTATTCATTTCATAAAGAACAGTATCAATGAATGTTGTGTAGCACTGCTGAAAGTTATGATTTCTCTCAGCAGATGGAGAGTTAAGATGGGGCAAAACGCACACCCACTTTTTCTCCATATAACCTCAAACAAAGTGAAGGAATCAGAGGGGAGGAACTTTTTTTTTTAAAAAAAAGGCAGAAAACCTGTAGATTGTTGAACGAAGAAAATAAATTATTTTCTAAGTTTTTTTAAAAAAAGATTGATGGGTAAGATTTGAGGCTGAAACATTCCCAGTAAAATCAGAAAACGGAATAAATTTTTCTTCCTTTTCTAAATTATGGTGGGGATAAGGACTTTCAGTAACAAAAATGCTACAGGTCAAAGGGGAGAGCTTACATTTTATGACACTGGAAACATTTTTGAAAGTTGTACATGTATAAATTATAGAGAAGAACTATCATTATTTAATAATGGTATTTCATATACTCTTCACATTTAACACCTTGTCCTAAAAAGCATCTCATTGTGACAGCGGTATACTTTTCTACAAATATAGTTTTTCCTCCAAAATTTCTCATGACACACTTGAAAAACAAACAGGAACTCTCTAGAATTACTCCTCCACTGCCCCACAACACCTTTCCATCTCTGGGAAGGGCATGATGCTTCAGTGACACTAAATTTGCTAAGCAGGATTAGACCCAGTCAGTCTCTTGTAGGGAACGCCCAGGGATAACATGGTAAGTGTTATATTAAAGATAAAGGGTGAAAAGTAAACATCAATGGGACTGCTAAAACGCTTGAAATGTTGAAGAATGAGCAGTTGCTAGATACAGTTAAGCTACTTCTGAAAAGCTAAATGAACATCCTAAGCATTGACCTAGAACTGGAGCACGAAGGGACTTACCAGCTCTTCACAATTTGCCAGCTGCTCCCCTACCTAGGGAAGTGAATAGTGCCCCAGTTCATGCCATAGTCACATCTAGACTATGCTACGGTAAACAAACTCTATATGGGACTATTTTTAAACTACTGTAATTCAGAAGCTTTGCCATGCTAAACTAAGTTCATAATCTTTTGATATATTTTGCCTACTTTAACCTGTAATAGAATTGTATATTAATAAAAAGAGAGACGACCTTTTTTTTTACCTCAGAGAATGATTTAATGACAAATACGGTTTATTTAAAAGCCAGAGAGACATATGCCCCATGGGAAGCTGGACTGTATAATTCAAAAACTCAAAATATGCCTGCTAAGTCTTAGCCTAACGGTTAGCTAAAACAGAGACCACTTTTTGAATATAGAGCAACTGCTTATAAGTCAATTAGACTGATGGGCACAATTTCAGTGGTGGCCTGCAAATGTAGAAGTCTCTCCTTTGAAATGTATATTAAACGTTTTCTTTTCTTTTTCTTCAAGACCTTTTTGCTCCTGTCCAGTTTGAATAATGATGCTGAGCTGAAATTCTAAATTGCTGCTTATTTTTTTGTATTATGTTTTCTATGGATTGCTATGCTGAGATAAAGTTGATTTATACTGATGTTTTCGTTGTAATATTTTATATGGATTTTCATGCTTTTAGTTACATTTATATTATTTCTGCATATATCCTTGAGATTCCTCTTCTGTCCACTCTGAACAGAAGAACAGAAAAATAAACAAATAAATAAACATTGCTTTTCAAAATTGCTTAACATGCCTTTCAAAGAGCTATCGTCTAGCACTTGTATAAATTACACTGCAACCATAAATTCAAGACATTGCTCTTGATCTTTCACGTACTACAATGGGAATATGGAACTTATGGCCCTCCAGATGCTGATGTACCATCCCTTATCACTGGTTATATTGGTAGGAATATATGGGAGAATAGTAGTTCAGCAAACTCATTGTAGCTTGTTGTACTGAAGAAGCACTATTGCATTCAGAACTGAGTAAGTGCAATATATTTGTGATGGCTGCTGAATTAGCTAAAATTGATTCAAACAGAGGTTCTGACTTGGATCTTAACAGAGAATGTTTGTGACAGTTGGTAAAAAGACAATCACCAAGACATTTGACTGTAAACAAAAATATTACCTATAACTATAATATCCAAATTAATAGTACATCCCAAAGTTCAATACTGTAATAGTGCAGTTTTATTATCCTTACCTCATCACTATTACAGTACAAAGCTCACAGTAAAGGAGAAGCAAATTTAAATTATTTAAAAATTGTAATTTATTTATTTTATGGATTTATCCCGCAATCAAAGAGACATCTGGTGGTTTACAACACCCGTCAATACAAAAATAAAATATCCATGCTACAAAGAAAAACAAAATAATAAAATAAATGAATCCTAATACGCTCAATGCTATAACCAATGGTATCGACTCATATCTCAAAGGCATTTTCAGATTTCAAAGGCTTTATTTTTTTTCTATAAAGGAAGTCTTAAATAGCTAGATATTAGCTAGATAGGTAAGCAATATATAAATTAAGTATGTTTCTTAAACTGCTATGAACTATCCTGAAGTTTCAAAACAAGTTTCTTGTGGATTCTGGATCTATTCAATCTCATTAGACAAAATATATCCTGAGAATGAAAGGAAGTTTTTGGCAGAACTCTCTCCTAAAGACATTACCGCCCAGAGTCCCTTGTATGGGAGATGGGCGGGGAATAAATTAAATAAATAAAATAAATAAAAAATAAAATTACATTAAAATAATGGAGGGGGGGCCGGTACAGAGGGGAAGAGAATCGTTACAAGAAAATTGTTACAAGAGTCAGCAGTTTACCTTCATCTAAAGGAAAAAGGACACTCATTTGAGGACATTAATGTTCACATTTTAGACAGGGAAGATAAGTGGTTTGAAAGAGGGGTCAAGGAATCCATTTATGCCAACTTGGAAAATCCTTCTTTGAATAGAGGTGGGGGCCTCAGGCACAATCTTTCCCGTATTTTCCTTCCTGCTTTGTCTTCTGTGCCTAGGAAGATTAAGACCATTTCGCAAGCTCAACAACAGCAAGATAATCTTAACGATCCTCCTTTGGATGATAAAGGGACTTAGAAATAAACATCTCAAAATAACCATGACCTAGCCCCAGGTGCAAGGTCACACAGCCACCCTAGAAACATATTTAAGGATTCCCTTACAAACGTTGCTCAGACTGAAGAAGCTTCTTGGATAAGGAGCGAAACGTTTCCACTGAGAAAATAGAAATCCAGTTGACATGATTCAAGCTACAGACGTTACAAGAAAACTTTGCAATCAAAGTTCATAGGCAGTGTGTGATTTTAAGTGAAAATAATTTGGAGTTCCTACTACATTTTCATCCAAATAACTTTTTGAAACCATGTCCAAATGTCCAAATATGGGTACCTATTTCTCTCTCTCTTTTCTCTATACCTACCCAGCCACTTATAAATATTAATTCATTAATTCATATATATTTGTTCACTGCTGTTCTATGTTCTTGAAAATAAGAAGTATTGAATTATTCCTTTGCTCTTTGACCATATAGTTAATAAAACAAAATTAATTAATAAACAGAATTAAGGTATAGAGGACCCAACCACATCACAGAAGTACACTTCTGGTTCATTCAAGTCTTTCATTTCTCTCTTTACTGTCTGCTATATGCATCACAAACTATTCCAGATAGTCCTCATGTTTTCATAAAAAGCTTAAGTTGAATGCAAAATGTTGGAGAGGGTAGCTTCCAGTGTCCACTCCATTAAAGAGCAATAGTTATTATCCAGCAAAGAGTGTAATATAAATAATTATAAGAAATAATCATTAAATAAATAATAAGTAGCTTGTGTCAGACTTAAAAGTTAAAATAATTGTATATACTGCATATAAACCTTTGGAATTAATTGCTATTGAATCTATACTAGCCAGTAAGACTATTTTGTTTTTTGATTTCATTGAACTAACTGTACCTCCATGTTTTACTTGGTAAACAAGAGACTTGCTCCAGTATTTGCAATATAATATCAGATAGTAAATCTCTCTACTTCCATTACTTGAAATGCTGAGTCTTGCAGTAAGAAGCTGTTGACTATGGTTTTTCAATTGAACACTTCTTTAAAAATATAAAAGAGCATGAATTCATTAATTCCTAGAATTCTTTTTTTTAATTAATCAGAATTTTATTAAGTTTCAAGCAAAGATAAAAGCTACAGAAAAACAAAAAAAGTACAAAGGAAAAAAGAGAAAAAACTAAGAAACTGTGGAAGCACAAGAGAAAAAAATTTCAAAGTTACAATTAGTTACAAACAGATTTTCCCTGACTTTCACCAAGATTTTAAACAGATTCTCTCTGATTCCTATCAAGTGTTTATGCAAGATATTCAGGACACTGTGGAAAATATGAGGTCTAAAATGTGTCATCTGGCTGGGGATGTCGTGGACAAAACTGAGGAATTTAATGACAGAAATGTCTCTTCTAAGAGTGGGATTGGGATTTTTATGGTGGATGAAGATTGGATAATCGAGTTCAAGAAATTTAAGGGAGAGAGCGAGTTGCAAGCCACAAGTGAAATTGATCTTCTGGTGAAATGCCATGAAAAAGAAGGGGTTATTATGTATGGGAGACTTCCTGAAGAGAAGTCAGAGTTTTTGAGGGGGGCAGTTGGGCTGTTTGATTTTTTTAAGAAAAAAGCTCTGTGCGCATGGTGGGGTTATGTAAATGCTCTGGTTTATTTTGAAGCGGGATAAAGGTTTAAAAACATTTATCTGGATTGCTTTTAGGGTTTGTCTGATTTTATTTATTTTTAACTATTTGGATTAAGATTATTAAGGTATAATAAAAAAATAATAAAAGTGTATTTGGCTGGTTTTGGGATTCATATGATTAAGATTACTAAAATTGTTGTATTATCAAGTATAATGGCAGACAATTTATATGTTTTTTAGTTTGATCTTTAGTATAGTAGACAGAAATGTATATAGTAGTAGTAGGAAGGAAATAATTAAATAAATGTTATCTGGGGGAGTTGATTAGGAGGTTTATATATTTTTTTCTTTTTTTTCCTTTTAATATAAGGGGAGGGAGTAACTGTATTTAGTGATTTTTACAATGTGCTAATGGAATGATTTACAGAAATAATGTGATTTTCGTTTAATATAGAGTAAGGGATTGGTTATGGAAATTTTTGTATATCGTTGCTGTTAAAAGTCAGAAGTCACCTCTTTTTGTAATTAATTCCTAGAATTCTTTAATCACTTGTATACGCAAAACCAAGTAATGAAAAATTGTGATGAAAAGTAGATGAACAGATTTAAATCAATACAATTAAAATCATTTATAACCATAGTTTAAATCACTAATATAAATCAAACCTCATTTTAAAAAATTGTTATTTGAATTTCATTAACACAAATGGGTTTTTGTTGCAAAAACAGTTATGATAGTTGCTTTTGTTCTGTTCCCCAACAATGCTTTTATATACCCTAGAACAGGAGTCCCAAACTTTCTGGGGCCAGAGGTACACTGGCAACTTGAAACTGTGTTAAGGGGTATTCTCATAAAATAGTTGTCTTAGTTGGTGTGCCATTCAAAAAAACTAAACCTCTCTAGGCTCTAGCCACCCATCTTTTTTAAAGAAGTCCTTTGGAGCTATGTGGGTAATGTTTAAGACTGATATTTTTGCATCAAAACAATATTTAAAAAACAACAACCACCTACAATCAGATACAGCAGGAACAGTACCAACTGGACCAGTGTCACCCTAGGGTCCATGTTGGATATTTAGGTTCTAGCCATATTGGAATGAGCAGCTCTGAAAGGCATATATGTTTGTCCTGTCATTTTGTAGATGCAAACTGAAATTGGCACTTAAAAGAGACTTATTTATTTATTTATTTTATTAAATTTATATTACCACCCACCTCCCCTGTCGGGGACCCTGGGCGGTTCACAATAAAACATAGTTTAAAAAGATAAATATAAAATTACAATAAATAAATAATATAGAATCCAAGTATAACCCTGGAGTGCCTCCTGGGGTTGGCTGGCCCCGTAGTAATTTGATCTATCCTACAGTCCCCAATCCATCTTGGATTTCATGTAATTTATTATTGGATGTATTTTAGATATTGTTTTTTGTATAGTTTTTAAACTTTCAATTGTTGTAACCCGCCCAGAGTCCCTTGCAGGGGAGATGGGCGGGGAATAAATTGAAATAATAAAATAAATAAATAAATAAATAAGTATAAAAGATGTTAAAAATGGAATACTGGGAGGCTTCATGGGACCAGCCATCCCCAAGAGGAACTGTTGGCATTTCCCTCCCAGGCAAGACGGCAGAACCAGGTCTTTAAGCCTTTCCGGAAGGTCGGGAGTGAGGAAACCAGCCTCAGCTCTGTGGGTAAGGTATTCCAAAGGGCGGGCACAACTGCAGAGAAGGCCCGCCCCCTGGACCCCGCTAGATGGAACTCTTTGGTCTATGGGGTCCGCAGCAAGCCCTCTCTGGCTGATCAAGTGGGACGGGTCGATGTTCTGGGGATGAGACGGTTCCTCAGGTAGCCTGGCCCTATGCCATGTAGGGCTTTAAAGGTGATAACCAACACCTTGAATTGTACCCGGAAGCAAACCGGTACCCAATGCAGCTCGCGCAGCAGAGGTGCCATATGGGCCGATCTTCTGGCCCCAATAACTGTCCACACAGCTGCATTCTGGACCAGTTGAAGCTTCCGGATACTCCTCAAGGGTAGCCCCATGTAGAGCGCATTACAATAGTCTATATGGGAGATGACAAGGGCATGTTGTAGTTATGATGGATAAAGTTCCATCATTCCTTAGTTCAATTTGCAAATTAGAAAATCAGTTCACTTATTTTTCAAGACTGGTTCTTAACTCAGAAACTGGTATGTTCCAAATTATGGGGAAAATATAACAAAATTTTCAAAATACTAATATAAATTGAAGTACAGTATAACCTTAGAAACCATTTTTGATAGAAGTCTACAAGACTGCATAAGGTTAGAAATGAATCAATTTATAAAGATAAATAATTTTGACTAAAAATATAGAATAGGATGCTAGAATACAGCTGAGTATCACTAAGTCATAAAAAGTCATACTAAATGTCCCTGGCATTGGTTTTTTTTTTAATGTACTGAAAATGGAACAAAAGTTTTATCTCTGTGAAACTTCAGTGGTATCTTTTAGGGCAAATATTATCTAACTATCACTGGGAGTTTGGATATGGTTTAATGCACTACTGGGCTTTACTATGGGAAAAATAAATTTCTAAGGACAAACTAGGTATGATATTTATGTATTTCTGTTTAATATGCAGCTTTTAAAAATGCAAATACCAGATTTGCAGGGGTTCTTAATTACTAAAACTGCAGCTAGCCAAAATGAAGATTTTTAACCCCTGCTTCTATTGCAATGTTCTCCAAGGAAAATCTTTGATCTTCTGAAGCTGTTATTTGCATTGGGAAGAAATTTCCTTTTTACATACATGCAGAGCAAAGGATCAAAAAAGAAGCTACTGGTGCAGAAGCATTAAGAAGATCACTTCTGGTTGGTAGAAAAACAGTTGCCACAGAAAAACCTGCTAAACTTGTTAAAAGATAAAGACAAAAAAAAGAGCACCATATTGGATCAGACCAAGCAGCCCAGCATTTTGTTCCTAAAGTGGTCAGCCAGATACAGGAAACTCTCCATGTCCTGCCATACTTACCAGTAAGTCTCCTTTTCAAAACAGCAAAATAAACCTATTTTGGCACTCACAAATGGAACAATGAAATAAGAAAGCCTCTTCATTCAACTGAAAGTAGGACTCAACTTTGTTTATAAGCACAGTTCAAAAAAACAAATTAAAATCAGCTAGTATCAAGACTTTAATCTTCTTCCAGGACCTATGTTCTTTCAGCACATTCCAAACAACCTCAATTGTTCTGAATTCACTATTTTCTATCCTTAATTTGCAGTTTTGACTTATACAAGATTTGTCGGGACAACGAATAAACAGTCATTTAAAAAGCCACTTAACTGTAATCACATTGGGATAAGAACATAATAACTTTCCATCTGGTGGACTGGGCTAGGTAAGTATAAATGTGTACTAAAGTTCAATTAAAGTATTTATTAAAGCCTTTCCTTTTCTTATTACCAATTCCCAGTATTCTAGGCTTGTAGGAATATTAAAATAATGAGTTTTGATAATTTAAGCTTCTTTTCTTCATTTAATTTTATCATCTCTCTTGATCTACCTAGCATCAGTCCCATTCATAATTTAAAGTCATTCTATATCTTGTTTTTACTATAACTGACTCATCTTGGTATCTAACTAAAATTCTTCAAATTGTTATGATTTACAATTGAAGCATTTCAGAATGACTAAAGGGACAACCACTGCAAATCAAAAGGGGGGAACAACCTAATAATGTGCAAAGAACAAGAGATGACAGAACAAACAAATAATAGGTAAGTAATAACGGTGAAATCAGTAAGACTGAACACAACAAGATAGCCTGGCAACCAAGCAGTAACAATAACAAATTCTTATTGTAGCATTAAATTATACAGTATATATCTATTCTTACCAGAAGTAAACATAATTCGTATATTTTATTTTGATAGCAGACAATCAAATCCAGAGAAATGATCATAGCAACCAATAACAGGGTTCTGTAGCTATGCATGCATTTGCTCATCACGAAATATGATCTCGTTTTCTGCATGCATCAGCCTGTTGGGCATCTGGTACAACTGATTCACATGCATCAACCTATTTCTGAACACAAACATTAGTGGCAGGATCATGGTTACTGCTTAATTTATTCATGAAAGAAAATAATAACTACAATAAAATACTGGGGAAACCCTACTTTTAAATTAAAAAAGGTATTAAACCCAAAACTGTATTACATTTCCTTGCTCAGACCAATATACAATAGTGGTTCTTCCAACACACCTGTAACATTCTCTACCCACCAACAGATTCAGATACTGTTAAGCAAAGGACAAGGCAAACAACTGAAAAGCAAAAGGACTCAACTTCAATTTAACTGTCCTGTAAGGTACATACTAATTAGCTTCAAAGCTATGAAATCCTAGCTAGCATGTTAAGTCTGCTACATGACAGTATAATTTGCCTTCTTAAAGGATTATGCAAATTACAACTCATCATTCCATTACATGACTGAAAAAAGTGACAGCTAATTTATACATAACACACCTTTCAAATCCCTAAGATGTGAAGCACCTGTGCAATATATTTTGCCTAGGTTTTTCTGGGTTTAAGTACTTGTTTACTGCAATATACAGAAGCATACCTAAGAGATTTAATAAAGTCCTAGAGGTTTATTTATTTCCCTTTTAACTTCAAGAGCACAATTCCCAAGTATGAAAACAAAATATATCTATTCCAAATTTCAAAGATATTTCATTCAAGAAGTGTACGTTTCAATACATGTTCAACTTGCTATTCAGAACGGGACAGCACTAACGCACGAGCCAGAAGAAAGACTCACACAGATTTCAACATACTTCTGGTAGGTAGATTCACAGTAGATTCCGTCATATCTGTAGATTTTCCTACATTCTGACTGGTTGGGTAGAGGATGCTGGACAGTTATTCTGTAGAGGCATCAAAAACAGATATACATGACTAGAGATTCTCTACAGTTAACTGTAATGCAGGACAATTAGTACTTTTCAAGGTACTTTTGTTATATGTTAAATCTATCTCATCTTGCTACATTATAGATAAATAGATAAATACAGATTAGATTCCATTACTGGACTACAGCTGAAAGTATCTAAAAATTAATCATGTATTGCAACATTTATTCCTCTCTTCAAAATGGATAAAAGGGACACAGATAAAATCTTTAAATTAAATTTTAACGTGTGTGTGTGTGTATATATGTGTATAATCAGATTTATTTGGGGGCTCAGGATGTTCAACACTGGTTTAGAATTTGAAAATCCATCTACTTAATAGTCTGCTCCTGTTTTCTGTGATGACAAAACTCAGGCTAGCAATCTAATTGTCACAGAAATTAGGACGTACTACACAATTTTATACTCTATAATTAACAATTAAATTCAAGGTTGCTCTTGTTTTCAATGATGGTTCTTAATAAGTTCATATAAAATTCATTTTTGTTTTTAACCCATTTGACCAATTTCATATTCATGGCATTGAATTAGTATACATAATTAAGAGTAATAGTTATGAGCAACTAAAAGTGATTCAATTTCAATTTTTTCATCATTTACTTTAAATAACTCTATCAAAGTATAATTCCTGTTTACCTAGGCTTTCTTTCTCAATATTAAAAATGCACTTAGGCAACTCAGTATAACTATTTCTTAATATTTATTTTTATTAATTCTCTCATTCTTCCTGAAGCTATACATAACTCCCATTCTTTGAACAAAATGAACATTAACATTCTTTGAATAAAATTAAAATGATGAAATCATTTTACCCACATAGACTCCATGCAATCGCATAGGATTTCAATTGTAATAGAATTTAAAACAGAAACTGGTCCACTCTATTTAGACCAACATTTTCCATCCTGTCAAGTATACTATAGTTTCCACAACATATGGAATTCCATCCTGAACTTCCCGAAGTATTTAAATAATACTCTCATTTGGTTAGAAAATCCATCAGTGTTTGAAGCTATATCTCAAATATAGGCACAAAGAACATCAGTAAAATTCAACAGCAATAGCTTTCATAAAGCAAACCACTAATTTAATTGTCATTAATCTATAAAATTACTAATTCTTGCATAGTAATTACATTAAATAAGTGAGTGCCAGAAATTGAAGATTAGGTAGCAGATATATTTCACCGACTATCATGCAAATCACCTAGTGAAGAGCAAGAGTGTTGCTAATTAGAAATAATAAAGATGTGGGTGTTTTCATAAAGCCCATTGCACAGTCTTCCAGACAGCTTATCCTAAATTAATTTTGATAACTCATTCACCAAATATAAAGTCTGATTGCATGAATTCCATATAAAAATTTATTTTGCCAAAGATCAAACTGCATTATTGGCTATTTATTCTAGATGACGTATATTCCTTTCCAGTTTATGCATTTAAATTGACTTCTTCTATATATTTTCACAGAACTGAAAAGTGAAGAACTGAATACTATTTGAGTCTAATCAATTTAAACTGGCTAAGTGAAATCACTTTTTGCTACTCTTGGAAAGTGTTGTTAAACAAAATTCTCATTCTCAAATGACAATTTTTTGGCAAATCACCCCTATTGTTTTTTTTCCCCTAAAGTCAGGAAAAGGTTAATATTTTTATTCACTACATATTAGCACAGGTACAAGCTAGGGTATTTTTTCATGTAATTAACAGCTTTAAGAAATTTAAACAGAAACTCATTTAATGCTTATATCTCCTTTCCTTTCCTTTGTGATGTAGGTAGGTAGGTAGGTAGGTAGGTAGGTAGGTAGGTAGGTAGGTAGGAAGGAAGGAAGGAAGGAAGGAAGGAAGGAAGGAAGGAAGGAAGGCCTACATGATGACTGTTCATTTTAAAAAGATTGTATGTTTTCACTAAAAGTTTCAAAACATCCTTTTAAATATTGCTGTATTTGCACATCATTTTCTCCTCCCACCTTGACATGTCATTTCAACTCTAGATGGATCTATCATGTAACTTGAGGAGGAACTTTAAGTGCATTTACATACATGTGAAACATGTAAGGCTATGACTAATTTTAACTGACAGGGCAGAATTTAAATAATTAGTTACAAGAAGTCAAACTAAAGGAAAAAAGGAGGGAAGAGATGGTTAGAGGCAGAGTAGTAAATTGTTCCATTTTTGCAGGTAATCTAAATGCAAACTAGAAGCAACTTATCATGAGAATGGATTTTCCACCATCTGGTCAAATAACAGGGGATTTGTCTAGTGGCAAGCAAAGAATGGAATGATGTGAGAAAGATTAGCGGGCAAGTCCTACAGTTGGCTAAAATGTATTTTGTGCAAACAAGAACAGATGACGCCTTAACAATTACACCTGTCAAAAACTCCAGAAAGCAATCCATCTCTGAACAGCCCAGTTGAAAACAGGCTAGTTCATAACAAAATGAATTTTTTTAAACAATTGCCAGCCATAACAGTTTGATGCATGACAAGCTTAGGAAGTCATGTTCCACGTTCAACTGAAACCTTAACTAACTAAACTCTGGCTTTTTTGTGATAAGTAAGATATTAAACTGGGGGGAAAATACTGAAGTAATGCAAATAACTGTAGTATCTCAAAGGCAATGATAGTTACCTTAACCTTTTACCATGCTACTGTGCACAAGCATTCTAACACTCATCATGATTTCTCTTGTTTAAGGGCAAGTCTCAATCTCTGTGTTATGAGTACTATATTTAGCAATAGTTTTTACCAGGCTATTAAAGTAACCTAGGAATAGAAATAGATTTTTGTGTAGGTCAAACAACATACAGTTTGTTGCGAGACAAGGTCTGACAAGCATGGTCCTTTCAAGAAATTCCTAACTTATCCTGTTGGCAACTTTCTCCTTTGGAGGGTGGAAGATCAGCTATATTTAACTTATTCAAGGAAGTGGAAGAAGCAGGAATTCTGGGGCAAAGTGATTATGTCATGCTGGAGGTCTTGATTTTAAGGGAAAGCAGATTTTAAAGAATTCAGAACAATGGTAAGAAGATTTCCCTTGTAAGAAAAACTGCTGGGAAAAGAAGCTCATGAGAAACGGAACTTCCTGGAAAATGGGTAGAATAAAAGCACAATTGGAAACAATTTCAATTTAAAAAAACAAGTTAGGAAAAGCATGCAGAGCATGGCTTCTAAAATTCTTTCCAATCCCTTTATCAGAAGTGGTTACAGAAGGCATCTGTATTTTCTTCAGTAAAACGAAGAAAAAAGGTTTTTTTTGTGTGGGGAGGTCTGCATTCCACTTGTGTTACATTTGTTGTGTTTGTGTGTATGTTTGAACTGAGGAGCACAGGGCAATCTGCGAATGGTCCATTCTGAGTCATATAATAAGGGAAGAAGGTTGCTTAGAATGCAACAGACAGCAGCATTCTAAGCCAATGCCCTACTGCCATCTCCATAGAGATGCATAGGGGGTGATGGAATAATAATAATAATAATAATATATCCCCAGCCCTTTTTCTTTATTTTACCAACTTTTTCCATCATATCAAATTTGGTCCATTCTGTTGTTTTTGAAGTTACACTACTGACAGACTGACATCTTCGCATTGGCAGAAATTCTCATCCATCTTTCTGACTCCTGGCCTCAAGACCACCCATTACTCTCTCTCCATCCTCAAGTCGCTGGTGCCTCTCAACAGACATTGCTTAGAATCTATGGCCCCAGTATACCAACATGCAATCATAGTTGTAGCAACAGTGAAAAGGCGCTAACCATTTAGTCTAACATCTTACAAAGCAAACAGCCAGCCTTTAGTTATACACAAAAAAGGTGGAGTTCACAGTGCAATGCTGCTTTTGTACCCTGCCCCCACTTGACCCTCCCAGCAAAGACCTCTAATGGCGGCCATTTTGCAAATAAATGGCATATTCTCAAAATTCCATACACTTTCATGCTTGTTAAGATAATTTAATTCTATTATAAGCAACTCAAATAATGATTAATAAGTATAAACTGAGTTATCTTTAGTCTTTTCATCCGTTATAGCAACATCAACCCTTCTTGAAAGTAAGAAATCTATAGCTACTGTCTTAGTTAATATTAGCACTTTTGCTGACAATAGCCAAACTTAATACATTTGATCAAAAGCATTGCAACATGATTTACCTCGACCCTTTAAACTGTGCCCCAATTTGGCTTAATGTTTGGGCAAATTTAATACTATGGTAAACCCAAGAGTCAAAAACACCGATTGTAGGGAATAGTTCCCTTCTACAGCAAAACTAATACCTGTATATGCTAGGAGTCTGGCAGGTATATCTTTGGGGAAAGGACTCCAGTGTGAAGTGGGGCATCTTCAAAAAAACGTTTCATAAATCCCTGTGTACAGCAGCACTTCTAGTAGAAAAAGTAAAGGTAAAGGTTCCCACGCACATTTGTGAACTAGTGTCTGACTCTAGGGGCCGGTGATCATCTCCTTTTGTTAGCCGAAGAGCCATCTTTGTCCGAAGACGCTTCCACGGTCATGTGGCCGGCATGATGCACATGGAACGCTGTTATCTACCCACCGAAGTGGTACCTATTAATCTACTTGCATTTGCGAGCTGGGGCTAGTGCGGGAGCTCACTCCGTCACACGGGTCTCGGGTCTCGAACCTCCGAACTTGCGATCTTCCGATCAACAAGCCTGGCGTCTTACCTGCTGAGCCACCGTGCCCTAGTAGTAGTAGTAGAAACAGGGAGTAAAAATGATATTAAAGAGGATCCAAGGTGACTTTTCCAAACTAAGATTATGCAGACATCCACTGAGATTATTCCCATTTGCATTTGCTGATTGCTGGATCTTGGTAAAGCAATGGCAGATATAGTGCTTAAAAGTTTGTGATAGCTTTTGAATTTGCAATATTTCTGCATAAATATTACCTAAAATGTGATCTGTTCTCCACACAAGTCCTAAAACTAGATATAGAGAATCCAGTTAAATAAATGTGTCAAAATCGTTCTTCATTCATTTATTCAAAAAAATTATCCGAAGCTACATATCTGTGTATGGCAAAAGTATGTGAACCTTTGCTTTTAGTAACTGGGGTGTCCCCCCTTTGGCAGCAATAACTGCAACTCAACGTTTCCAATAATCAGGTGGTGTGTCTTGATCTAGTTGGCCCTGTCCCTGCCTGGTTTTTCTAAGGCGCCGAAGACTTGTCTCTTCCCCAGGGACTGGACCAAGAAGTAAGTGAAACCATTTTAAGTGGTTTATGTGACTGAGTATAGGATTTATTTTAATTGTTTTTGTTATATTGTTCATTATTTTTAGTTGGTTTTAAGCCACCCAGAACCTCAGGATGAGTGGGTGGCCATATAATAGGAGGGAGGGACTCCAGGGAAGCCTGGCTCCTCATATTATGTTTTTAAAGTAGTTCACAGCCCTCGCACAGACCTCCAGAGCCAAACTCCAGCGCCGAGAGCTTTCGCTGGTTGCGCTGGTGGCCTACGACTCCCCAGGAAGATTGAGAGTGAAAGGATGGATAGATGGAAGAGATCCCCGCTTAGATCCAGGTTTTCGAGGGCTCCGGGAGTGGAGGCGACCGGGCCAGGGAACTCTGGGGACGATAATGTGGGTAATGCAATCGAGGTGGTGACTGGGAAGGAGATATTATGACGGGAACCAGAGGACAGGCCATCTTCAGGGAAAGCGCCCCCGATGTTTAGTATCGGTGGCGCGTTCCAGTCCTCTGAGTTCAACCCCAGGCTCTGGACAGCAGATCCTCGAGGGCTCCGGTTTTCGGCTGCTGCTACTCAATGCCAGGTCAGTAAACAACAAAGCCCCTCTCATAAGTGAATTAATCACGGAGAGAGGGGCAGACATGGCGTGTATTACTGAGACCTGGCTGGGCCCAGAGGGAGGGGTAGCCCTCTCGGAAATGTGCCCAGCTGGATTTCAGGTGTGGCACCAGCCGAGAGACCGGGGCAGGGGAGGAGGGGTGGCAGTTATCATCAGAGAATCTTTGATGGCTTTCAGGGGCCTTGCTCCACAAGTATCCGGATGTGAGACCCTGTTTTTCAAGTTGGGTGCCCGTGAACAGTTGGGAGTGTTGCTATTGTACCAGCCTCCCTGCTGCGTAGCAACCTCCCTGCCTGAGCTGCTGGAGGCCGTCTCGGGGTTGGCGGTGGAGTTCCCCAGGCTTATGGTCTTGGGGGATTTTAACCTGCCGTCCCTGGGACGTGCCTCGGAAGCAGCTCGGGAGTTCATGGCTACCATGGCAGCCATGGGCCTGTCCCAGATTATTCGGGACCCGACTCGAGACAGTGGACTCACCCCAGATTTGGTTTTCTTGTCAGAGCAATGGCAAAGTGACCTGAGGGGAAAGTTAGAACTATCCCCGTTGTCATGGTCAGATCACGTCCTGATTTCCTTAAGATTCTCTTCTGCCACCCCACTCCGCAGGGAGGCAGGACCTATTCGATTGGTCCGCCCCCGGCGACTTATGGACCCAATGAGGTTTCAGACGGAGCTGGGGGTAATACCTGAAGATCTGCTGCACGGTCCAGCGGAGGCATTGGCTGCAGCCTAGAACAGGGAGGCGGCCAGTGCCTTGGACAGGACCGCGCCGATGCGACCTCTCCAACCCCATTCGACCCGTCACTCCCCGTGGTTTACGGAGGAGTTGAGGGCCTTGAAGAGGGTGAAGAGACGTCTAGAGCGCCGCTGGAGAAAAACGAAGGCGGAATTCGACCGAACACAATCTAGAGCCGCTATTAAGGCCTACCTTGTGGCGGTAAGAGCGGCGAAACGTAAATATTTCTCCGCCCTTATTGCATCCTCAGAATGCCGTCCAACGGCCCTGTTCAAGATTACTCGATCTCTCTTGGGTAGGGTGGTATCGACCACCCACCTGCAGGGCCGTGCGGAAGAATTTGCTGAGCATCTGCAGGATAAAATCGCTCGGATTCGGTCTAAGTTGGACTCCATGCGTGAAATGCAGACTGGGGAGATGCCGGGAGAATGGTCTTGCCCTGTTATCTGGGAACGATTTGATCCTGTTGGACCTGAGGAAGTGGACAGGATCTTTCGAATTGTTAATTCCACCACATGTGATTTAGATCCCTGCCCTTCCTGGCTGGTGAAATCAGCCAGGGAGGTGACATGTGGATGGGTCCAGGCCACGATTAATACATCCTTGGCGGAGGGGGTGGTTCCAACTGCCTTTAAAGAGGCACTGGTGCACCCCCTCCTCAAGAAGCCAGCCCTGGACCCTACCATCCTGGACAATTTTCGTCCAGTCTCCCACCTCCCCTTTTTGGGAAAGGTGGTTGAGAAAGTGGTGGTGTTGCAACTTCAAAGGACCCTGGATGAAGCGGATTATCTAGACCCTATTCAGTCAGGTTTCAGGCCGGGATATGGGACGGAGACTGCATTGGTCGCGCTTACGGATGATCTCTGGCGGGAGCGGGATGGTGGTAGTGCATCCATCCTTGCTCTCTTGGATCTCTCAGCGGCATTCGATACCATCGACCATGGTATCCTGTTGGGGCAGCTTAGGGAGTTGGGGGTGGGCGGCGTAGTTTTGCGCTGGTTCACCTCCTTCCTCCGAGGCCGATCCCAGTCGGTGGTAATAGGAGAGGAGAGATCTGACCCTCGGCCCCTCTTGTGTGGGGTGCCGCAGGGTTCGGTTCTCTCTCCTCTCCTATTTAACATCTACATGAAACCGCTGGGCGAGGTCATCCGACACCATGGGATGAGGTATCATCAGTATGCGGATGATACTCAATTGTACATCTCCATCCCTGGTGAAGTAAGTGATGCAGTGACAACCCTATCCCAGTGCCTGGGGGCTGTGAGGGCCTGGATGGGGAACAACAGGCTACAATTGAACCCTAGCAAGACCGAGTGGCTGTGGATTGATGGCCTAGCGTCTTCTGGGAAATTATCATCTTTGGTTCTTGATGGGGTAGCACTGCCCCATTCGGAACCGGTGCGCAACTTGGGGATCCTTCTAGACTCACGACTCCTGCTCGAAGAGCAGGTGGCAGTCGTGGCTAGGAGGGCTTTTGCACAACTTCGGTTGGTGCACCAGTTGCGCCCATTCCTGGATCGCGACGCCCTCCGAACAGTCACTCATGCTCTCGTCATCTCCCATGTAGATTATTGCAATGCGCTCTACATGGGGCTACCCTTGAAGACTATCCGGAAGCTTCAGCTAGTGCAGAATGCAGCCGCGCAAGCAATTTTGGGTGCACCAAAATCTGCACACCTAACACCTCTGCTCCGCGAGCTGCATTGGGTCTGCTTCCGGGTACAATTCAAGGTGTTGGTTATTACCTTTAAAGCCCTACATGGCATGGGGCCAGAATACCTGAAGGACCGTCTTATCCCCATTTTATCGACCCGCCCCACCAGGTCATTCAGAGAGGGCCTGCTACGAACCCCATCAATTAAAGAATGTCATCGGATGGGGTCTAGGAGGCGGGCCTTCTCTGTGGTAGCGCCCACACTGTGGAACATCTTGCCCCCAGAGTTGAGGCAGATCTCCTCCCTCCCGACCTTTAGGAAAGAGCTGAAGACCTGGTTCTGCCGCCTGGCATGGGAAGGAGGAAAGGATAGTTCCTCATGGGGGTGGTTAATTCCTTAATTTATTGTCCTTCGTTTAATTCCATCTCCATCTGGATTTATAATTATTTATTAATTTATATATTGTACATTGATGTTTTATCCTGTTTTAATCTATTTTATTGTAAACCGCCCAGAGTTCCCCATTGGGGGAGATGGGCGGTTATATAAATTTAATTAAATAAAATAAATAAATAAATAAAACTCCTTCCTCAAACTCAACAATTCAATATCACTTATCCAGAAGCAGCACATCAGGAACATATATCCTGAGAACTACTAGATGGCAGCCAAGAGATACCAAAGCACTCATTTTTTGCTGCCAAACTCTTTTCATATTCATCCATAGCTGAGCTCACTAAAGAGAAATGCAGAGAGGGGACAATCAACCTTGAGCTTTCCCCCTCAACTGCCAGATTTTTCATTTACAATAGAAGAAACCTCTTTGAGCTATCTGAAACCAGAATTCTACCCCATATCTTGAGCCCTCTGCATAAATCATCAAATATCTGCCAACTACTGGTCTTTGAGAAGTCTTGTGCACTCTCAAAGTATCTGCTTCCATGTCTCTCTCAGCCGTCACTGGTTGCCATTCATAGTCACAGAAGCTCTGCTCCCCACCACATAGTATCTTCATTAAACTTGATGTACCTGCCTTGGGACAGTCCCTCTTTACATGTCCCACTTCCCCACAGTGGAAAAATCACAGTGGAGGTATGCAACTGAGTTTATTTACTTATAAGATGCCCCCCTCAGTTTTTCATGTTTTCGTGGACTTGGATATGTACTTGTTGCCAGTTTTGGTTGGGCTGGGGTCTTCTCTGTGTCCAAGAGGCTTTGGGACTCTCATGCTCAACAGATGGCTTTTCCTCTGCACATTTCTCTGCTATCTCACCTACCGTGGTGATGGCCTCTGATCTTGGATAAAGATCTGCTCTTGAAGATAGTTGGGTACTTCTCCAAGAATATCTAATTCCTTTTCTCTTTTCTTTCTTTGCCCTTGTCCTTTGCATATAAAACTCCCTGGTTCTCATCATCTAATGGACAAATGCTGCTGAGATATTTCTGAACTTCTCTTGAGACTGTGGAACTTGCTATGGGTATTTTCCAGAATAAGTGCAAGCCTGCTTTTTACCTACTCCTGGACAGTCATTCTTGTTCATGTCACTTGCCTGGATTTCCATGGTCACTGTCAGTAGCGCTCAAGTGTGGCCTCAGGCAATCCATGTATTGCTCTTTAGGAATTTTATACTCTATACAGATCCATTCAAAAATGACCAAGAAGGTTCTGTATTCTTACCCTTTTTACTTGGGAAATCTAGCTTCGCTACTGGGGCACTGGGCATGAGCAGAGCCTGTGATGAAGCTATCTATTGCAACTGTGCTATCACTGGTACATATACTACACTTTCTCTTCCTACTTTATTAAATAGATGCTGAATCTTGAAGGACACCTGGCGGTTAACAACATAAAATACAAAAAATATATATATACAAGAAAATATACAATAAAAGTACACAAATAAAAAGTTAAAAAATCAATGAAAACATTCATTCATGTAGACTTCCTTGAAGTGTTTAAATTGCTTTTCTTCACAGGAATCTATTCTATCTCACCTCTGCCATAATGTAAAAGGAGGCATGAAAACCCTAAGCCTCTGGTTCCCTCGAGCAGAGGTCCCTAACCCCTTCTCCCACAATCTCGGCTATATCCTTCCATACTCCTGGGGACAGCCAATTCAGCAAAGGCCACTACAAAGACTGTTCCCCAGAGAAATCCTCACTAGCATTAAATTACTCAAGAGAAGGTAAAGCGGTTACTTCCTCCCACTGCCCCACTTCCTTCCTCTTTGTAGCTTAACCAAACAGGAAATGCATGTGCTAAATCCATTCAGAATGAGTATGCTGATTCAATGACATTTCAAGTCTTTATTATATATATATCAAGGTTAATGAAGCAAATGGGAATTTACTTTCTTTCTTTTTCTTTCTTTCTTATCCCGACTTATTTTTATAGATAACTCAAGGCAGCGAACATACCTAATACTCCTTCCTCTTCTTTTCCCCACAACCAGCACCCTGTGAGGTGAGTTGGGCTGAGAAAGAGTGACTGCCCCAGGGTCACCCAGCTAGGTTTCATGCCTAAGGTGGGACTAGAACACACATTCTCCTGGTTTCTAGCCCAGCACCTTAACCACTAGACCAAACTGGCTCTATTTAAAAGCAAGCAGAAATTAAAAAGGAAAGGAAAATAACAATGACTCTGGGGGGATGATCTCAGTGGCTACTCCTCCGCTAGGAATACACACATGGTTGTGTGAAGACACACACACACACACACACACAAACACACACACAAAGCACAAACAGGCAATTCTAGTTTTTAATTTTTAGGAACTTCGTAACAACCTTGTTGTTTCACAGAGCCTTTGGACACTGAAGAGCCGAGGATAACAATGGTTATATTACACTAAGTTAATGGTGCTTGGTAATAAGATTGTTGTATTTATTGTGTATTTACCCTTGATATGTATTCTCATTAGTAACTTGTTATGAATTATGATGTTGATGCTATGTTATCTCAGACTTTTAAGCCACTTAGATTTATTTCATTGAAGTGGCATAAAAGTACAAGTAAAATAAATAAATAAAACAAAGGCCCACAATTCAAATTATTTCCAATAAAATAAAATAAAAATTGCTATAATTTTGCAAACCCAAGTGTTCTACATTTTATAAAATATATACAAACAAGAACTTAGCAAGAAAATCACCTTTTTTGTTTTCCTATACACAATCTGAAAAATTGGGACAAGTCTTCCTAAAAAAGGTTTTTTTTATTTATTCATTCATTCATTCATTCATTCATTCTACTTATATCACCGCCCATCTCCCCCCACAAGGGGACTCTGAGCGGTTTACAACAAAGTTAATTATTAAAAACATGTAAAATACAATATATCAATCTGAAATAAATTAGAATAAATATATAAAATCCAAGAGGCTATGATGTTATATTTAAAAGAGCTCTATGGCGCCAGCCACCCCCAAGAAGAGCTATTACCCTTCCCACCCCAAGCGAGGTGGCAGAGCCAGGTCTTTGTCTTCGGAAGGTCAGGAGTGTGGGGGCTTGCCTCACCTCCAGGGGCAGAATGTTCCAACGGGCGGGTGCCACTGCCGAGAAGGCCCGCCTCCTGGACCCCACCAGATGGAATTCTTTTACAGACGGGGTCCGTAGCAAGCCCTCTCTGCATAACCGGGTGGGGTGGGTCGACGTTCTGGAGATGAGGCATTCCCTCAAGTAACCTGGTCCCATGCCATGTAGGGCTTTAAAGGTGACAACCAACACCTTGAATTGGACCCGGAAGCAAACTGGTAACCAATGCAGCTCGCGCAGCAGAGGTGTCACATGTGCCGATCTTGGGGCACCCATAACTGCGCCCGCAGCCGCATTCTGGACCAGTTGAAGCTTCTGGATATCTTCAAGGATAGCCCCATCTAGAGTGCATTGCAATAGTCTATATGGGAGATGACAAGGGCATGAGTGACTGTATGAAGGGCATCCCGGTCAAGGAAAGGGCGTAGCTGGCGTACAACTCGAAGTTGCACAAAGGCCCTTCTGGCCACGGCTGCCACCTGCTCTTCGAACAGGAGCCGTGAGTCCAGAAGGACCCCCAGGTTCCGCACTATGTCTGAATGGGGTAGTGCCACCCCATCTAGACCTAAAGATGACAACTTCCTGGATCCCGAGGTGCCATCAATCCACATCCACTCCGTCTTACCAGGGTTCAGTTGAAGCCTGTTGTTCCCCATCCAGACCCCCACAGCCTTCAGACACTGAGAAAGGGCAGCCACTGCATCACTTAGCTCACCCGGGATGGAGATATACAGTTGAATGTCATCAGCATATTGATGATACCTCATCCCGTGTTGATGGATGATCTCACCCAGTGGTTTCATGTAGATATTAAATAGGAGAGGGGAGAGAACCGAAACCTGCGGCACCCCACAAAGTAGGGGCCAAGGGTCGGACCTCTCATCTCCTATTACCACCGATTGGGACCGGTCTCAGAGGAAGGAGGTGAACCAGCGTAAAACTACGCCGCCCACCCCCAACTCCCCGAGCCGCCCCAAAAGGATACCATGGTTGATGGTAACAAAAGCCGCTGAGAGGTCAAGAAGAGCCAGGATGGATGCACTCCCTCCATCCCGCTCCCGCCAGAGATCATCCGTAAGTGCTACCAATGCAGTTTCCACCCCATATCCCGGCCTGAATCCTGACTGGAAGGGGTCTAGATAATCCGTATCATCCAGAATCCTTTGGAACTGTAATGCCACCACTTTCTCAACCACCTTCCCCAAAAAGGGGAGGTGGGAGATGGGACAAAAGTTGTCCAACACCGTAGGGTCCAGCAATGGCTTCTTGAGGAGGGGGTGCACCAGCGCCTCCGTAAAAGCAGCTGGAAACACTCCCTCTCCCAAGGATGTAGCAACCATCGCATGGACCCAACCACATGTCACCTCCCTGGCTGCTTTCACCAGCCAGGAGGGGCATGGGTCTAGATGACACGTAGTGGCCCTTACAGTCCGGAGGATCCTGTCCACTTCCTCAGGCCCAACAGGATCAAACCGTTCCCAGATAACCGGGCAAAGATGTTCCCTCGGCATCTCCCCAGACCATGCATCACACTTGGAGTCCAGCTTAGAGCGAGTCCGAGTGATTTTATCCAGCAGATGCTCCGAAAATTCCTCCGCATGGCCCTGAAGGTGGGTCACTGACCCCACCTTACCTAGGAGAGATCGAATAAATCCAAACAGGGCCGTTAGGCGGCATTCTGTGGATGCAATAAGAGCGGAGAAATATTGACGTTTCGCCACTCTTACCGCCACAAGGTAGGCCTTAATAGCGGCTCTAGCTTGTGTTTGGTCGGATTCGGTCTTCGTCTTTCTCCAGTGGCACTCTAGACGTCTCTTAACCCTCTTCAAGACCCTTAATTCCTCCGTGAACCACGGGGAATATCGGGTCGGATGGGGCAAGAGAGGCCGCACAGGCGCGATCCTGTCCAAGGCCCCGGCCGCTTCCTTATTCCAGGCTGCGGCCAGGACCTCCGCTGGACCGTGCAGTAGATCCTCGGGTATAACCCCCAGCTCCTTCTGAAACCCTATCAGGTCCATTAGTCACCGGGGGTGGACCATTCGAATGGGTCCAGCCTCCCTGCGGAGTGGGGCAGCATATGAGAATCTCAGGGCCACCAGGGCATGACCTGACCATGACAATGGGGAAAGATGTAACTCTCCCCCCAGATCACCTTGCCACTGCTCCGACAAGAAAACCAAGTCCGGGGTGAGGCCACTGTCTCGAGTCAGGTCACGAATAATCTGGACCAGGCCCATGGCTGCCATGGCAGCCATGAACTCCCGAGCTGCCTCTGAGGCACGCCCCAGGGATGGCAGGTTGAAATCCCCCAAAACCATAAGTCCAGGGAATTCCACCGCCAACCCCGAGACGGCCTCCAGCAGCTCGGGCAGGGAGGTTGCTACGCAGCAGGGAGGTTGGTACAGCAGCAACACTCCCAACTGCTCTCGGGAACCCAGCTTGAAAAACAGGATCTCACATCTAGCCACTTGTGGAGCAGCGCCCCTGAAGGCCACTATAGACTCTTGAATGACAACTGCCACCCCTCCTCCCCTACCCCAGTGTCTCGGCTGGTGCCATACCTGAAACCCGGCCAGGCAGATTTCCAAGAGGGCAACCCCTCCTCCAGGGCCCAGCCAGGTCTCGGTAATACACGCCAGGTCGGCCCCCTCCTCCGTGATCAAATCACATATGAGGGGGCCCTTGTTATTAACCGACCTGGCGTTAAGCAACAACATCCGGAAACCAGGGTCCTCGAGGGTCTGCTGAATAGGGCCTGGGTTTGAACCTGGAGGGCCGGAACACACCACCGGTAACAAACACCGGGGGCATCTTCCCCAAAGGTGGCTTGCCCTCCAGTTCCCGCCATAACATCCCCAACCCGTCACCACCTCAATAGGACAACCTGCCCCATGGCCCCTAGAGATTCCAGGCCCAGTTGCCTCTACCACCAGACCTCCGAAAACTCTAGGTTGAAACAAGGGTCCCCCCTCCCTTGTATACATCCTCCCATACCCAGTCACTCTCAGGAGGCGGTAGGCCCACCAGCACACCAGCGATATGCTCTCGGCACTGGTAGGACCCAACCACCCCCTAAACACTCACTCAGCACTCACTGTGCCCCCCTCAGCCTCTCTCACTGGTCGAAAGGGGCACCATCCACTCCTGCCCACCACCTGTCTCTCACTCAGGGGCGGGCACTCTTATATACCATCACACAATTCTGGCCTCCCCCAGGGTCTCTCACACCCAGGAGGAAAATCACTCTCACACCAAGGGGACCCCAATCTCTGCCGCCTCTAACGGATGGGGGGAAATGGAATGGAAATGGAAGTAGTCAGTCTTCCAATCCCTAGCACATATCTCATTAACTTATTCAAAGATGTTATATTCAAAGCTTTAAAGATGTTAAAAGCCTTGGTGCCACCAAACCATCGAGTTCCACCCCCAATATCAGGGCTCATCACTGCACGGAGCTGATCTTACATCAAGGGCCCGTAGTCCCCCCGTAGTCTATAGTCACCCACCAGTCCATAAATGAGGGGTCTAACCCCTCCACCACCGATTAATTAAGTCCACCAGAGTCCACTGATCTGCTGTAGCCCCTAGGCCTGCCACATTCCACTGCTCCACTCCGAGGCCCATCGCAAACTTCCCCTTATAAGGGATGTTGAAATCTATCACGACCACCCGGAGGAAGCCAGAGTCCATAGAGGCTTGCCAACACTTGTCGGGCTCACCCAGGATTACAAGGGTCCATTGGAGTCTGCCAAGGTCTATCAGGGTCCGTAGAATAGCTGAAAAAACGCGGAGCCCACTGTCGTCATTCAGGCCCGCCGCTCTCCGCCCTCGTTGTCAAACCTCGGCATCACAAGCTCCGCTACCTACCACTCTCCCACTCCGCTCCTCCTGGGTGGCCAGCCGACTCTAGGTAACAGGGGTTTACTGGAAGGGTCACCACAGGTTGCCGGGGGTCCACCTGAGTCCACGGAAGAGCACGCCGAATTCAATAATCGCCGCTGCACTCTGCCATTCTGCCACTCCTTCCAGGGGGTCCCAACCGTCTCCAACTCGGCTACAAGCTTGATAAGAAGCCGAGGCACCCACAAAAATCTGTCCCCAAACCCTGAACCGATGTCACAGGGTGGGAAAAGGATGGAAACGGGTTCTAGGAGACCAGGATCCTCTCCCCCCGGAGCAGCAATTAGCGACTGCTCCCAGTCGCCATCTTGGATTTCAATTTTACCTTAACAATACAGAAACTAAATTGAACACGAATTTATGAAAAGACACAAGCTGCATCATGACTTATAGAATGTCCTTCTTCTGCAAACATTTATGAAAAAAGTAGGTATGCATTCGTATATAATTCCCTAGGCTGTGAGTAGCAGTAGATTGTGTTGGGTGACCCTTCAATTCTATGGCTGCCTGAAAATGAATAGGAATGAGTCCGAAATTCTGTAGTGAGCGTGAAATATACTATTTATAATAAAATCATCCCAAACAGGAAAAAAACTACTTCTCTTCCCACAATCCCAGAGAAAAAGTAGAATAAAGGAATTATCAGTTTCACATCTGCAAGTGGATATGATCAGTTTATGACAAAAGATTATTTGTATACACACACACACAGCTACAAATCAGCCATCCTTCCTTTTAGGGACTGTGTGTAGGAAGAAATCTTAAAATTATGTGTTCTTGTTCCCTGAAATGTCAGCTGTTGTTTCAAGAAAAAGTTTCAAGACACTCCTGCCCACTGAGAAAACTTTGAAGGATTCACAGACGTTTTATCAACATGTATTTTTTTATATGTAACCTGTTTTCCTAGTACTAAGTGGTTTTGTTTTATAAAAGATTCCATACTGTATTTTATTTTAGTTTTCCCATTAAGTTTAAAGAAAATATGCAGCTTTTACACAAAAATCAAGAATTCTCAAAGCTATTATGAACAAGTTTCAAATTAGTCCAAGTTGTCTACTATAGGGAAGGAAAGAAAAGGGACAGCAGAATAGAACTGGTGAAAACTAAGGTCTTTTCACATATTATTGCAAGGTGTCAGTTTGCTCAAACTTACACTCTTTCCAAGTCCTCCTCAGAAATACTTAGCTTGTCTGAGCCTTATTGCTCCTTGATATTCCCATGACTGTAGGCTAGAAAGAAATAGCATCTATTCAGCAGAAAGCATGCAGTTTAAGGACACAATTTATAACTACTCCTCTAGAACACAGAAGAGCAACTCTTCTGGATCAGACCAAGGTCCATCTTAGTTCTGCATTTTGGCTAAAGAGTCCCAAAGGTCCTAAGCTTGGCCCTCTATGTCTAGGCAGCTTGTCTGTGGGAGAAGATATTTACCAAACAATTGTTTTGCTTCATTTGATCAGATCATCTGACTGCATTCAGTAACTCTTGATGCCTGAATGCTTGTCTTAAAACCTGACTGTTGACTTTTAAAGACCATGTCTTTGAACCAAAACCTGGTACTGTCAAAAGCAACAAAGGAACCCTGTATTTTAATTTATTATGAATACCTATATTGCATTATCTCTTTAACTGACATTAGGAATCAAGAAACGTAAGATGAATTGGTGCAAAAGAAAGTATGAGAAAAGGCAGAAGTGGTTGGCAATACTATACACTCTTATCAGGATATACGGGTTTCTTTCCCTCAGCTTGCAAGAGTTTTTTGTTGTTTAGATGTTCCTCTAGAACATCTAAACTTTTAAAAAAAACTTAGAAAAGTTAAGGTAATTACATACTGAAAGAAAAAGAAACTGTGATTGTAATTGCATCTAGAGTAAGAGTGAGGCCATGCACATTGTATCCCATCATTATCCAAAACCTGAAGGAAATATATGTTCAATGAAGTCTCCTATATGCATGTAGGCTGTTCTATGGTTTAACATAACATGCACTCAGAATTCCAAATCACAGAAAAACCCTACATATGTATTTCAGGCTTCCATTAACAGTTCTCCTAAACATGGACATGGTAGATACGGTTGGGTTTGGTGCTGGTAGCAGGGATGGGTTTGGCTACTTTCTGCCATCCACCATAAAATTATATTTAAGAGCAGAATGATAGAAAAAAGCTTTATTTTCAGTATTCTTCAGCACTACACCAGAAAAATATTGTTCTTGTCCTTTTAAAATAATACTTCAAAACGTTAATGGTAAAAGTCCATTATCAATCCAACATGCAGTGTACTCATGCAGTAAATGCATGATAATATGTATTGAAATAATTTAGGCTTACATGCTCACAGCACTGCAGCAGCAGCCAACAGAAATAAAGAACTACTGTATAAAATCAAAGACTCAAATTGATTTCGGAATTATCTTTCCCCACCCCCACCCCGCTAAAAATGTGTTGCTTTAAGAATAGGTTCAGACACATCTAAACATGCCGAATAAACATAATTTATTTTTAAGTATGCATGTTTGAGATATAATTCTGATATTGAAATTAATAGAATTTGATTGTGCTTGCTCTGACTGTAACTCTATCACAGAACGTGCCTAGTTAAAATCATGACACTTCAGCTTTTAAAAGTGGCAGCAAAGATGTCTAACTATGTATTAGAAAAATTTATATATTCTCAGATTAAAAAGTGGTTGTGTAAACCATGAGGAATTACAATTATTGAAAAGATCACAGCCTTCACTAAATCCAAAATGACAGCAGAAACACTGTAAAGCTTAAATTATATGGCATACATTTATTTTTGGAAAGGTTACTGACTGACTATAATATGAAAAATATAATACGCTAAATTTTTCAGTGATGTAATATGTTCATATTTTATATTGAAATAAAATACTTTTTCAAAAACCAAAATAGGATGTATCACTTAGTAAAACAAGATATCAAGATATTAAGCTATTATGCCAAAAGTTTCTGCTTTTTTTTTTCCCATTACAGCTGAAGGACAATAAATTGCCATTTGGTTTGCCAAATGCTTATTCTTAGTCTTCATGGTGGATATTCATGTAAATCTTTAATGTTTGTTTGTTTATTATTTATTTATTTATTTATTTATTTATTTATTTATTGTATTTATACCCTGCCTATCCCCTCCCTAACGGAGGACTCTAGGCGGCTTACATACATAGTAAATTACATTTCATTATACAGTATACATTTTAAAACCGCGCGCTTAAGGGAAGGGGTAAGGGAACCGACTCTTCCGTGGCTACTGGACTACATGTCCCTCAATGCCTTGCGTCGGAGCCGGCTGCTGACGTCCTGGATGTTGCTGCTTCGGGTTCCTCCGCCGCCGCTGCCATTCATGAAATCTTTTTCTGTTTGGTGGCCGACCCCCAACAGGACGCCAGCAAATTTACCCACTTAAGGTGGTACCCATTTATCTACTTGCTTTTGAACTTTTGGGTTGAAAGGAGCTGAGACTAGCAACGAGAGCTCACCTCGTTGCGCAGGGATTCGAACTGCCGACCTTCCGACCGGCAGTCTACAGCTCAGCGGTTTAACCCGCTGAGCCACCGCATCCCAATGTTATCTATTAATTTTAAAGACTAGTCTGATATTGAGTATAGGAAGCCACAGTGTATCACATATAAAAACTTCAGAAACAAACGCAATAGACAAAGAAATAAAAACACTTTATTAGGAAAAATATGTCATGGTCCAAATTAAAAATTAATGATTAAATGTTTAATACCTACAGCAAATGTATTATAAAATTTGCTCTTGTGACACTTTTTTTTCCAAAAGTTTGTCAATATTAAAATAACAGTACTGGAAGAATGTTTTGAAATGAGAAAAAATACAATTCTTCACGAGGCCTTTGAAAGCTTTTCTTATATGTATGCATCCAAGTGATAAAAAAGGTTGTTTCTCATTTTCCCTTTAATCAATTAGTGTATGCTAATAAGGCACACTGAAAAATTGTTCCTTTTCTAATGATTGCACTGTTAGTTTTATCTTTTACTCTTTACTCTTAAAACTTACATTTTGCAGCTTAAATTCTCCAGAATCTATGGAAGTGTTTTTTTTCTTTGTGTGCTCTATACACTAAAAATATTGCAATATCTTAGCATAAGCAACAGAGAACTATAATCTCCAGTCACTTAAGTTTTAACAACTGGATTCACAAATAAACAGACTCATTCTCCATAGATTTTTGTAAGGTTAACACACTGGAAAAAGACTAAAACTTTGAGCAGTGAAGCAGCTTGGTGCTGCAAGAGATATAATTCATAGTATTTTCCAAATTCAACAAGATAATCTATTAAAATCCAGCCAAAAGGGTATGTTTTCTTTTCCAAATTTTTAATTTATAAAAATAGCTTTTGAATATATATATATATATACAGGTAGTCCTTGGTTAACGAACACTCATTCAGCAACCACTTTAAGTTGCGACGGCGCTGAATGAATGGTACTGTGGACCGGTCCTCAAACTTCTGGCTGTCCCAGCACCCCAGTGGTCACATGATTGCAATTTGGGCACTTGGCAACTGGCTCGCACTTATGACAGTTGCAGCTCCCCGCAGTCATGTGATCATCATTTGCGAACTTCCCTGCCAGCTTCCCACAAGCAAAGTCAATGGGGAACCTGGCAGGGAAGGTTGCAAGTCGCTTCCGTAAGCTGCTCCTGCAGTTTTTTCTCCTGAGGAGCCCACTACGGAGTAAGAGATCGCAGGGATCTTGTACTCCGTAGCATGTGCCTGCAGTATCCCCCTGCCTGCACTCTATAGCGCCCGCATGCCCACATTCATGCAGTACTGCAGCACCCTCTCCCTGCCCAGCTGCACTCTTGTGGCACTGCAGAACCCCCTCCCCCACCTAGCTGCACTTGTGCAGCCCCACAGCATATCCTCCCCCACCACATGGTACCGCACCCCCCCAACATGGCCACACTCCATAGTATTCACCCTCCTGACGGCCTGCTTCAAAACCACCTGGGACTTGCAACTTCCTGCCGGCTTCCCCATTGATTTTGCTTGTTAGAATCCAGCAGGAAGTTGCAAGTCATAGTCACGTGGGGTCCTCACTTAACAACCCGCAATCCTCACTTAACAATGGAAACAGGGACTGCCAGGATTCCTGTGGCTAAGCGATGTGGTCACATGATGTCACATTTTACGACCGCATTGCTTAGCGATGGAAATTCCGTTCCCAAATTAAAGGTCAAAATATCGTCCATTACATGTCTAAGTGATATTCTGCTATGGACAAAAAGTAAATAGATAACAGTCCAATAGGGGCATGCCCAAAACAAAATATGTGTTTTGTTCTCTGCACGAAATAGACAGCGGCTTAGATGTTCGACTGGACTGCTCTGAGCAGGGTTGCAGTCCAGCCACGCTGAATCCTTGATCATCTTGGTTATTCCATGTTTTGGCTGAGACAAATCCAAGGGGGTCTTGCAGGGGTGAGTATGGCAAGACTGAAGCCTCTCTCTCATCAGCTTGGTTTATCTACCTGATCCTTTCCAATCTCCATACTTCTTCCTTTCTGCTACATGTCCCTTGTTGTTGTTGTTGTTCAGTCGTTTAGTCGTGTCCTACTCTTCGTGACCTCATGGACCATAGCACGCCAGGCCTTCCTGTCCTCCACTGTCTCCCGGAGTTTACTCAAATTCATGTTCGTTACATCGGTGATGCTATATAACCATCTCATCCTCTGCCGTCCCCTTCTCCTTTTGCCTTCAGTCTTTCCCAGCATCAGGGTCTTTTTCAGTGAGTCCTCTCTTCGCATTAGGTGGCCAAAGTATTTGAGCTTCAGCTTCAGTATCTGTCCTTCCAATGAGCAGTCAGGGTTGATTTCCTTTAGGATTGACTGATTTATTATTTTATTTATTTAATTAAATTTATATAACCGCCCATCTCCCCCAATGGGGAACTGGGCGGTTTACAATAAAATAGTTAAAACAAAATATGAAACATCACTATACAATATATAGAATACTAAATAATTCTAAATCCAGATGGATTGAATTAAAACGAAGGACCTTATAAAGTTAAGGAGTTAGCCACCCCCATGAGGAGCTATCCTTTCCTCCTTCCCATGCCAGGCGGCAGAACCAGGTCTTCAGCTCTTTCCTAAAGGTCGGGAGGGAGGAGATCTGTCTCAACTCTGGGGGCAAGATGTTCCACAGTGTGGGTGCCACCACAGAGAAGGCCCGCCTCCTAGACCCCATCAGATGACATTCTCTGATTGATTGGGTTCGTAGCAGGCCCTCTCTGAATGACCTGGTGGGGTGGGTCGATAAAATGGGGATAAGACGGTCCTTCAGGTATTCTGGCCCCATGCCATGTAGGGCTTTAAAGGTAATAACCAACACCTTGAATTGTACCCGGAAGCAGACCGGCACCCAATGCAGCTCGCGGAGCAAAGGTGTTATATGCGCAGATTTTGGTGTACCCAAGATTGCTCGCATGGCTGCATTCTGCACCAGCTGAACCTTCCGGATAGTCTTCAAGGGTAGCCCCATGTAGAGCGCATTGCAATAATCTACATGGGAGATGACGAGAGCATGAGTGACTATTTGGAGGGCGTCGTGATCCAGGAATGGGCGTAACTGGCGCACCACCCGAAGTTGTGCGAAAGCCCTCCTAGCCACGACTGCCACCTGCTCTTCGAGCAGCAGTCGTGAGTCTAGAAGGACCCCCAAGTTCCGCAACGGTTCCGAATGGGGCAGTGCTACTCCATCAAGAACCAAAGATGATAATTTCCCAGAAGACGCTAGGCCATCAATCCACAGCCACTCAGTCTTGCTAGGGTTCAATTGTAGCCTGTTGTTCCCCATCCAGGCCCTCACAGCCCCCAGGCACTGGGACAGGGTGGCCACTGCATCACTTACTTCACCAGGGATGGAGATGTACAATTGAGTATCATCCGCATACAGATGTTACCTCATCCCATGGTGTCGATGACCTTGCCCAGCGGTTTCATGTAGATGTTAAATAGGAGAGGAGAGAGAACCGAACCCTGCGGCACCCCACACAAGAGGGGCCGAGAGTCAGATCTCTCCTCTCCTATTACCATCAACTGGGAGCGGCCTTGGAGGAAGGAGGTGAACCAGCGCAAAACTACGCCGCCCACCCCCAACTCCCTAAGCCGCCCCAACAGGATACCATGGTCGATGGTATCGAATGCCGCTGAGAGATCCAAGAGAGCAAGGATGGATGCACTACCACCATCCCGCTCCCGCCAGAGATCATCCGTAAGCGCGACCAATGCAGTCTCCGTCCAATATCCCGGCCTGAAACCTGACTGGAAAGAGTCTAGATAATCCGCTTCATCCAGGGTCCTTTGAAGTTGCAACGCCACCACTTTCTCAACCACCTTTCCCAAAAAGGGGAGGTGGGAGACTGGACGAAAATTGTCCAGGATGGTAGGGTCCAGGGCTGGCTTCTTGAGGAGGGGGTGCACCAGTGCCTCTTTAAAGGCAGTTGGAACCACCCCCTCTGCCAAGGATGTATTAATCATAGCCTGGACCCATCCACATGTCACCTCCCTGGCTGATTTCACCAGCCAGGAAGGGCAGGGATCTAAATAACATGTGGTGGGATTAACAATTCAAAGGATCCTGTCCACTTCCTCAGGTCCAACAGGATCAAATCGTTCCCAGATAATAGGGCAAGACCATACTCCCGGCATCTCCCCAGACTGCATTTCACGCATGGAGTCCAACTTAGACCGAATCTGAGCGATTTTATCCTGCAGATGCTCAGCAAATTCTTCCGCACGGCCCTGCAGGTGGGTGGTCGATACCACCCTACCCAAGAGAGATCGAGTAATCTTGAACAGGGCCATCGGACGGCATTCTGCGGATGCAATAAGCACGGAGAAATATTCACGTTTCACCGCTCTTACCGCCACAAGGTAGGCCTTAATAGCGGCTCTAGATTGTGTTCGGTCCGATTCCACCTTCGTTTTTCTCCAGCGGCGCTCTAGACGTCTCTTCACCCTCTTCAAGACCCTAAACTCCTCCATAAACCACGGGGAGTGACGGGTCGAATGGGGTTGGAGAGGTCGCATCGGTGCGGTCCTGTCCAAGGCACTGGCCGCCTCCCTGTTCCAGGCTGCGGCCAATGCCTCCGCCGGACCGTGCAGCAGATCTTCGGGTATTACCCCCAGCTCCCTCTGAAACCTCATTGGGTCCATAAGTCGCTGGGGGCCGACCAATCAAATAGGTCCCGCCGCCCTGCGGAGTGGGGCGGCGTAGGAGAATCTTAGGGATATCAGGACGTGATCTGACCATGACAACGGGGATAGTTCTAACTTTCCCCTCAGGTCACTTTGCCATTGCTCTGACAAGAAAACCAAATCCAGAGTGAGTCTCGAGTCGGGTCCCGAATAATCTGGGACAGGCCCATGGCTGCCATGGTAGTCATGAACTCCCGGGCCGCTTCCGAGGCACGCCCCAGGGACGGCAAGTTAAAATCCCACAGGACCATAAGTCTGGGGAACTCCACCGCCAACCCCGAGACGGCCTCCAGCAGCTCAGGCAGGGAGGTTGCTACGCAGCAGGGAGGCTGGTACAATAGCAACACTCCCAACTGTTCTCGGGCACCCAACTTGAAAAACAGGGTCTCACATCCGGATACTTGTGGAGCAAGGCCCCTGAAAGCCATCAAAGACTCTCTCATGATAACTGCCACCCCTCCTCCCCTGCCCCGGTCTCTCGGCTGGTGCCACACCTGAAATCCGGCTGGGCACATTTCCGAGAGGGCTACCCCTCCCTCTGGGCCCAGCCAGGTTTCAGTAATACACGCCAGGACCGCCCACCTCTCCGTGATTAATTCACTTAGGAGAGGGGCTTTGTTGTTTACTGACCTGGCGTTGAGTAGCAGCAGCCGAAAACGGGAGCCCTCGAGGATCTGCTGTCCAGAACCTGGGGTTGAACTCGGAGGACCGGAACGCACCACCGATACTAAACATCGGGGGCGCCTTCCCCAAAGATGGCGTGTCCTCCGGTTCCCGTCATAATATCTCCTGCCCGTCACCACCTCGATTGAATTACCCACATTACAGTCCCCAGAGTTCTCTGGCCCGGTCGCCTCCACTCCCGAAACCCTCGAAAACCTGGATCTAAGCGGGGATCTCTTCCATCCATCCATCCTTTCACTCTCACTCTTCCTGGGGAGTCGTAGGCCCCCAGTGCAACCAGCAAAAGCTCTCGGCGCTGGAAAGCCTCAACCACCCATTCCATTCACCAACCCAATCACTCACTATGCCCCCTGTGGCCTCTCTCACTAGCCACAAAGGGGCAAACAGTCACTCTTACCTACCCTGTCTCTCACTCAGGGTTAGGTACTCTCTCAATCCCATACAATCCTGGACCCCCTCCCGCCACTCTCACTTGCGGGGGGGGGAACCACACTTGCAGAGACCCGCAATTCCTGCCGCCCTGGCAATGGGGGTGGTTGTCCTTCAGGTAACCAGCAAGCTAACGCTATTGGGAAGATCTTCATTAATCCCAATAGTGGAGTCCAGATATAAAGTATATAAAAATATACAAGTTCGTCCAATCTTGGGAGCACCCCAGTTCCAGTTCGTCAATCTTGGGGAAGTTGTTTCACACTCCGCAGTCGTCTCGGTGCCGGTGCTGTTTCTAACTGTTCTCCACCGGCCACTGTAAGCGTCCCTTCTCTGGCTGCTAGGCCAGTCTCCACAGCCACCCATTCCTTGCTGGGGTCCCCCCAAGTCTGCTGGACCCGTCCGACTCCGCCATGCTGCGTCGCTCTGTCCGGGAAGGCTACCCGGCTCCACAAGCTGTGCCAAGCCCCGCTGGACCGCAACTCCGGCAACTCCGCTGGGCCCCTGGGCCGCCCCTCCCAGCTTTATTGGGCCTACCAGCTCCACAGGCTCCACTGACTCCACTGGGCCCAAGAAGACGCCCCAATCCGTCGCACCAGGCTGCGCCCGGCCTCCACCGAACTCTCCCAGGCCGATAGCTCCAACAACTCTAACCGCAACCGTGGTCCCAACCGCCGAACTGTGCCGCGGCCGCGGCCCCAGCCGCCGAACTCCGCTCACCGCTCCCTCCGGAGACCTCCGCTCACCCCAGACCCCGATACCACCTCTCAAGACCCCAAGGTAGAATTTGTGGGGTATAAGGAGGGTTTTTGGGGGGCTTTTTGGGGCTTAAGGCTCAACTCTCCTGGAGCAGCAGCCGGCGTCCGCTTGCAGTCGCCATCTTGGATTTTATCTCATTCTTTGACCTCCTTGCAGTCCAAGGGACTCTTAAGTGTCTTCTCCAGCACCACAGTTCAAAAGTATCAATTCTTCGGCGCTCAGACTTCCTTATGGTCCAGCTCTCACAGCCATACATTACTACTGAGAAAACCATAGCTTTAACTATATGTACCTTTGTTGGCAAGGTGATGTCCCTACTCATGTACTAATGTGCTGCCACATAACTACCCAACTACCCCTCCCCTTGATCATCCCACACTTTCCTTTTACTTCCCTTTCTTGAGCTACTGCCATCAACTGTGGGCTACCACCTTCAATTACTTTCCCTTTTTCCCACTTTCCTTCCAAGAACACTGCTACCTACAACTTGCATATAGGTACAGTATTAATTATTCCTACATAATTGCCACTATTGTTGCAATTAATTATGAACCATAATTAATGTGGTGCCCTCCCTCCCGACCTTTAGGAAAGAGCTGAAAACCTGGTTCTGCCGCCTAGCATGGGAAGGGGAAAGTAACAGTTCCTCATGGGGGTGGTTAATTCCATAATGTCCTTCCTTTTAGTTAAAACGAATTCGCCAAAATTGGATTTTATAATTATTTAGATTGTATTAATCAAATTGTAATTTTATATTCTTGTTTTAAACTTGATTTTATTGTAAACCGCCCAGAGTTCCCCATTCGGGGAGATGGGCAGTCATATAAATTAATTAAATAAATAAATCATAAATACTATTTCTTAAAAACATTTCAATTCATAGATTTATAGAAATGTTCCTGAGAAGCAGCTTCCTGATGTTTGACTTGGTCTATGTCTAAATAGATTCAGTACTTTTGATATTGCTAATTGCTTGATACCAGATTTGGAAAAGGTAGAATTACTACCAAATCTTGTTGCATAACCATTCACTAAAGACAGCAAAGCCCGTATTACTTGTTCATGTTTTCAATAAATTAGTAAAATAACTTGGCATTTTAATAAATTGTTTGGGAAATGTTATTTATCTCAAGAAAAAAATAATCCAATGTACTGCAGGTTTACCTTATAGCTTTAAACATGAACAAGCAACATACAATCTGTAGCAATTTACTATTAAAAACTGATAGTAAAAAAAATTGAAACAAATTTAAAAAATGAGAGAATCTTTGCAATGATCTTCCATTTTTCCTTAAACAAGAATTAATGGCCCATTTAGGTGTATATTTTTCAGATTCAGAACCAATTGGCAGTTACAAATAAACATTAAAACCACACACTTCTTCCTTGTCCTTCCATTTCTTGGCACAACAAGTCTAGTTAACTTCAAAAATAGTTCCCTTTCATAGCTGAAATAGAGAACTGTAATTTACTCCCTCTTTATTAATCACAATATTAAATTAAATGTTAATCATGGTTTTAAGGTCTAGTCATAAACCAACAATCTTTTTTAACATAAGACCAAATTTTAAGGTAATCAACCAGGATTGGAGTACCAACTAGGGAAGGAGGTGATGCAAAAGCAGTGACTCATTCAAACTTGCATTTCCAGCTTTTAAATTATGGTTTAATGAGGCTCTTTTATGACAATTCCTAAATAAATTAACAGAAATATCAATGAACGTTGCTGCTTAGGAATAAAACAACTAATTACAAAATGGGTAACATTTTTAGCATTGTATTTTTCCTTAAGAATTATGATCATGACACACTGTGTTTGGAAAGAATAGGCAGTATGATGTGTGAACCAGTTATTAAGTGCAAACCAACAACCATGGTACCTTTTTGCACTGTTCACCTGGGTTAGGCATCATGTTATACTGGTTCCAATGTTTACTGGAGAAATCAACTTGGTGGTGGGGCTGCTTAATCCCATGTGACTAATGTTCATATTTTCCTCTATGCTTTTTAACACTATCTGAACCTGCTACAGAAGTAATCTAGATATTTGGGGTGAATATCAACTACTTCTCTCAAGAAGATTGTAGATCCTTTAAACACTCCATTTGACTGAAAAAGGGATGACAAGTTGAGCCTTAACCTAGGCATTGTGAATAAAAAAAATTTATTGATCATGTGCCATCAAGTCATTTCCAACTTCTAGCAATCACATAAATTTTCTCTATGATTATCCATAACCTGGTCTTTCAGGTCTTCCAAAGGTGGACTCATCACCACTGTTACTGAGTCCATTCACCCTACTGCTGGTTGTCCTCTTCTCTTTCATTCCACCTTTCCCAGCATTAGAGGCTTTTCCAGAGAGCTAGATCTTCGCATAATGTCTCCAAAGTAAGATTTTATTTATTTATTTATTTATGTTTCGACTTCTATCACCGCGCCATCTCCCACAAGGGGACTCTGGGCGGTTTACAAACATAGAGATTAAAATTCCAAAGATAATTTGAGCCTGGTCATTTGTGCCTCGAGTGAGAACTCTAGGTTGATTTGTTCAATTATCATCCATTAGTTTGTTTTCTTGGCTATCCACAGTATTCTCAGGAGTTTCATCCAACACCAAAGTTCAAAAGCATCAATACTTTTCCTATCCTGGTTCTTCAAAGTCCAATTTTCACTTCCATGGAGTGTCACAGGGAATACCATGGCTTGCACAATTCTGATCTTTGTAGGGTATAGACACACCACAGCATTTTAGTATCTTTTCCAAGTCTTTCATTGCTGCTCTACCAAGTGCTAGTCTGTGGTATATTTCTATTTTTATATATATAAGAATTTTATTAAGTTTGAAACAAAGAAAAAAACTACAAAAAAGAAGAAGAAAGTGGAAAAACAGAATGACTTCCTGTGGGGAATATGGCCGACTGAGCAGCCTTGTCCATGAGCTCCGTTTGGACAGAACTGGCAACGTGGGTTGTTGTTTTTTTTTTGGGCTCAGGCTTTTACCTGAAGCCCAGAGCTTTTTCATGAATTAAGAAAAAGCTCAGAATTATCCCATTTCATCCTCCAAAAATCGCAACAGCAAACACCTGGTAAGAGATGATGGGAGGCTGGGGAAGCCATCATTTCCAGCCTGCGTTTGTAACCTTAAGGGACATTAGGTTGAGCCCCCCCATTTCCAAATCACTTAATTTATATTTTTGAGTTTTCTTACCCTAAGAGAGGCTTTCTACAACAAGAAAAAACAGACTCTCTTGGTGTCTATTGTTACTTCTGGATTAACTTTAAAAAAACCTTTTTTTTAACCCTTTGGCTTACTTCCTGTTTAATTTTAAGGTGGACTGAGCATAATTAATCATCTCCCTGTTACTATTTTTGTATTTAATTTGAAGGACTTAACTTTTTCCTACACGTTGAATTTGCTACCTGGACTCTTCATTTTTCTGTTCACTCTTTGTAGCTGCTGGTTAGTACATTTTTTCTTTTTCAATTTGACTTAATAACTTTGCAAGCCTTTCAATAGCTCCTATCTGCGTTAGTCAAGTATCCAAGGGGAGCCATAATCTACTGCCTGAATTATGGAGGACCTTAAGGAAAACTTCGCAGAGCTCCGTGCTGGGCTCCGTTCTGATTTCAAAGAGATTCTTTACGACACTCGCCAAGCCATTATGCAAGATATTCGGGATATTGCAGAAAATATCAGTGCTAAAATGTGTCAACTCACTGAATATGTTTTGTGGGGGAAGGAAGAAGTTTATCAAGAGGGGAATTTTTTCCTGAGGAAAATGGTCCCCTTGAAGAGCCAGAAGACGAACATATATATATTTCTATATACTCCATCTGGTGATGGCCATATATAGAGGCATTGTTTCAGTTGTTTGAAGGCAGTATTACAGTAGCTATGAAGAATTCATTGGAGTGACAGAAATTGATAAGTCAGTCTCCTGCTTCATTTCGGTTTCCTAAGCCATATAATCCAACTACATTTTCCTTTTTAATGTTTCCAAGTTTGGCTTTCCAGTCTCCAATCACAAGCAGCACATCTTGCTTGCATGTTCTGTCAATTTCAAATTGCCCTTGATCATAAAACTCATCAACTTTCTCTTCTACTGCATTGGTGGTTGGAGCATGAACTTGAACAATTGTCACATTAATAGTTAATCCCTTACTCTAAATCTAACCAAGTTCATATTATTTCTATAAATCATTCCATAGGCACATTATAGAAATCACTAAAGACAATTGCTATCTATCTATCTATCTATCTATCTATCTATCTATCTATCTATCTATCTAAAATAAACATATATATAAACCTTTAAATCAGCTTCCCCCCCCCCAAAGGAACCCATTTACTTAAGTAATTCCTTCCTACCACTATTCTATATATTACTGGCCACTATAATAAAAATCAAATTATAAAAAACATTAAATTATCTACTTTTATACCTAATAGTGCTATAACAATCTTAACCCTATAAAACTTAAAACCAAACACTTATATCTTTATCAGCAAATTGAGATGGACTGGGATCGGACACTTTCAGTCAGAAGATCACCAAGTACTGTTCTTGCTACAACCTTGCTAACTATAAAGGCAACACTATTTCTACTTTGCTTTTCATGTCCTGAGTAATAAAAGGTGTGATCTTCTGACTGAAAGTGTCCGATCCCAGTCCATCTCAACTTGCTGATGCCCAAGACGTCAGTTTTCATTCCATGTTCCTACTGTAATTCTGTCTTTGCAGCTTCGGATTTTCTTTTCCTGTATGGCAACATCAGCAGCTTGATGTCCTGAAAGCTTTAATTTAGCTACATCATAAACACCATTAATGCTCGAAAAGATCTTCAGCTCCTCAGTAGTATGTTGAATGCTATCCAACCTGAGGGGCCCATCATCTGGCACTATATCATCAATCATTTTATATCTTCTATCCATGTATTTTCTAGGTAAAAATATAGGAGTGGTTTACCATTGCCTTCTCCTACTACACAGTATGAATTGATGCCTTTGCCATTGTCACTAAAGTGATCATTTGCCTCCAGCATCATCCTATATCACTGCTACCCGATATAGGTGCCTGCTTACTGGGCAGCTGGGATGACCTTCATGCCTTGGATGACCCTGCTGCGAATATATACTCTTGGCACACATTCCTAACGTTTTTCACTCACCCTCCCAGGAGCACCCGCTGCCACAATGAGGCAGCACAGCAGGACTTGGGGGAGATTGTGAATAGTGAATCTGACTAATTTGGATGAAGAGTTACATTTGGTATTGGGTGAGTTTCACTAACCTTAAAGAACTAAATGTGCAGTTTCAGAATCTTTCTGCTCCATGCCGATTCTGGAAATTCAGATACTTATAGTTGTAAGGAATATTTATTAAATAAGACAGGTACACAAGGCTTATGCAGGGAGAATTGAGAGTTTTATCAGTTATCCATGTACAAATAATGTCCAGGCTGACCTATTATAATGTGAAGAATGAGTGTTATCTTTAAATGAAGTGAAGAAACTTCATCTGATAAAGAATATGCCCATCCAAGTGTTGGTGAAACAAAGTTGTCAAATCACATTAAATGTATTCTGACCTTTATTATGTGGGATCAGAAATATAAGAGTTAAATGCTGGCTTCATGTTTAAAGCCTCAAAAGTTTGGGATCAACTTATTTGAAGAACAGCTGTCATCTGTAACATGCAAGTATCAGCACTGCAGGCTCTTCTCATTTACTCATGTTCAAGGTTAGTGAGTTCAAAGGAGACAAGCCTTTCCTGAAGAGGATCCATGTCTCTCAGATCAATTTTCATCAGTGGTCCAGCAGCCATATCATTATAGGCTTTTAGGAAGGCTCTAAAGACCATGTTTTGAATTTTTTCCTCCTGTAATTGTGCTTTACTGACCTTTTGTTAGATTTCATATATAACTATGTGATAAATTTTAATACTCTCTAGGATATTTGCTGTTATTTGTTTTAAAAATGTATTAAATTTCTATGTCACCAAATCCATTCACACACATGGTGCCTTACAAGCAAAAATTTAAAATATCCAACCAGAACACAAAACTATAAACCATAAAACATCCAGGATAAAAATATAAACAAACATCTACAACAATAACTTAAGGTAACACTCATTCATCAAAGGGTCTCCAGAACAATTTGGTCTTCAATGCTTTCCTGAAGGCCATTACAATGGGAGTGAGCCCGAGATGTACAAAAAGACTGTTCCCTAATACCAAAGCCATACAGGAAAGCACTGTCTCCTGAAGTCAGCCCCCCTTATCTCATAGAAGTGCAAAATCCATAAGAGCTTCTCCCATGATGAACATAAAGGACAGGTCAGTTCTGGTTAGAAAAGGCAGTTATTACTCCCAGTGCTCTTTGATTGCATTGTATTTTACTGTTATATTGCATAGGATTTTACTAGACAAGGCACCTTCAGGGAACATTTGACTATGATGGTGATGAATTCCACCCCCCAAAAAAGTAGGAACAAAATGTTTTAGCACTAGGAGACAGACTTTTTAAAAATATACTTTGCTTTGTGAGTACAATACCAGACTCCACAAAGAAAGGGGGGGGAAAAAGCACACAAAAATTCCTATACACTACCCCCGTTTCCTTACCTTGTCAACTATATTTGCCAATTCTCAATAAAGCCAAAGCTAGAGATTTTCCCCCAACAAATGTGGGCATGTGACTTACATGTGTCCCTGTCTGCAATGTGTTAAGTGTGTACACAAGCTTATAAATATTATTGAATGCTAGCGAGAGTTCACACCAAAAGTAAGGCCAAGAGAAAAAAATAATATTAATTGAATACAGATTAAAATTGACTACACAATAAGATACCACATTCCATCTGTGTATATACATATAATCAATGCCCTTACAAAGACTTAACTACGCACAAAGAGAATACATAAATCTGAGCACAGCAAGCATACACTTTCACACGCTTACTCTTAAGTCCCATTGAATTCAATGGCTGTTACTCACAGGAAAGTATGCACAGAATGCTATTACAATGGGAAGGTTTTGTTTAGTGCAGCGTGCTCCATGTATGTTGGGGTAGAAACTGGAGAAGAGATCTTTAGGTACCAAAGTGTTTATTTTTCTTCTTCTGTTTGTAAGAAGGAAACGGGTTGAAAGAGGTTTTTCTCCTGAGCTGCAAGTTCAAAGAAACCCACTCATGTTTATTTTCTATTTAAGCCTCATTAAATTCAGTGATGCTTAGGACCTCCAATCCTGTTCAATCTGCTGGATAGCCTCAGTTTCCTCTTATTCCCCTCTTTGTGTAGGAATGAGTTTCTATCTCTATCGATGGAGACCTTTTATCCAACAACTGAGCATTCTGATTTCTCAGACTTCTCATTCACATAAGACTTCAAAACAGAGCAGATTCACTACAGACATTCACTGTATGCAAGGAAGGTGATAAGGGGAAGCCAAAACCAGTGTGACTCTATATTTCTTGCCTCTTTTTGCCCACCTGCTTTCATTATTTGCAACTCCCATTCATTTACTTCTGTTAACAGCATCTTCCTCTATTCCTATATTCTCAGTAACAGTAGGATAGGCCTAGTAAGCTCACCCCATCCCTTTGAAGTTCCAGCAGCTGCTTATTCCTATCTTCTGCCTCCTTTTCAGCCACTTTCTTTTATTATTTGCATCTCTTGGCCATTTAGTCCCTTTCAACAGCATCTTCTGCTATTATCATATTCTCAGTGAATATAAGATGGCATCCCAACCCCCTTCACAGGTAATTCATTATTCAAGAGAATAACCTCATTTTCTTTTTTGGGTAAATAGTACATAAGAAATAAAACTATCCTGATAGCAGCTGGCATGAATGAAAGAAGCAGGAGTATAGGTTGGTACAGGGTGCTAGGAGTTTGTCAAAAGCATTATTCCATTTTGATGCTATACGTATAAGACGATTTCTCTGCATATTATCGCATAAATAAAATCAAAAAAGAAAGCAGTGCAATTATTGTTTTACACAACTTCAATTAGTTATGTTTTATAAGCAGATGCTTTACATTTTTCATTATTTAAGTATTACTTCAGCAGTAGTTTTAATGAATAAAAATGTATTTAACAGGTGAAAAAATATTCCCAAATGACAATTATTTAAAATCACCTCTCTACCTATCCTATCAGTACATTTTCAAAATAGTATGAACTTCAGCACCACTGCAGTTTCTTGATTTTAAAGCCAGTAATGGCCTATTAGCATAATAGACCTAACTGAACAATATATTTTTTGATATAAGTTCAAATGCTCCTTATAACTTGAGTATTTTTTCCCTCATAAATCTATCCCAAATGGCTAATATTCTTCAAAGTATTTTTTCTATTTTTTTTAGAGATTTCAAGAAACAGTTATTTATTTTTAATGTCTTTTTTAGCTTTTAAGTTTTGATTTAAGATTCCGATAAGGAAATATTAGGCCTCCTAAAAACTTAAGTCAGATTTCTTTCATTCTCCATCCAAATGTACTGAATTTATAATTCATGGTAGTACGAAAATCAAAGAGAGTAACTTTCTACTTAAATGCAGCTTACAATATATTTTTATGATTTCACCTGCTGTCTTCCACAGTCAAGTGTAAACTTTAGCCAAGAAATTTGGATACAGAAATTTAGCATCTTCCTGGTATGAAGTAATTTTCCTTAGATATTCACAGTACCTGTTATTGAAACAGTCTAATAATATAAGAGCATGTTTCTTCATGTAAATCAGAATTAGAAAATTACTGTAACTGCATTATTTAAAATCATTCCTTTGTTATCAGCATCAGTTTTAGACAAAAGCTGAGAACCATTTGTGAGCTGTGGCAGACCCAGGCTGTTCAAAGCAATTGCTGTTCAGCATGAAAGCTGCAATGGAGGTCACAGAACAGGTCAGGAGGAAAGATAGTGTATCGATTTCACACCAGGAATAGAGACAAGTAAGGGCCCACTCTTGCAGTATGTGATGTATTTCACTGCAGTTTAAGGCACATTTCATTCCAATTCAGGAGGGGGTGGGGAGCAAAGGGCGAGCGGATTTCACACAGAATCATGATGAATTCTGAACTTGTGTATTTCAGTAAATACTGCCTTCCTGACATTAAGCATTTCTATATATAACAGAGTGAATATGGCAGAAATTAGACTGTAGCATGTAGCAAACACTGCTCATACTGAAAGATGAGAAATTATTTTACACCACTTTCCAGATACAAGATAAGGCAAAATGCAAAAATAAAAGTTCAAAACTATAGTATCCATGTGAATAATCAGCATATACTAATGCACTATGCAAGTTTGTCTTTATTATGCTGCATACAAATACAGTCAGACTCTCTGAGTTGAGAAGTACTTGAAATGTTTGAGTTAATTTATAAAATTAACGGAAATAACTTACTTAATAATTTCAAAGTAATATTTTATATTTATCAATACTAATCAATACTATCAGAGATGTGATAATATATTGTTAAGAGTTATTAGACCTACCAAATTAATACTGAAACATTTAACGTATATACAATATCTGTATACACAAGGTATTTACTAATAGTAAGCATAGTATTCTGATTAATCGTGATTTCCTGTATTAATTTTTTCTTTTTCTGTGTATCCTTACTTAGGAGAGAACATAAAATAAGACTCCTTAGTTTGAAAGTAAGGATTATCTATTGCAGAAAATCATATTTGGATCCATATTTTGTTCCAAAAAAGCAAGCAATTGGACAAACATAAATTGTGAGGATTTCCAGAGTACTAGAAATTGTCCAGTCTAATACTGTTTATTTGCTTCTACAAATATAATTTATTTTATTTTATTTATCACATTTCTTCACCGCCCATCTCGACAAACGACTCTGGGCGGTTTACAAGCGAATTAAGACAATAAAAGAATTAAAATATAATTAAAACAGATTCATTATAAAAATATAAATATACATAAAACTCTAAAATATAAAATATAAAATACAAGATGGTGAAACCACAGTCTCGATAAAATTTCCCAGGGCCGCATTAAGGTGCCAACCACCCCCATGACAGACTATCCCCCCTCCCACCCCAAGTGAGGTGGCACAGCCAAGTCTTGACCCCCCTTTTGGAAGGCCAGGAGAGTGGGGGCCTGCCTTACCTCTGGGGGTAACTTATTCCAGAGGGTGGGGGCTGTGGCAGAAAAGGCCCTCTTCCTGGACCCTGCCAATCAACAATCTCTCAAAGTCCGTAACATGCCCTCTCTGCCTGACCGGCTGGGACGGGCTGATGTAATGGGGGTGAGGCGGTCCCTCAGGTAACCTGGACCCATGCCATGTAGGGCTTTAAAGGTGATAACCAACACCTTGAATTGGACTCGGAAGCAAACTGGCACCCAATGCAGCTCGTGCAGCAAAGGTGTTATATGTGCCACCTTTGGGGCTCCCAAAACTGCTCACATGGCTGCATTCTGGACCAGCTGAAGCTTCTGGATACTCTTCAAGGGTAGCCCCAGGTAGAGTACGTTGCAATAGTCTATTCGGGAGATGACTACATGCATTTCAGTAAAGTTCCTTAGGCATGGAAGCTGGTTGGGTGACTTTGGGCCAGTCACTGTCTCTCAGCCCAACCCACCTCACAGGGTTGTTGTTGTGGGGAAAATAGGAGGAGGAAGGAGTATTAGGTATGTTCGCCGCCTTGAGTTATTTATAAAAATAATAAAGGTGGGATAAAAATAAATAAATAAATAAATGACTAGGGCATGAGTGACTGACTGGAGGGCCTCCTGATCCAGGAAGGGGCGTAGCTGGCACACAACACGAAGTTGGGCAAAAACTCCCTGGCCACGGCTGTCACCTGCTCTTTGAGCAGGAGCCATGAGTCCAGGAGAACCCCCAGGTTCTGCATAATATCAAACTATACTCATTAACACTGCATGCATGTGAGGAAAGGAAGAAATACAAAAGTTTTTCTTCTAGTGACAAACCATGATTTGACATTCAACTTTGTACAATTTAAGGATAGAGCTATGCAATACACATTTCTAATCAGCAAGATTTAAAGTAAAGCTACTTAATCCTTGATTCCCATTTTCTTTTTTTCTCCTTTCAGAACTCCTTTAAATTCAAAACCTTGTTATTCTCAGAGCATCACAACAGAAGTAGCAAATGATGATACTGCTTTTGTACTAATTTACACAAGACTAATCTGAAAAGGCCTGATCTCACTGACCTTGACTGATGTCAAAAAGCTAATCAGTGTTGGAGCAGTATAATATTTGGGGTAGAGCTACCAGATCTGGGCTATAAAAATTCAGCCTATCTGCTGCCATCTAGCAATTATCTAGAGTTTTGCATGCTGCATCTGGTATCCCTCATTTGGAGACTATCAGGAAATCCCAGGGCTACAGGTTAGACTGGGAAACTGGAAAAAAAATTAGAAGGATGACTATAGCAAACAACTTCCATATGCCTGACAAATGAAGTTCAGTTAAGTGCACAGTAGTAAACTCAGCTTCTATAATGCTTTTACCCAAATACAAAGCACCTTCAGCAACTATTTCACTCTAACAATAATATTTGGAGCAAATAGTGTAAATGTAAACTCTCAGATCTACACAAGATGTTTTTAGATTGATTTAAACAATACAGTTAACAGCTTTAAAATCTGTTTAGTCTGTACTTAATGAGTATCTGCTACAGGCATAACTGCCATTAGTAAGCCTCATTCTTGTGCCTATGTAAAGTTGACAGGTAATTTGGTCCATGCAATTAATGTTATTTTCTCGAGCAACCTGAAAAACAAATGCTCCTTTTATCAAAGCAAGGCAGTGCTTTTATGGTTCTGGATATGCTGCAAAGAGCAAGGTCCTGCATATTATTCACAACTACTATTTTAACTTCTGAAATTACTTCCAGGCAGAGACATACTCTGCTCATTCTAGTTAGCAATATTGCTACCACTGAATAAATAAATAGCTGTGGCTCATCAGGAGTAACCAAGTGATCTCTTTCACTCTGCTTGGGGTATTTCCAAACTACTTACTATATAACATAAGTCCATTTAATTAAGTCCATTTCTCCAGGAGCAGCAGCTGAAATTAAGGTAAGTATGTTTTTCTGATATCCCAGGAATCACCAAGCACTGAGACACTCATTCTTTTAGTTTGAGAGATAACAGAATCTATCTATCTATCTATCTATCTATCTATCTATCTATCTATCTATCTATCTATCTTTATTTATTTATTTATTTCATGTCCAGATCAAACTTTACTCTGCCAAAATGTAGCCACCGCCACAGCTTTGTCATTAGCTTGCTGTAGGTCGTCGACAGTACAACGCTCCGACAGTAATTTGTTGAAATAATACAATCGGGCGTACCCTGGAAACAGTGAATTGAACCGGCTAATCTTTCTAACACCAGATCAAACCACAGCTAACAGAATCTTTAAAATGCAGGCACAAAAAATACAGTTTACGTGTTAAAATTGTCTTTAAAATAAAATAAATCCACCATATCAATCTGTCTTCAGTTAAGGGAAAAAAATAAAGTTTCCTAAGGGTAAACCTGACAAGTCTTAGAAAAATTGTTCTAAAGCAATACTATAGTTTAGCAGGTGAAATGTTCTCCTCCCAAAGTTGATGGTGCAGACATCTCTCTCCTAAAGAGATGAAGACATTCTATTCCCAAATCTACAGGAAGCTCTAGAAAAGCCACCAGCTGGCTAAAATAGAGCTATGCCTAGGATGACCATATTTCCTTGAGACAAAAACGGGACAAGAGGAACCGACAGCCAGAAGTAGCTGGAGTGGCGCGAAAGAGCCAGAGCAGCTGATTGGAGGAAACCCGGACGAGGAATCGCCTCCGCCTATCAGCGCGTGGCAAAGGAGGTGGGAGAGGCGGGCCGAGCAGCGTGATAGGCGGAGGCAATTCCTCTTCCGGGTTCCCTCTAATCAACTGCTCTGGCTCTTTCGTGCTGCTCCAGCTACTTCTGGCTTTTGGTTCCGTCAGTGGCAGCGGGTGGAACTGGCACGGAGTTCAGCCTAGAGGCAGTGGCGTGGCTCGGATCCGGCAGCAAGGACAAGGCGAGACAGGGCATGGAACTGGCTTCTGTGGCAGCGGCAAGTACTGCCGTGGAACTAGGACTGGAGGCAGCAGCACGGCTCGAATCAGTCCAGGACGTCCACGTGGCAGGAGAGTGGCAATCTTCAGGAGGCGCAGGTGGCGGATAGGATCGGTTGTCTCCGGCAACTCCTACCGGCTGCGCTGGCCCTTTTATTCTTTGAATTTCGCACCATTTGTGCATGCTGGCCAATCGGGCTTCGCGCTGCTCAGCCCGCCTCTCTGCTCTCCTTTGCTCTGCCGTGCGCTGATAGGTGGGAGGGCTTCTTCTTCTGGGCTGCCTATCAGCAGCTCTGGCTCGGGTCCTCGAGCACCCTGCCCGCCTCTTCCTGTGGTCAGCTCATCTTCCTCTCCTTCCAACTCCAATTCTGGCACGGCGACGGGGGCAGGTACGTGCCTGGCAGGCTCGTACCTGACATGCTGACAGGTTTTTTAAAAAACGGGACAAAATTCAGTTTTATATTAAAACGACAGGACGGGACGGAAATGTTAAAAAAACAGGACTGTCCCGTTCAAAATGGGACATATTGTCAGCCTAGCTATGCCCCCAAATTCTAGCATAGGAGCACATGTTTTTTCTTTTTCTGTTTTCAGGACTACAGGCTGCAGACAATGTAACACAAGGGATCTTAATTGTAAACCTCCCCAGCATGTATCTTTGTTTTTTAATCCATTAATAGTTCTGTTATGCCTATTAACATAAAAGCTGTGGAAAATCTTGCTACTGCTATTCAGGGGACAGCATATTTTGGTGGGCCCCCGAGATTGCTAAAAAAAGGGGGGGGCACTATCTTGATAAAATGTAAAACACTTAGCAGGAGACTATTTTATTCATTTCAGCGTTTCCGACAGCTACTTGTATGATTCCCAGTGGTTAGTAATAATTTGCTTCAGCTGACTATGGCTGAAGACAGCTCCTTTTTCTGTTAAGCAGTCAATATGGCACAAATGACTAAGGTCAGAATGTCAAAATGAGATGAACTAGTAATTTTACGGACTTCCTTAGAAGTCTCATTTATTTTAAAAACTTACTTGAATGTTTAATTTATTTAACTTTTAGATTTAGCACTTTATGGCCTAATAATTCATTATTATTATTATTATTATTATTATTATTATTATTATTATTATTTTATACCACCAAATCAGAAAGACTCAAGGTGGCTTACATTAAAAACTCAATAAAAACAAAATGCTAAAGGTACAAAAATTAAATGACACTGTAGGAACTACATCAGATATCCCTCATCAGTCATCACAAAAGTGAAGGTTTGTGTCTTATTTAGCAATTGTCCACAGCATGTACACCTGCCTTATTGTGAATACTCAAATATAGCCATATATTTATTTCTGTGTGCTCAAATGTAAGGCAAACTATTCAGAATATCTCTAACTAGAAATTCTCTGTGAAGCATGAGTCAACTAATAATTTAAAATCAAGGATCTATATGCATCAAGAATTATTTTAATTACCTTTTCTTGCTTTACTGATTCACATTTTAAATGTTTTCTTAATCAACATTTAACAGGTTCATAAAGACGATATTTAGAAAATGGAAAGCAGCTTACTTTATACCTTTTGAAATATAACTTGCATATAAAATTATATCTGAAAAATCACCGCCTGAAAATTTGTATTTTCTGCAGAGAACTAGCAAGAACTCCATGTCCTTAAAATGCTGCCATTTTCAGAGAAAATTAATAAACTGCTATTTATTTTCTCTGATTATCTATTTTCTTCTATATTGCTCCCACAATCATGCTAGCTGAGAATTCTGATAGTCCCAATGCATTATTCAGCAACAGGCTGAAGAAAACAGTCACATGGGACAGAAGATTGTTTAAGGCCCAGAGAACAGTGCCTGTAATGCTCAGGCAGCAATTGCAGGACTTGGCAATGCTGCAAGGAGAAAGGAAGAGGTAAGTAGCCAACAAGAAACAGGTCCAGGTAAAGGTACTGTACATGCAAGGCCAAAGATGAAGAAATCCATTTGTTCAGCATTTTAACAGGAAAGTAATCATTATGTACTTCCTAATGCTGTACTCTAGAACACTAACTCTGCACTTTTTTTCCATTCTTAGTATCACATAGCCTTGGTTTGTTTTTGGAACTGTTAAAAATATCCTCCTAATGCCTTACTTATCTACATTCACAGGTGCTCCTCCTAGAGCAGATATTTCCAAACTGTGTGTCGGGACACGTTAGTGTGTCGGCTGCAGTGTCTGCGTGTGTCACGGCTGCTGCTGCCTCCAAGCTCTGCCAGGATTCCACTTAGGTCCTAGTGCCTGCCTTGTGCCTTGCTGCCTCCAAACCTGCTGCGATTCTGCGCAGGTCCTAGTGCCTGCCTTGTGCCTTGCTACCTCCAAACCTGCTGCGATTCCACACAGGTCCTAGTGCCTGCCTTGTGCCCTGCTGTAAGAGTGTGTCGTGAAATGATGCATGTCTAAAAAGTGTGTCACCAACACGAAAAGTTTGGAAAGCTCTGTCCTAGAGGATAAGGAGTCTTGCCAGGTTTGCAAAGTTTATCCAAAGCTTTGCTAATTTTGATCTAATTTTTTAACCCACTACCTCACTGTCTTTTAATCAATTAAATTAGTAAAACTAAATATATTTTCTCAGTAATATGTACAGATGTTTCTTCCTAATACAATTTGTAGGGCTTACTTCCAAGTAAGAAAGGTGCCCAGAGACACTCACTTCCAATGAATAGTTATTCAGTAAAGACTGAGATCAGCAAAACTTAACAACTATATACTCGCATATAAGCCCATCCACAGATAAGCCAACCCTCAAATATTTAACCAAAATACCATGAAAAAATGTGCCACCTGCGGACAAGCCAACCAACATTTTTCATGGTAATTTGGTTAAAAATTCAAGAGTTGGCTTATCTGCAGATGGGGTTATACATAAGTATATACAGGAAATATGGGTACTTTTTAAAAGTATTACTGTATATACTCGTGGATAAGGCCATTTGGAGATGAGCCAAACCCAATTTTAAAAAATTATTGGCTTAGAGCCAGTTTGGTCTAGTGGTTAAGGCAATGGGCTAGAAACCAGGAGACTGAGAGTTCTAGTCCTGCCTTAGGCATGAAAGCTGGCTGGGTGACCTTGGGCCAGTCACTCTCTCTCAGGCAAACTCACCTCACAGGGTTGTTGTGGGGAAAATAGGAGGAGGAAGGAGTATTAGGTATGTTCATCGCCTTGAGTTATTTATAAAAAATAATAAAGGCGGGATAAAAATAAATTGTTGTTGTTCAGTCATTTAGTCATGTCTGACTCTTCGTGACCTCATGGACCATAGGACGCCAGGCCTTCCTGTCCTCCACTGTCTCCCGGAGTTTACTCAAATTCATGTTCATTACATTGATGATGCTATATATTAAAAATAAATAAATAAATATAAATACATACAATATTTGAGCTATATCAAGTCTTCCCTCAGTCTTCTCTTATTTCTCAAAACTCTTTTGGTGCAGTGGGAAGAAGGCTAAGCAGTATGTTATCTATAAATTGTTTTTTATAAATTCTTTTGATCAGTATAAGAATTAAACACAGGCATCGGGGCAAGTGACAAAATGTGAATTTTGACATCACAACTCAAAAACTTATATACTTGTGTCTTTTGGAGGGGGTCATCTTAGTTTCCAGCAGATACAGTATGTGTGCTCACATCACAACTGTCTATAATCTTTCATCAGAACACAGGCTGTCTCTTCAAAGAGGTAAGTTTCTGGGAAAAGGTAACAATGTTCTAGGGTCTGCATTGGCTCATTACCTAGGTACTAATCAAAATACTGGTTTTAATTTTAAAAGCCTATAATAATTTTTGTCTCATATCCTTCAGAGACATTTTTTTCATTTGCGAACAATTTTAAGAATAAAGACTGCCAACAACCTGTCAACTTATCAAACATTTTCCTTATTTTTTGCATTTCCTATACAATTCCTATTTATACTAACCTCTACACCCATGTTAGCATTGGCAACATGAATCTGGAATAACCAGGCTACATTTGGTGGTGGATTCAGAACTGAAAAACTAAAGTGGTAGCCAATGTAAGAGTTAGAGTATTCTTTCTGTCACCAACACCAACACCCTGCCTGCCCCACTATAACAAGGTTTAAGCCTCTATTCTGTAATTGTTAACAAGGGGAATATTTATGCTATCCCAAGTGCTCTTAATAAAATGGTTTTCTCTGCCTTCCAATACCAGTACCAGGAGGAGGAAGGAGAAGAAAATGGGTTCTATATTCTTGTTGAATATTGTTCTATATAAAATTCTATATTTTCTTGTTGAAGAAGAAAATGGGTTCTATATTCAATTATTACCATCTACTACAGGAGGGAAGATGTTCTTTAATTGAAAGGGGAGGTTGTATCTGTTGGTATTTATGTGTTGGTTTTGTTAGGTTTATATGTATTTTATATGTTTACACTGTTAGCCACCTAGAGCTTTTGAGAATGGGCAGCATATAAGTAAGATATATGCCACTGAAGTAGGCATTGGCAGTGGACTGGATTATCCCTCATTCTGCGGCTCAAATCTGCTTCACAAAAACTAATTAATTGTACCATATTATTCTTAAATAATGTTGTTTTTAATCACCAGGTATATAGCAAGTTTAATTGCTGTGCATAAGTTAGCACTTCTATTGACGGACTAAATAATCCTCTGTAAACTTCACAGTAAATAATCATTGTATCAGAAATCATTTTATCATTGAGGGTGTAACACAGACTTATTATTTTTTATCTTATTTACTAAAAAAGCAATTCAGATAAAAATAAAGCAAGAGAGACACCAGTATGGCTCACCCAATATTTAAAAATGATATGGCTAACAATTCTGGGTGAATACTTTGTATATTCTTAGAGATTATTTATTAGGACATTTCAAAGAAAATGTCAGTTTGCCTGCAAATGCATTACCAAAAACAAAGAAGGCATAAGCAATGCGATTATTTCTTTAAAGCCTTATATATGTACTCTTGACAGTCAAGTTAATCAAAAATTTTCTCATTTTATATCTTAAGTAAATTTTAAATGCAGTCTACTGCTTGACATGAGTTCAGCAGCAAGTAGAAACTTCCCAGGTTGACGTGCTGGGGCAGAAGAAGGTCACTTTTTAAAGCACATACTCTCTTGGGAGGAAAACCTGGAAGGATGCTGTTTGAGCAGCAATTTATACGCAGCACAGTAAGTCATTAGATGACAGTCAACATTGCAGGCCTTTGCCACAAGTCTACGCCGTGATCCTGTTTCTGCAGCTGTGAGTAGTTATCATGCAGGAAAATAGTTCTGAAAGCCTAAAAGGTCAAAGGAAATGCTCAGAAAAGAATACTTTCCCGAATGTTAAAAGGATAACACAACTTTTCAATTTGTTAGGAAAAAACAGTGCTACAAAACAATGTAAGAAAACACTAAGTAGGGGCTATTACAAGACACTTGGCATGAAAGGGCTGAAGCGATCATAATGAAAACGGAGTAAAACAGTTCTGGTGCCTTGAGAAAACACAGGGTTCTTCATAGTCAAGAACATGTAGGATATTGGGAGTTTTCTTCCAAGTGAAATAAATTAAGTAGCTCGCTCTCATCCACATAATCCACCAAATTAATTCACTGAAATGCTTCTTTCACAATTGTTATTTTACCTAATATGGACATAACCTAATCTGAATGGGTAGTGCTGAGCTGAAATTTAAAATGTTTTCCCAAGTATGCAAAATTAAAACTTCTAAAAGCTGATATATCTCAGTCTTAACACATTTCCCAGCATACTTTGGCATCGTGGCTCAAGAATGAATGGGTCTTAAAATGAATCACTATTGCTAGATTGGTCCATATTCAGAACCCTACAGCAGGTTCCCTATACATGTGAGACTCCATTTTCTTCAACAGAGAAAGTACACATTAATAAACCCAGGATGTGAATCTTCAGCTCAGAACAGACATGAAAAATTTCTGAAGTTAGCAAAGGATAAGAAATTACTGCTTATCTAAGCAGTCTCTGAGAAAACGGCAGGCACCAGGAGTTGAGCATTGCTCAAGGGCATCTTTACTTGTAAGACTATTTAGAAATCTTATGGGTGAGATTAAAATTTGACCACAGATTTCCTCATCCATGGTTTACACTTATAACCAATGAGCATTATATACTGTACATCAGAAAAAATCTATCCTAGCCAGACACATACTTTGTTTCATATCAATGTTGTATAATCAATCTGAAAACCGACATAGATTTTTTTATTCTCTGTGTACACTTACACATAGGAGACCCAGTGTGGTTAAGGTGCTGGACTGGGAGCAGGGAGACCCAGACTGTAGTCCTCCCTTAGGCATGGAAGCCACCTGGGTGATCTTGGGCCAGTCAGTCCCTCTCGGCCCAAATCATTGTCAGTGTCTGCAACAAGCTAGCCATCTTCTCAAATGGCAGGTGCCATTCTGTGATTTGCACAAAGGTATGGACATTACATACACACACACACACACACACACACACACTTTTTAAAAAGGCTGAAGTCTTGCAAGATCTTCAAATCTTTGTGCTACACATTCTAAGAATCTGGCTGTTCCAGCTGAGCAGTAAAGTGAGCAACTTTCTAAAATTCTCTTCTCCAACCCCCCTCAATAGTACCTGCTTGATTATGACCCACAATCCGTTTTTCAAATGATGCTATCTTTAACAAGAAATTACCTTGACATTAATAATTTTCAGAGGAGGATTCAAAAAACCTCACGCACCACAAAGAGACAGGTTATACACACGGGCCTTGGAAAGGCACGATTTTGAGGTTTTATGTAGTGTGCCACTGAGAAAGGCTACCCAGGGAAACTCAAGGGTTGAATGACTTTATTAACATTCCACATTTCACTGCATCTAACTACTATAAATGAGGGGCGTGGTGGCTCAGCGGGTAAGACGCCAGGCTTGTCGATCGGAAGATCGCAAGTTCAGAGGTTTGAATCCCTAGCCCTGCATGCGGAGTGAGCTCCCGCACTCGCCCCAGCTCTTGCCAACCTAGCAATTTGAAAGCATGCAAATGCAAGTAGATTAATAGGTACCACTTCGGTGGGTAAGTAACAGCGTTCCGCACGCGTCATGCGGCCACATGACCATGGAAGCATCTTCGGACAATGCTGGCTCTTCGGCTAACAAACGGAGATGAGCACCGGCCCCTAGAGTTGGACATGAGTGCACAAATGTGCGGGGGGAACCTTTACCTTTACTTTTAACTACTATAAATGGCCAACAGTAATGCATATGTTCCATTTTGTATATTTGTTTGCTAATGCTCACCTACAATAATCAAACTGGAAGCCTTTACTTTAAAAATTCTCAAGCTAATATTTTATAGATATGAGTGCCAAAACGAACAAATAGGGATGTTCCATACATACACACAACAGCCATATATCAACAGCATATATACAGATAACACTTTAAATTCTTTTCAGGCTTGACTTTCTATTGAGTTCTAAGCAGCTGTTTGCATATGTGTAACTTGTTGTCCAGAATGACAGCTGTATTTTCGCCTGTTTTGACATTGAGTCTGATTTGGGTGAATAGCTCATATCCATTAAAGTGCTTTTACAACACTGAATGACTGCCAGAATACTTCCTGATCAATTTTAAAAGCCAGCTAGCTGTCATCATCTAATCGCAACAGCAGAAAACAAATCTCTGGGGAATAAAACAGGATTTTAAAGCATTTTTAAAAGCATGGTATTAATTTTGAAACCTACAGGTTATTTAAATAAGAATCCAAAGCTGCTGCAGGCATATCGATGTAAAAAGCAATGCTTTCAGCATTTTGAAAAATCGAAATACTTTTTTAATATGCAAGCATTCTGCACTATTTTTACTATTTACCACTTTAAAAGCAAATTTCAACTCATACCGTCTCCACAGAATATTAGTATGTTCCCCATTAAATTCAGTTCTGTAAAACTTTTGATTGAAAAGATCCCCAGATTCACATACAGTAATGGAAAATGTAACAGAAACATACATGGTGCTGTCACTGTGCACTCATTGTATCTTACTAATGTGAAGCTAAAAAAAAGAAGACAATGACATAATTCTAGCATGTTTATATCCCCATTCCTTGAAAATACTAATCAATGAAGTAAAACAGGAGGCAGAATTCACTAGTACAATTTTTTCAACTAATTATTATCAGGGAAATACAGGCTTGAGATACCCACATATCTTCAGTAACATGTGAGTATAGTAACACATCACTTAATCTCTCCATATTACTTTGAGATATGGCTGATTTCAACTTGCAAATATAAGTGTAGCTTCATCTTCTGAATTATTATAGCACAGGAAGTGGAAGAGACAGTATACTTGAACTGAATACTTCTTTGTTCCAAGTTTGTTTATTCCATGAAGAATATATAAGCTAGTAACTTTAGGGGTCGTGGTGGCTCAGCGGGTAAGACACCAGGCTTGTTGATCGGAAGATCGCAAGTTCGGAGGTTCAAATCCCTAGCCCCGCGTGCGGAGTGAGCTCCCGCACTTGCCCCAGCTCTTGCCAACCTAGCAATTCGAAAGCATGCAAATGCAAGTAGATGAATAGGTACCACTTCGGTGGGAAGGTAACAGCGTTCCGCGCGTCATGCTGGCCACATGACCGCGGAAGCGTCTTCGGACAACGCTGGCTCTTCGGCTAACAAACGGAGATGAGCACCGGCCCCTAGAGTCGGACACGACTGCACAAATGTGCGGGGGGAACCTTTACCTTTTTAACTTTCCCCCCCCTAAATGTTACATTAAAAGTCACCCATCCTTTGGGGGAATTCTTGATTAATGATTTTGTCTGTTTTAAAGTTACGGTTAACAGACATCTTTAAATGAATGAATTTAATAGTGTGGTTATTTCATCTAGGTTATCTGCTTCTACAAATAAATTCTATAACCATTTTAAAAATTATTCTAGATTTCCTTGATAGACTTTTGTACAAAGTTAACAGTCTTAAACTAAAACTAGTCTAAAACTAAAAAAAGACCTTTTCTTTTGGTAAAGCATTTTGATTAAATAGAAGCTCTATGATTACATCATTTTACCCTTCCACTACCTGTTGATCTTAAAATATGTTGGTACTACAATTTCCAGACTTCTCAGCCAACATGGTGAAAGAGTTCTCTGGTACCATAGTCAACAATTCTGGGAGTTACCTATATCAAACAGAACAAGTTAACAATAACAGCATTACAGGAGTGAATCACTGAGAAATTACAGTGCTTCTCAGGTATTGAGAGAGACAATTTCAGAAACAGAAAAAGAGGCCCACCTAGATAGCATGAAAAACTAAGATCCTTTACATATCATAGATGATTAGTTTCCAAATGTACTCTAGCACTTAGACTGGGTAAAATGGAATTATTAAACTCCATCCCTCCAAGCTCGTTTTATTTACATACCACAAAGTGGCCGCCAATATTCTCCACTACACGCTCACTTAAGACCTAGTTAATATAGCTGAAAAATTCAGTAAAGAAGTGTTGTTGACTATCTTCTTAGCTGGAGCCACTTAGGAAAATGCCTCTTGATGTGATAGCTACATTAACTACTAAGAAACTTAATTAGGAATGGAGGCAGGGAGGGAAAGGATATAATTTCTGTAATTTGAAATAAAATTTTATAAAGTCCCTTTTTCTCTCAAAGTCCCTACTTACCAGAAATGAAATCGAACCACCATTATCTTAGTGAAAATGCATTGAACCTTTATTTATCTCTTATAACCATCTTTTTTCTCAAGCGTGTATTCAAAATGAGTAGAGCAGGCAAAGACCATTCTAGTGTCCTTTCATACCTCAAGTAAAAAGGTAAAGGTACCCCCCGCACATTTGTGCAGTCGTGTCCGACTCTAGGGGCCGGTGCTCATCTCCGTTTGTTAGCCGAAGAGCCAGCGTTGTCCGAAGACGCTTCCACGGTCATGTGGCCGGCATGATGCGCGTGGAACGCTGTTACCTTCCCACCGAAGTGGTACCTATTCATCTACTTGCATTTGCATGCTTTCGAATTGCTAGGTTGGCAAGAGCTGGAGCTAGTGCGGGAGCTCACTCCGCACGCAGGGCTAGGGATTCGAACCTCCGAACTTGCAATCTTCCGATCGACAAGCCTGGCGTCTTACCCGCTGAGCCACCACGCCCCTTTTTTCATACCTCAAACAAAACAAAAAAAGTCCAAGAATGTAAAAAACATGACACAGCCTTTCATCCTTTCAAGGTGAAATGTACTCCACTTTTAGGGCTCATATCCTTACAGTTCCATTTACCTCCGCACAAATATGCCTTGCTGTTTTTAAGAGGAAGTCCCCATGATGGGGCCTAGCCCACTACAAAGGCAACCTAAAATTGTCTTTAGTTGAACATCAGTCATGTTTTTCTGCTTTGCTTAAAACAAGTCTTGTCATAAAACTCTACCATGCCTCAGTAATGAGGCCAGCAATGATGAAAAGCCAAGAGCTGCTCAGCTATTATTAACTGCTTAAGTCTTTGAGTTGTGTGCATACTTCAACCCCTACCATTCTTCTCTATAGCCATTCTGATTTGGTCTGTGAGAGAGACTAGACCTCTGTATTGTGTAGCCTTTATGTCAGAGCTTTCCAAACTGTGTGTGGCGACACAAAAGTGTGTCGCCACACCACCCGGAAGCGGCGGCGCGCGCGTGCACGGGGGCTGCCATGCACGCGCACGCCGCTGCACGCCCCCTGCGCCGCCACATGCCCCCCGCGCCGCCGCCGTGTGCGTGCGCCGCCGCATGCCCCCCCGCGCCGCCATGCGCGCACGCCGCCGCACGGCCCCCTGCGACGTCGCCGTGCGCGCGCATGTCGCCGCCGCTGCCGCCGCCGCTGGGTGTGTCGCCAGCGGCGGCACTTTGGAAAGCCCTGCTTTATGTTGTTGTTTTTGATATGACAGTATCAATGTTTTGATGCTTCCCTCCCCCCAAAAATACTGACTGGTCAGTGGGGGTTAGGAGAGATGCTGGAAGTAGTAAGGAGGTCTGTTGATCTGTTTCCAAGCTCATGACTAACAGATCAAGGATTTTTTTTTAACACATGAATCTCTCAATCTCCAGAATACTAACTTAACAAAAATGGGAATATCAATCTTCTGTCTTCTTGCTAGTCAGTGCCGTATATGTCCGTTTTGGCTCGGGCTAAAAGAGAAACTAGATACCTGAGTTGAACAGAGTAGACCCATCAGCTTGTTTAGTTTTTGTTCTGCCACTAGAATATCATTTTCTTAGGAGATTGATAATACTATAGTCCTATGGAAAAAAGAAAAAAGCCTGGCTGGCATGTCACTGACACATTTGAGGGGAGAGGAATAAAGCAGGAAGGAACTCTATTGGTCCCTATGCAGATTCCATCTTAGCTAATATGAGTTTTTTGCTTTGTTTTCCCCCATAGGAGTAACAATCTTCCTGTGAGGCTTAAAAAAAAACCCACGGTGGACTGGTTGGTATGGCATAATGATCAGAGCAGAATGAAGCAAGAGGGAACTGTTGATTTGTATTTGAGCTCTGTGCCAACCAATATATGGGGTGGGGGAGAGTGTTTCTTTATTTTGTTTTATGTCAACACACAATTGATTAGCTGGCAGAACAAGTTTGAAGGAAGGTCCAGAGTACCCAAACACCACCCTGTCATTTGCCATGGAGAACTGATGGTTGTTTTTTCCACCAGCTGGGTGGGAAGAGAAAGGAAAAGTGAGAAATCCAGCCAACTCTGACTTGAAACTATCCCACATAAAATCTGTAAGGACAGCCCAGAACCACTCCCTAGACTTCTGGCTGAGGCACAGGAAAGCTCAGTCATGGAAACAAGGAAAATTATGTTGAAGTATTTTTCTGCCAACTCAAGAATGGGAGGAAGGCATGTTGACATGGCCATGAAGAACTGCCTTAGGACAGTGTATCTCTCCCAACACCTATTAGCTCAGGAGTTCATTTCAACAACAAATGCGACAATCTCTATAATGCATTGCATGAAGGCTACACTTTCCCCCTCGCATATGAAGAAGAGAATGAGATGGTCCCAGGTCACCTAACGGCAGCCAACCCTCAATTAGCTATTTAACTTTCACTTGCCCATTCAGCTAGTGGCGATGCAAAAAAATTAGGGTTGAAAAAGCATCCAAACAAAAGAGAAGGAATACACTGAAACAATAATGAAGATGGAAGAACAATGCAATCATTAACAGCATTGGAATAATCAGGGAAAAAGAGGACATGAAAGGAAGGATGAACATGTGAAGTTGATCTTGGTGTAATAAGGATCTAGTGTTAACCTGGAGTTTTTGCAGTAAAGAACATAGTATGTATATTTTTTAAATATATGTTTTCCCCAAAAATGAAGGGTGCAGGACCTATACCTGTTTTGGCAGTGTCCAAAGTCTTTAAAGCAGGGCTTTCCAAACTGTGTGTCGCGACACACTACTGTGTCGCCTGGGGGCCCCAAGTGTGTCACGCGACAACCCGTAAGCACTGATGGCGCTTACGGGTTCCAGGACGACGCTGCCACCACAGGGCGCAAAAACCCAAACCCCTGGCGGCGGCGGCAACCCGAAGCACCGCTGCTGGTGCTTCTGGGGTTTTGCGTGCCATGGCGGCAACCCGGAAGCGCCACCGCCGGCGCTTCCGGGTTTTTCCATGCCAGCCGTTGGTGTGTCGCCAACGGCAAAAGTTTGGAAAGCCCTGCTTTAAAGATTGCAGTATAATCTGGCAGCAAAGTACCAAAGGTTGTTTGCCTAGTTTCTAGCCAATTATCAGTTTGAGGCTAAATAACATGGTATAGTAAGTCTCTGATAAAGTATAAAAATAAATCTCTCCTATAAAAATAAAAACATCCCCATCCATTCCTCTAAGGGAAAAAAATTACAAACATATTCTCAAACCCTCCAATGACTTTTTGTTACTGTTGTATCCCTGTTTAACACTCAGCTGATTTTTTGAAAAATGTGCATTAGATTCAAAAAAGGAGTTTTTCTCTGCCCTAGGTATAAAACATCCTAACCTCACTTTATTCTAATATTTTTAATTGGAATGAACCTTATCGGTAAAGAAATTAAGTTTATGCATAGCACAAACAAAAATAAACACAAATAAAGTAATCCCTAGAGTTTATATATTCTAGACACCCTCCTGATGTATTCAGGGGGTGGCAGGAGAATAATGGAACTTGTAGTCCTAACATGTTTCATTTTTTTAGATTGTAACTGAAACTTTTCTTTCTTGTAAATTTCTTAGGCCAGTTCTGATTTAACTAAGAAAAAAGTCTGATTTCTTTGCCAGGAACAGCATCCAAATCTTAATTCTGTCTGGCTTTTGACTTTATAGCAGTTCGTACTGGGATACTGCTGATAGCCACACAATTAGAGTTAGCTATATTAAAATCTCTTATGTGTTATTTTCCAAATTCACTTTCCCCAAACAGCTTGAAACTACAAACAGGCCAATGCTTACAAAAATAATGCAATGTGGTTGGTCTGTTCTACTCAAAGCAAATATTGATTTAAGTCTTGGGAAGCTACAAAAAGGTTTATATCAATTACAAAGTAAATCAGAGTCCTGATATAATTTACCTAATAATCCTTAGGATCCAAATAATGTAATGGGTCTTCATTTATCTGAACTTTTAAAGACTGTGTACATTTTCAAAGAAATAGGATGCAAAGGAAAGCACGACTAATCCTTTGAAGATCTGAAACCATTCTAATTCTAAGAATTCTAATTCTAGAATGTAATGTGTGTTGTAACTGGCCTATGAGACCTAGGCAGCCAATGTCTGGAAAGCCAACAGATGGAAGCAAAATGGTAATGGGTTCTGTATCCCTTTCTTGTCACCTAGTGGACATCTAGATTTTTGCAGCCCAAAACTGGAAGTGTAGTTTTAATACACCACAAAAGAGTTTTAAAAGCCTTTAATGACAACAATATGATGAGGGAAGGGTTCTCTTTTATGTTCTCTATTTATTCAAACACAGAATTATTTGGCAACAGTGATAAGGCAGCAAGAATACAATGACTTTCCTTTAATCACTCATTAAAATTCTGATTGCCTGTGGAGGGAGACGTGCAGTTATGGTCAAACACCAAGTCCTATTATGTAGTAACAGCTTGGGCTGTCCTTGGGCTGGGTGGGGTTGAATCACTGCAAAGTAAACAAACGCTTAGGCTCCATAAAGCTCTTAAGTAACTTTTAATTTCACAGCCTTAGAGAAGCTAATATTACAGAGCACAAAAGGTCAGAGATAAAGAGGCCTACCAGGTGCTAGAATAAACATTTATGGTTTATAGAAGAGCAGTGCTTGGCACATCTGAAATTATTTACTCTAATGTACAAGCTGAGAGTGAAATTAATTTCATGCAGCTGTATTGAAAGGACCGTAGGGACATTACTGGCATCAGTAATACTTCTACCTCTGCTATGTGTCTAAGGTAACTTACCAGCTAGTGCACTTATATTAATATAGTAATCTTTAGCATATTTCCACACAGTTCAATAAACTGCCCTACAATTCATCATGGAATCAAAAGTCCTGAGGAAGTAGATCAAATAATCAGGTACATAAACATTCCACTGTTGTACAACTCTCTTCAGAAAGGATTTGATGTTTGTTTGTTTGTTTGTTTGTTTGTTTATTTAATTTGTTGAATCTCTATAACCTCTATAATGTTAATCTGATTAGCACAAGAAACAGGCAGGGCCTTTTCTGTGGGTACTTTCAATGAGTGGCAATCTAGGGCCAGCTACTAGGCCATTACTATATGCTTTTAGGAACACTACAGACTTATTTATTCTTTTAAGCCTTACCCTAAATAGGTTTACTATTATGTTCAAGATTTTAGCTGTAAAGCTTATTTTAAGGCTGTGGTTTAAATTGCTGATGCTATAACTTTTATCTCTTTGTTGTTGTTTATTCGTTCAGTCGCTTCCGACTCTTCGTGACTTCATGGACCAGCCCACACCAGAGCTTCCTGTCAGCCATCGCCATCCCCAGCTCCCCCACGGTCGAGTCCATCACCTCCAGAATATCATCCATCCATCTTACCCTTGGTCGGCCCCTCTTCCTTTTGCCTTCCACTTTCCCTAGCATCAGCATCTTCTCCAGGGTATCCTGACTTCTCATTATGTGGCCAAAGTACTTCAGTTTTGCCTTTAATATCATTCCCTCAAGTGAGCACTGTCACATCTATCCCTGACATAATTATCCTTCCTATACAGATTTTCTATATATTCTTGCCACCTTTTCTTGATCTCTTCTGCTTCTGTTAGGTCCTTGCCATCTTTGTTTTTGAAAAATACCCATTTTTGCCTGGAATTAACCTCCAATGTTTCTAATTTTCTGGAAGAGGTCTCTTGTCCTTCCTTTTCTATTATTTTCTTCCACTTCCGCATGTTGCTTGTTTAAAAATAATTCCTTATCTCTTCTGGCTAACCTCTGGAATTTTGCATTTAATTGGACATATCTCCCCCTATCACTGTTGCCTTTTGCTTTCCTTCTTTCTTACGGCTACTTCCAGTGTCTCAGCAGACAGCCATCTTGCCTTCTTGGTTTTCATTTTCTTTGGGACGTTTTTTGTTGCTGCCTCCTGAACAATGTTGCAAACTTCTGTCCATAGTTCTTCCGGGACCCTATCTATTAAATCTAGCCCCTTAAATCTATTCTTCACCTCCACTGCATATTCATTAGGAATGTTAGTGAGCTCATATCTAACTGATCTCTGGGTCTTCCCTATTCTCTTTAGTCTGATTCCAAATTGTGCAATAAGAAGTTTGTGATCTCAACTACAGTCAGCTGCAGGTCTGTTTATCAGTTTGTTAATTATTCCCTAGTGTGTAGTATATAACATTTATGTATCTTTGGTGCATGCAGTTTCATTTCTGAAAGGAGATTCATTCACTACTGGAAATGTACCTCCCATTTCCTTTCTCCTGATACATTCTGGTCATAGCCCAGAACCTTTGATTTTCCAAATTCTGTTAAGTGTCCTACAATCCCAATACCAATTATTCATCTTGGTCCAAACTTACCACCCACTAATTATATAATTATAATTACTCTGACTTGGTGCAAGACTAACCTGGGACTCATTTTGCTCATAATTACATTTATGATAGATTACCCTGGACTGACTCAGAATCTTCATTTCTTCCCTTAACCTCTTGCTTGTCTATCTACACAGCCTTTTAAAAAGAACTGCCTACTTACCTGTAGCTCTGGTTTGCTGACTGGAAATCTCATAAATTCAGTTATTTATTTTTTAAATTAATTAAATAGATTTCCCAAATTTGCTCAAGGTGGCAATGTAATAATAATAATAATAATAATAATAATAATAATAATAATAATAATTGTTTATTAAACTTGTATGCCACCTGTCTCTCAATGACTCTGGGTGGCTCACATCACATCAAACAAGTAAGATTACAATAAAAAATTACAACAATATTTGTTTATTTCTGAGCTGTTTTTCCTCCCAGAGGATCCCATAGTGATTTATAATAGTACACCAAGGATGTCTTAAATAAAATGAACACAATAGAAAAAAATATCAGGTGGGACCACAAGCAGAGCCATTCCAGCTGAAGTTAATGCATTAGTTTAATGGTGTAGAGCAGTGTTTCTCAACCTTGGCAACTTTAAGGTATGTTGAGAAACACCAGTGTAGAGGGAAGCAATCTTTTACATACCTATATCCTACAGTACTTCAAAGGGATTAACAGGAAATGGGTCAGTGAGGCCAACCTGCCTTTCTCCAGGTAAGGTCATAGCTAGCATACCAGGGGGCTAGCTGAACGTAGGCTCTCCTGGTAGCAAGTCAGAATTAGGAGTATTCCAAGCTATCAACCTGTTCTTTCAAAGAGAATGATATCTCATCCAGTACAAGCCACCTTCTTAATTCCTAGGCCTAAGAATCATTTATCCACAGTACTTCTTTTTTATCTGGATTCAGCTTCAATTTTTTTGGCCCTCATCCATTTCATCCCAGTCTCAAAGTTTTTATAAACACTCATGCAGCCTTTCCTCATTTAGGTGGAAAGGAGAGACAGAGCTGTTGTAAGTATATTAAAGACACTGAACACCAAATCTTTGGTTTGCCATTCCCAGTGACTTCATGTACGTATTGAACAGGAGAGAAGAAGAGGAAGAAAATTATGAGACTCCAAAATTCAACACACTATGGAGCAAACACAAATACTCCATTCTGCTCTCTGCTGGTAACTCTGTAGTACCCAACTCCTTACGGGCTGAGCCATTCCAGTAATATCACATGATCAAAGGCAACTAATATTAAAAAGAAATAATATAATAGCATTTCCTTTTTCCTGATAAATCAGGGCAGTCATGACTATTCCTAGGCTATGCTGAAATGCATGCTGATAATCAGCTTCTTCTGAGAGCACTTACTGTATATCTCTCCAGCACCTTGTTCAAGAAAATAATATTAGTTATAATGCAGTGGCCATGAGTTGGCTGAGAATGCAGCACCCTTACCACTCTGCTTTAGTGGTACATACAGAAGTGTTCATGTTACATCTTTGTTTAAAAGTGTTTTATGATAGCTTTTACTAAAGAAATGTATATGAGAGATTGTATTTATGTGCAAATAAATGTGTCCCTTTATTTTAAGGATATTTTGACTTTTGTGTACTCTCTCCCTGCATGTTTTCAATATCTATCTGCAAAAGCACATCTGCTGTTTTGCAATGGAGATAAAGATCACTGTTGTACATCTCATGAATGTTATTACCCACATGGTTTAACTGTGAATAACTTATATATCTAATTTCATCTTCCATTCCTGATCTAACAGTAATCTACACAAACCTGACGCCTGTGGTTTTGTATTGAGAAAGTACCACCTCTGAAATCATCAACAGCACTGCAGCAATTGCTCTGATCCAATGTCAATATATATTCATTTAGTACTAAGTGAAAATATGAGTCCCACAGACTGTTATTAAGGTAAAAAGGAAAGCTGAATTAAATTACAGAGAATACAATGTTAATATGTATCTCAAGCATTAGCTACAACTAACTATAACCATGGTTTTCCAACAAACGTTTAAGTTGCTTGCTCATGAATGGAAAATATGCTTCTTCTAAATTCAGTTTGTTTACATTCTAGGAGATTGATTCAACCTATAAAGTTAACATGGGATAAGTGAAAACCTCTTAAACACAGAGCATTTTTCATCAGTAAATTCATTCCTCTAAAAGGCAATGTCTTTCATCAGATACACATTTATGACGGTTTCATCACATAAATGAATGAACGAAATGAGCGGGTCTGCTTCATTATAGATCAACAGATTTATCCACTACAATGACAAATATAATGCAGTATTTAAATGCACTATGCTTTTATCACATTCAAAGTAATCAGTTAAGAGGTTTTCATATACATACATGAGATGATCAGAATAAATTACCCTTAACAACATACCCTTCTTAGTTACTTATTATTTATTATGAACTAATACTTATGATGAACTAATGCTTAGAAAAGTTCAATTTAAAAAGTTTAGAGCTTCATTGTATACTTATGCCTGAAAATGCATACTGCATTAAAAAAAAAACAGACTATAGACAATGTACACTGACTTCAATTTAATTTTTCTGAGCAAACTTCACAATAATATTTTGCTTAAAAAATGTAAGTCACCACAGACTTGTTTACAAAATATAAACATACATTCTTTTACAAAATGACAGCATTCCATAAACAGAAGTGTGGAATATATATTATAGCTTGACTAAATACTATTGAATCTATTCCTCAAAACAGCTAACTAGACAGTTTGTAGCAGAAACTATTTGATTCTTTACATAGCAAGTACTAACAAAATATTGTGTGTTACAGCCTCAGAATAATCAAAATTCGAGTTAAAATTCTCAATTAAAATGTACAGTCCCCTCTTTTATTGTTACCTCTTCTCATTCTCCTCATATATATACACTACATACATGTTAAACTGCCTTCTCTTAATATCAAATTTGGTATGAGCCCTTATCAAAATATGGTATCTCAGAAATACCAATCCATTGCCAAAAAAAGCTAATCATTTATTTGATTTCAAAACACTTTGTGTATTACTATCAGTAACAAACTGTATTTAAAAAATCAGGATTGACAAAATCAACAAGGGAGAAAGCAGGTAAAGCAAGAACATGTTGGCTGTGATATTTATTAACTTTTAAAGTTATAGGACATAATTGGATCAAGTGTCTTCTAAGCAGCATCCAACTGCTAAACATGTAAAAACAGAAATCAATTCAAATCCTATTTCTGAATTCTGATATTAAGACAGTTTTCATTATTCCTGGGAAGAATATTTTAGATGTCTAAAAGTCTTTTAGTACCCGATATCCAGATTCCATTATATCTACTTTAGTTATGTTTACACATGTGCCATATGATCTATATAAGAATATCCCATTCTACTGCATTTGTTGGTAATTTTGTATTCTGCCTTATATATACATAATGCATAGTTGGCAAAAATGATCTGATACAGTGGAAAGGAGGAATTGTTAAAATCTGTTAAAGGATCCTAGTTAAACCTCACAGTCCCCCAGGCCAAAATCCTTGGCTATTTAATGTTATTTTAAAAATTGTAAGCTATATTTTACATATATAAAAGGTAAAGGTTCCCCCGCACAGTTGTGTCCGACTCTAGGGGGCGGTGCTCATCTCCATTTTTTAGCCAAAGAGCCAGCTCTGTCCTAAGACACTTCCCCAGTCATGTGGCCGGTATGACGTATGCGGAATGCTGTTAACTTCCCACCGAAGTGGTACCTATTCATCTACTTGCTTTTGCATGCTTTCGAATTGCTAGGTTGGCAAGAGCTGGGGTGAGTGCGGGAGCTCACTCTGTCACACAGCGCTTGGGTCTCGAACCTCCGAACTTGCAATCTTCTGATCGACAAGCCTGGCATCTTAACCGCTGAGCCATCGCACCCCAAGCATTTTACATATATAACCTACCCTAAAAGTACCTAGGAGGTTGATGTAGTGGGCAAGAAAGCAGGAGACCATGAGATCTAGTCCTGCCTAAGGCATGAGGCCAGCTGAGTGACTTTGAGCCAGTCTGTCTCTGTCAGCCCTAGGACGAAGGCGGCAAAGGCAAACTACTTCCGAAAAAAACTGCCACTAAAGCATCTTGGATTTGTTCATGTAGGTGTCAGGAGTCAAGACTTATCTGAGCAAGACGGTTCCTCCCTTTCAGCCGAAGACAGTAGGAACAACTTGAATCTTATCAGATGAATAACTTGAGTATCATTTATTTTATTAGTTCAACAAAAAAGTATTGTTTAGGCATGTGGTAGCGGGCAGGGAGGCAAAATATGGGGCAATTTGATTTGACGAAGATTAATCATTATTTTGTTCCTTTTCCAAGGATTGTTCTCCAGCAAGAATACATGAAAGGACAAATTACAGTAGAGATATTTCACTAGACAGTAGAATAAAAGCTTTTTTAGAACCCTCATTTTAAAATATTACATTAATATGTTAAGTCATGTTACTTGTTGATTTTCTTTTAAGACTGTTTTTCACTTCCAAAGTATCCCCCAAAGGCACACAGATACCCAGTTCCTTCAGATTAAAATATATCTTCATTTTTTTTCCAAAACAGTATCCTAATGAGAAGTTAATGCAAGCCACCAGATCTACTCTTAGTTTTATAACTGCAGCAGATCATAGAGGTTTACTTTTTGGCAAATGTTTGTCGTGCTCTGATAGTATGTTTTTGTTCCTGGATAAAATCCTTGGTAGTGTAAGAGGAAACGCTTGCTCATTTGATTGTTGCTCTAGTTGGCTGGCTAAAGTAGGCACGGTAAATCTTACTAAATGTGTAAGAGTGTAATGAATCACATTTTAAAGGCCAGAATGCCATCTAGACTTAAGTTGGCTGTTGCAAAAATCCATACTGAAAACTCCTTCTTTGTGTACTGTGTCTACTATTTCCAGTCTCCAGTTTCTCATGTTTAGGTAAAATACCGTATGTACCACTATCTTACTTCCAGGGGTTATTGGGTATAATATATCTCTCAGATACATTTCATTCTGGTTTTACACCTGGATTTGGGACTTTATGAAACTCTATAAATGATATATGCTAGAAACCTTGATATCTTATATATATACTGGGAAGTAGATAAGTGGACCAATCTATGATGGTTGCTAGATCTCCCAACGTATCTTTTTGGGCCACCTGGAAAAGACAGGGCCTGGGTGTGGGGCGCTGAGTGTGTGAAGGGTCCTATCTCCTATTTGTACTAACAACCATTGATTGTGACATCTTCCTCAGCTTCTGTGTATTTTAATTTTTGTATTTATAATGGGAATTTGTTTTTAATTTATTTTAAGATTGTTCGCTGCCCAGAGTCCCATACAAATTGAATGAGTGAATGGGTTTGGCTGTCTTACAATTGTTCCCATCTTTCTTTCAGGGTATAAGGAAGTGATATCGGAAAATTCCCATCCAGCATCAAAGTCACTGGTGCACAGGGTTTGATATATCACTGAAGTTCTTTTAATATCCAGGAGTGGATGTATTGTCACTAATATACAAAAGAAAACCGCTGTATTTCATCTTTCACCAGAAATGTGTTAAAGGGTTGGGTAAAGTCTAATAAAATGAAACTTTATTTGTGAAAGAGATTCTCCTGGTAAGAAAGGAGAAGGAACATGGAGAAGAGATTGAATTTATTTTTCCTGGAACAGTTTTGAAAAATCGTGTTTTCCATCTGGGAGTGACCGTATCCAAGTGGTGCTAACAGAAACAACTGCTTTTCATCTGTTTAAATTTTAAAGAAATTTAACACAAATAGGCCAATCTGAATTATATTGCAAAAAATCCTAAATTGAATTAGAAAAACAAATTGTTTTAACCTCAGTTCTTCCTTGTCAATGTATCATATTTCACCACAAATTGTAGATTATCTCACAGAGACAACAAATCAGCAGAATCTGCCTTAATTCTCCATACAGGTTCTTCCACAACATTAAAATGCTGTTGGGTTGTGATTGATGAGCAGCCAAGTTGCAAGGAATGGTTAGAGCAGGGCTTTCCAAAGTTTTCCCGCGGCGACACACCAACCACTGTGTGGATGTATTGTCACTAATATACAAAAGAAAACCGCTGTATTTCATTTTTCACCAGAAATGTGTTAAAGGGTTGGGTAAAGTCTAATAAAATGAAACTTTATTTGTGAAAGAGATTCTCCTGGTAAGAAAGGAGAAGGAACATGGAGAAGAGATTGAATTTATTTTTCAACCACTGTTGGTGTGTTGCCGCAGGAAAACCCGGAAGTGCCGCCATTGCGGCAGCGCGCAAAAACCCGGAAGCGCTGCTGCCGCTTTCAGGTTTTGCGCGCCACCGTTGGTGTGTCGCCGCGGGAAAAGCCGGAAGCACTGGTGATGATCAGCGCTTCCGGGTTGTGTGGCGACACACCAGACTCTGTGTGGCGACACACTTTTGTGTCGCGACACACAGTTTGGAAAGCTCTGAGTTAGAGGAACCATTTCAAAAAATCAGTGTTAAATCTGGAATGAGCTTTACATTTGTGGATGTTGGTAGACTAAATATTCAAATTACTGTGATGGGTTTTCCCACATCATATTTAAAATGAGGACTATCAATTTCTAAGTTCAACAGCTGCCAATGCCTTTGAATAGAAAGATGGTTAGTTACTGTCTGATGGTCCCAGTTCACACTGTGAGTGATGCTAAATATTAAGTTTGAGGAATGTAAAATTTACATGGCAATGCTATTTCCCCAGCATCCTTAATATACAGGTCTGTTTCCACACTCAAATTGCTAGTCCAGAACAACATATTTCAGTTACAGACATCACGACTGAGTGGAATTCGATCGGAACACTGACACTATATTGTCCTGTCCCTAGAAAATGTCTGCTGCCCAGGATCTACAAAGGAAGATTTAAACAATTCTTCCTCTTTCTTCATTTCCCCACACATCTGATGAACAATCTATCCAACAGCATTTTATCCTACCAAAGCAAGAGATAAAGCAGCATGCTTTTTCTGGCAAATTCACTACCCATGTTCTCTGGTAGCTGAGAAACAGTTTGTTTTCAAGGGCTTTTAATTTTTAATCTCAGATCCTGTCTTATGAGAAGACATGACACAGACTAATATCTTTATTAAATATTCTGTAATTTCAATACTCAACTTTTAAATTAACATATTTATATACCTTAAAGTACCTCCTAGCAGGATTCACTTTGGCAAGTATTCACAATACCAAACTTGTTTTCCCCCTTCTGTTATTCTTCCAGCTGAATGTTCTTTCACTATGCTTTTTTGTGTCTTTTTGGAGCTTTAACTCTTCTATTTTTTAAATCCCAATTGGCATTATTTGTTACTGAAATATATCTAATAATGTCATTTAAAACAACACTTCCCCAAGGTGCCATGCAATCCCTGATATCAACTAAGTCACGGAGTTGCCCACAGCTAATCAGATTAAATAGCAGTGAAGCCAAATGAGGCTAAGAATAGTAAAGAATAAAAACCTGTGTCAAGAATCACTAGCAGCCAGAGGAAGAGAGTATTAAAAATGACACAAATGAATGTACTTCTTAATCTAATTCTAAGCAGGATATGCCAAATATCATGCAACTACATAAGATGTTTCGCAAGCGTCTAATAAACTTTCTTCCCTTTTTACCTAATTCTCATTACAATTTCTTCCCTGAATTCTCCCCAAAGTACTTTTGCTACCAAGGATAGTGTTAATGGCTGCAACGAACTATCTATCTACATTCTAAAAAAATTAAAAAATACATTTTGCTTCTGGATACGTTTTCCCTGTTTCTGATTGTGTAATGAGCAATTCTAGCTTTTTATGTGTTTCTGAGTAAATCCAGAGGCTGTCCACCTGTAGAGGGAATAGGGAATGGCCTTGAAGGAAAGCAGGAAGAGCTGCTACCAAAGCAATGATCAGATAAGCATGGCTTGAGCCCATTCCAAGAAATTAATTTGAGTAAACGTCACAGACAGGCTCCTCCCTAATACACACAATGATAAAGAGGGGGGGAGCATATTCAGACTTCCAAGATTCTGTTACTATAGCTGTGACAATAAAAGTAGTTCTAAACCTATATGGCACTGGTTTCTTACTCTCATCTACCTTATAGGGCTGACACCACCTCTTCTTTACTTAACACAGGGCTTTCCAAACTTTTGCGACACACCAACGGCCGGCACACAAAAACCCTGAAGTGCCGCCGGTGTGGCGCGCAAAAACCCAGAAGCGCCGGTGGCGGTGCTTCCGGGTTGCCGCAGCGGCAGCGGCGGCATGCCACCGCTGCCGCTGCAAAAGGGCAGGTTCCAGGGACCCCGAAAATGCCCTCGGTGCTGGCAGGGAGGAGAAAAGCCTTGCCGTGCGCACGCTGCTGGGCCGCTTCCCGGCACACAGCTGATTGGCATGGAGAATTTCCACCCCGCCCCCCCCACGCCAATCAGCTGTGCAGCAGGGAAGCAGCCTGGCAGCACGTGTGCACGCGCGATTTTCGCCTCCCTGCAGGAACCGAGGGCATTTTCATCAGCGCTTCCGGGTTGTCACGCGACACACTTGGGGCCCCCAGGCGACACAGTATTGGAAAGCCCTGACTTAACGTTAAAGAATAGGTAGATAACGTCTGTAGTTCTGAGGGCTGTATTTAGTGCAAGATGGCAGGCCATGGCTGCACATATGCTCATTCATATGCAGAATTTTTTCTCTTCAGCAAACCAGACGTAGCTGATAATGAGAGAGAGTGAAGATTAAAGCTCCAATGTTCCTTCCCCACTTTCATGTGTCCTCCTCATAAAGCTGCACCCATGGCTGATTGTCCTGAAGACCTTATTTCTGCAAAGTCCTGCAATGGCTCCCGCCCTCTGGAACACTCTTCCCCCAGAGGTGAGACAGGCCCCATCGCTCCTGACCTTCCAGAAGAACCTGAAGACTTGGCTCTGCCGTCTCATCTGGGGCGGGGAGTAGTGATTCTTGGGGGGGGGGTGGCACCTTAGAGCTCTCCTCACGGAATTAATCATCTAGGCCACTTGGATTTTACATATATATTTATTTTTATATTTATATTGGTAATTTTGTATTAATATTTTAGCTGTTATTTATACTCATTGTTTTAATCTTCTTATTGTAAACCGTCCAGAGTCCCTCTTTTTGGGGGAGATGGGTGGTGGCAAAATTCAAAAAATAAATAAATAAACAAACCAGAGTTATGTCACAATGCTCTACCTTCTGTCCTGAGAGGGATCTACAGACAGAACAATGTCAAGAGGGGTGGGGTCTGGAAGACAAATGACAAAAGATGTGTCACAATCCTCCCCTTACGAACTTGCGTGTAACATCACAATGCATATTTCATCACTTTGGTTAGGAATGGATGCCTAGAGGTTAATTTCCAGAAAGGCTGCTTCTTGCAATGCCCAGGGAATACAGAACCCACTTGTGGTAAGTAAAGCTGTAAGTTTTTGTATGCTAATTTTTGTTTTGCCTAACTGAGAGAATAGTGAGGACTGGAACTGTTTAGAGTAGCTAGGAAGACATTCTGTTAAACTATTTTTAAACAGAGGCTTGCAGATGGCTTAGTGTCCAATTCTAAATAAACAATTGCATTTTTTTTCTTGTAAGAAAAAAAAGAGATTATCTCTTTCTCTGCTATGTTTCTCATTACAGAAGCTAGAGTGTTAGATTTGGGTCTTGTGGAAGCCAGAGATTTTTTACTGTAGTTGGGGTTGGCAGAGACAGCTTTCCAGAAACTGGCAGTAGCAGTAACAGCTGCAACATTAGTAAGTTATACAGGACAAGCAAATTCAAGGAAAGCAGAGAGGTTGCAGGCACCAATAAAGGGCTACACCCAAAGTTCTGGAGAGCCAATATTGATCTGGGGATGCGTGTCTGTCTATGGTTGCTATACACAGTCTAAGACCTCAGTACCAATGATTTCCATTTAATCAATCTGGCTGTACACTTGGATATCTAAGGCCCTCCATTAGATACTCAACCAAATGGCAGCATTAATAATTTTTGAATTGTGTATTATTGTGTTGCTGATTCTGTAATTGGTCTCAATACCTAGAGTCAGTTTGAATATAGTAGATAACCTGCGTATAAAATATTAAATTAAGCTAGAAATAGGGTCCTCTTTTGGCTAGTCTGTAGCTTGAATCATGTCAACTGGATTTCTATTTTCTCAGTGGAAACATTTCGCTCCTTATCCAAGGAGCTTCTTCAGTCTGAGCAAAGTTAGTAAGGGAATCCTTAAATATGTTTCTAGGTGGCTGTGTGACCTTGCACCTGGGGCTAGGTCATGGTTATTTTGAGATGTTATTTCTAAGTCCCTTTATCATCTTAAGGAGGATCGTTAAGATTACCATGCTGCTGTTGAGCTTGCGAAATGGTCTTAATCTTCCTAGGCACAGAAGACAAAGCAGGAAGGAAAATAGGGGAAATATTGTGCCTGAGGCCCCCACCTCTATTCAAGGAAGGATTTTCCAAGTTGGCATAAATGGATTCCTTGACCCCTCTCTCAAACCACCTATCTTCTCTGTCTAAAATGTGAACATTAATGTCCTCAAATGAGTGTCCTTTTTCCTTTAGATGAAGATAAACTGCTGACTCTGGTCCTGTGGTGTTACTTCTCCTGTGTTGGGCCATCCTCCTGTACAAAGGTTGTTTGGTTTCTCCAATGTAGAGTTCAGAGCACTCCTCACTGCACTGGATTGCATAAACTACATTGCTTTTCTTGTGTTTTGGAGTTTGATCTTTGGGGTGTACAAGCCTCTGTCTCAGTGTGTTGGTGGGCTTGAAATATACAGGTATGTGGTGTTTGCCAAATATCCTTTTTATCTTTTCAGACACGCCAGCCATGTAAGGAATGACCAGGTTCTTCCGTTTACTCTGAGTCTCTAGTCTTTTGGCTAGAGCTTCTTTTCACTAAAATACTCTCCCTAGAAGCAATCACCTGATACTCTCCTCTCTCAGTGTGAGACAAAATCGTTATTATGTTTTGTGCTTTTGTTTTCTGAGTATTGTTTTCTAACAAGCATTTTATGCTGTTGAGATTTCTGTTACTTTAGTGTGTTATTTTGGTCTTTACTGATTGTCATCAATTTCCATAAATTGACTTGGAAATAAAGGCTATGAAGAAGTGAGATGCACTTATATAAAATATAGATGAAAGAGAGAAGTCTTCCATCCTTTTTTCCCCCCTTTAGATATATCTCTTTGCAACCTGGAGTCCCCTCAAAATAAACCTTGAGAAGTGTTAAAACTTCAGAATAATGTTCTGAAGAATGTTTCAGAACTCTGAATAAAACAATTAAAGAAAGAGGAGTAAGACCACCATTATATATGCAGATAGACAAGTACATTCTCCACTGTTTATAAACTAATAAATATGAAGTACCCAAAGGCAGTATCCCACACATTTAGTGTATATGTATATTATATATTATATTTATTTATTTATTTATCTTATTTATACCCCGCCTATCCCCTCCCTAATGGAGGACTCTAGGCGTCTACAACATCATTGCATATATATTTAATTATACATCATATATATTACAGTACCCGCACGATTAGGGAGGGGGTGAGGGAACCGGCTCTTCTTTTCAGGCATCGGAACTACAAGCCCCAGAATGCCTTGCTTCCGGAGCCGGCTGCTGACATCCCGGAAGTTGTTAATTGGGATCCGTCGTCCTCTGCCGCCGTCCTCAGCCACCATCCACGGGCTCCTCCAGATCTTCGTCTTCGGCTCCGAGGCGACTCCCCGACAGGATGCCAGCATAATGCCCCACGTGAGTGGTACCCATTTATCTACTTGCTATTTAGCTTTCGAATCGCTGGGTTGGCAGAGAGCTAGGGCTAGTGACGAGAGCTCACCTCGCCACGCGGATTCGAACTGCCGACCTTATGGTCAGCAGACTAACAGCTCAGCGGTTTAACCTGCTGAGCTACCGCGCCCCGTGGTAATTTAATTATATATTAAATATATGTATTGTTTAATATTAGAACACATAAGCAGTATTATAAACAAAGCATATTTCAATTGCTGACATAATAGGAACAGATTTACTATATAGACATCACTGAATTGAAAGAAGTCCAGACTTTAAGATGAGAAAACATGACAGAGCTAAAGTTGAAAAATGTTCTAAAAGTTTTATTTTGAAGGCAATTTAAATATAAACCAACTTTTCCACTTAAAATGACCAACACCTGATTTTAAAAACAGGAGAGTAATTCATATCATATCAAAGGCAATTATTTAAAAAGTAGTAGATTTATTATTTATTTCTACCATAGTAAATTATTTTTAGATTACATTGAAATAAGTACGTCAAGATCAAGAGAATCACTATACCTCTCTGTTCTGTGTCAGTCAGACCCCTAGAATATCACATCAGACCATTGCATTTTAGGAAGGACAGTGACAAACTGGACTGTGTCATCAGGAGAGGAACCAAGAAGATAAGGAACCAGGAACAAAAAGTATTATGAAGAATGGTTGTAGGCACTGAACATGTTTATCATGAAAAAGAGGAGACTACAGGGAGATATGTTAGTTGTCTTCAAGTGTCTGAAAGCCTGTCAGACAGGGCAGAATGGTTTAGAGTTCTTCCAGAAGACAGGTCAAGAAACAATGGGTTTCTATTACAAAGAAGCAGAGTTCAGTTGGAATGGCAATAGGTGTTCAGCAATAACACAGACTGCCTAGGGAGGTGGCAGCTTCACTCGAGGTCCTTCAGCAGACCTGTAGTTGTACATTATTTATATCAAACATATAAGGTTACCTGACTCCATAATGACTTTGGATGGCATACACTATTAAAAACATGGCTGGCTAGGGAATTCTGGGAGTTGAAGTCCACACACCATAAAGTTGCCAAGATTGAGAAACACTGGTTTAGAACAATATGGAACAGAAAAGAGTGGCAAATGCCCAGCACAAAACATTCTCACAAGGGGCCCACCACTACCTAGCCTGGGGTAAAAGCCAGGTTTAAAGTTGGAGCAGATGGTCCCCAAAATCCTTTCCAACCTTTACATTCTATGATTACTGAAGTGAATATAAAATACTATATTTATTATGAACACCCAAGTCAGGCACTGGGGTTTAAAAACAGAATCCCGTATCTCACTAGGAACATTTTCTGAGTCAACATGGATGATGGTACACTCCTAACTTACGCCTTCTTTGTTGAGATCATCTCTCAGCCCTTGAATACTTACCAGTGTATCAAACAAACATGTTTATTTTAAGAAAAAAAATTGTTCCCATTAATATACTGTTCAGCTCTGAAAGCCAGAAGCTGTTCTGGTATCTATTCAGATCAGAACAAGACTACATTTAGATACTTACATCTTTCAATATTCAGAGCACAGTATATACTTCATTGAAAAGGGAAGTTTTGCCACTTGGAAAAAACACAATTGACATGGTAACAGCTGCAAGAGGGGGGTTGGGAAGACCTTCCCAAGAGTTTTTTCCACTGAGAATTCCAAAAGCCAGCAGCTGTTGATACTGGCTCGGATCCAGAAAATTACAGAAAGAATTTTCCCCTCCTTCCATGCAACACCCCCAGAAAGCCTCTTCAGAAACTTTGAGAAACCTACTGAAATTTAGTGGGGCTTAAAAAGGATAAAATCTTCCCAAACCACCGGAAGACAACTTGCTCATGAAAGATGCTTCCTCCCAATTTTAGATTTAGATCTTTCACATTTTGATTTGAATTAATATATCCTGAGAAGTGAAATACACAAAATTTATTTCAAAGAAACAGAAATCTAACTAAGCTTTAAATGTACTACTCAGATCCAAAATGTGGCTGTATGAACTAAATTCAATTTTCAATTTTACTGTATATTTTAGCATATTATTTGAAATAATGCAACTCAATATTCACATTGCATCTCAATTATATTTTCTGAATTAATAAAATAACAGCAGAAATCTCAGGTTTTAGGCATGAAACATAATCCATTGAGAATTATTTCATAAAACCAATAGACATAAGGATTCTAAACAAAAAAATAGGTTCTTAAATAGTAACAAATGTCTTACTATTGAATGTGGTATGAATATTCTGGAATGAACAATGAATATTCTATAATGAACAATTTGAATTCATACAGAAAGAAAAGGTTTTGCAAGGAATATTTCAGCGAATATAAGGTATAACACTAGCACAGATGTGGGATAAGTGTATTTGGTTAACATTTTAATTTCCACTTCCCACACTAATATGTGAATGAAAAATTGCTTCTCACTTACACATCTCCAAATTCTGTAAGGTAGCTCTCCAAATATTTGTAGAAAAACACATCAGTAGTGAAAATAGCATTTAAAATGCAGTATAACTAAACCTGCTTGTAAAATGAGCACTGTAGTAAAAATGGGCACATAAAAAAATAAGGAGAAAACAAATGCAATATTTGAGGGAAGACTGAAATTGACAAACCCTGGCTATGGAACTTAATTTATTTATAAGTTTTATAAACTGCCTCATTCCAACAGGGACAAACATTCAAGGTGGCTAAAAAAAAAAGGCCAAATGTCCCTTCCACAACAACAGGAAATAAAAGCTACAGACTAGAATATTTCAGAAATTATGAACATTAACTGCATATAACATATAATTAATAATCCGGAAAGCAAAAACGTACAAAAGCCATGTATTCTGACTGGCATGTTTTATAGAGAATGCTCACAGAAAAGAAATTGAGCCATTTCCATCCCTAGGCACATATAGACAGCTGTATCGCTTCATTCTGAGCTTCATGAAATGGTAGCAATTTTTTTGTGATTTAATTATTTTTGGTGCTATTATTTTGTATTATTCTTTTCTGCCAGGGATGCAGAAAGAATTTTGCTTCCGTTACCATCCTTTGGTATTGGGCATTTTGACCTCAGAGGGTGGCTGAAAGCAAAAAGAGGGCCACTTCCTACTCTTCTTGGGTAAAAAGTAGTTTTGGGTCACTCCTAATCATTTCCTGTTTCTATCCTCCTTCCCCTTTTTCAGATATGAAATATAAAATAGGCCGATAAGACAGGCTTATCCAAAGAAACCTGGAAAGTTTTAAGAGTGTAATTTGATTTCCCTCCTCCCACCCTCTTCTGTGTGTATTGTTAATTTTAATTATGCATTGTAGAAATAAATATCTAAGTGGCAAAGAAGGTATCAGCAGGCAGCCAGCAAGCAGGCAAAGCAGCAGGAGGGGAACAACACTTCTACACCTGTTCCACTCACTTTGAGAGAATAAGACAGTCAAGGAAATTTGGCAGTTTTTGAATGACATACGCTTCTTATCACTCAATTTAACTTCTCTGAGTTTGCCTTTCTAAAGGAAGGACAAACACAAGAAAAGGAAATGACTGCACAATTGTGAATTTCCTGAATATTCATGGCTTTTGAATATCCACGTAACCAGTTATCTAAAGACCAGCACACAGAAAACAGCCTTCTTCTCCACATGCTCTCCACATGTCTGATAATGGAGTATGAAGAGATTAAGAAGTGTTTTTACTGAAAAACTCATTTTAAAGGGATGCGTTGTCCAACCATGCCATGGAACACTAGAACTTCTTTTTTAATGCCATGTAAACAGACACTGGACAAGAATTAATCAGGTATGCTGCAGAGTTAATAGAGGAGATAAGGAAATAAGGGGGAGGATTTATAATAGTCTATCAAAATAGAGGCAGCAGGTACATCTCATAAATAAATAAATAAATTTCTCTCTGCAGACACACCTACTCCTTGTGACTTCATGTACACGTTGGTATAGTTTTCATGTTGGGCAACAAGATAAAAACTGTTTGTCACTGCCTTCTTCTGGGATGTTTTGGAATTTTCCAGTCTAGTTTATAGCTAGCTCATATTCTCCCCATTGCTGATCTCCCATCCAAATATTAACCAGGTCCACACTACATGTTTTTGAGAACAACACTGAGCTGACACCTAGCTGGCCCTTCTAAACAGCACACATTAAACAACTTCTATAGTATTTCAATACTTTGGGCTACTAGCAGTGTAGTAACTACCACTTCAACGGTCTGAAGCAGCTCCCCGCCAACAGCTATCCACTTCGTTGTTTTGCTTCCATCCAGAAAAGAAAGGAAGCACTGCAACAGGCAGGCACCATTTCAAAATGCACTGCATTTTTGAAATTTTTAAGTTAGTATTGAGTTGAATTAAACAGCAAATGCTTTGGGCAATCAGTGAATAGAGTGGAAGTGTCCTATCTCCTAGCTGCTACTTGCTACAAGAATAAGAAAATACAGTGCATTTTAAAACGAGCATATACAACTATAATATCAAGTAGTTGGCTAGAAAAACATTTTTCCCCTGGCTGTTTGGAGATGAGGAAAAGGAAGACAATATAAATAAGCAGCCGTCTCTCAGTCATCAAATTTTGTGACAATGAAAATGTTTTTTCACCTAGCAAAAGGGTTGATAAACACCACTACTGTATTTTCTTTCTTATCTTGGGAGAAAAGAGATTCCTTTACTCCTAGTGAAAACTGCTATGTCAGCAAGTAAAGGGAGATGATAGGCGTGCATGTGAATTGTTGCCTATGGATGAACGGATATGCATGTGGGGGGAGGAAAGGCTGTGTTTCCATGTGTAAATGTGTGTCTAGAATGAATTAATTAGAGAAAATGTATGTGTCTTGTGTATGTATGTGTATACAATCCCAGCTGCTGTACCACAAAACAAGATGTGCCCTTTAGCCCAAATTCGGAACGGGTACAGAACTTGGGGGTCCTCCTGGACTCACGACTCCTGCTCGAAGAGCAGGTGGCAGTCGTGGCTAGGAGGGCCTTTGCACAGCTTTGGCTTGTGCGCCAGTTACGCCCATTCCTGGACCGCAATGCCCTCCAAACAGTCACTCACGCCCTTGTCATCTCTCATATAGACTATTGCAATGTGCTCTACATGGGGCTACCCTTGAAGAATATCCGGAAGCTACAGCTGGTACAGAATGCAGCCGCGCGGGCAATTTTAGGTGCACCAAGATAAGCACACATAACACCTTTGCTCCGCAAGCTGCACTGGGTGCCGGTTTGCTTCCGGGTCCAATTCAATGTGTCAGTTATTACCTTTAAAGCCCTACATGGCATGGGACCAGGATACCTGATGGACCGTCTTATCCTCATAACATCGACCCGCCCCACCCAATCATGCAGAGAGGGCTTGCTACGGACCCCATCAATAAAATAATTCCATCTAACAGGATCCAGGAGGCTGGCCTTCTCTGCAACGGCGCCCACCCTCTGGAATATCTTACCCCCCAAGTTGAGGTGGGTTTCCTCCCTCCCGGCCTTCCAGAAAAATCTGAAAACCCGGTTCTGCCGCCTAGCATGGGAAGGAAAAGGTAATAGCTCCTCCTGGGGGTGGTTAATATCATAATACCCTCCCTATTGTTTGAGATTAATTCGCCAGGTTGGATTTTGTATTTATATTTATTTATGTCATATTGTATTTATATTGTAAAAAAGGTAAAGGTTCCCCCCGCACATTTGTGCAGTCGTGTCCGACTCTAGGGACCGGTGCTCATCTCCGTTTGTTAGTCAAAGAGCCAGCGTTGTCCGAAGACGCTTCCACGGTCATGTGGCTGCATGACGCACGTGGAACGCTGATACCTACCCACCAAAGTGGTACCTATTAATCTACTTGCATTTGCATGCTTTCGAATTGCTAGGTTGGCAAGAGCTATGGCGAGTGCGGGAGCTCACTCCCCATGCAGGGCTAGGGATTCGAACCTCCGAACTTGCATCGACAAGCCTGGCATCTTACCCGCTGAGCCACCACGCCCCATTCTTTATTTATATTGTATTTTAATCTTATTTTTATTGTAAGCCGCCCAGAGTCCCCCGTTGGGGGAGATGGGTGGTCATATAAATTTAATTTTTTTAAAAAAATGACTTGGCTGATCCTATTCTTCTCCTGAACAAGCCCTCCCAGGCTTGGGTCAAGTTTGAGAACTTTCACCGTCTCCAAGGTAGTAGCAAATCAGCTACAAACAACCCTAGAAGAAACAGATTATTTGGATCCCTTCCAGTCATGCTTCAGGCCTGGACATGGACATAAAACAGCATCAGTCACTGGTGGACAATACGTGTTCAGACCTTGATGGAGAGTGTACCTTTCATGGTCCTATTGGACCTCTCAGTGGTATTAAATACCATTGAGTAGGATATCCTTCTGGACACCTGCAAAAAAAAAAGGGGGGGGGAACTGGGACAGTGTATTTACAATGGTTCTTTCCCTATCTGAGTACATGGTTCCAATCATGCTCATTGGGGAGATACATACAAGCATTTCAGTTTGGGCTTCCAAAGGGTCTGGATGTGCTCTCCAATGTTATTTAACACTAGACAACCTGTTGCATCATCCTTTCAGAGATATTCCCTTACCTAAATAGGGAAACAGAATGACCAAAGGCAGGCAAAAAAGCAGTGGGAGCAGGAGTGACTTCCGATTTCCTGCTTCCCCATTGACTTTGCTTGTGGGAAGCTGGCAGGGAGCATCGAAAATCACTCCTTCTCCTCCTCGGCTGACCCGCGAAACTGCCTGCCACTTTGCTGCGGGGAGGGGGAACAAAGGGAGCTGCGGACCATGAGAAAAATTGCACCCCTGCTCCCCATCCCGGCGTGTCCCCAAGGGCCCCCTCCCTCCAGAGAGGAAGAGGGCTCACCCGTCGGCCTCCAGCACCTCCCAGCCAACCCTACCTCACCTGCAGACATCCGAGTCACTCCCTCGTCCTTTTCTCGCCGCCCAGCACAGTTAAGAGATTTTAAATTTCAGCCTCGGTTCCAAAGCAGCCAATCGCCGTTCGCCTATTGGGCCATGCCACCAGCTGACTGGGTATAGGGTCGAGAGGGAGGCGGATGAGAGGGTGGGGATATGCCCCTCCCATCTTTCCTTGTGCCACGCAAACTACAGGTTTCTGGGTTTTGGCCACAACTTCGCCAAATTTCAATCCCACGGATTTTAGACACATTCTTTAAGTTAGCCCATTTGAGGCACGTTGATTCAAAAACTGTTGCCCTATGATGCACCATTTCGCCCAATTGAAGGTTAAAAACATACAAACACTAAAGAGTTTTAGTAGTATATAGATAAAAGGGAAACTGCAGGGAGAGATCACCTGTTAGTTCAGGGTGAGTTGTCATTAATATGCTGTTGTCACCCAGCTATATATTACCATCCTAGAGCAAATCAAGCATGCCATGGAAATCTAAACTGGTGTCTAGAGGCTGTGAGAATCTAGATGGGGCAAAGCAAGCTTTGATTAAATCCTAACCATCCAGGCAATCAGTGAATGTCGGTCCCATTAGCAGCCTGGAGGGAGTCACACTCCCCCTGAACAAAGTGATTCATGACTTGAGTAGTCTCCTGAACTCTAGGTTCCTGCAGAAATTGCAAGTAGAGGCATGGCCAACAGGTCCTTCACTCAGCTTCATCTATACCTGGACCAGTGTTCCCTGGAACACTAACTAATGCCTTGATCACCACTTGATTAGACTACTGTGGGGTTGCCTTTGGAGATGAACTGGAAGCTCCAACTGCTACAAAGCATGGCAGCTAGATTACTGGCAGATCAATCTCCCGTTACTGCACTGATTACCAGTAGGCTTCTAGCCCCAATTCAAAGTGATCATTATCTTTAAATCCCTACATAACACAGCATCAGGATACATCAGGCTATCTGTCTGTCTGTCTGTCTGTCTGTCTGTCTGTTTGTTTGTTTGATCAAATTTATCACCGCCCAACTCCCCCAAGGGGGACTCTGAGCGGTTTACAACAAAATACAATCAACAATATAAAATTATAAATAGAATAAAATACAAATTAAATAACAATTTAAAATGTAAAAAATATAATAAAATCCAATGACGGGATCTTCTCAGTTCTTCTTAAGTAAAAAGGGCACTCCAGGGATAATCTAAGGTGCTAGCCATCTCCAGGTGTGCCCGTTCTCCTTCCCGCCCAAAGCATACTGACAAAACCAGATTTTAAGTTTCTTCCGGAAGTCCAGGAGCGAAGCGGACTGTCGAATCTCTGGGGGGAGAATGTTCCAAAGGGCAGGGGCAACAGCAGAGAAAGCACGCTTACGTGACCCCGTTAGATAGAGCTCTTTAACCGAAGGTGTCCGCAGCATGCCCTCTCTCCATGCCCGGGTGGGACGGGATGAAGTAATGGGGATGAGATGGTCCCTTAGGTATCCTGATCCCATGCCATGTAGGGCTTTAAAGGTCATAACCAACACCTTGAATTGGACCCGGAAGCAGACTGGAACCCAGTGCAGCTCGTGCAGCAAAGGTGTTACGTGTGTCCTCCTTGGGACACCCAATATTGTCCGCGCGGCTGCATTCTGGATCAGTTGTAGCTTCCGGATATTCTTCAAGGGTAGCCCCATGTAGAGCGCATTACAGTAGTTTATGTGGGAGATAACCAGGGCATGAGTGCCTGTTCGAAGGGCCTCTCGTTCCAGGAAGGGGCGTAACTGGCATACAACACGAAGTTGCGTGTAGCCCCATGTAGAGCGCATTACAGTAGTCTATGTGGGAGATAACCAGGGCATGAGTGACTGTTCGAAGTGCCTCTCGTTCCAGGAAGGGGCATAACTGGCGTACAACATGAAGTTGCGTAAAATCCCTCCTGGCCACGACTGCCACCTGCTCTTCGAGCAGGAGTCGTGAGTCCAAGAGGACTCCCAAGTTACGCACTGGATCTGTCTGGGGTAGTGCAACCCCATCCAGAATTAAAGATGACAATTTCCCAGATACCGAGGAGCCATTAATCCACAGGCACTCCATTTTTCCCCATCCAGGCCCCTACAGCCCCCAGGCACTTGGAAAGGGTGGTCACTACATCACTTATTCCATCCGGGATGGAGATACACAACTGTGTATCATCGGCATATTGATACCTCACCCTGTGGTGTCGGATGATCTCACCCAGCGGTTTCATGTAGATGTTAAAAAGGAGCGGAGAGAGTACCGAGCCCTGTGGGAACCCACAAAAAAGGGTCCGCGGGCTGGATCTCTCGCTCCCAATCAACACCAACTGGGACCGGCCTCGGAGGAAGGTGGTGAACCAGCGCAAAACCACGCCGCCCACCCCCAACTCCCTAAGCTGTTCCAGACGGTATCGAACGCCGCTGAGAGGTCAAGAAGAGCAAGAATGAATGCACTGCCTCCATCTCACTCCTGCCAGAGATCATCCATAAGCGCGACATAAAATTAAATCTGATTCTCTATACAAGACATTTAAAGCAAGTCTTTTGAAGCAATCCTCTCACAGGTTGAGGACCAGATGGTAGGCCTTGTTAATGGTAGCCCCAAATCTGTGCTTCCCCCAGAGGCTCTTACAGCCCCAAAGCTGTTTCCACTTAGAATTATTATGTTTCCACATAATCGTCCTGGCTGATTATGGCCATCACAGATCCTGTTGTCTGTACTCTTGTTGTATTGTTCTCCTATATTGTTCCTATTTTTGGTTTCAATTTTATTTCTTCTGTTAGCCATCCAGTCATTTCAGATTGGAGTGCATGATAAATATTGTGAAACAAAACATAAAATTCCTGGCATTATGAAAGATACCTATTTCAAATGTCTCAATGGTGGAATAAAACTGATAGAATTTGGTAGACACATGTCCACACACATTGCCTTGTATAGGCACCTGCATTTTAAAATTTTATTTTCCTTCCTACCTATAAAAATTAGGTTATTAAACTGGGAGACAGTGAGTTCCAGTCCTGCCTTAGGCACTAAGTCAGCTGGGTGACCATGGGCCAGTCACTCTCAGCCCTAGGAAGGAGGCAATGGCAAGCCATTTCAAAAATCCTTGCCAAGAAAACGGCAGGGACTTGTCTAGGCAGTCAACAAGAGTCGAAAACTGACTCAAAGGCACCCTCCAAAGACTGTTTTGGATGGGGGGACATTGAATACACAGAATGTAGTATGTATGTATATATGAATGCAAGCAAGGGGCGTGGTGGCTCAGCGGGTAAGACGCCAAGCTTGTCGATCGGAAGATCGCAAGTTCGGAGGTTCGAATCCCTAGCCCCGCGTGACGGAGTGAGCTCCCGCACTCGCCCCAGCTCTTGCCAACCTAGCAATTCGAAAGCATGCAAATGTAAGTAGATGAATAGGTACCACTTCGGTGGCTAGGTAACAGTGTTCCGCGCGTGTCATGCTGGCCACATGACCACAGAAGCGTCTTCAGACAAGGCTGGCTCTTCGTCTAACAAACGGAGATGAGCACCAGCCCCTAGAGTCGGACACGACTGCACAAATATGCAGGGGGAACCTTTACCTTTTTATGAATGCAAGCATGAATGAATGGTCTTTATTACAGTTGGTGACCAAATTTAAGAATAGCTTTATGACCAAAGTTATGGAATGCTGAAATAGCAAAGTAGCTTAAGTAGCTAAACAAATGGCACATAGTAAAAAGAAAGCGAATTAAAAGCCTGAAATAAACTAGTAGATATAAGGTGTCTAAAACAATTAAAATTTCAGGGTTACTTAACTGTTAAATGAAGACAATCCTACATTGCTATATAAAAGCCTCCTGAAAAATCCTAGCAGTAGATGGCATCACCATAGAACAGATCAAGTTATTTCAGTATTTGGGGGCTTCCTTTTCACCATCAACAGCCTGAAAAGATCAGACAGGTGTATTTCTTGTGACAGCTAAGAAAGCCCAAACAATGAAGATGTCATTTGCATTTGGCAAGATGAAACACCAACAATCACATCCCAACAAGATATAGTAATTTCAGGGTAATTTTTACATATTTAAATTATTACATTGCCTTACTCATTTGAACCATGTTTTTATTTTGAATAGAAGTCTAGGTAACTCTAACCTTAACCTACTCCATTATTCTGACAAGAAAACTAAACTGACAGTCATGATCAAGGCAATGTTTAAACAATACAGAAAGTTGAGTCCCCTATGTTGGAAGGTATCCAGTGAGCAACTGGAAAAGAGCATAAGGTAAATATGGGTGGAATTGGTGGAATTTTTCAAAATGGAAAAGGCAAAAGAAGGCAAAATAGCTGTTGAATAGAAAGAACAAGAGAATTGTTTAAGAACATTACAGAAATCAAAGGAAGGAAAGGTTTCCCTGTGCAAGCACCAAGTCATGTGACCCCTGGGGAGACGTCGCTTTCACGACATTTTCCTGGCAGACTATAGAGCAGGGTGGTTTGCCATTGCCTTCCCCAGTCATAATTACCTTTCCACCAGCAAGCTGGGTACTCATTTTACCGACCTCAGAAGGATGGAAGGCTGAGTCAACCTGAGCCAGCTACCTGAGAACCAGCTTCCGCTGGGATTGAACTCAGGTCGTGGGGAGAGTTTCGGTTGCAATACTGCCGCCTACCACTCTGCGCCACATGAGGCTTCTAAATCAAAGGAAACTTTCATGCAAAAATAGATATAATAGACAAAGAAGGCAAAGATCTTCTGAAGAAAAATGACATAAAGAGGTGGCATTAAAACATGGAAGAACTATACAGAAGAATCCCCAAATCAATGATATGTACAAGTTTCATCACTGAACTAGAGCCAAACATTAGGTAAAGTTAAATGGGCCCTAGAAAATATTGGTAACAACAAAACTGCAGGGCCTGATGAAATACCAATAGAACTGTTTAAAATCTTACAAGAGGATAAAGTTAAAGTACATATGGTTTGTAAGCAGTTATAGAAAACACATCAGTGGCCAAGGAACTGCAAAAGATCAATTTAAAAATACCAAAAAACCTCAGCACTAAAGAATGCTCAAACTGCACTCATCTTACATGCTAGTAAGATAATATTCAAGATTTTGCAATCCAGTCTTCAATAATACAAGGAATGAGAACTGTCTGATGTACAAGATGGATTCAGAAGAGGTAAAGGCACCTGTGATCATCTTGGTAATACCCTATGGATAATTGAAAAGGCAAATGAGTGCCAGAAAGATATCTATTTTTGCTTTATTGGTTACACAAAGGCTTTGACAGTGTAGATCACAACTAATCGTAGATAGATCTTAAAAAACATGGATATACCAGTTCAACTCATCTGTCTGTTGAAGAACTCCTACAATGACCTGGAACCAGCAGTTTAGAATGGAACACAAAGCAAAGCACACAGAAATGGCCAAGGTGATATACTGTCACCTTATTTAACTTAACGAAGTATATGACATGAGAAATGCTGGGCTAGAAGAAATAGAAGCTGGAATTAAAGATGCTGGAAGAACCATCGGCAGCCTCAGACATTCTGAAGAAACCACATTGATTTAACAAAACTGTTCTTAAAGGTAAAAAAAAAGTGTAGAAGTCAAGCCACTATTCAATATAAAAAATGCTAAGATTATATCAACAGGCAATGCCACCCTGATGCAAACAGGCACAAAGTTGAAGTAGTAACAGACATGATCTTCCCAGGCTGAGAAATTCACATTGGTAGTTGTAGCCCTGAAAAAAATATTATAAGCTCAGAGACATCAACAGTACATATCCATGGTCATGGTTTTCCTAGTTGTTACATGTGGCCATGAAAGATGGACCATTAGAAAAACAACAAAGAAAAGTTAAGGCTTTGAATTTTGGTGCTTGAGAAAATTGTTGATAATGCTTTGGACCACAAGAAGAACAAATAATTCAATACTAGATGAAGTAAAACTGGACTGCCCACTGAAAGTACTGAAAGCACTAACAATGTTTTATACTTTTAATACAAAGGCAAAAGTCACTGGAGGAAACTCTAATGCCTGAAAAAATTGAAGACAATCTAAAAAGAAGCCAACAGAAGACAAGGTGGCTAGACACTGCCACTATTGACACAACCATGAGATTACAAGAAGCAGCTACTAACAATCCTGGCAAGATGATGTCTATCTTATCATGAAGAGTCAGACCTAAACAACTGAATAACAATAATTTATTTGAGTAGAATTCTTATCTATAGAATTCTACAGATTTGGATTCAGACAATCCAAACTGTCTCACTCCTACACTATATTTACCAATCTCAAAACAAAGTCTTACATAACCTTCAAGAGGTGGTCCTCCTACAGCAGCCCCCTGAAATACAGCCCAAACAAATTAGAACAGCTACTATATCCAACACATTTTTATTTTATTTTAATTTAGATAAATAAAATATCAACAAAACATCAAAGGTAAAACAGAGCAAGTAATAAAAAGGCAGGAAAATTAACAGGAAAAATACAAAAATTTCAAGGATGCATATTCAGTGTTTCCATCCAGGAAAATCTATTTCTAATACTAAATTTATAACTAAAATAAGGTAAATTAATAATTAGTATAAAGATAGCTACTGCAAAATTCAATGAATTTCTACAAAATAGGTGGAACTATGTATTAAACAATTATAATAAAATAACAGGATACAGAAGTGTTTAACTATGATTTAATAGCAAGTTACAAAACAGAAATAATTCGTTTCTTATCTTTGTATATTCTTCAGTAAGTAACTACTCCTCAGGGAGAAAAAAAATCAACAATTATGTATCTGTATATATAAATGAATTGACTTCTTGACTGTGTATGGAAAAAAAATCAGTGCAGAATGATCAGCAAAATTTGGGGAAATGCAGGACATATTTGCCTTCTTTGTTTCTTAATATAAGGCTTTGTCAATATGTCATGCCTATCCTATACACATAGCTTCTTGTGAGTCTAGTAGTCATGTACAAGCATTTCTGGATGGTAGATGGTGCTTAATCATTTTATTTTGTTTAAACATTTGTAGATTTAGATTCTTCCATATAGTAGAACAAGCTCTTATTTAGTTACTATGATATGAAGTATTATCTTCCACTGTGCTTTAAAAGCCTTATGCATTTCCTTCTTACAAATGCAAAATAACAAAATTATTATATTGAATATAAGATATTCAAGATTTGCTTTCAAATTTGCTTTTAAAATAAAAACATTATTTTAAACAAGCACTACTTTCACTGTGCTGCATTGTGGAGAGCATTCCTTTATTCTGATGTCATGCTTAAGGCTTTTCTTCTCAGAAGACATCTTTTGTAGTTACAATCAGGAGGCACAAAAAGAGATTTCAGAGCAAAGAAACGATTATAAAGGCCCAATTTATTCAAGTTTTCATTTGGGGTATATGGAGGGGAAATTATTTTTTAGGTGTGATTGGTTAATGTAGTCCAATTATAAGTAAATACTTCCTCCCAGTTTTAAAAGCAGTGTGAACATTTTCACACACTAGTTGGATTTTAAATTCTTTGTATTATTGTACTGTATCACAAGAAAGTCAGCTATAGTTTCATGAAAGACGTTTTCATTAATGACTGGCATCTTCTCAATAGTAGAGGCCCAGGCACACCACTCTCTTCCAAGCAAACCTTTTTATTCTTGAACAGTACTGCATTCATAACTTATTTTCAGCACTGCAAGACAGCACCACAGAAAAACTGCTTAATATTAACAGCTTATATAATTGAAAACTCTTTATTATTTGGCCTAGGTGGATAAATACCTTATGCACATACCTCAAAATCAAATTATCTCTACTATACATTCTTATTTCCAGAATCAGATTTTATCATACCTACCCATTTTTCTAATATTAAATGTTTTAATAAATTATTTTCTTTGCAGAGTTAAGAATATATATTGAAGTTTCAATGTAATAAGAAAAAACCCCAACATGACACTATAACACTGTGTTCCATTGCTAAGATTACCCCAGTGCCTTGGTTATTTAATTGGCATTATCCATGACGCCAGCACATCTAAACCAGAAGCTTGTTAGAAGACTTCTTGAGTAAGCTGTTGTTATGTTCTCACTCTTGAAAATGGAAATAGTAATAATTTATCTCAATCAGTTACTGTGGAAATGAAAAAATATGATACTTAAAATCCTATAAAAATATTAACACTAGTTATTTGTTGACAGATGTTTCAGATTCTGGATCTTCTGAAGATTCCCCAGTAACAATGAAAATTGCAATACCAGCAAGAAATATTTTCAAGAACATTTGGAGCTGGTATGTAAGTTCTGTAGTTGTTCAAATCTTCATGTGAAACTTAGAATATTCATAATGAGGTCTGAAGTAACAGATCCACCTATTTTCAAGAGAGCTGAATAAATTAATTTTTAATTAGATATGTAGCAGTTTATATTGCAAGTACAATCATGGTTTGATATGAAACCCATTAACAAAAAGCAGGATCAAAAGTACTCCATACAGGATTATGTATGAAATGGCCTTGAAAACCTGCCCCATTAGGTGAAAATATTTGAAAACATGTAAAAACAATTTTTATGCCACATTGTGCTAAATAATGGTGAACTAGTAGTATAACAAAGTAGTTTAATCAAAATTAAAGTTAACAACCTCCAGTAATTCTAACTGTTGAAAATATAATAAATGTTGACAGATGTGGTCTCCCATTATACCCTTTTGAAAACATTCATCCCCTTAACAAAACCTTAAAACCATCCTATTTATAAGTAATTTTTTTAAAAGATCAGTGATGCTCATGCTATTTTTTAAGTACAAAAGCTTCATGAAAATGTTTGGGACATTTCAAATTGAATGTATCCTTTTATAAAATCATTTTAAGTTTTAACTCTGGCCGCCTTGCCCAGAGGAAATGTTAAGTATTTTCATGCCACAGATGTAGGCTAAATTTCCAGCCTCTCTCTAGCCCAGGGCTTTCCAAAGTTTTCCCGCGGCGACACACCAACCGCCGTTGGTGTGTCGCCACGGGAAAACCCGGAAGCGCTGATGATGATCACGCTTCCGGGTTGTGTGGCGACACACCAGACTGTGTGTGGCGACACACTTTTGTGTCGCAACACACAGTTTGGAAAGCTCTGCTCTAGCCCATCAGAATAGCACAACTTGCAATAAAAGGGATAATTCTTGTTATCCTATAGATAGCACTTCAACTGATTAAGGAATAAAACTGATCAATTCCAAAGAGATTCCCATCCTCCACAACAAGAAGACTGAGAATGCCTTTTTGAGCGCAGAAAAGGGTTAAGATAGGTGAGATACAGTATATCCTCAGGGTTCCATCCAGAACATTAAAGACAGGTCAAGAAAGCATCTTATATTCAACGAAGACATCAAATAATTTGAACTGGTTAGCTACTTTCGGACTCTCCAAATTTCATTTGCAGTTTATATTGAAGAGTGTATTTATTTCTTTACTTCTAAAAAATGTGAGTGAAATAATACTTATTTAAAACCAGAAATGCCTGTATTTATTTTTTATTTGTTTGTTTATTTTTATCCCTTTATTATTTTTATAAATAACTCAAGGTGGCGAACATACCTAATACTCCTTCCTCCTCCTATTTTCCCAAAACCACCACCCTGTGAGGTGAGTTGGGCTGAGAGTGAGTGACTGGCCCTAGGTCACAGGTCACCCAGCTGGCTTTCATGCCTAAGGCAGGACTAGAACTCAGTCTCCTGGTTTCTAGCCCGTTGCCTTAACCACTAGACCAAACTGGCTATATAATGGCGATTTAATAGAATTCTATATTATGGGTCAAAACTCCATGCTTCCTCAATTGAAATAAAACCAGAAACTATTCACAAAGTCTTGCACAGAAGGTACTTACCACTCCCCAAATAGATTTTCAACCAACCTTAAGGAAAAATACTTTGAAGTCACTAATAAGATTTTAGTATTTTTAAAAAATTGAAGATTTCAATACAAACCAACTATACAGATTTACTGTTCAGTCAGACCCATTTTAATTTTTTACAGTTCTGTGCTGGATTGCCTGCTTCTAAAAATACTTATGCCTGGTATAGTTTCAAACAATTTCCAGAGGTCAGCTTTGCCAACACTACTAGGTAGAATAAAAATAATACATGTTATCTTAGACTACCAATTTATAATTTGTTTGTTGTGAGCCGCCCAGAGTTGTTGCGAGTCGGGCGGCATACATATTATTCTTATTCTTATTATCTGATAAGGGGCTTGTCTACTATTTATTAAGAGAGGCTTGAGCTTACTGCTACCAATACTGCACATACAAATAAATAGAAAAATTAGGCGACAGAGAATGAGAACTAAGGGCAACTGCATGGACAAATGCTCACCTTCTCAACCTGTCTCTTGTGGTAAGTTGTAATCAAAGATGGACATCTATATAACTGAATGGTGCTTATCTAAAGTGCCAAGCTAAGTTGTTGGCAACTAGATCCACCACAAGTTGAAACTCTCACAAGGATGTTCCTGTAATCCTGATCCTTTTCATCCATTTTATCTGTTCTCTTCCCATTCTTCTACTTCCCTCAAACCTGCCAAACATAGTTGTTTTTGCATCATACACTCAGATCACATGCCCTAAGTATGTGCTGATCATCCACTTGCTGATCAACACCTCAATAGAATAGTCAATCTTTTATTGGTTCATTGACTGGTTCTTCTTGAAGTCCATAATATTATTAGCAATTGCATCAGAATCCATAATTTGAAAACATTTATCTTCTTTCGTTCTTCAATTTACAGCTTTTGCTGCCATACCACTGGGAAAAATACTGCTTTAACTATTCTGATCTTTGTTGTCGCAGAAATATTCTTATTCAAGATCTTTCTCCATCTTCTTCCCTAGGATTAATCTCAATTCTCTCAATAATTAACAAAACTATTTCCTATTTTCAACGCTTCACAGTCACTGTGTGTAGTGGGTTTTGTATTCGGGTTTTATTTCTGTAAGCCGCCTGGAGTCACCCTGAGTGAGTTGGGCAGCCATATAAATTTCTTTAATAAATAAACAAACAAACTGCAAGTCCACTTAGCACACTGCTTTGCCTTCATAGTTAACATTAACCCAGATTTTTCACTTCCAAATTATACTTCCCTATTGAGTTTTTTTTTCAAAATTGCTTTTCAGCTTAACAAGGTAATGCAGTCTGCATATCTGTAACTATTAGTGTACCAATCTCTAATATGGATTCCAGCTCTCATCTTTTCCAATCCTATTCTTACATTTGGTGTACATGTTAAACAAATATGAGAACATGCACCTTTACCTTATTCCCTTAGGAAATACTGTTTTTTTTCTAAATTTAGTTCTTACAGTAGATTCTTCTTCATTGTAAAGATTTCTTAGAAGAATAATCAGATGCTCTGGTCACCCATAGCCTTAATATACCTCACATTCTGGCATGACCTGCACAGTCAAAACCTTTGCTGCAGTAAAACAGAAGTCAATCTCCTTATATATTCTTTCTTTCCATTATCCATCATACGTTGCTTGCCTGATCTCATGTTCCTCTACTTTTTCTGAAACCTGCCCTTATTTTTGGCAGTTCACTTTCTATGCATGGCTCTATTTAATACATTAATCAAAACTTTGTGTGAGGAATTAATACAATGATTTCGTAAATTAGCAGTTTCTTTTGCAATCCAGTTCCATATTTGTTGTTCTCTTAAACAATTTACTGGGTATTTCATCAAGTCTGGAATATTCCTATTTAATAACTGATCTATTCCCTCATGTATCTCACTTTCTACTTACAGTATTTGGTTAATTAATTTGTAATTTTTTTAAAAAAGATGAATGTTTTGAATTTGAAATTTGTCTGGGCTGTCTATCTCATTTAATGTTTATAGCTGTTTATGTTTTTTCTAGTTTAATATGTCGCCCAGAATCCATTGGAGTTGGGCGGTCAAGAAATACTGAATGAATGCCAAGCGGCTCTAGATGCTGAAAAAGCTTTTGATAACCTGAACTGGAGTTTTATGCTTAAAATCTTAGAAATTATGGATTTTGGAGAACATCTCATCCAGGGAATTAAGACAATTTATACAACCCAAAAGGCAAATATTATTGTGAATGACGAACTAACTGAATCATGTCATATACAAAGAGGAACAAGACAAGGATGCCCTTTGTCACCCCTGCTTTTTATTTTGGTACTGGAAGTTTTTAACAGAGACATTAGAAGAGATGAACAAATAAAGGACTTAAAGACTAAACAAGAGGCGATTAAATTGAGAGCTGTTGCTGATGATTTAGTTTTGATATTACAGGACCACCATTTGGATACTGCGGAACATCTGATGAAGAAATTGAAAGAATTTGGGTCATTGGCAGGTCTTAAAATAAACAAAAAACAAAAAGGTTAATTAAAATACGACCTTCTCCAATCAAGAATTACTGATGGGTAAGACGGGTTTTAAGATTGAAAAAAAGGTTAGATATTTAGGGGTGATCCTATCAACTAAGAATAGTATGTTATATCAGAATAATTATGTTAAAATTTGGAATGATGTAAAAAAAGATTTGATAAGATGGGGGAAACTACAATTGTCTCTCATGGGAAGAATATCTGTGATTGAGATGAATTTTTTGCCTAGGATGTTGTTTCTTTTCCAAACTTTACCGATTTTGTCAACAGATTTACCATTTAAAGAATGGCAGAGAGATATTTTGAAATTTATTTGGCAAGGCAATAAACCAAGAATTAAATTTAAATTGTTGCAAGATGCCAAAGAAAGAGTAGGTTTGGGTCTGCCTAATTTGAAATTGTATTTTGATGCTTGTTGTCTGCTTTGGATGAAGGAATGGATTACTTTGGAGAATAAGAAACTACTACAGCTTGAAGGACATGAATTAAGATTTGGGTGACACGCCTACTTATGGTATGATAAAGTTAAAGTTAATAAGGATTTTAAAAATCATTTTGTTAGGAGTGCCATACTGAGAATCTGGAATAAATATAAGGTAAGATTGTCTAATATACCACTATGGTTGTCACCTCAAGAAGCATTTGTTAGACGAGAAAATGTGGGTGGAATAAGTTGGTTAAAATATAAAGACTTGTTGAACTTTAAAGATAGTGAACCAAAACTTAAAACAAGGGAAATGTTAGAGTTGGAAGGTTTTACATGTCATTGGTTCACCTATGTACAATTGTCAGAACGTTTCAAAGTGGATAAAAAGAATTATAAATTTGTTTATTTTATTTATTTATTTATTTATTTATTTATTTAATTTAATTTATATAACCGCCCATCTCCCCCAACGGGGAACTCTGGGCAGTTTACAATAAAATTGTAAAATTTATAATACAATTATAAATTTGTTAATGAAATAAACTCAGTTTGAAATGGAACTTTGTATAAATGATGAACCTGTTATTACTAAAATGTACAAAATTTTGTTACAGATGAATTTGGAAGATGAACAGGTCAAAGAATGTATGATTAAATGGGCTAAGAAAGAATGTATGATTAAATGGGCTAAGAACTTTAGATATAATATTAAGTTGGAGCAATGAGAAAATGGGGAGCAATGGCTCAGTGGTTAAGATGCCAGGCGTGTCGATTGGAAGGTTGGCGGTTTGAGACCCGAGCCCTGCATGACAGTGAGCTCCCGCACTCGCCCCAGCTCTTGCCAAGCTAGCAATTCGAAAGCACGCAAATGCAAGTAGATAAATAGGTACCACTTTGGTGGGATGGTAAGAGCGTTCCGCGCGCATGCTGGCCACATGACCACGGAAGTGTCTTTGGACAGCGCTGGCTCTTCGGCTAAGAAATGGAGATGAGCACCGCACCCTAGAGTCGGACACAACTGTGCAGGGGAAAACCTTTACCTTTACTTAATGGGAAAATATGTGGAATAAAGGTTTGAAATTCACTTTGAATTACAACTTAAAAGAGAAGTTTTATAAGATGATGTATCATTGGTATTTAACCCCCAATAAGCTGTCAAAAATGTATAATGGTGTAACTGTTTGTTGGAAATGTTTACAGGATGAGGGAACCTTTTATCCTATCTGTTGGACCTGTGAGAAGGCTAAAAAGTTCTGGGATCAAATATGTATTACTATTCAAAAGATTCTTAAAGTTAATATACAAAAAAAAAACAGAACTGTTTCTTCCGGGTTTGATGGAAAAGGAGTTAGAGAAACAATATGGAGTTTTCCTTTTACACATGATTACAGCTGCAAGACTTTTATACGCACAACGATAGAAAGATCCACAAATACCTACTGTTGAAGATCGGATTGTCAAATTAATGGATTTGGCTCAAATGGCTAAACCACGGCTTTCCAAAGTGCCGCCGCTGGCGACACACCCGGCGGCGGCGGCAGCGGCGACACATGCGCGCACGGCGACGGCGCACGGGGGCATGCGGTGACGCGCGTGCACGGTGGCGGCGCGGGGGGGCATGCGGCGGCGCGGGCGGCGTGCGCGCACACGGTGGTGGCGCGGGAGGGGCGTGTGGTGGCGCGCGCGCCGCTTCCGGGTGGTGTGGTGACACACTTTTGTGTCGCGACACACAGTTTGGAAAGCTCTGGGCTAAACTAACGGCATTAATAAGAAAGAGAACATTCTGTTTCTGGATTTATACCTATTTGGCAACCACTTTTAGAGTACTTGCTTGTGGTAGAAAAAAATGAAATTTTTTTCATGGGTTTTAGTGATTGAATGGTTTGTTTTAATAGAAATAATGTAATTATTGTTTAACTAATGGTAAGAGATTATATTTGTAAATATATTCATATCTGAATTGGACAAAGTCGAAAGTCACTTTCCGTTTCTGTTTTCTGTCCATTGACACTTTTATAGTTTTTTTTCTTTAGTTCTATCATCTTTTCTATATTTTTTACTTTGTATTTTAAATATACTTTGAAAATAATAAAGTTCTTATAAAAATATTAAATAAATAAAATTTCATTCAGTCTATAAATGTTTCAGTGACAGCCTTTCCATTTTAATTTCATTTCCTCCATTAGATCTTTTTGATGATTAGAGTTGCCCTTTTTCTAATAATTACTCCAACCTTTTTAAAAATATCTTATTTCTTATTTTATTTGATTGGTTGTCATTCTTGATTACTTTTTCTTTCTTGATGGATAGTTTGTGTTCAGCTGTTCTTGCTGCTCAAGGATAATCTTCTGTTTCTCTTTGACTATGTGATAGCTTGTCCTGAAAGCACTTGAATCTTTTAGTCTATAAAAATGGGGAGTGGGGAGACCCACTTCAGTTTTCATACCACGAAGTTACTTGACTGTATGAATTTCACTGCTCCATCTTGTTTCCTATCATATATTTGACTACATTTCATTATTGTCTATCCTGTGAAGTCCAGGTTAAAGTCTGTGTTTATGTTGCTTAAATGATGTATTAGCAATAAATAGTGTTATATTCACAAAACTCAGTCTAGCTGTGGAGTCCTTGGTGCTGAGTCTTGTTGTTTTCTTGCAGACATTTCATTGCCAGGCTAGGCAACATCTTCAGTGCGAAAAGGGAGTGGGACTTGCTCTCTGTTTATATACCTTTGTCCTGCCTGTGTTGGTGGGGGTGTTGTACTCTCCTTGGTAGTACCTTGATTGGGTTGTTGTTTGCTGCTTGGTTGATTGACTGAGTTAATAGTTCCTTGATTAGGGTCTATTGTGTTGTTTGATTGCTCCTCTGGTGCTAATCTTGGTGTTAATCTTTGCCTATCTGGTTGTTGATTGCTGGCAAGGAGGTGTTCTGGTCTTCTGGCTTTTCTATTGTCTCTTATGAATGGTATGTAAATGTTGTTTACCTCTATGTGTCTGTTGATGGCTGCGTTGATGAAGCATTCAATTTACAGACCTCTATCCTTACCTAGAAATTCTACTTTTTCATAATTGAAGGAAAAGGTCTTGCTCTATCTTGTTGAGGATCTGATCAGCCTGATTTTTTAATAATTATCTTAACTAATTTATCCCCACCCGTATCTTATTTCTTTAAAAAAAACTGTGCCCAAATCATGTATCCTTAAATTTTGAAATTTAAATTATAATCCAGATTACATATATCTACATTCAGCATACTACATGTTAATTAATTCCATGGTAAAAGAAGAATGTGAAGTGAATGGCACCATTAACGTAGCACTTTTAGAACTGACAACTTGTTTCATTAAAAATTCTGATATAATTCCTTATCCTCCAGCCTGTTAGAAGCTTCAGACTGTGAGATCAATTATCCAGAAGCTTTCCAACTCTTATTAAATTGGATGGCCTAAATCAGCTCTACCCTTGTTGAACCTTGTTCTTGCCTACATAATTTATTTTGTTTATTTAATTTATATGACTGCCCATCTCCCCCAACGGGGAACTCTGGGCAGTTTACAATAAAATCAAGTTAAAATAAGAATATAAAATTACAATTTAATTAATACAATCTAAATAAATATAAAATCCAATTTTGGCGAATTAGTTTTAACTAAAAGGAAGGACATTATGGAATTAACCACCCCCATGAGGAACTGTTACTTTCCCCTTCCCATGCTAGGCGGCAGAACCAGGTTTTCAGCTCTTTCCTAAAGGTCGGGAGGGAGGGAACCTGCCTCAACTCTGGGGGCAAGATATTCCAAAGGGCGGGTGCCGCTACAGAGAAGGCCCGTAATGGTAACTTCAATTGTTATTCTGAGAATATAAATCTCATCTCATGTATCAATTTGTCCTGGAAAACTACCAGTAACGTATTGACAACCTACAAACTTTCAATTTCCCAAGGATACATTTTCTATAGGAGATGCAGTATCTATTCAATAACTTTTTTGTAACCCCTTTTCTTTACATTTAATCTCTCAAATATGATAGGTGGTGCTACTTTGTCATGTGATTATAAGGAATATAACTCAGTGTGATTAAGTCTATGTTGAAGTTAATTGTTACTGCTAAAGGCTTCAATACCAGACAGAAAGAAGCTGAAGCGACAAACTAATACAAGATTAGTTTAGGAGTAGGAAGTACTTTATAATCACAGCATTGGCACAGGGTAACCACATGGATAAAACAGATTATTTGAAGGATGTGAGGGAACCGAAAAGTTAAGGAACGCTAAATACAGTCACAAGGCCACTAATGCTGAATGGCAGCCAACTGGAAGAAATGTGCCACCAAAGAGGGCAAGAACTGAGCGCAATAGATATGTGCTTTCCATTTTCCGTATGCTGAATCATAGAATTGCAAAACTGTTAATCATAATCCATGATAAGACTAACCACAGAGAATGTGTCCTTTAGGATTCTACTACACGGTTACTGAGAACAAATAGAAGTAGAATTTTTAATTGTTTATTTATACAATATTATTGTTTATACAATAGTTGTATATTGCTGATTCTAAATGGACTCCCAGGGGTAGAAACTGCATTGGTCGCACTTACTGATGATCTCTGGCGAGCGCGGGATGGAGGCAGTGCATCCATCCTGGCTCTTCTTGACCTCTCAGCCGCTTTCGATACCATCGACCATGGTATCCTTTTGGGACAGCTTAGGGGGTTGGGGGTGGGCGGCGTGGTTTTGCGCTGGTTCACCTCCTTCCTCCAGGGCCGATCCCAATCGGTGGTAATAGGAGATGAGAGATCCGACCCTCGGCCCCTACTTTGTGGGGTGCCACAGGGTTCGGTTCTCTCCCCTCTCCTATTTAATATCTACATTAAACCGCTGGGTGAGATCATCCGCCAACACGGGATGAGGTATCATCAATATGCTGATGATACTCAACTATATATCTCCATCCCGGGCGAGTTAAGTGATGCAGTGACTGCCCTTTCTCAGTGTCTGAAGGCTGTGGGGGCCTGGATGGGGAACAACAGGCTTCAGCTGAACCCTGGTAAGACGGAGTGGCTGTGGATTGATGGTGCTTCGAGAGCCAGAGAGTTGTCATCTTTAGATCTGGGCGGGGTGGCACTACCCCGTTCAGACACTGTGCGGAACCTGGGTGTCCTTCTGGACTCACGACTCCTGCTTGAAGAGCAGGTGGCAGTCGTGGCCAGAAGGGCATTTTTACAACTTCGAGTTGTATGCCAGCTACGCCCTTTCCTGGACCGAGATGCCCTCCGGACAGTTACTCATGCCCTGGTCATCTCCCATATAGACTATTGTAATGCACTCTACATGGGGCTACCCTTGAAGAGCATCCGGAAGCTTCAACTGGTCCAGAATGCGGCTGCGCGTGTAGTTATGAGTGCCCCAAGATCGGCACATGTGACACCTCTACTCCGCGAGCTGCATTGGTTACCAGTTTGCTTCCGGGTCCAATTCAAGGTGTTGGTTGTCACCTTTAAAGCCCTACATGGCATGGGACCAGGTTACCTAAGGGACCGCCTCGTCCCCAGAGCATCGACCCGCCCCACTCGGTTATGCAGAGAGGGCTTGCTACGGACCCCGTCTACAAGAGAATTCCATCTGACGGGGTCCAGGAAGCGGGCATTCTCTGCAGTGGCACCCGCCCTCTGGAATATTCTGCCCCTGGAGGTGAGGCAGGCCCCCACACTGATGACCTTCTGAAAACAATTGAAGACCTGGCTCTGCCACCTCGCTTGGGATGGGAGGAGTAATAGCTCCTCTTGGGGATGGCTTGCTCCGTAGAGTTCTTTTAAACTTAACATCAGAGCCTCTTGGGTTTTATATATTTAATTAATTTATATAGATATACATTTATGTACAGTATTTTATATGCTTTTATATGTTTTAATTGTCAACTTTGTGTAAACCGCCCAGAGTTCCCTCTGTGGGGGGAGATGGGCGGTGATATAAGTATGATAAATAAATAAATAAATTTAATGTATTCATAAAATAATTTTTTTTCTTCCTAGCATTTTTCCCACAGGTGCAGGGTCTGCTTTTTTCCCAGATCAACCAAATGTTGATCCATTGGTTGTGACAGGAATTAACCGACCACCTTATTGCCCAAGCCTGATGTTGTGGGAGATGACTGGCCCAAAGTCACCCAGCCAGCTTTCATGCCTAAGGCTGGACTAGAACTCACAGTCTCCTGGTTTCTAGCCTGGAGCCTTAACCACTAGACCAAACTGGCTCTCCCATTCATAAAATAAAAACTATAAAATCTTTATTAAAACATTCCACTGAACAATAACAAAGTATTTGTCCTCCTTGGCATTCACAACAGTAAAACCTGAATATTCTTCAGAATAGTTAACCACCATTCTAAAAACCAACAGGGAGGGAACCAACATAATTTCTGGGGAATATGGATGGGAACACATTCTATTTTCTAGTCCTCTCTCCCCAAATCTCACAGAGAGGGGGACATTCAACATCTTTGGTTGGGAAATGCATAATGAACACGCTGGATCTACTTGAAGCAGACAGTATGAAGATGTTGAGGAGCCTAGCTAGGTAATGACCATCACTTTGAATTGGACTCTAAAGTCTACTAGCAACCAGTGCAGCATCTGCAATATTGGTGTTACTTGATTCTGGTGTAAAAGAGCTTTTGAACTCGACTCATCTAAAACAGGCATACCTTGAAATAATTTCAAATCCACCAATGTAACTACACTTAAACATTATGTGTTCTTGATCCAGTCCTGCAAACAGATTTTAGGTCAACCTCAAACTAAATAAGCACAAAGTAATCCACACATGTCAAAACACTAGTTTCATAAGGACTGCCAGAAAGCAAAAAAATGATTTGTTGTTGTTGTTCAGTCGTGTCCGACTCTTCGTGACCTCATGGACCATAGCACGGCAGGCCTTCCTGTCCTCCATTGTCTACCTTTAAGGACTATAGACAAGATCACTTACAAACTCTTTACTCGAGGGTTCTCCTTCAGAAGAAGCATTATAAAATCATAGTTACTACTAAAACGAGAGGGGCAATGCATGAAACTTGGACACTGCTAGTAATGGCAGCCTGTGCAAAAGACCCTGCTAACTTTTGGCATTTAGTTGTGGGAGGACTGAAAGCTCACCCTTCTCCCCTGGAGTATCATATCCCAGCAAGCATATATTTCAAGCTTTATATGGAGGCAAGAACTTATGACAAGCTGAAACTGATTTAGGGGAAGAGACTCTGCTGGAGCAGCCTTTAGTTCAGAGCTTTCCAAAGTGCCGCCGCTGGCGACACACCAGCGGCGGCGGCGCACGCGCGGTGGCGGCACGGGGGGGGTGCGGCAGCGCGCGCATGGCAGCAGCGCGGGGGGGTGCGGCGGCGTGCGCGGCGGCAGCCTCCGCTAAAACGCGGAAGCACTGATCCCGCGCCGCTGCTGCTGCCGCCGTGCACACACGCGCTGCCGCTTCCGGGTAGTGTGGGGACACACTTTTGTGTCGCGACACACAGTTTGGAAAGCTCTGCTTTAGTTTCAGTTGCTCAAGTACATAAACTAGTTAGGCAATTAAAGCCCAGAAAAAACCCAGGTTTGGATTTAATTCCCTCTAAACTGATACAAACGTCCTTTGAGTGGTGGGCTCTAGTGCCGGCTTCACTTTTTACTTACATTAATAATACCAGCATAATTATTTCTATCTGAAAGAAGGAAAAAGAAAGACAATCCAAGCAAGTACCACCCAGTGGGCCTACTTAGCATAATTAGTAAGATCTACACCTGACACCTTTAATAGAAACTCTCAGGCCAGTTGGAAGAGATAGCCTCCTACTGGAGAAACAGGAAGGGTTGCGGTCAGGTTGCTCTGTTAGAGCAAACAAGGATGTATTTTGGCCCCACTACTTTTTAATTACTACATTAATGCAATGGTAGATGCCTTAAGCAAGGAAGAGGTTCATCTCCCCCAAACTATATCTATATTGCTTTATGCAGACCCTGCTGTCATATTATCGCAGACACGTAGAAGAGCCATAGGACCTTTGGTCCATTCCTGTATGAAGCACTCCTTAACTACAAGAAAACAAAGGTTATGTATTTTGCAAGGTGCTTCAAAAAAAATTCTGCTGGACCCATGAGGGACATATAATTGAACAAGTCCCTTGTTTTAAGTGTTTAGGTTTTGTGCTACATTATTCAGGGAAGTGACACACTCATTTCCCAGGTTGCTCTGAATGCTCAAAAGAGTTCAGCAACAATCCTTTCGTTCTTTTTCTTTAGAGGAGCCCAGTATGTACCAGATGCTTAGAAGCTTTTTGAAGACAAGACACTACAACAGCTTCTCTATGAAGTGCAGTTAAATCCAGGTGTCAACTATGAGAAATTGGAGAGATTTCAAACTGGTTTTCTAAGGAAGTTATTTCAGGTAGCAAAATGGGTGCCTAATGATGCTCCGGGGGGAACAGCTATGTATATTCAGATACTGGCTAAAAACTCACTTTCAGCCCCAAGGTCTGAAACTCACTTTCAGCCCCAAGGTCTGATACGTCTTATTCTGCCATATAAATACAATTCCTCTTGGGGACTCCACATAAATGACAAATTACATAAACTGTGGTTCTCAAGCGAGATGCTGATGTACTTAAGACAAGATCAGGCAAAGAATTCTTGACACAGAATTACAAACAACATTTACTAAGATGTCACTCGAAAGGCAAATGAGGCAAATTTCATTTTAAACTAGCATTATACAGTATGTGGCCAACTTACAATCAATACATTTCAGAGGGCCTTTACATTACTGAGGTTTAATATCTTACCATCAGCAGTACTGGAGGTTAAATACTGCAAAATCCCCTACCCTGAAAGGCTCTGTCCTTGTAAAGAGGAGAGCACTGAATCATGGGATCATGTCCTGCTTTAATTTTTACCAAGACATTCACAATGAGTTACTATCACTTCTTCTTAGCCCATTTCCAGGTCAAGACAGAAAAATTCTATGTGCAGCTTCTTTTGGCAGATAAAGATCCCAGGATAACTCCTGCTGTTGCATTTGTAGCTTTAAGAATTTGCCTGGTGGGGACAGCAAAGTAGAGTAAGCATAATCACAGGCCTTTTTATCATGCATGCTACATTGTACTTTGTATTACATACTGTATATTCTTTTATGAAGTCTGGGTCTGTGACCCAAAATAAATTTTCACGGATTCTGGTGGCTCTCACCTACCAAGAAGGTGGCCCGTTGCATTCTGTACCAACAGAGCATCCAGGAGTCTTTAAAAAATACCTCCATGTATAAGTACATTGCACAGTTCATCCTAATATGCTCTCTTAAGGGCATATGGAACAGTTGCCAAAGGTTTCCTGTTCTGCCACTTTCATATCATTAAAAATTTCTATAAGCATCTAGTCTGCCATTTTTAAAAACTGAAAAAGAGAGCACTTTAGCCAACTTAAGGCAATTTATTTATTACTAAACTAAAGAAGTCCCCATTAATGTATGTTCTATAAATTTTTAATTTATAAGCAAATTAAAATCATAAGAAGCCTAAGATTAATAGCCATCTTTAAAAACACAGAATGGAATTTATTACAATTAAATAATTCCAATGCCAAGCGAAACCAAAAAAAATTAATGGCCCACCTAAAACTAGATTGGGGTAACAGTAAATATTACTACCCTTACTGTATCTCTCAACAACTGAGAAATTTATGGGAGTTATAGTGATGCTTGGACACTACACCACTATCTGGTGAAGAATACAACCAATCATCTCCCCTAAAGGGTCACATTTTAAAACAGTCAACATGCAGCTTTAAGTTTGAGTGTGCAAGAGAGAAAAAATGAAAGAAACACACAAAAAGAAATATTCCCTCAATGATCAACTACAACATTCTCTCAGCTATAAATGTAATATAGTTTAGATCCAGACTGAGATGGAGAAAAAATGGATAGATTTCCCCAATTCCCCTTTTCCCAGTAACTCCCATCAGCATTTCCCATGATGTTGCAGAGAAATCTTCCAAACTAGCCTGTGAAGAGAAAAAAGGGTGACAAGATACTCTACTAGCCCTTATCTCCAGAAATAAGCCTCTAATGCATGGCTTTCTAAACTGTGTGTCGCGACACAGTACTGTGTCGCCTGGGGGCCCCAGCTGTGTCGCGCGACAACCCGATGGCGCACCACCACGCACGGCAGCGGGGGGGGGCCATCAGCGCTTCCAGGTTGTCGCGTGACAAACCAGGCCACCACAACACACAAACACCTGAAAGTGCGGCGGTGGCAACCCGGAAGTGCCATCAGCGCTTCTTGGGTTTTGCGTGGCGGCACTTCCAGGGTTTTGCGCACCGCATTGGCGCTTCCGGGGGTTTGCGCTGCGGCGGTGCTTCTGTGGTTTTGCGCACCGCGACAGCGCTTCCGGGTTTTTGCGCGCCGGCCGTTGGTGTGTTGCCAACGGCAAAAGTTTGGAAAGCCCTGCTCTAATGGATCTCACTTTCCCTCACAATGAAGCCCTTCCATTCAAAAAGAGAAAAATCTGGATTAGGAATAAAGGATTTCATTCAGACTTTATTGTGAACCAAACCAATTAGCACTTCCAGGATTAATATACAATTTGGAAAGCAGTTATTTCATTTTTTACACTTTTTAGAATGTTTCAATGTAAAGTTTGTAAGTTCATACAATAAACAAAAATGTGAATTAAAATGCATTTTCTAAAAATATTTCGAGATTGGCAAGAGCATAAGAGAAATAGTAGTATAAACCAACAATTGGAAAAACTGTAACTTATGAAATATGATGATCAGGCCAATCAATCGCCAATCTGGATCCAAATCTGCTGCTTTTGGTCATGTCTTTTTCTTGGGATTTCTGTTTAAGTAAATACAGCAACAAATATTTTAACACCACATATTCCTACCTTATTTGCAGTACTATATATGCAGCAGGAACAAAATGACAGGGAAGAAGAAAAAAAGACATTCTGATAGAGTGGCTGCATAGTGACAGTAAGGGTATAAATTGGAACTTGTACTTTATGTGAAAATCATTGCTTGTTAGGGATGTATGAAGATAATAAATGGTTTTCAGACTATTTAGCCCTCCCTTCCAGAAAGGAGAAAAAAAGGCCTGTTAATATTGTGAAATATATATTCTGCTAAAAATTAATTTGAAATACTATTTTCTAAATACCTTCCCACACGTAAGTCACCTTTTTTTTATTTCTTGAGACAGTATCAGTTTATTTCAAATTTAGAGATACTGGCCTTGATTCAAATTCATGGCAGTTATAGAAACCAATGTTCCATGGCTTGATTCAGGTGGCAAGCATTAAATCTTTTTCCTGCTGTCATGCAACAACAACTTTAATACAAATTAGCACTGCCAAACTCACTTTTCTGAGCTACAAAGTCCTTGATGCTACTCCCTGAATTTTATTCATTCTTTCACATGGACTATGCTCTTTTAAAATTACTGTAACTGACAAGAACAACAACAAAAACCAACCATTTAAAAACAATGGATTTTGCACTATTGTTCACCACACTGTAGAAAACTTAACAGGCAATATTCATTATTTTAGCTACGGTAAAACTGAAAACTATGCACCATAATCACTTATTTGGAAAAATGGTTTATAAAATCAGATCCTCCTATTAAATGCCCGATTGCCTACATTTATTTATTCATTTTTATCCCGCCTTTATTATTTTTATAAATAACTCAAGGGGGCAAACATACCTAATACTCCTTCATCCTACTTTCCCCACAACAACCCTGTGAGGTAAATTGAATTTAATCTAACCTATCAGTCATTAATGATTTCATATGTATTATACCACTACAACAGCATTCATTTCAATTTCTCTTTGTACTTTTTTTGTACAATCAATGATATCTTCTAACTTTTTTTGTACAATCAATGATATCTTCTAACCACATTTTAGCCATTGCATAATACCCTTCGTAAAACCCTTTACAGCAAGAACAGTCCAGTAGGGTCAGGGATTTCCAAACTTTTTCAGGCCACATAACCTGTTTATTAAAAAAAAAAACAATAAATCCTGGAACCCTGATAAAGAGGAGTGGGGCTCCTGAATGTCAGCTGACAAACCCCACCCTTTCCACTGTACCTTAGAAAAATCGCTATGGATACCCCTGATTAGAGCAGCACTGAGATGGGAGCAGATGGCTGAGTACATTCAATCGAAGAGTACATTCAAGATGTCCCCCACCCCACTTTGTCCTTTGTGGAGAGACTTCTTTTTCACAAAAAAATTTTCCAGAGGGACTAAGGAAAAAAAAAAAACCACGAACACACTTAGCCATCTAATCCCAACTCAATGTTGCTCTTCAGGGGCACCTACAGCACTTTTTCTAAGAGACTAAGGGAGAAAAACCTTCCCCACAAAGAACCCTTACTCCCTTGCAAAGAAACCTTTTCCCCTTAGTCTTGTGAAATCAAGGGAACCCAATTTGAAAAACCTTACAGCTGGTGATCTACAGCGGTTCTATGCTTCTATGCTATGCCCATACATTTTTGGCTTGATTAAAGATGCACTTCAAAAGAACATGAGTAATGTTCAAATCTCATTAAGAAGCAGACCACTAAACCTCTTCAGACCACTAAACCTCTTCAATCTAATGCCAACTGACCCCAAATATGTATTTCCAACCATAAATTTAGGTTAAGCTTCTTTATTATGTTCATGCTACTCCACAAAAAATAGATGAAACATTTCATTTAAAGAACTGCAACGCATCAAACTAGGTTAAAGGTTCCCCCACACAGTCGTGTCCGACTCTAGGGGGCGGTGCTCATCTGAGTTTCTTAGCTGAAGAGACAGCGCTGTCTGAAAACGCTTCTGCGGTAATGTGGCTGGCATGATACACGCGGAACGCTGTTACCATCCCACCTAAGTGGTACCTATTTATCTACTAGCATTTGCATGCTTTCAAATTGCTAGGTTGGCAAGAGCTGGGGCGAGTGCAGGAGCTCACTCCGTCACACGGGGATTGGGGCTCAAACCACCGACCTTCTGATCGACAAGCCTGGCGTCTTAACCACTGAGCCATCGCGCCCCCTTCAACGCATCAAACTAGAGCAGGCTTAATCAAGCTGTTCCTTCTATGTACCGCTCCTCCAGGTACAGATGTGAAGCCAGACCTCCAAATAAGTCCACCTCTCACTTGGATGAAGCTGAACTTTGCTCAGCTATGGAATATTCAGCAATTGGTAAAAGAGCAAGCTCAAATGAAAAGGACTTTTTGGTGGGACCTAATTCCTCATTACAAAGGAATGGCTGATTCACTGTTGACTCCTTCCATCTTCAAACAACTAAGTGAACCTTCCCTCTCTTACTCTTCCTGGGTAATGCCCACACAGTCACCAACACTGCTACCTCTGCCCCTTCCCAGATTCTGAAACTGTCTTCCTGAACTCCACCATAATCACTCCTTGACTTATGTCAGCCATAGCCTTGCTGTACTGAAAGGACAATGGGCCAAAGGATGCCCTGGGAAGATGTTAAATCCTGGTACCACACCTGACTGCCAGTTCATGCCACTGTGCTAGCACAGTGTTAGCACAGTGCACTCCAGTAGTGGTCAACAAAAACACAATTTAACCTTCTTTGCAGTTCAGTCCTGTAAATATTTATTCTAAATGCATTATTGACAGCAATGGGAATTACTACCAGATTTATAGCATAACATTCCTAAAATAGAGAACCCTGGAAAGAACAATGGGACAGGGGTAAATCTTGCAGTTCTTTGCAATGAGCAAAATTTGGGAAACACAGTGCAATTTTATGCTGGGCAGGGAATATGAAGACCAGGTTATTGCTCTTCAGCAGGTCATCGAGAAATGTATGAATGCAAGGAAGTTTATTGTAAATGTGTTAATTTCAAGAAAGTATACAAAAAGGTGAAGTAGGACTATCTATAAACAATTGCTCCTACATGTGTAAATGACTGTGTCAGGGTGAACTGTCCTGATGGAATTGGGATAATGCAATGGTCTCAAAGGTTCAAGGTTTTTTTCCTGTGGACTAAAATCAGACTCATTGTGATGTAGACAACAAGAAACACCAAGGTGGTTGAGAAGGTGGTGGCATTGCAACTCCAGAGGATTCTGGATGAAATGGATTATCTAGACCCCTTTCAGTCAGGTTTTAGGCCGGGATATGGGACAGAGACTGCGTTGGTCGTGCTTATGGATGATCTCTGGCGGGAGCAAGATGGAGGGAGTGCATCCATTCTCACTCTCTTGGACCTCTCAGCGGCTTTCGATACCGTTGACCACGGTATCCTTTTGGAGCGACACAGGGAGTTGGGGGTGGGCAGCGTAGTTTTGCGCTGGTTCACCTCCTTCCTCCAGGGCCGCTCACAATCCGTGGTAATAGGGGAGGAGAGATTCGACCCCGCCTGTGTGGGGTGCCGCAGGGTTTGGTTCTCTCTCCTCCCCTATTTAACATCTACATGAAGCCGCTGGGCGAGATCATCCGTCATCACGGGATGAGGTATCACCAATATGCTGATGATACTCAATCGTATATCTCCATCCCGGGTGAAGTAAGTGTTGCAGTGGACACCCTATCTCAGTGCCTAGGGGCTGTAGGGGCCTGGATGGGGAACAACAGGCTTCAACTGAACCCTGGTAAGATGGAGTGGCTATGGATTGATGGCCTCTCAGCTTCCAGGAAGCTGTCATCTTTAACTCTGGATGGGGTGGCACTGCCCTGTTCAGATTCAGTCCGGAGCTTGGGGGTCCTCCTGGACTCACGACTCCTGCTCAAAGAGTAGGTGGCAGTCGTGGCCAGGTGGGCCTTTGCACAGCTTCGGGTTGTGCACCAGTTGCGCCCCTTCCTGGATCGAGAGGCCCTCCGAACAGTCACTCATGCCCTTGTCATCTCTCATATAGATTATTGCAATGCGCTCTACATGGGGCTACCCTTGAAGAGTATCCGGAAGCTTCAGCTGGTCCAAAATGCAGCCACTCGAGTGGTTATGGGTGCTATAAGATCAGCACATGTAACACCACTGCTCCGCGAGCTGCATTGGGTACCAGTTTGCTTCCAGGTCCAATTCAAGGTGTTGGTCATCACCTTTAAAGCCCTACATGGCATGGGACCAGGGTATCTGAGGGACCATATCATCCCGATTACATCTACCCGCCCCACCCGGTCATGCGGGGAGGGCATGCTATGGACCCCGTCAATAAAAGAATTCCATTTGGCAGGGTCCAGGAGGCGTGCCTTCTCTGCGATAGCGCCCGCCCTGTGGAATATCTTGCCCCTGGAGGTGAGGCAGGTGCCCTCCCTCCTGGCTTTCCAGAGGTCTTTAAAGACCTGGTTCTGCCGCCTGGCTTGGAAATGATAGTTCCTCCTGGGGGTGGTTAGCTTGGTAATAACCTCCTTTTAAGATCTTACCATCCTCTGGATTTTTTCTATTTCTATTTATTATGATATTGTATTTTAATGATTTATAGATTTTTTAGTTTTAGTATTTTATTGTAAACTGCCCAGAGTCTACTGCGGTAGAGATGGACGGTGATAAATTTGAATAATAATAATAATAATAATAATAATAATAATAATAATAATAATAATAATAGGAGGAGGTGGTGGTGGTTTCATGGTTAATTAAAATACCTAAATACTAGGCAAGCCTGCCTTATAGCTATAAACATATATAAAAGGGCAGAAGCATTTAGTAAAGGAGGAGAGGCTACTGGCCATTCCCGGAGTTGATTTTGTATGGCATGGACTGGCAATACTGTGTGTTTCAAGGTGGAGGAATCTGCAGTTGGAGATCCAGCAAGAGCAAAGGTTTTTTAACATTAACTGCAGTCCAGTATTGGGAAAAAAAATAAGCAAGAATGTAATATGTTCCTTTAATGTTTTAGGTTCATTCATTCTAGTTTATTACGGTCAGTGACCAGTACAAGATAAAATTCTACAAAGATATACTCATTGAACCTTACACTATGCACCATCTGATTTAAAATAGTTTTAAAATTATAAGTTAAATTACATGTTCCAATTAAAAATTAAAATACATTCAGATCACAATGTGGGTGAGCCCCTTAATCAAATTTAAATATGCTCTTAATATTAGTCATGACTAATATTCTATCAGATATAAGTGTTTATAAAAAGTAAAATATCATATATAAAATATGTTATAAATATATATATATATATATATATATATATATATATACACATACACACACACACACACACACACACACACACACACACCTTTTAAAATTATTGAAATCATTACAAGGAGTACATTACTACATTTTTCCTATCATAGTCTGGCATATCTTTATAGCAGCTGCACAGAATTTGGCTACTTGCGCCGTAACAGTTGGATCTTCATCTATAAGTAACATTTGCAATCTAGAGAACTATAGTGAATGGTATTGGTATAAACTACATTCAGCTGTTTCCTTTCCTTTCTTGTTACCTTATGGCTTTATTTTGGCTTTCTTACTCTTTTTCTGCACTTGGTGCACCTTTGCCTAACCAAAAACTGAGCATGACAGATATGTATAATGCATGTACAACCATACAGTGTGTATGTATTACAACAGCAATCAATGCTCTACTTAGTAGTAAGTATTGCACCTTCATGTGCAAAATGAACAACTAAGGTGAAATATATGACTTGTCTCGAATTATGGGCAAGGGAAAACTGTATCTAAAGCAGTCAGTCCAGGAATTGCCTGCACTTTTTGCAGCCGCTACCACTTCCAAGTACCTGGGACAATTTTTTTTAGTATTTTCTGCATTTTTATGGAGTTGGGAGGACGTTGATGTGCAAAATGAATGTACCAAGCTTAAAGCACCTTTTTTGCCTTTTACAACACTTAAGTCCTCCAAAACAGGTCCTGGTCACACCAACTTTTAGAGTGTGACCTTAAACATACTGTACAAAATATGGAGAGTTAATGCAAGTGTACATTAAAGATCTGGCTCCAGGCTTAGTCATACTTAAGTAAACCAATTATCCTTGATTAATTTGTAGCATTAATTTCTATCACTTTAAATATGATTGCGTTTGGATCCAACTCATATTTCATCTTTTCTATACTGTTGTTGTTCAGTCGTTTAGTCGTGTCCGACTCTTCGTGACCTCATGGACCATAGCACGCCAGGCCTTCCTGTCCTCCACTGTCTCTCGGAATTTACTCAAATTCATGTTCATTACATCGGTAATGCTATCTAACCATCTCACCCTCTGCCGTCCCCTTCTCCTTTTGCCTCCAGTCTTTCCCAGCATCAGGGTCTTTTCCAGTGAGTCCTCTCTTCGCATTAGGTGGCCAAAGTATTTGAGCTTCAGCTTCAGCATCTGTCCTTCCAATGAGCAGTCAGGGTTGATTTCCTTTAGGATTGATTGGTTTGACCTCCTTGCAGTCCAAGGGACTCTCAAGAGTCTTCTCCAGCACCTCAGTTCGAAAGCATCAATTCTTCGGCATTCAGCCTTCCTTATGGTCCAACTCTCACAGCCATACATTACTACTGGGAAAACCATAGCTTTAACTATACGGACCTTTGTCGTCAAGATGATGTCTCTGCTTTTTAATATGCTGTCTAGGTTTGCCATAGCTTTCCTCCCAAGGAGCAAGCGTCTTTTAATTTCATGGCTGCAGTCACTGTCTGCGGTGATCTTGGAGCCCAAGAAAATAAAATCTGTCACTGCTTCCATTTCTTCCCCTTCTATTTGCCAGGAAGTGATGGGAACAGATGCCATGATCTGGGTTTTTTTAATGTTGAGTTTCAAGCCAGCTTTTGCACTCTCTCCTTTCACCCTCATCAAGAGGCTCTTTAGTTCCTCTTCACTTTCTGCCATTAGGGTGGTATCATCTGCATATCTGAGGTTGTTGATATTTCTCCTGGCAATCTTAACTCCGGCTTGTGATTCATCCAGCCCGGCATTTCTCATGATGTACTCTGCATATAAGTTAAACAAGCAGGGTGATAATATACAGCCTTGTCGTACTCCTTTCCCAATTTTGAACCAGTCGGTTGTTCCATGTCCGGTTCTAACTGTTGCTTGACCCGCATACAGGTTTCTCAGGAGACAGGTAAGGTGGTCTGGTACTCCCATCTCTTTAAGACTTTGCCACAGTTTGTTGTGATCCACACAATCAAAGGCTTTAGTGTAGTCAATGAAGCAGAAGTAGATGTTTTTCTGGAACTCTCTTGCATTTTCCATGATCCAGCGAATGTTGGCAATCTGATCTCTAGTTCCTCTGCCTCTTCGAAACCCAGCTTGCACTTCTGGTAGTTCTCGGTTCACATACTGCTGAAGCCTAGCTTGTAGGATTTTGAGCATAACCTTGCTAGCATATTGTACGGTAGTTTGAACATTCTTTGGCATTGCCTTTCTTTGGAATTGGAACGTAAACTGACCTTTTCCAATCCTGTGGCCACTGTTGAGTTTTCCAAATTTGTTGGCATATTGAGTGCAGCACTTTAACAGCATCATCTTTTAGGATTTTAAATAGCTCAGCTGGGATACTGTCTTCTCCGCTAGCTTTGTTGTTAGTAATGCTTCCTAAGGCCCACTTGACTTCACTCTCTAGGATGTCCGGCTCAAGCTCAGTGACACCACCATCGTATTTACCAGGGATATTAAGATCTTTCTTGTATAGTTCTTCTGTGTATTCTTGCCACCTCTTCTTAATCTCTTCTGCTTCTGTTAGGTCCCTGCCTTTTTTGTCCTTTATCATGCCCATCTTTGCACAAAACGTTCCCTTGATATCTCCAATTTTCTTGAAGAGATCTCTAGTCTTCCCCATTCTATTGTTTTCCTCGATTTCTTTGCATTGTTCATTTAAGAAGGCCTTATCTCTCCTTGCTATTCTCTGGAATTCTGCATTCAGTTGTTTATATCTTTCCCTTTCTCCCTTGCCTTTTGCTTCCCTTCTTTCCTCAGCTATTTGTAAAGCCTCATCAGTCAGCCACTTTGCTTTCTTGCATTTCTTTTTCTTTGGGATGGTTTTAGTTGCTGCCTCCTGTACAATGTTATGAACCTCCATCCATAGTTCTTCAGGCACTCTGTCTACCAGATCTAATCATTTAAATCTATTCCTCACCTCCACTGTATATTCATAAGGGATATGATTTAGGTCATACCTGAGTGGTCTAGTGGTTTTCTCTACGTTCTTCAATTTAAGCCTAAATTTTGCAATAAGAAGCTCATGATCTGAGCCACAGTCAGCTCCAGGTCTTGTTTTTGCTGATTGTATAGAGCTTCTCCATCTTTGGCTGCAAAGTATATAATCAATCTGATTTCGGTATTGACCATCTGGTGATGTCCATGTGTAGAGTCGTCTCTTGTGTTGTTGGAAAAGAGTGTTTGCTATGACCAGCGTGTTCTCTTGACAAAACTCTATTAGCCTTTGCCCTGCTTCATTTTGTACTCCGAGGCCGAACTTGCCTGTTATTCCGGTTATTTTTTGACTTCCTACTTTAGCATTCCAGTCCCCTATGACGAAAAGGACATCTTTTTTTGGTGTTAGTTCTAGAAGGTGTTGTAGGTCTTCATAGAACTGGTCGACTTCAGCTTCTTCGGCATCAGTGGTTGGGGCATAGACTTGGATCACTGTGATGTTGAATGGTTTCCCTTGGATTCGAACTGTATATACATGTAAATTCACCCTGTATATGAAACTTCAGGTAACAAATTATATGCCCAATATTCTCTTTAGTTTACTAGTTTCATGTGTGCAGGTAGTATATGTGAGATGCAACCAAGTGGTAGCCTATTTATATTATGAAGTTATAATATCCCAAAATAGATTTACCAGTCCATTTTCTGGGGGGAGGGTAATAATCCCAAAAAATCAAAACCCCTTCTCCCCAGGCATTATCAACACTTACATTACACAGGTAATTAAAACTGCCATGCCAGCCAACTTTGGACAGGTTCATCTATTCTGCTTACAGAAGAACTATGTTCCTCAGATCAGTAATTTTAAACTGATAGGTACTTTGTTACAGGGCTAGTGAGGATCTAAGCCTCATGGGTTTCCATGGTCATGTTCAAAGACCCCTAGCAAATTATGCATTAAAAGGAGTATCCATTCAATTTCTTTAAGTAACTAACCAAAACAGAAGAATGAAATACAAAATCCTTTCAAGTTTCTGCCAAATGAGTCCGTGTCTCATTCTAAAATGGCCTTGGACTGACAGGCAAACATATTCTCATTTACGCAAGCATTTGGCCTATAGATGTTTATAAAGTTGCTATTTTTATATACTTCTACTTGATTTTAGGTGAATTTATATTGTTTATCATGTTACTTTTTATTGTGTATTTCACCTTGGGCAAAATTTACAGAATGACATGGAAAAACCGTAATAAAATGAAGTATTAATCTTTAGGGACTACTCTCTCAATTCAGAGAAAGCAAAAAGGGAGTCACTGAAGAACCCTTTAAATAGCAATAAACAAGTAGGGCTATCTGATCTTGCTTTTCCCGAGTATATATTAATAGCATATAGTAGAGAGCCAGTCTGGTCTAGTGCTTAAGGCTCCAGGCTACAAACCAGGAGACTGAGTGTTCTAGTCCCGCCTTAGGCAAGAAAGCCGGCTGGTTGACTTTGGGCCAGTCATTTTCTCTCAGCCTACGACGTCAGACTTGGGTGACAAGCTTGTCGGTCAATTCGTGTCGCAACCAACAGATCAACTGTGAGTTGATCTGAAAAAAAGCGGACCCTGGACCTGTGGGGAAAATGGTAGGAAGAAAAAAAATAGCACATAGTAAGGCAAGTGTGAGGTTCAAAGCAGAGGAGGATTAAGTTACTAGGCAACTAACGTAAAAAAATGGCAAGATTTTATTGGCCATTCAAAATACAGTCTTGTGAAAAAGTAAGTACACCCCATTAGAATTTTTGACTTTTTTAACATACTACAAAATTCAGATATTTGATCTTCATTTCAACAATATTGATAAACGGGATACAAGAAATATCATGCACCATTTATATTTTGTAGCCCAGATCAGGTTTTCCCGCGGCGACACACCAGCTGCAGCGCGCAAAACCCGAAAGCGGAGCAGCGCTTCTGGGTTTTTGTGCGCTGCCGCAAGGACAGCACTTCTGGGTTTTCCCGCCGCGACACACCAACGCCGGTTGGTGTGTCGCCGTAGGAAAAACTTTGGAAAGCCCTGCTCTACTGAATGTTTGATACTGTTCTAAGCATCTATAGAACCCAAAGATGGGACTGAAGACACTATGATAGAATACCACATTTAGAAAACACTTCTCATGAAAAGTGAAGATTCTGAAGTATCCAAAAACAGATTGTACTGTCACTTTGAGCAATAATTTGATTTTTACTCAAGAATGTACATGGATTAGAAGCAGCAATACTTTTTCTACAAGCAGAAAATCAAGCTCCTAAAAATCACAAATTTCATTTTAAAAAAAATCCAATACTTGAAACCCAGATTATTATAACTTTAGACTTTGCAAACTTATCTATATCCAGTGAAACTCAAAACATAAAACTTGATCAACTAGTTCTTGGACTTTTCAAAATTATCAGCTTAAAACATAATAAAACATAAGAATTGCTACACATTTGATACTGTCTTCCAAATTGTATGTTTAGTACATTTGCTTGGAAAAATTAAAGGGGAATGTAGGCAAAGATATCGTGAATATGCAGCTGATATCCAGAAGAAATGCAAATGGTTAGTGTTGGACTATGACTAGCGAGATCATGGTTCAAACCCACCCTAAGATACAGTATAGAAGAGCACTGTTGCCTTTGGGCTGTAACCCACAGTCAGCCCAAGCTGTCTCACATGTTTGCTGCTACTGGGAAACACTGAAGGAGAAAGCGCTAAAGTACATCTCCTTGGACCTCCTGAAGGAAAAGCAAGATTTAACTCTAACAAACAAACAAACCAAGTGCACCGACACAGTAATGGATTGAGTGATGGCCACTGAACTGAGACTCAGTCCAGATAAAATGAAGTTGCAGATAATGTCTCTAATTAAGCTGAGGTAACCACATACTAAAGAGTTATATACCTCTACCAAATCGTTTTTTGTAACTGGGTGCCTCTAAATCCAGTACCTGCATTAGAGACACACTGTACACAAATTTTCCAGAAACACTTTCATATGCTTTATTACAGGGCTCCCCAACCTGTGGGCCGCGGCCTGTTAGGAAGTGGGCCGCAGGGCTCCCGCCTGCAAACCCCACCCCCGGTGTGCACGATTGGCTCCCGCCTGCAAACCCTGCCCCCCAGTGCACACGATTGGCTCCCACCTGCAAACCCTGCCCCTCCCTGGTCCGTGGAAAAGTTTCTTCCATGACTGGTCCCTGGTGCCAAAAAGGTTGGGGACCGCTGCTTTATTACACAGTGTATCTGAAAAGTAAACATTTGGCAGTGCTTGTCTGGTATTTTATATTTGCACTGAAGTTATCACATGAGTTACAAAATTTGCTGGCATACAATGTTCCATGATCTTAGGAACAGAAACAATATATAACTTGGGTAGAATGTAATGCTAGTTAAGGACTGGGTTCAGGTCAGGGCAAGTCTACAGAAAACAACAAACTGCTAAACTTTCATGATACTACTGCTGAAATGTCAGCATTTACAGAATAAGGGAAATCCCAGTTGTCAGTCTTTGAATAGAAATATTGAGGAAAGGTTGGAGTTCAGAACCTTTAAACAAAAGATTTTTATTTCTGTTGCAACCTGCAAAAAAGAGGATTCACTAGTGTCTGAAATTAACCTCAAGAGGACGAGGAAGTAGAGACAACAAAATGCGCTCATCTCCAATAACTGCATAGATTTTAAAAACCAACCTAGATTTCTCAGTGAAGGATACAAATCACAAGCAGTTGAAAACCATTTTTAAAGAATAAATGAACAGTCAAATGTAACTTTCCCATCTAAAATGTATAAAACTGTTAAGATGTGCAACACTGTCCTCAAGACATTCAATATCACACCTTTGTATCATTATATGAATTATTTAATCTTCCTGATCTTCTAGCCCATCTACAGGTCCTTGACACAGTTTATAACTCCCACAACTGGAATTATAAGCAATTCAAAAACTAAGTACAAACTGCATCCTTTTCAATCCTAATACTATAGTATGGGAGTAACAGAGGCGAGCAGTTTCACTATAGACACTCACATTAAGTTAAATTATGAACCATAAAGGCATAAAGAATCAGTAGTAGAACAACAGTATATTTAGATTAGGGTTTTCCCATCTTCTCAATGCTGCCCATTATACAGGGCTATGACGTACTTTGTATAGAAGAGTATAGAAGAGGTGTTTTGTAACACATGAGAGCACAAATGCAGCATCTATCTATGATTCATTAAAACATCTGCTTTATCATGCAGTACAACAGAAACCACCTCACAGCAGCTGCACAATCCTGGAAAATGATGCAGCTGCTTTAATTAGTTGCACAGTGGTTCTGAGTTCACACTCCCACACATTCCAATTGACTGAATACAATGCATTATAAAGTCCTATTATTTCCTATTATGAGATAAGAATATGAGCTCTATGACCACTGCAGTTTTCACTATCTATTTGATCACAACCTCCCAGAGAAGCTAACACTTTCCATTGATAACTATACATTACCTCTCACAGAAAAGTGTGTAGCTTCTACTGTATAAAAAGTAAGGTTCATAGACTATTCTTTCTTCCCTTTTAAACAATACAATCAATTCAGGTCATTATTACTGTATGTTTTTCTTTTTTCTTTTTTGCAACAGCCTCATGAAGGAAAGAAGAGATTATGTCCATTAAGCCAGCGGTTCCCAACCTTTCTGGCACCAGGGACCGGTCGTGGAAGAAAAATTTTCCACGGACCAGGGAGGGGCAGGGTTTGCAGGTGGGAGCCAATCGTGTGCACTGGGGGGCAGGGTTTGCAGGCGGGAGCCAATCATGCGCACCGGGGGGGCAGGGTTTGCAGGCGGGAGCCAATCACGTGCACCGGGGGCGGGGTTTGCAGGAGGGAGCCCCGCGGCCCACTTCCTAACAGGCCACGGCCCACACGTTGGGGACCCCTGCATTAAGCCCATTCCCGTTTAAGTTATTTTCCTTGAAAAAAACAGGAATTGGAAAGGACATAAAATCCTGAATTGAAAGGTTCCTCAACGGAAGGAAATATCAAGATATTGCAAATGCAGTCTCCAACACTTCAAAGAAACTGAGTTGGACACAGCATGTGCATTCCATGGATAAAATATACTTCTTCCCCATAGGAGAATGGAAAAGATTGGAGGCAGTTTTCACTGATTTCTTCTATCATGAAATCTATATACCCTAAAATTTGCTCCAGAGGTTTGGGGAGCCTCTGGACCAGTGGCAGAAGAATTGCACAAAATCAGTGAAGAATACTTCTAATTTTCTATGAATAACATTGTGAGCTGTATATCACTCAGGATGCATGCAGCATCTGGGGGAAAAAAACACTGAATTCAATACACTGAATTTTAAAGACTGCCCACATATTTTCCAAGCAGCTGAAGGACTGCAATGGAATGGTATCTTTGTATGAACTTGAGGTGTATTATGATAAAACAATGTCATGATTAGTTTCTTAAAACAGCATTTTCAGCGCATTACAAATCAACTGTATTTCTGTCCTTAAACTGAAAGATGAAAAATGGATGGCACATGCTTTAAATGCAGAATTCCTCAAGTTCAGTCTCAAGTTTCTCCAGGTTAGGCTGTGAAGGACTGAAGCCTATGGAGTCACTGCCATAGTCCAATTTTGTCAGCGTTACATATTCATAACTCAGCAGTGGGTCAGTTAGAGACCTGCATTCAGACAGTAAAGCAAACTTAAATCACTGTTGTTTTACAATGCCATCCAAGAACTTATTCATTTATTAATTTATCTGCTTAAGATTGAACATACCATAAAAGAAGTATCTCCTGAATAATGCTGTCCTACTATGCTGATGTAATAAGAACTGAATTGAGGAAAAAAAGTTTAACAAGCTTATATGCACTGCAAGTTTGACCTATTCTCCTCTACTCACAGGACCAACACTGAATCACAGACATGACTCAGTAAAAGCATTTGGAAATATTATTAGGCAGACCTGTGTGACCCGAGTCCCTTAAGAGTGCTGTCTGTTAGTCATGTAGGACAAGCAAACAAAGTCTCAGTAACAATTATTTTACAATCCTCAAAATATACTATCACTCCCTATGAAAATCATGCAGAGTTAGGTTCCTCTGCTCCCAATCTTAAATTCCCATCTTCCCATAAAACCAAACTGGTTCTACATACATTTAAAGCATTTGGAAAGACCCTTATTTTTTCTTATCAACATCAAGCTCTGGTAATACATAATCTGTTGGGCCCAATTAGGGATCAGAATATTGACCTGCATAGATAGAGTGTGAGAACCTCTGAATGTAGCTGTAAATGTTGCAAGAAAGAACAAGATAAAGAGTAAAAGTTAGCTCCAGCCAGCTTTTGGAGCCCCAAAGATAAGACTGGAACACAGGCTTGTGTATTAGCCGACCTTAGAGATATGCTGACATCCCAACTTCCTTAGAGACTTGTATTGTTCTGCTCAAGAGTGAATTGCCTACATTAGAATGGAAATGAGGAAGATGGGCTTGTAGTTTGTAGGGGCAGGGATGATTAGCACCTGGAAAGCCTCACTGTATTCATTTAGAGGCTTTTGCCCAGACGCTAGAAAACTAACCTAGGAAGCTAACCAATTAGGAGCCCTAATTATTAGATGGCATTTGTGATAATGACTTTCAGAATATATAAAAGATGTTGATTACTTTTGATCTGGGCTCTCATCTCTTTGTGTGAGAGACCATCTTTACTGCAGATCTACAATAAACATGTGAACTCAATCCTCCGACTTGCCCTTCGCGCCAGGTAATGAATCCAAAGGTTCAATTTGTGGACAACAAATCTCTGACTAGAACACTATATTCAGTTTGGTGGTCTTATCTTACCACGCTTTGGAACCTGACACTTCCCAACCTCCAGCACCATACTCATCAGAGAAACTCACAGCGGTTCCCTCTTTTTGATTGCTTCAAATAAACAAAATAAGGGTATCTCCTCTTTTAGAGTATTATCAGCACCAGGGCTTTCCAAAGTGCCGCCGCTGGCGACACACCCAGCGGCGGCGACACGTGCGCGCACAGCAGCGCGGGGGGGGCGTGCGGAGGCGTGCGCACACAGCAGCGCGGGGGGGCGTGCGGAGGCTCGTGCGTGCACGGTGGCGCGCGGGAGGGGCGTGCGGCGACACGGGGGCGTGCGGCAGTGCGCGTGTGCATGGCAGCCACCGTGCACGCACGTGCCGCCGCTTCTGGGTGGTGTGGCGACACACCACGCTGTGTGTGGCGACACACTTTTGTGTCGCCACACACAGTTTGGAAAGCTCTGATCAGCACCTTCATGCATATTTTTACCCAAGTAATTATATCTCTGCCTCTACCAAGTGAATAGGTTCCTTTCTAAAATAGTAATGCCTGTACTTTATTCTGCTGTAGCCACAACTCTCATTTTTATTAGACTTCTCTGCAAACTCTATTCCCAGAAAAACGCAGAAACTTTCTAGCTGTAGCAAATTTTCTTGAACTACTACATAGATTATTAGTACAATCTACCATTAAAAAACTCAAGGAAAAAAAATCTTGTTGCATTGATAATGAACATTTTTTTTGAAAATAGGAAAAGATTTTGTTTCTACTGTAATTCATTGGATACTTAGCATTCTATTAACCTTTCCTAAAAGGAATAAACCCTTTACATAAATATTGCAACTCACAAAACACCAACAAAAATAAAAAGTATTATGTAATGTAAAGATGAGATGTAATTCAGGGGTTAGAATTTGAACTTGTGGTTTATCATGTTATTGTTGCATTTTGAGCTAAAATCAGCGGGAATGTTAATGTGACACTGATTCAAGCACTATATACTAAAGACATTTAATGTTCTTCTTGGCTGTATCCCTGGTGTTTGCACTTCATCGAAGTATGGCTGGGGGTCAGACAGCACATTTTTATTTATTTATTTATTTATTTATTTATTTACTTACTTACTATCCCTTATTTTTATAAATAACTCAAGGCGGCGAACATACCTAATACTCCTTCCTCCTCCTACTTTCGCAACAACCACCCTGTGAGGTGAGTTGGGCTGAGTGTGTGTGACTGGCCCAAGGTCACCCAGCCAGCTCTCATGCCTAAGGCGGGACTAGATTATTATTTCAAGAATTGTGGATTTTCCAGGTATGGGGCTTGCTAAAAGTAGTAGTATACTACTTGAAGGAAAAACCTACATCTATTTGCAGCAATGGACTGTTGAGATGTGTTGTTCATCAAGAAAAGGGGAAGATAACTTTTGAGCAATATGGGCAAAGTATTTGGAGTTGTTCTGTTTATAACATATTTTTTTCCCTTTACCTCTTTTTTATTCCTCTGCTTATTAATTTTGTGATTGTGTTAATCCTTTAATGCTGTTATACAGTATGCATATTAGTTTGCATAATACAAACTAATAAAATGACAAGAAAGAACAAGATAAATTTATTTTTAAACTGTTATTTTCATCAGGATAGTATCATAATAAATCCCATTGTATTTAATGGGATTTATACCTCCTCTGCATATGACTGGGGTTTGCTTTGTAAGATAAAACACAGTATAAAAGAGCCAAGTTTGCTCTTATTTAGATGGTATTTTTAGTTATTCTCCTCATAAATGTGTGTTTTTTTAAATCTGCTTTGATAGTTTTAATTGCCATGATACAATTCATCAAACTTTAAGGAAGCAGAATTGTAAGATTTAAGTTTTCAGTTAGTTTTGGCAAGGAAAATACTGTACTAGCTATTGCTCTAAACTAATGTAATTAAAGGTAAAACACACACACACAATACCCAATAGTAGGGGTAAACAGCCTGGTCCTTTTAAAGGTTTTAGACCACAACTCCAACAACCTCTTGCTAATGGCTACTTTGGCTAAAGACAATTTTGAAATATGAAACAGCTGGAAGGCTTCCAGATACTTGCCTTTACTCTTCATTTCTATTTTTTAAAGAATCAGTTGTGAACTCATAACACTTTACAGTACACTAGTAATATAAAATCAACATTTTTTCAGTTAGGTGGTATCATTTTTAAAAAATATCTATGATCTTACTACCATCTCCTTTTACAATACAAATCAAAAGATGATTGACATATAAGGCTGAAAATCAAAGTTAAACGCTCTGCAATACATTGGGATAATATACCTTCATATAATGCCCGTCTCCTATGTCACTTGTGTTGCTAACGATGGCTCTTGCATATATAATTCTATTATACTTTTACAAATCAGCATTTTGATAAATGATTTTGAACCATTAATATATTTTCCTGGTTAAAATTCTTTGAGATGTTCTTAATAAGAGTCTTAGATAATGAATTTGGGCAAACTCTGGAACAGTCTTTACAGTATTATCATTCTCATTAATTTTCAGAACTACCCACTGTGTTGAGATGATCGTCATGGGCCTAAGACTTCAATTTGGCTAAATATTTTTGCATATATTTCAACATTTAAGTAACAGATGTTTACATCTTAAGTTTGAATTTTGGTAATGGTTAAATACTTACTATGATGCTGTAATTTATTTTACAGAACTCATCTTCATCTCACTTTTTCTGCCCTGAAACTTAACTTTACTATGCTCACTAACTACAGACAAAAAGCCTTCCGAAGATAACAACAAAATCTGGATTTCATAAATATAGGTATATTTTTTTAAAAAAAACAATTATATTTATTTATTCGATTTATCACCGCTAGATTTATACTAGAACGATGGAACATGTCACAAAAACAAATACAGAAAATACTTAATGCACATTTATATAATCTTGAGATTATAAAATATGTTAAATTTTCTTAAGTTCTTTCAAACTCATTATTTTTAAAGCTAAAAGCTCCCTCTTCATCCTCACACATAAAGCCGATGTCTTAAATTATTAGGAAAAATAGTTTAATAAAAATAGAATTACTTTCAAGAGAGTTAATGCAGACTATATGCACCACCCTATTTTAGTTCCACTTTAAAATGTTTTTCCTTTTGTTATCTTCAAAGACTGCTTGTTTCCCAATTGTTTCTTCCTTTAGTGTTCTCATATCAGAGCAATAAGTATTTCATTACTGGTTTATCTGTCCAGAGGCTTGAGAAGCACTAACAATTAACCCTCCCTTCACAGTGATTGATACAGGCTTTGCTTTCAATTTGTTCCACTACACAGATCATGAAATTCTGAATGCGATCATCCTTATTGACCTGTATCTTCAAACACATTGCTACAATGAGATGAAAGTAATTCTTATATATATATATATAGTTTGTGTGTACGTGTGTGTGTGTATGTATGTATGTATAGAGAGATAGAGAGAGAGAGAGAGAGAGAGAGAGAGAGAGAGAGATGATAGAGAGATGATAGAGATAGAGATGATAGATAAAGATAGAGATAGATATATAGATATAGTTTGTGTGTGTGTGTTCCCACACACAAAACTATTCTATCTAAAACAAGATCTTCAAAAATCTTTTTGGATCACTTTCTTTAACACTGATATTATCAGATGTGAAATCAAATACTGTCTTTCTAATAAAAAAAAGTATATGCTTACATCTGACCAAAAATATGTTGTTCTTGTTGTTCCTCTCCATCAGCAATCCAAATATGTCAGCTGAGCAGTATGAAGAGAACTAATTGCTAGTAGAGGATGGAAAAGGTATATAGAAGTCACTTAAAACAATTTTTCTTATTCTGGTATACCACCAGCCTGAAAATATACTAAAGTTCTTCTGATTGCAGAAAAGTTGTTCTTTCAAAACAACACATTTTAAGTATAACCGCTCAGGGTCCCTCCTTGTGAGGGAGATGGGCGGGATATAAATATGATTGATTGATTGATTGATTGAGACAGACAGACAGACAAAATAATTCACTTTCGCTGGATAGGAACTATTAATCCAAATTCATAGCTTAAACTCACAATAACTCTTCCCTCTTATTTTGTGTAACAAGGATCAATGGCAAATTATCTCCTGCATCAGGAGATAATCAAAAATGAAGGCACAGAAGGGAGGCTCAGCAACTATAGCAGCAAATATTCAATGTGCTGCTACATATAGATATAGCAACACATCCAAAATACAGCTGCTAGTTGGGAAAAATCCTAGTATTTCTCCTGCAACTGCAGTCACAGCTTCCTTCTGAGATGATAGTGAACTTTCTACAGATTGCATCTGATCATATACCTCCACCAAAGTTACACCCTCCAGTAGTTAATCAGATTCTCTACCCCATGAATCCATCAATTTTCTGGAGGACCTGGGCACCCTTCAGACCCAATCTGGAAGGCACACAATCTGTAAGAGAAGCAGAGCAAGAGAAAACAAGCAGACATTCACTTGTATAATGAAGTGTGTAGCTCTGCCAGAATTTTTTGCAACAATACATCTGGTGAACAGAGTATTCCACAATGGTTGGTTTCAACCTTCTACTGTCACAAAACTGAGTAAGGAGGAACAAGTTAGTATGTACAACTAGAGCAGTTTTACCAAATCACATGTACTACAGGTATGTTCAACCATTCTTCCCAAAAGAATTTACATTAGGAATTGTGGTCTAAAATGCCTGAAGGATACTCAGAAAGATAAACTAAACATAACTAGATACAGATATATAGATATAGGATCTCAATGGTTGTCTAATCCAATCCCACACTTGATGCAGGAAATCCACTATTACAGCAAATCTGACTGGTGACCATTGCCCTGTGATTCACAGGGATCTACAAAAAGTTGATAATTTATTTTAGTCTGTAAGTCCCTACAGCAGTGCATCACTAAAGTTACAAATTGATTTGCTTGCATGTATATTATTTTTTTAACTACAGCAGTGCTGTAGTTAAAAAAATAATAAACATGCAAGCAAATCAATTTGTAACTTTAGTTCACTTTTATACCATCACACTCCACATGTATTCCACAAGTATTTAAAATTGGGATGTAATACATTTTTTAATCCCAATTTTATTTTAATTAGAAGACAACATACAGAACAGAAAAAATGATAAAAACATAAATATACATAAATTTATATTTAAAACAGTACATCAAATATTTTATTGGGAAGCAAATAATTATTTGTACCAACAATTAACATTAGTTTTATAATTAATGGCATAGAAAACAAATCAGTAGCAGAGTATTTACCTTCTTTACAAGAGTTCCCAGGATTATTAATTGGCATCTCTAGTCCAAAATACCACAGTGAAAGAGTTTCACAAATACTAAATTTCACAATGAATAAAGTATCATACATTTTGAGAATACTATTTTGAGGAACCTAGTACAGAACACTATATAACAAGATAGTTTATAGATGGCTGAATCACAAAAATATAAATTATGATGATGAACTCTGTACATTATTTTCAACTAGAATCGTGTGCAAGAACATAGTGGAAGTAAAAAATGCAGGAATTATAGTTAAAGAATAAGAAATTAAATTTAAGAAAATGTACATTCTAAAATCGTGAGAACAATGTTTTTACATTTCAAGTAACTTTCTATATAATTCTTCAGTGTACAGTATTCAGTAGTCACACATTACAATGCACAATTACCCAGGCAACAGTAAGATTTAAAAAGTGAATTTCTCTGATAACTAGCATACTACATTAGATGTCAAAGAAAAATTTTATAGAGAAGTTTTGATGGTAACAAAGGTTTTTGTTGATATGCATCAATACATAGGCAATATCATTCCTCTAATCTGAAAAACAATTCACCATTGTAAAGGAAATATTATTTCACTTTCACTTATAGAAAATTTTAAATTAATTGTATGGGGGGGAGCTATTCACAGAAATTCCTGAGATTCTTATCAGCATGCTGTTTAAATGAAGAGCACTTTAATCAGTGGAGGAATCCTCACATTTCTAATGTCTTGCTGAGTATTCTGCAGGTTAGAGTAGCAGCTGGTAGAGGTCATATATCTTTTGTGAGTATCCCAAAAAGGCTCACTGCCAGACAGTTAAATTATGAATAAGCAATGAACAAAAGAATGCAGATACGATAGTGACAAGATAATCCAAGCAAATTTATCTATGACAAATTTCACAGGATTAACAAATTACATTTACACAGAACAATACAAACCTGCAAAAATGATGAGCTTATTTTTCCTTAAACCATCAACAACAACAAAAAAAATTCCGTACCAATTCACTGCATGCACTTAAAATTAATTGAACTAGAAAATAAGACGCATACAGCTCAATACTATGCATGTTTTCTTCGAAGTAAATCCAACTTAGTTCAATATACCTAATAGTTGTGCCAAGGACTGTAGCCATAATTAATGACAGAGAAGGGATTAAGTTTCTTTTCTTCAAGCAAAATAACACATTTAATGCATGGAATGCTTTATTTGCAGATTATGTAGTACAATACTTTAAAACTGCTAGTTTCTCTCTTAAAGTATGTGTTTTACTATTAATGCCACTACATTTATTTTTTAAAGTAAAACTTACATTTTAATCATTTATATAATTTATATTAGCATAATCAGCAATATCAAAGGCTTCAATTATACAAGAAGTTGTAATATCTTCTCCAGAATTTTTTTAAAAAACCTCTTTTTAAAACCTATCAAACGCTTAGGGAATATAATTTACTAAATAAACAAGTTATTTGGAAACTTGCTGTTGTTGACAAGAGCCATTGGCTAAGTACTAGTAACTGAACTTTTGATCTTGATAAGTGATCTACAGTCTATCTGGTTGGAAACTGGAAAATCTCAGGTATACTGAAAAAATGTTCAGCCCAATCTAGTTCTAATCATTCATGACTAAAATGCTCATAAGACTAATTACACCAGATGTGGCTACAACTTTGGAAGTGTAACCATCTGAGAGAATTGCAATGCAGATTTCACTGTGCATCAAGGCATACATTGAGTTTCTTAGCTCCTGATCCAACAAGCAGTATTAGGGCTCTGAAAATTCTTTGAAAGATGGGGCAAACACACAACCTTGAAGAAAATACAGCTGTTTTAATAGATGCTTCATTCCCCTGCATCCTACATAGTACCTCTTTCAAAGAATTGTTTAGACATATAATACAGATAGATCTAGATCTACAGATATCCTCTCTTGGTGAGTGTGAACCTTTAAAAAATTATTACAGAGGCAATTGTACATTAGGTACACATCCAGCTCCTCTTCGACGTTTCCAGAAAGTCCATAGAATAAGGCGGCCACAGACTTCACTGCATGACTCCAGTATCTGATGCTGAAGTGTACCTGTCTTTCCCAATCTTAAGATCTCAAATGTAAAATATACTTTCCAAGAATCCAAACCAGCTGGGAAGGCCATGTATTGGCTGGGAATTATGGATATGCAAATGCCAAAGGCATCAGGTCAGGGAAGGATAATGCATACTGGCTCTGATAACAAGCTGTTCTGATTACATGCCAATCAGTTATGGTGTTAACTGGACTCAATTTTGACTTTAAGTTATACCTATTTATTAATTATTTTCATTTGAACCCACCTCATAAAAATATTCCTGCAAATATAATTTTCCATCATAGAGCTATGTTTAAAAGATTCAACCCACAATATGACAACCTACAAATCATCATTTGTTACAGAGTTAGGAAATTGAAAACTTACGACGATTTAAATGATTTGGCCATTATAGGAAAGTAACATTCTATTTACTTGGGTTGTGTGTGCATGTGTGTATATATCTATATCTAGCAGAAATGCTAATAACTAATAGTAGTGGAAAAGGGGACTAAGCAAAAGTACATGTTGCATAATTTCAACAGCACAGCTTACATCTACAAGGCATCAGATGTATCTGACCATATTGGCTAAGAATCCTGGAATTTGTAGTTTTGTTGTATCTGGAAGGGACCAGGTTGCAAAGGATGGAGCAGACCACAGCTATGCCTTTTAGGATGCAATATACAATCTTAGTGATGAGAATGAAACCACACAATCCAAATTCCTTATCACTGCAAAGTTTAGACTTCCTTACTCTTGAGTAATTACCAACAATAATCTGAAAATACTTGAGAAAATGTTTAATTCTGAAAGCTTTATTACTGCTTAAATTTGTAGAGAGAGAAAACAATATTACTGCAGGGAAATCCATGGGGCCCAAGTGCTACCTCATGAAAAGCCCCACTTGATCTTATTTGTATTTATTATTGAATGCATAAGCCACCTTTTCCTGTTTATATAAACACTTCCAGAGTCTTGTCCAAGAAGAGCAGAAGAGTGAGGGAACTCTTTTCTTTTCTTGGGAAGGTTTTTTTTAAAAAAAATGGAAGGAAATCATACATATCATCTTCAGGAATGGCTGAAGGGCTGAATATCTGCTCTTCCTGCATGTCCCCATTCTCTCGGCACCCCAGATTTGCCTCTGGGCGCCTCCTTTCCCTTACACAATGTTAGGGGAACCACTGCTGCTGAACCATCTGCAGCAGCTAGAAGACAACTTTTATCTCTCCTCTTAACTGTGGAGTTTTTGCCATCAGAGATGGAGATTCAGCATACCTTAAAACTATAGCATAGCTTAGACCATTTTCAGCATACCTGGCTTTCTTTGTACTGTGCATGTTAATCAAATTCCACTGGCTTTATCGACAGTGTTTGCATAGTTTTGCACACATGCAGTTCAGAAAGCCTCTGCACACATGTACATCTGAATCCCAGGAGACTCTGAATTACAAACAAGTAGTTCGAAACTGAAAAACACTTAAGCAAGCAGTTAATATATAAAAGAGAAAGGGATTATCCTCAAAAATGTATTTTAATTCTCTGTATTCTTATATTTCTGCCTTTTTCATTCAAGCTTTTTAACAATTCATTTTAATAATTATAGAAATCCAGTAACATGATATTTACATACCTATATTAATTTACAATGTAAAAACATGTTTGCCAACAGTAAATATAAAAAAAGAAATGCCAATATTAAAATTAACATCCAATTAATATTTTAATGTAGCCTTTTAAACTTCAAATGTTAGCATTTTAGTATAATTATTCACTAACTCAAACGAAAATACAGGCGGAAGATTCTATATATATAACATTATAAACTAGTCTTACACGAAAAGTTTATGCTTTATTAAATATAGAAAATGGTGGTTAAAAAGTGTGATGAACCATTTTTCAGGTTTATGAGCAATCCTTTGTTTTCTACAAAGCCTTAATTCATCAGTAAGGTTTTCTGAATCTCTTTGTGAACCACTGGTTTATACAGAACTGAAGGATAACAGCCAATTCTGTATCCAGTGATATTTTTTCACAAATAGGATCAGCCACTTTGTGCTATTATGAAGGTGAAGGGATAAACAACATAGTCTACAAAAGTCTTTTTTTATCCCACATCCAACATTGTAAAGGTTCAGTCATTCAGCCCTTTCCACTGACCTCCACCTTGACCTATAAAGTTTATTACCTACAAGTGGTTGAATATTCTCTGTTTTCCACTCAACAGTGCTACAAGGCTGTCCTTTAGTTAGAGAAAGACGTTTATTCCAAAACATACCAACTTATAGAATGTCTAAATAGCATCCTAACTAAAATGGGTAATTTTACAATCAACTATGTTATTTAAAATAAAATGAGCATTAATCCAGATGACAAACAGAAGTTCATCAATAATAATCAAAGGTAGGAAATGAAGTAGCAAAAATCACTAATTTGAATAAAATACAGAATCAGTGTTGCGTTTTAATTCTCTAAAACATATTAGACATTACCAAAAAGCTGAACAACAAGAGTAAAGCTACACTTCTCAATACGTGCAAGAAACATCTCCATGCAAATCACAATTACTTGGCAAAATTTCAAAATCACTTTTAAAGAAAAATCTATCTTGTTCCGTGACTAACCTCGCAAAAGGGATTTTTCCCACAGCTAATGCATCGGATGTCATAATTACCCCCGGTTCTCAACTGCAGGCATAATGTACCCTGTATACATCCCTATTATTGCTCCTTGGCCACTGTTGTAGAAAAGCACTGACCTGGGACTGGACTTGCCAGGGGTAAGATTATCACATTAATTTCTAGCTTACAATCGTCATTACAAATCTCGATAAAATAGTTAAGAGCAGAGACATCACACTGACAAAGGTCCGCATAGTTAAAGCAATGGTATTCCCTGTAGTAACCTATGGCTGCGAGAGCTGGACCATAAGGAAGGCTGAGTGAAGGAAGATAGATGCTTTTGAACTGTGGTGTTGGAGGAAAATTCTGAGAGTGCCTTGGACTGCAAGAAGATCAAACCAGTCCATACTCCAGGAAATAAAGCCAGACTGCTCACTTGAGGGAAAGATATTAAAGGCAAAACTGAAGTACTTTGGCCACATAATGAGAAGACAGGATACCCTGGAGAAGATGCTGATGCTAGGGGAAATGGAAGGCAAAAGGAAGAGGGGCTGATCAAGGGCAAGATGGATGAATGATATTCTGGAGGTGACGGACTCTACCGTGGGGGAGCTGGGGGTGGTGACGGCCAATAGGAAGCTCTGGCGTGGGCTGGTCCATGAAGTCTCGAAGAGTCGGAAGTGAATGAACAAATAAACAAAAATCATCATCATCATCATCATCTACCACGCCTCTGAAAAAGGCAGTTTCCTACATTTTCCATATACAATACTACAGGATACATGCAGTGGCTTAGCAAATTTACAATACTGTATCATCTTGCTAATTGACAGATATGTGGTTAAATGGTTTCTCTGCCAACCTTTATTTCCATGGATCTTTTTCATGATATGTAGTTTGTGAGAATACTATCCTCCAAACCTGAATGGACATTTTTTCAGTGTATTACATGCTGAAGTCCAAGACTTCAATTATAGAAAACCCTATCAATAAGGATTTTCAAAATGTAAAGTGTAGCATAATCTTCTATCAATATGGTTCTGATGTGTTTTAAATGTAAAGAATCATAGCAAGCTTGCAAACATCTTCACAAACTATGGACTATAAACACCTGCTTCTAATACAAACCAAATTCAAGAATGATGAATGGAATCAATCCAAGCTGTTCTATAATTGCAACTTTAAAAAAATGTTTGCTTTTAAATAATGGTAGAACTTCAAAAGAGACAAAGTATGCATTTAAAAACAAAGGATACAGTTGTATGAGTCTTTCAGCACTGGCTTCCCATCAGTTTCTATTTGATGAATAATTAATTTTGTTTTTGTACAAATTATCTCTATTTTACCAGTGGTTCTTGATTTCTATTATAATCCCCCATTTTTCTTGACAGGTCTATGACGAAGAACATATGAAATACATAATCTGAGCATAGTTAACATGAAGTAATCATATAAACAATATTATACAGTACAGCCACTCCGAATTTAGCAACTACTTTGGTTAGCAACCATTTGCAAATATGGTGATAATAAAAGGTAAAGGTTCCCCCTGCACATTTGTGCAGTCGTGTCCGACTCTAGGGGCCGGTGCTCATCTCCGTTTGTTAGCTGAAGAGCCAGCGTTGTCCGAAGATGCTTCCGCGGTCATGTGGCCAGCATGACGCATGTGGAACGCTGCTACCATCCCACCGAAGTGGTACCTATTCATCTACTTGCATTTGCATGCTTTCGAATTGCTAGGTTGGCAAGAGCTGGAGCTAGTGCGGGAGCTCACTCCATCACGCGGGGCTAGGGATTTGAACCTCCGAACTTGCAATCTTCCAATCGACAAGCCTGGCGTCTTACTAAACGGTAATAAAAAATTCATTTTCCAACCAATGCACACATTTAGGACCAAATTTCACGCACATGATAACAAAAGCCTTCAGTGTGAAACTGATTAAGGTCTGGTCAGCTTCAGGCAGCAGGGCCAGCTGGCTGGAGGGTTCTAATCAACTAATTAAGGTCACAGAGCTGAGCTTCTTAACTTCTAGTTAGCACTTTTTAAGGAAGTGCTGCACTGCAGAGAAAAGCAGCTCAGGAAGAAATAGCTTGTTTAAGCGATCTCTCTGACCTGCAAGGGGGCAAAAAAAAAAGGGGGAAAAACAGGTCAGGCACAGGACATCATAGGAGAGAACTTTATCTGAATGAGATGGCAGCAACCAGTGATCTTTGCAGCATCTCTCTCTTAGTCACTTAGCGATCATGTTGCTTAACAACCAAGTTGTTGGAATAGAACGTGGTCACTAAATAAGGAGAGGGTGTAGTCCTCTAAGTTACATAAAAGCAGTTTATCCATAAGGCAACTGCAAATTACTGTACTAGAGGCAGTTGTATTTCATTTCATGCATTTCCCAAGCCTCACTGTAAGGCCAAAATAAATTATGAATTTACTAAATCTAAGATCAGAGAAAAAGAAACAATTTATCATTTTAAATAGGCACGAATATGATAGAATCAGCAAATTTTTACAAAAAAACCCAGATCTCTGGAATGAATCTTCTGTAGATCTGGGTAACAGGTGAGAGTCTCCTCATCACTAAAATTAGATTATATAATTATTAAGGGGCCGATTTTTGTTAAGAGATGTACTTTAAACCAGAGGCTCAAACTTGACATTTGATTAATAAGAGAATACTTCTAGTTGCCACAGGCACCAAAGCAACACAACGGAATACTATAATTTCCTAATAGGAATGGGTATTATCCAAGTAACAGTAGAGAAATTCTGTTTCTTGCAAAATAAATATCTTGATATTACTATTCGTTTTCATTTTGGATAAGAAAATAACTAATACAATGCAGAAACACAATTTATTTCTGTGTCAACTTTTTCTACTATGTATTTTCTGCTCTAGTTAATATCTTGAATGACTGAATGAATTGTTTATTATGGCCAAAGGCCGGCAATATTTTAATGTTTTGATTTCAGCAGTGAAACCTGCCTCTTTATAAGCACAGAACTGCAATCAATTGTGACTATCAAACAAGAGAACATAACATCCCTGCTGGATCAGGTTCTTTGTCCTGTATACCCCTCTCATACATCTCTTAATTTTCTCCAGGAAGCTGAAGAGCTGTACTAGACATTTTGTAAGGGTATTGGGGGGGGGGGGGTTTGCACAGAAGGAGAAGTAAAAATAATTCCAGTTGCAATAGTTGGACCCTGTCTATACATATGACTTTAGCCTGCATTTATTCATACAGATATATGTAACATACAGATCATGCTATTTTCAAGGTAAGCAATATTATGCAGAGCAAAACACAGTAAGTCAAAGAAATTAAAAGCAAAAGGTAAGAAATATAACTAAATCTAGTTTATACCAACTCCATTCACTATACTTTTCTGAACCTTTACATCTTTGCAAACCATCCTTGCTTCTACCATGCCCATATATGGCTTCATATTTTGCCATTCTTTCTTTAAAATTTCTACCCCTCTCAGAGAATCTCATCAACTCATGCAACCATTACTACTTCTGTCTTCCCCTTCCTCTGAACCTTTAGTTTTTCCTTTATATAGCAGTTCGATTTTCATTCCATATTTAAAACGATCAAGACATTTCAAAATATATACTGGCCACACAAGTGTTATATGTAATTCAGATTCATTCAGTGCCATTAATTCTTGACTCTATCTCCTCTTCTTCTACCACACACAATTCTCAAGTAAACCATTTCCACTGCATTCAAATTACTACGTTTGCCCTGACATATGCAATGCTCACATCCATATAACAAAGTGGGCAGAAGCATACTCTTGCGTTCTTTTTCCGTTTTGATAAACAATTCTTGCAAGACCATATATTGCCTGCTGCCTTTCGATTAGGATTTACATGTCTTATTATTTCCCCAACTTTAGCAAACTTTCTACCAAATTCTATTTGCTCTAGTTGTTAGCCATTTATGTATAATTTGCAATAATTTACTCAATTTTCCTTGAAAAACACAACTATCTTGGGTTTTGACGCATTAAATTTCAGATCCATAATCGTCATTGCTTTATACAACCTAATACTTAATGCAAATAATTTGAATTCTTAGCAAACTAAACAGTATAGCTTTACTGCCCCACATAATGCCTTAGACATGAAAGCCGGCTGGGTGACCTTGGGCCAGTCACTCTCTCTCAGCCCAACTCACCCAGCCCAACTCACCTCACAGGGTTGTTGTTGTGGGGAAAATAGGAGGAGGAAGGAGTATTAGGTATGTTCGCCACCTTGAGTTATTTATAAAAATAATAAAGGCGGGATAAAAATTAATTAATTAAATATATTAAATAAATTATATTTCTAAAATGTTGCTCACTCTCACTTCAGAATTCTGCCAAACACCTTCCCAGGCATCCATGACAAATTAATCCCACTGATGGTTTTGTATTCACTTTTGCTACCTTTCCCTTTGTACAGGGCATAACAGCATTCTTTTAATTGAGACATGTATGCAATCATCACACATACCTTAAACAAGTCACACAGGCCCTCCAAAGCAAATAGAACTAATATTTTAACACTTATCATCTACACCTGAGATCATGCCAATTTTCAACATTCTCACAGCATTCATGACTTCTTTTTCATCATTTTTTCTTGGACATTAGCAGTTATAACATGCATTTCAATTACATTCTTCAACATATTGGTATAATTTCTATATAAATTTATAAAATACTGCTTGCAGGATTCTCTCACTTCAATTTCATCCCAAAACATTTCTCCTCTTTTACTTGCAATTCTATTCACTCTGCTATAAAGCTCCTTGTTTAGCCTTCTCACTTCCAAACCATTTTTATTTCCATTAAAAACACTATTTTCTTTGCTTTTCATCTTAACTGTTCCTTGCTCTCTTCGACTATATTCCTTGAAACTACTTTTTTCTCCTTATACATCCAATGCAATATATTTCTCTCATCCTCATTTTCCTACAATCATTCTCTTTATATGCATTTTTCTCATCCACTGTCTTTTACTTCATACTTCTAAGCATTGTTTTCCATCCTTCCCATTAGCATAATTCTACATACTTCCATGGCACACTGTAACATAATTCATTTCATTTTGTTCCAAGGAGCTTTCACATCCTCTTTCCTTACATTCAATTTCCATTAATTACGTTGGAATTTATCTTGTAATCTTCAATACAGGACTCACTTTTTTCTTGCTGTCATATTTTCACTCTCTTTTTTCCTACATCAATTTTCCCCAAAATCCACACCTGACACTACCAAAAAATGTCCCACATTCAGGACCAACCATCAACCTTTCATCCTAAACAAAGTAAATGAATCTCTTCTATTCCTTCCTTTTCCATGTATAAACAGATTTATGTATAAAGTAGTGAGCAGATATTCACCAAATATTCACCAGTTCATTATTGGGTCTCTGAATGGTCCACTTTTTCCTGTACATTCATCTTGTTCTCATCCATCCGTTCATGTCACCCACTAAACAATATTTTTTCCTAATCATATTCATTCAAAGTGTTGCACAATTCTTCCATTAACATTATTCAGTATCTATTTTTCTTTCATTCATTTAATTTGCTAATCCATGCTCCTGTTAGCCCCACTGGAAAGACCAGATCAAGTAATCAACTCCACAGGAAGGCTAAAACTACTTTTATTGAGATTGGTTACAACAGAATCTTGCAAGTCTGACTGTGCTGTATCTCCTCCTCCTCCTATCCCAATGAATTAGGGAGGTGTCTGCCTAAGCCACTTTGGAATATTATGTCTGTCTGTTGTGGACTTAAAATATATTTCACCCCCCATTGCCCTGGCAACAGATCTTGAATACCTCCATCAAGGTAATTTTCCTTACTCTCTCCAGTTCTTTATCATTTACTCTCTTACATTCCAAGTCTCAGTCATCCATATTCTATGATCATTACCTCATGGGCTCATGGAAATTGACCCCATTGCCTCTCATAGCTCTGGTTAATCAGGGCTATCACAAACAAGTGTGGTGTAGGTGTTGGACTACGAGCAGGGAGGCCCAAGTTCACCTTTAGAGTTGGAAACTGAGTGACTTTGAGGAAGTCATTCCCTCTCAGCCCAACTATCTTACAGGCTATGGTTGTGAGGAACAATAGGAGGAGGGAATGTTAGGTTTACTGTTTCAGCTACTGAATAAAAGGGGCATAAATTGAGTGAATAAATAAATAATTTTTTTAACAACACAGAAGGTGCAGACTAGATTGCCAGCCTTTTCATATCCATGCCACATGTAGAATTTCCTGCTTATAATACAGGCAGTACCAGTGAGTTCTGGTACACTTTGGCCAGTATGCCACAAGTGCAACTAAAGCCGTTTTCCCCTAGCATGCTGATGCTATTCTACATAAAATAGGATATCTAATCTATAGATTGCCTTGCAAGTTAACACTTTGTTGCCTACATTCCAACTACAATGTACATGCAACATACCAATAAAATCTTCCTAGTTCATTTTTGCATATGAGATGGAAATTTTATTGATCACACAAAATGCATGTAAATTTAGTTTGCTCAAGTTTGAACATAGAGGAACTGCAATTGTTTTTACATAAAAGGCAATGCATAATAAGAAAACAAAGCACAACACTACTTACCTACTGTGACAGCTTGCCATTACCCACGGCTCTATGCTATCTTGCCATACATACACAGAGTCCCCCTAGGGGGAGATGGAGCGGTTGATATAAATTGAATTATAAATATAAATAAAAAATACACCCAGACAAACATGTTACTTTCTCCAACCAGTAGCTGAAAGATAGCATAGGTTTTCCCATCACTTCCTGCTGACATGTCAGGAGCAGAAGAAAGCTGAAGTCTTAAAGACTTCTGGGAAGAAAGAGGAGAGATGGAGGCGTAATGGCTGGCAAATCAATAAGGATTCTAGACAGTATTGGCTGTTGAAGATTTGTTTCTGGAGAGCCCCAGGCAAGACTCCAGAATGTTGATCATAAATAGAGAGGGATCCAAATACCCAATAAAGGAAAAAGAGAACACAATGGGACAAATCTAACCAAATCTGGCTTCTTCTCCTGGGAAGCCAAGAGAGGAAGACAAGCCAGAGAAAGACTGACGACTTGAGAAAATGCCAGCCAGCATTCAACCTCATTTAGAGAGAAAGAAACAGGGATAAGATGTAGAATTAACAATGCAAACATTTACCCAATGCTCTAGACTACACACATACCAAGGTAGACTTTACCAGAAACAGGAAGCTTTCCTTTGCCAGTAGACATGATCAGCAACTATGTATCAGACATCTGTTGATTTTATTTTGCTATATGGATTTATTCCTGCTTCCTTGCACCTTATCAGTAAGATGAGAGGGAAGGGAAAAGGGAATTTGGCTTGTTTAGCTAAGATGCTGTAATAAAATACTGCCTGAAGCCAAAACTTGCTTTCCTACTATGTTAAGAAGTGGGGGCTGAATTAGTTCTTGGATACAATACCAACAATAAAAATCTGGGTGTAGGAATTAAAAAGAGACTGGAATTAAAAAAAAAACCAGGAAGAAGGTACTGGCAAATCACTTCCATATTATTTCCAAGAAAACTGCTGGTTGTTTTTGTTTTTAATTAACAGAAGCCAAGTTCAACTCAAGGTAATTTTAACTTACTAAAAATCAAGATCTTTATAAAATATCTTATGAATCACCCAATCTTGGCATTTCAGGCAGGAACACTTATATATTATGAAATGTGATGTTTCCATTACATTGTTGCTTTATATATATATTTATATAATTGCTGTCTGACAGCCATCGTTAGGGGTTCATGTGTCCAGTGATTCTATGTTACTAATCCCTGGCTCATGTGGTAGTCCTTGAAAGTCCACATAAAAGAAAAATTTGAGTTCCACTCATGCAGAGCTTATTTATAATGGTGATACTTGGTTTCCAAACTTGTTTAGTCATATGAAGAGAATTATTAATAAAATCCACTATTACTACTACTTCCTCTGGAATTTTGTTGTGCTGCAGCCAGTAAAACTGTTACCAGTATTCCAACTTTTCACAAACCTGTTAACCTACTTCCATAACATGTCAATTATTGATTTATGTAATTTATCCTGGAGTAAGCCTTTCACTGCACCTGCTTTGTGGAACAGCATTCCCACCCAGAGATCTACACGACCCTCAGCTTGCTAGCCCTCAGGCAATCTTTAAAAATCTGGTGTTTCCCTGGCTTGGGGCTAAGTTACTTCAATAGGTGTTTTTTTGGGGGTGTCTACTTTTAGTGGTGACTGAAGTAAAGGTATGTGGGGCTTTTTGGGTTTCTTCCATATGCTGGTTGTGTCTTACTTTATGCCAGCGTTTCTCAACTTTGGCAAGTTGAAGACGTGTGGACTTCAACTCCCAGAATTCCCCAGCCAGCATGTCTTCAACTTGCCAAGGTTGAGAAACACTGCTTTATGCTATATATTGCTCCTTTTGTATTTCAGTATGTTATTAGTTTGTGAAGCCTTCCAGAGTTTTTTTTTGGGGGGTGGGGGCATAGACATATGTCAATTAAGTTACCATTAAATTAAATTCTCCAAGTTATATATATTAAGAATTTGGAATCATTTCATGTTTTAGAGTCCACACTAAAAAGTTTTCAGCATCCAGAATTTAGCCCAAACAAGCAAGTTTGTTATTTTATTGTAGCCCAAGCTTCTGTGGATAAAGTGTTATCCTCATCCAGCAATTATACACTTGGATGTAGAGAAAAAAATCAAAACATTCAGACCATCTGGAAATAGCATTCCTTTGTTCAAGAATGACCATTTACAGGACAGCAATAGAACCAAGGAGCTGAAATATCGCCCAGCGGTTTGAATTACCAAAATTTTCCTATCAGTATCACATATACTCTTTCATCAATCACCTTAAAATTGGAAATGCCCAAGTTAAAAGTTATCTTAACTCTGTTAAAGAAAATATACCAATAAATGGAAAAAAAACTCTGATGACTGCCCCCCCCAAATAATCCTATCCCCCGCTTTTTCATATAAAAATTAGTGTTTATCAGAAGATATTAACTATGTATGGTCAGCAGCATAAAATGCCCCTTGTTTTGTTAAATAACCAACTCCCCCCCAGCAAAAAGACAACCGAAATTGCACAGGTGTAGGTATTACTGTACATGTGAATCCAAATGGGTTTACTTCCAGTAACTTGATATAGAATTATAGCCTCATTTTACTCACAAAGGCGTAAAATAATTAGGTTCCTTTATAAATTTGCACCATGTGACCTACTTCATAGTCTCAGAAACATTTCAATATTCAGTTATTTGTCAAACCACAGTAACAAAATTATTTTGTGTGCAATTCAGATTACATGATTATATAGATTTCTTATTTCTAAAAAAACCAAACGAATTTACAAAGCTCAGATGGCTCATATTCAAATGCTAGTTCTTGAGTAAGAATGACAACAGTTCACATATAATCCAAACTAGGGTTTAACATGGTGTATACAAATTCAGAGCTCCAGACTTTTCTCTTCTCTCATCTACCATACCATTAAGAGCAGAAACATTTGCTTCTGTTTCAAGCAAGTTACAATGACATACTATATTTGATCTTGAATAACCTATAGCTAATATTAAGAAAACAAATCAAACCACAATTGAAAGTGCCAATCTTTTCCCTAAACCATAGTTAATACTAATCAAAATTGGCTGAGAGTCAGATATGAAGATTGCAATGGGATGAGAACAGAAAAAAATATTTCCAGAGTCCTCATACACACTTTGGAGAAGAGAGAAGGAAAACATGCAACTATGTCTTGTTGTTAAAGCCAAACTCATCTAGTAAGGGACAAACAGAATCCAAGCTGTCCATTTGATGAAAATAGAACATGAGGCTCAACTGAGAAGAAAAAGATGAAAAGAATCTATGGATAATTATCAGTTCTCACCCAACCACTCTTTCGTGTCAGAACCTGTGACAGAACAGTATGGCACGAGCATTTTCTTCACTACACAGAGTTCAGTTAATTTGGGATACACTGCAAACATTTAATGATTTGAGATCCCTGGCAGGTCAATATACTTAAATTATGCTGAAATTCCCATTATGCAACACCATGTTTGGAGGGGGGAAAATCAGAAGTATTCTGAATTAGTTCTGAAAGACCTCCAGGCATTTCTAATCATTAGTTACATTAAGAAAAATAACTGATTCAGTATCATATAAATCAGAGGCTATATAAAAATGAGATCAGTGTGACCTTTGTTACATAACAGAATTAAAATGCTCAAAGGCCCTTTATATAAAGGGAACACTTTATATTTTTCCAACATTCAAATTAAAGCAATTAAATATACATTCAATTGATTCAATAAGAGTTTTAAAATCAACCTTTTGAAAAATGTAGTATATGTTAGTTTGTTCCTATTAATTGTGTATAATTAATGCGGTTTTTATTAAATAAATAAAACAACAATAAAATTTCCCAGGAAACACAAACATATTTTTCAATTTTAAAAATGATACTACTGCCAGCATTTCCTTCAAGATAATATGTAGGCATACCTTAAATTATTAATGAATACCTCTATTCCAAGCCGTGTTAAAATAAAGGGCACAGGAAGACAGTTTGTTCTATAGGTACTTGATAGTGGGCAAAAACTACCAAAAACAAGGTTGCAGTCAAATTTGAATCAGCAATAGTTCTCATATATATCCTTACTAATCCATACTCCTGCAAATGTGGTATTACATTATGATTACTACATCAAGATTTATAGGCACTCACTACCTTCACATGCCTCACTGAGAGGAATTTATAACAAAGCAAAGGAGCTACAAATTCTCTTACATGAAGTTGTAAGGCCAGCGTAGGAAGAGTTAATACAATATATTATGTTTTTAAAAAGCCCCCACCCCCAACATTGAGGTTTTTCATGGAAACCTAAAACTTAAAGTTCTATTTACTGGTATGCCCAAATTAATTAGATGAAAACTATTTACAAGTAAATGTGTTAAAGAATTATTTATAAAAAGACAGCTTGTATTTGAAGACTGAGCTTGATCAAACACTTCATAGGATCTCCTATAAAATATTTAATTAAAGCACCGAAATAAATACAGGGTCTTACCAAAAGTATTGCCAAGCCTCTTTATGAAATTTGTGAACATTTCAAGTATTTCAAAAAATGACTTTCCTATATAAAAGCCACTAATTTTAAACATCATCCATGATATCAATTCTGTGCACTTTTTCTAGTAAGATATTGATAATATATTGTGCTCAAACATGAATGCACAGAAAATAACAAAATTGCATCTCAATAACTATATTGGAGTTGATTTAATTATATAGTTTAATGAAGTAAAGCATTAAGTGTAACAGAAGTACTGTGATGATACTCTCATAGGAAAGCCCAAAATATGGTATTGACTTGTTCATTATTTCACACAGGATGCTATACAACAGCTTAGTTGTTGGATCTAATGTGCAATTTGCTCACAAGTATTGAATTCACAACAGGTGAGATGCTGGTTACAAGATAGATTATAGCATTTTAAAGGTACATCAGTTAAAAAGCAAAACATCCATGTGGCTGAAAATTAGAGAACAAAACATTAAAGCATATTTTTAAAATGGTTAGCGCATTACCTGTTGAAAATACTTAATACTCTGATATGAACATCAAACAAGGTATGATTTAATTAACCTAGAATACAACAAATCAAATATGGAGGGAGAATATTTCAAGCTATTAATATCAGTGCAACTACTAATCCATAAATCAAAAATCAGAAATATTGTGGTAATGAGGAGGCTCTGTTTAATAAAGGTCATTATAACTCCTCGCTCCACAGCTATAAGATGTAATATCCTCTCTGGTACTTCTATGATATGCCCATGCATTACTGTTCTTGTTGACAGTCTGTTGCCTTGGAAATATTTCATTATTTCAGTTTTTCCATTTGTAGACCCTTGGCCTTGTGATATGAAGGCCACCCTATTTCATATTTTCGATTATCATTTAAGCAATCTTCTGGAGCTATTTATATAAAAGCAAGTGTTAGACAATGCATATCATCATTTATCATTGCTGTGTTTAAGCATATACTGTAGAAAGAAATACCAAAAAATGAACAGAGCTTTGTTCCACTTACTTTACAACAGTAGCACAGCAATAGGCTTTACAAATCACCGCAGACATATCTTATGCATTACATTTGTGTCTATTTAAAGCACATTCCTATGCATATCTACTAGAAATGAGCCCCACTGAATTCAATGGTGATTACTTCCAGGTGATTGTGTGTAAGACTGATTTCCTTAGATATATCCACAAAACTGCATAAAGTTCAAAATTGTTTGTTAACACAATGTACTTTTAACATTATAAATGCATTAAATTCAAGTCCATGCTTTTTTCCTCCCAAAAAATAACAATTAAAGTATGAATATTAACCATAGCTGCTAAACATCAAAGTTTTTTAAGACTACCTCACCAACTATAGTCTACTAGTATTTATAAAGATTTAATACATTTGACTTCTATGCAACGATTATTTTACATTTAATGTATAACAACTAAATCTTAATACTAAAAAAAATGCCTTATTGTCTTCTAAGCAAGCACTATATGCTAGTTTTGTCTGAAGAGTTTATTTCAATGAGATGTGCACCACAATCCTAAATGTTTACTCACATGTAAATCCATCTCATTTCAATTCAAAAAGTGCACAAAATTGCTGCTTTAATCCCTGTAACAATTTGCAGAAGTATTATAATAAATAAGTAAAAAGGGATGTAGTTTTTAATTAATCCTAAAAGGTAAAGGTATATTAAGAAAATATTGAGCATTTATCTACTGAAATACAATTCTATTCTTCAAGGCATTATTCAGCAGCAACAGTTTGACATATTATATCTTATTCAAGCCCCCCAAACAATTCATGTACCATTTCATCCTAAACTAGTTGGAGCACTATAAGCAATGACAATAACTTAGGCCTCAGGACATAAAACAATCTGGACACCAGGGCAAGCTTTGGGTTATTGGTCTTTCATGAATTAAAGTTACTCCCCCCCCCCCACTTTGAAATTATTACTCATCCCACTCCCTACATTGGATAAAACTACTCTGATCCAACCTTTAAGATGACAGCATCAGAGCTGAACAAGAATATGTTATTAAAGGGCATTAAATTAAATACAGTATATCCTCCTACAACTTCAATCAGAATTTCAGACCAAGTGTTATTTAGTACAGCTCTCAAGTGAAGCAGAATAACAAATTGCACACTTTGATTTACCTTCTTCGAATGCCAAATGGAGACAGGTGATAAAGAAAGCACTCATGCACAGGCTATGAAGTTTCCCCTAGAAATTAATTCTATCTTCAAGATTCCTATCTCAGAAAAATTCCCAAAATGGCACACAAATATGCCTCTGCTGGAGAGATTACTGAAGCTGTCCCAGCAAACATACTTATTACTAATATAGTATTAGGCTCGTAAAGAAGAAAATACAACTCTCTGGTTTGGAGCCTTGGCAGGGTAAAGAAAGACAGGGTATACTTGTAGTTATGCATTGGCTTTTCTCTCCCTTTGAGATGCACAACTTTACATACAGGATAACAGCAGGCTTCTATAATAAATGGTAATATACACATGTTTTCAGTCACTGGAAGACACTGAAAGTTCATAGCAAATGAGAAATAAAGGAACTTCAAACCTAATTTCTAATCTCTAGAAATGTTACCAAGATTAAAGATTTCCATCCTGACTCCATGCAAATCTAACTGGCAGATGCGGAATGCAACAGTTTATTCCATCAATGAAACATTAAGTACAGGGTGAACAAAAATGGAGTACAGGTATTTGGATTGAAATCTCTTTAAGAAAAACCGAATCAGCTTAAATCCAAAACACCAGCTCTGCCGCTATAGATTACACATGCAGATAAGGATTCTCTTGCTAGGCACATGCAGATTTACATTTACTCTCCCCTTTGAGATGCTGCTAAAAGCTGGTTGTTGCACTCTATAAGTGTTAAAAAGCTACAGTATTGCACATTCCCATAATCAAACAATCTGTAATGTACGGACATGTATTAGTTTTTTTTAAAAAACAGATTTTAAAATAGTGAGGAAGTTTTATATCTTAACTAGCACTTATATCAACTCTGAGTTATTCAATAGAATTAGTAATACAAAAGGGAGCACAAGGGATAACTAATACTGTACAGTATGCACATTTATCTTTTTCTCATATGAAATTGAGCATCATTTGGTAACATAAGGCAAACTTTCAAGCTAAGCTACTTGTTGGCCTTCCTTACAATGATGTTCTACTCCAGGCAATCTATACGCCATCACCAGTTGTTTCCTATGATACACTACAATTTTGACCCCATTCTTATTAGCCATCTACTTTGGGATGGGATGGGAGGCCTACTCTACCACGGAGGAGGCTCAATCCTATCTGGATCACAGACCTTAAGCTACAGAAGTCTTCCTGTTTCCTAATTCCACTTCTAGAAGGGCTGGTTATAATTACCCAGAAAGTACTTTGCTCAGACCTGGTACTATAGGTATTAAGCCTTGGCAAATCCTACCCCAAATTAATTGTTTGACATTATACTGGAAGAATGTTCCAACTGCCTTGGCAAGAAAGCCCACATATTTTTGAAAGATTTTCACAGCCCAAACTACTATTCATTCACATTCATTGTTTCCAGCGGCTCCTCCAGAGGTGTCCGCTACTTTCAATGGGCCAAGCAAGCATTTGATGCTTCCTCAAAGCTTGCATCCTTCTCTAAAGATGCACTTTAAATTTTGCCTAACGCGACAACTCCAAGTATCTCACCAACTACAGAACCGAACGGGAACAATAAAAGTATATCGGACGGCGGGAGGGGAAGACGAAAGCAAGGCGGCTTAAAATGAACCCACCACCTTTATTCCCTTTCACGGCAAACTCTTCTTATGACTAAGCTTCTCCTGGGCAATAAGTAAGTTCAGGGCTAAATCCCGCTCTCGGGCGATTCCAAAACGGGAGGGAGGGAGGGAGGGAGGGAGAGTTATACACACGAGGCTGTGGAGTTGCTGCTTAGCTTGAACTAAACTTGCGCCAGCAGTTGAGGAGAGTCCCAGCAAGCTCCTCTCCCGTTTCGGCCTAGCTGCACGAGCCCAGCCACCCTCTTCACTAGGCAATGCCGGGCCTGGCGAAAGCTGTTTTCCTCTCACGCACCCCCGCCCCCTTTGCTCCATTCCACCCTGCCGTGGTCCTCCCTCCCCCATTTGTCGAGACCATCCAGCCGAAAAGTTGCCTCCCGGGAATTCCGCCCCACCCCCTCCCGCGCGCTCAGCCAGACACCGACGACTCCTGCAATGTGGGGAGGTACATGCCCCCTGCTGCTGCTAAGGGGCGAGCCTAGCAAGTGTTGTGGATCTGGGCAGCCGCCGCCGCCAAATATGCATGCACCACGAGAAACTCCCGAGACCCAGCAGCGCGAGCGGGTCCGTGGCCACCCCTCCCTCCGCTTTTCCCTTTCCCGGGCATGGAAGCCAAGCAAACCAGACCCAAGGCAGCGGGCGGCGGCAGTGACGGCAGAGTCCCAGACCCAGCCTGGCGCTGCCGCCTCAGGTTCAATACAGAGAAAGTGTTACCGTTCTCGCCTGGAAGGATCCTGCTGAAAGCTTGGCTTGGTGGGCGCCATCTTCCTGGTCTTTTTTCCCCCTTTCCTCTCTCCCTTACTTTTCCCCCTCCTTGTGTTGCTGTGTGGTGTTGTGTCTAGCGGCGGCGGCGGCCCTGCTTAGACAGGCAGGCTGAGGAAAAGTACTGAGGCCAATGCATTGCGGGCTCCCGCTCCCCGGCGCAGCAGTCCTGCCGCAGGTTGCTTCGCTTTGCTAGCGCTGCTGCTGCTGCCGCCGCCGCTGCTCTGACCGCAGCCGTCCATAAGCCGAGGAGCGGAGAGAGCCTAGGCTCCGCTGCCTCCGAAGACATACCAAGCCCGGCGACGAGTGGCCGGCCGCAGCTGAGTGAGAGAGCACGCAGCCCCGGTGGGCAGCCCGGCCATTGGCATCGCCCGGCAGGTGTGACTAGGCACACGGAGAGGGAGCCCGCGGGACTGGCTTAAGCGCGAGGCCAAGCCATAAGCAGGGAAGTGAGAAGTCTCCGTTCTTCGGGCTTGGCTGCTGCTGAAGTATTTGTGAGCATTTTCCAGCTGCTTCCCCAGCTCCGACCGCTCTGACTCTGGTGTGCAAGGGACGGGAGAGCCTTCGCTGCCGGCGCAACAACGCCACTCAGTTGCAGTTTCGCATACTTTCCTTCTCTGGAGTAGCAGAGCCAGCAGCAGCAGAGGGAGACGGAGGGAGGGAGGGAGGCAGACTAGGAAGCCGCAGGCACACGGTCGCTGCTGGGGGAATTCCGGCAAAAGCCAGCGTGTATTCGCGGAAGAGCCGAATGCACGTGGGATAAAAGACAAGGTGGGAAAACGTGTATTTTAGAGGTGTTGGTTTTACGGGTTTGTACATACACACACAGATCAGTGTACAGATTTGAGCGCGTGTGCGTCTATTAGCATACGTGCATGTCTTTATGTACACAACCTATGTGTCTCTATGGAAGAGGAGCGACATCCTTCAGCTACACGAGCTGCACATGCGTCTGACTCTTGTCCTTCGTCCAACTACCGTATACAACTGAGTGGACGTGTGACTGCGCAAAAATGGGTGTAGAATTCCATCATCGGAATGTACTACTACCGTATTTCTTCTGGCATATCGTTAGCTCACCCTATTAGAGAAAGTTCATTCTGTTCTTATAGACTCCTACCTTACCGGATCATAAGTTAATGAAGAAATATCTGATATAACAGGTGGGGACGGAAAGAGTGCTTCTCCAGTACATCACAGGAAGAAAAAAAGATATATTTTTTTAAAAGGTCAGTTTTCAGACCTTTTTCTACGAATATGAGTTGTTCCACGTTAAAGTTGTTCCATACCACTAATTTACTAAACGCCTTCATGGGGTGGAGGAAGTAAGTAAGGTGCTCAAGCGGAATTTTGAAAAAAGTTAAACGGAATGCAACAGATGCACGCGTGCGTAGGTGTGCGGATAGCTGCATAAGGGCTTTAGTTTAGCTGGAGGGCGCAGTCAGTGACCCCAAAAATATGAACTCTGCCACAGGAGGCAGATGATTTGACCTGCCTTAAGTCCCTCAGGGCTCCGAAGAGCAGATACAGCCGACCTAAGAAGCTTCAATGCAGAACCACACAGCAACCCCTTTGCTTCTAGAAACCACCTTCTGATTTAGCACACGAGAAATGATTCAGTCATAAGGATCTACACTCAGATGAAAAGAAGTAATTCTTATAGAATAGCGAGTCCCGGGTTTTTATCCAGGGGAAATTCCATTAACGCGGTCTGGAGACCGGGCTGTAAAGCACACACACACACCCCCACCGGTTTCTCCACATGCTCAAAACAATGAAGTTTAACAGGTGTCATCCGGTTTATCCAGTGAGTGAAGGACTAAAAAACCCTTCTGCTTTACTTAACTGTTAATATGGCAAAACCTGGAAGAGTCTTTTGAAATGGATGAAGAGGAAAATGTCCTGCTTTTAAGTGAACACAATTTTGGGGAAAGTTGATTTGCTATGTATCTTGAAAGTAAGGAAGGAAATGTGGCATATATTGATTGTAAAAGGGGCAGTATACTAAGGAAACTAAACTTGCAATTATGTTTAAGTTGAGTTGGTAATAGGACCCACTGAGTAAAATGAAGCTAATTCTCACAAAAGTATCCATATGTGTAGTCCTTATTGGGATAAATAGCAACAGGTTAGAGGGCACTGTATTTAATAGGTCCCCATTATATTGCCAATTTATCAAATAAATACTTGTTTTTCCCATTTTGTATGTCCTAGACAATTAAAATACTAAAACCTGAGAGCTGTTCCATATACTTTTCTCTATACAGGATAAAACCTGAGAGATGTTTTCTCATTTTTATGAAAGTTTTATCACCTAAGCCTTCTTCCTGCTCCCCTCCCCAAATTACCTAGGAAGCATAGGGTGACAATTCAACCTCAATTTCCCTTGCTAATTTAAGAAATCTACCTGTGACAACAAATAGTCCCAAAACAGAGAACAGCAAGCACTACTCTAACTTCATTCTTTACATCCATACACACTTAGAAAGATTTCTTGTGTTTATTTGAAATAACACTGGTCTCCAATTCCAAACCATCTGCTATGAGAGTCCTCTGCTGTCTCCTGAAATGGCTTAATGTTTCTCACACTATCTCAAAAGCGCATAAAGCAAAGGAGTAAACATTGCTAGAAAAGTTTACTAAACCAAACTGGTTTTTTCCCAAAATTTTCTCCTGACAGTTGTCTCATTCAAAGCAAAAACAGCCACAGTTCCAGGCTGATTCGATTAAGTAAAGAAAAGGACTGTTTCAAAAAGTTCCTTATCCAGTGAAGTTTTAAATTTAAGTTGAAAGTACTGGTTTATTTTTGTGTTAAGTACTAGTTTATGTTTACACAACTTTTGTTTCATAAGATAAAGATAACCTATCTGGAGGAACTTGGAGAACATGAAAAAAAGAAAAATGACATGTTGTGGAACTGAGTCTAATAAAGAAAAGCAAAGAAAAAAATATTTTACTTTTTGAAAAACAAAATGCCAATTAATTATACGCTATGTTGGTGCTGGAACTCTTCCGCAAACTAATGATAGGGAAGGTAAATTTTAAAAAACAAAGAAAATCTTTACAGTGCACTATGACTTGGGTAACTTGATTCAGGTTTCCTTCCTAACATGTAATCTATACATGTCTACTCAAAAGTAAGTAAGTTCAATGGGACTTACTTGGAGAGAAGTATGTATAGGACTGCAGCCTAAAGAAGCTATCTGTGAGCCTCGGATATTTGCATTAAAATGCATTTCAGATGAATACTCCAAAGTGTTAAGTCACTTAGAATTTCCTGCTAGATTTCCCCGTAGTAACAGGTGACATGCTAATACCCTGGTAATACAAATGTGCAACTGCAAGGGTGAAGTGCCAAGTGAAAACTCTATCTTGCTCAATTGAAAATAAATCATCAATCACAATAGCGTGATCAATTATACCTCTTAGCTGCCATGCTGTGGGGTTTGCACAAGCCATTGACATTGAGAAATTCCTACTTAGGAAGGAGAAGCAGACGGGATCCCAAACTTTGCAGAAGAAAAAAAAAGATAATCTGCCTTTGAGCAGGCGGCAGTCTTACTTTTCCCTTCCCTATTGTTGTTTTCAAGATCAAGCAGCTCTAACATTTGTGCTCGCGGCTTGTAAAACACCCTTTTGGATGAAGATTTGCATTCCCCAAAGCATTCGACCCTAAGAAAGATTCTTTTAAAAAATGAACACATAACGCGCACACGCACACAAAAGGCAAGTGAGATAGTCCAAAAGACCAACACACCTCTCCTCTAGCTTGTGTACTCACCGTTGTTGGTAGGAAGTAATGCCCTGGACGTTTTGCGGATTCCCGTTAGCTGCGGTACTGGCTCTCCCGACACCCGGACCGGCCGGCACTCCCCCGGCCGCAGCTGCAGTCACCTGCACGCTGAAATCCGGGAAGATCCGGATCATTCCCGCGGCTCAGCACCCAGCGAGTGTCGGCAAAGAGGTACAGCAGCTCCTCTCCCTTCGGCGGCTGCAGCAGCAGAGCCAGCCACACTGCAATCCCATTAGTGAACAGCGGCCACTGGGAGGGAGGCACAGCGCTTTGATGTGAGCGGCTGGGCTGAGATTGAGTTGAGGGGGGGACTTAAAGTGAAGCGGGGGAACAGAGAAGGTATTTTACCAATTTGCAAACATACAACGTGTCAGGATTTGGGGAGAAGCGCGGACCGGGAACGCTGCAAAAAAGGAAGCAAAATCAGGAAATGGAATTCTCTGGGTAGTCTAGACCCGGAATCCGAGGGGCGAAGGGATGGCGAGGGGGCCGCAATTACTTTAGCGCGGCTGTGAAAATGATGGGCAGCAAATGTTGCCTTCCGCCCTCCTTCTACTCCGCCCCAACCACGCGGAGTCCGGGAGGACTTCTCTCTTTCTCAGACACACTGCTGACCACAGCTTAGTGGGCCACAACCAACTGGCGAGGTGGGGGGAAGGGAGAGAAGTGCGGGGGGGGGGAATTCCCGGCTCCCAACAGAAAGATCAGTGGAGAGCAGGAGGTGGAGGCGTGTTACAGGACAAGTTCTTGGGAACTAGCTTTCCTTCCCCTTCCGTCTCCCCCCTCCCCTTCCTTTCTTGTATTCTTTTCTATCTTTCCTTTTTGTGAAGCACCGGTTTGCACCCTGAAGAAAAACCGCGGCTTTGTGCCGCGGTAGGGTTCGTTCTCTTCCGGAGGGAAGTGACTCTCCTGCCCTCCTAGTGTGCGGCGCTGTTACTGCTAGTCAAACTTGGAAGGGTAGGCTGTCTGTGTGCGCGCGCGGCTGGCTGGCTGGCTGGCTGCACGCACGGATCTCCCTTGCTGCTCTAACAAATCGATTAAACCGTTCAGTGCAGTGCAAGAAAGCGGTTGCAAATGCAGTATACGAAGCAGGAACAAACACAATAGCGCGGGAGGCAGCTCGGTCTGCAACTGCAGGCACTCACGCTGTTAGCCAAGGTCTGAGCGAGCTGGTTCCTTAAGTTGGCTCTTTCAGGTGGGACCTTGTTGCCGTCTTACAGGCGTGGGAAGTTAAGCAATACATTAACAACAAGGAATTACTTCCACGCGTAGGTATTTTGGATATTGCCAAGTAGTTTGCGAGATTGGGGACTGCCGTTCCTTTGTGCAGGACGGCGTGCAAATTTACATTCCTATTCTCCTATTTGCCCTCTGCAAATGCGGGAAAAATAGGGGAAGGGGCTGGCAAGCCGGCTGTCATGCCAGCGGTACAGAAGTTGATGAGTGTTGCGAGCAGGGCTTTGCAAGGGCGCTTTAGGCGGTGGGGTAGGAGAGCCGGAATGTCCGCGGCAGGAGCTCCCCGCCTTATGCCTTCCCGTTCCCACACCGCAAGTGCTTCCCTTCGCTACTAGCGGACGGGTGTCAAAGGGAAGGTCTCTGCTCAGGCAAAGCTGTGGAGAAGACGCCCCTGTTGTTAACCAGAGGCGCTGCGGTCCCACTAATTCTTTTTCTCCTGGTGTCCTGTTTCCCCTTCCCTTCCCGTCGCTGGAAGCCCACAGTAAAATTATAAACTGCTTTGTTCCCGGTTAATATTCGTTTTTGCCTGCTAGTCAGTACAATTGTAAGGATGCATTAGTAAAAAAGAGTGCTTGTGGGAATTAATTCTCTACATACGGGCACACCACTTGGATGTGGAAAATGCACTTTTTTTCTGAGAACATTTAAGAGTTTTTCTGAAGCATTCCACAGAATATCCTCCAATATAATTTGCCAGAGTTTCACTAGGTTTAGCATATTCTGGAGGGCACACTGAGAAAGACTGATGCCAGTATCAGTCCAGTTGCAAATACCAAAAACAGCAAGACATAATTGTCCATGGTGGCAGCTTTTGTTTATAATAGACTTGCACATCAAAATTATGGCAGGATGGTGCATTTCTCTGACTTCCTTTACTCTGTCCAATCCTAATTGCATATTTCAGGACCATTTGTTATCACATACATACACACTTCTCCATCATACAGCGTTGTGCTATCCAACAGTCTGTCAAAATAAATTCTAAACCTCATCTTCGCGAAGCTAAGCCCAAGTCTTTAGTAGGGTACAATTCTTTGGGGTTCTCTAGCCTGGTGATCTCTTGGAGTAGACAATTCATGTATGGGGGGCATGGAGGGTGGCGGAATGTGAGCAGTTTCCCTGGGTTCCACATTTGGAAAGAGCCCTATCTAAAAGATGGTTCAGTACTAAAATAAGATTAATATTTTCTTTCAAAGTGGCAAAGCAAATTTATTTATTTATTTATTTGTTCAATTTATTCCCCGCCCATCTCCCATGCAAGGGACTCTGGGCGGGTTACAACAATTAAAAATTTAAAAGCTATACAAAATACAAACTATCTAAAAAACACAATAAATATAAAATAAATAAAATCCAAGATGGATTGGGAACCGTAGAATAGATCATGGTGCTACGGGGCCAGTCAACCTCAGGAGGCACTACTGCCTCCGTCGTCCCAGGCCCGGCGGCAGAGCCAGGTCTTAAGGGCCTTCCGAAAGGCCAGGAGTGAAGGGGCCAGTCTCACCTCCGGGGGCAAGATGTTCCATAAGGCGGGCGCTATCGCAGAGAAGGTTAATCTAAAAAGTTATATCACTACTATGGGTTTCCCATGCACAATAATAAAAAGAAGAGCTTTTTTATTAGGGAGACTTGTTGTATGACACCCATACAAGGCAGCCTCCTGTGAAACTTATAGGAACTTTGAATTACATGGAATGGTTTCCTCTTGTGAATAGAAAAGTCCTAATGGGTGTGATTTTGGTGATGCTTAACGGTTTGCAAGAAAGAAAGTCACCTTTTAGTTTTTCTTGTTTTTCATTATAATATTTAGATTGAGGAAAGAGGACCAAAATGAAAATGTGCAAGTTTTACATCTGGAGTTGTCACCTCAAAATAATTAAAGTGAAGCCTATCCTTCTGGTCACCTCACAGTATGTGGTGCAGGCCTGCTTCAGATCAGTTATTAGATGGTAAGTGTCCCTATGTTTATATATAAACCATGGCACCATGGTCTTTTCATGGATGGGGAAGGCCTAAACAATTATTGTGTAACACTGGAAAGGTAAACCTACATCTGATTTGTGGCACTGGATATGTGTTGTTTGTCAGCAATTTGAGGTAGCTTTTTTATAACAAGGGGGCAAGCAAGAAATTCCAAGAAATTTGGTCAAACGTTTTGAAGAGTTTTGTTACCAGAATTTCCAAACTATTTTTCTTGGTTTCAGTGCTTTTTTAGTTCTGATACAGTTGAATGTTTGTGTTTTTCTTCTGTTAAATTGCTTTATTTGATTGATTGATTGATTGATTGATTTCTCACCGCCCAACTCCCTCAAGGGACTCTGGGCGGTTTACAAATCATCAAAATTTCGAACATTAAAGATTAAAACATTAAAATAACTATTCAAAATACCATAAATATAATAAAATTAAGAAGGCGATGTGTTCTTTCAGCCTTGGAAGGGTTATTCTAGGACTATCCTACTATATTAGCCATCCCCAGGAGTTTCTGATCTTCTTTCCGCCCCAGGCCTGTTGGCAAAGCCAAGTTTTAAGTTGTTTCCTGAAGCCCAGGAGCGAGGTGGACTGTCTTAACTCTGGGGGAAGGATATTCCACAGGGCAGGCGCTGCTGCAGAGAAGGCACGCTTCCGTGACCCCGTGAGATGGAATTCTTTTACTGATGGGGTCCGTAGCATGCCCTCCCTGCATGACCGGGGGGGACGGGCCGATGTATTGGGGATAAGACAGTCCCTTAGGTAACCTGGTCCCATGCCATGAAGGGCTTTAAAGGTCATAACCAACACCTTGAATTGCACCCGGAAGCAAACTGGAACCCAGTGCAGCTCGCGTAATAATGGTGTCACATGAGTCCGATATGGGACTTCTAAGATGGTTCGTGCGGCCGCATTCTGGATCAGTTGAAGCTTCCGGATGCTCTTCAAGGGTAGCCCCATGTGAGCGCATTACAGTAGTCAATATGTGAATATAAAAAAGATTTTTGGAAAATGTTTATTGCAGTAATAAAATCTGCCCAAGCAAACCCATATGTATGTTTATATAAGAAGCACATTTGCAATGTTGGACGTTTTAAAAAATTCTGATAGGACATATTTTATTCTAATTTATTAAGATTCACTGGGATGAAAAAGAAAACACAAATGGTAAAAATCAAGAGCTGCACTGTTGGCCTGTTTCTGTGTAAATTCTCCAGTGAAAAATACATGATACAGGTAGTCCTTGTTTAACGTACACTTGTTCAGCAACCGTTCAAAGTTACGACGGCACTGAACAAGGGGTAGTTGCAGCTGTTGCAGCATCCGTGCATTCATGTGATTGTGATTCAGGCAATCAGCTTGTTTTGTTGTTTATTCGTTCAGTCGCTTCTGACTCTTCGTGACTTCATGGACCAGTCCATGCCAGAGCTTCCTGTTGGCCGTCACCATCCCCAGCTCCCCCACGGTCGAGTCCGTCACCTCCAGAATATCACCCATCCATCTTGCCCTTGGTCGGCCCCTCTTCCTTTTTCCTTCCACTTTCCCCAGCATCAGCATCTTCTCCAGGGTATCCTGTCTTCTCGTTATGTGGCCAAAGTACTTCAGTTTTGCCTTTAATATCATTCCCTCAAGTGAGCAGTCTGGCTTTATTTCCTGGAGTATGGACTGGTTTGACCTTCTTGCAGTCCAAGGCACTCTCAGAATTTTCCTTGAACACCACAGTTCAAAAGCATCTATCTTTCTTCGCTCAGCCTTCCTTATGGTCCAGCTCTCGCAGCCATAGGTTACTATGGGGAATACCATTGCTTTAACTATGCAGACCTTTGTTGTCAGTGTGATGTCTCTGCTCTTAACTATTTTATCGAGATTTGTCACTGCTCTCCTCCCAAGAAGTAGACGTCTTCTGATTTCCTGGCTGCAGTCAGCGTCTGCAGTAATCTTTGCACCTAGAAATACAAAGTCTGTCACTGCCTCTACTTTTTCTCCCTCTATTTGCCAGTTATCAATCAAGCTTGTTGCCATAATCTTGGTTTTTTTGCGGTTTAACTGCAACCCAGCTTTTGCACTTTCTTCTTTCACCTTCGTCATAAGGCTCCTCAGCTCTTCCTCGCTTTCAGCCATCAAAGTGGTATCATCTGCATATCTGAGATTGTTAATGTTTCTTCCAGCGATTTTAACTCCAGCCTTGGATTCATCAAGCCCAGCATGTCGCATGATGTGTTCTGTGTACAGGTTGAATAGGTAGGGTGAGAGTATACAACCCTGCCGTACTCCTTTCCCAATCTTAAACCAGTCCGTTGCTCCGCAATCTGTTCTTACCATTGCTACTTGGTCGTTATACAGATTCCTCAGGAGGCAGACAAGATGACTTGGTATCCCCATATCACCAAGAACTTGCCACAATTTGTTATGATCCACACAGTCAAAGGCTTTAGAATAGTCAATAAGGCACTCAGCTACTGGCTTGCAATTATGATGTCGCAGCGTCCTGCAGTCACATGATCGCCATTTGAGACCTCCTGCCGGCTTCCCCATTGACTTTGCTTATAGGAAGCCAGCAGGAGGTTGCAAATGGTGATCATGTGACCGCAGGATGCTGTGACTGCACGGGATTCACCTAATGACGGCAACTGGGAATGGCGGAACTGCTGTTGTAAGTTGGCGCGGTCACGTGATGTTGTGCCTTACGACCACGTCACTTACCAACAGAGTTCCTGGCCAATTACTGTCAGTAAGCAAGGAGTACCTGTGCTAGGGCTACCAGATGTGGTTTGCAAAAACAGGGGCAACCACTAGATGGCAGCAAAGAGATACAAAAAACCTATCTTGTTTTTGTCATCTCCTGTTGATATGGAGTTTTGAAGCCCAGATACTCTAGCCCAGTGGTCCCCAACCTTTCTTTCACCAGGGACCGGTCGTGGGTTTGCAGGCCAATCGTGTGCACTGGGGGGGGGTTGCAGGAGGGAGCCCCGCTGCCCACTTCCTAATGGGGACCCCAGGTTGGGGACCCCTGCTCTAGCCCTAGCTATATCCCCAATTATTGGATCAAGTAGCATTTGGTCTTTCACGACTGAACGACTGAACAACAACAACAAAAAAGTGATCTGAGTCTACATATGTAGAAAAGTTCATAGGCCATTAACCATTTTGAAACAGGCCTATTTCTAACAAGACTAAATATATGATTGGGAGATGAATTGAGAAGCAGGTACTTCGTGGGCAACTCCATGTTCCTCTCTATAAGTAAGGAGGGTCAATTTTGAGAATTTTGGTTGCAGGATGGCTCTAGTAAGAAGACTGTTTTTCTCAGCGAAAACTCAAGGAAATGTTTCCCATGAAGTAGAGATTCTATAATTAACATTTCTAAAGTATTTCAAAGAGGCTAAGCAACATTTGCACCATATTCAGAGGCCTAGTGTTTATGGTTGCCCCCTAGCTGAAAAGCAATACCAACATGCAGATCAGTAACAAAGAATCAATAATATCTCTTTTTGTTTTCTTTTTTGCTCTAGCATTTTTGTTCTAAACCAAATCAGGATACATAAATTCAGTGATAAAACTGTTTGTGTTCAAATCCTTTGTATAAAATAGCATCTGTGTTTGCATTCTACTTTAATGCAAAATGCTTTGGACTGCAGCTAATACCAAGAGATATGAAACTAGTTAGTCCCCACATGTTGCACATAAAAAGAATTCATAATGAGCATCTGTGGGATGTGGAATGGATCCCATGAGTTAGCTGAAGACCTCATAACGTAAGAGCTGAGAAGCCTAAGTGAATTATGACTGTCTCTTTTCTCACAAGTAGGATTAATTTTCTATCCCACTTATATTCATTATCTATCCTGTTTATACCACAGGGACACCAATTGTTCGAGTGTTAAATTTAAAGACTTCACAGAAAATATGGGATAGCTGGTTGAACATTTCTTTTCCTTTTCTGTAGCCCAAATACTAATCAAACTCCATGTTTAATAAACAATATTAGATAGAGACATTTCTTGATAGTTTAAGCAGGTTTATTTTCTCCCTAATTGACATGTTTACATGGCACGGTTCTCATGCTATCTTCCATCTGCCCATTGCTCTTCCAAAGATATCAATAGAAATTTTGTATGCAGATCAAGAAGAGTATATGGCCTTTAGAGAGCAGGTCAATAAATGGCTGGAGGAATGATTAAAGACTTTTTAAAAGTTCCCTTCCTTTTCTTAGAATGCTGTACAAGACTGGCATGAATATAGGGTTGAATATAGGGAGTAAAGCTTAAAGATAGTATATGTAGTAACCAGGGGTGGTAATCTGCCCATTCCCATTGTAGCATTTTCAAGGTTGGTTGATTGTAAGCTGAAAAACACTTATTTTAAATAGGTGGAGAACCTGTGGCTCTCCAAATTTGGGGGAAAATAGCTCCTAGCATCCCTCATTATTCATGCAGGTTGGGTCTGCTGGGAGGTTTAGTTCAGCAACATTTTGAGGTCCTTAGGTTCCTTACCACATATTTATAATTTGATATTAACTTTAATAATTATCTAATTGTTCAAATATGAAACATAGCCTCTATGCACAAGAGGACAATCTCTAACTAGGCATACCTAGATCCCACTTTAGAGAAGAGGGATTTTGTTTAAATACTCCAGGTCCAGCTTCAGACCACTTAAGCATTATGGGTTACAACGTGCCCTTCAAAATGGAAGCAATCCAAGGGGTGAGAATTGATCACATTTTTTAAAATCCTTTTTCCTCTAAAATACTATGTACCACTGTCTTTTGTTTCTACCGGACCTACCACTCAGTTTTGCGGTACATCATATAGAGAGAGGAAGTTAGAGAAATCACAATGAATCACAATAGCAAGATAAGATTTCTGCTTTAGTTGTTAAGCCTCAGATTAAAGGCCTCCATGTTTTTTTTGGCCTCTTTGTTACATATTCCGTATATAATCAGATCACATCATCATACTTGAAAAAACAGTCTGTATTTGATGGAGCCTATTGTGGTCTACACATAGCTGTTGAGATATAAAATGTTGACTGGAAAAAAGGATATTGGTGTGGGAATTTAAGCATCCATGGCAGTAAGAAAAAACTGGAGTAAAACAAAGCAGGTCTGTAAATATTGGGTATTATTTTGGATTCAAAGATCATTTGACCTTATGCTCAAGTAGGGCTGATGGTGGGGGGGAGAGATCTGGTAACACACACAGGCCTGATTCCCAGTGCCTTGTTTCCATCCACTGTTGTGATCTTCACACATTTAGTCTGAAGGGGCAGGTTCAACTAATATCTTCATAGGACTCTAGTTTATGTTTATTCTCAATATTGCCTCGCAGGATTTTCCATTCTAGTCACACATTGCCTTTTCATTCTGATCAAAGCTGGTACAGAGTTTTAAAAATATAACAGTACAATCTCCAGAAAAATGAAATATATATTTAAAGGAAATATTACCTAACACCATGTAGCATCCATCAATACAACCTCGTGCAGAGATTCTGAAATCTTCCTTAGCTTTGATAAAATTCCAAAGAGAATATGTAACTGTAAAGGTATTTTTAAGAATGGCACTCTGGTTGGATTCATGATCCAACATGATTTGCTTAGGTTTTGCCTGGTGTATTGTGTGAACAAAGTAATTGTGGTAAACCATGATTTGTAGTGAACCTTGTCATTATGGCTTATTAAGACCATGATAAATTTTAGCCTGTGGGATTGTCTCTCTTCTATTTTTTTAAAGATTTTTTTGCTAATTGTGTATGTTAAGAATGTTAAACAAAAAGTAAAAAAAATTAAAAATGTTTTAAAAATAAGACCACGTTAAAACAAACTGTGCCTTAATGCAATATGTGAATTCAGTCCCTAATTAATTAAATTTTACTGGAACAATTGAAAGGAAGCAATTGCTTAAATATTAAGGCTCTGGGAAGCATTTAAAAGAGATGTTTTCCAACACTTGGGAGCTGGTATAAAACACCTCTTTTCAAATAAAAATGACTGTGCATGTATATGCACACAGAGGTAGTAAGAAGAAATTCTGAAGTGCATGACATACAAATTATGTGATCACTTTAACCATTTGAAAAGAGGTTTCTTTGTGCATGCTAGCTAGAGCATTGTAAAACACTTTTTTGAATGCTTTGCAAGCTCTAGCATTTATGTCCTTTACTCCTTGGATAAAATTAACTTACTGAAAACATGCTGTGCTCCAAGTAGTCAGACCATCAGCAGTGGTGTGCTGCAGTATGGGCCAATCTCCAAATATAATTAAATCCACACAAGGCACATTACTGTAGTCTAGTCTGATAATTAGAGTAACGAATTGCTGTCACAATACTTGTGTTTAAAAAAAAATTTTTTCATCCAGTCTGGATTAAATATCCAATATTTTGCCAATCTGAGAACTCTTTGCAAATGTCTGGTAGAGCCATACTGCATTAATATGTAGCAAATCAGAATGCCTACAGTACATCTCATGATCTGTTGTATCCAAATGCCAGCAACATTCATAGGCTACAGTACTTCTCATCAAAATCACAACATTAATGGTGGCCAGGGTTACGGATACCATCCTACATCAAGTAGCATGGCTGTACTTCACTGGTAGACTACATGCTTTGGATGCAAAATGAAAAAAAGATCCTGGGTTTGGTTTTTGACATCTCTAGATGGAATTGAAGGAGAGCTCTACCTAAAAACTTTGGAGAACTGTACCCAGTTAGACAAGCCGTACCGAAGTAAACAGGCTAATGATCCAAGTTAGTAAAAGTGGGTAATGGTCATCCCAGTCTCCAAGCAGGGATGGCCACACTTACTTAGATTTGGTTTCCTCTGGAAAGAGGCCACAGGAGCTTTATTGGTATTTTATAATATGTGGATTTATTTTAAAATCTACAGATAGAGAAGGAGAGATCAAGATCTCTCATAGTTGGATACTCACAGCTCTTACATTGGAATTCTGGGTAAAGAATCTGCTCTGTATAATGCTGTTATCATATAAAGCCGAACACAATACCCTGTGTTTTCCTTAATCTGTCCCGGTATTGCAGTCTGTATTGTTTCGACACAAAGAAATTGAACAGCAATGGGAAAAAGGGAATTTTAAGACATACTGGTAGTTCTCTAGATGACTTTTAGCAGATTGTCCAAATTGTGTAATGGTAGCAACAATTCCTAAGCTGGGCATGTTTCATAGGTGCCCAGTTCCTAGAATGTCGGTAAGGGAAGTTCACTTGGTGGGGTCCAGAAGGCGGGCCTTCTCTGCAGTGGCGCCCACCCTTTGGAACATTCTGCCCCCGGAGGTGAGGCAGGCCCCATCACTCCCGGCCTTCCGGAAGAACTTAAAGACCTGGTTCTGCCACCTCACCTGGGATGGGAACAGGAACAGCTCCTCCTGGGGATGGCTCGTGCCGTAGAGCCCTTTTAAGTACAATCTTATCGCCCCTTGGATTTTATATTTAATTTATTAATATTTATATGATATATAATGTTTTTGTATTTGCACTGTTTTTTATCTATTTTAACTGTTGTAAACCGCTCAGAGTCCCCTTCGGGGGAGATGGAGCGATAATAGAAATTGAAAGAATAAATAAAATAAGTAAATGTATCTGCACAATAAATAAAAAAGCAGGCTAGAATATTTAAGTTTGCCCTCCTGTGAACTTCAGTATCCCGGCCATGAATGGGATGGCAAACAGAAAGACATAATACTGCAACTTTTACTTAAAATAACTTATTTTCCACGGGAGTTCCCAGTTTCTTGCTAGTTATTGTGAGACATTTATCAGTATTTTCCCTAACAATTAATGTGTCTTTCATAGTATTTTCCAACCTGGCATTCCAGCTCTGGATTCCTCAGCCAGCATGGCATTGCTGAAAATTGTTTTACACATTGCAATGGCACCAGGTTAGGGAAGGCTGTTCTTACGTGCTGATATTTCAGATACATTTGCCATCACCCTGGGCATATTAACAATTTACCATCCAATCTTATAGTGTGTTTTTTAATGTGACTCAGATGCTAACAACAATAAAATAAGGTTTGGCATGGAAACGGTTCCATCCATAAAAATGCCCTATAACATATAAAATTGGTATGTTCGGTTAGGGAAAAATATTCAGCCTTGCTTTCTTCCTACTACTTTAGGAATAATTAAGAGAATAACATCAAATAATCATCCTAATGATTTGTTGGGAACACCCAGACTTTGAAAACCACGTGGCATTTCATTCTCTATAGTGGAATCTCACTATACAAGAGGGGACAAATTCACACATATCTCTGCATGAATGGAGCTGTGTCTGTATAGAAATAAATGGGATGACTTTCATCTACAATCTGTGAATGCAGTGTGTGTGTGTTAGAACACACATAGGGATCCAGATCAGAATGTAAATGTTAGATTTTAGGTTTGAGCTTAATTTATTTTTTACACAGCTGTGGCATACTAGGCATACTATTACATGATGTTCTGCAAAATTGTTTCATTTGAGGTTAAAGCATTCCTAATAATATAATGCCTTTTCTTCCAATGAACTCTATATCATCCCTACCACTATGGGGAAGAAACTCAGTGATGATTTTAAAAAATGAATCAAAGTATACATGCAGGCTGTGTAATGTCATAATGCGTAATATTTAAACCTTACGTTATCACAATTATATGCTGTATCTGTCAGTGTACTACTATTCCTTACCCATATAAGTGAAAGAAAATCTCTAGAAATTCATTTCCATTTACTTAAAGTTAAATGGTTTGACTTTGGATTTTCATTATCTGCTGTTGGAAGGAGGTTATGACAGGTATTGGAGAGAATGCCACAAACCTTCATTGTATCATCTAATTTCTACTTTAGTTATTTTAGATAGAGTGTAAAACAATATTTATAGAACAGGTTAATAGAGAACAAAATGAAACATAAATAAACATAAATAGAGTAAGTTGTATAATGAATCATTGTTGAAAAAGACCTGTTTACTGATAACCACATAGGCATACATGACACTGTGTATAGGTGTGGTGTATGTACTGTATGTGTTTTATTTTTTTATTTATCATACTTATATCCCACCCATCTCCCTCCCAAGTATTTTATTGATACTTTGCCACTGAGATAATTGCATTAATTTTATATAAGCAAAATATCACTGGATAAGATGTAATGTTTATAAAGGTGACCTTATGATACACAAATAACATGGTTATAGCTGAGTAATTTTACTCCCCTTCCCCACCTTATACTATTTATGAGGTTGGGAAATGATTATTGTAGTTTTTAAATGTTATCCTCCCTCTGTCAGTCACAAAGCTTTGTGTTTCTGTTTGGAATGACATTCACAACAACCACCCTTCTATTTTGATACAGCAGTATATCTAGAAGAAGATAATGGTAAACCACTTCTGTATTGATTTTAAGCAAACTGCCTGGTTGTGTCCACTAATGGTCCAGCTCAGAGGACCTTCTATCTTCAAGCAATGTATAAAGTAATAAAAATAGTGACTGTATGAAGCAATAATTTAACTCACTTCATGTTCATTTATTTATTTGTTTAATATTTCTTAATTCATCACTGCCCATCTCACTAAGAGCGACTCTGGGTGGTTTACAATAGAATTAAAATAACTACAGATTAAAATACAATAAAAACAAAATTCTTCATAAAAATATTAATATGAAATATAAAATCCAAGATGGCGAATCAAAAGATCTTAATTTAAATACATAAAATTTCCAGGGGCCTCTTCAAGGTGCTAACCACCCCCACGATTGATTACCCCCACCCCACCCCAAGCGAGATGGCAGAGCCAGGTCTTCACTCCCTTTCGGAAGGCTGGGAGAGTGGGGGCCTGCCTCACCTCTGGGGGCAATGTGTTCCACAGGGTGGGGGCCATGGCAGAGAAGGCTCTCTTCCTGGACCCCGCCAGGAAGGAATGGATGGAATGGAAATGAGTAATAGAAAATTAATAAAATAAAATAAAAGACAGGGAAAGAAAGGGAGTGTTAGAAAAAGGACACTGGCAAGAGTATAGGAAAAAAAATCTTCCAACTGGACTGAAGAATTTCAATAACTTTATGATATATAAATATTTTTATGGTATCACTGGATATAAGTATAGTAACATGATATATCTCAAATTATATTGCTAAATTATTCTCTAAAATGTTATGAATACATACATAAATGTTTGCATATATATTTCACTATAGACCAGGGGTCGGCAAACTTTTTTATGCCATGAGCCATTTTGACAGTTATAAAATTTATAATATCACTTGAGGGCCAGGGGGCGGGGTTTGCGGGCAGGAGCCAATCGCGTGGAAGGGGGTGGGGTTTGCGGGCGGGGGCCAATCGCGTGGAAGGGGGCGGGGTTTGTGGGCGGGAGCCAATCGCGTGGAAGGGGGCGGGGGAGGTTTGGAAGAAGGAGAAGGGAAAGAGGCTCAACTGCTCCAGTCGCTTCTCTTCCGGTAAAGCTGGTGGGGAATCCAGCGCGGGAGCGGAGTTTGCGGGCGGGAGTTTGCGGGCCAATCGCGCACACTTAGGGCCTGCTGCCGCCATGCCTGCTGCCGCACCTGCCCCCGCCACGCCCACTGCCGCGCCTGCCCCCGCCACGCCCGCCACGCCTGCCTGGGGAAGAGCCACACTCAAGGGGCCAAAGAGCCGCATGTGGCTTGCGAGCCGCGGTTTGCCGACCCCTGCTATAGACAAACACACAGGAAATAAACTTTAATTACAGTGAAATCTTGATTCTCCTGACTGCCATTCAGAAGAATGTCGGAAACAAGGGACAAAATTTTCCTTTGGACTTCATTCCTGAACTGTGGATTTTTTCCAAAGCAGTTTGGACAGTCACTTGCATCATTACATTGCATGCAAATGGCATCAATTACATCAATTCTAGTTTAATGGATGTTTGGTTTTAACGGACATTCCCTCCACCCCAAATGGTCTGTTAAATCAAGTCTTTACTGTACATAGTTTCATTTTCAGTACCATAACTGAAGGGGAGGATTAATATGTATCTCTGTATGTGTTTCACTATTATGAAAAATAATAACAAGGATCTGTTCTGCACTTTGCATTCAGTCCTTTACAAGGCTAATGAACTGTGTTTAAAATAGATTGTTCATGTTTATATTAAATTGAAAGAAATGGCTACTTTAATTGCTTCCATCCTCCTGATAATAAGCTCTGTTAAATATCTAGATGAGAAATATTGGTGGGGAAAGTAATCTAATAGAGCTGCCTTAAAATCTATGATGAAGGCCTTGGAAGAGTATGTGATCCTCAAGGTCACTTATTGTCTAAATAGAAGGTGAAGGAAGGTGTCAAGAAAGTCCCAAAAAGAGGCAAGCAGAGAATAAATTAGAAGGAAAGGGCCTGGGGGTAGTAGCATCACTACTGAAGTCATAAAAGATGTATAAAGACATCAGTAGAAGAACTGGAGGGAAAGAATCTCTGGAAGAATGCCCTAAGGTGTTATCTCAATGGCTGATCTATTAGCTGATTATGCAGCTGTTGGAGAACTAAAGGTAAGATTTGAGACTAGCCTTTAGATCCGACTTATTAGTGCTGGCATCAGAATCATCATCAAGATGCTGCTGAAGCTCAAGTGTCAAGAGACTGTTTACACTGGAATCTACAAATAGCCTCCTTATAAGCACTGGACTGGTCCAAAGGTGATTAGAAAGCCCTACATCCCTGTTTATACGTAACAACGTAAACATAATGGCTAGGCAGCAGCTTTAACATTTATGAGATGCTCTCGTCCTAGAGGTTTTTTTTCCAAAGAGAGTTGAAGTAATATGGCTCTCTGATTCTCTTCTGTATCAATAAGCCTTGCTTGTAACCATCCATTTGCTTTAAAGTGGATAGAAGAAAGTTCAGTGTGAAGATTGGAATAACAGAATTAGTCCTTACTTCTTTATGGTGTGTTTGATCTGAAATTACAATGTAAATTTCCTCAAGAATTAAAAAGTGTGTATAGCATTAGGTGTACCTTCTACAGTACCTTAACCAGAGGTGGCAGCACTTCGTCAATTTCAACTGATCTCGAAAAAGCTAAACAGGGTGAGTCTTGGTTATGATTTGGATGGGAGACCACTAGACAGTCTCAGGACTGAGAACTAGACGTAAAAGATTGGGGGTGGGGGAGGGACAGAAGAAGATAATGGCAAGCCATTTCTGTACCATCATCCAAAACAAAACAAAAATGTCTATGTGCTCATCAAAAGATGAGATCAGCACAAGGACGACGAAATTTATCTTGCAGTCCCTGTTTATTTTCAAGCCTCATTGAGTTAATTTTGGAAATTAAAATATGTTTCCCTTGCTTTATGCTAATTCACTGTTTTATTGTAAGCCACATAGAGACACATATGTGAGATGGGCAGCTATACTGTATAAGGACCTGCTATGTTGGGACCTGCTATGGGGGGTCGAAAATCAGAGTTGAAACAGGTTGGAACAGGCCAAATTATAGCATCCTAGATGGCTGTCTGGCCTCTAGAGAAGAGCCTACCAGCTCTCTGGGTAATTGGTGCACTGTCACATTCCTCTTACCCTTAGGAAGTTTTTTCTGCCAATTAATTGGAATCTGTTTTCCTGTACCTTAAAGACATAATTTCATGTTGCTGCCTTCCCCTGGACCTGTTCCATTTTAAAATTTCTTAAACTGTGATGCACAGATTAGATGCAATATTCAATGTGGGCTCTGACCAATGCAATATAAAGTAGAGCTGTATGATTCCCCATGCTTTGGAAATTATGCAGCTCTGACCAATGCAATGTGGGCTCTGACCAATGGGCTCTTATGTGGGCTCTGACCAATGCAATATAAAGTAGAGCTGTATGATTCCCCATGCTTTGGAAATTATGCAGCCTAAAATTATATTGGCCTTTATTGCGAGCACATTGCACTGCTGCCATATACTCAGTTTGCAACGAACTTCTGCTTCAAGATCTTTTTCACAAATATCATTGGTAAGCTGAGTATCACACCTTCCATATGATTTCTCTTTCCTAAGTGAAGAACTTCACAATTTTCGGTGTAAAACTTTATCTTCTAGGGCAGTGTTTCTTAAACTTTTTTCTCTCAGGACCCCTTCCCGCTTTTAAAAATTACGGAGAACCCCAAAAGAGCTTTGTTTGCATGGCTTATATTTATCAATATTTATCATATTAAAAAATAAAATTGACACATTCCATTCATAGAATATTTGTTGAATCATGTAAAAATAGCAATATTAAACCCATTAGATGTTAACATAAAATAATTTAGAACCCTATATTTTTAACAAATTAATAATAATAATGAGAAGAGTGACATTGTTTTAAATTTTTGCAAATATCTTCAATATCCGGCAAATCATTTTGATGTTGTGGACCTCTGGGAGGGTCTTGGGGGACCCCCAGGGGTCCTTGGACCACACTTTAAGAAACACTGCTCTAGGGTATTGACTCTCTCACCCAATTTTGTGTAATTTATAAATTTGATGGATATTCCTTCTGCCACTTCATCCAAGAACAGTGTCTAAAATAAATGCATAAAGATGCCCTATCTCCTGCTTTCTCCGATATGGAATAATTGGTTCCAGTCATCATGAAAATTCTTAAAATCATTTCGGATGCTTTAATTTGGATTCCAGCACTGAGCAGAGGTTTATAATTCAGTGGTCTAAACAGCCTTCCAACAATATGATTCTGTAAGCACGTAGTCTTTCATATATGTTAAGACAGTGATAGCCCAGCTAGAAAGTATGGCTACATATGATACTATTGAATGGCTGATTACAGTATTAGAAATCATGAATACCGGAAATTAGGTGATGTTATTTGAAGAAGATGTTCTATTTCATTAGATTTAGTGTCAGATAAACTGATTTCTTTGTTGCATTGAAATAACATTGTGCATTATATTGAATTGAAAATAAGTTTGCTTTGATAGAGATGCCTCTTCTTTCTTTAAAAACTAAGGATTTCGCTTAGTATCAACAGAAAGCAGCAAATGTGCTTACCTTTACTTACCTTTCAATAACATTCATATTTATTCAGTAATTATGTTTTTCATACATTTGCTATATATAACATGAAACCATTGCTCCCCTGATTATTTTAAATTAATACACAAATTCTATGTGTCAGTGCACTGTGTCACAAAACTTCGGGTTCTCAGGAGGGGATTTGACAACCCCAGGATACACATACCTTTTGAGATACAGATACAGATATAGATATAGATATAGATATAGATATAGATATAGATATAGATATTCCCAGATTTTTTAGAAATAAAAATTGTTTTGGAAGTGGATGAATAAGACTAGCAAAGTGAATGGGATTAAAAATAGATAAAGTATTTCAGGCAATACTTAAATGAAGGAATGTTGGGAGGATCATTTTGGAGATTTGAATGAGTGATAGTGGTTGTGGAATTGAAATATGGGTGTAGTTTGCTTATGAAGTGGCTATTCAGCTTGTTTAAAGGATGTGTGAAGATTGCATACATACCTGACAAATGAAAAAATGCAGTTACTGTTCTGTTTGCAGTGGTTCTGCTCCGATCTGAGGATGCAGTTCCAGTCAGCAGTAATGGGAGATGAGCTGTTGAACCCTTGGCTGTTACAGGGCTCAATTCTATTTCCTATATTATTTAACACAGTGTTTTTCAAACTTGGCAACTTTAGATGCATAGACTTAACTCCCAGAATTCCCCAGCCAGCATACTGGCTGGGGAATTCTGGGAGTTGAAGTCCTCATATCTTAAACTTGCCAAGTTTGAACAACACTGATTTAGCATCTACCTGAAACCACTGTGGGAGAGAGATCATCCATCAGTTAGAGATAGAAATCATCAGTATACAGATAACAGTGGATTATAAATCGCCACCCTGAGCCAGGAGATTCAGTGGATACCCTAAACTACTGTATGGAGGCTGTAGTGGATTGGATGAGACAAAACAAGCTGAAGCAGAATATTGTATCAGCAAATTGGAGTTGCTGTTTGTTCAGAAACTCTTTTGGTTCAGTCATAGGCTCCTTACTGGCTCTTGATGGTGTCGCACTTCCCCTGGAAGAGCAGGTCCATAACTTGGGAGTTGACCTGGATATGCAATTCCTCCTAGAGCAGCAGGTGGAGTTTATGGTGAGGGAAGTATTTGCCCAGCTTCCACTAGTCCATTAGTTATAGATGTATGTATGTATGTATGTACGTACGTACTTACTTACTTACTTATATTTATTGAGAATTTTTTCATAGAGTAAAAGACAAATCAAAAGGAAAGACAGAGACAGAGAGAGACAGAGACGAAGGAAGGAAGGAAGGAAGGAAGGAAGGAAGGAAGGAAGGAAGGAAGGAAGGAAGGAAGACAAAAAAGAGAAAAGAAAAAAACCATAAAGTTTAGAAATACATAAATGACTTCCGACCTTCTTTTCAACAGATAATTACAATCTTATTGCCCCTCCTCCCTCTTAGATATTAGACCAGTCCCTTCAGCACCTCATTTAATCGACATCTTTCTTAATCTTCAAATCCATAAATCATCATTTCATTTCTTCTTTCAGCAAAAAGTCCATAAAGGTTTCCAGTCTTTCAGAAAAGTGTTTATTGTTTCTTCTCTGACCAGACAGATCAGTTCTGCCATTTCTGCAAATTCTGAAATTTCTTAGCTTTCTTACAAGTCCACCATGCATGACAAAATGTTCCCTCATGCTTTCCACATTTCCAACACTGGTTTGTACATTTTTGATAATTTCTCTAGTTTCATATACCAACGATACATCATTTTATAAAAAAATTCTCTTAAATTATGACACAGTGTAAATTCTCTCCCAAGTATCCATCTTTATTTATACCTGAAATTAATAGCCCATTTTGTCATGCAGTCTTTAACCTGTTCTTCTTCTGTTTCAATCTTAAGAAAATTTTATACATTTTTGTTATTACATGGTCGTCATTTGTACATTTTTATTTTATTATTATTTTTTATTTGTTATTTTTCAAATTTATACACCATCCATCTCACTATATAAGTGACTCTGGGCGGCTTATAAATAAAAGGCCATAAAAACCATTATAAAAATATACAAAGTTAAAAGTGAGAAACTAAAAGGCGAAGAGAGCATCCTCAAGTCACCAACCACCCCCAGGGCTGCCTACCACTATTGGATTCCCTTGTTAGTTGGCAGCGCCAGGTCTTAACACTCTTCCGAAAGGCCAGAAATGTGGGGGACAACCTCACCTCGGGGCCAGATATTCCACAGGGCAGAGCCAGTGGCAGAAAAGGCTCTCCTTCTAGACCCTGCCAGTCGAAATTCATAGTCTAGTCATCATTCAATTTCAAATTCCATTTTGTGTTTTTCAATCCCAGTTGTCTTTTTATCCATACTAAACCTTTCTTTTAACTGTGCATATGAAAACCATTGAAAACTATGTCCTTTTGCAGTCAATTGTTTTCTTGACTTCATCTTAATTTCTCCATCCTCCTCTATTAATAAGTCTTGATATGTTAACCATTTTTCTCTATTTGCTGTTTCTCTTCTATAGAATGCTTCCTGTGCTGAGGGCAATAAAGGTATATTCAGGCCTAACCTGGGCTTGTATTTATCCCATACTCTCAATATGGCATTTCTCACATAATTTTTTTTGAAATCCACATTAACTTTAACTATCGTACCATAAGAACCCATGCCAACCAAACCTTAGGTTATGATCTTCGAATTCTAATATTCTTTTATTTCTCAGCAGGACCCATTCTTTCATCCAAACCAAACAGGCGGCGAAATCTATATATTACTAAAACTCTCATTGTGTTTATCTGTTCGTCTGTTTGTATCCTCAAGTTAGCCCAAACAGTGTATTATACCACAACAATTTTTCAATCAAGGTACCTAAAATCCACTAATTTAAAGAATGCATAAAAAATCCAGGACCCATTACTCCTCTGGAATAGAAATTTCCATGATGTTCAGACCAGTTTTATTTGCAAAGTTGTGGCCGTTGCAGCGTCTCCGCAGTCATGTGATTGTGATTTCCAATGCTCCCTGCCAGCTTCCCACAAGCAAAGTCAATAGAGAAGCCAGCAGGAAGTTGGAAGTTGCTCCCGCTCCCGTTGCTTTTTTGCCCACCCTTGGTCATTCTATTTATCTGTTTAGGTAAGTAAATATTGACTTATTATTAAAGTTCCTTTGACACTACAATTATTTTTCTATTTATGACATATACTGTTCTTAAATGATCATGGGATTGTCCAGCATTGGGGTAAAAAAAATACGGTCAGCCTAACATGTTCATTCTGGTCACATCAGAATGTACTACCTTTCTCTCAAAGGATAACCCAATGGGTCACAGGGTTGTCTAGTACAATTTAAAGTCAGGTAGTCCTAGTTCTCCTCTGCAGAATTTTATATTTAACCCTTGGTTTCTTACCCTGCCATACAAATTTAGATAAATATTTTTGCCATTGTTTAAAAGGTGCATCATTTTTCAAAACTGGTATTGTTTGAAATAAAAACATCATTCTAGGTAATACAATAATTTTTATCACAGAAATTCTTCCAAACAATGGTAGTTGCATACTTTCCCCATCTTAGTAAATCTCTTAATTTCATTCCATACCTTAACATAAGTATTCTGAAAACCAGTTTTTCCAATCAGTTCTTTTTGATTTTCCATCCTCATGATTTTTGTTAACATTCTAGTTTTCTCTTTATTAATTTTAAATCCAGCTAGTGCAACAAATTCCTTCAACTTTTCCATTCATATATCTATTCCTTCCAGGGGATTTCCAACTATTAAGACCAAATCGTCTATAAATGCACTTAGTTTATATACTTCTTTTTTCACCTTCACCCTAGTTATTCTCTCGTCTTGTATTTCTATTAAAACCTTCCAAGGCCAAAATAAACAGCAGTGGTGAAAGTGGGTGACCTTGTCTTGTCCCTTTCTGTATCTCACAGGATTTAGTCAATTCTCCATTAACTATAATTTGTGCTGTTTGTGAGGTATATATCGATTTTACCATTTAATAAAGTTATCTTCAAAATCCATTTTTTCCAAAATTTTAAACAAAAAATATCCAGTTCAAATTGTCAAATGCTTTTTCCATGGCTTGTTTTTCATTATGTTGTTCCAAATATTCTAGTATATTAATAATATTTCTTATATTTCCTCATCTTTTAGGTAAAAATCCAGATTGATCTTCATGTATAAAGTCCTGCAATTATAAAGTTACAGCTCTCTTTTGAGCAGGTGGCTTTAGCAGTAGCTACTCATAATCTCATTGCCTTGATACTAACAAATGTAGTGTGCTGTTCTTGGAGCTGCCTTTGAAGACAGTAGTACAAAATGCAGCAGCCCACATATTGACAGGTATAGCCATTTCAGCATTGTTACGCCCATACCTTGGTTGCTGCGTTGGTTGCTAGTATATTTCCAAGTACAATTCAAGGTGCTGGTTTTGATCTATAGATCCCTGCTTCACTTGGTGCTAGGTTACCTATGGGACTCCTCCTTCAAAGGAAATCTGCCCATCCTGTTCAATCAGCCCAGGAGAGGATGTTCACCTATCTTTTCCTTGGGAAATGGGGTGGTAGCCCAGAAGCAATCTTTCTTAGTGGTGGTTCAATCCCTATAGAACAAGTTACCCTCCAAAATCCAGATGGTGCCTATAACTTTAAATTTTGGATAATCATAAAAACTTGGCTTTGCACTAAAACATTGGGGACCTGAGATTAATAATCTTAATGTACACACCTCCCCTAAAAATCCAAACATCAAAATGAACACAAATGAACAATGAAAACAATACAATGAAAGTTTGGGAAAGGTGGAATTATTGTAACAATGTACCTAACAGTTTCTTCACATCTCCCCTGGACTCTGTCTGCAGCTCCCCAAGGGAGGTACACCTCACAGTTTCGGGAGCCCTGGCTTAATGGAAGGTACCTGAAGCATGACCTGGTGGAGTAACAAAAACACTTGCAGACAGTCCCACAAATAACCTGGCCTTGTGCCATGTAAAGCTTTATAATTGATAACCAGCACCATGAATTGTACCCAGAAGCTTGCAGGAAGCCAGTGCAGCTCATGGTGCAGGATCTTATGTAACTATATCATGCAATGCCCAGAATTGCCTGCACACCCACATTCTGGATCAGTTGTAGCTTCCGAATGTCCTTCAAGATTAGCTCCATGTAGGATGTATTACAGTAATCTAAGCAGGAGGTGACTGTCACGTGAGCTACTATGAGTAGGGCTTCCTGATCAAGAAATGAGTGAAATTGGTGCACAAGATGAGCCTGTACAAAGGCTTTCCTAGCCACAGCTGCCACCTGCTTTTCAACCAGGAGCCATGAATCCAAAAGAACCCCCAAATTGCACACCAACTCATTTTGGGGAGTGCAACCCTATTCAGAGCTAAAGATGGAAAGTGTCCTATTCCGGGAGGCCTCAAAACCCACAGCCATTTGACCTTGCTAGGATTGAGCTGAAGCTTGTTCTTCCCCATTCAGACTTCCAGACACTGGGAACGAACCTTTATGGCAGAGCTTTCCAAACTTTTCATGTTGGTGACACACTTTTTAGACATGCATCATTTTGCGACACACTCTTACAGCAGGGCATCATTTCACAACACACTCTTACAGCAGGGCACAAGGCAGGCACTAGGACCTGCACGGAATCACAGCAGGTTTGGAGGCAGCAAGGCACAAGGCAGGCACTAGGACCTGCGTGGAATCCTGGCAGGGCTCGGAGGCAGCAGCGACACACCCAGACACTGCAGCCAACACACTAACGTGTCCCGACACACAGTTTGGAAAGCTCTGCCCTATGGCATCATTCGTTTGACCCAGATGTATAGTTGGGTATCCTTGGCTTACTGATGATACCTCATGCCATGCCAATGGATAACCTCACCCAGTGGCTTCATGTAGATGTTAAATAGGAGCGGGGAAAAGGTAGAATCCTGAGGCACTCCACAGAGCAGGGGCCTTGGGCTCAATCTGTTCCCCCCAACACTGAATGGAAAGAGGAGGACAACTATCATAGCATCATGTTTCCCATTCTCCATTCCTTGAGCTGGTCCAGAAGGATTTCTTGATAGGTGGCATCAAATGTATGTATGTGTGTATCTACCAGAAATCATGTTACAAGAACTAAATTGTTGGAAGAAGCAGGTGGAACAGAAAGACAAAAATTTGATCCTAGAGAAGAATTCATACACATCTACAGGAGCGAGCAAGCTGAAGAGATAAGGAAGTCATCTCTGAAATCAGACAAGACTAGATGTCAACAACCAGTGATAACAAAGTGAAATGCCATACAGCAAGTCATATTTGCCCCAGCAATCTAACAGTCAACAAAAGAACAGTAGAAGTGACGTGATGGAATAGGTGAGAGCGTGCAACTGGCAAAAGATAAAAAGGAAAGCTGCACAGGGAAGGCCTCTATTTAGGCATGCTTCCATCAACATCTGCTGAGTACTCCTGTCTTCTCCAGTCCCTATGCATCACCAGGCTACTTTTGCAGCAGAGTATGGTTGTGTGTGTGTAATGCTTAAGCAATTGTAATTAACGACACTTTTGTAGGTTAATAGAAACTCGGTGTGTGCTTTGTGTTCCCATGAGCATTTCATTACTACATAAGATCCTGAACTCCTGTATCTCAGTTGAAAATGCGTGCGCGTATCTCCAGTGACCAAGTCTATGTGCCATGAAGCTTCAGCTACAGCTATCTTGTCTCTGGATTAGAGAGAATACAGTGCACTCAGAAGGACATGTGCCTTAGCAAGGTGTTAGAAAAAGAGAGTGAACTGTAAGTAGAGATAATCCTGTAAGAGCCACACTCCAAGAAAGGACAGTCCCAGGGCAAATTAATAAGAATATGGAATGAATTAAAATGAATTACATGTAACTTTAAATTAATTGCTGATTAAAATTATTTTTCTGTAAAATAAGTTATCTATTTGGATCTCCCATCTGCATGTGTGCATACAAACCATTCTTATATACCCAAACTCTGTCATATACAGACAAGTACAAACAGGCATTCATACATTCCTCCCTTTTTCCCAACAGAAATGGCAACTAAGGTGGAAAAAAAAAACAGGATGGAGGAAGGATAAGTTGTAATTTTACTGGGAAGGGAAAGAAAGGGATAAACAACACTGAATGAAGATGATGGGAGGGAAAGAGGTAACTGAACAGGAAATGAAGGAAAAGAGAGCAAAGCCCTGTTTAGGCATCACAAAATGCATTAAAATTCAGCATATGAGCAGCCCCTTCCAAGCTACAACATTCATACTTTCCAACAGCAGTGTCTGCAGTCATTTGCGCTCCCTGCCCATTTATTTTCAGCAAGGCCCTGATTCTTATCAGTGAATGCAAGATGATTCCCTCATCCAGTTCATGGGTAATGGGGGCAAGGGGGAGGGATTCACCTTCATATTGTAATTACAGTAGTTAGGGGGATGAGCTGAAATGAGTGATCATTAAGATTCTGTTCCTTATGAAAAACATTTCATAGCCCAGAACATGGTGGCAGTATTGTTATGGCAGCAAAGCAAAGCATAGGATAAGAGAGACAAAGAGCTGCAAATTGGCAGTGAACAAGTGGCAAATAAGGTGATCACCCAGAGAGAATTGCAAGACTTAGGAGAGCTCCCGTTTTGCGCAGAATATATTTGAGAACATTCAGCACAGCCGTATTATTAATTCTTGTGTACGCTGGAGGAAGATAATATTGGCTAAGATATAACTCACTCCACTCTCTTTTGAAAAGTGCCTCTAGTCTAACTTCTGCCTTGATAGCCATCAAAGGCTGACTGAATAGATCTCAGTTTAATGTCCTTTCCAAAAGGATAGTACCTATGAAAACGTATTTACCCTGGGCTGAAGCATAAAGACACTGAAAATCAGCTAATCTCAGGTAAGGGGGTAGTATCCACAGCTTTTTAGCCTGTAGGCGAGTCTGTCTTCACATTACTTAAACAGACAATACAGTTTTGAGCTCTCAGTATTAACTCATGGTGAATATGATTTATTGCACTTGTCAGAGAACAACAACTGTTAATGCTTCTTTCCACAGCTAAAGAAACTCAAGCCTTTGTGCAAATAATAACATCAGATGAAAAAAGGTCCCATTAAGGAGCTCCATTCTTACGTTTCTCATTGCATAAAATCATTCCTCAGGAGTTCCATGAATATATAATTCCCGCCTATGGATGGGAAGGAAGGAAGTTAATACCCTTTCCTCTAACTGCCCCTTGGGGTCTTCAAAAATCTGATCCACATGGTTGGAGATCCCTCTGGAACAGTGTGGCAGATTTAGAGAAGTTTGCATGTGGAAGCAACATGTCAAAAATACTTGCCCTCTCTTTTAATGTGGGTAGTGACCTCCATTGATTCCCCATCCCTTCCATGAAGAGAAATCTAACTTGATTATAGATTTCCTAAGATAGGTATATTACCCAGCTCTCTGCTACACTTCAATGGGTATAGCTAAATCATGCGTGCCATTAACAGAATTGTCTTCCCTGAATGAAATGGATTCCCAGTTCCCTTTCAGCCCCCTCCAGTCCCCTCCTAATCTGCTTTAGATGATTGCAGGATCTTCCAGAACAGATATGGGAGGGCTGGAACATACAAGGGCTGCTTAGAAAAAGGAGGATGGAAAAATTCCACTGTACCATTCATATAGCACTGGATGAAACTGGGACAGTTACATAGCTGTTACCTAAGACTCTTTAGGATGTGGCAATATCCTGCTGTACTTTCTTCCTCAATTCCAGCTGTGCAGTAACCTTCATCCACTTTAATATGTTCTGTATGAGCCAGACAGCTGAAGTTGGCCATATACTGCACTACATAAAATATGGCAGATGAGATATTCTGAACTTTACCTGATAACATCAGTTTCTATTCATGTAGCTGTTCCTCAGTCCTTATATGACTCATTGCAATTCTACAAAAGCCATAGGAAAAGGACATACTCTTCTAATTTTGAGCACAAAATGCCTATCCATCATGCAAATATATGAAACTAGGATTTCTGGAGGTCTTGGAGAAGCTGATTTACCAGAGTTTCATACTGTGGCAAATGACTTTAATTCTACTTATTGGTTGGCAGGAATCCAGAAACCAAATGCTTTTCTTCTATAGTCACCAGGAGACAGAATATAGTTTGATGCTTTTGTAGAAGAAAAAGAAGCAGACTTGCAGTTTGGCCTGCTTCTCAGCATTCAGATGTGAAAGACTTCAGACCATGTCATCATGCCAAGAATCTTCCTCAGTTGGCCATAGTCAGGTCCCTTGTACTGAGAAGACTTTAATCCAACTAAGAAGCACCAAGAATTCATGTCTGTTCTTGTCATATGCCTCAGGAATTAGATCTTCTCTGAAACAAACTGCTAACTTAGCAACCTAGTTCACTAACTGTATAGCATAGCATATGTGCACAACTAACTGTATAACATGTGCAGAATTCACAACTTCAGGGAAGCATGAATGATAGAAATGTATCAGTACTTTCAATTTCTTCCATGGGCTTTTGAAATCTCGGTGATCACTGCCATTTGTCCTTTCCAATGCTGTAGTGGTCAATGCAACAAGGTAACACAGTCCTCACATTACCCAGGAAACCTTCTTTTTAGTTGGAGGGTTTTGTAAAAAAAGTATTGGAAATAGCAAAGTGGCTGTGATTCTGATGAGTATGAATGGATTGCCTCTGGGTTTTGGGAAGTTCTTTGGTTCAATTGTAGTAGGAAGATGACAGCAAATACTGATTACCTGTTAATATTTCCCTCTTGACTGGAATTTCCAAAAGATATGGCTACAGAAATCACCTTGTTGCAATTAAATCAGCTGTGGCCATGCCTGTCATAATTGTCCCTCACAAAGGGACTTCACATTACTGCACATTTTTATGAGCCAGTATAGTAATACCCATGGTTGTTCTCTATCAGAAGACTCATTGGGAGTGGTGATCATGTCCATAAGTTGTGGTTTACACCAGCAGTAAATTTTATATCAGGTTTAGTGACAACTTGTATCCTTTGGACCACTGCTGGGCCCATCGCATGAACAATGGTCACACTTTAATAGATGATTTACTGTTTGTCTTTCCCACCATGCCTCAAATTTTGCATCCGTCTAGAACTCTAAGAGGACAAATGATAGGCAGCAACAAAGGTAGCCATGTTTCTGAGACAACCGCTATTTTCCCTAGACAATGTCCATGAATGACCCCATTCATTGGGCACTAAAAGATGAAAGAGCTTGAAGATAACCTTTCACACATACTTTGGGGGAAGAGGGGCATGGAGAGCCCATTGCCAAGGCTTGAAGGAAATGCTGTTCTGTTGTTGTTGTTGTTCAGTCGTTTAGTCGTGTCCGACTCTTCATGACCTCATGGACCATAGCACGCCAGGCCTTCCTGTCCTCCACTGTCTCTCGGAGTTTACTCAAATTCATGTTCATTACATCGGTGATGCTATCTAACCATCTCATCCTCTGCCGTCCCCTTCTCCTTTTGCCTTCAGTCTTTCCCAGCATCAGGGTCTTTTCCAGTGAGTCCTCTCTTCGCATTAGGTAGCCAAAGTATTTGAGCTTCAGCTTCAGCATCTGTCCTTCCAATGAGCAGTCAGGGTTGATTTCCTTTAGGATTGACTGGTTTGACCTCCTTGCAGTCCAAGGGACTCTCAAGAGTCTTCTCCAGCACCACAGTTCGAAAGCATCAATTCTTCCTATGCAATATTGTTCTTTACAGCATCGGACTTTCCTTCCACTTCCAGACACATCCACAACTGAGCGTCCTTTCGGCTTTGGCCCAGCCGCTTCACTCTTTCTGGAGCTACTCGGAATTGCCCTCCGCTCTTCCCCAGTAGCATTTTGGACACCTTCCGACCTGAGGGGCTCATCTTCCGGCGTCATATCTTTTAGCCTTTTGATACTGTCCATGGGTTTTCTTGGCAAGGATACTGGAGTGGTTTGCCATTCCCTCCTCCAGTGTTCTGTAGGACCAGAAATTTCAAAATGAAGATAATTTGTTTATTCCTTGTTATTTTTCTAGTGGGGAGTAAATAATTTACAGCCGAGGTTACTGTCACAATAAATTATTATCCCAGAAGGTAGATGATGTAGACAGTATATGGATTGTCTTCTAATATCTATTTTTAGCAACTTTTTAAGGTGATGGGACACTGCACAGTTTGTCACATGCGTGCTTGCTAGTCCTTTAGTATTGTTCCCAGACAATCACACCAACAGTGAATGATAAGTGTTGTGATTATGCTCACCTCGTTGTGTGGCCAGAAGACATATATGATCACCCCGCCCCCCATTAGAGCTATCAGGGGTGAGATTTTGACTTAGCAGCTTTCATGTTGCAGATGGTTATAGGAAACCAGCTTCTGTTTTTCTCCAAAACAATTTCCCAGTCCTTAGAAATGTACAACACTGTATAAATTATGCAACTGATTTATAAGTCACTTTTAATGGGCATATAATTTCCCCATACTTCAGTAAATACAAATTGTAGTCTGGTTGAAAGCAGACTTTTTAAAAAAAAGGGGAACAAGAGAGACTCAAATGGAACTGAGTTCTCAAAATTAATTACCTTCTCCTAAATATTGCAATTGGATTCTCTTGGAGGAACACATTTTCCTCTTTGTATGAGAAGTGATAAATGAAGAACCTCATCAATCTACCTCTTTACCCTTGGAATGGAGCCTCTCTCTATATGCATACAAATCTCTTTCTGCACTTCATCTGTTTCTTGCCACACAGAGCAAAATATCATGATTCCGTTAAGTCATTTGCAAAGAAAAGTGCAGGTGGATTTCTGGAGCATCACTATTACGATAAATTCCTATGTGTATAAACCTAATACTATAGAGTGCGTTCTATATTAAAACAAAGCAAGCTTGTCATCCCAAATCTATTCAGATTTTAAAATAAGTATGTAGTTGTTTGGGATAACAATCTTAGCAGCTCACTATTAAAAACAAATAATGTGTGTGTGTGTGGTATGTGCATACACACACACACACGTGGACGCAGCAGAGTGTAAAATGCCCAATCTGCCACTGAGATGAGATGGCTACTCTAATCCCAACTACTGATTTTTAAAGTTTCTCCTGTGAGTTTGGTAAAAAGAAACAGGAAGAGAGAGGGGGGGAGAGAAAAACTTCTGATCAACTCAGCGTCAGCCTGGGTGTGGCGCTGCCTAAGGAAGCTGGACGACCTCGAACCACAGTTTCTAAGCTGAAGCCTCTGGTGGACAACAACTTCCAATATGTACATGCCCCAGTCCTATTACTGCTGCTGTTATATATTTTCAACTACAGCATATACTGAATGTTCATGACATTCAACCTTTACTTGCTGACTTTAAAGGGGCAAAATTGAGCTTTTCTGCTTAAATTGGTTGTAAGCAGAGTTTAGATAAATAATTCAAGTTGTTTGCAGAGGTGTTGAGCTCACCCCTTGGGAGAAGACAATATGTGGGAATTACATTAGCCATATGTCCTGTTGTATTGCAGACTGGTTATGCATGACAACCCCAGTAGTACAATCACCTACTGAGAAATTTACTGTCATCCCACAACCATTTAATATGCTAATTAGTTATTTGCTTGGAACACAGTTGTCTGTAGGCTTCTCTAACAGCAAAGAGGTGGTGAGACTGTCCATCTTAACTACTGCAGGAGAACAAAGCTGACAGCAGCCCAGGGTTATCAAAAAATGCAAGACTTTGTTTAGATTTGATTTTGGAGTCTAAATAGTGGTTTAATAGCTATGCTTCCATTCTGAAATCTGATTTAGGCTACTTGGGTGCATAAATTGCCTTTGTGTCTCCCTTTTACTCTTTATATAAACATTTGATAATTAATGCTTTCACAAAAACAGAGGAGAGGCATTTGTAATGCAAATGGGCATTCAGACCAATCAAGCTTTTATATTCATATTAGAAAAAGGTTGAAAGAAGAGCCACTTTAACCCTCAGATATCAAGATACATTCAGAAGTAGGTCACTCGTCCCAGTGGGTCTAAAGGTTCATTCCCAATTACTGTTTTAAAATGAAATCTGAGAATATTCATAGTTCTTTCTAGTAGCAAACTCAGGTGATAAGTACTGACTGGATTGTACCCAAAGCAGGCCCTCTGAGAAACGGAAATATTAGAATAGGATCTTCCTCCAGTGCCAAAAAATTAGCTACTGCATCCCTGATGTGAGATGCAGCATCTGTTTAAAAACCTGTAAGGAAAGTCCATTACCTTCTAGGGCATCCTATTCAATGAGAAAAAGTTCATACATTAGGATGTTTTTCCTAATGTCTCATTAATCCCTGTTCAAATACAGTAGCTGGAAACTTTCTCAACCTTTGGAACAACAGAACATGAATTTATTCCGTCTTCTCTATGACAGTCCTTCCTCTATTTCAAGATGATGTCATATTGCTTTTCAATGATTGCTTCTCCAGCCTGAACATACTATATTCAACTTCTTCAACCTTTTGTAGGATTTGATTTCCATGTTTCTCACCATTTTTGTGTCTCTCTTCCAGAGGGCATTCCTTTGCACAAAATTTGTAAAAGTACAACACATTGGGCGGTGGGGGGAAGGAGAATAAAATCTCTCCACCCCACCCCACCCCGAAATCTCAATAACCTTAGAATTTAGTGGGGTGGAACAGACATATAGAATCATAGGGTTGGAAGGGATCTTGGAGGTCTTCTAGTCCAACCCCCAAATGGGAGAGCAAAAAGTGGGATTGTCTTAATCTTTAATAAGAAAGCTATTCTACAAAAAAAAAATCTTTAGACATTATGTTGTGCTGGATTTTTATTCAACTCCTACTCATTAATTTCTAACTAGAAATTAGTATTTGATCTAGGCAAATCTGTTTCTTAACCATATATCTTCTTTCATACTACCTATCAAGTAAGGTGTTAAAAATGTTTCCCTTAGTCCTATGGTATTTAAAGACTTTCCAAATCCTTACAGACTTCTTAAATGTACTATGCACTATCAGCACCTATTGTTTACCAACATAATATGCCTTTTTTGTGTAGGAGGTTCTTTATAATATTTGCATCTAAAAAATAAAATCTATATGAAGGATTTCACCAAAAAATTAAGCAACTGGTAATTATATTTGCCTCTAGATTTCATCAAGCTGAAAAAAATAAAAATAAAGCAATTTCTTTGTACCTTAGAATTTAGAAAATGCATCCACCCAAAGTAAAGATACTGTTCGTGAAAAAAGAATCCAGAGAATTCTCTCATATTAGAAGTAGATCAGACAAATACCCTCTCCTACTAAAAAATGTAAAAAGTTAACTTACACCAAGTGATCTCAACTCGAAAACATTGTTTTTAGAATTAGATTTATTTTCAGTCCTATCGTGTCCCCTGCATGAAGCACTGAAAGTAGCAGTGGCATCCACGGTGCAGGTCAAAAAAGTCAACACGGTGGTTGTAGAGGCAAAACTGAAGCCTTCATCTACACAGGCGGATGCTGCATACACAACAGAAGAGGGGGGTTTTCATTGTGCTGCTGCAGCTGCCATCTTAACTTTTTTAATTCCCACCCCCTGCTGGAAAGTAGATTCATTTATACAGTATTTCTTACTGTGAAGATGCAGGAAGGAGACTCCATGAAGCACTAGTTACTTACTAAAAGAATTGGCACAGGCTGATTCCATTATAGTACACTTACATTTCAAAAACAATTGCCTTGCTAGAACAATTGAATAAATGTATAGATAGTTAAGGTGTGCAATAAATGAAAAATGTCCTTTGTTCCGTACACAGAACCCATACATCCTGTGGCTCAGAAGTTAGACCAGACCATTTGAAGAGGGTTATAGTCAGGCTAAACTGAAACTTGGATTTTTTTGGTTGCTACGGGTTTTGGTTGAGAAGCTTGCTTGCCCATCTTTCCAGCACCCTCCTTCCCCTAAGCCATTGCCATTCTGTCCCCATCTTCCTTCCTCTTATCCATCACTTTCTTCTCACCTGGTCCATCTGACCGTCTCCCCAGTCTTCCTTCCCTCTAGTGGCTTGCCTTTTCTCTGCTGTCTCCACCCCGACACCTCTGCCAGAATATGTAGGTTTGAAGTCCATGCCCAAACCAAATACACATTTCCATGTTTGTATCGGGACAAAACCCACATGATTTGGTCTGTGCACAAACCATCCAATCCTGGCTAAGCCTTGCAAAGAAGGTCTAAGCACAGAGTATTTTGCATACTCCTAATAGAGAAAAACAGCACCTGAGAATTGGACATAAACCATGAGGTGCATAAAATCCATATGGATAAACCGTAGACTATCATCCAGTCCTCTCGAATAGCTAAATTACCCTCTGGGCACAGTGTTTACTCTCTCAAAGAAATTATGTTCAACTATACCATTAGAAGTGCAATCCTGCATATATTTAAAAGATAAAGATGTTCTCAAATTGATTATGTAGTGATTACATGGATATAACCATGCAAATTTCTTGGCAAGATATAGAAGCGGTTTGGAGATGGTATTCTTCCCAGTCTACTCAATGGCCTTGCTATTTTCTGGTGGTCTTCCATCCAAGTATTAACCAGGCCTGATTCTACTTAGCTTCTGAGCCCAAGGATTGACCAAGTGCTCCTGTCTGCTGTATCTTCTCAGGAAAAATCCCAAGTGGTGCAGTAAGACTTGCTTCTAGGCAGGGGTGTACAGAATTTAGCTTGTTAGTTAGTAACAATTCGTTATATTTCTGATGCAATGTCTGTTACAATTCCAGACGTATTTCCATTCATAAAAGGTGAGTTACCTCAACTGCCATGTATTTAGAAATAAAAAAATTGATACTGATATTCATCAGCCATTGGATTCCATTTTCATTGTTATTTATTTATTTATTTTTAGCTTTAATTGCATTTTATATGTTGTAATGTATATATTGTAACTTATTGTTTTAATGATTGTGTTGTTGTAAACCGCCCAGAGTCCCTCTGGTAGGAGGAGATGGGCGGTGACAAATCTAATAAACAAACAAACAAACAAACAAACAAGCATTATCTTCTGAATGTTCTCTATTAACTCCCAGATATACCAAAAATTTGCTGTGGTTTCCTTTGTAGACCTCAACTGTGGATGCCTATTCATTTCTTTTCACAAGCAGGTAGCATTGTGGGAGGTTGTGCGGATCCAGAATTGGCCTTTACAGCCACTTACGGATCCACTGTTAAGATTTTACCCTTGGAAGACAATCTTACTCGGCTACGAGTGATAGCCAAGAGCAAGAAGATAAAATGGGAGCCCATCAGCTGGCCTTCTATCCCAGCTCCTTATTTTAATCAGGAAGATCTGAAGAGGAAAATAATAATATGCATCTGAATGAGGTTGCAGCCCTTTCTAATTTTTGTTGTTGTTCAGTCGTTTAGTCGTGTCCGACCCTTTCTATACAAGGGTCTAAAACCCTCTGCTGTCAGGCAGATAACTGGTGGAGAAGGAGGGGTTCCCTCCTTCTCCACCAGTTATCTCCCTACAGCTACAGGTATAATCCTGTTCAGCCACATTGTTAAATTTCCTCTTCACACTTTCCCTATAAACTTGGGGAAATTGAGCCATGGTCATTGATCCAATGTTTGATTCTCTTCTTTTCGTGTTAGAATTTATGAATGGTTGATTAATCTTAGACTCAGGGAGTATTGACCTAATTGAGAAAGCCAGATGTTAGGTTATGGTGCACTAAACCATTCACAGTTCCTATTTCTGCATAAATATAAGGTATAGGTATAGGCTGGGAAAAAAGTAACAGTTTCTAAAACAGTTTCCCACCTGCTTTTGCAACATCCTTTCTACATGACATGAATTAAATATTTATCGAGGTGCACAATCATACTTGTCTTTTTCCAAAGACTTGGTTTGTTATTAGTAAATTATTAGATACATGGGGAGCAATCACATTAACTATATTTAATCATTTTACTTTCATTTTAGGTAAAACAAATTTAGTTTTTGTCCTAGACTTGCCCAGTGCTTTGTCATGTTCTGCTCATTTTTTTGCAATGTGTTTTCCAGGATGTCACTCAAAGGTCAACTGTACTCCTCAGCCTTAAAAGTGAAGTTAAACACACTCCAGATAGGCTGAGTGATGCCGAGGTATATTCAATAAAATGAATATACCTGTTGTGTTATTTTGTTACAACATGAATAAAGTCAAATATGCTGGGATTAATCTAATTTTAGTAGAATGTTTATACTCATAAAATCAAAAAGATGGGTTCAGGTAAAGCCCAGCCCTTTTTTCCACTGATGGAATGGAAGAGTGATGGTTCCCCCTCCCCGGCAGTCCCATCCATATACAAATCTGATTTCTGAGTATCGTCCCCCCGCCTCCATTTTCTGGAGCACAGTTTTAGAACAAGGGGAGCATTGTGGGAGGAGAAAATCCTATTTCAGTAGTCATACTCCATTAGTACAATATTGGATTCTTCTGTTTGATTTTTGCTGAGCCTGCTCTTAACATATAAATTGTTCTAGAACTCTGCCATTACAGACTGCTATACCTCATTATTTAGGATTAATTATAAGTTAATTAAATATTAAAGTAACAAAACATATTAACATTTAAACATTAACATTTTGAACTGGCTGAAAGATACTTGTGGCTATTAAAAAGCTTTATTTAGGTTACTTTTTCATTCTTGGATTGTCAAAATTGAGGCAGCGTGTCTAGAATTATTTTAATCTCACCAGAGTTGTATTTCCTTTGATATCTGTTTTTTGGCCTCTGCCTTAGCTGGTAGAAATCCTTTCTTAAACTATCTTGTACATGGGTTGACCTAATTAAACGTTGAATTGTAGGAGTAATCATTATTTTGTCCTTTAAAAGTTTGACAGGATTCCCCAAGGTCCTAACAATATTGATGAAGATGTGAAAACAGCTTGCATTCTGTTGCTAAAAACTTCAGTCATTTTTATCTTAATGTAATACAGATTTATTTTCAAGTCTGTCAATTCTGTTTGAGGATTTTTTCCCCACATATATTCCAAAGATGTTGTCAGGAAGGCCAATAGGCTTTTCCTTGCTAGTGTTTTCCCCACCAAATGTTGAATTTCATATCTAATTAAACAGATGGTGAATAATAGGTTTGTGAAGTAAAAGATTAGTAATCTTTGTGAAAATTCAGCATGAGAGTTGATGGGCATTTCTATATTAATTAACTCTCCATTTGTGATTACCTTCAGAAACGTAAAGACATACAGAATAGCTGAAATATTTTGAGTAGAATTTTGCCCATAAGCTTGTATGCTTGTCTCACCCAACGTACACATGGTTTGAGAACATCACTTTAAATTTCATTTTCAAGAAGGTCACTTGAACCTATTTAATTTCTAGTGCTTGCAGCAGCATTTTTCATCTCACGTAAGAGTTTTGGAATAAAACTCTTATTCCAGCTGCAAAATTTTACATTAGCCATGGGAATAAGCAAGAGGTATTAATCTGCTTAGATTCAATAATGTATCCTCTGAGGCACCCAATCATTGGGGAGACTGGCCACCTAGCTTGAGGTAATGTTTAAACAGAACTGTTGCATATATTACACAACAGTTCCAGCTGTGGGTGAAACATACATTAAAGTCGTAACCAAAATAACCACTGGAATATTTCCTAAATCACTGCAATTATGGCAATTTGCTAGAAATTTGTTTCAAGTTAAATAGAGGCCTCTGTTATGTTCATTAGATTCCCCTTTTCCATCTTGACTTCTGATTAATTTGAATGGTGTTAGGCTAGTCAAAGATAGTTTTTCTTTTCTCTGGAAACTATGGCAGCTTTCAATTCTGATTCCTTTGGGAGTTGTGGCCCAACACATCTGAAGGGCATCAGACTGGGAAAGGTTGATCTATTACACATACATATTTTATATTATTTCATTAAAATGATAATATTTTATTATTTTATAAAATATTAGGCAGTGTTTTTATTCTTGGTATATCTAGGACTGCTTAATCTACAGTATGGGTTGAGGCACATAGTCCCACCAACCTGTTCATAGTCCAATTTGATTTTAAATAAAACTATTGTAATTTAATTTAACCTATAAGATTTTGATCAAGTAATAATAGTTTATATTAAAAGATATCTACTATTTTGTCAGACCACTGCTCAGGCAGCTCGGTGCTATAATATATGATAGCTTGAGTTGGTGCTACTCATAGTAAATAAATAACTATGGTAAAAGTAAAGGTGTAATAATTCGCATTACATAAGGAAGGACTGGGCCCATAATGTGTGGATTATCAAATGAAGAGAGTTTGTTTGTTTGTTTGTTTGTTTATTTAATTTTTATCCTGCCTTTATTATTTTTATAAATAACTCAAGGCGGCAAACATACCAAATACTCCTTCCTCCTCCTATTTTCCCCACAATAACAACCCTGTGAGGTGAGTTGGGCTGAGAGAGAGTGACTGGCCCAAGGTCACCCAGCCGGCTTTCATGTCTAAGGCGGGCCTAGAATTCACAGTCTCCTGCTTTCTAGCCCAGCACCTTAACCACTAGACCAAACTGGCTCTGTTACACTCTTTTACTTTTTTTACTTTTTTTTTACTGTTTTTTACTGTTTTTTAACTTTTTTAACTTTTTTTTAACTTTTTAACTTTTTAAACTGTTATCAGAGTTACTCTGATCTTCATAGGAGATCTATTCATAATACTAATACCTTCATCATTGATTAGGTGACATACATCATTCATTGGTGAGATATGAATGCGTCTTTGCATCCCAAAGCAGACCTCCATTGACTGTGATAGATACAACTAAGGGTGAGGCTTAGCATCTCTTTCTGGAGCCATGGATCAAAGGCAAGGCACAGCTGCTCTAGATTAGACCAAGTCTTTATATGCAAAGCATGTTACTGATGCTCGACTTACAAAATTATGCAACCATTGGCAACGGCAGTGGGACTTTCCAATAGGCCTGAGTTTTGATCTTTCCTTTTAAAAATAAAAATAACTACAGCAAATATAAATCATTTTGGGACATATTACAAGATCCCAAAATGGATTTAAATAATTACAATATTTAACAGATTTTTTTTAAAAAAAATGCTATCCATTTTTACTTGGGATGTTAAAAAAATGGTGGAGGGAAGGAAATGAGAAGACCGACCCTAAATAACTGGAAGTGTAATAGTAGAGGAAAGAGTGTAGCAGAATTCCTTTCTTTGTAGGCCCTCTTTGTTTCAGAATTGTCTGTACTGCTTTTCTTGCAAATCTTGAGAGAGGTCAAAAAGGAAGAACAAATGTGACCCTTGGAAATAATCTCTTTCATGTGTCTTGCTCTGCAAAGGACACACTTGTCTTGCAAATGGAGCCGTTTGACAATCATTGGTCTTGGAATGTGGTTAAGCTTAATCTCTGGTGCTAACAAACGTGCACTTTTGACCTCCCTGTGGTGCAGTAGAAGTACAGTGCTGGAATAAGGTCGAGGAACAGTTTTTCTACAAAGATTAGAAACTGACACAACCTTTTTCCTCTGGCCAATCCCAGAGTTTGAAGGTTGGTCATGGAGGAGTTGGCTTTATAGATTAATTCAAAGTAGCCCCAAAGGAGAAGAGGCAATAATGTTGAAACCTTGTGTCCAGTATTAATTCTTTTCAGTCTATTCCTAAATGTTTATTTTAACCATCATATATACAGTGTATCATGTTCATTCTTGTGATGAATGGTAATGCAGATGATGTTTGGGCTTGTTTGTGATGACAGATGAAAAAAGGCAACACAGCAGATACTGATTTTATTATTTATTTATTTATTTAAAGAACTGACATGGCTGCCTATCTCACACAGTAATCCTACGCAGCTCACACCAAAACCAATAAAAACAACAGCATAAAACACATCATATCCTTCCCATCAAGGTGCTATAACAACCTATACTGTTAACCCCCTGACTCAACCCCATCCTAGCCCAATGCTTAGGGGAAGAGGCAGACTTGCATAGCCTTCCAGAAGGCTAAAAGGGTAGCCTCCCCCCCCCCCGGATCCCAGGTGGGAGGCTGTTCCAGAAGGCCAGGGTGATGTCAGGAAAATGGCGAAGAACCACGCTGAGCCGGAGTTGCAGCTCTAGTTTCTTTATTGTTCCTACCATATCCAGAATCTTGCCAGACTAAAGGTACCCTAACTGACCTAAGGGGAAAAATACTCCTGGGACTCTAGGGCGGGGCCAGCCTAACTTTCTTAGCCAGCCTGTTGAGGCTCTCAACGCTGTGAGAACATTTATCTCCCTGATGGAATGTGCCCCCTCCTCCTTCTGCTCCGAGCTCCACCACAGGTGGCTATGGAGAAGGCACGCTTCCAGGGTCCCATTAGGTGACAACATTTGAAGAAAGGGACCTGGAGTGCGCCCACCCTGTCTAACCTAGTGGGAGACACAGATATCCACAGGGAGTGGTGGTCCTGATGGAGAAGAAATATTGAAACGTTGTAATATAGTATTTTCTTACAAATATGAGCAATTTGATGCATACATAGCAAACATACACACAGAGAGAGAGCTCCAAGTGCTTCACTATACATTTCAGTGGAGAAAGTAGATATAAATATATTTTCTTTTGATCCATATTTCTAGCTTTCAATTAACATGTACAGGCAAGAAAATGCAGCTAGGAAACTTTATGAATGATATTTTATGAAATGAGCAATAAACAAAACTATCTATAGATATTAGCCAAGTTTACAAATAAAATAACAATTTTTATCTAATGAGAACTTCGTATTACTATCCCAATATTTATTTATTTATTGCAAATTAAGATCCCACTGGCAGTCATCATACTCTGGATGGTTCACAATCTCTGAAATGTTCAAATAAAAGAACAACAGAAATAATCCTGAGAAAACCTCAAATACAAGTTAATAAATTTTTTACATTTTCAATATTTAGTATTATTTTTAAATATTAAATATAAAAATATTTAATATTTAAAATTGCACCAAGGATCCAACAATAGGCCCCAAATGCCTAGCAGAATAAAACTGTCATCATGTTCTGGAAATTAAGTGTCGGGGCTATCCAGACTTCTGGGGAGAGACACTATTCTATAAAACTAGAGTAGTCACAAAGAAGGCCTGTCTTTGGATTCCCACCCAACTCACCCCTCCACGGGGGCATCCAGGGCATCACCCCCAGGGCTGACAGTACAAGACAGGCAGATGCTGCTTGGAAAAGACAGTCTTAAAGGTAATTGGAAGCCAAGCCATATAGAACTTTACCAGTTAACACCAGCACTTTGAATTGTATTCAGAAACATTTGGCCAACAATACAGAACCTGAAAAACAGGTATCACACTCCTGAAACAGTTCTTACCTGGCAACAAGTGGGCAACTGCATTCTGTACGCACTGAAGTTTTCAAAGACCGTCCCAAATAGAGCATGTTGTAGTAGTCCTTTATCAAGGTCATAAGAACATGAGTTACTGTTGCCAAGGCTTTTCACTCCAAAAGGGGCAAGAAGTGGTGGTACCAGGCAAATCTGGGCAAAAGCTGCCCTGGCCATGATTCCAACTACTGATCAAGCAGGATCCATGAATCCAGGAGAAAACCCAAGCCACAGACTAGCTCCTTTAGGGAGAGTGCAAGCCCATTCAGAATCAACATAGGCGATCCAACATAGAACAAGACAGGTTTTGAAGAAACAGTCTCCGTCTTGCATGGATTCAGTTTCAGCTTATTTTGTCCTTTCCAGAATCCACAACTTCCAAATATCAGGTATAAATGGGTATTGTCAGCATGCTGCAGGTAGGACACTCAGACTGAGGAATGATAGCGTGCTTAAAGCTATTTATTTATTTATTATTTATTTATTAGACTTTTATCACCGCGCCATCTCCCCCACAGGGGACTCTGATTCAATTGAATGAATTGGAGGTAAGATTCAACTGAGAAGACTGAGGAATCAGGAAAAAGTTATTTGTTCTTCATAGTTTAATGTAGATTTACAAAATTTGCACCCCGTATGTAAACAAACTGGCGCACAGTGGTAGGCCAATATCTGCAGTTTTATGAGTTTTAGATTTTTTTTGCATATTTAAAAATGTGAAAATGGATATTTAAGAAAATGTAGAGAAAATGTGTATATTAGGAAATATGTTCATGTAGAATATGCAAACATTTTTATGGAAGCTTTTTGCTGATATGAATATGTGATGGAACAAGTTATGAAAAATGAAGAACCCAAAGAAACTGAACTTGATAAATCACACTTTCATAATAAGCAGATAAAAATAGCAAGGGTATTGACTAATTAGCAAAATTCATATCAAGTTTTTATGAATGGTGGGGAAATGAGGATGAATTTTCAGTTGGTTCACTGCACATCTGACTCACCATACCTTCTTTCACACTTACAACCTGTCCCTTTTTTTTGTTCCATACTGTATAAAACAATTGCCTTATGAACTACTGAGGAGTTCTAGTTTCTTTTCGCCCTGTCTCCATTGCCATAAGTGGAGAAAGACCTGGGACTAAGTCTGTTTCTCCGCCTTATCTCAGCCTTCAACATAACCTACAGGCTGCAGTAATCCAAAAGCTGTATTTGGAATGGCTTGGAGAGAAGTCTTCTGCTTATCTAGTGTTAGAGATATCGGGTTTCAACAAAGCACGTCTCACACAAGTTTGAAGGAGGGGGAAGCCTCTGCTGTAACCTAATCTTACTTGCTTTGTGTGGGAGGGGCTGAATCCCGATTTCCTGTTCCTGTTCCCTGGTCAGCTATGGCTGTCCACGTTGCTCACACTTCCATTCAGGTGGGCCACATTAAGAAGCATGTGGGTCTCGTCAGAACCTATTGCTCGCATGCATGGACTGTTTCTACTAAGAAACTGTGAGTTACAATAAAACTGTAAGCTCTTTTTATGTTACTTTACATTAACGTGTGAAGTGTGTTTATTTTGTGTTTTGAACTGATTAAGCCTTGTGCAAGTTTATGGGAACGCTTCTGTTCCGCTGTAAACTAATTAGAAGCTGCGTGGAGTTCTGGTATTACCATTCCAGAATTCCTACATCTAGAACCTGTTTGTGTTTTATTTTCAAAAGGAATTTATTTATTTCGTATGGCATAGCAGAATACAGCATCACTGTTTAAAAATTCACAGAACAATATACAAATATGTATAAAATGTAAAACGTTGAAATGATTGTTTTAAAAACACACACTGTGAATACTAAGTGGGATTATAACTAAAATTAAATTATGTGTGAGCAGTTACTAGAGTGGCTAAACCTATGGCTGGGTATCTAGATCGTTTAGCCATTGGACAGCAGTGCCCTCAAGATGATGTAGTTCTTGCAGGGAGCCAGGGAACCTTCTGAGGGGGCATTCCATCATGATGTGATGTAAACTTTGTGGGACATTCCCGCAGTCACAGTTAGAATTATCGACCAGCCCCCATTTATGTTTCCTATATTGGCACCTGCCATGATTAGTTTGAATCCGGTTAAGCACTGTCCAGTTTTTCCTCAGAAGATCAAAGCCATGAGGGCGTTGTACTGGGTCAGACACTAAGTTAAACAGATCCAGGTTAGAAATTTCCCACTCCTGGTGCCATGCTGTCTCAGTATCAAAATCTTCTCTGACTACTTGCTGCCCGAGTTTCCATAGCAGGTTCCTAGATTTGAGTCGAGGTGTTTGACCGTGACAGTCTTCATGTATAGGTAGTAATCGGTTTGCCTCACATTTCAGCCACTCCCTTTTTAAGGCTAATTGTCTTCTAAGGTGTGGAGGTGGTATGTTAGATAATACTGGTAGCCATTCAGAAGGCGTTGATTTAATGGTTCCTGATATTAGCCTCATAGTGTGGTTAAGCTGGATGTCCACTGCTTTTGTATGAACACTGTTTAACCATACAGGGCTACAGTACTCAGCTGCCAAATATGCCAAAGCAAGAGCTGATGTCCTAAGAACTGTAGCGTTTGCTCCCCAGCTAGTGCTGGAAAGTTTGTGTAGAATGTTGTTCCTAGTTTTTATTTTATCTGTAGTTTTCCTTAGGTGTTCCCTATAGGTTAAGGACCGATCAAGGGTCACTCCTAAGTACTTTGGGTTGCAATTAAACTTCAACAGCTGATTCCTACATTCCACTTTTGGTGTATAACTGGCTTTGTTGTTCAAGTGAAAGCAAGCAACCTCAGTTTTGTTGATGTTAGGTTTTAGTCTCCAAATTTCAAAGAACTTTTCCATTCCTTTTAAATATTTTTCAAGGGCTTTTTCAGAGATTTTGAAGTCTTCAGATTCTGTAGCTTGAATCATGTCAACTGGATTTCTATTTTCTCAGTGGAAACGTTTCGCTCGTTATCCAAGAAGCTTCTTCAGTCTGAGCAAAGTTAGTAAGGGAATCCTTAAATATGTTTCTAGGGTGGCTGTGTGACCTTGCACCTGGGGCTAGGTCATGGTTATTTGAGATGTTTATTTCTAAGTCCCAAACATCTCAAATAACCATGACCTAGCCCCAGGTGCAAGGTCACACAGCCACCCTAGAAACATATTTAAGGATTCCCTTACTAACTTTGCTCAGACTGAAGAAGCTTCTTGGATAACGAGCGAAACGTTTCCACTGAGAAAATAGAAATCCAGTTGACATGATTCAAGCTACAGACTGTTCCACCTGGATGACTGAGAACCTTCATCGACATAAGTCTTCAGATTGTTTAATCAATGTGATGTCATCAGCATATATAAACTTTTTTGCAGCAGTGCCTGGTAGATCTGATATATAAATATTAAAGAGTAGCGGGGCCAGCACAGAGCCTTGTGGCAAGCCATCATTTAACCTGTACTTCCGACTGATTTGGCCATCTAGATGCACTTCAATGTATCTGTTTGAGAGCATGTTATTGAGTAGGGTAGCTGTTTTTTCCTCCGTTGGAATCCATTTTCTATGTGAGGTTAGTGATAATACCTGGTCACAGCAGCTTCTTTTTGATCTAAATCCAGCCTGTTCTATAGGTATATGTTCCTCGACCAGAGGTTTAATTCTGTTTAAAATAAGTCTCTCTATCAGTTTGTAAGAGATGCTCAAGAGTGCTATAGGTCTAAAATCCTCAACAAATGTCCCCTCTTTGCCAGGTTTTAAGATGGCAACTATTTTTGCTCTTTTAAAAATTGTTGGCAGTCTCCCTGTTCGTTGAATGTAATTGTAAAATTGAGTGAGCCAGAGTATAGTGTGTGGCCCGCAATGCTTCAAGAACTCAGGATATACCCCATCTAGGCCAGCCACTTTTCCTGATTTTATTGCTTTCAATGCTTCAGTGATTTCTGATGTAGAAAATTCTTCTGAGATATTACTTTCCGATATTAATTGATTGACTCTGGCTTTTTTCTCTCTTTTGATTTCTCTAGTTACCCCTTTGTTTGTTCCTGATGTTTTCCTTGTAAGATTTAAAATTCTAATTGCTACATCATTAGGGCCAATGTTACCGATGTTTTGGATTTGTTTCATAGAGCTATCTCCCAGTTTTGTAAGCAAGGACCAAGCCTTTTTGCTGGCATGTTGAAAACTCATTTGCTCCATAAGAGCGTGCCACTTTACTCTCCTAGCGGTGTCTAAACACTGGAGGAGTTCATCAGCAACTTCAGGCTCATGATTTTCCACATACTGATTGTATAGCTCTGTGCATTCTTGGCTCCAGCCTGGGATATATATTTTTCTGTAGCCCCTTGGAATATACTTCTTAGCTACAGAGAGTAGCAGTCCCACGAATCAATTATAGTTTTCTGCCTTAGGGGGAATCCATTGGATATTATGGTCGAGTTCAGCAGTAAATGCTTTCCATTTGGCTTTTTGAAAATTCCATCGAGGCATAGGGGTTGATCTTACAATTGGAATCTGTACTCCGACATTTAACAGAACACATCTGTGCTAACTTCGGGGGAAATCTGCGAGTACTCCTTTGTTGCAGTGTAATGGTCTATTATGCGCGTCCCTGGAGACAAAACATAAATCAGGGTTTTAATCCCTCCTCCATCTGGCCGAGTGGAACATACCCTTGCCCTTCGCATCATGGACCAGGAAGACATTCTCAGTGTCCACCCACTGCACTATCATTTCACCATCTTCATTAGTGTCGCTATATCCCGACATTGTATTTTGGCTATTAAAGTCGCCCCTGATTACTGCGGGGTGCAGTATGTTGGACAGTGCACTGTCATCCCATGGTTGTGCAGCTGGTTTATACAGGTTGGCGATTTCAATGTTAGATATTTTTATTCGCGTGACAAATACATTCGCTGCAGTATGACTTTTCACAACTTGTACTTGGTCTACATTGTTTTTTACATAGGTGGCGGTACCGTACATTGCACGATAGGTAGCCACAGCCAGAGAATATCCTGGGAGTTTACATCTGTTTTTAAGTTGAGTTTCATCAGCGCAGAGAGTCTCTTGTAATAGGACTACATCCACTGAGTTGTCATTCATAAGCCTGAGTAAGTATTCAGCTTTAGATCTGCTCATACCTTCCACATTGAGTTGTACAATTTTCAGGACATCTCCTATGTCCTTTGTCATCTGGTTCTGAAAAGAGCCATTATTTTTATTTTCGGTATTCATGTTCAAAAGGAATGTACATCTGCAGCTGGAGGCAAAGGGCGGAACATGGCATCCCCTGCATCATGATGTAATCATGCAAATTACTCCTATAATTGCTATAATTTGCGCAATGATGTCATGACACACAAGATGTCATTGTATCATGTAATGTGATGGAATGTGAGAGTGACCTTGGAAGACGGTGGGAAGAGATGCCACTTAGGGAACAATCAGATAAAAGGGGGAGGAGCCTGCAGCTGCTTAATGGCCAGAGAAAGAAACTTAGGGAGGACCCGCCCTGATTACTCAAGCGGTAAATAGGGAGGGTGGGAGATTTGTACTTTCAGACTTGCAAGATTCTGTTAATGCAGCCTTACAGTAAAGTAGAATTAGTTCTTCTTGTCCTGTTTCCTGTCTGGTTTACCTGGGAGGGCTGACATCAATCTTGCAAGTCTGAAAGTACAAATCTCCCACCCTCCCTATTTACCGCCTGAGTAATCAGAGCGGGTCCTTCTTAAGTTTCTTTCTCTGGCCGTTACTCTGTTGTGGACTCCTTTCTCTTTTATCTGATCATTCCCTAGGTGGCATCTCTTCCCAAGGTCACCCTCACATTCCACCACATGTAACAAATGCCTGTGCTTCAGGCCTTGGGGCCGTCTTCAGAAGATGGACAAGAACCATTGCCTGACTGTTGAAGGTAACTTGAGCTTCTGATTTCAGCAATGAGGGGTGATTTAACTCCCATCATGATATTGTCCTAAAGTGCTGCATTCCACTTAGGAGTGAATAACAAATTTTTGGGCAAAGATAGCCTAGGGGCTGCCTGTGTCACATAAGCTACTTTTTGCAATGGCCAGATTGTTAAAATTCAGTGACAAACTTTGAAATAATGGTGGCACAATTTTCTGTAAAGGAACTCAAATAAAATGGATGTATTAAGCTTTCAATGTGCTTAGCAGGTCAATTTTAGTTTAACCCCATACATTTCAAAAGGCCTAAACGTTACTCATATATCTCACGCAGTCCTTGGCCACCAAAGATTATTAATTAGCAATTAAGTTAAATCCCCTGGAGAATATGTATATTGGGAGGCTGAACCTTTAGTCTTGCCCTTAGAATAATGTCTGCTTCTCCTGGTTTAACTCTGCCTTGGGTTCTTTTTCATGCCCACTAAAGTGTAATGAAATGGTTTAAACTGGCTTCTTAATCTATAGATGAAACATAGAATAGCTTTGGAGATAGTTTTGCAATATCAAAACAAATTAACTATCTGTTAATGGAGTTTTAAAATCTCTGGTGTTGAAATCCAGGAATTTGCTCATTATTTAAATAAAGTTTGGGGCATGGAGACCTGTGTGGTAGTGTTTTAGGGACTGGTATTTTTTGCAAAATGTGGGTTTGAATTATTCAGTATCCTTATCAAAGCAAACTCTGCTGGACTTTGCCATGCAAAAAGAGTTAGAAAGAACTGTTCTTTTATTACTCACCTTTGCAGAATTTATTATTTATCTGACATCATTGCAATTGGGATAATACACTTGTTTCTATTTTAAGATGAGTGACATAATACACATGTAGTTCCCACTGATGTCAGAACAGCCCAATTTGTTTTACGAGATTAATTCTGAAATAAGTTGTTGCTTGAAAATGAAGCTAAATATCAAAGACTCCAGTGAAAGGTACCTTGCATATTCCACTTTTCTAGATGATTTGTACATGTTCTTATTTTAAAAATCAGAATAGTGTATTTGAATAAATGTTGTTATATAAATTCTGTAGGATGGAGAACAATGGCCAGAGTCAACTTGGAGTCAGGTGGCACCTAAGTCTAATAAAATAAGCAAACAAACAAGTGTAGATGGAAAACAGGATAATGTAATTACTGAACTTCTTTGGGATTGTTGTTATTCTTAGAATTTGTCCCACTTAGTTGCAGGATCTGCTTGTGTTGCATTGTGCTTGCCTAGTTCTTACAGCTAGTTCTAGTTCTTACCCAGTTCTTACAGCAAAGACTTTAAGTGCACGATTGATTGACTGATTGGTTTTAAGGTTGCCTAACTCCATTATGACTCTGGGCATCTTACATTATAAAATGATGTGACAAGGGGGTTGTTTTTTTAACTGGCTTTTGCAGAGCCAGACATTGATTTGGGCTGAGAGGGAGTGACTCACCAGAGGTTGCCCAGTTGGTTTCCATGCCTAGGTCTTCCCGTTTCTAGTCCAGCATCTTAACCACTACACCATGCTGGCTCTCCCTGACCTTCTTTTCAGTAAGACTAGGAAGTCAATATGATAAATGTAGTTTTATAATTCTGCCTTCTATACTATCTCTACTGATGGCAAAATGTGTTGCAGTCATAAACAATTCAGCATTCAGAATTACAGTAAGTATCATTTTTAGAACCATTTTATTATAGTTCAGGAAGATGGAATCCATAGGAGAAATACCATCACTTCTTAAAACCTGCAGACTTCTTTTTCACTTTATTTCTTCTTCCTCCTTATTCACTCTCATTAGTTCCATGAAGAACAAAATGGATATATTATTGGCATAGCTTTTTAGCCATTCTAAGTGCCTATCAGAGGTATAAAAGACTTTGAATCTGGTAAACTTGCCCATAAGACAACTTCAAAACATCCCATTTTTATCTTTACCACATGTGGAACATTGTCATCAGGGTATTCCAATCTAGCCTCCTTGAATATATATTCTGCATATACAGTAGATGTAATTGAACTGTAGAAGCCAGTCAGGTTGCAGGCTCTTGGAGACATGGCTGTACAGTGAAAGACAAGATGTTCATACATATTCCCTGACCACTTTGCAACTGAATAAATACAAAAACCCAATACTACAGTATAGCCACAATAATTTCACTTAAGTTCTCTTCTTCTTTAAAAGACATTTGAAAAGCTAATTTACTTTAATTAGATTGAGGGAGAACTGCTGGAAAAATGCAAAGAATTTGTTTTGCATGACACAACTTAAGTTTTACATCATGGTGGTTTCCCTAATGCAAAAATTAATGGATGATGCAATTCAGTTATGATTGCAAACCTAGTCCTTTGAGAATTGTCAAAATAGCAGATAGCTAGACCTCTAAACACCTTAACTGTGAGCGCTGTGTCAAAATGAACAGGAGCAAGTTTGATGAGCCTTCAATTTATTGAGTTTAAGTTAAAATATTCTATCATAAGTTTTTTTTTATAATAATGCTTAAAGGCAAGGTGTTCCATGGTTTGACAAATAAACAGCCATGACAGTGTAAAATCTAACTATGTTTATTGAAAGAAAGTTCCACTAAATTCCACTATATAGTAGTAAATATATTTAGATTTGTTAATTGAATTTCTGCATGTTTCTTTCTTATTGTTGTAAAAAGTATAAATCTGATAAAAATTACATTTGTATGTTCACCCTTTGGTTTGGTCTATATGTTTCATCTCTCATCAAAATCAAAGTGTTAGAAAGCTTTTGCTACCAGTATTCAATACTTAAGTACTTAAACAGACTCATATTCAAAATGCTGCATAGATATTAACTAATCAAGGAATGTTGACAGATGATGAACTCTACCACTAATTGTGCTGCTAAGGTAACAAAACGATCTCTACTCACCTTGTAAGGTACAGTACATATCACAATGTTTGGACTGAAATGACATGCTAATAGAAGATAACTATGATGACTAGATAAAAATTTAAAATAGCACCTTTTCTATCAATTTCTGAGTTTGATGTTTCACATTTCCAGTGCAGATGTAATGATTTATTCCATAAAATCCATAACCTTAAGATTCGCACATTGCCATTTTGAGTCTCATTCTCTTTACACGCTGGTTCTTCATAAGAGTATGACTTTATGATGATTTAGATTGCTTAGGTACTAGTGTGTGTCTGAATTTTTAGTATCACATTTCTTCTGTCATGTTTCTCCTTGTCTATTTGCCAGCTATTTTCCCATGTTGCTCCTTTTGATTTGTTCAAATAGTAGTTTAAAGTTAAATACCGATTGAAGAGAGTTATCTAAAGTTAAATAGTATCTAAATAGTATCTAAGTTTAACTTAAATAGTTAGCCCTCAACTCAGAATGGTTTCTGCATTGTTCTAATATTGTATACATAGGGGTACAACCCATGAAATTGACTCTATGTTCATTCATGAGTGTTATCTGATTTGTAGATGGCACAAAACCAAAATATTTATTCCTAAATAACTTCTATGAAACAGCTTAATATTTTTTGCTTTGGATTATGCAGGAAAGAATTTGTAAGCAATTCCAATCACTGAAGAAAGCAGCCATTCTCTCCCCAACTTCTAGCAATTGCCCTTCTTATTGTCTCCCTGTTCTATTTCCTTCCTCTCTTTCTCATTCTCTCTCTGCCCATCCTTTTTTTACCTTGTTCTTCCTTTAACAAACATCACAGTGCCATATAAAACATCTGATAGATTGATCCCATTTTGAGATAGAATTCAAGCTTTTGTTTCCCAAAAGAGCTCTCTCATGTAATCCCATCTATACAAAGGCAAAATTGGTGAAAAACATACAGTGCCTTTATAATTTCAACAACAGTCATCGAAAAGGGGAGCTTAGCACTTAGATGACATCACTGATTGAGCATTCTCCTTGATTGGGCAATGCAACAGTTAGTCTCCCCAGAAGAGTAACTTTCATTTATCCCCAGCATTCTATGAAAACAGGATAAGTGTCAATGGAAAAGAAGGGGAGAGAAAGAGGGCATAGCTGCTTACATACATCAGAGCAGCATGCCCAGATGATCCTTCAGTCATACTCTCTGTAATAACCTTATGTGGAAACCAAAGCTTATTCAAGAAGGTAGTAAGAAGCTACTGTAGTTGCATTGCCTTGATTTTATTTAGAATTCTATACAGTATATGTGATTGTTGCGTTTGCACATACTGTATACTGTATTTCCTATTTCCCAATAAACTCCTTTAGACAGAAGATAGACAGACAGGAGAGAAGGGGAGAGAGAGAGAGAGAAAGAGATTTGGCTATGTTTATATTAGAACCATCCCTGCATGCATAGTTATAGAGCTACCTCTTGTGTTTCAGGAATGGAACAAGCTTTGTTAAGTTTTGGGCTTTGGGCAGGAAGTTCCAAATCACCTTCCTTTGAGTTTTTCTAGAGCTGGGCTACAGGGAGAAATTCTTGGTAGGACAACTAAGATGATCCTATCTTGACAGGCAAAGGGATGTCAGGGGTTTCAGCCTATCATGATTATCTTTTACTGGAGAATGCTCTGGAAGAGGGGTCTGCCAGTGAAGCCTGAAATAACTCCTACCAGTCTGTAACACTACCATATCACCTTCAGTACTCTTTTCTCAAACATTATCTCATTACTTGGCCTTTCTTTCATCTTTTTGTTCCTCTCTCACTCTCTTTTTCACACTCAATATAGTGATCACCACTCATCTTTCCCTTCCTTCCTTCCTTCCTTCCTTCCTTCCTTCCTTCCTTCCTTCCTTCCTTCCTTCCTTCCTTCCAATCTTCTCCTCTCACCTGATTCTTTATAGCCACTGTCCCAAGCATTCAGTTAAGTTTCTTTGTCTTGGAAAGCATTCCTGATAAATTGCTCATTCTTCTAAAATCTGCCTAGCCTCATGTGGCAGTCCCATATTCACAAAAGAGCTCAGCCATCAACTTATACCGGGTTGGCTGAATGCAGCAGGAATAGATATGGATGGCTATAAAGGAATGGTCTAGAAGTAGAGGATTATGAATTGGAATCAGTAAACTACTGTGCCAAAATCTGTCCTCCAGTTTTCTGAAATGTTCTTCCCTGGAGAAAGCAGTTTGTTTTCCTCCCTTATTCTCAGGATGCTGTAGAATTTCTTTAGAACTTCTTTTGATTATGTTTCTGAATTTACTCCATTGTTGCAAGGTTACTGTATTCTGTGACACATCTGTCCATCACTCTGCCATCTCCCTAGCTGCTTAAATTTCTTGATTTGAAAAAGCCCCTGGAGAGGATGTCATACATTTTCTCTTGGAATTTAATTAAAGCATGGAAAGTCAGAAAGACTGCAGATGGCTGGAGATAAATTTATTCAATGAAGGGCACCTCATATCTAAAGAAAGTGCCAGAACACTCCACTAGGACTACCATGCCTCAGCTGCAGCAATATGGATGACCACTAGAGAGCAGCAAAGAGATACATTCTGGCACTTTGCTGCCATGTAGTGATTATCTGGGTTCTTGCAGCTCAGGGATTGTAGCCCTATCCTTCACCACAATCACTTCAATGAAAAGTGTTTCTTCTTTGGAAATAAAATATCAAAAGATATTATTTCCCCATCAAATTGCATGAGGATGGTAAAAAAACACAGAAGAAATTTTCAACCCTAAATGGCTCTTAGATTATCAAAATGTTTGCCTCTAGATCAGAGCTTTCCAAACTGTGTGTTGGGACACGTTAGTGTGTCGGCTGCAGTGTCTGGGTATGTCACGGCTGCTGCTGCCTCCAAACCTGCTGTGATTCCACGCAGGTCCTAGTGCCTGCCTTGTGCCTTGCTGCCTGCAAACCTGCCCTGCCAGGATTCTGTGCGGGTCCTAGTGCCTGCCTTGTGCCCTGCTGTAAGAGTGTGTCGCGAAATGATGCCCTGCTGTAAGAGTGTGTCACCAACATGAAAAGTTTGGAAAACTCTGCTCTAGATCTATGAGGCCTAGCTTTGGCACACAACATTGTCACTAAAGACTCCAGGGAAGAGGATGATAGTGCTTTTTGGTAAGTTTGGCTGGTCCTAACTTGTCTAGGGTGACGAATAAATAAAAAATAAATAAATTAGCTGCCACCCCCAACACACACGTTTGCAACCATTATACAAAAGAGACAAGATCTAAAGATAAATTACGATGATTTTTATGGATGGACTGAAAAGGAATTCTAAAAATCCTTTCTTTACTGTCAAATCAGCAATCACTGTCTTTTGTGTGATCTTTGTTTTTAACATAGCACAGGAAGATGTAGGGTAAAAAACATGAAATCTGGAAAAGTCTAGTGTGTTTGCATAATTGTTGTAAAATGTAAGGATCTCAATGTGATGTTGCATTATATTCCTAAAATACGGAATTTGTCATCTTATGAAGAGCTTTGGCTTTATTGAACTCTATGGTAAAGAAAAGAAGATAATCCTATGTAACTGGAAAGAAAGCCACTCTGCTGATTTTAAGGAATGGATCCAGGATATGAGTTTGTAATCTATTTTTTAAGTCTTTGTGCTCTAAAAATGAGAAGATGACATATAATGTTGTTATATGGTCCAGGTTTAATGATAAGCTCAATGACTGAATTACTTTCATACAGGTTTCTTTACTTATATGGACCTTTTTGTTGTTGTTTTGTTCATTTAATCACTATATTTAGTTTTTTATTGTATTACCATTATTCAAAGCAGACCCTTTTCTTTTGCACATTTATTTATTTATATCTAAACCATTTCTATAGCTGCCCATCTCACAGCGATGACTATAAAATACTATTTTAATAAGAACATTTACAAGATTTTTTTTTTAAAAAAAACAATCACTTGGAAAAATATCGAGGGATCGTCGGGTTATAACAGAATAATCCAGAAGAGAAGGAGAGGGAGAACCTGAGATGGAGCAGTCAGTTTCCACTTTCGATTGAATGGGTGAATTATGCCAGGTGCCATGGCTTCTTTCTTCCAAAATGCATTTGGGATATTTCCTTCTTGCCCTCTCTGATCCTGGAGGAATATCAGCTTCCACAGAGCTCCTTTTCCAAGTATGAACTTTCAGAGCTGACTTCAGTTTTCCACCCTGAATGTGAAATAAACAGATTACTCTACTGTAAATCACAAGAATGACTATACTGTGAACTAGAAGAAAATGTTGCACTCTTTTGTATTCCTCTGCAGGATGCCAATCAGCCAGCTATGCAGACTTCCAGGATCTTCATTCCATGGTCTTTCCCAGCAATTTCCCACTTTTGCCTCCCTTGTGTAATGTTCTATGTCCCCTCTGTATGCTCAGTCATCACTGAGTAGCACCAGTTGCTATTTCTTTCCTTACATTTTCTCCACCCTAAAGTTTGCACTCTTACAATTCTGAATTTTTCCCAGATCTGCTGATATCTCCATTATCTGTAGGGTTTATGCTTTTTTGAATACATAAAGACCAGCCCACAGAAAAAAGAGTCCTCTATTATTAAGTTCATTTATCAAATTTACATAGAAATCATTGGGTTCAAAGGTAGATATTTAAGAGGAAATTAGCAGACATTCTCATTGAAACCAAGAGGACTTGAATGGTGCACAAAATATTCTAATTTGATATCTAAGGGGATTTAAAACAGCAAAGACTCATGCGCCACTATAAAGAACAGATTTACTGTATTGTAGCATAAGTTTTCATAGGTTACAATCTACTTCATCAGAAGCATGGAGCACGTGAGAGGGGGAATTAAGTATATGTAATATTTTTAGATTGTGCTTTTTGGCACGGTATCAGGGTAGAATTTCATGGTTCTTCATCAAGTGTAAATGTAAATGTACAACAGTTTGGAATTTCTTACTATCAGGGAAAATCTATGGAGCTTTTTAAGAGTGAAATAAAATCACCGTCCTTCTGTTAATCTAAGGAGTATTGGAAAAGATCTTTTAAAAACTCTCTATAGGTAGTTTTACATCTCCCAGAATGGCCAGCTAGCACAGACAGGGATCAACTTGGTTGGGAATTCCAAAATTCTGGAAGTGATAGTCCCTATCTATTTGGAGGTCACTTGTTAGGAAGGCTGCGCTAAAAAAGGGCACCAATTAATATTAGTGAGCCTAATTTGAATAATAATTTACATGTTCACAGAGAGCTTTAAAATGCCAAAAAATGCCATACTGTAATGTTTCCATGAAGAGAAAGTATATGATTATACTTATAAAACTTTCAGAGTACAATGAAAGCCTAAAGAAAATATAATCATCATTGTTGGTTTATCACCTCAAACATGTTGTTGTAAATGTCATTATATCAGATGAGTTGGGTAACAGGTTTTCCATTTTGTGCTTTATTTGACAAGGTGATTCATTGTCTAGTGCAGTTTAAGATGTCAGTCCTTCTGAAAGGAAATGAGCAGTGCTGATTCACATGTGAATATTCCTCCATCAAAATTTGTGATTAAGGAAGGGTTATTCTTTAGAAATGGTCTCACCCAACTTCCCTGAAACAGGAGTGTTTTTCTTTATTGAAACATAATCTATCACAGCAGCCTCCATGGTAACTGCATATGCTACTCATCCCCTACGGGACTCATAGTTCAAATACCAAAAGAGTCATAGTGGAGATAATTTTAATGGCGCTCTCTAGTAGCCTGACAGGTAATTGGAATCATTAATTCTTAGCACATCCAATATACTATATTAGAACAACTAATAGTTTGGTATTCAATAGCACCATATTTAGTAGCAGCATCCTAGTTATTTAAATTTTACCAACCTATGTGAACAGATAGATGTTCCACTGATTTCAATAGAACTATAGTTCTGTTTCCTTGTTTTAAAATGTATTTTGCTTTTTATTTATTTCAGGTGCTTTTATGGCACTTTAGTCAGGATGACTCTAAGTAGTTTTCAGCAAAATATCAAGAATATAAATATAAATATATAAATGAACACGTAAAACTCAATAAATAACCACATCGCAATAATATAAATTTCATCTTATCTTCTGTGTGGGTGTCTGTGGGTGTGCACCTTCAAGTCAGTTTCTGACGCCTGGTGAGTGCCTGGATTAGTCCCTGCAGTTTTCTTGGCAAGGTTTTTCAGAAATGGTTTGCTATTGCCTGCTTCCTAGGGCTGAGAGTAAGTGACTGGCCCAGGGTCACCCAGCTGGCTTTGTGCCTAAGTTGGGACTAGAACTAGAAAGGTCTTCCGGTTTCTAGCCTGGTGCCTTTAACCACTACACCAAACTGGCTCTCTCTACATCAAACTGGCTCCCACCATCTTATCTTTATCCATTCATAATTCCATACTATATTAACAGAATCACCAATCACCTAAACTTCAGCGCCTCCTGATTCCACAATCCCATAAGCTTTTTGAACAGTTTCCTAAATCTCAGGAGTGAAGATGCCAATCTTAAATTTGGTGGGAGTCCCTGTAGAAAATGCCCGCCCCTGCAAACATTATTTGTAGGCATGTTTTGCATGGACAGAACAACATCCTGGGATTGTTCCAAAGATCACTAGCAACATTGGCAGGTCAGAGTGTGAGCTCTGAAAAAACTTCACACTACTCTGAAAGGCAAAGTTAAGCTATCAAAAGTAAAGTTTACAGCTAATGAGAAGATCCCTAAGAGAACAGAGCAGGCATAGCTCTATGTGAAGAGCCAGTAAACAGCAGAAATCCAGTTGTGCCACCAATCAACTCAGAACTGGATATATGAACCATAACAATGTAGCAGCCACTGAGGGAAAGAATATATGTAGACTGCTTAGAAGTTAGTTAGTTAGTTAGTTAGTTAGTTAGTTAGTTAGTTTTAACCATTCAGTCCTGTCCGACTCTTGGCGATTTTATGGACGAGAGCTCTTCATGCTGCCCTATCAAGCACGGCTTCTTTCAATTGCTGGATGTTCATCTTGGTATCTGTTTTGATGGTGTTGAGCCAGCGTATTCTTGGCTTGCCCTTTCTTCTTGTTCCACTTCCGCTTAGAAGACTGAGAAGAAAGAAGCAAAGAGTCAGGAAGAACAACCTGAGGGGGAAAAGAGCTGTGATCATGAGCACCAGAAAGGTAGTAGAAAGGCAGTCATGAGAAGGGGCAGCAGTCTTTGTATCCCTGCACTATTAGTTGAAGTTGAGCTCTAGAGAACAGTTGGGATTGCAGTTGGTATACCGTCCTCCCTGCTGCCCATCCTTGCTTGAGCTGCTGGATGCCTGGCAATAGAGACCTCTAGGCTGGTGGTGCTCAGGGATTTCAGTGTGCCTCCTGGCAGCATTGAGTTTGGGGTGGCTCAGGGGTTTGTGGCCTCCATAACTATGGACTTGTCCCAGGTCATCCTGGGCCCAACACATACTAGAGACCACATGTTAGACCTGGTTATTGTCTCAGAGCAGTTGCACCATGATCTGGTTTTGGAGGACATCAGTCCACTGCCACGGTCAGATCACTCTCTGGTTGCTTTTCAGCTCACTGGTGTCCCCACCTTGTAGAGAGAGGGTGCTTGTTAGATTGGCCTGCCGCAGGTGCCTGATGGGCCTGGTTGGGTTTCAGAGGGAGCTTGGGGTGTTCCTGAAGGATCTAGTGGGCAGTCTGGCTGAGGCAAGTAGTGGAGGTCTTAAACTGGATTGCCCCTATGCGGCCTCTCCACCCACACTGATCCTGGGATGTGCTTTGATTTACTGAGCAGCTCCAGGACATGAAGTGCACAAAAGGACACCTAGAGCACTGTTGGAGGAATGTGATCAAACATAGGTAAGAACCCATATTAGGGCTTATATTGTGGCGATAAGGGCAGTGAAACAATGTTATTTCTCCGCCCTTTTTGTTTCTGCCCTTAGCCTTTTCAAGGTGATCCGGTCACTTCTGGGGAAGAACAGATTACAGGACTATCTGCAGGGTCCCTCTGAAGAATGTTTATCTAGTTAGCAGATAAAGTTGCTGTGATTTCTTTTCCTTTATTTTTTTTTAAAGCCACCCAGAGTCCTGTGGAGTCAAGCTGCCTCAAAATTGAAAGAATAAACAAACAGCCCGGAAGACCCACAACAACCATCAATAAACAAACAAACAAACAAACAAACAGTTCCTGTGAGGAAAGCAAACCTGATCTATCAGAAGCTTGCATGGATCCTACTTTTGCTCAGTTGGTGAATACAGTAATAGAAGAGAACAATTCAATTCTGGAAAAAGAATGTGGTAGAAAATTCCTGAGGGAAAAAAAATGATCCAAGTTTAACTAGTGTTGGGCCTTTCACCAGAGTAGAATTACATGTGGAACACCTTGGGCCCCAAGGCAATCCTCTGCATAGGTGTCTGGTCATCTTGGTCACCCAGAATATCTCTCCTTCCTCCTGCTCAACTGCTAAGACTTCTGCCATCTAGTTAGCAATGACAAACATGGGAGCAGCAGGGGAGAAGAGGTGATAGCAACAACAGCAATGATGGCTCTGCCCTCACTTGGTCCCTTCTCCTTCCATGTTGCTCTTCTTCTACAGCTCCTATTGGGTCCCTATGTTTGGGCTACTATGTTGAGGTTGCAGAAATCTGGACCATCATTTGACAGGACAGCAAAAAAAAAATACAGAAAAGTCTAACCTGTTGCTGCCATTTAGTGGTCATCTGAATTTTTGCAGCTCAGCTAGGGTAGCTCTGTCTGATGTTATCAGGCTTGTTAAAGGCCTGGAGCAAGGAATAGGCAGTAGATCAGGGGGACCCTAGTACGTCTGGGTCCCAAAGTGGTTGTTTCTCCTGCCTTCTGAGCCGGAATTACTCTCTATTTCAATCCTGCATATACTTTTGTAACAGTAAGTAAGCAACCATACCCAATTTTATCTAATTGCCTGTGTTTTCTTACAAGTCACCACTCTTCTAAATTATGTCACTGAATTTACATTTAGAAAGATAGATTTTGGGTCCTTTTGGTGCCAGTGAATTTGGGGTTTTAAAGAAGTGAGTTGTTCCCCTCTCCCTTTGGGATAGGAAGGAGGAGAAAATGGCTTGAGGCATGAATATGTATCTACTAGACCTCTGCATGCTTCAAACATGTTTCAGAAGCTCTTCAGACCTGATGTGAGCATTACACTTTTCTGATAATTCATTAAAATAGCCAGACTTTCACTGAATCTAGAAAAAGGTACCATATGAACTTTAATTAGTAGATTCCTTAAAGCAGTGGCACTTTATTTTCAGGCTCGTGCACAAGCTTCAAAAAGGCTAATGAGCAGTGGAATAGTCTTGCACTCCCTAGAGGATCAAAGCGCTTCTGAATAAATTCCAAAGCATACATGGCACTAATATCTACCCCACTATGTGAGATGGATCAGGCCCACACCTGCTGATCTGTCATGTCTGCTTTCAGGCACTCCGAACGCCAGTGGCACTGTGTAAACAATAATTATTGTATGGAAAACCCCATAGCCAAGTAAAAGAGTATATGCTCTGCTTGTGAAGGGTGCACGTTTTGGCACCGGATGATGGCAAATTTTTCTGCCTGAGATTCCGATAAGACACTGCCAGTCAGAATGAACCAATTTATTTATTTATTTATTTATTTATTTATTTATTTATTTATTTATTCATTCATTCATTCATTCATTCATTCATTCATTCATTCATTCATTCAACTTATATCACCGCCCATCTCCCCCCGCAGAGGGGGAACCATGCTGAGTTAGATACAGCCTGAGCTGGAAGAAAGTTACTTTCAGAAGCCAAATAGATTGCTTTGTGGAGGAGCAGCAATGGTTTCCATTGTTAAGAGTTTTGGTGGCTTTCTTACTGCAGCAGCTTCTGCTATATTTAGGAGATACCTCTTCAGCCCTACTATCACTTTTGATTCTGTAATCCTTGTAGCAATGAAGATCAGCGGATTAATTCTATGTCATGGCAAAGACTGAAGTATATTCTCTTATCAGGTATACTTTCACAACTAGTCAATTTCAGTGAGAGACTTTTGGGGCTTTGCATTTAGAAAGAAAAGTGAATGACACATCTGTCTTAAGTAACCATTAATTAATTTGAATCCTGTTTCATGTCTGTCATATTATAGTTCATGCTGTGAGTGTAAACTTCTCTTCACAATCATCTTATTCCAGATAAGAGTAACCTTGAAGGATTCACAACTTCCCCATTTCTAAATGGTGCTCTACAACAAATCAGATTCTACCATATACCTTTTGAGACCCTAGTCAAATAGACTGTGGTACTGTGCTAAAAGCACTGGAAAAATAATGATCCATGCATTAAAAATGGCCTTCAGTGAGACTTGATCTTGCATGGCCAATTTTCCAACTTAATTAGATATCTCAGCCATATAAGAAAATCTGACATCTTTACATTCCATAATTTTATGTCAAAATGTAAATGCCCATGAAATCCATGATGCTTTGTAGTACATGCATTTAACAATGATTCATGTTTGGTAAAAGCCACATATTCCACCTAGGGTGTTAATTATTATTTCTGTGCCAGAAGAATTTAGAACCAGAGTTAAGAAATGAGTAACCAACATTAACATTGAAGTATAGTGAATAGAACTGATAATTCCTCAGCACTGAATTTTGTTCATGCCCCAATCCGTCTATCTGCTCAAAGATGGAGTAGAATATTGGACATTTAGGTGGGAGGAATTGGATGACTTTTGAGAGAGAGAATTGCTGATATTTTATCGGGTGACAAGATTTTTTCCTTTTTCTTTCCCTAAATGATTAGCAAATCTATGTTGTAACCCTAAGCATCAGCTTAGCTATGATCAGCAGCTGGGCTCCTAAGGTCTTCTGAACTCTAGACAGTCTGTGTCTCTGGGAAAGGTGCTACATGATGTGGCTATGGTGTTTTTGGGAACACTCATGAACACCCCAAAGCGTACATTAGTTTTTTCCTTATTCTTTTGTGTATGAGAAAGAAAACTGATTTAAATATTTTCACCAGGGCTTCATTTTGCAGTTTGCAGTGAAATAGCTACAACTGACTGTAAGGTGAATAATGGGAGCATGATATGCATGGGTGTCAGTGTACCCCCAATTGCCTCTTTTGATGGATACCAGGCTCCCCAGCCTGACTTTTTTTTTAAAAAATATTTAATTAAAAAATAAATAGGAAACTGCCATGCCATATCTGCAGTCTTTGGATTCCACAGAAGTCCCACTGGGATGACAGACAACATTCTGGAGGATTTTGTGTTTTGTCAATGAACAAAAATGGAGAAGTCCCAACTGCCAGTAAAACAGTTTTCAGTGCATTTTGGAAAATGTATTCCTTTTTCAAGGGCAGTCCTGGAGTGTCTGTGAACCTAGCTTCCTCCTCCTCCTCTCTTTTGTTTACTTTTGTCTGCCCTCCTCCTCCTTTTGTGAATTGCCAGGTCCGCCATGGCAGCCATTTTGTTAATTGGCAATCAACCCATTGCAACCATTTTGTAAGTATGCCCACTATATTTATTTATTTATTTATGTTTCGACTTCTATCACCGCACCATCTCCCCCAAGGGGACTCTGGGCGGTGTTATCCCAAATATGCCCAAAGCCACACACACACACACAGTTCCCCTACCCTTGCTGTAGAGTAAACAGTTCATTTTGTATTCCATGTTGTAACATTGTAATGGAACAAAGGGTAGAGTGATTGAACAATTAGGATTTAGGGGATAATTTTATACTTAATATCTGATGGTGACATTTTTTCTTATATATGAAGAAAAATTACATATAGTGTATTTCTTCAAGCATATGTAAATATTGTAGAGGGTACAGGGAATGGCCTTGAAGGACAGGAGGAAGAGCTGCTGCCAAGGCAACAGACAAGCGCAGCTTGAGCCCATTCCAAGAAACTAATTTAAGAGAACATCTCAGACAGGCCCCTCCCTAATTCACACGAAGGAAAAGGGAGGGAGGAGGGAAGCACATTCAGACTTGCAAGATTCTGTTACTATAGCTGTTCAAACAAAAGTCATTTTAGACATATATAGCATTGGTTTCTTAGTCTGGTCTACCTCATAGGGCTGGCAGACATTTTGTGTTGTACTCCTATATTTAAGGTGGCAAATTGGTCATATAAATGAATTTTGTATTGGAATTTAAAAACAACATTTCCCACACGCCTTAATGGCTAAATGAAGCTGTTATAAGGTAGGCTCTAGTCTGGAATAATATCAACTAACATGAAAGTAAACAAGTGATTTAAGCATGTGCAAAGAACCATCTTGCTAAGCAACTACATTATGTCCCATATTTCTGAATTTTTCAGTACCCACAGCCTTCTGCTAAACTCTTGAAGATGTGTGTGATGAATTGATTGTGAACCTTGTTAACAGCCGGACTCTTTTCTCCCTCCTTGCTCTGGTCCCTCTTTGTTGGAATATTTTTATTAAAACTCAGAGTAATCCACTTTGTCCATTTCATTTTGTTGACTCGGTTGCTGAAACAGCTCAGTACCTTTTTTATATACAGATCTTGGGTTAAATTCCTGGCATCTGACCAGACAGCAGGTGATAGAAATGACAGCTATTGGAGACTTTGGTGTTCTCCTGCCAATCAGAAAGAGCAGCTCTGACTTGATATAATGCAGTTGCTTTTGTTGTTTTTTCCCCCTGGTGGCTTAGCAAACCAATAATATGGTTCTATAGTTCTTCAAAATGGGGAGTTTTTCAAAATATAGTGAATTGTACATAGTATGAATTTCTTTAAGGCAACTGGATAGAATTTATGCATGGAATAAGCTATGCCAAGTCTGCCTTTTCAATATATATATTGAATATTTCTGGTTTGGAACATTGTTTCCAGTTCCATAGGCAAATCACATTTGGATTGGCAATATGTAGCTATTTCAGAAAAAAAATGATTTGGTTTCTTTTATACATTTAAAATTCTCAGATTTTTTATTTATTTATTTATTTGTCCAACTTCTATCACCGCCCATCTCCCCCCACAAAGGAGAGCACATTGTTGGAAGAAAAGTAAATAAAATAGCAAGACACTTTCCAATTAGAGCATATATGAATATGAATGGCCCAAAGATTGCCTAATAAAATAGGACTGAACTAGGAAATCAATGCATTATCTGAATTTACAATCTTAACTTGTAATTGGATGAGGGATTCGTCAAATCTGAATATTATTACAAAGCTTTCAGCCTTTTATTCTGAAACATCAACTTTAATATAGCACATTCATTTGACCCTGTATATAAGAATCGCTTTATAATAGGTATGTTTTCATTTTCATCCATATTTACTTGTGGCTTATATCCAACCTAAGTACTGCATCGGCCACTTAACTGAAAAATAAGAAGTTCGGAAACCTATAAATGATCTCCATGAATGATGACCACATATTTGTCACTTTTATTGCATATATATTCAAAAGATGCATATGTGAAAAAAGGATCCTAACCATCTACTCCAAATCTCCCCAGATAGGTAAGTCCTACCACTTCTAGAATGGCTGGGATTTCTGAGAACCGTAGTCACATGTGGAATGCACACCTGGGGAACATTGGTCTATAAGATTTGCATCTTTTATTTTTCAGGAATATACTCTGTATAGACTTTAAAATATTAAAACAACAACAACTAAACTCAGTAACTGAACTTTGTTACTGAGATATACTCCTCAATCGTTATGAGGCCATTGGTCCAAAGCACCAGAAATGACAAGGGGCCCACCCTTCAGAATCAACAACCTTCTCCCCTGCACACACCCCAAAGTGAACAGAGACAATATACCTTGAGCTGTCATGGAATATTCAGGCAATACCAGTGGAATTTTGGGAAGGGTGGAAGGTTCCAGACACTAGTAGAAGAGGAGACTGGAGAAAATAAGCCATTCTTCCCCAGTATCACATGAGATTTCAGATGTGACACAACATTATCATCTTGTAGTAAATCAACATCTTTAGGTACAAATTGGCAGTTGCACATTGTATGTAGATCTGTATTTTCCTTTATACTTTTTTTTTAGTATGGTACCTTATACAGGTAGTCCTCATTTAGTGAACACAATTGGGACCGTTAAGCAAAGTGGTTGTTAAGTGAAACTGTGGCTGTGCTTACAATCTTACTTCAGCTTTCCTTTGCTTTACAGACCTGCAACAGTTGTAAATGCAAGGATTGGTTGCAAAGTTACAGTTTCATCACCATTGTAACTGCAAACAGTCACTAAATGAGGCAGTTGCTAAACGAGGACTACCTGTATATGCGGAACTTGGAAACTAAGAAACCCTTTTGGCTAACTCAGTTGTAACGCGTGAAGGGGCAGTTAACCTCAGACTGAGCCACTTTATGATGGAGGAGTGTGTGTGTGTGTGTGTGTGTGTGTGTGTGTGTGAGAAAGAGACTTTCTGTTTGTTATGGGAAAAAGAAACCTAGGTGGAGAAGTGGGCATTCAAAAGGAACAGAGAAACCTGCCAAACTAAATTTTCAGAAGAATCCGTTTCTTCTGGTTGACTGACCAGAATAGTAATTTCTTGAAGGATGCTGGAGCCTCTTGCCCCTTCCCTAGAACTAGATTTATATTTTGGGTTTTTACTAGCACACAAGATTTTTGAAGATGACCTCTTCTGTGGTATCTGCTGTGTCTCCAAATGAGCATCTTAGTAGTGGAGACCAGGAATGATTCCAGGGTGAGATTGTAGTACAAAGTCCTCTTCCAATTTTACCAGAAGTAGCTGAACTTTCAGGACAGAAGGGTCACAGACAAAGTTGTTCCTAAAGGCCTACACAGAACCTGAGACGCCGTTATAAATATGCAAATACTTATGGCAGATCCATGCACTATTTACATTTAAACAGATGTGGGTAAATGAGAGCCAGTTCTAAATTTCCCCAGTAAACTGTGTTTATTATGCCAGTTCTAATTATCATGCAATCTAGTGGTTTTAAGGCTTATGTTTTCTACACCACCAGGCATCACAAACATTAAAGCATTTTATATTGTCATTATACATCAATGTTTGCACTTGGTTATACATATATACAGAAATGATTCACACCTTGCTATTTCTTTCTTTCAAATGAACGTAATTTTACTGTGAAAGCAGCTTTTTAATAATGTTATAAGAAATACAGCAAGGCACAATTTTTAAAAATGTGGGGTTCTTTTCTGATTACCACCTCAAGAAGCATAGTAGAAAACCAAAATGTTTTATTTAATTCAGTACAATGTTAACAGTTCTTAATATACAACACTACATAGCTGTTTCTTGAAGTGTTGCATAGGTTTTTTTTCTTAGAAAAAGCAAAAGGATATATTTGTGTTTACTTTGTATAACCGGTTCTTTTGAATCAGGAGCAATTCTTTCCTTTTTGCTGCAATCAAAATTTCCTTTCTAAAATACTTTCAATAAACAATGTGTGTTGTACACATAAAATACCAAATTTGATACATAAAACAGGAAAATTAATGACATTTACAGTTCTGAAATGGTGACTTGAAATGATCACAGAAACCGCAATTGCAAAATCATTAAAATATTAGTGAGTGAGATGTCATACAGAGGCATACACATTTGAAAAGAAAGTTGTTAAGAGGTAGCTTGGGATATAAACCCATATGAAAGCAAACAGTTTTGCTACAAAGCAAAATGATAACTGAAATCGCTCCAGCATATGCAACCTGGTCACAGAGCTAACATGTACAAATAACATTTGGAAAGAAAATTTATCTTGGGAGTCAAGTGTAACAAAAGGCAGTGATACAATGGAATTAGAGGTCATCCCAGGGTTTAGAGGATAAGCCTGCATCTGAAATGCAGCCAAGTTTCTAAAAGGAAAAGGGGGGAAAAAAGGAAAGAAAAGTAAGAGCATGCGACATCAAGTATAATTCCATTTGTAAAACACAAGCTTCTCTAAAGTAGCCAAGTTAGCTATTATATGATCTCATACCAGTGGCCTTATATGCAAAACCAGCTATGAACAGCAATTTTTCATAGCCTATGGTTTAAATCACTATCAGAGTTATATCTTTCCATTGATGTGGAAACCTCATTGATTTTTACAAAACAAGATTTAGTTTCAAAAGGCACAAGGGAAATAATCAAGTTTGACCTTTTCCCTCAATCCCATCCTTTTAGGTATTTGTGAACATGCCTTCTCTACCTTCTGAAAGTGTATCAATCAATAGGCACGTAAGACTCAATAAAGGCCAGCCAGCCAACCAATATAATCTCCAGTCCTGAGCCCATTACATGGAAATAAGTCCCATTAAAATTGGTAGGGTTTACTTCCAAATAATCTATTTAAACTTGAGGTTTCATAAACAGAGGTATAATCTATTTAAATACTGTACCTAGTTTCTGTAAAAGAAAAATATAAAAAAGGTAAGAAGACTTAGATAAATAATCCTCTAATTGATATTGCCCTAATATTTCTCACTAGGAGGAATAAGTAATATTTGAAATGCAGATTTTTTTTTTCCAGTCTGGAGTTTAGGGTTAACCTGTGCAACAAAGAGTCAAAGCATATGATGAGGATTATGAAGAAATATCTGTTAGAATACAGCTAAGGGATTAGTACAAAGTACCTCATCCCAGCATTTCCAAGGAGGCACTCCATCCTTGCATTTTATACCTTCCGAATTAAGTGAAAATATCTGGAGCTATCCAGTCACCTTCTTCTTTAATATTATTTGATATTATGAACTTCTCTCTCTCTCCCTCCCTCCCTCCCTCCCTCTCGCCTCAAAACCTAAAATGGGCTTTTAATAATAATTTTTAAAACTTCACTATTGGAACTGTGTGCTTTTTAAACATCTAAACTTATCCATATCTAAATAAATATTAAATATCTCAACTTATAATTAGGGATAAAACTAGTGTTGTACTCTTTACATGAGGCATTCCACAAAAATTTCTGCTTTGACAAAATACTGACTAAATCACCAAATAAACCAGGAGAGTACTGACTAAATCACCAAATAAACCTACATCTGGTGCTCCTTCATGATTTCTTGGACATATCCCACCATTAGGCAATGAAAAGGGGCACTAGTGGGATCTTCTGCCATGTGCCAAAATAATTCGGGTGGCTTTTGATACTGGGCACTTTGACTAAGGAGAATGAAAGATGTCTTTTGCTGTTCCACCTCAACCAGCAGATTGTCTTGGAGGAGACCTAATGATTGAGGACTATATGTGCAAAAATTGGCCAGTTCTAGACCTTTCCTGTCAGTCTGTGTGAACTAACTGGCATAGCTCAGTAGTAGAACAGAGATGGAGTTAAGCACTGGTCAATGATAGTACAAATAGTTTGCAGGCATGAGGTATCAAGTCCATCTGACATCAAATCAAGCTATCTTTAAAGTAAGAACATAATGTAGTAGTAGCAGTAGTAGTAATTGGTGGTGGTGATAGTGAGTCTCCTTGAAAGATTCTTCTCTTGATGTTAACCTCTCCCAGTCTATCGTCATTAGGGCTTTAAATACTCATCACTAACCTATCCCAGAAGAATCATTTGGCTGACTCCATAAACTATAGCACAAAGTTTGGTCACACTAAGTGTAACTCCTGTATCTGTATCTACCAATAGAAAAGAAATATAAAATATATCAAATCTACATGGTCTAACAGTAAAAAAAAAATAGGATGATGTGAGCACCACAAATACAGCAGAATGAGCAATACAAGAAAATATGCATGAGCCACAAAGGAATATGCGGAATTTATTTCCAAGATTGATCATAATAAGAACATTGAAGTGGGCCAGCATAAAGTCTTTACACTGCCTAAAGTTGGCTAGGTGAATGAGCTGGCTGGCAAGTTGGAAAAAGTTCAAAATATTCCTGTGCAGATGGTACCTGTTGTTGTTTCTTTTGCCCTGGTATATTCTTATTTTGGATTGATCAGTTACAGTAATAAAGATGATTTTATTTTATTTTATTTGGTTTGGTTTGGTTTGGTTTGATATGAATGACTTAGCATTACCTCTTGAAAGAATTAGGTGGCAGATGTGGGAAAAACCTCTGTCTGACACATTAGAGAATCTCTGCAAATCAGAATAGAAAATACTGGACTACAGTACATAAAAAATAATTGGATCTGATATAACTTCATATGTTCCTCAAAAAAAAAAAAAGCATAGGAGGGAAAGGCTAAGGAAAGGCTTTTTTTCTGCCACACGGACAGAAAAAAAGTACCATGATGAATTTTCTTGATAAATCTTGCCTTCATGGAAAACAAAACCTCTGAACCTCATGAGGAAACATACTTGTACAGTTTTAAAATCAGCAGCAGACTGGATAAAATATCAGAATTATCACTTATATGGAACTTTCTGAAGCTGCTGTCCCTTAATGGTCAATTTGATACCATACTGCTAAAGAGTGAGATTAGAACTTAGATATACAGGATTCAGCAGGAAAATATATTTGCTCACAACAGCTTTATTCTGGCTTGCAGCTGGAGCAGAAATCACATGAAATTAGTAGAGCTACGTTGGTAAATATGCATACTGTCACCTTTGCGTACTGAGTTTATTTTTAGGGTATACATATACCATAGATAATTTTTCTCTTAAGTATCTCAGCTTCACATAAAATCACACATTTTAATGAGCTTACAGCACAGGTGCTCCAAGAAAAAAAAATAATGGTGTTTGCCATTTATCTTTCAAATTAAATAATGTGTTTTTAAATAGTAACTTTTTTCATAATACACTTATGGGAACAACATTTATCTGTCACATTTTAAGAGATGTATTAGTAATAAATGTAAATTACCTTTGGAAAATCAGTAATTAGGCTCATCAAAAAATAAACAATCTGCCACCAAAAAGATAATCTTTAGCATAGTTAAGTATAATAACTGTTATTTGAATAAGTTAACAAATTAGGATAGATTGCTTCTAATTCATTTCCCATAGCATGAGAAATGAAGTTAAAGTATCAACTAAACCCTCACAGTAGGGAGGAGGGATTTTGAGAATCTGGTGGATAGCTTAGAGCGCCTGGGGTCTTCTCACTGACTTGAGGAGCTGTGGAGTCGTGTGTTAGGGTACTTCTTACGTGAAGATAAATCAGCAATGTCCTTGCTGATTTATATTATACCTTCATTAATTGACATTTAGGAGGCAACTCTGTGGGTATAAAGCTTTGTATGCACTAAACTGCTACCTTTACTGAAATTAAGAGGGAAGCCCATGTGGGCAGAGAAAGTTGGTGCACAATCACCAATAGGTGGATGTTGAATGAAGGCAAGAGTGGAAAATCTGTCAGCGGTTGTATTCTCTTGGGGCTAAGTTGTTGTACGGGAGTGGGACCAAACTACTGTAAGTGTTGGTGGAAGAGAAGCGTGCAGGGCTTGCTGGCATTCTCTCTTTGCATGGCACCTCTTTTTTTCACTCTCTTTTCTAACACTCCCTTCTTCTCCCCCCCCCTTTTTTCCCCTATCAAAACAAGTTATTTGAGGAAGCCAGATTATTCCTGCCAGAAACCTAAGTGAATTCTTTACAAAGCTCTTGAAATGGAGGCTAAAGGAGGTAGACTGCCCACTTCTGAATTAGAACACATCATTGTAACTGTAGCAAATATGTAATTTCCAGTATATTGTCCTGGAAATAAGAGATGCATCAGTTTCCTCCTTTGCTAATACACATTTCAATAGACTATTCATATTTGTTTGCAAAGGTGAACTACTTTCAGTAATAACTGCCATGTTAATTCCAAGATTTCACATTCATTTTTCTGGTTTTCTCAGAAAAAAGAAAGCAGTATTTTGATCACACACAAGGCGGGGGAAAAGTGCCCATTGAGAACTTGTAGAGCTAGTACAGGTAGTCCTTGCTTAACGACCATTCATTTAGCGATTGTTCGAAGTTACAACAGCACTAAAAAAAGTAACTTACGACCGGTCCTCACACTTAGGACCGTCGCAGCGCCCCCATGGTCACATGATCGCGATTTGGGCGCTTGGCAACCATCACTCATTTATGACAGTTGCAGTGTCCCACAGTCACGTGATCACCATTTTCAACCTTCCCAGCTGGCTTCCGACAAGCAAAGTCAATGGGGAAGCCAGCAGGAGGGTGCAAGTCATGGTCACGTGAGGTCCTCTCTTAACAACAATCCACTTCAACTCCCCCACCCACCTATCTACTCCCCCATCTTTGCCCTTTTGGCTGCCTTGCTGCTGCCGCCCCCCCCCAGCTGACCTTCATTGTCATCTTTGCTTCCCGCCCTCCCTGCCCAGCCCGACCCCAGCCCAGTCTGGGAGACATGGCCTCTCCTACAGCCAAGACCCTGAAAAGCCTTTCCCGCCCAAATCCTAGCCAGCTCAGCTGACCTTTGCCACGGGACCGCGAGCAGCAGCGGCGCCTTCCCCTGGGCAGACCCAGACTGTGAGGCCCCTTTGCAGGCAGGAACTCCCCAAACAGCACACGCAGTGCACCCTGGGAACAAAGCAGGGAGTGGCAGGTTGCAGAGGCAGAGTTGCAGCCACAGCTGCCCCGAAAGTCTCTGCACGCATCCTGGGGCTGCCAGGTTACCACTCCCTCCTGCCTCACCTCTGCGGGGCAAGTGCTGGAGATCCACCCTGAAAGCAGCAGCGAGCCCCAGTGGAGGGATTCACAGGTTGGCAGCGGCTCTTCGCAGAGGGAAGCAGAAGCTGCTGTGGGCAGTGGGTCACACTGGGACTTGGGTGCCGGGCGAGTCCAGGGCAGGCCAGTGCAAACCCTTCCCCATGGGGCAGCTGCATCAGCATGACCCGTGGCCAGTGGTGGGCTGAGACTGCTGAAGTGGGGCAGGCCCACTAGGAGCCTGGTGGCCATGGAGGCAGCAGCAGAGGCAGCAGCGAGCCCAGCAGAGGCAAGGCGAAGACGACTACGAAGGTCAGCTGGGGGCAGCCATGGAGGGCGGTGGTGGTGGTGGAATATAGTGGCCTCTTCATCTGGCCATGCTGTGCAGGGTGGACCAAAGGTGGCCAAAAGGGCAGAGATGGGGGAGATAGGTGGGTGGGGGGAGTTGAAATGGAGGCAGTTTGCGCAGGGCAAGAGAATGTGACTGTGGGATGCTGTGATGGTCGTAAATGCAGGCCAGTCACCAAGCATCCGAATTTTGATCATGTGACCTTGGGGAAGCTGAGGACCTGCCATAAGTTCATTTTTTCAGCGCCGTTGTAACTTTGAACGGTCGCTGAACAAATGGACATAACCCAAGGACTACCTGTAAAAGGTAAGCTTAAATATTATTTTGTTATTGTGGAAGTAAATTCAAAAGGCACACTATTATTAACTACCGAAACAGTCTGCAGCAGTACTACAATTTGTTTAATTATATGGTCATGTCACTAATAACCAATATTCAGTCATCATAGATTTCAGTACATACCTGTTCATGAAATAACATGTATGTGTCCAGGGAGAGTTACATTCTACCTCTGTGTATTTATGTGCCTTTCTTTGTAAAGAGGAAGGAGATGTTCTTCACATATAAGAGCTTTTGGGTTCTGGTGCAAATCTTTGTCTTTCAAGTGATCAGGTTTTAACTGAGTGGCTTCAGCTGAGACCTTTGGAGGGGTGGCAAAATCTTCTTCAGATTTTGCAGTGCCAAAAGACTGACCTGGATGGTTTTCTATAGAGTTATTTGGAAAGGAATTCAAGATGGGACCCTTGTTAGAGATGTCCTGGTTGAAAGATTCACTAGGATAAATTTTTATATTCTCTGATACTGTCTTGCTAAAAGAGCCTGGGGGATTTGTATCCATCTCCTTGGATAAGAAAGAAAAGTCATTACAATTGATGGATGTTTGGGGTTCATCTATTAAATCCAGGTCTTTGTACTTGACAGAAGGTACCTCAGCTTCATTAGGAGCAATGCATATCTGCTGTTCAACTCGCTCCTCCTCAGGACAGGCTTCAAAAAAGCATTCTATGTTTTCTGCAAAGTCCAGTGGAACTGGGGTACTGCTCTTTTCTTCAACATATTTAGTCACTTCCCCACAGTCACTGTCATGAGAAGAGATTGAAAGGTAAGAATAAAAATCCCCCTTTCTAAGTTGGATTGGCCTGTGAGAATGTTCTAGAACCTTTTCTTTGATCTGGGCTAATGAATGCGGAACAGCTGGCTCACTTTCAGGCTGTGATTTGTTCTTCAAGGCTGTTGAAGCCATGTCAATTATCTCCATCACAAAATTATGCACTGAGCAATCTTCCCCATTTCTTTTATCAAAAGCAACTGATTCACAGTTACAACATGAATCATGACTGCTAGCTGATGTGTTTTTTTCTGCTTCATTTGATTTTAAACATGCAGAGCAATCACTAACATGCTCACTAATTCCTGTTCTACTTTGTTGACAACTTGGAAGCAATGTTAGTAATGCTCTACCTGGTGTATTGTCATCTTTGATATCTGAGTCAAATTCTGTGAGAAGATTTTTAATATAATGGCCATCATACTGAGTATGATTTTGATACTCTTTTTGAGGGCTGGGTATATTTGATAGTTGAACAGCTTCCTTACCATTCATATGAGAATCTTCTGAACTGTCAGTAAATGATTCACAGATACAACATTCATTTTCACTTCCTTTACCATCTAATGTACTAACAGTTATGGCAGATGTTGAAATATGTTGTCCATTTGGACTTTCTTGAGTAACTGCAACATTTCCATTCTCCATGTCATCTACTAAGTGATCTTGCAAAAGCTGAAAACCTTCATTTTTTGCTTGTCTTTTTGTCTCTGACTTACAATTTTCCAATGCAGTCTTACTGTTGCCATTATTTTCTGAAAGCTTACCTATGGAATCATTCAAAAATTGTTCAATGTTCAATGAATCTTTTGCTTTCAGAGTCTCATCATCTCTTAACTCCTTACAGCCCTGAATTTCATCATCCACATTGTGTCTTCTCTTCTCCTTTGTCAGATAAAATTTAGGTCTAATCCAAGTGTGGAGTTCATTCTTAATGTAGTCAAGTCCTGAAGTTAAATTGCAGTCTTCATAAATATCCTCATCAGTTGCAATACTGGAATCATCATCTTCATCTTTAATGCCAAGCTCTTCCTCGGTCAAGGTAAGAGTAGAACTTGATAGCAAATCACTATCATCTTCATCATCAGTGCAAGCGGAGGTACAGGAAACATTAACAATCATGCTAACATTGATATCACTCTCATCAGCGACAGATCGACTGAGGTGCTTTCTGAATGATGCATTTGAATCTAGCACTTTATTTCTGTGCAATATAATATCTTCAGAGCAGAGAGACAGGTCATCACTGCTGCTTAGCTCAGTGAGAGAAGCAGGTGAATCTTCATTGATAGAGGATGCGATATCCAGTGATACCTGGCCAGTCAAGGACATTATTTGAGAAGTGCTTTGGAGGGTGATATCAGAGATGCTCCGCTTTATTTTCTGATCTAAAGGACTTTGGATATTTTCTAAGCGATTCAAAAGATCTAACGTCCTTTTACTAAGTTCTCCAACAGAATCACTACTTCCACTTAGGTCACCAGAGCCATTATGACTGAAAAGATCTTCGTTGCTTTTGTAGGGATTTAGCCAACTCTCTAAGGAAGTGCTACGATTAAGACCATCTCCACTTCTAAAAACAGTTAAACCAAACAAATCACTTGCCAAAGGAAGGGAATCTAAAGAAGAGCTATGAGATAGAGTTGAAAACACCTTTCCATTTGTTGTGTCGCATAGTTTCTTTAAATCTTCCACAAACTCACAGTGTTTAGGATTGACATCATTCCAGTCAGTTGGTAAAGCAAGCTTTTCTGTAAATGCACATGATTTTAACTCCACAGGCTGATTTCCAGATATAAAGGGAACTTTATCAAAATAAAAGCCATGAAGCAAGCTGCCCTGTTTGTGTGCTTTTTCTGATTGTGGTTGCTTTATCATCCTTGGTAGCTTTAATTTTGAACCTTGAAGATATGAGTAGTCATAAAATGTAAAGGCATTGTGTTTTCCTTGTAATTCTTCTGAACTCTCAGAATCATGCTGGGTGCCACTGTCCACATCTTTTCCTTTGTTACCGAACTTTGATTGAGATGTAGTGAAGAGGTTCCCAAGGCTTTCCTCATCTTTCTGCTTAAAATTTTGTGTTATCACATCAACTATATTCCCTAGGTTGGAATCTGAAATATTAGTTATAAAATCGTCTTGTATTCCATCAGTATCAGGGAACAAATGGATTTCAGAATTGCTGATAGCTTTTGGCTTTCTTTCACTGATTACTTTATTCTGACTTTCAGAATGCCTGGTAACATTTCCACTGTGGTACATATAATTCTGTGGTCTTGCCAATGTGGTGCTACCCATTAGTTCTGGCAAATATTTTATAGATGATAAGGAAGAATCTTTATTTATGTCTTTGTTTGCAATGGTTGAGGGGGTAATACTGGGGCCTTTGGATAATTCAACATCATGGAGGCTATATACTTGGTAGACCAGTGGGCCTGAAGAAGATGTCACTCTTGGATTGCTGAGACAGTCTCCATGAACGCTAGGGGTTTCTTCTTGTTTTTTTGGACTACCATTATCAGGTATTTCAGATGGAGAATTCAGCTTCGTGTCATCCTGTTTTGGTTCAGGTTCACTAAATTCTTCATTAATGCTAATTAACTTATTACTTATATCCGTTTCATCCCATTCTAGAGCATCTTCACTTGTGCTATTTAGCTCCATTAAACCAGGATCAATAACATTCAGGGAGTCCTGTTTAAAAAAGAACAACAGAATTGTAACTTAAAGCAGAGTTTTAATTCATAAATTTAACACCATAACTGAAAGATAATATATAATCCCTTACTTTGTGTGGAAAGCCCATCATTCATCAATATTACAAAGCAATTTGAAAGAAATACAGTAAATAAGTATGGGACAATTCATAGAATACTGAGCTTGGACACAGGAAGCCACATGCCAGTTGTTATTCAGGTATGAAGTTAGAGGTGAGGAATCCATTAACAGTGGGGAGTTCAACAGAGCCCCTAGACCAAAATTTACTTAACCAACTTAATTAATTTATTCCCAGTAAGTATAATATTTTCTTCTTTCTTTATCACCTACTAGTTGATCTTCATTAGAATGAAATTTAGACTCATCTAGCTAATGTTGGCTTCAAAACACCATTATTGCTTTTAGGTCTGATGCTGTTACATTTTGCAAATATCTCAGGGAGACGGGTGGCTCTCTTTAGAATCTCTCTGAACAATAGATGTACAAACAACTTAGTAGATCAAAGAAAGGGTTGGGCTTATGATGTATACAGAAAACAAGTCCAGTGGCACCTATGTCACATGCAGTATTCCCTGCTAATGGTGAGGAACATGGTGGCACATTTCAGTCAGTATGCCACAAGCACAAGTAAAGCCCAGTTTTACCCCAGGCATGTGCAAGCTATTCAACACAAGCTAGAATCTCTAACAGAGATATTATCTTTCAAGTCAATATATTGTGGCTGACATCCCATCAACTAGGGGATACATGCAGTATACTGACCCACATTTAATATGCTTTGTTCATAATGAAAGAACTATATCAAGGAATTATATCAGGCCCCCATTACAATGCATCAAATCTAGACTTTACATTCTGCAACGTGAGTGCGTCACAGAGCAATCAGGCTGGTTAATGCTCATGTACCAGACAGGTTCTTATATCAGTTTCCTTGTATCAGTATATTCAGCTGTGCAGAATTTTTATTTGAATTTCTGTTTGGTTGCTTATAAAAGCAGCATTCAAGAAACTATAAGTAATAGATCTGTAAAACAATCCCTTGATCAAATCATGTATTGTATTAATTTCATATCTTGCCAGTGTTAAAAATGTTCTGAAAAACAATTGAATAATGATGCAAGACTTAAAAAACGTTGCCTTCCAATTTACATTTGTCCAACATTTGATCACACAAATCCCTTTCCAATCTTTTAGAAGTATATTCAACTGTGAACAAAAAGCAGATTGTATACTACAATGGTTAAATAAAGATAAAAACCAGCTCCATCTACACTTCTTTTTGACCTTATAATCAAATACTATGCTAGAGACTGGAATAAGGATGCACAAGAACATTTCTCATTCTGTTAGTCTAGCATGCTATTGTTGAAATAAAAAAAACTATCTTAACTATATGCAAATATAAGGCAAACTATCCATATATGCTTCAGTAGAGTTGGACTTCCATAATTCCCAGTTAACATAGCCATTAGCTGTAGGAATGCTGGGGGTTGTACCTAGAAATGGCAGATTTATCTGACCAATTTCCTTTTTCAAGTAATATGAGCTCTGGCAAAATGGAATCTGTCATTCACAAAATCCACAAGGACTTAAATATTTCTCAGTTCAAATTTCATTTAAAGTGTGTATTTCAAAAAAGTTGCCTATAAAATGGATACATTAAGGCAAAGAATCATATAGGATTCACACAAAATATGTAAAGGAAAGTAGCATATGAAAATAAAATAAAAATACAATACTGAGGCAGGCTGAATATAGAAAGAACTATACATCCCTGATTGTTGTCCACATCTGGAAGGCACCTGGATATAAAAGGTTGGTGTAGGATTACAAGGTTTTAAACCTTCTACATAAAAGCTCCATAGTTAGCTCTAAAGTGATATCACTGGAGCTCCTCCTTTACTCCAAAGTATATGTCACAAGCAACTTCCATACAGTTTAAAACCAATAGCTGTCTATAAATTCCATAGATTTTGTAAATTAATACACTCAAATCTCTTACTTCTCAAATGTAAAATATTTGTTTCTCTATTGGGAAGATAACATTTGGACTGTAAATCAGCTGTTGCCTGCTTTATTCTGCCCATTGTACAGATTCAGCAATGCAAGTCCCACAATGATGTAACTTTAGCTCTTTATCTTAATTGTAAAGGTAAAGGTTCCCCCTGCACATTTGTGCAGACGTGTCCGACTCTAGGGGCCGGTGCTCATCTCCGTTTGTTAGCCGAAGAGCCAGCGTTGTCCGAAGACGCTTCTACGGTCATGTGGCCGGCATGACGCGTGCGGAACTCTGTTACCTTCCCACCAAAATGGTACCTATTTATCTACTTGCATTTGCATGCTTTCGAATCGCTAGGTTTGCAAGACCTGGGGCTAGTGCGGGAGCTCACACTGTCACGTGGGACTAGGGATTCGAACTGCCGACCTTCCGATCGACAAGCCTGGCATCTTACCCGCTGAGCCACCACGCCCCACAATGATGTAACTTTAGCTCATTTATCTTAATTGTAGGTCCACTTAATATAAAGCTTAATTTTTTGTCCCTTATGTCATTTAATCTCCAGCAAAGGAGATCGTTACCTTGTTGTGGTGCTGGAGCTTGAGCACCTCAATGAAACCATGAGCTAAACTGTGAAGGGACACCCAAGACGGGAAGGTCGTGGCAGAGAGGTCAGACTAAATACGATCCCTGGGGAAGGTAATGGCAACCCACCCCAGTATTCTTGCCATGAAAACTAAATGGATCAGTACAACCAAAGATATGTCGGTATACCATCGGAAGATGGGACTCCCAGGTCAGAAGATGGTCAAAATGCTACTGGGGAGGAACAGAGGATACGTTCAACTAGCCCCAGATGTGATGACGCAGCTAGCTCAAAGCCGAAAGGACGGCTAGCAGCCGACGGTGCTGGTGGTGAACGACGAATCCGATGTTCTAAAGATCAACACACCATAGGAACCTGGAATGTAAGATCTATGAGCCAGGGCAAATTGGATGTGGTTATTGGTGAGATGTCAAGATTAAATATAGACATTTTAGGTGTCAGTGAACTGAAATGGACTGGGATGGGCCACTTCACATCAGATGACCACCAGATCTACTACTGTGGACAAGAGGACCACAGAAGAAATGGAGTAGCCTTCATAATTAATAATAAAGTGGCTAAAGCAGTGCTTGGATACAATCCAAAAAACGATAGAATGATCTCAATTCGAATTCAGGGTAAGCCATTTAACATCACAGTGATCCAAATATATGCCCCAACCACAGATGCTGAAGAAGCAGAAGTAGATCAGTTCTATGAGGATCTGCAGCACCTACTGGATAATACACCAAAAAGAGATGTTATTTTCATTACAGGAGACTGGAATGCTAAGGTGGGTAGTCAGACGACACCTGGAATTACAGGCAAGCATGGTCTGGGAGAACAAAATGAAGCAGGACATAGGCTGATAGAATTTTGCCAAGACAACTCACTGTGCATAACAAACACTCTCTTCCAACAACCTAAAAGACGACTTTATACATGGACTGCACCAGATGGTCGACACCGAAATCAGATTGACTACATCCTTTGCAGCCAAAGGTGGCGGACATCTATACAGTCGGTAAAAACAAGACCTGGAGCTGACTGTAGTTCAGATCACGAACTTCTTATTGCAAAATTTAGAATCAGACTAAAGAGAATAGGGAAGGCCCACAGATCAGTTAGATATGAGCTCACTAATATTCCTAAGGAATATGCAGTGGAGGTGAAGAATAGATTTAAGGGACTAGATTTAGTAGATAGGGTCCCAGAAGAACTATGGACAGAAGTTCGCAACATTGTTCAGGAGGCGGCAACAAAAAATGTCCCCAAAAAAAAGAAAACCAAGAAGGCAAGATGGCTGTCTGCTGAAACACTGGAAGTAGCCCAAGAAAGAAGGAAAGCAAAAGGCAACAGTGATAGGGGGAGATATGCCCAATTAAATGCAAAATTCCAGAGGTTAGCCAGAAGAGATAAGGAATTATTTTTAAACAAGCAATGTGCGGAAGTGGAAGAAGACAATAGAATAGGAAGGACAAGAGACCTCTTCCAGAAAATTAGAAACATCGGAGGTAAATTCCAGGCAAAAATGGGTATGATCAAAAACAAAGATGGTAAGGACCTAACAGAAGCAGAAGAGATCAAGAAAAGGTGGCAAGAATATACGGAAGATCTGTATAGGAAGGATAATAATATTGGAGATAGCTTTGACGGTGTGGTCAGTGAGTTAGAGCCAGACATCCTGAAGAGTGAGGTTGAATGGGCCTTAAGAAGCATTGCTAATAACAAGGCAGCAGGAGACGACGGTATCCCAGCTGAACTGTTTAAAATCTTGCAAGATGATGCTGTCAAGGTGATGCATGCCATATGCCAGCAAATTTGGAAAACACAAGAATGGCCATCAGATTGGAAAAAATCAACTTATATCCCCATACCAAAAAAGGGAAGCACTAAAGAATGTTCAAACTATCGAACAGTGGCACTTATTTCACATGCCAGTAAGGTAATGCTCAAGATCTTGCAGGGTAGACTCCAGCAATTCATGGAGCGAGAATTGCCAGATGTACAAGCTGGGTTTAGAAAAGGCAGAGGAACTAGAGACCAAATTGCCAATATCCGCTGGATAATGGAGAAAGCCAGGGAATTTCAGAAAAACATCTATTTCTGTTTTATTGACTATTCTAAAGCCTTTGATTGTGTGGATCATAACAAATTGTGGCAAGTTCTTGGTGGTATGGGGATACCAAGTCATCTTGTCTGCCTCCTGAGGTATCTGTATAACGACCAAGTAGCAACGGTAAGAACAGAGCACGGAACAACGGACTGGTTTAAGATTGGGAAAGGAGTACGGCAGGGTTGTATACTCTCACCCTACCTATTCAACCTGTACGCAGAACACATCATGCGACATGCTGGGCTTGAGGAATCCAAGGCTGGAGTTAAAATCGCTGGAAGAAACATTAACAATCTCAGATATGCAGATGATACCACTTTGATGGCTGAAAGCGAGGAGGAGTTGAGGAGCCTTATGACGAAGGTGAAAGAAGAAAGTGCAAAAGCTGGGTTGCAGTTAAACCTCAAAAAAACCAAGATTATGGCAATGAGCTTGATTGATGACTGGCAAATAGAGGGAGAAAAAGTGGAGGCAGTGACAGACTTTGTATTTCTAGGTGCAAAGATTACTGCAGACGCTGACTGCAGCCAGGAAATCAGAAGACGTCTACTTCTTGGGAGGAGAGCAATGACAAATCTCAATAAAATAGTTAAGAGCAGAGACATCACACTGACAACAAAGGTCCGCATAGTTAAAGCAATGGTATATCCTGTAGTAACCTATGGCTGCGAGAGCTGGACCATAAGGAAGGCTGAGCGAAGGAAGATAGATGCTTTTGAACTGTGGTGTTGGAGGAAAATTCTGAGAGTGCCTTGGACTGCAAGAAGATCAAACCAGTCCATACTCCAGGAAATAAAGCCAGACTGCTCACTTGAGGGAATGATATTAAAGGCAAAACTGAAGTACTTTGGCCACATAATGAGAAGACAGGATACCCTGGAGAAGAAGCTGATGCTAGGGAAAGTGGAAGGCAAAAGGAAGAGGGGCCGACCAAGGGCAAGATGGATGGATGGTATTCTGGAGGTGACGGACTCAACCATTGGGGAGCTGGGGATGGTGACGGCCGACAGAGGGCTCTGGCGTGGACTGGTCCATGAAGTCACGAAGAGTCGGAAACGACTGAACGAATAAACAACAAATGTCATTTAAACTATGTATACTTTTATGAGAAAAATAAAAGAAAAAGTTCCAGCCTCAATAATGATCTTTTGCTGTAACTCATGGTAGTATTTCCTTTGCTTTCACAGGCTCAAGCAAGCTATTAAAGGGGGCCAGAGGAATGATGCAAAGTTTGGACTGCAGCGCTGTCCCTTATAGCATCATAAAGATGTTAATTTAGTCACTTCTTGATGCTCTGAATGAAGCCCAGAGGACTGGCAGGGCCTACTGAAGTCTGTGCTGAACGAAGCCTGAAGAAAGCTCATGCTGTGAATAAGGAGTCAAATATACTGGACAACAGCACCTGACTGAATGAAGCCTGAACTGGGCGAGCTTTGGACTAAAAAGCATTGCGTGAAGCTACGGTCTGAACCAAAGATGGTTTTAACTGGGTTTTTCTCTCTTCAACTGAAAGATGTCATTTATGGAAATGATGGAAAATAAATCACAATGTCCTGTTACTGTGGGATGCTACTTTAAAGTGAAGAAGCAAAGGTAATGCACCTATAGTTCTTAACATTTGCAATGAGCAATTGAAATCATTACATTTCCTTCTGATTGTAGTATCCCATTTGATTATGGAAGAATTCAGAACTTAGTAGAACATATTGGAACTTATAAAACAAACAAATAATACTGAGATTGCTGTTATTTAAATGTATTTAATGTTGTAGAATTGTTGCAATACTATTTATTTTCCACATTGCTCTGTTATAATGTTATATCATCTAAGAATTTTGTTTCTCATTGGAGTGGTAGGTACCATATTTTGGGGCATCTGGGGGAATTTTTTAATTCAGGAGGGCATCCACAACCATGTTATTGAAGCCACAGGGCAGTCACCCTCTTGACTTTTTAAAATCCTCCTATGGACAATATTTACCTTTAAGCAAAAATTGGAATGTACTATAGTTCTTCATGGTTTGAACTAATTTTGGGGGGTCACTAATTATGCTTCGATTGATTCTGATTTATCATTTTTATATTTTTAGTCAATTGCTTTGTAACTTGATTAATCATTTTAATTACATTGCAGTTGCTTCATTTATTTAAATGAATGGATCCTTTAATGTATGTTGTTTCTGTTTTTTAATGACTTGATACCACTTTGCCTATTGTTCCAATAAATTCTAAATTGATTTTCCTTTTTTATGCAGAAGTTCACAGGAACAACCCAAAATGAAGGGGATTTTTAAAAAGGAAAACTTTTAATAGACAATTGGTTCTCTTGTTGGTTGCAAAGTGTAATGGAAGATAGTGAGAGAACTTCACTTTTCTCATGTCATGCCAAGTGACTTCCTAGACCAGAGCTTTCCAAACTTTTTATATTGGCGACACACACCAATGGCGGCAGCGCAGCGGCGCAGCCTGCGGTGTCCTAGTGTGTCGCGCGCAAACCCAGAAGTACTGATGGGGGGAACCGGAAGAAAAAGCACCCCCACCAATCACTGCTGCTGCCACCGCCGCCGCCATGGCAGCGGCGCTGATTGGCAGGGGTGCCACTTCTTCTGGTTCCCCCCATCAGCGCTTCCGGGTTTGCGCGCAACACACCAGGACACCACAGGCGACACAGTAGTGTATCGCGACACACACTTTGGAAAGCTATGTCCTAGACCAATTTCTCAATACTCACAGGAAAGTTGTTTGATACAAAACATGTTGTCACCTTAATGAGTGTGCAAAGTATAAATTTCCAGATGGAGTGGCACTGAGCCTTAGATTGGATATGTCAACAAATAACAGCTTAGCATGTGACAGTGTTAATGCTTCTTCTCCATATGAAATCTTCCTATTCAGGAACAATTATGATGTCAGGTATACAGCTATAAGGTCTATGCCTTTGTGGAAAAGGTCTGCAATGTCATTCTAACATACAGTACTGTTATAAACAGGGCAGTTTACAAAAGCAAAGCCTTCACACAAGACGCCTTTCTCCGTTAACACCGTTTTATGGGTTTGAAAGACCCATTGAATCATAAGCTAACAGTATAGACTAACCTAAGCTAAAAGTTAGTTGGTTAGTTGTGATTCAATATATTGTGCAGTGAAATCATAAGAACAAGACTTTTGTCCCTTTCAGAGATTCTGTAATAGCCCTCCACAAAATTGGATTAAAACACAAACAAAGAGAAGGAATCCCCCCCACCTCAAGAATTTTGCATTTGAAAAAATGTCAATATGCCATGTATTTCTTTGGAGAAAAATTACTGCATTTTCAGGTCCACTTATGCATCCTTCATTCACATTACTTGGGGCTTCTTGTATTACAGCTGGAGAACTCTTCATGCAAAATGCAATATTGTGAGTCCACAAATATGTAAAACAACAATTATGTTTTATTATGGCTTTCAAGAGGAAAAGGTAATTATTCTATCCCTAGAATAATTATAGTTAAAGTGGATACTAATTAGTAGCTCTATGTTTATTGTGAAAGAAAATACAATCTAGGTATGTTCGCTCCCTTGAGTTATTTATAAAAATAATAAAGGCAGGATAGTAAATAACTAAATAAATAAAAGTCAGGTTCTTTAAAAAAAATGAGTAGAAATGGTCACGTGCCATAGAACAATACAATCTTATGTTAAACACAAGAAACACTGAGTGAAGTCACTGGTCCATCTAGTTCTGTTTTGTCTACAAATTGCATACAACTATGTCTGCTGGATAAAAATCTCTGTAGCTAACCATCCACAATCTTTGGATCCAAGATCACATTAAAGACTTATTTTACCATCTTTAAAAGTTCCTTGCAAATATCCAAAGATAGGAAAAGAATGTCCACAAATATCTAAAGAAAATCTCTGAATGCACTGTTTAAAATATCCATCACTTAGATAGAATATTTACAAAATAACAGCAACAACAATTCCACAAACTGAGATGGGTATATCAGTTTAAGCCACTACTGTCTCTCAGACACATTAATACTGCAATTCCAGCAAAGAATTTCCATAGAAAACACTGGTTACATTTTCTTTTATTGCATTTTAAACCAATTTAAATGACAATCACTGGCTTACATGTCAAATTGTATAGGTAGGGGATTTGTTTGTCCTGATAACATCTGGCAATACAGTACATTTTATTGAGAGTAGCTTCTACTCTCTAGAATTGACTATTTATCTGTCAAGGAGTTACATGACAAGTATATGCATATGTGTGCATGCATTTGTGTGTCTATGTGTCTGTGTGTTCATGTGTACTGACTGGAATGTAATTTTGGTTTCAACGTTGCTTTGAGTGTAATAAATGCTTTCTGTTTCAGAAAAAAAATACAACAAAAGTTTTTTCATATATCAAATACATATTTACATATGTATTTGTGAATGTTACTGTATGTTTTAGTGTGTGTGCACATGTATCTATCTGTGTCTATGTAGCCAATTTAGGGCACTGTGGAAAGGCAGTAAATGATTGTTTTATTTGCTAGTATTGTAAATCAATGGGTTTTTCTTCCTCATCTGCCAAAATAATTTGGCTGGAACAAACTGAAAAGGGGACTTTGGGGACAGGCTTGGATATACACACAGGTCCCTGGAGATGACATTTTTGGACCCAATGAAAGCAATGAAAGAAACATTTTTAAAAAGCAAAGGCTGGCACCAGAAAAATCAACTTATTCTTTTGACTGTACTTGTACCACTTACTTAACCTACTAGTTTTATCAAACCTTCTGGGCTCCCTAGAAAGCTCCTTGGAATGTTGAATTTTTCAGTGCTTACAAATTAAAGGTAGAGATAGAGATAGATATACATTGCTACAGCACTATGAGGCAAATTTTAATGTTGGTATAGTGAAACATTTGTAAGATTATCAAAGGGAATGTAAAATAAAATCAAGAGAAGATCTGGTGGCAGAAGGATACACTTGTCAATGGTTCTCTTATGTACAATTATTAGAAAGATTTAAAGTAGATAAAAGAACTTTTGGTTCTGAGCATTGTAAGACTTAGTTTGAAATAGAACTGTGTTCAAATTATGAACATGTAATTGCTAAAATGTATAAACTTTTATTGAAATTTGAAGCAGTAGCAGAACAAGTGAAATAATGTATGATAAAATGGGCTAAACGTTTTGATTTCAATAAACAAATGTAAGTGGGAGAATATGTGGTTGAAAGGACTGAAATTTACATTATGTTATAATCTTAAAGAGAATTTTTATAAAATGGTATATCGTTGGTATATGTCACCGGAGAAATTGTCTAGAATGTATAAAGGTACTTCAAGTTTATGTTGGAAATGTGAACAACAAGAGGGGACATTTTACCATGCTTGGTGGACGTGCAAAAAGCCAGAAAATTTTGGATTCAACTACATGCACTAATTCAGAGGATTTTAAAGATTAATATACAATTGAAACCAGAGGCTTTTCTTTTGGGACTGATTGATAAACAATTGGAAAAAAAGTTATGGAATTTTCTTTTTATACATGATAACTGCAGTGAGATTATTATATGCACAAAGATGGAAAGAGATGACATTACCCACAATGGAGAAATGGATGGTAAAGATGATGGAACTTGCTGAGATGGCCAAATTGACATCTTTGTTCAGAGAAAAGACAGTATCTAAGTTTTATGCTGACTGGAAACCCCTTATAGACTTTTTGCATGAAATAGAAAAAAATGAACTTATGACATATGGTTTTGATGATTAGAAAAAAATAGGTTATAGAAAAAACTAAAGTCTGTAATCATAGAGTAAGAGATTAATTTACATCTATACTCATACTGCTGTAAAGAAAATCAGAAGCTACTTCTTTATATTTTCTTTTTTTCCTACACTTTTGTCTTTCTCTTTTCTTTCTTTTCTTCTTTCCTTTCTTTATTCTAAATATTAGTTTCTGTTAGTTTTTATCTTTCTTTTTTTAAATTTTAATAAAGTTATATTTTAAAAAAGATTATCAAAACAGTAAGCATTGTTGTGTTTGTTCTGTTCAGAAAACAGGATCTTGGCTATTAGAACTATCTGGTCACCATCATAACATTAGCAGCAATGTCCCAATCCAGTTTAGGTTGCATTTTTAAAATTGTTTATACATGATTGGTGTCAGAACATGAAGAAGTGATATGTATTTGAATATTCATTCTATTCAGATAAATGGAGTGTATTCATGTATATTTGTTTGTTCAAATTCATACCTTCCTGTTCAGTATATGTGTCCTGTTGTGTGTTTCAAACCCACATGCAATCTGTGCCTGTGGTTTGTGGTCTTGCTTCTTGAAAGAGGGCAGTATGCAATGATTAAACTGGGATTCAGGGGCCACTATCACAGTTCTTCACCTCTTTCTTTTTCCACGTCCATATCTTAATTAGATTATAAGCCTGAAGGCACATCCAGGTTGTTTATATCTCTGCACAGCTCCTTGTTTGTTTCAAGCACTTAAGTTTGTAGAAATGGCTTGTATTTTTTTAATTGCCTTCCATTTTGCAATTGCTCTAGGTGTACAGGTGTGGAACTATAACACCTAGAAGTTAGGAGCTGACATTACTGATAGAAGAAAATTAATGTATTTCAGAACATGCTATTGTTTGCATGCAAAGTGAAAGTGATAATACTCTCCAAAATGGCATAGTGATATATTTATATTACTATTATATTAATAGTAATATAAATATTAATATTTATGTTACTATTAGTAATATTAATATTAATGATGCCGTGACATCATAACAATGGTTGGTACCAAAAATTGTATGATTGAAGTTAAAAATCAAACCATAGATAAACATAAAGCCCACAAGTCTGCAGCAACTCTGGCAATGAAAAGCACTAGCAGCTGGTAGACAAAGGTTGATTCTGATTCCCAAAGAGACAAATGTGTTAGTCCTTTGCAGCAAAACTAACAAAGAATCTTGTGGCACCTTAAAGTCTTAACATAGTTATTGTAGAATAAGCTTTCTTTTAGGGACTGCGCAGATTAGGGCATAATAAATTGTTAAGGTAAAAGAAGACTTACTATAACATTGTAAGATTTTTGTTTCTTGCCCGGTTATATCCTTCCCTATCATGGATGGGGTAGGCTAAAAATATTGTAAAATAAGTAAACAATATCCAAAATGATTCCTCGTTACTGATATTCATGATGCTGTGACACAATATTCCATAATCTAATTCAAGAAGCCTACTAAACGTGCACACAGTATTTGTTCAGGCGAAGCTCCTAGACTGCAACCACTGATCAGGTTTGCACCTCTTTCCCAAAACTGACTTTTTAAAACACAAAACTCTAGGATCTTTCTATACCGCTGAGTAAACCTCCTACAGAGGGAATGGCTCTATAAACTTTAGGAACTCATTTATTATGTTGCTCGATCAGACACTGCATTTATTCACACAGTTCTTCTATAAAGCTGAGCTTTCATTAGAGCCATTGGGAGGGAGGCCCAAGTCTTTTTCTCTTAACTTGAGAAGGTGAAGCTCAAACAGATAATTAACCATGCAACAATGAGGAGGCTTGCCGAGTAAGCAGCAGTGTGAAAACAGTTACTCCTCACAAAAGAGGGGAAATTAGCTGGCTGGATAAAAGAGGAAGTGTCAGACTGGAAGACTGAAACACAGAAAGGAGGACTGCCAGCCGAAGCAGATAGCTCTGATGCATCATTAATGCCATTTTTAATACTTAAACTCCACAGCTGTCCTAATCCAAATGCATTTCAAACGCCACCCATTATGAGAAATGAATATGCCACACTGAAACGATTGCCCTTAAACTTCCCAGGTTCCTCCTTTTAATCGTTGTCAAAAAGCGCCAACAGCGAAATGTCACCGGCCCTCAGTGCAGCATCTTTGTTTGCCAAGCCAGGGCAAACAGAGCTTCTGAGAGAGAGAAATTCAGTGTCCTCTTTATAGCAAAACATGCCATTTTTTTTTCTTGCAAAGACTAATCTTTCCAGAAACAGAAAGTTAGGCTTGATTTTGTTGTTTTCATACAGAACAGATTTATTTATGATGTGCATTCCCTTTCTAAACTACTTTATCTAGAACGGTGTTCCCTGAAGCAGGCACTTTTTTTTTTGGCAGAGGTTCAGGTGCATGCAGTGCCAAAAGAAATAGAATAAACAAACACTGCTTAATGCAGCTGGCTAGGTAATTTACATATTACTGCACACCAAACATGGAGACCTGAATATGGATTAGAGCTGCTGTTATGACACAAATGCTACATAGATAAAGAAAATGAAAATTCTATCTACCCCTCATTTTACCATTCTCATGAGTGACATTTTACGGTGCAATATATGTAGAAACATGTATGTGCATTTTAGGAGTACATTAACATTCACAGAAGAAAATTAGTGGGCAGAAAAATATATAAGAGAAAATAGGTACTCTGCAGCCTGGGTGTTTGTTCATAGCCCTGTATAGGCATTTACCTGCAATACATGCAGGATTAAAGTGGGGAGGAATTATTGGAGCCATACAGAAGCTTCCCACCAGCCCAGCTATTTTAAAGGTCTTTGTTAATTTTGTGGGAAGATCTGAAAGCAAGCAGTACGGTACTTGACTGAGGATATTTATTAAGCCCTCCTAAAGCTCATGAATGTCTGACTGTTCATATCCATAGGAATTGGGGATTCTGTAACATGCAGTCTTAAGGCATCTGGAGAATGTCGGAATGAAAACTAGTTAATAACAAATTAAGATTCATTCATTCATTCATTCATTCATTCATTCATTCATTCATTCATTCTTAGTTTGTGCTTCAATGTATTGTGAATTAATAAAAACATTGAGATAAATCCAAAACAAGTAAGACTGCTGTCTTTAGAACATTCAGTATCAGAAATTGAAATATTTATTTATTTACTTAATCAAATTTCAGATCAAACAAAATCAGATCAAATATATGACTCATGGACTATTACACAGCCTGTATAATTCAGTATGTAGCTGAGAATCAGTCTAATTAAACTCAATGTGATTTACTTTTGAGTAAACTTTTTCTAGCAGTTCAAGGCAGCTTACGGCGTGTGTGTACGTTCCTTCATTTTATTCCCTCCATAACAACCCTGTAAGGTAGGTTAGATTGAGAGACATTGACTGATCCAAAACATCCAGTGAGTTTCTCTGAGGTTGTACCTAAACTTGACTGATGTCGAAAAAGAACAGCTATAGAATAAAACATCTTTAATGAAACTGCAATTAATAGCATTTGCTCATTTTGAATCTAAGCTGAGTAAACGGGTGTTTCAAGAAGAGAGATACTCCTGAATGCCATGATGACTACTGTATATTTCACCTCCAATCTTAGTTCTTGGGAAACCACATTAGGTGCATGCTAAGCATGCAAATGCAAGTAGATGAATAGGTACCACTTTGGTGGGTAGGTAACAGCGTTCCACGCGTGTCATGCGGCCACATGACCGTGGAAGCGTCTTCGGACAACGCTGGCTCTTCGGGTAACAAACGGAGATGAGCACCGGCCCCTAGAGTCGGACACGACTGCACAAATGTGCGAGGGGATCCTTTACCTTTCCTTTACCTTACTGTACTTAAGTTCTGCTTATGGATTTATCAGAGGCACCTAGTCAGCCAATGGAGAAACAAGATGCTGGATTACATAGACTTTGGCAAGGGTGTTTTTCTGTTCATAATGCATCTAACACCAACAAGAGAGTACAAGTACATGCACATATGCAGTCCTCCAACTATGTGAATCATTAGAGATAAATACTTCCCAGGAGGAGTGAATACCACTGACCAAGCTGATCACTTGCCAGGCAGGGAGAAAAGGGACTGAATTCCAGAGCTCATGTATTGTAGTTTGACCCTCGTGACAACCATGGTAGTGAGCAGTCTACAATAACAGCAGAGGATGTTCAGCTTTCTCTTGCAATAACATTTGAGTTCATAATAACTCAGATTATGAACACTGCAATCCTTCCAAAATATTTTTACTGCAGTCTCTACAATTAGTGCAACTGTACTTAGGTTAAATCCTTGGTATTGCTGGAATGTAATAGGTGGAGAAGATAATTTGTAGAGAATGCTCATTGGGTTTTTTTGTCCTAATTTTCACATGAGTTTACAAAAGGTCTTTCAAAAGTTTTATACTTCTTCTTTCCCCATTAGTTCCTTCTGTTCAAAATAAGTACCTAATTTGCAATTAAGTCATTTAATTAGCATTGTCCATACTAAGTGATGACCTATACCAAATGACAAAGTGATAGCTATTCCATTTGTCTCTTCAGTAGATTCCCCCCCCCAAAAAAAATATGTAATGACCATCAGACCACTTATTTTGTTTTGCTTTTTCTTAAGGGAAAAGGAAAGAACAGGAACACCATTAGGACCAACTTCACCAAGGCCCGTTTTCTTTTCCCAAAAAGCACAAAAGGAGAAGTGGTTGAGGATATCAGCTTACCAGCAATGCAGCATTTTAACACATTTTGTTTTCCAGGTTTGCTTTTCATTCATTATAAAGAATCTGGGATTTTTCCCAACCTCTCTCAAATGGCACTTTGAGCAGCCTCTTTGACTCCTAAGAATAAGCATCCAAAAGAAAAGGCTTCTGGAAAGAAAATGCTTGGTAGTTGTTTTTTTTTTTAAAGTAAGCTGTCTCACTACTGCAGATTTTTCCAAGTTCTTACAACTCTAATTAAAATGTGGTAATTGGTTATGTTACCTCAATTACCATGATGCATGGACACTGATGCAGAGCGACACCAATTGAATCCCTTGGGTGTTATACCCTAAGGCCATCCCATTTATTGTGGCCTTATTATTTTCAATTATGTTGCTGGATGTACAGCATACTTTCAAAGCCAACCCACATGGGAATTGTGCTGGACACACAGTACAGTGTACTTACAGAAATGTTCAGCAGCAGATAAAAATTTGCATGATGGAATGGAAGTACTTTTCAAAACCACATGAATAATACGAGTCAAGAATATTATAGAAAATCAGTAAAAGGCTATCAGGCTATTCCAAACTGATAATACTGCCTCAAAATTCCTATGCCTCTGTTGGGAATTAGTAGCTTCTAGGTGGCATAAGAAAAAACAAGCAGGTTTTTATCTGAGATATTTCTGAAGGCTAGGTCAGAGAAATCATAGATAGTGAATAGGAAAGGACAATAGTCCTTTCAAAAGTCCACTGGTATTGGGCGGCCTATAAATTTAAATAAATAAATAATAATAACTTAGCATATTATTATTCTTTTTAATACTTCTTTCTCAGCATTATGATAGAAGCCACTGGTTAAATAAAAAATCTATTCTTATATTTTAAAATATATTTAAGGAACAATCTTATGCAAACTCACTCAGAAGTAAGACCATGGACTGGATTTACCTATTGCATTATGCCTTGTTTGTTTAACCATGGTTTATAAAACAAAGTACAATTGCTGGCTTCACATAATGCATTAGGCCACGGACTATCCCCTTAATTTATTCACATGACAGCAGGATTCACACAACTTGTTAAACCAAACATTTTGGATTAGTAAAAATATGTGTACCCTGCCCATTTGGCTCAGTCCCTGGAAAGTACGGGCAGGAATATGGCACCTGTGTAAAGGATGCATCTAGAAAGAATGGGTTGAGAGAAGATCTGGCTGCTGGATGGGTAGCTTAAACCTAAGGCTGAATACCTCACACTGTCTTTTTTTTCTGAGTGGGAGACAAAAGAAGCATCAAAGCAATCCCTGGTTAAGCCTTCTATGTTTCCATTTTCCTCAGGGAATGAAAAAAAGTGATAGAATATAAGGGTAGAATGAATAAACTGGCCTTTGGGGGAAAAAATGAGGAAGGAGGCAAGAAAAATATGTGTGAGGGCCACTTGTTCAGTTGACATTTTCTTTTCAAAATCAAGTATAAAAATACAAAATATTTCATATTTATGTGTGTTTATTAGGAACATTTTAAATAATATTTCCAAGTTTCAGCCAGGAAAACATTTAGCTTTCAGTTACCTTCAGTTAAAGGAATATTCAAGTATCACTTTCACAATACTAGAAAGTTTTCAGCAGAATATAAAGTACTGAATGAAGCAGCTATAATACACACACAAATGAACACACAATATTAAAATGGAATAGTTTATTCTAAGAAAAAGATTCCCTGATTTACTGCATAGCTAGTTTACTATCCAGAGTTAGAGCATCCTTCTCAAAATGCTGCTTTTCATAGGTGTTGAATGACAACTCCGAGAATTCTCAGACAACGTTGGTCATGCTGGCTAAGAATTCTGTGTTTTAATTTAACACATTGGAATGGCTTCCGCAGAAGAAGAATAGTTTAGAGTTCCTTATGGATCACATGCAAAAGTAACATATTTTGGAACCATTAGAGAAGGAGAGAGAGCTTGCAACTAATGGGAAGATTATCAGATTAGCAATTTGGCGATTGGATGGATTGAATCAGTTTAGTGTTGCTTACTAATGTTACCATTCTTTGAGAATGTTAAGATGGGCAATTGTTGTAATGCATGCTTTGCTTAGATCCAGACTGGAGTAAAGTAAAGGGATTTTTGTTGTTGTTGTTGTTCATATACACATTTGGATTGTTGAGAAATTGGCACACACAATTGCAAAAATGACAGCCATGGGGGGGGGGGATATTTTATTTTTAAACAGCTACACATTTAAAAGAGGGGAGAAGAAGGATCATACAATAATGCAAATTTGGAAAAGTTAAACTAAAATATAAACTCCTTTTTCTAGAAAATGTGAAAACACTGGTTGTGTTAAGCCAGTGCTTTCTAAAGTGCCGCCGTTGGCGACACACCAATGGCGGCAGCGGCGGGGGCGTGCACGGCGGCAGTGCGGGGGGCGCAGGCGTGCATGGCGGTGGCGGCTGCAGCGGCGACCTCTGCTAAAATGCAGAAGCGCTGATGCGCGCTGCCGCCGCCGCCACCGTACACGCCCCCACTGCCGCTTCTGGGTTGTGTGGCGACACACCAGACTGTGTGTCGCAACACACTAAAGTGTCGCAACACACAGTTTGGAAAGCTGTGTGTTAAGCAAATTCAGGACTCACAGGGAAAGGAAGATAACAAGCGGTTAACATGTCTTTTGATCATCCTGAGCTTTAAAGGGATTTAGGACAGCCAGAGTATAGTACCAACCTGGAATTCCTTTACTTATTTCTTCCTATCTTGGGGATGGGGGGGGGGGGGAGAAGAAGAAATAAATAATATTGAAATTAAAGAGAGAGGCCAGATGCTAAGCAATAACATTCAGGGCAGTCAAAATCTTTGGGAGTATCCTGGACTGCAAAGCTATTAACTGTTAAGATGATAATCGGCAGCTACTGTACATTCACAGTTGAAGTCAAAAAGTAAAGCTGAGCTAAAACTTCCAGCAAAGGTGCCATCTTGTGCACCTTTCCCCATGGCCTTTAATATAGATCTTTGTTTTCGTGCAGGCACAATGGTTGGAATTCTGATCTGAGTCTTCAGGATCATGGGCAGAAGCACTGGAGCTTGCTTGCTTTATTTATTTATTCCTTTATTTATGCCTTTGCTGGGACCCATCTTTTTAGTATCAGATCTAGTTGGGGCCTCCTTCCTCATCTGAAAATGGACGCAAGAGCATGAAAGAAGCACTTATTTGTGCAGTTTTATTTAAGAAGATAAATTTTCTTTGGGGTCTCAAAGAAAAACACGGGTCCTTTCATCATAAACAGACCAACGATTGGGAGGTGGGATTTATTTTCATATTAAGCAAAAAATTGTTTTTTCTACTACCTTATCCAGCTACTATCGCCATGCTTATCAAGCCCCAGTACTGACATATATGAGAATATAAAGTTGTCTTTTGATACAGATATATGTTACCAACCACTCTTGATCTCCACCCATCCATCAAACCTCATACTGGAATATTCTGAGAAAGAATATTTTATTAAAAATTAACTCTGGCAGAATATGAAAACATTACCTCATAGAATTTCAGTGTGCTATGCACACTGACTTGAACTCAGTGGGGCTTCTGTACAATCTTTCACTTTTATGTTTTTAAATATTTTAAAATAGCAAATCATTTAAAATCTCTTTTAAACACCCGTTCAAGAAGCAGTGATGACAAAATGCTTAGCTCTTTACAAGGGATTTCAATTAAATCTTTGAGCAATAATAATAGAATGCCAATAGATACCATTGGTAAAAATTGGACAAAGGAAAATGTTAGGAGAGCGCTTTAAAGAAAAGAAGATGGAAGTAACTCCTGACCTTCCATACTGCAGGATGTCATGATCCAAGCCATCTTTTTCCCTATCAGTGACTCTTACCAATATCAGGTAAGATGCCATCAGAGATGTAAACACATCCACTTTGTTTTATATATTACAGTATATTTTGGACAACCTCAATTAAAAAAAAAACACCACCCTCACTCTCTCTCTCTCTCTCTCACACACACACACACACACAAACTTTGTTTCCCAGGGTAACTATTCATTTGCCAAGACTGGCACAGCATCAAGCTCAAGGAAATAGACAAGGCAGAGAAAGCAATTTTGGGATCAACCCAAGAAATGACTACACAGGAACTGAATGAAAGGAAATGCTGTAAAATGCCAGCTTCGAATTGGGAGACAGCGAATGCAGCAGAGGCTAACGAAATTCACTTCCAACCAGAGCATTCGGATTCTAAGAACTCTTTCATCACGGGAGAAATACATACATATGAAGGCCCATGTTTTTATATGGTGCATATGTTTGCAGCAAGAAGTCTCCACAAAACAAAAATATCGTCTGCACTCCAAATCAAATCTGGCGAGAATTTTTAATAGCTGCCATTTCTTGGCAGAAAACAAGTTGCATTCCCTACTAGGTAAAAGATAATCCAGCCCAACAAACAAGGCTAGGTTGCCCCAGGCAAAGTGGGAACAAAGCAGTGTGGAGCTTGTGAAGTTCTGTCCAATCCTGGCATAAAGAAGACACAGTGCTTGTACACTCCATCCACCTCACCTCCCATTCGATTCCTATCCAAAGAGAGTCACAAGGCTACCTTGCTCCTGCTGCAGAAGCAGCACTCACCTTTAATTAACACGTATCCGCTTATTTAGAGGTACTGCAGTACCCCCAGCAGTCACGTGCTCGAAAAGAGAAGACTGGATCCCACTAGCAGCACTCTAGGGTGTCCAGCAGCCCACAGGGTTTTTCCATGGACGCTTCTTGTCTTTGCTTGAGGCAAAAGAGAGCAGTACGTTCTAGACGGTGAAATTGAAATGGTAGCACAACACAACACAAACAGAATAGCTCACTGCTAGTTGCAGGTATTTTTAGTGAAATAAAACAAAAAACAATCACCATCTCTGCTCCTGGCCACATGTCATACATTCACCAGCTGCACTGTATGAGAACAAAAGGAGAAACAGGTTTGCTGCAGGGTTAGCTGGACTTTCCATACTTCCAGTGTGCTGCTCATGCAAAATCTAATGTCTGCTGGGGGCAAAGGTGAATTCAGTAAAGACAGCAACCATACTGTACATCTGCTTCTTCACAAAGCACTTCTTGCACAGTGCATAATTGACCTGTGGAATTCACGGCCACCAGGCATGCTGATGGCCGTTAGCTTTAAAAGGTGATTTAATATATTCACGGTCTACCAATGGCTTGAACACATCTGGCTTCCAAATACTAGTGGCAGGGGAACAAAGGTGGTAGATGCCACAGAAAGCATCTCATTGCCCACTCTGAGAAACAAAATGCTGGGCAAAGATGGGTCTTGCCTGATCCAGCAGGGCTATTCTTAAGTTCTGCTCTTTATTTTACAAATGTTTTGAATTGCCTTAGGAATACTGGTCAAAACCTGGAGATTATTAAACCAAATAGTCCCTTTCAATCAATGGCAAAAGTCCAAGAAAATGAAGGGCAGAACTAATATTTGCCAAGGATGACATGAATGGTCTGTACTAAGGTGGGCTGAAACAGATTAGATGTAAAACAATTCTAGATTTAATATTCCAAGCTCAAACACAACATTTATGACCTCATATTTTCCTTGCTCTGTGATTTTACTAATGATGATATAGGTTGGCAATGGGGCTCCAGAGGAAGGAAGAACATGAAGCATATAGATATGAACTAGCAATCAGCTTTGGATAAGTGTAGCATACCTAAAACTACATTCTGAACTGGAAAATAGGTTCCATAGACTTGCACAATGTCATGATGCCCCTGCCCCATTCCCTACCACAATTGTAACTGAATATGATCCTTAAAAAAGGGCAATCCCAGATGCTAAAAGAAACCCCTGGTTTGCAGGGGGAAAAAAAGTTTGGATTGAATCTTAAGAAGGTGTCAGAATTGAGGACAAGATCCATGCTGAGAAGGGTTTCCAACTCTAGTTTCTTTATTGCTCTTACCCTATGAACAGAATCTCTCAGGGAGATAATGGGTGAAGAAGGAGGGGGCTCCTTCCAGGGGGATAAATGCATGCGCAGTACTGAATCGCTTTGCTTTCCTCCCAAGAGGCTAAAGAAGGCCCCGCCCTAGTTCCATGGGCCTTTTCTCTGAGCATCACTAATTCATTTCAGTTTAGCTGGATTCTGTCTAGCAGAGTAGAACAATAAAACACTAGAGCTTTTACACCTAGTCTCAGCGCTGAAGTCAGGACAGAAACTTGCCAGACTAAAGATACCTAACTAACCTAAGGGTAATAACTCCAAAGGGCTCCAAGGAGGGGCTGCCTTGAACTTCTTAACCCTCCCAGCAACAGAGTCCGGGCTTCAAAGTCTCTTATCAGTCTGGAATGCTCTCTCCCCCTGGGAAACAGTATCCATGCCGGAATGCACCACAGAAGGGTTGATGTTATTTATCCACCATTAATTTTAATTCTCCAGAAACCATTCCATTCAGTGCCTTATGAGTACACAAATTGCATGATATAAAATAGAGAAATCTTAATTTTTTAAATAGTTTCTGCCCAGCCCATTAATCAGTTTATTCCATCAATTGAGGAAATTAAAACATGAATTTTGAGAAAAAGTTCCAAAAGCAAATTATTTGGCTCCTATTGTACCTGGATAAAGAATAATAAAAAGGTAGAGACAATGGAACAACAAGTCCAATGGAAATAGATGGGAAGTGGGGGGGGGGGGGAGTCAGACAAGTATCACTTACTGGATGCGTTGCCAACTTCTTTTGCAATCTAGTTTGCCACTGGACGGCTTGCATGACGATAGCTTCCCACCTTCTTTCGAGATTTACAATTATCAGCTGCATCGACTGGTGGTCTGCATTTAGATTACAGGTATCTTGATCATCAAGGAGGTGTTGGCACAAACGTAACACTGAGCCTACCCCTCGACGCCTCTGCTTGATTTCACAGCACAGAGACTGTGGACAGAAGAAGGGTCAATGTCAATATACCGTAATTGATTTTAATTGATTTTATGGTCATCTTTTACATTTTGCATTTTGTTTTTATTGTTGTAAGCCACCTTGAGTCCCTGTATAAACAGAAAGGTAGGGTATAAAACAAACATATACATTTTGTATGTTCAACAACTATATATTTTACATATAAAAATGCAAGAATCGTTTGTAGATTGCAGCAGTTCCTGAGTGAACAATGGTCAGATCAAAATGCAAATGTGTTCCTCTGAAGCTGGATAGCTAATTTTGAAAATACTATGCCAGTGATGTGTCTCTTCTTTGTTCAGTCTTTTTAGAAGTGATATTGCTAGTGCCATAGGCTTAACTCATGTATATCCACTGAGGCCATTTTTAAAAAAGATTGTTCTCTAATAAAAGTATATATATTTTAAAAATAGTTGCTTTCTTGTACAATTCTATACTGCTTCATCAGCAGGAGAGGGAAAGGGAGAGGGAGGGAAAGAAACTGCTGCAGAGTCCCAAAGGTTGGAAAGCTCCAAAGAAAGACTGGCATTTTTGATGTTCAGGGCACTTGCTTACATCAGGAATAGATTTCTAAACAGACTCCTATTTAGAGTGGTGAACCCTAGTTCTAATTGACCGTAGGCCACTTCCTAAGTTATGGCAATAATTGATTGCTGGTAAAGAGACTACATTTTGGGGGTGGGGGGGAACCCTCCATGATGTATATGTGGGAATGGATGGATGGTTGGATGGGTGGGAGAGGGAGTCTGTTTAGAAATCTATTCCTGATGTAAGCAAGTGCCCTGAACATCAAAAATGCCAGTCTTTCTTTGGAGCTTTCCAACCTTTGGGACTCTGCAGCAGTTTCCTATGTGGTCAATCCTATCCAGAGGATAAGACAGTCACATCTTTCTCTCCCTCTCCCTCTCCCTCTCCCTCTCCCACCCACCCATCCAACCATCCATCCATTCCCACATATACATCATGGAGGGTTCCCCCCACCCCCAAAATGTAGTCTCTTTACCAGCAATCAATTGTTACCATAACATAGAAAACCTACATGAGAATATAATCAATGTCTTGAAAAGTGTCTCCTGCTGGGTATGGTGGCTTGTGGCTTGCAGCCTGGTTATCCACAGGACCACTTCCTTTCAATAGACACTGCCCATCCAAGTGTGCCTGCAGACAGTACCTGCTGAGGCATGATGGGAGGAGACTCAGAAACAAGTGCTTTCTGCAGAAGCTTCCCCTTTGTAGAATGCCCTACGAACAGAAATAAGATCTGTATTCCTCAATCTTGATTTTTAGCAAGCTGTTAAAAACTTGGCTTTTCAAAGAGCCTTTGGGATAGTGGAATTAAGTTTGAATCTAATTATGAGATGTATTAGGGCACTGTCAGTATTAATGCAATTTACTGATTGTTTGACAGATGGTTTATACTATCTAGAGATATACACTATAGCATTGATTATATTTTTGATTATTTTTGATATTATTGTAATTACTGTACAGATTCTCTGCTCTAAACTCATAGAGTCTGAAGGACTTAAGCAGCGTAAGAGCCTTTGAAATAAATAAATGTATAATGCCATATGAATTACTTTAAATTGATGCACACACTTACTTCCAAACTTGGCTATTACAATGTAATCTACATGGGTCTCCCCTTGGTTCTAATCCAGAATTTGGTACAGAACTCAGGAGAACACAATTATCTTTTTGTGAAAAGCATTACAGTAGCTATACCCAGGTAAAACACAAAGGTCTGTTTTTTTTAATTACTTTAAAAAAATTTAAATTTGGTTTTTTAATTACTTTAAAATCCTATGTGGCTTGGGTCCAGGCAACTTGAGAGAAAATGTCTTTTCATAAGACCCCCCCCCTCCCAATTCAGTCTTTGAGATCATCTGGAAAGATTTGTCTACAATTGCCATGACTTGTCCCATAGCACCTCATTATCAAGCCTTTTCTCTGTGGGAGCTCTAGTTCTCTGTAATGATAAACTGATGGCCTAATCTCTTTACTTTTTAAAAAGTCATGCAAACACCTTGTCAAAAGAGCTTTTTAATTGTTGATTTTAATTGTTTTAATATTTCAGGTGTTCTGATGTCATCTCTTATTGTAAACTACTGAGAGACTCAATAGGCAGTTGGTATAATAATCTAACAAAGAATTAGTATGGATTGGAGACTCATTCTATCATTTGGGAGCCCAGAAGATGAAGTTACATTTGCAGAATGTTCTCTGGTATAAATCTACCATCACCAAAGACAGAGAATGCTAGAGCTTTAAACAGAGCATTCCAAGTAGGTAGACAGAGAAGTTCTGTATCCATTTGTCAGACTTCACACTAACCACAGCAATCAAGAATATTTTGACCCTCCAGAAAATCAGTCCCATATTCAGTTACTAGCTAACAGCAGAAGCTTCACAGACTCAACATAGCTAGATAATATATTTTTATTGCAGAAAAGAATTATAAATGCAGAAGATTTGCTTGTTGCAAAACCCAGGAGTTGATATCACACAGAGAGATAAATATGTATGTGCGTATACCTCAATTTAACAACCATTAAAGGGGGTATCTGTAGCTTGAATCATGTCAACTGGATTTCTATTTTCTCAGTGGAAACGTTTCGCTCCTTATCCAAGGAGCTTCTTCAGTCTGAGCAAAGTTAGTAAGGGAATCCTTAAATATGTTTCTAGGTGGCTGTGTGACCTTGCACCTGGGGCTAGGTCATGGTTATTTGAGGTGTTTATTTCTAAGTCCCTTTATCATCTAAAGGAGGATCGTTAAGATTACCATGCTGCTGTTGAGCTTGCGAAATGGTCTTAATCTTCCTAGGCACAGAAGACAAAGCAGGAAGGAAAATAGGGGAAAGATTGTGCCTGAGGCCCCCACCTCTATTCAAGGAAGGATTTTCCAAGTTGGTATAAATGGATTCCTTGACCCCTCTCTCAAACCACCGATCTTCTCTGTCTAAAATGTGAACATTAATGTCCTCAAATGAGTGTCCTTTTTCCTTTAGGTGAAGATAAACTGCTGACTCTGGTCCTGTGGTGTTACTTCTCCTGTGTTGGGCCATCCTCCTGTACAAAGGTTGTTTGGTTTCTCCAATGTAGAGTTCAGAGCACTCCTCACTGCACTGGATTGCATAAACTACATTGCTTTTCTTGTGTTTTGGAGTTTGATCTTTGGGGTGTACAAGCCTCTGTCTCAGTGTGTTGGTGGGTTTGAAATATACAGGTATGTGGTGTTTGCCAAATATCCTTTTTATCTTTTCAGACACACCAGCCATGTAAGGAATGACCAGGTTCTTCTGTTTACTCTGAGTCTCAGCCCTATCTGTCGCTGTTTTAGGTCTGGTAGATTTAGATTTAGTGAAGGCCCAATTAGGATATCCACAGGCCTTCAGAGCTGTTCTCAGGTGCTGATTTTCATTCTTTTTGGAATCCATGGAGGTGGGGATGGTTTCTGCTCTGTGTGATAATGTCCTGATGACTCCTAGTTTGTGCTGCAGTGGATGGTGGGAGTCAAACATCAGATATTGATCTGTGTGTGTGGGTTTCCTGTAGATCCCTATTTCTAGCTTGCCACCGGTCCCAATGAGGACTTCACAGTCTAGGAATGCCAGTCTGTTGTCCTTGGTGTCTTCTCTGGTGAACCTAATGTTGGCATCTATAGTGTTTATATGGTCCGTGAAGGCCTGTACTTCCTGGGCCTTGATTTTGACCCAGGTGTCATCCACATACCTAAACCAGTGGGTGGGCACCGTTCCCTGGAATGTGTTGAGTGCTTTCTTCTCCACTTCTTCCATGTATAAATTGGCCACAATGGGTGACACAGGAGAACCCATGGCACAGCCGTGTTTTTGTCTGTAAAAGTCACCTATGTATGAGAAATAAGTGGTGTTAAGACACAGGTCCAGAAGATGGCAGATCTGGTTTGGGTTGAGATGGTTTCTCCTTTTAAGGGTGCTGTCCTCTTCTAGTCTCTTCCAGACAGCGGATAGAGCATGAGTGGTGGGGATGCTGGTGAAAAGGGAGGACACATCGAAGGAGACCATAGTTTCATCTGTATCCAGTTTCAGGATTTTTGCTTTGGAAACAAATTCTTCCGAATTATGGATGTGGTGTTCAGAGTGTCCAACTAGAGGTGCTAGTATGGTAGAGAGGTGTTTGGCAATGTTGTATGTTACCGAATTAATGCTGCTGACTATGGGTCGGAGGGGTGTTCCTTCCTTGTGGATCTTAGGAAGTCCGTAGATGCAGGGGATGGCTTCTCCAGGATACAGACGGTAGGATTAAATATACATACCTGTATATTTCAAACCCACCAACACACTGAGACAGAGGCTTGTACACCCCAAAGATCAAACTCCAAAACACAAGAAAAGCAATGTAGTTTATGCAATCCAGTGCAGTGAGGAGTGCTCTGAACTCTACATTGGAGAAACCAAACAACCTTTGTACAGGAGGATGGCCCAACACAGGAGAAGTAACACCACAGGACCAGAGTCAGCAGTTTATCTTCACCTAAAGGAAAAAGGACACTCATTTGAGGACATTAATGTTCACATTTTAGACAGAGAAGATCGGTGGTTTGAGAGAGGGGTCAAGGAATCCATTTATGCCAACTTGGAAAATCCTTCCTTGAATAGAGGTGGGGGCCTCAGGCACAATCTTTCCCCTATTTTCCTTCCTGCTTTGTCTTCTGTGCCTAGGAAGATTAAGACCATTTCGCAAGCTCAACAGCAGCAGGGTAATCTTAACGATCCTCCTTTAGATGATAAAGGGACTTAGAAATAACATCTCAAAATAACCATGACCTAGCCCCAGGTGCAAGGTCACACAGCCACCTAGAAACATATTTAAGGATTCCCTTACTAACTTTGCTCAGACTGAAGAAGCTCCTTGGATAGGCTGACCATATTTCCTTCAGACAAAAACGGGACATTTGGGATGGCAAAATGGGACAGGGACTTATGCCACCATGCCGGCCTCCAAACCCCGCCCCCCAGTCCACGCAATTGGCTCCCACCTGCAAACCCCGCCCCCACCCCACACGATTGGCTCCCACCTGCAAACCCCGCCCCCATCAGCGTGATTGGCTCGGATTTTAATTTTTCTTTATTTTTAAATGGGTTTTTTTTCTTCTAGCAGTAAATGGTGCGTCAGAGCTGGTGTGTTTGGGGGAGGCCGGAGTACACACACTGTGCACACAGCACCGTCATTGGCCGGGGAACAAGGGGTGGGGATGGAGGGGATGGAGGCCCACCACTGCCCCATCCCCCTCGGGCTTGGCCGAAGGAGGGAGGAGAGTCACTGCTGCTGCCACCGCCGCAGAGCAGGAGAAGCAGGAGGAGCCAGCTGCGCTCGGCTGCTTCAGCCACACCACTCCGCCCCTTGCTGCCCGCTGAAGCTCCCCAGGGTGGCCGGCTCCTGCTTCCCCTGCTCGGCGGCCCGACAACTCTCCTCCCTCGGCCAAGCCCGATCAGATGCACATACACACATTTTTCTTCTTATATCTCTTTCCCCCCCCCCCATGTTTGTATTTTTATTTTTATAGTTTATTAATCTCTACTTAATATTATATTCTTTTTGAATATATATAGAAGAAAGAAGAAAAATGTAAATCAAATATTTACACAATTTTTTGTTAAGAAAACTGGAGTTATTTTAATGAAATGTACGTAAGTATTGTATGGTAAAGATGTATAAGTCAAAAATTGAATTTGAAATAAATACTTAATAAATCAGTAATACAACATAAGAGAAGAAAAAGAAAATAGTGATAAGGTTAGAAATAGATATATATAAATAAAGTAGTTAGAAAGGGTTAGAGGAAGAAGAAGGGAAGAGGGAAACAGGGAAAATAATTTAGAATAAAGATATGTTATATGAAATATAAGGGGCGTGGTGGCTCAGCGAGTAAGACGCCAGGCTTGTCGATCGGAAGATTGCAAGTTCGGAGGTTCGAATCCCTAGCCCCACGTGACGGAGTGAGCTCCCGCACTAGCTCCAGCTCTTGCCAACCTAGCAATTCGAAAGCATGCAAATGCAAGTAGATGAATAGGTACCACTTCGGTGGGATGGTAACAGCGTTCCACACACGTCATGCCAGCCACATGACCGTGGAAGCGTCTTCGGACAACGCTGGCTCTTCGGCTAACAAACGGAGATGAGCACCGGCCCCTAGAGTCGGACACGACTGCACAAATGTGCGGGGGGAACCTTTACCTTTACCTATATGAAATATATTAGATAATGAATATTATAAATCAAATGTAAATATGTATACATAAATGTAGTTATTGTTATGTGTAGCGGCAACAACTCTCCTCCCTCGGCCAACCCCGATCAGATGCACCCACACACACACTCACACACTCACAGGACAGACTGCCCTCGGCAGGAGCCAGCCGCGCTGAGGGGCTTCAGCCACACCACTCCGCCCCTCGCCACCCGCTGAAGCCCCCCAGCATGGTCAGCTCCTGCCATGGCAGTCTGTCCTGTCAGTGTGTGTGTGTGTGTGTGTGTATGTGAGAAGCAGGAGCGGCCACCCTGGGGAGCTTCAGCGGGCAGCAAGGGGCGGAGTGGTGTGGCTGAAGCCCCTCAGCGCGGCTGGCTCCTGCCAGGGCAGTCTGTCCTGTGAGTGTGTGAGTGTGTGTATGTGAGAAGCAGGAGCGGCCACCCTGGGGAGCTTCAGCGGGCAGCAAGGGGCGGAGTGGTGTGGCTGAAGCCCCTCAGCGTGGCTGGCTCCTGCCAGGGCAGTCTGTCCTGTGAGTGTGTGAGTGTGTGTATGTGAGAAGCAGGAGCGGCCACCCTGGGGAGCTTCAGCGGGCAGCAAGGGGCCGAGTGGTGTGGCTGAAGCCCCTCAGCGCGGCTGGCTCCTGCCAGGGCAGTCTGTCCTGTGACTGTGTGTGAGTGTGTGTATGTGAGAAGCAGGAGCGGCCACCCTGGGGAGCTTCAGCGGGCAGCAAGGGGCGGAGTGGTGTGGCTGAAGCCCCTCAGCGCGGCTGGCTCCTGCCAGGGCAGTCTGTCCTGTGAGTGTGTGTGTGTGTGTATGTGAGAAGCAGGAGCGGCCACTCTGGGGAGCTTCAGCGGGCAGCAAGGGGAGGAGTGGTGTGGCTGAAGCAGCCAAGCGCAGCCAGATTCTCCTGCTCAGCGGCCCGCCAACTCTCCTCCCTCGGCCAAGCCCGATCAGATGCGCACACATACACACACACGCACCCCATACGCTCTTTCTCCAGCCTCCCCATGACCAAATGCACCCAGACCTGTTGCAGGGAGGCTGGAGAAAGAGGGTGTGGTGTGTGTGTGTGTGTGTGTGTGTGCGCGCGATTATGCTGAACAAGTAATCTGCGCATGCACACACACACACACATGCACCCTCTTTCCACAATCTTCCCCTGGCCTCACCACTGCTGGGCAGACAATCTCAGGATCAGGTAAGGAGGCAGGAACCTGGACTGTGGTGCTGCTTCTGCTGCTGGGATCGCACGTGGCAACTGGGCTTCCAGTTGCCGCGCTGATAGGGCCTCTTCCGGGCTGCCTCCAATGGCAAGTCCGGCTCCAGTCCTCCTTCCTGTCTTCCTGTCCTCCTTCCCGCCGGGTTTAAAAAAGGGACAAAATTGAGATTTTGATCAAAACGACGGGACGGTGGAAAAATGCTAAAATAACGGGACTGTCCCATTCAAAACGGGACGTATGGTCACCCTATCCTTGGATAAGGAGCGAAACGTTTCCACTGAGAAAATAGAAATCCAGTTGACATGATTCAAGCTACAGACAATTCCACCTGGATGACTGAGAACCTTCATAGACATTAAAGGGGGTAGGATGTCCATTAAATCTGAATGGCCATTAATTATGGTTGTGTGTTATTTGCATTAATTTATGTCATTTGCATTATTACATAATTGTTGTCAATAATGTCATTTGCTGGAAAACCTCTATTTAACAGACAATGGACATTAAATGGGTGGGGACCGAATGAAAAAATTGTCCACTGTATCTAAATCAAGGTCCATTAAGCTGGGATTTCACTGTAAATATCTCTGCCCAGGTTTTAAATCCTAGGCCTTTTCCTTTGTTCTTTCGAGTCAACAGACTTTTGACATCTTTTCCCAGTCATGAGCATTAGATAAATCTGCTGCACATTTACATAACGATTCTGTGTGGTCTCAGATCACTGATTGCACTCACAGCTTCAGCCCTTATTTATTCATGAGATTTCTAAGCTGCCCCGATCCATTATGATGGACATAACAACTTATATCACTGGATATAGGATGTAGATGTAGATGATAGAGATGATAGAGATGACAGAGATAGAGACAGAGATATGCATATGCCTCTCTTGATCAATGTCAATGTCAGTGATTTTGTTACATAATTCCCTTGTTCTTTTTTTAAAAAGTCCTTATAAGTCAGCCACTTATCCTTATTTCTGTTCTATGAAATGCTTCTTGCGTAGAAATCCATATGGGTCTCTTATAACATAAGGTTGGCTTGTATTTGTTCCAAATTCTCAACAAAGATCTTCTAATATAATGATTTTTAAAGTCCACATTAACTTTAGCTTTGTCATACCATAAATATCCATGCCATCCAAATCTTAATTCATGACCCTCCAAATTCAATAATTTTTCATTTTTCAAAACAATCCATTCTTTAAGCCATACCAAACCTTGTCACTAGTAAGTGAACACACACACATTATTTATAGATAGTTACCATGTATAAAGGTCACAATGTCAGTGAATGAATGACTTATTAGAAACACATAAAACTACAAAGCATGAAGATGCTAGTTTCTGAAATACACATCTTTTTCTTGGGCTGGATGATAAAGGAAAATAGCTAGCAAAAATCTAGCCACACTGCATTTGAATACTTGTGGTTTACAATTATGGAATGATTTAACTACTTCTGTAACTTTGTGAATGTTTTTATAATTTTTGAAACACTGCATATTTAGCTTCATTATTTTGTATTTTATTTACTGAAAATTTTAATAGAAAGATCTAGGATACAAAGGAATTTCAATCTGTAATACATACTAAGCAATATTTATTTTTTACTTGTGTCCTGTTGTAATTCTTTGTATTTTGGCTGATCCATTCCACATCACTCATTGTACATGTGAAGATTTGCGATCAACATTATATTTTTAACACTTTTGAAGTAGAACAAAGATACATGTTCCAGATATATTCTTCAGATGTATCCTTCAGCTCTGGATTAAGTTCAGTGTTTACTTCACAGCAATGTTCTGCGTATTTTAACCATATTATAGTATATTCTTCACATTCAGGCCCTTACTAAGTAATTTAAACTGCATAAGAGGACAACAACTGCTGCACAATGCTATGGATGAAAATACAGAACCCATGAGAAAAATCTAAGGTATCACCCAAGCAATTTATATTTCTTATTAGAGAGAATGTGGTGGCAACAGACTAGGATCAGAGAATTGTAATTGATAAGAAAACCCTTCTGAAAAATATTTTTGCTGTTTATAAATGCTGATACCTGAAGACTGATTATTGCAATCTCCTAACTGATACTGCCATTTCCAAAAGAAATCTAAACTCTGAAATTGGTGAAAAATAACAGGAAAATTATACTCAACACATTTGGTACCTATGAAAGGTATAATCCTTTTTATCTGTGTTTACCTGAATTCTTGAATCAAGATACTGGTGTGAATTTTTAATAACTAAATTCTTTTTTATGTTTCTGAATAATATGAAAGTCATTCTTAAATTGAAAAGTCTTCAACAAAATTATGATTGTATTCATAATATGGCTGAATTATTAATCAGTATTCTCTTAAACAATTGCTCTGTTTCTAACAGTTAACAGATTGCTTATTAATGAAAAAGAGCAAACAAGATGATTCAATCCTACTTACAATGGGTGTTTTAATGCTTAAAAATATTTGTGTTCTAAATATTAATTCCAATAAGGTTTCATTAGAAGATGTCTGAATGATTAAGTGCATTTCATTGTAGAGTAATTTTGCATAGGTGGATATTTCATACAATGTTCTGCTTATTAATAAAAAGCATTCTATAATTGTTTCAACTGCTTAAGTTCTATAATAGGCATAATGTCATTATTGCTTTAATGAGGGATCTCTCTCCCTCCTGTTAATATTTCTGAACCTTTAAAAGATTGAATGACAAATTTCATAACTACAATTATTTAGTTTATAGTAATGCATCATTTTCACATGTTCCCTCCACATTTACTTTATTTGGGTTTATTATTATGACAACATTCAATTGAAGGGCAAATGTAGTATTAAAACAGATACATAAGCTCTGCCAGCTTCGCAATTTACATGATTAATTTATACATCAGCAAACTAAACACTGCTTAAAACAGTGATGTTCTGGTCATATATCCAGTTCCACATTTGCAAGGCTTTCCTCTTGCACATCATCATATTTAATGCAATACAGTAAATGCTGCTAAGGCTTCTCTGAAACCGGGTTCCCATGATGTACAAAACTTCTTACGATGTAAGGAGAGATGGAGTGTTCATTATTGACTCCAGCTAATCAATACTCTTCACAGTCAACTTTTATTGTCTCTCCAGAGATAGTCAACAGAGAAGGAGAGGTACTTATAAATTATCAGTGCTGAGAGTACTTCCAAAGAGATCCTAATGTTCTATAAATGATATATCTGTCATGACCCTTAGAGAAAACTCTCAAAATCTTACCCATAGAATCAGACTTAGCATTTGTCATACCTGGGTGTTTCTTAGGGTTCACTGCTGAACAAGAAAATCTGAATGAAAATTCTACTTGTATTTGCTTGAAAATGAGTAGAATTCTTGCAGGAATGGGGATCGTGATTATCCTATAGGAGGGCTAAGAAACCATTTTTCTGCCCAGGGCTGAATTCTGTTAAGGGAATGGGAACTGAAGTCAGCCTGACCAGAACCAGAAGTGGGTGGGGATATTCTCTCTCACTCTGACTTTTTTTAATGTTTCTGATATCTACTTCTCTCTCTCTTAGAGCAGAGGCATTATGGAAGGGGCGGTTCTTATCAAAGGTAGGAAATTTGAAACGAGGCCAGTGCTTAAGGTCTCACATTGGACTAGGGCAGAGCTTTCCAAACTTTTCATGTTGGTGACACACTTTTTAGACATGCATCATTTCGCGACACACTCTTACAGCAGGGCATCATTTCGCGACACACTCTTACAGCAGGGCACAAGCCAGGCACTAGGACCTGCACGGAAGCACAGCAGGTTTGGAGGCAGCAAGGCACAAGGCAGGCACTAGGACCTGCGCGGAATCACAGCAGGTTTGGAGGCAGCAAGGCACAAGGCAGGCACTAGGACCTGCGTGGAATCCTGGCAGGGCTCGGAGGCAGCAGCAGCCGCGACACACCCAGACACTGCAGCCGACACACTAACGTGTCCCGACACACAGTTTGGAAAGCTATGGACTAGGGGTTATGCAAACATGGATTTGGGTGCAAAAAGCCTGGCTTTACTCATCAAAGTGTCACAAAAAAGCATCTAGTCCTAAGCATGTATACTCAGAAATAAATCTTATGAATTCAATAGGATTTATGCCCACGTAAGTATGGATAGAATTACAGCCTAAAAGTAATTTACAGCCTTTTACTTGTTCGTCCCCTGTGCTATTTCTAAAAACTGTTAGAAAGGAGATGGATTAGGGCAGTTTGATAGCCAGGTTGTATTAAATATATGCATGGTGTAGAGTCTCCATCCCATCAGTATTTTTATATTTGTTATAAACAGGCATCTTTGCACACATCAGCTGAATTTGGTATTAGCAGTATACATTTTAGCCATATTTTGATTTATCCTATGGTGATCTCTTTAACTTAAAAATTAGCTGCATATACTTCATAAACAAAGTACACCAGAGCTTGAGAAGAACAGCCAATTGCAAGTAATCTTTCAAAACAAAAACAAAACAAATGTCACATGCTTGAAGTGAATTATGACATGTCATATTTTAAAGAAAATATTGGCAAATAAGGGTGTTTTAACTGATTTCAAGGTTAAAAGAAAATATCACCTAAAACAAAGCCATGCTTGATTGCTAGTAGTGAGACCTAATCTATACTAAAGCTAACTATTCAATAAGCATGCAATGAAACACAAGAAACAGCCACTGAAAAATGACATGATTAAATGGTACAACATGCAATCATTTGCTTTCAATTATATCAATGTATCTTCTTCTGTCCAAGGAGTCAGGCAGAAATATTGTTTTTTAAATGCCTCTATTAAATTGGGCACCAATAATAAAAGATGAGAGTCCTAATAAGCTCATTTGCATAATATATATCATACACTACAAAACTATTTTCTCCAAACAGCTTTGCTCATACATTTGTCTCCTGATCGTCATCCATCTTGCCAATATTACAGAGTGTTTCTTTAAAAGCATGCTGCTGTTTTCATAGCTGTCCTTGGAAATCTTTTGTAGAATTTCCCTTATTAATCGATTTGAAATTCTTCATTGTAATTATAGGGGAGAAAGTTTGGTTATAATATGCTTTCTGTCAGTTTTTATTAGGATGATGGTTGAAGGAAAATCTCAGAATGACATTTTGGTAATACTACCTAATTGCAAGTCAGGAACATGGAATGACAGTTTAAAAGACATCATGAGTTTTTTTTTTCAAAAAAGTGAACTGCTTTTTTTTAAATTTAAGAAACATACCTTTTATACTATTATCCACCAAATTATTGCAATGAGAATCTCCCTTGCCAAGATTCTTTTGTAAGAGTGCAAGATCTCACTGACAAGTTTGGAAATGACATGTGACATTTAGTATTAAAAATATCCACATTTGTAATCAAGACCTTATTTTCCCTTCTTGGTCCATTCACATGTGAAAAAATACAAATGCTATCAAACCGTTTTAACATAAAATTATTTTAAATATGTTTGATTGTTTAAGAATTATCCTTGAGTCATTGCTATTCAGGTTAAGTAATTTAAGGATAACTACTCCTATCAAATTATATGCTTTGAAATATAAGTATATATGTACAGTATAAAATACTTTAAATTACTTGAAAACAATTAAAATTCTTGCACCATTAGCCAATAAGTAGCATCTATATTTATCCCAGCTTGGCTCCAAAAGTACATCATATAGACAGAGATGTCTTGAATGATTAACCAAACGTGATTTTTTTTAATTTCTTCATGTTACATCTTATGCTGGGTTAAGTAATTTTTAAACTGTTCTTATTTAAAGAATATTCTTTATTGTACTGATATTTAGCACATGTTCCTATGTCATTAGTAGTCCACCATAGTAAAGGTAAAGGTTTCCCCTGCACAGTCATGTCCGACTCTAGGGGGCGGTGCTCATCTCCGTTTCTTAGCCGAAGAGCCAGCGCTGTATGAAGACGCTTCCGCGGTCATGTGGCCAGCACGACAAGCACGGAACGCTGTTACCATCCCACTGAAATGGTACCTATTTATCTACTTGCATTTGCATGCTTTCGGATTGCTAGGTTGGCAAGAACTGGGGCGAGTGCGGGAGCTCACTCTGTCATGCGGGGCTAGGGTCTCAAACCGCCTAACTTGCGACCTTCTGATCGACAAGCCTGGCATCTTAACCACTGAGCCATCGCGCCCCCTAGTCCACTATACCTTTCTGGAAAAAATCTATTAAAATTCTAATCATATAACATAATATGAACATTAAGTTATTCTGAAAGAAAATTCTAATAGATGCAAATTCCTTATATTATTACTGAAATGTTGGCAGCTATCACTATGTCTCACTGGAATAAAAATACAATTTTGTCAATCTATTAAAACATGCTATTTAACAGGTACAGCAATCAGCCATATTCCTGACATTGAATATATTGAAGTGGTGGACAGCTACTGTCTTTTAGGATTGTCTATCAACAATAAAGGAACCAGCAGTCAAGAAATATGCCACAGACTAGCACTTAGTAGGGTAACAATGAAGGCCCTGGAAAAGATATTCAGATGACATGACATGTTCATACTTACAAAGATCAGAATTGTTCAGGGAATGGTTTTCCTTGTGACATTATGGAAGCAAAAATTGGACTCTGAAGAAGCAGGATTGGAAAGAATATTGATACTTTTGAATTTGGTGTTGAAGAAGATCCCTGAGAATACCATGGATAGCTGAGAAAATGAAAAAAATGGATGACTGAACAAATAAATCCAGAGATCCACTTGAGGCACAAATGATCAGGCTCAAATTATTATATTTTGGGCACATTATGTGAAGACCCAGCTCTCTTGAGAAGACAATAATGCTAGGAATGGAAGGAAAGACAGAAGAGGACAACCAGCAGCAAGGGGGATGAACTTGATTATAGTGGCAATGGGTGCGCCATTGGAAGATCTGAAGGGCCAAGCTAGGAACAGATCTTCCTAAAGAAGGTCTATCTATGTAGTCACTAATAGTGAACAGCAACTGATGGCACATAATCAATCAATCAATCAATCAATCTTTAAAGTTTAAAGTATCATTTCTAAATCACAGGAAGTAATGTGATTATTTCTGCCTGGTCAGGCTGTCTTGTTAGATTGCTTGTATTCAGTGCTGGGCATCACACTTTAAGAGCATTTAGATAAAGTTGAACAGGGCAAAGAATATGATCAGGAGAGTAGAAACTAAGTTCTGTGAAGAGAGATTAAAGAACTGGGTATGTTCTGCCTTGAGAAGAGGACTGAGAAGAAGATTGAGGGGCAATATGATAAGAATACCTGAAAGGATGTCACACAGAAGGAGATCAAGTCCTCGTCTCTCTTGTTCCAATGTGCAGAACACAGAATAACGGATTTGAGCTGCAGTATAGGAAAGTAAATTCCGACTGAATGTTAGAAAGACTTCAGAACAGAAAAAGCAATTTGACAGAAGAACCAATTACCTCTTCGTGGGATGTGTTCAAGTAGAGGCTAGGCAATAGCCTATCAAGTGTGTTTTAAGTGAATGTCTGCAATAGGCAGGATGTTGGACTTAATGACTTAAATGTCTCCTTCCAGCTCTATGAGTCTATCAATCTATGATCTCCTAACCATTCAGAGTTTCACTGCTTGGTTTTTACTGGGGTTAAGCATCCTCCTTGCTTGGAAGATACTAATATTCAGCCAAGCAGCTGATGTTCAATAGGCTGCTTGACAGGGCCTGGTGCACCTACTAGCAGTTTCCTTCCTTTGGTCCTGTCAACAGGATCTCAGATCCTTTAGGGAGCATTTTCAGGTCACTTGAGAGAGGAGAAGTGAGAAAGTCAGCTTCTTCTTGCCTCCATCTGTGAGAGTAAATCTGGATCTAATCAGCTCAGGAAACAAACATGCAGGTTTAAAATAAAGGTATTACTGAGATTTGTGACTTTGTAAATTGTGCTGTCCTGCTGTAGTTGAAAGTCTGAAAACGGTAATAATAGTTTGTGAGTATTACTTGCTATATAAAGTTTTTGTTTGTTATCCTGATTCTGTAAAGTGTTGGTATATTTAAATATATCCTGTTTTATTATTTTGTTGCTTATTCTCAATTATTTGTATTCTTAGATTATATGGATAATGAGCCCATAAAAATCAGTATGCAATATGCTTTAAAACTGGGCATTTACTCAAAGGTGATTCATTTGTTGTCTTAGGGACTGCGTTAAATGTAAAATTTAAGTATAAGAAAAAAATCAAGTCGGTGGGGCTCAGGTGGTGTTCTTACCTATCCTTCTAATCTATTCAAAGGCACTGAAAAGAGATAGGAGAATACTACAAAGTGAATAACTGGCAACATGCCAGATGATTAGAAAAGAGCAAATGTTGTTTCTATCCTCATAAAAGGGAAGAAGAGGATACAAGAAAAATAGATCAGTAATCTGATAGCTAACCATGAGAAGGTTCTTGTGTGGTTATAAAGTGATTGATCAGAAGGAATTTGAAAAGAGTGTGGTCATTAGAGGAAATCAGCATTGGCTTGTCAAAACCATGTCTTGCTAGGCTAACTGTATTTCATTTTTTTTGATCAGGTAATTTCCTTAGTAAATTGTGGGAATGCTTTCTACATAATACTTCTTGATATCAGCAAGACATTTGACTAAATAGCCTATGGCATTTTGGTTAGTAAGCTAGTTAAGTGTGGGCTAAATAACAATGAAAATTCAATAGATACACAAATGGTTGAAAACTGTGCTCAAACCGTCTATGAAGGTTCTCAGTCATCAAACTGACTCAAACCGTGCTCAAACCGTGCTCATGAATGGTCCCTCATTAAATTGGAGGGAACTGCTGAGTGGGTGCTGCAAGGACTGGTCTTGCTCCTGTAACTTTTCAACATTTTTATTAAATGAAGAGGTGGAATAAAAGCTTACTAGATTTGCAGATTACCCCAAATTGGATTGGATAGCCAATATTACAGAAGACAGATTTAAGAAATAAAAGTAATGAAATGTAACAGACATAAATGCAAATCTAGGGGATATGGATAGCTATCTTGGTAACAGCACTATTGAGAAAGATCTTGGTAGACTAGTTGATGACAAACTGAACTTGAGTCAGTAGAATGATGTGGCTGCAAAAAAGGAAAATGTGACTGTAGGGAGTATCAACTAGAAATGAAGTCCTACGAAGAGAGATTTAAGGTACAGGCCAGTTTAGGCTTGAGAGGTCCGAGAGGACACATGATAGCACTTTTCAAATACCTGAAAGGATGTAATACAGGAAAAGGTTAAAATCTGTTTTCCATTGGTCCAAGGAACAGAACACAAAATTTAAATTACAAGAAGGCAGATTCTGAGGGAACGTTAGAAAACTTACCTTAGCAGTTAGAACAGTTTGACTGTGGAACTAATTATCCCATGAAATAACGAGTTCTCCTTCACTGGATGTGTTCAAACAGAGCCATGTATTTATTTTATCTTATTTGTTAGATTTATATCCTGCCTTCCCTCCTGGAGCTCAAGTGTCCTGTTCCAACTAAGACTCGACACAGGAAGCGATGAGTAAACAATCATTTTATTTATCAGCAAAAGATACAATAAATTCACGCTGGCTGATAGCTCACTCGCACGCAGTCGTAGCAATATGCACCGACGGGAATGGTGCGGAAAGGCGGTCCACATGGTGGCAAGGTGAGATCTGGAGTGAGGCCAGAGTGGCCACCAGGCAGGGCTTGGAATCGGAGTCCGATGTGGTAAGAAGGCAAGTCATGGAAGGAAAGTCCTGCATGGCTACAAGTCAAGGCTGGGAAGCAGGAACAAGACGTGGCACGAAGAGGCAGTCCTGTGCGGCAGCAAGGCAAGGCTTGGAATCGGAAGCCGATGTGGCAACAAGACGAGGCTTGGAGAGGCAGTCCTGCGCAGCAGAAAGGCAAAGGTCAGGAACAGGCTCCGGCGCGGCAACAGGGCAAGACATGGAAGGAAGGTCTGGTGCGGCAGCAAGGCAAGGCTCAGAGGCAGGGTCCGGCACGGTCACCAGGCAAGGCACGGAAGCGAAGTCCAACATGGTGGCAGGGCGAGGCTTGTAAGTGGGATCTGGCGCGGCAGCAAGGCAAGGCTCAGGACCTCGGCTCTCCTCAGCGGGAACAGGCGTCGACGTAGGGCTACATTAACGGTTGTTTCCGGCAACTGGTCTGGTTTCTGGTGCCTTTTAGCCCTTCAATTTTCCCGTCATTTCTGTGAAGGGCCCAATCGTGCCTCTCGCTGCTCAGCCTGTCTTTCCACCCTCCTTTCTCGTGCGTTGATAGGTGGTGGTGAATCCGCCCCCTGGCTTTCTCCAATTGGTGGCTTAGGATCTTGCTGCCCAAAGCTCTGTGCTGCCCCATCCCCTTGTTCAATTTTTGCGCCTTCCCCACCCTTTCCCACCCTTTCAATGGTCAGCTCCCCCTCCTCCACCTCAGCCTCCATCCTGACACTATCCCCCGCCCCGCAGGACCCACCTTCCCCCAAGGTGGTCCGGGCTTGCACGGATATTGCCGGTGGAATAGTCGTAACCGCAGTGGTGCATGCACATCTGAAGAATTCTCCCATGAGTAGTCCTCTGGCCTGTTCCCTTTCCAGTCAATTAAGTACTGGAGGCGGCCATGGCGTATTCATGAGTCCAGAATGCGAGCGACCTCGTATTCAGTGTCATCTTGAATTACGACCGGAGGGGGCAGTGACTTCACAGATCAAAGCGGGCTGGCAGCCGCTGCAGGAATTAACAGGGACCTATGAAAATCGGGGTGTATGCAAATGTGAGGTGGGAGGGTCAATCGGAAGGCGACAGGGTTGATGATGGCCTCCACTGGAAAAGGCCACAGAAAACGGTGGTCCAATTTTTGGGAAGGACGTGAGGAGGCAAGGTGCTTCGTGGATAGCCACACCAGATCACCGATCACTAACAAGGGTCCCGCCTTTTGATGGTGATCGGCGAACTGCTTATAGTCCTCCTTGGCCTTCTCCAACTGTTCATGGAGTACCTGATGACTGGCTTGTAGTTCTTGGAAGAGCTGGTCGGTATCCAGTATGGAAGGATCTGGAGCTGTGAGAGGAAACAGTCAAGGGTGGAAACCATAGTTGGCCATGAATGGAGACATCTTGGTGGAGGTGTGTTGCGTGTTATTGTAGGCGAACACCACCATCGCTAACAGGTCTGCCCAGTTGTCCTGCTGAAAGTTGTCATAACAGTGCAGATATTGCTCCAAGATGACGTTCACCCGCTCTGTTCCCCCATCCGATTCCGGGTGATAGGCTGACTACAAATGGCTTTAGATGTTCAAGTTCTTTAGGAGGGCTCTCCAGAACCAGGCAGTGAACTGTGAACCTCTATCAGAGACCACACATTTCGCCAGTCCATGAAGCCTAAATACATGCCGTATGTATAAATGTGCAGTCTCTTGTGTGGTAGGCAAGCCAGCACAAGCAATGAAGTGCACCATCTTGGACATTGTATCAACTACCACCAGGATGGTCGTGGCACCTTGGGATTTCAGAAGGTCCGTGATAAAGTCCATTGATATGGCCTCCCAGGGTTGTCCTGGGGTGGGCACTGGCATTAGGAGGCCAGGAGGCTTGCCCGTCTGATTCTTGGCTCTGCGACACTCAGAACAATAAGCCACATACTGTTTTACATCGTCTTGTATACGCGGCCACCAAAACTCCCGGGAAATCAAATTCAGCGTCTTAAAAAATCCAAAGTGACCCGCGGCGGGGCTGTCGTGACATAACTATAGGGCCAACTCTCATAGCTTCCCAGAGGGCATGTAATAGCACCCCCGAAAACAGAGCGCCTCATGGGTCCAAGTCCAAGGGGTTGCTTGATCCATGGGAAGTTGTGCGATTTCTTGTTTCTGCTTCCTTACAAACGGGTCCTTCTGTTGTTGATCTTGGATCTGTTGAAGATCACGTGGTGCGTTGGTTGTGGCGAACCGTTCGAGAGGGATGATGGGTTGGGGTGGTGACAGAGACTCCAGACAATCATACTCAGGTTTCCAGGATAGAGTGTTGGCTCGCTGGTTCTGACCCCAAGGAATGTACATCACCTGGAAGTTGAATCATGAGAAAAACAGGGACCAACGGATCTGTCGCTGGTGGCGGTGAATCCTCCCCCTGGCTTTCTCCAATCAGCAGCTTAGGATCTTGCCACCCAAAGCTCTGTGCTGCCCCACCCCCTTGTTCAATTTTCGCGCCTTCCCCAACCTTTCCGGCCTTTTCAACAGTTGGCTCCCCCTCCTCCACCTCAGACTCAGCCTCCATCCTGACATCAAGGCAGTGTACAGAGTTTATCTGCAGATCTAATTCTACTACTTATGTGTACCCAGCTCTTCTCTAGATACTTGCAGTTTGAGCAAAGTGTTACAGAGGACTTGTAAATGCTTTCAGCTAAATAAACTTTAAAATTTCCCTGTGAGTGGGAATCCTGGTTTTTTTTAACACTGTATTCATCCTCATAGGGTGGAATTTAGTCTTTTGAAAGGCTGGGACACATTTAAAGTATGCAGTTTTAACAGATAAATTAAGGTGTTTAAAAGATTAAAGTGATCTTTGCTCAACATGTTAAATTTGTCAGAGCACGCAACGTGGGGCGGCCTGCTCCTTTTTCCAAGACACCAGTGATCCACGTTCTATGCAGTAAATAGACACTCAAGCAGAGATTAGATAAAATAGCCTATTTACTTTATATACATACGTAGTCCAAATACAGTCCAGTAACATCCAACACAGTTACAAATGATAACAGCAACGAGAAGGAATACAGCAATGAGAAGGAATACAGCAACGAGAAGAAAGAACACAAGAACTTCACTTCTTTTATACAAATACTGACCTATCACATTATAGGTCACCCTCATCATCTGCCACTTGCTGAAAACTATAGCCATTGCTGAAAACTACCATTCATACACTCAGTACCCAGGTCAGTCTGCAAACTACACACCTTTGTGTTATATCTACGTTCTACAAACTGCACCCAATTCCTGAACTTATCAAATGTCTGGCTCTTAGCTTTCAACAAATAACAGAACCCGAATCTAGTGAAATCGTCAACAATTACTAAGACATATTTAGCACCACCTAATGTGGCTGGTAATGAGCCAATTAGGTCAGCATGTACTAATTCAAAACATTTATGTGATTTTCTATCACTTTGTTTGCTTACAGGATACACCTTAGACTTAGCAACCTTACATGCTGTGCAATCCAGATATGCTTGGCACGCTTGCAATTTAGAACCACAGCAAAAACAGTGTTTAACAGATAAAACCTTATTATCAGTGTTAGTACAAGAAACACACTCTCCCAGACTTGTTCCTCTGCGGCTTATCTACAGTGCTATTGCTGTAAGCCTTTCTTCTCTGTTCCTCTTCCAGAAGCCTCCCAGTCAGATAATTTACAGTCAAATCTTCCTCAGATAATGACCCGAAACTGGTTGCTAAATTATCCCAAGTTTCATTAAGTGAACTGAGAATAACATACACCTTATGCGCTTCCGTGAATTGCATTCCTCTTTGTGCCAATTCTAAGAACATCCCAGTCATGTATTGCAAATGCTCAAAGACATTCCCACTGCTACTTAACCTAGCATGATATAATCTTCGCGTTAACATGACCTTACATAACGGTGTGCTTCTGAGATATACATTTCTTAAAGCTTCCCAGCACCTCATTAGCTAACTGTAATTCCCGTACATAACATAATTGACTGTCCTCCAAACATAAAATTATGCTTGACAATGCTCTCTCATTCTGTACAATAGCTTCCTTATCATCCAACCCGTCCGGTGGATCATGGACGGCTCCCCAAATACCTTTACGGCAAAGAAACATTTCCATCTTATACGCCCACGACAGATAATTGGAGTCATTCAGCCTTTCCAGAGGGAAACCACCTCCAATAGTAGACTGCATTGTCACTGTGCTCATCGCTCCTCAGCCCCTCCCGGGCAGACACCGATGAATAAATAGACTTTATCAGAATGTCCTTCAGCTACAAACAGGCCTAGGAAAAATATACAGCCAGGCACGGAACCTGTAAAAGCTCCAAATTCACCCCAGATATCCACACGACTCCTGGATAGGCTCCCAGCATCCTCACAGCCGTGCCAGCATCCAACTGCACACGTTCCACTGATGGGCCCGAAGCCTGTCAGAGCATGCAACGTGGGGCGGCCTGCTCCTTTTTCCAAGACACCAGTGATCCACGTTCTATGCAGTAAATAGACACTCAAGCAGAGATTAGATAAAATAGCCTATTTACTTTATATACATACATAGTCCAAATACAGTCCAGTAACATCCAACACAGTTACAAATGATAACAGCAACAAGAAGGAATACAGCAACAAGAAGGAATACAGCAACAAGAAGAAAGAACACAAGAACTTCACTTCTTTTATACAAATACTGACCTATCACGTTATAGGTCACTCTCATCATCTGCCACACCCAACTAAACTATAGCACCTGTAGTATGAGTCATTACTGCCACATCATACCTTCAACAATGGCTGCTAATTGGATGACTTGCAAAATATTTCACTTCTCACCTAGATACATCAAGCCTCTCCAGTATAATTTATCTATCTGTAAATTCCTGGGTATATACAAACCCCAACAAAATTACTATACAGTTTCAGCTTCTTTAGATAATGATCAGTTCCTTTTTTCAAATGTTTATCTTTCTATGGAACTAATAAATGTTCTAAATAAATGCAATTATTATAGACACCATCTGTAAGAATATAATATGAAAAATTATTCTGAGATCATGATTCACATATCATAGACAACACCAATATAATTTTATTTTTAGCTAAATTAAAATCTAATTAAGTTCCTGAAAATTTCCTAAATATTTTATTGAAAATACATGTATTATATATTTTATAGTGTTAAATATATCAGCTTTTATCTTACATCATGAGACTGGTGGGATTGTGATATGAAAACTTTCTTATTGTGGACATTAAATTTAATGAAACAAAGGCAGCTGGAAAATTGTATCTATACCTGTGCAAAGAAGAATGTGGGGTATTCACTGTAGCCAATGTATAATTGTCTTCTATAATCTGATAATTTAATTTTGAAAAGAATAATATATGAAACATGTATTAATTATTAATGAGATGAATAATTAAGTGACTAAAATAGGGCTTGGTCAACAGCTACTTTTGCCACTTGATTACTTTGAGAATAAAATTAAAAGTTGTGGCCAAATTTTTAACACTATGCCATGGCCTGCTGCCAAATCACAAAAGTCACTCCTGCACATCCTTTAGACACTCTGCCCAGCAGGACGTATCTACCATAAGGCAAAATGAGACAAAATGGGATAAGTTAAGAGGATCCCCTCAAACCAAGGCATAAACAGTTGATAAAAGTCTGCTACAGAGTTGTGTGTTACTGGTAGAAAAATTACATCCACACTTTCTAGACATGCATTTGAAAGCAAGATGTGGAGAGGTAGTGGGCAGGTTGTTAGACTGGATTAAAGTATGGTTCCAATAGAAGAGAATTTAAGTAGCTCAGGGTTGAACTGTGGAGTTCTTGGTGCTCTCTGAGCTTGGTTATTTGCTTGCAGACATTTCATTACCCAACTAGGTAACATCATCAGTGCTAGTGGGTGTGAGGTTTGCTCCCTGTTTATATACAGTAGCTTGCCCTGCCAGTGTTGGTGGGGATGTGGTTTTCTCCTTGGTAGTTCCTTGATTAGGGTATTGTTTTCTGCTTGATCCCTGCTTATTTGGTGTTAATCCCTGCTTATTTGGGTGTTGGTTGCTGGAGAGGATATGTTTTGGTCTTTTTGTTTCCTTCTTAGCTTTTTATTGTCTCTTTTGAATGGTGTATAAACGTGGTTTATCTCTATGTGTCTCTATGTGTCTATTGATGGCTAATTTGCCTGAATGCCAAGCTTCCAAGAATTCCCTAGCATTTTGGGATTTAGCTTGGTCTAGGATAATCACAGTTTCCCAGTTGAAACTATGATTGAGTCTATCCATGTGTTGTGAGATTAAGGAGTGTTCATCGTGTCTTCAGACTGCTAGTTGGTGTTTGTGGGTGCGCTCTGCTAGTCTTCTGCCTGTCTGTTCTACATAGTGGCTGTTACAGTCCTTACACCAGGGCTTTCCAAAGTTTTCCTGTGGCGACACACCAACCGCCGTTGGTGTGTCGCCGCGGGAAAACCCGGAAGTGCCGCCATTGCGGCAGCGTGCAAAAACCCGGAAGCGCTGCTGCCGCTTTTGGGTTTTTGCACGCCACCGTTGGTGTGTCGCCGCGGGAAAACCCGGAAGCGCTGATAATGATCAGCGCTTCCGGGTTGTGTGGCGACACACCAGAGTGTGTGTGGCGACACACTTTTGTGTCGCGACACACAGTTTGGAAAGCTCTGCCTTACACTGTATGTCATAGATGCCTCCTGTTTTTTCTTCTTGGCCTACTGGGTCTCTTGATTTACTTAAGATGTTTTGGAGGGCTTCAGTTGGTTTGTCTACTACAGTGATGCCATGTGGTTGTGATAATCTGTTGGTTGTTTCTGAGATGTTTTTGATGCATGGTAATGTTATCCTTTTCATAGCTTGTGTTGGGTGTGCTGTAGTGGGTTGAGTGGTCAGGCACTTTTTGATAAAGTTGTGTGGGTTTTTATACGGTTGTGTGATATTAAAGTTCTAGATGCTTCACCAGATAGTTAAGAAGCTCATTATTTAACAGCAATCCATATCAACCTTTCCTATGAACCACAGATATTTACCTCTCAGCTGCCTCAATAATTCTTACCAATCAATATCTAATATATTCAGGAACATAACAAATAAGCTTGCAATGAGTCAGATTATTATGTAGCTTAATGGTTCACAGTTACTGGCAATATCTTTCCTGGGTTTCCAACAGGAGATTTTCCCAGCCCTACCTGCAAACACCAAGGATTGGTTTACATTAAATATATCTCTGCCACAAAGATATGGTCCTTACTGGGAGAAACATTCACTTCTAGAGTATGACTGAATGGAAATTAACTTCAGGTTTTTTTTCTTCCTCCTCCTTCTGTCCTGGAAATTTTTTCACTTCAGGTTATTATAAGCAGACTATTCAGCCTTAATAGGACAAGAGTTAATTTTTAAATTAAATTTCACATAACCCTCCCCTTGTCTTCATAGGAAAAACACTTAGTGAGATGGAAATACAAGTGTTGTAGACCTGAGGAATCACCCCGCAAACAAAGACCCAGAATGTGTCATTCTTTCGCGTTTTTCTTTCGCTTTAGTTATCTTTTTAAGGCTATTGGTTGGCAGCTCAAATACAGCAGTGAAGCTCTGGTTATTAGGCCTGGTTGCATTTGCTATCTATTGCTTCGGTAATATTGCATTAGTCCTCTAATGGTGCTTATGCCTGAACCCAAACTATGAGATCTATCTATCTATCTATCTATCTATCTATCTATCTATCTATCTATCTATCTATCTATCATCTTTCTATCATGTTTTGTTCTTCCTGCAATATTGTATGAGGCCTGTGTTGTTGATTGTACTTGAATGGTATTTGATGTATATTTCTTTCTCTTTTCCAGAGCCTGCTTGGTATTAGAATGTGACTTTGATTGTTCAGCTTTGCACAGTGTTGGTGAGGTCACGTTCTGTGTTTTCCCTTAAAAAAATCAATTTCTTAGTACCCCCAAGTCAAGTTTGATCCTCCCATATTTGCTGAATGGCATCTCCTGTTATTCTTTTACACTGTCTATGCTAGCCTCACAGGAATTCACTCTCTGGAGGTAGAAAACCCATCCTTGATTTAGATAAAACAATACAATTAATGTGATATGTAGATAAACTCTGGTGTCACAGTTACTATCCTTGATCAACATTTTTATTGATTACCATGGCTCGATCTATGCCAGCATATTGGCTAATAGGCAAGAGCAAAGGGACTTTCTTAGGGTGCTGGTTAACTGCTACCGATTGGTCACTATTCTGTACTAATACAAAACCAGCTGCATGCATTTTCCTTTTTCTCTTATTTATGCTAAACTTATGCAAGAGTAATTTACAACTTTAGGCACTAAAAAATCAAACAATGAGTCTTCATTAAGCTGGATGTAGTATACAGAATTCAGTACTGAATACAATGAGACAGTTATAAGGAGTCAAGATGTAAGGCTGAAATTATTTTGGTCCTTGCAAATGCTTTTGTACAGAAAGATTTATTTTTAAAATTAAGTTCTGTTACAGAAAAGGCAGTGTCTTCATATAAATGTGCAGAAATTACGTGTTCATGATTGAATATGCAGGTACAGTGTATAGTACTAAACATATATGCATTTCATATTTTATATTGCTCCAAAAATCAACCCAACTTGCATCAATGCTTTTTTATTACCTTAAAGTACTGCAGTTGCTTCTCCGCATTCATTGTTCCTTCATTTTCTTGCCTCAGACAGGAATTGAAGATAAAAAGCTCGGTATCTCTCAGCCACCCTTTCAGTTCTTTGATTCTGACCTCCAGCTGCCTTACCAGGCTGCCACTTTCAGGGGAAAGCAGGTCACGTGGTCCTAACCCACTGTGCCCTACCAATGTGTCTTGAATCTTTTCTTGTAGGGTTTTCTAATGCAACAGAGAAAGAAAACATAGATTAATCTAAGGTTCTAAAGCACACGTACCTAACAGCTGACCACTGGCTAAAAAGCAGTCATATTAGTCACTCTAACTCCTGATTTAGGTTTAAACCTATGCATGTTGAGTTCAGTGGGGCTTGATCCCAGGTAAATAGGTACAGAACAGGTTTTAGTGTTTTTAGCATCTTTAGTATATTTCTAATAGACTCTCTAAAAAATGTTGTCTGAGCCCATACAGATAACTAAATTGCTTTGGGGTGAACAAATCTCAAAGAAGTTTGGTCATCGACAAAAGCTTATCGGGTATAATATTCTGGTTATGTTATATTATACCTGATATGGTTGGTTGGTTGGTTGGTTGGTTGGTTATTTATTTATTTATTTATTTATTTATTTAATTTTTATCCCCCCTTTATTATTTTTATAAATAACTCAAGGTGGTGAACATACCTATATATAGTATAGATATAGATATATAGTCAAATGTGTTATACGTAGCTGAAACGTGGACGATGCTAAGCTATGATTTGTTGAAGTTGCCACAATGCTAGACTTACATAATATGCTGAACTATGACCCATGGCTCACAAATCACACAGGCTTGATTCACACAAAAGCCAAAAGCGAACAAATCACATGATGGCTTAGTTGACGCAAAACCTAGTAATCTCAATTGATCTCAGTGCCACTGGGTTTTTTTTTTCTAGAGAAGAGTTTTGGTAAGAACTGATTTGGATCCCAAAAAATGCAAGTGGACCTATGACTGAAGACCTACTTGTCCTCTCAGTACTGTTACAATTACCTGTCTTTCTTTAAAAGTCTCTGTTGAAGGGCTAGATATACTTTGAATGATGGCAAAGAGGATTTAGAGCTAGGAGACAGTGGGCAGGAAATGCAAAAGAGGGAGGTATCCTCCTACCGAAATAAAAATGCCTTCTGCTGCAACATTTTGTATCTCAGCCATTTTTTAAAACTTCATATGTAATAAGACATATAGAATTGTATGATGATAGAACCGATTTCCTGGCTCAGTGGATTATAATTTAAATTAATTATAATGTACAGTAAGTATGCAACATGGTGTTCTCCACATGCTTTGGAATACAGCCCCCAAACTCCAAAAACATTACCTATTCTTGCTGGAGCTTGTCCGAGTTATGATCTAAAAGAACTAGAAGGATCTAGATTGCACACTAATCTAGATGTACTAAAATTATAACAAGGAAATTTAACTACAGTATAATGAAGTATGAAATAGAATATATGGGATGTTTTAAATCATTTATAATAATGGCATTTAAAAATAAGTATATTGGAGGGATGAGACTTAGGCATCCATAGAATAGATATACTGAATTCAGTGGAATTTAACTTAATCATTGCTTTCAGTAGGATTTCCAAGTAGGAATAAATCTGGTTCCAGTTTACTGCAATTATGTTTATTACTGTCAGTTTACTTAATTATTTATTTAAAATGCTAATTTTAATACATTAAAATAGCTATACATTTTGTGTTTTTGTACTTTTATTTATTTGTATTTGTTTAACAATGAGCTCATGAAATAAGTAGACAGATTTTCAAATACTATGAGCATCTGTAATCATTTAATGTATATTCAATGAAGTAGGATGGTCTGGGACATGGGAGTCATCTAGGCATTGTGTAAATAATAATTGCAGAAGGACAGTCTGTTTCATAAGGGGAACTGATTAAGTGCCACACAGTATGGTCATACGAAAACCAATAGGGAAAAAAATGCAACAAATAGGGGTTTACTGGAAAATATGCACATTTGCTGATATCTCAAAATTGGGTAAATTTATCTCTTAGTTAAGATTTGGGTATCATAACCTGCTCTGGTTCTCAGAACTGGTGTATTTCAGAGCAAAGGACCCTATGCCAAGGTAATTGGGAAAACTATATGTGATGGGCATGACAGACTCTAAAGCAGTGCTTTCCAAAGTGCCGCCGTTGGTGACACACCAATGGCGGCAGCGGCGCGGGGGTGCGCGGGGGGGTGCGCATGCACGGTGGCGGCACGGGGGGCACGCGGCGGCAGTGTATACGGTGGTGGCAGCGGCGGCGGCCTCGCTAAAAGGCAGAAGTGCTGATGGTGCGCCGCCGCCGTGCACGCTGCCGCCGCACGCGTCCCTGCACTACCGCTTTGCAACACACTAAACTGTGTGTTGCAACACACTAAAGTGTTGCGACACACAGTTTGGAAAGCTATGCTCTAAAGATTTAATAGCTCTCAATGATATAGGATAAACATTTTTCTATAGTTTTGCTAATACATTTTTCATCCAGAATCCATTGCAAGTTGTCTTAATTGGCCTTAAAATCACTTTGATTTGTTGTACAGATAGGGTTAATATTAACAGATATCTTAGCTCTTGGATTGCAGAGTTAGAAGTCAATTTATTGAGATTCATTGGTAGTTGCAATCAATTGATGCCAATTCTAAGATTCTGGAGAGATTCTCACAAATCCTCTTGTGTACGCACCAATCCTTTTATTTAAAAAAAAAAAAAGTGGAAATGGGAGTGCAGGAATATAAAATGCAGCTAGCATTCTTGTGTCCAAGCCAACCTACTGCAACAGACATCATTTTAAAGCCCTACATGGCATGGGGCCAGGTTACCTGAGGGACTGTCTCATCCCTATTACATCGTCCCATCCCACCCGGTCATGCAGAGAGGGCATGCTACGGACCCCATCTGTAAAAGAATTCCATCTGACGGGGTCTCGGAAGTGGGCCTTCTCTGCAGTAGCACCCGCCCTCTGGAACATTCTTCCCCTGGAGGTGAAACAGGCCCCCTCGTTCCTGGACTTTCGTAAAAAGCTAAAAACCTGGCTCTGCCAGTTGGCCTTGAATGGTAGGGGGAACAGTAATTCCTGGGGATGGTTAGCACCCTAGAATGACCTGGAATAACCCCTAAGCACGCATACTGATAAAGATCTTTAGCCACCCTGATTTAATTTTATCCATATTTTTATTGTTATTTATATTTTGATATTATTGTATTTGCAATGGGTATTGAATTTTAATAATGATCTTGTTGTAAACTGCCCAGAGTCCCCCTTTTGGGAGGAGATGGGCGGTGATAAAAATCAAATAAATAATAAATAAATAAATAAATAAATAAATAAATCCGTGTTAACATGGCAGAATTATCACTGAAGAATAGTTCCATCTTTGCTGCTGTTGGATCTGAAAAATGGAGACTGATGCAGATATATGTATATACTGTATTATTATCATTATTGACTTGGCTATTTCTATTTATTAGGCTATTATCTGCTCATTCATCACCACTAATTTTGCATATAAAATTGCTTGTATTCAGTTTCACTTGGGCTAATTTAGATAATAGCCAAATATGAGGCATTAAAGACTTGGTTTTGACTGTAATTACAAAGACTCAGACTTCTTTAGAATTATGTGAAGTTACATAGTAAGTGGATTTATTGCTATCAAGGCTTCTAAAAGCTAGACCTTCCTTGCCTGCAATAATCAATGGATCATTAAAGGGAGAGTAAGTTAGGATTAGTCCCATTCAAATCAGTGAAATGGGAAATAAGTGTTTTGAGAATTTAACAGTCTAACAATAGGCTTTGAAATATATACTGAATTAAATCAACCGATACTCATCTATTCTCAAACATTGTGCAAATAATGTGTTTGGGAGATCATAATAGAATAAAACAAGCATTCTTGGCAACACCCTTCTATTTTGATGGCTCAAATATTGATAATTTGAAGGCTCTCGGTGGAATCCAGCTTTAGCTATTGTTTTTACGCTGTAACAAAAGTAGCAGCAGGAGGTGAAATCAATGCCCTTGGTGGGTAGGGTCACAAAAAAGAATTTATTGCCACTTTTTTGTTCTGGAACAGTTTGCAATCATAAATTCTTCATAAACAGAATACTTCAGAGAATGGTCCGTCTTCATAAATATACGACAGAGGACATCAATTTCATTTAATTCACAATTTGTGTCAGCACAGCAGATGCCAATGCCTGCCTTGATAGGGTTGTTTAATATGCAATTGAGACTGAGTAATATTCAGCACAGGGGACAAAATTTCACAGATTAAACTGTACGCACCACTGACATTTCATTCTAATGTATTTCCATTCCACACTGTTCACCTTAGATGAAAGTAATATTAAAAACCATATCTCTCTATTTTACCATTGTTAGAAGTTAAAATCCTTGTCTTTAATTTTTTTTATGCCAATTAAAAGTAATCATGCCAATTAAACAGTATGCATGGTGTTGTTAGTTTCCACAGTTTTTCTTATTAAATTAAAGAAAACTCCATCAAAAACTGCTCATTAGACATGAAATTTCATTTAAGAAGAAAAAGCAACTTTTTTTGTAAATGCAGAAATTAATTTGAAAAAGTAATACAAAATTGCTTCTTGATAGAAAAAGAAAGGACCTTTAAAATTCATTTTAAATGGCAGAGTGGTCTTTTATTTCTGTTTTAAAATCTGATTATTTTAATGAAGGAAAGTTGATTAATTGCTTTTCTGACTGACTGTATATGCTACTGGGGTAACCAAGAATTTAGGATTGTTCTTCAAATGCACTGATTTAAAAAGATGAACAATTAATTTTGTATGCCCAAGGGGAATTTGAATTTGATATAAAATAGTCCTTTCCACATCACACAGTATCTTCCTTGCTAGTGGAAGGGACTTGGAAAGTGAGAACTATTATATGACATAGGGATTACTTCTTCCTAATGAAAAAAACAAAAAACAAAAAAACAAAATTAGAAGTACCATTGCTGCTGAGCATGATTAAAAACTTGGGAATACCTAAAGCAGCTGTTTGAAACGTAATCTTCAGTGCTATCAAAGCTCATCATACCAAATATTTATCCATTCAGCATAGTATCTGTAGTTCTTTTTCCAGTCTGAACTCAACCCACAGGTCCACGCAGAAATCCACTTCTCAGAACTCTCTGCATTGAAGACTTTTGTGCTCAAGGTTCCTACTCAGCTACCATGCAAAAAGCCAACTTCTGTGCATGTACCACTTTTCATGAATCAAATAATCTTTTGGAAAAATTGCACCTTTAGATCAAGGCAACATTAAAATACTGCAATATAAAAATGTTACAAAGTATTCCATGATGCCCAACTCAATTGACCAACAACGTTTCCATAGTTTTGATTAAAGCACTACCTGCACACGTTTGCCCCTGTCCATGTACTTTGGCCACACATTAGTTACTGAAAACATTCCATGTGGGCTTGTCTAAAAAAATGTCAAAAATGGTAGCTTACAGAGAATCCTGATGGGGGTATTTTTCAGAATGTGTTATTCCATTCTTATTTCATTTAATTAACTCCTAGTTTGATTCTAAGGTCAGTTCAAAATGCTATCTTCTGGAAGGTGATTTAAAAAGCAATGTGCCTCTTTGTTCTTTGTTTTCTCTGCCACTGCCATCAGAACTGTAATCAGCAGGTATGTAGAACAGAGTCTTTTCACTTGCAGCTCCTGGATGGTGGAACTTACTTGAATTTGGACAGGAATTCAACACTGATTAACCCTCCTTCTGATTGTAGATTGTATGAGAGTGCTATCTTCTGTTGCTTATTTTTCCTCTGGTTATTTTATTCTGATTTTTATGACTATTGTTACTGCTTGCTTGGGTGTGGCTGAATCACACTGCATTGAAATTCTTTTTGCAGGGGACGGATACGATGAGGGGGGCTGCATCCATTGTTTTTAAAGCTATTATTCAAACGTGTACAAAAGTGTAACTTCAACTAAAATTATTGCTTAAAGTAAAGGTAAAGGTACCCCCCACACCTTTGTGCAGTCGTGTCCGACTCTAGGGGCTGGTGCTCATCTCCGTTTGTTAGCCAAAGAGCCAGCGTTGTCCGAAGACACTTCCACGGTCATGTGGCTGCATGACACGTGCGGAACGCTGTTACCTACCCACCGAAGTGGTACCTATTAATCTACTTGCATTTGCATGCTTTCGAATTGCTAGGTTGGCAAGAGCTGGGGCGAGTGCGGGAGCTCACTCCGCACGCAGGGCTAGGGATTCGAACCTCCAAACTTGCAATCTTCCGATAGACAAGCCTGGCGTCTTACCCGCTGAGCCACCACGCCCCCTAAAATTATTGCTTACCTATGACTTTATCATTTAGTTTATAAAGTTACCTGACCTTTGATCTTGAGTGACACCACTTAAGGAAAGGAATGGATTGTAGAAACACACTTGTCCTCTCACATGTCTTTTAGCAATTGGCAGTAATACTTCTGGCATAATGCGTTATTGGTATCTGGCTAAGAGAATCACTATGCTGCAGATGTTGCCAGATCTTTGAATCTCACATTTGGTTGACAATGGGACCACTATAGCATGAAATGAATTATATAAAACCTTTACTTTTCTTTTTATTTTTGTCAAACATGAGCTGAACATATCGCTATGAAACACATCCTGATTGCCAACCTCAGAGTTGAGATTTCAGATTGGTGCAATATTTGCATATTTGTTTTCTGTAGCATCAGGGTGACCTGAAATATGTAGTGACATCCCCACTTTTCATCTTTAGGGTATAGTAAATAGTTAAAGAGTAGATGTCTCTAACATGTACCTTCAGAATAAATTCTATTAATATTCACTCAAGCATGACAGTCCGTGTATATCAGATATACTGTATTATAGTTGACTTGGTGCATACCCGTAATACATGGCACATTTTACTTACATTTTTTTCTGTATTAAAGTACTAAAATTATTAAAGTCAGACCAGACACAAACAGAGAATAAAAAAACCAACAGACAGGGAAAATACTATGGGATTTTTCTATAATAGCATGTTTGAAATGTATCTAGTGAATTGAATGAAAGAGATATTTGGGCTTCAAATTAGAAATCAGACACACAGCATACTTCAAGACACAGAAAAAGGGCCCACGACCCACAAACAGTAATAAAAATGCAAATACCCCAAGCAGTTCCCATTTTTCATTAATTGAATCCACTTTTTCAAGGAGATCGCTTGGTAGTAAAACACCACTTCTCTTCAGAGCTTCAACTTTACTCAGCAATTCCATCTTTTTGGGATGCCTGATTGACATTTCTACACTGTACCTCTAAAATGAAAAGAAAAAGGTGAGTTAGCTATAGAAAAATACCTTCAATTAAAATATAATCTTAGAAAGTAAGAGGATTCAATATGATGTTAATATTACATATTCATGAATGTCTAAATTATTTTTAAAATTAACTAACAAAATGAGAATAATTAGGGCAAATGTGACCTAAAGATGGCTTCCCACTCTGTTCAATAGGATCCACGCATTCATTTGTTTCCCATTTCTAATTCAAGTTAATGAAAATAATTCATTTATTACAACTGAAAAAAATGATTTATACAGAACCATTTTAAAGGTGGTGTTTATAAGTTCCCTTGTACCTCTTGATTCTTGGGGGAAGCAATTTTTTTCATGTTCCCACATACAAATTGTTTCTTTGGCTGGGATCCAGAGAGTGACTTTAGCCTATTCAGGGGCATAGGAATCATAATGGCATTTTAAAATACTTTTACTTTTGCCAATGAATCTCAATCCATATCATAACCTGAGTGTATTCACATGTCCCTCTAACCTTAGGTTATGACTTGGCAAACAATTGTTTCCCTTCCATTGGGTCTTCCCAAGAGCAGGCGCAGTTGGCCATGTGAACCAGGAGACTAACTTGTTTGGAGGCACGTTTCTGACTCATTCAATATGAGAAGATAATCTATGAATAGCTCATTTGCTGCATTGGCTTGAAGAAGGGCCCAGTGGGTACATTTCTCTGTTGTGTTTGAAGGCATCTTGACTTCAAAAAAAAGTTTACTGTGGACATGAGAAAGAAGTCTATTGCCCGAGAAACTCAAATTAATGTTCACTGAGTATACAAAATACGGTGATATTACTTTGGATCTCATACTTTGCATTGCAGAATCCACAGGAAGCCACTAAAAGCCAAGCTGGCTATTATAGCAATCTTCTTCAATTGGTGCCACCCAGAGGTTGGAAAATATAATTCCCAGAATTCCCAGCCATAGAGGCCAACTTTAAGAGCTGCAGTTCTACACATCTGGAGGGTATAAGTTTGGAAAGCCCTGCTTAGGTAGAAATCTGTATCACCTGGTCTTAGACTCTGTTTCTGCACAAAAGTGTTCAGAAGAAGCCATGATAATGTCACATGTTATAATATCACCATGCAAATGACATACTGTACATCAGTTGCATTATGATGTAATTTATGTACAATATGTAAAGTGATGACCTTATGATGCACATGTCACTCTCCCTCCCAAGGGGATGCCTTAGTCAAGTTAGACTCTTGCTGGCTACTTCTCTCTCTCTCTCTCTCTCTCTCTCTCTCTCTCTCTCTCTCTCTCTCTCACACACACACACACACACACACACACACACACACACACAAGCTCATACGCACAATTTCTTCCTGTTTTGGAGAAACAGTGCCAATATGTACTTTTTATTTAGATACTAGCAGAAAACACAATTATCCAAAAAGCATTTAAAAGGTCCATATAAATCATGTGTGTCTATTAGCAAATTGCACACCAAACATTATGCTTTTCTGAAATCTCAAGAATAAAGCTCCTCCTGTTGCTGTTGAAGGAAAAAATTAAAATCAGAAGAAACTAGAGCAAAGTCAGCTTAGACTAAAGAATGTTTGAAACATGGGTGCTTTTGTCAGATCCAAGAACACGTTGCCTGACAAAACAAAACAAAAATATAATTGGAGGGTACTTAGCAGAAAACAAGGAAGGTGTGAAATCATTCTTTCAGCTAATAGATCCTCAGTATTTGCATGAATATGTTTGCATATTGTTAGTTTCATATTTTAATCTTTCATTTGCACTGCACATGAACATCATTTATATTTTGCCAACTTCAAATATTAGTCATTTGTGGATCACAGAGCAAAATGTTTTAAATTAGATGATTTAAAGTATTTCTCATTGTTAATGAACACAGATCAGATGTCAGTGTATCAAAAATAAGCATGAATATGCATAAGAGGCAACCAGTGATTGTCTAGATTTATAAGAGAAACTTGTCTTTTCAATATGTGAAAGGAAACCAGAAGCTGTTTTTTCTTTAAAAAAAAAGTCTGCATTAACAAGAAGTAATCAGGTTTCAGATGATAGGACTGGATCACAGAATAGACAACCTTTTCCCTGGGCTAAAAATGCCAACAAGTACGCTTGTTGGCTCTATATGATTGCCTTTCCAACTGGAAAGGGTGACTAGAGGAGATTACAATCTGCTTTATGTAATCTGATTTCTATTTAAAGATGATATAGCTGAAAAGGATTTACATAATTATTTCTGTAAGTACGCATAATATCAGGAGAAATCCAAGTCTGTTTTAGCCAGACAGTGTAATCTACTTGGTTTCATTTATTTTGTATTTTTCCTAGAGGGTTAATAGACTAAGGTAGTTCTCTAGCTTCTCTGACAGTGTTTTGGGCTTGGCTATTAATATTTTTCACCTGTAATAAACTGGGTTCATTTCCTTTGGGCTGAAACGTATTATGGCTGTGTTTTTGAACTGGCAGAGATCAACATCTAAACAAAACAGGCAACATATGTCTCTTAACAATAATACTCTAGTTATCATACAGACCTAATGTGTATCATTTAATTTTGGCACTAAATAAAGTGGTTACGCTATGCAGCATAACACGAAGAGTCCCTGTGACAGATGCTATAAAAGATTATTACATTAAACCAAATAAATAAGTTAGGCTTCTATATGCTTTCTGTCTCCCTCACAGGATATCATACTGCATAAACAGCATGATAAAAGAGGCTGATTGCTAGAATATGCATTGTACAATGGCTGGAAAAGTTGTAGGGAAAAAAAACATTTATCTGAAAGATGCATAAGCTATGAAAAGAACAGTAAGTATTGTTTCAAGTAAAGGACTTAAACTGAAGTTATTTATTTCACTCTGAGAAAAATGCGTACTGTACTGTTAAGCCGAGGTTCTGATAGCACATGGTAAAAAAAATTTTACCCTTCAAACACCTACACTCTCTGCAAAATTAGTTTCCCGGCTCTATCAGTGCCGCACAACCCTAGTCTAGTAGGAGTTCTTTATCCTGTGGTGAGAAGATAATTTAATCTTCATATTCATTCTACCCTCAGCATTAAGTGAGCAAAGACGGCTGTATTGTGACAGGCTGTGAATGTTATGATATAGATTACTGTTCAATAGCCAACAATGAGATTAAGAATTTTAAAAGTCACAGGATTTCCTCTTCTTTTCTCCTTTTTTCCTCCATCCAACAATGGCTACAATAAATAAAATGATTAATATTTAATTTTCTACTTCATCTGCCAGGGGGAAAAAAAAGCCTTACAGGTTTTTACTGTAAAGTCAGGTGTTTATATCTATGAACAAATAGGAAGTGTTTTATTTTGAATCTACTCAAGAGAAAAAGGCAGGAGCATGATTTAAGTTGAGGAATTTTGATTCCCCTCTCCTCCCCTCATTCTTTTTTTCCTTCTCCACTTAAAATCTTTTAAAGTAATAAAAGCTAGTACATACTGGATATCTTGTAAAAAGTTTGTAATAAAGACAATTTGCTGGAACACAATCAGGAAATGTAGAAAAGATTAAGAGAATTCTGTGATGAACGTTTCCTAAAGTGGCCAGCTTTTTCTTTAAAAATGTGTATATATGCGTATGTGTGTGTGTGCATGTGTGAAAAATCACACCCCAAAATTCTGTCCAAACAGAGACTGGAACAATGCCTTGAAACAGCATTAATTGTCACCATGGAAACCAGAAGAATAAGCCATTTTGAAACCGGCCTAGAAGGCGCTCATTGAGGAACTAAGCATTTTTTTTGTCTCCTTCAGTGTTAAAGAACAAGATGCCTAGTCACTAAGAGGTCAAAGAAAGAAATCATTATGAAAAGATCATGGATGTCAACTCTGGGGTTAATAATAATAATAATAACAACAACAACAACAACAACAACAACAACAATATTTCTGACATTTAATAACAGACCAAGACTTTATTGCATACTTTCCCTGAAAGAGAAGCATCACACACCCCTACCCCCCTCCAAAGATCAGGATCTAGATACATATTCCTGCCCTGGAGTGAAATGTTAGGGCAATATTATGCAGCCCTTGGGCCTAAAGCTCCCTGGGAATTTTGTTGTAATAAAACTTCAGAAGGGGAAAGCAAAAAAAGAAAAGAAAAAAAAGGGCTGCATGATGGAATTCAAAATAATGCTTTAAAAGCACACAGAGAGATTAAGACATCTATTGTAAGACTTTTGTATAGTGCTTCTGTGGGTTAAAGTGAAAAGAGACTAGACATACCAAACAGTGAGCTGTGACTATAAGGGAAAGAAGAATTAAGTCAAGGAACACTTCTCTGTTGTTGGAAGTTATATTATTGGGAGTGTGCTTCACTTTTTCAGATTTTACATCATGCATTTTATACTTGTTTTAATAACAGCATAATACATGCTACTTTGAGGAATTAAACAACAATGCTTAAGATTTCACTAAAGAACACTCTGCAAGTGTTCAAAGATTTCTTTATTGCAAAAGAGTAATTACCAGATATAAATACATCTCATGTATGAGCACACACAACACGCTTATGTGCACTTCATTTGCAAATAACTTTTATACGGGCTGTACAAAGCCTCTTATTAGGAACACTGCCCTGTGGATACCAATTACATTAATAAATGTACATTGCATTAAAACAGATACCTATGCATGACTCAAGTCTTTGCCTGTCATCTGCCTACATACATACACATCCTTTGCTTTCTGGCTAATATTCGTGCTCTTCACGCCTAGGCTTCATGGTGGCCCCTCAGGAAGCCCATGCCTAATGCCATTCATTAATGAACAAAGACTCTTTTTATTCCAGAGCCCAGGGTCCAAAGCTCAGCTGTATAAATGCAGAGCGAAGGAATCTGCTAGAGGCCAGGTTACCCTTCACAACAGCTCGTAGGCATCAACCCCTTCCTTAACACCAAAGCAAGACATTTTACAATCAATCCAGAGGCAGGGTTATATTTCATATTTCATATATACTGCAAGTACGATCAGCATGTCTGGTTGGTGTTCCGGTCTTAGGATGAGTATTTTTGTCTAACAGCCATTAATTTGTTCAAACTTCTTGCATTCTCCTACGATTAAAGCATGCCAAATAACTGCACAGAAAAATTATAAAGACTTCTATAGTTGTCCTTGTAAATGAATAATAAGTTTTCTTGATTGGAACAAATTTCCCCTGGGGGAAAAAATTAAAAACTGCAATATCATTTAAAGTAGCCAGAAGTCATACAGCAAATAACATCCAAGGCTAAGAATTTGTTTTCTTCTTCTCTAAGTTATTCCAGTTGCATGATCTAGAAATCACACTACTTTGGCTATGTATTGTTAATTGGAGATAAATTGCATTATTTTTAATATAAATCAAACTACTATATTAAAATGAATTGCAAATTCCCCAACAGAAGATCATAAAACAATCTTTTAAAAAGTGTATTTCATTAATAATTTAAGTCCAATTATATCACCCTGAAAACTGAAGGAAGAGACCAGTCATTTATACACAAAAAACAAGGCTTAATGAACCTATAAGTGCAAAACAAAAATTGATTTTGTTTAGTTTCAGGTAGAAGAATGAATATATATATCATCCAAGCTCCCCCCCGTGCCCCGGTTATATTTTTGACACAATTTTATGGAAGAAAAACTCTGATATTTTTAAGAATTTATTTTTGTCCATAATAAAACAATGTGGTTTTTTTTAAACAATTGCTCCACTTTTATGAAAGAATGTGATCCAAAGCATTTAAATTTTGACTGTAACTGTAATATCTTTTGTGCCCTTTAATGAGTTGATATTAAATATTTAATACTGTTTAGGGCATATCCAGTACCACCAAAAACAGTTATATTCCCAGCAGTCCCACTGTTTCAGGCAGAAGGCTTGATTGATCCTCCTAGCCTGAATTGAGTAGAATGAAAAGAAGCAGTTGGAAAATAGCTGCAATCATTTAATGCAGATGACCTCTGACAGGCTCGCAGCTCTTCTATCTGAACAGAAAATTTGCATGGGGTCTCTGTGCAGAGGAACAATGTAACCTAAATGGTAGACAATCTTTATTCTAATGAAGTGGGTGTCAAGGTCAATGTAAAACTGCAATGATAAATGGTGCACCACTAGGCAAGAGAAGTTGTGTAGGCATTGTACTGCTTTCACGTTAATTGAAGGCTGAAAATGCATGAGTGAAAGCGTAAGTCTCTTCTCACCGCAACGTGTTAATGCAAAGAAAAAAATGTTTTTTTTTTCCAGGACTCTGACCATTGATATGAATCTTATTGCAACAAGGGCAGTAACATAAATACAACTGGTTCAGCCAATAGTGGGTGAGTGGGAAGGAGTTGTTATTAGGATGCTTTATTTCTAGACTAACAACTTCCACAATCCACTCAGAGTGCCAAAAGAATAACAAGTCTCCAGACACCTAATGTAATTCCCATGATCCTTTTGCTATTTAGAAGATCTGTCTTTAATTAGTTCCAAACAAGCAGCCGTTTAGACAACTCTTCATTAGATACCACTCCTTTTGAAATAACTGTACAACCACCATCCCCTCTGCAGATGTATTCCAGTGTTATTATTTTTCCCTAGGTTCTAAATTTCCTTGTTAGTATACAGTTAATATCTCCAGGTGCCTTTTGTTCTGAATAAAAATCAGACCAGTAAAACTGGGTTTTGTTATGCAAAGGGTGGTATGCCTGAAGTAGGAACTAAACTACAATCAGTTATTCTGGCTTTGTAAAAATGGCAGTGCAACTATAATTACACACTTCATCAGTCAATCAAGCAATTTGTAGAAGGCAGTACATTTTGTCCTGTAAAACAAAAGAGAGTAAGATGCTTTTAAAAAATCCTTAACAGCTTAAGCCTGTTTAAAAGTATATTGCTGCTGACTAATATACTCATTAAAAGCCAAGAACTCCAGCTTTATTTATTCAAACAAGAAATTTATTATCAGATTACCAGTATCTGAACATTTTTCCAGCACTTCCAAGTGTCTATCATGTCTTATATGGAACACTTACTTCTAAGCTGTATGTTTTCTTCCATATATATTATCTGATAGTTCCATCTTATTCTCTTCCGAATTTTTTTGATCCATTTCTGTTTGGCTTTGGAAATTGTTATGGGACGGATTCTGCTTCAACTGCTTTGATGGACAATCTAAGCCAGGAGCTTGACTGGGGAACTGTGTTACTGGTTCTGTTCACTCTCACCACAGCTTTTTAAACCATCAACCATTAATTCACAGAAGTACTATAAGTAGCGAGAACTGAGTCTGCTCCTCAAATTGGAGTGTACAAGGGAGAAGGATGGCAAAGTCCCCAGTCTCCAATCAAGTACATTGAGGCAAAGGAACTAAGCATCTCAATAGAGCAAGAAACATCTGAGATGTTTAAGCTTATAAACTAAACTAAGGTAAAGTAAGCTAAAATAAACTAAGCTAAATTAAGCTATGCTAAAATATAATAAGTTTCATCTTATTCTGCTTGCAATTTAATACAGATATGAAACAACTAGGAGAGATTGTCCAATGATTGATTGATTGATTGATTGATTGATTTACTTACTTACTTACTTACTTACTTATTTGATTTATCACCACCCAACTCCCTCAAAGGGACTCTGGGCAGTTTACAATTCAAATATAAAGTTAAATAAACATTAAAATAGACAATTTAATTTCATGGTGCTTGTTGCTACCAGTATGCTGGTAATGCCCATCCAAGCTTTTCAGTATCAGTAATGTACCAGATGAAAGTGAAAAAAAAATTATTGAAGCCTCATCCATACTGAACTGGTTGCTGTTCCAGACACCGCTTTGAAAAGGAAATCAGGAACAAGAATTTGCTTCTGCTTGAAAATGTAAGCTTATGATTAGATATACTCTAGCATTCAGCCCTTAATTGGGATGTTTAGGTGTTTTGATAATGGCCAGAGGCACGTTTACACATCTAAGGCAAGTATGCCAAGTGCACCCATTTCTCAAGATGCCCAGTCCGGTTCCTTGACCTATGCTTTAATTACTTCTTGTTTGGATTACTGTAATACACACTTCTCTCTGTCCTATCGTTATCACAAATACATTTGGTGGGAACATGAGACAAGGTCTTCATGCTAGTTGTTCTCAGGCCTTAAATCTCCCTCCCAAAATTGTCTGGGTTGACTCCCTCCCTAGCAAAGGCATTTTCATCACAACAGGCTTTTAACATGTACATTGACAATGCTTTCCAACAGCTTTATTAAACTCAGAAGAAAAAAAAGATACAAATATCAGATTAACAGGCTAATAAATAAGAGCTCAATATATAATATATGTGTGCCTCGACGTTTAGTCATGCTGGCTACATGACCACGGAAGCGTCTATGGACAACGCTGGCTCCCTCGGCCGAGAATCGGAGATGAGCGCCACCCTCTAGAGCTGGATACGACTGGAAGGGGAAACCTTACCTTGCCCTTGTATAATATACAGTTTAAAAACGGAGTTGAAATATTTAAACATAATACAATTCAAGCACATGTGACCAAATTGTTTGAACATCATTTAATTGGTTCCTAAATGGATTTATTGCTGAAGTAGGGTGATGAGTTTTATTGTTTTAGTGATATATTAATTAATGAGTTTTAATAACTTGTTTATTTTACTTTTATTGTTACTGCTTTTTTTAAAAACTGGAAAGGCAAGAAATGCATTGAATGAAATGTCAGCTGAGTTTGCTAAATTCATATGTTTTAAATTATATACTTATGAATGTATAATGTTAAGCCCATCTTGAAGTGAGACAGAGGCATATACATTCTTAGCAAATGCAGGCACATGCAGGTGCAATCCACACACACCTATGTCATTGTTCATTAGAATAGCCCAAATAGGCCAGCAGAAAATATCTCAACAGACTGCTGTACACATAAACTGTTCATAAATCTGAATGTTGCTCTGATCTCATTCAAACAAGTTACCTTGTTCACAAACTTTTAATAATTTTTTTTCAAATATTGAGATTCTACTCTTCAACAAACTTCTCATGGCAATCGTTAAACCACAAATCTATCAATAATCAAAATATGTGGGTTCCTTTTAATATTTAGCAATAGTCACAAACACTAATTAATGTATTATTCATATCTGAGGATATAAGCAGTTGAGTGAAGGCTGGAAGATAGTGGCTTGCTCAAGAACTTCACTTCGTGCATTTTAACTAAGGATATCCCAGCTCACTATTTTATATCTGATTTTAGAATCTAATAGAACCCAACAGAAAACACATTCATTCATTTCTAAAATATTTGCCTCTGAGTAAATTCTAGCTATACTGTCTAGTGCCTCATATTTAGCAACTTCTGTATGAAACAATGCTTTTGCATACAGAATAAATTTTCCTGATGCCACAATCAAGAGAATGCACTTCTATATATTGAAAAAATATTGTATAGGCAAATGTTACTGATGGAACTGTTAAAAAACTGTACAGCTTCATCTGTGTGTGATTTGTCAGGTCTGAAGCTTTGACGTGCCCAAGGGGCAGACCCCAGCGGGGAGTAGGCTGCAGAGCTAAATAGCTGTGAAAGAAGTCTTAATGTAGGATGGAATTCAAACTAACCTTGACATGACCTCAGGAAAAATATGCAAAAAGTAAAATGAATGCACTCTGCAAGATACATCCTAATTTTGTGGCCAGGCTGGTTAGTTTCACAAACATAACCAAGACTTTAAAAGCAAAATAAAATATGAGACAAGGAGGAAGCAGGAATTCAGGGAAAACTTAAGCAGGCATGATGTATTTCAATGAAGGCATGTGAACAATTTGGAAGCAATCCAAATAAAAACCAACACTGAACAATATTGTTGTCAGCCTGTCTATTCAGAAAAAAAAATTTTTTTAGGTTGAATATAAATGACACAAAGCCAAGATTACATCATTGCATTACAAAGTCTGTTGTGGCTTTTAACTGAATAGGCCTCATGGCTCCACTAGTTGATGGTAGTTATTCAGCAACTTGATTTTTAAAATGTTTTCTTTCAGTTTTAGTTTTGTAAATATAGATTTTAACCAGATTTATTTTACTGCTGCTTTATTCTGGAGCTTGTCCACTTGAAGCAAATGAAATCCCTATATTGTCTTTATTTAGTTTTTATATATTTTTGCTCATTTTTTTTTTGTTCAGCAAAGCAAAAATAAATTTATCTGAACGGAACTGACAAAAATGGCTCAAAGGCTAGATATATAGAAATATTAATTCACAGATTTAGCTTTACTTTTAGTATACGTTATTTATGTGCTAATAAATTATACACACACACACACACACACTTACACACACACACACACACACACAGAGTGTGTCTGTCTGTCTGTGTATACATAACCAAAAATACCAGTATTTGATTTCCTATACCATGATCAATACCTTCACATTCTTCCATATCAAGCAAACTTGGGAAAGGACTTACACGGAGGAAAGTAATGATTTAACTTTGTATCCAATGTTGCAAGTTTGCAAATATATGGTGGAAAGAATGCCTTTATGCTTATGTGAATTCTGCTAGGAAACAGTACCTTAACCATAGATGTGTGGAGTCAAAGTTACTTCCTTTATGCATTTTCCAAAGTATAATTTCTGCAAACAGCTGAAGTGGCTGTGCTGGTCCATTACAATAAAAGAATCAAGAAATGTTCTGATCAGTAGAGATAAATGCATTGTCATATTTTAAACTATTCCTTCATGAATCACAAATTATGCCTCCACTATTGGCACAGATGTAGGGCAGGTTCACATAAGCTTTCAAGTTTCTTATTTTTTACATGTTAGTTTATAACATGGCCAGGTTGCCTACTCACATTCCAAATCTGTTTCCTTCTCAGCCTTACCAACAATCACACATTCATATAAATTGGACAGGAGGGGTACAAAAGCAATTTAAGTTCTCAGAGGATCGAATTGTTAGATTCTACAAATCTTTGCGTTTGTATTAATTTACTGGAAACATTACAAGGAAACAGTATTACCTCTATTTTTCAACCATTACACAGGCTAGTTTTGCATGTTTCAAGCACATATACAAAATTCCCTATACCTTATTCAAATTACCTGCATACATTTGCATGGCTTATGTAAATTTAGTTTTTTCTTAACACAATTGCTGGGCAAGGGAGAAAGGAACATCTCTACAGGAGAAACCAATAAAATAAACATATAGCCATGCTGGCCCATAGACCTGGTCCAATTGAGATACTCTGTAAGCATTTAGACCTTCTTCAAGGCAGAATTGTTTTATTTTATTGACAGACCATCTCAATAGTTTGTGGCACCATGTCTGCACAAAATGCTATGGAATGACTTATTCCTGATACATAAACAGCTCTATGAAATACTACAATTTTAAAACACACTTTTTCTTATAGTTATAATTGTGCTGGAGTACTGGGCTAAATGTATCCAAAGGAATCCTTCAAACCTTCAACCAAGACCTTCAAACATAATCTAGATGTTTGGATTATACATTTTCATTTGCAGAAACATAAAACCTATGAGAAGCAAAAAGGAACATTCTTTCTCTCTCTCTCTTGCATTAAAGGCTTTTAAATACTAAATTGAAAATTTTGAAATGGGTTTTCCCAAAGGAGAGAATTACTCGAGTTCAAGTGAGACACAGTATGATGTAAATGTCATTGCTGAAAAATGACTACAGTGTTTAGCACCCAGACCCATTGAATCAAATCCCAAGATACCTTGCAGCTGGATTCGATACAAAGGTTCTAAGACTGACACTCAGAGCCAGTCACAGCCGAATAGTGAAGCCTTCCCTATTTACAAAATTTCGCCCATAGGTGGATGTGGCCATTTACGAAATACCCATCTACTCATAAGGCTAGATAGGTAGGCTGCTCCCTGCATACCCTCTAGTCACCCAGTTTGCTAGTATAGGTAAAGGTTCCCCCCGCACAGTTGTACAGTTGTGTCCGACTCTAGGGGCTGGTGCTCATCTCCGTTTGTTAGCCGAAGAGCCAGCATTGTCCAAAGACGCTTCCGCGATCATGTGGCCGGCATGACGCGTGCGGAACGCTGTTACCTACCCACCGAAGTGGTACCTATTCATCTACTTGCATTTGCATGCTTTCGAATTGCTAGGTTGGCAAGAGCTGGGGCTAGTGCGGGAGCTCACTCCGTCACGCGGCGCTAGGGATTTGAACCTCCGAACTTGCGATCTTCCGATCGACAAGCCTGGCATCTTATACCTTCCAATTTATTTTATCTTTTTCTTTCATTCAAAATGGACCCAGCTCCAAAACACAGGGCTGCAGCTATCTCTCATTTACATTTTCTGAGCATGCCGTGGGACCTAAGTGAGATTCTAACATATTATTGCAAATAAAGTTATTGCAGGAGGCCTATGCATTAGTTTGTACCACCCCAACTTCCTTCCATTTATTCATTTTTTACTGATTTAAAAGAGTAAACATATAAGTGTGCTGGGCACAGAATCTGGCAAGTACCAGGAGAATTATCCAGATGTCATTTCATCTGAATGTGACAGAGCAATATGCTTGGTACCTTTATATGTTATGCCAATGTCACCTGAGTATCTGTCTGGTGGAATCATACCTTTTTCTTTGAATGTGTGTCTGAACAAGACCAGATGTGACAGTAAATGTTTGATTGCATTTGTATCTAATTTTTCTCCACCTTCTTCTGAATAAATGGAGTGGGGTGGGGAACCAGGTTATGGACCAGGACATGTGGGACATACTGTATCCATCTTTCCTCTGAAACTGTGATTAGTTATTAGGTGGGTTTCCATTGTCCTCCTGGGGCTATTTAGAAGAATAATATTGGTCTTTTAAGTGCAGTTGCACATTTGATGTTACTTACAAATTGGTGATTTGTGTCTGATAGTTTTAAGATAGCAGGGAAAACAAATGATTTGCACTTGCTTTCTCTGTAATGTTTAAAGTGGTCAGAAAATAGAAAACAAAGACAACTAAACTTAAGCAGTCTATAATTCCAATTATTTGAATTGACAGAAGCTTAAGAACTGCAATATGCTTCTTTCATAAAGAAATACTTTATTCCTAACAATAATTGGAATACTATGCATATTTATACAGAAGAGCTTCCATGTGCTAGGTTAATTTAAGTGTGCTTAGAAAATCAGTCTAAGTCTTCATTATTTTAGACTGTCATCCTCCACAACTGAAGAAATTACACTGAAATCTGCAGCATTGCACTGTACAAGATTGCATAGTCAGATTTTTCAGTCAGATTTATAGTACAAAGTATTAATATGCCCTACATTTAAAAAATGAGAGCAAGATAGAAATATTTCAGAGAATCTACAGTACTTTATATATTAATAGGCTATCCTGATAATACTGTGACCCTGTTAAATGTAATTTTTCAGGCCAATGGTGATTGGCATTAGATACTGACATTTGAGGAATCGCTATTATATTGATTTTGTTCTTTGCATTTTATATAATCAGCTGGACAAAGTGATACTGGCAGAAGTTAGGTGTCATTGGGTAAAGCAATTAAGCACTTAAGAAAAAAGCTAGCACATTTAAACCATGCCATAATCTTTAAAGATATTTTTCTGAATTCAATTTTGCTACCATTGATTCAACAACAGATAACTTCCATGAATAGGAGATTGATATAAGTTTAAAAGGACCATAAAGCCTGAAGTTAACATTGCAAACTCCATAATGTGACACCCACAAAGAAATTCCACCAGGCAACAGACATTTTCATAAATACTATTGCATTATGAAAGTTTTAAAACCAGAGCAGAACTATACAACACACAATGCAGTGTGGGTGGCCACCTGGTGGTCAAATTAATAATTAAAATTGAAAGACAAGCAAAACTGAAGAATTAAAAGTTTACAATATACAGCTGAAGTAAACATTTAAGGAACAAGTCCTCTTTAGGGCAGCTGATCAAGTTCTAAAACTATAGCAAGGGATCAGATTTCCTATACAAATTACACAATGTCCAAAATGATTTCCTAATTGTTAAGATTTTCTTTGGTCGAGCAGTGATTTAGGTGGCACCACCAAATAAGGGTATATTTTTAAGGACAGTGAAGCATTTCTTTCATCTAGAAAGATTTTAAAAAATACAAAGAAATGAAGGTATTAATTATATTAGTGATGTCAATCTACTTCTGGAAACAACTCTGGGAAAGCAAGTCTGATTTTAATTGTGATATAGAAGAGGGAATTCCATTTTCCTTACTTCTGCATGACAAGCTGCAACTGCAAAAATCCTCACTTCTGCAAAGTAGTTTTTTTTCATTATAGCTGGTATCTCTAATAACCATCATCAAAGTCTAGATAAGTCTTTAGGAAGGAAAAATATATAATCAAAGAACCTCTCCCTTATGTGATATTATTTCACTAAACTAAGGTATGTCAGGATGTTTATTTCTATCTTGCAGTCCAAATTTGCAATAGAGAAATAAAAGTTTTTATCCAAGTATTTATTGCCTGGGAATTCCACGAATTATAGTACCAACAAATCTGGAGGCAACAGGTCAAGAAAGGGCTATTTAAAATATAAATTTATTCTTATTATTTCCATTTCTGTATTTTCTCTTGAATCTGATACTGTTTTAAGTAGTCACTAAATACTCTCTTTTTAGTTTTCATTAGTGAGAAGAAAACCATATAGTTACGTAAAATGCTTATTATACAACAGGCTTACTTTACCCTAGAGCAGAGCTTTCCAAACTGTGTGTCGCAGCACGTTAGTGTGTCGGCTGCAGTGTCTGGGTGTGTCGCGACTGAAAAGTTTGGGAAGCTCTGCCCTAGACTAAGCACACAGCAGTCCACTTTGTATTAGGATTACGGCATGTGGGGAGGGAGTAATCTAATCCTAATAACCAATCCATTTCTTTTGAAAAGTTTCAGCATCCCCAATATCCATCCACTCAAGACTGGATGCAGCGGTTAGCTGCATAAATACATGTGATGGCATTGGCTTGCCATTCTTTGCGCATGTGTCATTCAGATGCCAGGATGGTTGGGGAATGCAATAAAGCATCTAGGAGGCAAAGCTTGAACCATATTTCATGCATTTGATACCTGCAATATCAAACCTGTCAAGGGTTTCAGATGGCAACGTTTGCTTGATGAACTCATCATGGAGCAAGACTGACTGAATTCTATGGGACTTTATTGCTGAATAAATATCTACAGGTTTGCATTGTCAGTTTCTTGAACAATGGATTTGAGAGTATCTCCATGAAGATCTCACTATCACAAACAAACACTGATTCAGTGAAATATCACACTTCTTCCAGTTTCTTTGGCTTTTTGTTCGCCACTGCTGAAAAGAACACACTGTGAAGAAGGTCAAACAAATTCATTCCATTACACAAAAAGGTAGTTTGGAGGTTTTCAACAAGAAGTGTTGAAATCAGTCAATCTCTTTTCTTCTCATTGGATAATAAAGTCTATCTTTACCTAGAATTTGAGAGAGGAAAAAAACCCCTTTGTTTTCTTGCATTAAAACTCAAATATACTTTAAAACACAAGGGAAACCCTGTGGAACCAGAACCTTTTTTTTCCAAAGTTGATCTTTATCCAAACTATTTATCCTCCTCCTTAATATTATTACTATACCAACTTATAAAATTTAAGAACATGTAAATCAAATCTTGCTACACTTGCTAGGAGCAAATAAAAAATGAGAAACTGAGCAGTAGCAAGCCAAGTGATTTCAGAAATAGGGCATAAAAACAGTAGCACTGTCCTCCATCTGATATTCAATGGCATAACTTCTGAACATATAACTAATAGCTACTGATAGACTTGTCTGCTATAAATTAGACTAATCACCTTTTAGAGTCATCTAAAGTAATTGTGATTGCCATGTCTTGTAATAGATTGCCATGTCTTGTAATGTAAAGATTAAAAAAAATACAACATATTTTATGTAAGGCTGTGGAAGATAGAATCCAGTAGGCAAGTCATGAATGATTCATGAAGAGTTTGGGTGACCAAGAAGAAGCCACCTTGGCCCAGCTTAATCCCCTCCTCTCTATTTCTCTTATATTTTCTATGTGTACTATACAGTATGTTGCACTGTAGTCAGGACCATGCTTCTTGATTAGAAGATGTTCACACAAGGATTAATCAAGGAAAAAGAGCATCATACATTATCATTGGTAAAATAGAGAAGAGATAAGGAGGGAAGAAGGATAATTTAACTAATATTTAATGTATTAGTTTTGTAATGTATTTTAAATTGTAGTTACTTTTAAAGATTTTAAATTGTTGTACTGTAAACCGCCCAGAGTCCCCCTCGGGGAAGATGGAGCAGTAATACAAGTTAACAAACAAACAAACAAACAAACAAATAAATAAATAAATAAGCAGGCCATTCTAGGGCTTTTCTTCCCACACCTTCCTAATTTATGTATTTATTTTTCAAATTTTTCAAATTTTGCCACCGCCCATCTCCCCCCAAAAGAGGGTCTCTGGGCGGTTTACAACACAGCTCTAATCACCTCTCCTTGCTCACTGCCTTCCTATCATCTAACATTCATGCACAGAATCTTTCCCTCTGCACTGGACGCAAACTCAAGGCTTGATACACATTCTGAGTGGAAGGTAAACAGGCTCCCTCCATGCTGAAAATGGATAGGAGGTCATGCATTGCCATTACCACCAATTATCATCACCTTCTTGAATTATGTCTGTCTGTATTTGGATTTATATTCTGCCTTTCTTCTTGGATCGCAAGGTAGCATACATACTAGTACTTTCTCCAATTTTTCTCCACAACAATCTTGTGAGGAAAATTGACCTGAGAATTAGTGACAGGCTCAACGTCACCCTGTAAACGTTCATGATAGAGGGTGGACTTGAACCGGGGGTCTTCTCTGTTCCTATATACATCGTGCTCAAAATAAATTTATATAATAAAAGTAAAATGTTTATACTGAAAAAGTAAACACGAGGGCAACAATATTATCTGTAGTATTTCAAATACCCTTTTTTTCATTTTTATGAAAAACAATCACGAACTGTATTTAGGTGTGTATCAGAGGAAATGGCTGTTTAACGTGCAGCACTACCTTTGGCAGTGTTACAGGCTGAAGTCATATTTTATAAAAAGCTAAAGGCTGCAATTTTTGCCATTTAGGTTAAAAGTTTATTAGCAAACCATAATCAGTATCCTGATTGCAATTAAACAAGGCTCCCAAATGGGTCAACATGCTTAAGTGCGATCTGCAATCATTTAGATTTTAACATGATGGTTATTACTTATTACCAGGATGCACAATGAGATATTGATTACTTTTAACCTTTAGATCTAAGGATTCAAGAAAGGTCAAGGCAGCAGAGCAGTCTACCTTTCCCGTCTAGTAAACTTATGGCCTTTAACAGAATTCTAATGATTCTAGTTGGCAAGGCAGATCTGAAATTAGTTTATTCTCTTGGCAGACAGCTACCATGATCTATTTTGAAAAGTCTGCATGGATAGCGTATTTTATACTTTCTGCTGGCTCTTGAACTTGTTGAGAGTATGTAGGGGCTGTCTGATTAACTTCAGCTTCTGTTAACGTTAACTTTATAAGCCACCCTCATCCAGTGGGGTGGAGTGGGGTAACCATAGCAATAAATAAGAAGAAATGTTGCCAATATTCTTGATATTCTTGTTTGTGGAAAATATATTTTTGTAGACTCGAAAGTATATAGGTTACACACAGATGATAAACACTAGAGATGAATGAATGTATGCTGAATCCCTCAGCCTTCCTAGATCTGTTAAAATACTGTCTACACATTTGTAAATTGGTAAAATTAAAACTACACTTACTTCTGGCTTCACTAAGCATGTAAGCCTTTTTGTCCTCCTAATTAGAATAAAATCATCTATTTGGACAAAGCTGTTATTCAACATAAAATGATACAGGGAGGGCATTTGTTGAACGACCAGCTTTCTTTCACTTTGCTAACATTTGGAATGGCTTCGTGCATTTATACCCACAAACAGAACAGAACTCACACTTCAGTTCCAGAAGAATTACGGGCAAGAGAAACATATAACTGTTGTGTTACATTAATTTGCAGAACACTTGGCATTATCACTGCCAAGTAGTCAAATTGTTCCAGGTTGTTCCGGAAGGTTGTTATTAATAGCATGTTTTCTGAGGAAAGTTCTGTCTACTTTTGGAACTGCATTTCTGTTGCCAAGGAAACTCCTTAAGCACAGCATTCTCTAAGCACACTGATGCTTTTGTTTGCCAGTATCCTATTCATATCATCTAAGTAAGCACTTTACGCATACTTCAGGCTGCAGTTTCAAACACTGAAGTATTATAGCTTCTGTTCACTGTTCTCTTTAAATATATTTTACCTCCTCCACGTTCAGTTTCCCAAATTATTTTAAGTTTATTTTCAGCTATAAAACAGAGAACTAGTCCATTCCCCCGCACTTCACCACCACAACACATTTTTCATGCATTTGAATTATAGCATCATGAGTTATAACATTAGTCTTTAAGTGTTAATTATCTTTTCACTCCGAAATTAATGTAGTCATTTCCTTCTGACTCCAGCCTACACTGTTATTGGAGCACAGAGCAAAACATGTCATTGAATTCTAAACCAGAATTGTTGTTGTGATTAATCCTGGTCACATGGACCATCTCTGCCAAAAGGAGATCACTGAAGAAAGGTGACAAAGACAGTGATTTCCTGTCAGCAAAGAGTACGACAGAGGCTGTCTAGAAGTGATGCAAATGAGGGAAACATTCACCATGGTTTGTTTGATCCACTCCAGGACACAGCATTGCACAGAGCCGGGAAAGAGGCACATGGAGCAGCAGCACACCCAGAGGAGGAAATGAGCTGTACCTTCAGAAGCATAGAAATCCTCTATCCTCATACATTTTACCAGTGGAAAAAAGAGACATAATTATCCACAAATGATTGCTACCTTAAGCATATTACGCATCACTGCAGGCTCATCCCTGTACAAGTAATAGGTTTAATTCAGCAGTAATCTATCCTGGACTGCTTAGCAACCTATGTGTTTGTCCTTCAAGTTAAAATAGATAGGAACAAGGATCTCGGAAGTGTTTAATGTTGGGTAGTGGCGGTGAATGTCACCTACTCACCTACCCTCAGGTGCATTCACAGCTACATATTTAATGGGCAAATAGTAAAGTAATACACTGAAACATAGTTATGAATTTGCTAGAGATTCAACACATACAAACCAATCTGTTTTTACTAGCAAGGAAACTTCCTAGAATTCAGTGCAATTCCGTTCCTGCCAGATATGCTAGACTACAGCTCTCAGAAATCCCACCCATCTGGGGAGCTCCTGTTTAAGAAGGCTTGCTTATTTATTTATTTATTTATTTATTTATTTATTTATTTATTTATTTATTTATTTTTGTATTTATACCCCGCCTATCCTCTCCCTCTCGGAGGACTCTAGGCGGCTTACATACATAGTAAATTACATTTCATTACAGTATACATTTTTTAAACCGCACGCTTAAGGGAAGGGGTAAGGGAACCGACTCTTCCGTGGCTACTGGACTACATGTACCACAATGCCTTGCGTCGGAGCCGGCTGCTGACGTCCTGGATGTTGCTGCCTCGGGTTCTGTCGCCGCCGCCGCCATTCATGAGATCTTTTTCCTTTTTTTTTTGGTGGCTGACCCCCGACAGGACACCAGCAAATTTACCCACTTAAGGTGGTACCCATTTATCTACTTGCTAAGCTTCCGAACTGTTGGGTTGACAGGAGCTGGGACTAGCAACGAGAGCTCACCTCGTTGCGCGGGGATTCGAACTGCCGACCTTCCGATCGGCAGTCTACAGCTCAGTGGTTTAACCCGCTGAAGTGGTTTAACCCGCTAAGGAGGCTTGTCCGACAACATAAACCACCCAGCGAGGCTAGAAGCACATATTATGCTTAAAGTAAGCAGAACTGAAAAATAAACCTCATCAGCTGCTGCATATGTGCAAAAACAAAACAAAACAAAACAAAACAAAACAAAACACACAAAGCTAGTTGTCCATTACATAGCACACTGTGGATAAAAGCCTTCAGTTCAGGAATAAGTTTGAATTGCACTGGAAAATACTATAAACAGTAGGACTACACAGCAATCATGATTAGAAGACAAAAAGGTAATTTGGAGCATGCAGGGCACTCATATAGCACCTGTTAACAACTCCTTAAACATGATGTATTTGCTTTAAGGAAGGGCCAGCAGGTGCTATTTGTGCAATCACACATGCTCCAAATCCTTTTTTTCCTTTGAAGCCAGATTGCTGCATGATCCTAATAAAGAAGTTGGATTTTTTCCTTTCAGGGAATTAAGCTATGTTGATTTAGTTACTATCTTAATATTAAAGACATCATAAAATCTAAAATAAAGCATAGAACTGAAGCCAAAGCACAATGAAATATAAAACAGAGGTATACAACCTGAGACCATAGTGCTTAGCTACCAAAAAGCCTTGGTTATGTCTTCCAGGGACCTCTAAAAGGTGTCCCAATATTTTTCATGGGATAAAAATAGCAAATGATTTAATATAAAGCAAAGATGATGGTGATGGTGATGGTGATGGTGATGGTGATGATGATGATGATGATCCAAAGTCAGTGTTATTTTTTAGTGACTGCACAGATTTTCTCCAGGGTGATCTGTCCCCAACTTGGTCCGTCAGGTCCAACTTGGTCCGTCAACATCACCACTTAAACTGAGTCCATCCACCCTGCTGTTGGTCATCCTTTCTCTTTCCTTTCACCTTTCCTAACCTTATAGACTTAACACTGGGGCATCTCACTTAATACCTCTATCTAGTTTGGTGAAGCCATTGATGAAAACACTTTTATGTATGATTATAATTTTCAAGCCAGCTATTTATATGTTTAATTATGTCATCCAGCCCACATTCAACTATCTTGCTAATCAGCATATCATAGGCCATTTTGTCAAATGTTTTGCTAAAATCAAGATATATTATGTCTATAACATTGCCACAATCGATTAAATAAGTTATATGATCAAAAATGAGGTAAGATTAGCGTAGCAAGATTTGTTCTTTACAAATGCATGCTTACTTCTGTTGATTACTGTATAGTTTCAAACTGCTTATAAATCAATCTCTTTATTATTTCCTTTGAGTAAGTGTAAGCTTTATTTACAGTCAACAATCAGTATATATTGAAAAGAAAAAAAACGATGGAGAATGTAAAAACAATAAAAGGAAAAAAGAAAGTTCCACAAGGAACTAATAAGGCTAATTAATCTTACCCATGATCTGGAAAAGATAAACATATATCATTATGTTAATATTTATTAATTATAGAGCACAAACCATTAGCCTCCTAATAGGTAATGACAATTGCACAAACCTTGCAACAACCAAAAAAGGATGAGTTTTCCCCACATCATATCAACCATGAACAACTTAGCAGCAATAGCTAAATTGACAGCCTTGATTAAAGAAAAGACACTGACTAAGTTTAATGCCGATTGGAAACCCCTTTTGGGCTTCTTGCATGAAACAGAAAAAAAAAATGAAATTATGATATATGGGTTTGATGATTAGAAAAAATAGTAGATGATAGAAAAAAATGAAAGTTATATTGTAACCATAGAGTAAGAGTTCAATTTAAATTTATACCTATAACTGTTGTAAAAGAAAATTGGAAGTAATTTCCTTATATATTTTTTTCTTTTCTTTTGCACTTTTGGCTTTGTTCTTTCTTTCTTTACCTTACTTTTTCTCTTTCCCTCATCTTAAATATTAGTTTCTTTTTTTAAAAAAAAGTTTTTATCTTTCTTACATAACATTTAATTAAGTTATTATTAAAAAAAAACCTTAGCAGCAAGTGGGTTACTAGATTACTAATAGTTACTAGTTACTAGTTGGGTTACTATTCCTTCCATAAGTCATTTAGCTCATCAATGAATAACATACGAGGTGCTCAGCTTTAGAATCTAGCAGTCAGAACAAATATATAAAGAAGAATCAAAGGCCTAAGGCATAGCTTTCCAAACTGTGTGTCGTGACACACTACTGTGTCACTGGCAGTGTCTCGGTGTGTCGCCAGATGACCCGGAAGCACTGATTGGGGGGAACTGGGAGAAGAGGCACCCGTGCCAATCAGTGCGCACCAAAGGAGGGCCGAGAGGAGGGCCGAGAAGTGTAGATGTCTGCTGCCGCTGCAGAGTCCCCGTTGGAGTCCCGCTGCCGGTAAGTGCCGGTGCCTCTCCGCCCCGTGATCGAGCCAGCCCCAGCCGCTCGGCCCTGCACCGCGGCTGTGCCACCCTGCCCTGCCCTGCCCTACCCTTCGCATGGGCTGGGGGCGGGGTTTGCAGGTGGGAGCCAATCGCGTGGGCTGGGGGGGCGGGGAGCCCTGTTATTACTGTGTGGAGAAATGATGCATGTCTAAAAGGTGTATCACCAACATGAAAAGTTTGGAAAGCTCTGGCCTAAGGGAAGAGAAGCCTTAAGAAGCTTATGAAACTGAGCTAGAGAGGATGTTTGTTGAATCTCTAAAGGAAGGAAATTCTAAACTAACAACTGGGAAAGCCTTCATTCTGGAAACTGAACGTGAGAGGTGTCCATCATCAGTACTTCAGAGAACCAGGCATCAAAAGCAAGACCCTTTCCAAGAAGTACTTTGAGTTCAAGTCATTTAGGGTCTTAAAAGACCACTCCCTGCCCCACCAAATAGAGGAAATTAATCAATAAAACTATACTCAAAATGGTATTTGATCAAATGCCAGAGTGAGCACAAAAATTAGACAGCAAAATTTGCAGATGGTACATTTCTTTTTACACGGTAAATTAAAAAGACTTCTCTCAGCAGCAACTAGAAGTGGAAGCAGACTCAAGCAGACATTCCAAGATGCATATCTCTGATAAATAGACTTTTTATGTAAAAGGTAATGAAGCTGTTATTAGAAGAGTTTCAGTTACTGCTATGTGTCAGCCCCTATTTATAGTGAAATTATGGTTGAAATTCTTGTGCCTTTTTCTGCATGATGCAACTAGCTTGAAGTTTGAGGAGATGGGAGGGACGGTTTCTACCTATGTCTTATTATTGTAATGGACTAATCTAGTTTCAGGTTATTTGTTTCATATCTTGACAGAACTTGCTCTCACACCTGGTCAATGATTTTAAGATGAATTACAAAGAAAAACAAAACTAATAAACTGCTATTCAAACATTTAAAATAGAGTATATCTTAATATTATTAACATTACCATAAAACAAGAGACACTATAACAATTACAATCATGGAGAAAAAAGATTTTAGTAGATGCAAAAGTTCCACTGATTTAAATGCCAGAACATATTTCTCATTAGCTGTGATGATTAGAAGCAACCAGAGAATGGTTTCTGTTGAGGATCATAATTGATGGGTACTGGGAATAAGTGGTCCTTCTGATATATGGTTCCAACTCTACATACATTTAATGTAAACCTGTTTGTCCAATGTTAATTACTTTCCCCTCCAGCTACTATTTACCACACCCAGGGGAAAAGACAGGTAGCTGTTTTTTAATCTAACTTTCTTTAGAAAGCTTTCACTTTTTCCCACAAATTTTAATGCCATTTAGCCAAGGGAACAACCTATCTTTTATTGGACAGCTTTGTATTTAAGCTCTCCTGTTGTTAAATCAACATATTCTTTATAAATCATTATGCCAGTAGCGGTATTTTTCAAACCCACCATGCACACCTCCTTACTGAAGATTTAATCAGGGCACATTTTATGTAATATGTATTTCAAGCACCTTAAATGTTTTCATAATCAAACCTTCAAATGTCAAAGGAGATGCCAACATTTTTATATTTGTAAAGAAATGTTTGGTTAATTTTATTCCCTACATGCTAACAATTTTAACAATCATATCTTACTCAATTTAATGGGGTTTTAATCTAACACACAATTAATCTTCTGGGGAAAATGTAAGGAATTATCATTAACTTTCTGTATCTAGTACACTCACTTCTAATCTCCACAGCTCCAATAAACCCTTATTTGCTTAATTTTTGAACACTCCAGGCAGAAATCTTGCATCAATACAGAGGTTTCTATTAAAGGATTAATGAGAAGAGTTTCCATGCTTGGGCCAGATCCTATAACACTTGTTGAGGATAATTGTCACTGGAACTTTATAGAATGCTTGTGTGATCAGGCCCATATTTTATGATATACAAACAAAATATAGTTGACATTTAGCTGTGCAATATATTGGCCTATTAGAATGAACAAGACATATCCAAAGTATTTAATTTTTCTCCCTAATGTGTGTTTTAAAAGCAAAAGAATGACTAAGCAACAGATGCTAGTTCCAAGACTGAAAGGGCACAGAGAAACTCATGCACAGCTGTGTATGCATTATCACCCAATGGATATTAATATCAATCTCTACCACACCAGCGAATCAAATGTTGATACATAATTCTTCAAACTCCCTACTTGTTCAATTGCCTGACCAATATTGCTACCACTTCCATCCTCTTACTCTTCTCTCAGTCAAAGAAACCAAATGCTCTGCAGCTTAGTGTCTGAAACTACTAGTAGATATACCACTGTCTATGGACTCAGGTACTCACTGCTGGAATGCATATTCCAGGCTGAGAAGGCACGGAACTGGAAACATTACTGGCCAGGCAACGCAGTAAGCAGGAAAAGTTAAATGTTTACTTATCAACATTCAATTCACTGGCACGCTAGAAACCAGTAGATTATAACAAGAAACCCAACTGTGTATTGGCCATGTGGTGAGGCTCATTTTTATGTCAGACTTCAATTTAATACCATCTGAACTAAGGGTTCAGAATAATTACAGGCTTGATTGTTTAAACAATATTGTATTCTAATGCCCTCCAGAGGCAACAGAAGGAGAATTCTTCTTTGGACATGAAAACAATTAAAGATTAAGCCAAGAGGCAACAAAAACATGACTGAGTTCTATGCCTCTTTTTAAAAGGATTGCTGTCTGCATCTATCAGCATAAAACAAGGGGCAGAGAAGTTGATTTGAATCAGTATGAGATCTAAAAAAGACATCGCAGTGAAGGTACGCTGAACTGTGAATATACAGAGAATGTTTTCATACCCAGTTTGGCTATTTCTATATTGTTATTACACTTTTAATGTATACTCTTGCCTTGCAATGTACTTGTTTTATTATAGATCTTTCTCATTTATAGACTCCATAGAGGCAAAGATTACTGCTGGCAGTAGTGATAACACAGCATGTAACCTGGCAGAGATGCTTTGCTGAGCTGGCTCAGAGGTGCAATTACTTATCAGTTCAATATCTGGAAGGAAGATTCTGTGGATTTTTAAGAAACTCATCACAAGAAAAGAGAAAGTGCAATGAACTGGTTGCTGTAGGAGAGCATCATGAATTAAAAAGACTGTTCAAGAGATAATGCTTGTCCACAGAAATATTTATTCCATAGTTGTGTAAGAGGATGACCAGGTCATTCAATCCATACTGACCAACACTGAAAACTCTGAGGACTGGTGTATAGATTTTGTACCAAAAAGATGCACGGTTTGTACCTCAAAGCTCAATTTCTGTTCTCAAGTGAGCCCTCACGTGGTGACAGATAGCATTAATCACATCTCCAGGAAGGCTTGAAATAAATAATCTTCCACTTGCGATAAATGCCAGCTATCAGTACATGGGTATGCTTTAACAAGAGGCATTAATCATTTGAATTTGACTGCAGTCGTCATCAGCATCATCTTGAAATGACCACACATTTATTATGTAATGTGCAAAATGATGTTAAGAAATTTCATCAAGAACATATCATAAGTTCTGGGAACTTAATGGAATTTTGTAAAATTCTTAAGCAAAACTATAAACTGTTTTTATTATAATGTGACTCATTATAAATATTTTGAATTTTATTGTTAGTGCAAAAGGTGTTGACAGATGTTGCCAAATTTGAAGTCCAAGCCAAGACTTTAAGTTTCAACCTGTCTTAGCTTGGTTCATACATTGCAATCATCCCCTTTGCTCATTCAAAAGAGAAAACTAGAATGACAATGTGCTCCAAGCTTACATTCTAGATTGGATCAAAATCAGAAAATATCTGTTCTTGCATTGAAAATTTCTCACACATTACCTTGTATTTAGCTAGTCACCTGGTTGCTATAGGACTCCATGCAGGCAACTGAGGAGTTGATACTAGAAAAAGAAAAAGGAAAGCTCTTTTCTCTTCAACCAGCACTGAACACAGGTGAAGCCTAATATCTGCAGGCAAATGTAATGCAATTTACTGCCTGGTAAGTGTCTGCAGGATTAGCCAATATAACTATAATTTTCCTCCTCAGATGCCAGACATGGAAGATAGATAAAATATTCTTGTATCAAATATTATCTCTCTCTATAGTACATGTTGTTTTATATTATACTGTTACAGGGGCGCAGTGGCTCAGTGGTTAAGGTGCCAGGCTTGTCAATCGGAAGGTCGGTGGTTCAAGACCCGAGCGTCACGTGACAGAGTGAGCTCCTGCACTTGCCCCAGCTCTTGCCAACCTAGCAATTCGAAAGCATGCAAATGAAAGTAGATAAATAGGTACCACTTCGGTGGGATGGTAACAGCGTTCCGTGCGCGTCATGCCGGCCACATGACCACGGAAGTGTCTTCAGACAGCGCTGGCTCTTCGGCTAAGAAACAGAGATGAGCACCCCCCCCCTAGAGTCGGACACGACTGTGCAGGGGAAAACATTTACCTTTACTTTAATTACTTTTCTATTAGAGGTACTAATTTTTATTTCTAGCCCAAGGAATGCATTCATTTTTGTGTGGCCAATTAGAACCACACTTCAAAAACTCATACATGAGGCCAGAACAAAAAGTAAATTTAATCTAATACATAATAGAGCAAAGGAGATCGTTACTCCAGCAAAGGAGATCGTTACCTTGTCGTGGTGCTGGAGCTTGAGCACCTCAATGAAACCATGAGCTAAACCGTGAAGGGACACCCAAGACGGGAAGGTCGTGGCAGAGAGGTCAGACTAAATACGATCCCTGGGGAAGGTAATGGCAACCCACCCCAGTATTCTTGCCGTGAAAACTAAATGGATCAGTACAACCAGAGATATGTCGGTATACCATCGGAAGATGGGACTCCCAGGTCGGAAGATGGTCAAAATGCTACTGGGGAGGAACAGAGGATACGTTCAACTAGCCCCAGATGTGATGACGCAGCTAGCTCAAAGCCGAAAGGACGGCTAGCGGCCGACGGTGCTGGTGGTGAACGACGAATCTGATGTTCTAAAGATCAACACACCATAGGAACCTGGAATGTAAGATCTATGAACCAGGGCAAATTGGATGTGGTTATTGGTGAGATGTCAAGATTAAATATAGACATTTTGGGTGTCAGTGAACTGAAATGGACTGGAATGGGCCACTTCACATCAGATGACCACCAGATCTACTACTGTGGACAAGAGGACCACAGAAGAAATGCAGTAGCCTTCATAATTAATAATAAAGTGGCTAAAGCAGTGCTTGGATACAATCCAAAAAACGATAGAATGATCTCAATTCGAATTCAGGGGAAGCCATTTAACATCACAGTGATCCAAATATACGCCCCAACCACAGATGCTGAAGAAGCAGAAGTAGATCAGTTCTGAGGATCTGCAGCACCTACTGGATAATACACCAAAAAGAGATGTTATTTTCATTACACGAGACTGGAATGCTAAGGTGGGTAGTCAGATGACACCTGGAATTACAGGCAAGCATGGTATGGGAGAACAAAATGAAGCAGGACATAGGCTGATAGAATTTTGCCAAGACAACTCACTGTGCATAACAAACACTCTCTTCCAACAACCTAAAAGACGACTTTATACATGGACTTCACCAGATGGTCAACACCGAAATCAGATTGACTACATCCTTTGCAGCCAAAGGTGGCGGACCTCTATACAGTCGGTAAAAACAAGACCTGGAGCTGACTGTAGTTCAGATCACGAACTTCTTATTGCAAAATTTAGAATCAGACTAAAGAGAATAGGGAAGACCCACAGATCAGTTAGATATGAGCTCACTAATATTCCTAAGGAATATGCAGTGGAGGTGAAGAATAGATTTAAGGGACTAGATTTAGTAGATAGGGTCCCGGAAGAACTATGGACAGAAGTTCGCAACATTGTTCAGGAGGCGGCAACAAAAAACGTCCCAAAGAAAAAGAAAACCAAGAAGGCAAGATGGCTGTCTGCTGAGACGCTGGAAGTAGCCCAAGAAAGAAGGAAAGCAAAAGGCAACAGTGATAGGGGGAGATATGCCCAATTCAATGCAAAATTCCAGAGGTTAGCCAGAAGAGATAAGGAATTATTTTTAAACAAGCAATGTGCAGAAGTGGAAGAAGACAATAGAATAGGAAGGACAAGAGACCTCTTCCAGAAAATTAGAAACATCGGAGGTAAATTCCAGGCAAAAATGGGTATGATCAAAAACAAAGATGGTAAGGACCTAACAGAAGCAGAAGAGATCAAGAAAAGGTGGCAAGAATATACGGAAGATCTGTATAGGAAAAATAATAATATTGGAGATAGCTTTGACGGTGTGGTCAGTGAGTTAGAGCCAGACATCCTGAAGAGTGAGGTTGAATGGGCCTTAAGAAGCATTGCTAATAACAAGGCAGCAGGAGACGACGGTATCCCAGCTGAACTGTTGAAAATCTTGCAAGATGATGCTGTCAAGGTGATGCATGCCATATGCCAGCAAATTTGGAAAACACAAGAATGGCCATCAGATTGGAAAAAATCAACTTATATCCCCATACCAAAAAAGGGAAACAGTAAAGAATGTTCAAACTATCGAACAGTGGCACTTATTTCACATGCCAGTAAGGTAATGCTCAAGATCTTGCAAGGTAGACTCCAGCAATTCATGGAGCGAGAATTGCCAGATGTACAAGCTGGGTTTAGAAAAGGCAGAGGAACTAGAGACCAAATTGCCAATATCCGCTGGATAATGGAGAAAGCCAGGGAGTTTCAGAAAAACATCTATTTTTGTTTTATTGACTATTCTAAAGCCTTTGACTGTGTGGATCATAACAAATTGTGGCAAGTTCTTGGTGGTATGGGGATACCAAGTCATCTTGTCTGCCTCCTGAGGAATCTGTATAATGACCAAGTAGCAACGGTAAGAACAGAGCACGGAACAACGGACTGGTTTAAGATTGGGAAAGGAGTACGGCAGGGCTGTATACTCTCACCCTACCTATTCAACCTGTACGCAGAACACATCATGCGACGTGCTGGGCTTGAGGAATCCAAGGCTGGAGTTAAAATCGCTGGAAGAAACATTAACAATCTTAGATATGCAGATGATACCACTTTGATGGCTGAAAGCGAGGAGGAGTTGAGGAGCCTTATGACGAAGGTGAAAGAAGAAAGTGCAAAAGCTGGGTTGCAGTTAAACCTCAAAAAAACCAAGATTATGGCAACCAGCTTGATTGATCACTGGCAAATAGAGGGAGAAAAAGTGGAGGCAGTGACAGACTTTGTATTTCTAGGCGCAAAGATTACTGCAGATGCTGACTGCAGCCAGGAAATCAGAAGACGTCTACTTCTTGGGAGGAGAGCAATGGCAAATCTTGATAAAATAGTTAAGAGCAGAGACATCACACTGACAACAAAGGTCCGCATAGTTAAAGCAATGGTATTCCCTGTAGTAACCTATGGCTGCGAGAGCTGGACCATAAGGAAGGCTGAGCGAAGGAAGATAGATGCTTTTGAACTGTGGTGTTGGAGGAGAATTCTGAGAGTGCCTTGGACTGCAAGAAGATCAAACCAGTCCATACTCCAGGAAATCAAGCCAGACTGCTCACTTGAGGGAATGATATTAAAGGCAAAACTGAAGTACTTTGGCCACATAATGAGAAGACAGGATACCCTGGAGAAGAAGCTGATGCTAGGGAAAGTGGAAGGCAAAAGGAAGAGGGGCCGACCAAGGGCAAGATGGATGGATGATATTCTGGAGGTGACAGACTCGACAGTGGGGGAGCTGGGGATGGTGACGGCCGACAGGAAGCTCTGGCGTGGGCTGGTCCATGAAGTCACGAAGAGTCGGAAGCGACTGAACGAATAAACAACAAACATAATAGAGCCCTACATGGAAAGGGAGATGCCAGATGTTTAGGCTGGCATTGGAAAAAGCAAAGGAACAAGAGACATTATTGCTTATGTGCACTAGATAATTGAGAAATCCAAAGAACACCCCAAAAAGTCAATATGTGCTTCACTGATTATAGAAAAACCTTTGATTGTGTTGTCAGTAGGGGGAATGTGCTTAGGAAAATGGAAATACCAGACTGTCTTAAACCTACAGTATATGTATGTACTCCAGCAAAGGAGATTGTTACTTTGTCATGGTGCTGGAGCTTGAGCACCTCAATGACACCATGAGCTAAACTGTGAAGGGACACCCAAGACGGGAAGGTCGTGGCAGAGAGGTCAGACTAAATACGATCCCTGGGGAAGGTAACGGCAACCCACCCCAGTATTCTTGCTGTGAAAACTAAATGGATCAGTACAACCAGAGATATGTCGGTATACCATTGGAAGATGGGACTCCCAGGTCGGAAGATGGTCAAAATGCTACTGGGGAGGAACAGAGGATAAGTTCAACTAGCCCCAGATGTGATGACTCAGCTAGCTCAAAGCCAAAAGGATGGCTAGCGGCCGATGGTGCTGGTGGTGAACAACGAATCCGATGTTCTAAAGATCAACACACCATAGGAACCTGGAATGTAAGTGTCATGCTCCTTTGATCCAACGTTTTCAAAACATCAGATCAACTCGCATGCATGAATGTATTAACCCGGGTTGAGAGATGTGAGTTGCATTCCAGAGCTGTGAAACCACCTTGTTTGGGTTATCAGGAGCCAAGGACACTGGAGTGGCTAGAAACATCGGCTATGCTGTGGAAGGCTGAGGAAGAACTGCCTGGCACAAAAAGGGGGGTTGCATGCTTTCCAGGGCGGATTTCAGAACTTTGGGAGGGAGGGAATTTTAAACTGTTCAAACATATAACCTGGGAGAAAACCACGGGTTTTTTCATTCGCAACTTTCTCTGTACTGTAGTAACCTAGCATTAAAAAGATTTTCCAAGTAAAAGCTTGTGAATCAAATTTAATTGCAACTTAGGTTCTAACTTTAACAAGGATGGCCGCATCTGTAGCTTGAATCATGTCAACTGGATTTCTATTTTCTCAGTGGAAACGTTTCGCTCCTTATCCAGTTGACATGATTCAAGCTACAGACAATTCCACCTGGATGACTGAGAACCTTCATAGACATAAGGATGGCCGCAGCAACTCCACAAGAATTGGGATCATCTATTTCATCACGGAGATCAACACCAGAGCCACAACCAGAGACTGAGCCCCCTTGTCCCGTCCCGGAAAGCAAGAGAAGCAGTCAGCCGGCCCTAACATGGGAAGAACCCCCAGCAGGATGCATAAGTCTTTCTCCAGGTGGGGTGGGGGGGGACAGAGGGAGTTGCAAGTTAAGTTTAATGGGGAGCCCCAGCAATTGTCATACTTTCTGACAAATGTGGTGGCGTACATGGAAGAGTATGGGGACACGTTCCCCTCAGAGACTTCTAAAGTCAATTTAGTCGGGTCCAATTACATTATGCCTCAACCCCAGAACTGCATAACGTGCGGACCTGTTGGTGAGTAATGACTGTTCTACTTTGCTAGTGGGGGTGCAGTTAAAGAACTTGAAAACAAAATGTAAAGCCGAACTGAAGGCTATGTTTGATACTGGATGCACCAGATGTCTAATCCATCCAGCTATAGTAACGGGACTGGATTTAAAAGTTATAAAATTGAAACAGCCAATTGTGTTTACCTAACTAGATAGTTCAGAGGCACATGGAGGTCCAGTAGAATACTGCACAGAAACTGTAGCCATGAAAATAGGGAGCCACAAAGAGACTTTGCAATTTATAGTGGCTCCCATAACAAATTATTCAATCATTTTGGGACTGCCCTGGCTAAAGAGTAGAAAACCCCAAATCGAATGGGAGACTGGCAGTCTCAACTTTTCAGATGGGCTTTATCAACAAGAGGCTTCCTCGGAATTAAAACCCACAGCTGAGCTAGCTGGGGTAATGATGACTGCGAGTGCTTCCTCAGCTGTCACTGCACACTCCCCAGACCTTCCAGAAACTTATGAAGGCTTTGCCGATGTATTTGATGAGAAAGAGTCAGATCAATTACCACCTAATAGGAAAACAGACTGTGCCATAGAAATTGACCCAAATGCCAAACTTCCAAAGCCAAAAATGTATGCCATGTCCGATAAGGAAAAGGAAGTATTATGAGAGTTTATTGATAAAAATTTGGCCAGAGGGTTCATTGAGCCTGCCAGCTCTTCAATGGCAGCGCCAGTCTTGTTCCGTGCAAAAAAGGATGGGTGATTGCGGCTCTGCACGGATTATAGAGGATTAAACGCCATTTCCACTGCAAATAAATATCCTCTCCCTCTGATGAAAGATATGTTGTCGCACTTGTTGAAAGGCACCATTTTCACCAAATTGGATTTGAGAGAAGCCTATTTCCGAATTCGAATTAAACCAGGAGATGAGTGGAAAACGGCTTTCAATTGCCCTTTGGGGTCGTTCTAATATAAAGTTTTATCATTCAGATTGGCTGGGGCCCCTGGAGTGTTCATGCAATATATAAATGAGGTCCTCCATGAACACCTATATCAAGGAGTTTTAGTGTATCTTGATGACATATTGATTTACTCTGAAACAGAAGAACGTGGAACTAGTTAAAAAAGTCCTCACTAAACTTCGAGCCACCCAGCTGTATGCTAAACTCTCCAAATGTGAGTTCCACAAAACAGAATTAGACTATTTAGGATATTGCATTTCTAACAAGGGCATTGGGATGGATCCAGCGAAAATACAAGACCTAGTGGCTTGGGAACCCCCACGCACCAGGAGGCAATTACAATCTTTTTTGGGGTTCACCAATTTCTACTGCCAATTTATAGAAAATTTTGCCCAGATTCCCCTACCATTGACTTATTTGTTAAAAACGAAAGGACAGGGTGAAACGCGCAAAGCGAAAAATCCTGGAGCTCGGCTAATTTGGACTGAATGCCAAGCAACTGCATTGGGCTCAATTCTTCAGCCGTGTTAACGTTTCCCTCAACTATTTCTCGGGAAAAAAGAATTCTTTAGCTGATGCCTTGTCCCGCATGCCTTAACATAACAGTCAACAGCAAAAAGTAGTAAATACTTCGTTTTCCACTCAACAATTAGGACTTGCAGTTCTCACCTGCAGTCAAACAAAAGGAACTCCTTCCAGCCCGGTGGCAGAGAAAATGAAAGTACAGACAGAGTTGCAACACAAACTGCAAACTGCACTAAAACATGATGTTTGGTTAAATACCAATAAAACTTCTCTTACTCATCAGAATGGGTATTGGTATTTCAATGATAGATTGTACATTCCTAAACAAATGCGAAAGGACATTCTCCAAAACTCCCATGACCATAAAACAGCAGGCCATTTTGGATTCGTGAAAATGTTACACTTAGTACACAGACAATTTTGGTGGCCGCAATTACACAAGGATGTTAAAGACTATGTCTCTGAATGCCAAATTTGTGCTCGAGCTAAACAAAAAGGGGGAAAGCCCCAAGGACTGCTCCAGCCTGTCGCTAACCCATCTAGCCCGTGGAAACACTTGACTATGGATTTTATTGTGGACTTACCTGAAAGCAAGGGAAAAACAGTAATTTGGACAGTTATAGACTTATTCTCTAAACAAGCCCATTTTGTTCCTTGTACAAAAATACCTACCATTCCTCAACTTGCTAAATTATTTATTCAACATGTGTATTGGCCACATGGATGCCCTAAACGTGTAATCTCAGATCGTGGAATACAATTTACTTCTAAATTTTGGAAATCTTTCCTTAATTTAATTGGCACCAAACAATCGTTGAGCTCATTGAACCACCCTGAGACAGACGGAGTGGCTGAACGGGTCCAGTCTACTCTAGAACAATTTTTACGATGCTACATCAATTACCAACAAGATAATTGGGTTCACCTGCTCCCTTTGCTGAGGCTGCCTATAATAATGCTGTGCATAGCAGCACTGGATTCACTCCGTTTAAAGCTGTAAACAGCCAGGATTATGTTCCTATCCCTGAACTTCCCCTCTCGCCTCCCACGGCATGTTCAGAGAAGGAATGGTGTAAACAAGTGGCATCTACCTGGCCGCTCATTCAAAAGGCTCTTGCCGATGCACAGGCAACCTATAAACATTTTGCTGATCGTAATTGGCGACCTGAATGGACCTTCAAAGTGAGCGAAAAAGTTTACCTTTCCAACCAATAAATAAAGCCAGACTGCTCACTTGAGGGAATGATATTAAAGGCAAAACTGAAGTACTTTGGCCACATAATGAGAAGACAGGATACCCTGGAGAAGATGCTGATGCTAGGGAAAGTGGAAGGAAAAAGGAAGAGGGGCCGACCAAGGGCAAGATGGATGGATGATATTCTGGAGGTGACGGATTCGACCTTGGGGGAGCTGGGGGTGGCGACGGCTGACAGGAAGCTCTGGTGTGGGCTGGTCCAAGAGTCGGAAGAGACTGAACGAATAAACAACAAAATATGTATGTAAGTAAGGAATCCACAATCCAGGCAGAACATGATGAAACGGACAGGCTCTGGGTCAGGAAAGGAGTGAGGTAAGGCTGTATTCTCTTCCCTTATTATTCAATCTATATGCTGAATTTATATTCAGCATATAGGAAGGAATATGCTGATTTGGAAGAAGATGAGCAAGGTTTTAAAACTGAACTAAGAAACATCAATAACCTGTGCTATGCTGATTACATTCCTCTGATAACTGAGAATGCAAGCAATCTACAAGGTCTAGTAATGAAAATCAAGGAGTACAGTGAAAAAAATGGGAGTAAAATTAAATATAAAGAAGACCAAACTAATGACTACAAAAATGACCAGGCTCAAATGATCATACTTTGAACTCATTATGAGAAGACCTACATAGCTCTCTTAAGAAGTCTATAAGGTTAGGAAAGGTGGAAGGAAAGAAAAAGAATGATCAACAGCAGGGTGGATGGACTCAGTTTAAGTGGTGATGTTGGAAGGCCTGAAGGACCAAGTTGGGGACAGATCATCCTGGAGAAAATCTGTGCAGCCACTAAAAAATAACACTGACTCATTGGATCATCATCATCATCATCATCATCAATCATCATCATCATCATCATCATCATCATCATCGCTTTATAACTAAATCAACATAGCTTAATTCCCTGAAAGGAAAAAATCCAACTTCTTTATTAGGATCATGCAGCAATCTGGCTTCAAAGGAAAAAAAGGATTTGGAGCATGTGTGATTGCACAAATAGCACCTGCTGGCCCTTCCTTAAAGCAAATACATCATGTTTAAGGAGTTGTTAACAGGTGCTATATGAGTGCCCTGCATGCTCCAAATTACCTTTTTGTCTTCTAATCATGATTGCTGTGTAGTCCTAATAAAGAAGTTGGTTGGTTGCTGTTTATAGTATATTCCAGTGCAATTCAAACTTATTCCTGAACTGAAGCCTTTTATGACTAAAACTGCATGTAGCATTTCTTTGTTGCCACTGAATATTCATATCAGCCTTTTTCCAGATGTAGCATCGTATTCCCAAATCAAATCTTACATTGCTATTTTTAACCAAAAATACTAATCACTCAATATCTGATTATTTTTAAGTGTTTGCTGGTATTTGAATACCATTTAAGTATCTGTGGCATATTATCTATGAAGCTGAGACAGTTTTCATTACGTGTACAGCTGATGTCTGTTGCAACACCATTTTACAATCGAAGCGTTTCTTTTTTAAATTTTCTAGTCCTATTTTACAAACATGGTAGAGTAATTTAAAAAATAGAGAATTTCATATAAAATATAGTTTAATTATATTTGAGCAAGTTATTTTTACCATTTATCACACACACAAATAGTGCCTAAATGTCAATATTACAGGGACTCAAGAACATTAAGTAACTCTCATAAAAGAATTTCAAGAGAAGGCTGTGGCTCAAAATGGCCTGAACAGGGACCTGGCCTGTTCTAATACAAGTAATGGGGGTGTGTGCCTTTGAGTCAGTCTTGTCTCCTGGTGACTGCCTGGATTGGTCCCTGCAGCTATCTTGGCAAGATTTTCGGAAGTAGTTTGCCACTGCCTTCTTTCTAGGGCTGAGAGAGAGTGACTGGCCCAAGGTCATCCAGCTGGCTTTGTGCCTGAGGCGGGACTAGAACTCCTGGTTTCTATTTTGCTGCCTTAACCACTACACCAGACTGGCTCTCCACTACAAGTAATACTATGCATAATTAACTTCTGAACGTTCAGAAAACATGCATGTGGCTAAATTTCATTCTGGGAGTTGTAAACAAGGACTCCCGATGTTTGTAGTACATGGCTCTACTACATGATTTTGTTTTCTTAATATATGCAATGGAAATGTGAGAAGTACAATCATCAGTATTAAAAAGTACAAAATACGAGAGTACTGTGAACAAGTGTTCCATAGAATTTCTAATATATTTTATATTCTTAATGTCTTGCTTTAGGTATACAGTACATTCAGCTGAGCTAAGGTGGCTGAAACTGTTTGGGGTGTGGCATATGAATACTGTTTCATAGTGTTTTCTTTTTCAGCCAGTTATGACCCTGGGTAAGAGGGACATTAACTGTGTCATTTGCCCAATGACATCATGATGTACACAATGCCATTTTGTCATCATAGCAGCTTCTACCATGCCTATGCCTGCAGAGGCTTTGGACAACATCATTCACTTCACACATCAAGCAATTATGGATACTTCTGACAATGAACTTAATGTACTCTTGTAATATTGTATCTCAGAAAAACTAAGAATGTTGCAGACTGTCACACTCAAAAAGGCTTGAAGAAACTTTTAGACTTAGCCAGAAATAGAATTGGAAAATAAGTACAAGTTAATAAGCACTTTCATTTTTTAAAAGCAAAACGTTTTAAGAAATGTGTTTAATATACAAAGTTTTTTTGTTTGTATACTAATAAGTAGCTCTCCAAAAATTGGTATACCAACTTATTTAAACAATTTTCCTCCATTCAAATATTTTGTGCAAAATGTTTCTATAGGAACTACGTAGAAATAATGCAAAAGACTTAAAAGCATAGTTGATGAAATTATTATTAAAAATATAAATAAAGAAGAAAAAAAAACAACTTCTATTTGACCTTGAATGTGTAGTTTCTTCTAGAAGAATTTTTAAAAGCTAAAGGGTGGTTGTTTCATTATACTGTTGCTGATTCTGTGGTTAGTTATTAATTTTATTTTTTTATGTTTCACAATCTGCTCTTTGAGATATGCCATATGCTCAAAGCAATTCAAGGATGACAGCTGTCAGAATTAGTCCAATAAAAATTGCCTAAATGAGAAAGATTTACTACATCCTGATATTTCCATATAAAGCCCCTCCTCCAGTGACAAAATCTACATCCCTGACTTTCTGCTTCCACTTCACATCAAAGAGTCTAGAAGGGAAGCTAAAAGTAAGATGGATGGATAGATGGATGGATGGATGGATGGATGGATGGATGGATGGATAATTGGGCTTCCTGTATAGTAGCAATAGTAAGAAAAGTATTGTTCTCCCTGTGTCTTTCTCTCTGCATTAAATAATAAGATTCGTAATCAATGCACACATTTATAGTTCCTGTTCTTCATTCATAAAAAGTATGCATTCTTAATAAGAGAATATCTGCTTTCCATATAACTAATATAAATTATATTGGAAGAATCCTACATACTGAAGCAATAAATTCACTAAAAAGGATGAAAGGTGGTAGAAATTCTGAAGCAAGTTCCAATCAAAGCACATTTTCTAAATGCTACAATCATTTTTTCTTCATGTTTTTTCAGTCTATTTAAGAATGCAGTTTCATCCATTTCAATTCATCCAATGACAAATCTTTGTCCTCCTATAGAATTGCACCAAATAGAATGTGATAAAGGGAACTTTCTTACAATTATGATGTCGGCGCAGGCTTGTCAGCACAGAGGGTATGGAAATGAGGTTGGGGACAGGGAAGGGAATTCTAATAGACACCATGATATACACAATGAACACAGAACTATCCTGTGAGAGAAAGACATGTCAGACTCATCAGATCTTCTATAGCTAGGTAAAGGCAGCAACGAAAGCGCTAACCTTGTAAAGATGCAGCTGCTGCTCCTCTGACATCATCAGGTCATGGCTGTCGATCACTATGGATTCCATGTCAATCAGCCAATCCCAGAGCTCCTGGTATTCTGAATCAAAGTCCAAAAGGCTGGAGACAAAGAAAAAAATTGTGATGCATAATAGATTAGAGCTGTTCAAATCTTGTATTAGAATCAAGCTTTCTAGAAAATACACGCTACGCCTCACTCTTTTGCGGAGAGATTCTTTACTTCAACAGGAGGGATGAAAATGCAACACAAGTATAAGCCGTGACCTACGTCTCAGCAAATTATGCTAGATTCTGTCAACAAAAGCAGACATATTTCATTTGCTTCAGAAAATGTAAGAAATGGGAATTATATATACAGTGTCTTCACGGTTTTTAAAGTGCCGACATATTCAGCAAACTTCTCTGTGTGATAATAATGATGAACAGTTATTTGCACAAGAACTATTTTCAGAGAAAAATGACTCAATCCATTTAGCCATCTTTTTGCTGTCCATCTGCCTTCCTCTGCAAGTATATTTCCATGCATGAATAGCTAGCATTTCAACACAACACTTTAAGATAGGCTTGAGTGAAGATGGTAAGCCAGTGAGAACCAAGGCCAGATACAGTATTAGACAGGTGTTCCCTACAGACATGTTAGAAACAAAGGTAAGGACAGGAAGTCAAAACAATGAATCCTTGAATAGCCAGCAATCATTAAAATTCAAAGAAGGATCACAACGGTTTCCAACAAAATAAATCATTAGAATAAGGAGCTTAAAAGGATTAACATTATTCTCTATTGAAAGCCTAGTGAATAAGTAAAACATCGCAATACAAAAAAGGGGGGGAAAGGAAAGGAAAGGAAAGGAAAGGAAAGGAAAGGAAAGGAAAGGAAAGGAAAGGAAAGGAAAGGAAAGGAAAGGAAAGGAAAGGAAAAGATCAGCACATGGAATATGTGAATTTATAAGGGCCATATGATAGCATGTGATAATGTATAATATGCCTGTGTAACACTTTGGATTTCTTTCCAAAACAGTTCTTTGTAGTGCACTGGGCATGCATATAGTCCTTGTCTGCAACTCTTTAAAGGAGCTACATCTTCTTCTGGAATCACATGAGAGCTGTGGAGGCCAGCTGCAGGATCCTGAGAAAAGATGCAGCTGCTTTAAAAAGTTTCAGGTAAGTAGTATATTCATGCTCCAGCATACTCCAAAGCATCTTTTGGGGAAAAGTCCAAAGTACTGTACAACTTTACTGTGTATACCAGCCTTTCTGAACTTTTTGACCCTGGAGGAACCCTTGAAATATTTTTCATGCCTCGGGGAACCCCTGCACTTTCAAGCTCAAATATAGGCCAGAAGTTATATATTCATTTCATGTGTAGACCTGTATACTGTATATGCATTAACAGTGTTCTTAAACTAAAAATAAAGAATGAAACGTACCTCTTTAATGTGAAGTTGCCTGAATTTGAAATATTTTTTTAAATAAATTGTGATCTCCCAGGTGACCTCTCATGGAACCCTAGGATTCCACAGAAACCTGGTTGAGAAACCCTGGTGTATACTGTGTGATGTACTGTATCAAAACTCATTCACTTGATATATTTGAATTTCATCTGTAATGTCTACTATGTTGTTTGTATGACACAAGAAAAGCAATCCAACCTGCAAATGGTGCAGCATGAAGATCCTGAACATAAATATTTGACATGTAAAATCGGCAGCCACATAACACTGCATTTTGAGTACACTTTAGGATTAGGTTTTCAATAACAGCATACTTATTGTCTCTCTTCCCCTACATGGATACATAAACATGAAACTTTATTTTTGGAACGTCCGGATAATTTAAGTGCAACCCTACAGATGTATTCCTCTTACATGGGAATGTAAGAAAATCCTTGCTACATCAGACTATAATTCTCTCTGCTCCCATAATGGCCTGAAGAACACCCACAAGCAGGATATGACAGCAAACGCAACCCTTACAACTCCTTTCACCTCCACAATGCCTGACACTGTCAAACTTCATACCTGCCATGGCAATAAATTTTGACTGTCCAGACAGTTTCACCCCATTCGCCCCATACTCAAGAGCAGAAGCTCACAGACACAATATGGGTAGGTTAGTTATTCTGTTGTAAACAGGATACACACACACACACACACACACATTCTATTATATATGATATATGATATTTCTTGTTTACAACAAAATAATTAATCTACCCATGTTGTGTATATGAGATTTCTTGTTTACAACAAAATAATTAATCTACCCATGTTGTGACTGTAAGCTTCTACTCTTGAGTATGGAGTGAAAGTGTCTGGACAGTCAAGATTTATTGCCATGGCAGGTGTGAAGTCTGACAGTGTACACACACATATGCAGGATTTGCAAACTGAAGAACACAGAAAGCAAGATAGATGCAAATACAGATACAGATATATAGCACCCAGAGTTTCTTTGTTTTTTGTTTGTTTGTTCAAAAGACTTGTATGTACATCTTATGTACCGTTAGCTTGGGTGGCTCATGGAGCCACAACAGAAACTCCCAGCACCCCAAAGGCAACACACTCCCACATGTCCACATTCAGCTGTACTGGGCTCCAGCCTCACTGTACCCCAGTGCTTGCAGGAAGGGTCAGCTCTTCAAGGCCTTCTGGAAGGCAAGGAGGGTGGAAGTTGTCTTATGCTGGGTGTAATGTAAATAAATTGTGTGTATGTGTGTGTTGACCCCTGCTTTTCATGGCAAGAGTTTCAGAAGTGGTTTGCCATTGCCTTTTTCTTAGGGCTGAGAGAAAGTGACGGGCCCAAAGTCACCCAGCTGGCTTCATGCCTAAGGGTGGACTAGAGCTCATGGTCTCCCAATTTCTAGCCCACTGCCTTTAACCAATACATTAAACTGGCTCTCAAATAAATAATAGATATATAGATGTAGATAAAATCTGCTTCAGAGTTTAAATTCTAGGACTTCTCCATCTTTTTCAAGTTACTGTCACAAAAAATTGGCTATTCCCCCCCTCCCCCGATACTGAAACTAATACCGCTGGAGGTATCTGTGGTTATGGTGGTGTACTTCTTAATGCAGAAATGACATATTAAAATCTGTGCCTTAGAGAATGTTGCATGTAAAATTGCACCTATTAAGGGAAAAGTGCACAAAGTACCTACATTAGAGAAAGAGCCATGTCAAATTAAATGCAGATATTATGTTTTAAAAAATATTAACAGGTTTATGAGGTTATAGAGAGGATTGTATATATGTGATATGGACTGAATGTAAACTGATTTCACCCTCATATCTCAAACTTTTACCTGATTTCAGTGTTGTGGGAAAGTGCCCATCATCTCTTTATATTTGTTGAAATTAACCTTGGTTCATGACAAATATCTGACATGCTCAGTTTTCTGTTCCACCAATATCATGAATCCAAAGAAGATATTGTGAGTATTTTACCAAATACATCAGAATCAGATCTAGGATAACTACCCATTCCACTTTTGGGTTGATAAAATTATTGGCAAAACAAATTAAGCATGTATTAAAACTTCCATTCTTAGAGTTTGATATCTACTTGAAATTTTCCCATTGCTATTATGTAAGCCAGCCCTGAAAGCTTAATAATGTGATATTAGAAAATAACATACAAGATTTCTGCAAAACATTGCCACAATGTGACATCAATATGGTTTTAAATGTTATTGGGTGAGTGCTGATTTTCAGTGAAATAGTTTTATCTTATAAAGCTGTAAGGTATTATCGTTATTTTATTTGATATATAGATTAAAATGTAAATATTTAAAGTAAGCGGTATATTTGTTTCTTGCCTTAAATTCAATGAAATCATTACTTTTATTCACTGGGGATGTTGGACTAATTCTTTTTATTATTTATGGAGCCACAGTAGCACAAAGTTTGAAATGTATAGTTTCAGTCATGTTCCTGTACTCAATACGTGGTATCACTGTCATCTGATACTTTATTATGCTCTGCAAAACATTTAATTTAGTGCCTATTTTACTAAGTTTGCAGGATTCTTGCCAACAGATTTCTATCAGTTCTTGTAAAGGGAACCCAATCCAGAAACCTTTAATCAAGGAAACATAGTCTATGGACCAAGTCTATGGACCAAGAAATTACATTGTTACTAATAATATTATCTTCAAAGTCAATAATTATTTACAGTGTTTCTTTTTCCATAGGCTATGTGAAGAAACACCACCTGTATTCCAAGGTGTTTCAGAAAACCAAATCCTGTCCTGGGCTCCTCCCCAGCCCACACATTTGACATGAGCTGTGACTATGCATCATTATCATGCCTACTGTGGCCCTCACTCTCCCTGAAAAAATGTCATATGCCACTCCCCGCCTTCAAAAAGTTGCCCTTCTCTGTGCTAACATCTCCAGGAGGGCAGGAAAAAGCTCCTGTCTGAAATCCTGGTGATCCATTGCCAATCAGTATAAATAGGAATGCAAAACCCACATCCTTCTAGATAAAGCCCAGAACCCACTACCTGGAGTAGAGTTCAGCAATGTCTGGAAGGCCACAGGTTCCCATCTTTGATGTAGATGATACTGAGCAGAACAGATTGGTATTCTGATTCCATATGCAGTAGGTCAACTTCCTATGTTCTTAAAATAACTGCAACATGGTCAGCCTAGTAAGTTACAGAATATGAATATAAATTTATTTAGTCTCATTGTCTGTATTACAGAATTAAGTTGTAAGGAATATATTTTAACTTCATGGATAGGTAGTCATAAATGCAGAGTTGCACACCTAATCCTTTGAATGCAAACATATTTATTAAGGTGTAGGCATTAATTCATAATATAAAGTGAAAATTCATGAGTCTTTCTCATGAGAAAATAATATTATGAGTAAGATTAATAAACAAAAAAAAATGGAATTATGTTTACCAGCCAACTGTTCAAGTTTAATATTTTATATAATTTCTGATATTATTTGGGTTTTTTTTCCTGGAGCATAGCCCCTATTTAAAAGCACCAACTGCTATGTCTTTTTCCTACAGTTTTGAAATCTTAATAAAGAATCACATACCTATCTGATATAATTTTATTAAACAATTAAAATCCTTTTGTATCATCACTTAAATTGAGTATTGGGGTAATTTTTTTAATACTTCAAAAAAAATTGTTTTAACATCTCTTCCCCACTCTACCCTCTTTCTCTAATGTATGTGTTAAGAAAGTATTGGCTGCACAAGCAACAACGGAGTGAATGATGGGAGGTCTGTGCTGAGAACCAGGGGAAAAGTGTGTCCTAGATGTTGAGCTCCAGTGTTGTTCTTCTTAGCATTTTCTCCCAGGGAAGAAGGCCCGTAAATCAGCCCTGTGGAACCTCCATGCAAACGTACAGGCACCTCACTCATCGGCTGGCCTGCTTTTTGTCAAGCCTCTCTAACCTGTGAAGCTCAGCTCTCTGCTATTGGATTCTTATAACATGCCTCTGCTTAGGCCTGCATGGCTAAACGTCAGAGCCTGAGAGTCTGTCAGTGGAAGCACGCAAGGAGTCTTGGGGGTTTGCTGCTCTGCCTCAGCTAGGCTGGTGTCACTGGAATCACCGACTCCAGCACAATTGTCACTAGGTGCCCCAGGCTCCACTTCCTTCCCCTCCTCCTCATCTGAAGACATGTCCAGCAGGTCCATGACAACCATATCATGTGCCTTTATATGTTGCTGGGAGTCGGGTGGCATATTCATTTCTATAATAATAATAATAATAATAATAATAATTATTATTATTCTCGTAACTATTTACAAAAAATTATTCCGAGGATTGCCTGGATAAACTTTCATGAAAGAAGCTTCAATTTTCTATCAGAGAAGGTGTTAATTTTCCAGATTTAAGTATATACAAATAGATTAATGAATTCTAAATTTTGCCTGAAAGCCAGTTTGGTATAGTGGTTAAAGCACAAGGGTACAAACTAGGAGACCGTGAGCTCCAGTCCCGCCTCAGGCACAAAGCCAGCTGGGTGACCTTGGGCCAGTCACTCTCCCTCAGCCCTAGGAGGGAGGCTCGGAGGGAGGCTCTGGCAGACCACTTCTGAAATCTTGCTAAGAAAACTGCAGGAACTAATCCAGGCAGTTGCCAGGAGTCAAACCTGACTTGAAAAAACCAAAAAGAAGGGGGGGGGGAGCACCAATTGGAATCTTCCTTTCATAGATCATCTTGGAATTAGCCTGATATCTCTTATAAGTTGCAGGATATTAGGATCTAATTACCTTGGACTTACCCTTTCTACTTTATCAGCTGCTAGAAAGATACAGCATCTACTGTAATACTATGGCTATTATTGATCTTTTCTGTAATACAATATTCATGTTATGGTGAATGAAATGTTAAAACAATAAGGCAATCCTTCTGCTGGATGACAATAGGATTTGTTTTATGCAATTTGATACCAGGAAACCCCACTGGGGGGAAAAATCACCTTATTCTTAATCCTAGAATCAAAGTTGAGTCCATGTTGATGGGCTGGTAGCTGTTCTTCATAATATCACATGGAAGAGCAGGAATTATCAATGGACTAAGTTCCATCACATCCCTAATCAGTGTTTCTGGCAGACAGCACTCTTTGCAAACTGATAGGACTACCTGGAACAAATATGTTTGTTCCTTCTGGTAGTGTTGTCAACTAACATGACTCTTTTATTTTTCTTCTTGCATCCTTTCTGACCTTCATTAATTCATCTTCGTGACCCTGCTGTTCAGCAATTATGCTTTTTCTTCCCCCAAGTGAAGTCTGAAAATGGTTCATCCATTCCAGGAGTGCAGAATTTAAAAATAACTTGAAATGTATAGTTTAATCCCAGACATCTATACTTAGATATAAGTCTCATTATAAATGGCATATGACCAGAATATATGAAATAACACCTCAGTGTGTGTGTGTGTGTGTGTGTGTGTGTGTGTGTGCGCGTGTGTGCGCGCGCGTATGTGTATTAGCCTGGGTTTTTGTGTGTGAGTATGTGTGCCTTTGAGTCAGTGTTGACTCCTGGTGACTGCCTGGACAAGTCTCTGCAGTTATCTTGGCAAGATTTTTGGAAGTAGTTTGCCACTGCCTTCTTTCTAGGGCTGAGAGAGAGTGACTGGCCCAAGGTGTCCCAGCTGGCTTTGTGTCTATGGTGGGGCTAGAACTCATGGTCTCCCAGTTTAAAGCCTGGTGCCTTAACCACTACACCAAACTGGCTCATAGTAGCCTGTAATTTATTATTATTAAAAGATAGTTTGCTAAATAACCCTCCACCTTGAATAATTAATTTGGTCGATGTATAAAGATCCAGCCCGCACTCCCTACTTTGTGGGGTGCCTCAGGGCTCGGTTCTCTCCCCTCTCCTATTTAACATCTACATGAGGCTGCTGGGGGAGGTGATCCGGCGGTTTGGGGTGAGATATCATCAATAGAGGGGAGGAGGGGTGGCAGTTGTTATTAGAGAGTCGATGGTAGCCTTCAGGGGCGCTGCTCCACAAGTGGCCGGATGTGAGACCCTGTTTTTCAAGTTGGGTTCCCGAGAGCATTTGGGAGTGTTGCTGCTGTACCAGCCTCCCTGCTGCGTAGCAACCTCCCTGCCTGAGCTGCTGGAGGCCGTCTCGGGGTTGGCGGTGGAGTTCCCCAGGCTTATGGTTCTGGGGGACTTCAATCTGCCATCTCTGGGACGGGCCTCGGAGGCGGCTCGGGAGTTCATGGCTACCATGGCAGCCATGGGCCTGACTCAGATTATTCGGGACCCGACTCGAGACAGTGGCCTCACTCCGGACTTGGTGTTCTTGTCGGAGCAGTGGCAAGGTGATCTCGGGGGAGAGTTACATCTTTCCCCATTGTCATGGTCAGATCATGCCCTGGTGGCCCTGAGATTCTCATATGCTGCCCCACTCCGCAGGGAGGCTGGACCTATTCGATTGGTCCACCCCCGGCGACTAATGGACCCGATAGGGTTTCAGAGGGAGCTGGGGGTTATACCCGAGGATCCTTTGCACGGTCCAGCAGAGGTCCTGGCCGCAGCCTGGAATGAGGAAGCGGCCGGGGCCTTGGACAGGATCGCGCCTGTGCGGCCTCTCTTGCCCCATCCGACCCGATATTCCCCGTGGTTCACGGAGGGATTGAGGGTTTTGAAAAGGGTTAAGAGACGTCTAGAGCGCCGCTGGAGGAAGACAAAGACCGAATCTGACCGAACACTAGCTAGAGCTGCGGTTAAGGCCTACCTGGTGGCGGTAAGAGTGGCAAAACGTCAATATTTCTCCACTCTTATTGCATCTGCAGAATGCCGCCCGTTGGCCCTGTTTAGGATTACTCGATCTCTCCTGGGTAAGGTGGGCCCAGTGACCCACCTTCAGGGCCGTGCGGAGGAATTTTCGGAGCATCTGGCGGATAAAATCGCTCGGATTCGTTCTAAGCTGGACTCCAAGCGTGGTGCATGGTCTGGGGAGATGCCAAGGGAACGTCTATGCCTGGTTATCTGGGAACAGTTTGATCCTGTTGAGCCCAAGGAAGTGGACAGGATCCTCCGGACTGTAAGGGCCACTACATGTCATCTTGACCCATGCCCTTCCTGGCTAGTGAAAGTGGCCAGGGAAGTGACATGTGGCTGGGTCCATGCGTTGGTTGTTACATCCTTGGGAGAGGGAGTGTTTCCGGCTGCTTTTAAATAAGCGCTGGTGCACCCCCTCCTCAAGAAGCCATCACTGGACCCTACAGTGTTGGACAATTTTCGTCCCGTCTCCCACCTCCCCTTTTTAGGGAAGGTGGTTGAGAAAGTGGTGGCATTACAGCTCCAGAGGATTCTGGATGATACGGATTATCTAGACCCCTTCCAGTCAGGATTCAGGCCGGGATATGGGGTAGAAACTGCATTGGTCGCACTTACAGATGATCTCTGGCGAGAGCGGGATGGAGGCAGTACATCCATCCTGGCTCTTCTTGACCTCTCAGCGGCTTTCGATACCATCGACCATGGTATCCTTTTGGGGTGGCTCAGAGAGTTGGGGGTGGGCGGCGTAGTTTTGCGCTGGTTCACCTCCTTCCTCCGAGGCCGGTCCCAATCGGTGGTGATAGGAGATGAGAGGTCCAACCCTCGGCCCCTACTTTGTGGGGTGCCGCAGGGCTCGGTTCTCTCCCCTCTCTTATTTAATATCTACATGAAACCGCTGGGTGAGATCATCCGCCAACACGGGATGTGGTATCATCAGTATGCTGATGATACTCAACTATATATCTCCATCCCGGGTGAGGTAAGTGATGCAGTTTCTGCCCTTTCTCAGTGCCTGAAGGCTGTGGGGGTCTGGATGGGGAACAACAGGCTTCAGCTGAACCCTGGTAAGACGGAGTGGCTGTGGATTGATGGTGCCTCGAGATCCAGAGAGTTGTCATCTTTAGATCTGGGCGGGGTGGCACTACCCCGTTCAGACTCAGTGCGGAACCTGGGGGTCCTTCTGGACTCACGACTCCTGCTTGAAGAGCAGGTGGCAGTCGTGGCCAGAAGGGCATTTGTACAACTTCGAGTTGTGCGCCAGCTACGCCCTTTCCTGGACCGAGATGCCCTCCGTACAGTCACTCATGCCCTGGTCATCTCCCATATAGACTATTGCAATGCACTCTACATGGGGCTACCCTTGAAGAGTATCCAGAAGCTTCAGCTGGTCCAGAATGCGGCTGCGCGTGCAGTTATGAGTGCCCCAAGGTCGGCACACATGACACCTCTGCTGCGTGAGCTGCACTGGTTACCAGTTTGCTTCCGGGTCCAATTCAAGGTGTTGGTTGTTACCTTTAAAGCCCTACATGGCATGGGACCAGGCTACCTTAGAGACCGCCTCATCCCCAGAGCATCGACCCGCCCCACCCGGTCATGCAGAGAGGGCATGCTACGGATCCCATCAGTAAAAGAATTTCACCTGGCAGGATCCAGGAGGCGTGCCTTCTCTGCCGTAGCACCCGCCCTTTGGAACATCTTGCCCCTTGAGGTGAGGCTAGCCCCCACACTCCTGACCTTCAGGAAGCAACTGAAAACCTGGCTCTGCCACCTCGCTTGGGACGGGATGAGTAATAGCTCTTCCTGGGGATGGCTCGCACCGTAAAGTTTGGTTCGTAAACATCACATACAGCCTCTTGGATTTTATATTTTTATATTTTTAATGATTGTATAAAGTATTTTATATGTTTTTAATTGCTGACTTGATTGTAAACCGCCCAGAGTCCCCTTGTGGGGGGAGATGGGCGGTGATATAAGTTAGAAATAATAAATAAATAATAAATAATAATAAATAAATAAATATGCTGATGATACCCAGCTTTATATCTCCACCCTGGGGCACCTGAGTGATGCCGTGGATGTCCTGTCCCAGTGCCTGGAGGCTGTAAGGGCCTGGATGGGGTCCAATGGGCTTTGACTCAACTCAAGCAAGACTGAGTGGCTTTGGGTATGTGGGCCTTCCGGTGACAAGGTTTTTCCATCGTTGGTCCTGGATGGGGTGCCACTGCCCCAGACGGACCCACTGTGCAATCTGGGGGTCCTCATGGACTCACGGCTCCTGCTTGAAAAGCAGGTGGCAGCCGTGGCTAGGAAGGCCTTTGCACACCTTCGGGTTGTGTGCCAGTTGCGCCCATTCCTGGTCCAAGAGGCTCTGCTCACAGTCACTCATGCCCACATGACCTCCTGTCTGGATTACTGCAATGCGCTCTACATGGGGCTGCCTTTGAAGAGTATTCAGAAGCTTCAACTGGCACAGAATGTGGCTGCATGGGTAGTAAATGGTGTTGGATATTCAACACATGTAACACCACTACTACGTGAGTTGCATTGGTTGCTGGTGTGCTTCTGGGTGTAATTCAAGGTGCTGTGTTGGGGTTTGCATATACCCAGGAATTTACAGTTAGATAAATTATACTGGAGAGGCTTGATATCTAGGTGAGAGGGGAATTATTCTGCAAGTCACCCAATTAGCAGCCATTGTTGTAGGGATGATGTGGCAGTGTATGACTCATACTACAGGTGCTATCATTTAGCTGGGTGTGGCAGATGATGAGAGTGACCTATAATGTGATTGGTCAGTTTATGTATATAAGCAGAGGAGTCTGGTTGTATTCTTTCTTCTCGTTTGCTGTAACTACTCATCGCTGTATCATTTGTTACCCGTGTGGATGTATTCTGTAATACGTATGTATATATAGTAAATAGGATATTTTATCTAATCTCTGCTTTAGTGTCTATTTACTGCATAGAACGTGAACCACTGGTGTCTTGGAAAATAGAGCAGGCCACTCCACCGCACGCACTCTGACATGCTGGTTGTCACCTTTAAAGCCCTTCATGGCTTGGGACCAGGTTACCTAAGGGACCGTCTTCTCCCAGTTGTTTCTACCCGTCCAATGCTACAGGTTCCGTCAGCCAAGGAATATTGGTTGGCGGGGACTAGAAGGTGTAGCCCCTGCCCTCTGGAACATTCTCCCTTCAGAGATCAGGATGTCCCCAACCCTGTTGGCCTTCCCTAAGGCCGCGAAGACCTGGTTATGTGCCCGTGCCTAGGCCCTAGGGCCCCGAGTGTGTTAAGGGCCCTGTTTCTTGGCTATATCTATGCATTGTTTACTTGATGACCATATATATTTATTTTGTACTTTTGTTTTTAATTATTTTAACTGTTTTATGGTTTTTATGATTGTAAGCCACCCAGAGTCACTTGTTGAGATGGGCGGCTATAGAAATTAATTAATTAATTAAATAAATAAATAAATAAATAAATAAAGCAGGTCTCCAGTGATGGACCTCTCTTTCTAAGCAGACTAGCTCAACATTCTTTTCACTCCCATTTTCTGACAAACTACTTTGGGAAACAGTGGTAAAAAGTGTTGAAGATGCATCGCTGCATAGCTCTGAATGTATGCATCTGGTTATTCAATTAAAAATAATCACAAAAACTCATATGGCAATATGATCTCCTATTTCTTTGGAACTGTGCATTACTGTGGCATGTGGAATTTACTAGCTATGTAGAGACAAATAATGAAACATGCATAATCTTTCAAAGTCTGCCTACTTTTTTCTGCAGTTATAACATGAAGCAGTGGAAAACGGCACAAGACTGTTATAACGATGTCTTGGTGCACTGTACTGAACTGGAACCATTAGCAATCAGCCATGGTTTGGGTAAAAATACCACTACAGCAGTCCATGAATGGGGTTGAGGCAATCTAATCTAAGACAATTTATGGTTCTTTTGTGCCAACCTCCAAGACTGAGACAGAATTCCGACCTCAGAATGAAATCTGATTTCTCACCTCTTTGTTGGTTTCCAGAGCTGGATATTTCTGAGGTTATAACATCCTAGTTTAAACAATACCAACAGACAGACCCATCACATAATTCACTTTCAAGGTAAGCAATGTTAGGCAAACCATAGAAAAAGAGTAAGAAATAGTAAACCAAAATAAAGGCATGAGGTAAGAAAAATAAAAGGAAATCAAGCTGAATTTAGTTCATGCCAGCACCATTTACTATACTTCTCCATATCTTTCTACCCTTGCAAAGCATCCTTGCTTCTACTATATCAATATACCACTTCATACATCATGTTTTGTTCTTTAAGCTTCTCATTCAGCACTGATTCATTCTTGATCTGATCTCTTTTACCAGGCACACATCTTAAGCAACCCATTCCTATTACATCCAATTTATCTTTATGCTTCTCCTAACACATCCACCTCTCACTTCCATATACCAAAATGGGCAGAAGCATGTTCTTATACATAGCCATTTTAGCTTCTGGTCACAAATATTCATTCCTTACAACAGACCACATATTACCCATTACCTTTCTACTAGCATTGACACACCTTCAAATTTCTCCCTCTATTTCCCAATCTTAGTGAACATTTTACTAAGATTCATAAATTTGTCTACTGGCTCTAATTTCTGGCCATTTATGTATACCTTGCAATCATTCATTCCATTTTATCTGGTCTTTGATACACAAATTTTCAGATCCATGCTCCTCATTGCATCATACAATCCAACTAATATTTACTGCAAATTATTTGGATCTTAGCCAACAACAGACCATCATCTGCATATAAAAATGCAGACATTCATATTTGCAACCAATGTATCTCTTGTGTTACTACAAGCATTCCTTATCACTCTATCATAAACTTCTCTAAATCAACAAACATACATTAAACTTTCTTTCTCCTATCCATTCATTTCACAATGACTTGCTGAAGAGCAAAAATCTTATCTGCACAGTCCTGTCTGACATAACACCACACTGCACTTCCCAAAGTTTGCTCCCTGCTACTTATTCTATACTTTCAAATAATTACTGAGGCATATTTAACAAACTAATCTCCCTAAAGTTTTTGCATTCATTCTTGCTACTTTTTCCTTTGTATAGGGGAACAATAATGTCATTTTTCAATCTTTAGGCACAGATTTATGATTAATCTTCTGCAAGAGAGGCTGCAACTGACAAAAGGGAGCTAATGACTTCTAGCAAAGATACACACACACACACACATACACAAAATACACCAAGTGCAATAGTATATTAAAGTAATATCATATGTACACACACACACACACACACACACACATATACATTTTAAAGAGGATGGGGACAACTCTGTTAAAAGGCAGGTCACCATCCCATATTGTACTGTAATGTAGATGTTAAAAAACACAGCGTGCCTAGAATAGATGAGCTGCACTTGGGAAAAGTGAAGGTTGCCCTATGAAACAAATACATATTTTCCATTTTCCATGACATTATATCCAACTTATTTGGAGGCAGCAGGGCTGAATTTAAAAGCCATATTTTGCTACATATCTTTGGAGTTCCTGATTATGTAGTGAGATCTATTTTGTCTATAATTAATCCCATTTTGCTTCAAAGCTATTGGCCCAGAGGTCACCAGCATTGCATTGCATTGCAACTAGAAGCAGTGATTATTACAATTAATTACCAGATTATATCAGGTAATCTTTGACATGCCTGAAGTGTCAATATTGCAGGGACATCAGATTGACCATTGCTGGAGAAAAAAATTCTGTGGAAGATAGATATTTAGATTGATCCTGGATAAAATGCTGGATTTCATTTTATTTTGTATTCATTTTTTGTAACCTGCCCACAATTCTGTGTGGTGTAAAACAAAGTAAAAGCACAAAAACAATGTAACAATACTAATCAATGCATCCCAGGATGAAGATCCTTAAACAAACTTGGACAGTTGTAGTTAGTTTGCCCTTTCAGTGATCAAGTAATTGTAGGAAATGAGTTGCAGCGGCTTGATGTTCTATATACATACACACACACATTCATATAGAAGGAATGATGGATTCCTTGTCTTTTGGCTTAGCAAGAAAAATCCTTCTGACTAACATAGAAGTGAGGAAGAGAAGATCATGTTTTTAAAAAAGAAGATACAGATCACTGAGAATAAAACAACAAAAAGAATAGTTCCCTACCCGTTACTTCCCACTGTGTGAACTTTTGACATATCCGCAAATTCTTCCTTTCGATTGCTACCGCTGTTGTACTGCTCGCTGTATAGCTTTAAGGACATCTGCTCAACAGCATCTCTTTGTGCTTCCAGAAAGCATAGCTGAACCTCTGCCTAGAAAAAGAAAACAATAAGGAATGAAGCCTTGTTTTAATTCATAAGGAATTCTTGTATAAAGTTGCTGCTTTCAGACTCAGTGAACAACGCAGCCAGAAATCAGTCACAATGATATCAAGTATTATCATAATAATTATTGTATTGACTTTTAATGACACTGCCTTTATAAAAGTTTTTTTGGGGGGGGAAATGATTATGAACAATGCCTCCCCCATTAATTTTTTACAGGCATTTTACTTTCTTGATTAACTGTCTTGGCCGTGTTCATTCACTACAAATCAATGTTTTTCCTAGGTCCAATGATATTATCAAGCAGCTATGCTGCACAATTCCTAAGGAAAAAAAAAATAATTTGAAAATCGAAAGAGCTTGCAAGACAGCAAGCATTGTCTCAAAGTGTTTTGCTGTGTGCTTCAGTCCATGTAGCAAGTTAAGAAATCGCAGCTATGTGGTCATGTTGTCCTTCCTCTGCCAGCTCCAACCAGTAAAGAAGCAAATCAGGGCCTAATTGTCAACAAAAAGCACCTTCCACCTGAACTCAGAGACACAATATGTATTTGTGCCTGCTTACTGAAACAGAGCCATTTCTCTCAGCCTTGCATTGTCTAAATTCATTTGCTGGGATCCACAGCTTTGTTAGTCTTGCATAGCGGAAGTTCTGATGCTCACTGAATAGGTGAGTTGACTCATCACTATAATGTATAGTGTGAATTGTTTGGATTTGGCTTAGCATTGATGTATGAATCCAGCTTTTGTGATTTACTGACCATGGTATGTTGTCCAAAAGGATTTCCCAACTAATGTCAAAGGAAAGAGCCTAGAGACTTATGAAATGATCCTCTCAGCTGAAATAAATATGGAAGCTCAGTGAAAAAAATCTCTGCATACTGTATATAGAGAGATATGGACCTTAATTCTATGACAGCTACTATTTGTTGATATTATATTACTTTATTATTAACTACCAATTTGGAATATATACTCTGTGTGCGTGTGCGCGTGTGAAAATCTCTTCCTAACTCTAATGGCTTTTTTAAGGTTTAGGGAATGAATTTTTATGGCAGGGCTTTCCAAACTTCCCGCGGCGACACACCATCGCCATGCGAGAAAACCCGGAAGTGCCGCTGCTGCAGCGTGGTGCAAAAACCCGGAAGCGCCACCGCCGCTTTCGGTTTTTGCGCGCCGCCGCCACTGAGGCGCTTTCGGATTTTTGCGTGCCACAGTGGTGGCAGCAGCGGTGGCCTTGTGTGCCGTGCGAAAACCCGGAAGCGCTGATGGCATCAGCGCTTCCGGGTTTTGACGCAACACACCTGGGCCCCGCAGGCGACACACTTTTGTGTCGCGACACACAGTTTTGAAAGTTGTTTTATGGTGATACTAGGAAAGTTAATATTTATTTTGAAGTAATATATGTAGTTTATCATTATATAATTTTGTTAATAGTTATGTTATTACTGTTACAGTCATGTAAATGCAAGCATATGGATTGCAGAATTATTTGCGTTGAATTTCCAAGAATTATTCATCCACCCATGGGTTCATGTTCTGCTTAGAAGTTGCCTAATGCTTCGTATGCCACTCTTCTTCCTCTGTTGTTTGTTTTACTAATAAGGTAAACACAAAGGCAGAGAGGTCTCATTGGACCAATCAGCTTTCTAAAGACTACCCAGCAACCTCAACGTTAAGCAAAATTAAATACATTTCCCCCGGTGTTTGCTTTTAGACAATTTCCTGATCAAACTAATGTAGAATTCTCTTTGGCTTCAGAGTGTAGCTACATTATGTATTGCAGCTGTGCTGGTGAGCTGGATTCTGGAGCTCAGCACAGGAGATGACATGGGGATGCATTTGGCCGTTTGCCGTGTTTATCCCTGGGTAGCTGGAAAAGTACAGAGGCAAGGTTGAGTTCAAGAGCACTTGGGGGCCAATATGGCATTGTTTTCATACAACATGCTCCACTAAAATACTAACATGCTGATTATAATTACAGTAAGCTTCATAAAGAAGCAGCAATTTGCAAATTAATTTGACCTCCCCATATAAAGTATCTATTACCTAAGGAGGAAGGATCCTATATGTGGCAAAATGGGCAGTTCAGAAGTTTGCAACAATTGGGTGTCTCACTTGCTGCAAAGAAGATTGAGAGGGGGCAGGATTTCTGCTGGTCGTCTATGGCAATTTCACTATTTTATATTCCTCTAAAGGAAGAGATAGTTAGTCACAAGGAATTATAATACCCTTTCCAGAATGCAGTGCAGCTAATTGTCAAGGCTTCAAGCAGCAAAATATGAGATTTGACTCACTGGTCTTTTCCATAAAATCAATCAGCTATTAAACCAATTAGTTAACTAAAATACATCAGAAAACTTCATGGCTTAGGATGAGAGACAAACTAACAATGAGTTGGAAGGTATGGAAAAATGAAGGATTCTTCTCCCCAAATCACTCCATCTTTCCCAACATTTTGGAAGTGGAATGTTGGAGTGACTGGTGGTGATCTGAGCAGAAGGGCCATTCTGATCTGACTGGAGACATCGCAATCACTGTACTCAATATTTCCTTTCTTACCATGGTATTTTGCACAAGTAACAAGATTTTTTTCTCTTCTCTTTAACATAGCTGGTGGTAACACCATTTAGAATGCAACAGAGATCTGGAGCAATAGATTGCAGCCAGAGTTTCATAGACAGCAAGAATTTGGATTAGATCAGTTAAACCACTTTGCTTTAGTTAAATAACAAACTATTCTGAATTACCCCAACTCATCCCAGAATTCAGATTTCCTCCAAATTCAATTAAAGCACAGGCTTCATTTGGATCCAGTGCATAAATGTAGAATTGCCTCAGCTATATTTATTCTTTTTCCTAGTCTTCAATAGGGAAACATACAAAACATAGTTTTCTTTAGCTTTTTTAACGTTCCATCCTTTTTGAGAAATGGAAACTGGGAAAATAATTCAGAAAGCGAGTAACATTGCTATGTACAGGGTAAGATTACCAATTATTCATCAAAGAAAACTCACTTCAATCAATAAACTCTGAGTTTTTAGAGTCATACAAAACAAATTATACTTTAAATTTCACAAATATATGCACCATATCATGGTCTGAAAATGACAAAATGCAGGATGTATATAATATTTTAGTCTTTTCTAATTCTAGTTTAAAATCACTAGTCAGCTCCTCTGCTTTTTCTCCTTCCCAGATGTGATGCTGTGGGGGGGGGGGGTGCAAAGCCAGACATTCTTTTTAATGGCCTCCAAATTATAGAATAGTTTCCCTTATGGACCTATTTGGATTTTTTTCAGTGCCAAGAAAAAATCATGGTTTTTCAAGGCTTTCTCTATGGATGAACAATGGCTTGGGATTTTCATATTGGTTTGCTACCTATATTTTATTGACTGTTTTAATGGACTGATATTTTATTGATGATAGTTTATTAATTTAAGTATTGGTAGTGCCTAAGCATTATTTTTCTGGATTCAGTACAAATTTGTAACAAGGATCCTTTCCTAAACACATACCATGATCTCATCCCATTCATGCAAACTCATGAATCATGAAAGGAAATGTTGTTTTACTCCTTTTTTTTCATGTTTTGACATTACACCATAGCTCATCTAGGGTTTTTTTTTATCATACGCCAAACAATCATTTTTGAAAGCAAACTTTTTCCATTCTAGAGAAAGTCATGGCAATAACATGGAAACCTTGATCATCCTGGTTCAGGGAATTTAAGAAAGAACCACACTGAGTAGGAGTTGTAGCTCTAGTTTCTTTATTGCTCTTGCCATATACAGAATCTTGCCAGACTAAAGATGCCCTAACTGATCTAAGGGAAAAATACTGGGACTCTTAAGGCGGGGCCAGCCTAACTTTCTTAGCTGGCCCCCTAAGGCTTTCCAGGCTGTGAGAACACTTATCGGTCTGGAATGCGCCTCCGAATCCTCCTCCAGCTCTGAGATCCATCACAGATACACTGAATATTTTTTTTATTTATCATATTTATATCCCGCCCATCTCCCTCACAAGGAGGGACCCTGGGCGGTTTCATTTCCTTTTCCTTTAATCTATTTATGGTGTGAATATACTGAAAGTTACATTCTAGACCTAAAACCTTCCCTCTTCCCCATAAGGCACAGGATATCCAAGAGGAAACTATGGTTCCCTCTTTATCCCTGAATTGCTGCTTCCTCTCTCTTCCCACACCCTTTCACCTCTATTTATCTATCTAGAGCCCCAAATTGCCCTTTCTTGGGACTTGGTATCAAAACCTTCCTGATAGTGTACAAGCCCCTAATATGCAGCAACCTGTCAATTCTTAACTAAAAGAAATAAAGATATGAGGAGGGAATAGCTATAGAATTCTATATATGTGCATGTTTGCCTGCTGCACATCTTGCCTTATAAACTTTTCTTGTATTACAGATTTTAAATTCTCTGTCTCTCTGTACTCTGTGTCAGCCCAAATATATTTCCTTTTCTAAGCTTTGTTCTATATTCACTACAAAAGACAAAGCCCTCCTTTGCTTATATTCATGTGCCTCAATGAATCCACACTGTACACAACTGCCCTCAAGAAAAGTATCCCATTTTATCATTGACAAATACAGATGGTCCTCGTTTAATGACCACTCGTTCAGCAACTGCTCGAACTTATGATGGCGCTGAATGAGTGGTAGTTATGACCAGACCTTGTACTTATGGCCATTGCAGTGTCACGTGGTCATGTGATCTCAATTTGCAACTGTCTCTGCCGGCTTCCCACAAGCAAAGTCAATGGGGAAGCCATCAGGAAGTCAGAAGTTGCAGTCACGTGAGGTCCTCGCTTCAATGACCTGTGCAGTTCTCGCTTAACAATGGCAACTGGGATTGCTGGAACTGCTGTCGCTAAGCAGCGCAGTCATGTGGTTTTTTGACTCGTGACCACATTACTTAAGAACAGTTTCCAGTCCTAATAAGCATAGTTAAATGAGGACTAACTGCATGTTTGTCCCCCACTACTTTTTCAATACTATATGTAATGTTTATCCAGCTACTGCAAATGTTTTCAGTATGCAAAAATCTAGGCTGATGTGAGGTTCAAAGAGATCTTTCTGATTGTTATATGAAGTTATCTATCACTTGGCCGCTGTACTTAAGACTCCCCCTTTTCCCATGCCAACCCCAACAATCCTTTTCTACTGATATTATTGCAATTCCAGAGAGGTTCTGAAAACATCAAGTAGATACTGATTAATTTTTTGAAAAAATCCTATATTCTTCAGAGGCTACTGTAATGCTCAAAAGTCAAGAAAATTTGCACTACAACAAAAATATAAAAGTAAATTTACAAGTAAGTATTAACATTTTAAGGATTTTTTAAGTTATAAAGATTTTATAGGTTACTCAACTGTTCTGCATTTTGGCTGCTAATTATACTTGTAAATCAGTTTAGTGAGAAATGAGATGGGATGTTTTGGGGTAAAATCAATTAATTCATCTGTTTGGAGATGCTTCTGGAAAGCAGTCGAAGTTGGAGCAAACCTGATGTCCAATGGGAGGTCATTCCAGAGGACCAGTGCTGCAACTGAAAAGCAGTTCCTCCAAGCCTCAGTCCTCCTCACCTCCCTGAAGTGACACTGACAACAATTGACCACTGATGAAGGAATGGAACCACTGCAGCCCAGTGCCTCCTCTAATCCCCAACTCCACAGGCAGTCCAGAAAGATACTATGGTTGATGATACTGAAAGCTGCTGAGCAGTCTAAAAGGATCAGGATGAGTGCACTTCCCCCAACCAGATCCTACAGAGGTTATCCACCAGTGCAATTAATGGTGTATTTGTCCCATGTCCAGGCCTGAACCATGAATGAAGAGGGTCCAGATAATCTGTTCCCACTGGGGTGTTCTGTAGTTGATTCGCCATCATCATCCTAACAACCTCCCCTAAAAAGGGAAGGTTGGAGACTGGGCAATAGTTGTCTAACACCTCTGGATCCAAGGAGGGACTCTTAAGGTAGGAGTGCACCACTGCCACCTTCAAGGTTGCTGACAGCATCCCCTCTCACAATATGTTAACCATCTCTTATAGATCCAAGAAACTAGCTCCCCTCCAGCTGCACTAAGGAGCCAGAAGAAGAAAGGATCCAGCCTGCAAATAGCAGAGGACATCCTAGGGGGCACTCTATCCACTTCATCAGAGATCACAGGCCAAAATGGATCCTAGATAACCCAGCAAAACAATGCCTCAATCAACACCCATGTTATTAAATTGTACCTGAAAAACAAACAAACCACCCAGAGACATCCTATGGCCATTGCTAGTAAGGGAGCTGGAAAAAATTCCAGAAGCCATGCTCTGCATGCTTTCTCTACTTTGTTCGAAAATAGCAGGTAAATACTTGCTATATTGCAAAATTGCAGTATATTCAAGGGCTACCCTTGAAGAATATCCGGAAGCTACAGCTGGTGCAGAATGCGGCGGCACGGGCAGTTTTAGGTGCATCAAGATCGGTACACATAACACCTCTGCTCCGTGAGCTGCATTGGGTGCCAGTTTGCTTCCGGGTCCAATTCAAGGTGTTGGTCATCACCTTTAAAGCCCTACATGGCACGGGACCAGGTTATCTGAGGGACCGCCTCATCCCCATTACATCCTCCCGTCCCACCCGAACTTGCAGAGAGGGCATGCTGCGGACCCCTTCTATGAAAGAATTCCACCTAACGGGGTCCCGGAGGCGAGCCTTCTCTGCAGCAGCACCTGCCCTATGGAACATTCTCCCACCAGGGATAAGACAGACCCCCTCGCTCCTGGATTTTAGGAAAAAATTAAAAACCTGGCTCTGTGATCTTGCCTGGGGCAAAAAGGAAAGCAGTCAAGCCTGGGGATGGCTGATCCCCTAGAGCCACCTTAGATATCTAAAATATTTTAATCATAGTCAACGTCACTTTAGAACTATCTGCCTCTTGGATTTTATTGTATTTTTATTGTAATTTATTGTATTTGTATTTTTATCACGGTTTTTATTGTACTTTGTTGATATTGTGTTGTGAACCGCCCAGAGTCCCTCCTTGAGGGGGAGATGGGCGGTTATAGAAATTCAACATATAAATAAATAAATAAATAAGTAAATAAATATTCAATTAAAACATTTCATTTCATATTTGATCCAGATGTATTTGCAGTTTCTAAAATTCTCAAAGTATTGTTAATATTAGAAAGTATTTTGGATGAACCTCAGTCTACAGTGAGAGCCAGTTTGGTGTAGTGGTTAAGGCACCGGGCTAGAAACCAGGAGACCGTGAGTTCTAGTCTCACCTTAGGTACAAAACTAGCTGGGTGACCTTGGCCGGTCACCCTCTCTCAGCCCTAGGAAGGAGGCAATAGGAAACCACTTCTGAAAATCTTGCCAAGAAAACTGCAGGGACTTGTCCAGGCAGTCTCCAAGAATCAGACACGATTGAACAGATTAAAAAAAAAGTCTACAGTATTGTTCTATAAAGAGCTCAACAGTATCATTAAGGTGGATATTAATTATTTGCAATAACTCAGATCAAGAATTGGAATACCCCATGTTAACAAATCAATGGCTAAGAATGTTAAAGAATATTAAGTATGTTTCTTTGATCTAAAATGTGACTAACTAAACAAAACCACAGATTCTTTTTCTCATTCATTCATTCATTCATTCATTCATTCATTCATTCATTCATCACATTTATATAGCCACCCATCTCACAAGCATGACTCTGGGCAGTGTACAATAAAAAACAGACCATAAAAAAGAAACAAACGTTAAAAATAATTACAAAACATATACAGTAGACCTTGTTTATCAACTGCCTCATGTAACGACTGTTCAAATTCAAAATGTTCAAAATTACGATGGTGCTGAAAAAATAAGAAAAATAACTTTGTGACCAAGGTGTGCATTTATGACCATTGCAGTGTCCTTCAGTCGTGTGATCCGCGCAGAGCAGAGAGATTGGAGAGGACCAATACATCAGCTGTTTGGCTAGTGTGCTTGCAGCTGCCAGCCCCAAGTGTGGTTGGGACTGCCAGAGCCAGAACATTCGTTTCAAAGTGTATTCCCCATTGTGTGCCTGCTTACTCTCTTGTAATCCCTTCCTCTCCAATTAATGTAAATACAAACATTAATTCCCTTCTTGCTAATTTTACCAGCACTGGGTTGAGCATTCCAAAGGGTGGGGGACTGGGGAAAAAGGAAAGGTGAAGTAAAATCATGAGCACAGTCGTGGTCATGTGATTTCCCACTTAGTGACTGCTTTGCTTAATGACTGAGTTGCCAGTCCCAGTTGTGGTCACTAAATGAGGACTACCTGCATAAATAACGGAAAGCAGTGTATGAATCAGTGCATGGACATAGTGGAACCAAGGATGATTTAAAAGGAGAGAAAAGTATGGAGATTCACAGGAATGCTTTTGGACCATATATATGGACTAGATATGTTTAGATTTATGCAGTGTGCTCTACACTGGGCTGCTCTTGAAGACCATCAGAAACTTCAATTGGTCCAAATTGCAGTGACCAATTTGTTGACTTGGTGTTTATTGTCAAGATCATATTACACCTTTTCTGTCAGCCCTGCATTGGCTGGGTTTTTAGGTTTTTAAATAGGTTTTTAGGTGCAATTCAAGGTGCTAGGTTTGGCTTATAAATCCCTACATGACTTGGTGTCAACATTCCTTCAAGACTGGTTCCAAAAGTAGAAATTTAAAATAATAGATTCCAGTTTTCTAAATATCCTTTAAGGGATTTTAATGAGTAAATGCACAGTAATGCAAGAAGTGTGAGTATCTTTCAGTCAGGCAGCATTTGGGGAGAAATCGTATTTTCCCAGATATAATCCTTAATAATTAATATTGTTAATATGTGGTTGAGATCTATCTATCTATCTATCTATCTATCTATCTATCTATCTATCTATCTATCTATCTATCTATCATCCATCCATCCATCCATCCATCCATCCATCCATCTCTGAAGTGGCTAGATAGCATAGTGGTTAGAGCACTGCCTTTTGTGTTGCATACAGGAACATCTGCATAGAGCATGGGCTAGACCCTCCAAAGTCCAGATGGGAGATTCCACAGAAGGTCGTGGAGAATGATAGGGCTAAGATCCTGTGGGATTTCCAGATCCAGATGGACAGGCAGGTACTGGCCAATCAACCAGACATCGTGATAGTAGACAAGGACCAGAAGACAGTGGCGGTGCCAAGTGACAGCAACATCAGGAAGAAGGAGTATGAGAAGCTGGAGAAGTACCAGCACCTGAAAGAGGAACTAGAGAGGATGTGGAAAGTCAAAGTCAAAGTGGTCCCAGTGGTGGTAGGAGCACTCGGGGCTGTGACTCCTAAGCTGGGAGAGTGGCTCCAACAGATCCCAGGAGCAACATCAGAGCTCTCTGTCCAGAAGAGTGCAGTGCTAGGAACAGCTAAGATACTGGGCAGAACCCTTAAACTCCCAGGCCTCTGGTAGGGGACCCGAGGTTGAAGAAGACACATAGCACCCATAGGGGTGAGAAGGGAATTTTATATATATATTGCATTTGTCCATTCCCAGAAGATAGTTGTTGTGGGTCTTCTGGGCTGTGTGGCCATGTTCTGGAAGTTGTGGTTCCTAACGTTTCGCCAGCATCTGTGGCCAGCATCTTCAGAGGGCAGGAGCACAGACAGAAGGCTCTTTCTGTGCTCAGGTAGAATGGCAAGATAACTTGATGCTGAAGTGACACCATTCTTTCCATATTACTTTGCCAACACTTGGGAGAATTATTTTGAAATGTATTTATTTGCTACATTTTTATACTGCTTTGCTACCAAACAGTGTTCAAGGAAGCTAGCAGAAATTGTACTAAATAAATATCTCTTTCCAAAACAATGGCTGCTTTCAGATGAAACATTTCTGAACCTCAGTAACAAGCTTTGTCTTTTTATGATCTGAATTTGGGAAGCTGGTTTATTATTTAATATTTATTCATTTCCAATGTTTCTATCACAATTTGCTATAGTAAGAACATTCAGTGTGATAGAGTGCAAATCCACTGGTCTGCTACATTTACTGTACAGCTGTGATCAAATCATTGTCTCCCAAAGATCTGTGGTAAGAATTTCTTGCATGGATGAACAAGATATGAATTGCAAAACACCTAGGGGAAAAAAAGGAAACGCCTAAAAGACCACATTATTGTAGACTTTGTATAATACTCCAAATCTTATGGCAACATTAGAGATTTACTGAAGAGAAAGTCCAGGTTTAGAACCTTGGAGAAGCATCTAATATTTATCAATCCCTTTGCAGCTTCCCAAACCCCATGCCATTGTAGATATTGGTTTATGAAATGGATGAATAAACAAATTACTGAATATATAGAATGAGTGTCCGAGAAAGTTCTCCAGCCTTCAGGAACAAATAGTGAACAGCGGCTGCAAAGAAAAAAGGGAGACTGGAAAAGCTTATTCTGTGAAATTGTTTAGGTGAGCTTCATTTCATGAGCAGAATAAAAGTTAGGATTCAACCCATATTTTAAAGCATTTATTATTTTAAACCTGAATTCATTTTATGAAACACTGATCATATATCTTCTTAATAGGCATACTCTCTCTTCCTCATTGCACATAACTACCAAATATATCAGTTGTTAGAAAGCTCTACTCTTCAAGTCACTATATTTTATTCTTTTTAGTTATACATAATCAAAAGACAGTGTCACACTTCGCAGATATATTGGCTCAAAATATGTGATTCAATATTCATATTCCATTCTGCTATGAAAAGTTTGAATGGAAAATTGATTTTAAAAATAAGGCCTTTTCCTGGCAGTTGGAAAGGACATAGATGTAACCAGCTATTTAAGAAAAGGTAAGAAATATGGAATTTCATACATGCACAAGTTAACCTTTTGTTTCAATAGGTCAGAAAGTATCAATGTAGCCAAGACCATCCTCACAAGCAAAATATTGTCCACCTGTGAAATGGACAGGATTTCCCATTCCGCAGGGAATTCCAGAAGGACCTCATAGGCTAGAGCAGTGCTTTCCTAAGTGCCGCCGTTGGCGACACACCAATGGTGGCAGAGGTGTGGGGGCGTGCACGGCGGCGGTGCGGGTGGGGACGCGCGGGGGGGGCGTGCGCGGCGGTGGAAGCGCTGATGGCGCACCGCTGCCGCCGACATACACACCCCCGCTGCCGCTTCCGGGTTGTGTGGCGACACACCAGTCTGTGTGTTGCGACACACTAAAGTGTCGCGACACACAGTTTGGAAAGCTGTGGGCTAGAGAAACTGGGTTTTGGATGGGAAATCTCAGGATTTAGAATGAGGTCAGTAACCGCTTCCTAATTACTACCAGCAACAGCAACTCGCAATATCTTTTGATGTTATGGGAAGTGCTGCTGAGGCACAGCCTTTTCCAACAGGGTGCCTTCAATTATTTTAGATTCTAACTCCTGTCAGTCCCTGCCAGCATAATAGGGATGATGGAAGTTGGAGCCCAAATCATGTTGGAGGCCCATACTGGGGAAAACAAACTAGTGATTTATTCATCCAGCTAGCAGCAGTTATTTAGAAATTCATGCAGAGGATTTACTCAAGCTATTTTCACATTAAAAGCTGGCACATGTTCCCAAATCAGTTTTCCTTTGGCTGCTAGAAAGATACATCACTGGCATATCCAGTCAACAGTACTCCTTGTAATGTCCAGAGCCACTCTAAAAAATACAACTCTTCTAAAAATAAACTATTTGTATTAGTGAGAGGTCAGCTTCTCTGGTGCTGCTGAATTCCTGGCAATTTGCATACCATTAAAGCATTAGCAGTAATGTTTGGAAAATTTAATTTTAAAGCTGTGCAGTTAAAGATGTTTGCTGAATTGTAAGCATCTATGACAGCTGGGAAATTTGTTAACACTCTGATAGTTACACTATTTCTGCCTTAGACTGGAAGGCAGTAAACAAAACCCCTTTCTCTTTTACAGCAATGAATGCAATTTTAATGCAAGAGAAGATATTCTAAAACCATTTTTTTTATCACAGCAAAGCATTTATGAAGGTGGCATGTCTTCTTATTTTCAATATTTTGCATTCTATAGAATATGATTTTTATGCATTTATTTACTTATTTTCAGCCAGGGGGTGCAATTTATATCTTAGTGTCTGAAAAAAAGGATGCAGTTCATTCTAAAACAACTTTCCTTCTTTAATTGCTTATCTTACTTCTGCTGGACTTATCATACAAGGTTTAGGTAACATTAAGTCCATTCCCTCCCCCCCCCCCATCAGTTCAGATTACTGTGATGTTCACAGCAAGCAGTCATGAATGGAAGATACATAAGGAGAATAAATAAACCGCCTCTCTCTTATCTGGCTGGGCTACTGCTTCTGTCTACTGCAGTAATATACCCATAATGGTGAAGATCATAATTATTCAGGTGTAATATCAAAAAATTATCAGGGTAACTTAGAAATTGTGCAAAAGAGTCATTCTTGGATAATGGCAGAAGGATCCAAGTAGGAACAACAGGATTTATTTTCCATATGAATAGCAACAATTTAGTTATCAAAAAGAAGTGAGGAGGCTGACCCTATAGAGTTCTTAAATATTAAAAAATTAGCCTCCTATGGCCCTAATATTCTTTTTCCTAGAGATCCAGAATGCACAGTAACAGCCTCGGGCCTCTATCCTTATTTCAAAGAGAATCATTCAAACCACAACATCCACCCTGTCAAGAATCTTGACTTTGAGCTGCTAATGCAGAATAAAAATCAATATATATTTTGATCATTGGATGAATATTTACTTCATTCTTTAGCACTAGATTTCAGAACAAAAACTGCTGTATCAAATCATTTTATTTTTCTATCTTTGTGCCAACACCAATTTACTATCCTCCAGAAAGTTCCTGAACAAGACATCCCAAGTGGCGAAGTTGTTGGTTTTTCCTGTCAGTCATAACAGGATGCCAGCGGGGAGCCATAATCATTTCCTTTTCATACTGTTAGTGCATCAGAAAGGCGTAGTTTGATTTACTTCACTAGAAAAAGTAATCTTGTCTTATTTAGACATACCACAGAATGCTTGTGTATTTATTTCTCGGGCGAGGGAGAGCAGTTTGCCAATTCTGCTGCTGTGTCAACCTATTATAAGTTAAATGCTTACTCTTTTTTGGCTCTCACAAAAAACAGAATTTATAGTGGGTTTTGAATGCAAGGAAACCCTGGGAACACTAGGAAAACAAAGAGCTTTAAACATACACTCTCTCCGTGGATTTCCCCCCCCTAAAAATGACAAGTAAATTCTAGCTGACTGCTGTAATAATGTTTAAAATTTCACAACATTATTGAGTACAGAAATAAATGCTGCTCTCCAAACTAAGGCCATTAAAATGCAACTGCTCTTAGGTGCTGTTTTTATGAGCAATATATGCTTTTTTAATATAAGTTTTTTTAAAGAAAAATGCATATTCAAAGTCAACAATGATATAGTGTATGTGTGTGTACATATACATATACATATACGGTAAAGATTTTCACCTGCACAGTCGTGTCCGACTGTAGGGGGCAGTGCTCATCTCCGTTTGTTAGCCGAATAGCCAGTGCTGTCCGAAGACACTTCCGCGGTCATGTGGCTGGCATGACGCACGCGGAACGCTGTTACCTTCCCACCAAAGTGGTACCTATTTATCTACTTGCATTTGCATGCTTTCAAATTGCTAGGTTGGCAAGAGCTGGGGCAAGTGCGGGAGCTCACTCCGTCACGCGGCGCTCAGGTCTCGAACCACCGACCTTCTGATTGACAAGCCTGGCGTCTTAACCACTGAGCCATTGCGCCGCCAATATATATATATATATATATATATATATATATATATATATATATAAAAAACCCTCCATGTTTAAAAAAAAAACTAGATTGGTATAACAAGAACCAAAGATGCAGTTTTGGCCTTGCAAAAATAATTTTATACTGACTCTCTAGAAAGGCTTTAAATTAAACAGCAATTTTGTTGTTTTCCTTTTATAAATTAAATAAAAGTGGCTACAAATGATTTAAAGAAGGCTGATACCTGCAAGTACAGTTATGACATATTATGCAAACAGATGTTTTAAATAAAATAAAATATTTATATTGCTGAATGCAAAGGCAATTATAGAATGCCTTTGTTAAATGGCATTTTTTCATTTTCATTTCGAGAGGGGGAGGTTGAGATTCTATGGAAACCAGAGAGTGGGGAAGAAGAATTACCCCAGAATGGAACCAACAGGAAATGATGCTACATTTAAAACAGCTGGGGACTGTAGCTAATATAAATTTCCTTGAAAATAAAAATGTTTTATGCCTCTAGAGTCAAGCTGAAACCTGCAGTAAAATAATAACAACAAAAATTAGAATATGAGCTTATTGTAAAATCTTTACTTTATGTCTACATATTGATGTGTTCTACCACTGTTGGTAAAGGATAAGACAGGTATTAAAACGTAATCCAATTAATACATGTAAAAATTAGAAAGGAATTAGGAATTATTTTCAAATATTTACTTGGGACAAATTTTTATCTTCTTTCATATAATCAGTTCTGTTTAGTCTGGTAGGGATGGTAATGCAATCCCAATTGTACTGCATTGTCTAGATTCAGCATTTTTTATACTAACCTCTTTGCAATTTAATTCAAGTGAATTTTGATGTGAGCATGTTTTCTGTGTGCCAAAAGGTAAAAAAAAAGGCAAGAAAGGATGAACTTATTTTTAAAATTTCAAATCAATAAAAATTCAGATGTATCTCTTTTTTTGGACTTGATTAGGTGAACTTCCCAAGTTAATATTTTCTAGCCTTATTCCTTTTTTCTTTTTCTTTAATCAGCTAATGTTGTTATTTTTTTCAAGGCAGAAAATTCCTCTAAATAGAATTACTCATAGAATTAACATAGCTATTTGCAAAATATTCCAAATTTGCAGTGTCCTCTGCTCAAAATTTTGAGTTTGGAATAAAACAGGTGTGTGTTGAGAAGCGTGTCCCTCTTTGGATCAAAACCGACTGCGGAGGCTATTCGAGACGGACTTTTCTGAGTGTTCCAAGTACCCTGAAGGCTGCGACTGGCTTGGTCTCTTTTTTTTTAACTTCCTCCAGAATTAGCTAAACATGCAGAAGGCACAGGTTCCATGCATGCCGCTATGGCTAGACGTAGATTAGGAAAAATAAGTTAAATGCATGTGCATACAGTATTTTGGACATAAAAATACCCTATTGTTTCTTGCCTCGTTTTACTTTTTTTTTTCCTATAGGGAAATTAGAGTGCTGTAGGGTTCAGTTCATGGGTTAATGAAGTATTATTGTCCCGCTCCTTGTATTATTATGTTTTCTCCTTTTGAGAGACAGCAGGTAGACAAGTGAAAAAGCGTATGGCAGGTTCATTACAGGTATAAATAATGCTGTTGACTGAGGTTTCAGGTTGTTACTGCTCAGTGCAAAAGCTAAAGCAGCCTTCTTCAGCCTACAGTAGGTGAAGATTTAAAATGTATGGACTTCAATTCCCTGCCAGCATGGCCATTATGGATAATTCTAGTTTTAAGGCTACACATCTGCCATAGGCACCCACTGAAAATTGAATTTACCCTGAGCATTCACAGATTAACATTTTGAAATGCAAAAACAAATCTGCTGTTGCTACTCAAAACTTTCCTTTGGAGATGGCTAATCCATTGCCAAACTATGCTTGGGTTGTGTTTTGAGAGCTGCAGCCAGCAGCTGCAGCAAAAAGCGTTCACTGATGCGTATTGGAAAGAAGCCTCTCTTTCCAATCTATAATCAGGAATAAGTGGGTTTATGTGGGTATTTGTTTTGCTGCTGCTGTTCACCACTGGCTCTGTTGAAGTGAAACCAGTTGGTTATTGCTGTTGTCTTCTGCTGGGCTCAGGCCGAGTTCACAATGCAAAAAATGTGCTGGGCACTCATGTGCATTAGGAAGTGGGGTCTCTCAAGACCATAGCCAGAGAGAGGTGTCGTTTTCTGCTGTTGTAATTCTGTAGCGTTCAAGACCATCTAATTGCTGTTGTTTGCTTTTTGCTGGGCTCCATGGAAGCTGTGCTGAAAAAAGTATGCTTTAATTCACTTCCATTTTCCCTGTAGGATTTTTTTTTTTAAAAAATTCAAACTTAAAGTAAATCTATTCAGGCAGTCTTTCTGGAGAGTTGGTTGATAGGCTATTTTGTGCTGAACTTGAAAGAAAATACTTCTTTTCACACTGCATTCATCCTTACAATTCAAAGTAATTTGCACGTCTATGCGCATAACATCCTAATCTCACATAAGGCTAGTTAAGCTTCAGAACTGATGTCCCACTGCTGATAGAAGAGGTATTCCTCCAGTGGTGGTGGGGCTGAATCTGTCCAAGAGACTCCGCTTACTACTGTCATAAATCTAGGACTGGCAGTGTTGTTGTCTGAGGCATTTATGGGATGGACTGGGAGTGACGGGTTTGAAATCAAAGGGAGGCAGACTTCTGTCCAGTCCCTTCTCTTTCCATCATTTTTGTGAGTAAGTGGTGGATGATCTACCATTTTACTCACCATCTCAAAAGTCCCATTTAGGATTTCTTTCAAAATGGATTTAGGAAGGCAGGCTTAAAAATCAAAGATTCAGAGATGTATGGGAACTACTTGGCCACTACAAACCTGTCTCACAAAACTATTCATGTTCCTTGCCCCCAGCTAAACTGCCATATATCTTTGTTACCTATCTTCCTGTCTCCATATGAAATATTCTTCCTAAATCACACCCTCCTTCTCTCTGGCATTTTTTCATACCATTTCTGGTCTATGCTCATATAAGATTTCTTCTTATGTGAGGCTTATCTAAATTGGATTTATTTATTTGGCTGAGAAACTGATTGTGAAATCTTTCAAATCATGTTAGTTGTATGCTGAAAAGAGCGTGTGGTGTATGTGTATCTACGATTAATCTTAATCATATTAAACATCCAGGCACTGATTGAACAGCCCATGTACTGATTGGTTAATGTATGAGTCATCTTAAAGTAAAATTAAATTCTGAATGTGTAAACTCCTTTATGGGATTTGTTCTTATTTGTTTTTTCATTTGTGAAATGATAAACAGCAAATCCACCTGAGCAAAAGAAAATGCTTTTTAAAAACACTGCCTTTGGAACTCAATGCAAATACCACAATATAATTTAAGTATAATTTAATTTTTGTGATCACTGGAACATCCAAACTATGATTCTGTGATATATTTATTTACTTAATAAATAAAACACCAATGAGTAGTGAGAAAATATTGAAGCAATGAATGAAAGGGCAGTTGGACACATATATTCTCTCTGTGGTAGGAATGGAAATCTGAGTACCAGGGGCTGCATATGACCCACACCCCCTTTTATTTGCATCTGCTGGAGTGCCCTCAAAGCACACCAACAAGTTTCATAGTAGAACTGTAAAAAAGTGCAGGTAGGAAACAAAAAACATAGTACTCTTCAAATAAACATACAAAACTGTGTATACTCTAATGTAAAATCTGATGTGTATGCTCTAAAATAAATAGCCTAACCCCTTACAGACTTTTTGCATGAAACGGGAAAAATGCACTTATGACTTGTGCTTTTGATGATTAAAAAAGAAACTGGATAACAGAAAAAAATGAGCTTTTTTTATAATCATAGAGTAAGAGATAATTTCATAATTGTACTTATATTTGCTGCAAAGGAAATCGGAAGCTTTCTTGCTTTCTTTCTTTCTTTCTTTCTTTCTTTCTTTCTTTCTTTCTTTCTTTCTTTCTTTCTTTCTTTCTTCTTTTTACTCTCTATTAGTTTGTGTTATTTTTTATGTTCTTTGTAAAACACCTCATACAATTTATTTAAAAAAATAAAATAAATGGCCTTCTCTACAGTGTGCCAACCAGAAGATATGGCAGCCACCACTAATATCCAGATGGTTGCAAATAAAGTAGGAGAATGGGAATGGGACCAGGAAGGGACTTGCAGTAGTTGAATTGGAAAACTTGTCTGGACAGAGGTGGAGTGGAGAAGTCTAGCAGCACTGGTCAGAAAGTGGATTTATATGCGATTGCTGCACATGTGATTGCTGCCTTTGGGGTACCCTGGGTATTGGACTTTTTGGCTGGAGGACCCAGTCTGAGAAGGAAGGGTTGGAAAAGTGTCTCTCTGCATGAGAAGCAGGGAACCCCCCCCCCCGGTGAGCCGATTGGAGTGGGTGGGTTTTTCATTCCTTTAGGGATTAGTTGTAGAGAGTAAAGAGGATGACCTTGATGGAAATATGCAGGAGCTGTTGAAAAATGAAATATTTTTTTAAAGTCCAAAATAGGAACATAGCATTCAGAAGTGGCTCAGATAAACACCTCCCTAATTCACTGAACTATAAGAAGGAGGAGGAGGTACAGCACAATCAGACTTGCAAGATTCTTTTATAGAAACAAACTCAAAGTAGTTATAGCCTTCTTGTGGAGTTGACCTTCTGGCCTGATCCATCTAGTAGGGCTGACACTAGTGGAAGTAGTGCCCTGGGGAAAGGAAGGGGGTCCCAGTTCAATGTTGAATGACTAGAAAATTGTGGGGGTTACAGTATATGTGATTGGGGGATTCAACAAGAGTGCTGGAGCAGATTACTGTATGCCCCTTCAAGTAGGCTGTATAGAAATATAGTGGCCTCTACAAGTAGAAGGAAGGGGGTAGTAGAAGAAACACTGAGTGTATTGGACAATTTACACCAAGACAACTTTTAAGGGAAGATTTGGGAGAAAGTGACGGTGGCTCAGTGATAGAAGATCCCTGAAAGATCCCTGTCTGAAACCTAGATGGCAAAACCTAATATTTTCTTTCCTTATATGGGTTTTAGAATCTGCAATTTCAGGAAGCAGTTGCTTACACTTTTTCAGTATTGTCAATCACTTGATTAGGTCTCAAAATGATATTTACTTAACTCACAGGAGGATAATGAAAGTTTTATACCTTTTATTTACTTTGTTCTGCAGACAAACCAATATTCAACTCCATCTTTCCCATCATCATGTGCATGTACTTTTCTATGGATTCAGCTCCTTCCTGCTTCACACGTACTTTCATATGCTGGAAAAATTCAAGATTGTCCTCTAATATTTTGTTCTTGATCAGGGCATCAGAAGCAAGATACCTAATGTAATATCATGTGAAAGGCTCCATCCTGAAACTGCAGTTTCTTGGTCTCATTTCCGACACCTATAGGGTTTCTCCTGCAGCCATTTGTGCTTAATGTATGGATGTTAGGAATAGGGCTAAAAGCTGCATGATGATAGACCCAATAGCGCTGTCCATTCTTTCGTTTTGCCTCATCTTGCTTCTCCATATGGTTCATGCTTGAGGGAGTTAAGATTAGAAATATACCAAAAACCCAGGTCCATTCATCCTCTGAGTTATTGCTTTTAGTGTCTTTGAGGCAACAGAAAGAGAACATTGCCAGTCCTAATAAAACTCTTTTGGTCTCTGTGGTGCATTGCTTTGTACTTATCTTCTCCTTGAAGTGAAGGGGACAATCACAAATACAAGAGTGCTGTGAGCATGTAAGTGAGTACATAGTTCTCTGAATTATATTTATCTGGTTTCTTCTTTTTTACTGCTTTTTAAAAAGGTTGATTGTAATAAATATTTATAATTGTCTTTTCCTTCTTCAACAAAACACGTATTATCAAATGCAGGCTTTTTTCTCTACTTTCCCTCTTTTGCATTATTACAACTCTCTCTTTCCTTTTTTCCCTTCACCCGCTCTATCTCACACTTCACTGCATCTTACTACACATGTTCTTTCTGTTTGCAGTAACAAGGATCCTTTGTTCATTTGCTGATTTCTTTTGCTGTCTGCATCCAATCATTTTTTTCTCTCTTTGCTGTTCCACAAACCACCTCTGCACCCAGATCTCTTTTTTCTTTCAACACCCCCAAATCCTTTTGCACACTGATTTCTCATTTCCTCCTCTTCTCTCCTCCATGATTGTCCCTTCTGCTTCATTCTTATCTTTCTGCTACCACAGTGAAACGGATGTTCATAGAGTAGAAGGAGAGGAACAATTTTTGCCAATTCCTCCTCTCCCTGCAACCACTTTGCAAATCTTTAAGAACAGTACAGGAACTGAAGCTAGAGACTATAGGAGAAGAAGTTAGCTGATCCATTGGAGACCATCTGCTGGATCCCAATTCCTTCTGCAGCCTGAAGGATTAGTTTGGAACTAACCCACTGTGGTGGCTCAGCGGGTAAGACGCCAGGCTTGTCGATCAGAAGATCGCAGGTTCGAATCCCTAGCCCTGCGTGCGGAGTGAGCTCCCGCACTAGCTCCAGCTCTTGCCAGCCTAGCAATTCGAAAGCATGCAAATGCAAGTAGATGAATAGGTACCACTTCGGTGGGTAGGTAACAGCGTTCCGCGTGCGTCATGCGGCCACATGACCCTGGAAGCGTCTTCGGACAACGCTGGCTCCTCGGCTAACAAATGGAGATGAGCACCGGCCCCTAGAGTCGGACACGACTGCACAAATGTGCGGGGGGAACCTTTACCTTTACCTTAACCCACTGTTTTCATTTTCTCAACCATTAACTTATCAAGAAAGTGTTAAGGGTAAATTTTGCAGTATGACTCGCTGGTAAAATAGTTGTCTATGACACCAAATAATACTGGATCTACAGGGAGAAGGAGCAATGCAGAATGGTCTTGATGGGCCCTCTGCTTTGAAAAGTCAAAAATAATAATTGACTGCATTTGCATATATCACTAAACCAGGTCTTTAAAAAAATACTTTGTTGGACAAGCCTTACTGGCTAATTCACACATAACCCTAAGTCATAATGGATGGTTTTGCACACCATAGTTAATGTGATAAGAAACTGCATTATGCAACAGCAATATGGGTCAATTAGGCCATTATTTGAATTTCTCCCCAAGGTCACAGAGAGAGACAGAGGGAGGGAGAAGGAGACTGCATGAGCCCTCAGATTTTTAATAATGCAGAGCTGATCTACAATAGAATAATTTCTTTTGGTTTGCTAGAAAGAAGGTAGAAGGAAGGTAGAAATCGTGTCAAAAACAACAAACTAGCTTTTGAATTGGTGAATGACTTTGCACCCTAATCATGTGTACTTTTATGTGAAAGTAAGGCCCACTAATTTTATTCTTCGCCATTAAATTTCACACATTGGCATACATGTCACAGAGCTCCCATCACCATCAACACGAATGAAATATTTAACATTCCTTTTGAAAAGGCTATTGAGATAGCTAAAGAACCTAGATTATTCTCGCATGCCAGCATTATGGCCTTCACCTTACTGACTGTGAAAGCTTTCACAGTCCCATTCACTAATTAAACCGACCAATTCTTCAGTGCTGCATGTGATTTGTGATATTATGCCTTTAAGTGTGTTATTTAAGTTTGCAATGCAGTTAATTGAAACCCTACTAGATGCAAATCAAAAGTTTCAGCCTTAATTGAGATATTTTGAAAATTGAACCCATTGCTTCAGGCAGGTGCTACATGAGATTCCATTAATATAGGTAATTAACATTAGCCTCTGCTTTAATTAACATGCACACTTTAATTAGTAAAGCATTAACCAACATTAAAAAATCTGATCTTCATGCATCACAAAACCTGCAAAGTTATGACTTCTATGTTATTTTTTTCCCCAAGGCTGTAAATCACATAGCACATTGACAGTTTTAAGAAGTATTTTATTCAATAAATAAGTTACTTGAAATCCTTGAAATGTAAATATTTTAAATCATATTAGACTATATTAGACTTTCATGTTGCAAATACTGATATTTCTCACTTAAAAAAACAAAACAAAATTGCCATAGGAAAAAATTGATGAATTAAAAATACCACAGTCCTTCGCAAAAAGGCTAAATCCAACATAATATGCAAAAGAACAGGAATTTCCCTGTTCTCCTCCTCCTGATATCCATACTACAAATCTGCTTATTGCGGTGTGTGTGTGTGTGTGTGTGTGTGTGTGTGTGTGTGTGTGTGTGCCTCCCAGCCACCTGTAACAGATTTGGGAAGTGCATGGAGGCTGCATAGGAAAGAGGAAAAAATAGTCCATCAACAGAGTCTGTTCTGATAGTATATGGACACATATAGTTTTTTTAAAGTTACAGTCAGCTACGTATGTTCAACCTGTTGAGCTACATAGAAATTCTCAACCAGTTATTTGCCTAATGAATAATTTTGTGTAACTATAATGCCTACATAATTTCCTAATAACAGATGTGCTTGAAGAATCAAATACCAGGTTGTACAATAATTAATAAAATTATGACTCTGAGCACTTCCAAAATGAGTCCAGCAATGTAAATATAAATAACCATAGGATTTTTTTAAACCCTTGAGTTTGAATCATGCCATTTCACTTTGGAGCAAGTTGTATATGTGGAGTATACTGCATATACCTCATATTTCATGGGATGCTGGCAACAGTATGTTGGCTTGCAAGGCAGTTTCTGGGTTAGAGAACCCAGCTTGTATTGAAACAAGCTTAGGGCAAAACTGCATTTTGGTTGTGCTTGTTGGTGATCAAAACATGCCAGAACCAACTGGTACACTCCTTACTGTTAACAGGGAATCTTCCATGTGGCATGTCAGTCTATCTCAGAGCTTTCCAAACTTTTCATATTGGTGACACACTTTTTAGACATGCATCATTTTGCGACACACTCTTACAGCAGGGCATCATTTCGTGACATACTCTTACAGCAGGGCACAAGGCAGGCACTAGGACCTGCACTGAATCACAGCAGGTTTGGAGGCAGCAGGGCACAAGGCAGGCACTAGGACCTGTGCAGAATCCTGGCAGGGCTCGGAGGCAGCAGCAGCCGCGACACACCCAGACACTGCAGCCAACACACTAACGTGTCCCGACACACAGTTTGGAAAGCTCTGGTCTATATCTTACTAAAAAGCATTATATTAAAGCCTTCATTGACATAAATCATGATAGGCAGAAGAAATTAATACCTATGGGCCAGAGATGACAACCATGGCATATGGAAGACCAAGTCTTGGAGTATAAACTAAAGAATCAAACAGAAGAAATAAAAATAAATAGTCTGTGTGTCTCTGAAATGAAGACAAGGATGAAGAATGTAACAGTTCTAAACTAAGGTGGTCTAATTTTGTGGGATGGAGTTGATGGGTACATGCATGAAAATGAACGTTTAATTATGAATTATAATCTATATTATAAAATATAGATTAGAAAATAGAAATTGGTGCAATCTAGATTGTTGTGAATGCATATGAAAGCAGCAACACTAGTTATATTGCCGACACTAGTTATATTCCATTGACTGGTAATAATGGAAAAACCAGAGATGAGTTGGAGAAAAGTGTGCAACATTTTAACAAGCATGATCTAGCAAAAACAAAACAAAACTATCCCCCAAACAAACAAACCAAACCTTCTCCCAGATGACCTGAATGGACAGGTGAGAATAAGAGAAGAGAGTACAGAAAAAGTCATTCGGTCCCACAGGAACCAAGAATGGATGGCAGTGATGACTGTTTCATGAGTTGCTTAGAAAATATGTTTAAACATAAGTCTATTTCTATGTATACATGCCAAAGGAATGAATATAATTCTAACATCTGATGATTAGATTGTTTATGATGGAAGACTGAGAGAATTAGTGAAAGTTAGAAACGGGATGAGAAGGTAAGAATGTGGGGTAGTGCATTTCTTGGTAGTATCAAGAGTGGATTTTGTCCATAAGTGGACATAGAAGAAAAAGAAAAAAATGAAAGAAATGAAAGTAGAACTACATGAAGAGAAAGTTCAAGTCCTCTATGAAAAAGAATTAGGAAATAGATTAATATCCCAACCAAATGAGTGGAAAGTGGATGTAAGAAAAGAGGATGTGGAAAGTAACTGTAACACAGTCAAAATAATTCTGTTACAGTGTGCCACAGAAATCTGTGGGAATATGCTAATGAGAAAGGATGCTTGATGTAATGCTGAAGAGAAAGAGGGTGTATATGAGGAAATGCACATAAGAAAATATTTGCTACAAGAATGGGGTTGAGGCAAATATATTGCATAATGTGTATAGAAAGAAAAGGATAATTGTGAAGAATATAATTAAAAAGAGCAAGGAATGGTTATGATTGAATGAGGTAGAGCCATATGATGGAAATAAAATATTTTGGATGTGAGTAAAAAGGGCTAAACAATGACCTTCCAGGATAACTAATGGAATTAAAAATGATTTGGGATGAAACTTAAATGAGGAAATGCTAACTGAAGCATTTTAGAGATTTGTATGGGAATGATAGTGATACATTGAAGAGTGCAACTGAAACAAATGCATGCATGTACGTTTCAAAAAAAGAAAAAGAAAAAAGAAAACGAAATGATAAATTCTGTGAGAATATTGAAAAACCATAAAGTTGCATGTGTAGATGGTATACTGTAACTGGAGTAATGTTAAAATTATAGTTGACTTATTTAATATCTATGGGAAAACTGCACCTATACCCAACTATTGTGAGAATGCCATTATTACACAAAGGGAAGAGTACTTAAAAGTGAATACAAAAATTACAGCAAGTTAGTTTGTTAAGTGTACCTGCAAACATGTCTGGCAGAATTCTAATTTATAGGTTACAAGAGGTAACAATTTGGAAAGTGCAGTTTGATTTTATGCTGGCAGATGGTACACAAACCAGATTTTTGCTCTTCATCAAAATGTATTAAAATGCATGAATGCAAGAAAACAAAATATTATACATTTGTTGATTTAAAGAAAGCATTTGATAAAGCAAACAATCTGGAATAATGGAATATTTTGTGCAAATATGTAGTTGAAAGATGGTTGCTGAATGGGACAAGATATGGTGGAAGTTAAGCATGCCTTAACATAAGAACAGATTGCGTAATAAAATGCTTAACACTGAGCAGGGAGTAAGCCAAGTATGTGTGATGTCCATAATGTACTGTACTTATGGATAAATATATAAACAGTGCTTGTAGTGTCATAAGTGTATTCGCTGTGGATTTGAATGTATGTGTATTTTTATATGCAGATGGTGCCATGTTGTTGGCTGGGAACCCAAATAATTTGCAGAGAAAGATACATGGTTTGAATGATGCAACAAAGAACACGGAGCTGAAAATAAAAATTCAAGGAGTTGTGCTTGAATGAGAAAATGGAATGATTTATTACAAGTTTCATATAAATAGTGAAAAAGAGAACAAGTAGATGAATTTATGTACTTTGGTAGAAAGTTTACTAAAGATGAGAAAACAGGCAGAGAAATTACAACATGTGCAAATATTAGCAAAAGGTAGTGAATAGTATATAGTCTGTTGTAGGGAATGAAGGCATCTCAGAAGAAGCAAAAATGGTTCTGTAGAGAAGCATTTTTCTGCCCACAATATCATATGGAATTGAGTGTTGGGTATGTTGGAAGAAATCTCTAACTTGAATGCAGAGTTACTTAAGTGTGTGTTGTGAAGGAAAAAGTGATAATGTCAAGAATAAATGGGTGCTGAATAAATGAGGATTGAATTTAAAAAAGTGAGTGACCAGTATGAAAAAAGTACATTGAAGTACTTTGGTTATACAGGTGGTCCTCACTTAATGACCACTCGTTCAGCGACTGTTCGAACTTGCAATGGCGCTGACCAGTCCTCTGAGTTCCGGCCATTGCAGCATCCCTGCGGTCACATGATTGTGATCTGGGAACTCGGCGTCTGTCTTACAATTAGGACGTCGCAGCATCCCGCAGTCATGTGGTCACCATTTGTGACCTTCTTTACAAGCTTCCAAGAAGCAAAGTCAATGGGGAAGCCAGCAGGAGGTTGCAAGTGGTGACCAGGTGATGTCCTTGCTTAACAACCTGCGATGAGTCGCTTAACAACAGTGCAGGAATTGCCATCACTAAGTCGTGCAGTCACATGACATTGTGCTTTACGACCACATCGCTTAGCAATGGCAATTCCATTCCCAGTCGCTGTTGTTAACTGAGGACTACCTGTACAGAGAAAATGAATGAGAATTAAATGGCTAAACAAAATATATGAAGAAAGAGTGAATGAGTTGAGAGGAAAGGTGATGAGATCCTCAAAAGGGGAAACATTAGAAGTTTAAAGAACAAAAGGCAATGTATGAAATGATGTATGGATGTGATGTTTGGATGTGATGGAAGCAAGGTATGGAGAGGAATAGTGAATAGAGTTGGTGCCAACTAGGTTTAGCTATTTTTTCCTCAGGCCTTTAGTTTCTTTGGCTTATGGTTTCTTACAGTATCTTTTCAGGACTCTGCATAATATTCCTTACTCTAAAAGGAAATAACATGATGGTAATGTACAGTATGGAGTCCTTGGTGTTCTCTGAGCCTTGTTGTTTTCTTGCAGACGTTTCATTGCCAGACTAGGCAACATCTTCAGTGTGAAAAGGGAGTGGGACTTGCTTTCTGTTTATATATCATGGCTTGTCCTGCTTGTGTTGGTGGAGGTGTTGTTCACTCCTTGGGAGTTCCTTGGTTGGGCTGTTGTTTGCTGTTTGGTTGATTGACTAAGTTAATAGTTACTTGATTAAGGTATAATGTACTGTTTGATTGTTCATCTGGTGTTAATCTTGGTGTTAATCTTTGCATATCTGGGTGTTGATTGCTGGCGAGGAAGTGTTCTGGTCTTTTTGCTTTTCTGTTGTCTCTTTTGAATGGTATGTAAATGTTGTTTAGCTGCTTGTGTGTCTGTTGATGGCCAAGTCTGAGTGCCAAGCTTCCAGGAATTCTCTAGTGTTTTTGGATTTGGCTTGGTTTAGGATGCTCACAGTTTCCCAGTTGAAACTATGGTTGAGTCTGTCCATGTGTTATGAGATTAAGGAGTTTTCATCGTGTCTTCTGACTGCTAGTTGGTGTTTGTGGATGCGCTCTGCTAGTCTTCTGCCCATCTGTCCTAAATAGTGGCTGCTACAGTCCTTACATTGCATGTTGTAGATAACTCCTGTTTTTTTCTTCTTGGGCTACTGGGTCTTTTGGGTTACTTAAGATGTTTTGAAGGGTTTGGGTTGGTTTATGTGCTGCGGTGATGCCATGTGGTTGTAACAGTCTGTTGGTAGTTTCTGAGATGTTTCTGATGTATGGTAGTGTTATCCTTTTTATAGTTTCTGTCGGTTGTTTTGTAGTGGGTTGAGTGAACAACACCTCCACCAACACAAGCAGGACAAGCCATGGTATATAAACAGAGAGCAAGTCCCACTCCCTTTTCGCACTGAAGATGTTGCCTAGTCTGGCAATGAAACGTCTGCAAGAAAACAACAAGGCTCAGAAAACACCAAGGACTCCACAGTTCAACCCTGAGCTACAAATCTTCGGTTAATGTACAGTATATTTGTAGGTCATCTTGGCTAGAATGTCATGCCTCATTTTTTTTCAGATAGTTTGAGCATCTGCCAATTGTCTAATATAGAAAAAAGTACCTGGGTGAGTACAAGTTCGAAATCAATGACATTTTCTTGAAAAACATAATCTTCCAAGGTAATTAAACTGGGTTGCTTTGGAGGACCCTAAAGCGTACAGATGCTTTTATAATTTAGAACAGTGTATTCATGGGATTTGCAGTGGAGCAATTCCATTGTCTGGATGCAGAACATCAGTAAAAATCCATTGTTGCAACTGAGCAATTGAACCTGCTGTTAATCACAAATGGCACCTATTTTTGCATGTCCAGTTGAAAAGGGAGCACTTGAGAAGACACTACATGCAAGTCAGCCATTGAAAAAGATCTCAAATTATTCAGTACTTCCAGTGAAAGGGAACATCTGAGGCTGGAGATATAGAGATTGAAGGTGCAGCCCCTGTGACAGCGACTGTATCCATGAGTTTTTTGTCCCTGAAACACACATTTCAGGAATAAAAGACTCACAGAAGAGAAGAAAAGAAGAAAGCCCTGATTTAATAGCACAATTATTGTCTTCCAGGAACACTGTTTTCAATGCACATAGTGAAATTAGTATATAGGTCTAAGCTCTATTATGATTAGGGGTTCCTTAACTCTTTGTTTCATATTCCCAGAGCATTTGCACATTTGTACATACATAAACACAAATATAAAATCTGTACAAATGTACACAACTGGCAGCCTCTTAAATAATAAAAAAGTAGTATTCCTTGGTGCATTTTACTAGCAGTGGTATGTGCGCTTGCAAACTATTTTGTGAATGTTACAAAGCTTTTAAAAACTCCAAGCACTGGGAATATGGTCCAGATCATCTTTCTAAAGCAAAGAAAGATTTCTTTTATAATCACTTTCAGGTTCTCAACAGACATTTTTCTCTTCCTTTGTTTATTTAAATCAGAGCCAGAATATGAATTATTTTTTTTCTTTTCAGTGGGAGAAGAATGAAGACTTTGCTACAGACTTTGGGCAGAACAAGATAAATAGACAAATTTTTAGCTTAGCAAGACAAAGAAGTAGATCTAGTCACTCAACTAGATAGTGGTCTAAACATAAACCTTTAAATGTGCAGCTATGAAATTGTAGAATAATTATAGAACCTAATACATTCTGTCCTGCAAATGTCATCACTCATTTAGCAAAGAAGCAACCGTCTTAGCCCATCTGTTCCAGATCTTGATACTGATTTTTTTTAATTTCCTCAGTGTTCACCCTATATTATTTCAAAACCCAAATTTCAACTACAACTAGCATCTTTTTTGAAAGCTGTAGCATGAATGAGTTTTTTACCTTCTATATGTGCATGGTTAACTTTTTTTATTTTTATGTTATTGTTACATTATGTTTGTTATGAATTTATTTGGATGTTAGCTCCTGGAGTCTTTGGAGCTGAGTGGGATACAAATGTGAAATGAATGAATCAATGATTTGACTACTGTTTTTTTGATGGTGCCAACTGAATCCTTTAGCACCTAATTTGCTGCGTGTTGGCTACAGAGTTTGGAATACTTACAGCATGTCTAAAACTGGGAATACTAAAAATAAGTTTTCTAGTGCATCTATTCAAAGGCTTACTGCTTACTTCCTAGCATTAGGACAAGATGCAGATTTTTCTTCTGGATTTGGAAATTCCATGAAACACCAAGGTTGTTCTTTTCTGATATTCTTTGCTATTAAAAGGAAACTCAGATCATCAGGGAAAGCAAGTATTTTAAACATCCGAGGCCACTTCTGGACTAAAAATTCACTACCCTTACTTCTCACACTACGTTAGATACGTGATACTCCTCTTATTTAAACTAGAGGGACATTTAGTTTTGAACTCTTTAAATCACAACATATGATCTGTTCATAACACTCATTTCTGCTACCATAAATATCAACATCAATGAAGTTTTAACTGTTTTCTAACAAGCAGTTTATCTTAAAAATATCTACTTTTCTACCAAACACATGCTACGGCTTCAACTTTTCTGATTTATCTGCATCACAAAATATTTAAGGATTTCTGTTGATGGTTGTTGCCAACAAGGATTTATTTTCTTTTTGTTTCTTGTTTCCATTATTTATTTATTTATTTATTTATTTATTTATTTTTCAAATTTATTCCCCGCCCATCTCCCATGCAAGGGACTCTGGGCGGGTTACAATAAATAAAAATTTAAAAACTATACAAAATATCTAAAAAACACAATTATGTAGAGTTTCTTGTACATGCTGTATGAACTTGCCTCATATTGACAGTGATATGGGAAGTGGCCATAGTTCAGTCACAGTTGTACATGAAAATGTCCTAGGTTCAGTTCTTTGAATCTTCAGATGGGGCTATGGAAGTCTCCTAGAATGATAGTGAGGATAAACAATACTGAACAAGGTAGACCAATGGTCTAACTCGGTACAGCAGGATTTTATATGTTTTTATCATTTATCATCTAGCCAAGCAATTTGACTGAAAATAATCATCCAAAGTCTCAAATCTCTCTGTCCTAGCACTCTGTCCTCTCTTAATTCTAGAGAATTTGTGACCTTTTTCATGCAGGAATGTTTTCTGTGGAGGTCTTCTATGGTACCTCCTCTGCTATGTAGGATAATGTGGATGGTACCCAATAGGATAGGGAGCCTTCTGGGGCAGTTGCAAGACACTGGAAGAAGAAAGGGGAATGAAGAGAAATTCTGTTGCACAAGTAGAAGAACACTTGTGCTGTGTATAGTTCTATGATTTTTATTGACAATGTAGTCATGTTACACTTTCTTGTGCAATTTTCATTTAAAATAAATGGTACTCTATTTGGCTCTTTAATATGGGCTGGTACTCCTCCAAAAGAGAGCAGTAAAATTGGGTAAACTTGATAGAAAGTTTGGGGACAGATTAAATGGAAGATGGGTTTTGACCACGTATGTCCTCTTTCCAATTTGCATACATAATAGAAAAATGGTAGAGAATAGGTTAAACAGCCTAAAAGGATTTTAACCTTAAATTTGACAGAAGCTAAATGGCTGTGACATTGGGTGCGTCTACTTTATTCCAGCTAGTAATCCACCTTCAAAGTTCCTGTCAGGTAAATGACCTTGTATTTCATTAACTGATAATTAAATGGATTTATTCCACTAACGGTTTTAATTAAAATGCTAGAAATATTGATTACCCTTCTCATCCTTATTCCCCCAGATGAAAAAAAGGTTTTAGGAATGTTTATTTAGAGAAGACAGAGAATTAAATTAGATTGAATCTCTATGAGACCTGAAGATGGTTCTTTCATTTCTGCTGCTCAAGCAGAAAAAGGTTTCAATTTTTTGATGTTTGATTAATTATTTTGAAATCCATTTATGCTTACCTTAGTGTTTAATTAAAAATGTCATTTTTAGCATAATTAAACTGGCTATCTGTGGAAGACTAACATATATATATATATATATATATATATATATATATATGGGTAAAATAAACTTTTTACTTATTTGCTTTTGTTGTAAATATGTCGTCTCATGAATGAAAAAAAATATGAAGGGCTAGAGCTTAATTGGATTTTGTACATTTGAATATGTGAATGCATATGCTTATAACTAATGCAGGTTTATTTGGTTATACATTTGGAATTCATCACATATGCTTTCAGAAACATTAATCTAACAAACACAGATCTGCTTTTCCAAATATACTGCATAAATTAATAATACACATAAGACTTCCTTTGGCATGCCCAAGTAGTTTTTTTTTTTGTTGGGCAATGTGTACTTCACAGTAGAGATCCAAGAGGCAACTTGTATTATTGCTATAGTGTATCTGATATGACTTAAAAAGCTGTTTTAGAATTTCAGTGAGCATCAAAACTGATTATGTTAAATTAGATGTTATGATGAAATATGAGTAAAGACAGCCCAGGTATTTCTCCTTTCACTCAACTAACATACATTACTGAATATTTGCACAGAAATGTAAAGGTTCTATAGCGTTGCCACTGATCATTTATAAAACTATTTTGTTAACTAGCTAAAACGTTACATTTGCTCAAGCATATAATGTAGAGAACCACAGCTTATTCAGACAAGTTGGAACAAAATCACATGTGAAGCTCACTTTATGAAATACTATAATCTCTACTATAGATCAGATAATCATAACCACAAAAGAAATAGGTTGAGCAAAGAAACATATTTATGCCATAATCTTATGTCATGTACTCAGAAGAATGTTCAAGTGTATAGTTGGAATTTCTTTCTATGGAGGAATGCAAATGATAACAGCTCTAGGTATATAATTCCACAAAAGCATTTAATCTATAACTTTATTACAGAGTAATAATAAAATATCAAGTAGTAATGTATGGCTGTGAGAGTTGGACCATAAGGAAGGCTGAGCGCCGAAGAATTGATGCTTTCGAACTGTGGTGCTGGAGAAGACTCTTGAGAGTCCCTTGGACTGCAAGGAGGTCAAACCAGTCAATCCTAAAGGAAATCAACCCTGACTGCTCATTGGAAGGACAGATGTTGAAGCTGAAGCTCAAATACTTTGGCCACCTAATGCGAAGAGAGGACTCACTGGAAAAGACCCTGATGCTGGGAAAGACTGAAGGCAAAAGGAGAAGGGGATGGCAGAGGATGAGATGGTTAGATAGCATCACTGATGTAATGAACATGAATTTGAGTAAACTCTGAGAGACAGTGGAGGACAGGAAGGCCTGGTGTGCTATGGTCCATGAGGTCACGAAGAGTCGGACACGACTAAACGACTGAACAACAACAACAAATAATAAAATGGCACAAACAAGGATATTTTACCTATGGTCAGGTGACCACATTTAAACAGTAGCACTTCCTTGTACTGTAATGCCACTAGGGTTTTTTTGTCTAAATAGACAAAATAATGATGCCGAAACCTACCCTAGATTTGAACTTCTATGCTTTTTCTCCAGTCATCTTGTTGAAAAGAAGACCTTTGAATATAGTTGGTGGGATGCATCCAGCTTCACAACATTAGCAGATAAAGTTTATTTGGTGGTGGTAAAGGAACCTGATGGTATCAGTGGAGTGATATGATTGGCAGTATCACTCTCCCACAGTCTGCACTAGATTTTAAACAATAATTAACAGCTAGAATAGCACACTGAAATAAGCTATTAATGGATTAGTTGTCCTACTCAACACTGGCTTAACTGGTTTGATGCATCCTTTAATATTCTGAGGTTAGTGACGTATTGGGCAAGCTCTCCCTATCTCTCCTGCCTGTGTTAGGTTTTGCATTAGGTATTCATACCTATGGGGTGGGGTGTGATGGAGAAGCAGGAGAAATAGAGAAAAAGACAGCAGCAAAGTACAAGAGAAGACGAGCTGGAATACTAAATGGATGAGCAGGGACACTGCATCTTAACTGCTGCCCCATTTCCAGATGAGGAGAGGGGAAAGGACTAGGGTAAAAGGAGTTGTCTAAGGGTACAGTTGTACCCTGACTGAATGAGTGATATTTTGGGCAGTCATCCTGTTATCCCCAGACAACGTAGCCAGTGGCCCTATATAAGAGAATTGTCCAGAAATATGGAGTCCAGAAATATGGAGAACATCCCTGTAGACATATTGTTGAGGAAAGGTTGGGTAGGGGCTTTGCTTACTTCTCCTTCACCATGAACTTAATTGCTGACTTTTTACAATTCTTTTTGGACTCCTGTAATATATAGAGTCTACCATGGTAGAGATGGGCAGTGATAAATCCAAATAATTAATAAATAAAATAATAAAATAAAATAAAATAAAATAAAATAAAATAAAATAAAATAAAATAAAATAAAATAAAATAAAATAATAAAATAAAATAAATAAATAAAATAAAATAAAATAAAATAAAATAAAATAAAATAAAATAAAATAATAAAATAAAATAATGGGGGAAGTAAAATTCAGTGAGTGTGAAATACTGAATGCATTGGGGAGAATTTGGCAGTTAGCAAATGCCAAATAGTGATAGTCGCAATAGTAATTTTAATGTTGAGACATAACAATCTACTGCCTTATCTCTTTTTGTTTGAGATGCTGAACATGTTTGTTTTTGAGAGAGATGTCATAATTTATAAACATAACATTTTCCAGTTTTATTGCTGAGCTTCTGAACTTTGAGAAACTAGCTAAGATAAATAACTTTATTCTTTTTTAACACCAGTGTGACATATTTTAACCTGTCTACATACAAAAAGTAGTGCTGTTAACAATGGCAACTTTCTTCAAGTGGACCATGAATCACTGTATTCCTTTTTCCTTTTTACATGCACCATTGCCACTATCTTACCTTCAGCGGTTTTGCTAGATTTCAGTGAAGATGGAACCAGAGGGCACACATTAGAATTTTATATCAGTTCAAGAAGGGGAAAGAAGAAAGACATATGAAGCTGGAATGACATTCACTGAAGGCTCCCTAGGGAAGATAACACATGTTTTTGTCTTTCACCTGCTAGGCATGCTAAATCAGTGCAATGATAAGCTAATTTATGAAATATATTTCATTGAAACCTGGACATCTTTATTGTTGCTAGTTCAGCTATTACATGTTGGGAAATAATGGATGCTGAAGTTAAAACAATATTAAAATACTTGAATTTTTCTTAGGTAATGATTATGATATATCTTTTTCCTAATGCTCCTACAAAAATACATTTTGAAGCCACTTAGAATTAGTCAAAACTTGAAATATATATTCTTTTCCCATACAGTGCTAATCATAGCAATGCTATTTGTTATCCCAGTGAGCAGCTCGTGGCATTTTTAGTAGTATTACTGTTTATGTTGATACGTGTGGAAATGCAAAGCAGTTTTATCTCTCGGGAGACACACCTCTGCTATGGGGTAACAAATTTCAGCTCACTTCCTCAGTCTATATTTTTGTGGTTCAATGATGTAAAGGTAAAGGTAAAGGTTCCCCCCGCACATTTGTGCAGTCGTGTCCGACTCTAGGGGCCGGTGCTCATCTCCGTTTGTTAGCCGAAGAGCCAGCGTTGTCCGAAGACGCTTCCACGGTCATGTGGCCGCATGATGCGCGCGGAATGCTGCTACCTACCCACTGAAGTGGTACCTATTCATCTACTTGCATTTGCATGCTTTTGAATTGCTAGGTTGGCAAGAGCTGGAGCTACTGCGGGAGCTCACTCCGCACACAGGGCTAGGGATTCGAACCTCCGAACTTGCGATCTTCCAATCGACAAGTCTGGCGGCGTACGTGCTGAGCCACCACGCCCCTTTCAATCAATCATTTCAATCAGTCATTTCAATCAATGATGTACCAGTTATGAAATTGCTATATCATAATGGGGTACTGTAGCTGGAATCACATACTAGTGTAAAAGCAGGGTGAACCATTTAAATCCCAGCAACACTGTATGTAATATATTAATGGTACCCAAATTGTTGTATAGTTGACCCATGCTATGAAGGGGCAAGAGAAAGTCAGAAACGACATTGTCACACATGTGGCATTAATACAGCCACAGAGAAAGTAAGCTTCACCCAGTTAATCTACTGAACATGCAACAGTAGAATGAACACCATTCTTCAGGTTGTTACAGCTTTGTTCACTTAGGGCACATATGAGTGACTCACAAGACCTGTCCATGTAGTGTGCAAGTAATTCCTTTTTGGCTGACTAGCTGACTAACTCTGGGAAAAGTGGAAGAGTGTGTAGTAGTAGTAGTGAACATCTCTATTATCTATCTACTGTATATCTATCTATCATCTATCTATCTATCGTGAACCAGTATCACAATACTATCAGTACCTTAATATAAATCTATAGCGAATAATGAGAAAGATTTCCATGAGGGTCTCTTCCTATTCCACCAGGTCAGGTAGGGTGGGCACACTCACTTAAATGTTGTAATCTGGTGCACCTAGGCATTGCACCTTCTTCATAGCTATCCCTGCCTTGTGGAACAGCCCATCCTGAGATTCAGCAGGTCCCCATTTTGGCCCCCATTTTGGCCTTCCATTAAGCCATTAAGAGCTGGATCTTCCCCCAGGATTGGGCTAGGGTGAGACTAGAGCCCAGCAGATGCATGGGGGAGTGTTGTTTTGGGGTGTGAGGCGTGGTTTTGCTGTTAATATTATTGTTTTCTTTTTATGTTTAATTGTTAAGATGCAAGCTGCCAGGGTTATTATATATAAGATGGGTGGCCATGTAAGTCTCCTAAACAAATTAAAAAAATAAATAAATTTCTCTGGCTTCATAAACTGAAGTATTTTCAGGGCCTTTCTGATCTTTCAGGAGATCAGATTACAGTTGTAATTCAAGGGGGAACTGATTCTAGAGAGTAAGAACTAAACAGGGAAAAAGTCCTAACATGTGAGGTGGCCATATTAACACAAGGAAAATCTAATTCAGTCTATGGCACAATTGAGGCAAGTGCACCAGAACATGAATAGTAATCAAGTTATTCAAATAACTGGGTGTCCCAGCACTACCCAGTCAGTCAGCATTAGCATTTTAAACAGATCATGTTCCTAAAGATGCAACCAAAGAAGCGACAGATAAAAAGATGGGGGGGGGGATTGGGGGAGAGATCTAGGACCAAATGAACTGCATTACTCTGGACATGAACCAGTGAGTAGAGAGGAGAATCAGAAAGAACTGTCAGCAACCTACTACAGGAATCCAGGTGGGACACCATCAAAGCAGTGCTTAGCCATTTCTGAAGTTAGATACGAACAAATCCTCAGAGTATTTAGAAGATAAAAAAATTATGACTCCTTGTAATGTTTTATCAATGAAAAGCCTTAAAGTAAGTTGATCATCAATAACTTCCAAATCATGTGCCACAGAAGACATCTGTGACTTATACTCCTGAACAGCAAAAGAGACAACAGAATGTGAGAGAGAGGATGATCAGGATGAAAAATGGTAAGCATTCTCTTGCCTAGATGAAGTTAAGAAAGTGAGAATTCATCCAACAGGAAGTCCCACTTAAGGAATAAGAAAGACCATTATCAAAGACTGAGGCAGAGGAATAAACCTGAGTGTCATTGGCATAGATACCGTAATTAAAATGCAAGGAAGCAATAAAATAGTATGCTCTTCATTGTACCCACTGCCAACCAGATGGACAAGGAAAAAGGAATAAGCATGTAATGAGAAAACAATTCCTTTGTGCACCTCTCACCTTTTCCTAGCTGGCTGGCATTGTGTGGGAGGGCATACGGATCAGGGAGTGGGAGAAGGCTGTACATGTGGAAATTTATGTGCAAGTTGACACCCTAACCCACTTCCACATGGTGCACTGTTAAAGGAGCAAAAAGCTTACCCACTCATGATGTATAAGAGGCATTTATAAAATCTAGTAAGTCAATAGTGTTTCCTGAGTATTACATAGGATTAATGGATTCACTATTCATTTTAATCAAGGACTTGCTTGATTGCCTTGTTTTTCTTGATAGAATTCAATCTGAAATCTTATTTTTCGAAATCTTAAGGGAAATCACAATCAACATGACATCTCAAGCAGAGTCTTATTAGTGACAGCTATTCTGATATATAACAACAAAAACTGAAAATAGTGTGAAACTGTATAATAATTTACTTCATAATGAGACTGGAAACTTTGGGAAACTCCAAAAGTAATTTAATAAGATAGGAACACTTTAAAATGTTTAATTACATTATTATAAAGTTAAATCCAGAAAACTATATCTATGTTTTCATAAAAATTCACAGATTCCCTTGAATGCAGGTTTTAAATTGTTGCTGATTCAGACATCTTCTCCACTCTTCTCCTCAACTAAACGCAACCAATTAAGCTTAATTAATTCATCATTAGCTAGGATTCAGTCTGATATATCAGAACTACTGTAGAATTCCTTCCTCTGGAACATATCTGTTGCCTTACCAACAAACTAAGTTTTATGCTTGTCTAAAGGAATGTTTTGCATGAGATCTACATTTAATAAAGTTTGCAGCAAAGTAGCAATCTTAAATGATCCCCAAAAGGATCTTATCTAATTAGTAACATGTATGGGAGACCACCAGGAAAAACAGGACTATATGCTAGACTTTTGAAGTTAAAAAAATATCCAGAAGAGGCCAACAGCAAACTACTTACATATTCTTCCCAAGAAAACTATGTGGACATGTCCATGAAGTCACTAAAAGTCAAGCTCAACTCTAAGGTGAACTTTACCTTTAGCTTATATAAAATGAGTTATTCCTTGATTACAGCAGTATAAAAATATGGTTGATGGATGGATGGATGAATGAATGAATGAATGAATGAATGAATGAATGAATGAATGAATGAAATCCTCTTTCACAACACTATTGGACTGATAATTTATGAACCTGCTCCATTTCTATTTTTGCTGTATTTTCTCACATGAGAAACGTGAAGTTATATCTACCTGATATCCTTTGAACAACTCAATCTGATCTACAATATGTACCTTTGTCACAACTAAATTGCACAGTATGTCACTGAAACAGCAGTTTGTTCTATTAGAAACTAGATGTTATTATGTGTCATGCAATAACATGCAATCTTGCTCAAATAAGCTTGAACTGATCTTCTCTTGGTTAGCTATTTTTATTCTGTTTTAATTTATTATATTGTTTTTAACCATAGTATGCCATCCAGAGATGGGTATGAGTGGACAGCCATAGAAATGGTGCATGTGTGTGGGTGTATCTGTGCATGCGTGTATTCAAAGCTATTGCCTATTTCTAGGTTTTGATTCTTCAGACAACTTTATAGGTATTTTTGTATATACATTATCAAGCTGGTCATTTTCACTTGAACTGACTTACAGGTGGTGTTATAGCCAGCTATTCTATAAATCTAAGCAGCCCATAATTTAAAAATAAAAAAGCAAATAAATCATCTAATTTCCATGGCCACAGGAAGGAGTTATCATAGATGACCTCCTGAGAACCATTATCTAAATAAATATGCTTACTTATGAAAATGTTATCATTTCAGCAAAAGTAACTGCTAACCTTTAGCTAGCTGAGGAGCCAGAATAAATGCCACCCAACAGTAGGAAGGGTTATATAAACAGAAACCTTTCCAGTATGCTTGCAGAAAATTTGGTAGATGGAGATATCCGCAGAAGCTATTCCAATGGTTATGTGTGTATGAGGGCTGCTGAGATTTTGTGGTTTGTTGGGGGCAGGCCATAATTTTTGTATCCAGGGTTTCAAGTTTCAGCAAAATGGGAATGGGGGTCAGGAAAGAAGATACATAGAATATTCACAATCTTTGTGAGTCATTTTCTCCAGAGTTTGCCAGATGTTGCCATTGCTTTAAAATCTCCTCCAGTTGGTCTTTTTCAATAATGTATCCAGCTTTTATGTCTAAAAATTATTAACAGCTTTTTATGATCTAATTATTTTATTCATTCACATTGAAGCAGGATGATATTGACTCTGCCTGACCTTTGAACAGAAAAGTTCCTCTAGCTAAAAGAAACATTACTTTTTTTATAGGAGCACTATGCAAATATGCTTTCAAACATTTTATACCAAAGATAATACCACCAATGGGTTTTGAGTTTGTTTCTTAGCCCCAGAACCATTTTTTGTTTCACTGAGATGTTGTAACTCCTTTGCTTATCAAACAAAGCATTGCATTAAATAGCATGTATGAGGCTTGTAGGATTCATATCTAGCAGAGGAATAAATCTGGTTTATATAGTGATGGATAATTTCAGCAGATATTTCAGCAAAAGGGGAAGAACTGAAAAATGATAGGGGGAAATGGAAGGCTATTCTGAATTCCTGACTAGAAATTGTGCATTTCCTGCATTCTGATTTCCTGTAAGACTCTTTGAATCACTGAAGAGATGTCTCCCAAAGTGAATAGAAATGTCTACGTTTTCCAATCAATCACTTGAAAAAACTTGATGGGATTTTGCATGTTCAATACTGACATTAAAATAATTCAAATCTATCCTTTTAGCCATCCCATGTCTATTTATCAGAGAGTTTTCTGACACTCTAAGGAACAGTGGTTTTCCCAAGGCATTAGATGAGGAAAGAATGGAGCAGTGAATAAGATAGGATTTTCAAATGTTCATATAGTCAAAAATTATTTCCTGAGCAGGTGTATACACTAATTAGTTGATGTAACAATGAAAGTATATCAGTTTGCCACTAAACAGAGCCTTGTTACTATCTAGAAGCATCATTTTAAAACCTCAGATTATGCAGCCCACGTGCATATTTGCTTTACTGAATTTATATTGATTTGGAAACAGGCAGCATTTGTCAAATTAAGGATTTCTGTTAATCTGTCTCTCTATGTAGGAGAGAGAAGAAGAAATGGTACATTTTATTAGGGTCTGAAGATTCAGGAGATGCTTGTTCAGGCTGAAAGTTTGTTCAGGCTGAAAGTTTGTTATGAGGGGAGAGAAAACTACATTCAGATTGTGCTATAAATCTGTTCTGATCAATCAAAAAAGAAAAAAGAAAAGGCATTTGGGCCCTCTATATCCAAGGCAGATATGCAAAATGAGTTACTTGAAAACAAGGTGACACAGTGGGATTTCCCCTCGTTGAGGAAGGGAAACCCATTTCCTCAGGGATTTCTACTGACTGACAGACAACATTAAATTTATGACACCAACTTCGAAAAGCAGTGGGTGGTGGTTCCTGGGCAGAAGTTTTTTTTTATCGGATTAAAAAAAGTACATTCTCTCTGATTACCAATTTAAATATTTATTGTTATATAACATACATACAACGGATGACTATTATATTATGATCATTGCACTTGACCACCAACTAAATACTTTTCCTCCTAGTTAATTCTTTTATATAGAAGAATAGGGCTAACTCATTGGTCATGATCCAAATTGATTTCAGTAGATAGATTTAAGAACGTGATCAGCTTTGTAGCTGGACAGTAACAATGCTGTGCAAAGCCTTCAAGAGGTATTTTGCAACAAATGAGCACATGTGTTGAATTGTTAAAACAATGGTGTCATTTGCAAGGCTTTCCTGGGACTCAGCTTCAGAATCATCCACACAATCTTTACAAATAATGTGGTTACATGAACTCTTAAAAACTTCATTCAGGCTTCTATGTTGCAGAGTACCTCATTTGAAGGCCTTACACAGCCCTAGTTTGAATCATGGATGAAAGCAATTGGGCCTGCACCTTGACAGGTACGGTTTTTGCTCCTCCTTTATAACAGTAAACAAGTGTGTGTCATATTTGATTCAATGGCTAGTGGGACTGAGATATGAAGAGCTAGAAAAACTCAGAATCCTTAGGATCTTTGCTTCATGTCCAATATTCACCACATCCGCAATTTCAAGGCTTTCTGATTATGGAAAACACAATCTACTGAAAACAAAGTGGAATTTCTGCTTCCAAAATGCCCATATCTCTCTCTCCCTCCCTCCCTCCCTCCCTCTCTCTCTCTCTCTCTCTCTCTCTCTCTCTCTCTCTCTCTCATAGCAACTCACTCTAAAAGGACATTCCTTTTGGGACTCTCTATGCTAAATACCCACAGTACTCTTTCTAGTGGCTCTGGTAAGTTCTGTACCCTTTAATATATATATAGATATAAATATATAGTATACATTCTTGCAAGGGGCGTGGTGGCTCAGTGGGTAAGATGCCAGGCTTGTCGATCGGAAGATCGCAAGTTCGGAGGTTCGAATCCCTAGCCCTGCATGCGGAGTGAGCTCCCGCACTAGCTCCAGCTCTTGCTAACCTAGCAATTAGAATTCTGAATTCGACTGAAGAAGCTCCTTGGATAAGGAGTGAAACGTTTCCACTGAGAAAATAGAAATCCAGTTGACATGATTCAAGCTACAGACAATTCCACCTGGATGACTGAGAGCCTTCATAGACATACTAGCAATTCGAAAGCATGCAAATGCAAGTAGATGAATAGGTACCACTTTGGTGGGTAGGTAACAGTGTTCCGCGCATGTCATGCGGCCACATGACCGTGGAAGCGTCTTTGGACAACGCTGGCTTTTCAGCTAACAAATGGAGATGAGCACCGGCCCCTAGAGTCGGACATGACTGCACAAATGTGTGGGGGGAATCTTTACCTTTACCTATACATTCTTGCCTGCTGTAGATGTTTCTTTCTCTCTGCTTTTGCCTACCATTTGTCCTGTTTTGCCTGTCACCTTTTTTATGTTTGCTGATATTTAATAAATAAACATCAAGCTATACTTTTTGCTATATACTTTTGAACTTATAGGTGCATGTGCTTTATCTGGGGGGATACAAGGACTGACTGAGGGACTTCCGGGAGAGGTATGGCAAACTGAAGACAGCTCTGTGAAAGCAGAGCCATCAACCATGGCAAAGACCAGGGAACTGGTGAGTAGATTGGTTCCTTGGAACCTCTCCGGATAAAGAGAGGATGGGAGATCTCCCACATGTGCTCTGCATGGCTGTTCCCCATAAGGAGATCACAGGACTGTGGTTTTCCATGGGTTTGAGCACCGGGAGATTAGCCATCTTGCTCACAACCGTGGCTTAACTTCATACTGCATTTCTGATAAAGATATCGGGTTTCAACCAAGCACATCTCACACAAGCTTGAAGGAGGGGCAGCTCTGCTGCAACCTAATCTTACTGCTTTGTGTGGGAGGGGTTTGAATCCCGGTTTCCTGTTCCTCTCCTTCCTTTCCTTCTTCCCTTTTTCTCTTCGAATCTCAACCGGGAAGGATGGTCATCCATGACTGTCCTCGTGGCTCACACCTTCATTCAGCAAGGCCACATTGAGAAGACTGTGGGTTTGGTCAGAACCTATCGCTCACACGCATGGACTGTTTCTACCATGAAACTGTAACAAGATCCTCAATGAAACTGTGATCGACAATAAACTGTAAGCCATTTTTATGTAACTTTACATTAACGTGTGAAGTGTGTTTATTTTGTGTTTTTGAACTGATTAAGCCTTGTGCAAGTTACTGGCACGCTTCTGCTCTGCTATAAACCAATTAAAAGCTGCGTGGATTTCTGTTATTAGTCTTTCAGAATTCCTACAATTTCAAGTCAAAAATAATTTTTAATTCCAAGGAGAAGGAAATATAAAATGAGCAATTACTTGAGCTAAATTTCACATGGGAGACAGAGAAGAATTTATCAGTATTTCTAACTACTTGATGCTGCTACAGTACATCTGTCTATTAAGTCCGTTGGTCCTTGAAGGGAAAAAGGGGGTTATTCCTTTCCTCAACTCCTATCCAAGGCTCTGTGATAATTTTAAAAATAGTCTTTACCATGATTTAATATAGTGAGTTGAGATACATTCCATTAAATATAATTAGATCTAGACAGGAAAGGTAGTTGTGAGAAGCTAATGAAATATCATTAAAGCTGAATCTAAGATTGTTGATTAGAATAAGATAATCCTGATTAGGATAAACAAACTAGGTGACAGAATTCTTATTCCCCCACTCAATTAATTTTTAAATGTGAAATGAAAAAGCATAGGAAATGAAAAAGATCTCAGGTTAGTATGGACAATGTTGATGTACTCTGAAATTAATGTTACTGTCCTATTATATGTGCATCTTTTACTGCAAAAGAAGTCTATCCTTCTCAAGAGCTGTGCGTACATTGCTGTGTGTATAGAGCAGGTTTTGAGCAAGTAACCTTTTTTGAGGAACAGGGACAGCATCTCCTTATGAGCAAAGTGAACTAGGAAAGTTGGTTGAGTGGAGATATTCCATCTGCAGATAATTTAAATGGATGATGATGATGATGATGATGATGATGATGCTTTTATTTATTTACTTACTTGTATCCATATACCACTCCACTCAGACCCACTCTGAAATGCTTACTAATTCCCCAATACAGTAAATAAATAAATTGGAGTAGATAAATAAATAAGGAATACCAGTTGTGCCACTTAGGGGAACATCTCACCGATACACACCCACACAAAGTTAAATTGAATATACATTGTGTGTGTGTGTGTGTGTATGTATGTATGTGTGCGTATATATATATATATATATATATATATATATATACACATACACACACACACACACACACACACACATATATATATACAGTATGTATATACAGTATGTATATATGTGTGTATATATGTGTGTATGTACTGTACACACACACACACACACATACATACTGTATAGCCTCACAATTCATATACCGTACATGCAAGCACAACAAGCAACTTTTTTTAAAAAAATCTTTCCTACTGCCCTGTTTCTTTGTAATGTCTTTTAGATCCAATCTCTAATCCATCCTCTAATAGCACAATGGCTATAACTCTTGCCTTTTAAATAGAAGGTTATTGGTCCAAAAGCTGGTAGAAACTTTATTTAATTTTTTAAAAACCCTCCAGTCATAGACTGTTTTCACTGTTTTTCCAGACATTTTGGCTCCCAAATGGACCAAATAACTTATGGGCTAACTTGGAGCTGTGGGTGAAATTCTTCTACCTCAGATGACTGGAAAAACAGTGAAATAGTGCACCACTGGATTTATTTGAGAAAAAAAAATGTCCCGGGGAAAATGTAGCTGGATCAGGAAAAAGAAAAAAAAAACACCTTCTAATGCAAGGCAAAGGTCATAGCCATTGTGCTATTTATTTATTTATTTTTTATTTATTTAATTAAATTTATATAACCGCCCATCTCCCCCAACGGGGAACTCTGGGCGGTTTACAATAAAATAGTTAAAATAAAATATAAAACATCAATGTACAGTATATAAAATAATAAATAATTATAAATCCAGATTGATGGTGGAATTAAAAACGAAAGACATTATGAAGTTTAGGAATTAGCCACCCCCATGAGGAACTATCCTTTCCTCCTTCCCATGCCAGGTGGCAAAACAAGGTCTTCAGCTCTTTCCTAAAGGTCGGGAGGGAGGAGATCTGCCTCAACTCTGGGGGCAAGATGTTCCACAGTGTGGGTGCTACCACAGAGAAGGCCCGTCTCCTAGACCCCATCAGATGACATTCTTTGATTGATGGGGTTCGTAGCAGGCCCTCTCTGAATGACCTGGTGGGGCGGGTCGATAAAATGGGGATAAGACGGTCCTTCAGGTATTCTGGCCCCATGCCATGTAGGGCTTTAAAGGTAATAACCAACACCTTGAATTGTACCCGGAAGCAAACCGGCACCCAATGCAGCTCGCGGAGCAAAGGTGTTATATGTGCAGATTTTGGTGTACCCAAAATTGCTCGCGCAGCCGCATTCTGCACCAGCTGAAGCTATATAATTTCAGTAGTATGGGTAAAAAGAGCTATTAAGAGTGCATTGATTCCACTAAAGGAATGGTCCTTCATCTGCAAAATTGCTAAAGAAGAGCTGGGATTAGCCTGGAACAAACTGAAGCCAAATATTAAAACAAACAGGCACTCAAGGGAATATAACATGGAAAAGAAGTGGAGCAGGAAAATGTGTTATTGGATTACTTTGATGCTGAGTGGGGCAATGTTATGCATTTCTGCCTTCCAGAAATAGTTGTCTGCCTGTCCTGATGATGGGGCAGCTGGACAGTGCAGTGCAGATAAGCCCTCAAGCTTGTTCTATGGATTTTGAAGATCATTGAGCTAGAGAAGAAGCAGGATATAAATAACACTAGATAGTTGGCTGATTCATATATTATTCACAAACCATGTCTGCTAGTCACTATGGTAACTTTTAATAGAAGTTATCCAGATGGATTGAGCCAGGGTTATGAGTTACTTCTTATTCTACATACTGGCTCATACTATAAGATTTCCTCCAGATGAGATCACACTAGAAGTTAGTCCATAGCTCAACCTATGTGATTGTAGAGAGCCAAGGAGATGACCTTGGAGAAACAAGGCAGACTTGACAGTAGCAAAAACATGCTTAATCTTCTTAATCTTCACAATTAAGTAGAAATTGCAATTAAGTAGAAATCATAATCATACAATAAACCACCCCAGTTCTCTGAACTGAATCTACCTTTTAGAAATTAAAAAAACCAAATTGACATACATGTTTCATAGACAGTTGTTTTTGCCCAGAAACAGAATTATTTCATTTTATCATTTTTCTATCAAAACCAGAATCTCAAAAAGTCACAGTTATGTTGTGTTATTATGTATAATATTTTAATATTAATATGGCATATCTAAATGACAAAAATCTGGTTCTCTCTTGGTATCTCCTTTGCACAAGGAAAAAAGCTCATATACTAAATACATCTGCTAAGATAAATAGATTGATTCAAGATAAAATATTAATAGGTATTTTGTACTGTTGTAATAATCAAAGAGGTTTTGTGTGATTTGGGGAACAGAAGATAAAATTCATGAAGTTGTGCAACCCTTGAAAGAGAAGTAATAAGCACAATAAATATGTAATGTAATACGTATCTACCTACCATATTTCAATAGCACAGTGCATAAAAAATGGGTTTTAATAACTTTAAAAAGGTCAGTTCCTTTGCTGAGCTCTAATATATGATATTAAGTTGTACAATTTGTTCAAGAACAACCATTTGAAAATATGCCCCCTTTTTGGTGTGTGTGATAAATGAATGGTGCACCTTCTTATAGCATTACATTATAGCTTGCCTCGTGTGCCCTGAGTATCTAGATTTTGTTTTGGAACTTTACAATCTCAGAGCCAAACTGATATGATAGTAATGCCTCCTAGCACCTTACCATAGAATATTAATTTTGGTAATAGCACTAACAGAATGTCGAGATTTCTTATTTGCATGCTACAACAGAAAATGCAAGCAATTAAATAAGTTACATGCAAAAACACTGACAGATTGCAGCAATTGCAGCTTTATTTTCCAAATGTAATAAGGCGCCGGTAAGAGCACACAATACACACAAATGTGCCCACACAAACACAGAGTCCAAAATCTCAAACTGCTCAAGTTTTCATATGCCATTCAAGCTCGTATTTCTAAAAAGAAACAGATCTTAATATATTACCCAGCTTCTGAATATGTGTCAAGATCACATTCTCTTGTTCTTTCTCTCTCTCGCTATCAATCTTGTTGTAAAAACAACTTCCTGTGTTTATGGAGGAAAGGCTGCGCAGTTTCCCATCCAGGTAAACAAGATCTTGCTCTAGTAGTTTTATGCAAGAAAAATAGTCACACAAAATTGTATGAAAACCTGTTTCCCCATGTTCAAGCCCACTGCTGGATGTAGCACACAGTTCATCTGGAAATAAGTAATATACTGTATAATAATATATTTCTATTTAAGATACAGAAACTGAATTTGAGTTGAAAGGGGCCATTTGGGCCACTGAATCCAAACCCCACTCCCTGTGCAGGAATCCAGATCAAAGCATCTCACACAAATGGCTTTCTAGCCGTTCCTTCAACTTCTTCAGTAACTGGTTCTACTGTCAAAGTGCACTTACAATTAGAAAGTTTTTCCTAACCATCAACATCCTATTTGTTGCATTCTTGATTATAAATGCTAGTTTGCATTTGACTTTTCAGTACTTGGTATTTTAATTACCATTCTTAACACACTATCATTTAAAATGTACGTCCTGCCCTCCCATTTTAAGGGATATATATTGCTTTTAAAGGCATTTTAAAAGAGAGAGAGCATGCATGCAGGAATTTAATATATTAATATATTTAATATGTGTATATTGTATCCAAGCAAGATTTATGAAATAGCCTCCACTGGCTCCATTTTACGGAAAGGAATCAAGACCTTTCTCTGCAACCAGGTCTTTTAAGTTGCTTAATAATGTCCTTAAGTTTATTGTTGTAATTTTTAAATTGGATTTAAACTATTTTGAGCACCCTGGTAGACAGGTGTATGGGAAGAACAAACTAAATAAATACACATACACATTCAAAATACAGTTAAGAAACTGATAATGAGGTTAACATGATTTACAGGATTTTTGATTTCTAAGACTTAAAAGGTATTGACAAGTTCTGGTAATATTTTATATTGTTTTTAAGCATAATGAGGGTTAAGATTGTTAATTATAAAGGTAGACAATTTATAAAAATTAAGAATATTTAATTGGATGGATAAAGAGACTAATATGATTGCTTTTCTTTTCTGTTCTTATGGTTTGGATTAGGATTTATAGGGTTATAGATTTGTAAAACTTAAAGGATATTGATAAGATATAATAATGTTTTATACTGTTTTTTTAGATCTAATAGGGTTAAGATTTTTTATTATAAAGGCAGACAATTTATTTGTTTTTTATAATTTGATGTTTATTGTGTAGACAGAAGTATATAGAATAGTAGTAGAAAGAAAAAAAATGGATTATTTTTTAAGAGGAAGGGAAATTTGAAGTAAAAATTTAAATATATGAATATATATATATATATATATATATATATATATATATATATAATGTAAGGGGAAGGAGCAATTGTATTAGAGATTTATATATGCGTTAATGGAGGGATTTATAGAAATAATGTGATTATGGTTTGATATAGAGCAAGGGTTTGTTTGTGGGAATTGTTGTATATTCTTGCTGTAGAAAGCTGGAAGCCACCTGTATGTATGTAACTTTCTAAAAGTCTTTTCTTTTGTGTTTTTACACTTTTAATGTTTTTTGTTTGTTTGTAGTGTTTTTGTTTTTTGTAGTTTTTTATCTTTATTGTAAAAATAATAAAAACTTTGAAAAAAAATACAGTTAAGAATCAGCTTTTTGACACCAACCAGCTGGTCTTTTACCTCCATTAGCACCAACAAGGGGGCTTATTAGTATATTCTGTTTCAGTTGCAAGCATATACTGTACATATATTTCGGCCAAGGTTCAAAAGAATGGTAGATTACCATACTTGAACTTTAGGCAAAATATATTTCTATGCTGTTTGGATAGTGTCAGCAATATTCTGGTCTGGCATCCCAATCTAGTTCTGAATGAGCTTCAACATTCTCAACATTCTCTGCCATTTCTCCTCTTGAGTGGAATCGTCATAGGACAAAAATAGCAGTTCTGTCTCTTGCAGCAAATGGGTCTAAGCCACAAAGACCCAAACAAACATGCTAGGAATAACCATGACTTTTAATGCTTGTAAAAGCTTTACAAAATAATGCAGACATGTAAAATCTTCTGTCCCAACTGCCACAAATTTTTTTAGATATGATTTAAAAAACACATACAGTATCTGTAATTATGTGCTTGATCGTTGAGTATAGATAGGTGAATAGATAATTAGATTACTATTTTCTTTTTTAGAGAGCACAGGATTTGCTTTTTGACTAGTCCTCATTCACTGACTCAGCTACCTCACCCAATTTTAATAGATGTTCATTAGCTTCCCAAAACAGTTAATCTATATTCTCTGCAGCGGCTCCTGCCCTATGGAACAACCTTCCACCAGGGATAAGACAGGCCCCCTCGCTCCTGGATTTTAGAAAAAAATTAAAAACCTGGCTCTGTGACCTCGCCTGGGGGCAAAAAGGAAAGCAGTCAAACCTGGGGATGGCTGATTCCTTAGAGCCACCTTAGATATCTAATTTTAATCATAGTCAACGTCACTTTAGAACTATCTGCCTCTTGGATTTTATTTTATTTTATTTTATTGTAATTTATTGTAATTCTATTTTTATCATAGTTTTTATTATATTTTGTTGATATTGTGTTGTGAACCACCCAGAGTCCCTCCTTGAGGGGGAGATGGGCGGTTATAGAAATTCAATAAATAAAATAAATAAATATTAATAACAGCTCTGGAAATATGCCTAAGATTACAATATAGTAGCCTATTATAAATGTTTTGAAGATGAACTATGTATACCTCTACAGAAAACTATGAATTCAATTTTGGAAACAGGAATCATGCCGGAAACTTGGAAAGAGGCCCATATTACATTGATCCTGAAAGAACAGCAAGACTTGACTTCAACAAAGAATTATAGACTAATATCATTATTGAACAATGACTATAAGATATTTACAACAGTGTTGGCGGAAAGAATGAAAAATATTCTTAGAAATTTTATTCATCAAGATCAAGCAGGATTTTTACCTAAAAGACAAATCAGAGACAATGTTAGAAATGTCCTGGATGTACTGGAGTATTTGGAACAACATAATGAAAAACAAGCTGCCTTGATATTTATAGACACTGAAAAAGCTTTTGATAATTTAAATTGGTCTTTTATGTTTAAAGTATTGGAGACTATGAATTTTGGAGGAAATTTAATTAAGTGGATTAAATCAATATATACTCCACAATTTGCAAAAATAATTGTTAATGGAGAATTTAGTAAATCATGTGAAATACAAAAGGGCACAAGACAAGGTTGTCCCTTATCTCCACTTTTGTTTATATTGGTCTTAGAAGTCTTGCTTAGAGATATTAGACAAGAAGATGGTATTCATGGTATTAGAGTTAAAAAGGAAGTTTATAAATTAAGAGCCTTTGCTGATGACCTAGTCATTACCTTAGAGAACCCACTGGATGGGATTGAGTTATTGATGCAGAAATTGAAAGACTTTGGGTCGTTAGCAGGGTTCAAAGTGAACCTACAAAAAACAAAAGTTTTGACTAAGAATATGGATTACCATCAACAAGAGAAATTGAGAGAAATGACGGGTTATTCTATGGAGAAAAAAGTAAAATATTTGGGAGTATATTTAACATCTAAAAATGTCAAATTATTTCAGAATAATTATATTCCACTTTGGACAGATATTAAAAAAGATTTAGATCGATGGGAAAAATTGCAATTATCATTACTAGGTAGAATATCAGCGATCAAAATGAATATCTTACCACAAATCTTATACCTTTTTCAAACACTACCTATATTGACATCAGAGGAACCATTTAAACAATGGCAGAGGGATATTTCCAAGTTTATCTGGCAAGGGAAAAAACCAAGAATAAAATATAAAGTTTTGCAAGATTTAAAAGAAAGAGGTGGCTTAGGTCTCCCGGACTTGAAATTATATCATGCTGCCTGTGGTTTGGTATGGCTTAAAGAATGGATTGTTTTGAAAAATGAAAAATTATTGAATTTGGAGGGTCATGAATTAAGATTTGGATGGCATGGATATTTATGGTATGACAAAGCTAAAGTTAATGTGGACTTTAAAAATCATTATATTAGAAGATCTTTGTTGAGAATTTGGAATAAATACAAGCCAACCTTATGTTATAAGAGACCCTTATGGATTTCTACGCAAGAAGCATTTCATAGAACAGAAGTAAGAAATAAGGATAAGTGGCTGACTTATAAGGATTTTTTTAAAAAAGAACAAGGGCATTATGTAACAAAATCAAAAGAAGAACTTGCTCAAGAAGGATATACTTTTCAATGGCTTTCTTATATGCAACTTATAGAGAAATTTAAATTAGACAAAAAAAAATTGGAATTTGAACAAATTAAATCGGAGTTTGAGATACAACTATGTGAAACAGATGAACACCTAATTGCTAAAATGTATAAATTATTGTTAAAAGGAGAAATGGTGGAGGAACAAGTTAAAGACTGAATGATTCAATGGGCAAAAAATAATGGACATAATATACAAATGCAACAATGGGAAGATATGTGGAATAAAGGATTAAAATTCACTTTGTGTTACAGTTTGAAGGAAATTTTTTCTCAGATGATGTATAGGTGGTATATGACCCCACAAAAACTTGCCAAAATGTATGGGAATGTCTCCAACGTATGTTGGAAATGTAAAAAACAAGAGGGGTCTTTTTACCACATGTGGTGGACATGTGAGGTGGCAAAGAAATTTTGGATTGAAATACATTCATTGATGCAAAACATATTACAAACAAGAATTCCATTTAAACCAGAAATATTTTTACTTGGATTATTAGATGTACAAACAGAGAAACATTTTATTAGAATTATACAATACATTATTACAGCAGCAAGACTTCTTTATGCACAAAATTGGAAAAATCAAACGTTACCAAGAATACAAGAATGGATGTTAAAATTAATGGATATGGCAGAAAATGATAAATTGACATGTTTACTAAAAGAAAATTCAAATCGTTATTATCTTAAAGAGTGGAAACCGTTGATGGACTATTTGCAAAATGCAGGCGGAGCAAAGCTTGCATGGGGTTTTGATGATTATATTATATTATATTATAAAATATATTAGACAAGAAATGTATATGTAAATCATATCAAATGCTAGCATGTAAGAAAAATCTTTTTTATGTATTCTTATGACCATAGATAGATCGGAAGTCGACTAATTTCTATACCTTTTTCTATTTTTCTATTTCTTTTCTTTGCTTTTCTACACTTTTTTCTTTCTCTCTTTGATTTGTATTTCTATTTTCGTTTCGTTTCTAACTTTTAACTATGTATATTTTAAAATCTTAATGAAAAGTATATATATAAAAAAGATTACAATATAGTAAAGACCATTTTTAAGAAGTACATGTAAGTTTATGTCCATTAGTTCTTGGTTTCTAAGTCACAAATGTGGATGATTGCACTGCAATTTAAAGTTGAAGCAAAATTAATGTAATTTTAATGAAAACAGTGTTAAATGTGTTAGTATGAAGGTCTCAGAAAATACATATTTGGGAATTCCAATCATCACATTTTGAGGAAAAGAAACAAATCGTAGACCAGTTTACCTATAATACGTAGCTGGAATTTCTTTAAATTTTCGTCTTATGATATTTGTTTCTGCCTCAACAAGCAGAATCATAAACCAGGAGTTTTACTTGCCATATAAATTTCTCATGTTAAGAGATGAGCAAACTAGGGAATATGTTTCAGATATAAAGTTGGCTTAAAATCAATTACTAAACTTAAAAGAGATGCCACGGTTTTTAAAATACAAAAACAGGGTCCTAAGACTTAAAAAATGAAAATGACTAGTTATACAGTTGGAAAAGATCCAATAATCCTATACCCTGGAAAAGGAATGGCTTCAACCACAATCTCTGTGTTCTAGTGCACATTCCTGCAATATGCATTCTGTTAAAATGCTGAAATCTTGTTAGTTCTATAAGCTATAGGTGACTTCAGATATAGGATTAAAATGGCACTCGGTATTAAGTCTTTGATCAAAGTCTTGGACAAATTCTGAAATTATTTTTTGTAACTGTATAAATGTATGCACTGGATAAACTCACTGGATAAGCAAGTGAGTTAAAATCAAGTTAAAATTTGGACTATGTAGAGAAGAAAAAAACATTTCATGATGTACAAACTGTCCTTATACTTGATACCCTGCTATTCGCGGAAGGATTTTTTGATGTAGTGAAAATTTTGATATAGCCAACAATGTTTCCCCACTTTCTCAGAATTAAGATTTGCAATTCATCTTTTAGAATAATCTATTCAAAATGGCTGCAGCGATTTTTTTTCCTCACTCTGACAAATAGGGAAATGGGGAAAAATTATCAGATACACAAGGCCAACTAGAAAATAATATCTGAAAGGTTTTCTTATACAAAATGCCACTGAATAAACTCTGCTATACAAAAAAGTTTTTCAAATAAAACTATTGGTGTAAAATATATTCTTTCAGGCTGTACTGAAATAGTTCCTATTTAATTGTAAAGAAATCCTAAGAAGGTTACAGCAGTGAAACATTAAAATTCTAAGGGCAACTAATAACATTAAAACTTTATAGCCCCAGATAGAATAATTTAGACAAAAACAACATGAACATATGTTTTGTGTAATAATAACAAACATTTATAGCTGTCAAGAGAGAAAAACACAGGTTTATGCACACCTTAATGGCGTGCATGGCTGAGCATGAGTATATTTAAAACATAATATATTACAAAATTGGCAGCAGGCATGACTCTTCTGGGTACTATGTTAAATCAATGAATAAATTACCAAAAGTGTGCTGTGGCTGTTTGGATGTGTAATTGAGCTTAACGTATGTAGTGTTATTTCAAAAGAAACTGTTCAAGGAGCTTCTGGTCCAATCCACAATGCATCTTTTTAAAGCTGTTTGCAAATAGCAATAAATGAAACTGTCTCACAGTAGGAAGGAAGTTTAGTTATATACACATTAGGCAAATGGGGGAAAAGTTAATTTTAATATGCTTTTCAAGAATTAAAAACAAACTAAAAACACCAACAGCACTGGCTCAGAAAAATCAACATTTTACACTGTGATTTAAACTTATTTTAATTAAGGTTTGTTCTATATTCCAAGGTCCTTATGTCAAAGGATATCATGAAGAAACTTATGGAATACATTAAAGTACGCTATGCTGAAAATTTTGCAATGAGGTAAAAACTAAAATGTGAGTCTATTAATTCCCTGAATTTGGGGCACTAAAAACATAATCAATTCAGTTTTAAAGGGACTTACAAAGGGGTGGGGTAGGGAGTGCTGTATTTCTTAAATATCTGTATTTTAATTTTTGAAATGTCATAAGAGTCCGAAATTGACTTTGTAACAAGTCAACAGTATTAAAACAAAACAAAACCAGCCCATAATATCTGACCTAAAACAGTTCATCTTACTTATTACAACAGAGTTTATTTAATGAGAAAAATAACCGTACCTTTTTCTGACTATTTTGCTGCTCTCATGCTATCTTCTTTTTTATGGTACTTTCAGGTTAGAAACAATATATAACAAGAAAGAGAGATCCTAGGTAGGTGTTTCTCAGGCTTTCAAGATCTTCAGTTATCTTTTGGAAATACCATACTAAAATATTGTTTGCTTTAATTATTTCAGACTAAGCGAACTCTGTCTCTCCTACTACTATAATATGTAAATATTATAGAAAACGGTTGTCTCTGTTTCTCATAAGATAAAATATCACAGGGAACTTTCCATATACACGCAGTCCCTCTCCATCCCACCTTGGGATTACATGGAACCAGAAAGAGCACCTTTGTAACTGTGGCGCTCAATTATGGAATGCCCTTTTCCAAGAAACTGGGCTGGTGCCAATGTTTGTTTTGTTTTGTTTCACTCAAGATTTTGGCACTCAGTGACAGTAGTTGTAAATATTTTAACAAGCAAACATATATATATATCAGAACCACTTTTTTACATTGTTACATCATGCAGGGTGAAAATGTGGAAAGCTCAGAGTCTACCAGGTTATATCAGTGGTCCAGAAGGAGCTGAGAATTCATAGGATCTCTGCAGCTGTTTGGGACAGAAGGCATGAAGTTCATTACCTGCCTGATATTGAAAAAGGATGTTCATTATAGAGGCCTGGAACCCAGTGAGTTACGGAATTAAACATCTTTCACCAAAGAAAGTCTACTTGTCAATTCTACCAAAGCCTAAAACATTTTGAAGTCAGCCGGATATAAAATTCAGGATGTCTAAATAGATTTTTTTTCTTCAAACAGTGTTTTACCTGCTTTTCCCTTTGCGCCCACCCTGGTGCAGAATAGCTATGTTTTATGTATTCTGCCGGGAGTAGAGCTAAAAGATTTCACAGATAAAAAGGTTGCTATAAGATGTTATGCTGAAAGACTAAAACAGCCGAGAAAGAAAGAAAGAAAGAAAGAAAGAAAGAAAGAAAGAAAGAAAGAAAGAAAGAAAGAAAGAATCAATCTACCTAACCAGGCAGACTATGAAAGTAATTAAAATAGTTTTAATAGCATCCAAACACGTAGAACCTAAATTTTGTCTCTATTTAAGGATATTGTTGTTCACATTAAGTTCCTTTTGTTCTCTATTACATAGATAATCTTTCTTCAGCATAACTGTAACAGCAAAAATTCAAATACTAACTGCTAATTAAAAACAACACTATTCATAAGGTGTTAGTTCATTCTATAGGTACAAAAATTTAACACACAAATGCCATAAAAGTGTGAAATGCTTTTGAAAAAAAGTGCAGTGACTTGCTAGTCACCAGTCAATGAAACAAAGAATACTTTTCATCTCCAGAAGTACAATATTATTCCAATGGTATGACTGGTATGTATGCTTGTAAGAGAAAACAAATATTTAAAACAAATATGTATAAATATGCATGTAAAGATTTTAAATGCATTTTTCTATGCATTTTCTCCTTTAAAAAATCATTTATGAATATATAACCTAGTGTGATGTAGAATAAAATTGATTTAAGACAGTTTTCCCTGAACAAGTGTGGGGGGGGGAAGTACACTGAATGCCTACTCACACAAAACTTTAGTCCTTATTATTCACCCAGCCATGAATTACCACAACAATCAATAACTTTAAAAAATGGACTAACAATGCAATGATAAATATTTAGTGATTAGAATCAAGCTAACTATTAAAGGTAAACAATTCTAAAGGTAAAATTGTCTTCTGGAAGGAAATCAATTTTAAAAAAATAGCTATCTGGAAGACCTTATTCTGTACCCCAAGTTGTAGTGATTGCTACCAGCACGGATGATTTTTTAAAAAAGTATTCAATAAATTCACAGATGATACAACTAAGAACATCTACTAGTCATGCAAACTATATATTAGTTCTTGTATCGTAAGTAGTGTATCCCTTAGTGTCAACTAAGGGGAAACATAGGTAAAAGATGCTATATACCATGCCCTGTGCATGGGCTTCCCATACATAAACCACTATTATTGATAATTTTTAAGATCTAGGTGTGATCTGCTACAATTGCTGACAGCACATGCTCCATGAGAAGACACAGAGGTGTGGATGAAAGTGGGACAGAAGTAGTCAAAGGTACTGTAGCTATGAGCAAATGATTAGGAGCCAGGGCAGAAAAAAATAAGGTATATGACAACTATGGATATTATTGAAGTAGAAGCCTACTCCAGGAGTTTTTTAAAGATTTTTTATCCCGCCTTTATTATTTTTATAAATAACTGAAGGCGGAGAACATACCGAATACTCCTTCCTCCTCCTATTTTCCCCACAACAACAACCCTGTGAGGTGCGCTGGGCTGAGAGAGAGTGTCTGACCCAGTCACCCAGCCAGCTTTCATGCCTAAGGCAGGACTAGAACTCTCAGTCTCCTGGTTTCTAGCCTGGTGCCTGAACCACTAGACCAAGGGTCGGAAATGGCGGCTCGCGAACCAGATCTGGCTCTTTAGCCCCTTGACTCTGGCTCTCTCTCTCTCTCTGCCGCCCGACATCCGGAAAGCCGGTCTCCGGAAGCAGCAGGCTTCAGCCCGCCTCTCTGCTCTCCTTTGGCGCGCGCTGATTGGTGGAGACTCAGAAGGAAGGACGCCTCCACCAATCAGCGTCTCTGTTTCTTCTCCAGGAGAAGAACCCTGGAGAAGAAACAGAGACGCTGATTGGTGAAAGCTCAGAAGGAAGGACGCCTCCACCAATCAGCGTCTCTGTTTCTTCTCCAGGAAACCCCGCCCCCTTCCACGCGATTGGCCCCCGCCCGCAAACCCCGCCCCCTGGCTCTCAAGCATTTCAAAATGTGCACGAGCATGTCAAAATGGCTCCCGGCATAAAAAGTTTGCCGACCCCTGCACTAGACCAAACTTTTTTCAGTATTGGCAGTTGCCACCTTCCAATACTGAATTTCTCCTTTTCTCCAGCATTCTTTCATGGCTGCTCATACAGTGACTCCTTGGGATGCAGCTGACCTTTGGTTGAGGGAACTGTATATATCCCTAGCAAAGAAACATTAAATATGCCATTTACGTTATTATCATGTGCAGCATGTGGAAAAATCAGAGAAGTAACATTGGCAATAACAGCATCAGTCTAGACTGCATCCTGGCCCTTCTTCAACCGATCAGTGTGTGCATGTGTGTATATGTAAAGTGCAGCAGCAGCAGCAGCACGTGCCCAATATTGTCTGGGCCCAGAAGCCAAGTAGGCCTGGTTAGTACATGGAGGAAGACCTTCAGGAAAAACCAGGGCTGCAATCTAGACTGGAAGAAGGCAATGGCAAATCTCATCTGTGTTGCTGCCAAAAAACCTGCACGGACAGGTCCACAAAATCATTAAGAAATAAAGCTTGACTTGAAGGAGTCTTCACTTTCGATCTTTGCAACGGCCCTGTAAGACAAGCTGGCAGCATTATGTACATTTTGCATGTGGAAAAGGTGACACTGTGTGAGAGAAACACCCAAGGATGCAGCAATGGAAGAAAAGAAGCAAGAGGAGAGTCTCCTCATCTTTATTTCTATAAGTGCAGACTAGGCCCTATCTGTCTATCTCACTGGAACAAGGTATTATTTCTCAGCAAGTGATCCAGGCTCAAGCTAACACTGTCAGCATTAGCAGTTATTGTACCTCTTCCAATTCCAATAACATATCCTCAGATCTACCAATTGCTAGGTATGATAGGAGGCTACTCAAATGAGATTCTGGCTGGCTCTGTTACTGGGTGCTAAGGGGCGTCCTTTTAGTAATTCATAAGAGCAATCAAAACGAACATTTTGATGAACACAATTAGGCTGTGCATTTCTCAACTATCAGTCCTTTTCTAGTCCTTAACTTCCTTTTCCCCTTCCTGCCCCAAAGCTGATCTGTGTTGCTCTTCTGTGTTTCCTATCCATTAAAAGCAGAAAAAGGTAGACGTTTGTGTTCTTTGAAAGTGAGTCAAAAATTGTATCTTTGCATATGAATGAACGTATGAAAAAGTAGGGAGCTCTGCACCCTATGGTTTTTGCCATGAATGTTTTAAATACCTGGGAATGCCTTTGCATGTCAGAGAAATCTGGTATCTTATTGAAGGCTGGATCTTGGTTTTCTGAATTCAACTGTCCTCTAACTTTTCATTCTAATGAATACATGACTACAATATGTAATGAGCTGGGGGAACTTTAAAAAGAAGATTATCCATAGTTCTACTTTGAAAAACGTCCATGTAGCTCAATATGGAGGGAAACTAGTAGTATAGGTGAGCTTTCCGGTTTATTTTAAACCTTGAGTGATAAAATAAGGTCAGATAAAATAAGGTCCTAGATGAAGTCTTAGGACCCTGTTTTTGTATTTTGAAAACCATGGCATCTCTTTAAAGTATAGGAATTGATTTTAAGCCACCACTCTTTTATTATGTAAACCATTATTATGAGAAATGATATGTCTGTTGTTTTACTTCTACAATTTACAATGCAATGCTATGTATGTCTATTCCAAAATTAACCTCACAGAGTTCAAAGGGACTTACTTCCAAGTAAATGAGCAAAGAATTATAGCTTACTTAGAAATCATTGCTACAATTACTGCTGACCATAGTAGATTTATCATAATAGGAACCTTTGGAGATTAGAAGTCTAGAGTTGAAAAGCCTTTTAAATGAGCTAGGGAAAAGCAACATATCTGCTCACGTGGATGACATTTCTCTGTATTGATCAAAAGACCTAAATCAATTCATTCATATATTTTCAGTATCATAATGCTAAAGCATCCCAGAAAAAGCAGTGTAGCTTAAAACATCAAGATACGTTAGAATCTCCAGCCACAGGCTAGCAGTTTGTAACTACAATTCAACCTTTCTTTCCTTTCATTTTCTTAGCCATTTCACCGTACCCTGCCAAGATTTACCAATCAAGTTTAGCTTTTATAGATTGGGATCAATAGTTTGAACATATGTGTATTGTGTACAAGATGAGTCAGGTTAACAGAAAGCATCTACAGTACTTCCACTATTTTTCTCAAAACACAACTGCACTAATTTTTAACTGTGGAAGTTCCTCCACTGTACATTTTAATGAAGGAGAATTTTGTCTCCATTTTTCTTATATGAAATTGTACTCTCCCTACCCTCAGAATGAAATTAATCATATAAGGTAAAATTATTCATTGCATGAATGAATTCTAATGGATTAAATATTTTCAAACAACAAACACTAATTTTATTCTCTCCATACTGCCTAAATCATGTAAATCTTAATACCATGAACAATTCCATATCCATAGGAGATTCCATCATAATGCTGTATTGTTTGTAGTTGTGGAACCCTTATTTTTATTTCCAAGGGGTTAGGAACCCTCCCAAACATCTCAAAGACACCCACATGGCTGGGTATAGTAGTACTGTTGGGCGCACCCATTCTCTCATAACTATAAACTTTGATGCATATGAAAGTTTTAGATAAACTATAAACTTTGATGCATATGAAAGAGTGATATTTATAGAAAGTAGCAAAAAATAAGAAGTTACGTAAATATGACTAAACAGGAGGGAGGGAGGGAGGGAGGGAGGGAGGGAGGAAGGAAGGAAGGAAGGAAGGAAGGAAGGAAGGAAGGAAGGAAGGAAGGAAGGAAAAAAAGCAAGCATGCAGAACACATATAATCCATCAAGCCTTTTTGATAACACCAGTACTACATCCCTCCTTGAGATCACAGGAGATTTAATTACATGGAGGCTGTTTAGGCAATGTAAATTAAATTAGTGTTTAGTAATACTAAATCATAAGATAAAGAGCCTAACCTCCGTCCCTCCACTTATGGAACAGTTGAGAGGTGTTTGTTTCCTCCCCTTTATCATTAACCACAGTTTCTTGTGAAAACCGAAGTATGGCATAACATTTTGTCCAAATGTAGTCAGTGCTTTGCAATATACGCATTATGTTCCCTTTTCTTAAAAAAAATTCTTGCCAGTAAATCCATTACCACCATTAGCTGTACTAAGAATAAATGACACCATAAATGATGGAAAAGAACCAAACACTCAAAACAAAACAAAAACAAAAACAAACCCCAACCAAATAGATATCCCTGTAAGAAACATAAAGTGTTGGGAAGAAAAGAAGCTTCTGCTTATTAAATGATGTCCCTGCTGTTACTTCCATCAAAACACTGAAAGCCACTTTATGATATCAGATTATTAATTCATCCTCCTCAGAATTCCCTACATTGGCTTGCAGGAGATTTCAAGGACTTTGTCTTCCCTAGTAGTACGGCCATAGATTGAACCTGGGACCTTTTACATGCAAAGCTTATAGTGTGCTCTACCACTGAGTTATTTCTCGAGTGCCTCGGCCTCTGCAGAATGACTGAAAATCCAGTGTTCTCTTTCCAGGCAGAAAAGAAGGAGGAAATAATGGCCGGGTGTGTGTGTGTGTGTGTGTGGGGGCAGAGAGCAATGCTGAGGAGAAAGTGATGGGGAGAATGTTTGGTCTACCAACTAAAAAATAGGCAATCTTTTTCTACAAGAAGAATGCAACTTTCTTAATGGATTCAATGAAACAAGATTATTATATATGCTCTTTGTTTTTAAATAATTATAAAATGCATTTCTTTTATACTGAAATTCAACTTTTTAATAAAAGTCATTTCCAAAGTATTGATATATACGTTTCCCATCACTTTTCTAAGTGAATAGTCCCTTCTGTCTATTTCCTTTTTTCATATTTAAAGGTCAAAGGACAGGCTATGTTGTAAGTGAAAGTCTTAACTCTAATTTGGAAAAAAAAACGTTTTCTGAAACAAATGTATCCCAAATTCTACTTCCAGTTGTGAATAAGAAAAATACCTGCAACGTAATAAAAGGCACAATTGTATATGCAAAGACTGAGTCCCTGAAAGTAAATGCTTATAATATATTTCTAAAACTGCCATTTTTTTGCCCTCCCTATAGACTTATAAAAAGGCCCTGTGGTAGGATGGAAAACATTCCTAAAAACTCCTAAGGGAAAAGTTTTCTAGAGACTTTGAAATTCTTACTATTTCTGGTTTCTTTAGAGATTTGTAACATCAGCTTTCCACTGCTGTCTCTAAACAAGGTGAAAAAAGAAAGAAAGAAAAGAAAAATACCCCCTAGATATATTTCTTAGATTTTCTATTATGCTTCACAGGCTTCTTATCGGCTCAATAGTAAATATACAGTATGTGGAAATCGAGAGGGATTTTTCTTATTATCTTTCTTATTTTTCTCATTCTACTAAAATGCTGGGAGGGAAAACACTTTCGCAAGCTTTGGCGGTCATTAGCAATTTAAACTTATATAGTACTGACAGAAAGAAAAGAGAATTAATTAATATACATTAAAGTAATGAAATTACCTATGGAAATCCATTTCTGTGCTCCGAGTTTCTCAGATAAACAGCATACTAGAATCTTACAGCCAAAGAACTGGCTGTTTAATAAAAATCAACACATATCGTGAATTCAGAAAAAGGCTCCTGCAGAGAGAAGTGCTCTTTATATCAGCAGGAGGCTTTTGATGCACAGGAGATTTTCCTCTAGCTGAAAGAGGGAGGTTATGATCTTTATCAATTCCTCCTTCCCCTGCAGTTCCCTATCTCCCACCCAAGATGTCTTCCAAAGGACCAGGGGAATCTTCTAGAGCAGGGTTGCTCATGCTGGCTGGTGAATTCTGGGAGTTGAAGTCCACACATCTTCAAGCTGCCAAGGTTCTTCTTCTTCTTCTTTCATATCCAGATCAAACCTTAAGCTGCCAATATGACACTACCTTCTTAGCTTTATCATTGGCCAGAAACAAATCATTTTCAGTGCATGCTATTGGTAATAATCGGCAGGTCAGCAGGTGGGCCGAATTCTGTATCTCTCCACACTCACACTGCGTATTATTATCCATCAACAATCCCCATTTGAACATATTAGTTCTGCACTTAGGCACTCCAACCCTCAACCTGTTCAAAGTCCTCCAAATGACATAAGGGAGATCGGATCCCTCAGCCATATTCTCCTCTGGAACTATTCCTTGGTCAGTGATTTCTCTCCTTCATCTGCCAATTCGGTTTTGTTCTTGTGTACCCTCAAGGGTGTTTGTTCTTACCATAAAACTCTTCCTAGATTTTAATTGACGGGTTTGAGGCTCATACCCATACAGAGGGTGCTGGGGATCATTCTCTTGTTTTGTTCTCTCAACATCTGCTGCTACTTCTCTCCTGATCTTAGGTAGTGCAATACCGACAAGTGGGTACATTTTCTCAATTGGTGTAGGTTTAAGACATCCTGTCACTATTCATACTGCTTCATTTGTGGTGATACCAACTTGTTTTGCATGTGCAGAATACTGCGTTCCATACTGGAGCGGCAAACTCTGCTGCAGCGATACTCAAGGCCAAAACTGATGTTCGTAATGTGGATGGCTGGGCTCCCCATGTATAATTTGTCAGTTTTCTAATAATATTATTCCTCACACTAACCTTAGCCTTAATATTCAGGCAGTGTTTTTTTAAAGGAAAGCGTTTGATCAAGTGTCACACCAAGATACTTTGGTGTAGGGCAATTCTGTAATTGTTTCCCTTGCCATATAACATTCAGTTTAGCCCCGGCGTCTCGATTTCGGAGATGGAAAGCGCACACTTGAGTCTTACTTAGATTAGGCCTCAGATGATTAATAGTATAATATTGCCCTAATTTTTCCAGTGCTACAGTGAGTCTTCCAGCTATCTCATCAAAACTTGAACCTTGTGTAGCCACTGCTGTGTCATCTATATAGATAAACAGTCGTGTGTTGTCAGGAACTGGTTGATCATTTGTATATATTATATAATATCGGGGACAGTACGCTCCCTTGTGGCAGGCCATTCTTCTGTAACCTCCATCTACTATTCTTTCCATTCAAGGTCACATAAAATCTCCAGTTCTGTAATAGACTGCCAATAACCCTAGTAAGCCCACTGTCTGCAGTGAGACTATTTATCTTGCGTAGCAGTATCCTATGATTAACAGTATCATATGCTGCAGTTAAGTCAATAAAAGCCACTCCAGTGATCATCTTTCGTTCATAGCCGTCTTCAATATATTGCGTAAGATTAAGTATTTGGCCACAACATGACCTCCCCGATCTGAAACCTGCCTGTTCCTTCATGGTTTTTCTATCAATAGTGTCCACAATTCAGTTAAGTATCATCCGTTCCAACACCTTGTACAGATGGCAAAGGAGTGACACCGGTTTTTCGGGTCATCCGGCTCTTTACCAGGTTTCAGTAAAGCAGCAACTCTAGCCCGCCTCCATTGTTTGGGGATCTTAAGCTCATCAATACACTTATTCATCAATTGCAAAAGCCACTCCAAAGTAAACAGGCCAAACTGTTTTATTTGTTCTGTTCCAAGCTGCCAAGGTTGAGAAACCCTGTTCTAGAGCAACAGATGAGTTGCAAAGTAAGGCAGAATCAGCAAAAAGTTGCCTCTTGTTTTCTGACCATATACTCATGCTGAACAGAACTCTGCTTCGACATACGCTCATTGGCAGATTAAAACTATGCGTCCAGGCCCTGGCATTTAACTCCCCTCCCTGTTAAATAGCCAGTCACAATGCTACAATGACAGCAGAAGCCAGAACTGATACAGTTCCCCTCATACTGTCTTCTGGTACGTTGAACAACTATTTCCTTTTAGCTATTCAATCTTTTGATCCACTTACAATTCCTTCTCTGTCAGATTCAGCAGCATAACCTCTGAGCTAAATTCTCTAAGTGAAATTTCAGGTGAGGCTTAATGAGTTACTTGTCATTTTATATATTTTTTAAAAAAGAATTTGGAAAGAAACAACCTTGGGCACCTTAGTAGTTAGTATTTATTGGGAATTTCACAAGAAGAGTACATTTCTCTTGGTTCAGCTAGATCCTCTTTAGTATTTCTATTTATTGATTTAAAATATTTAAAAGACTGCCCTTCTCACAATTTGTGACTTTGGTGGCCAAAAAAGCAAAATATCAAAGAGTAAATACAATGCAAAAGCCAAAAACTCAATAAAATAAAAAATGTAATCAATAGAGGCTGGTGGTAAAACCATACACATATATCACACAATGGGCTTATCTACCACCCTGGCCCAATGCATGGGAGAAAAGCCAGGTCTTCATGGCTTTACTGAAGACCAACTGGATCAGAGCCATCTGAACCTAAGCAGGGAGCTTGTTCCAAAGGACAGGCACAGCAACAGAGAAGGCACACATCCTGGGTCCCACTAGGTGTCATTGTTTTAGAAAGAGGGATACCTGGAGTATGCCTACCCTGTGCAACCTTGTGGGATGGGCAGAGATGATTGGGGAGAGGTGGTCATACAATTAATCCATTCCTGTGCCACATAGGGCAGTATTTAGTATTCTCCACCATGCTATCTGCCAGGGATGCCTGACTCAGATGTAGAAACTATTAATGCGATAGTTCCAGTCCTATTTACTTATTTACTGAGTGTACCTAGCTCTGGTTCTGTTGCTTGTTCCTTTGATTTTTCATCAGTGAAGTTCCTCACAGCTCTATCCTATTTCTTTGCGTAATATCTCTATTCTAAGGCTGCTAAGAGAGGTCTTTCAGAGTTTGAGACTTGGGTCACATTGATATGCAAATGATGCTCAACTCTAAACTTTCTGTTTCAACTGATGCTAGTTGAAATCTGGGGGTCCTGAACCCTTGTTAGGATACAGTGAGAGACTAACTATGGGTGGATACCCGCAGCCTAGCCTTGACAAGAAGAGGTCCTGCTGATTAGTAAACAATCCAATTCAGAATTGATAATACAATATACTGTGGATGAATATGTCGATGAAGGTTCTCAGTCATCCAGGTGGAACAGTCTGTGGCTTGAATCATGTCAACTGGATTTCTATTTTCTCAGTAGAAACGTTTCACTCCTTATCCAAGGAGCTTCTTCAGTCTGAGTAAAGTTAGTAAGGGAATCCTTAAATATGTTTCTAGGGTGGCTGTGTGACCTTGCACCTGGGGCTAGGTCATGGTTATTTTGAGATGTTTATTTCTAAGTCCCTTTATCATCCAAAGGAGGATCGTTAAGATCACCATGCTGCTGTTGAGCTTGCGAAATGGTCTTAATCTTCCTAGGCACAGAAGACAAAGCAGGAAGGAAGATAGGGGAAAGGTTATGCCTGAGGCCATGACCTAGCCCCAGGTGCAAGGTCACACAGCCACCCTAGAAACATATTTAAGGATTCCCTTACTAACTTTACTCAGACTGAAGAATCTCCTTGGATAAGGAGTGAAACGTTTCTACTAAGAAAATAGAAATCCAGTTGACATGATTCAAGCCACAGACTGTGGATGAAGAAATACACTCTCTGAATGATCAAGTACAAAGCAGGGAGGTTGTTGGAAACTGCATTGCTCCTAGAAGATCAGATCATAGGAACAGCCAGTTGTGTCTTTGCCCATGTTCAACCAGAGTGCCAACTGACTACTATTTCTTGGAAGAAAGATTTGGCCACAGTGATTCATATTTAATAATTCTTATTTAGATGACTACATTCTCTATGCTGCCACTGTGGAGGTAAGAATTTACAGTAAGAAGAAAAGTGTACTTTCAATCAATGGGAAAAAATGTGGACAAAAGGACTAAAATTTACACTAAATTATAATTTGAAAGAAAATTTTTACAAAATGATGTACTGTTGGTATATAACTCCAGATAAATTATTAAAAATGTACAAAAATGTATCAAATAAATGTTGGAAATGTAAAAAAGAAAAAGGAACATTTTACCATCTATGGTGGACGTGCAAGAAAGCAAAAAAAATATTGGGAACTAATACATGAAACTATTAAAAAGATCATATTAATGGACATACAAATCAAACCTGAATTATATCTACTGGGCCTCATGGATGACGAACTGGGTAAAAAATACGGAAAACTTTTATTATATATGATTATGGCAGCCAGACTTACATATGCTCAAAGATGGAAAGAAGAATACATCCCAACAATAGAAGATTGGATTACAAAAATAATGGACCTTGCACAGATGGCAAAACTAACAGAAATGTTAAATGACAAAAATATGGACCAATTTAAAAATGATTGGCAACCCTTTCTTGTCTACATGACAAATATACAAAAAAACAATACAATAAATATAGGATTTAACGATTAATTATATAAGAAATAGAAATGTAAAAACCTTTACTAAGAAAAGTAATTAAGAAATTGTATAGATATATTAGTCACAGTAAAGATAATCTGGAACCGAACCCCTATTTTTTTTTCTCTTTCTCTTTTTTTCTCTCTCTCCCCCCTCCTTTTTTTTCCTTCCTTTTCCCCAACTCTTTTCCCCACCCTAGATCCCCTTTCTTCCCTCTTTTATTTCCCTTTAACTCTCTGTATTTTTTTCTTCTTTCTCTTTGTTTGTGCAATTTATATACATTAAATGTTTATTTTATCAATATGTGCATGTATATATGTTGTATGTTAAAACAATTTTATACAATAAAGTTTAGTTTCAAAAAAAAAAAAAAAGAAGAAAAGTATACTTTCAGAAGTACACTTTCTTCATAAGATTATACCAGCCTTTGGACAATTTTACTAGCTTCCTATTCATTTCATGTTGCTGGCTTTCTTCTAAAGATCTCAAAATGATTAAGGACCAGAAGAGTTCACATATTGTCTCCCCTTGTGGGAGTCCTTCTTGAATCAGTGCTTCCATCAAAAGACTTGTTACAAAGTCTTAAAGAAAGTATAATCAGTGATTATTTAAGACAGAGTTTTTCAGGAGCAACCTGTACAATTCATTTTTATAAATTGGGCAAAGTCATCTTAATGGGAAATTGGACAGCTCTGATGATGGAAGACTGGAAATTCAGAAATTCTACTATCCATACACCAAAAAAGCAGAAGAAGAAAGAATTAATATTAACATTCACTTCCAGTTTTGTTTTAATCCTTTATATTGTAAAAGAAACTAATTTATTTAGACCAAGTCTGGAATATGCTCATATAAAGAGTATGAAATAACTTGTCAGATAACTTTGATAAAAGAAGGGAAGTCAACAGTCAAACTCTTTTTATATTCTGGTATACCAGGATTATATAATACATAGTTTAAAGAAAATCTCACTAGACAAACAATTTGTTTAAAAGACCAATCTTTAAAGAGTGCAAGTAAATCAAAAGTCTATCTGGTATTGAAAATGCAGTGAAAGATGTAGAACCAAGTAGAAGAAGAGTCAAAAATGGCACCCACCAGAGTCTAGAAATGCAGCTCATTTTAAATAAATAAACCAACCCCTAATGTAGATGAATGTAAGGTTGTAAGGGAGGGAATATCTATCTAGGCCTTTAATCAGTGCTTTAACCTGAGTATGGAAATGGTCTGAAGCCAGCATACCTAATAATATGCTTTGTCAATTGACTGAATTATTCAGATCCAGTTATATTTTTAGAGGCAGCTCAATGTACACACATTGCAGTGGTAATTGTGGCCAAGCTATCCATGCAGTTAAAGTATCAATGAAAGGCATTTTCGATTTTTTATGTGAATCCTATTGGATTAATATAAAACCATTCAGTTTGCTATATGAACTAATTATTTTGCTGTATAATCTGATTTCAGTTTCTTTACCTTCCTCTGGCCCTTACAAACCTTACTACTAATTCAAGGTTCAGTTTATGATCTTTTTCTAATCCCCAGTCAACAAATAAGTGAAGTTTTAATCCCAGCCCAACTGATTGGCTGTACACTCTATAGGTCTCCAACTAATGAGGTTTCTGTGCTACCACACTAAGCCAAACAAAAGCCTTCATCTCTATGGGTGCAACAAAACATAAATGGCATTTTGTTTTAATTCTGCAAAGGATTTAGAGCAGTGTTTCTGTGTGGACATGCTGACTGGGGGATTCTGGAATTTGAAGTCCACACATCTTAAAATTGCTGAGATTGACAAACACTGATTTAGAGGATTCAAATGATTTATTATTTTATTTATTTTATTTATTTTCTATCCTGCCTTTATTATTTTTATAAATAACTGAAGGTGGTGAACATACCTAATACTCCTTCCTCCTCCTATTTTCCCCACAATAACCACCCTGTGAGGTGAGTTGGGCTGAGAGAGAATGACTGGCCCAAGGTCACCCAGCTGGCTTTCATGCCTAAGGCGGGACTAGAACTCTCAGTCTCCTGGTTTCTAGCCTGTTGCCTTAACCACTAGACCAAACTGGCTCAAATGATGTATGTAAAGTCTCAGTAATGTCCTTAGAGGAACCAAACTGTTTTTTGTTCCTATCTGGTACAAGGTGTAACTGTTGTGAAAGCACTAGGAAACAGTGATCATCCTGCTATTACATTTAGCACTACATGCAATCAGAACCTACCAGTAGGGTCCAACACAGTAATATTTGACTACAAAAGAGGAAACTACTCAAAAAATGAGGAGTTAGGGGGGAAAAGCCTGAAAAGTCATGAGAACAAAATCTCTTTATATTGTCTGGAGGTTCTTTGAACAATAGATGCCCAATTAGAATGTTTTCTACAATGCAAGAAACCACGGAAGAGGCCATCATGGCTTTTTAGTAAAGGGCAGAAAGCTGTAAAATTAAGAAGGCTTCCTTCATAAGGCTTCCTTTCATCATAAGGAGAACAAAGAGGAACACAAACTTTGGCAAAAAAAGAGTGGGTGGGTGGGTATAAAATGATCACAAGGAAGCAAAAACATACAGGGAAACAATAGGAATTTTAAAAAATATATAGTCATAGCAGAAAACTGGGTAGGGAAGTGGCAAGGTCATTAGACAACCAAGGTGTAGAAAGGATGCTTAAGGGGAGATTGTAGAACTAAATGAATACTTCCATCTATTGTTACTACAGAAGATACAGGACAGACATCAGAGCCTGTATTTACTTTTCAAGGAAAGAATTGGAACAACCAAAGCAAACTGAGGTAACAAAATGTATCTTAGAAAGTCCATAGTTACAAATCACCAGGTGCTGATGTTATTCACCCAATAGTTCTTAAAGAAAGAACTTTGAGAATGCGAAATTATTGACCTACTGGAAAAAGTATGTAACTTGTCACTGAACTCAAGTTCACAGATTGGAAGATAGTTAATGTGACATTTTTTAAAAAAGGGGATCCAAGAGAGATCCAGGAAATTATAGGCCAGTTAGCTTAATGTTTTCCAGGCAAATTGGAAGAAATTGTAATTTTTTAAAAAAATGGCTTAAAGAAGAACAAATCTTGCGGAAGGACCATCAGCATAGATTTATAAAAGTAAATCCTGTCTTACCAGCCTTTTAGAGTTTTTTGGGAGTATCAATACACATGTGGGTAGACACTGTATACTTGGGTTTTCTAAAAGCCTTTGATAAAGTTCCTCAACAAAGACTCTTGACTATACTTAGCAATCTTAGAATAAAAGGAGATGTCCTTTTATGAATTGCTAATTGGTTAAAAATCAGAAAATAAAGAATAGGAATAAATGGGCAATTTTTCCCTCAGAGGAGGGAAATGAGAAGCAGTGATCCTCAAGGATCTGTATTGTTTATAAATGAACTTGACTTAGGGGTAAGCAGTATGCTGGCCAGCATGCAGATGATATTAAACTTTCCACATAGTTTATATGGTTTGTGTAAAAAAAACCCCAAAAGTAAATGTGAAGAATTCCAGAAGGATTGTTTTAAACTGGGTGAATAGTCAACCAAATAGCAATAGCAATTTAATCTAAATAAGTGTAAAATGATGCATGCTGGAGCAAAAATCTCCTATTTCATATACAGACTTATGGAGACTTTGGACTTGAGCAGTTTCGTTTGGAGTTTTGTTTTCCTTTTTTCAGCTTGTCTTAGAGATGTAGTCTTGATGGTGGTTGTCAGCCTTTTTGTGTGTTCTGGGGTCATGGTTTGTTCCAGTTGCTCTTTGAGGTTATCTATGGTGTGCTGGTATTTGTTTAGTCTGAGGTGAGTGTCCATGATCATTAGTTGTATCATTTTTTGGCCACTTTGGAGACTTTGTCTCCAAAGACAAAGACTGGATGGATGGATGGATGGATGGATGGATGGATGGATGGATGGATGGATGGATCCATCCAAAGACAAAGACTGGATGGATGGATGGATGGATGGGGATTTTGTCTGAAAATACCCAAGAAAAAGATCTTGGGATCCTAATGGATAGCTCAGTAAAGATGTCAAATTTATAATGCCCTTAAATTAATGTACTGTATATCTATACAATAGATTATCTATATCTGGATTACTGCATACAGTTCTTCTTCCCACTTTTGAAAAAGGGTATAATACAGCTGGAAAAAAGTACAGAGAGGGTTATTACAATTACAAGGGTGAAACTAAAACATCTTTGCCATGAGAAAAAGCTAGAAAGCTTGGGACTCTTTAGTTTGGAAAGAAGGTAATAGAGGGATGATATGATTGAGGCATTTAAAATTATGTAGGGCTTGGAGAAAGTGTGGAGAAAATGAAATGTTCTCAAAATGTCTTTTGTTGGGGGGTGTCTCTCTCAGAACATCAAGACTAGGGGTCATGCAGTTAACATGACTGGAAAATTTAAAATGGACAAAAGAATACTTCTTCACCATTCATTACCATATTATGTGGTCACTAAGTTGGATGGCTTTAAAATTAGATGGATAAATTCATGGAAGACAGGTCTACTAAGAACTATTTGGGAACAGCATGCCTCCAAAAATGAGTTGTGATAGAAGATCTTATGAGCACTCTAGGGGCATCTGCTTGACCACTGTAAGAAATAAAAAGCTAAACTATGATGGCTCTAGCCAGCCTACCCATTCTTTTGTTGAAAACCTGAGGCTGTGATACTATTTGCATTTATTGGAGAATTTGTCCTGTTGAATTCAGATAGACTTACTTCTGAGTAAACATAAGCGTGCACTATAACAGGAAGCAGATGGAGTTCAATGGGCTCAATCCAGACCTAGCTTCATTTTGTGGAGCCTTTCCAAATATTGTCACAACATTTAACTCATATAATCACGTGCCAGTTATGGTCCTATCTAGAGCAGGAGGATCGTACAACAGTAAATCATGCTCTCATCACTACTCAGTTGGACTACTACAATGCACCCTACTTGGGGATGCCTTTCCAAGTAAAGTCCACTTGGAAATAGCGGTTGATACAAAATGCAGCATCCCGCCCCGGGAGCACATTATAACTTTGCTGCAGGCCCTGCATTGGCCACCAAGAGACACTGGCTTTCATCTATTAAATTCCAAATGGCTTGGCACCGAGGTTCTTTCAGGCCCACCTATTCCAACTAGAATCAACCTGTCCAATATGTGCCTTCTAGGAGAAACTGTTTTTGATTCCTTATTTCCATGAAGTCAGAGTGGTCCCTGTGCAATGGATTACCTTTCTCCTGGAAATTCAATTGGCCCTGACACTGAAGCAGTTTAAGGCAGAGCAATCCTGAAGGGCTTTTAAAAATGAGTTATTAAATGGCCCCATATTACGAATTTGCTTTGGGTGTTGCTCCCTTTTTAGATAAAATGTTGCTTGGTTTTGATTATTACTGTATGCTTACTGTATCATGGCGGTTTTATGTATTCACTGTAAATCTTTTATGCCTGTTTTCTTGTCTACCCATCTTATGACTACAGCAGTACAGACATTCAGTAAATAAATAATTAATAAAGGTGAAATTATTAACTACATCAGGACTAATAATATTAACAGCATTAAGTAATTACATTTTTCATTTTTTCCCCTGGTTTTGTCTATTTTTTTGTTGGTTTGTTTTGGTCCTGGCTCTGTTTACTTTTTCAGCGTTGTCCATAATATGCCATCCAAAGGCCAAAATTGACTCTCAACTGGGAAAAAAGTTATCTCTACCTTAACCTCCTTAGCAGCAGGAACCTGTAACCAAAAGGACACACTGAAATCAGAATCTAAGGATGAAATCCAATCCACCTGCCAAAATGACACTGTTGGATGAATGGATTTCTTCTCCCCTCTGCTGTGTGTCATCAAATCCACTCTAACATTTGGAGGAATCAAAGAACTATTAAGCAGACCAGAAGTTGGCTTATATGATGTTAACTATCACCTTAAGCCAGAAACCAATCTTGATGCCATTATCTAATCATGAAAATCATCAACAGATTTGGAGCATAATATTAATCCTCCCCTTAGAGCTTTCTGTATACATTCTTTTCCTGCAGTATTTAGCCTATTGGATAGTCCCTGTGACATCATTGTGATGAATGGCATAAATTACATCACAGGTCTGTTAAAGAAAATAAAAATAATCCAAGGCTAACAATTACTGCATCAATGCTTTCAACGTTTCCGCAATCTTTTTTTATTTCTTTTAATAATGTGTGCTTCCCTTAGAGTTATATTACTTTTTCTCTCTTTTGAAAAAAAGGAAGAAATAAAAATGTTCTTTTGCCAGAGCAAAGTAATTCATCTTGCAGCAAGTTTCCTGTTTCCTCCATCAACATAGTCTAGCATAGGAGCAAGGGGGAGGTGGCTTTCATTGTCCCCAAAGAAGTCCTCAGTAAACGGATTTAGATATCAATACATTATTGATATGTATTCAACACATGCACCATTATGGAAGGCTTAAATTCCAAGCAAAAAAGATTTGTGGCAAAGCATATGACCTTCTCCCCACTGCAATGGCCATCCCCTAATTAGGCAATGCATCTGATAGTCATTAACAGGAATGAGATAATGAATCACTTTCTCTCTTCTTTGTTAATTTGCTGTAACCAAGCGGCTAATGGATGTCAGAGCTGAGTGATTGCACTGATTATAGTGATTTATAGTTGCAACAAAACAATTTAAAACCATTCTGATTATTCATGTTAAAGATACTTTATGTTTTGTTTACTAAATATTTTACATCCCCTTCCCTGCCCCTCGCAGACTTCCACAAGGAGAAGTTTGTCTAAGAGATGTAAAAAGTTTCTGCCTTTTAAAATGGATATTGTTTCAGAAAGACACATTTTATTTTGTTTATAAAATTTTTACCCAGTAGAAATGAAAAGCCTTAGGGTGGAAAGAAAACTTCAGTGGTGCCTAGTTCAAAAGGAGGCTGAAATAAGAGGAAATAAGACAAACTTCAAGCCACTTACCTTGGGGCTCTCAGTCCCTTCCTCAACCTCTGCAGACGCATCAGTAGCCAGTATCTCCGCTTTGATGATCCGCAGAGCCCTAAGAATCCAGCTGTGTTGTCGTTTGATTTGTTTCTGTAGTTCCTTCCACTGACTTGCAATCATCTGCAGCATGTCCTTCAGTCCTTCTCCAAAACGAGAGAAAGAAATTAAGTCGTACGTTCAACTTTATCTTTTGAAGAACCTCATCTGTTAAAGGCAAGAATCCTTAGGGGAAATAAAAATCCTTTCCCCTTAAATATTCTGGCATTCTTTACCGAGAAATCTGATCAGGAATTCTAACATACTAGCACTGCAAACAATATGATAGGATCAAAACATGACACACAGACAGCATGTTAAGTAGTGACTGAAGTCAGAAAAGAAAAATAGTGTTTAATTTGGGATTCATAGGAAACAGTAGGAAAATCCATCCTATGGCCTGCCGTTTAGAACAAATATTTGTTGATACTCATCTTTAAGGAAAAGTCATTACTTATACGGTCAGTTTCTGACACCATGGTACAGTTTTACACACTGAAGGGAGGTATGCAGGTCAACTGTATAATTTGAGGGTGGAGCTATTTTAGGTTCTAGACAACCAGGTAGAGCGTTATAGAATTCAAATGAAATACACTAAAATCTTCCAGATCCTTCATCTTATTGAGGAAAAAACAAAGCAAAACAAAAAAATCAAGCCAAAATAAAGCTGGCAATTTCTAGTAACGTAGACTGATTTGATTAAAACCAGACCGATTAAGAACTATGACAAAAATTCCTGACTTCAGGCTTATATTGAAAATGGCATGCATAACTGTCTGAAATAATTACTCTTAATACTTCTTAATAAATACTTTAAAATTGCAGTAAGAATTAGTTTAAATGGCAAAGGAGTTTTGTCAGTGCAAGTATTCATGCTAGCTATGTAAAAATATATGTGTGTATAGATATAAAATCCTAATTTATCATCTTAATGATATTACCATAGCACCTACATCAAAGAACATGTCAATGTGAAGTTTTCTGTGATGTAATTTCAATTGAAAGTCAGCTCAACAGCAAGACCAAAATAAAATGAACAGACTATTTGCTAGCAGTATTTCATTTTATAAGTATCACAGCATTGTATGCAGCATATGAAACATTTATAAATCTTGAAGGTCAAACTGATAATGTAAATATTAATAATACATAAGGAAGTGAATATATGCGGTAATTTACAGCAATGCTTCTTTATTCTTTAATAGTCTGGAGACATAAAGACTTGCAATATTTCAGAAGAATCTACCTGATTTGTGAGATACTATAAGATCAAGAAGTTGCCGTCCTTCTTCTACAACAGCTTCCTTTAATGCACAGTGGCTATCTACATTCAGTTTAAAACTCTGCAAAAAGAAAGAGAGATGCTTATATATTTATTTAAGTATCAAATGGTATGGATACATTTTAATATAAAGAATATGTGGAAAAATATCTGCTACTGTTATCAAGAACCACTATGCTATATACCCAATAGCCAAATTAATTTTCAATACTAAAAGCTATTGATATTTTGGAATTGAATTCAAAATGTTTCCATTAAATTACCAAAGTGCATCTGGTTGAAACAGCTGACAAATCTAGAAATTCATTAGTTTTTATGAAAAGCCAGAGCCCGTAGGCTATGTCTGGAATAATAGTGTCCTATAAAATATACTGTTGCAGCTATCTTTTTCAGATGTATTTCAAATACTGGTGAATGAACTATTTAAATAAATGTATGCAGTATATATTAATATGTATTAATACAAAATATTGCAACAAATTAATATAGTTAATCTGCTACAGCTTCTTTTTTCTTCATACTATAATAGTTGAGCTGTATTAGATCTCCGTTGTGTTTACAGATATAATTAATATTGCTGTTTTGCAAAAGCTGTCTGCAGCTATTGTATTTATTCTGGTGAGAACTAAATTGCATTTTTACAATTACACATAGCAACACAATGAACTATAAAAAGTCTGTGCTACGGTCTACTTACAAAGTCAAAAATTAATCTCTGCGAATAAGACCGGCTACTTTTAATTGATTTTGTTTTTTAACACGAACAGAATACAATTTACTTGTTTTTATACACTTACAATACTCAGTCAAGGGGGGAAGGTAGACCCCTACTACTTCATCTCCCTAGTTTTCCTCACAACCTATTAAAATGTTAGGCCTAACAAAAACATGATTCTTCCCTAACTCAGAAGTCACTTATAGCAACAAATGTACTTCAAGTAACTACATTTTTCTAATTGCCCATCTCTTTTCAGGAACACTTTTCCTTGTTATATAGATTGAGAAGGCTAAAATGTTCAGGATTCTTTTCTTGACTCTAAGGAGCAAACCTGAATATACTATTAAAAATACAGTGGAGAAAGAGCTGAAGTCAGTTCTAGATCTCCGATTTAAATTGATCAATCAATCAATAATTAAATGTTATACTGTACCTTTAAAAAGTCTATCATCCCATATTCTTGGCTAGAAACCTTTCTAAAAGGTGATTTCCAACTGGTAACCAATATACTGTAATTAATGTGTAGAATAATGAATTGTGTGAGTAGTCAAATAAGTTGCATAGGAAAATATGTCAATACATACAAGAGCCTTATGTCAGCAGCTGCAAATTTGCTGGGAAATTAGATGGAACAGAATGGTACATGACTATATTTGTCAGTTACAAATGTTTCTGCTGAATCTCACCTCCTGAATTTATCCATGACATTAGAGATAGAAAAGTATATCTTTAAAATATATAATGTGAGAAAAGGCCCTGGAGTCAGACCTTGTGTGTAATTTTAACTGTAACTTATAGTCCCTTTACCCTGATTTGCCCTATAATTGCCCTTTCTCACAGCTTTTTATATTCCATGGTTTAGTTATTTATATTCCTTGTATAGTGAGATGGGCAGTGTATAAATTTGATTAAATAAATAAATAAATATTCCGAATGAGTTCTTTTGTTAATTTTTCCCTCTCATTAGTATATGAAGAAGCCAAAACAAATCACTTAATGCCTAATGCTGGTAAATCAGGCATTTATGGATGTTTTCTATGATGGTCCACTTCCTGTCCCCAAACTTATTTTTTTTTGCTAATTTCTAATAGTGTCCAGTTGCTTTTTATTATTATTCATTTATTGATTTAATTAATTTGATTTTAGTGTCATCCAGTGACTCTGGGCAGCACCCAATATAAAAACAAAGTGCAGTAAAATAATAAAACTACAATAAAGGAAATAACAAACAGGAATGAACAAAACAGCAGTTTGGACAACTCACATCAAAACATATACAACACATGTCAGCCCCTTGAACAAGGGAATTCCATCCACTCTACTAAAAGGCCTGGGAAACAGCAGGTCTTTAAGGCCCTCCATAATGCCATCTAGGTGGGAGCTGTCCAGATCTCAGGTAGGACCTTATTCCAGAGGGCAGGTACTGTGACAGAGAAGGTGCACTTAATGGGTCCCAAAAGATGACATTGTTTAATTGGGGGGACCTGGAGTGTGCCAACTCTGTCCACTCTTACTGGCTGGGCAGAAACCACAGGAGATACATGACCCCTCAAATAACCAGGCCTCATGCCATGTAGGGTTTATAGGTGATAACCAGCAAATTAAAAGGAGGTCGTCCACCTTGGCTGATTATAATATGACTTAGTGCAGGTCCTATAACCAAGCTGTTAATAAAACAGATACTTCAGCAAAAATTACAGTTGTACTTCATTTCATACTCAATGGGATTTTTATGAGCTCATTCATTATTATGAAGTCATATCAGTCTTCCTCCACAAGGGAAGGTAGGATTTACTGTAACTGAGAACTATGGTTACATCCATGTTTGTTACAGTGAGCTAAAAATAATTACAACATATTTTGAACTAACCATTGACTATACCATAAAGAAGGAACTATAAGCTTAAATATGGATTTAATGAATATAAAACAAGATGAAAATTGGAAGATGTTAGGTTCAAACTGAGACACAGTTTGGTGTAGTGGTTAAAAGCTCTTGGCTAGAACCTATGGGACTGTAAGTTCTAGTCCTGCCTTGGGAATGAAGCCAACTGGATGATTTTGGGCCAGTCACCATCTCTCAGCCCTAAGAAGAAAGCAATGGCAATCCATTTTTGAAAAATGTTGCCAAGAAAACTACATGGACAAGTCCACGTAGTCCTAAGGAATCAAGGTTACAAACTACAAATACTAGCAATACTGTTGCTCAGCTCTCAGTTTGCCACCTTGATTCTTCATTAAGCAAACTATACAGTGTGAAACCAGTTGTTATAATTGTTGATCTGCAATGAACTCAACATTTATATATGACCTGTGAATAGTTGAAATGGTTCTGTGATAGAAAATGACCACACTGCTGGCACTTCATGAGTACTTCATTACAGGTAATTCATATTAGGTAGAAGCCATATTATGATTTAATTTAGAACATCATAACATGAATGCTTGCATGCATGAATCCATCATATTAACAATCTAGCTTATAACATAGCCATTAAAATGCTTCCATGTAAAATGACATGAACATACAAGAAAGAAACTTCATTCAGAAATATCATCTTCACATAGCTTAATCCAAAAATTACTTCATGTATTATAGACTTTTCCCCCTCTATCATCTCCCCAACAATTCTCAAGTTGATTCTCATAGCATTGCAGAGTTAAAAAATATTAGAGAATGTCTACCCCTGTTCAACGCAGAAACTGCAATGCAGTATAAAACTTCAGCACTCCTTGCTATTAGAAAATATATCCTACATTTTAGTTGAAATCTGTTTTTGCTCTTGAAGTGAGAAGGAGGAGGAGGACTACTACTGGGGCAGGACTTCTTTTGCAGATCTTCATAAATGGTCAAGGTATATTTTATGGAAGGTAAAAAAGGTAAAGGTAAAGGTACCCCCCGCACATTTGTGCAGTCGTGTCCGACTCTAGGGGCCGGTGCTCATCTCCGTTTGTTAGCCAAAGAGCCAGCGTTGTCCGAAGACGCTTCCACGGTCATGTGGCCGCATGACACGCACGGAACGCTGTTACCTACCCACTGAAGTGGTACCTATTAATCTACTTGCATTTGCATGCTTTTGAATTGCTAGGTTGGCAAGAGCTGGAGCTAGTGCAGGAGCTCACTCTGCACGCAGGGCTAGGGATTCGAACCTCCGAACTTGCAATCTTCCGATCAACAAGCCTGGCGTCTTACCCGCTGAGCCACCACGCCCCTCCATTTTTATGGATATGGATCCATTTTATGGAAGACTATCAGTTAAAAACCGTATGAATTCTTCCATATGCCAGATATAGCTGTATTTATCATCACCAGTTCCTTCAGCTCAGCTGTTTTGGTACAGTTTGCTGTGTAGGAGTAAAAGAAATATCTACTACATATCCTACCTTTAATAGTTCTTAGGAGTTAAATAAACAGTGATTTTCCTAAAAATCTCAAAAAGCCCATGCTCAAAGTTGTGCAATACTATTTTTGTATTTTATAGCACTGAATTTGTCACGCAGAATGAAATAATGATGTTCTCTATTTTAGGAACTTAATTTAAGCCTTTTGATTTTATACAAATATATTTACATAACTTTAATATTATTAAGCGAATCATGCTGAAACCTAGATGAAAATTATCCCAAGCCAAAAATATAAACTAGATCAAGCATTCCCAAAGAAGGGAAAAACCTGGAGTCTTACTGCAGCTACTTTTCTTAAAGCATTACTTTTCATGAAACCTTTTTTTTTTTTGAGAATTCCTTTCATAGATGCAAGCTTGAACAAGCTCTGACAATATTTAATTTACTGTTTACTTAAAACAGGCTTGTGTTGAATGGTTTGTAATCATGCACTTCACAAGAGATGTACATGAAGGCGCCTCATATAGCAAAGAAAACCTAAAGGACCCCAGAGGAGTTTGGGTAATTTTATATAATTGAAGCAGAGCATTGATGCAGCTGGATGTGATGCTGCCTCAAGATGATGTAGATGCATTTGATAGGAAAATTGGAAAAGATGAGGTATTCTTCTTCATTAGAAAAAATAGACTTGCTGCCCTAGAAAAGATTCATTTAACATAACATATCAAGTACACAATGCAGCTTGATTTACAGGTGCACCTATTAACCAGTAATAATGTTGACTGAAGAAGAAAATATGATGAATAAAGATGGGCCAAAACTCTGGGGCTTGATTTGCAATTTTACAGTTGCACAAAATTCAGTCTAATTTGCTGCAAAGCACAAATAGCAAAATCTAGCAATAGATTAACCAATAACACATTGGTCTTAAGGGGGAAACTATTTTCACAACCTGCAAGTGTCACAGCAAACAAGAGCAAAATAAATGGTAGCTGTTTGCTATATTATTTCCAGTCAGGTATGTCTTTCCCTTCTTCAGTCATCAAAGCTGAGTTTATCACTTTCCAGAGAAAACTATCCAGACTGAGCAGCGCTAGCATTTAGGAACACCAGCTGAACAGCTAACGTGTAGTAGTCCTACTTTGGGGCTTACTTTAGACAACTGGCTGGCCATTCTGAAACAAAATAAGGAACTAAATAAGTCATTTGATCTAGCATAGCTCTTCTTACATTCTTATAGCTGGTCCAAAGATAACAATTGTCTTTCATAAGCACTGAACAATTACTTCATCTGAAACTGCTGTTGTAAATTTGAAAGGCCTAACACAATTTTGCAGGTATCTTGATGCAGTTTATGCCCAGATGAGAAAGGAGACTGATTCTGTATTGCTAGTGTAACTTATTTCAGGTATTACAAAAATGGGTCAACATTCACCAGGTGGGCAGTAAGGATGAGCTTCTGTGGAGGACGGCTGCCTCTGGAGATCGCTAGGCATGGTTTTCCCGTGTATTGTCAGCTTTTGAAAGATGATCCAAATGTCCAGTAAATTAGCTGAATATCCATTCCCAGCAATTTAATAGAAAACATTGCTAAAGATAGAAGTGGCTGCCTCTGCTGTACATCTTCAGTGGAGGCATCCACAAGCAGCCTTAAGCTGCTTGTCTTCTGTGCTGAGCCAGCTGGAAATGAAGCTCGCTTAAGATATTCCTGTTTGGCTTTCAAACCATTGCTCAGTTTTGGCAATGATGCTGGCCATGCACTCTGTTCAGAGAGCAGTTACCATTGGACCTAACTGGTAGATTCCCCTTGCTTCTTTCCCACGCTTACCTATACTGGAAAATAAGCACCAATTACATTCTTTCTATGGATGGGTCTTTGTATGGACACATGGTTTCCATTTATGGCCCTTGTCTGTGAGCATCCTTTGTTTTGAATAGAGGTTTACCAGTCTTATGTAAGACTATACTGTAGATAGTTTTACCCTTCTTGCTGTCACTTCAACCAGAAAGGGAAATTCACGGAACTTTGTCAATTTTTACCCAGCATTTGGGGGTTTGACTATTTCACAATTTCACTGGGCCTCCAGTGAACTGAAAAGGCATTTTAACATTCCACTGCTCTACTGGCGGGCTAGTTTTCAAAAAGGGAACAAAGAGAAAGGTCCACTCTTTGACCAGAGCTCTCTGACTTGGCCCAGAGTGCAGCAGGCTTTACATAGGAAGGCTTTACATTTGAAAGAGGGCAGTCAGCCCAGCAGCCCAGGACAAAATGGTTTTAGAGGATGATGATCAGTGATTGTAAGGGTCCCCCAGGACATTAGCCAATAGGAGTGGAGGCATTTGCCTATGATAAAATAAACTGCAGCAGGCAGCCTGCATAAGCCTGCTTGTGCTTGTAGAGTTTGGAAAACACTTATTTTGATGCACAACAAAAAAAGATGGGTGGAGGTTTATTTATTTATTTATTTATTTATATTTCTAACTTATATATGGTCCAGGTTGCGGACCAGTCGAATGGGTCCAGGTTGCCTTCCTAGCAGGCTTGGGGTGCGCCAAGAACCCTGTCCTGTGTTCCTGTCCTCCAGAAATGATAGGTGGTCGTTCTCATGCCGGGGAAGCAGATATGACCAATGAGCAGGTCTGTAACGGTGCTTCACTGCTGAGCAAGGCACTCCACTGAAGGACCTGCTCTGGTCTAACCTAAAACAATATAATTCTCCATGGATGCATCTCGCTACCAACGCTTTTAAATTTCTTCAAAAATGATATGGTCTTAGACCAGCAGTGAGATGGCTAAGATTATGTAACTCCAAATTGTTCCAGGATTTTAAAAAGGAAAAGATTCAAAAGAATCTCACTAAACTGGAGAGAATTGCCATTGATTGATTGATTGATTGATTGATTGATTGATTGATTCAGAAGGGGACAAGAAATTCAAACCATGAGATCTGAATAGAATGTAACTGACCAGGAAAGGAATCTTGGCATTATGGTAAACATCTCAACAAAAGAGTGACTCGGTGTGCAGTTGCTGTGAAAAAGGAATTGAAAATAAACTGTATAATAAACTGTATAATTCCCTACTTTATATGATTTATGACTATATGATTTATAATTTTGAATGCCGTGTTCAGCTTGGAAAGGGTATCGTAGAGCTGAGAAAGGTACGGAGAAGAGCAAACCTCATAGAATTGGAGCAACTCTATAAGAAACATTACATTGAAGGATAAAATGAGTAAGAAGGTGAAAATGGTTGACATACTGTATATAAAATTAAGACTGGTGAAAGTGGATATGAACAGGTTTTTCTCCCTAAAAAATGGAGTAATCCAGTACACTTGAATAGTGGGGATTCAGAAGATAAAAGGAAGAAATTCCTTGCAACGAGATACAGTGATGCTCACTAGCTTGGACAGCTCCAAAAGAATTATCATGGAGAATAAAACTAGTCTTCATATTCATAATATTTTCAGTATCTGAGGTGATATTCTTCTGGATAACAACTGAGGTCATAAGCCAGAGGGTACTCTTACAGTCATATCCTGCTTTCATGCTTCCTGGTGGTATCTTATTGGCCACTATGAGAATAGATGCTGGATTAATTAACCCTTTGATCTTTCCCAGCATGATTCCTCTTACGTTCTTAAGGCATAGCCACCACTGAATGTACTACTGTTGGATATGTATATAATACTAGTGTGAAAGGTACATATGCAAATATATCATTTTTATTATGCAAGCATAGACATATCCTACTATTGTAATGACTCTCCTCCAATCTAATGTTGAATAAAGTCCATGAAGGGAGAAATTACACATCCCTTCCCTTTGTTCAGAGAAGAAAATCTTGTGCAGGCGCACACAAAAGATTTTCTTTCACAGCAGCATGAGTTCAGCCAAATGTTTTATGTGAGGATCTATCCAAGACTCACTATGAAGAGCTTTGTCATGTGTCTCACATAATGAGTTCAGGCACCTGCTCCTTCAAATACTCTATCAGGATAATTTTGACACTGCACTTCATGGGAATTTAATTTCATAGACTTCTGCTTAAATAGAGATTAGAGTTTCTGCCAAAACAATATCAATTGAAAAGATGACATTATAATTAATATAATATAAAGCAATGACTATCTCTATCTTCAACTACAAACGAGACACTACATTAAAATTTTGCAGTGTAATCATATATGTATCAGTTCAGAAGCAAGTCTAATTGAATTCAACACACCCAAAAGAAATGTACAATTGTGCAGCATGTCTATTGAAAGGTAAGCCTTACTGAGTTCAAGGAGAATATATATAGGATTGCAGCTTCATTCATGTACCATATATTATGGTAGACAACAAAAGTTAATTGTTTTGAGCACAGAATGTTTGGTATTGAAAACTAATATACTGCCACTATCTGGAACTCAGATTTGGATCTCTACTCTACAACTTGTGTGTCTGTGTGTCTCTGTCTGTCTGTCTATCATCTATCTATCTATCTATCTATCTATCTATCTATCTATCTATCTATCTATCAACATCTATTGTTTTTGTCTGCAATGGATTCCAAATTTCTTCATGCAAATATAGTTATATTTCTCCCCGCATTATTTGGGGTTTTGCATAATGGCAACAGTCATCACATTATAGATATGCACATTATAAAAAATGTTTTAAATGACCTGACAGCACAATTTAAAATGTAAAACAAAAGGATTTTTTAAAATGAGGACTTAATATTATAAAAGTTTTTGTTTAAAATTATATTTATTTGTATGAATACGATTTCATTGATTTATTACTTTACTGGCTTCTTAACCTAGCTGTAGCATGTAGCTCTACTACTTACACTTACTTAAAAGATCAAAAGGGGATTCTGCCTTTTTCCCTAGTTCATGAATTGGCTGAATTTTTTTATTAATACACCTACACTATGTATTTCTGTAAAGCCCAAACTATATATAATAGATAATGAGGGTCAGGATAATAGCAGTAAAGAAACTCTTTTTCTTTACTGATTTCAGTAATTTTCAGTAAAGTAAAAATTCAGTAATTTTGTCCTACCAAGTGTGTTTCCAGGTAGAGTTTAAGACTGTCCGTCTCTGCCTTGGGAGGAGTCCAGTTTTCTGTGGTTTCCATGGCTTCATTTAACCATTGAATGAATTCATCCAACTTGCTTACAAACCCCTTCCAAAAGAGAGAACAAGAAAAGACATAGTTGTTAAAAGCATTGTAAATAAGTAGTACGATTACAGTGCAGCTCTGCATCCTGTAACTAGCTGTGTACTAAAAGAATGCGGTGATGAGGATGGATGGGAGTAAGGGATTGAAAGAGTTTAGGGCAGCAGTGAACTGGTGTATAGATTTCTTGTCATAAACATGCAAAACTTCTAATTTCATTAGAAGCAATTTTGGAAATATATATGTTTTTATATTGCAACAAAGAGAGAAAGAGAGAGAGAGAAGGATAGATCAGCAATGCCGAGGGTTAGGAAGCAAAGTAATAAATATAAGGAAGCCTACATTTATGACATATTTTGACTCTCAGAATTTTAAAATCCATTTTATATAGATTTTTTCATGGATTAGTACTTCTGAGAGTAATTATATCTGAATAGAAAATGTGAAATGTGAGCTCTTTTGTAACAGCTGGTTTGCCATGCTATAGAATTAACTAAAGGTAATCAAATATCGAGATGGTACCCATACAATCAATATTTGCATCTCAGAGAACACATTACTCCCATTTTATTGAAGTTGCACTGGCTTCCAGATCATTTTTTTTAAAATTGCAATGTATCAGAAAGCATAAAGCCTTAAATAGTTTGGGATCAGATGATTCAATCTTCTCTCACAAACCGATGATCATCTGCAGTACTGCACCAGACCTGCCATCAGAGTCATGGCTGGCTGGGTGCCAAAGAGGTTTTGCTCAGTGTGCAACATGGTCTCTCCTAAGGAAGCTTGCTTAGCAGCTTTATTTATTTTCTTATTTATTTTCTTATTTATTTACTAGATTTGGCTGCCCTAACTCCAAAAAGACTCTAAGGGGTAGCAAACGGAATAGACCAACCTCCCTGACAGCAGATGTTCTCCAGATGTGTTGGATCAACTCCCATAATCCTTATGCTTTGTGGGGATTAGGAGAATGGAATTCCAACACATTCAGCTGATTTCAGAAACTGAAATAACTCTCCAGCCTTCTGTAATTTATTTTGATTTGATTGCATATACTTGTATTGATTCTATTTATGTTGTAAGTCACCTGAGAAGCTCTTGCGGGTGCAGATTTTTGAAACGAAGAGGTAGCAAGACTGAGACAAAGCCACTTGGATAGATGTACAGTACAGACACAAAAGAAAGGCTTTATGGTTGGAACTGGTGATGAATTTCGTGGGATGAGCTGTTATTTTTGTAAGAAATGTGAGACAATGGTCCCAGTCCAAAATGTGTGCCGCTATCATGGTCTCCCATGTACAACCTTGAGAAAAAACATTCCACAGGAAGTTACAGAGTATCTATGTGACATGTCCATCTGCATCTTGGCACACACCAATAGTAACTAGCAACTCTGGGATCTAGCACCAAATAACCCTCGTTAAAAATCCACTGTTAAAAAGCCATCAGAGTTGGAGCCATTATAGACAGGGAGAGACAGGAAGCTTTATCTCTTATACATTTTTCTGTCCACATTTTACATATCCTCTTGTGGAGTGCTGGAAGGATTTTTAAAAATTCAGAAACAAAAACAGCTGGACAACTCCCATTTGGGGGTTGCTCCAACTTCTAGTTTCTGACAAAATCATATTTTCTTGTACTGTCCGGGTTTGAAAGATATGCTAGTTGGATAATCTGCACATGGTGTGACTGACCCTCCCTCCCTCCCTCCCTTGTAATTGCACTCTCGGACTTATGTGCTACACAGTTACTGAATGAACATTTATTTATTTATTTATTTATTTATTTATTTATTTATTTATTTATTAATTATTTCAATTTATATGACCGCCCATCACCCCCAGTCGGGGGACTCTGGGCGGTTTACAATAAAATGCTGGAACCATACAAAATACAGAAGCTGTTTGTGCAAATCTCTATCTAGTTAGGGCTATAGAAGCTAAAACTTTGTTCTCAGTGTACACACAGGGCAAGGTGTGTGGTATCATTTGTTCTCAGTGTACATGACCACAAGGGGGAGGAGAGTGTAGATAATAAGAATGAAATGCTACTCAGAATAGACAACTATGAAAACATTTTGAATACAAAACATTCTACACCCTATTAATAAACAATCTATAATTTGGAACCTATATTTTTAACATATGCTAAATGATATAAATTTATATCATATTTAATATTTAAAAGCTGAAATACTGAAGCACAACATCGACATGAAGCACAACACTAACACAGAAAACTGATAAGCTAGAATCATGTATTAAATAATACAAACATTCCCCTCACACTGTCAGCAGGGGCCATAATGTCATTATTACAAGTAAAGGTGTTTCTGGTGAACATCACTGAAGTATAAAATAAAATCCAGAAATAGATGAAAGTACAAGAAAATATTACCGTGGCTATACCTGTCATTGGAATAAAGTCCATTTTCCAGTAAAAATTATGAATCTCAATAAACCCACTATTTTTCAGGTGACATCTATAAAATTTTATTGAGACTGTTCAAAAGAAAACAACTGTAGAAATTGAAAATAATTTAGAATGTTAAAAGCCTGATGCTGAAAATTATTATCACAGGGAGCAGCATTGTCAGGTCCAAAGTGTCATTGTCTAAGTAAACAGCACCATCTGGAGGCATAAGCTATTGATGACAATAGCTAAGTCATCACTAGATTTCAAAGAACTATTTAATCATAGTCACAGCCTTCTTCTAGTCCAGTGTTTCTCAACCTTGGCAACTCTCAGATGTGTGGACTTCAACTCCCAGAATTCCCCAGCCAGCCATGAATTCAGCTGGCTGGGGGATTCTGGGAGTTGAAGTCCACACATCTGAAAGTTGTCAAGGTTGAGATACAGTGTTCTAGTCATTATGAAATGCCAGCCTATGGCAAATATTGGAAATACCTAGGAACAATGAATATCTGCCTTTGTATCAGGAATACCCAGCCCTTCTGCATCGATGAGCATATTCGGAATTTTAAGCGTATATTATTGGCACTCTTACAAAATGACTGCTAGTGGGGAGGTCTGACGATTCAGCAGATGGCTAGTTACTGTACATGGTTTACCAGTTAACAACAACCAATTACAAAACTGTCGTTTTCCACATCCAACCCTCTACCAACTCCTTCCTTGTGGGAGCTACCCTTGGTTACGTGCCCCCGTTAGGAAAAGGTGGGCACCCAACTGAAGGAAGTGCTAAGATGTATATCATTTTCATTTTCTCATAAAACTTTCAGGACCTCAATAGCGCCCATAGCCTTTTTCAAAATAAAGAGACCCGAGTTTTCATTTGCAGGATTCCAGATGTCCACTTTTAAAATGATTTTAAAAAAAATGTGAACAACGTAGGGAAAACATGCAGCACATGGCTTCTGGAATTCTTTCCAGCATCTTTAATAGCAGTGCCATGGGAGGTGTCTGTGTTTTCTTCTGTGTAGTTTATTTATTTATTGTTCAACTTGTATACTGCCTCAGTTACTGGAGTAACTCTAGGTGGCTTATGTGTTTGGGTTAAAAAGAACAAATAGAAATAATAGAAACAACAACAACAACCCCCCCCCCCAGCAGTAAACCGCCCAGAGTCCCCCTTGGGGGAGATGGAGCGGTAATACAAGTTGACATATAAGTAAATAAATAAACAAACAAACAAACAAACAAACAAATAAATAAATAAATACACACTGTGCCTCAGGGGAGGATAACCAACAAAAACATACTCATAACGATCAAAATAGATGATCAGGGAGCAGATTGCTACACCCAGCCCTGGGCCTGTTGAAAGAGCCAGGTTTTTACAGCTTTACAAAAACCCAGCAGGGTTTGGGTGTAGCGCTCTGCAGACATGCCGTTGTACATGAAGTAACATGTACCTCTATGTGATATGGCTTTTCTGCTGACCCTCATGCAGCATCGGTGTTCATCTGTATATGTGCCCTTGTAAGCACAGAGTGGGCTCTATATGCTCAACTCTGTTACCACTGGGTACCATTTAAGTTTATATACAGTAAAAGAAGCTATGGTATTTTGTTAGGAATTTTTTATGCCGTGGGATCCAAAGGGGGGTGGGGTTTGCCCCTTAAATAAAAGCTGTTGATGGGAACCAACCAAACAGGAGGGGGCTAAAGGACGCCAAGTCCCCTCCCCACTGGTTAGGGTTTCTCAGTTCTGATTGACCCCCGCCCCCCCGGAATGCTCAGCCCAGAAAGCGAGAAGGGGGAAGTGAGAGATTTTGGAGGAGGGAGATAGACAAAGAGCTGGAAAAGATGAACTTCAGCAGGAAAAGATACTGAGCCAGAGCCAGGGATGTGCATGGGGGAGGAGATTTAAAAAATCAAGATGGCATCCATCACGGTGTGAACAAAGCCCGAACCCTATTTTCCGTGCATTGATGCACAGGAAAATGACACAGAGTTTTAACTATGTGGTCTTGGCTGCCATCTTGACATTTTGACCCTCCCCCTGCAACCACCCCTGGCCCAAGAGTAGAGGAGTGTGAAGGAAATGGATTTTATCTGGAGCAGTAGCATTTTTTCCTAGTGAGAAAAACAGAACTCCAAAAAAAAAAAAAAGTTCAGGAGAATGAATCATTCCCAGAGGACATTAGAAAGTGAGTAAAGTGACCTCTTGGATGACTTTCACTGAAAGGGAAGGAGTGGTTCTGAGAGAGTTTCCCTGAACTGGAGCAAATGGCGCTGTTTAAGTTTATTGTTTAATAAAAAGACTGGTGGTCTCATTCCCAAACAATTAGAACCAGTTACTCCTGCCTTGAATTTTCCATCTTTCCACCCTAAACTGTCAGAAGAGCCATGCAATTCAACACAGTTTTTTAAAATCCCTATGCTTATTTCACTCCAGCAAAGGAGATCGTTACCTTGTCGTGGTGCTGGAGCTTGAGCACCTCAATGAAACCATGAGCTAAACCGTGAAGGGACACCCAAGACGGGAAGGTCGTGGCAGAGAGGTCAGACTAAATACGATCCCTGGGGAAGGTAATGGCAACCCACCCCAGTATTCTTGCCATGAAAACTAAATGGATCAGTACAACCAAAGATATGTCGGTATACCATCGGAAGATGGGACTCCCAGGTCAGAAGATGGTCAAAATGCTACTGGGGAGGAACAGAGGATACGTTCAACTAGCCCCAGATGTGATGACGCAGCTAGCTCAAAGCCGAAAGGACGGCTAGCGGCCGACGGTGCTGGTGGTGAACGACGAATCCGATGTTCTAAAGATCAACACACCATAGGAACCTGGAATGTAAGATCTATGAGCCAGGGCAAATTGGATGTGGTTATTGGTGAGATGTCAAGATTAAATATAGACATTTTAGGTGTCAGTGAACTGAAATGGACTGGGATGGGCCACTTCACATCAGATGACCACCAGATCTACTACTGTGGACAAGAGGACCACAGAAGAAATGGAGTAGCCTTCATAATTAATAATAAAGTGGCTAAAGCAGTGCTTGGATACAATCCAAAAAACGATAGAATGATCTCAATTCGAATTCAGGGTAAGCCATTTAACATCACAGTGATCCAAATATACTCCCCAACCACAGATGCTGAAGAAGCAGAAGTAGATCAGTTCTATGAGGATATGCAGCACCTACTAGATAATACACCAAAAAGAGATGTTATTTTCATTACAGGAGACTGGAATGCTAAGGTGGGTAGTCAGACGACACCTGGAATTACAGGCAAGCATGGTATGGGAGAACAAAATGAAGCAGGACATAGGCTGATAGAATTTTGCCAAGACAACTCACTGTGCATAACAAACACTCTCTTCCAACAACCTAAAAGACGACTTTATACATGGACTTCGCCAGATGGTCGACACCGAAATCAGATTGACTACATCATTTGCAGCCAAAGGTGGCGGACCTCTATACAGTCGGTAAAAACAAGACCTGGAGCTGACTGTAGTTCAGATCACGAACTTCTTATTGCAAAATTTAGAATCAGACTAAAGAGAATAGGGAAGACCCACAGATCAGTTAGATATGAGCTCACTAATATTCCTAAGGAATATGCAGTGGAGGTGAAGAATAGATTTAAGGGACTAGATTTAGTAGATAGGGTCCCAGAAGAACTATGGACAGAAGTTCGCAACATTGTTCAGGAGGCGGCAACAAAAAACGTCCCAAAGAAAAAGAAAACCAAGAAGGCAAGATGGCTGTCTGCTGAGACGCTGGAAGTAGCCCAAGAAAGATGGAAAGCAAAAGGCAACAGTGATAGGGGGAGATATGCCCAATTCAATGCAAAATTCCAGAGGTTAGCCAGAAGAGATAAGGAATTATTTTTAAACAAGCAATGTGCGGAAGTGGAAGAAGACAATAGAATAGGAAGGACAAGAGACCTCTTCCAGAAAATTAGAAACATCGGAGGTAAATTCCAGGCAAAAATGGGTATGATCAAAAACAAAGATGGTAAGGACCTAACAGAAGCAGAAGAGATCAAGAAAAGGTGGCAAGAATATACGGAAGATCTGTATAGGAAGGATAATAATATTGGAGATAGCGTTGACGGTGTGGTCAGTGAGTTAGAGCCAGACATCCTGAAGAGTGAGGTTGAATGGGCCTTAAGAAGCATTGCTAATAACAAGGCAGCAGGAGACGATGGTATCCCAGCTGAACTGTTTAAAATCTTGCAAGATGATGCTGTCAAGGTGATGCATGCCATATGCCAGCAAATTTGGAAAACACAAGAATGGCCATCAGATTGGAAAAAATCAACTTATATCCCCATACCAAAAAAGGGAAGCACTAAAGAATGTTCAAACTATCGAACAGTGGCACTTATTTCACATGCCAGTAAGGTAATGCTCAAGATCTTGCAAGGTAGACTCCAGCAATTCATGGAGCGAGAATTGCCAGATGTACAAGCTGGGTTTAGAAAAGGCAGAGGAACTAGAGACCAAATTGCCAATATCCTCTGGATAATGGAGAAAGCCAGGGAATTTCAGAAAAACATCTATTTCTGTTTTATTGACTATTCTAAAGCCTTTGACTGTGTGGATCATAGCAAATTGTGGCAAGTTCTTGGTGGTATGGGGATACCAAGTCATCTTGTCTGCCTCCTAAGGAATCTGTATAACGACCAAGTAGCAACGGTAAGAACAGAGCACGGAACAACGGACTGGTTTAAGATTGGGAAAGGAGTACGGCAGGGTTGTATACTCTCACCCTACCTATTCAACCTGTATGCAGAACACATCATGCGACGTGCTGGGCTTGATGAATCCAAGGCTGGAGTTAAAATCGCTGGAAGAAACATTAACAATCTCAGATATGCAGATGATACCACTTTGATGGCTGAAAGCGAGGAGGAGTTGAGGAGCCTTATGACGAAGGTGAAAGAAGAAAGTGCAAAAGCTGGGTTGCAGTTAAACCTCAAAAAAACCAAGATTATGGCAACGAGCTTGATTGATGACTGGCAAATAGGAGGAGAAAAAGTGGAGGCAGTGACATTATGTCTATGAAGGTTCTCAGTCATCCAGGTGGAACAGTCTGTGGCTTGAATCATGTCAACTGGATTTCTATTTTCTTAGTGGAAACGTTTCACTCCTTATCCAAGGAGCTTCTTCAGTCCAAGAAGACTGAAGAAGCTCCTTGGATAAGGAGTGAAACGTTTCCACTAAGAAAATAGAAATCCAGTTGACATGATTCAAGCCACAGAATGGAGGCAGTGACAGACTTTGTATTTCTAGGCGCAAAGATTACTGCAGATGCTGACTGCAGCCAGGAAATCAGAAGACGTCTACTTCTTGGGAGGAGAGCAATGGCAAATCTTGATAAAATAGTTAAGAGCAGAGACATCACACTGACAACAAAGGTCCGCATAGTTAAAGCAATGGTATTTCCTGTAGTAACCTATGGCTGCGAGAGCTGGACCATAAGGAAGGCTGAGCGAAGGAAGATAGATGCTTTTGAACTGTGGTGTTGGAGGAAAATTCTGAGAGTGCCTTGGACTGCAAGAAGATCAAACCAGTCCATACTCCAGGAAATCAAGCCAGACTGCTCACTTGAGGGAATGATATTAAAGGCAAAACTGAAGTACTTTGGCCACATAATGAGAAGACAGGATACCCTGGAGAAGAAGCTGATGCTAGGAAAAGTGGAAGGCAAAAGGAAGAGGGGCCGACCAAGGGCAAGATGGATGGATGGTATTCTGGAGGCGACGGACTCAACCATTGGGGAGCTGGGGATGGTGACGGCCGACAGAAAGCTCTGGCGTGGGCTGGTCCATGAAGTCACGAAGAGTCGGAAACGACTGAACGAATAAACAACAACAACATGCTTATTTCAACTGAGACACTAAACTGACATTAGCCTCTCCCTCCTGCATCTGTTGAGTGGTATCCAGCCTATAGCCATGGGGACCATAAAAGCAGAGGACTCATCTTTATACTTGTTTCCATAGTAACATGGGGCCAAAACAGGGGAGTTTCAGCTCCTGTTGTGGATGTTTCTCTGGAAATTTTCTCTACAATTACAAAAGAATAGGAAAGGATTGGCTAGAATAGTTCTTATCCTAGATTTTGTCACACCATGGTTGCCTGTTTGAGGGCCTACTGTATAGGCAGGGCATGCTATCATTTCTCTTCAGGGAAGTGTAAGAAATCTAACCAATAGTAAGTGAAAATGGCCTTTTCTTGCTTCTATGCAGGGAGTATATTTTCCCCCAGCATCCAAGCAGCAGCCTGACCATCCAACTGTTAACCTTTCAAGGTAGATCAGGTCAGCAAACAGACATCACAAGAATACTAGAACTCTACTTCATAAATTTGGCTGTAATAACAGGATCTTGAAAGTCTGACAGCATTTCTCTGTCCCTCCCTCTTATGCCAAAGGGAGTCAAGGAAAGGCAATCTTGATTTTCTTTCTCACACTTTCCTGTTTTCCTGGTCTAAATTCATGTTTTCCTAATGGTTGTCACATATCTTCTTCAAGGCCATCCCCATATTCCTCTACACCAGTGCCTTGACATTACCTGGAAATTCAGTCAAATGCCATCCTACACTGGGACAAGCATTAGCTGCCATAGTTAATATCCATATATGTTTATAGCATGGTATAAAAGAGACTTCACTTGATACATAGTATGCCCTGATGACACTGGATGTTTGCCCATGTAGAAAACATACAAACAGTCTTGGAATATCATGGGTTTGCAACTGGTGTTTGGAGCCTCTGGTGTTGTTCCCAATGCCCTTCTGAGCTGTGCTCATGTACTGGCCCATATGGTCCTGCAGCTTGGCAGCTATGATGCCTGATAGGACTTTCCATGTTGTGGGGAGGCAGGTTATTGGCCGGTGTCTGGGCCAGGTGCTGTCCAGATCTTCAAGTTCTTGACATGCTGTTGGATATTTGCTACTGTGATGGTGACTGGTTCCTGCTCTGGGAGATTTCTGTGGTCTGCTCTCAGGTCCTGCAGCCACTTTGCACTGGTGTTATGTGTCTTCTCTTTCTCCCATATGTTCTTCCAGTACTGTTCAGTTTCTGCTGGTGGTGGGTCTGCTGTTACTGTGTTGTTGCACTGCAGTTGGGAGTACACCTTGGATGGTTCTTTGGTGAACAGGGCATTTATCTTCTTGGCCTCTGCTTCTCTAGTGTATCTCCTTAGCCTGGTAGCCAGTGCTGTGAGCCTTTGTTTAGCAGTCTCTAGGGCTTCAGATGGAGTCAGGCCCTTGTATTTTTTCAGTAGCCGAGTCTTATCCTTAATCTCCACACCCTTCTGTAGTTCTGCCAGCTGACTAACTTGTCTCCGAGTTGCCTTGATCTTAGCCTTCAACCTCATTTTCCAGGGGATGGATGGATGGATATATATATATATACAGACATACAGACACACACACACACACACACACACACACACACACACGAAAACTCTGGTTTAGCTGCATGTCTTAAGATGGGTTTCTTCTCTTTATTTGGCAACACTATCTTAAGCCTTTCTTTAACAGACAGGCTATTTCCAAGAGTTTTACTATGGAGACATGGAATGAACTCACACTACTGTCAATTCTCATGACAGGCTAGAGCAGCCTTTCTCAACTTTTTGGCCCTGGAGGAACCCTTGAAATATTTTTCAGGCCTCGGGGAACCCCTGCACGTTCAGGCTCAAATATAGTTATAAAATGTATAAAGTTAAATTTATAAGTTATAAAATTATTATATTCGTTTCATGTGTAGGCCTGTATATATGCATTAACAGTGTTCTTAAACTAAAAATAAAGAATGGAACTTACCTCTGTGGATAGCAACAGTGCAGGATAGGAACATAACAACTGCAGTGAAATATAACTAGTATGGTACAATCATGGAAAACTGGATTCAGAAGGGCAAAATTCCCTTCAGGAGCTCCAACAGTTGGTCACTTATAAAATTCACTGCACACTTTCCTAATGTATACATGTTTGAAGGTCATGTACACATTTTTTAATGTTGAATTGCACAATCCAACTTAGGGAAAGACATACTTTGGAGTACATATTCATACTAGCTTAAGTTCAGGTTCAAGAAGAACAAAACTTTCTCAGCAATCCTCACTGTTCTGAGCTTTCCTTTTCAAAATTGGTCCATGTGTTTGATTATCAAGCAAAGACCATTGTCGGGGTAAGCAAATATGTGTAATGGGCAGAGGAATAGCCTTAAGGAAGAGGAGGAAGAGCTACAACCAAGACAACAGTCAGATAAAACAAATCTGAGTCCAGGGCAGGAATGTAATTTGAGAAAGCATCCCAGACAGGATCTTCCCTAGTTCTCATGAAGATAAAGGGAGGGTGGGTGGCTGGGTGGGGAAAGTGTTTTCAGATTCTGTTACTGTAACCTTATAATAAAAGTAGTATTAGCATTCATAACTTGGTTTCCTAACCTGGTCTACCCTGAAGGGCTGACAGTATACTCACACCAGAAATTTTCCTGAAATATTCTTAGGTATAAAGGACTCTGTGTGGTGTAGGGGTTAAGGGATTGGACTACCACTGGGGACACCAGCAATGGGAACTCATTGGGTGATTTTGGGCCAGTCTCTCTCTCAACCCACTGTACCTCACAGGGTTGCTACTATGGAAAGATATTGGAGGTCAGAGCTCCTGAAGAGAAGGTTGGATATAAACCTAACAGATAAATAAATCAGGTAATTGTTGATATAGTATACTAATGGCATTCCAGTTGGCAATGTTAGGAAGCCTACACAGCATATTGATTTGCTCTCTGTTTTGTACCCAGCATGAAGTATGCATTGTATATACATACATATACATATACATATTCATTGCTATTTTCACTGAGTATCTGCATTAGATGGAAAAAGGGATATATGTTATTTTATAAATAAACAAACAATTGGGCAGCTGAGTGTTTCTCAGCAGCTGCATAGATCCTTGCCAGCACACCCACATTCAAGGAAATAATATCTTGCCAAGTTTCAGTTTAGTCTTGTGTTTGGTTCTTGCCCACTCAGTTACGGATGTTCAAAGTTGTAGCCTGGTTCCATATGGAAATAAAATGACCTAATTTGCATTCCCCAAGCTAATGTGCATAACAGAATAATAAGCTATTGTCCCTATTCTATATTTCTCCAAATTCTGCAGTGCAGTTTTATCTTTAAAAATATACCACAATGCGTATAAAATGTACATTTAAAAGCAATCATAAGATGCATATAAAAAGACATATAGATTAAGTATGGTTTTTCATATGGATTCCTCCCCCACCAAAAAGCCCCCTCTTGAACATTGATGCAGAAAAGGTGATAGAATGGACTTATGACTGAATACATGTGAACTTGACTTTGCCAAAAAAAGATCATTCATCCCCAACACCCTACTGACCTTGCCTTCCTGCTCTAGCCATGAATAATAGGGCAGTACAAAACTTTCAAAAAGGATGCTTTGCAAAGCAGGTTGGTGTGAGCGAAGAAACCCTCCCCAGAGCATTAAAGCAGCTGAGTACATCAAAGGATTTGGCACACCTGTTTCAAAGTCTTTCCCCTCTTTTTGTGTGTGCATGAATAGATAACACTTCTGGGTCCATCAACAAAGTCAAGCAATTGTGCACACATGTCGGAAAGCCTTCAAAGCAGTCGTGCCAAATGTTCTGGATGATGTGGCTGCTTTAACATTTGAAGGAGCACTTTGCTTGCATCAGTGTATTTTGCAAAATGCCTCTTTATGCTGCCCTACAAATAAATAAGATGATAAAGATCTATACACATCAGCTTCCTACTTACCTCCATTTTTTTCCATACAGTTTCATAATTATCCTGGTGTTGTATATCTTCCATCAGCTGCTGTATTAAAGCTGATTTATTTGTGAGAGTTATTTCATTTTTATCAGAAGCCTGAAACGTTGATGGCTTTCGTGGCCTAACTTCTAGGTACTTTTTCATGCTAGATGAGGATGTGCAAAGTTCTTCATCTGAAAGGATATCACTAAGAGGGCCCGATTCAATACTGTCTCCTACGGAGGATATGATGTCACTTGAAGAGCTTGGTGAAGCTCTACCTAATCTTTTGTGCTTCTTTTTGACCTGATAGGTTGGGTAAATCTCTGAATCTGAATTCATTTCAGATAGTTCCCAGTCATCAATGTTTTGAATAGTTTCTCCTGGAGATTTCTGTGGAAGCAATTTTGTCAAATTTTCCAATTTCAGAGCTAATACTTCTGTCTGTTTGAGGTGTGATGGAAGAGCTAAGTATTCATCAGAGCCGTACCATGCATCACCCACTTTACCTTCTGTGCTGACATTATTTGGTGAAGATGAGTGGGTCTTTTCACTCTTATTTCTTTGAAGAAGAGGGAAGGGAGATATAGCAGGATCTGATCCAGCCGAAGAGCTGCTCACTTGGCTATGAGTGGGTGAAGCGGATGGTTCTCTTTCACTGCAAGACTGACCATTCAGTTCTTCTTGCTTATAAGGTTCAGAAGAGGTTGATGTTGTATCACTTTCTGTTCCTTCTATGGACTGCATGCTGCCGGAAGTAATTCCGTTTTGTAAAGCCAGAACCCCTCTTTTGTTCATCTGATTGGTTGGTGTAGCATTTGATACCATTGCAGGAAACCTGCATGATGCCACCTCCTCAGGAATGTCATGTGACTTCTTGCACCTCAGTTTCTGCCTTCTAGCATTGTCACTTGACTTACCCAAAGCCATAGAGTTTTCTTTAAAATGATTTTGTATTGCATACTTGAGTTCATTTATGGTGTGTAAACAATCACATGACTGACTGATAGGAGAAGGGCAGTTATTGTATGCTGTTTGTAATGCTAGGCAAAGCTTGGATCTGTCTGGTGGATCTAACAGTGAGGGTGTGCTCTTGCTGATTTCTGTCTTAATCAAAGAGAACTGATTTTTTACATCATCAATTATCATATCTGTTTTAAATATATCTTCTTTGAGAAACAAGCCCCTTTTGGGCAAGGTGGGCTGTGTTGGTGAATCCTCATTGTAGTCACAACAATCTTGTATAGATCTCTTGGGTGTTGAGTTTTCACTCTGAGGGTGGTGATTAGCTTTTGCACCACTGGAGGGCATTGGATTTGGCTCCTGTTTTATTGTTTCTAAGACCTTCTTGTGTCCAAATGAGACAGATGAATCCTCAGAAGTTACTTTACAAAGAGGTAAGTGCTCAAAAATATGAGAGAGTGAAATTTCAGTAGATACAGCTGATGATTCTTTGCAACTTTGACCTTCCTCCTGTTGCTGATCTATTGACAAAGGTAAGTGGATTTCCTTGGTATTAACACTTTCATTGCATTTGGAAGCACCTGAATCTGTTGCTACAGCCAGTAATCCCACACTTCTAGTAAGTTCTGGAAAGGCTTTGTCCATTTCACTACAGCTCCAAGACTCAAAGGATGTTATTTTAGCTGGACTGGAGGTCATGTCCCCAAGAGCACCAAGCAAGTCCTCACTGGGGCTGTAGTCTGACAGTTCAAAGGCAGTAATTCCACAGTCTAGAGACAAATAATTTTGAGAGCATTTGATAGTTAGCTGTCCTGAGTCATCCACCTGTGTTAAAGAATCAAGACGGTCCTGTAACAAAACAAAAACAGGAAAGACTTTTGTGGTTATGATTTTTAAAATCTATAATGTTAAACCTTGCAAATACAGAATCATTGCTTGGAAGCACTGTTCCGCAGAAGGAATAAATAACCGTTGGCTGAAATAGCTACTGACTAAATAGACTGAAAAATGATTGGCTGAAGGGTTGAACATGTTTGAGAGCCACAGATAATGAGGATCAATTGTTTTTAAAAGTGGGTTGGTTTTAAAGTGTGTTGTGAATGAGTGACAAACGAAAGGGAGGTGGTATGACAGACGCTCAATCTTGTAGCATTTAAAAATGAATATGTGAAGTCTGAGATCATGACAGGATAGGAGATTTGCAGCATGATGGTAGAGAGAGACATCAGTGCAACACAAGGCCATTTTTGATGTAATTCCATTAACCATTGGAATTCATGTTCTTGCCTTGACAGCATAGTATGTCTCCAAATATGGCAACTGCTCCCAAGACAACCAGGAAAAAGGGTGTGGCACCTCCGGCATTGCAATGCAAGATTTTGAAAGTCAAAAGCCTAGGTCAGGTAGGGCATTGGCCAGAGTTTTATCATTTGGGGGTTAGGCCCAAAATACTGACAAATATCTTTAACAAATAATATATGACACACAAAAATGAACATTCATATCTTATAGTGCTTGGAGAATAGCTTTGGAATAGAAGATAAAATTGTAGTTATTAGGAAGGTTCGTTTGATAATGCAGGTCAAAGGTTCTTCCTCTGAAACAATGGTTTTAGAACTCATTTATTTACACCAGTAAATTGGAACTTCAGCCAAAATTAGATTTGAAGCACTGGTGGGCCAGAGGCAGATACAGACAGGAAATGCAGGTGGGAAAGGAATGGGCTCAGTTTCAGAACCAACCACTCTCTTCCAATCAACTTCTGAAAAAAGTGTGAAGTGATTTATATATTTATAATCTTTACCAAGCCTCTGTTGTTGTTTTTTAAACTATAGTTGCTTGGAAGAAAACAGTTCTGATAAATTCTTTGTAAATTAACCCATGTATAACTTAAAGCAAGTGAGAGTTTGTGAAACCAACTTAAATTTTAAGTTTGTGCAGATCTTCCACACTGACAATTTGTATACAATTTCTAAATAGCAGGCTCTTGAAAAATGAGTCTCAACTTATCAAGTTTTTGCCTGAAAATTGGATTTAAAATTCAGATTCAGGAATCTGAACAGGGCATAACTTTAAAGTTGCTAAGGGACTTAATCCTATTCAACCACAAGATCCTTCTGCTCCATACTATGAAAAGTCCAAATCTCTTGCTATAGCCTTACAGAGCATTAAATAGTTCTGTCCATGTTTATCCCTTCAATTAATTGACAAAAGGTAACATGAAGGTAACTCACTATGAAGCCATCAAGAAGCACAGGCATTATTTCCACTGGCATCCTACAGTCCCTATAGAATTTTGGTCTGTCAGAACCAGAATTGGAAAAACTGGAAGACATTACATTTAGTAAATTAATTTCCAAGCATTTCCACAGCAGTGCTCAATATTTCAAGAAACTGTTACACTGTCATGCGTAGGGCTTTGATGGAGAGGGGTAGAGGGCAATGTCCATTTAAATATGGTTCAGTATTTGTAATTTGTAATGATCAAGTAGATTAACATTGTGCATTCCAGGAAATAAAAACTCATCAGTTAATATATAATCCCAGAAGTTAAGAACACAAGAAGAGCCCTGATGTTTTAGGCCAAGGCCCACTTTAGTCCAGCATTGTTTCTCACAGTGGCCAACCAGGTGAAACTGGGTGCTCACAAGCAGGAGAAGATACCAGTCTTCTGCAGTTGTTCCCCTGCAACTAATACATCATGCTCCTTCCAACCTGGAGGAAGCATCAAGTCTTCATGTGAAATAGTCTTCTATAAATCTGTCCTTTGTACATGTATCACATTCCCTTTTAAAGCCATCCAAGTTAGCAGCTATCACCACATTATGTGGCAATTAATTCTGCAGGTTGATTATGCCCTATGTGAAGATGTGCTTCCTTTTGTCTGCTTTAAATCTTCATGCAATCAGCATCACTGATTATTTCAGCCCTAGTGCTTCCAGAGAGGGAGAAAAACTTTTCCCTGTCCACTTTCTCCTTTCTTATGTTATACACCTCAATCCATGTTCCCCTCAGTTGACTTTTTTCCAAGTTAAAGATTCCTGAACATTAGAGCCTTTTCTCATAGAGAAGATGTTCAATTTATTTATTTATTTATTTATTTGTTTGTTTGTTTACTTACATTTATTTATTTATTTATCAAATTTTGTCACCGCCCATCTCCCCCAAATGTGGGACTCTGGGTGGTTTACCATAAAGTTAAAAAGATTAAAATACAATAAAAACAAGATATATTACATAACGGATAAATATAAAATATAAATTCCCTGATTATTTTGGTTGCCCTCAGCTGCACTTTTCCAAGATCTATTATACCCCCTTTCAAGTGGTCACCAGAATTCTTCTGTTTCTCCCCATGCTCCTGGTAGGACTGTTAACTTGAACAGATGAAAACATGGGGGGGGGGGATTGTACTGACATAGGATGTCCTAAGAAGAAAAGGAATGTGTGTGTTTGTGGCCGGGACGGGGGTTGTCCTCAAAAGAGCACTGTGCCCTGGGTATGCAGGAGCTGATGTGTATAGGCTGATTGAAAGGATAAAAGTACTTTAAATCAAAGGCCCACACTTGTGGAATTCTTATGTGACAACGTGATTTCAGCTGTCTTGATCTTGATGTTATGATCTTCCAACTGTCCCTAGGAATGGCACAAAGTTTGCTTTCCTGTAAAAAAGTTTATGGTGCTGAACAGGCAGCAGTGGAATATGGCAGAATCTAAATACTCCAAAAGAAAGTATATCTATAGGACTGGAATGCAAGAATGTAGTGTGAAAGGTATTCTTTGTTGTTGTTCAGTCGTTTAGTCATGTCCGACTCTTCGTGACCTCATGGACCATAGCACGCCAGGCCTTCCTGTCCTCCACCGTCTCCCGGAGTTTACTCAAATTCATGTTCATTACATCGGTGATGCTATCTAACCATCTCATCCTCTCCTGTCCCCTTCTCCTTTTGCCTTCAGTCTTTCCCAGCATCAGGGTCTTTTCCAGTGAGTCCTCTCTTCGCATTAGGTGGCCAAAGTATTTGAGCTTCAGCTTCAGTATCTGTCCTTCCAATGAGCAGTCAGGGTTGATTTCCTTTAGGATTGACTGATTTGACCTCCTTGCAGTCCAAGGGACTCTCAAGAGTCTTCTCCAGCACCACAGTTCGAAAGCATCAATTCTTCAGCGCTCAGCCTTCCTTATGGTCCAACTCTCACAGCCATACATTACTACTGGGAAAACCATAGCTTTAACTATACGGACCTTTGTCGGCAAGGTGATGTCTCTGCTTTTTAATATGCTGTCTAGGTTTGCCATAGCTTTCCTCCCAAGGAGCAAGCGTCTTTTAATTTCATGGCTGCAGTCACTGTCTGCGGTGATCTTGGAGCCCAAGAAAATAAAATCTGTCACTGCTTCCATTTCTTCCCCTTCTATTTGCCAGGAAGTGATGGGACCAGATGCCATGATCTGGGTTTTTTTAATGTTGAGTTTCAAGCCAGCTTTTGCACTCTCCTCTTTCACCCTCATCAAGAGGCTCTTTAGTTCCTCTTCACTTTCTGCCATTAGTGTGGTATCGTCTGCATATCTGAGGTTGTTGATATTTCTCTCGGCAATCTTAACTCCGGCTTGTGATTCATCCAGCCCGGCATTTCTCATGATGTATTCTGCATATAAGTTAAATAAGCACGGTGATAATATACAGCCTTGTCGTACTCCTTTCCCAATTTTGAACCAGTCGGTTGTTCCATGTCCGGTTCTAACTGTTGCTTCTTGACCCGCATACAGGTTTCTCAGGAGACAGGTAAGGTGGTCTGGTACTCCCATCTCTTTAAGACTTTGCCACAGTTTGTTGTGGTCCACACAATCAAAGGCTTTAGTGTAGTCAATGAAGCAGAAGTAGATGTTTTTCTGGAACTCTCTTGCTTTTTCCATGATCCAGCGAATGTTGGCAATCTGATCTCTAGTTCCTCTGCCTCTTCGAAACCCAGCTTGCACTTCTGGTAGTTCTCGGTTCACATACTGCTGAAGCCTAGCTTGTAGGATTTTGAGCATAACCTTGCTAGCATGTGAAATGAGCGCAATTGTACGGTAGTTTGAACATTCTTTGGCATTGCCTTTCTTTGGAATTGGAACGTAAACTGACCTTTTCCAATCCTGTGGCCACTGTTGAGTTTTCCAAATTTGTTGGCATATTGAGTGCAGCACGTTAACAGCATCATCTTTTAGGATTTTAAATAGCTCAGCTGGGATACTGTCTTCTCCGCTAGCTTTGTTGTTAGTAATGCTTCCTAAGGCCCACTTGACTTCACTCTCTAGGATGTCCGGCTCAAGCTCAGTGACCACACCATCGTATTTATCAGGGATATTAAGATCTTTCTTGTATAGTTCTTCTGTGTATTCTTGCCACCTCTTCTTAATCTCTTCTGCTTCTGTTAGGTCCCTGCCTTTTTTGTCCTTTATCATGCCCATCTTTGCACAAAACGTTCCCTTGATATCTCCGATTTTCTTGAAGAGATCTCTAGTCTTCCCCATTCTATTGTTTTCCTCGATTTCTTTGCACTGTTCATTTAAGAAGGCCGCCTTATCTCTCCTTGCTGTTCTCTGGAAATCTGCATTCAGTTGGTTATATCTTTCCCTTTCTCCCTTGCCTTTTGCTTCCCTTCTTTCCTCAGCTATTTGTAAAGCCTCATCAGTCAGCCACTTTGCTTTCTTGCATTTCTTTTTCTTTGGGATGGTTTTAGTTGCTGCCTCCTGTACAATGTTACGAACCTCCATCCACAGTTCTTCAGGCACTCTGTCTACCAGATCTAATCCTTTAAATCTATTCCTCACCTCCACTGTATATTCATAAGGGATATGATTTAGGTCATACCTGAGTGGTCTAGTGGTTTTCCCTACGTTCTTCAATTTAAGCCTAAATTTTGCGATAAGAAGCTCATGATCTGAGCCACAGTCAGCTCCAGGTCTTGTTTTTGCTGATTGTATAGAGCTTCTCCATCTTTGGCTGCAAAGTATATAATCAATCTGATTTCGGTATTGACCATCTGGTGATGTCCATGTGTAGAGTCGTCTCTTGTGTTGTTGGAAAAGAGTGTTTGCTATGACCAGCCTGTTCTCTTGACAAAACTCTATTAGCCTTTGCCCTGCTTCATTTTGTACTCCAAGGCCGAACTTGCCTGTTATTCCGGTTATTTTTTCACTTCCTATTTTAGCATTCTAGTCCCCTATGATGAAAAGGACATCTTTTTTTGGTGTTAGTTCTAGAAGGTGTTGTAGGTCTTCATAGAACCAGTCAACTTCAGCTTCTTCGGCATCAGTGGTTGGGGCATAGACTTGGATCACTGTGATGTTGAATGGTTTGCCTTGTATTCGAACTGAAAGCATTCTGTCATTTTTGAGGTTGTACCCCAGTACTGCCTTTCCCACTCTTTTACTGACTATGAGAGCTACTCCATTTCTTCTAAGGGATTCTTGCCCACAGTAGTATATATAATGGTCTCCTGAATTAAATTCGCCCATTCCTGTCCATTTTAGTTCACTGATTCCCAAGATGTCGATGTTCAATCTTGTCATCTCATGTTTGACCACATCCAGCTTACCTTGATTCATAGATCTTACATTCCAGGTTCCTATGCAATATTGTTCTTTACAGCATCGGACTTTCCTTCCACTTCCAGACACATCCACAGCTGAGGGTCCTTTCGGCTTTGGCCCAGCCGCTTCACTCTTTCTGGAGCTACTCGGAACTGCCCTCCGCTCTTCCCCAGTAGCATTTTGGACACCTTCCGACCTGAGGGGCTCATCTTCCGGCATCATATCTTTTAGCCTTTTGATACTGTCCATGGGTTTTCTTGGCAAGAATACTGGAGTGGTTTGCCATTCCCTCCTCCAGTGGACCACATTTTGTCAGAACTCTCCATCATGACCTGTTCTTCTTGACCTGACTTCATTGAGTTACGCAAGCCCCTTCGCCACGACAAGGCAGTGATCCATGAAGGGGGAAAGGTATTCTACTTTTGAATAAATTACAATTTAAATGAGATTTATGACACAGGTTGTTCAAGAAAATCTTGCCTATAATGAATGTGTGCATATTTGTGTAATCATGGGGAAAATATTACTTGTGAGTTAATACATTCCCTTAACAGTATTGTTAATGTGAACCTGTACGCTTCCATTAAGGGAATCATTATGATTGATGTATCTACCTCGGTGTTAATCGCAGAGAATAAGCACTGCACTTAGCTCCCTTTACAGCTTAAGGTTACAATGGCATTTTGCTTTTAGCTCTACAGTTATCTCTGAAACAGCAACCTTAAAGAAGACACATTTTATTTCAGCTAGTTTGGTCACTCTGAAAGAAGGACTACAGTGTTAATTCTTTGCTTTACCTAAAACGGACTGACACTGGGTTTAGCTTAACTAGCCTAAATCCAACAGATTCTGCTGCAAATTGATTCACTTGCTTTAATAAGGGCTTCAGTAGGCAAACAAAACTAGGATTTAGAATTCAGAAAGGAATTTCTTATATTTACTTGCCATACCTCCTTTGTTTCTTCTGTAAAAGCTTGCAAAATATCAGTTTGCCTGGTGTAATTTCCATTGGCATCTTGCAGTCCCTGAAGAATTCTCTCTTTCAGAACCAGGACAGAAACTCGAAGCTGGTGCCAAAGAAACTGTACCGTGTGGATGTCAACAATTACATTGACAGAGTAAGACAGAAGTTTCAGGGAAAATTCGGTCTCTAGAAGAGCATGGATTTGTTCAACATGATCAGAGATATCTTCACATATATCCTGTGATGACAGAGAAAAGAGAATATTAGCCCTAACTATTTCAAATATATATATTTATTTATTTGAAAAAATGTATATGCTTACCCACACAAGCCAAGAAGCCTATTTAGGTCCATATAAAAGCTGGTGCATAAAAACAGCGTGCACACACACACAAACACACACAAAATTCTATAGTATGCACATTAGATCAAAAGCCCACTTTTGATATTTTATGAACTTTTATGAACTTCAGGAAAGTTGGTATCTTTTGCACTTTTCTGTAGGTTGTACTGGTGAGAATGACTGGCATCTTGAGAAATCAGTAGCTGAGTTCAGTACCTGAACTCTAAGCACACTATGGTTTAAATGCTGTGATCTGATCTAAAAACCTGGAAATAGTACATTGTCTCTTTTAAGATGTGTATATACTGTAGGTTGTTACGTTAATGAGAACTGGTTGATACTAATAGCAGTGAGAGATTGCTATTTGAGCACTGTAAATATAATTATAATCTTTTAGTAAATAATTCTGTTGCTTTTTCAAAAATTGGTATTGCTTCTTCTTAGAGAAAACCGCACATGCCGAAAGCTTATGAGTAGATGATTCTGACACAAACATAGTTTGATTACTTCCAACTCTGATTTTATGATATCCGATGCTAAAGGCTGGCTGCTGAGAATTGAGCTTTGTAACACACAAAACAGCTAATAATAATATCAAGATAGGATAATAACAATAACTGTCCCGGTTTGAGTGTAGAAATAACACGCTGAGGCTTGGAATCCAATCTCTAGTGTTTATTAAGCTCTTACTAACAGAAATCCAGCTAAACTGAAATGGCTTGAGGAAGCCCCGAGATAAGGTCCAGAATCTAAGGCAGGGCTGTCTTGAGACATTTGGGAGGTAAGGCTAAAGTTTCAGTACTACGCACGCGCTTCCCTTCCTGGAGGGAGCCCCCCCCCCATCGCTGCCTGTTATCTCCCTGACAATAACAAAATGATAATGCAGAGGAAAATGAACTGCCAACATACCTACTGTAAATAGCTCATTAGCAATTAATTTATGACAGAATCTAGTGTTTTTTGACTGTATGTTAACAACTAATTATATTTCTGCTGATTGACCTTTTCTTCTGGCTCTGATCCTCCATCCAAAGATCAACTTCCCTCTAGGTAGGCCATGCACCACATACAAGCCATATTTGCATCATGTGTCATAAGCAAGAACTTACAAGACATCACTGTTCTACTTTTTATACTTGCTATAACTTCTTGAAGGGGCGTGGTGGCTCAGCAGGTAAGACGCCAGGCTTGTCGATTGGAAGATCGCAAGTTCGGAGGTTCGAATCCCTAGCCCTGCGTGCAGAGTGAGCTCCTGCACTAGCTCCAGCTCTTGCCAACCTAGCAATTCGAAAGCATGTAAATGCAAGTAGATTAATAGGTACCACTTCGGTGGGAAGGTAACAGCGTTCCGCGGCGTCATGCGGCCACATGACCGTGGAAGTGTCTTCGGACAACGCTGGCTCTTCGGCTAACAAACGGAGATGAGCACCGGCCCCTAGAGTCGGACACGACTGCACAAATGTGCGGGGGGTACCTTTACCTTTACCTATAACTTCTTCATTTTTTTCAATTGAGGGCTTTGTAAATTAATTTGTCTCCAACAACTGACCAACAGCAATATTACTTAGGCCTTTGTGCAATTTATCTAGAACATTTACGTTTTTCTTTTAAAATCATCTTGGATCTAGACCACTCAACAACATCAATTTCTTTACTTCTAACAACATATTCCCTCACTTCATCATGCTTGCCATCATTTATCTTTATTTGTTATGTTTTATTTATATTATTGTACAGTAATTTCTTTGATTGTTGTGAGCTGCCCAGAGTCATTGAGAGTCAGGCAGCATAGAAGTTTAATAAATTATTATTATTATTATTATTATTATTATTATTATTATGGTATAATGACAGTATATTTATTTATTTACAGGGCTTATGGGCTACTCTAATATGGTGTTTAACTCCCCAAATCCATAATTTGGGTTAAATATATCTATATCTATATCTATATCTATATCTATATCTATATCTATATCTATATCTATATCTATATCTATATCTATATCATCTATATCTATATCTATACTGTATATTACATAAATATAAAAAAACAATGTTGGAAACCCATGTTTTGTGAATTGTACTATATATGCTACCAAATTTAATATTTCAATTAAAAATAAAGAACAATGGATGCTGGTAGTTTGAAACAGTAAAGACTTGTTTATTCATATGTTAAGTGATCATCATTTTTGTATATGAACTGAATATATAAATTATTTAGGTATTTTTTTCAAATTATTTTTGGTATATTCTCAAATAATTACACTGAATATGAATAAGATATATAAGTCATTTCTCTGGCGTCAATAGATAAGAGTCATTAAACTTTATCCTTTGGGGTAGGATAACAATAATAAAATGAATATAATTCCCATGATATTTTATACTTTGCATGAAATTTATATATACATATCTGGAAAATATTTTAAAAATTCAGTATACTCTTTTGTAAATTTGAATTGGGTTTTTCAATTCCAAGGATATATTTGGGGGAAAAATGCTATTCTCAGTTAAAGATGTGGCTTTTGGTTTTTCAAATCTTGAATTATGCATACCTTTTGACTAGTACCAAATTTTGGACACCTTCACTTAGTGCAAATTCTCCTTCTTGGAAGATTCCAAATTCTTTGGAATATTCATATATAATACCTTTAGTTAATTGGACTCTTTTGGGTTAAATATAATAGATGTACTATATCTCCTAGTATATTTCTATTTATTTTATAGTGGATTTTAGATGTATAGGTTTTTAACTTTTTTATAATATGATTGTAAACTGACCAGAGTCTACCGTGGTAGAGATGGGCGGTGATAAATCCAAATAATAATAATAATAAATAATAATAATATTGATTTGAAGACTGTGGCATATTATTTCTGGAAAAATCTGTTTTGATCCTTTTTCTAAGCTAATTTGACCTGCTCCAGATCTCAAAACTGATTTAAAATTATTTTGTGGAAGATCTAGATGGATGCTGGGATCTTTACATTAGATCAACTAGCGGAAAATAACAATGAGTTTTTAATGTTAAAATATAAATAACATTTGTCAGTTGCCACCCACTGGCAATATTTACAGTTACAATATTTATTGTCATCTCAATTTGGACTAGCAGCAATTTCAGTTTTAAAAACACATAAGGTATTTGTCAGCCCTTCAAGGGAGTCCAGACCAGAAGCACCAACCATGAGTACTAACACGACCTTAATTTGTAAGGTTACAGTAACCAAATCTTGCAAGTCTGAAAGTACCTTTCCCCTCCCTTACTTTTACTTTCCCAAAAACTAGGGAGGGTCCCTTCTGAGATGCAGTGCGCCATCAGCGCTTCCGGGTTTTCGTGTGACACACCTGCACACCGCAGGCGACACAGTAATGTGTCACGACACACAGTTTGGAAAGCTATGCATTATAACAGGGCTTTCTGAACTGTGTGTCATGACACATTACTGTGTCGCTTGGGGGCCCCAAGTGTGTCATGTGACAACCCGGAAGTGCTGATGATGTGGCAGTGCACAGCAGCAGCGGCGGGCCATCAGCGCTTCCAGGTTCCAGGACGACGATGCTACTGCTGCCGCGGCATGCAAAAACCCGAAAGGGCGGCGGCGGCGGCAACTCGGAGGGCGGCGGCAGCAATCTGGGTTTTTGCGCGCCGGCCGTTGGTGTGTCGGCAATGGCAAGAGTTTGGAAAGCCCTGCATTGCAGTATTAAAAGCGATCATTAAATTCTATGAGACCAAAAAGCCTACAATCAGTCTTTATCAATATCTGTTATCAATAAATCAAATTCATATGCAAATTTTAAAAACTGAATGGAACAAGGAATTGGAGCCTAACGAACAGGAAAATGTTTTAACCTTAATACCCCAAACCTTATTATATCATAGATTATGGTTTTATAACAAAAATTGACTTATTGGACACAACTGCCTTTGTACAGAAAAGAAATGAGTAAATCATCATGTTGGTGGAAATGCAACCAGAATAATGCTTCATTAAGACACATGTTTTTGCAGTATCCTAACAGTATTCTAATGTTCTGTGAAGAAGTAATTATATATACAGTATTAATTTGGCTTTAAGACAGTTTAATATTTTCAGATGCACACTTTTTGTTCAACTACATACCTACTACATGGAAATTGACAGCTGGACAACAGAAATGAATTCTCTGTGTCTTTATTATTGCTAAGAAATTAGTTTTTCAATAATGGAAAGAAAAATTTATACCCCCAATTACCCAGTGGATTGAAGACCTGACGTTACTTGCATTTACATGTACATCATGCATTGATGATCACAGTGAAATATGGCCATCTTTTATTGAAACTTCTATGTAAAAAAAAATCATACACACAAACACGCATGAGAAGCCCTTACATATACAATTTATCTTGTTAGTGCATTGTTTTTTCTCTTTTCTCTTTTGTTATTTTTCTCTTTTCATTAAATAAGGCAAAAAGACAAAATGCCCAATACAAGTTAATTACTTTTACATAAAAGAACAACTGACTACTCTTGGCCTCCTATTTAATAGCTTCTTCAGAGACATGTATGCAAAGTATCTAAAGCATAACCTGTAGCCAGATAAGAATTTTCAAGAATGCAAAGGAGGGAGAGGCAAAACTTTTGTATGTAATGTTTAATGCCTCCCCATTAACAATAAACAGGATGTCCTGTTTAAAATGCAAAGAAAACAACGGCTTCTGTTGAGTTCACAGTTATGTCCATGTTGTGTTCTTATTAAAAATATGGAAGTAGTTTTCCATTATCTTCTTCCAGGATATTTTTTCAACTTCCCAGCTTATCCTACAGCCTAGGGTGACAGTACAAGTTGACTGTGATTGAACTCAGAAAGCTAAGCAGGGTAAGACCTGATTAGTAGTTACTGTAAATGGGAGAAATGAAATAGTAATTCCTAAATCAACCAATCAATTACTAGAATATAGATACAGGGATAACCTCATCAATATCTCACCTACATATAATCTCAGAAAATTCTTATTCTCCAGTTAAAGCAAGAATTCACTAGTTAGTACATTTCTCACAATAATGAAGGTCTTTTATAGGAAATTTATTAATTCCATAATTAATGCACAAATGTCATTAGTTCCAGATTGTAGCAAGTGGTCTTTTGAGGAATGATGGGGTAGACAAGTTGTTGCAGGCTACTGTGAAGTTTTCTTTGCAGTCACTCATATTATATAGAGTTAGCACCAGCTGAGCAAAATCAGGGAAGGTAAGTGGGGCCATATCTTGCATATGAGGTGGAACTCTTTCAGGCTTGTGGAACCTGATGAAATGGGTAGGGTTCTCTGTACTATGAAGTCTACCACCTGCGGGATGTACCCATATCCAACCTGGCTTCTTTGGCTGGATTTGAGAGTGATCAATGCCTCCCTGACAGAGGGCAAGATGCTACCTTCTCTGAGGGAAGCAGTGGTATGCCCTTCCCTGAAGAGACCATTTTCAGCTATCTTAGACACAGTCTCCAACTTCCCATTTACCACTGTATCCTTCTGGACTGCCTATGATGCCTGGGAGAACAAGCCACGGCTTTGCAATGGTTCCATTCCTATCTAAGTGGGAGGTTCCAGATGAGAGTCATGGGGAAGAGCAATAAAGCCTGTGATTGCTCCAAGATGGTATATCCCAGGGCATGGTCCCCCCCTGCATGTTGTTTAATAATGATATGAATCTGTTGGGAGAAGTCATCCATTGGTTTGGGTTGAAGTATTATCAGTATGTTGATGGTATTCAATTGTCCCCTATCCCTCTAGGCTACATTGCAGATTCTGTGGAGGTCTTGAGCCGGTATCTTGAAGCAATTAGGGACTAGATGGAGAAAAACAGACTAAATTCTAGGAAGATAAAGCTGCTGTTCATTCATAAGCATCTTGGCTGTCCTGAAATACTGCTTCCAATTAGTGGTGATATTTGTTTCCCCTCCTCTGTCTATATACAGGGTGTCCCAAAAGTCAGGCCCCATAGACCATTTATTATATAAATTACATTAACTGTTTGAATTGGTTGCTGTTTTCTTCTAAACACTTCCTTACTCGTTTGACACATGACCTTTGAACATTCCTAAGTACAGTAACATTTTACTTGAGAAAAAAATTAATAAAATATATTGTGATTGGCCTATGGGGCTTGACTAACTCCATATACTTGACTGTATATGGAGTTAGAATAGTTTCTGTATAAGCAGCAGGAATCTGCTTACTGACTGCAGATCACCAGAAAGACGGTCCAGGATCACAGATGGCTTCCAGTGTTCAAAAGCTCACCTTTGTCTTTTGAACACTTTCCTTCTCCTACTGCTGATTTCCTCTCACCATCTTCAAACCTGTTTCAGTTGTTCTTTTCATAAGGTCACGTAGCTTACATAATCCTAGCTGTGGAAAAGGGAGGTTTGCTGCCTGAATAGATTCTTAAACGACACTATCACATCGTTTATTTAGTCCTGGTTTCAGTTGTTTCAGTTCACACATCACACTGAATCATAAAGCATGATATAAAGAAAAAATGTTGGTTGGCTTCCAACCCCCTGCAGGTGAAGAACGTCAGGTTCATGCAGAGTGGATAAGGATGGCACAGATCATGATGGCATGCCAGACAAGGCAGGAATGGAGTCTTAGCAAATAAACAGCAATGGAAAGGTTATCAGATACTATCAGACAACTAGGAAGATGGATTAGGTTAGTAGGCAAATAGACAATTCTTACTGCCAGTGTGCGTGATAAGACTTTGGGACTGAAAATTAGAAACCAGAATTTCTCCTGATTTGAAAGAGGAGAAATAACAAGGAAATCCTCACATACAGTATGGTATACAAAGCATCCAACTAGATTTATGCAAATAAAACTAAACAAACCACATTACTGATTCTGATTAGCCTCCAATTTTCTTAATAAAAAAAATATGGTTAGGAAACCTAGCCACCAATCATTAGCAGAAATTCTGCCCCCACTTTGTTATCTTTTGTTCAAAATCCAGCAATCAGGTAGTAATCCCAGAATTGAAAAATACGTTCTTTGCTAAAAATTGTGCCCAGTTTATACCAGTTGTCTGGGTAAACAAAGTTGTTTTGTTTTTTAAAATAGAATTTATCAAGCACAAGTTTACAAAACTATGGATTTAATTTTGAGCTGTAGGTTATACAGAACCACTTACAGCTATGGAATTTCCCAACACATTAAATCCTGCCTCCACTATTATACCAACTATCCACTTATCTCAGTCCAGATAACAGCTGAACCAATAATTTACAGCTGCTACTATCTATCAGCCAAAGCCTATGCCAACTTAAAAAAAATTCCAACATATAAACACTGTTGCAAACAAAAGTTTGAACACTGACAAACCCTATTTACTTGGAAGTAAGTACTAGTGAATTCAAAGGTCTTACTCTCAGGATGGATACATAACATCTGCTTAGACCTAGTTTTTTTCTCACACATTTTTAAAAATAAGTGCTGATAGTGTTTTTTTTTTCCTGGAGTTAGTTCCAACATTGCAGCAATATATACAAAATCTAATGGAAAATAAAAGGTTCTAGGACTTCATAATTATAAGAGTGCCCCAAGTAAATGTACTTGGCTTTATGTTCCTAATCTTGTAAATCCTCTGCAAAAAATAAAGATTTGCACATTTCATAGGACATGCTTACACGCAAATCAGATTTTAAAGCACGTTTGCCTCAATTAATTTTGTTTAATATTATATTTATTTCCAGGAATAGAAATTTCAAGATAAACTTGGAAACATCATGTAGGATTTCTGTTTGTTTTCCTTCTTTTCCTTCATTTAAGATCATTTCTTTTCTGATGGAAGTACTGTTGCTTTATTGATCCACTGCCATCCCATGCTTTATAATTGCTGTTAAATTCCTCATATGTGGAGAAGGAAGAAATTACATTAGAGCATATTGACTCCATTAATTGTGGAACTGCTCCTGCTAGATAGAAATAAACATGGTTTTATAACAGAACAGGATGATATGTCTTTAAGGTATAAAATAATAAAATGAACATCTGCAGTAATGTATATGCCCAGCCGATTGCCTTCCAACTCTTCAGAATTAACAACAACAACAACAACAACAACAACAACAACAAAGGAAAGAGCAGCATCAGCTCTGATGGGCCTCAGCATACTACAGTTGGATTAGTAGGAGTCACTAGTCTGTTCCTTCTATCATTTGCTGTTCTTTGGATAATCATTTTGGGTCTCTGGGCTACTGGGACCTACATTTCATGCCTTGCTGCATCTGATTTCTTCAAAATAACAATAGCAATATTTAAATAGTGTCACTAAAGTTTTTGGTGATCCAAAAATAGGAAAGAGATCTTGGAGTAAATGTAAATAGTTCAATGAAGGTGTCAACACAGTGTGCATCCACTGCAAAAAAGGCCAACAGCATGTTAGGGATAATAAGAAATGGCACTGAAAATAGAGATGCCAATATCATAATCCCCTTAGAGGTCATCCTTTATTAATGGCGCTATGGACTTTGAAGAAGCACGAGTACAGGGCGAAAAGGAGAAAAGAGCTAAAAGGAAGGCACGTCAGGCAAACCCTCATCATGACCGTCTCCCACCCGGAAACCTATGCCCTCATTGTGGGAGGTTGTGCGGATCCAGAATTGGCCTTTATAGCCACTTACGGATCTACTGTTAAAATTTTACCTTTGGAAGACAATCTTACTCGGCTACGAGTGATCGCCAATGAATGATATAAATCAATAGTGTGACCACGTCTGGAATATTGTGTGCAGTTCTGGTTGCCACATCTCAAATAGGTTATACTGTACTGGAGCTAGAAAAGGTTCAGAGCAGAGCAACTAAGATGATGAAGAGGCTGCCACAGCTAGGTTGCAGTGTTTGGAGCTTTTTAGCCTAGAAAGGTGGAAGGAAAGAGAAGAAGAGGACAACCAGCAGTACGGTAGATAGACTCAATTATAGCAGCGATGACTGCATTGTTGGAAGTCCTGAAAGACCAGATTAGGGACAGATTGTCATGGAGAAAATCTATCTATGTGGTCGACAACAACTTGATGGCGCATAATCAATTTTTTAAAAAGTCTAGACAGGAGGCGAATGAAAGGGGAAATGACTGAGGTTTACAAAATTATGCATGGTGTGGAAAAAGTAGACAAGGATAAGCTATTTTTCCCTTCCCAAAATACTAGAACCAAAGTTCACTCAATGAATCCTGGAAGAATTAGGACAGACAAAAGAAAGGGTTTTTTTTTTACACAACACACAATTCAACTTTGGAATTCACTACTATGAGATGTGGTGCTGGCTACCAGCTTGGTTGGCTTCAAAAAAGGATTGGACTAATTCATGGAAGTCCTGGGGATCAATGACTATAAGCCTTGATCGCGGTGTGACTGCCGCTGAAGGCTATCTGCTAGGAGAATAGTGGGCTTCCTTGTGCAGTTGGTTGGCCACTGTGAGAACAGACTGCTGGACTAGATGAGCCAGGGGTCTGATCCCGCAGGGAACTGCATATGTTCTTATGTTCTCCTTAGGCAACCACCCTTGTCTGGGGTAGATTTATCTCCTTCCAATGGAAGAGACTATATGTGGCTCAGGGTTGAACTGTTGGATTCTTGGTGCTCCCTGAGCTTGGTTCTTTTCTTGCAGACATTTCATTACCCAAGTAGATAGCATCATCAGTGCGAAAGAGAGTGGGGTTTGCTGGCTGTTTATATATAGTAGCTTGTTCTGCCAATCTTGGTGGGGATGTGGCTTCCTCCTTGATGATTCCTTGATTAGAATATTGTTTCTTTCTTGATTGTTTACCTGGTGCTGTTTCCTGCTTATCTGGGTGTTTGCTACTGGATGGAATGTGTTTGAGCCTGTTTGTTTCCTTCCTGAGCTTTTGATTGTATCTTTTAAAAGGTATGTAAATGGGGTATATCTCTATGTGTCTGTGGATGGCTGATTTAGCTAAATGCCAAGCTCCCAGGAATTCCCTAGCATTTTTGGATTTGGCTTGATCTAAGATGTTAACAGTTCCACAGTTGAAGCTGTGATTGAGTCTGTCCATGTGTTGTGAGATTAAGGAGTTTTCATCATGTCTTCTAGCTGCCAGTTGGTGTTCATGGACACAATCTGCCAGTTTTCTACCTGTCTGTCCTACACAGTGGCTGTTACAGTCCTTACATTGTATGCTGTAGATGACTCCTGGTGTTTCTTCTCTGGTTACTGGGTCTTTTGATTTGCTTAATAGAATTCTGGTTTCATCCTTATATTATTGTCTAATATTTTACATATATAGGAAATCAAAACAAAAAAGAATATATAAGGTATAAAAATCTACTAAAATTTGAAGGAAACAATCATAGACTCAAAACAAGAGAGGAATTAGAAAACGAAAACATAATATGTCATTGGTTTACATACTTCCAATTGAAAGAGCAATACAAAATAGATTTAAAAAATTATCAATTTACAAAAATGGAAAACGATTGGGACAATATATTAGAAGAAGAAGAAGATCGCTTAATTTCAAAAATATATAAAACACTATTGGAGATAAAAACCAAGGACATAAAAATTAAAAAATATATGAGAAAATGGGAAGAAAATTTAGGAATTGAAATTACATATGATCAATGGCAAGAAATTTGGACAAAAATATAAAATTTACTTTAAGCAATAATTTAAGGGAAAATCTGTACAAAATGATTTTTAGATGGTACTTGTCTCCTGAGGTACTATTTAAATCAAAAATTAGGAATACCAATCTATGCTGGAAATGTAAAAACAAAAGTGGATCTTTTTACCATATCTGGTGGTCATGTGCAAAAGCGAAAAAATATTGGTGCAAAATACATAAATATATACCAGCCTTTCCTAACATAATTGAGTAAAGTGATGTTAGTGGTGGAATGCATCCCAGGACTGATAAAGATATAGAAATCTTGCTAGCTTAATGAATGTAAGTTCCCAGAGCTAGATAAATTACACAATCTGCAGGGAGTTGAAGCAGCAGACAGGAGTGATCTCAGAACCACTTACTTTTAAAATTCTTGGAGAATATATTCCCAATATTCAAAGAGAGGAAGAAGGAGGTACCGGGAAATTTTCCCTTGTTTAACATCTATACCGGGCAAGATACAAGACCAGATTGCCAAGAAGCACATCTGCAACCACTTAGAAAATAATGCTTTAAATAATACCAGGCACCATTATGGGACTGTCAACAACAAGTTGTGTCAGATGAATCTTTTCTCTTTTTATGAAGTCACTGTTTTGGCTGTGGATGTAGGCTATTTTGATCTTCATGTACAGTAGGTCTTTCATGATAACCTTGTGGACAAGCTGCCGTTGGATGGTATTGTGGCCTGGTGAATTTGCAATTGCTCAAATAACTGCACCCAAATGGTGCTTGTCAATGGTTCTGCATCTTTTTAGAGGAAATGTGGCCTCCCGGGGTTCTGTCCTTGGCTCAGTGCTATTCAACAACTTCATAAAAGGGATGTTTATCATATTTGCATATGATACCAAGCTAGAGAGATTGGCTAATGCCAGACAGAGCAAAATCATTATTCAGAATGACTCTGACAAGTGTGAGCACTAGACTAAATGCTAGATCATGTTCAGCTGAATATCAGAAAGTTGTTTTGATGCAACAGACAGAAAGGCCATTGAAATCTTGGACCGCATTAACAGAAGCACTGCATTCGGATAATGGGAAGCAATCGCTTTATTGTACTTGATGCTGGATATGTTGCACTTGGAATATTGTTTCCCATTCTGGGCACCATACATTAAGAGGGACATGAAAAAAAACTGGAATTGGCTCAGAGGGGAGTTCCCAGGATGATATGTGGAAAAGCAAGAGCTATGAGAAGCAGTTGAAGGGGATGGGCATCCCCGTTGGGGGAGATGGGTGGTTATATAAAATAAATAAATAATAATGGGCATGTTTAGCCTGCAATGGAGAAGACAGGAGTGCTGTGATAATGTTTACAAATATTGAAAAGGCTGTTTGTGCAAGAGGGAGCAGATCTGTTCCCTGTTGAATCCAAGAGCAGGACAATGATCAACAAGCAATAAGAAAAGTGACTTAGGCTGAATATTAGGAAGAATTTCCTGACCATAAGAGTAGGTAAACAGTGGAACAAACTGCATATAACTGGACTCCCTTATAAGGAAGATTTCAAGTGAGGGCTGGATGATTACCTGTCAGAGGTACTTGTACTGAGCAGGAGGTTGGACCAGATGACCTACAGTCTATTCCAAGACATATATTATGTGATTCTATCATTTTATGAAAAGATTTACATGTGTTGCCAAAGATTTCTTACTGAGTCATAAAAGGTACTGTAGAACAGGGGTCCCCAACCTTTTTGGCACCAGGGACTGGTTCCGTGGAAGACAATTTTTCCATGGACCGGGGGGTGGGGTTTGCAGGCGGGAGCCAATCACATGGACCGGGGGGTGGGGTTTGCAGGTGGGAGCCAATCGTGCGGACAGGGGGTGGGGTTTGCGAGCGGGGACCAGTCGGGCCTCATGCTCCTCGACCCACCTCTCCGCCCTTCTTTGCCGCGCGCTGATAGGTGGAGCTGTTTCCCCTTCAGGGTCCCCACCAATCAGCTGCTCTGGCTCAGACTCTGTCTTTGCGCCTTCCCAACTTCTTCCTGCTACCGGCTGCTCTTCCTCTGACTCATGGCGGCAGGGACAAGCTCGTTCCTGACACCACCACTCACCTCCTGCTGTGCGGCCCACTTCCTAACAGGCCGTGGCCCACTAGTGGGCCATGGCCCACAGGTTGGGGACCCCTGCTGTAGAAGATCTGAACTAGCAGGAACTTTTCTAGCTCAGTCTCTTAATTACAAATTTATACATCACCTTGTTATTCTTTCACAAGCATATAGCAAAGTTGTTGTGGCCAACTACTAGATTTTCAGACTGGTGCTGATGAGGAAGAACACACTTTCATTTTTTAAAAAATGGCCACAATCTCATGAAGGAAAACCCACTGCTTCTAAAAAAATCAAACACTATCACTGTAAACTATAATAAGATAGTACATGTGGGTTAAGGAATATGCTTGAAGCATGCAAATAAAAAAGCACATCATATAAATGTCTATTGCAACTGATTTTACTTTCCATTTGAGCAACTTAAGTGCTAACATTGCCACACTATGATTATTCCCACTCCTTCACTGTTTGTTATGACTGTTATCTCAACTTTTTCTATTCAAACATCAGGAGCACAAGGAAGTACTCAGCTGGAAAAGTAGTCAGCGTGATTATTGTACTAAGGAAGGTTGTTTTTTCACTGATACTTTATAATAAAAAGATGGGTAACCTGTATCATCCTCAAGCCCTTTTTTTTTTAAACCCCCCCTCCCCAGAAGTCATCTCTGATCATAGTTTATGAAAATTCATGACATAGTACTGTACCTTGTAATTTTGAGGTGGGAAGTCTCCAAAACTGTAGTATAAGCCATAAAATAAATGTATTACAGTTTTTTTAAAAAGTAAAAAATCTAACTCCCAAGCCCCTTCTTAAAAAACTATAGGAACCTTGCCCAGATAACTTGGACACATCTCCTTTGCACTCTGCCCACAGAGGATATCAACTACCTAAAAAAAAAATAAAGTTTTGCTCTCAACCATCAGAATGTTGGCTACCCTCCTGTAGTAGTGCAACAGGAAATATTAAATATTACTAAATAAAATATAACTTGTTATTAACATGTTACCTTATCCACGTTCATCAACCTGGTGCCCTCCAGATGTATTGGACTTTGAATGGACAACTGTTTCCAACAGGAATGGGTATATGCTTGGAGATTAGGGAACATAATTATATTCAGCACTCCTGGAGGGCAATAGGCTGAGGAAGGCTGATGTAAATAAACTGTTACATCCATATCAACTATATATATTTCTGTTTGCATGGTAATTAAGGAAGAGATTAAATAAAATATATATCACACATTGGGCATGATCATAAGAGAGACTGCACAAAATTGTAAAGATAAATTTTACAAATATGTTTATTTATGTCATAGTTGATATATTATTGTTTTGAAAGAACAACCAGTGTACATGCAGTTCTGGCAAGCAGACTCTTCTAAGATTTCTTTGCTACTAAATTCAATAGAACTAGACAGGAATTCTACTCCATGTCAGCTGCCCCTAGAGGAAATGTGCCAAGTTGATGGAATGAAAGATATTTCCGGGTGAGGCAACTATGGCCTTGAAATAATGGGGTTTCAAGTAACAAACAGAAAATAAAAACCTAAATAACAAAATGGCACACTAGTCAAGAACAATATATATAATGTAATGTAACGCAACATAAATGAATGATAAGAAACACCATGGGCAATCTGAATTTAACTCTGTTGGGGAGAGAACACTTTTAATCAAGCTGAGTTATACATGACAGTGCATCTTAATCCTGCAGGGTTTCTAAGGTCTGGAATGAAAGAGTTGGGGAAATATACTTCATGTAAATCTGATTATTTCCAAATTCAACGGTCATTGCAGTTTCAAATCTCAGATATCTGGTAATGCCTCTTCACTGGATTTTTCCCCAACCAAATCCACACTATTTTTCTTGTCAGGTTCCAAAACTAAAGAAAAATAAATGTATTTCCCTTTCTGTAGTAGCTGTAGTCATAGACATACTGTGCAAATATGGTTCATCTGACAGCTAAATGGACAGGCATTTCTGGAATGATCTTCATTTTTATAAAGATGAGGTCTTTCTTAAGATGCCAAGTAGCAAAACTTAATATGCACTGCATTATTAAACTGAAGATCTAGTTCTCCAAGTGACAAAAGTCAGCAGACAATATTCTTCCTATCCTATCTCTTATATTCTTAGAGTTGCATTTTCATCATACTGTAACTTGCATCACCTCCATTTAAAGCTGATCATATATATTCAGTCCTATGTAAGCTATTGCTATAGACAGAACTTCCTCTTTTATCAGATCCCAAGGTAGAGATGAAATTATTTGTGAGAATGTCATTAGCCTAATGGTTATTTTAAATGTAAATAGTAACTGATGGAAAGTCTAAGTAAGTTTAAGAGTTTCAGGCAGGGGTCTTTCCTTGTCCTACCTGGAGATGCTGGGGGTTGAATATGGCATCTTCTTGTGTCAGGCAGAACTCTACTACTAAACTGCCCAGAGTCACTGGGAGTTGGGTGGTATATAAATTTAATATATTATTATTATTATTATTATTATTATTATTATTATTATTATTATTATTATACTATAGCCATATATATATGTGTGTGTGTGTGTAATGAGCAAAGGCAGAGCTGCACTATGTATAATATCCATTATTACAAGACACAAACATGCAGATGTTAGAATAACACATCTGCTCACTATAGTAATGGAAACTGATGGAACATTACTGTAACTAGGTCACCGTTACCTACCAATTATTCAGTTCATTTAACTTGAACACTTTGGATAATATAGTAGATGCACTAATGATGTATTTGCAATAAATTATACCCACAATTCTTTTTACTGTGAATTTGTTAAGATAAAATAAAAATGATACACTATATTTTTAGGCCAAACCTTACAACCAAGACAATGCAGTTGTATATAACAGCATCTATTTTTAATCATACTTTGAATTATAAATAGCCAAGCAGCACTGTTTTAAACCTTGCCAAAGCACAAGTATTATTTTTCACTGATATTAATCATGGAAGAATGAATCTTTATCAAAAGCATGGAAGCCATAAAAGCCTGAAAACCCACCCAGAATAAAATAGAGTGCTATGGCAACCCTTCAAATATACTTAATCACACAAATTATTAAGATCATGATAATGTCAACCAGTTACCACAGAAACTTGATATATTGGCTGTTAAAACTGAAAGAAAGAAGGTGGGGGGGGACTTGTCTTCAACAAGATAGTTGAATGTACTAATTCCTTAAACACCTCGTAATATAGTAATTATTTCAACGTCAAGTATTCCTTGACAGAAATTACAGCATGCAAAGGAATGCAGAGCACTACAGGAAAGTTCACAGACATGAAATATGATCTCCTTTAAAAAGCTACAGTACAAAAAAGCATCTGCAAGGTTACACTTTAAAAACTGGCGTTCTCAGATCTATTTCCAGAGTCTATGCTTTGTTAATTATTTCCCACCACACCATGTCCTACCTTAATTGTTTTGAAAGGAGGATTTTCATTCATCTATTTAGCAGAAGATTAATAGCCCCCCTTTCTTCTTCTTCTCGGCCAAAGCAGTTAATTTGAGTTAGCAATTCAGGAAACAAGCCAACGTGACATCCAGACAAATCACAGTTGGATCCATTTTCAATTCTCAGGCAATTGCTTTTGCTTTATAAGAAAAACAAATTTAAAATATAACCTTTAAAAAATCTGTGAGCACATTATTCCTGAGATTAAACTTAGCTGTTTCCTTGCACCGACGTTTCTGAGCTACTATAACACCAGAATGTTTTCTCTGTCATAAAGACCTCTGACTCACCAGCCACTTGCCACTTGAAATTAGTTGGGTTATTTTAGTCACTGACATGCATTCCAGTAGAATGTTAGCAGTGCACCAAGATGGCAAAAGGGAATCTAATATAAATCGGTCACTTGGTTACAATACAAAGCCGATAATAAAGTTTCAAATTTGGATTTATTTCTGTAGAAAGCTTTTCTGTCTTGACATGACTGCAAATTTATGCAGTCTGACTTAGTAATAAGCCCACCTGAACGGTGTGGAACATAGTTCTAAGTCAACATTTATAAGATTATACGATATATCGAAACACTGAAGAGCAAATGCCTTATGAAATCTTTGTGAGCAAACATGATTTGTGAGCAAACATGATCTGGATTTTAAAACTTTCAGTAAAACTGGAGAAGTTTTGAAAGCTCTGAGATAATGTTTTTTTCAGAACACCAAGATCAGAAGATTGGAAACATTTGCTTCCCTTTTGCAGTGACTCACAATACCAGAAAAATACTAAATTCACATTGCGGACTGCTAGCTTTTTCAATACTATATAATAGAGTGCTGAACTGAACTGAGAATAGAATGTTGATATATTTTTCAGTTCAGAAGTTCTTGCTACTTCATTCTAGGATAAATACCACACTACCCTGTGGATATTTTCATACTATCAAAGCAAAATTCATTGTGATACGACCTTATTTTATGAAAATGCATTAAAATATTCATCATGTTCTCTCATCCAGAATTTTACATTTTAAGGACAATTTGTACACATAGATCTAACAGCTAAACAGCATAAAACCAAGCATTGGAACATGGCAAAAAACAAAAAAATAACTGTGATATAACAACTAATTATGATTGTTATTATAGCTGGATTTGGGGATAATAACAACCTTTTGTGTTTGCATAATACAGTCCCATCCTTAACTCATCCTTCATCTTCAAAATAGAAATATTAAAGCTTTGAGTTATAATTTATAAGAACTGCATTTTCCGTTTTCTCAGAAGCTAAACCTTTAATCACAACTAAATAACGAAGTGATATTTCAAACCAGGATCTGTAGTTAATTGTTAACTATGATTATAATACCCAATGTAATTATAGTTATTATTTGTTATACTGTCAGATCTGCATATTCCAGATCCCAAACCATAATCTCCCTTCATACAAACAGTGCTGTTTTGTATACAGGTGTGAACTTGGCAGCAAGCCTACATACTTTTATGCAGTCATGTGAATACCACCATTAAACTGAACTGTACCTTAAGTATCTTAAGTTTATTCCAGATAAATTAATACAATTAATACATTGTTCACTCATAAGGAAACTGACTTAGAAAAGAAGGAATAGTTTACCTGATACGTAAATGGATGTGAACTTAAGAACAAAATAAGTAAATCATACACATAAGAAATCTGAAAGGATAAACAGTAATGAATAGAATAATTGGCATTTTGAATACCAATCCATCTTTCAGATCAGAGATGTACAGTACAGGATCTTTTATTTATTTATTTATTTATTTATTTATTTATTTATTTATTTATTTATTTGACTTTTATCACCGCGCCATCTCCCCCACAGGGGACTCTGGGCGGTTTACAGATATAAAAATTAAAATTCTACTAAAAATATACAATACAATATACAATTACTTATTATATAAATTAAATAGATTAATATAATAGATTTAATATAAATTAAATTATATAAATTATATACAGTATTATTCTTCTATACTATCTTGTTATATATAATCCTAATACAGTATACTATCTCGATACAGTGTTGGAGAAGACTCTTGAGAATACCATGGACAGCCAAGAAATCAAACCAATGGATCATCAAACAAATCAACCCAGAGTTCTCACTTGAGGCACAAATGACCAGGCTCAAATTATCCTACTTTGGGCACATTATGTGAAGACCCAGCTCTCTGGAGATGGCTCTAATGCTGGGAAAGGTAGAAGGAAAGAGAAGAAGAGGACGACCAGCAGCAATGTGGATAGACTTAGTTATAGTAGCAATGAGTGCACCATTGGAAGACTTGAAAGACCAGGTTAGGGACAGATCATCATGGAGAAAATCTATCTATGTGGTTGCTAGGAGTCGGAAACGATTACAGTATGTATTCCTGGAACTCAGAAAAACATTTTTGGCCCTTGCAGAAGAAACAAGCTCTGACCCTCCTTAAAGGTAGAAGGAATGCAGGTATGTCCTCAAGAAGCCAAATACTTGAATTAATTAATTAAAATGACTTGATGGCAAATAATAATAATAATACTAATACTATTGTTTTGATAATAGCTATTATGTTAATATTATATTATAATCAGATTGTTAACTGTGAATTCCAGAGGGAATAGAGTATTTCATTTGAAAGCATTTTCATTCTGTCTTTTTCCCCTTAAATCAGGTGATAGCAACTTTCCAAGACTACATGTGCCTCAGCCCCCATTTTTGCAGCCTCCAGATCCTCCTCCAACCTAATTCCTGGGGGGAAAAATCCCTCCTAGTAAAAAAAAGGAAGAAACAGAACACTGCACATGCACGATGAGGCCTACCCTCTTTAATGACGCACACTAGCCGAAGCCTCCTTAGCCAACAAAAAACTTAACTAGAACTTTGAATCAGAAAAATAACAAACTTTTTAAAATGAACACACCCACAGTAGATGAACATCTAAAGCAATATCAGATACTAAACATATCACTGAAAGTTTCATGATTAAAAAATAAACCTGAGGAGTGCCTGATCACCATGGTGTCGGCATGGCTGGGTTATGAATGATGCAAGAGTGGTAGTGGATGATGGGGACAGCAGCAAACAAGCAGGGTACCTCTGCTGGATCATTTCTTTCTTCTCGTAGTTGCATCCTCCCTTCCTTCTTAAAAGCATTTTACATTCAGGAGTGTGTAAAAAAAAGGTAAAGGTTCCCCCCGCACATTGTGCAGTCGTGTCCGACTCTAGGGCCGGTGCTCATCTCCGTTTGTTAGCCGAAGAGCCAGCGTTGTCTGAAGAAGCTTCCACGGTCATGTGGCCGGCATGACACGCGTGGAACACTGTTACCTACGCACCGAAGTGGTACCTATTAATCTACTTGCATTTGCATGCTTTCGAATTGCTAGGTTGGCAAGAGCTGGGGCGAGTGCGGGAGCTCACTCTGTCACGCGGGGCTAGGGATTCGAACCTCCAAACTTGTGATCTTCCGATGCTCTTTCTCTTACTATGTTATGATGGGTAATTAACAGCCAATTCATATTTTGTGTTCTGTTTTTATATATTGATGCACAGATTTTGGTTTGTCTTTATGTTATCTTGTTTGCTTGTTAATGAATGCAGGTGGCCAATTGATAGCTTTAATGCTGTTCATACTGAAGTTGAAGTCTAGCGATGACAAAGAATGCCAAGACAAACAATTGGTAAATGACATGTAAATAATCATGACTTTGATATTTCATTAATATAATTTAAACTAATATTCATAGCCAATCCATTTATTTGGGTTTTAAACTATCTTCTCTCTTTCTTTGCTGCTATAGAAATCTTTTTTGTACACAGCCTCAATTTAAAAACAGATTGGAGGTGGAGGAAAAGAAATGAAAACTGTTAAATCTAGCATTTTATACTGGCTTAATCAAAAAAAAAATTAGGAAGAAAGGTTCATGAAAAACAGACCATTGTAAAAGTTTCATTTATGACTTTCAAGACCAATATTATGCATTCTGAGCTAAGATAAGTTATCATCACTCTAACATCTCAGCTGACATTTACTTGTATATTATGATTGATTAAGTAGATCTAACGTTCTGAACTAAACTATTTTCGTCATATCTTTCAGCAAAACACAAAGTAGGTTCAGTGAGCCTGCTGCAATGAAATATCACATTGAATTTTCATTTCTTCCACTTCTGAGAGATTAAACAGCCAGACAGATTAGCTTCTACCCTTAAGGATTTAATCAAGTGATTCTTTAAAGTATGGAATTTCCTGCAAAAAAAGTGGGGAGACTGGCTCAGCTGGTTCCTCACCATCACCATCCATCTTCTTATGGATGATGATTACATTCCATCCATTTCTAAGCAATGAGGTTACATCACTCTGAATGATCTATATAAAAACAGCTGTTACATTCCATATTTCTGGACCTTTATCTTATTATTCAGCTGTCCCTTCCAGACAAGCAGGAGTGCAATGAAGTGGAAACTACTGGGACAGGAAGGGCAGGGATCACACCAGGCCTGCAAGTGAAGGGTTAAGCTGTTGTGTGAGGAGAGTATCCTAACAGCTAGGAAGAAGTGCCAGTCAGGTGAATTAGTTAACTCTAGAATTTTGTCTGCTAGGAAGCTGCTGTGTTCTGTTCTGAAAGTATACCATTTGCCTTTGTACAAAATGAAGCTTGTTTGCTTAATGCAAGTTTGTGCCTCATCAAGGATAATTATGTCTCCTCCGATGGAGAAGAATCGTGTCATCTCTGCACAAGCCTATTACTTAGAGTTCTTTTCTGGTATAATCATGGAATTAGAATTCATTGAGAGTTCAAACCTATTTCCCAGGAATTAAACTGAAACCAGTTTCTTACCACGCTACATGTGTTAATGATCTCATCAACCAAAATCTATGTATTACAGTAGCCTAACAACTGCTTTGTCAATGGCAACTATCAAGAAGGTAATTGTCAGCATGGATATTTAACCTCTGTATTTCATTTCTTTCTGTTCTCATTTACTATTTCTCTCTGTCTCCAGTCATGGGATTATAATATCCCATGTGTGCTAGTAAAGTGATCTACAGAAACTTACATCAGAATTCTCAACCTGTAGATTGCAACTACCTAGGGGTCACAATCAAATTTGAGAAGGGTTACAAATTGGGCGGGGGAGGATTGCCTATGAAAAGCCAGCTGTGAGAACTCCATCCTGCTCTACCCAGACTGCACATCCAGGCAAGTTCTTATAGGGCTACAGCTTTGCATGAGTACCCTTCCTCCTCACCTGGTTCGACATGCAGGAGTTGCAAGGCTGCGTTATTCTTCTTCAAGGAGCAGCCAATTGGCTGGCAGCAAGCAGGTCAGTTCAGGAGGAATGGAAGAAAAGGGGTTATTTGCATTTTTCCTCCTGGCTCCGTGAAACATTGTGCAGAACAGCACTGCAGTAGATGCTGAATTAATTAAATAACAATTATTTGTATGCTGCCTCTTCTTGTGATTCTTTAATGTGTACTTGCTGGTGCACTTGATAAAATGTTTCTTTCAACTGTGGGGGGCACTGGTGCTGCGCTACCAGGCAAGACACTTCCTTTGGAGGAGAGGGGAAGGCATGTGCAGTGCCAGACTGCAGATTGGGAGCTAGTGGGGAAAGAGAAATGTGCATGGAAATATTTGGAAGGAAAGACAGTGGTGGGTCCTATCACTGGTAGAAGAAGGAAGAACATCTGGAAGAAGGTGGATTCAGGAAATGGAGATGATGGGGTGGGCTGTTCTGCAAAGAATCCTTGGAAGCCTCTGCTTCTTCCTTGCTCCCTATCTTTCTACGATAAATGAAGCAACGCCTTGCAAGAAGGATGTTGCTGTCTTGCACAGAGTATAAAACACACCAAAATCTTATGCAGGGCTAGGAGGAGGTAAAAGGTGTGAAATACGTGATGGAGGAGAATTGCAAGTGGTGGCTTTTTGTATTCAATGGCTGCTCTTCTCCTCACCTCCTGCTTGCATGCTGGAAGATTGATGCTTGAATCAAGAGGCCTAATCTAGATTTTATTTGGTCTTTCGGTGTGCTGTGGTTTCAGCACAGTCTCCAGCTTTGGGATGCTCAATGTTCCCAATTTGGAGCACTGGACATGGGACCTGTGCTCCTCCGCATGGTGCTCCCTACAACAATTCAGCTGTGTGTATGCAAGTTATTGTTCTAATCGTAATCCAGCTTTCTGTATGCAAGCCATGAAGTTTACCCATGGAAAGCTCTGTGCAAACTTTGCTCTGTGCAAAGTTGGTCCTGCTTTGTGTATGCAAGCTGGCTGCTAACCTGCCAAGCAGAGAGAGACCCAAGTTCTGGTAGTGATCCAGCTTTGCATGCACAAGCCTCCTGACTTGCAAAGCCAGATGCCAGTGAAAACTGGTGCTTTGTCAATGCAAAACTGGATTGTTGCCAGAAGAGTCCCTCCTTGACTGGTCAAGCTGACAAAGGGGTCAGGCTCACAGGGTTCCAGATCAGGAAACAGACTCAATAGGAAGACTAGAACTATACTTCTCTGTGGCGGCCCCTACCCTCTGGAGCAGCATCCCCCCAGAGGTAAGGACGGTGCCCTCTCTCCTGGGGTTCTGGAAAGCTTTGGACACCTGGCTTTGGTCCTAGGCCTGGGGTTCATGTTTATCATCTGTCTAAGGCCCCCGTTTTGTTTTATTTATTTATTTTTATTTATATTTCTAACTTATATCACCGCCCATCTCCCCCCATTCCGGAGGGGACTCTGGGCGGTTTACACCAAGCCAGCAATTAAAACATATAAAAATTTATAAAATAGAATACATAATTTAATTAAATATATAAGATCCAAGAGGCTCTGATGTTAGGCTTTAAAGAACCCTATGGAGCAAGCCAACCCCAAGAGGAGCTATTACTCCCCCCATCCCAAGTGAGGTGGCAGAGCCAGGTCTTCAGTTGTTTCCGGAAGGTCATAAGTGTGGGGGCTAGCCTCACCTCCAGGGGCAGAATATTCCAGAGGGCGGGTGCCACTGCCGAGAAAGCCCGCCTCCTGGACCCCGTCAGGTGGAATTCTCTTATAGACGGGGTCCGAAGCAAGCCCTCTCTGCATAGCCGGGTGGAACGGGTCGATGTTCTGGGGATGAGGCGGTCCTTTAGGTAACCTGGTCCCATGCCATGTAGGGCTTTAAAGGTGACAACCAACACCTTGAATTGGACCCGGAAGCAAACCGGTAACCAATGCAGATCGCGCAGCAGAGGTGTCACATGTGCCGACCTTGGGGCACCCATAACTGCGTGCGCAGCCGCATTCTGGACCAGTTGAAGCTTCCGGATACTCTTCAAGGGTAGCCCCATGTAGAGCGCATTGCAATAGTCTATGTGGGAGATGACCAGGGCATGAGTGACTGTACGGAGGGCGTCTCGGTCCAGGAAAGGGCGTAGCTTGCGCACAACTTGAAGTTGTACAAATGCCCTTCTGGCCATGGCTGCCACCTGCTCTTCAAGCAGGAGTCGTGAGTCCAGAAGGACACCCAGGTTCCGCACTTTGTCTGAACGGGGTAGTGCCACCCCGTCCAGATCTAAAGATGACAACTCCCTGGATCTCGAGGCACCATCAATCCACAGCCACTCCGTCTTACCAGGGTTCAGCTGAAGCCTGTTGTTCCCCATCCAGGCCCCCACAGCCTTCAGACACTGAGAAAGGGCAGCCACTGCATCACTTAACTCACCCGGGATGGAGATATATAATTGAGTATCATCAGCATATTGATGATACCTCATCCCGTGTTGGTGGATGATCTCACCCAGCGGTTTCATGTAGATATTAAATAGGAGAGGGGAGAGAACCGAACCCTGTGGCACCCCACAAAGTAGGGGCCGAGGGTCGGACCTCTCATCTCCTATAACCACCGATTGGGATCGGCCCTGGAGGAAGGAGTTGAACCAGCATAAAACCACGCCGCCAATCCCCAACCCCCTAAGCTGTCCCAAAAGGATACCATGGTCGATGGTAACGAAAGCCGCTGAGAGGTCAAGAAGGGATAGGATGGATGCACTGCCGCCATCCCGTGCCCGCCAGAGATCATCAGTAAGTGCGACCAATGCAGTTTCTACCCCATATCCCGGTCTGAATCCTGACTGAAAGGGGTCTAGATAATCTGTATCATCCAGAATCCTCTGGAGCTGTAATGCCACCACTTTCTCAACCACCTTCCCCAAAAAGGGGAGGTGGGAGACAGGACGAAAGTTATCCAACACTGTAGGGTCCAGCGATGGCTTCTTGAGGAGGGGGTGCACCAGCACCTCCTTAAAGGCCGCCGGAAACACTCCCTCTCCCAAGGATGTAAGAACCATTGCATGGACCCAGCCACATGTCATCTCACTGGCTGCTTTCACCAGCCAGGAGGGGCATGGGTCAAGATGACAAGTAGTGGCCCTTACAGTCTGGAGGATCCTGTCCACTTCCTCAGGTCCAACAGGATCAAACTGTTCCCAGATAACCGGGCACAGACGCTCCCTCGGCATCTCCCCAGACCATGCGTCACATTTGGAGTCTAACTTAGAACGAATCCGAGCGATTTTATCCATCAGATGCTCTGCAAATTCCTCCGCATGGCCCTGCAGGTGGGTCACTGGGCCCACCTTACCTAGGAGAGATCAAGTAATCCTAAACAGGGCCGTCGGGCGGCATTCTGCGGACGCAATAAGAGCGGAGAAATATTGACGTTTCGCCGCTCTTACTGCCACAAGGTAGGCTTTAACTGCGGCTCTAGCTTGTGTTCGGTCTGATTCGGTCTTTGTCTTTCTCCAGCGGCGCTCTAGGCATCTCTTGACCCTCTTCAGTACCCTCAATCCCTCCGTATACCATGGGGAATATCGGGTCGGATGGGACAAGAGAGGTCGCATAGGCGCGATCCTGTCCAAGGCCCCGGCCGCCCTCTTATTCCAGACTGCGGCCAGGGCCTCCGCTGGACCATGCATTAGATCCTCGGATATAACCCCCAGCTCCCTCTGAAACCCTATCTGGTCCATTAGTCGCCGGGGGCGGACCAAACGAATGGGTCCAGCCTCCCTGCGGAGTGGGGCAGCATATGAGAATCTCAGGGTCACCAGGGCATGATCTGACCATGACAATGGGGAAAGATGCAGCTCTCCCCCCAGATCATCTTGCCATTGCTCCGACAGGAAAACCAAGTCCGGAGTGAGGCCACTGTCTCGAGTCGGGTCCCGAATAATCTGGACCAGGCCCATGGCTGCCATGGTAGCCATGAACTCCCGAGCTGCCTCCGAGGCAGGTCCCAGGGATGGCAGATTGAAATCCCCCAGAACCATAAGTCTGGGGAATTCCACCGCCAACCCCGAAACAGCCTCCAGCAGCTCAGGCAGGGAGGTTGCTACGCAGCAGGGAGGCTGGTACAGCAGCAACACTCCCAACTGCTCTCGGGAACCCAACTTGAAAAACAGAGTCTCACATCCGGCCACCTGTGGAGCCGTGCCCCTGAAGGCCACTATAGACTCTCGAATGATAACTGCCACCCCGCCTCCCCTACCCCGATGTCTCGGCTGGTGCCATACCTGAAACCCGGCCGGGCAGATCTCCGAGAGGGCAACCCCTTCTCCAGGGCCCAGCCAGGTTTCGGTAATACATGCCAGGTCGGCCCCCTCCTCTGCAATCAAATCACATATGAGGGGGCCCTTGTTATTAACTGACCTGGCATTAAGCATCAACAGCCAGAGGTCAGGGCACTCGAGGATCCGCTGACCAGGGCCTAGGTTTGAACCCAGAGGGCCGGAACACACCACCGGTAATAAACACCGGGGGCGTCTTCCCCAACGATGGCCTGCCCTCCGGTTCCCGCCATAACATCCCTGACCCGTCACCACTTCAATAGGACAATCCGCCCCAGAGCCCCGAGGCCCAGCTGCCTCCACCACCGGACCTTCGAAGACCCTAGATTGAAACAAGGGCCCCCTCTCCCATGCACACATCTTCCTAACACAGTCAACCTCAGGGGGCAGTAGGGTCACCAGCGTACCAGCATATGCTTTCGGCGCTAGTAGAACCTAACCACCCCCTACCACTCACTCCACACTCACTACGCGCCCCTTCAGCTTCTCTCACTGGTCGAAGGGGCACCATTCACTCCTGCCCACCACCTGTCTCTCACTCAGGGGCGGGCACTCTAATATACAATCATACAGCTCTGGCCTCCTCCAGGGTCTCTCACACCCAGGAGGGATACCACTCTCACACCAGGGGGACCCCAGGTCTCTGCCACCTCTAACAATGGGGGAGAATAGGAACCGCCGTCCAAACCAAAGCCCCTTCTTCATAATCCTCTTGTTGACTCCGGGATTATTTAAAGATGATAAAAGTCTTGGGATTATTTAAGATGATAAAAGTCTTGGAGGACTCCACCAGAACTATAAGGGTCAACTAGCGTCTGCTAAGATCTTATAGGTCCACAGCATAGTCAAGGAGTAAACACGCGGAATACACTGTTATTATTATTATTCGGGCCCTCTGCACCCTGAAATTTCCAAAGCTGATATTACGATGCTGCAGCCCTTGCTTCATGACACTCTGCCCCTGCCCACACTCTCTCGTCTCTCCAACGAGGCAACCAAGTCCCAGATAATAATAGGTGATAGTAGGCAATAGCAGGGGTCCGTTTGGAATGGTTTGGAATCACCATTCACGCCACCGTCTCTGTATTTCCGCACTCCACTGAGCTCCGCTGATCAGCTGTACTCCACCGATTAGCTGTACTCCGCCACTCAGCTGTGCTCCGATACCCAGCTGTTCGCTCTGCCGTTCCCTCCAAGCTGTCTCCTTGCTCGACTACCAGCTCTCAAAAAGCCGAGGAACCCACAAAGTTCTTAATCTTAAGTCTATTGTTAAGTTTGTAGTGCTCGCTGTGCTCCCCACACACTCAACTCCGTCACCGGGACTCGCCACGCCCAGAGATTGGGCTCCGTTGGACTAGCCTCGGAGTCGCTGTGCTGTGCACCCCACAATTCTAATCCACACGTGCAGCTCCGTCACAGCTCCAGCCCAGCAATCTCAGAAACAGACTGGGGAGCATCCATGGCCCGCGTGGTGGGCTCCACCAGGCTCCGCTGGGTTCTGCCAGATTCCGCCGCAACCACTGGGCTCTGCGTCACAGAGACCCTCGGGATTCTGCCAAACTCCGCCACAATACTCCGTCCAAGGAAGTCCATCCACCCAAACACAGTTATAAGTTCTATAAGTTCTCTACACCCCAAAGATAGAATTCAGGGGTATCGAGAAAAGTTTGGAGGGATTACAAACTATTTACGAAGTCTTCCTCCTGGAGCAGCAGCTGGCAGCGGCTTGCGGTCGCCATCTTGGATTCTTGGATTTCCAAGTTTTGTTGATTCTGTTGTTGATTAGATCATTTTATTCTGGGCTGTCCGTCTGCTTTAATGTTTTTAGCTCTTTTTATAGTTTTTTCTAGTTTTGTATGCTGCCCAGAGTCCACTGGAGTTGGGCAACCAATAAATTTAAATAAATAAATAAGTAAATAGATAAATAATAAATACTTTATTGAGATAGGCTATAATACCAGAAACTTGCAGGTCAGAATGTGATTCTCCTCTCCTCCTCCCCCCATCCTCTTATACCCCAGTGAGTCACAGAAGTGTCTGTTCTTAATAATATCTCCCTTACTAGAACTTAAGAAATGCATCTGTCCTCTTTGTTCACATGACAGTTTCGGGATATTTGCTTCAAGGCCATCTCCCTGGCTCTCTACAATGGGATAAGGAACCAATTTCTAAACTAATAGCTGGCACCCTGCTCCTGAGGAGGAGCTCATTAGTTTCATTCATGGGAGAGCGGTTACACAAATTCAGCTATCATTTTAGGGGATCAAAGTACCACAGAGTTTGAGAAATCCTGGTGTATGTCCGAAGGAATATATGAGTACTGAGGATACTGTAAGACAATTGGCATAATTTTGCTGCAGCAGGTACGCCTGCAGAAATATGTGAAGGGCATACCACTTCTATCAACGGTTTGTCTAAACACCCATTTTGTCATGAAGTGATATGATTTTTTTTTAGATATTTTTTATCCTGCCTTTATTATTTTTATAAATAACTCAAGGCAGCAAACATAGTTACTACTGTTTCCTCCTCCTATTTTCCCCACAACAACAACCTTGTGAGGTGAGTTGGGCTGAGAGAGAGTGATTGACCCAGTCACCAGCCAGCTTTCATGCCTAAGGTGGGACTGGAACTCTCACTCTCCTGGTTTCTAGCCTGGTGCCTTAACCACTAGACCAGAGCTTTCCAAACTGTGTGTCGTGACACGTTAGTGTGCCGGCTGCAGTGTCTGGGTGTGTCGCGGCTGCTGCTGCCTCCTGGCTTCCACGCAGGTCCTAGTGCCTGCCTTGTGCCCTGCTGTAAGAGTGTGTCGCGAAATGATGCCCTGCTGTAAGAGTGTGTCGCGAAATGATGCCCTGCTGTAAGAGTGTGTCGCGAAATGATGCCCTGCTGTAAGAGTGTGTCATGAAATGATGCATGTCTAAAAAGTGTGTCACCAACATGAAAAGTTTGGAAAGCTCTGCACTAGACCACTAGAACACTTCTAAAGTTTAGAGCAGTGGCTGTGCCACTTCTTATTTAGCAAATAAGAGTAGTGTATGGACATGTTCAGGAGCCCCTCTTATCAAAGACCAAGTTGGAGCATGTCACTTTCACAAGGCAAAGCAACACCGTTAGATGGATTAGGTACAGTCCGCTTCTGGAAAACATTACTTTAGACTAGAGTGGCTCAAAAATCAATTTGCTTTTGAATTAAAAATGGGGAAAACAATTATAGTGAATCCATGTTTGCTGTCAACGAAGCGAATAGTACACAGTGCCAGATAAAGATGAAGCCACCAGAATTTTAATGTCAATTTAGCCAGAAAGCTCAATGCATAAACTAGGCAGCCATTTTGCCAGTCTACTTTTTTCTTTAATTGCCTTTTATTGGGTTGGAGAGAACTATGTATTCTATTCCGAGCTCACTGGAGATATTGTATGATACAAATGTATCATACATAAATAAAATTAAAAGATTGCATTGGAATTTGACTCCCTAAGTCAAATTTGCAATGAGAGAAAAGTTTACTGGAAATTCATATATATATATATATATATATATATATATATATATATATATATATATATCAAAGTATAATTAAAATACAAAATAGAATGTATAGAAAAGATAGAAAAAAGAACTAAATAAAAAATAAAAAATTATAAGAGTGCAAATAGACAGAAAATAGAAACAGAAAGTGACCTCTGACTTTCTCCAATACAGATATAGATAAATTTACAAATATAATCTCTTACCATTAGTTAAACCATAGTAACATTATTTCTATTAAAACAAACCATTTAATCACTAAAACCCAGAATCAAAACTTCATTTTTTTCCAGCACAAGCAAGTACTCTAAATGTGGTTGCCAAGTAGACATAAAGCCAGAAATAGAATGATCTATTAACGCTGCTTACTGGAAATTCTTGATGCTCTTTTAGAGGCACTAGATGGCGCTGTGATACAATTGCAGTGGAACCTTCAGTCTCACGCACAGCTATAGATAACCTCTTGTGGATAAAACAGAGTTGTTTCTGCAGATTTCAGAGAAAATGTATGATCATATGCTTTATTTGCAAGTAATAGAATTCATGCTAAACCAGATCATTTATTCCAGATTAGTTCCTGTGACTGAAATCCCTGAAGGGATTCTGTAATTTGAAACTGTCCTTCACATTAGAGACCAAATAACATTAATTTAACATACAAATTAAACCCTTGAAGTAAAACTAATTTAATAATTATCATTAATAATTAGCAATAATTTATTTTTTTTAATATTCTGGAGATGTGTAGAAAACCCAATAAGCACCGTTTGTGAGATAAGAAATTGAGGGTCACTTCTCAATGATTAATCTGTTGTGCAGGACAGAGCAGCAGAAAGTTCCAGTGACATAGGCTAAGCAGCAACATCCCAAAGCATCTTTTCTCCACCTATATTCTTAAATGTTTCATTTCCATTTTCCTTGGCCTCCCTTGCTGAAGGTTATATTATACTTCATATAAAACATATAAGAGCCAGTTTGGTCTTGTGGTTAAGGCAACGGGCTAGCAACCAGGAGTCTGTGAATTCTAGTTCCGCCTTAGGCATGAAAGCTGGCTGGGTGACCTTGGGCCAGTCACTCTCTCTCAGCCCAACTCACCTCACAGGGTTGTTGTGGGGAAAATAGGAGGAGGAAGGAGTAATAGGTATGTTCCCCGCCTTGAGTTATTTATAAAAATAATAAAGGTGGGATAAAAATAAATAAATAAATAAATAAATAAATAAATAAATAAATAAAACGTTTATTAATAAGGCCAATTCCCCATCAGCCTGAATATGATGGCTTACCATTTCAGGAACGCTAGAAATATATTTAGAGGACTGAAATCCAGCTAGTCACATAGCTTGTTTAATTTTTAGTTTTGTTTGTGTTTTTATTGCTAAAAATTGTGGTATTTTTTTTTTCTAAGAAGGAACAATACATAAAAACAACATTTTTATTTAATAAATGTAAACAATTAAATTTGCTATGCTGCATAGAGATCTCTCCAGAGCTGGTTGCTCTTTCTAACATCAGCTGAGGATTCGGCCATTCTTAGCCAGTTCTTACTAATATCCGCATGACCCTTAAAGAGACAACGGACTGTTCCCACAAGGATGAAGACAATCATTTGTGGGACTTTCTCTCTCCTATGTCAAACTTAACTGGCTTTATTCCTCTTCAGGCATGTGTTTAAAGACATGACAATTTCAAACTGGATAAAGAATAGGGCGCACTATTACATATGCTTCCTATCTCAATACCAGTGTTTCTCAACCTTGGCAACTTGGAAATGGGTGGACTTCAACTCCCAGAATACCCCAGCCAGCATGCTGGCTGAGGAATTCTTGGAGTTGAAGTCCACTCATCTTCAAGTTGCCAAGGTTGAGAAACACTGCTCTATATGTTCAGCTGGGAGGCCTGAAGAGGATATGTATTCTTCCTGATCTATGACACTAATAAAAAAGGGTTCCAGAAGAGCGGCGGAGGACGACGGAGGACGACGGATCCGGAGACACCAGCTTCCTGGACGTCAGCAGCCGGCGCGGAGCAAGGCATTCTGGGACTTGCAGTCCAATGCCTGCAGCAGAAGAGCCGGTTCCCTTCCTCTCTCCCTGTCGCGCGAGAATAAATTGTAATAATTGATGTTGTATAATTGTATAATTGGATTGGAGATATATAATACTGTAAGCCGCCTAGAGTCCTCCAGTAGGGAGGGGATAGGCGGGGTATAAATAAGACAAATAAATAAATAAAATAAATAAACCTCTTTTTAAGCCAACATGAGTACAGCTCTCCTTCACTGATTGCATAGAGTTTGGGAAGAGAAAGGGCCACTGCCAGAGTCAGATTGCATGCTCTTTTCTCTGTGCCCGGGGAAATGTTTACAGTACGCTAAACACCCAAAGGAGGCTTTTGAATAGTAAAACTACCTTTATCTCAGGTAGCTGAATGTCTTGGACTAGCCTTACCAAAAAAGTTAAAATGCAACACCATTCAGATGTTGTGTTGTGATAAAGTGGTTCCCTTAAGAGGTTACCAGCAATTTATTATAACAAAATGGGTATGCCATTTTAAAGGGTATGAATTGCTCCCCCCCACTGCAGTATAATCCTTGAGATATTTTATTACATGCCACAGAAAGCCTTTTTCATTAATCTACATATCTGGGGGGGGGAGAGTGGAAAGGCATTCTTCACCCTGAACTATTTGCTTAAATTGTTATCACAGCCTCCCGCTGAAAAGGATAGGCAAGCTGTGTATGTTATATCAGTTTCTAGATTTGCATTCCAAACTTTTATTGATGCATGCATCTCTGGGAATGATTATCTACTCCCTTCGGTAATCTGAAAATATCAGCCTACTTGTCAACTGTACAATTAAAAATCATCTAACAAAAAGATCCATCAGTTTCTAGGATTTGCTTGACAGTATATTCATAAATATAGGCTAAGCACAAAACTTTGATGAAAAAGGTGCTTGTTCACAATAATTTGACATCAAATTCTTTGAACCAAAGAATCAGAGCAGAAGTGGGTTGACTTCTAAATATACCACCAAAACAATGTAATTATTGTATACTGTAGAAGAAGAAGAATCCAAATAGGGGTGATGCTAACAACTTTGTTTCTCCTCACACACCATCATAACCGCATCATTTGTAATCTCTCCGCCTCCAGTATTTGCCTCCTTTAAAAGGGATTATCTGTTCACAGATACTTTCCTTATTTACCCCTGCTTTAATCTCCAAAACTCAACTGCTGGCTAACATTTGCCAACTATTGAAGTTTATAGATTAGCCTGTGGGAGGGGGGGGAAATTACCATATGCTTATGCACATACTGTGGCTTTCAGCAACCTCACATATTAACTAGGACAACATTCAGCTTTAGGCTATATAGCAAACGGTAAAGAAGAGAGAAAAATGTTGGTTACAACTCTACCGTAACTATAAGCAAATGGAGGGAAGTGCTATACTGTACACATGGTTTCGTAATACCTTTAAAGATCCAATTTGCAAAGACATCCCAAAGGAAACAGTTATTGATCCAAATGTACAACCATATGCTCTCATTTATTTTCCTGCTATCACCTATAGACACAACCTTTTATGGAAGGCTTCCACATTTCAGAGGGTTCCACCAGGTTTTTATAGATACTGACTTTGTTCCTCTACTTTAATTCAAGCTCCCTGCATATCACTGAGAACCTTAGTATTGAGTCAGTTCAAATATATGCTGTTCTGCTAGTAGAAACATATTCTAGACCAGTGTTTCTCAACCAGGGCAGCTTTAAGATGTGTGGACTTCAACTCCCAGAATTCCCCAGCCTGCCAAGGTTGAGAAACACTGGCCTAGACATTTCTACTGAAATACCAGAATTTTAGCATTAATCCCAAAGAGCACATAGTGAGTCAGTCTAATGCAGCATCATTGCTTTCCCCGCACTGCATCTGCTTCGTCATACAGCTCACTATGAGGCATCTCTCAAAAGCAGCTTCTGAGAGGAAAAATGGCCTCTAATCTTTGCAGCACTCCAGCTTCTCTTCTCAGCTGTCTCAGAGGTTGTATTTAAGACTGATAGCACATGCGTACCAACGTAATAAGGCAATGTTTCTGCTTCGCCTTCTTTTCTAGAACTATTATTATCATTACAAGGATATCTATTATTTGTTACATAATTGTATGTAACCACAACAGCGACAACGATTTCTAGTTTTTCGAGCCCTGTTATGATGGAACAGGATGGTATGTGATTAAAAAAAACCTTACTGAAGTGAAATTCAGGTTCTCAGCTCAATGTCTAGTTTAATTTTTATGCCATTCTCCTATTTCATATTTCATATTTCATGTTTTTTTTTATTTTCTTGGCTTTATAGATAAAATTTAATTTGTATTTTTTACTGTACATCTCCCAAAATATCTGGTAGGCAGAGGGTGCATTTTATAAATTTAAGCAAACAAATAAAATAGATGGTAGATTTCCAGGAGGCACCTCACATCTGGGCTAGACAATTGATTTCCAATCTCTTCTGGGCTTAAATATATACATTTTTAGAAGTGTTGGTGATGGAGAGACTGGGGGCAATGAAACAGCCTACAATATAGCCCATTGGGAGTGAGATTAAATCTTCCTAACCACCACTCCTCCTCTTCCTCTTCCTCCTCTTCTGTGAAAAATAATCCTAATTGCCATATAGTACAAATATGACATTTTCTGTGACAAGAATTGAAACTGCTGTTTTAGAGGCAATTTTTAAATGGGAGAAAACTATACTGAAAAAAGATCAACCCTCCCCATTTACACAAAAGTCAGGAGGAGGAGAGGGAGGAGGAGGAGGAGGAGGAAAAATGATCACAAGGAACACATACAGTATTGTCATTTTCTGGTCCTCAAACTCTAAGGAAAGAAAGTGAAATAAATGCCAGTAATATATTTAGCTTATCAAGGCCTATGATAGATGAACCACTGATTTGACTTAGTTTTAGACAGCTTTGTATATTAATCATTATAAGTGGAAAATGATGGTGGTCATATAATTTCATTTATGCCAAGAGCTTTGAAGTAACTTTGTGCCACTGAGTCCCAGACCTTTTCTCTATAGTCCTATATTCTAGTGCAAGGGTCGGAAATGGCGGCTCACGAGCCAAATGCGGCTCTTTGGCCCCTTGAGTGTGGCTCTTCCGCAGGCAGGCGTGGCGGGCGTGGCGGGGGCAGGCGCGGCAGCGAGTGTGGCGGGGCAGGCGCGGCAGTGGGCATGGTGTGCGTTGCTGTGGGCATACCCCTGGCAACCTAGGCCCAGCCTCTCTTTTTCCTCCGGGGACGGGCTTCACACAGTCTCGCGGGAGTTTGGAAGCCTCCGTCTCCGGCAGCCATCTTGACGACGGGCACTTGCCCATCGCCTTAACCCAGGGCTTTCCAAACTGTGTGTCGGGGGCCCCCAAGTGTGTCGCGTGACAAGCCGGAAGCGCTGATGAAAATGCCCTCGGCTCTGGCAGGGAGGTGAAAATCGCGTGTGCGCGCGCTGCCAGGCCACCCGGAGTGGAAATTCTCCGCGCCAATCAGCTGTGCGTCGGGAAGCCCGGCAGCCTGCACGCGCGATTTTTGCCTCCCTGCCGGACCCGAGGGCATTTTCGGGGTCCCCGGAGCCTGCCCTTTCGAAGGGGCAGCACCTCAGTTTAGGCAGGGAGGCTGCGCGCAAGCAGCGCTCAGCTGTTCTGCGGGGAAAACTTCCACCCCACTCCAGGGCAGCATGTGCGTGCGGGGAGGGGAAGAGAGGCTTTTGCCTCCCTGCCAGAACCGAGGGCATTTTTGGGGTCCCCGGAGCCTGCCCTTTCGAAGGGGCAGCACCTCAGTTTAGGCAGGGAGGCTGCGCGCAAGCAGCGCTCAGCTGTTCTGCGGGGAAAACTTCCACCCCACTCCAGGGCAGTGTGTGTGTGCGGGGAGGGGAAGAGAGGCTTTTGCCTCCCTGCTAGAACCGAGGGCATTTTCGGGGTCCCCGGAGCCTGCCCTTTCGAAGGGGCAGCCGCTGCCACCGCAGCGACAACCTGGAAGCACCGCCGCCGGTGCTTCCAGTTTTTGTGGGCTGGCCGTTGGTGTGTCGCCAACGGCAAAGGTTTGGAAAGCCCTGCCTTAACCTCTTCGTTGCTGCTCTGCTTACTCTTTTTCTCCGTGCAAAAGCAGCACATTTCCACCCCACAGCCCTAAGTGTGCGCAATTGGCTCCTGCCCGCAAACCCCGCTCTTGCGCTGGATTCCCCACCAGCTTTACTTTGCCTGGACTGGGAGCGTGAGCGGCTCCGGAAGAGAAGCGACTGGAGCAGTCGAGCCTCTCTTTCCCTTCTTTTTCCAAACCTCCCCCGCCCCCTTCCACGCGATTGGCTCCCGCCCGCAAACCCCGCCCCCTTCCACGCGATTGGCTCCCGCCCGCAAACCCCGCCCCCTTCCACGCAATTGGCCCCCGCCCGCAAACCCCGCCCCCTGGCTCTCGAGCACTTCAAAATGTGCACGAGCATGTCAAAATGGCTCCCGGCAAAAAAAGTTTGCCGACCCCTGTTCTAGTGCAAGATTGCAACTCTAATTACAGCTAAACTATAGTTTAAAATCCTACATCATTATTTCCTGCAAGAATTTGCTTTCTGCTTGAGTTTAGAGCTAATGTGGTACTGTCTTTACTACAATTACAATATTTAAAGTTTTCAATAGAATTTAACAAAGTGTTTTCAAAATAGATTCAGAATTTTGAGACCTCATTTGACATCTACTCCGTAGCATTTCCCAAAGATGCCTGACAATTCTATCTGTATTTGTAAGGCCATGAAAGCTGAGGTGAAATTCAGAACAGAGTTCCAAATTTAACCATTCATGCTGCTAAGACAGTTTACAAACTTCAAGATTATTTTATTTTATTTTATATTAATTATATTATTATATTATATTTTATATTTTATATTTTATATTTTATATTTTATATTTTATATTTTATATTTTATATTTTATATTTTATTTTATTTTATTTTATTTTATTTTATTTTATTTTATTATTTTTATAAATAACTCAAGGCGGCGAACATACCTAATAATCCTTCCTCCTCCTATTTTCCCCACAACAACAACCCTGTGAGGTGAGTTGGGCTGAGAGTGAGTGACTGGCCCAAGGTCACCCAGCCGGCTTTCATGCCTAAGGTGGGACTAGAACTCACAGACTCCTGGTTTCTAGCCCAGCACCTTAACCGCTAGACCAAACTGGCTCTTACATAGATTTGCACATGCTTTGGGAAGAAATTATATGTCAAGGCTTAAACTACATAATGTGCCCAATCCTAATTTTATGACAATCTCTTTATATATTCATTAGTTTATTTATAACCTGCTGTTTCTCCACAAACTCAAGGTGGTGTACACTTTCTCCTCCAATTTTTCCCACATCAAAAATCCTCAGGGTTAGGATTTGGATGAGAGCTGGTGACTGACTCAAAGTCAACCACTGAATTTCCATGGCTGAGGATAGACTTGAATCTGGGTCTCCCAGGTCCAATCCAACCCTTATACCACACTGGCTCAGCTGTCATATGAAAAACTAATTAGAAATTCAATGTCACATGTACTTGGAAAGAATCAGCTTAGCTTTGGTAGTTTATTTGATTGTAGCCCATGTCTTGACAGACAAGCAGTTTTGATTTCACCCTTGTTTTTCAGGGTGATGCTAAGGCTGATATTTAGTGTGTGAAAAATTCAAATCGAGGAATGCTGCATACTGTAATGCTGCATACTGTTATTTATTATGTCCAACTCAATGGCATACCACCTTTATCAGGTACCTTCTTTTAAATACAATGTACAATTTTTATTATTTCGGTCAATGACCAGCAAAATTTAAAAGAAAAAGAGACAAAGTACAATCAGAAGATACGATGATAAACTACAAACTAACAAAATATATCACATAATAATACAGCATTTACTCTGCTATTACTGTGTTAATACTTTTGTTATCATTATGGGGTAAGCCTAGAACATTAGAAGTTATATAATAAGAAATTATAACATAAAAGTAAAATTGTATATCCCCTGACAAATTATCAATTAAAATATTTCAATTTAAAAATATACATTTAAAATAGGGAATTATTCTTTCGTCTGGACTTGTCTTATTTTCATTGCACCATCACAAAATTTGGCAACTGTACATGTAATATAAGGTTTTAAATCCTGAAGTAGATAATTCATGTAAAAATTATCTGGATACCCAGGGAGTTTTTCTATTAGGGGCACAATGTAAATTGACCTGATATCCCTATAAAATTTACAGTGTAGCAGTACATGTAAAATAGTTTCTACTTCCATTTCACCGCATGGGCAGATGCGCTCAGTTACGGGGACTTTGTTGTATCTGCCTTGAAGTAGTGCAGATGGGAGAATATTGAATCTGGCTTTAAAAAATGCAATTCTCAGCTTAGGGAACGTTAGATTTAGGAGATATCTTGCTGGTTCCCATACGCTCCTGTTTATCCAATTTCTATTATGTTGTGGGAGCCTACTAAGTTCATTTTGGAACTCCATGTCCTTTATTCTTTGGGTGACTATTTGTTTGGCTTGATCATAGCCTAATGATATTAAGAAAAGAGGAGAGAGTCCATATGAAGCCAGCTTGTGTTCTACCGCTTGCTTCCAGGGTGAAGAGAAGTTATCTACTAGGACTAAAGGAGTTAAACCAACTGGGAAAAATTGGATTTTTAGCCAATAATTTATCATCAGCTTCCAGGCCCTCACTTGAATTGATGGCATTCCTGTCTCGAGCCTTAACTGGGCATTTGCTGTACCATTGGGTGCGGCCAAAATTAATCGCAGGAATTTTGTTTGGACTGTTTCCTGCGGCACCTTCTTCATATAAATTCCTATCTGTGCCCCATAAAGGATTTGGGCCAATGTTTTGGCCTCAAAAAGTTTTAAAGCTGCGGGTACTAATTGTCCTCCGCCAGTATAAAAAAAACATTTAATGACGTTCATTGACCTGAGGGCTGATTGGGCTATGTAATTCTAGTGTGCATTCCAAATACCTTTTGAGTGGAAGACCACCCCAAGGTATTTAAATACATTGACCTGTTCTAATTTGTGCCCTTCTACTATCCAGGAGTGCTGCCTAGCTCTCTTAGCAAAAACTAAAATTTTTGATTTATCAAAGTTGAGGACCAAGTGATTTTGTCTACAGTATCTTAGTTGGGGCGTGGTGGCTCAGCGGGTAAGACGCCAGGCTTGTTGATCAGAAGATTGCAAGTTCGGAGGTTCGAATCCCTAGCCCTGCGTGCGGAGTGAGCTCCCGCACTAGCTCCAGCTCTTGCCAACCTAGCAATTCGAAAGCATGCAAATGCAAGTAGATTAATAGGTACCACTTCGGTGGGTAGGTAACAGCGTTCCGCGCGTGTCATGCAGCCACATGACCGTGGAAGCGTCTTCGGACAACGCTGGCTCTTTGGCTAACAAACGGAGATGAGCACCGGCCCCTAGAGTCGGACACGACTGCACAAATGTGCGGGGGGTACCTTTACCTTATCTTAGTGTTGCTGCAATTGCTCTTTTCAATCCAGTGGGGGTTTGCGAAATTAAGGCAGCATCGTCAGCATATAGGAGAATCGGGATTTTACGCTGTGCTAAGTTGGGTGCATGAATATCCATATTGTGTAGGAGGTCCACGAATGAATTAATATAGAGATTAAAAAGAGTGGGGGCAAGAATACAGCCTTGTCGCACTCCTCTCTGCACATTTACTATGCCAGAGAGGGTCCCAAGAGGGTTACACCTCACTCTTAAGGAGGAATTGGAATATAATTTCTGCATAAGGAAGAGAAGACGCCTATAAATAGTTGTATTTTTTAATTTTTCCCAAAGGACATTTCTGGATATTGAATCAAAGGCTTGTTTAAAATCAAGGAAGGCAACAAAGAGGGATGATTTCTTTTTGTACGTGTATTTTTGTACCAGATGATGGAGTACCAGTATGTGATCTACTGTTGATCTCCCTTCTCTGAAACCTGCCTGTTCATCTTGGATTATGCCCTCTGACTCAATCCAGTCTTGTAATTTAATATTTAAATGTTTGGCGTATAGCTTACTAACCACACTCAAAAGGCTAAGGGGCCTGTAATTACATGGCTCGTTCTTGTTACCCTTTTTGTAAATTGGGACAATTATTGCCAACCCCCAGTCTCTTGGGATGTGACCAGTCTGGTCTATAAATGTGAACAGGGATGCTAGTAGTGGTGCCCACCAACTAGAATTCTTTTTAATCATTTCAGGCATAACACAATCAGCACCTGGAGCCTTGTTGACCTTAAGAGATTCGATCAATCGAGATGCCTCTTGGACTGAAACTGGTGACCAGTTCTTTACTTGCTCCAGAACAATCTGACTCACATTCTCAGTACTGGCTGGGTCAGCATATAACTCTCTAAAAAATTCCTCCCAAGCTTGAGTTGGTACCTGATTAGATGGAGGGGTCAGCAATTTCCCCAGCCCTCTGGTAATAGACCAGAAAAGGGGTGAGTCTCTTGTCCTGACTGATTGAATAAGTTTCTGCCAGGACTCCTGCAGCGCTGATTTTTTCTTTTCTTTTAAAAGAGATTTATACTGAGATTTTAAGTTCTTTAAAAGATTTATTTGATCCTCTGAGGGGAGGTTTTTACTATTTCTATAAGCCCTATTGTATGCACTTTTCATCTGAGTACACTCCTGATCAAACCAATTTTTATTTTTCATACCCCAATTTCTAAGTTGTTGTTGTGTTCCTTTATTAAAAAGTGATTTGAGGTTAGCCATTAACATTTCATAACATTCTAAATATGGTCTTTGGGAATTATTATTTAACAAATGTGCACGAATTTCTATAGTTTTTGGAGCTACCATCCAATTGGCAACTACCATTGCATTCTTATCATTCCATTTAATTCGCACCTCAGTGTTACTATTTTCAAGTATTGGGGGAAAGATTATTTCTGCTCTAACATGTTTCCAAGGATGTGCCATAGTTAATGTTAGGGGATGGTGATCGCTTTCTAATCGTGGATCTATCTCCAGCCACTGTAGGGCTTTTAGAAGATCGCATGACACAATCCAGTAATCAACTATGGAGCTCCTTCCTGCCCCCCAATAAGTATATTCTGCTGGGTGGTCCCCTGCTACAGAGCCATTGAGAATATATAGCTCTAGACGAGCAGTCATCTGTCTTGCACATAGGCCTGCCCAGTTAGATTTTAAATCCTTAGATTCTTTTGTATACAAAGGTTCCTCTAAGATATTCTCTTCATAAAAAAGCTTAAATTGACGAAATAATCCATAGTCATTTGGTCCCATCCTTGCATTCAGGTCTCCACCAATAATAATTGATGCTGCAGGATATTTATCTAAACAGCTATGGATAAAATTTTCTATACTCTCCCAGATAGTATTAATCTGAGCATAAGTTTTAAAAGGGGGAATATAAATATTAAAAAGCAAAATTTCAGCTTGATTAAATGAAAGCAAAGGGGCCGCTACCCATGGCTTCAGTGGAGGTAATGATACACATTTAAATTGTAGAGCTGTGCTAACTAAAGTCACAATACCACCCTTAGGCCTCCCTCCTGCCTTACTTGGGGTAGCCAAAATTGAATAAGCCCAATAACCGTCTACCTCCACCTCTGATGTGGCCCAGGTTTCCTGGAGAAGAAGAATATCAAATCGTGCCAAGTAATCAGAAAAGGATTGGTCTTTTGATGGTGCAGCCCAGCCTGCGATGTTCCCAGTTAAGAGGGAAATTACATCAACATTTGAAAACTGTCATAAGGCTTGATTTTGATGAGCCAATGATGTAAAATCATTATGATGACCTGGAGAACCAGTAATGGGCGGCCGAGCCTCAACCAAAGATTGGCTTGTCTCATGTAGATTCTGAGTCTGCTCCTGGGTATCTCTCTCTGAAGGGACGCATTTAACAAAGCGCTGGTCAGCATCTGTCTGTGGTGTAGAGATTGCTGCCTCCTCAATTATTTGCATGGCCTGAGCCCCGTTTATTTCATATGGACTGGAACAATTGTTGTTTAGATGTCGCTTATCCTCTAAGACTTTGTCCACCAAGTGTCAGTTGTTGGAGATACCAGATCAATGAGAGGTTCTGCGGTTGCAATAATATCCAGTAAGGTTTTCTTAAGATTTTCTATCTTGTATATAATATTGTCTTGTTCCTTCCTAGGCAGAGAGCCAAAGGCACTGATAAGGCCTGCTTCAGCAGAGTCAGCCTCACTGTCTGTTTGAGAAGGAGGTTGACTCCCACTGCCTTGCTTTTCCAAGGTCTTATGGGGGGAGGGAAGCTTACTAGCTTCTGTTGCACTTTTGGTGTGGGAATAACATCTAGGTGCAGCAGCATTAAATAAAGGATTAACTGTTACCTCGCGAAACACTCTGGTGGGAAAAATTTGAAAAGATGCTAAATATGATCTCATCTTTAATATCATAGCTGGAATAGTAGGCTGTTTGAAAGTTAATAAAATCCATTTTTGATTTCGCACTGTAGGAAGCCATTCAATAGCATCTAGATCTATCAGTCTATGATGACACTGCAGGAGTTGCCCTAGTGAGCTTTTAATTGCTCTCCTATAGTCCCAACGACCCATGTTGATCTTATTCCGGGAGATACAGAGAGCAACCTGCTGTGTTTGCAGTGTGCATTTTTGCACATTTTGCTTTCAAGAAAGTTCCTCAGCTGAACCGACAACAGAGTTGGTACATATATTACCTCCTTTTGCCTTATCAAAGGCTTGGGATTTTTTAGCACTGTCGTCTTTAGGGCGTTGCTTGTTTTTATCAGTTTGTTTCCCTTTAACGACTTGCTCTTTGGCTGAGCATATATCAGGGATGTCTTGCTTTATCATGGCTTCTGCTTTTGTTTTAGTAATGGTGGTGAGTCCAGCGTCATGTTTAGAAACAAAAGCTTCAAAGTCCTTTTTAGCATGTCCAAATTGTGTTTGATATCGGACAGTTGCTCAAACAATGTGATAACGGTTTGGGCTGTAAGAAGGCATTGCTTTGCCATGAATTCTGTGGTGTTTTCCCAAGGGAGTCTCTCCAAGTTCTTTTTTTGTGTCCTGTTTTTAAACTTATTTTTATTTCCCTTGAGATTATTGGGTGAGCTAGCTAATTGTTCCGGGATTCCAAAATGAGAGTCCAAGATACTCTCATTTTCATTTAGCTCATCCCTAATAGAGAGAGAGAGAGGTCTAGCAGCTGTTGCTTTTCAAGCTCAGTTTGAAAATCCCATTTGAATGATTCAAGGGCTGCTGTAGTGGGAGTAGGAGAATACTTTGTTTTACTTACAGTTTTCTTTCGTTTGAGAAGTTCTTCTATTTTTGGTTCTTTTGGTTTTTTCGCAGACTTTGAAGGAGAAGGAGAGTTTGGGCTATTTCTATAATGATTCTTCCTCTTTCCCATGTTGTTAAATCCACTCTGAAAAGGTTTTGCTGGTAGCGTTTACTCCACGGTCTTCTCTCAGTGGAGAGATATAAATATAGTTAAAAAGGTATACTATAAAAATCAAATTTAAGAACTAGAATATCCTAAAAACTAATTGTAACTAAAATTATCAAAAAGGAATCAAAAATAGCTAAAATAAACTATATAAAAATAGTAAAATTCTTAAAAAGGCTGGAGCTTAAAAGAACATGTGTTACTTGGTTGCTGGTTGGCTCCTCCCCCCTATATCTTCTTTTAAATAAATCACGGTTCCCAACAACTTTGGGTGGGCAAGTTGCGAAGAGAGGAGGTGACATCACCATGTGAATTCGACGGGGGGGCGCAGATTTGATCCTCCATCATACCACCTTGGTAACCTTGGATATTTATGTCTCACAATTTGGCTGACTATAAAAGTATGCCCTTGGCTTTGTAGATCAAAGCAGGACAATTAGCTATCTTAATAATATAACATAGTCATAATAATTACTTACTGCACAATAAGTACCGTATTTTCCGGCGTATAAGACGACTTTTTAACCCAGGAAAATCTTCTCAAAAGTCGGGGGTCGTCTTATACGCCGGGTGTCGTCTTATAAGGCGGGTGCTGAAACCAGAAGCGCTGATGGCGCACCGCAGGGGTGCAACTTCACTTCCCGCCGCACAGCTGATCCCCGCCGCATAGCTGATCGGCGCGGAGATTTTCCACCCGGGCCCTCCCCCCCCCCAGAATACATCTCCAAGCTTTAGCAGAACAAACTGTGAAGGAGGAGGAGGAAGAGGGTGGTGGTGATGATGGGGAGAGGTTTGAAAAAGCAGATCCAAGCACAAAAGTTAGTGAGTCATTTCGGTGGCAGCTGGAACAGGTTTTTTGACTCCGGCCTCCCTCCCTCTCTCACTCTCTTTCCCTGGCAATGGATCAGTACAGGGGGAGGGAAGGGAGGAGAAGGCAAGGGAGGGAGCGTTCAAGAGAAGTGGATTTAAAAGAGGGGGGGCTTTGTATACAGATGCCCGCATGTTAATTCTTCCGGCGGTGATGCGATTCATGCCCCTGATTTATTTTTAAAGCCACCCCCCTGCTCTTTTAAATCCGCTCTTCTTGAATGCTTCCCCCTCTGGTCCCACCCTCCGCTCCCTCCATCCCTTGCCGTTTCCTCCCTTCCCTCCCAACCCCCCCCCCGCACTGATCCATCGCCAGGGAAAGAGAGCGAGAGGGAGGGAGGGAGGGAGGCTGGAGTCAAAAAAACTGTTCCAGCCGCCGCTGAAATGACTCAGTAACTTTTGCGCTTGGATCTGCTTTTTCAAACTTCCCCTCATTACCCTCCTCCTCCTCCTCCTTCATGGTTTGTTCCGCTAAAGCTTGGAAATGTATTCTTCACCCCTCTGCCTTGCCCAGGTAATTAAAGCTTTCTCACCCCTCACCCCAATATTCTCCTTCACACACACCCCGCGCTGCCGCGCTTCGCATTACTATTCGCTTTCTACTCCGCTTCCCTGTTTTCTCCCTGCAGTTTTTTACTTTCTACTCCGCTTCCCAATGCATTGGGAAAGCTTTTTTTCCCCAGTGCGTTGGAAGAGGGGTAGTCTTATATAGCGAGTATATCCCAAACTCTATATTTTAACTGGAAAAGTTGGGGGTCGTCTTATACGCCCAGTCGTCTTATACGCCGGAAAATACAGTAATTTGTACTACATTGTAGGACAAAAGATTTTTGCATAAAGATCTGCTACTTGAGTATGTTGAAAAGAATTCTCACATTCAGCATTATACCTATTGATAAGCAGATTCCCCTTTCTGTAAATCAGTGGTCCATGAGAGCTGAAAGAGCTGGAACAAAATTGAGATATTCTTTTCACTACTGCCTAACAGTAGATACCCTGGAGAAGAAGCTGATGCTAGGGAAAGTGGAAGGCAAAAGGAAGAGGGGCCGACCAAGGGCAAGATGGATGGATGATATTCTGGAGGTGACGGACTCAACCATGGGGGAGCTGGGGATGGTGACGGCCGACAGGAAGCTCTAGTGTGGGCTGGTCCATGAAGTCACGAAGAGTCAGAAGCGACTGAACGAATAAACAACAAACTGCCTAACAGACGATATCATGGGAAGGATATACATATCAGATGCCCCAATATTCAGATTTTATGTATCTAATGCTATGTAAGTCTATCAGAAACAATGTTTAATAAGTTCAGCTTAGTATAAGGATACCTATGAAGCAGTTTATAGATGTGTGACTGTACACAAAAGTAGCTAATGTTTCTCATGCAATTCAGCAGGGGTGTGCAAAAAAAAAAAAGGGACGGGCAGTGGAAAACTGCCCAGGGAAAAACTTTGTTACACCACAAATATTGCAGTGGTATAGAATATACAATGATATCACAGTATAATTTATTTAGCATGTTGTTTAATTCAGTCTTGTATTTCAAAAGCAAATAAGCACCTATGAAGTGCAGTGAGGGGAAAATATGTTGTTCTGTTCCATCAATTATGTAGAAGAATCTACGTGGAGCTTTGTAACTCTTTGCAAAAGCTGAGCAATGATGCTCCATTACTCAGGTAAAAACACTGTTGCACCATAAATTGTATTCAACTGCGTCCATCTATCAAAGGAATAGATGCTGCTAGTAGATTCTTGTTTCTTTTTCAAGTCCCCTTGTTGTTTTCCAAATCTGCTACAGAGGTTTGGTGAGCCCTCTGAAACAGATATGTGTGTTATTGGATAGAGAAGAAGATGATGACGCTCTGCTTCTAGAACAGAATTCCACTTGCACAGTGTTGGATGTATCTCTGGAACCGTCATCCTAGAGACAAACATTTTTCATGTTCTATTTGTGTAATACAAAGTGTTTCTAGGATGCGATAACCTCCTGGGTACTGGTGCTAAACGAAAACACCATGCAGGTTAATTATCTCCTTTTATTGTGGGCCACTAATGGTTGTTTGGAATATTGCAATAATAGCTACTTATACTTTGTCAGAATTTGCTGACGCAAGATAATCAACACCAACATATTTCCAATTAAATTCATCAACATTAGATTTTCAGTTTAATATGAAGGAGATCGTGGTAACAGAAGCCTTATATGAAGGAGGAGAGGAAGATCGTCTTTATCTCTGGCGATCTTTTAAAACTCAGCCAACCTTTGAGAAATAAAGACCATAGAGAAATTTTCAGATGAATGCAATCATTCCAGTCATCCTCGGTGAAGAGTTTTATATCTCTGCTGCTATGCCAGATTTAAATTTCCTACAGGAAAAAATGGCTCATTAGTAACCACATCAGCAGTAACTGTTTCCTTTTTTAGATAGCAATTAGATATCACTGGTAATATAGGGGAGAATTATTAAAATGTAATATGGCGCACAAGGTTGCTTTCAGAAAACAAACTCTAAATATTAAATTATTTTTGGCTGAATTATTGCCTGAATTTTCTGCAGGGATATTTATCCTTTTTTATTCCTTGAATTTTCACAGAACAATTCTCAAGGTACGTAAAGTGTTTTAGCTATCGGACAGAAACATAATCACTCATGGATTTCTTTGTGTTCTTAGGAAAAAGCTGACCTTAGATAGAATAGATACTTCTTTGTGTGCACATTTGGCAGGGGGGCACAACCGTAGCCTCTAAGGCCCCATGCAGCCCTTGGAATCTCTCCAAAAGCTGCCACCAAATTGCCAATCTTAATATGAGAGAAGGGAAAGTAATTAAATACCTTGGGAGTAATCATGCTGCTTTAAAATTAGTTTAAGCTTAATTAAATCACAGTTGCTTTTTTAACCTAGCCTCCATGCTTATTATTGTCCTCTTTGAGTTTGGCCATCAACATGACACCAACAGCTGAAGCTGGTCTCTAGTTCAAACAAAGTTGCACAGCACTGTATTAAGGCATCTATGAGTCGTTTTTAGGAAACAATACAACAAGGCTTCTGGGATTGCTTTCCTTGACACTAATCCCACTGAGTATCATTCAACCAACAAATTACTCCACTCCTCTGTCAGAGAAGGCTTCCCAGAAGAGTTTCCAAAGTAACGGGCAAGGAAGCATTATCAGAAAAAGAGGTGTAAGATCAGAAAGTTCATTGACATTATTTGAGAAATGTATCCATTCAAAACAAATCTTCAGGTTACAGCCAATGCAAAGATACATGCTTTGAACAGAATAGTTCCTCAGCTACCAGATTTGGTTTGCATCAATTCAGTTACTCTTCGTGTAAATTCCTTTACAGATTTGCATGGTAGTTTAAGTTCCAGTTCTCTGTTTAGTACTTAATATTGGATGTCCTTAACGTGTTTCCTCACTTATTCTCTGTTGATTAAAATGACATTCTAACTCCCTATTTGCCACTGCTAACCCCACAGCGCCACTTGGGTAATGCTCTTCTTCCTCCTAGCACTTGTGCAGCTTGGTTGCAAGGTCACTTGTCTTGCACTGTGCTCACTTCAGTTCATATAGCAAAGCTATCAGTGCATATGAAGACATCATTTGTGTCAAGTCCCACCTACATATCAGAGGGAATTACTTCAAAGAGACGTAGCCTTAAGATCTGCAACCAAGAATATTTTAAAGGAATAAGAGTAGTAAGTGTATATTTACATTTCCACGTGCATGGTTCCTAAATTTTAAGATTATATAATAACATGTTTAATCCTTAACGGCCTTCTTTCAGTATCATACAACAAATTTCTAAATAATGGGGCTGAATTCTGCTTATTTTACTTCCCTTCAAAGCTTTTGTCACACAGATAAATTTTAGATCAAAATATAAAAATCTATTGTAGTTATGTATATTATGTATGTATATTATGTATGTATATTATGTATGTATGTATGTATGTGTGTGTGTGTGTGTGTGTGTGTATGTGTGTGTGTGTGTGTGTATATATATATATATATATACATATATATAGGTAAAGGTTCCCCCCGCACATTTGTGCAGTCGTGTCCAACTCTAGGGGCCGGTGCTCATCTCTGTTTGTTAGCCGAAGAGCCAGCGTTGTCTGAAGAAGCTTCCACGGTCATGTGGCCAGCATGATGTGCACAGAACACTGTTACCATCCCACCGAAGTAGTACTTATTCATCTACTTGCATTTGAATGCTTTCGAATTGCTAGGTTGGCAAGAGCTGGGGCGAGTGGGGGAGCTCACTCCGTCACGCGGGACTAGGGATTCGAACCTCTGAACTTGCGATCTTCTGATCAACAAGCCTGGCGTCTTACCCGCTGAGCCACCACGCATATATATATATATATATATATATATATATATATATGTATTCTTCCTAGTGTTTTTTCCACATATATAATTATATACATATATAGTCATCAAATATTCATATATACATATACAGTATATTCAAATATACATATATAGTCATCTAATTGTATACATATATAGTCATCAAATATTCTTCCTAGCGTTTTTTCCAAATATATAATTATATACATATATAGTCATCAAATTGCCATTTTAATGAGACAGAAGGCAAAGACATTAAATTTCTTAAAGCAATCATTTATAATTCTATTTCAGCCCAGACAGTAAAATAATGGGACCATTGCACCCTGTCCCCCACTGCCTGCTGAACAGAACATAGAGAAATCTGGAAGTTTATTTATTTATTTTATTTATTTATTCAATTTGTATAGCTGCCCATCTCAAACCAGTGACCCTGGGTGGCGAGTTACCATTTGTTGCCTATGAAAAGAAAGAAAGAAAGAAAGAAAGAAAGAAAGAAAGAAAGAAAGAAAGAAAGAAAGAAAGAAAGAAATCTCTGATTTGTTTTCATTTAACTTAGGCTATGTCCAAATAGGTTGAAGAAGGACAGGCATCAGAAAGGAAGAAGACAAGAGATGATAGAAAGAACCCTACAGTCAGGCCCACCCACCCCATTCTGGGTGTAGTTCAGTGACTGGCAGATGGCTCTCCCACTGGCTGGAGAGGTGCTGAACTAGGAGGGCAGCAAAGCCATAAAATTCAACCACTTTAGTTATAGACACACCATCCATGTATAATCCAGATAATACCATTCGACCATGACTCAGAACAAGGCAACAGAGGTAGGATAATGACTGGCAATGGGGACAGCAGGTTTCATACCAATATTGTTTTCTGTCAACTCAAGGATCAATGGAGAGCACTTTAACTCAGTGCTGGTGAAAAGCCCTTCCACCAGCAGTTATGAGAGTAACGCCCAGTCAATTGTTTCCATTAGTTAACATACTGCAATGTTTCATTCCTAAACAACCCTAATCATTCCACTGTAATCAATGAGCCTGCCCAAACCAAATGCTTACAGCAGAGCTTTCCAAACTGTGTGTCGCGACACGTTAGAGTGTTGGCTGCAGTGTCTGGGTGTCTCACGGCTGCTGCTGCCTCCGAGCCCTGCCAGGATTCCACGCAGGTCCTAGTGCCTGCCTTGTGCCTTGCTGCCTCCAAACCTGCTGTGATTCCACGCAGGTCCTAGTGCCTGCCTTGTGCCTTGCTGCCTCCAAACCTGCTGTGATTCTGCGCAGGTCCTAGTGCCTGCCTTGTGCTCTGCTGTAAGACTGTGTCGCAAAATGATGCCCTGCTGTAAGAGTGTGTCGCGAAATGATGCATGTCTAAAAAGTGTGTCACCAACGTGAAAAGTTTGGAAAGCTCTGGCTTACATATTTCTTCTTTATTGGAACTTCAAATTAACTATATATCTTGAAGAGATAAAAGCAGTGATGTTACCTAAATTGGGCAACAGCTAGTTCTGATGATAATTCATCATGTTAGTCCTTCATTTTTCCTAACACTCCTATCTCTGCTCCACCCCTCCCCTGCAGCCCAGAAATGACGGAGCTCAGAGAGGAGGGACATTCTTGCTTGGCAATAAAGGGTTTTCCACCATCTACAACCTAACCTGTGGCAAGGTAGGAGAACAGAAGACAGTTTGCTATCCAACATCCACTTTAGATTGCCTCTCCTGTATTCCTCAAGGGCAGCAACTGCAAGGGTAGGTTTTTCCCTTCAGATAAAATGAGTGCAATTGTGGGCTCCTCAAATACCCTTTTTAGACAGGGTGCTATTAAAACATGTCTGTTGGTCCTGAACAGGCCTTTATTTATTGAAAGTATTACTTAATTTATTATGTACTTTTGGCTTGAATTAGGTAGATAGGTCAAAGCTTTCTCAAGCATCACCTGTTTCTCCCTCACTCTGGCAGGTGTTCATGGGTTCAAGAATGAGGGTTGATGCTAGGAGCTTGGAGCACTAGAAATATCCAAGGTGATGAAGCTGCACAGCCCCAGTTGAAAGCTGCCTGTTAAAGAAGGAATAAGAACAAAGGGGAGACTGGGGCAGACGGGCAAGGCAGTGTGGTGGGCAGTGCATAAAGCCTAGGTGGGGCTGCTGGGCAGCTGCTGGCTCTGATCCAGCACCACCAAATTGGGTTGAAAAAAAACATTGGCAACCAGGCTGAAGCAGCTAGATAATACACTTGGAGTCAAGTTTTGTCACATAATCTAAAAGAAGCAGGTGATAAAATTGGACAATATCTTCAGAGAAAGAAGACAAAATGCAAAACAATGTTCTGTTGTTGTTCAAGTCAACCCTAACTCCTGGTCCATGCAATTTTCTTGGCAACATATTCAGAAGTGGTTTTGCAGTACTTTTTCCCCTAGGGCTAAGACAGAATGATTGGCTCAAAGTCATCCAGCTTCTTTTTGCGCTTAAAGGAGGTTCAGAATTCATGGTCTTCCAGCTTCTAATCCATTACCTTTAACCACAACAACAAATTGGCTTGCAATTTTTTGTTTAGATATGCCTATATTTATTGGCTGGGATATCAAAGAAGAAGATATTACACAATTGGGCCATAATATAAACCCACCAAATATATTCACTGTGCCAACTTTCCTCAATATGATGTCCTCCAGATGTGTTAAGACTACAACACTCTTGTCCCTCAGTCATAAAATTCCTAGCTGGCTGGGAATTCTGGAAATTGTAGCCCAAATACAGTTGTAGAGCATTGTATTAGAGACCCATCCATTCAGCCATCAAAACACATTAGGTTGTTTTGGACAAGTCACTATATCTCAGCCAACGTACCTCATAGACTGTTTTTATGGAGATGAACTTAGATGAGGGAATTCTATGGATGCCACTTTGAAGAAAAGGCAGGAATCTAAGGAATAAATCAATAATAAACATATCTGGAGGATACTACATTGGAGGAAGTTGCATTATGTTCACCTATGGAAATTCAATCACAGTCACAGTTATGTATCTATACATAACAGATACAGTTATGTATCTATACATAAATTTAGACTTTCCAAGATGAGAGTTTCCAGGGCACGTTATTCCAGGAAACAGAAAAATACTTCCACCCCACAGTGATTAAGTATAGATACGTATATCCCAAACTACCAAGCACATACTGTATTACCTCAAGGAGAGTTAGGCATTGTATTGTCTGCCTAATACTGGGGAAACATTTACTTATTAGAGTATTATTACTACTTATGATACTCCTGAAGCTGTTTGAATTCTTATGGTAGACTGACCATACAGCAAACCTCCAATAAAGTCACCACTGCTTTAATTAGCCAGACACAAAGTTTTTCTTAGTAGCTAAAAAATAAATTATCCTCACTTCATATTCAGTTTTCAAGAGCCATTTGGAGTGCTGGTTTTGACCTATAAGGCCCTCAATGCTTGGCACCTAGGTACTTGCAGGGCGTTCTTCTACATGAATCAAGCCATGCTATACAATCATCCCAGAAAGGGATACACACTTTCCACACTTCCATGATATGTGTGTGTGTGCGTGGTGGAGCAAGACTAGGAGGCATTATTTCATGGTTATATGATCCCCATTCGAAGGAACAGCCTCCCCTTACAAATAAATTGGCTTCTTCTCTAATGTTAAAGATGAAATTCTTCCAAAAAGCATTTGGTGATGATAATTATGATGATGATGATTTTGCCATCTTTATTATTTTTACTGTTATGGTTGTTATAGGATTGGTTGTTAATATTTTGTCAATTACTGAAATGTTTAGATTTAATTAATTATTTTAATGTAGTATTTTATCCAAAGATCTTTCAATTGTATTTGTATTGTGAATGTTCTAATTAGTAGTTTTAAACTGCTACAGATTTGGCGGTATAGAAATATAATAAATATAGAAATAAATAAAATTAAATAATGCAACAGGTACTTTAAGACATTTTTCTCCTCTTACACTGCAACCTGCAGATGATTAGTCTCTGGCACAACCAAATAGTATTTCAGAAAGAGAACCAGTAGAGAGCAGTATTTAATCTTACTTTCAGTTGTACCAAATGCACATCCACATGTTTGCTGTCCAGGTCCTGCTGCACCGAGTAAGTCAAATCCCTGACTCTTTCTGATGTCATCCGAAGCCAGGTCTCAATCTCAGGCAAGTGGAGAACAATCTTCCAATCAGCAACTGTGTGGAGAGGAGGGGGCTTTTCATACTGTTGTTCAGAATCAAAATCTTCCATGGCACATTCCCCACCATCTTGCTCAGTTGTAGGAGTTGTATTGATGACCATGGGGGACACATTGGTAGTAACAGCATTCAGTTCTTGTGGATGGATGGGAGAAAGTGCTACTTCCATGGCTAATGTCAGGAGCTCTAGATCATGCTTCTTGCCAAAGCAGCTGCACATATGGAAGAGGAAAAAGGCAAATGTTTAAAAAGAACAACTTGGAATAAAAGTGTTCTTTCGTATTCCACCCCAAACACATCAACCTAATTCACTAACAATTGATATACTGCATGTTTTAGACATATATTGAATTCTGCCTCACTATTTGTTAACATCACTGAAAGCAGGCCAAACTTGTTTGGGACTAACAAGTTTAAGATTCTGTCTAAACAAACCCAAATTCAAATCCAAAACAGCTGCCACTTGTAATCAATCAATAATATTTATTCGGTCAATGACCAGCAAAATTTAAAAGAACAAAAACAGAGTGAAACAAATAGATATAATAATATACTATCAACAAGCAAAATATATCAAATAATAATATAGCATTCACTCCCCTATTACTATATTGATACATTTGTTACACAGGTAATGTAAATCTAAAACATTAATAGGTATAAAATAAAAAGAGACTGTATATCAATTCAAAAGTAGTATTTAAAACAAAGGTGATTACTTCTTTAACCGGTTTTGTCTTATTTTTATCGCAGCAACACAAAATTTAGTTACTGCACACGTAATGTATGGTTTTAGATCCTGAAGAAGACGGTTCACATAAAAATTACCTGGACTCTTGGGGAATTTATCTTTTAGGGGCAAAATGTAGATTAACCTACTGTCCCTATAAAATTTGCAATGTAATAATACGTGTGAGATGGTTTCAACTTCCTCATCACCACATGGGCAGATACGCTCAGCTATAGGGATTTTACTATACCTGCCTTGAAGAAGTGCGGATGGATGAAGCTGCCGCTTGTATGAAGCATAATAGCGAAACAGACTTAGCATGGTTTAGTTTTACTTCGTATGATTAGGATGATGGACAACAATTATGAAACCCACAAAATGATGGCTTATTAATCAAAATAAATAAATAAATCAACAGCCTTGTTTCTGAGACTGCACTACTCAATGTTTACTTATATACTTGAAACTATATCTTCATAATAGGTAGAAATTATTTATTTATTTGTTTATTTATTTTCTATCACGCCTTTATTATTTTTATAAATAACTCAAGGCGGTGAACATACCAAATACTCCTTCCTCCTCCTATTTTCCCCACAACAACAACCCTGTGAGGTGAGTTGGGCTGAGAGAGAGTGACTGGCCCAAGGTCACCCAGCCGGCTTTCATGCCTAAGGCGGGACTAGAACTCTCTGTCTCCTGGTTTTCTATTGGCTCCTTCCCAGGGCTGAGAGAGAGTGACTGGCCCAAGGTCACCCAGCTGGTTTTCATGCCTAAGGCGGGACTAGAACTCTCAGTCTCTTGGTTTCTAGCCCATTGCCTTAACCACTAGACCAAACTGGCTCTCCAATTAGCTGGGAAAAGAAAGAGTTAATGAAAGTTAATATCAATTAACAACTATTAATTAATAATTAATTAATAACTATTGTTATTTGTGCGGACACTGAAAAATGTAAGGAATCTAAAGAATTCAAGAACCCAAAATGCAATATTGAAATATTTGTAGCTTATTGTCCAAAGCGAAAAATTAGACTGCTGCTTAGCAAAGTATATAAGAAGAGTTTTGATGGATCAAACATGAAGCCTTACCTAGAGAAGCATCCTGCTTCTCACAACAGTCAGCCAAATATATGTGTGGAATTGATACAATATAAGCAGCTTCCCACCAATTGCTTTTAAAAAAAAGAACTTCATTTCATTTACTATGGAATTTTAATCTCTGCCTAGTTAGTAGAAAACTGGAATATACTGATAGTTACTAAACTGGAAAAATTCCTATCTGTATTCACTCGAAGCACTTTGTGACTGCAAATAATTTACAGAAAAAAATATATTTACAATTACAATGACAAGTAACTTCTCATAACTATTTTATTGTATAGTCAGTTTGATACTTGCATTTTAGAAGGTATTCCCATTATGATTTGCTCTGCTTCCCAAATGCCAGTAGTTGATGCTGGCTGGGGAATTCTGGGAGTTGAAGTCCACACATCTTAAAGTTGCTAAGGTTGAGAAACCCTGATCTACTCACTTATGAGTTCAGGCAACTTCTCTTCTTATGGAGAGAGAGAAATTGGGGGTGAACTTGGTTCCCCATGATCCCACGTGTGCCCACAACTCCCCAATTAGTGGAGAGATTTAGATGGACTTAACCAGCTAGGCTCGGAGTCCTTCCTCAAACTGTCCCCTCAAAACAAAATTTGCAATGAAAATCCTGAATAAGGTTTCAATTCTAATTCATCTTACATAGTGCAATCAAAAGTACATTTGCTAAAAACTGAAAATTAAATTGGTACATAATAAATAGATAAGTAGATATTATGGTAAGCAAACTCAATACATATATGTTCTTCACTGTGGAGAGAAATTATTTTCATTGATTCTAGTGACCATGGAACGGCTCTGTCAACTTCAGATAAACGTGAAAAACAGGAATCCTCCATGTTTTCAGCATTATTTCTTTCTAAAAGCTCTCTTTTGATGAGGCTTGTGAAATTTATTAGAGCCAATATCAGCTCTGTTAACAAACAAACTAATTACTTCTTGCTAATCACTATCTAACAAAAACCTAGGAAGCTTAGTGCATACACCACTGGCTATAGTGTTGACCGTGGACTCCTTCTGCAGACTCTCATTTTGTTTCAGTGGGAAAATGAATGCATTAATAAGTGTGTGCTTCTGAGTAAACATACTGTATTTTTAAAGTTCTGGCTTCAGTGCAAAATGTTGCTGATTTAACTCAGAAGCTGTAGGGATGCTTTTGAATCTCATCAGCCTTTCTCTTATCACCCCCTTGAATCTGCACCCCCTTGAATAGTACAAAGATTGCCACTGGCAGCTATTTAAATAAAGAAAATGCCTTCCTCCTTATCCCCCACCACAATCAAGAATAGTAAAACTACTGTATATCATATTCTACGTTGCCAAATCTCTTAGAAACATAATAAAAACATCACTGCTTATTTATCAGGCCAGATAAATATTTTCTTAACAGCACATTTTCTTGAAAGAAGAAATGTTGCACGCAGAAATGAGTGACATTACTGTGCCTAATTCATTTTGAAGTTGCTTAGCAGAATCAAAAGCCCCCTTCAGCCAGTCACCTAGCTACTAAAGGAAAAGCGTCATCAGCTCTGCCCTTCTTATACTGTTATTCTTCAAACTATGCTAGGAAAACCTCCTTATCTTTCTCTCTTTCTGTCCACAAGCGTTTTGCTTGGCAGAGCAAGACAACTGACATGTTACCTCTACATCAACCAATGAAAACATGCTGGTGAGATAACTTTGATTTGTGAGCACTTTTTTGAAAAGAGCCAAGGTCAGATAAATAATTAAAACATTGTCAAAGACTTTCTAGAAAGGGAAAGAGTTTTTCCAAACAAGCTAACAAATGTTCAGACTGAGATACAGTTCCAGCTGCTGTATGCTCTATTAAGTAGAAAGCAAGCAACCATTCAACAGGAGTATTCAATCCTTTCGGCCATCCCCCTAATGCATTATTATCTCTTGCAGCTAAGTGGATTGAACTATCCACATTGCTTGGCTAAAAAGCTTCCTGTTCTAAATTAGAATTTTGTTGATTGGATTCAACATTTGATAAAAGGCAACCTTAAAATATATCTATTCTATTATTGATTGATTCTGTATCTTTATGTTCCATCATTAAGAAAAGAAATCCTCACAAGATGGCTCATAAATATATATACATATACATACATATACTGTAGCGGGGCGTGGTGGCTCAGCAGGTAAAATGCCAGGCTTGTCGATCGGAAGATCGCAAGTTCGGAGGTTCGAATTCCTAGCCCTGCGTGTGGAGTGAGCTCCCGCACTAGTTCCAGCTCTTGCCAACCTAGCAATTCGAAAGCATGCAAATGCAAGTAGATATATAGGTACCACTTTGGTGGGATGGTAACAGTGTTCCGCGCACGTCATGCGGCCACATGACCGTGGAAGGGTCTTCGGACAGCGCTGGCTCTTCGGCTAACAAACAGGAGCCCCGCAGGCCTTAGGCGGGAGCCCCGCGGGCCTTAGGCAGGAGCCCCGCAGGCCTTATACGGCCCACGGGCCTGACGTTGCCCACCCCTGTCCTAGGGCAAATGGGACAAGCTTTTTGCAAAAAAAAATGTACACAAATTTGACATCAGGACTTAAAACAAGGACAAGATCTGTCTGATCCTCGGTGACTGCCTGGACTAGTCCCTGCAGTTTTCTTGGCAAGATTTCAGAAGTGGTTTGCCATTGCCTTCTTCCTAGGGCTGAGAGAGAGTGACTGACCCAAAGTCACCCAACCGGCTTTCATGCCTAAGGCGGGACTAGAACTCACAGTCTCCTGGTTTCTAGCCTGTTGCCTTAATAGCAAAAAGTGTTTCATTAAACATGCTCCCTTAATTAATTTTAAATGGAATTCTGTAATGGCCAAGGCCAGAAAAAAACTATTTTTGTTCTGTACTTATCATTCCCTCACTGATTCACCATATAATAAATCTCAAATTTCCCTTTCCAAAGCTAAGATTAGCTAAACTGGCTAATTTAAGATTGAAAACGAGAATGACTATAGGTTATGTTAAATATATAATGTAATAAACAGAATAAACTATGGTTTATGAAGACAGAAAGCAATGGCTTGAATCACACATCTATTTAGGGAAAAAAGATTTGGAAATGAAGCCTTCCTTGAAACATCATTCCCTTCTCTGAAAAGCCACAAGCAGATATGCATGGTGGCTCAGTGGGTAAGACGCCAGGCTTGTCAATCGGAAGATTGCAAGTTCAGAGGTTCGAATCCCTAGCCCTGCGTGCGGAATGAGCTCCCGCACTAGCTCCAGCTCTTGCCAACCTAGCAATTCGAAAGCATGCAAATGCAAGTAGATTAATAGGTACCACTTCGGTGGGTAGGTAACAGCGTTCCGCGTGTGTCATGCGGCCACATGACCGTGGAAGCGTCTTCAGACAACGCTGGCTCTTTGGCTAACAAACGGAGATGAGCACCGGCCCCTAGAGTCGGACACGACTGCACAAATGTGCGGGGGGTACCTTTACCTTTTAATGCATATCTGCCTGTACACAAACAACAATCATGCATAGCTGCAGTTCCCATGGAAATCTGCACACGTAGGTTTTCCATAGACATCCACAGGGGGAGGGGGCAAAACATGTCCCACAACATAATGATGCAAGCTGCACCCCTACATACGTACATGTGTGCAATGTCATAGCACAAGCATGCAAGGGCAGATGTTGTGTTGGGATATCATACGGCACGTTTTGTCAGTTTGGCAGTATCACAATAGGGAACAGATACATATGCATCTTTCCTTTCTCATTTGCCAATATGCAGTCATTAGATATTGGGTTCAAAAAACCAAGTTGTCTTAAGAGAGTGAGTAATGGCACTTTTTGTACATTGACTACTTTCAAGTAAGCGTTAGTGTAATGTTGTTTCCACATAGCCCCAATTGTGTTTGCCGATCTTCAAGAAGATGGGTTATATGGTCAGACTATCTTACCTATTTTTTTCTTCAATTTTTTTTTTATCCTAGGCATATATTACAATTTTACTTTTGTTGAATGCAGGGCAGGCAAGGCAACATTACAGATCACAAAGGACTGTAAGTGTCAGTGATTCTGCAGTGCCAGAAAACATAGCTATAAAAGGGTAGATTGAAAAGGAATAAATCTGAGCTGTCTCTTATATCCCTAGGGAAGTGCTATCGTTGGGAAATATATATACTAAATATAACTTCATGTCTGTCTCTCAGAAGAAAGATCTGGGACTTTTCCCATCCCTTTCCCTTGCAGCTTTTCCCTTTATTTTAGAAAAATCAGAATGCTTGGAAAATGGCTCAGAGGAAAAGAGACAAATTAATTTATAATAATAATAATACACCCATTTGCTCCAACAGCTATTTTTTCTCTCTTTTTTTGTCACCTTTAAGTATGTGTTGTTCCTTATAATGTCATGGTTTCTTCATTATTTCTTCATTTACATTATATCATAGAGGACAACAGGTTATAATGTCTGCATTTAGTTTCCAAGAACATTTTGATATGGCACAGTTTTCACTCTGTTTCGCTCCCTCCCCCCATCCCTCACAAAGCAGTTGAAAAATGACCTTCACTCAACATTACTTCCACCATCCTCAGACACTAAGAACAGGCAGGAACAGCTCTGCCTCTAGTTCACCAAAAGAGGATTCAGAAAAGGAACTGAACTGCCATACTTCCTAGAGCAGGGGCTTTCCAAAGTTTTCCCGCGGCAACACACCAACCGCCATTGGTGTGTCGCCGTGGGAAAACCCGGAAGTGCCGCCGTTGCGGCAGCGCGCAAAAACCCGGAAGCGCTGCTGCCGCTTTCGGTTTTTGCGCACCGCCGTTGGTGTGTCGCCATTGGAAAACCCGGAAGCGCTAACGATGATCAGCGCTTCCGGGTTGTGTGGCGACACACCAGACACACAGTTTGGAAAGCTCTGTCCTAGAGTAACAAACATTCCTTCACTCCCACTCCAGAATGAATTGCTAGCACCTCTTCCATATTTTCAATACATCCTGTTGCAAAAAAAAAGAAAAAAGGGACTTGATAAAGGGAGGAGGAAGAGCCAATCTCTTGTGAATGCACCCCTTCTTCTATTTTTATTAAAATTCTGCTAGCTGTGATCCTCAAAAGATGCTGTGGTGGAATGTGGGCAACCTTAACTAGAGGTGTGCCAAATGTTCATGCACAGAACAACTGGTTTAGGGCAGTCTGTTTCTAGGCCAAAACCTGGGGTTTGGGAGAGGGCATTGGTTGACAGAGGGAATGAAGCAAGGTTGTTTTGTCCTGGATATAGACCCAGATATGCTGTTCTGGGCAGATGTGGTTTGGAGGTGAGCAAGAAAAAGCCAAAGCTGAAACCAAAGTTTCCTTGGTGATGGTAAGTGCAGACTTTGGCAGAGGCACATGAAAACAGTAGTATAATATACTTAACACTCACAACACTATATTAGCACTTAATATAGTTTTTTAAAAATAAACTGAACACTGTAAGGGGTTTTACTTACCTGCCCCCCCCCACATAATAGTTCAAGGTGAATGCTACTTGCTGCTACTATTTATTTCTTTTCCCCCAGTTAGGGATAGCAAAGGCAGGCTTAAAAAAGGAAAATGCTTTTCCTTGTCTATTACTACCACTAGCAGTAATATTACTACCACTATTAAAAAAAAGAAGAAAAGAAAAGAAGGGCAAATTAACGCCAGCAACTGGTAGTCAGTTTGCTGATTCTGAGGCATACCATCAGACAGCAGCTCCCAAAATGGCACCAAACTTATGTGTAATATAGTATTTACTTCATTAGAAAATGCCCATCAGCAAAGAAATGTGTGGATGGGTGCTTGACTTAGCAAAGAAAGGATTGGGTTCAAAGAATAAATATTAAAAAACTACAATAGGTAAGGCAGAGCTTTCCAAACTGTGTGTCAGGACACGTTAGTGTGTCGGCTGCAGTGTCTGGGTGTGTCACGGCTGCTGCTGCCTCCGAACCTGCCCTGCCAGGATTCCGTGCAGGTCCTAGTGCATGCCTTGTGCCCTGCTGTAAGAGTGTGTCACAAAATGATGCCCTGCTGTAAGAGTGTGTCGCGAAATGATGCATGTCTAAAAAGTGTATCACCAACATGAAAAGTTTGGAAAGCTCTGAGGTCTTCCAAAAGGGAGACTGAGCCTGATGGAAAAGGGATCAAGCACAGCTTTGAACATCCAAAATAAAATCAAAACTCTAATCCAATCTAAGTAACTGCATATTGATCCTAGAATTCCGCATGTGATTCATTATTTCTAGAGGCCTGGAAATTTCTCGCCAACCAAACAGTTCTGTTCCTGGGAAGTCTTTAAGACAAAGCCTCCAGAAAATTCTTTCTTGCCTAGTTAATCTCAAGGCAGGGAGGTGTGTTTAGGAATTCAACCACATGCCCCTCCCAAGTTTCTTCATTAGAAGGGGACATCATAAGGCTACAATTCCTTGTGTGTATGTTCTGTTGTAACAGGGACCTCTGAAACTTGCTTTGCTAGAAGTGCCTGTTACAAAAATCCAAAACTACTCTGCAAAAATCCATGGGGAAACTCCTGATTTTGATCACTTGGCATTTTTGGTTCACTCACTGTGGTTGTTACTTTCTCAGACAAATGTCATATGTAGCCTTGGGTTACCAAAAGCTATTCACCACTGTCTTACAACTTTGAGAGCAATATGCTTCCTATGTCAACTTCAGGTTTTATTTATGCATGCAGCAGATGGCTGGAAAATGTCTCATCTAAGGCTACACAAAGGGAATGTTGCCTTTAGATCCTGATTTCTTCAAGGAAGCACAATTAGACTATATTTGTTATCTTATAATAAAAAATAAAATAAAAAATATGCATTTTTATGTATAGTTGGTAATGCTAAACATTTCCATTACCAAACATTGCAAACACTGTATTCATAGAGTTTTAATAATAATAATAATGATACCAATCCAGTCATATTACTAGCAGTCATAGGCATAACCGTTTATAAGGAAGGAGCAACAAACAGGCCTTCTGCTTGGATTCCCTTCCCCTTGCTTTCCAGTGCAAGAAGAGAATGGATGCTCTGGCTTCAAAACAGAAAGGAAGACCTGGTAGAATCAGAAGGGCAAAATGTGCCCCCTCAGATGTTGTTGAACATCTTCCATCAAGCAGAGTAGTGGCGGGGCATGATGAGCATTGCAACCCAACATCTGGAGGGCCACACGTTGCTGAAACCTTATCATCATCATTGGCGATCACTCGTAGCCGAGTAAGATTGTCTTCCAAAGGTAAAACCTTAATACCAACAACGGTTTATAGGGCTGCATAAAGCATTCAAAAAGCACCTCTTTTTGAATCAGTAAAGCAGCTGCATCTTTTTCCAGGTCAACGTAGCTGCTTCAGAAGCTGTTCCCAGTTGTCTCTTTATGAGGGTGCTTTGACAAATCATTTATGTGGAGATAGTTGGAAGAAGCTTCTGAAGCTGCAGTAGAAGCCTGGAAAAAGCTACAAGTACTTTAATGATTCAAACAGAGGTGCTTTGTATCCATTTGATCTCTTTCAAAGGATTTGCCCTAAAGGTTTATTTCCTCAAAAGGGAAGGACTGTAGACTGTCTAGCCCATTTTCTCTCTGTTTGATACAGGAAATCAATAGCCAGACAATCTATAAAAGAAGGCAGCCCAGGCTCTATTCAGAAACCTGAGTAGTGGTAGAGAACTTCTCGTGGTAACTAATTCTAAGGTCAAACTGCTCCGACTCTTAAAAGTTTGTCCTAAAATTCCATCAAAAATTATTTAAAATCTAGTTCTGCCCTCGACTATATACCCTGCTACATTCTTTTCTCAGCTATTTCAACAGCAGAATGTAGCAAAAGAGATAGTTGTGGTGCTATTTAGAAAAGCAGGGAGGCAGGGAAATCAATTGTTCCTTCCTAGTGAGATGTAGGAATGCTTGCAAAGCTCATCTCCTAACACCAGGAGTTGATCCCTTTGATGCTCCCGTTTAAGTAGACGGTAACTGAATAACTTTCATATTCTTTTTACCAGTTCCCAAATTAAATCAGCATGGAAGCAAGTATGATTGTGGGAGAAACACAATGTAGAAATGAACAATTAGTACAAATGGTGTTTGACAAATATTTAGATGTGAGGACCATAATTCAAACCAGCAATCCTACTTGTCAGGTACCAGCATCCTGTTATGTGTATAGCATATAGATGAAAGAACACCTGAAAAGTTGAATTTTACTTTCCTCCTGGAGGTCTCAGTCATACATTTCTATTTCTTTATTTATGCATTAATAACAAGAATCCTATTCTGAAGGTACTTCCCCACCTGGTACTCTCCAGATAATTTGGGGCTACAATTAGGAGTTGTTTTGCCAAATCATGTGGAAAGCATAATCTAGGGACTTAATATAGGGATGGGAAATCTGTGCCCCTCCTAATGTTGCTGAACTACAATTCCCAGCTATCTATCTTGATTCTCATTGCCAAATATGAGAAATGCTAAAATTGGTAGGAAGGCCACAGATTTAGTCTCTTGTTTGTTGTTTGAAGAGCAAAGCCTAGAAGTGACAACAGGGACTAGTTCATTCTCTACAGACATAGGCATTTGGTAGAAGCCACAATTATGTCAAAGTGACATGATGTGTGTCATGATATTATTATGTAAATAGCACCAAATACATACTTAAGCATATGTAAAGGATATAATTCACATCATTTGCATGGCACACAAAATATCACATACAGTACTTTCCTTGCCTATGTCAACACCTTTGTCTGTCTGAAGGTACTATGGACTATTACATTCATGAGTTTGAAATTATAGTTAATTGTTCTCCTAGTTTAGCATTTCAAGTAAGGTTGGAAAAATAGTGTAACAGAGGGGTTTTAGCACAAACCTCTGCTATCTTCCCTTTGTTTGGATATCTCCTGTCAAGCAGGCGGCCACCTGGATTGTGCTGCTAGACTACTGGTACCCAGTCTTCTCATCAGTCTCTAACCCAGTGTTTCTCAACCTTGGCAACGTTAAGATGTGTGGACTTCAACTCCCAGGATTCCCCAGCCAGCATGGTATCAATCGATTTGGCCTAAGCATTCAGAAATGAGTTGCCACAAATTCTGTGAAAATACACCTTTATTTCTGCTCCCTCTATTATCTAAAATAATTTCTCCTTGCAACAAGACACAGAAAATGCAAAGCCAAAAACAAGAGGACAAAATGCTGGCTTGCTGGAAAAACAAATGGATGGTCTGGGTTTACTGGAGTTTCTTTTTACTGATAAAATGGTGCTGTCTAGGGAGAAGAAACTCAAAATCTCATATATCTAAAAATCCATTCCCATTAAAAACCAACAACTATATCCTGTAATCCTTTATACAGATTACCCTCAGAAGTAAAAAAAAAATGCAGTAATGTACTAATTTAAAATTATTTCTCTAGTCCACAGGGGGAGGGGGGAACTGAAACTTATTTAGCTTCATGTTGCCTCTGATACCACTTTTGCTGTCTCCGAAGCCACTTTATCTGCCAAAATTAGCAGTCTAATTAACTCAGTCTCCCACCGTTCTGAGTCAGGAAACACACAGCCACTGTTATTAAACTCTACATATTTTTTTAAAAAAGGACAGAACCCCAATTTGCCTCCCAAGCCCAGGAGAACGAGAAAATCCCAGCTCCATCCAGATGCATGACGCGGCTCTACCCACCCCACCCATTGTGAACCCCTCCAAAAATGATTAAGTGCAGCCCCTGGCCTCTAAAAAATGTCTACTCCTCCTTCAGAATGTGATTGTTAGAAATAAAAAAAAAATAAAAGTTACAGACTAGGGTCCTTTCCCCACTTGTACCTAGCCACGGTAACCTCTGTTTTCTGCCATGTCCTCATGCGGCCTTCATCTCATTCCCACCGGTCATCCCTAACTGTTCCAGTATTAAAGTAATAATTTTCCCCTTCAAGCTGGCAGTGCAATCTGACATGCTTCAGTGACAATTAAATTGGTTTTACTATGTTCAGAGAGACCCTGTGAGCCAGTATCCTCAGATCATTAGGCTTCTTTCAGGCACAGGTTTAGCCCTATTCCAGAACAGCATCCCACACAAAATATTTGCACCGAAACAGAGCAAGTTTGGACAGTTTTAGACCTCTGTCAAAGCTTACCTACCCTCCCAGCCCCAGCACCATCCCATATTAAGAAGAAGTGAGTGATGAATTTTTCCTGCCAGATGGTTGTCTTTTAGTGAGAGAGGAGGGAAACAAAGCCTGGGGAATCTACCAAATCCCTCTTTTTAATGTGCCCCCTCTACTGCAAGTAAAGACAGCACCATTTGCCAGCATCATGATGTGGCAGGAAAGGGACTGCCAGTAGGGACAGTAAATTATAACATGCCAGTTTTCTGTCAGTTTAAGGTCTGGTGAATAGCATTTTAATTCAGTCATGAAAAGGATCCCACAGATTAAGCAATGTTTCTAAATCCTACACACCATCAGCCACTATAAAAATGGCAGAAGTCTTGTAAGGTCACCCAATCTTGTGCAATCTCATGTGAAAATGCCAAATTCTTGCAAGATTTGGTAAACTGGTAGAGTCATTTATTTAATTTAGGGGACTGTCCAATACCATTTTATGGTGCAGCCAGTAGCCTGGTGCCTGTGACTGTCATTGCCAGACCTGTCTCCAAAGAAGTAAAGAGTGACAACCATGTGACAAAGAGAATAAATCTAACCTGGAATTGAGAAAAAAGAAAACTTGCATCACTGATGTGATAATGAATATCAAAAAGGAAGAACTGTGATAGCAGCTTTGTTAAATAAGTCTCTTAAATGGATAAACTGTGATGTTAATGCCTACAAATTTCAGTGACAGGGTTTCCTAATTTAACAGAAGAAACTGCATCTGCATGGCACGGTACGTTGGGCACTCATGCTTTCACGTGTGTGCCTTCAAGTCAGCCTTGACTCCTGGTGACTACATGACAAGTTCATACAGTTTTCCTGGCAACATTCCAGAAGTGGTTTGCCATTGCCTTCTTCTTCCTAGGGCTGAGAGAGAGTCACCCAAAGTCACCCACCTGGCTTCAGGCCTAAGACAGGACTAGAATTCAGAGTCTCCTGATTTCTAATACTTTGTCTTCAGCCACCACTGGCTCTTCATGCTTTTAGCCAATCTGAATTTGATGTCATTCAGTCACTAATTAAAAAGTTGATTACTGATATTACTTAGTCTCTGTCATGGAACTGCGCTGCTTGGCAGGAAAATTAAATGTACTACTAAATTTTTAAATTTTTGAAACCCTAAACTATATAAAGTTATAACCCACTGATTAATGAGAGTCTTCTCCTGATCATCTCACTATTTTATTTATTGTCATTTTATAGAAACTCCTTCTGTAATTGTATCCGGGATCTATAATTTTAGTTATAAAACTGTTTATGGATTGGTCAGTGACCACCAAAAACAGCTATTAGTGAGAAGATCAGGAGAAGACAAGTAAAGGAAAACAGAAACTAAAATACTAAGCCTAATTCAGTATGTTATTACAGTATACTACTTTTATTAACTCACTATTAAGTATATTGTAAATGTAATGTTAAGATTCCAAAAAGCTGGTCTATTATTTATTGATTTATTTAGGTTTTTTAAAAATTAAACTTAGAGGCCACTGGACACTAAGTGACTCTGGATGGCTTACACTTTAGAACGTAAAGAACTATAAGATAAAAGGAAAAAGATGATGTATACCTAGAAGAAGCAAACATAACATCCCGAAGAACAATCAACAGGAGCTTAACAATCACCCTATCCCCAGGCCTGGAGAACAGCCAAGTTTTCAAAGATTTTCAGAACACCATCAGGGTGGGAGCCATATAGATGCAACAGAGGCAGCCTCATTTGCCAGCAAATTGTATTAATTTGATAAAATACTATTCCTATAGGTAGTCCTCACTTAGCAACCACTTGTCCAGCGACTGTTTGAAGGTATGATGGCACTGAATGAGGAGACTTGCAACTGGTTCTCAAAGTTGTGGCCGTTGCAGCATCCCTGCAGTCATGTGATCGTGATTTGGGTGCTTGGCAACCAGCTCACACTTATGACAGTCACAGTGTCCCGTGGTCACATGATCACCATTTGCGACTTTCACTGATGGCTTCCAACAAGCAAAGTCAATGGGGAAGCCAGCAGGAAGTCGCAAGTTACAGTCACGTGACATTGTGCTTAAGGACCGTGTGATTCAATTACAATCCCAATTATAGTCATTAACTGAAGACTACCTGTAAAATGTCTTAATCAATACAGTACTTAAACACTAAAATACTATTTTAATATGCCACTATTTCAATTAAAAATGTGAATCATTAAAATATTTAAAGTGAGAACCTACTGATTAAGGAGACACTTCATCAAATTCTGTGTTAAAATTACCAGTTGGTGCAACTAATAGGCTTCTATGAATTCAATATAATACAGCACAATAAAGGTCCTAAAATATTTATCTAACTAGACTTGATGCTTCTTAAAGGAGCTCCAAATTCAGCTTGCTATTAAACAGAATTTTCCTACTTGCCAAGTGATTTTTGGATTCTTTTTTTCAAGTAAATATTTTACATAAATACCATCAGGAGCATTCAACATTTTTTTTTTTGCATCAAGGTGGCTAGCAAAGCTCAGTGGGTATCTGTGTACAGGCGACAATCCAGGAGAACATGGGTAAGTGTTTTAACCCCATCCCCATAAGAACGGAGTCTTTCATTAAATGGGATCTTCTAATATTTGCCCTCACATATTGTGATGGGTAGGGTGACCATAGGTCCCGTTTTGAACGGGACACTCCCATTATTTTAGCATTTTTCAACCGTCCCGTCGTTTTGATCAAAATCTCAATTTTGTCCCTTTTTTAAACCCGGCGGGAAGGAGGACAGGAAGACAGGAAGGAGGACTGGAGCCGGACTTGCCATTGGAGGCAGCCTGGAAGAGGCCCTATCAGTGCGGCAACTGGAAGCCCAGTTGCCACGTGCGAGCCCAGCAGCAGAAGCAGCACCACAGTCCAGGTTCCTGCCTCCTTACCTGATCCTGAGATTGTTTGCCCAGCAGTGGTGAGGCCAGGGAAAGCAGGCACAGGAAGGTTGTGGAAAGAGGGTGCATGTGTGTGTGCGCGCGCAGATTACTTGCTCAGCGTAATTGCGCGCGTGCACACACACACGCACCCCACACCCTCTTTCTCCAGCCTCCCTGCAACAGGTGCGGGTGCATTTGGTCATGGGGAGGCTGGAGAAAGAGGGTATGGTGTGTGTGTGTGTGTATGTGTGCGCATCTGATCGGGCTTGGCCAAGGGAGGAGAGTTGTCGGGCTGCTGAGCAGGAGAAGCCAGCTGCGCTTGGCTGCTTCAGCCACACCACTCCACCCCTTGCTGCCCGCTGAAGCTCCCCAGGGTGGCCGCTCCTGCTTCTCCTGCACAGCGGCCCGACAACTCTCCTCCCTCGGCCAAGCCCGATCAGATGCACACACACAAACACACACACTCACAGGACAGACTGCCCTGGCAGGAGCTGACCATGCTGGGGGGCTTCAGCGGGTGGCGAGGGGCGGAGTGGTGTGGCTGAAGCCTCCCAGCATGGCTGGCTCCTGCCAGGGCAGTCTGTCCTGTAAGTGTGTGAGTGTGTGTATGTGAGAAGCAGGAGCGGCCACCCTGGGGATCTTCAGCGGGCAGCAAGGGGCGGAGTGGTGTGGCTGAAGCCCCTCAGCGCAGTCGGCTCCTGCCGAGGGCAGTCTGTCCTGTGTGTGTGTGTGTGTGTGTGTGTGCATCTGATTGGGCTTGGCCGAGGGAGGAGAGTTGTTGCCGCTGCCGCCGCCGAGCAAGAGAAGCAGGAGCCGGCTACGCTGGGGGGCTTCAGCCATACCACTCCGCCCCTTGCCACCCGCTGAAGCCCCCCAGCACGGCCGGCTCCTGCTCGGCGGCCCGACAACTCTCCTCCCTCGGCCAAGCCCGATCAGATGCACACACACACACACACACACACACTCACAGGACAGACTGCCCTGGCAGGAGCTGGCCATGCTGGGGGGCTTCAGCGGGTGGCGAGGTGCAGAGTGGTGTGGCTGAAGCCTCCCAGCACGGCCAGCTCGTGCCAAGGGCAGTCTGTCCTGTGAGTGTGTGAGTGTGTGTATGTGCATCTTTTTTTTTTAATATAAAAATTTAATTTTATTTACATTCAACATAAACAAAACATATAACACATAACAATAACTACATTTATGTATACATATTTACATTTGATTTATAATATTCATTATCTAATATATTTCATATAACATATCTTTATTCTAAATTATTTTCCCTGTTTCCCTCTTCCCTTCTTCTTCCTCTAACCCTTTCTAACTACTTTATTTATATATATCTATTTCTAACCTTATCACTATTTTCTTTTTCTTCTCTTATGTTATATTACTGATTTATTAAGTATTTATTTCAAATTCAATTTTTGACTTATACATCTTCACCATACAATACATACGTACATTTCATTAAAATACCTCCAGTTTTCTTAACAAAAAATTGTGTAAATACTTGATTTACCTTTTTCTTCTTTCTTCTATATATATTCAAAAAGAATATAATATTAAGTAGAGATTAATAAACTATAAAAATACAAATACAAACATAGGGGGGGCGGGGAAAAAAAAGAGATATAAGAAGAAAAATGTGTGTATGTGCATCTGATCGGGCTTGGCCGAGGGAGGAGAGTTGTCGGGCTGCCGAGCAGGAGAAGCAGGAGCTGGCCACCCTGGGGAGCTTCAGCGGGCAGCAAGGGGCGGAGTGGTGTGGCTGAAGCCCCTCAGCACGGCTGGTTCCTGCCGAGGGCAGTCTGCCCTGTGCGTGTGTGAGTGTGTGTGTGTGCATCTGATCGGGCTTGGCCGAGGGAGGAGAGTTGTCGGGCTGCCGAGCAGGAGAAGCAGGAGCCGGCCACCCTGGGGAGCTTCAGCGGGCAGCAAGGGGCGGAGTGGTGTGGCTGAAGCCCCTCAGCGCGGCCGGTTCCTGCCGAGGGCAGTTTGCCCTGTGCGTGTGTGCGTGTGTGTGTGTGCATCTGATCGGGCTTGGCCGAGGGAGGAGAGTTGTCAGGCCGCCAAGCAGGAGAAGCAGGAGCCGGCCACCCTGGGGAGCTTCAGCGGGCAGCAAGGGGCAGAGTGGTGTGGCTGAAGCAGCCGAGCGCAGCCGGCTTCTCCTGCTTCTCCTGCTCTGCGGCGGTTATTTCACATGCCAGTAAGGTAATGCTCAAGATCTTGCAAGGTAGACTCCAGCAATTCATGGAGCGAGAATTGCCAGATGTACAAGCTGGGTTTAGAAAAGGCAGAGGAACTAGAGACCAAATTGCCAATATCCGCTGGATAATGGAGAAAGCCAGGGAGTTTCAGAAAAACATCTATTTTTGTTTCATTGACTATTCTAAAGCCTTTGACTGTGTGGATCATAACAAATTGTGGCAAGTTCTTGGTGGTATGGGGATACCAAGTCATCTTGTCTGCCTCCTGAGGAATCTGTATAACGACCAAGTAGCAACGGTAAGAACAGAGCACGGAACAACGGACTGGTTTAAGATTGGGAAAGGAGTACGGCAGGGCTGTATACTCTCACCCTACCTATTCAACCTGTACGCAGAACACATCATGCGACGTGCTGGGCTTGAGGAATCCAAGGCTGGAGTTAAAATCGCTGGAAGAAACATTAACAATCTTAGATATGCAGATGATACCACTTTGATGGCTGAAAGCGAGGAGGAGTTGAGGAGCCTTATGACGAAGGTGAAAGAAGAAAGTGCAAAAGCTGGGTTGCAGTTAAACCTCAAAAAAACCAAGATTATGGCAACCAGCTTGATTGATCACTGGCAAATAGAGGGAGAAAAAGTGGAGGCAGTGACAGACTTTGTATTTCTAGGCGCAAAGATTACTGCAGATGCTGACTACAGCCAGGAAATCAGAAGACATCTACTTCTTGGGAGGAGAGCAATGGCAAATCTTGATAAAATAGTTAAGAGCAGAGACATCACACTGACAACAAAGGTCCGCATAGTTAAAGCAATGGTATTCCCTGTAGTAACCTATGGCTGTGAGAGCTGGACCATAAGGAAGGCTGAGAGAAGGAAGATAGATGCTTTTGAACTGTGGTGTTGGAGGAAAATTCTGAGAGTGCCTTGGACTGCAAGAAGATCAAACCAGTCCATACTCCAGGAAATAAAGGCAGACTGCTCACTTGAGGGAATGATATTAAAGACAAAACTGAAGTACTTTGGCCACATAATGAGAAGACAGGATACCCTGGAGAAGAAGCTGATGCTAGGGAAAGTGGAAAGCAAAAGGAAGAGGGGCTGACCAAGGGCAAGATGGATGGATGATATTCTGGAGGTGACAGACTCAACCATGGGGGAGCTGGGGATGGTGACGGCCAACAGGAAGCTCTGGCATGGGCTGGTCCATGAAGTCACGAAGAGTCGGAAGCGACTGAACGAATAAACAACAACAAGTGATGGGGAAATAGCAATAGTGAAAAAACTGCAGTATTGGAGGACTGAGCTAAAATATTGAGCTCCTTGGGAAATTTACATCAAGTGATTAGTTACTACACTTGCAGAAATTCTGATTTGATCATCCTACTCGCCCATATCACTTAGTCTCTATTTCAGGATATGTCTTACACTCCAATAGAAGAGAATATATGTAGCTCAGGGTTGAACTGTGGAGTCCTTGGTGCTCTCTGAGTTTGGTTGTTTGCTTGCAGACGTTTCATTACCCGACTAGGCAACATCATCAGTGCTAGTGAGTGTGGGGTTTGCTCCCTGTTTATATACAGTAGTTTGCCCTGCCAGTGTTGATGGGGGCATGGTTTTCTCCTTGGTAGTTCCTTGATTAGGGTATTGTTTTCTGATTGTTTCTTTGCCTGGTGGTAATCCCTGTTTATCTGGGTGTAGGCTGCTGGAGAAGATGTGTTCTGGTCTTTTAGTTTCCTTCTTAGCTTTTTTATTGCCTCTTTTGAATGGTGTGTGAATATGGTTTATTTCTATGTGTCTATTGATGGCTGATTTATCTGAATGCCAAGCTTCCAGGAATTCCCTAGCATTTTTGGATATAGCTTGGTCTAGGATGCTCACAGTTTCCCAGTTGAAAGTATGGTTGAGTCGGTCCATGTGTTGTGAGATTAAGTAGTTTTCATTGTGTTTTCAGACTGCTAGTTGGATGTGCTCTGCTAGTCTTCTGCCTGTCTGTTCTACATAGTAGCTGTTACAGTCCTTACTCTGTATGTTGTAGATGACTCCTGTTTTTTTTCTTGGGCTACTGGGTCTTTTTGTTTACTGAAGATGTTTTGGAGAGCTTTAGTTGGTTTGTGTGCTACGGTAATGCCGTGTGGTTGTAGTAGTCTGCTGATTGTTTCTGAGATGTTTTTGATGTATGGTAGCGTTATCCTTTTCATAGCTTGTGTTGGTTGTGCTGTAGTGAGTTGAGTGGTCAGGCACTTTTTGATAAAGTTGCGTGGGTATCTACTTTGTTGGAAGATGTTGTATAGGTGGTCTGTTTCCTTTTTCTAGTATTCTGGGTTGCTGCAGTGCATATGAATAATGTTCTTACACAGCTTCTCTTGTGGGAGGTTGGGTTGTTACTTTGGTAACGGAGCACTTGGTTAGTGTGGGTTGTTTTTCAATAGACTTCCGTTTCTAATTTTCCGTTGTTTCCTCTGCTGATGAGGATATTCAGGAAGGATAGTGTGTTGTTGTTTTCTTCTTCCCTTGTGAATTTTATTCCTTTGAAGATGTTGTTGATTGTTTCATGTGTCTAGTTGTTCCATGTGTCTAGTTGTTCCCTTTTTATTATGACGAAGGTGTTGTCTACATACCGGATCCATACATTTGGTTGTATGTGCGGGAATGCTATGGTTTCTAGACACTGCATTACGGTCTCTGCTATGAGTCCTGAGAGTGGTGATCCCATGGGTGTTCCTCTGATTTGTTGGTATATTTGTCCATCAAACTGAAAGTAGGTAGTGAGGCAGAGGTTGATGAGGTCCACGATTTTGGGTATTTCAATCTTAGTATATTTGGCTAGGTCAGGTGTGTTGTGTAGTATTGCTGCCATGGATTCTTTTACTAGTTCTGGATCTATGGACGTGAAGAATGCTGTGACATTGAATGAAACCATAATTTCATCCTCTATTTTTAGGCATTTGACTTTCTGGAGACACTGTAGTGTGGAGTTGATAGAATATTCACTCCCGTCTGTGAGATGTCCAAGCTTTTTTGTACGTTCTTTGGCTATGTTGTATGTTGGGGTCCGTAGTAACAATACAATTGGATGAAGAGGTATGTCAGGCTTGTGTATTTTTGGGCGTCCATAGAAGTGTGGCAGGACAGGTCCACTGCTTTTCATCTGTCTCTGTTCTTCTTTTGTGATTTGACCTTTCTTGGTTAGGTTGTTGAGGGTTCTCTTGATCAGGTTGTCCAGTTTCTGTATTGGGTTGGTGTTTACTGGGATGTAGGTTTCCTTGTCCTTCAGTAATTCTTTGGCTTTTTGTATGTATTGTATTCTGTCCATGATAACTTTAGTTCAGCCTTTGTCTGCTGGGAGGATGGTGATGGTTTAGTCCATCTTTAGGTTTCTGAGGGCTGCTCTGTCCTCTGCATTGAGTTGGTTCTCCTTCTGTGTTCTTCTGGTCTGTGGCATGATTGTCTACCTTATGTTTTCTTGAGTCTCTATGGCAAGTCCTGTGGTTTTAAATGCTGCTTCTAAAGCTGCAAAGAATTCTAATGGATTAGCATCAAATATGTTATAGTTGAGACTTTTCTGGAGGATATTTATTTATTTATTTATTTATTAAACTTTTATCCTGCCTTTATTATTTTTATAAATAACTCAAGGCGGCGAGCATACCTAATACTCCTTCCTCCTCCTATTTTCCCCACAACAACCCTGCGAGGTAGGTTGGGCTGAGAGAGAGTGACTGGCCCAAAGTCACCCAGCCAGCTTTCATGCCTAAGGTGGGACTAGAACTCACAGACTCCTGCTTTCTAGCCCACTACCTTAACCACTAGACCAAACTGGCTCTCATTGTGTTCTGTGGTGGATAGTGGGCTGCTGTCTTACCCTGCCATATTTATTTATTTGATTTATTTGATTTATCACCACCCACTCCCCCAAGGGGGACTCTGGGCGGTTTACAATAAAATATAATTAATTCAGATACAACAATAAATAAGTTAAAATAACATTCAATAAAACTTATACATATAATTTAATAAAATCCAAGTGGCAGAATTTTCTTAAAACTGAGGAAAAGGGGTGTTCTGAGGCCACCCTAAGGTGCTAGCCATCCCCAGGAATGTACACTCTTCTTCCCACCCCAGGCAAATTGACAAAACCAGGGCTTGAGTTTTTTCCGGAAGTCCAGGAGCAAGGAGGACTGTCTTATCTCCAGGGGCACAATGTTCCACAGGGCAGGAGCTACTGCAGAGAAGGCACACTTCCGTGACCCCGCCAGATGGAATTCTTTAACAGATGGGGTCCGTAGCATGCCCACTCTGCAAGCCCGGGTGGGACGGGATTATGTAATGGGGATGAGACGGTCCCTTAGGTAACCTGGTCCCATGCCATGTAGGGCTTTAAAGGTTATAACCAACACCTTGAATTGGACCCGGAAGCAAACTGGAACCCAGTGCAGCTCGCGCAGCAAGGGTGTTACATGTGTCCACCTTGGGACACCTAAAATAATCCGTGCGGCTGCGTTCTGGATCAGCTGTAGCTTCCGGATACTCTTCAAGGGTAGCCCCATGTAGAGCGCATTACAGTAGTCTATATGGGAGATCACCAGGGCATGAGTGACCGTTCGAAGGGCCTCTTGTTCCAATAAGGGGCGTAAGTGGCACACAACACAAAGTTGAGCAAAGGCCCTCCTGGCCACGACTGCCACCTGCTCTTTGAGCAGGAGTTGTGAGTCCAGGAGAACCCCCAAGTTATGCACCGGGTCTGTCTGGGGTAGTGCAACCCCATCCAGCACTAAAGATGACAATTTTCTGGGTGCCGAGGAGCCATTAATCCACAGCCACTCCATCTTACCTGGGTTCAGTCGAAGCCTGTTTATCCCCATCCAGGCTCCCACAGCCTCCAGGCACTTGGAGAGGGTGGTCACTGCATCACTTACTTCACCCGGGATGGAGATGTACAATTGGGTATCATCAGGATATTGATGATACCTCACCCCGTGGTGATGGATGATCTTGCCCAGCGGTTTCATGTAGATGTTAAAAAGGAGCAGAGAGAGTACCGAGCCCTGCGGAACCCCACAAAGCAGGGCCCGTGGACTGGACTTCTCACTCCCTATCAAGACCAACTGGGCCTGGGTCTGGAGGAAGGAGGTGAACCAACACAAAACCACGCCGCCCACCCCCAACTCCCTGAGCCGCCCCAGGACGATACCATGGTCGACGGTATCGAAAGCTGCTGAGAGGTCAAGAAGAGCGAGAATGGATGCACTGCGTCCATCTCACTCCCGCCAAAGATCATCCATAAGCACGACTAATGCAGATTCCGTCCCATAACCTGGCCTGAAACCTGACTGAAAGGGGTCCAGATAATACGTTTCATCCAGAATCCTCTGGAGCTGCAACGCCACCACCTTCTCAACCACATTCCCCAAAAAGGGGAGGTGGGAGACTGGATGAAAATTATTCAGTACAATTGGGTCCAGCTATGGTTTCTTGAGGAGGGGGCAGCACCAGCGCTTCCTTAAAAGCTGCCGGAAACTCTCTCTCAAGAATGTATTTACCATTGTCTGGACCCAGCCACATGTCACCTCCAGAGCTGCTTTCACCAGCCAGGAGGGGCATGGATCTAATTGGCAGTTGGTGGCATTCACAGTCCAGAGGACTCTGTCCACTTCCTCGGGTCCAACAGGATTGAACTGTTCCCAGATAACATGGTAAGTACGTTCCCTGGGTCTCTCCTCAGACTCTGTCTCACGCTCAGAGTCCAACTTGGAGCAAATCCAAGCAAATGCCCTGAGAATTCCTCAGTGCAGCCCTGCAGATGGATTTCTGACTCCCCTTTCCCCAAAAGGGATCAGGTAATCTTAAACAGGGCCGCCGGGCGATGTTCCGCAGATGCAATAAGAGCCAAGAAATATTGACATTTTGCCGCTCTTACCACCACAAGGTAGGCCTTAATAGTGGCTCTAGCTTGTGTACGGTCGGATTCAGTCTTTGTTTTCCTCCAGCAGCGCTCTAGGCATCTCTTAATCCCCTTCAGAACTCTCAAGTCCCCCGTAAACCAGGGGGAGTGTCGGGTTTGACTGGACAAGAGAGGCCGCACAAGCATGATCTTGTCCAAGGCCCCGGCCACCTCTCTATTCCAGGCAGCAGCCAGGGCCTCCACTGGACCATGCAGCAGATCCTCAGGTATAACCCCCTGGTCCCTCTGGAACCCTATCGGGTCCATAAGTCACCGGGGGCAGACCAATCAAATAGGTCCAGCCTCCCTGCAGAGGGGAGCAACATAGGAGAAACTCAAGGTTACCAGGGCGTGATCTGACCATGACAAGGGGGAAAGATGTAAGTCACCCCTCAGATCGCATTGCCACTGCTCTGACAAGAAAACTAAATCCTGGGTGAGGCCACTGTCACAAGTCGGGTCCTTGATGATCTGGAACAGGCCCATATCTCAGAGAGAGGGACACCTCCCTCCGGGCCCAGCCAGGTCTCTGTAATACATGCCAGGTCCACCCCCTCCTCTATAATCAGATTGTGTATGAGAGGGGCTTTGTTATTAATTGACCTGGCATTACAAAGCAGCAGCCGGAAGTCAGGGCAACCATGAGTCTGCTGTCCAGGCCCTAGGTTTGAGCACGGAGGGCCGGAACACGCCACCGGTAATAAACACCGTGGGCATCTTCCCCTACGATGGCCCGCCCTCCAGCTCCCATCATAACATCCCCTGCCCCTCACCACCACAATAGCCTGCCCTGCCCCATAACCCCCAGAGTCTCTAAATCCATTAGCTTCCACTCCTGGACTCCCGAGATCCCTGGTTAAAAATGGGAATCCCTCCATCATTCTTCCAACTCACTTATTCACAATCAACCCAAGTGATGAAGGACCCCCCAGTGCACCAGCTCGCACTCTCGGCACTGACAGGGCCCAATCATCACTCTAACGCTCAGTTACACACTCACTGTGCCCCCCCTTGACCTCTCTCACTGGTCAACAGGAGGGCACTCCATATGCTACCCCTCACCCCCTGCCTCTCACTCAGGGGGTGAGTGCTCTCACACTCACATCCAAACTCGTCCTCCTTCTCACGCCTCTCACCCTGAGAGGGGGTACCACATTCACTCCGAAGGGATCCCAATGGCCTTGATTGTATTAGGGCGGGTGAAGGGGATGGCTATGTTCCACTTTCTTTGTCCCACTGGTCTGCTATGCTGGCCTGCCGCACTGGGGGCTCGTCGCCCTGCTGGTTCTCAGCGCTGGTCTGTCACACTAGTGGTTCGTCACCCCAATGGCCTGCCGTGCTGATCTGGTATGATGGGGGGCCCATCCGCTGCACCGGGCCTATCATACTGGGGGCTCATCGCCCCATTGGTCCACATCCCATTCTAAAAGCATCTGGGTGGAAAGCCCACATTGCACCATTTTCTGCTCTAACAGGGAACATGGAAGGAGTCTACCAGTATCAATGAGGCTAAACTTTGTGGTGCAGAAATTCAACTTTAACCAGACATTACATATACTGATCCAAGCCTAGTATTAACTTTGGGCAGGCCTGCCTCCAGACACAGCGTTCCATTAGGTACACAGCATGCTACCTGGAAGACTTTTATGAAAAACCTGGACTGTATAGATTCAAGCCGAGACGACTTACTTCCTAGCCCTAATTCCACTCCACAAAGATGTTAGGCTAATGGTTAGGCCCCAAAGAGATTATGGCAGCTGGAATGTATTGTGTTCCTCTTAGAAGAATGACCAAATGATGGCACTACTTCTTTGAGTCTTCTGGCTAGGGTGACCATACGTCCCGTTTTGAACAGGACAGTCCCATTATTTTAGCATTTTTCAACCGTCCTGTCGTTTTGATCAAAATCTCAATTTTGTCCCTTTTTTAAACCCGGCGGGAAGGAGGACAGGAAGACAGGAACGAGGACTGGAGCCGGACTTGCCATTGGAGGCAGCCCGGAAGAGGCCCTATCAGCGCGGCAACTGGAAACCCAGTTGCCACGTGCGAGCCCAGCAGCAGACACAACACCACAGTCCAGGTTCCTGCCTCCTTACCTGATCCTGAGATTGTTTGCCCAGCAGTGGTGAGGCCAGGGAAAGCAGGCACAGGAAGGTTGTGGAAAGAGGGTGCATGTGTGTGTGTGTGTGTGTGTGCGCGCAGATTACTTGCTCAGCGTAATTGCGCGCGTGCACACACACACACACGCACCCCACACCCTCTTTCTCCAGATCCCCATGACCAAATGCACCCGCACCTGTTGCAGGGAGGCTGGAGAAAGAGGGTGTGCGGTGCGTGCATGTGTGTGCACGCACGGATTACTTGCTCAGTGTAATCGCGCGTGCACACACACACACACGCACCCCACACCCTCTTTCTCCAGCCTCCCCATGACCAAATGCACCTGCACCTGTTGCAGGGAGGCTGGAGAAAGAGGGTGTGCGGTGCGTGCGTGTGTGTGCGTGTGTGTGTGCGTGCACGGATTACTTGCTCAGCGTAATCGCGTGTGCACACACACACACATGCACCCCACACCCTCTTTCTCCAGCCTCCCCATGACCAAATGCACCCGCACCTGTTGCAGGGAGGCTGGAGAAAGAGAGTGTGGGGTGCGTGCGTGTGTGTGCGTGTGTGTGTGCGCACGCGGATTACTTGCTCAGCATAATCGCGCGCACACACACACATGCACCCCACACCCTCTTTCTCCAGCCTCCCTGCAACAGGTGCAGGTGCATTTGGTCATGGGGAGGTTGGAGAAAGATGGTGTGGGGTGCATGTGTGTGTGTATGTGTGTGTGTGTGTGTGTGCATCTGATCGGGCTTGGTCAAGGGAGGAGAGTTGTCGGGCTGCCGAGCAGGAGAAGCAGGAGCCGGCCACCCTGGGGAGCTTCAGCGGGCAGCAAGGGGCGGAGTGGTCGACAACTCTCCTCCCTTGGCCAAGCCCGATCAGATGCACACACACACACACACACTCATAGGACAGCTCTGGAAGGAGCTGGCCATGCTGGGGGGCTTCAGCGGGTGGCGAAGGGCGGAGTGGTGTGGCTGAAGCCTCCCAGCATGGCCGGCTCCTGCCGAGGACAGTCTGTCCTGTGAGTGTGTGTGTGTATGTGCATCTGATCAGGCTTGGCCGAGGGAGGAGAGTTGTCGGGCCGCCGAGCAGGAGAAGCAGGAGACGGCCACCCTGGGGAGCTTCAGCGGGCAGCATGGGGCGGAGTGGTGTGGCTAAAGCAGCCAAGCACAGCCGGCTCCTCCTGCTTCTCCTGCTCTGTGGCGGTGGCAGCAGCAGCGACTCTCCTCCCTCCCTCGGCCAAGCCCGAGGGGGATGGGGCAGTGGTGGGCCTCCATCCCCTCCATCCCCGCCCCTTGTTCCCCGGCCAATGACGGTGCTGTGTGCACAGTGTGTGTACTCCGGCCTCCCCCAAACACACCAGCTCTGCCACACCATTTACTGCTAGAAGAAAAAAAAAACCTTTAAAAATCAGGGAAAAAGAATAAAATCCGAGCCAATCACGCTGATGGGGGCGGGGTTTGCAGGTGGGAGCCAATTGTGTGGGGCGGGGTTTGCAGGTGGGAGCCAATTGCGTGGACTGGGGGGTGGGGTTTGGAGGCCGGCATGGTGGCATAAGACCCTGTCCCGTTTTGCCATCCCAAAACTCCTGTTTTTGTCTGAAGGAAATATGGTCAGCCTACCTCTGGCTGGCATATAAGAAGTCAGCTTTCCAGTTCCCATTTGAATGAAAAATCATTCTGAGGTAGTTAAAGCAGGACAGGACATCCTAAAAGCAGAACATCACCCACCAAGTATTCCAGGCAGACAGACAGCAGTATGCAGATGACACAATGATTTTGTCACTGACTCCAATACAACTAAAAATGGCCTTTCTTTATCCCTCTTCTGTTTGGAACACAACTTACAACTGAACTGCAACAGAACAAAGAAGTCTGAACTGGATTGCAGAAACTTGACTAAGTGGCCTGCTTTAATTACTCAGTACACACAAAATGGGGAGCTATACAATATAGATGTTCTTTGTATCATTTTATAAACCTGTATTTATACATATTTGTATTCTACCAACAACTTTTGTTCTTCTGTTGTTGTCTGTGTCTGATATGCAAGGTTGCCCAAAGACGCTATACTAGCCTCCTTGAAAATTGGTGGACTTCTCTCACAACTAATTCCATGATCCATTGACCAAAATGCAACTGCTCTCTCCTGTGACTATGGAGGCAATGTATTTTTTTTATTATTAAAAGTGGCCAAGTCATGCCTTTCCAGATGTTATTGAATTATTTACAGTGCCCAGCATTCCTCAGCATGGACCAGATTGGATAAGGCTGCTGGAAATTGCAGCTGAAGAATCTCTCAGGGCTAGAGATTCTATCTCCTGATTTATACAAGGTAATATTAATACATTAATTTAGTGTACCCATTATTTGTATATTTAAAATATTCTAATTCACTAGGGGAAAGGGAAGAATCTGCATATTTATACAAAATATAGATTTGTACTAACCTCCTTAAGATCAGATCCTCCTTTGAGGATATTGATCACTGAAATCAATAAATCTTGTCTGAAGCTCCACTTAGCACAGAAATCCAATCCACTCAGTAGCTGCATTTTAGTTAATAGGGTAGTGAATTTTAAACTTGGTGGTGGATATATGAAGAATGGCAGAACAGCTGACAACCAATGACAAAAAAACACTCAAGTCATAATACTTATAATGGATCTACTATGATTTTAGCTACCACTACTAGAATATGCTTTATATTAGACAGAACAATGTTTCTTAAAATATATACCATAACTTTTTTCAGTCAAACATGTCTCCCACTCCTGCTAATGGTTTAAAAATATGAGGAAGCTATAAACCAGGAAAACTCATGAAAATCTAAATGAGCTATAGAACAAATAACAGCTAGTTTTGATTTATGTCTATTATGAACTTATCAGATTTTTGCAAGAGTCATGTAACATAAAGATGACACCATTGTTTTATATTGCAAATCATTTCAGTCTTAATGAATTTCATCTTGATGAATTTCATCATTTTCTTGCTTAACGTTTTGTCATAAATCATATTGCAGTATGGATGCTACCTTTCTTTTAAAATCAGATAAAATGACTGTGAAATAAAGAAAGAAATATAAACCAAGTAGAGTTGTATCATAAAATCTTTCTGTTGAAGAAAGAAATCCTAACAAATTACCATTAAGCAATCCTCAATATGCCTCTTATCCAAAAATGTTTGAGCCCACTGCTGCCCTCAGTCACATGCTTGTCACATTGGCATGATGATACTTTGGCCAAAAAGCATTGGTTGTGACTGCTATTTTGTCCACAGATGATTCCAAGAGACTCAGAATCCGGTAATTCACTCTTCTATACTTAGTTTTCTACATTAAACTCGGTGAGACTTCCTTCTGAGTAGGAAAAAAAATCAGGCTGCTTATATCTTCTGTCTGCATTTATTTATTTATGGATTCATAAGGCCACCCAACTCAACAATGTGACTCTAGGCAGTATACAACAACAACGAAAAACCCATAAACCAAAGAAGAACCACATAACATTAAAACATACACAATATATTAATATGAATACAAGATAAAGAATATAAAATGGCAACCAGCACCATAATAAATGCTTTTCTTGTTCATAAATATGTTTTTTTATTTTGACCTATTTACATATTTCTCTCCAACTCCTCCCACAGAATACAAACTGATTCACTCCAAAGATGGTACTGTTAAGATATGACATCTACATATAAGTGCAGTGTACAAATAAAGATGCTTGAGATGCATCAAAGAGAACCCTTTGTAACAGAGTTTTCTTTATGGAAATGATCTGCCTTCCTTTGAAAGGTGTTATTATTGTCAGGATGGATTTTCATGGCCATTTTATTTATTTATTAGACATGTTTTTATGTTGCTGCAATTGTACTGACTCTCTGCAGCTTAGATAGAACAAATACATTATAAACATACCCAACACAAAAAATTAAAACACCACAATAACAAAAAAGAAAGAAAAAGAAAAAAGGAAGATGGCAATATTAAATACCAGGGAAGGTCTTGTGGATTGCCCTCTTGCACACATTTCCCAGCTTGATTATCTCCTTTTTCAAAGATGGTAACCAGAATTCAGAGTTATCCATGTGGTTGAATTGAATCCTGAAGTATTTTTGGCATGTAGAAATTTTAACATATTAACAATGGCAAATTAATTAATACTTATCGTGCTGTTGATACTAAACCCTAAAAGGTAAAGGTTCCCCCCGCACATTTGTGCAGTCGTGTCCGACTCTAGGGGCCGGTGCTCATCTCTGTTTGTTAGCCGAAGAGCCAGCGTTGTCCGAAGACGCTTCCACAGTCATGTGGCCGCATGACGCACATGGAACGCTGTTACCTACCCACCGAAGTGGTACCTATTAATCTACTTGCATTTGCATGCTTTCGAATTGCTAGGTTGGCAAGAGCTGGAGCTAGTGCGGGAGCTCACTCCACACGCAGGGCTAGGGATTTGAACCTCCAAACTTGCGATCTTCTGATCGACAAGCCTGGCGTCTTACCCACTGAGCCACCACGCCCCCCACTAAACCCTACTTGTTGACTATACAGAAATGTATAGGCTTTTTGCTCAGGATCATATCAAGAGTGATATAACATGGGCTTAAACTTATCAGTCTTTTGCTCTGCATCTGTCTGGTAAAATTTAGCCTGGTAACAAAGAATTCCCTGTAGTAACCTATGGCTGTGAGAGCTGGACCATAAGGAAGGCTGAGCGAACGAAGATAGATGCTTTTGAACTGTGGTGTTGGAGGAAAATTCTGAGAGTGCCTTGGACTGCAAGAAGATCAAACCAGCCCATACTCCAGGAAATAAAGCCAGACTGCTCACTTGAGGGAATGATATTAAAGGCAAAACTGAAGTACTTTGGCCACATAATGAGAAGACAGGATACCCTGGAGAAGAAGCTGATGCTAGGGAAAGTGGAAGGCAAAAGGAAGAGGAGCTGACCAAGGGCAAGATGGATGGATGATATTCTGGAGGTGACGGACTTCACCGTGGGGGAGCTGGGGATGGTGACGGCCGACAGGAAGCTCTGCCGTGGGCTGGTCCATGAAGTCACGAAGAGTCGGAAGCGACTGAACGAATAAACAACAACAAACAAAGAACAGTTATCTGGAACAGATTCACTGAGAGTCATGAAGAAACCCTGTTGATTTTGAAGCAATTTTGTTTCAGATTATTGATCTTCCACTGCCATTAGCAGCAGAGAACTAGTGATGGGTTCAGCCATTAAGCTACTAGTTGATTAGCTTAGCAGTATAACAGTGGACACTTTTCCAGCAAGCTCCATGGATCGCAAAATGTAGCCAAGGGATCTGTGTAGACTGCAGGTTTCTCACCTATGCTAGGCTCTAGTGTGCCATCAGAATTCAGTAGGTGAACAGTTTTTTATGGAAATAGGAAGCAAAATAAGTGGCTTAAGTCTCTACATAGATTCATGCACTTATTTTATATTTTAAAAATTACCTCCGAAGTCATCACGGAATAACACAGTACAAAGAACAAAGAAAAATAATCACTATTTCTCATCATCATCATCATCATCATCATCATCATCATATCTAAGAAGTGCCCATAAGCCAATCAGTAAATAAAGATCCATCTTGGAAAGGATAAATTCAGAATGCCAGAAATAGATTTGTCGTTAAGGCACATTGTTTGTAGATCTATACAACTTGACAAGAGAACATACATCACAGAAAGTGAAGATTGTTTTAAGAAACACTTGGAAATATCAATATGTCTCTTTAGTTGTTATAAAAGCAACTTTCCAACAACTGGAGAGCCTCAGCAAAACTTTGTTCCATAGTTATAAAAACATCTTCTCCATAATGTCGATGAAGGTTCTCAGTCATCCAGGTGGAACAGTCTGTAGCTTGAATCATGTCAACTGGATTTCTATTTTCTCAGTGGAAACGTTTCGCTCCTTATCCAAGGAGCTTCTTCAGTCTGAGCAAAGTTAGTAAGGGAATCCTTAAATATGTTTCTAAGGTGGCTGTGGGACCTTGCACCTGGGGCTAGGTCATGGTTATTTTGAGATGTTTATTTCTAAGTCCCTTTATCATCTAAAGGAGGATTGTTAAGATTACCATGCTGCTGTTGAACTTGCGAAATGGTCTTAATCTTCCTAGGCACAGAAGACAAAGCAGGAAGGAAAATAGGGGAAAGATTGTGCCTGAGGCCCCCACCTCTATTCAAGGAAGGATTTTCCAAGTTGGCATAAATGGATTCCTTGACCCCTCTCTCAAACCACCTATCTTCTCTGTCTAAAATGTGAACATTAATGTCCTCAAATGAGTGTCCTTTTTCCTTTAGATGAAGATAAACTGCTGACTCTGGTCCTGTGGTGTTACTTCTCCTGTGTTGGGCCATCCTTCTGTACAAAAGTTGTTTGGTTTCTCCAATGTAGAGTTCAGAGCACTCCTCACTGCACTGGATTGCATAAACTACATTGCTTTTCTTGTGTTTTGGAGTTTGATCTTTGGGGTGTACAAGCCTCTGTCTCAGTGTGTTGGTGGGTTTGATGGTTTGATGTTGATTTTGATGTTTGCGGGTTTGATGTTTGTGGGTTTCAAACCCACCAACACACTGAGACAGAGGCACAATCTTTCCCCTATCTTCCTTCCTGCTTTGTCTTCTGTGCCTAGGAAGATTAAGACCATTTCGCAAGTTCAACAGCAGCATGGTAATCTTAACGATCCTCCTTTAGATGATAAAGGGACTTAGAAATAAACATCTCAAAATAACCATGACCTAGCCACAGGTGCAAGGTCACACAGCCACCTTAGAAACATATTTAAGGATTCCCTTACTAACTTTGCTCAGACTGAAGAAGCTCCTTGGATAAGGAGCGAAACGTTTCCACTGAGAAAATAGAAATCCAGTTGACATGATTCAAGCTACAGACATCTTCTCCAAAATTAAATTGATAAATAATGTAGACAAAAGACATCATACAAAGTTTAGCTTTGTCAGTATGTAGAAATAAGAATATAGTCACAGAATCACTAAGCTTTCTTTCACGTCCTTCTAATAACACAAAATGCAACAAAGGAACCGGTTAAATATCTTTTAGATCCTGGGCTTAAGAGCTGTGAGCCAGCCCACAGTTAACTGCAAAGCTAAAGACATCTTTTCTGTCATTGCTGACAAAGGGTGGCATGTGTGACAAGCCAGATGCAATCTTATTTTGGGATGAGAAAAACTATGTACTGGTTCCTTACTTTATGGATTCATTTTGCTATGCGTAACAATAGAATTCATGGTACATCTTAACAGTGAAGGTCTATAATTTTCCCTTGGCCAAGGGAAAACATATTTACCTACTGACATCAAATAATCATTTGTACCATAGAGAGTGTCAGCTTTTATCTCCATAGCTTTTCTTTTAGCAATCAAAATATTAATCTAGATTACACTATTCTTCAACAGCTGTGGTAGGAACATTAAGGAATGTATTCAAAATGTAAAATGTCTTTGACATGCATTTGCCAGGTTATGTAAGTCAGTGTGTTGGAGCCAGAAGTAAACACTCTGTAAGGTCCTTGAACAGAACCTTCCAAGGAGGAAAGGGGGGAGATCACACATGCTAAAGTGTAAGTGCCACCACTAAGGAGCTGGCCAGCGGGCTGACAGCTGAACCTGACATCATTGCCGGAAACTGAATAAAGGGGGTGGGGTTTTAATAAAATTGAATGGTTTGGCGGGAACGGGCACTCAGATCTTTGAAACTGTTTTGGATTACTTGATTCCTTATTAAAACTCTATCTGCAACGCTTGCATTGAGGAGTCTTTATTGGGACATATAATCTGAAACCTTACAGACACACACACACATGCATACACACATATATAATGCCATCAAGTCAGTGTTGACTCCTAGCAACTACATAGACCTTCTGCAGGACAATCTATCCCTAAACCTGGCCCTTCAGGTCTTCCAACAGTACATCCATTACTACTATAATCAAGTCCATCCACTTCAGTTTTGATTTTCTTCTCCTTTTTGTACCTTTCCCAGAAATACAGACTTCTAAAGGGAACTGGATCTTTGCACAATAATGTCCAAAGTATGACAGTTTAAACCTGATTCTTTGTGCCTCATGTGAGAACCTGGATTTATTCTATGATCCATTTGTTTGTTTTCTTAGTTACCCATGGTATTTTCAAGAGACTTCTCCAATTCCAACATTCAAAACTTTCAATGCTCTTTCTGTCTTGCTTCTTCAAAGTTAAACATTCACCTTCATAGAGTATCACAGAGAAAACCATTATCAGCATGATTTTGATCTTCGTAGCTATAGACACATCCTGGCATCTGAATACCTTTTCCAAGGCCTTCATTGCTACTCTACCAAATGATAGTGTGCAGTTTATTTCTTGACTGCTGGTTCCTTTACTGTAGATAGTCAATCCTAAAAGGCAGAAGCTACCCACCACTTCAGGGTCTTCATTGTGAATTCTAAGGCTGGTTGCTGTACATAGTTGTTATTAATTTGGTCTTATTTATATTTAATCGTAGCCCTATTTTTCCACTGTGCTCCTTGACTTTCATTACTAGAGGTTGTAGATCATCTGCATTTTTAGCTAACAGTAGGGTCATCAACGTAGTACAGGTTCTGGATGTTTCTTCCTTCAGTTTTAAAACTACATTCATCTTCTTCCAAACCACTATACATATAATTTCCTTTCCTCTGAGAGCTCAAAGTAGCTCACATAGGATTTCCACCATGGTGTTCTCATAATAAATCTATGAACCAAGGTGACTGACAGTGACCAACCCAAAGTCATCCAGTGATTTTTTGGTTGAAGAGAGATTAAAACCTGGGTCCCCCCGGTACCACTCCAACAGATTAATCACTGCTCTGGTTTTATTACTTCAGAAATATAAACAAATAAAGGAGAAAAACAAAATAATGGCTTGGTGGTGGCAGCAAAACCAATAGATCCCTTAGAGATATTAATGGGATTACTTGCTGATTCGGAAGAACACAAGGAAAAAAGAACCACCCACAGCAGTACATAGTTAGGGAGTGCGGCAGAGATTTCCAGGAAATCCAAGGGCTGTAGGCTAAATTAAGTTTAAAAAAATTAAATTTTTAAAAAATAGCAAACCACTCCCATATTATTGCCAAAAAATCATACATGGACATATCTATGAAATAACTAGGACCTGAAAGCTCAAAGGAGACTTTACTTTAGAGTTCTCATATGCATAAAATGAAGCTGCTGGTCAAAAGGTTTTGTCACATTTCCATAATACTTGTTAAACTGAATTGTTATTACATTTGCAATTGATTTCTTTTAACTTTTTCTACTTCACTGCTAAAATAATTGCTGGCAACTTGATCTACTTGCCTTTAAAAAAACTATTGCTATCATAGCCATTTCACAGGTACATTTGTTGTTTATTCGTTCAGTCGCTTCCGACTCCTCGTGACTTCATGGACCAGCCCACGCCAGAGCTTCCTGTTGGCTGTCACCATCCCCAGCTCCCCCATGGCTGAGTCTGTCACCTCCAGAATATCATCCATCCATCTTGCCCTTGGTCGGCCCCTCTTCCTTTTGCCTTCCACTTTCCCTAGCATCAGCATCTTCTCCAGGGTATCCTATCTTCTCATTATGTGGCCAAAGTACTTCAGTTTTGCCTTTTTGCCTTTCACTGTTCTCCAAATGATGACTTTATTTACTGAAGGTGACAAATCAGTTTTAAATATGCTTTCAGTCTCCATGTTCAAGTGAAAATAATTGCAGTTTTTGAAGCCATTTTCTGTGCCACAGGTTTGCACCATTTGACTCCCAATTTTCTCCAAATGCTGTGAAAGCTTAAGATCCATGTCTTAGTTTCTCTCTTCTCCTTGAAGAAGGGTGTAGTCTGTCTCCAAGGGGTAGCTCATGTCATTAATGGGTTTTTTTTATTTAAAGCATTTCTAGGCTCCTTTTAAGGACAAAACCTTTCCTAGGGCTATGCCCACAGATGAGTTGAAATGCTACCCACTTATCCTATATCATTATAAAGTCTCATGTTTCCATTGCAGATCCCTGTCTTACTTCTATTGTCTCTTTTTCAAGTTGTTGCAGTCAGCAGACTTTCCTCTGAGACAATGGATGGCAAATCCTAAAAGATTTTATGTACCTTGACGCCACCATAGGAAGAGTGCAAGAATTAAGAGAAAGTAATATACCACCTGGGCTGGGGATGAGATAAAGACAAACATCACAGGGACATATTAGTTAAAGATCTTGCTGGGGTATGTTTGGGATCTAGGTTTAAGTGGGGAAAAGCCTCTAAGATTTTGTAGCCACCACCTAACCCAGCCTTTCTCAACTTTTTGACCCTGGAGGAACCCTTGAAATATTTTTCAGGCCTCAGGGAACCCCTGAACATTCAAGCTCAAATATAAGCCAGAAGTTACAAAATTATTATATTCATTTCATGTGTAGGTCTGTATATATGCATTAACAGTGTTCTTAAACTAAAAATAAAGAATAAAACTTACCTCTTTAATGTGAAGTTGCCTGAATTTGAAATAAGATTTTAAATACAGTAAATCGTGATCTCCCAGGGAACTCCTAGTGACCTCTCGTGGAACCCTGGGTTCCACAGAACCCTGGTTGAGAAACCCTGGCCTAACTCTTTCCTGATTTGCACACTTTTTTGTTTTCCTCCTGTTTCTTGAGAGAGAGAGGTCGGGAGCAGGAGAGAATATGACTAAGAAGAATGTGGGGAAGATACTGTATAACAGGGGTCGGCAACCTTTTTGGCACCAGGGACCACTTCCCTCGGAATTTTTTTTCCAAGGACCAGGGGGTGGGGTTTGTGGGCGGCAGCGAATCGGAGGGACAGGGGCGGGGTTTGCAGGCCTTTTCGCCTTGGATCAATGCAAAAAGTGATGGGGGGCACCCCAGGGTGGAAAATCTCCGCACCGATCAGCTGTGCGGTGGGAAGCAGAGGCGCGCCGGAGTGCCGATCAGCTGTGCGGCGGGGAAGCGGAGGTGTGTCAGAGCTACCTGGTAAGGGCCAAAAAAACCGTGGGGAGGAAAAGGGGGGAGGAAAAGTCCACCCCATGCCCCGCCGGGGTGCCCCTTCGAAAGGGCAGGCTCCGGGGACCCCGAAAATGCCCTCAGTGCCGCAAAAAAAATGTGGCACTGAGCTGCAGGGAGGCGATACTCTATCACCTCTCAGTTCCGTCTCCATCTAGAACTTAAACTGGGGGGCGATAATCTATCCAACCATTCTATGAGTGACTTTTCTAACACCGAGTCATTACTGTCAGCTATCCCAGTACTAACACAAGGCCTGATCCTACTTAGTTTTTCAGCCCAGACTGGATCACTCAGAGGAGGCCACCTGCAGAAACCTGAGTGTGCAACAAAAATAAATCATCTGGAGAGAAAAAGGGAGTGATAAAGAGAGGAGAAATCTCTTGCCAAAGACAACTTGTATAAAAGGTTAATAATGTTAACTTGTCACTTGTTCCTGAAAAAGGCAAGATAATATTAGGTCTAAGATGATGGAGTTTTGAAGGTTAATAAAAGAACTCCAAGCAGCTAACAACAATCTTGCAAAGTAGAAGCGTGAACCAAAGGGGACTTGCACATTACGCTTAATTACGTTCAGAAATAAATTCAGTCTTCACATAGTAGTTAGATGAAGAAAGATAGAGATAGCTTACATTTATTCAGTAGAACTGGATACAAGTAGATTCATAGTAGATCTGCGTGCAAGCGAGATGAAAAGGACGAGAGCTGAATTCTGCAGCACCTCCTGCTTGCAGATGTGCCCAAAGAATAATGGAGATTGTTAATCCCCAAACTCAAGAAGAAGGAAGTGGAAATCAGGTGACCCATGTGACATCCCACAAGCACAATAGAGATGCGTTTACTAGAAAGGACCCCCCCCCCCCTTATACTTATGAGACAATGCTGAGTTGACCCCTGATAATTCCAAGATAAGTATTAAAGCACAGAAGCCATGGCTACTGCAGAGAGAGTAGATTCATGAACCGAAGGCAGACAAGATCAATTTTTGTGGTGCTATATAGTGCTGCTTATTGCTTAAGCAGTTTCAAGAGTAACTTCATGAGACCCCAAGCTACAACCAAGATGCTGATCATAAGTCAAGAACTGACAGAAACACAACAAGAATGTTAATATTCTTCTAGCACAAATTCATAACCTAATAAAAATGGTCTCCGTTATAAAGCATTCAAGTTCATTCTTCCTGACAAAAAATACTTTTAAGAGGTTGGCAGAAAAGATTACTTTTTGGAATCTGATAAAAAAAAATCTAAAGTGATTTATTTTCTGTCTAAGATATATTGGTGAAATTCTTACAGGATTTGCTCTTACATTTACATGCACATACAACCCCTTAGCAAAGAAAGGGGAAAAATACAATTATCTGTGGCCATCTCATAAAGATAGAATAAATTCAAAAACTCTGTCAAAATTAATTCAAAAGTAAAAGTGTCTACAGAAAGAAGCATAGAAATGTAAGCCCCCCCCCCGGGGGGGGGGAGAGTTTGGGCAAAATTGAAAAAAAAAGATTTTGGCACAACTTTTGCACCCAATATTTTTGTAATCAAACTATCAACTCCAATGTTCTCTATTGATTTATTTCATCTTGCAACTTTTTTATTACAACATACTCCTTTGTAGCCAAAATGGGTAATTGTGCATGAAAATGCAGGCTGCCAATACTTTTGTTTCATAGTATAACTCATAAATAGTTTTTATTCATGCATCATTTGGCACGAATTACCAGTCATGCAAATGAATGACATTTGTTTGACCTATCTGACGCTGGTTTTTAGACTCTGAAAACAATTATGACAAAAGAATGTAAAATGTATTAATTGAAAAACTGTAAAAACCAAAACAAAACCATGAATGTTTACTGAAAACAAAATAAACTGGGAAGTCCTCTTATTGGTAGGACAAGAGAATATTTTGGCCTAGCTAAAATCAGCCAAAGATTACCAAGGGATTCTCATCTGGCATCACTGAACTCATCAGGTTAATTTCCCATAATGCATAGGCAAAGAACGCAAATTCAAAGTCTCTAGTTTCAATCAGTTCTCTAGTCTAAGACCACTAATGGTCATAGGCAGGTTTGTGAAGATAGGCCCTTCAGTGAAGTAGAATAAGGTGGTTGCCTCAGATGGTAGAAGCTGGTGACTAGGGAATGATGGTGGCAGTTTTCAAACTATTTCTCCTGAGCATTCCTCCCAACCATTTCCCCTGAATTCCACAGCAGATTCAATCCTCCCAAGTAAGTTGCAATGATATTCAGGGATGGAACTAGGGTCTGTGTCACCCGGGGCAAACATGGATTCCACGCCCCTTCTCATGGGTTATTTTGTCATTTTGGCACACCCCGGGCGTCATTTTGGTGCACCCCCCAGTGCGGCACCCAGGGCACATGCCCTGCTTGCCCACCTGATGATATTGCCCCAGGGCTGGTCAACTGTCTTCCCTGAATGTCATATGGCTTCTTCTGAACCTGCTGTCCCCATTGCCAGTGGTTAAAAAAACTTGCCAGGCTGGTGAATTACTGCACATGAAATGAGAGGGCAGCATGCTTTCTTTCATCCCTGGCAGTAAAATGTCTTGGGCCAGTTTTGCCTCAACTTCTCCATCTGCAAAATGGGGATAATATTGTGGATAAAACACTTTGAAGATTTAAAATGTGATGTTCTTGATAACTCATAGAGGTTATGAAGAACTTTCACTGCTGAAGAAGACTTCTCATACATAAATGATCCTGTACTTGTCATAGAAGAAAGCAGAGATTCAGATTATAATTGTGATATAGCACTTAAAAAAGAGTTAAAGTGTAATGGAATCTAGCTGCAAAAGAAATGTACAATACTAAGAAAGATATGAAATTTGTACCAATACCATGCTTTGTCATTCCAATTTGAAAGAGAGGTGTCAGTAAAGTCAGTGCTTTACTGACACATATCTTTATCAGTAAATAATATTTGATCAAATATTAAACTAAACCCCCAAGTTGGGATTTTAGCCTTAGACAATTTTATAATTGCCCCTTTGGGTGGAAAAAAAGATTATGTCAAAAAGCAGCAAAGATTTGTTTTTCAATTTTCTATCTTCAGCATTATTGTAGCACAGATGATTGCATTACTGAAGAGCAGCTTTTTGTGTATGCAAGTGTGTGCATGTCGTGTGTGTGTGAGGGAGAAACAAGGGCATATGCCATTAGGAAGCAGCAGGCCAAGAATCACACAGTGATTCTCTTCGATTGGAATCACAGCAGTGTCAAGAAGAGGTAAACATGGCATTGGCATTTACAATGGAAGTATAAACAGTACAAATAAACCAGCCCTTGATGGGTTGTTGGTTCAAAAACTGCATATGTACGTACATGGAGGAAAGAGCTGTGTAAAACTGCTAAACAGGTTATAAAAATAAAAGATATCCAATTACAGATTGAGTTCCCAGCTCCTGGTATCCTGAAGTGCTAGCTGGATATTACTGCTGACTGAAGGACCTCCACAAAGCAGTACTCGCAGCATAACTACTGTGAGATGGCGCAGACTTATGTTTTTAAGGGCAATCCTTTCTGCCCATGATGCATATCCAACATAGACCTTAGATAAGAGACCGGGATGCCTAAAATAGAAATGAGGGCTTGCAAACAGACAATTAGAAATTAGACTAAGATACAGGTTTTTTTTCTCTTCAGGTTTAGTCCCATTATTTTTGGCAGATAAACATTAGAATAGAATAGAATAGAATAGAATAGAATAGAATAGAATAGAATAGAGTAGAGTAGAGTAGAGTAGAGTAGAGTAGAGTAGAGTAGAGTAGAATAGAATAGAATAGAATAGAATAGAATAGAATAGAATAGAATAGAATAGAATAGAATAATAACTTTATTGTCATCCCACTATACCCTATACAAGTGCACAATAGAATGAAATTTCATTGCAGTTGGCTCACAATTTCACTCAAGCAATAAAATACTAATGATAATAATAAAAAAAGCATAATTACTATAAAATACCCATTCTTATAAAGAATTCTTTTTCAAGGTAGAAAGCTGAAACTGGTAGAAGCTGCTATGATATGGGCTTTTGACAAACAGTTCCTTGCCTCTCTAGGCTAATCAGATTCTTCTGCAAAAGTTAAAGACATGGAATACCAAAATGAAGTGAATACAATATCACAGAACACAAAGGCTCAGGTTAGAAATTTCACTTGGGAACCAGCAAACTATTTAACCACACTCACATTTTTAAAAATGCAAAGAGAGTTCTTTAAATATAATGTTTTCCCTTCTGCATTATAATGTTCCATTATACTATCCTTTCTATAAGGACTTGCATTTAATATACATTAGTCCTCTACCGCTGGAACACCCAGGCAGATTGGATGAATTTAATATCATTTTGTTCCCTTCAGAGGTGAATTATGTCATAACTCTTAGAGTGGACAACTTCTGTGTAGCTTCTGTGGAAACATGACAACAGATTACTCAACATGATGCTTTCAATGGGATAAGGTCCAGTTAGACTTTAACAGTGTTCTATAAATTTATATTTTTGTTTGATTGTAAATAGTGTTTCTTTGTAATTCTAAGGCAATGAAAGTTTGCTGCTGAGCAGAGTGACAGCAGTAGTATAACCTTTTTTTAACTGAATGGGAAAGGATGTAAGTTTTGATACAAAACTGAGGAGTTAGGACAGGGCCCTCATTGGCTGACAAATGGGTATGGATTGGTGAATAGTGCTTTGTGCTAAACTATGGGAAAGCAGGTGCTTTTTGGTTGTCAGTTTTCTATGAGAACTCACAAATAAACATTTTTGTTCCCATAGTATACTAATATCCTTAGAAATCTAGACGTACACAGAACAGAACAGCCAGTTCCCTGCTGGGCTTTAATTGTACAATCAGAAGACTTGAGCAATGGTCATCTGGAAGAGCCCTAAGCAGAACAGGTGAAGTGGTGCTTACTCTATAGAGAATGAAAGCACGAACGCTGGGCCAAAAGAGAGAGAAGTGGGGAGAGGCAGAAGGCAAGAAGAATGCCAAGACGGGATGTCTGTATGCCAAGACAGATAGTTACATTAAAAACTATGGCCTATGGCCTACCTATAAAATGAAGGGTAGGTTTTTGTGTGTGGTGAGGGAATAAGAATTCTTCAAGTCCATTGGAATCAGGTGTCTTTTCCTTCCATTCTTGGTAAATAGAGGCTTCCTGACAGAGGGGAATAGAGCAGTGATACCCGGATCCAAACCAGCTTCAGATAGCAATGAAACATCCAACAGAACACACCAGACGGGTGCCTGAAGAGTTCAAGAACAGGTTGTCATGATGACTCTACTTTCAGCCGTGGCTCTTGCTGGCTGTTAACATATTCCTGCATCCAGGCAGACATCCAAACAAAACAGTTTATATTCACTTTGCTGATAAGGAGCTAAGAGTAGATTATCTTAAATTCTCATCGTCCCCATGGGAAAGTTGAGGCTGCAGATGACCTGGTTTCAGCATCAGATGCCACTCTAGCTTTGGAAGTGGAGTTTTAAACACTATCAGGGAGAACTCCGGGAGGGAGAAGCTTGGAAACAGGGGTAATTGCTGGCATCTCAGATGGACATGCCAGCCATTACCATTACAAGAGCCAATGGCTATTGAAGATGGATTGTTGGATTTAGTAAAGCAAAATAGGGGCTGGCAAACCTGAGTTTGGATTGGGGAACATTTGCACTGCTGACAAGAATCGGTAGGCTGTATCCAAAGAACAATGCTGAAGACCAGAAGAGGAGCAAGAATGCTGTGGGACAATTAAAAACCAATGCAGAGTGCACCGTGAGAGTGCTGGAAGAGGACAAAAGATCAGATACAGTAATCAGAAGATCAAAGGTTTACTTGCCAGAGGAAAGCCAGCAAACAATTTTCTATGCAGAACAGAGAGAGAAAAATAACTGCTGTTAAGGCCTTCCTTAACTCTAGGATCAGGACACAGGTAGAGTTAAGAACATATACTAGTAACGCAGATGTTAAGTTTATATGTTGTATACACATATATGATTAAAGTTGTCCTGAGGCTGAAAGTTGGAGAGGAAAAGAAAAATGCTAGCCGCATCAAGTTGTTTTATCAATAGAGAAGGAGGGAGATATTGCCCATAATGGAACATCAGGCAATTAGCTGGCTGTACATTATGTATACAAAGCTTAACTGGAAATGAAATTACTTTGGCTAGGTATTACCAGAAGCTTGACTAAAAGAGAAAGAACCCAGGGTGTATTTGCACTGTCTCTTTCAGTCAAGGTCCCTGCACACACGCTGTAATGGTTGTACTGAAAGCTGTTACTTACTGAATATGAGAAGGAATATAGAATACTCAAGTTTCATCAAAGATCTATTCATTGCTTCAAGCTACCTAGTTTTATTTATTTTAATATCGTCTTTCTACATCTCCTGATGAAGCAGTTGTGATTGGCTGCTGATGAGAACATTTTTATTCTTTACAAACCCATGGAATGTGGGGGGAAATGCAAAGAGTTTCGGACTGTCTGCCCACAATGGATCAGGACCAGATTTGGTGTGGGGGGAGCCAGCAAAATAAATAATGAGTTGGAAAAGGGTCCAGATCTGGCCAGGAGCTATACGGGGAGGGGGGGGGGACCCAGAAAAATGTCCCTTAATGCACCCGCTTATGGGAGAGGCAGCTTGACAGCGGCTGGGAATGTTGCTGACTGCTCTGTTCTTAACTCTGGTCACATGACCCAGAGTGGGGCTGCTATGAAGGCCACCCTTTGAGTGTTTTCCCTGTCTTGTTGCCTTTTCTATATTACTCACAATAGAGGAACAACGAAATACCCAAACAACATTTTAAAAACTGTGGTCATTGTTTTGTGGAATCAGATTAGAGGAATCCCTGGCATCAAGCCTGTGTGTAGTTGCTTGTTACAAGGACTAAGCCTAACCTATTGCCTTTTGACTGTTTCCCTGTTAGGATGAAGCATATGGCATATGAGATTTTCTTGTTCTGGCCCATCTGCCACTGGTTTGTCTAATTGGAGGGCTTGTCTTTATCAACTAGAGGAATCCCCCGGGATGATAAAATCTACAGACAGAAATATTTGCTTTCAGATCAAATCAGTTCAGTCTAGCAGATGCTCTTGAAATACTGTGTAGGCAGTGGTGCCTATTTGTCTTAATGGGGGGGGGGGGGCGGAAGGATTCCCATTGTTCAGTTGCTGAATAACATAGATATTGTTAGGGAGATAACTGGTGAAGAAGGAAGGGGCTCCCTCCAGGGGGATAAACGCATGAGCAGTACTGAATTGCTTTGCTTTCCTCCCAAGAGGCTAAAGAAGGCACCGCCCTAGTTTCTTGGGCCTTTTCTCTGAGTGTCACTAGTTCATTTTACTTTAGCTGGATTCTGTCTAGCAGAGTAGAACAATAAAACACTAGAGCCTTTACACCAAGTCTCAGTGTGTTCCTTCACTCGAAGTCAGGACAGATATCTATGTTATGTAGAAAAGACTAATATAATTTTTTTTTTGTTTATTCGTTCAGTCGCTTCCGACTCTTCGTGACTTCATGGACCAGCCCACGCCAGAGCTTCCTGTCGGCCGTCACCATCCCCAGCTCCCCCATGGTTGAGTCTGTCACCTCCAGAATATCATCCATCCATCTTGCCCTTGGTCGGCCCCTCTTCCTTTTGCCTTCCACTTTCCCTAGCATCAGCTTCTTCTCCAGGGTATCCTGTCTTCTCATTATGTGGCCAAAGTACTTCAGTTTTGCCTTTAATATCATTCCCTCAAGTGAGCAGTCTGGCTTTATTTCCTGGAGTATGGACTGGTTTGATCTTCTTGCAGTCCAAGGCACTCTCAGAATTTTCCTCCAACACCACAGTTCAAAAGCATCTATCTTCCTTCGCTCAGCCTTCCTTATGGTCCAGCTCTCACAGCCATAGGTTACTACAGGGAATACCATTGCTTTAACTATGCGGACCTTTGTTGTCAGTGTGATGTCTCTGATCTTAACTATTTTATCAAGATTTGCCATTGCTCTCCTCCCAAGAAGTAGACGTCTTCTGATTTCCTGGCTGCAGTCAGCATCTGCAGTAATCTTTGCGCCTAGAAATACAAAGTCTGTCACTGCCTCCACTTTTTCTCCCTCTATTTGCCAGTTATCAATCAAGCTGGTTGCCATGATCTTGGTTTTTTTGAGGTTTAACTGCAACCCAGCTTTTGCACTTTCTTCTTTCACCTTCATCATAAGGCTCCTCAACTCCTCCTCGCTTTCAGCCATCAAAGTGGTATCATCTGCATATCTAAGATTGTTAATGTTTCTTCCAGCGATTTTAACTCCAGCCTTGGATTCCTCAAGCCCAGCACGTCGCATGATGTGTTCTGCGTACAGGTTGAATAGGTAGGGTGAGAGTATACAGCCCTGCCGTACTCCTTTCCCAATCTTAAACCAGTCCGTTGTTCCGTGCTCTGTTCTTACCGTTGCTACTTGGTCGTTATACAGATTCCTCAGGAGGCAGACAAGATGACTTGGTATCCCCATACCACCAAGAACTTGCCACAATTTGTTATGATCCACGCAGTTAAAATTAAATTTAAATTAAAATATAATTTTAAGCAACCTAATAAAGTGAGTATCTATAACTCTGAATGTACCCGCTTGCTTGTCTTCTGAATATAACACATGTTCAAAATAAAAGGATGCCATGGAAAGCAACGTCAGTCTGAATGTCTTTGCTTTCCTATCCCCTGATGCTCTCTGGTTGGTCATTTGGGGTCACCCTGGATTTCAATCCCAAGATTCAGCTGAAACTGTACTACTAGCTGTAGACATAATGAAGTCTTTTCAAAAGCATGCAACTTAGCCTTTCCATACACTAGAAACTGCGAAGTCTTGCCTTTCTCTTCTTTAGAATTATCAGGTTTGATCATTTCAAAATAAAAATAGTTGTTCCAGACTATATTATTTCAGTGATGAATTAAATTAGAGTTCCAGTCTTCTTTCTTTTGTCTAGAAATCTATTCCAGCTTTTTTTAATAGACTGAAGGAGCAAACTTGATTTACGTGAAGCAATCGATAGGTTTGTTTGTCAGTAGTGGATAAACCTTTTCTATAGCTTCATGAAATGTCCTGCCAATAAATGCATTAGCTTTTATTATCTCTGAATATCTCTCCGAGATAAAAAATCAGAAATGTAGCTAGAGATCATTCAGGTATACATTTGGTCTGTAGCCATCAATCCCAGAATATTGTGGTGTTTCAAAATACCCACATTTTAAAAGAATTTTAAAATCTTTTCTCAAAGACAAATAGCCAAATAGGTATTAATTAACAGTATTTCTACAAAATCCTGTTCATGGTTAATTGCATACTGTAAATGTTTGCATAGAAATCAGAACTCAGTGCTTTGGGAGGGAGAAAAGTTTAATTTTCCTCAAATTACAAGTGACCTCTCATAAAGGTACTTGGCTAGTCTTCAAGGCCACTGGTTTATATAGCTTATATAGTCTAATATTTTCTCACATTTTAATGTTCTTATTAATGTGTTTTATTATAATTTCAGTGATATGAGAAATATTTTATGGTATACCAAATTTTCTGAAATTGATACCAACAAATTGCATATAAAATTTGTTATTTTAGCATTTGAAGATTATGTAACATTGCCCAAGTGAATTTTATATCATTCATTATATTGCTTGGAAATATTCATATTTCAGTATCACAAGGAACTCTAAACAACAACATGACTATTTCTATTCTTTTTGTGGAGATCTGAAGAGAAGTTATTTGGCAGTAACTCTTGATGAATACTCTCTATTAAAAATAAATATATCACAAACAAACGGTGAAGAACAAGCCTCTGAATTGCCCTTCTATTCTCTTTTTTGCTGTTGGCAACTGTACTCTCACAGTAGCCCTGGTGGTAAGGAAAGGCACAATGTTCTAAAGTAGCTTTGGGAGAAAGAATGATCTTCTATTTCATGTGCTCCTAGTATAGATATTTTTGAGGTTTTTGTAATATTATATTTTCTCTGTGTGTGTCTCTTTCTAGACATACATATATGGCCCTTTCAATCTTTTTTAATAGTGCTTTTAATGGGTTTGGAAGATTATTTTTGAAGCCCATTTAGCAGTCTGTTAGAACTACTGAAAGGGAGCAGAGCTGCAAAACACGTGTACAGAAAAATAATATTGTTTGAAAACAGAGCCCATGAGCATATTAGAGAGATCCAGGTTAATCTTACACCCTTAGCCCACCCAAGCATAAAGAAATGCACACTTAGACATGGCAGGTATGAAAAGTAAGTACAAAAGAGTCCTTACATTTATTCATTGCAGTTACAGCATTTTCAGTAGATAAATGATGTTCCATTTCTTCTTTGTTTCCCTAAACTTAATACCTCTTGCCCTGCTTGCTGCAAGACATGCGTGTAGAAAGGGGGAAAAATATCCTAGGCCCATCCATGGCCTAGAATGGAGCATCACACAGCCATGTGCTTGTACCGGTCCAAGGAGGAAGAGAGAAGAGAGAGGGGGGGGGGAAGTGGGAGTGGCCACAAACAGCTTTCTCAAAAGCATGGAGAGCTTGCATCCTAGAGCAGCCATCCATATGCTGATGAGGCATGCTGGATTTGCCAGGATCTCCAACAATTTTAAGTGTTTATGTTTTAGTTTTTATTGTTAGCCAACTTGAGAGCCCTAATGCAGAAAGACAACATGTTGCTTCAGTGTTTCCACGGGAGGCTTTTATGTAAGCTAATCCATTGTCCTCCATTTATTCTTCTGTCTTTTCTCACTGTTTCTTCAGCTTTTTTCCCCCTTACCAATAAAAAATTGTTTAAGAGGAAATAATGGAATATCTGGGATATGTTCAGATGTGTTGGATTTATTGCCAAATCAGTGTTGGTGCCCTTGACTTCATTGTGCAAGTGAAGTCAATCAAACAACAACCTTATGCTACTAACTTGATCATCCAGGGACATCCTTAAAGCAGTATACAGTGGACCTGCAAGAAGGAAGAATAAGGGCATATCCACACTGTACCCTTAAATTAATCCTGTCCTGTGCTGATGCTAAGTTGGCTGACAAAAATTCTGTCTAGTTTGAGATGCTTTGGCAGCAACTTGCCAAGTGTTCAATCTAGACTGCCAGCTACAGCATACATACCCCCACTAGAATTCCCCTGCCCTCCCATCCTTTTGTGTCAGAAAAGCAATTGCCAATTACTTCCTTTTATGTGGGCAGGTCTGACTGGATACCCACATGCACGCATATGCATATGCATACACACACACACATACCTACAGATGTCTGTGTGTATGTGTTTATGTTGTTGTTGTTCATATAAAAATATATGTAAACAAAGCTAAATTAATTTTATATACATTATTAAAGCATCAATATACACATACCTGCAGACACAACAACCAGCTTAAAAATAAAGATTCCTTTCTTGCATTTTCCCAAGTTTGGCTCAATAACATCTGTTGTAGACCAGAATCAGAATAGCATTGTGATTATAACATTTGCCTGACATGTAGAATATTACTAATTTGAAACCCAGCAAAACATTTAAAAAATGACTATTTTCTTTTCCTGAGCTACCCACTTTACTGCTTTTTCTTTTCTAACAAGTTTACTGGTGCACTGTTTCACTGGTTTCCATGTCACTTGAGTTAGAAGGGCTTTACCCCAGCCTTCTGATAGCCTCTGTTCATTTGGACTATTTGGAAGGAACATCCTGCATTTCAATGGTGCACTAGTGGTCTTTTGAAGAAAAGAAAAAAAGCCCAACAGAAAAGTTTATTTATTTATTTATTTATTTTCTATCCCATCTTTATTATTTTTATAAATAACTCAAGGCGGCGAACATACCTAATACTCCTTCCTCCTCCTATTTTCCCCACAACAACAACCTTGTGAGTTGAGTTGGGCTGAGAGAGAGTGACTGGTAGCTCAGGCAATGAAAAGCAGTAATTTTTAAAAAAATATATGTTTCTGTTTCAAACCAGGGGCCCTCTGCATGTAAGGCAACTGTTATACAGTTACTATGCTACTGTAACACTGTTGGTAACAATAGCTGCTCAAAAGATTAGAGAGTTGCAGGGCCATGAATACAAACCCAGGTGAGGGGCATTCTTGTCATAGGGTACAATATCAAAATGCAGGGGGTTGCCCAGAAGAAGTAAAGTTCAGCAGGAAAACATGGGTGCTGGTTGCACTAACGGTGGGTTGGGCATATGTAAAGGACATCATTGCCTTTCTTGCCCACCACAAATGATTGGTGGTCCATTTCTGGGGCAACCTGGTAGTGTGAATGTGGTCTAAGGAATGAAATATGATATAAAGCTAAATATGTTTACATCATTTTAAAATGTATGGAAGCATAACTGTCTTTGTATTGTCTAGATTACAAACAAAAGTATTGACAAAATGAGCACAGTGGTTATCTTTGATTCTGATAAAATAGAGAGAGACAAAGACGGACTTGGTAATGCTGCACTTACTAGCATGTTGAACTCTGATGGAATGTTTCATTTCATTCATAAATGAGAGAAGAAATTCAAAATGATCAGATTTTTTCTTGCAATGGGATTGAAAGCTTTGTCATTATATGCTAAAACTTTTAAATGGTTGAATTTAAATTCTACAGAAACTACCTTTTTAAAATGAAATTACCCTCCCCCCAAAGCCTACTGTATATTCTACATGGTGGGAAATGAGACACTGACTTATCAGCTGACCCTGATTCTAGGAGGCAAGAATATTACTGTTCCCCAAATGAACTGCTGCATTTAGTTGGTCTGAACACAGGTCAGATAGAAAGGGTGGAAGTCAACTGAAGCAATGGTTTGAAATGCAACCATTGCAACCATGCCCAAAAGAAAATGCCACAATTCGAAGAACACTTTCCATATGTGCTACATAAATGCTGTTGTTCCAGCTGTTTCACATTCCTTACAGCCCCACCCAGGTTAGAACTATTCTATGAGAAGGGTGGCCTAGCTGAGTTGAATGAACCCATTTCTTGCTGTTTCTATCTGTTCCAAGTGTCTCAACTGATCTGCAAACCACCTTTTAATGAAAGAAGGGTGCTACATTAACCACTGGTAGCTACATGATCACCTGCAGAAAGATATATTGTTTAGCAACTGATTTTTTAGGAGCAAGCAAAACCATGTGACCCTACCTCTATATATAGCTAAACATTTATCTAGAAGTAAAATGTTATCAGCAACATTCCTTTGTTTCTGACAAATAAGTGATGAGTCAAAGGTGTTTGAACCTTTGGGGACTTGTGAACAATTGTTTAAAGTTCTCTGTTTTCAAAGGGTTTATTTATTTATTTATTTAACTTGTATGACCGCCCATCTCCCCCAACGGGGAACTCTGGGAGGTTTACAATAAAACTGATTAAAATAGAATAAAGAATATAAAAACACAATCAAATAATACAATAAATAAATTATAAAATCCAAATGGCCAGATAGCTTAACAAAAAGAAGGACATTATGAAATTAACCACCCCCATGAGGAACTATTATTTCCTCCTTCCCATGCCAGGCGGCAGAACCAGGTCTTCATATCTTTCCTAAAGGTCGGGAGGGAGGGGATCTGCCTCAACTCTGGGGGCAAGGTGTTCCAGAGTGCTGGTGTCACCACAGAGAAGGCCCGCCTTCTAGACCCCACCAGATGACACTCTCTTATTGATGGGGTTCGTAGCAGGCCCTCTCTTAATGATCAGGTGGGGCGGGTCGATGATATGGGGATAAGACGGTCCCTCAGGTATTCTGGTCCCATGCCATGTAGGGCTTTAAAGGTGATAACCAACACCTTGAATTGTACCCGGAAGCAAACCGGCACCCAATGCAGCTCGCGGAGTAAAGGTGTTATATGCGCTGATCTTGGCGCACCTAGAACTGCTCGCGCGGCCGCACTCTGCACCAGCTGTAGCTTCCGGATAGTCTTCAAGGGTAGCCCCATGTAAAGTGCATTGCAATAGTCTACATGGGAGATGACGAGAGCATGAGTGACTGTTCGGAGGGCATCTCAATCCAGGAATAGTTAGGATGCATTAGCCATTGTCCTGTTGAATTTCATAAGATGTTCCTCTGAGGAAGTGTTCACTAAGTAGGACTTTTAAAAACTACAGGCTCTGTCATGCCGAACCTATTTAGTTTACAAGCATTGTAAATCCAACCCACTTTTCCTTTGCTTTCCCTTCCTCAACTGCAGACTCTAAGTCAGTGTTTCTCAACCTTGACAACTTTAAGATGTGTGGACTTCAATGCTAGCTGGGGAATTCTGGGAGTTGAAGTCCACACATCTTAAGGTTGCCAAGGTTGAGAAACACTGCTCTAAGTGCTTTCACAAGCTTGCGCTTACCAGTTGAATGAGAGATGGGAGTGGGGAAAAAAGCTGATTTCTCAAAGTTGCAAAGCAACCAGTTTTTCTGTGATAGTCCTCAGTGTAATTAGATTCGAGTATATTGAGCCAACCACTAAAAGATTAATTTTTAAAATTTCTGGTCATAAAATGTTCTTGATATGAACATCATTTTTGAAAGATACCTTTGCTTAAGTTCTATAAAAATAATTTTCTGAGGATTATATTCAATGATGTGAGACCCTAACAATCTTCATATCATGCGGTTTGGAGTCAAAACCTAAAATTGTCTCCAAAAGCAATGATTGGTTGAGCTCAAAGATTGCAAAGGATCTTAAATTGTGATTACAAGATGATTAATTAATCTACAAATAGTAATCAGTAATTTTAATTTTGAAAAAGATTTTAACTTTAAATAAATAAATATATTTTTAAAAGCCAGTTTTCAATTATGTGAATATCAGCGGACATGCCACATCTTTTAGAGAATTCCAAATATCAATAGATAAATAGCATGCAGAGAAAACACTGCAATATTTTATGAAAATTCACTATGTTAGAGTTATGAGGAAAACACAGTTTAAGATTACCTAGTTTTCAGCAGATGTATTATTTTGCTTATATTTATCATATTTGGTATGATTATAATGTTCCTGTTCTTGCCACGTTTAGAACTGAAGCATATCAAAAACTGTAAAACAGAAGAGAGAATTCTACATAAAGCGAGACTGGATAGATAATTCATTTGGAAAAGATATTCTGAATGGTTTAATATCTATGCAAAACACATCTGTCCTTGTTTGCAATGTCTCAGTCCCTCAGACAAGACAAGATTAAGGCATAGTCTCTTCTAAAGTTTGTTCAAACTTAGAACTCATTTTTTGACCTTGGAATGATAAAAGGCTGAGTCAGTTTTGCTGTATTCACGCTGTCCAGGAAATAACACAATTTCATCATTGCATGGAACAGGAACATAGCAAGCATTTCAGATTCTCTTTCAGAAACTGTTAGCCAGTCTTAACTTGCAGTTGCTTGCTTAGGCTGCAATGCTACACATTTTTATTACTAAAAAGTAACCCCAGTTGAATATTATAGATTTACTTTCAAATAAATATGAGGTTCTAGAATGCAAGAATCAGCATAACCTAGACACTGGTCATGATTCTATACCAAACCATTCCCAGCACGTATTTCACAATTCACAGTTGCCCAAATCCAGCTGAAACAACCTTCATTTATATTGTATAGCCATTGTATACAAGGATATACTGTATTTCTGTACACATTATGATTTTCATCTGAATAGTTCTTATTCCTAGAGGGCTAGCCTAACTCTAAGGCAAAATGAGACATGTGGCTGAGGCTGCACATCATACCCTTTACCCACTGCCCCTAGCTGCCATCACACCCACCTCCATTATACTCTCTGTTTCCTGACTGCCATCCCATATGCTGTCTACTGAAGCTTCTGCTTGACTCTAAGTGTATCAACTTGACTCTTGAAATTAAAGATTTAACCTTAAATTGTAATTACAACTGTAACCAAGTGTTTAGCATCACTCTTACAAGTCTCTTTAGAGTGCCTATACCTTGTTCCTGAGCACGTTATTTTTGATACATTGAAATATTTTAAGTTTGCTTCCTGGTTATTAAGAATGACTCTTTGGGGGGGGGGGGAATCTTTCTGATTTTACCTAAAACTGTCAACCAATTGTCAGCAATAATGTTCCCTTAAGTGACATTAGGGACTTTATAAATGGGGAATTTATAGGGGTACAAATGTGAAGTAAGGGAGTGAGAGCTTCATTTTAGACTAGCTAAAATTGGGACTAAAGATTTGAGGGATACGGACAACCTGCTGTTTGGGGGATATTATTATTATTATTTATTTATGAAGAGTTGGACATGACTAAACGACTGAACAACAACAACAAAATTATTTTCTATCCCTTTATGATTTTTATAAATAACTCCAGGCGGCAAACATACCTAGTGCTCCTTCCTCATCCTATTTTCCCTACAACAACAACCCTGTGAGGTGAGTTGGGCTGAGAGAGAGTGACTGGCCCTAGGTCACCCAGCTGGCTTTCATGCCTAAGGCAGGACTAGAACTCTCAGTCTCCTGGTTTCTAACCCGTTGCCTTGACTACTAGACCAAACTGGCTCTATGTTATATGCTACTTGCTGTGTCCATTATATTCTGCTTGCTTCTTTACAGTTAAGCACATATTACAGAAGATAATCTCCAATACTCAGAGGAAACTAAGGCCTGTCATTCTACCCATGGAATTTTCTACTGCTTAGAAGGGGGGAACATATACCTGTGTTTTGGTACTTCCATACTGGTTCCTTCAGAATAAATTCTGAGTTAGTGAATGAACAACAACTGATTAGATACTATCTGAAAAGCTCAGAACAAGCATAATTGAGTTTAACAGGGATCTGAAAATAGTTGGGAAGAAATCCTGGAGGCTCTATGTGGTGAGTTATAAGGATCAGTTCATCATTTCTTAAAAGACGGTCAGATAACTCAGATGCTTCCAACAAGAGGAGAGAACCAGGTATAAGCCAGCAAACTGGAGACAATTCCAAGCATGACTCAGTATAGACTAGAAAGGGGCAAAAAGGAAGAATTTCCATGCAATTTTGCAGCAAATTCAAAGAGATTTGAGGACTTAGCACACCATCATAGGCAGAAGACCTCAGCACTGAGACATTTCCTATGCGTTCAGAAATTTTCCCTGTATGGAGGAGAAAGCACAATTGTGAAGGACAGATGCTGAAGCTGAAGCTCAAATACTTTGGCCACCTAATGCGAAGAGAGGACTCACTGGAAAAGACCCTGATGCTGGGAAAGACTGAAGGCAAAAGGAGAAGGGGACGGCAGAGGATGAGATGGTTAGATAGCATCACTGATGTAATGAACATGAATTTGAGTAAACTCCGGGAGACAGTGGAGGACAGGAAGGCCTGGCGTGCTATGGTCCATGAGGTCACGAAGAGTCGGACACGACTAAACGACTGAACAACAACAAGTCCTCCTCTGATACATTCTGTATTCTTCTAATACAGCCTTTGCCGAATTATGCTCGATCCAGTTCCAAAACAAAGAGTAGCAGAGTTCACCTAGGGAAATCAGATTCTTTCTTTTCGGAACTATTTGGATGATTTCCCAAGTGTAAGAGTTGAGGATCCTAGGGCTGACTAGATGTGCTTTCAGATGGATGACTCCTAGTGTTCCTAAACAAGAAGCATTGCTTTGCAGTTCCATCTTTCCCTTTTGAACATATTTTTCTATTAAAACAAGATGGAAGAAGCAGCTGGAAGACACAGAGGAGTTACAAATAACAGAGAATATCATCTTGATTCCATAAATCTAGATTCAATGCATTCATTTTTAAGATGTGAGGCACAACCCATTTTTGTCTTTTCGCGTAACCTACAATGATTTCATAATCTCTGTATTGGAAGTCCAAGACCTCAAGTTAAAAATTCTCCACAAAATTCCCTGCAATGTTTTAGTAGAGCACAATTAAAGGACGAACCCTAAAATCTAATTTTGTATCCAGGCAGCAGAACAGCTTGAGGCTATAACATTATAGTTTTTGCTCAGTTTGAAGCTCAAAACAATTTGACTGAAATGATTTCTGAAAGCATGATGGAAAAGATACAAATAATGTATGAAGGAATAAATCTTATTTTTTCAGTATTACATAAGGCCAAAATATACCAAGATTTTCTCTGTGGCCAAGTTATGTTCTCCTTGGTATGTTCTCCTTAGAGAGCTTTGAAATCAAAACCTTCAAAATCAATTTTCTCAACATGAAAGAGCTGGGATCAGAGGCTGGGAGGAGGCTGGGAGGTAATTTCCAGGATGATATTTGTTCCTTTGAGACAGAAAGAGAGAGGAACAAATCCCTGAGGTGTACCCCGGAACCACTTACTTGTGACCATAGCCTGCTGTCAGACTTATGATTGCTACAGCAAAACGCTATCTGCCATCTTTCTTTGCTACCAATTGTAGCAAAATTCACAAGAATTTACATTAAGTTAGTTTCTCAACCTTGGCAACTTGCATGATAGCTGCGGAATTCTGGGAGTTGAAGTCCACACATCTTAAAAGTTACCATGGTTGAAAAACACTACATTAAGTGAACATCATTTTCATTCATCTTGTTGGAAGACTGACATTTCAGAACAATTATTTTAAGAATGGTAGTATTTTTTTTCATTTTAGGAGAAATCATGACCTATTTAGCAGTTCTAAAAGAAAAACCACACACAAAAAATAGAAACAAAACTACCATATTTTGGATGGTGGGCTTCTAGCTATAGCAATTAAAAATCGCTATATGGGAAAAAAGGGATAGGTAGATATTTTGTTTATCAAATTATTTTTGAGTTGCCTTATTTTTCAAAAAAAGTCATAATTGCTCAGACAATTATGTCTGGGGAGATGGGTGGTGATAGAAATATGAACAATAAATAAATAAAAAATTATAATTTAAAGATTTAAATAATGCTATAAAACTCTAATAAGCACCAAAGGAAAAGTATCTTAATACAGAAAGTAAATTAACTAACTTAAAACAAATTTTAAAATAAAAGGAACTGAAAAATAACCTGCCTTATCTTTAGCAAAGATGAACCCAGTTTAAAGGCCCTACAGAGGAAATTTCATAACTAGGGTACTGCTATACAACCAGTCTCAGAGCTATTGGGAATCGGGTGGTATATAATAAATATTCTATCTTGTGTCTGCACAAACTTAATCTGTCCTGGTGGGGCATGGAAGAGTGGTTAGGGTTAGAGATCGGCAAGTTTATTTAGGAAGCATCACAATCAATAATATATACTTTTTTATTTGTAATACCGTAACTCCCATATCTTCTTTTCTGAAAAAGGGCAGGCTTCATACTTTCAGAAGAGACTCGAAGTTGTGAGAATTTTAAACATCTGTACAAAAAGGTTGTAGCCATAGGCCTCACAACAGTTAAGACAGCTATGGCTCCAGAAAGCAAGATACAGGTATTAGTGTGAACTGAGGTGACTCGGATACAAGGGGACAAGATCCAAGCTGAAAGGACTGGCGAACGTTTGCTGCAAAGTAAAAACCAGAGCTAGTAATATTTATCTTTATTTATTTATGAAATTTATACATCGCCTCAATCTAATCAGACTCTGGGTGCTTTACAAGTAAGAACAATAGAAAATAGCATAATAGAAAATACAGTATAATACAATACAACAGTACAGTAGAACAAATTCCAGTATTGGTGGCTCCCCAAAGACCCTCCAGAAAAGCAAGGTCTTCACCAGGTTCTGGAAGGCCACCAAAGTGGGGGCCATCTTTGCTTTGAGGGGGAGGCTGTTCCATAGGAGAGCAACTCCTATGGAGAATCTCCACTGTCAGGCCCTCCTGACAGTGTTGTACCTCCTGAGAGATAAGGACCCTTAGCAGGCACTCTCTGGCCATCTGAGTCAGGTTGAAGAAATAAGTTGGGAAAGGTGATCCCTTAGATACACTTGGATACCCAGGGCCTTAAAGATAAGGACAAGCACCTTAAATAATTACATAAAAGTAGAATAATACAGGCATAACTTCCTGCATTCTCGTCAAGTGAAATGCAGCTCCTTTAATATGTATGGCAACATACAAGGAACAGGATAAACCTCCTGGTTTTATGACATGAAGGCTCTTCATATGCCAGGAAAAGACTGTAGATTGTGTCTGGCCTGGTGAGTCACGTGTTTTTCAGTTCCATTTACTTTGAAAAAAGGGATCTACTAATCATGGCTTGTCTAGGGTAAATGACTTATCTGGTTCAGTAATTGAAGGATGAATTCCTAGCAGACAAGCATTTTTGAAATTGGCAGAATGGAAGGAACATTTATTTCTTATTTCAAATCATCACCATTTCTATAACAATAGTCACCAGATTTTCTACTATGATGTTAAGTACTGGTTAAAATCAAAATTGCCATGATGATAATTATGACAACAATAATGGTGATGATAATGCTTTTTAAGGATCATTTGTGGCGAGATAGTTTTTCATATAATAAGAATCAGGAGCCCCATCAGGATGGAAGAGCTTTTTGTAGCACAGAGAAAATTCTATTTATGCACATTTTTACCTTGGGATAAATTTCACTGATCTACTAAGTGCATGACTGATTTTATTTCAGATTCATTAACATATATTAAATAAGTACCTAAAAAAAAAGAGGCTCTACTTTCTGAGGTCAGTAAATCCTGATGTTTAATATACCTGGTTCCTTCTCCATTTAGCCTTCAAGTTCATAAAATGCATTTAATTATTAAGAATGTTATTTGTGATTTTAAAGTTAGTGAATAATGACAGATGCACTAATATTTTTATGCTGTCATTGTGGTTTTAAAAATGGACTTTTGCAGGAGAATCTTAAGTTTTATTGTTGGCCGTCTCAATTTAAATAAAACAAATTAAGATTTTTTCCCCTAAGATAATATAACTCTGGGTCTGATATCGCTAATATTCAAGAAGCTATTTTATTATTTGTATTTAATTAGTTATATATTTGTATTTCATCATTTTCAAGAGGCAGTTTTACTGAAATAGAAATGCTTTAAAAATAAAGTTAAAATGATAGAAATATGTAGGGAAATGTACTTTTAATGAACTAATAATTTTACCTGAACTTGCTTTAAAGTCACTAGTTAACTTATTCAAATATCTGTACCAAAACTCACCCACATTGCTTAGCAATAACACTAGGTCCTTTAAATAAACATGTCCTCTTCCAGTGTTTCTGACTAGTAATATATAAAACTCCCTTACACAGTCTAGGTTCTCACATCACATCAAATCATAATTTGTTTAACCATGGCTTATTGAAAACACGACTGATTGAATTCACAAATTACATTAAGCCATATGTCTGGGTTATCAGCCACAATGGCTAGGATCCCACAAAACGCTTCGTCAAAGCCCCAATATGGCTTAGTAGGATGGACTCAGACATGAGAGTGACTCTCGAACATTTCCAAGAGGAACATTTGTTTACCCTACATGAAACTGAATTTGGAATCTTCTTCATATGCTCAAACTGAGCTACATCCCCACCCAATTTGGCTACAAGGGTCTATGTTAAACATAGACTCTACAATAAGGTAAAATAATGCATGCCTAATTCATTTAAACCCCGCCCCCCTTCTGAAGCACAACTAACCTGCTAGAATGCTTCATTTCCTTCATTGCTTGCGTGATTAGAAAAGCCCTAAGAATTTGATTGCATGTTTGAGCAACCAAGATAATCAAGTAGCAGACTCAATCTTTTAAAAAATAAGCTAAAGCTTTAGTCATGCTTCATAAAAACAGATGCACATAAGTGATGGACATTTGCTTTTCTTCTCTATATGGTGAACAAATTTACATACCGTATGTCACTGTATATTTCTTAAGTCACACATATTTTATATTTTTCCTGCCAGACCCATGTTGCTGGCAAATGTTGGGCCCTACACAATCAGCAGATTGCTGTACATTACTAGTAGTAATTACTAGTATTTTTTTTTTCTTGAGCAATGGGTCAACCTATGCTCAAATAGTAAAATGCCTTGGGCTTAATCCAACCCTTAGCCAGAGACATTCTGTCTCTTGCTAACTCAAGCTTTTTCACGGCTGGTAAACACCCAGTGGACTCCAGAGATTTCTTTTGATAGAATAGCACATTGTCACTTTTTAACCATCACAGTAAATAAAACATTCACGTTTCCCCCCACCCACCCACCCCGGTTTAAAAGAAGAGGTTGTGGTGGATAATGCCTATAGGTTACAATGTAAGATGCCTAATTAAAATAAAAAAGATCCATTAGAGATCATGCCAGATGAGACCCTTGTGCTCATTATGGCTTTGAAAAACAATAAGTTCTTCTCTGTGTTTCCTCTTTTACACTTTTGCATAAGCACACTTAAACTCTGAGGGGTTTTTTTTACCCCCTTTTCCTTTGACTCTTAAAAGGTTCACTCAAATAACAAAACTGCCTCATATTTCTCCACTTCTAACTGCGCTGGTAAAATAAGAAGTCGGATAAGCAAAGCAGAGATGGAGGCCACTCCCTAATTCCCAGGGGATACATCAGTCGGGCAAACTGACACGTGTCTAGTATTTCCTTTCTTTTCGCTGCAAGCAATTGAAACAATGACTCATCTAAACATTAAGAGACAATGAAAGGTGTTATCCCACCCATCCAGGTTAGTGAAGCCCATGTTGGTTTCAGGAATCAGGAACGACATAATTCGATTAGGAAACAGAAACACTGAGATGCCGTTAATAATTACTGAAAAGCATCCTGAAACAAGTACATGCAAATGGACCCAGTTAATTAAGAGGAAGTTAGCAGGACCACTAATGTTAACAGTGTATTTATGGGATACCAGCACTAACAGATGGGAGCTGGATTTTCTTGGCTATACCTTTACTGCAGTTTTGATGGAAGATTCTCTCTTTTTTTCAGGTAAATACCTCGATTCAAGGGACACAATATGCCATGCCATGCACAGGCTAACAAGAACAGTAATCGGTAAAGGAGGCAACTACCTCTGTGACTTTTTAGGGAGAAAAGTTAGTGTCTGATGGGCTATAAATTATAAAGAACAAACAGCCCAGGATCCCAGCTGAAGTCAGTGCAACATCTGCCAAATGCTTATTCACCATTAGTTACCATTTTTATCTGCTAGCAAAACACATCCAAGAAGCTGGTGATACCACCAGACTCTAAAAAATAGCAAAGGGTCAAGAAAAGACAGGGTGGATATTTCTCATGAAAATACAAGTACAGGTAGGGGATTGTTTTAATCTCTTGGCTTCAAGGTGAAATATTGCTTAGAACCAGGAAACAAATAAGCAAAAGGGAGAACAGATTAAGGGATGAAATTCAATATATTGCAGATCACTTCAGCAAAGCAACCAGAACTGTCATTATCTGTCTGTCTGTCTGTCTGTCTGTCTGTCTGTCTGTCTGTCTGTCTGTCTGTCTGTCTGTCTATCTATCTATCTATCTATCTATCTATCTATCTATCTATCTATCTATCTATCTATCTATCTATCTGGTGTCCTATAGCTCTGGTAGGCCTTTGTCTAAGCCTGTCTACCTAAACATTTATATTTAGGCATGCAGCATCTTTCATCCAAAGCCATCCTAAGTAGCGAAAACTCAGACACTTATTACAGGAGAGAGTGACACAAATCAAGCACTGGCTCATGTTAAGACTCACCATCTCCACTTCACACCATCCTCCTTTGATGTTTACAGCACGGTCTGTAGGACGCAATACTAGGAGGTGCCTTGTTTGACCTGCTGCATGATGCTGTGACATCAGTTCAGATGATGCAGCTCATTATGGGAAAGGCTGCTGTTGCTATGGCAACTGAGATGTGATAGGAATCCTTACTGCATTTCCAGGGGAGTCCAAGACAATACAGAAGCTTTTTAAAGAGACAGACCAAAAAATGCGAGGAGGGTTGAGAAAGTGCAGTGTCACTGTCTTAAAAACACACACACATACAAGCATTATAACTCTATATGTCTTTATTCAGAGAAAACATCACCTGAGAATTTCTCTCTGTGCTCTAGCAAGGATGTACATACATACATACCTGCTCAAAATTATTTCTATGTAAAGAAAAAATGATATTCCCATGTGAATTCAGCCTGGCTATTGCAAATCACCTTGTAGTTGTCAAATTGTTTCTAAGTCACCGTATAATTGTCTACAATGTGAAAGATGTTAAAACATGACCTAAACACTATCCTAGCAGATTGTGCCCCACCCAGTTTAGGTTGTAGGTATTGAAACTCTTAGAAATCCTATTTGCTTCTAGATGGTGTTTTAAAACTGCATGCCAGTCATTTGATGTAAACATTGTAAAGGCATTTCTTTCTTTTTTTTAAAGTGGAGGATGCTTTTTATTTATTTAATTTGTAATTGACAAGAGGAGAACTTTTTAGCCAGTCAAGGAGAGGAAAGGGGGAGGGAAATGCCCCATCATGTCTCAGCTGTAAGCTAACCTGCAGTATCATCTGCATGCTGAGTAGCTTGCTTTTCATCTGCCTAAATGAGGACTCAAGAGGGGCTGTGAGCAATCTGTGTGTCCTCTGGGCCACAGAGCTGTGGACCCAGCAGCAGTTCATTCAATGGACCCTTGTCTTGATTTTCCCCAATCTAACTGTTGGGGGAGAGGTATTGCCCTCAGCACCTGGAGTTTTCTTCCTTATTCCATAGAAACATAAAGAAATACGACTGCATTGGGCAAGCTTGAAATACAGCGGCTTGAAAATTCACACTTAAACACAGATGACACATTTTTGATCTTTGGCCAGCACTACTGAGATTAGAGAGGTTTTGGCAAAACTGCTTTTCCCAGGCATGAAAACCTCTTTACAACATAGCAGAGAAGGTCTGGGTTTTATGGGCTTCTTAGGCTTAGGCCCTAAGAACAGACAAAAGGCCATAGGGCTTCTAAGCCTAAGATTGCCACATAAGATCATATGCTAATGCTGGAGCAATGCAAGCCCCTACAACTGGCATTTCTGCATACTAAATAATTTCCCCTTCCCATTCAGCGTTTGCACAAGAAAGGCAAGCTTTCCCACAAGACCCATCAGATTAAGTTCATCACTCTACAAACCACAAAATCTAATTGTAGCAGCAGGGCTGATTGCATAGAGTGAAAGTTTGGAGGTCTCAAACCTTCTCTCCTATAAGAGAAGGTTATCTTTCTTTATCCCACCTTCCTGCCTTGGAGTTACTGCTGCTATCACTTATTTCCAGAGAGTTGCCTCATTTGGCACCCTCTCCCTAAAGCCACAGTGTATAAAAGATAGGACACCAACAATCTATCAATTTTGCTGGCAAATGAAAGGATTAGAGGGTATATCACTGACATAAATTCTATAGCACCATCTTCTGACCCATTAGGGATGAGGCATGTGACTAGAGAAATCAGCCCCCTCCTTTGGGAGATAGATTAATCTCACAAGGTATAAATAGAATTAAACTTTATTTTTGAAAAAAGGAAAAGAGAAAAGATTAAATTCCTTTTTAATTATAAGTAGTAACATGTAAAACGTTTAATGGTGGAAGAAATAAAAATATAGAGTTGCTAAAATTAAGAACAGCCTCTTTAAAGAACTTCCAATAGAAAAAATGTTCAGAAAAATAGAAAAGCTTTTGGCAAGATATTGTTGGTTTGCTCCTAGTTAAAAGCAATTCTGACAAAAAACACATCTTGAATAAGCTAAATAGAAACAATAGATACCAGAGACAAGAAGGCTTAAATAGCAGTATAAAAGGTAAAGGTTCCCCCTGCACAGTCGTGTCTGACTCTAGGGGCCGGTGCTCATCTCCATTTGTTAGCCGAAGAGCCAGCGTTGTCTGAAGACGCTTCCACGGTCATGTGGCCGGCATGACGCACGCCGAACGCTGTTACCTACCCACCGAAGTGGTACCTATTCATCTACTTGCATTTGCATGCTTTCGAATTGCTAGGTTGGCAAGAGATGGGGCTAGTGCGGGAGCTCACTCCGTCACGCGGGACTAGGGATTCGAACCTCCGAACTTGCAATTTTCCGATCGACAAGCCTGACGTCTTACCTGATGAGCCACCACGTCCCTCTTAAATAGCAGTATACATTCCAAATAAAAGGTAACCTTATACAATATCTCTAGCTAAATATGTTACCTATTCCTTGGAGAAAAATGGATCACTGCAGCACATATTTTCTGCTTGTTTTCCCTGGATTTTTCAACATTTTGTAGATTACAGCCCTAAATCAGAGCTGCAGAATACTGTCACTTCTCACCATTAACCTAGCCTTGATATCCAAATTCTGGCTGCTTTTCAAAAGGACAGAAATACTTTTTCTCTCCAAGAGAAAGGGAGGGGTTTGGGGGGATCTGCTGGTTGCATGCACACTAAAACCCATGGGATTCTGCTTGAGACACACAGTACGTGGGTATTCCTTGCTGGTAAACAGCTCATAGTCTGGAGTACTGTGAAAGGAGGCTGGCTTCACAACACTGCACAACACTGGTGTTTAAAGCCTGATTATTCTGTTAAGGCAGGGGTCTCAAATTTTCAGCCACAGGTGATGTGTGGTCCTCCAAGTCATTTTCTGTGGCCCATAACAGTATCTAGGAAACAATAAGCCGTGAGTGGCATGTGTTTTTCAGGTGGGGAGGACTATCCCAAAAGAAGGTGGCATTGCTCCTTACCCATTTTTAGTAGATGTAACAAGTGAGGAGAGAGAGAGAGAGAGAAAGAGAGAGAGAGAGAGAGAAAAAGAAGTGCTGGCTCACTGGCATCCCAGAACATGAGAAAGTGTCTCATTTATACACACAGGAGGAAAGCAACTATGGGAAGTAGAGTTTGCTGAGTTTAGAGTAGACATTCCAGATTAGGCTGAGATGAAACAGCTCCATACTTGGGCAGGCCAAGAGGCAGATGCACTGCTAGCCAGACTTCAAAGCACCATCTCAGTCAGGACCAGGGCCTGCTCTTCCCCATTTTCCTGCCAGGGAGCAGGCTAGTAATATAGCTGTCCTTCAGCCTGCCCTTCCCTGGCACAAAGCTTCACTTTCATCTCAGCCTAAAGCCAGAACAAGGAAGAACTGCAGTAATAGCAATGGTGGGGAATACCTGGCAACTGGAGAAGAGTGCCACTGTTTAACAATATAATTTTTTCATTTGATAGATCTAATTGTGTAACGTTTTACTCTTCAGTTTCTTCATTTTTTACTCACTAGGGCAGAGCTTTCCATACTGTGTGTCGCCACACCACCCGGACGCGGCGGCGCGCGCGTGCACGGCATCAGCGGCAGCGGTGCGGCAGCGGCGCGGCAGCGGCGCGGCAGCGGCGCGGCAGCGGCGCGGCATCAGCACGGCATCAGCGCTTCCGTGTTTTAATGGAGGCTGCCGCCACTGCCACCACCGCCATGCACACGCGCGCCGCCACACGCCCCCCCGTGCTGCTGCCGTGCGCGTGCGCGCCGCCGCCGCACTGCCGCCGCCGCCGCTAGTGTGTCGCCAGCGGCGGCACTTTGGAAAGCCCTGCACTAGGGACTGTGATATCAATGTATGCAAAGTCTTCGATGTTGTGGTCCTTGAGCTAAGGAACTGATCCTCATGTGGTGCTCAGGATGTTTTGAATCTGACACCTCTAAAGTTAAGGAATACATTTAACAAATGGGCATGTTTAACAAGAATGATCAAGATAACAAAATACGTGGTTTGGGGAACGCTAGCGAAAGAAGCTATGTTCATGTGGACTTTTTAATGTCTATGTACACGATTAAAGATAACACGTTTTACAGATGACACTGTCTTTCTATGAGAACAGACTGTGTGTCCCTATAGCTCATCTGTGTGGCACTGAAGGACAGTAATTGGCAGGGTTCCTTGGCTGAAATTTAAATGTCACTAGCCATGAGAAAAAATATCATCAATGCTTGTACAGGATACATCCTGGAATGGTGCTTGTTAAGTGTGGATTCTCCAAAACAAATCGATTGCTTTCCATCTTTCCTCCGAAAAGACAGTTAACCAAAGATTATGTCTCTTTTAACCCAAGGTAGTGGTCACCTGGATTTCTGCAACCCAGATGCAGTGGCTGCGTAAGTGTTCTTGGAGCCAGAGTTCAAGAAAAAGATATTGGTGTTTGTGAGAGAGATGTTTGGCCATTGAAGAGCTGGAGTTTGAGATATCGAATCCCAGAATATATACAGCTGGGCTCATCCATAGTAGTAGGAAAGGAGGAAAAAATTTGGCTATATGTTGAAGCCATATCTGGACTAGCTTCCATTCTATGGTTGAGTGAACTTTTTAAAAGAACATGTCATGAGGAAAGGAAAGGAAGATCCAGGGCTTTCCCAGAGCAGCAATCTCTGGGAAGGGGATTCTTCACTGCACAAGCTACAGAAGCACAAGAATAGAGACCTTTCAAATACATGTTCAATGATATGCGTTAAAACAGGGGTGGACTTGTAAATTTGAGGGCTTTCCCCTACTTCCCCCAAAATGACCTATTGACCATTAGATGGAGCAAAGAGGGGTTTTGTATCTCTTGACTGCTAGTGGTCATACAGCTTTGTGCAGTCAAGATGCAGCTGCTGGATAAGGGCTAGCAGAGATGTATGCTGAGGCCATATCTGAACCAGCTTACATTCTACGATGGAACAGATTGTTAAAAGAACATTCCATGAAGCGAGGAACAAAGGAACAAGGGGTTCTCCAATAGCAGGGTGCCACTGGGAAGGGAATTTCCAGCCCAAGATGTCACGAAAGCACAAAAACAGAGTTCTTTCAATAACACTTTCAATTATGTGCATCAAGCTAATAAATTTCAAGACTTGGCATTCTGTCTTCTGCTTCTTGTTTTCCCCTCAGTTCTGTGTTTTTGTTGCAAGCAATTTGTAATGGGAAAAACTGGTTGGACAAGGGAATTGAAAGAAAACGTTATGGACAAAAGAATGGTCAAATGAACCAAGAATCTCTTGATTGTGATGGTCAGAATATATAAACACACACATATCCTTGCTGGCCCTATTTTGAAAACAAAACAAAAGCTTGCATTAATGATAGAAGCGGAACACGTACTTTCTATAACAACAGGGAGAGAGGAAAGGCCTGTTTCCAGAGTAAATCCTCAGAATACAGCATATGAACTGGATGCAAATATTTCATGTATCCAGTGAAAATCTATACAAAGCTTCCACAATCCATTGCAGAAACAAGACACTGCTTCCACATGAAAAAGCAAGATATCGGGAGTATTTATTTATCTGGAAGAAATCAGAAATCACTTGATGTCCTTTGCAGTGGTAGAGCCTAGAATCTGCAGTTTGGGATGAAGAACTCCTCCTTTGATACCTACTTTCTAGCCTTCTCCAACAATGTCAAGAAAGGTACTCAGCCTCAAATTTACACTCACTTGAAAATATTGGAACTTTCTGCACTTGAAAGTATTGGTAGGTTTTTTTAAAAAAAAATTCCATCCATTTTATACCTACAGGGTATAAAATGGATGGAATTTTTTTTTAAAAAAAAACTCATGAATCATCTGATTCCCATTTTGCATGTAGCTGATCTGGCATACTGAAAAGGCTCCAGTCTTTTCTTTCAGCAGACGTAACCCAACATAGGACTTTAAAAGATTGTGAATAATAGATTGCCCTTATACACCATGCCTGTTGAGGATACTGACTCATACAACAAAGCTGAATCAAAACTAGCAATTCTCAGGAGTGGAGTTCTCATTGTAAGACTGGATGTTCCAGCACATCCGTTTTGTTTCTCCTCAGAGTTAGTATTTTCTAGATTTATAGCATGAAGCACATCATGTTCATTGTACTCTTTAATGAACTACTTTGCCTAACAGTAAGAAAGCTGTTTTTCATTTAGCAGAATTACCCTTAGGAGACACAATGGGGATTAATTCTAAAACGGATTAAATAAATGAGCACTGCAGACACAAACAGAGCAAGCCTTAGGCTCAGGCAGCCCTGAGAGACCGTCTATGTCATTATCGCCATCTGGTCCACAGTGCCTTGGTCTGAGGAAGCAGCTAGTCCACAACAGCTACCAAAATATAAGTGGACAGAACAATGATATTTGGAGAAGCCACTCACACATTATGTGGTCACAGTGAACTGCAATTTAGCCAGGATGGTTCTGTAAGCTTCCTTTCTCCCAAGCGGCATAGAACAAGTCGTCTCTCTATGGTTTGCTTTTTGGATGTTGTGAATCATGCCATGTTCAGAGCACATATGGGTTGCTTTATGCTTCCATCTTGCTCCAGCCTAAAGAAATAATTATGCCATATATAAATGACACTGCAGTTTAATAACAAATCATGTGAGTAGTTTGCAGGCACATCTCTTGGGAGAAGGTACTCTCAAGCCACAGTTGGTTGAAGAAATGTCATCTGAATGAACGTAGAGTGAATGCCAGAATCATAGACTCAACAAAGATTGACAAAGCTACTCCTGAAAACAATGAGTTTTGAGTGCTCACCAATGTAACTTTTTGAACAAAAGTCTTTTCTGAGAAAACTATGGATGAAATCATTTCTTAAGTACACCTTCCTCCTTTCCCGGGGGGGGGGGGGAGCACAGGGTGTGGTAAAAAAAAATCAAGATGGCAGCCATGATGTTGTGATCAAAGCTCTGCCTATATTGCACATAAAGAACGGGGGCAGCTTCGGGCACAAAACAATGGCCCCGCCTTGACTATTTTTTATCATACCCTACGGACACCCTGCTCCTTCTAGAATTGTCTGATACTACCCAACTGCCTGGTTCCCAAAACACACTGAGCTGCAAAGCATACTTTAGTCAACCTATGTTTTACAGTATTGTGTGAATCCATCTATGTTACAGCAACGAGAAAAGGGCGGCTGGGATTATTGGAAGCCAGGCATGTCAAAATATTGTTGCTGGATTTTCCAGTTAATTTTAGGAGTAAAGTGATGCTTCTCCACAAGGTGGCAGAAAAACCACACACTCAGGAAAGGCAGGCTCAGTATTCAAGCCAGTCTCTTATCATCAAGAAATCACTGTGCTATTAAGCTTTGGGAATCACTTTCCTTCTCTGTACACTTGGAGGATACTGCATTATTGTGTAATCGAGGGCTCTATTTGAGCTCAAGTAGCAGAGTGGATCCAGCAGGGTTGGACAAGTCCCAGGCAAGGCTTTAGATCCCATTCAAAAGAACACATGGGAGTATGAACACAGCAGGTTACATTTGTGCTCCTGTGCATCACGAAGCACCTCTTCTGAAACAAGTGTCAATATATTCACTGTGTCAATAGTCAATCTATTAATATATCTTGACTTTTTCCACAAAGCACAAATAACACTTGGGGCAGAATTATCTTGCTGGTCTGCATTTATATCTCAAGCAATCAAAGGCTGATAATGTTCCTGTCCTTCCTCCTCCATAGCCAGTGGAGAAATTGCACTGTCTCACCTGCAACACAGTACAGTAGTTGAAAAAGGATGGTGAATTTGTAGTCCCCTAAACATTGCTGAACTACAACTCCCAGCATCCTTCATCAAGGGCAGTATTAACCAGAACTATGAGGTGTTATAGTTCAGTAACATCTGGAAAGCAGCTGGTTCTCTACACTTCGTAAAAACTCTGAGATTTATAATGTTTTAGAATCAGAAGTCTCTCTTGGAGAGAAAATGCCTGGGTCTTCTCCAATATATGAGTAACAGACATACCGATTGCATCACTGGATGCATACAGTCAATTGTTCCACAAAATCCAGAGTACCACTAAAGCTGGTATTTCACAGATTTCTCCCTTCCTCTCTATTTATTCACAAATACACACACATGCACACAGCCTATTTGTTAGGAAGTTTTATTGCTTAGGCAATGGCCAATAGACCTTCTGCTCAAGGGAAAGTGAGGTTTTCCATGACAGATTCAAAGTGGTATCTTCCTCTGCAATTAACAATTAGATTGGTGATACCAATGTACGTTCTGGGCTTCGTTGTAATTTCAAACAGATTCTTCATGACACCCACCAAGCCATTATGCAAGATATTTATGGGGCGCGGTAGCTCAGCGGGTTAAACCGCTGAGCTGGTAGTCTGCCGATCATAAGGTCGGCAGTTCGAATCCGCGTGGCGAGGTGAGCGCTCGTCACTAGCCCCAGCTCTCTGCCAACCCAGCGATTCGAAAGCTAAATAAGCAAGTAGATAAATGGGTACCACTCACGTGGGGCAATATGCTGGCATCCTGTCGGGGAGTCGCCTCAGAGCCGAAGACGGAGACGGAGATCTGGAGAAGCCGGAATGGCGGCTGAGGACGGCGGCAGAGGACGACGGATCCCAGTTACAACTTCCGGGATGTCAGCAGCCGACTCCGAAAGCGAGGCATTCTGGGACTTGTAGTTCCGATGCCTGGAAAATAAGAGCCGGTTCCCTCACCCCCTCCCTAATCGCACGGGTATGATATGATTGTATAAAATTGAAGTACATGATTGTAAGCCGCCTAGAGCCCTCCATTAGGGAGAGGATAGGCGGGGTATAAATAAGATAAATAAAAATAAATAAATAAATAAATATTTGGGACACTGCAGAAAATATCAGTTCTAAAATGTGTCAGCTGGCTGAAGAAGTTCTGTGGGGGGAGGAAGAAGTTTATCAAGGTGGGGGGGGGGGTTCCCTTACAGTGAGAATGGACTTTCTGAAGAATTGCCAGGCGACGAACATACTTTGGAGAAGAAGGAGTTAAAGTTTGACTTGCAAGATAATGATGAGGCTGTTTTCCTGAAGGATTGTTTTGAGAACAAAGACACTGTATGTTATGTGAGAGGTTTTCTACTGAGAAGCTTGCTTTTTAAAGGGGGGCAGTTGCATTGTTAAATTTTCTTACGAAAAATGCCTTATGCGTAATATGGAGACAAGTAAATGCCTTGGTATATTTCAATGTGGGATAAGAAATTAAGAATATGTATTTGGATTGATATTAAGGCTTGTATGATTCCATTTTTCTTTAATGATTTAAAGTTTGTTTGATCTTTTAAGATTTATAAGATATAAGAATAAGTGTTTGGTCTTAGGTTTAATAGGGTAAAGATTGTTATAGTACTATTAAGTATAAAAGTAGACAATTTAAATGTTTTTATAATTTGATTTTTACTATAGTGGCCAGAAATATATAGAATAGTGGTAGGAGGGAAATATTTAAATAAATGGGTTCCTTTGGGGTGGGGAAGTTGATTTAGAGGTTTATATATTTGTCTATTTTTCTTTATATATAAGGGGAAGGAGCAATTGTCTTTAGTGATTTTTATAATGTGTCTATGGAATGATTTATAGAAATAATATGATCTTGGTTAGATTTAGAGTAAGGGATTAATTATGGAAATTACTATATATTCTTGTTGAAAGTCAGAAGTCATCTTGTAATTTCTTAAAAAATCTTTTTTCATTTTCTGTTTTCTCACTTTTTTTTCTTTTTGTCATTTTTTGCTTTTTTGTAGTTTTTATCTTTGCTTTAAACTTAATAAAATTCTTATTAAAAAAAACAATTAGATTGGTGATACCCTTGGTTAGCCGCACAATTATTGTTCCAGTTCTAGACAGTTATTATCAAAGTGCTAATCTGAATGGCATAAGAAAAAAAGTGTGCTACAAAAAAACTTTTCTTTTCTGAGAGTGGGTAAAGTATGAATTTGAATTTGACTTATCCATTCAGTCGTATCCGACCCTTGATTATTCCATAAGCCAGCTCTCTCCATGATTTCCAATCTTGTACAGCGTCTTTCAGTTGCTTTAAATTTTGGCCTGTGTCTGCTTTGATTACATCCAACCAGTGCGTTCTTTGGCGTCCTCATTGTCTTTTGCCACTGACCGTTCCAAGCATAATGTCTTTCTCCAACGATGTTGATCTCATGACATGACCAAAGTAACTAAGTCTAAGTTTTGTTATTTTTCCTTCTAGTGACATGTCCGGTTTTATGCGCTTCAACACTTCTTTATTAGTTATCTTTGCAGTCCAAGGGATTCGCAAGAGCCTCCTCCAACACCATAGTTCAAAAGAATCAATTTTCCTTCTATCCAACCTTTTCATCGTCCAACTTTCACAGCCATAAGTAGTTATGGGGAACATGATAGTGCAGACTAGTCTACACTTAGTCGTCAAGCTGTTTTTGTTGTTGTTCAGTCGTTTAGGACATCCTTGCTTTTCCAAATTTGATTCATACTCATCATTGCTGTATGACCCAGCATGATTTGGTGTTTAATTTCTTGGCTACATTTGCCATTTTGATTGACCACTGATCCTAAAAAGGTGAATTCTTCCACGCATTCCATCTCATCTCCATCAATTACTATTTTGATGTTTCCATTCTTTGCAGTTGTCATGAGTTTGGTTTTTTGATATTCAGAAAGAGGCCAAACTTCTCGCTTTCTTCTTTGAGTATCATGATTAGGTGCTTTAGCCCTTCCTGGGTTTCTGAGATGAGGGTTGTATCATCCACGTATCTAAGGTTATGATGTTTCTTCTGCCAATTTTTTCCCCAATTTCTGATTCGTCTAGCTCGAGTTTCCTGATGATCACTTTGGCGTACAAGTTGAATAAGAAAGGTGACAGAATGCAACCTTGTCGCACACCTTTCTTGATCTTGAACCAATCTGTGTCACCATATTGAGTTCGTACAGTGGCTTCCTGATTTACATACAGTGACTTCATCAACTTCACTAAATGTAGTGGCACCCCAAGGTCTGCTAGGGCTCTCCATAGATGGTCATGGTCAACACAATCAAAAGCTTTCCTGTAGTCGATGAAGCACATATAAATATTTTTTTGATATTTGCGACATTTTTCCATTATCCATCAAACATTTGCAATGTGATCATGGGTGCCACGGTGTCGGAAACCAGCTTGGACATCTGGCAGTTCCCTTTCGATGATTGCAGCCAGGCGTTGTTGTATGATTTTCAGTAGAATCTTGTGTGAGATATGAGAGCAACAGTGCAGTAGTTAGAACACTGTAGAATTATGAAAGCAAAGACTAATTGGGAAGAAAGCTAAACAGTGGGTTATTTTGCATCTCAACAGTATCCCCACGTTTGTACATAAAAGATGTTAAGCTCAAACCAACAAATCATATTATGGCTGTGTGTGGAATGAGAAACAATTTTTTAAATCTCTTACAAAGGTTGAAGGTGCAAAGTTCCAAATCCACAAAGTGCACTTCAGATTCCCACTGGTACAAAAGTAAGACACTAATTCAGTGGCATCCATGAGGTGGGGGGGCGGTGTCAAAATCTGCAAGACAGTGAGCACAGCATTGTACACACATACAAAAGGAGTGGGGCTTGGATCACAATGGTGTAGCCACTATCTTTCAGATGTTGACATCATCCCCCACAACTCATTGATTGTCTAAATAAAACCTTGGAGATGGTCATATGGTCATACCAAGGTAAACATGGGTCTAGAACTGTGGGCAAATCATAATGAATATATGACAATTTTTCAGAGACTTGACAAACCTTAGTTTTGCTTGCTGGTCATACTGCAAAAAGAGGCAAGATGGCTTTCGAGCATCTGGCAGGCCGTTGTACATAATACAGACTGCATTTGGGGTGGTGAGTCACTCAGCCAAGTAATGCAAAAGAAATGGAATCTCCCTCCCCACCTAAAAGCTGCAGAAAATGTTACTTATAAATAATTCTCCATTGTTCTCATCTGAAGGCAGGAGAGATCTACAGTACTCAGAAGAGCACGTTCCAATTTATAACTGTGAAGTGTACATTTTTTTTAAAACAAACAAAACCACCCCATGCTGTAACTTAAGTTCTTTATCCCATACATTTTCTGAAGAGGAATACAAGGCACCTCGGGCTGTGATGTCATGAACTCTTCATTTTCTCACGCCTCCCACGTATCATTGGCTGCTGATGTGAGTGGGGGAGGGAAAAGCAGGGAAAGAGATGACCTCATGACACAAAGGGTAATTCTTGTCATTGATAGAAAGTCAAGGGGGGAAATGAGATATACAGCTGCATTTACAGCTGCATGTTTTCAATAAAAAAAATACTAAAGAACACATTTCTTCTCATTTATCACGCACATTTCAGGAGAAGGAACCAATAATCAAGCCCAGTATACTAACTATATCTCATTATTACATGGCTTTCCAAAAAATGTCAGTAACATCTCATTTGACCCTGATTTATATGTGGGCTCAACTCATCCTGGGAGGGATGAATATTTACAGTATGATTTTTATGCATTATAGATGTGAAATTTCAACTAGTTATTCATTTTACCCCAATCCCCATGCTTTGGAATTTAGGCCAGCTGCTAATAATTTTTAGCCACTAAGGACCAGATTATTTTTGAACCGCTGCCCTCAAGGTGGTAACTTTAATTTATTCTTAATCTTCTGTGCCAAACAATAACTTAGTTCTCTCTTCCTGAGTCATATAAAAAAGCCTTAACATTAAGGAGCACCTCTTTCTTGAAACCATTCAAGCATTGTGCAGTCAAGTCATGGAAATGTTCATGCTGTTTTCTTAAACTACATACTAGCTAAAGGCTAAGTACAGCCGTTCCAAAGTGCTTGATGCAAAGTGCACTGTTATTAAATGGAATATATATCTATATCTATATCTCAGAGCTTTCCAAACTTTTCATGTTGGTGACACACTTTTTAGACATGCATCATTTCGCGACACACTCTTACAGCAGGGCACAAGGCAGGCACCAGGACCTGCATGGAATCACAGCAGGTTTGGAGGCAGCCAGGCACAAGGCAGGCACTAGGACCTGCGCGGAATCCTGGCAGGGCTCGGAGGCAGCAGCAGCCGCGACACACCCAGACACTGCAGCCGACACACTAACGTGTCCCGACACACAGTTTGGAAAGCTCCTCTCTCTCTCTCTCTCTCTCTATCTATCTATCTATCTGCTTGAGGGCTAGTATATAAACTGAAGATCTGCAGTTCTTTATAGAGATGAAATAAAAATATGTTCTTCACACAATGACTGCCATGGTGGGTATTGACTGAATAGTTCCCAGGGTCTGGGGCACCTGTTTATGACATGATCCAAGAGCCTGGGAAGCTATACAGATAAGCTAGTGCTTAACAAAAACAGTCTTGGGGTTTTCTCTTCTCCCCATTTCAAACAGAAATAAAAAAACAAGCCAGTTAAACATTAGTATAACTCAAAATAAACTCTAAGCTTCTTCATGTGGAGAAAATCAAAATACGTCACTTAAACTCCTCGAAATAACAATAGTCTTCTGCGTTGCCACTACAGGGGGATACCTGTCTTGGTATTTGTCATAGAATAGTAGGTGATTGGCAAGTGAATATGAGGAAGTTGAGCTTGATGGCTTTTCTTCGTCTCCTGGCACTCAAACCCATGGGAAACCTCTGTCTCCCTGTGAGGTGCAGCCATCCGGATCACAATTGGGCAATCTTTCGTCCTCTCATCTCTCATTCTGAGATGAGGTAGCTCACCATTCCTCACCTGGAAGTCCCAGCAATTCATAAAGTTTTGTGAAGTTTCATACTCATAACACTTCAGAACGAAATGTTTTAGCAGATGGTGAGAAAATTCTCCAATTTGTTTGTTGGTTTATTGATTACAGTTTTACACCACCTGACTCCCAGAGACTCTGTGCAGTTCACAAATAAAAACACATAAAAACGACACAGTAAAAACAAGGAACAAAAAATGGCAAAAAACAGGCAACAAAAAGAAGCAAACCCACATTAACCAGAAGGGGGCTTCAATCACCCTCACCAAAGGCCTGGGCAAAGAGCCAGATCTTCAAGTCCCTCTGAAACACCAGCAGGATGAAAGCCCACTGGAACTTGGGGGAACCGCAATCCAGAGGCAGGCACTGCGACAGAGAAAGTGTGCTTCTGGGATCCTGACAGACAGGATAGTTTAATCAAAGGGACCTGGAGCATGCCAACCCTGCCAGATCGGATCAACCAGGTGGATACTATGGGAGACAGGCGGTTCCTCAAGTTACTAGGCCCTATGCCACACAGGGCTTTATAGGTAATAACCAGTACCTTGAATCACACCTGGAAGCAAACTGGCAACCATTGCAACTTGCAAAGCAGGGGTGTTACATGGACATACTGAGACATTCTCATCCCTGCCTGCACCACTGCATTCTGGACCAGTTGAAGCTTCCAGGTGGTCTTCAGGGGCAGCCCCATGTTGAGCATTTACCTTCCAGTAAAGCAGTTTTATTTTATTTTATTTATTATTTATTTTCTATCCTGCCTTTATTATTTTTATAAATAACTCAAGGCAGCTAACATACCTAATAAGAAATAAGCATTATGTTTATATTCTATATATATTCTATATATATTCTATGTATATATTCTATAGACATTATGTCTATAGTGTTCCCATAATCTAAGAATGAAGTCATTTGTCTGAAAAAATGAGGTAAGGCTAGTCTGGCAAGATTTGTTCTGACTTCTGACTATCTGTTTTCAAGGTGCTTACAGTTCAATCTGTTTAGGAACTGCTCTAGAACCTTCCTATATAATGATGCCAATCTGACTGCTCAACTTCTTTTTCTACTTTTTCAGGAATATGGACATTTGCTCTCTTCCAGTTATCTCAAGGATTTTTCGGAGATTTGACCGAACCATCAACTAGTTCCTTCAGTGACATCAGTACCCTAAGAGACAATTTTTCTGGTCATAGAAGATATAGACATTGAAAGTGCATAGCTAGTCTCTTACCATGGTTCTATCAATCGCAAACTTCAATCCTGCTCCTTCTTCCAGCTCTGCACAATTTGTGGAACCTGTAAATTTTGGTTGGAAAAGACTGTACCAAAATAGCACTGCCCTTCCTTTGCTAGGGGCATCCATGTAAGAAAAATTGCATCTAAAAGGGGGATGGGGCTTCAGTCACATGGCTACAGCCACCATCTTCAAAAGAAAATTGAAAACTGAGTGAAGGTTTTAGTGCCTCTGTTTACTTTTGTTATTAGAATAAAAAATGGAGCATGAATTGGCTTTCCACAATATGCTAGGCTAAATTTTCATTGGCTAGTTTCAGGTTCCTGTATTCTGCCAACTCAGTCTATGTGATTATTTTATGGTTCAGTGTGTTATACAACTCAGATCATGGGATTAATTCACTATGTCATGGGTTGGCATGTTGTGTGAACAAAGCCAGAGTACGATTGGACCAGGGCCATCCAGTAAGTTACAGTACGTGTCTGAATAGGCCCTGGATCTAAATCTTCCAAGTCTAAGTTCAACCTTTCAGCCCTGCAGTAATACATTGGAGGGAAGATACAAGGTAGACGGTTGTTTAATTGACTGAATTGGACATTATACATTTCCTGGTCTTTAATAAAGGTACTCGAGCTAAACATAGAAAAGAGTCTTGGACAGCAACCTGCCAAGGAGAAACAACTCTGAAATCTCCTAATACCTTGAACTTCAGCCATCTATTTGTGAGATACAGCTCTGACCTCTAAAGGAAGCTGGCAAATTCAAATGCTTCTAAAAATACAAATCAGATACTGCAAATCACTATGCTTGTTTAGCAGCCAGTATCAGCGCTATGCAAGCATGCTTTTTCTTTGCCAAGTAGGACATCTGCATAGACACCTAATCAACAGATACAAACAAGAAGACATTAGTCTGCCTATCTTATGAGGCACATGTGAGTTATAGAACAAGATGGAGGTTCCAATGCTCTGGATGTGGGTGGAGAAAGAGGAAATATCTCTCCAGATGGGCTCTCTTCAGGGGAACCTAGTGTTTGACCTGAAGCCATGTAGTTTATTGGAAAGCACATTAAGAGCTTGAGAAATCTTGCTCCTAGCATCAGACTTGGGGAAAACTGGCAAGATGCCTAGCTCCTCCTTTGAAGTTTTCTGTAACCAAAACTCAGCTAAGATGTACAGTATACTGGTACTTCATGAAATGTTTGTTAGGAAGAAATCCAGGGAGAAAAGTGCAATATTTGCTTCCCAAGAGAATCTATTTTTCAACTAAGTCTTTTCTTTTCCAGTTCTTTACTCATCAGATACAGGAATAGTAATTGCATGGAATTGTCAATTGCTCAGGGTCCTATGAATAAAATCAGCACCGTAATGTTGAATAGATCATCGTCATCCTCCAGATTGTTTCTTTCAGGGTGCAGAGTAGAGAGATCACCTGGTGTCCTACTTTCCATCTCTATTCTGCTGCTATTGTGTACATTGAAGGATTAAGGCTGGAAAACCAAAGCCCGCACTGTCCATGCTAATTACTCACAGTATTGTTTCCAGTGGCTCTGGAAAGTTCTGTGCCTTTTGATAGATTACCTAATATAAATTTTGTTCATCTCTCTCTCCTCTCTCTCTCTCTCTCTCTCTCTCTCTCTCTCCGTTTTTGCTTTTCTTAAAATATAAAACTATATTTTTGCTAGCTGAACTGAGTGGCGTGGATGCTTGCTGTGATCTGGATATAGGGATTGATTGGGAGTGTTTTGAGTCCAAAACTGGAAATTACCTACAGTAATTTTCTAACATGTAAATTGTTTAAAAGCAACACCCTTGTTAAAGTCCTGGATCACTGCTATATAAGGACCTTGCATCAGTTCACAGCCAACTCTGGATCTGTCTGATTTCATGATATCAGCTAGTTTGGGAAACTGAGATTATTTCTGACTCTACACCATTTTATTTGAAATTAGGACTTGTGAATGGCCTAACATCATTCTGGCCTTACTCCACTTCCTGGTTCTTGGACTCTAGGCAACTTTAACTTCCGCTCCCTATAGCTCCAGCATCCTTTTCCTGGTGCCTCTCAGTGTTCTGTTTGCAGTATGACCACCAGAACTTTATAGAAATAGTTTTATTTATAAAACTATTTACAAGTATAAGTCCATTAATGCAACTGAATAGCACTGGATCAACTGGATGCACTAGGAAAATAAACAGCTATGCGGTAGCACAACTAGGTTCAGCAGCAAGTAACACAATAGTTCTGGATCAAGGATGCCAGGTTCAGTACATGGGTTGGCTAGGAGACTCAGGTTCAGTTCTGGAATTACTGGGAGCAATGCTAATAAAGCTGGATTGATTTCTCTGGAACGTTGGACTGGAACTGCGAGGTAGACTGGACTGGTTCCTCTGGTGACACTGGACTGGAACTGCAAGGCAGATTAAACTACTATCACTAGGCAGGACTGCCTGTGAGCCAGGCAGGGCAGGATACGATAAACTAGGAAGCCCCCCAATGATGAAACGTGGCGACCCGAGACCGACGCGACGAGCCGCACAAGGATGAGCAAGGTACTTATCTGTGGCTGCGGAGCATTGCTTTGACAAGGCTGGCAAATGCTGTGAAGCCGAAAACACCAGCTGACAAGTGCCCAGAACAACTGAAGCTCTCCCACTGGGGTTTTCTGAAAAACTATGAGCTAACGTTCCAATCCCTCTCAATGCTGCAGCGAATTGGCCTTCTTTTGCAGCTGGGGTCAATTCAGAAATGAGTTGAAGATCCGGCTATGGTTCTTCAGAGGTGACAAGATAAGGCTTCTCTGATGATTCTGGCTGGGCTTCTCCTGAAGACGCTGTTCGGTCTGTCCCCGGCAACTGGGTGCTTGCTCTTTCACCCTTTTATCTTGCTTTCAGCATGCCTTCTCTCCTCGGGAGCCAATCGGAGCTCCCGCTGTTTGGTGCGCTTTTCTGCCCGCCTTTCCCTTGCACTGATTGGTGCTGAACAAGGAAGTGAGTCTGGAGCACCAATCAGCTTTTCCAGATTTTCCCGCTCTGCCAGGTCATCTCCAGGTTCGTTGCTCTGCACCTGCTCCTCTGGCATCTCTGAGTCTGGCACCTGTCCATCACGAGATCGATCACGAGCATTGCACTTTTGAACTTCCACCTGTCCATCACGAGTTCTTGCCGGTTGCAGCACAGGGTAAGTTTCGTTTCTCCGTTTGGTTTCTTTTTCCTCATAATCAGAGTCAGAGTCACACTGGACTCTGACACTCAGTCAGCATTGTAGTTAATGCATCCCCACCCCCACCCCCATTCTAGCCAACATAACAACATTCAACTATGGTTATAACTGTTTGGAAAAGCACTCAACGTATACTGAAAATGTGAATGGGTGGTGATGGCCATTTATTTTATTTCCCTCTTGTATTAAGTGGGAACAAGGGGTTTTAGTGATAAATGGTGTTAGAATCACAGAATATATGAGGTAGAAGGAATTTCAGACAATATACTTCACCTTTCTTCAATGCAGCAATCCACTAAACACATTCACAACAGGTCTCCAGGTAAAAAAAGTTATTTTTCCCTCTCTTTTCCTGCATAGAATGTGGTTCAGGCAACCAGGAAAAAGATAAAGAGTGTGGTTTGGTTCAGAGGATGAGACAGTTAAAAGGAACAGATTTCTTATTCCTTATTATTATTAATATTATTAATATTATAAGAAATAATATTATTTCTTATTTCTTATGTGTATGGGGGGGAAGAGTTGTACATTTGGAGGGGGGACAATCTAATCTTGTGTTTATCTAAGACACAGCTTTCCAAACTGTGTGTCGCGACACTTTAGTGTGTCGCAACACAGTTTGGTGTGTCACCACACAACCCAGAAGCGGCAGCGGGGGTGTGCACTGTGGCGGTGGCAGCAGCGCGCCATCAGCGCTTCCGCGTTTTAGCGGAGGCCGCCACCGCCATTCACACCGCCATGCATGCCGCCGTGCACGCCCCCACGTGAGGCCCCATGCCGCCACCAACGTCACCAACGGCGGCAGTTTGGAAAGCACTGATCTAAGACTATGATATTTTTCAAAGACGATGGAACACATAAAAGAACAATGCCTTGCAAATTTTCAATATTCCGGAAAGCGGAAAGAACATAAAAGCATGCAAATATCCAATAAACCGTGAGGTTCCTTTGGAATCATATTCAACTGTCAGGTATTACAGCTGAATAAGTGGCTGTCAATATTAGAAACATAGAGGATCTCCAGAATGTTGAAGTACTGTATATGACAACATGCTTTGGAAACACACAGATACAAGGGGGAAATACCTGGTTAGGCAACAGTGAAAATAATTGTTTTGAAAAGATTAATACCTCTCTCAAGGATCATATAGCTGATGAACTGGGCTGTGCGGTCCCCAACATTTATGCTGTAATAGATGTATGGGTCTTTAGGGAGCCATAGTGTACAGAATGATCCTAGTAAGTTCAAATTTGTGCTGAATGCTTGGTTCAGAAATTTTGAGATTAAAATTATTCATAGTATTAATAAAGTAACAGGCCATCAACTATCATTAATTCCTGTAATTATTTCATTAATTCATTAAGGGAAATTTAAAACCAGATGCCTAAAATTATACAGTACAAGTGAGCAATATGTTAATAATTGCTATAGGGTGTATGATATTCAAGGCTTGATAAAAATCAGTTTGAACATTCATTGATAAATGGGAAAAGGTGTGGAATTTGATGCTAATAAATTAAATTACCAGTGATATTGCTTTCAGATGAAAAAAATAATTCCATACAATTTTTTAATGAGGGCATTTATAACTTATATTTCATTGTAATGTGATACATCAGGAGATAATGAAATGACTCTTGATTTAATAACAAGGTAATCCTCATTTAGTGACCACAATGGGGACCGGCAACTCAGTCGTTAAGCAAAGAGATTGCTAAGTGAAACCATGACTGTGCTTACGATCTTACTTCAGCTTTCCTTTGTTGTACAGATCTGTGAAGGTTGTAAATGCGAGGCTTGGTCGCATAGTTATTTTTTCATCACTGTTGTAACTGCAAATGGTCACTGTATGCGGCAGTCACTAAACAAGGACTACCTGTAAAATATCTAAATCAGGGCTTTCCAAACTTTTCCTGTTGGCGACACACCAACGGCGGCGTGCGAAAACCCGGAAGTGCGGTGGTGGCAATGGGCGAAAACCCGGAAGCGCCGCAGCGGTGGCGGCACTTCCGGGTTTTGTGCTGCCGCCGCTGCAGCAGCACTTTCAGGTTTTCGCACACTGCAGTGGCGGTGCGGCAGTGGCATCTTGGTGTGTCTCGCTAAAACCTGGAAGCGCTGATGGCCCGCTGCCGCACGTGACGGCAGTGGTGCTCCATCAGTGCTTCCGGGTTTTCTCGCGGCACACCTGGGCCCCACAGGTGACACAGTACCGTGTCACGACACACAGTTTGGAAAGCTATGATCTAAATTGATACATAGGTAGAATGAGTATTATATAAAATTATTTAAAATATTCCAAATTTTAAGGAACTAATGGTGGCTGCTTCCAGTTGGATTTTTTAATACAGTTTTTTCCAGTAATTTTAGGTAGCATCCAAATAATGTCATATTTTAGTAAGCATATGTTTTATCTCCATGTATGTGTTTGTGTGTGCTCTCAAAAGAGATCGTCTGTTTAGACAGAAAAAGGTATCTGTTTCACTGTTCATAATGCATAGTTCCTACAACATTTGGTATGGATATATCCTTTTTTTTTATTTTGGACTTCCAGAATTTCAAATTGAATATCTTTACCACTTTGGAATTAAATTCAAACTTGCCTCTACCTGCCACCTTTCATGTTTAAAATAGAAGGAAAATTTCCTTGCAAATTAGCATTCCTAGCTGATAACTCCCGGTCTGGGAGAGATGGGCAGTAATACAAATTTAAATAATAAATAAATAAATAACAAATTACTCCTATACATCTGCATGATCACACCAGTTCTGAGGAAAGAAAAGAGGTATGAATCACTGAACCATTGTTTTCTGTGGGTAATTTCTTTGCCCATTCATCTGCCTTAAATGATATTATGAATCCTGCCATTCCAGGTTCTGTTGCAAATAACAGCTCTTTGAATTGTTAAAAAAACCTTAGGAATATGATATCAGGGTAAGAAGGACTCAACAAGAGGCGTTGTTGGAATATTTTGAAATTCTGTATTTTTTTTAAGGGTACTTGTAGAAATATCCCAAGCCCTTGTGAGTATATTCACAATTACAGCTTTGTTGAGGTGGATGAATAGGAAGGGATGGGAATGAAGAGACAGGGAAGGGAATAGAGACCAAAGTAGATGATATATCTGTTTTTCAACTTCATATAAATGGTAGTTATTACGCTATTTAAACCACATGGTTTGGTTATATTTGAACAGACTTAAAGTAAAAAGCCATAAACTGCCTGCTGGCAGTGGATACAGTGGATTTATTTGTGATTAAACCATTTCAGAATCTGTGTGGTTGCTACCCTGCAATTCCATAGGTTACAAAAAATAGAAAATCTAATGCGCAAGACTCATGTAAGGACACAGTCTAAAAATACATGCCTGTGCAGCTTATTTCTAGGCCATTAGCATTAAACAATAGACATTAAAGATAAAAACAAGTACTGAAAAAAAAACATTGGGGAATTCCCTTCATGAACATATAGAAAAGGTGCCGTCAGTATTTTCCCTACAATCACATACTGTAGCTCAGTTTTAAAATGTGCTGACTGAATCATTTACATGTTGTGCTGTAACAATACAGCCTCACAAGAACGTTCTGTGATCTTGCCAGAAATAATTGCTAAATGCTTTCAATCAGGTGCAAAGTTCATTATTTTCTCATTATGGACATGCCTTGCATGCTGCAATGGGAATGAAAATAAAGATGTCCTTTTCCAGGCCTTCAGCTTATTTTGGAAAACTATGGGCATTGGTATCCTACAAAAGACAATGCCTAATGTTCTAACGTTCTTTCTCAGACTGACTGAATGGGAAAACCATTACAGATTTTTTTTTCGCTTTTGGGTTTGCTGTTGGCAGAACTATGAAACTTCCCTGTCTATTGCAAAACAAATCAAATCTTCCTTAGCATTCAAGATTTTTACAAATAAAAAAATCAAAAAGATACAAACTTTGATGGATGGAGGATTCGACTGTCAGAAACTGAGTGTCTGAATCAGTGCACCAATCATTATCAGGAGGAAGAGTTTGTAGACTACCTCTTTGATAATGACATTTGTAAAACAAAACAAAATGAAAAACAGTACTGGCATATGTTTAGCCATACACTTTCCAAAGAAAACATACCCACATAAAGATCTACTCCCTGCAGGAAACACAACAAAAGCAGCCATGGAAACATAGCACAGAAAACTGACATGCAAAGATTAAATAACAGGGAGAGCCAGTTTGGTCTAGTGGTTAAGGTGCTGGGCTAGAAACCAGGAATCTCTGAGTTCTAGTCCCGCCTCAGGCGTGAAAGCCGGCTGGGTGACCTTGGGCCAGTCGCTCTCTCTCAGCCCAACTCACCTCACAGGGTTGTTGTTGTGGGGAAAATAGGAGGAGGAAGGAGTATTAGGTATATTCGCTGCCTTATTTATAAAAATAATAAAGGCGGGATAGAAAATAAATAAAATAAAATAAAAAATAATGGCTCTATACTAATTGGCGGCTTTCATGTCTAAATATGCAGCCAGCTTTTCCAAATACATCATAAATAAAAGATTAGGCATAATAAATTGAATCTCATTCTGGTTCCAGAGCATTCCAATGATTTTGTGAGTCTTCATGTACTATTTATACACATCAATAAATTTGGGACATTTTTGCAACAATTTCCCAAAGCAATGATTTTTAAAACTGTAAACATTGTGTGTGTGTGTGTGTATGAACATTTTTTTTCTTCATGTACGAAAGAATGTGGAGCACTTTCTTTCCTTTGGCCAATGGGAGAAACACATGTGGAATCATACTCATCTTTGGCATCATTAGTGAATTGCTAGATTGCACATGACACTAGTACATATCTATTTTATGGGCTTGCTTTTCATCCTAGAAACAGGAGCTGCGACTTGGCAGGGTAGAGCAGTGGTGAAGACGATTGAAAATGAAGATGACTGAAAAAAATGCAGGCTTGGGGAAAAGGTCTAGTATCCATGTTTTTAAAACGTAATATATGGTAAAATAAAATAATGGAGAGATATCAAGGAACATGAGCCAGTTCCTAGAAAGTAAAGAACAACTGAAACTTATCCAAAAGTGATGCCCAGGTAGAAGTGCCCCTTATGTGCAGAAAGTCCTAACACTGTCCCCCAGATTTGTTAGATCACACAAATTCTACAAGTTCAATCCTATATGAGTCCTCTTGATTCTAACATGGGGCAGAATACCACAGCCCCTACTTTTTTCTTTTTAATGATGCAGTTTATAACCAAATAGTTAATGAATGTTTCTATTAAACTTTATAATTTAAGTGCCCCTCCGTTCCTTCACATAATGGCATTTTATTAGAAATATAGCTCCCCGTGAAAATTGCTAACAAGGCAATGGGGTACCTTTGATTTTATATTATAATTTCATCAGCAAAAACTTTGCTCTCCGACAAATTCTGCTATGAGTTTATTTGCTATAGAAAGTTTCTGAGAACACTGCAGGACAAAAAAAAATAATATTTCTAAAAATCCTAGGCATGCTGAGTAGTCTAATTCATTGAACAGCTGGAAAGTCAATGAAAAAATGTTGTGACCTCCCCTTCCCAATATTCCTTTCATGTGTAGAACTGAAAACTGTCTATGACGGTTGCGATTGAAATGGAGAAAGCCTGCATTGGTCCAAGTCACTGTTTTTCATCTATTAGCCCATATCCTTAACATCTTATTTTTGATCGCTTTCCAATAGGCACTATACTTTCAGATTCAAGTTACAGGAAGGCCAACTGATTCCAACTGATTATTGGGAGGGAGGCGGCTTCTAACAGCCACAGCAGTTTTACTGTAGAACCTGCTACTGCGGGAGGTAGTGGGCTCCCCTTCGGTGGTTGTACTCAAGCAGAGGCTGCAGAGCCATCAGTCGAGGATGCTTTAATTGGTACCCCTGCACTGAGCAGGGGGTTGGATGTGACAGCCTAAACGGTCCTTTCAGCTCCAGGAGGAGGATGCAAAGCAGCTGGGAAACAATTACATTGATGTTAGCCATACTAGAAGAATACCGGACTGGTTTCTTGTGCTTGATAAAAATATTGAGAGTGTGGCATATGGTTTTTAGTGGCCTGGCCTGGCTGCTGTTGCGCTGGTGTGAGTCAGCAAGTGGAGGGAGAAGAGGGGAGAAGCAGCTCAAATCTGGCCTTGAAGGGCAGCTGTGCTGTCACGAGGGCTGATGAGCTGACCTGGGCTGGTGTGGGAAGATGAAGAGACAGCAATCCCATTGGCCCAGCCTGGTATATAGAGGTGTTGGGGACTAGAGCCCTGGGGGGACACCCACCTCCTCAGTTGCTGGGCGTCTGACTAAAAATTGGAGAGGAGAGAAGGAGAGGAGAGAAAAAGACTGAGCAGAACGGAGTGGCTGGGGAGAAAAATTGGAGAGTGAAGTTACGTGAGTGTGCGGAGCAGTTGTCGGTTCCTGGGCAGGGAGGGAGAAGAAAAGTCCATGGGTGGCTTCCCTGGGGGAAGGGAAGGGACTTCCCAGAGAGATCGCACCTTCATGCAGGGCCCAAGAGGGGAAGGAGGGAATCCGCTGTCATTGGCAAAGCGCTGGTCTCTGGGAAGGACTGGGCAGAAGACCCTGAGAGAGGTTCTTCCCCCAGTGGAGGAAAAGATGATCAGCCGAGTGGAGAAGGAGTCAAGCCAGGCTGAGCACACTGCAGTAAATCCAGCCCATTCCTTTCTTTTCACTCTCTCTGATAAGCCCAGAAAGAGGGGAGGGAGACGGAGTGAAGGGGGAGGAAGGGAAGCAGTTACAGTATTTCTCAACCTTGGCAGTTTGAAGATGTGTGGACCTCAGCTCCCAGAATTACCCAGCCAGGTCCACACATCTGTCAAGTTGCTAAGGCTAAGAAACACTGAGTTAGCAGGAATGCTAGAGGGGAATAGTCCCTGAGAGGGAGACTCAGGAGGAAACCTGACACCAGCTAAAAGACAGGATTGTGTTGTATATACCTGTTGTAAATACTTGTTGTAAATAGTAAAAGGTAAAGGTTCCCCCCGCACATTTGTGCAGTCGTGTCCGACGCTAGGGGCCGGTGCTCATCTCCGTTTGTTAGCCGAAGAGCCAGCGCTGTCCGAAGACGCTTCCACGGTCATGTGGCCGGCATGACGCACGTGGAACGCTGTTACCTACCCACCGAAGTGGTACCTATTTATCTACTTGCATTTGCATGCTTAAAGCATAAAAGCCTCCACTGTCTTCTTTCTTTGGGTCAGCTGCCCTCCTTGTAAACCAAAATATGCCTCCAGTGCTAAAAGTACCCTCTCAGACTGTGACAGAGAGATTACATTTTCATATAGTGGCAAGAAACCATTTGCTGGCAGAAGTAGCTTCTTAGATGTCTGCTGCCCACAGAAGCTTTTCCAGCCATCTGTATTCTGCAGTGCTACACAGAGGGTTAGGAGATTATACTGATGCAGCTGTAATGCTATAGCTGGGGCCAGGGAAAGGAATCTGTGAAAAGTATGAAAATATATATTCTATAAATTGATAGAAAATGTTTTTGACTCTTTTCAGGGCTTCTTTCCCCAACAGCACTGACTTCCACGCACTCACAAATAAAGGACTTACACAATTTAGCACAATATCAAATCAGTAGCATTTCTGGATGACTGCAAGGCTGCCACAGGAAGTATGCCAGGGCTGGGTAAAAAATGGGGATGAGGGTCTGCACTTTTAAGAAATCAATTAATACAGCCACTGGGGCCATAGGAGACATGCCCAGTAATGTAGCAACTTCATCATAGCCTCCAACAGATTGGAACTCAGATTGCTTTGGAAGTAGCCACAATCATTTTAAAAAGGAACTGGAACAATATGTCCAGCTGACATTTTGAAGGACAAGTGTGACTTTTGGAAACTTTTACCATTTTCATTTTCTGTTTAAAGGTCATTTTTTTAAAAAATGACTTCTATTTGCTATTGAGAACTAAAATGTCCCTTGCCAAAGAAATGGGAAGGTTAGAATCTAAATACTTTGCATAAAAGAAATAGATTAGCTTACCTGAAAATAAATTCAATCAATATCAGCAACATTGGCAACAAATCTGTAATAGAATGTGAGAATGACCTCGGAAGATGGGGGTAAAGGATGCTGCCTAGGAAACGATAGGTAAAAGGGGAGGAGCCTGCAACTGAGTAATGGGAAGAGAAAGAAAGTTAGAAAGGATCCGACCTAACTGATCAGGCGGTAAAAAGGGACAGCGGGAGATTTGTACTTTCAGATTTGCAAGATTCTGTTAATGTAGCCTAACAGTAAAGTGGAAGTAGCTCATCTGCTCATGTTCCCTGTCTGGTTTACCTGGGAGGGCTGACAAAATCCCAGATTATCTTAATAAAAGGGATTTGTTATAGATGGTATTTATTTGGAGGCCAAATTTTTGTATATGTACATGCCACACTGAAAAGCAATCTCTGTTCCTTACAGTGGAAGATCTGTATGAAATAGTAATTGGTTTTAATTACTATATATTTAAAAAATTAATTAAAATTAATTAATTAAAATTAATTAATTAATTAATTAATTTTTTAAAAAATTAAATATATTCTACCTTTCAATCCAAGGAAGTAGAGCAGCTGAAAATTTTAAAGATCTGTACAAAGAGTTGTTGGCTGCAAATCGTGGTCTGTTTGTTCGCCAGGTATGGTAGCCAATGACCACACAGGGCGGGAGAATCCAACTTGTTTATTCCAGACATCTAGAAGAAAAGAGGGCGCTCCCCGTGCAAGGGGAAGATGCCCCAAACACACAATGCGTGGCAGTTTTATACAGTTCTACAGCGGTTTATCAATAAACAAAAGCTTCTTATTGGTTAACTCTTGCAGCACCTTTACATGCTACATACCACCCCATAATAGTCTTTAGCATGTCCCATGTTTTCCAAAATCTCCGCCTTGGGGGTGTTTTTTTTAGGATGCTAATTAGCTAGGGGTCATTGCCCTATAGTTTGGGATGCCTAAGTTGTCACGTACTTTACCCTACCCTTGACTTAGACATTGATAACACAGGCGTCTGTGTATATATAGTCCTAGCATGAAAGAGATTAATTTTTAAATTACTATGACCAGAGATAAATCGGAAGTTGACTAATTTCTATGTTTCATCTTTCTCTTTTTCTATTTACTTTACTACACTTTTTCTTTTCTTTCTTTGATTTGTATTTCTATTTCTTTTTCCTTTTCAAACTTTTATCTATGTATACTTAAAATTCAATAAAATATATTAAAAAAAAAAAAAGATAACACAGGCATCTGGGGTTTCCCTCCTGGCATGTACACTGGTAGCACAGACATCCTGAATTTGTGGATTTGGCCTCCAGTGCTTTCCCATTGTCTCTAATTCTGCACTCATTCCCCCCCCCCTTTGAGGCTTTGACCCTTCCCAGGGATAAGCCTCACCATAATCTGGGAGTGCCAGGGTAGACAGAACCATCTGTTGGGTTCTTTTAGACCTAGGTATTAACCCTTGGAGACATCCCATAATCAAAGGTAAAAAGGTAAAGGTTCCCCCCGCACATTTGTGCAGTCATGTCCGACTCTAGGGGCCGGTGCTCATCTCCGTTTGTTAGCCGAAGAGCCAGCGTTGTCCGAAGACACTTCCGGGGTCATGTGGCCGGCATGACGCACGCGGAATGCTGTTACCTTCCCACCGAAGTGGTACCTATTCATCTACTTGCATTTGCATGCTTTCGAATTGCTAGGTTGGCAAGAGCTGGGGCTAGTGCGGGAGCTCACTCCGTCACGCGGGGTTAGGGATTCAAACCTCCAAACTTGCGATCTTCTGATTGACAAGCCTGGCGTCTTACCCGTAGACATTGTATAATGCAGCAGGTTATCAAAAGCACAACAATAAGAACAATTGCCAAAAATAAAGATTTAAGCCACCCCAAGTTAGGTAGCCAAGAAGTGAGGGTCTCCCAAATATGGAAAAAAGGGGGGGACTGAGGGTGTGGCCTGGGCAATGTCATGGAAGTTGGCCGACTGTTACGTTATTTCGTGCACGTCAGTCAGCACCTTGTTGCTCTGGTCCACATATGTACAGCATGTGGAGTTGATCAACGCACATACCCCACCTTGGCTTGCTAGCAAGAAATCTAGGGCTATGCAGTTTTGTATCGTTATCTGGGAAACAGAGTCAATTTCCTTTTGGAGTCTTATTATTGCATCAGCTGTGGCATTTGCATAGCTCTCAAGGGATGCTGAAATGTTAAGGATAGCAAACTCCAATTCGGCCACTCCTATAGTAGGTATGAACCAACGTAACAGAGTATGAAGAGGGGACTGCCACTCCACCAAAGGGTTTCGGACAGATCTAGGGAGGCGGACAGGATGATTACGATGCCAGCCCTGCAACTGGGAAGAAGGCTGAATGCTTACAGCTGGCACCAGAGCAAGAGTACAAATACCATACCAAGTCAGTGGCAAGATTTTGTAAGCGGTTTTTCCACACATCCAAAACCATCCAGGCAGAAGAACTACCCTAGGCTGCAAGGATTTTGGGGCATTGTATGTCCAAGCACACCGAACAACTTGGCCAACAAAAGTGGCATTATCCTTTGGGGGCATCCTAGAGAGACAATGTGTCTTATTCTGATTGAGGAATTTCTGCTTTTCACCTCGGTGTTGGGGTTATGATAAAGCTTGAAAAAGCGGTATCATTATATCCCAAGGGAATCCCAACTAAAGGGATTCCATCCGTGGGGTGGGCAGGCATTCGTGAGCATATCCAGCAGTCTCTCAGCCCCAGGCTTTCAGCGATGTGGGTGGTGATGTTCACCACAAAATTGTCCTTCCAAGTTGACTGGTGGTCATGGAGTATGAATTCCCATTCGAGTCCACTTTCTAAGTCAGAAGCTGTAGTGGCAGTTGGTAGCCTCCGTATAACTACTGGGTTGTCTCCCCAAGTGGTAGCCGTGAAAAAGAAAGAGAGCATTACATAAAAAGTACCCATTTTTAAAGTGATCCTGCACCAAAATCAAACTCTATTATTTACTGAATGAAGCACACCATTCGACTCTCTAACCTGGTCAGTTTCACAGAAGTCAAAGCAGAACAGCGAAAGCAGAACTCAATTGGCAATCCCCTGAGGCAAAAGCAAAACAAAGTTTCAATTTCAGAAACAAAAACACTCAGTTACTAGTCCCTGAGGCAAAAAAGCAAAAGGAAGAATCCAATTACTAGTTTTTCAAGGCAGCGCTCATTTCTTCCTTAAAAATTTTTTGCAACTCAGTCTCTCTGCTTCTGTCGTCGGAAAACCAGCTTCAGGCCAAGATCGTCATCTTGGGGCTGACTCATAGTCCATCTGTCATCTGGAGCTTCCTTCACTCTGGTGTGGTGGATCCAGGCTTTAATTCCCTCAACCTTCACATCTGTGTTGGTAGACAGGAGCACAGGATATGGTCCCTTCCACTTAGTTTCCAGTGGCCCGGCACCAGGATCCCAACTCTTCACGAGCACTTACCGGTAACCCACACCCTAATCACCTCCCATTTGGACTACTGTAATGCACTCTACATGGGGCTGCCCTTGAAGAGTATCCAGAAGCTTCAGTTGATTCAAAATGCAGAGGCCCACATAGTTTTGCGCAAGCCTAGGTTTGTGCATGTGTCACCTCTTTTGCGGGAGCTGCATTGGTTGCCAATTTGCTTCCAGGTCCAAATCAAGGTGCTGGTTATCACCTTTAAAGCCCTACGTGGCTTGGGGCCAGATTATTTGCAGGACCGCCTTTCCCCAGTCACATCCATCTGGCCCACCAGAGCGGGGAGGCAGGATATGTTGTGGATCCCTTCAGTTAGGGAGGTACATCTAGTGGGGCCAAAGAAAAGGGCCTTCTCCGTGGTGGCTCCCTCCCTTTAGAACATAACTCCCGCAGAGAAAAAATTGGCCCCCTTTGCTCTTTTTCTGGAAGGCCCTGAAGACATGGTTTTGTCAGCGGGCCTGGGGACCCCGGGTCACTTTGGAGCCAATCAAGTGGCTGATATGAATGTGTTTGCTGGCGCTGTGGGGTTTGTATTGTGTTTTTGTGTTTTTTAATTCTGTAAGCTGCCCAGAGTCACCATGTGTGAGTTGGGCGGCCTTATAAATTTGTTTAATAAATATATAAATACTGTCTACTAAAGTCAATGCACATTTCTAATGCCCCATAATCTTGAAGAAAGTTGTTGTTTTACATATATCAAGTAAATATAAAATAGTGAAATTCAACAACTTTTCCTAAAGGCTATTGTGATATAGACAGCTATCTTGTGCTCCAGGTTTAGAGGCACCCACAATAATATGAAATGTCAATAGTGTTTTGGGCAATGAATGGGCTGTGGTGCTAGCTAGGTAAACCAGAGTGATACATTCTCTGACCCACCTGCTGATGCTAGATCGTGTAACTCATCTCCTCGGGGTTCTTGCTTTGTAGGAGACAAATAAGCTATCAGTCATCAGCACCAGTAAAGTAAGTTTGAGGTATAGTCTTCGAGTCCTAAATGCATCTAGCTTTTACAAGGTTCATTCTCTAGAGTGGGGAGGGTCTGGGCATAAATTACGAAGCATAATCTCTTGTGTTGAGTGGAACTTAGAACTGATCATGGGGATCAAGCATAGATCTGTTCTTTGCACCAACGTGTCTTGCTGGAATACATATAGACACTCTGTCACATAGCCCAACCTTTCTAGCTGTGATTAGGGCTCCCAGAAACTCTATCTTTCAGGTGAGGGTATTAAGACGCCAGGCTTGTTGATCAGAAGGTTGCAAGTTCAGAGGTTCGAAACCCTAACCCCATGTGACAGAGTGAGCTCCCGCACTCGCCCCAGCTCTTGCCAACCTAGCAATTTGAAAGCTTGCAAATGCAAGTAGATAAATAGGTACCACTTCGGTGGGAAGGTAACAGCATTCCGTGCACGTCATGCTGGCCACATCACCGCGGAAGCATCTTTGGACAACGCTGGCTCTTTGGCTAACAAATGGAGATGAGCACCACCCCCTAGAGTCGGACACAGCTGTGTGGGGGAACCTTCACCTTTATTTGGCAGTAATTAAATCCCTGAGAACCAAGGGTAGATCTCAATGAAGGAAAACAGTGAATCACCAGAGGTGAGAGGAGGCTTGGATCTCTGAGGAAGCATTTGATTTGATTTGATTTGATTTATTCATAAGGTCTCCAACACAAAAAAGGTGACTCTGGATGGCCTTATACAGTACACGTAGGTAGCCAGATAGAGCTCTCTCTCATCCATCTAGGAAGACAAAGCCTGAGACAGTTGCCTGTCTACATAATGTATTAGTTTCTAGCTCCCTCTTCAGTCCCACTTCTAGGAATCATGTGCTGCTGATGCCACAAGTTTCTGACTTTTGCACCATCATTCAAAGGCACACCAAATCAGTTGAAAAAGCCTGGTGGTTGCTAGGTGCCTTGATGCAGCGATAATTTCTACTGCAGAGTTAGAAAGCTGGATTTCAGCCATTCCATTTCTATTTCCAGGTGCATAGTTGTAACCACTCTGGGTCCAGGTAGAATCAGGCCCTTAGAAAAGATGCCCAGTCATTTTGGGAAATACCATGGTGCTCCTTTTTCATCTCCAGTAGAGTGACAAACATGAACTCCTGGACCAGAATGTGGTGATACGAATTACCTGTGTCTTTTGAATTACTTTAGAAGAGTTGGCAGGGGTGGAATCATGTAGAGCAGTCTGCTAACAGTACCATCACAGCATCAGTACCCTTGGTCTATCCTTGTGTGTGTGCTCCCAGGCATGCCAAAATTTCTACAGTCATCTGTACACCTAGACAGTGGTGACATCAATTTGAGGGCATTTTCATTGGTTCTTGTCACCCTTGTCTATAAAAGTTCTCCATGTGCTGCTGTGTCTGGGAGCTTTAGCAGTTGTTTCTCTGTTTCCTGCCTGAGAAAGGTTGGAGTGTGACCTCTAAAATGGAAGGATAATGACAATCTTATTGTGTATCTGCTCTTCTTCCTTGGGAGTTTGAGCAAGAATTTTTCATCTTTGCTTTCTACTAAGTAAATTGATTCCCCAAAGAACTGTCTCCCTAAGAAGTTGGCTCTTGACTGATGTTTTCTTAGTGCCAAGATAAAAAATGGATCTGAAAGAAAAGCCACTGCTTCTTTCTAGAAAGCAGAGCTAAAGACTGAAGGAAGATAATTTCTTCTATGGGAGAGGAATCCCTGCCTTCCAGAAGTAGAGTTAATTCTTTACTATCTTTTTGTTGTTGTTTACTGTCTACTCTATATTAACTGGTTAAGAACTTCTAAGTATTAGTTCTTTCCATCTATGTGTCTATTAGAGATACCAGGTTCAGACGGAAAGGAAGGGAAAAGGCTTCACCCATGTGACTACAGTCATCACACATATTTTGTGCTATCCTATGAAGCAACTTTTATATGGCTTGTATGAAGTAGGTGTTCATGTGATTTTACTGATGACATTTGCAGTCAAAGGAATTTTTTGCATAAGACTGGATAGGTAATAACTTTAGAATAAAGGGAGAGGGGATATTTTCAAGTCTGTTCAATCACTTTTTGTTGTTGTTTATTCATTCAGTTGCTTCAGACTCTTCGTGACTTCATGGACCAGCCCACGCCAGAGCTTCCTGTCGGCCGTTGCCACCCCCAGCTCCCCCAAGGTCGAGTCCGTCACCTCCAGAATATCATCCATCCATCTTGCCCTTGGTCAGCCCCTCTTCCTTTTGCCTTCCACTTTCCCTAGCATCAGCTTCTTCTCCAGGGTATCCTGTCTTCTCATTATGTGGCCAAAGTACTTCAGTTTTGCCTTTAATATCATTCCCTCAAGTGAGCAGTCTGCCTTTATTTCCTGGAGTATGGGCTGGTTTGATCTTCTTGCAGTCCAAGGCACTCTCAGAATTTTCCTCCAACACCACAGTTCAAAAGCATCCATCTTCCTTCGCTCAGCCTTCCTTATGGTCCAGCTCTCGCAGCCATAGGTTACTACGGGGGTTCAATCACTAGGATTTTTAAAATAACATTTATCCAAAAGAGAAGAGTTGGCTCACAAGTTGCATCATGATTAATCTAAAAGATAAAAGTCTCTTTTAAAAAAAGAGCACTATTTATACTCCTCTGAAATAATAATGTATGCATCCCTTTACTGCAGAGATATGGAGGCAAGAGACAATTTAAATCCCTCTTAGATTTGTGAGACAACTAAAAACGTGTAGCTCGTTCTGTTTGCCATGCCACCCACCATCTGTCACTGTTTGACAAACAGTATCTATTCTATGGTGAGGGTTTTTTTCTCCCAAGGTCTCAGCTGGTTGATTTATCAAACTCAGAATGTTTCCCCTGTTACTTTGCTTAATTTTAGGTCAAGTTAAAATGCATTAACACTCTATAGGAAGCACATTGTTGTTTTATGCAATTGTTATCTCATTAAAAAAAATACTTTTCACATCTCTGGATTTACAATACATATAAAAGTATCAGCAATGCATCATTAGTGTGCTATTCTCTTTAGATTGCTCAGCATATCCAACAAGCTCTTTTTTTGGGGGGGGGGGGAACACTCCAAAGCTGCATGTAACACTAATCCTGTTAACTGCTTTTCATTTAAATTTTAAATTATTCCTTAGAATATGTAATGTGGCTGATATGTGGCACTCTTGCAGAACTTCTATTGCTCCATTTCCATTTTGATACTCATTCTGAGACACCCTATCTCACAAAAGATGCTCATTAAGTGTTGCCAGCTCTTGGTGGCTGGAGGCTTCAAACAACATTTTTGATGGGGGGTGGGGGAAGTCAAGGTCAGAAGGCAATAATGGACTGGAGCAAGATTTTCTTTGTGGGGGAGCTTGGAAACAAAATTAAAGACTGTATTAAATCTATTTTAGGACTTATACTAGAGTTTTCATATTTCATCCCTCAAAAATGTAGAAAACAAAATTATGGTTTCTCATAATTGTGGTCATGTAGCTTGTGGTCTTCGGCGCTGTTACCATCCCACCAAAGTGGTACCTATTAATCTACTTGCATTTGCATGCTTGCGAATTGCTAGGTTGGCAAGAGCTGGGGCGAGTGTGGGAGCTCACTCCGTCACACGGGGCTAGGGATTCGAACCTCCGAACTTGCGACCTTCCGATCGACAATCCTGGCGTCTTACCCACTGAGCCACCCCCCCCCCCCTTTGTCCTTTACCCCTCTTCTAAACTAGTCAGTACTAATATTGGTAATACATAGTTGATGGTCAAACCTGTGTTGTACAACAACCTTTTCCACTGTTTATATCTACTCGGGATTGCTCAAATTGAAGCTCTTATTTATAATTTATATAAAAATGCAAAAGGGCACAGGAGGAATTCTCCAATGAAGTGTGGTACATAATATACATAAAAATTATACAAGCAACCCAAGTATATGATCTGTGTCCAAACCCTGTCAGAACAGGATATTTCTCATAACTGTGAAACCCAAGCAAGGTATTGATTTTATTTCAGGAGGCAAGGTGTTCTATAATGCGAGGACTGCCATTGCAAAGGTGGACTTCCAAGCCCACAACCCACTAACCACAAATGAGGTGGGAAACTGGAACAGCCTCTCGTGGGAAGAATGCATAGGGCAGGCTAATTCTGGTCAGGAAAGATGATCCTGCAGGTACATGGGTGGAATATAAACTGAAGAAATATGTGTGTGTGTGTGTGTACACACACACACACATATACAACCAAAGAAATCTGAGCAGACAGAACCTCAGTGTCCTGCAGATTGAACTGCTAGAACTAAAGTCCATGTCAAGACAAACATGATCAATTTCATCCTCAGAAAGTATAGCCAATTTGTCACAGCAAGCTATCAAGGCTGTACATCAGTTCTAAACATTTAGGGTTAGGGTTAGGGTTAGGGGAGAGGATTTACCTTTTCAAAATCTTCCCTTGTTTAATTTGGGATGCCAACAGTTTGCATCTAGGAGTAAAAGCTAGCCCTTAAACCAAATTTAGCTGCCCACTTCTGATCTAGAGAGGATTAAGAAGCAAATTAACAATACAATATAGAGCTTCTGGGGGAGGTATGGCGAACTGAAGACGGCTCTGCAAAAGCAGAGCCAATAACCATGGCAAAAAACCAAGGAACTGAAGATGTATCCATATCTGGTGAGTAGACCGGTGCCTTGGAACCTCCCTGGATAAGGAGAGGATGGGAGATTGCCCACATGTGTTCTGGATGGCTGCTCCCCACAAGGAGATAGGACAGCGGTTTTCCACAGGTTTGAGCACTGGGAGACAACGGGATTAGCCATCTTACTCCCAACCAGGGCAGAGACTTTTAAAGGACACTAAGTTCACAAACCTCACTTTCCAATCACTTTTGGAAATTTCTCATTAACTACTTCTAAGCTATTAGAGACCTTTGGAATGACAAGTTTGAAAATGCCAGGCGAGTCTACCTTTAATCCTGAATGAAAGAAAACTTTATAAGCTTAAGAATTTAAAGAATCTGAAATAAACGGCAAAAAGCTAAATAAGATTTTGATATAGAAAGTTACAAACAGACTAAGGGTCCAGATAAAATTGGAATATTGAAACTTTTACAGTAAGATTTTGGAATTAATTATAAAGTACAAACAGCTTCTCATGGGAAATAGACCCTCTTTTGGTTTTTACAAGACACAGCATAGATAAATAATTTCATGATTTCAAAAACTGGACACTAGAGGGAACTAAAGATTTTAGGTAGAGAAAAGATATACAAGCCTGCAAGATGGTTATGACAATAAAAATACTTAAGGAGAATTTTGAAGAATGGAATCAGAAAATAGTAGCCACGATATCAAGAATGTCAGTAATGATGTCTGTTTCTATGGATAGACTATGTCCAAAAGATGTTATTGAAGAAATTTCAGATGTAGAACAAATTTTATCTGACAAGATAGAGAAGGTATCAAAAGTGGATATGCAACTGACAGGCCAAGATAATGATTTAGAAAAGGATGTTTCACTGGATCTACAAAACAAACGGGCTGAAGTTTTAAAATTTAAAAAAGAAATACAACTGACAAACCAAGAGAGTGACCTGGATAATTCTACTGGATTTACAAAAGAGGCTTGTTTAAGCCTTGAAGAGCTCTGTGTGATGGGACAAAGAAGAAATGAAGAGAAATCAAATCCTTTCCAAATCCAACAATATTTGAACAAACTAAAGATTAAGACTGTTAGAAGTAAAAGAAAGGAATATAAAGTTGGTTTATTTGATCAAGGTTAAAACAGGTATGTTATTACTTCTGGTAACCTTTTATGGATTTTCTGCAGACGCCAGGACTCAAAATACGATGTTTTATGGGTTTGCTTATAGCTGAGAGATGGGATATAGGATAAAGAGATAAATATTTGTAGCCTTAGAGGGGGTGAAGAGTCACTAAATTTGTTTATACTTGTCATGATGAAGGTAGGAAGTCACTTCTTTATATATTTCTTTTCTCTTTATTATATTATTTTCTTTTTCTTCCTTCTTTTTTCTTGCACTTTTTACCTATTTCTATTCTCTTTTCTTTAAGTCTAGTTTGTATTAGATTTTATTATAATCAAAATTCATATATATATATATATATATATATATATATATATATATATAAACACAGTATGACTCAGTTCTATTTAAGAAAATGGTTTCTATACTCTATTATAATTATTTAAAATTTATTAGTTTCCCACTCCGACTCTGGGTAGCTTACAAATATAAAACGAGTTAAAATGTTTATTATTAAATTTATATAGCCGCCCATCTCACATATGTAACTCCTCATCAAAGATGGAAGTTGGAAATGTCCCCAACCCTGGGGGCCCAACAGCCACAACCCCTCAGTCTTGGCAGGATTATGCTGAAGTCTGTTCTGCCCCACCCAGACCTGAACAGCCTCAACAGTGGGTCAGTACATCGACAGCTTCACCTGCACAGCCTAGGGTGGAGATATAAAACTGGGTATTATCAGAATACTGATGATACCAAACTCCAAACCGATGGATGATATCACCCAACAGTTTCATTTATATGTTAAACAAGAGAGGGGAAAGCATCAAGCCCCAAGGCACTCTACAAATGAGGGGTCACAGGCATGACCTCTCTATCCCCATCAATACCGACTGAAACCTTTATTATTTGGGACAGGTCCATGGTTATCATGGACACTATGAACTCCTGAGCTACCCCAGACTCAACATCACCAGGTGGAAGGTTAAAGGATCAACAGCCTCAGGGATTCCACCGCCAATCTGGCCACAGAATCCAGTAGTTCAAGCAGGGATGAAGCTGCGCAGAAGGGAGGGTGGTACACAAGCAACAATCCCAACTGTTTCCAGTCTCACATCCAGTTATCTAAGAAGCAGAGCCTATAAGCATACTCAATGACTCACGGATGACAATAGCCACACCTCCCCTCCCCTCCCCTTGGGTCTCAGCTGATGCCAAACCCAACACCCAGGTGGACACATTTCCGAGAGGGGAACCCCCTCTCCAGGCCCACTTAGGTCGGCACAATTAAATTGTGGACAAGGGCAGATTACATACTGACCTGGCATTCAAAATCAGCAGGCAGAGCCCAGGGCCACCAAGGATCCATCTACCTGGTCCGGAGGGTGAATGATGAGGGCCAGACATCAAGATTGCTCTCAAACAGCGTTGCCGGCATCCCCAGTGCAGCTCACCCTTAGATTCTCACCATACCCACCCCGCCTGTCACTCTACCAATAGCACCTCCAACCCTCAGATCTCCCCCCCCAATCCACCCTCCCCCTGGGTTCCTCTGTCCCAGGCCCCCATCCATATCTCCCAACCCCCAAAACACACCCCAAACACCAACAAAAACGAAGAGAGACCTCCACTCCCACTGCGTCTGCCTGAATTCTGTCAGTCCCAGGGCCCCCAAGCTTCTCAGCTCTCAGCAGCTGTGAAGCTCCTGAGACTCCTAGGGAGCCCCCACAGCCACAGTCAGCTAACTCCCTCCCAACAAGTCCCAGGAAAAAAAGGGGATGCGTTGGGCTTTGGCCCTCGGTCTCCATAGCCAGGCCCTCCCAGTCTGTTGCTGCAGATGCTCTGCCACTCTCCACTTCAGCAGCCCTGCCACTACCAGCTGGTGGTGGCGGCAGATTTCTTATTTGAAGAAATCTGTAATTCTTTTACTGAAATTTAGAATGTAATTTTCACAACTTTATAAATAAATATTTCAGGGTTAGATCTAACAATGCCCTTCCACCAGAGGAAATGAAAGTGTTGCCAGACTGAATTTCCTTTACACTGCTCACCCCCCACCCCCAGTTCTACAGACATAGGTTATTCTGATGGGTATTCAACAGGTTGCAAGAGAAAAGACTAGAAGACACACACACACACACACACACACACACACACACACACACACACACACATATTGAAATCCATTCACATATTTGCCTTCAGACCAACACTGACAACAGGAAATAGCTTTTATCTGTCAATGAGACTGGATTCACACATTGCACAAGTTTTGTTTTGCTCAGGCATGGTTTGTTGAATATTCCACAATGCAGTGGATTAATACATGCAAAACCCTAATTAACAAACTATTATACCTGGGTTCACACAACACAACTTGCCAAACCTAAAAAAAAAACCCATACATTGTGGTTTAGCAGAATGGGTCACCCAATAAATGAGAATGTTGCTGAGAGTGCATAGGGATTCCAGTGAATTTATCACTTGCTATAAACACAAGGATTTTTCTTTGTGAATGGCAGAGGCTCATAAAAAGGGCACAAATTGAAGTAACCAGCTAGGACTCTGAGAGCACCCAGTCTCTTAACCTCCTCCAAAAGATGACATATTTAATTCTGGAGAACAGTTCTTCTGATCCTAGTTACTGTCACTTTGCAGCTCTAGGGGAAGAAAGGTTCTAAGCCATCTCCTACTGAGAATCTGGAACAGTATTAGTTGAGCTGACATAAAATGATAAAGAGGAGCAGGAATGATAGAAATATATGTATCAGCAAATAAAATACAAATGATTAATTGAGCTTAAAAACATTATAACATATTTGAGTCTAAAGTGATATGTGTATTTACTGTGGATTTTAACTTAATACCAATCTTCAAAACCCATTATGTTTTGTATATTTATGTGTATTTCACAATAAATTAAATCTATACAAGTCAAATCTTCTTCGGCAACACTTTACATATTAGAGCCAAAACAAAAAACAAACTTGGATGAATTTTGTAATGGCTTCAGCAAAAGCACAAGAATGCAATCCTAAGAATTACATACATGCCAGATCCATCGAGAAATACACAATTCCTATTTAAGGAATCTATATCCCTGAGGACATAGTTTTTATCTATATATATATAAACCCATATATATATACTGTACGTATGTATGTATATACACACACAACTTTCCACCTCCTAGTCTCTTCATTAGTAAACAAATATAAATCTTGCTGAAACATAGTAAAACACAGCATGTATTTTCCCTTACATTTTGGAAACAATCAGAAGCTAAATCCAACATTATGTAGCATGTCCTCCGCTCAGTAAAAATTTCCCCGTCTCTCCTCTCATCAATACCCTGCCCCCCGCCAATCCTGCTCTGAAAGGTTCCCAACCTCTTATGCTCTACAACAGTGCTTTCCAAAGTGCCGCCGTTGGTGTGTCACCAACGGCGGCAGCGGCCTCCGCTAAAACGCCGCTTCCGGGTTGTGTTGCGACACACCAAACTGTGTGTTGCGACACACTAAAGTGTTGCGACACAGAGTTTGGAAAGCTATGCTCTACGATATTCAGGCAGCTATACAGAGAGTCTAATTCCATCTGCCAATGTCCTCTGTTCCAATTAAATACAACTCTTACAATTTGTTGAACTCAATTCCAAACTTTTCTTTACTACTGTATTTACTTAAGATAAAAGGAGTAATTTGGCTCTTCTGAAGTTGAATATAAAACTGAGTATTATACACAGCAGGCATCTTAATGTTTTATTCATTGCAATCTGCATACAGATAAACTTCACCAATATTTAATTCACTGCAGCATTTTGTAAGCTGTGATAAGATTACACGAAAAGGAACTAAGTGTTTGTGCGTGTATTCATAGCTTCAGTCATTTTTACTGTAAAAAAAATGAAATCACAATGTAAGTGGAGGCCTGATTTATTTAACTTGTCCAATTAGTTCATTACTTTACAATTTTAGAGAAAATTAAAACTAAACTCCAGTACCTCAAAAATAAAACAAGTCAATGGTAGTTTCTAGCGACCAGTAGTTAAGTAATGCAGAAAACACACATTGCAAAAATGTTGCTTTTCATTGAAGTTGTATACTTAAATTTACATTATTTCACAATTCTTAAAGTTTGAGTGTAATGTAAAAATAATTTGTAAATCATTTAATATAAAATGCCACTCACATGTCTCCTTGGAAATAAGTGCTACTGAGTTCAATGGAACTTACTGCTATGCAGGTGGATATGACTGCTGTTTTAATGTGTTTTGCATGTAACTAAATATATTCATAAAGTGTTCTTCTATGCATTAAGCTTAGAACAGCACATTAACCACAGTTAAGACATATTCCCTAGTAACTAAGTTTAGGATTGCAACCTAAGTTTACAACCCATCTTACTGATCTTGATGGATTTAAATAAGGGTAACTGTGTCTAGGATTACAGCCTACTTACATATATTTCAGTAACATACAAACATAATGAAGGTCAGTGTGAAGGATGCATAAGTCAAATTGACAGCCGTTGAGCACTGTTCACATGATGTTAAAAATGACTGAATTCACAATGGGTTGACACTTCAGAAAAGATAGAAGGTGGAATGAAGCATTAGCTAAAATGAGTGAGATACATTGCTGTATGTGTAGCAGTCCTGTGTAGGTCTCTTTGTTACACTACAAGAATCTCAAAAATTATTAAAAGCTAGCTAGCTTCTAAATATCTAATTGTCTGATTTTCCTGTTTTGAATATTCAGCCACATCAATTCTGCTTAAATGGAAATGGATGTGTAAATGCAAACACCCAGAGACATGGTTAAAGCAAAAGCAGCAGGTCAAAAATGTTGCTGTGAGTGCTCCGAGAAGGATCCCAAAGATTTTAATTTCAGTGTTAATATTACAGAAAAAGGCAAGCGACACATGATTTTTTTTAAAGCTATAATGGAACTTGTAATCTAGGTAGATGATTCAGATTTAAATCACAGCGTGAATTCAAATGCTGTCTTTGGGTTACGGGGTATGCAGACACAGACACAGTTATGCCCTGCTGCACAAGGGTGCCCAAGACAACCATGGTGCGTGCCCTTAAGGACAGCTAAAAGCAGCATTGAAGCAAATTGCTTATAATAAAACAAATTCTGCAAATCTATTGGTAATGGACAATAAAATTGTATATTATTAATGAAAGACATACTAGAATACAAAAAGACAATTCTAAACAGAAATCAAATTTCAACTTTCATTGTGCTAGACAATACTCTTTAAAGGAATAAGGCTGAAAAATTTAAGCCTGTCTGCAAGAGGAATAAGTGGTGTTCCTGTACAGTTTGATGCTTTTGTCATACCATCTATAGTAGAAAAATAAATTCTTTAGCAACCTAGAAACCATTTACAAAATGTTTGCCATTTATTTTTTCTTAAAATGCCTATGTTAAACGAATGGCTATAAATAAAAGCTATTTAAACAGCAGATGATGTAAAACAAATTAATGCTACTACATTTACAGGACAAATTTTATTATTGTATTTATATCCTGTGTGCTTTGAATTGGAATAGAGAATTTTGTTTTTTTGTAGAAAAGATAATTACTTGCAAGAATATAACACAAATATCAAGATAATTTATAATATACAAATACTTTAACAGCAGCCTGGGTTATGATATCTTAATTATAATGATACTGTAAGTCATAACTCTAAGTACAATACCTAGGACATAACGAAAAAGGCCATTTTTATTTCAGAAGAGCAAAGCCCATAAGAACCTTTAAAAAGGTTTTAAAATCAAATTCTTAAATTACCTTAGTATTCAAAAATGTTCTATTTACTACAACTGATAGTAAACAATGAACGAAGATGACAGTAGTGATAGTAAAGTTCTCCCAACTATTTCAGATATTGCAATGGTTTTTTTTAATAAAGCTTATTTTTAGGAAAACATATTTTGAAGATGAAAGAAAGATGGTAAGGAAAACTCAGACTTGGATGCAAACTTCATTTCTATTTATGGAACAACTTTTACCCATTCCCTCTCTAAATATTTGTTCCAGAGGTGAGAGATGGTCTATAGGGGTATTGGAAATCTGCACAAGTTGGGATCTCTCCACTGAATCAAAACATTTTTTATGGATGGAAGGAACCCTTCCATTTGTGGGCAGAAGTCTGAACCAATTCAAATATTTTAGACCATTCATTTTTTTCCCCATAACTAGCCTTTCATCACATCTATTAACCATCAACTATTAATCGAGAATGTTTAAAAATTAAGCAGCATTCTTTAACAGAGAAATTTGTACCAATATAAAAAAGAAAAATAATTTTTAAATGGTGCAAAAGTTATTTTGAAGATATAGTACAACAGATCACAGAAAAAAAAACATAAACACAGGTATCTTTTTATATACAAATTAAGATGCTTCAGTACCCAAAGTATTTATTGCTATATATTAGCAATGCTTTTTATACCTTTAGAGGGCCACAGAAAAATAGATATAGTGTATATGTTAAATTTATGATCTAGATTGTTTGGTTTAGCAAGTTTACACTACAGCAAAGTTCTCATTTATGTATGAAAAGTTATATAGCCTTATATGAAATTTTCAAATTATTTTCTATATACTAAATGAATTTCCTAGTGGGAAAAATTAAAATATAGAAAATATATTAGGCTTACAAGACCTTCAATTTCAAACATGCAGCTGTTTACAGAATTAACAGTATTATAAAAAGTTTCATTGATTAATGCAAATTAAGGGAAAAGTAGGTAATCATAACATATTTGCACAGTGCTTAACTCACTTTTACAATAAGCATGTCCTTGGTATTGTGCTATAAGAAAAAAAAAAATCCTAAAACCCTCAACAAAAATATCCACAGGTTTAAGAGAAAAAGTATGGGAATGTGGCATTTATAACAGTGCAGCTTATGGTTTTTCCAAAATATTTTGGGATGTAGTATAAGTAGTTCATAATTTCCAAATAAGACATGGTTGTATTTTAGGTGTAGCATAGGACTAAACTGGTATGAAAATGGTGGGGGGGGGGGGGAGAGACAATTAAATAACAAAAAACAGCCCTAAAGCAGGCCGCCAGTATTGAATGTTCCATAAATGATTTATTTAATCATTACATTTCTATAGAAAAGTTTTATTCACAATATATTGTGACAAACTGTCACAGAAATGATAGTGATTGCGATAAATGTTCATGCAACAGCAGCTTTGCACTTTAGTTATTTCTGATTTAAAAAATTAAACCTCTCCAGTCATGCTAATCACATAATTTTGACCTGCAGTGTTATGAACAAGGTGGATAGTGTGACTACAACAAAAATGTCTTAGTTTGGATTCAAATTATTTCATAATATGAAAGTTGTCACTGTATCTTGAAACATGCACATCTAGTTTTCCTCTGTATCCACTGCCAAGCTCTTGAGAAATCATCTTCTTGTCAGTTGTTTTATTTAAATAATTCCAAGAGGATCTGCTTGCAACTGTGGTTGTATTAGCTGAGGTTGTAGAGGTGGTGGTAACTGTAGTGGTAAAATTGGATCCACCATGTGTACTGGGTTCGAACCTGGAAGCTGATGTGCTACATTGTCAGACACTTCTGAAATTTCTCCACCATAGAAGAAAAACTGGCATTGTTGAATGACTGTTTCTATTACTGATTGAAGGATTTTGGTGGTTGACAGGAACTCCCTGTTTTCAAAGTCAGGTCTCATCAAAGTAGGCCAGAAACATATAGATAAGTTATCTGCAGTCATAAGATTGGTTCTGCTCTGTTGACTAACTCTATAATATGAATAAATGTATTGAAGAGTTAATATTTGATTGAAAGTATACCTGAAAATATTATACACCATTACTTTTAACACATTCAGCAGCTTTTAGTCAGAAGACTGAACATTATGTCCTGAATACAATGCAAGAACAAACTAGCCTCAGACTTGTGATCATTCTCAAAGTTAAAGAAAACAGGCATAATTACCTAGGAACTCCTTAAATCTACTATTTCTCTGCATGAATAGTAAAAGCAGAAAGATCTAAGGTCTATTGAAAAAGAGCAAATGGATTGTGTAAGCAGTTCATACATATGCACAAGCGCCAAACTTTTCTTCTTCAAGGAAACAACATCTTAATCAATCCCAAGTTGGATTCTAACATTATGACCATAATAATAATGACCATTTAATCTATTCCACAGCCACTTTTATACGTAGCTTTGTAAAAAAAAATGTCTACACTATTAAAATGGGTTACATTCAGCTGTATGGGCACACTGTCAGAAGTAAACCCACAGATACTATGGGTGTCTTTTCCCTACTGAGGTGTTTCCAAATCTGCACTGAAGGGTTTGAAGACTGTCTATAGCACACAATGACTGAGGTAGGATTACATGAGATAAAGTGACTTTGAGACAAGCAAGAAATCACCTTACTTTGATACCTCCAATTCTAGGGCAATTTACTATTCAGGATAGACATTAGGTCCCAAGTTGGTGTAATGAAAACACCAGTGTAACTTGATCTGTACTTTATGGTTTTAACAACTTGAAACCAAAGCAGCAAAAAAGTGTGATCTTTGAGTCAAATGATAAAAAAAATACAGTATATGTTTTTAAGATCCAAGAACAACTTTTTTCCTGTTCTGTAGAACTAGAGATTTGCTGCTGTAATTCTCCTTTGTTATTTGAGTAAAATAACTGTGTATGAATTGATGACCTTTTAATTTAGGAGTGAATAATCAGAAATGTGTACACTGGTAGAATGCTCATTTAACTATATAAACACAGATGCTAGATTAAATAAATTAGCTCCCTGATCTACCCTCCTAAACTAGAGGGGAACAAATCTGTCCACATTGATAATGTACACCTTTAAATGCATTTTAATGTTTGCACGATCCATTTAACATGGTCTGGTTTTATGTACTTTTACATCCTTATAATTTAATTTGAATAAGATAAAACAAGTAAGTCTCTGCCTTTTCATTTCCTGATTTTTCAAAATCCAGGATAAGACTATTCCTGGTGTGGAAGCTTTATTTTGGGGACTAATTACCATTACTCAGCAATTTTTAAGATTACAATCTCAAACACATTTGGGAAAGATTTCAATTTCCTAGGAAAAGATATAACCTGAATGAGCAGAAAAGGCAAAATACCTACCACACAAGCCACTTGCACATTAGTTAGAACCCCAATATAATAAGACATTTACAAATTCACACCAATCACATTTAAACAGAACAGAATAAAGTACAATTACAAACTGTGTATTAGCAATGTGCTATAAGATATAAATTACAGCATTTTAAAGTCAACATGGGAACAAATGTAGACCTCTTGAACAGAAATTTCCCAAAGTAGGTGCTACTACTAAGAAGGGTATACAGTATCTCTACTGTTTATCAACTCTGTCAATCTTGGTGGTGGGTGAATGAGTAAAGGCTTCCAAAGATAATGTAAAAATTAGAAGAGATTAATATAAATGTAGGCAGTCCTTCAAAAAACCTGTGAACTGCTACATCAACCCATAGATTCATTAAACCATTTCATCTAATGAGGCCTGTACATCAATGAACGTCATGCCCAACTGCTACAGGAATATGGATAAGGCTTTCATAGGATCTTTCTGATTTACACATAATTGAATGTTTCATGCAAGCATCTTCATGCATAGCACATTAAACTTGACAAGAACATATGATTAATCTTTTTGACAAATATTAATGAAGTTATTTATTTGTAATTGATATTTAGTAAAAAAAAAAAATCCAATTTGGCTCAATCCAAGCAAGACTGAGTGGCTTTGGGTGTTTGGGCCTCCCAGTACCAAGGTTTTTCCATGGTCCTGGATGGGGTGGCACTGCACCAGATGGACCCAGTGTGCAATTTGGGGGTCCTCTTGGACTCACGGCTCCTGCTGGAAGAGCAGGTGGCAGCCGTGGCTAAGAGGGCCTTTGCACACCTTCGGGTTGTGCGCCAGTTGCACCCATTTCTGGACAAGGAGGCACTACTCACTGTCACTCATGCCCTCGTGACCCCCGTTTGGACTATTGCAAAGCGCTCTACATGGGGCTGCCCTTGAGGAGCATTCGGAAGCTTCAGCTGGTACAGAATGCAGCTGCCCGGGTTGTAAATAGTGTCGGCTACTCGGCACACATAACACCACTGCTTCGGGGGCTGCACTGGTTGCGTGTTTCCAGGTGCAATTCAAAGTGATGGTTGTCACCTTTAAAGCCCTTCATGGCTTGCAACCGGGTTACCTTAGGGACCATCTTTTCCCAGTTGTTCCTACCCATCCAATCTGGTCCAGCAGGATAGGCATGCTCCGGGTCCCGTCAGCCAAGGAATGTCGGCTGGTGGGGACCAGGAGATGTGCCTTTTCTGCCGTGGCGCCTGCCCTCTGAAACATCCTTCCTCCTGAGATTAGGATGGCCCCGACCCTTTTGGCTTTTCAGAAGGCCTTGAAGACCTGGCTTTGTGCTCAGACCTGGGGCCCCGAGTGTGTGAAGGGCCCCGTTTCATGGCTGTGCTAACATCAATGGCTTTTAAGATCTCTCGGCTGTATTTATATTTAATCTTTTGGTATTGTTTTTATTGTTGATTGTTTTTATTATTGTTAGCCACCCAAAGTCACTGGTTTGAGATGGGCAGCTATATAAATTGAATGAATGAATGAATTAATAAATAAAATACCTGTTGAGATGAGTTATTACATATTTGAATACATCATAATTCACTGGATGGAATTTCTTCACAATTTCTTTTAATTCATAGAGCCTTTCTGCCTTATCAAGGATTTCTGTAAAAATAAGAGCATAAAAACAAAAATTTCAAAGTTAGCTAATAGCAGGAATAAATGGGCCAGGGGGCGGAGTTTTCTGGCGGGAGCCAATCGCGTGGGCCGGGGGCGGGGAGCCCTGTTATTACTGTGTCGCAAAATGATGCATGTCTAAAAGGTGTGTCACCAACATGAAAAGTTTGGAAAGCTCTGGCATAGTGGGATGACAATAAAGTTATTATTCTATTCTATTCTATTTCTACTTTTGGGATCCAAGATATGCTTGGACACTGTTATGAGGGAATGTTGACCTATGTTAAAGTAATAGACAGTAGTTAAGTTTTTCTCAAATGTAGGTGGCAGTAATACAACTGACTTCTTGCCTGTTGGGTGGTTAACATTTGAAAGAGTAAATCTGAAGTAACATTTTAGAGAACTTTATATTGAATGTGAGCAAATTTCCACTTGTGCAAAAGTTTTCCACTCTTCTGTCTCCATGAATGACAATCTCTGGAGATTTGCATGGTCTGTGGAAGACTTCAGAACAGAAGTGGAATCATGCTATCAATGAAGTCCATTCCATTGGTGGGCAGAGAAATTTGATTTCACCCCTTAAAGAGGCAGAGTTAACTAGTTTAGTTTAGTTTGGTAAAAACACGAATAATAAAACAGAATAGGGCAAGATGGTGTTTAGGCTAGCAAGGTTAGTCAGTTACTCAAAGTTTATATGTGATGTTGTGCCTGAGCCATCTGAAACTCTCTGTGGTTACCTGGAGTGCTACCTAAATGTATAGACACATATGAGAAGTCCTAAAATGGGAAATATATATAAAAAAAGAAAACAACAAAATACAGAGTATAGTAGGTAAGGGATAGAAAAAGTTAACTGATTATCCATAACATGTACTCCATGGAAAGAAAAAAGAAATTACTTACTTGATGCTTCAACTAATTCTGGATGCAGTGAGTAAGGAATTAAAGGATCTGGGAGATCTGCAAAGAAAGCTTTAAGAGCTCCTGCCACAGCATTTACTGTTACATCCATAGATTCCAGACTGATATTATGATCTATAAAGCAATATGAAACAGTGTGTTAGGAATGCAAAAGCTTCTACTATACATTTCTCAGGAGAATTCACTCAATATAAATACAAAACAACCATTAATTTTCAATTTAAAATATATATCTTTTACAAGTACTACTACTAAGCCCTTCCTGTATCTATGGATTTCATGTTTCCTATGTGAAGAAGTTTGCATTTCTCTGTTAAATTTCGTTCTCATTTCTCTAAGTTATCAAGATTGCTAGAGGATTAGCTATCCCACCCAATTTTGTGTCATCTACAAATCTGATAAGCCTTTCCTTCATCAGTTAATTAAAATGTTAATGAGTACAGGACCCACAACTGAATTTTGTGGCCCACCACATAATGCCTGACTCTGATTTGATGAGGAACCAGGAAACTCTGTTTAAAATCAATATATTTATGATCTGCTTTAGATCCTTTACAGGTAATAGTGTTACTCTCTAGTCTAGGTCAAAAACAGCGATCACGTGACCCCAGGACACTGCAACAGTTGTAAATACATGCCAGTTGCCCAGTGCCCAAATTTTGATCATGTGATAGCAGGGAATGTAAATACAAAGATTAATTTCCTTCTTAATTATCCAGCACCGGGGTGAGCATTCGAAAGGGCGGAGGAATGGTTAGGAGACAAACAAAAGCCAAAGGTGTGAAACTGATTACTCTGGTCAGTTTTAAGCAAAAAGCAGAGTTGCGGTCACATGATTTCCTGCTTAGCGACTGCTTTGCTTAGTGATGAAGTTGCCAATCCCAACTGTGGTCGCTAAACGAGGACTACCTGTATATGCATTAAAGTATCTCCCTTTTTAGGAACTCCCACCTATCTTGAGCTCTTCTCCAATTAGCTTCTCTTCCCATGATTAAAATGATTGAGTCCTTTTTGAAAATAATACTACACCACATTCCAGCAAATTCTTAAAATATAAGACATGTTGCATCAGCCTAAAATATTCACCTTGAATAAGCCAGACACTAAACTGTAGACAATTAACAGATACAACAAATCTTGAGGCATGAAAATAGTTTCCCAAATCAAAATGAAAATTTTGGAAAACCAATTTATTCATCAATCACTTTTTCCTAGGCTTTGTAGGGATGAAGAAATACTACTTGGAGTGGCAGCAAAAGCAGGTAAAATTACCTCCCTAAGAGGTGCTGGCAAAAGGGTTAAATGAACCAGTGCAGAACAGTAAAAGAACAGTTGCTGGACTGTGAAGCAAACTAAAATATATTCCAATGTGCTAACAGCACAAGAGTAAAAAGTAACACACAATTATTTAAAAAAACTTTTATAGCTGCCCATATTATGAGCTACAACCCTGGCTGGCTCACAAGAAAATAGAAAGAGTAAAAAATGAAACAACATCAATAAAAAGTCCTGGCGTCCCAGGACAACATCCTCCCACACATCAACAAAACTCCTTACTGGGATCCAGCCTCATTTGACCCCAATGCTTGTGGGAAGAGCCAGCTTTTCTAGACCCTCGAGAAGGCAAGGAGAGTAGGGGCTTGCCAGATCTCTGGGTGAAGGGCATTCTACAGGATAGGGGCAGCTATTGAGAAGGCACATTTCCTAGGTCCCATTAGATGACAATATTTAAGGTAAGTGACCTGGAGCACACCCACCCTATCTGACCTGGTGGGATGGGCAAATACCCTCCAAGAGAGGCAGTCCGGCAAATAACCTGGTCCCATACCATTTAGGGCTTTAAAGGTAATAACCAGTACCTTGAATTGCACCCATAAAAAAACTGGAAACCAGTGCAGCTCACACAGCAGCGTTGTAATATGGGTGAATTGTGGAGTGCCCCAAAACTGTGTGAGCTGCCATATTCTGGAGCAGTTGTGATTTCCAAATGGTCTTCAAGGGCAGCCCCATGTAGAACGAGTTGCAGTAATCCAGCTGCAGTGACCAGGGCATGACTGATTGTGGCTTTCCGGTCCAGGAAAGGGTACGACTGGTACACAATGCGCCATGGCTGCCACCTGCTACTGTAGCAGGAACCTTGAGTCCAGGAGGACCCACAGGTTGTGTAACAGCTATATCCAGGGGACTGCCACCCCAGCAAGAGTCAAAGATGACACCTCACCAGACCTGGTGGGGGGAGGCAAAAACCCAGAGCCACTTCATCTTGCTAGGGTTGAGTCAAAGCCAGTTCTTCCCCATCCAGACCCTTACAGCCTCCAGGCACTGGGTCAACACTGGGATAGTGTCACTTGACCAGTCCAGGGTGGAGATGTATAACTCAGTACCATCAGCATATTGATAAAACTGCACCTTGTGCCACTGGATGACCTCTCCTAGCAGTCTCATGTGGATATTAAAGAGGAGAGGACCTGATCCCTGAGGATATTAATCCCATATTGCAGGGGCCTAGTGCTTGATCTGACCATCCCCAACACCAATTGGAACCAGCCACAGAGAAAAAAGAACCACGGCAAAACAGTGCTCCCCACTCCCAACCCTTGAAGCTGGTCCAGAAGGATACCATGGTTGATGGTATCAAAAGCCACTGAGAGATCCAGGAGGGCCAGGACTGATGCACCATCCCCATCCTGAGCCCTCCACAGGACATCCACCAACACAACCCACTCTGTCTCAGTGCTACAGACCGGACTGAACCCTGACTGAAAAGGGTCCAGATAATGCTGGCATGGGTGAGTTAAGCTGTATTCCTATGGGTTCTGAGGCTAAAACATAGTGAAAGCTCAAGAAAATGAAAGATTCTTCTGACTTCACAATGGCACGAGGAAAAAAACCTCTATCATCTGAAGGCTGCTACATATGTTTGGCTTTGTCTCTTTCTTCTATTGTCATAACATTGTGTTATGATTCAAGGGTAACAAAGTATGAGTGAGTGAAATTTCAAATGATACACATGCACACAGGATTTATATTAAAGTATGTATGTTTCATATAACACTTAACACTTTTTTTTGGCTTTGATCGGTTCTGTTTGTTTTTTGGTGTTGTTTTTCCAAGTAAATCCTAGTGATTTTATTGGTTTATTCTACATTAGTTCTTCTGGGTCAGGGATTGCAACTCAAGCCTCTTGACCTACTAGTGAGCCACATGAGTCTATTTTGTAACATGAGGCCTATCACCACAGTAAAAAAAATGGTGGGCTATATTTTGCCCAATTTAAGGGATTTGGAATAGGAACATTTTACCCCATGGAAGCTTTGCACTCCCACCACCATCTTTAAAAGTATCCCCAAACCCTAACTTTGAGCAGTGTAATATTTGATTATTTGGGAGGCTATAAACTGGGTGCCACATGTCATTGGCTCTGAGGGACATTATGCAGATAAAGAGGCTTTGAAATTGAGTAAAATAAATTAATGTATCATACACTGGATTAAACATCAACATACCAATACATACTGCTAACACATCAAATTAGAATTTAATACTCTTATATATTCACGTTATTCAATTTCTATGATTAGCTACTATAGAGATAACACCTTAGAAGAGTTTTAAATAATGCACTAAAACAGCATTACATAGTTGTGACTATGTAATCACAACAAAGGTTCCCATTACCTTGGTCAAATTGTTTTTGAATGTTGTCTTGATCTGTTTTATTACCGCTAACACGATAGAGACCTTCAGTACACAGACCTTTGGGGAAAAAAAGCAAACATCACAGGATGGTATTTAACTAGGTACAGTTGTCACTCACATAGTAAGGAATTCTTCCAGCAAAATCTGTATGAATATTAAGTATGTCTTGACCTGTTTATAATTTATGAGGTCAGAGGACAGTGAAATGTAAAAAATATTGAATGCAATTATAGTTTAAGTCTAAACGTGTATGCGGCCACTCATAATCTATAGATATAATCTAAATAATATTGTGGCAGAAGGTAAAGGTGTCAGCCTTATTTTAACACGTGATAATGTGTTTTCGGAAATGGAACTCCATTTCCTGGTCCAATTTCATAGGGTACATAAAAAGAGAACTTTGCAATCCTGCAAACTCTATCTACTTATTACAGGTAGTCCTCACAACTACCCTAAGTGGGACTAGAATTTCCATTGCTAAGCGAAGCGGTCATTAGGGAAACATCAAGTGACCATACCGCTTAGCAACAGCAGTCCCAGTAGTCCCAGTTGCGGTTGTTAGGCAAGGACCTTACACTTCTCCTGCCTTGCTGCGCTTGCCTCCGCTTTAACTTCCCTAAACTGCCTATCTCACCATCTCTGCCCTTTTGGCCACTCTGCCCTCCACCTACCCCTGCTGCCCCTGTCTTCTTCCTCCCGCTGCTGAAGAGGCGCGCCCAGCCAAGGCAGCTGCTGGCCCTTCGCGATGCCCGCCTATCTCCTCCCACCTCTGCTCTTTTAGCCACCCTGCACTCCACTGCTGCCACCTACCCCTGGAAGGAGTGAGAAACCCCACTATGAAGTATGAGATCCCAGGAATCTCATACTCTGTAGCACCCCCACCCATCCACCATAGCGCCCGCCTGCCCACACTCCCCAGCACTTGCCTGCGGCCGTCGCCAGCCCCCAACACTCCCTAGTGCCCCCGCCCCCATCATCCCACACGGCACCCATGCACCCATCCTGCGCTCCTCCTTGCCTGGGACTCCCGCCTCTTCTTGCTTAATGACCCACATGGCCCTGGGGTTACGATGGCAGCCAGGACTGCCGTCGCTGTGGTCACATGACGTTGTGCTTTACGACCTCATTTCTTAGCAACAGCAACTACCGCTATTTAATATTTTTTTTAAAAAAAACACAGGCTTTTAAAAATTATTTTTGCAACCTCAACAAAACTTTCATGCTATAGTACTATAGCTTTGGATCATTTTCCTCAATAAATAAATGAACAAGTATGTTTTTGACCCATTTGTTTAATTGGGTTTTATTTATTTAATTTTAGGACTTGTGTGGAGAACAGATCATTTTAGGTTAAATTTATGCTGAAATATTGAAAATGCAAAATGTTCACAAACTTTTAAACACCACTGTACATAGGCAAAGAAGGAATCTGCTTTTGTGCCTTCACTACATCGGAACAGCCAACCAGCTAATATTTTAGAAGCAAAGCAGGGTGTGGTTGCTTTGTATATGAAGAGTTGTGCAAAATTCTATCTTTTGCCAGAATCAAATTACTTTCAAGTAATTTTTTTCTGGGAAGTACATCAATGTAAATAGTCTTTAATACACATTATGTTTTTATTATTTCTTTATTAAAACAATATAAAGTTCTAAATGAGAAACAAGTAAGACTTTCAAAGTTAGCTAATAGCAGGAATAAACATTTAAGTGTAACTTGTTTCTTACCTGTATCTTCAATAAACTGCACACACTTCTCAACAAAGAGAGGGATGGGTTTTTCAGGTGTAACCAGATCCTGTAGGGGCATCCCAAAGTAATTACTTTCCCAATTTCTACGAGTTGGTGGATTGAATGTCTTTGTTTTCTTTTTTTGCTGCAACAAAACAGCATTATCAGTCAAGAATATCAGCAATTGAAGTAAAAATTTCCTAATAACTACATAATATTAGAAAGGCAATTTTTCACATGACAATGTTAGTTTTGAAGATATTAATTTATATCATTAATAAAAAGAATAATTGAATTTTTTCACAGTGCCAAATCTGCCTGTTTTCAGGACAGGGGTCCTCAATCTTTCTTAGAACACGTTGCAAAAAATAACTACTGGTTTGTTTGTTTGTTTATTTGTCAAATTTATCACCGCCCATCTCCCCCAAGGGGGACTCTGGGTTGTTTACAATAGGACATAATTAATTAAAATACATTATAAATACGATAAAATAAACATAGAAATAAAAAGATAATAGAATGTAATAAATATGATAGAATCCAGATGGGAAGATCTTCTTCAATCCATGGGTAAAAGGGGCCGCTCTAGGGCCATTCTAGGGAGCTAGCCATCCCCAAGAGTGCCCACTCTCCTTCCCGCCCCAGGCATATTGACAGAACCAGGTTTTAAGTTTTTTCCGGAAGTCCAGGAGCAAGGGGGCCTGTCTTACCTCCGGGGGGAGAATGCTCCATAGGGCAGGGAACTGCAGAGAACGCATGCTTCCATGACCCCGCCAGATGGAATCCTTTAACAGATGGGGTCCATAGCATGCCCTCTCTGCATGCCCCGGTGGGACGGGTCGATGTGATGGGGATGAGACAGTCCCTTAGGTAACCTGGACCCATGCCATGTAGGGCTTTAAAGGTCACACCACCTTGATTTGGACCCGGAAGCAAATTGGAACCCAGTGCAGCTCACACAGTAAAGGTGTTACATGTGTCCGCCTTGGGACACCCAAGATTGCCCACGCAGCTGCATTCTGGATCAGCTGTAACTTCCGGATATTCTTCAAGGGTAGCCCCATTAGTTAGTTTCTAATTGGTTAGTTTCTCATTCATAAAATGACTGCTGCAGACAACATAACCAATTACAAAGTACTATTTACCTACTTCTCATCCTACATCTAATCCTTATTTATGCACTACATACTATCACTGCTTATGTGTGTCCTTTTGCACCTTCGTCATAATAAAAAAGGAACAACTGGAGGAAACACATGAAACCATCAACAACTTCTTCAATGGAATAAAATTCACAAGGGAAGAAGAAAACAACACACTACCTTTCTTGGACATCCTCATCAGTAGAGGAAATAATGGCATTCTAGAAACACAAGTCTACCGGAAATCGACCCACACTAACCAAGTGCTCCATTACCAAAGCAACCTCCCAACCTCCCACAAGAGGAGCTGTGTAAGAACATTATTTAGACAAGCACTAATGCACTGCAGCAACCCAGAACACCAGAAAAAGGAAACAGTTCATCTATACAGCATCTTCCAGCAAAATGGATACCCACTCAACTTTATCAAAAAGTGCCTGACCACTCAACCCACCACAGCAAAACCAACAGAAGCTATGAAAAGGATTACGCTGCCATACATCAGAAACATCTCAGAAACTACCAATAGACTGTTACAACCACATGGCATCACCGTAGCACATAAACCAACCAAAACCCTTCAAAACATCTTAGGTAACCCAAAAGACCCAGTAGCCCAAGAAGAAAAACAGGAGTTATCTACAATATACAGTGTAAGGACTGTAGCAGCCACTATGTAGGACAGACAGGCAGAAGACTAGCAGAGCGCATCCACAAACACCAACTAGCAGTCAGAAGACATGATGAAAACTCCTTAATCTCACAACACATGGACAGACTCAACCATACTTTCAACCGGGAAACTGTGAGCATCTTAAACCAAGCCAAATCCAAAAACGCTAGAGAATTCCTGGAAGCTTGGCACTCAGACAAAGCAGCCATCAACAGACACATAGAGCTAAACAACATTTACATACCATTCATAAGAGACAACAGAAAAGCCAAAAGACCAGAACACCTCCTTGCCAGCAATCAACACCCAGATATGCAAAGATTAACACCAGGATTAGCACCAGAAAAACAATCAAACAGCACAATATACCCTAATCAAGGAACTATTAACTCAGTCAATCAACCAAGCAGCAAACAGCCCAATCAAGGAACTCCTAAGGAGAGAACAACACCTCCACCAACACAAGCAAGACAAGCCATGGTATATAAACAGAGAGCAAGCCCCACTCCCTTTTCGCACTGAAGATGTTGCTTAGTCTGGCAATGAAATGTCTGCAAGAAAACAACAAGGCTCAGAGAGCACCAAGGACTCCACAGTTCAATTCTGAGCTACAAATATTATCTTTGATTGATACATCAAATACCCCTCCCCCAAAAAACAGTACTGTATGACAAATAAAAAATTTCAAGCCTGTTCAGCTGTGAAAGATTGTGAAAGCTTATTGTAAGCCTTTGCCTTTTGGTTAAAGACAAAACAAACCTGCACAATCTGAAATTATAAAATCCATTTTGAATTAATGCTCAAGCAGGAGCCAATGTGATTTAATGCCTAAGGATTCAGGGAGATCCAGGTACAAGTTCCCATTCAACCATGAGCTCACTAGGTGACTTTTGACTAGTCATTCTCTCTCCACCTAACTCTAATTCTCTTTCCCAGACTTTTTCTGGAAAAAAGTGACTGAAATCCCCTAAGTGAACAGCCATGCTTCCCCATGGGAAAGATAAGAAATACATGCAATCAGTAAATAATGAAAAGCCACAGAATATACAAGGAATGGTGCCTTTTATTATTGATTTAATAATGCATATATGGAACATATGAGAGGAAATTATGTTGAGGCTTCCTCACACATTAATGCTGCCCCTTTTGAAAACTGTATTGTAGAAAATCTCAAGTAATTTAAGATTAAGGTTGTTTTGCATTTTGCTATCACCAAGGGTTTCTTCTGATGTTCTATATGGACTTGCATAAGTATTTTTAAGTACTACAGAACCTAAAATTCAGAAAACATGCTAAACATGTGAACACATCACATTTTTTAAAAATGCAAAATAATTCAGGTGTTTTATTGATAAAATTACTACACCTGCTTCCCAAGATCTAATCATCAATAGCATAACTCCAGTTAAAAATGTTTGGTATTCAGAATAGCAGACAATTCTTATATATCTATTCTCATTAAACCTGCTCTCATTAATATGACATATATTCAGAGATAATAAATTCTCACCTTCTGATATAAAATGCTATGCTTCAACTTTCAAAATATACACGTATAAGGCATGATATATAAAAAATAGTATAGTATCTCACATAGTACAAATGAAATGGTTAAAAAGTCTACTAAAAAGAATGGTTATAGCAATGGTACCAACAGAAAACAGAAGGCAAACTTCCCCAGTATTACTTTGTCAAACACCAAAAACTGAGAAGACTTTACCAACCAAAAACATTCTAGCCAGGAATTTTCTGAAGATAAGTACTTTAATAACTGTAAGTTTACTGAACCACTAAAAGGCTATTTGAATAAGCAATCCTAAATTTAAAGACCTTTTGTCACTTCTACAAATTAACATAAATAAAATAAAATACTGACTCATAAATCACATTGTTTTATGACATTCAATTCTATTGAATTTTTAAAAGTTGCATTTTTGATAGTGAATCTCAATATGTTTTTTTTTAATGTGAGTTAAACAGGATTACTACATCTACATATTTAGTCTCACATGCCATGCAATTTGCTAACAGTAACTCCCCCAATGTTATTCCATTAACATAAAGCAGGGCAAAAAACATTTTTGGCCAAGGGGTGGTGATTTGGAAGCCATAAACATAAAAACACTGTCTTCTGTCTCCTTTGCCAAGCGACACATTTTAGTATACAAGGAAATCTTAAACATTTCCTCCCTGAGATCTTCATTATTCTTTCACCTCAACCAGCAGAAAATATGTATACGTATGCATTCTATGCAATTTATCTACCACCTCAATTCTCAAGGACACTATGGGGGATACATGATTTAAATGTCAATACTACCTCTCTCGTTTCAACTGCATTCCTGACAACTCACACAGCTGTTGAGAAACTTAACAGCTGCTCAATTAAGGTAAAGACAGTGCAGGGGTATGTATTAATGCTTTCCAAATAAGTATTAGCAATGTCAAGCTACTTATAGTTATTGGGTTCCTAAAGTCCATGAATTCTCCCTGTGCTTAAGATAAAAAAACCCTGTAAGGCGTGTAAAACCTGAAAAGATAAACCCCTTGCTTTATGCAAATCACATTATTTTATCTCATGCTCTATCAATTTTACTTAAGGCATGGCAATTTTAAAATCTCTACAATCAAGTAAAACTCATAAAAGTACAAGCAATGCCTAGGCAATACTAGAGAATATAGTCTAGACGATTTAATGGGTTTCGCTTTTTTAATCATACTGAGCCATTTCTCCGCAGACTAAAAAGTCCTTCTGAACAAATGTGTTTTCAAAACCAAATGCTACAGACATCTCATTAAATATGAAGAAAATACCATATTTAAGAAAATTACCATTCATCCAATTAAACACAAATTGATTTGACTTTTTTAAAAATAAAGAAATCCAACTCCCCTCATTCTTCAAAATCATAAATGCATATCTAGGTATTGCTCTTTTTTCCCCATACCCCTTCTTTAAATGTTTATATCATACACATTCAGTTCAAAAAATTGGTAATTCAGATGCTGGCCTGTTAATTTCATTGACATATAAAACACTACACAATCTCCTGAACAATATCCAACAATAAAATACCAATAAAAACTTTGCACTTAATGACCTTGCTTCTTTAAACAGAAGTCAGAAACAAATGATAACCTGAGTTTTGTATTCAGCACCAAGATAATGTAAATTTCAATGTAAAAATGTAATGTAAATTCAATGTAAAAATGTATGTAGCTTGAATCATGTCAACTGGATTTCTATTTTCTTAATGGAAACGTTTCGCTCCTTATCCAAGGGGCTTCTTCAGTCTGAGCAAAGTTGGTAAGGGAATCCTAAATATGTTCCTAGGTAGCTGTGTGACCTTAAGCCTGGGGCTAGGTCATGGTTATATTGAGATGTAATTTTTAAGTCCTTTTATCATCTAAAGGACTTAAAAATTACATCTCAATATAACCATGACCTAGCCCCAGGCTTAAGGTCACACAGCTACCTAGGAACATATTTAGGATTCCCTTACCAACTTTGCTCAGACTGAAGAAGCCCCTTGGATAAGGAGCGAAACGTTTCCATTAAGAAAATAGAAATCCAGTTGACATGATTCAAGCTACAGACAATTCCACCTGGATGACTGAGAACCTTCATAGACATAATGTAAAAATGTAAAAAATCAAGTAGAAAACAATACCCTAATCAAAGAACTACCAAGGAGAAAACCACCACCCCCAACACTAGCCAAATATACCAATTCAAAGTATTTTTAAAACTTACTTTCTTGTCTTCTTTCACTTTCTGGGTTTTCTTCTTCATCTTTTTATCATCCAGCTCTTGATCAGATGTAATTGCAGGGTTATCAATGCCACCTTTCCATGTTTCCACAGGGGATAAAAGTGGATCTTCTTCACTGCCACGATGTCTTCCTTTTCTTTTTGTTTTAGACATTGTAAAAGCTTCATCATCACTTGCATCTGAATGTGCTCTTCTGTAATAAGATTTGGCTTTGCTGAACAATGTTTTAGATTTATATTTATATTTTGAAGGTCGTCTTTCTCCATGGGTCTTTGAAATTCTGTCAGGAAATCCATTTTCTTCATCTCCTTGGGCATTATTTATAATAGATGAATTTCGAAACTTAATCATACGATTCTGACTATCATCTGGAATTACGTAGATATCATCAGTAACACCTCTGTGCTTAAAAATAGTGTCTATAGGTTCTGCATAAATATCAGATTGATCAAGATCATCAGATGGTGCCAGAATCATTCTAGTTTGCTTTCTGGGGTATTGTTTACCAATACCTGCCTCAATGGTTTTTAATAGATTTGGATCCAGTTTTTTCACATTTGTCTTGGGTACAATTGGTTTTGGCTTTATGGGAGGAGGCACTTTGTGGTTGCGTTCATGATCATGACAGTTAGGTGTGCTATGGATGGGATATTCATTACCTTCCACATCCAAACGGTATTTTGAGCGATCAGGTGTTGGGAGCAACTGTACATCATCTCCAATTGGACTATAAGGAGGTGGGGCTTCAGTATCATCTTCTGAATCTGGATAATAGTTATAAGCAAGAGAGCTTGCTCTAGGAGAATGCAAGAAAACATCTTCACTTGTATGTGTTGTCTCTCGTGTACTATCAGAGATATAAGAATTTTCGATCATGTTTTTCTTCTCTAAGACTTCACTAAAGAACAAGGTGAAAACCTCAGTCTGCCGGTGATACTGAGATAATGAATACAGAGCTGTAAATTTAGCAGAAATCTCAGTCGCTATATGTTCACCTTCAGTCATCAATTCTTTGATAGCCTCATTCTCAAAGAAGTCTGCCTGACTGTCAGTAACAGCTACTAATTGGACAGGAATCGTATCTTGTACTTCTGAAAGAAATGCTCGGAGCATTCCCATAGATGCTTTCCGTTTAGCAGAATAAACTAGTATATAGCCATGAACAAGTTCATCTTTTCTTACACCAATTGAAGAATGATATGATAATATTGTAATCTGTATTCGCCTCCGTTTTTCACCTATAATTTTATCCAGCATTAGGGAATTATTCTGACCAGCCTGAGCAGCACTACAGGAATGAGAATCAAGGAATGGAGAAAGAATAAGATCTACACTGAATGGATCTCCACACATAGCACACATAACAATTCTTAAGTCAGCTTCTGAAAGGTCTTTAATTGTAGGAATAGGACTAACAACATCAAAATTGTGCTTAACTGCATCCAGAACACTTCTCAATGCTTGCTTTATCTGAGCCTCATTAAATTTACGTGGATAAGTACCAGCAGGCACATCTATAAAAGGACACTGCAACTTGTTTGCTAACTGCTGTCCCTGATGTCGCAGAATTGGTAAATTTTTGCTAATACTCTCTCGCTGATTAGCCAATATTAAAGTAAATGGAAGGTTAGCCATATATTTGTCTCTTCTTATCTGAGATGCTTCAGTCCTGATTTTTCCAATGGATTCACCAATAAAATTAAGTGATTCAATTGAATTAAACACACAGAAATATCCATGTGGTTTGAAGGCTGAAGTCCATAATTGGCTTAGAAGATAAGGTGACTTAGCATCAACTGGTCTGAGATCAAGTTCATATATTTTTCCATCTAAGGCATATTCATCATCAGTAGACTGTGTCCGAATCTCATTTGCCAATTCTTGTGCAAGACCATCTTTACCCAAAATGAAAACATTAACTTTATCGATGTTGGCACTATCATGATAGAAATTTGAACGACCATGGTCCAATTGCAAGAGGCTTCTAGCAAGTAACTGTTCCACTTTAATGTCCATACAGCTTTGGCCACTGAGACATGTTTCTTTAGTGGGATGATACACAAAACCTATATGTTTAAGCAGAAGTGACTCTCTATCAGGTGCAAGTTTCTGTAAAGCTTTGTATCTAGGCTCTTCACTAAGAACTGCATGAATTTCACTCATTTTGTCAGAACTAGGCGTTGCATTCAAATCCAAGTCATAGAAGAGTTCTGAATGTTCAAAAAGCATTTCCTGAAATTCCTCTTTGGCTTTTTCGACTATTTCCCGTTGATGTCTACTATATACTTCTTTACTGTCAGCTTCTGTAATATATTTAAAAGCTTCATCTTCCATTACAAAACACATAACTTCCTCCCAGGGTTGCCCAGGAGAAATGAATTGAATTTTTTCAAGTGTTTTTTTGAATTTTTCCTTCATTTCAACTCTCCTTTTTTCTGATATTAAATGCTGCACATGATTCTGATAGACCTTTTCAGCTTCAAGCATGCTCAAAAGGTCAAATGGAATTCTCCTATCATTCACTTTGTCTATATGGTCAGTTTCATACCAGGGCGTTTTTTCCAGCACCACAAAGAATAAATGGAAATCTTGTTTTTTTTCCATTAATTTCAAAGCTTCAGGCCAACTCAAATGTTCAATCTCTTCAAGGTTTGATAGAAGTGTGTTAAAAGCTCTTGGTAATGTATTAATGTATTCATCTCTTCTTTTTCTTATATGCTCTTGCTTAAGCTGTTCAATGTGTTTTGAAAATGTATTTTGGGCCTTGTTTGTTCCCTCTAAATTAATGTAATCCTCATAATCTGGATGATTTTTCAGTTTGTTACTAACAGTTTTCCATGTGGCATGATAGTCTCTCACAGTCTGCACAAGTTTCTCAAATTTATCTGTTGATGTCACAACAACTTGCCTTTGTGTTTTATAGGCATCTAAATAAGGGATTATTTTAGGCTTGCCACGGGTTTTATCCATCATTTGTACCAGTGCAGTGAAACACGTCTCCACGTTGACATTGAATCTCGCAGATGTTTCTACTACAAGAAGGTTCTTCTTATTTGAAGCAAATGCCTGAACCTCTCGTAAATAATGATCCACACATTCATCACATTTAGTTGCTGCTATTATTATAGGTTTTTTAGATTTTGAAAGCTGAATATAGAGGTTATTTACAAATTTAAGTTGGTCATCAAACTTCCTATTGCATCCTTGACTTACATCAATACATAATAAAAATCCATCAATACTTAGCTTTCCTTCAGGCATTTGCTTTTGCTCAAAGTCTTGTTCTAATCCAAGCTGATCTGTGCAAATATACATAAGTTTTTCTGCTGACTGCAATTTGGTTGCAGCTGCACGCTTTATATAAGGTTGTAAGTTCGTACTACGATGAGGCAGAAATGTCTGATCATCAATGAACTCAGTCTGTTCAATAACATGAATTTTGCAATCTACTCCATCCTCTCCACACTGTATTACATCACCCCAATATAAAAAGTGATCATTATTAACAACACGACCACCAAAGTCAATTGTGCTAAGCACAGAGGTATGTTCAGGGTAATATTCATCTGCTTTTGAACGCACAAATCTATTGCACAAACATGACTTTCCAACTCCACAGTTTCCTTTGTCTTTTTCGGTCCCAGAAAGTCCAACCACACTAACAGCGTAGGCTGGGGGACGAGGCTCTTTGTTCTTTGCCATCATAGTGTTCTTCTCATCCTTCTGTATTCACCAACACAACTGGGTGCAATGCTCATTCTTAAAAATGACTCCACATACTAAAATTTTATCTCCAAGGTTCAAAATTATTTTCAGTTCTTGAATCTTCATGCTTGCAATAAACATGGGTGCTCCAGATCAATTGATCCATGATTCTGAAAGAAAAAGGAAAGGCAGTATATCAATTACAGTTACCCGAAGTTTAATTTTAAATACTGAAATAAATTCCAACAGACATACCCAATACTTTTAAACAAATAACAGTTAACAGTACTTTAAAGTATTCTTCAAAATTATCTGCCAGAATGCATACAGAATAATCTTCTATTATTAGCTGAACTGTAAGGTTTGTATAGCTCTTTAAGCAAACAATTAAAAGTGCTCTAATTTCATTTTAATACCAAGAAGAAATTAATACCGAATATGGATTAAAGGATCTAATTTTAAGCACAATTACTCCAGTGGAACTTGCTGCCAATTGTTACTCATTATCCAATGAGGCATCACGCTGACAACAAAGGTCCACATAGTTAAAGCAATAGTATTCCCCGTAGTAACCTATGGCTGCGAGAGCTGGACCATAAGGAAGGCTGAGCGAAGGAAGATAGATGCTTTTGAACTGTGGTGTTGGAGGAAAATTCTGAGAGTGCCTTGGACTGCTAGAAGATCAAACCAGTCCATACTCCAGGAAATAAAGCCAGACTGCTCACTTGAGGGAATGATATTAAAGGCAAAACTGAAGTACTTTGGCCACATAATGAGAAGACAGGATACCCTGGAGAAGAAGCTGATGCTAGGGAAAGTGGAAGGCAAAAGGAAGAAGGGCTGACCAAGGGCAAGATGGATGGATGATATTCTGGAGGTGACGGACTCGACCTTGGGGGAGCTGGGGGTGGCGATGGCCGACAGGAAGCTCTGGCGTTGGCTGGTCCATGAAGTCACGAAGAGTCAGAAGCGACTGAACGAATAAACAACAAATCCAATGAGGGCAATCCAAACAAATGAATAAGTAACAATATATTGGACCATTGTTCTGGACTGAATTCTAAGCAAGCCAGATATTGTTGTTTTAAAAAGAATAATCAATAGTCAACAGTGTACATATGAAACTTTTGCACTGACTGCATGAATCCTATCTACAAGTAAATTATCAATATTAAACATGATAATATAACTATATATTTAACACAGTTAATGAAATATTTTGATTAGAATATTAATTACAGCAATTTCAACTGATCAACATAATCACATTTAGCATTAGAAATTAAATTTATTTCTCAATAAAAATGTTTTAATATTGTTGACTTCTGTCTTCCTTCAAAAGACAGAATGAGATTTCAAAAGATCACAGTATTGAGCAACTAAGTAAAAACAAATTTTAGTTTATATTTTCACATATAGGTCATAATTCACAAGCTCAGTTCATAATAGAATTCCTATTATCAGCAATCAAAAATGTTATTTCCATTTCCATAATATTCATGGAATTGCTTTTCTGAATTTACTTACTATATTAAAAGATCAACAAGTTGGTCTGTTTTAGAAGATATTAGCAAGAACAAGCTTGTTAAATGAAATCATCCAAATAAATTACATATACTGAAGTCATTGTGGAATCTTTCTAGCTTCTGCCAAATACTTTCACTGAATAGCTTTAAGAAATGTTTTGTATCTTTCCTGCTCTCCTTTTCCAAAAGAAATAATTAAAGTCTCATGCTAATATTCTATGTTGAATATTATTATAGACTATATAAAATTCACTGAAAATAAACAGAAAATCTGGATTACATTTCAAATCTATGAAAATTGTAAGTAGTTGACTGGCAAGTGCAAATCTGCTTTAATTGGTCAGTGAACTCTTGAAAATGGAAAAAAAATTAGCAGAATCCAGTGTTTCTTTTACAGTTGTAATCAAAATTATTCAACCCCCATTGCAAATCAGGTTTATTGCCAAAATGTACAGACTTTCAGCTGTTTGCAATGAACAAATCAAACGAAAGCAATTGAAATAGCTCAACACAACAAATGCTTCAAGTGGTTTTCCCAAATTCAACTGAAAATGCAACTTATAATGACTTCTCCAGTCTCAAAATTATTCAACCCCCTGAATAGAATCAGTCACAACAGCTCACATACAGTATGCAAAACAGGTGTTGTTGTCTCAAGCACACCTGATGCAACTAATCAAGGGCCTCATTAGTTGAACTAGGTGTGCTTGAGCTGGAACACATGAAATGCCTGAACTGGCTAGGGGTTTGTTGAGTGTCCTGTTTGACTGCATGTTAGAAATATGGCTAAGTCAAAAGAATGGTCCAAAAAGGTAACAGAAGAGATCATCGCCCTTCACAAACAAGGAACAGGATACAAAAAGATAGCGAAGGCACTGAATGTTCCTAGAGACACTGTTGGAAGCATAGTTCGCAAGTTCAAAGTTAAAGGAACAGACTCCAAGCCAGACTAGCAGCTCGATGAGTCAAGAGTTTTTCAGAGCGCTGAAGACCTGGCTAGCTTTTTCCTGTTTGCAGTGGTCTATAGATAAGATCAGATCACTGGAATGTCTCCCTGGAGAGGGGAGAATCGGAAGATTGATCACAGGGTCGTTGGAATTGCCTCCCCCCGCCTTTCCTGTTGTTTTTCCACCGCGGAGAGAGCGAGAGGCTGGAAGCAGTGAGGACGACTGGAGTATACGTCAAGCTCTTACAGGGAATAAGTAAGTTAGAGCTAAAGCCGCCTTTTAGATTACTTTAAATTTTTTTTTAGAATAGATTGTTTTATGATCTAAGATCTATCTCTGGACTTTGCACATAAATGTTGGCAAATTTTGTGCTTTCTTTGCTATAGTAATCATGGTGGAAACATGATGGATTTATATTGGAAGCATAGTGAAACGTCTGCATTTTTTTTCTTTTTACCTTTCTATTTTTTCTAGAGTGGATTTTGTCTCACTTGGAAGTATAAGTTTTTTTAAAAAATATATTTTGAATACATTTTGTTGGACTAACTATTGATGAATCTGTTTATTTTCTTTTTTTCTCTTTTTATACTGGTTGATATTTATCCTTTCCCTTTTTTATAAACTGTTTGAAATACTATTTTCTCTCTTTATTTGGGATTATTGGATCTTTTTATCTTTTATTTTAAAAAAAAAATATTTAATAGACAAACCCTGCTGGTAACTTTCCATCCGAATAGATCAGCTGACTTCTCACTCCCTGGGAAAAGTGTTGTTTTGACTAGAACGGCTGGCTACAGCAGCTTGAAAGAAGGAGGAGGGGGTGAAAGAGAATGGCTTTTTTAACAGCACTTCAAGATTTTAAAAAAGAATTTTGTGAAACTCTTTCAGAAATTAAGAAATCACTGGAACTTTTATTGATAGACTTGGAACAAAGGGAACAAAAGATAGATTTAGAAATGGAAGAGAATTTTTTTTGAGATAGTGAAGAAACAAGAAAAGGGGGATTTAAATACATTGATTCAAAAGAAGATTTTGATATCCTACATGAAATGGTTAACAAAACAGGTTACACATTACAACTTGGGTACAAACACATCGTGGCAGTTGAGACAGGAAGATTTTAATATGCAAATAGCTATTGTGAAATACTAGGGAAGATTAAGAACATGAGATATAGAACAAAACAGATTGCATATTGTGATTTTGGCATAACCTGAACAGGAGATTTAATATAATGTGGGACACATGGTTAAGGAAATCATGGATTTGGATTGGACATAGAGTAAAGTTGATATGAGAATCTGTATGGATATATAAAAATGTGATATTTTAATTGTAGGATATGGGATTTAGAAATTAGTGATATAAATAAGTTGATGTTATAGATTACTTTTTTTTTTATGGAGATGCAGGTATGAGAAGATATTTATTTTATTTTTATTTATTTATCATACTTATATCACCGCCCATCTCCCCCCACAGAGGGGACTCTGGGCGGTTTACACAAAGTTGACAATTAAAACATATAAAAGCCTATAAAATACCGTACATAAATGTATATCTATATAAATTAATTAAATATATAAAACCCAAGAGGCTCTGATGTTAAGTTTAAAAGAACTCTACGGAGCAAGCCATCCCCAAGAGGAGCTATTGCTCCTCCCATCCCAAGCGAGGTGGCAGAGCCAGGTCTTCAATTGTTTTCGGAAGGTCATCAGTGTGGGGGCTTGCCTCACCTCCAGGGGCAGAATATTCCAGAGGGCGGGTGCCACTGCAGAGAATGCCCGCTTCCTGGACCCCGTCAGGTAGAATTCTCTTGTAGACGGGGTCCGTAGCAAGCCCTCCCTGCATAATCGGGTGGGGCGGGTCGATGCTCTGGGGACGAGGCGGTCCCTTAGGTAACCTGGTCCCATGCCATGAAGGGCTTTAAAGGTGACAACCAACACCTTGAATTGGACCCGGAAGCAAACTGGTAACCAATGCAGCTCGCGAAGTAGAGGTGTCACATGTGCCGATCTTGGGGCACCCATAACTACATGCGCAGCCGCATTCTGGACCAGTTGAAGCTTCCGGATACTCTTCAAGGGTAGCCCCATGTAGAGCGCATTACAATAGTCTATATGGGAGATGACCAGGGCATGAGTGACTGTCCGGAGGGCGTCTCGGTCCAGGAAAGGGCGTAGCTGGCGTACAACTCGAAGTTGTACAAATGCCCTTCTGGCCACGACTGCCACCAGCTCTTCAAGCAGGAGTCGTGAGTCCAGAAGGACACCCAGGTTCCACACTGTGTCTGAACGGGGTAGTGCCACCCCACCCAGATCTAAAGATGACAACTCTCTGGATCTCAAGGCACCATCAATCCACAGCCACTCCATCTTACCAGGGTTCAGCTGAAGCCTGTTGTTCCCCATCCAGGCCCCCACAGCCTTCAGACACTGAGAAAGGGCAGTCACTGCATCACTTAACTCGCCCGGGATGGAGATATATAGTTGAGTATCATCAGCATATTGATGATACCTCATCCCGTGTTGGCAGATGATCTCACCCAGCGGTTTCATGTAGATATTAAATAGGAGAGGGGAGAGAACCGAACCCTGCGGCACCCCACAAAGTAGGGGCCGAGGGTCGGATCTCTCATCTCCTATTACCACCGATTGGGATCGGCGGAAGGAGGTGAACCAGCGCAAAACCACGCCGCCCACCCCCAACCCCCTAAGCCGTCCCAAAAGGATACCATGGTCGATGGTATCGAAAGCGGCTGAGAGGTCAAGAAGAGCCAGGATGGATGCACTGCCTCCATCCCGCGCTCGCCAGAGATCATCAGTAAGTGTGACCAATGCAGTTTCTACCCCATATCCCGGCCTGAACCCTGACTGAAATATAGATATTTCAGATAAGATATATGGTAATATATAATGGTAAGATATACCATTGGGACGGGATGATGAGTTGGAATTACAACTAATGTTATTACAGGATGACATATTTTTATAATTATATGTATGAATATGAGAATTGTTGTTAGGTTAGGTATTAGTGGAATATGTAGTTACAAAATTCGTTAATTAGGTAAATATATAAGAAGAAGTAGAATATGGTATAATTGTAGTTTAAATAAGATTATGATTAAATTAATGTTATTTTTATGGATATATATGAATAGAATATATTGTATTTTATTAGAATTAAAATAAGGCCTTTATTTGTTATTCATATGATTTAAGACTAATTGCACTTTATTAAGGATATAAATATAGATGTAAAAATGGAAAGAGTGAATAAAAAACATTAAACTGATATAGCTAAGAACACTTAAATGGATATTATCCCAAGGAGTGGAAACCACAGATGGATAATTGGAGAATTGCAAGAAAGGTGAAACTTACATAAAGACCAGAAGATTGGATTATAGAAATTGAAGTGTATATGGCAAAGAAAAATTCCTGTATATTGTATGAAAAACTAACATTTAAAGCAAATTATTGTATTTAAAGACCAAAGATAGATTGGAGGCTATCTATTTTCTATATTTCTTTTGCTTATTATTTTCTTGACTTCACTTTTTCTTTACTTTTTTCTTACTTTGAATTTCTATCTTTATTTTCTGCTTTAACTTTTAATATGTATTTTAAAACTCAATAAAATTTATTAAAAAAAAAACAAAGTTAAAGGAACAGTGGTTACACTACCTGGACGGGGAAGAAAAAGGAAGCTGTCAATGGCTGCAACCAGATTTCTGAGAAGGCAGGTTGAGAGAAACCCTTGAGTGACTGCAAAAGTCCTGCAGCAAGACTTGGTAGCAACAGGCACTGAGGTTTCAGTGAGCACAGTAAGGCGCGTACTAAACACAGAACGTGTCCATGCCAGAACTCCAAGACGTACAGTACACCACTACTGACCCAAAAACACAAGAAAAGTCGGCTCCAATATGCTCACAATCATGTAAATAAGCCACAGAAGTTTTGGGATTCTGTTATGTGGAGGGATGAAACAAAACTGGAACTTTTTGGCCCAATGGATCAGCGGTATGTCTGGAGGAAGAAGAATGAAGCATACGCTGAAAAGAACACACTGTCTACAGTTAAGCATGGTGGTGTCTCAGTGATGCTCTGGGGCTGTTTTGCATCCTCTGGCACTGGAAACCTGTGGCATGTGGAAGGCAAGATGGATTCATTGAAGTATCAGGAAATCCTAGGAGAAAACGTTATGCCGTCTGTAAGGAAGCTGAAGCTTGGGCGTCATTGGACCTTCCAGCAGGACAATGATCCCAAGCATACCTCAAATTCTACTAAGGCTTGGATGCAGTAGTAGTCCTGGAAGATTCTACAGTGGCCATCACAGTCACCTGACTTGAACCCCATAGAAAATCTCTGGTGGGATTTGAAGAAGGTGGTTGCAGCACACAAACCCAAGAATATTACTGAACTGGAGGCCATTGCTCATGAGGAATGGGCTAAGATTCCTCAGGAACACTGCCAGAAGCTGGTGTCTGGCTATGCATCTCGTTTGCAGCAGGTCATAACAGCAAAAGGGTGCTCTACTAGGTACTGACGATGCTTGCCATGGAAGGGGTTGAATAATTTTGAGACTGGAGAAGTCATTATAAGTTGCATTTCCAGTTGAAGTTGGGGAAACCACTTGAAGCATTCGTTGTGTTGAGCTATTTCAATTGCTTTTGTTTGCTTGCTTCATTGCAAACAGCTGAAAATCTGTACAGTTTGGCAATAAACCTGATTTGCAATGGGGGTTGAATAATTTCGATTGCAAGTGTGTATGAGCAGAAAAAAAGAGCTGTTTTTCTGCTCATGGAAGATGTGTTTGGAACTAATCTATGTAGCTTTAAACTTTTCAAGCTTGTATATACGGGTAGCCCTTGACTTACGACCACAACAAGGACCGGAAAGTTTGTTGTTTAGCAGTGCGGCCATTAAGTGAGGCATCACATGACCACACCTGATTTTACAACATTTTTGCAGTGGCTGTTATCATGCATTCATTAAGCAAATCATGCAGTTTCCCATTGATTTTGCTTGTCAGAAGCTGGCTGGGAAGGTTGCAAATGGTGATCACATGGCCCCGGGAAGCTGGAACTCTTGAAAATACATGCCGGTTGCCAAGCACCCAAATTTTGATCATGTGACTGCAGGGACGCTGTGACAGCCGTAAGTGTGAGGACCGGTCGTAAATCACTAACTTCGGACGGTCGCTAAACAAATGGTCATAAATCGAGGACTACCTGTATGTTACTGCCTACGTGACAGAAAGCAGAGTTTTAACACTGAAAGCTAGATGACGGTTCAAAAATTGTCACTTATCTACCTTGATATATATATATATATATATATATATATATATATATACATACATACATACACACACACACACACACACACACACTATAAACAAGGACTTAAAGGAAGTTTCTAGCTGATTTGAAGCGTATTTTTCAATTCCAATCAAAATCACTATCCTAATTTTAAACTTTTTGGCTGAATATGTACTGTGAAATTTCTTTAGTATGTACAGCAACTTCCACTGTCATAAACACAAAATAACCTTCAATTCAGAAACCATATTTCTTTAGAGTCTGTACAGGCAATTACATGAAAAAATTAACAAAAGCAAAAGTTTACTAAGTATTTTTACATGCTCGGTGCTTATTTACATAACTATGTAATTTATTTCCAGTAGAATTTTATTTATATCTACTAAAATATATTGAGTCAAATTTATTAATCCAAAGTTCACTATCAATACTGGCCTTTCTTTTACAATGTATTTTAAATAAATAGATACATGGTTGTGACATAAAGTTTGTGGACCCTTTAGACTATACATAATCCTGCAACATTATGACCTCCAATGTGATCACAACTGCATTTAATCCTATTAATAGAAAAGAGATTCTGGTTAAACAATCTCTAAAGCTGCATACCATATTCTGTCTTTATCAAACCCACTGAGCCAGCCAGTTTTTACATTTCAGTATTAAATATGATCCTGCCTTAGGCACAAAGCCAGCTGGATGACTTGGGCCAGTCACTTTCTCTCAGCCCTACGAAAAAGGCAATAGCAAGCCACTTCCGAAAAACCTGCCAAGAAAACTTCAAGGACTTGTCCAGGCAGTCTCCAAGAATCGGACACGATTGAACAGATTTTAAAAAAATTAAATATGAAGGTTTACATTGTTGAAGTGTGTGTTCTTTTGCACAAATAATTACTAAGTATGTGTTGGTAGGTATGGAAATAGTTCTTTTTTCATTTTTGAATGAATTACTAGAGAACAGTTATTGCTTAGTTTCAATTTGAAGTATCTTTTTCCTAGGAAAATACTGTTGATGAGTTGTGTTCATAATTCAGAGACAAATTGCCATATTTGTAGTCAAGAAAGATATAGCTTCCTGTACGACAGATGGCTTAGTGACCATGGAGCGGTGTTTCATCTTCCTACGCGGCATGGAATGTTTTTATTAAAATGTATTCCTTAGTCTTTAGCAAGGTACAGCTTGCCCATTTGCTCTCAGACTGTGGCACAATCAGACTGTGAACAGATTAGTCAATATAATTCAGAATGTTTGGCAACAGTCTTGCTTTGGAACAACTGCAATATGAATTTAGCTTCAGGAACTTCCAGTCTTTGTGGCTGGTGGGCATATTTAGAATTTTGAGTATATGTCATAGTTATCACCTCAAAATAACAGTCATTTGGATACACATTCATACAACAGAAAAGCAAACTAACGAAGATTAAGGGGAAGTAACTTATTCAATTATTTGAGTCCAAGTCAAAGATAGAATCTCAGCTGTCAAACAAAGTCCTTCTCTAAACCCACAATTCTGATTTAGTAATAGATTTGATTATTCTGCGAGAGCTGGACCATAAGGAAGGCTGAGCGAAGGACGATAGATGCTTTTGAACTGTGGTGTTGGAGGAAAGTTCTGAGAGTGCCTTGGACTGCAAGAAAATCAAACCAGTCCATACTCCAGGAAATAAAGCCACCCTGCTCACTTGAGGGAATATTAAAGGCAAAACTGAAGTACTTTGGCCACATAATGAGAAGGCAGGATACCCTGGAGAAGATGCTGATGCTAGGGAAAGTGGAAGGCAAAAGGAAGAGTGGCCGACCAAGGGCAAGATGGATGGATGATATTCTGGAGGTGACGGATTCGACCTTGGGGGAGCTGGGGGTGGCGACGGCCGACAGGAAGCTCTGGCATGGGCTGGTCCATGAAGTCACGAAGAGTCAGAAGCGACTGAATGAATAAACAATAGATTTAATATGTACCTCTCACATCCCAGCATCCATAGACCCACATTCACAGTGTACAAAATCCATTCAGGTCACCTGTTTCTGTTTCAGGAACATGTAGTCTGATCTCACCCATTCTTTCTCTAATACCACATCTATACACACATACACTTTTAAAACATATACGCATTCCCCCCCCCCTCTTTTGGACTGCCTCATTGTTCACAACCACATCATTCTGCCAGTCTTCTCACTTCCTCCTCCTTTGTCACCCCTAGCAATGGGGGTCATGCCAAGCCATCCATGATGACAAAGGACTGAGTCTCTTCCTTCCTTTTGAATTGGGGCAGAGGAATGTGATGCCAACCACAAATACTTCAGAGCAAAGCATGGGTTTTCAACTGCTTATCATGTCATTTTACTTTTAAAGAGCGTTTCCTTATGGCTTTATGTGAAATAAAGTTGGCAGACAACTGGAAGCCAGTGTTCCATACTGAAGCACATCCACCCAAAGTATTATTTAAAACTAAAATAAATCATATAAAAATGGGTATGATCAAAAACAAAGATGGTAAGGACCTAACAGAAGCAGAAGAGATCAAGAAAAGGTGGCAAGAATATACGGAAGATCTGTATAGGAAGGATAATAATATTGGAGATAGCTTTGACGGTGTGGTCAGTGAGTTAGAGCCAGACATCCTGAAGAGTGAGGTTGAATGGGCCTTAAGAAGCATTGCTAATAACAAGGCAGCAGGAGACGACGGTATCCCAGCTGAACTGTTTAAAATCTTGCAAGATGATGCTGTCAAGGTGATGCATGCCATATGCCAGCAAATTTGGAAAACACAAGAATGGCCATCAGATTGGAAAAAATCAACTTATATCCCCATACCAAAAAAGGGAAGCACTAAAGAATGTTCAAACTATCGAACAGTGGCACTTATTTCACATGCCAGTAAGGTAATGCTTAAGATCTTGCAAGGTAGACTGCAGCAATTCATGGAGCGAGAATTGCCAGATGTACAAGCTGGGTTTAGAAAAGGCAGAGGAACTAGAGACCAAATTGCCAATATCCGCTGGATAATGGAGAAAGCCAAGGAGTTTCAGAAAAACATCTATTTTTGTTTTATTGACTATTCTAAAGCCTTTGACTGTGTGGATCATAACAAATTGTGGCAAGTTCTTGGTGGTATGGGGATACCAAGTCATCTTGTCTGCCTCCTGAGGAATCTGTAGAACGACCAAGTAGCAACGGTAAGAACAGAGCACGGAACAACGGACTGGTTTAAGATTGGGAAAGGAGTACGGCAGGGCTGTATACTCTCACCCTACCTATTCAACCTGTACGCAGAACACATCATGCGACGTGCTGGGCTTGAGGAATCCAAGGCTGGAGTTAAAATCGCTGGAAGAAACATTAACAATCTTAGATATGCAGATGATACCACTTTGATGGCTGAAAGCGAGGAGGAGTTGAGGAGCCTTATGACGAAGGTGAAAGAAGAAAGTGCAAAAGCTGGCTTGCAGTTAAACCTCAAAAAAACCAAGATTATGGCAACCAGCTTGATTGATCACTGGCAAATAGAGGGAGAAAAAGTGGAGGCAGTGACAGACTTTGTATTTCTAGGCGCAAAGATTACTGCAGATGCTGACTGCAGCCAGGAAATCAGAAGACGTCTACTTCTTGGGAGGAGAGCAATGGCAAATCTTGATAAAATAGTTAAGAGCAGAGACATCACACTGACAACAAAGGTCCGCATAGTTAAAGCAATGGTATTCCCTGTAGTAACCTATGGCTGTGAGAGCTGGACCATAAGGAAGGCTGAGCGAAGGAAGATAGATGCTTTTGAACTGTGGTGTTGGAGGAAAATTCTGAGAGTGCCTTGGACTGCAAGAAGATCAAACCAGTCCATACTCCAGGAAATGAAGCCACCCTGCTCACTTGAGGGAATGATATTAAAGGCAAAACTGAAGTACTTTGGCCACATAATGAGAAGACAGGATACCCTGGAGAAGAAGCTGATGCTAGGGAAAGTGGAAGGCAAAAGGAAGAGGGGCCGACCAAGGGCAAGATGGATGGATGATATTCTGGAGGTGACGGACTCAACCATGGGGGAGCTGGGGATGGTGACGGCCGACAGGAAGCTCTGGCGTGTGCTGGTCCATGAAGTCACGAAGAGTCGGAAGCGACTGAACGAATAAACAACAACAAATAATCAGATATTAGTAAGACCTTTAATAGTACCTGTGGGATGTTTCAAATATGACTTTTTAAAACAAACAGGAATCTTAACATTTATAATGAAAAACTATACAAGCATTTTTTAAGAATGGTCGTATACGTATAATCTGCTTTCCTGCTAAGTTTTTGTATGACTGAATCAGATTATAAGGGGAAAGCATGCTCAAGAGCATTTTAAAAATGGAGAAAAACATCAAGGTAGTATGTTACAGGCAAAATTAAGACATCATCTGCCCCTCCAAGCAGCCCATTTCTATCACCACAACCCATTAAAGGGAACATAAAATACAAACCATGATTTTTCTATTATGTCCTATTCCCTCTACCCTATTCACTTTTTCTTCTGTGTCATGACTTTAATTCTAAACCTAAAGCCTGTCTTATTTTGTCTTTGTTATTTTATAAACTGTTATTTCAAGCTGAAGAGTGGAATATGAAGAGCATTTTATTTTCTTAAATTAATATTTAAAATGGGTCATCTGACATTTTCAATAATGGAGGAAGTTGGCATTTTTCTTCTGCATAATATTCCTCTTTTAGAGAGGGGTCATCTTGAATTTGAGGCTACCTTTAAAGAAACCAAAATAAATAATGCAGTCACATTATCGACATTTGCATGTTTCCCAACTGGCTTGCAACAAGCAGAGTTAATGGAGAATGCGGAAGTAAAGTCATCAAGGTCAAGTGATGTTTCACTTAATGACCACAGTGACTTGCTTAACAACTGAATGAGAAGTGACGTCTGTCACAGTCACGTGATTTTCTGCTTAGCAACCATGGCTCTTAGTGAGTTTCCCTCCCTTTTCATCTAGTTAAAACCTCTTAAAATCAATGGTTTGAACTGGTGTAGAAGTAACATGCATAAATAATACTGACTTGCAATAAAATATGGATCTACTTAGTATTGAGAACAATTTTGTACTGAGGGAATAAGATGATAAACCATTGGTGGTGGTGCTGGTTTATGCCTTCAGGTCAGTCTTGACTCCTGGTGACTACATGGACAAGTCCATTAAGTTTTCTTGGCAACATTTTTCAGAAGTGATTTGCCATTGCTTTCTTCCTAGGACTGAAAGAAGAGTGACTGGCCCAAAATCATCCAGCTGGCTTTGTGTCTAAGGCAGGACTAGAACTCACAGCACTACTGGTTTCTAGCCAAGTATATTTAACCACTATACCAAACCAGCTCTTTGTTTATTGAATAAGCCACAATTACATGGTACAACATGCTAAACACAATCAAACCAATCACATTATAGCTTAGTGCAATGTATAAACTGAATCTTTATTTATTAGGAGCATTTATATGGCCACCCCTCAGACGTGACTCTGGATGGCGTAGAATCATCATCAAAAAACGAATGCAAAAGAAAATAGCACATACCATTAAAAGCCAACTTAGACAATAAAAGGACGAACTAAAATATACTATACATTTGAGTGGCCACCTTTCCCCAATCACATCTACCTGCCCTATCAGGTCCAGCAGAAAGGACATATTGTGGGTCCCATCCACTAAGGAATGTCATCTGAAGGGAACCAGGAGGAGAGCCTTTTCTTCCGCGGCACCCACCCTCTGGAACATCATTCCCCCTGAGGTCAGACTAGCTCTGACCTTACTGGCCTTCTGGAAGGTCCTGAAGACATGGCTTTGCCATCTAGCCTGGGGATCTGGTAGTGGTGGTGTGGTTAATGGTCTTTTGATGTTATGATTTAGGTTATTTTTGTATTGCTTTTTTCTGTTTTTAACAAAAAACAGAACATAAACATGACTGAACAAAAATATGACTCTGTAAGCTGCCCCAAAGTCATGTATGTGAGATGGGCAGCTATATAAATCAATAAATCAAACAAACAAATAAACTCATCCAATTGGAAATGCTGCTAGTTCTGACCCAAAGGCTCAGGGAAAAAGCCAAGAGTTAACTGCCTTTCTAAAGGCCTCCTCCTTTCTAAAAGTATGTTCTAAAGCAGCCAGTCTGATAACTAAACAAAAAACATATTTTTGACTCTCATGCTTCTTTCCCAGTATGGGGCATAGCAATTTCTAAAGCAATTTCTCTCCCCACAGTCCTACCTCTTTTTATTAACTCTGTATAACCATGATTAGCTGCTAGTCAACCCCAGTTTTAAACTTATTTCAAAATGTAGCCATCTAAATACAGTTATTTCTTAAGAAAGCACGAGGCCTAGTCTAGAGAAAAAAAAACTCATGATAAAGCACAGCTTGATATCCTGTTTTATTCTAATTAACTCAAAACAGAATTACCAGTTCTTCAAGTCTATATAAAACAGGGATCTAAAGTTACAGCGCTTTTGATGTTTGCAGGAAAGAGAAGTAGAAGAAGCACATGAATCTCAATTTCCTTTGGCTCATTTACAACAATTTAGTCTATGTTTTAGATGCTTAGCCACATTAGATCAGACATTTTCTAAGCATTTTGCCCTTTGTGGTTTTATCAAAGATTTCCAACAACATGCCTTTCACCCACTAAGATCATTTAACATTATATGCACAGGCAAAAATGGGCTCAGCCAAAGGCCCTATGTCTCTTTCTTTTTTCCTCCCATTTTGTTAGATTCCTGGTTTGTTATCAGCAAATTTTAGTTTGCTATGCAAACCAGAACCATCCAGAATAGAGAGGGAGTGCTCTAATCAGTAGTTCACAGAGTCACAATCCTGTTCATGTGCATCAGTGTTAAATCCTGCCTTGAAAGTATGTGCAAACCATGCAAATAATACTGGGGGAGCTTTTGCAAAAACAAACAAATTACATCCTAAGACTTTGAAGGGGGGGAAGTCTAATATCCAGCCACAGTGTAGAAGTTCCTCTGATCAATATGCAGTGCCATCTCTATCCAACAAATGAAGTCTGCTATGGCCACTTATGAGTTAGGATGAAAGGCTAGTAACTAACAGCATATGCAGCACAGTTCTTCATAAAATTTAGTCCCACATTGGTCTACTTTGGAAAAGTAAAAATTTCCACCACCTTCTTGGCAAATTATAGCAATTTCAAGCCCATTTAAAAAGACTATGAGACATGATCTTGCCACCTCTCCCCCTCAAATTCAAAAAAATCTCTCCCCCACCCCCGCAAATTGATCATTCTTCCTTATAGCAAAAATCCACCCTTTATTTTTCTCAATCCAGATTAGAAGGACCAAATAAAAGGGAATGCAAAAGTCCTATCTTCTTCACAGGCTTTCTCATATGGATAGTGGGAGCAAGAAAGAAATTAAGATTCATGCATTGTATTAAGTGATAGGTGAATCGTGATTATCAATGTATTGACTGGATTCACATAAAAAACTAAGTCATAAACCACAGTTTCCAAGCTCCAGGGATTTAATTCATATTGCACTAAATTGTTGTGTAATTTGTTACCCTTAACATCACGTTGCATAGGCCCAACTTCAGAAAATTCTTTTCCAATTGGAAAGTCAGAATGATGGTGTTATAGAGAAAAAGGAGATGTTAATCAAATAAGATCTGAAATTATCTGCTAAAATAATCTGTATTAGAACAAAAAACTACTTCAGATTTTTCTAGCAGTCAGGCATAGCTGCTACAATATCTCCCTCTCTTAGCATTCTAGCTACGATCGAAGACTTTATGACCCCTCACCTTTTGGGGGAAATGGGTTTGTTGAAGACTGATCATATCTATTAGAGTAAGAAAAGATAGCCTTCAGTGCAAGACTCATACACATAAAGCAACATTTCACACAGCAAATAAGTACCTAGAATAGTTGAGAGAAAGAACATGTAGGAATCTGTTCCAAGAAAATCAACAGGTACAGAAATAGCCATGAAGACTGGCAAAAAGAAGCAATCAATACAACTAATAGTAAAGTTTAGTCAGAAAGTAGAGGAACATGATAGGTAGAAAGGGTCAATATGCAGTTGAATTCTACAGTTGGACATTTTAGTAGAAAGGAACATGGAATAGGATATATTATTACATTAATCACATATTTAAACAAGAATATGTTTATTACTGCCACTCAAGAGCAGATGTGATTTCCTAATCAAGTACTACATGCTTAATCAAAATCAGGGCCAAGCATCAGATTCTTGTCATATTGTATAGGAAAAATAGGCACCAAGTTTATATGTTAATTACTTCTGTAACTTATCTATACAGCCTTTTAGATGCCAAAATGCACAATGCTGAGGTGAAGCAATATTACATATCTATTAAATTTCCAAATATTCAGAAATTTCAACTTACCCTTACAGAAAAAATGCAAGGAGACTGCTGCCAAGAAGATCCTGCAAAGTATTCCAATGTCACACATTTCAGTGATGTTCAAAATGCTACTCCCTGAAAGATCTAAAAATCAAGGAGATGAGACAGTTTTAAGCATGAAGGCAAAATAATAATACAGAGCAAGGTACAATTTTTCTTAGAATATTCATTTAAGTCTATTTAAAGGTAAAGGTTCCCCCCGCACATTTGTGAAGTCGTGTCCGACTCCAGGGGCCAGTGCTAATCTCCGTTTGTTAGCCGAAGAACCAGCGTTGTCCGAAGACGCTTCCACGGTCATGTGGCCGGCATGACGCACGCAGAACGCTGTTACCTACCCACCAAAGTGGTACCTATTCATCTACTTGCATTTGCATGCTTGCGAATTGCTAGGTTGGCAAGAGCTGGGGCTAGTGCAGGAGCTCACTCCATCATGCGGGACTAGGGATTCGAACCTCCGAACTTGCGATCTTCCGATTGACAAGCCTGGTGTCTTACCCGCTGAGCCACCACGCCCCTTATAAGTCTATTTAACCCTTATAGTATTTTAAAATACTACATATTACCCACTTCTATTAGTAGCTCTATGTGGCTTAGAAATTGAATTTCAATTTTATTTTTAAAGCATTTAAAAACTTCTTAAAGGGCTTTATTCTTTTATAAGATCTGTCACAAATAAACAAAAGAATATAATTTTTAAATAAAATTTATCCCGCCTTTATTATTTTTATAAATAACTCAAGGGGGGGGGAACATACCTAATACTCCTTCCTCCTCCCATTTTCCCCACAACAACAACCCTGTGAGGTGAGTTGGGCTGAGAGTGTGTGACTGGCCCAAGGTCACCCAGCCAGCTTTCATGCCTAAGGCAGGACTAGAACTCACAGACTCCTGGTTTCTAGCCCAGCACCTTAACCACTAGACCAAACTGGCTCTCCAAACCTTAACCACTAGACCAAACTGGCTCTATTTCAGTTATTTCTAGACTGATATTATACGAATCTGTACTAGAAAAGAGAATTGTGAACTATTTTCCTAGACTCAAGATGATATTCATCCCTCAGGCCTTAAACAGATATGGACAGCCAGATTCAGTGGGACTACAATTTGCAACAGTATTTATTATAGACCATGCTGATAGGGATTAGAATTAATTCATTCTTCATGAACATGTATTACAATGACTCATCGCCCATATTTTTTTCTTTATTCCCAGTAAAACAATACACAAAACTTCATAAAGTGAAATGTTAATTTACCATACCTCAACACAACAGTCTTTGCTTGGAATGGACTAATTTTCCAAATCAATTAGCATCAATTGCTTAATCACGTGATTTACAAATGACACAAACTGTTGTGGCTAACATATTTTCCAATATAACAGAACTGTCAATAGTGGACCCTAATCCCTCAAAATATTATGACACAGAGCTATCCAACAAAGCTAAATGGTGAGTCTATTTTAAATAAAATGGTTCTTTACAAAGATAATTGCTAGCTTGTAGAATTCACTGCCATATCACCATAAAACTGGATTATTTTTTTAAAAAAATACATAATTTATAAAGCTACCAGTGGTTACCAGTCAACATGATTTCTAGAGTGTCTCCATAAATACAAGCAGTCTATTTCTCCTGTCACTCTTGACTGAGAAATATAAAGAGAAAGACACTGTTACCCTTGTCACACACGGACTTCCCAGTGACATCCGGATAATTACTGTGAGAACAAAGTTCCAGACTAGACAGATCTGTACAAAATTCAATTGGTTGTTAGTGAAGAAGTTTGAGATTTTAATGGTGATACCAATTAACAATCATTTGTTTTGGATCAAATGTGGCTTCTGAATACTTTTATTCTATATAGAATGTATAATAATATCTAGTCTTAAAATTACCAAGGCATATGTGAGAAGGACAAAATCATAACTGCCCAGAAGAGGGTGCAACAGGCATACAAAAAGCTAATGAAAAATCCTCCTAGTGATAGATATAGTCTGGAAATCCAAAGGTAAAGTTGGATCCAAAAAAAATTACCTTCACACTCTGAATCTGACCTTTAAGGGAGATAGTCATCTCATTCAAAAAAGGACAAAAAAAGAGAATAAAATTCCAAACTCTCAATTCTATAGATGTGCTGGATCAGAATGTCAATCACTTGGATTAGACTGAAAAGAACGGTTAAACCCACTAACATTTAAGCATGCATTATTTATTTATTTATTTATTTATTTATCAAACCCTGCCATTATGCTAAAACTGCTCAGCTGGGTATATGCTCAAAAGCTAAGCCTAACTAGTATTGGGATCTGGGAGGGAGACCACCAAGAAATACCAGATTTGTAAAGCAGACTAATATTGAGAAAACAAACACACACCCAGGAAAAAGACAATGAAAAACAATTTTTTCTAAGAAAACTACATGGATGCTTTTGTGAAGATACCAGGAGTTGTGCTTGACTCAAAGACTTAATGCTAAAATGAGAGAACAGGAAATAAACTGTGAAATATCATTCTTATAGGATCTTATATTACTATTTTTTCTTGTGTTTAGATTGTGATTGATGTATTTTTTCATTATAAACAATGTACACATAAGCATTCAGTCACCCCCAAATTCATTCTGCACCAAGTAAATACCTTCTGAGAGTATTCCTCCATGAACTGAGTTATCCTATGGGGTATTACTAAAACCCTTTGAGATATTCTGCAAAAATTTAATCAAATTAATAGGAGACAATTATTCAAATAATAAGCAGCTTGCCTTATTTTAGATATATTGAAAAGTGCTGTAGGTTACAAGCCTTCTTTGAAAAAGATATAAAATTATTTTAATTAACAATTAAATAACAATGAGAGAGTTCAAATTGATGATATAAAATATTATTTATATGGTGATGCAATAGCAACATTATTTCATAGGAGTCATGCAGAGGGCATGCTTTGGACCCCATCAACAAGAAAATTCCATCTAGCGGGGTCGAGGCGGCGAGCCTTCTCTGCGATAGCACCCACCTTGTGGAATATCTTGCCCCCACAGGTGTCCTGTTCCGACTAAGACTGACACGGAAGCGTTATGGAAATTAACTTTATTTATACAGAAACACAAGCAGCCCAGTTTATACAGTCCTCTTCTTCGTCTGCAGGTTGGATAACCACGGGTACAGCGGATTCTACTGGCCGGGCAGGAAGGACCAGAGGGGTTGCAGGAACTACGATGGATCTGGAGGTACCAGGCAAGGTGACAGCAGGCGTCTCGTTAGCTTGGCAGGTGAGACTGGAGGTAAACCGGGGCCCAACAAAAGCAGCCCACTGGTTACCGGTGTCGGCTTGAACAAGCTGAGGATCTTGGCTGGCTTGGGTATAAGCAGAATGGGGCCCAACGAAAGCAGCCCACTGCTGGCCAGCTTTGTTTGACTCAGGTTCGGGGAAACGCGGAGAATCTGTGGCGTGGGCAGCCGGGGCGGAAACAGGCAAGGCAGCAGCGCTTACCCCGGTGGTGGCTTTTTCCTCAGGGAACAAGGAGTGCTCAGGAAGACGCCCGGCAACGAGGAGCTCGCTTGACGAAGGTGCGGCAGCAGGAGCAGGCTAGGCGCTCGGCGGTGACAGGTCTGTGAAGCTTTCCCTTCACTCGGTCTCCTCAGTAGCTATCCGGCGGGTTGCGGGGCTTCCGTTTTCGCGAAGCTCCTCAACAGCTTCAGCTGGGTTGGTGTGTGAGGCGGGAGAATCGGTCAAAGGCACGGTTCCAGATTGTGAAGAGGATCGGTTGTCTCCGGCAGCTGAGGTAAGTTTCGCCGGCTTTTTATTCCTTTTTTCGCGCCTTGGGAGAGCGGGGGCCAATCGAGCTTCACGTTGCTCTGCCCGCCTCTCCGCTCTCCTTTGGCGCGTGCTGATTGGTGGAGGCGTATTTCTTTCAGAGCCTCGGCCAATCAGCGTTTCCGGGTCCCCAGTCAAGTTAACGCTGAGCCTGCTGCCTCCTGTGATTGGCTCTTCTTCTGGTTCGGAGTCCGGCATGTCAGCCGGTTGCCAAGTAAGTACCGGGGCTCTCACAACAGGTGAGGCTGGCTCCCTCGCTCCCGGCCCTCTGGAAGATTCTAAAGACCTGGTTCTGCCGCATTGCCTGGGACGGGGGAGGTAATAGTTCTTCCTGGGGGTGGCTGGCTCCATAGTGTCCCCCTTTATACCAGATTTACCATTCCTTGGATTTTTATCTATTTATTATACTGGTTTTTATTGTAAATCACCCAGAGTCCCCCATTGGGGGAGATGGGCAGTGATAAATTTGAATAGATAAACAAACAAACAAACCAAGGACATGGCATCCAAATGTAACTGTTTAAAACAGAGCTTTCCAGACTGTGTGTCGCGACACAAAAGTGTGTTGCCACACACAGCGTGGTGTGTCGCCACACCACCCGGAAGCGGCGGCGCGTGCGTGCACGGCGGCAGCGGCACGTGTTTCCGCGTTTTAGCGGAGGCTGCCGCCGTCGCCGTGCACACACCCCCCGCGCCGCCACCGTGCACGCCGCCGTGCGCCCCCCCGCGCCGCCGCCACTGGTGTGTCGCCAGTGGTGGCACTTTGGAAAGCCCTGGTTTAAAAGTCTAAAGAGTTATTCACACAGATTTCTAAAGTACTGTAATACCTAAATGTCTAAGTCTCACCACTCCTAGTCCAGCACCTTAACCACTAAGATGCCACTTTCAGCTGCAACTAAGGATACACATATAATAATCTATCTTAAACTAATTATCCACTATGATACAGTAGTTCAAGTGTTGGAGGGGTACTGGGGAGACCCTGGTTCAAATCTACTCTCAGCCACAGAAGCTCACAGGGTTGTTGTTGTGGGGAAAATAGGAGGAGGAAGGAATATTATACATGCTCCCCACCTTGAGTTATTTGTAAAAATAATAAAGGCGGGATAAAAAAAAATATTAAAAAAAAACCCTGCCTCACCAGGTTGTTGTAGGAAAATAGGAGGAAGAAGCCCTAGGTACATTGCCTTGAGCTCCTGAACAAAACACAGAATATAAATCTAGCAAATTAATATATTTTCAAAATCTCCATCAGAAAGATTCCCCCGAAGGGGAGGGGAGGGGAGGGGAGGGACCTTCTTGTCATGCCTGTACGCTTCACCTATCACCTATGTCATATGGAAAGCTGGAATGCCTAGGCCTTTCACCTGATCCGGCAGGATTCTTCTCATGTACAATGAAACCTTGATTTAAGATATTTCCATTTAGCAGTCCTGATGCAAAAAAACTAATTTCTATCCAGACATTTCCCTGAGATAATAGAAAAGTGCACTGCATCTGAAGTAGTCTGGATGAAGCAGATAAATGTATGTTAACAGACATTCAGGTACAATGGATATACCCTCCCCCAAACTGGTCCACTAAGTTTATTATTTATTTATTATTTGGATTTATCACCAAGTTGCATGGTACTTCATTCTGAATCTAAATTGCTGGTCATGATTACTTTTGTATGATTTCAACAACACTAAAATATAACAATATCCATGAATCGAAACCTAAATGTTTTAACAAAACAGTATTTAACTGCATATCCTTAATATGGGCTGGAAGATTGTCCAGATCTCTGAATAAACATTGAAGGAGTAATTTGAGGAAATGGAAATTAATTCTAATGCCTTATGTTCTTCCAACAGCTGTAGATATCACTGTATTAAATCTCTACAGAATTTCATAAGCACTCCTATGTCCAAAATAATAGGTGTTCCTGATAAGAGCACCTTAAAAAAGGTAAAGGTTCCCCCTGCACATTTGTGCAGTCGTCTCCGACTCAAGGGGCCGGTGCTCATCTCCGTTTGTTAGCCGAAGAGCCAGCGTTGTCCGAAGATGCTTCCACGGTCATGTGGCCGGCATGACACACGTGGAATGCTGTTACCTTCCCACTGAAGTGGTACCTATTCATCTACTTGCATTTGCATGCTTTCAAATTGCTAGGTTGGCAAGAGCTGGGGCGAGTGCAGGAGCTCACTCCGTCACGCGGGGCTAGGGATTCGAACCTCCAAACTTGCAATCTTCCGATCGACAAGCCTGGCATCTTACCCGCTGAGCCACCACGCCCCTAAGAGCACCTTAACAGTTGCCAAATCACCAATTTTAACCTCCTCTGGCTACTTTGGCAACTGTCTAGCCTTTCCCTAAATGTCTATCACAAAGTGAGAGATCCTGTTTCCTTTCTCAAATATTTGTGTTTCTGCCATTTCAATTTCTGCAAGACATGAAAAACCAATCTCCCTACTTTTGTCTTTCAGTTAATGCCAGGTTTTGGAGAAAGTCAAAAGCGTGAGTTGTTCTTGCTGCTTCCAAACTCCCTCCAAAGTTAACACGAATGGCCACATCTTACATCACATCACTGAACAAAGTTGGAAACAGCCAGAGGAACTTGCTTTTAACTTTAGAGATGGGCCCAAAGCATTGCAAGACAAGCTGAACCTGACTCTCCCTTGAATTCTGACAAAGACTACCATTTGTCAGGCTTGTATGATTTGCATGTTGCTTAATAATTTACAGGTTTGATTAATCAATTTCTATACTTCATAGCATTTGTAAAGCTGATTTCCTGAAAATTTCATTTCTATTTCAGGAAAACTGCCCAGAGTCGCTCTCTGAGTGAGATGGGCAGTAACAAAATTCGAAATATAAATAAAATAAAATAAAATAAAATAAAATAAAATACTGGTGTTAAACAAATGTACCATTTATAGTTGGCAAATATTTTGCCACTTTAAAAGCTTCTTATATTACTTTATAAAATTATTCCATATGTGTTATGAATATTAGAATTATTTCAAATGACATAACATTTCCAGAATGTTTATGATAGCAAGCAGTTATTCCTAAAAACTGCCCAGATATGATTTTAAAAACTTTTTTAAATGTATCGTAAGTTCATAGATTGTAGCTATTAAAGATTTTTAGCATTTGTTATACAATATTCATTCAGCATCAATATCAAAAACCTTCAAACAAGACAAGAATTCCCTGTGGTGTCAACTGATTTATTGCAATGTAAAGTTCTTTCTCTTTACTATTTCTAAAAGTTGGATTCCAAATTGGGAAGCAACAGAGGCATCTTACCAACTATAAGCATTTGCTCCCCCCATAATGAATGCTAGCTACTTTACAACTGTAAAAGTACTTTTTACAATAATTTTACAAAACGTGTTGATTCAGTTTTTACCAATTTTGAACTAAATATTCACAACATGATTATACTGTAAGCTCTATTTCACTAGCTTATTGTAACTTTATAAATAAATAAATATTTACTGTAGAATAAAGTGTTTTAGTGTATGATAAAAGTGCAGGAACCTCACAATTGCATCAGTAAGAGATTAGCAAACATGACAGAATAAATGTTTAGGCCCAATTTGATAGATGTACATACTTATGAAGTGAAATATTAGACCATAATTTAAAAGAATGCATTGCAAAGTCATAGTAGACCAAGACAATCAAGCAGATGCTGTCCAGATGTTTTGGATTCATGGCCCAACAACTGTAGCCAGATATGGGAGCTGTAGTCCATGGTTTTTGGAAGACACTAACTGGCCTATACTTGCAGCCATAATATTAGCAAATCAGAATTAACCTAGAATTAATACAGCTTATGGTCAATAAAGTGCTGTGAACAGATTAGTTTAATGAGTACAAAGTATATTATTAATTAATCCAGAAAACTCCGTGTATGAAACAAAAATTACATAAGAATGAATAAAAGTCCACACCCAGGAATTTAAAATTTTTCTGAAACCTATTTAACAAACTGAACAGTAGTTTATGTACTTGTCTAACAGTAGAAAAAATCTGAGCAAACAACAAACATTAATTTGCAGCTGTAAATAATATAGGCAAATCAATCCACAAGCAAAGCAGAATATTTGGATTAGGCTTTAGCTCATTTTTTTACGTTATTAAAGAATTTTGTTACAAGAATTTCATCAAAATTACCAGTTTTATTTGCATGCCAAACATTAAAGTTCTATTACAACTGGCAAATGAAACACTTAACAGTTGACAATTGAAATGTACATTCTTCTCTAGAATAATCCCCATCAAAGTTAATGGGATTTAGAAGTATGCATAGAATTTCACTGCAAGTCTAGGCACTCTTATTTAGGATCAAGTATTGTCAATGGGACTTCAGCTTAATGTTTAAAGCATAGATAAGAGCTTGCTCAGATATACTACATTAATGTAATATGGTACAATGCAAAGTGTCTGCTAAAAGCTCAAGTACTACTACTACTTAATAGTAAACTTACAGCAAGTTTTTAATTCTGAAGCTAAAATTTCCATTTGTAATTTCTCTCTATTTATTTGTAATATACATTCTTAATGTGTTGTGATTAATTACAAATAAAACATTCATTAGTAACTTCACAAAATAAAAAATAAAGGTCTGTAGTAATTTATATTATGAAACAAATATTTAATATTAAGAACAAAATGAAGTAGAATTGTCTGCATACTAATTAACCTTTTGGTCATTTTTAACTGGTTAATGCCAGTACTGTATGAACATGAATAATGTTTGTCAACAAAGACCTAACTACATGATAAAATGAACATACAACTGATCTACAACTGTTTGGATCCCATGTATTGCCTTACTATGCAATGCAGACTTTTAAGAAATGTCTGCTAACTGCTGGTATCTAACAGGGAAAATACACTAATTATCATCAAAAACCTAATCTAAGTACACCCACCACCGGCCTATTTTAATCTAAATTTAAAACATTTTCCTCCTACTTTTCAGGCAAATCCTTAACACTGGAATTGCTGAATGCTTCACATAGAAGAGTACATATGGGAAGGTTTCCACACCCTTCTTTAAACATCAGAGTATTTGATGGGAAAAAAAATTAAAGCCAACAGCAAGCAACCGGCCTCTGAATTAATATGTCTCTCCTCAGTCAAACTGCCATTTCCAGACTTCTATCTAGGGCTTTTCCTTGATAGAGGAAATCCAGGGGTTACAGAGACAAGAAAGAACATGAAGAATTGCAATAAGCAACACAGCCCGCCTAACCTCATGTTTCAAACGACATTATATCCACCCTACGGAGTTGGGGGAGGGTTTAAGGAGAAAAAGTAGGCCACTCACATCTTTAAAGAGTAAAGTTTGCTATGGCGAGATTTTGGGAGGTGGTCAGAGAGGAGGGGGGAGGAGGGAAACTGAGGAACAGAAAGATGAGAGAATGGAAGACTTGAGAGAGCAAAGCAGAAAATAATAGCTGGGAGGGGGAGAAAGGGCGGATAGACGAGAAAAGAATCAAGAAGGAAAGGTGAATTGCCTCCTTCCTGCCTTCTTCCGTCCTCTCCTCTCCCAGGGGAACCGTGACCAGCTGGCAGCCCTCGCCGTCGCTACCAGAGCCTGGTAGAACAAGCTCCGATCCTCCCGGCGGGCTCAGGCCTTCATCACCTGTCTGGGACCAGAGCAAGCAACGCTTCCAACCCTTCCCCCTCCTTCCCGGGTGTGTAGGTATGGAGAGGGCTCCCACAAGGAAGGAAGAGGAAAGAAAGGAAAGCGGAGCTCTGACCTACCCAGCAGTCTCTCTCAGAAGTCTCGGCTGAAGGCGGCCCCAGCCTTCCTCGGAACTGGCAGGAGCCGGTAGAGCCCGGACCGCTGCAGCAGCAGCACCCGGCTCCGAACCCCAACGCCGCTGCAGCTATGGGCTTGGGTGTAGTTAGCGAGGGGGGAGGCCGGTGTGAATCGGGAGGAGGGCTTACGAGGAGGAGCGGCTTATTTCTCCCTACCTCGGTCTCCGGCTTTTCCACAGCAAGAGCAGCAGCATTCCCGGAACTCTCGCTCCGCGCCAGCGGCCGCCGTTCCCCTTCGGATCGCAGCCCCCTCACAACTCTCGGCCCTTCTCCATCTCCTCCCTCCCCGGTGTTCTCGGCTTCGTAATGGCGGCGGCTAAGCCTCCCCGGCACTAGGTTCGCTGATGGAGCCGCGTCTCTCCCTCTCTCTCTTTCTCACAGAGACACTCTGCGCCCCCTCTCCGTTCCCCGCCCCCACCTCTAACTTTACCTCAGCAGCTTTCCCTGCCTTCCCTCCCCCCTCCCTGTTCTTGTCCGCCGCCGCCGCCGCCACCGCGGCTCTGCGCGCGCGCGCCCCCGAGGCCTACCCCGGGTGCGCGTGCGCGGGAAAGACCTTATAAACGTTTCCGTTTCTTTTACTGGGCCGCTGCTGTCGTCGTGAGGTTCCCTCGAAGCCCTACCTACGCATCATGCGCGTGAGAGAGCTTCGTCTCGGGCGCGAGCTCCCCCGTTTTGTGTGTGTGTTTGTTTGTTTTTTCCTCTCTCGCCTCCTCCCCTGGGCTTGCTGTAAGCGCCACTCTAAAGGGCTTGAGAGGGGCGGCGGCGGCGGCGGCTCCTCACAGTTCTTGTTTCGGACCCTGCGACTGAAACGGGTGGAGAAGGGATAACGAAACATTTAGGGATCCCGCCGTTTGGTAAAAGCTGCGGTCCATAGAAACCAAGGGAAGCGTGTGTAGCTCTCTAGGGCAACGACTAACCTCCCCATCTACAAAATCATCTACTGTTAGAATTATATATAAGCAGAAGTATCACTATGCCGAGAGTAAATCCCAAAGGGGCGTTTCTTCAAACGTATTCCAACGCCGGTTGATCTGTGTAAATGTTTCTGTTTTTGCGTTACTTTCTTTACGTGCCTGTCCTCTGAAGTCTTCGGAGCAACATGTCAGACTCACGATGGCCCTCTGGAGAAGGCGAAGGAGAGAAAATGGCATGCCTAAGGCTATACAGGCACAAGCTTAATAGCTAAATGGAGGAATGCATGAATCTCCCCACCCAAACTACGGCAGGGCTGGTTTCTGGTTTGAGGTGGCGTGGGAACAAATTTCCTTCAAGTGGATCCCTCCGGGAGCCGTCCAGGAGGGCTTCCCTCACAACGGAGGTGGGCTGAGCCCCTGGAGGGAGGGCACATCATCTGTTGCCCTGCCTGGCAATACAATTTTTGGATGGACAGAGAAGAAAAGGGAACTAGATTCAGCTCCTCGGTGGAGGGGCAGAGTGAATTAAAGCGGGGTTCCGGATAGGCATCACTTAGCATAAGTAGTTCCACAGAGTTTATAACTGCATGGAATAATAATGTTTTCTGCAATGTTGGCACTGACATATAGTTCACAGTGTGAGTTCAACAGAATTTAAGTTTTTGCTGCTAGAGGAAAGTAATGCTTTGTATTTGGGGGTAAACTACTGCTTTGAGACGAGTGCATCCAAACAAATGATGTACCGCAGAAGTATTTGTGGTCACAATTATAACAAAATTAATAGATTAAGTTGTAATTAACACCTAGCCGCTAGGCATTCATTCGTACAATTAGAGATGTTCCGTTAAACTCAGAAAAGTACATCATATCACGGTATCTGAAGTTACCTGTTGCTCATTATCAACACCACTGTCCCATTGTTCTTGCAGCAGATACATAGTATGTTCAAAAGCCACATGGTATTTGCCAATGAAAAAATTGAGAATTTAGGTAAATTATATCATTTATTGAACCTTATGGTGGTTGTGGGTTTTCCGGGCTGTGTGGCCGTGTTCTGGCAGTTCTGGTTCCTAACGTTTCGCCAGTAGCTGTGGCTGGCATCTTCAGAGGACAGGAGCACAGCTAGAAGATTCTCTCTTGGGCACAGAGAGAATCTTCTAGCTGTGCTCCTGTCCTCTGAAGATGCCAACCACAGCTACTGGCAAAACATTAGGAACCAGAACTGCCGGAATATGGCCACACAGCCCGGAAAACCCACAACAACCATCGGATTCCGGCTGTGAAAGCCTTCGACTATATATTGAACCTTAACTTAGAAAAATAGTTCAATGTGTCTCTCATTGATTAAAGCAATTTGCCAGGGCAGCATGTATTATAAAATGACATAAAACTATTAAGTAGATGCTTTGGTCACTCAATAATAGAAAGATAAGCTGTTGTGGTACTGATTCAAGGAGCAGGTCCCACTGAATCTTGCTGTGAGTCTCATATGACACATACATTGCAATATGTTTTAAACATTAATAGAACTTTTAGGGGTCAAGCTGTACCTTGAGAAGAATATTTCTGATTTTTTATTTTTTATTTAATGAATGTAGAAATTTTTTATTGTACATTTATTAACTTTTTTGCTTAGTCTGTGAAAGGATGCATTGAAATAGGGGGATTGCATTGCAAACAGTACACCTTACCCAACAAGCAATTCTACAGTATCATGAGAATAAGATTGGAAAACAAAAGACACTTTTGCAAAGAAAACTTGGGAAATCGGAAGATAAACATTGCTGAAATCTTAACTATAACGTTCCCCAAACATCCTCTGAGAGAGCCAGCTTAGTGTAGTGGTTAAGGCACTAGGCTAGAAACTGGGAGACTGGGAGTTCTAGTCCCACCTGAGGCATGAAGCCAGCTGGATGACCGTGGGCCAGTCACTCTCTCTCTGCCCTATGAAGGAGGCAATGGCAAACCACTTCCGAAAAACCTTGCCAAGAAAACTGCAGGGGCTTGTCCAGGTAGTCACCAGAAATCAAAAACTGACTAGAAGGCACCCCCCCCCAAAAAAAACACAATCCTCTACTCACTGCTTAGCTATAGAGAAAGTTCCAATCGAAGAGAACCAACACAAGCAGGACAAGCCATGGTATATAAACAGAGCAAGTCCCACTCCCTTTTCGCACAGAAGATGTTGCCTAGTCTGGCAATGAAACATCTGCAAGAAAACAACAAGGCTCAGAGAGCACCAAGGACTCCACACTATAGAGAAGGTTCCTGGACATGAATGAAATATGAATTAAACAGACTGAGAAAGCAGAAGAGGCAGAGGCCAACACAGGATCATTGTAAGAGATCTGTGTACAAAGTAGGTTGACCGAGTCCCAATGAAGCAGGTTAGAGTACTGAATACAAAATAGTTTGCACAAGTCCAAGATCCAAAAAAGACTGAACATTGAGCATAAAATAATGTCAGGATGTGTCAGGGGGCTGTTGTATGTCAGGACAGACATCCTGCCAGTGCGGGAAAAGGGGCTGAAGTAATTAATGCCCAAGCAGAATACTTTGTAATAGATGTTTAGTAGGAGTGCTTTGAAGTAGAAGTTAGGCATGCCTGCAAGGCAGTTAGAAATGCTGATTAGAATTGTTTAGAAGAGCAACCTAACACCAAGGCCAGGCCAAATGGCGTTATCACCATGTTAGTGAAGTATTGAGACTAAGAGGTATGGGAACTGTGAGAGAGAAGGGAGGGCCCCTTAGCGGAGGGGGGACTGGTACACTGGAGGATTCTAACTGATGTTTTGCGCGGGCTTTCTTCATTCGAGTCTTTTATTTGGAACTGATCACTTGTATTAATAAAGAACTCTTTCATATCCTTGATGGTCTGTCGTAAGAGTTTCTGATTTAATAGCTAAAGGATCACAACCATCACAAATAGTCTTAAATGTAAAATATTCATTGGGGAAAGTCGCCTTACCATTTATAATGTGTAAATACATACTTTTCATACACACACTGTCCTTAACAGTGATTTACAAGACAAGATTATTGTCATCACTTAAAGTGAATGATTTATTTTTTAATAGTATTCCACCATACTATTTCAAAATGATGTTGGCAACTGTGAATGACAGAATGATCATCACTCTTTTCTCTGCCGTTAATCTTTCTAGGAGAATAATCAATATCTTCTCAAATAAAATCCATGCATTTTAAAATTCTCAATAGTTGAGTCTTATTGCCAGTGGAGTGGAAGCACATTTCAAATAAATAACTAAATAAATGCGCGCGCACACACACACACACACACACACACACACACACTGTATGTAGGTAAGGCTAATGGCTGAGAAAGAGCCTTGATAAGAAATTTGGAAAAATGATAAATAATGCAAAGTTGTATTGTTAATGCTTAGCTTCCAAAGTGCTGAGGGAATACATGATAGCATTTTGCCACTGAGAAGAGGGTTTTAGCATCCAGAATGTTCTCTGTATATCATTGGCAAGGCAGAAATAATGTGATAGACTGCCAAACATTAGCTATATTATTACACGGACAATACGAAAAAAAATAAACTGGAATATTATTACATGTTTCTGAATTGGATTTTGTAAAACTTAATAGGAAACAGAATGGTTAGCAATAGTGGGCTTTTTGGGAGAAAGAGTGGTATAGAAATAGAGTTTCTACACATGGACATACATGCATAGAATGACTTGTACAGATTACTTTTTACATTATATTCATTGGCGATCACTCGTAGCCGAGTAAGATTGTCTTCCAAAGGTAAAATTTTAACAGTGATCCGTAAGTGGCTATAAAGGCCAATTCTGGATCCGCACAACCTCCCACAATGAGGGCATAGGTTTCCGGGTGGGAGACGGTCATGATGAGGGTTTGCCTGATGTGCCTTCCTTTTAGCTCTTTTCTCCCTTTCGCCCTGTACACGTGCTTCTTCAAAGTCCATAGCGCCATTAATAAAGGCTGACCTCCAATTGAAACGCTCATGAGTTAGGGCTTCCCAGTTCTCAATGCTGATATTACATTTTTTTAAATGAGCTTTGAGAGTATCTTTGAATCTCTTTTGCTGTCCACCAATATTCCGTTTTCCATTCTTAAGTTGGGAGTAAAGTAGCTGCTTTACTTTTTACATTATATTACCACTTCAGTAACCTAGATTTTGCTGTACTGTAATAGTGTTAGAGCTATCCAAAGTAATGGACGTGAAATTAGATAAATTTTGTCTTTGAGGAAGAAACTGTGGAGTAAGAAACCACTAAAATATCTAATTAACTCATTAACAAAAACAAAAAATGAGTTCTCCAGATGGCCAAAAAACATAGACATGTCAATAAAGCAAAACTGAAGACAAAATTATTAGAAATTAAAATTTAGTTAAAACATTTTATTTATTTATTTATGTTTCGACTTCTATCACCGCACCATCTCCCCCAAGGGGACTCTCATATAAAACATATATCTGACAGGCTGAGACAGTATGTTGATTAAAAGACCTGGTGATGCCTGATTCCCTAAAGCAGGGGTGTCCAACCCGCGGCCCTGAACAGCTGGTAATGTGGCCCACCCAGTGCTCAGACGGAGCAAGTGGTGGGGAACGAGGGGGAGAGGCAGGGACGCAAGGCAGGAAGGGACGCCTCCGTGACCGACCTCCCCCTGCAGGGGGAACACACACACACGGACCCCGTACCCACTTTCCTCAGCTTTCTAGTGATTGCACACACGCACGCACCCCACGCCCTCTTTCCACAGACTCCCTGCAACCAAATGCACCCCGCGCCTGCTCTCCCTGGCCTCCCTGAGCGCATGCATGCACACACATACGCACCACGAACCCACTTTCCTCGGCCTCCTAGCGATTGCACACATGCATGCTACAGTATTTCATAACCAGCATACCATTTTCTCTACTGGTCACATAGTTACTTCATATGATGTGAGCACTCAGAAAAGCCCTATTAATCTACAGAGGGGAGAAATGGGGCTTCCAGGCAATCTGGTGTTTGTGTTGCTTGCTAGCAGTGGTGAAATTGGCATGATTCAATATATTCTCAATATTCTCAATATTATATTGATAATATTGAATCAATATTTGATTCAATATTATCTCTCAAAGCTATCTCAAGTACAGATAGCTTTCCAGTAGCAATGGAGGCATTTGGTAAGGGGAAGACTCAAATTCAACTAAAATAATTTGCTGCTTGAGGTACTTCTGAGTTTTTGCTCTGCCTTTTCATTGGAATATTAAAATAGTTCCAATAACAATGTCCTCCACTTTTAATCATTCCACTAATTTAACCTTTTTTTTCCCAAAGAAAATCTGTTAAGGAGAAAAAACTAAAAAATATATACTATTTTGAAGTACCCTGAGTTTTGGGGGGGAAAAATCAAGGGACACTTGAAAGAAGGGTATCCCATCTTGCACCATTACTCCGTAAAGGAATTGTATGCATAAGCTATATAGTATGCTGATATAGTACATTCATCAAATAGTTAAACTACAGTCTGTGCTGGTGTTAATGTGAATACCCAAGGCTATGGGTCTTGTAATGTGTGGCCAAAGAATCCTTCATTATGGAAAATTGAAACTTACCACATTTGCTCGCCCACATTATATTGCTCATATTTCAATAGAGCAATGTGTCTTTGCCTAATGATCATAAAGTCTGTTTATACCTGCAGTTATTTGGGTGACAATCCATAGTAAATTAAATCAAAACTGTATCTATGTAACAATAGTTATTTTTATGTAGAGATTAATTTGAGAAAATAGAAGAGTTTTCTAAACAAATCTTTTATTGTATCAATCAATTAGAAGCTATGGAAACAGCTGGGAAATTAGATTTAGTATGTCAACAGAAGAGGGCTTGTGACCGGCAGATACCAGTCCTAACTCCTGGGGGACAGGGTGTGTAGGAGGCTCGATGCTGTGTCACCATGACTCCTTTGATGTATTGATCTATTTGGGGCAATGTTAACTGGAAAGGTTTTGGATGAAATTATTTCTATGATGTGTTTTTGTAAAATAATTGAATAATACATTACAGTTCCAGTTGCCTTTGGGACCTAGAAGAATATAGATAACAGAGAAAGTAGATTCTTAGTTATTTTAATGCCACAATAGATTTCTTAAACGGGTAGGTGGAAAGTGTTTTGGCAGAAGTGGTGAAAAACTATTGGGGTTTGATATACCCAGGAATTTACAGCTAGATATAAATTATATTGAGAGGCTTGATATTTAGGTGAGAGGGGAAATATTCTGCAGAGTCACCCAATTAGCAGCCATTGTTGTAGTGATGATGTGTCAGTGTGTGACTCATACAACAGGTGCTTAGAGTTAAGTTGGGTGTGGTGGATAATGAGAGTGACCTATAAGGTGAATGGTCAGTTTATATATAAATACAGAGATGTCCTGTATTTGTTCTTCTCATTCTTCTCATTCAACCTCTGTATGCTGTATCATTGGTGTATCATTTTGTTACCCATGTGGAAGTGATCTGTAAATACGTATGTATATAAGGAAATAGGCTATTTTATATAATCTCTGTGTGAGTGTCTATTTACTATACAGCCTAAGGATCACTGGTGTCTAGGAGAAGAAGCAGGCCGCTCCATCCGCTCGCCCCGACAGGTTATGGGCCCAGAGGCGACAGAAGCCATAGACGACAGAAGCTTTTGGATTGGCTGGTGATCGTGTGCAGTCTGTGAGCTGGAAGCTTTGGAAGCCTATCTGGGAGTCGTGTGGCTATTTGGAGTGATTTGGAGCTTTAACAGGTTCCGTGCCTGCGTGTGTGTTTTTTCTCCTACGCTTGTTTTGCAGCTGGAGGACATTCTGATAAGGTCTGTGTCTTTAATCATCGGTGTCTGCCCAGAAGGGGCTGTGGACAGATGAGCGAAGCGAAGATGTTGCCAGCAGTCGGGGGAGGTTTTCCTCTGGAAAGACTGAATGACACTAATTATTCGTCATGGGCATACAAAATGGAAATGTATCTTCGACGTGAGGGTCTTTGGAGGAGTGTACTGTGCCCTGACCCAGACCTGGATGATGAAGACGTTGTTCTACAGGATGAGAAAGCATTGGCAACCATAATTTTATGTCTGGAGAATAGCCAATTATGTTATGTTAGAACATGTACGTTAGCAAGTGTGTGTTGGGAAGCTTTAAAGAATGTTTATCTGAGAAGCACGCCATTATGCAAGGTTATGCTAACAAGGTAACTTTATCATGCCAGATTAGGGGTATCTGATAATATTTGGGATCACCTGCATTATATGACAAGTTTGTTTCAGGAGTTGGCTCAGAGAGATATGCCATTTACAGAAGCAAATAAAGTGTATGTAATTCTCAGTTCTCTAAATGAAATGTGGGATAATTTAGCTACAAGCTTCGGGTCATTATCTGAGAGTGATTTGACCATAAATTACTTATCTGGCAGGCTCTTGGAAGAAGAGCAGAGGAGGAAACAGTGTTCTAACGTGATTAGTAATAACATAAAGCAGTCTGTTAAGGAATGTTATTCTGATAAGTCTAACAATGTTTTATTTGTGAAGCGAAAATGTTTTTGCTGTAACTCAGAAAGTCATTTGTTGAAACATTGTGATAAGAAACAGAAGCCTAAAGCCAAGCCAGGAATTTCCAGGCTGGGAGACAATGCACAGCTGTCTCTAATTACTTCAAGTGTACAAGATTTAAAGTGACCATGTTAGCCTAGCAAATGGAAGCATTGCATCTGTGACTGGTAAGGGATTAGTGTATGTACCAGGATTAAATGTTGAATTATCAATGTTATGTGTACCAGAACTGGAGTACAATATTATAAGTGTTTCACAATTGGATACACTGGGTTATAATGTACAGTTTGGTAATGGAGAATGTATTGTCATGAAGGATAATAATGTCTGTGGTAAAGGTGTTTTACAGAACTGTCTTTATGAAATGGTACAAACCAGGAGAAGCAGAAACCATGATGTAGCTACAATTAATAAGCCAACACATGATTCATGTGAGCATCTATGGCATAGAAGGCTGGGGCATCCGAGTTTCAAAGTGATTGAAAAGATGTCAGAAGCAAGTTCTGGAATGAATTTGAAACAGTGCCAAGTGTATTTGGCTTGCACAGCTTGTAAGGTTGCAAAGTCAAAAGTATTTCCTGTGAGCAAATTCAGTGATAGGAAGTCACATAAATGTTTTGAATTAGTTCACACTGACTTAATTGGTCCATTACCAGCTACAATAGGGGGTGCTAAATATGTTTTAGTCATTGTGGATGATTACACCAGATTTGGGTTCTGTTACCTATTGAAAGCTAAAAGTCAAACATTTGATAAGTTTAGAAACTGGGTGCAGTTTGTGGAACGTAGGTATAGCACAAAGGTGTGTAGTTTACAAACTGACCGGGGTACTGAGTTTCTGAGTGGTAGTTTTCAGCAATGGCTCGGTAGAAGGGGCATTGTGCATAGAAGAACCAACCCGCATAGTTCAGCTGAGAATGGCGTGGCTGAAAGTAGGAATTTGGCATTGCAGACAGTGAAGGATTCACTTATTGCTGACTCAGGGTTATCAAGAGGATACTGGGGAGAGGCAATATTAACAGCTAATTATTTAATTAACAGGTTATGGAGTGTATCTGTAAATCAAACTTCATATTATATGTTATATGGCAAGAAACCACCTTTAGCTCATTTGAAAGTGTTTGGGTGCACTGCCTATGTTCACGTGCATAAGGAAGTATGCAGGAAGGGGCAGGCAAAAGCACAGAAGATGACGTTTGTGGGTTATGAGCCAGGGACCAAGGGATATAGGTTCACTGATGGCAGGAAGGTTGTTATCTCTAGATCAGCAAGTTTTAGTGAGCACAGCAATTGGCAGAGATTACACGGGAGTAGTGAAGTTTTCCCCTTCATGGATCACTGCCTTGTCGTGGCGAAGGGGCTTGCGTAACTCAATGAAGTCAGGTCAAGAAGAACAGGTCATGATGGAGAGTTCTGACAAAACGTGGTCCACTGGAGGAGGAAATGGCAAACCACTCCAGTATCCTTGCCAAGAAAACCCATGGACAGTATCAAAAGGCTAAAAGATATGACGCCGGAAGATGAGCCCCTCAGGTCGGAAGGTGTCCAAAATGCTACTGGGGAAGAGCGGAGGGCAATTCCGAGTAGCTCCAGAAAGTGTGAAACGGCTGGGCCAAAGCCGAAAGGACGCTCAGTTGTGGATGTGTCTGGAAGTGGAAGGAAAGTCCGATGCTGTAAAGAACAATATTGCATAGGAACCTGGAATGTAAGAACTATGAATCAAGGTAAGCTGGATGTGGTCAAACATGAGATGACAAGATTGAACATCGACATATTGGGAATCAGCGAACTAAAATGGACAGGAATGGGCGAATTTAATTCAGGAGACCATTATATATACTACTGTGGGCAAGAATCCCTTAGAAGAAATGGAGTAGCTCTCATAGTCAATAAAAGAGTGGGAAAGGCAGTACTGGGGTACAACCTCAAAAACGACAGAATGCTTTCAGTTCGAATCCAAGGCAAACCATTCAACATCACAGTGATCCAAGTCTATGCCCCAACCACTGATGCCAAAGAAGCTGAAGTTGACCGGTTCTATGAAGACCTACAACACCTTCTAGAACTAACACCAAAAAAAGATGTCCTTTTCATCATAGGGGACTGGAATGCTAAGGTAGGAAGTCAAAAAATAACCGGAATAACAGGCAAGTTCGGCCTCGGAGTACAAAATGAAGCAGGGCAAAGGCTAATAGAGTTTTGTCAAGAGAACACGCTGGTCATAGCAAACACTCTTTTCCAACAACACAAGAGACGACTCTACACATGGACATCACCAGATGGTCAATACCGAAATCAGATTGATTATATACTTTGCAGCCAAAGATGGAGAAGCTCTATACAATCAGCAAAAACAAGACCTGGAGCTGACTGTGGCTCAGATCATGAGCTTCTTATCGCAAAATTTAGGCTTAAATTGAAGAATGTAGAGAAAACCACTAGACCAATCAGGTATGACCTAAATCATATCCCTTATGAATATACAGTGGAAGTGAGGAATAGATTTAAAGGATTAGATCTGGTAGACAGAGTGCCTGAAGAACTATGGATGGGGGTTCGTAACATTGTACAGGAGGCAGCAACTAAAACCATCCCAAAGAAAAAGAAATGCAAGAAAGCAAAGTGGCTGACTGATGAGGCTTTACAAATAGCTGAGGAAAGAAGGGAAGCAAAAGGCAAGGGAGAAAGGGAAAGATATAAACAACTGAATGCAGAATTCCAGAGAATAGCAAGGAGAGATAAGAAGGCCTTCTTAAATGAACAATGCAAAGAAATCGAGGAAAACAATAGAATGGGGAAGACTAGAGATCTCTTCAAGAAAATCGGAGATATCAAGGGAACGTTTTGTGCAAAGATGGGCATGATAAAGGACAAAAAAGGCAGGGACCTAACAGAAGCAGAAGAGATTAAGAAGAGGTGGCAAGAATACACAGAAGAACTATACAAGAAAGATCTTAATATCCCTGATAAATACGATGGTGTGGTCACTGACCTTGAGCCGGACATCCTAGAGAGTGAAGTCAAGTGGGCCTTAGGAAGCATTACTAACAACAAAGCTAGCGGAGAAGACAGTATCCCAGCTGAGCTATTTAAAATCCTAAAAGATGATGCTGTTAAAGTGCTGCACTCAATATGCCAACAAATTTGGAAAACTCAACAGTGGCCACAGGATTGGAAAAGGTCAGTTTACGTTCCAATTCCAAAGAAAGGCAATGCCAAAGAATGTTCAAACTACCGTACAATTGCGCTCATTTCACATGCCAGCAAGGTTATGCTCAAAATCCTACAAGCTAGGCTTCAGCAGCATGTGAACCGAGAACTACCAGAAGTGCAAGCTGGGTTTCGAAGAGGCAGAGGAACTAGAGATCAGATTGCCAACATTCGCTGGATCATGGAAAAAGCAAGAGAGTTCCAGAAAAACATCTACTTCTGCTTCATTGACTACGCTAAAGCCTTTGATTGTGTGGATCACAACAAACTGTGGCAAATTCTTAAAGAGATGGGAGTACCAGACCACCTTACCTGTCTCCTGAGAAACCTGTATGTGGGTCAAGAAGCAACAGTTAGAACCGGACATGGAACAACCGACTGGTTCAAAATTGGGAAAGGAGTACGACAAGGCTGTATATTATCACCCTGCTTATTTAACTTATATGCAGAGTACATCATGAGAAATGCCGGGCTGGATGAATCACAAGCCGGAGTTAAGATTGCCGGGAGAAATATCAACAACCTCAGATATGCAGACGATACCACCCTAATGGCAGAAAGTGAAGAGGAACTAAAGAGCCTCTTGATGAGGGTGAAAGAGGAGAGTGCAAAAGCTGGCTTGAAACTCAACATTAAAAAAACCCAGATCATGGCATCTGGTCCCATCACTTCCTGGCAAATAGAAGGGGAAGAAATGGAAGCAGTGACAGATTTTATTTTCTTGGGCTCCAAGATCACCGCAGACGGTGACTGCAGCCATGAAATTAAAAGACTCTTGCTCCTTGGAAGGAAAGCTATGGCAAACCTAGACAGCATATTAAAAAGCAGAGACATCACCTTGCCGACAAAGGTCCGTATAGTTAAAGCTATGGTTTTTCCAGTAGCAATGTATGGCTGTGAGAGTTGGACCATAAGGAAGGCTGAGCGCCGAAGAATTGATGCTTTCGAGCTGTGGTGCTGGAGAAGACTCTTGAGAGTCCCTTGGACTGCAAGGAGGTCAAACCAGTCAATCCTAAAGGAAATCAACCCTGACTGCTCATTGGAAGGACAGATGCTGAAGCTGAAGCTCAAATACTTTGGCCACCTAATGAGAAGAGAGGACTCACTGGAAAAGACCCTGATGCTGGGAAAGACTGAGGGCAAAAGGAGAAGGGGACGGCAGAGGATGAGATGGTTAGATAGCATCACCGATGTAATGAACATGAATTTGAGTAAACTCCGAGAGACAGTGGAGGACAGGAAGGCCTGGCGTGCTATGGTCCATGAGGTCACGAAGAGTCGGACACGACTGAACGACTGAACAACAACAACAAAGTGAAGTTTTTCTTCCTAGTCAGAGAAGTTTTGAGTTCTCAGAGCGGAGAGAGTCCACTGATGTGATTAAGAAGGAAGAAGAATTAACTCCTAGTGTGCCAATGATGCAGGATGCTACAGTTTTGCACAGGTCTGAGAGAGTTAGCAAGGGCATACCACCTCAACGTTATACACCAGGTGATGTAAAAGTGTGTTTTATCAATTATGAACCTCGTAATTACAAGGAAGTTTTGAAGTTGCCACAACACGAGCAGAGTAGATGGAAAGCTGCTATGGATGTGGAAATGAAAGCCATTAATTCTCATAAGGTTTTTAAATCTACTAGGTTGTCTGAGGGGCATAGAGCAGTGGGTTGTAGGTGGGTTTATAAGAAGAAAACCTTAGTGAATGGTGATATTCAGTATAAGGCTAGGTTGGTAGCACAAGGATTTTCCCAGGTAAAGAATCAGACTTATGATGAAGTTTTTGCACCAACGCTAAGAGGGGAGACATTTAGGTTTGCCTTAGCAATGGCAGCAGCTGGGAATTGTGTAGTACACCATTATGATATTACAACAGCATATTTGCATGCTGATTTGAAAGAAGAAATCTATATGGCTGAAGCCCCAGGTTATGAATCTAAAGTTAGATAAGGAATTACAAAGAATGGGATTCAAGTGTAGTATAGCTGACCCATGTCTTTATGTAAAGCAATGTGAAAATCATGAACAGATTTTGCTTTTGATTTTTGTAGACGATTTGTGTTTTATAGCAAAAGATCAAAGCAGGGTAATTGAATTTACTGAAAATCTGAAACAACACTTTGATGTCAAAGATCTGGGAGAAATTAGGAATTACCTAGGCGTAGGTATTCAGAAGGTTGATGGGGGTTATTTCTAGAGCAGCGGAAGAAAATTGAAGCACTGCTAAGAGAGAACAATATGGAACATTGCAAGGAAGTTCCAACCCCAATGACAACAGATTTTGTTAAAACAGAGACTGGAGATGATGACCAAACTTCATGTGATCAAGAACATGTGATCAGCCAATAATTGGAAGTTTATTGTATTGTATTGTATTGATTTGCAATATTGTCCATCTGAATGTAACATAGCAGATGTGATGACAAAGCCTCTAAGCATAGAGAGACATAGGATGTGTATATCTCAAATGTGTATGTCTTCTATTCTGTACAAGTGAAATGTGAATGTAATATCTATTGTAAATTGAAGGGGTGTTACAGCTAGATATAAATTATATTGAGTGGCTTGATATTTAGGTGAGAGGGGAAATATTCTGCAGAGTCACCCAATTAGCAGCCATTGTTGTAGTGATGATGTGTCAGTGTGTGACTCATACAACAGGTGCTTAGAGTTAAGTTTGGTGTGGTGGATAATGAGAGTGACCTATAAGGTGATTGGTCAGTTTATATATAAATACAGAGATGTCCTGTATTCATTCTTCTCATTCTTCTCATTCAACCTCTGTATGCTGTATCGTTGGTGTATCATTTCGTTACCCGTGTGGAAGTGATCTGTAAATACGTATGTATATAAGTAAATAGGCTATTTTATATAATCTCTGTGTGAGTGTCTATTTACTATACAGCCTAAGGATCACTGGTGTCTAGGAGAAGAAGCAGGCCGCTCCATCCGCTCGCCCCGACAAAAACATTTTGACATTACTGAAAACGATTGCAAATAATATGAAGGAGCAACAAGTGTAGCTGACATTAATAAACATGCATGGTGACAAAACTATCTCACATTTTCTGCACACTTTATGGATTAAATTACTTGAAGGGGAATGTTTAAAATATGTAATATGCTAATAGAACTTTAGTATTTTCTCACATTCATATATATGCACATTACAGTTAAACATAATTTTATAGTAATAGATCAGAACCTTGGAGTTTCACTTTTGTTAGCACTTTATGAAGCAAAATAAAGGCTGAATGTCATTTTAGTTTTCATCAGAGACAATACCGTATTGAAATCTTAGTCACAATCTTATCCCCAATAACAGCAGAATTCACAGCATAATAGCTATAGAAATCAAAACTAATCCTGCAACTTTATTTGGCAATTTTGGGAATACCTGCTTAATTGTTACATTGTATACCAACCATATGCACACATCAGCCATGTACAGAAGACAATAATCAATGTGAACAACTGTCAAATAACCCCATAGCGACAAATTCTGTCTAAACAGTCAACCAGCCCAAGTCTAATTTAAAGATGGGGTGTGTGTGTGTAAAAAAATCAAAATTAAAAAAATAACAGCAGGAGCCTTTAAATTTTTGATGAAAAAATTAACCCTTAGTGAATAATCAGGGTGCCACAATCTACAATAGTACTGCTTCTGGACAATCTTCTTGAGTAATCCCACATAGAATGATACGTGATTTTCCATCATAGTACACAGCTACACTGTCAGAGAACACTGCATTTTTCTACTTGCATATAATGTTGCATATAATGCAACAGCTATAAAACATGGAGATTCAAGAATATTTTATGTGGAGAACTTTTGTTTCTCTAACAATTATTCTGTGCAGACACTGCATTGTTTATATCATGTTTATAAGGAAAAATAAGCTATACCAACAATTTCACAGCTAAAAACGTGTGAACGTTTTTCAGATAGGGCTGAAAGAAGGGGTGCAAAACTCACAATGGAACCAAATCCCATTATGGCTTTGTGCCATAACCAATACACAGAGAGACAGAATTGTCCAGTGATAGATCAAAACTGTTAGACTATATGTTAAATAAATGTTAGCATTGAACTATGGTAAAAGCCATAATATCCTGTCTGTGCTTAGATCTCCCCATTCAATTTAGTGAGAATGAATTTACATAATTTAAACCTCATGTGTCCTTCTCAAAGGTCAAGCCTACTCCACCACATGGGCAGTAATGCAAAAAAAAAACAACCTGGTTGTTGCCTGAGGGGTTCAATGAAGGATAATCTAGAATTTAAAACTGCAGACTTAAACTAAGAGTAAAGCCTTTTGCTTTACAACAGGACCCTAAATAAGCTATTTGTTTCTTTAATATGAAGATGTTGAATGAACATGAATTTGGAACAAATTATACTTGGGGAAATAATTTGCATTAAATTGTAGATTAATTTCTTTTTTTAAATTTTATTTAAAAACAAGTAGTTCTATTTATAAAGTGATCCACTGTTAGATAAGAAACAACATTATGTTGTTATCTAAGCATTGCTGGTATAAACAGTATTTTTGAATTAGTGAGGTGTAATTGATTTTTATAAGCTACAGTTTCATCCAAACCATATCCAAATGTTTTTGCGTATTCTTGCTTACAAAAGCTAGCACCCTTTTCCTGCTATGTTCTTATCCACTGTATTGTCTTAGAGATTAAAGTGATTATTTCAGCAAAAAAAGAGAGACTACACAATAAAAGGGTTTCATGAGGTCAGAATAACAAGGAACTTCTAATTTTATTTAAGAACAATATTTAGGAATACTTCAACATTCTTTAGACCAGGGTTTCTCAACCAGGGTTCTGTGGAACCCTAGGGTTCCGCGAGAGGTCACTAAGGGTTCCCTGGGAGATCACAATTTATTTAAAAAATTATTTCAAATTTGGGCAACTTCACATTAAAGGGGTAAGTTTCACTCTTTATTTTTAGTTTAAGAACATTGTTAATGCATATATACAGGCCTACACATGAAATGAAAATAATAATTTTGTAATTTGTGGCCTATATTTGAGCCTGAATGTGCAGGGGTTCCCCAAGGCCTGAAAAATATTTCAAAGGTTCCTCCAGGGTCAAAAGGTTGAGAAAGGCTGCTTTAGACAGTTGATTTAGCAAAAATTAAAATCCAAGATGGCGACCGCAAGCAGACGCCGGCTGCTGCTCCGGGAGAATTGAGCCGTAAGCCCCCAAAAAACCCCAAAAACCCTCCTTTATACCCCACAAATTCTACCTTGGGGGCTGGAGAGGCTGCATCGGGGTTTGTGGTGAGCGGACTTCTCCGGAGGGAGCGGTGAGCAGAGTTCGGCGGTTGGGGCCGCGGCTGCGGCAGAGCCGCAGCCCAACGGTCTTGCAACCAGTTGCCAGAGCCATTGGCCTGGTGGGAGTTCAGTGGGGGCCGGGCGGAGCCTGGTGCGATGGACCGGGGCTTCTTCTTGGGCCCAGCGGAATTGACGGAGTCGTGGCCCAGCGGAGCCTGGTGGAGCCTGGTAGGCCCAGTGGAGCTGTGGAGTGGCGGCCCAGTGGAGTTGCCGGAGTCGCAGCCCAGCGGGGCTTGGCGGAGCCTGGTGGATCCTGGTAGCCTTCCTGGATGGAGCGACGCAGCGCGGCGGAGTCCGACGGGTCCGGCAGACCTGGGGGGCCCCAGTGCGGAATGGGTGGCTGCGGAGGCTGTGGCCTCAGCAGTCAGAGAAGTGATGCCTACGGTGGCCGGTGGAGGCCAGTTGGAACTGGCACAAGGTAGACGACTGCGGAGGCTGTGGAGACCAGCAGAGTTTGGCGTGGCGACGCGGAGGGCCTGCCGATGTGAAGCTGGTCGTGGTGGGTGTTGGAGTGACTGTGGCCGGTGGAACGTGGTGGTCCTGGGCGGAGCAGCCCCACGAAGATCGATGAACTGGAACTGGGGTGCTCCCGGGATAGGACGGACTCGTATATTTTATATCTGGACCCCACTATTGGAATTAATTAAGATCGTTCCAATAGTGTTGTAGCTTGCTGGTTACTTGAAGGACAACCACCCCCGCTGCCAGGGCGGCAGAAAATTGCGGGGTCTCTTATGTGAGCGTGGTTCCCCCCCCCGTGAGTGAGAGTCACGGGAGGGGGTCCAGGATTGTATGTGTTTGTGAGAGTACCTAACCCTGAGTGGGAGACAGGGTAGGTAGGAGTGACTGTTTGCCCCTTTGTGGCTAGTGAGAGAGGCCACAGGGGGCATAGTGAGTGATTGGATGGTGAATGGAAGGGGCGGTTGGGGCTTTCCAGCGCCAAGAGCTTCAGCTGGTTGCACTGGTGGCCTACGACTGCCCAGGAAGATTGAGAATGAAAGGATGGATGGATGGAAGAGACCCCCGCTTAGACCCAGGTTTTCGAGGGTTCCGGGAGTGGAGGCGACCCGGTCAGGAAACTCTGGGGACTATAATGTGGACAATCCGATCAAGGTGGTGACGGGCAGGAGATATTGTGACGGGAACTGGAGGACAGGCCATCTTCGGGGAAGGCGCCCCCGGTGTTTAGTACCAGTGGCACATTCCGGTCCTCTGAGTTCAACTCCAGGTTCTGGACAGCAGATCCTTGAAGGCCCCGGTTTTCGACTGCTGCTGCTCAACGCCAGGTCAGTAAACAACAAAGCCCCTCTCATAAGTGAATTAATCACGGAGAGCGGGGCTGACCTAGCGTGTATTACTGAAACCTGGCTGGGCCCAGAGGGAGGGGTAGCCCTCTCTGAAATGTGCTCAGCTGGATTTCAGGTGTGGCACCAGCCGAGAGACTGGGGTAGGGGAGGAGGGGTGGCAGTTATAATCAGAGAGTCTTTGATGGCTTTCAGGGGCCTTGCTCCACAAGTATCTGGATGTGAGACCCTGTTTTTCAAGTTGGGTGCCCGAGAACAGTTGGGAGTGTTGCTATTGTACCAGCCTCCCTGCTGCGTAGCAACCTTCATGCCTGAGCTGCTGGAGGCCGTCTCGGGGTTGGCGGTGAAGTTCCCCAGGCTTATGGTCCTGGGGGATTTTAACTTGCCGTCCCTGCGGCGTGCCTCAGAAGCAGCTCGGGAGTTCATGGCTACCATGGCAGCCATGGGCCTGTCCCAGATTATTCGGGACCTGACTCGAGACAGTGGACTCACTCCGGATTTGGTTTTCTTGTCAGAGCAATGGCAAAGTGACCTGAGGGGAAAGTTAGAACTATCCCCATTGTCATGGTCAGATCACGTCCTGATACCTCTAAGATTCTCTTATGCTGCCCCACTCCGCAGGGAGGCAGGACCTATTCGATTGGTCCACCTCCGGCGACTTATGGACCCAATGAGGTTTCAGAGGGAGCTGGGGGTAATACCCAATGATCTGCTGCACGGTCCAGCGGAGGCACTGGCCGCAACCTGGAATAGGGAGGCGGCCGGTGCCTTGGACAGGACCGCGCCGATGCGACCTCTCCAGCCCCATTCGACCCGTCACTCCCTGTGGTTTACGGAGGAGTTGAGGGTCTTGAAGAGGGTGAAGAGATGTCTAGAGCGCCGCTGGAGAAAGACGAAGGCGGAATCGGACCGAACACAATCTAGAGCCACTATTAAGGCCTACCTTGTGGCGGTAAGTGCGGCGAAACGTGAATATTTCTCCGCTCTTATTGCATCCGCAGAATGCCATCCGACAGCCCTGTTCAAGATTACTCAATCTCTCTTGGGTAGGGTGGTACTGATCACCCACCTGCAGGGCCGTGCGGAAGAATTTGCTGAGCATCTGCAGGATAAAATCGCTCAGATTCAGTCTAAGTTGGACTCCATGCGTGAAATGCAGTCTGGGGAGATGACGGGAGAGTGGTCTTGCCCTATTATCTGGGAACGATTTGATCCTGTTGGATCTAAGGAAGTGGACAGGATCCTCCGAATGGTTAATTCCACCACATGTTATTTAGATCCCTGCCCTTCCTGGCTGGTAAAATCGGCCAGGGAGGTGACATGTGGATGGGTCCAGGCTATGATTAATACATCCTTATCGGAGGGGGTGGTTCCAACTGCCTTCAAGGAGGCATTGGTACACCCCCTCCTCAAGAAGCCATCCCTGGACCCTACCATCCTGGACAATTTTCATCCAGTCTCCCACCTTCCCTTTTTGGGAAAGGTGGTTGAGAAAGTGGTGGTGTTGCAACTTCAAAGGACCCTGGATGAAGCGGATTATCTAGACCCTTTCCAGTCAGGTTTCAGGCCGGGATATGGGACGGAGACTGCATTGGTCATGCTTATGGATGATCTCTGGCGGGAGCGGGATGGAGGTAGTGCATCCATCCTGGCTCTCTTGTATCTCTCAGCGGCTTTCGATACCATTGACCATGGTATCCTTTTGGGGCAGCTTAGGGAGCTGGGGGTGGGCGGCGTAGTTTTACGCTGGTTCACCTCCTTCCTCCGGGGCCACTCCCAGTCGGTGGTAATAGGAGAGGAGAGATCTGACCTTCGGCCCCTCTTGTGTGGGGTGCCTCAGGGTTCGGTTCTCTCTCCTCTCCTATTTAACATCTACATGAAACCACTGGATGAGGTCATCCGACACCATGGGATGAGGTATCATCAGTATGCTGATGATACTCAATTGTATATCTCTATCCCAGGTGAAGTAAGTGATGCAGTGACCACCTTGTCCCAGTGCCTGGGGGCTATGAGGGCCTGGATGGGGAACAACAGGCTTCAATTGAACCCTAGCAAGACCGACTGGCTGTGGATTGATGGCTTATCGTTTTCTGGGAAATTATCATCTTTGGTTCTCGATGGGGTAGCACTGTGGGATATGCTGGCTTATGGGGTTCCAGGCGCAGAGTAAACAAGACAGAGTGCAGCGTTTAGGGCTAAAAGTGTTTACTTGTAGCATAAAGCAATAAATGCATATATAGTTACATTATTGCAAAAAGGAAAAAACAAACAAACCATAAGCAGTTTCGTTCCTTGGTTCCATCAGCAGATGTGAAGAACGCCATGGCCTACACAAACAGCCAGGCGTGTATAGGCTATACACAGGACCAGATCACATACAGGAACATGGCAACACGACCAGAAGTCAAGAAGCATAGACCCATAGTTCACAGCTGAGATATACTGTACACTTGTTTCAGCATTCTGATTGGATGTTACAGTCAGGGGTCACAAGGCATTTTCAGATTAACAGAGTTGCACTTACTATAAATCGCCATGAGATGGCAGTGTTGCACATTGTCTCTTCTCCGGGAAAGGTTCTCACGGGATGCCTGAGACACTAGCCAAAACAATGCGTCACATGGTATAGCTACACCTGCGTTATCAGTGCTTTTTGTTATGGGAAACACTCAGAGTGTAGAGAGAGCGATTTGAGTGTTTTTTTTACACAGAAACCCCGACAAGCACTGCCCCATTCGGAACCAGTGCGGAACTTGGGGGTCCTTCTAGACTCACGACTCCTGCTCGAAGAGCAGGTGGCAGTCGTGGCTAGGAGGGCTTTTGCACAACTTTGGTTGGTGCGCCAGTTACGCCCATTCCTGGATCACGATGCCCTCCAAACAGTCACTCATGCTCTCATCATCTCCCATGTAGATTATTGCAATGCGCTCTACATGGGGCTACCCTTGAAGACTATCCAGAAGCTACAGCTGGTGCAGAATGCGGCTGCACGAGCAATTTTGGGTGCGCCAAGATCTGCACATATAACACCTTTGCTCCGCGAGCTGCATTGGGTGCCGGTTTGCTTCCGGGTACAATTCAAGGTGTCGGTTATCACCTTTAAAGCCCTACATGGCATGGGGCCAGAATACCTGAGGGACCGTCTTATCCCCATTTTATCAACCCGCCCCACCCGGTCATTCAGAGAGGGCCTGCTACGAGCCCCATCAATTAGAGAGTGTCATCTGATGGGGTCTAGGAGATGGGCCTTCTCTGTGGTGGCACCTACACTATGGAACACCTTGCCCCCAGAGTTGAGACAGATCTCCCTCCCGACCTTTAGGAAAGAACTGAAGACCTGGTTCTGCCGCCTGGCATGGGAAGGAGGAAAGGATAGTTCCTCATGGGGGTGGCTAATCCCTTAATCTTATAATGTCCTTCCTTATTAATTCTATCTTCCATCTGGATTTATAATTATTTATTACATGTATTGTATAATTGATGTTTTATATTTTATATTCTATTTTAATTATTTTATTGTAAACCGCCCAGAGTTCCCCGTTGGGGGAGATGGGCGGTTATATAAATTAAATAAATAAAATAAATAAATAAAATAAATTGTATTCCAAGAGATAAATGAATCATGCTTATCCTTCCCTAAATGTAAGATTCCATTTATTTTTCATATATTTAAGAAGTCATTTGAAACTGTTGTTGAGATAACACTGTTTCCTATAAATCACAACATTTATTTATCTCTCATATTAAGCATCCAGAACTTTAAAAAAGGTCAAAAGTTGTATTGTTATTGTACTTCCATCAATAAATAGACTGATGTAAGAGAAAAGTATTTAATAAAATAAAATATTTATTAGGTGAGTTATATACACTATTTCTATTTGTATTTATTTACTAATATTTTTCATATAAACTACTGCACTCTGAAAGTTATTGGGGGGAAGGATTAGAATAATCAATCAACTGTTGGCGTTTACTTTTATTTTTGTAATGAGTATGTAATATGGGTAACATATTATATATATAAACATATATATAACAAAAAATATATATAAACATATTATATATATAAATGGGCATGGTGGCTCAGCGGGTAAGACGCCAGGCTTGTCGATCGGAAGATCGCACGTTCGGAGGTTCAAATCCCTAGTCCCGCGTGACGGAGTGAGCTCCCGCACTAGCCCCAGCTCTTGCCAATGTAGCAATTCGCAAGCATGCAAATGCAAGTAGATTAATAGGTACCACTTCGGTGGGTAGGTAACAGCGTCCTGCGTGCGTCATGCCAGCCACATGACCGTGGAAGCGCCTTCGGACAACGCTGGCTCGGCTAAAAAACCAGAGATGAGCACCGGCCCCTAGAGTCGGACACGACTGCACAAATGTGTGGGGGGAACCTTTACCTTTACCTTATGTAATATGTAATATTTTAGTCCTAACCCACTAAGTGCATAAACTGTGTTTAACCATGCTTTATTGAAAAAATCATAATTGGTTGAGTACACACAATATATTAACCTATACTGTAAGTTATGGTTTACCAAGCATAATGGCTAAGTCTACATATTATATTAGTCCAAAACAAACCAAATCACATTATGGCCTTGTATGCAATGTGAACTCAGCCTGCCACTCTTCCCAGCCCCATCCCTTACAGATGTTGTACCACAAAGACTTGGATTTGGAGTTCTGTCAACAATATTATTCTAGACCAGTTCATAGTTTTCCTAGATCTATAGGAAAGAAATGAGATTAAATGACATCATCTCTACTATGAAGCAGAAACACTACATTATGCAGATAATCCCTTGAGGTAAACCCTCCAAATGCAAACAATCAACTACTATACAAAGAAATTAAAAAGTAGTCTGGTTTCCAGAATCACTGGACTACAAGTCCAATATCTCTAATATTGGCATGGCATTTGCCCATGTTGGCTGAGATTATAGAAGTTATCTTCAAACACATCTAGAGGGTGCCAGTTTAGGGAAGCCTGAAGTAAGCATCTTTTTTTAAAGAAGACTAATATAGTTCATTGTATGATAAATGCATTGTTTTTATTTATTCTGTTAATATTGAGCTATCCAGTAATATTGTATTTTGGGTAGCTTGCAACATATAATTATTCCATATCATAAAACAACAGCTTGCTGTATAAATAGTTCTAAGAGAAGAATAAAATCAGCTCAAAAATACACAGCACATAAATAACAGTTCAAAACAGTATTTACTAAACCCATTAATTTTTAAAAGGTTTGGGATTGTGAAAAAATGCCTTCATCTAGTACCAAAATGAAGGCAATTACCTTGGATTAGATACCACCACTAAGAAAGCCATCTTCCTTTTGACTGCCCACTGATTTATCACTTGGCAGAGGCACCTAAGTAAGACCTTGGAAAAGAGTCTCAAACTTCATGGATAGGTCTGTATGAGAAAAGTCAATGTTACTGTTATCTTGGTCTCAGTCTGTTAAAAAGACTTGAAAGGTTAAAACCAGCACTTTGAATGTGCCTGGAATATAGGTGACTGTGACTAGCTGCAATGACAAAAAATGTGCACAGTGATGTCACAATGCAAACCACAGCCTTTTGTACTTGTGTCCCCATGTTGGTCACAAGTATGTAAGTCATGAAGTTGGTTAGTGATGTCATCTCCCCATCCATGGAGCCTCTTGCGCATACATGTGGAGAAAGTTTGGAGCAGCTTTTGAAGCAGCCACACAAGCCTGGAAAAATATGTGGCTGCTTTAACAATTCAAGGAGAGGTGCTTTGTTCATGCTTCCTAACACTGTGAAGCACCTGTTTTGAACCTTTGCACAGCCCTATTTTCTAATCATTGGTTAATATTGTCAATAATATCCAGCTAATATGCTATGATACGATAATGCATTAGATAGTTCTTTAATTGGTTCATGTCTACATTTCAAATTTGTTAAATTAATCCACCTCATTCTACATATAAATCATGTTTCTTTTATTATAGTAGTTGCCTTTCTTTAAAGTGGTACATAATAATTTTAGATTTGGCAGTCTTGGAGCATTCCAGTAAAATAATACTATGTCATTGCCTCCTGAGTAGATTTTATGTCTACACCTCTGTGTACATTACTGTTAATGTATTTTTAAAAGCAGTAAGTCCTGGTGTATGCAGATGTATTTTCTGTTTTGCTCAGTGACTTTTTTTGGTTATTACTATTTTGTTGTTGTTGTTCAGTCGTTCAGTCGTGTCCGACTCTTCGTGACCTCATGGACCATAGCACGCCAGGCCTTCCTGTCCTCCACTGTCTCTCGGAGTTTACTCAAATTCATGTTCATTACATCGGTGATGCTATCTAACCATCTCATCCTCTGCCGTCCCCTTCTCCTTTTGCCCTCAGTCTTTCCCAGCATCAGGGTCTTTTCCAGTGAGTCCTCTCTTCTCATTAGGTGGCCAAAGTATTTGAGCTTCAGCTTCAGCATCTGTCCTTCCAATGAGCAGTCAGGGTTGATTTCCTTTAGGATTGACTGGTTTGACCTCCTTGCAGTCCAAGGGACTCTCAAGAGTCTTCTCCAGCACCACAGCTCGAAAGCATCAATTCTTCGGCGCTCAGCCTTCCTTATGGTCCAACTCTCACAGCCATACATTGCTACTGGAAAAACCATAGCTTTAACTATACGGACCTTTGTCGGCAAGGTGATGTCTCTGCTTTTTAATATGCTGTCTAGGTTTGCCATAGCTTTCCTTCCAAGGAGCAAGCGTCTTTTAATTTCATGGCTGCAGTCACCGTCTGCGGTGATCTTGGAGCCCAAGAAAATAAAATCTGTCACTGCTTCCATTTCTTCCCCTTCTATTTGCCAGGAAGTGATGGGACCAGATGCCATGATCTGGGTTTTTTTAATGTTGAGTTTCAAGCCAGCTTTTGCACTCTCCTCTTTCACCCTCATCAAGAGGCTCTTTAGTTCCTCTTCACTTTCTGCCATTAGGGTGGTATCGTCTGCATATCTGAGGTTGTTGATATTTCTCCCGGCAATCTTAACTCCGGCTTGTGATTCATCCAGCCCGGCATTTCTCATGATGTACTCTGCATATAAGTTAAATAAGCAGGGTGATAATATACAGCCTTGTCGTACTCCTTTCCCAATTTTGAACCAGTCGGTTGTTCCATGTCCGGTTCTAACTGTTGCTTCTTGACCCACATACAGGTTTCTCAGGAGACAGGTAAGGTGGTCTGGTACTCCCATCTCTTTAAGAATTTGCCACAGTTTGTTGTGATCCACACAATCAAAGGCTTTAGCGTAGTCAATGAAGCAGAAGTAGATGTTTTTCTGGAACTCTCTTGCTTTTTCCATGATCCAGCGAATGTTGGCAATCTGATCTCTAGTTCCTCTGCCTCTTCGAAACCCAGCTTGCACTTCTGGTAGTTCTCGGTTCACATGCTGCTGAAGCCTAGCTTGTAGGATTTTGAGCATAACCTTGCTGGCATGTGAAATGAGCGCAATTGTACGGTAGTTTGAACATTCTTTGGCATTGCCTTTCTTTGGAATTGGAACGTAAACTGACCTTTTCCAATCCTGTGGCCACTGTTGAGTTTTCCAAATTTGTTGGCATATTGAGTGCAGCACTTTAACAGCATCATCTTTTAGGATTTTAAATAGCTCAGCTGGGATACTGTCTTCTCCGCTAGCTTTGTTGTTAGTAATGCTTCCTAAGGCCCACTTGACTTCACTCTCTAGGATGTCCGGCTCAAGGTCAGTGACCACACCATCGTATTTATCAGGGATATTAAGATCTTTCTTGTATAGTTCTTCTGTGTATTCTTGCCACCTCTTCTTAATCTCTTCTGCTTCTGTTAGGTCCCTGCCTTTTTTGTCCTTTATCATGCCCATCTTTGCACAAAACGTTCCCTTGATATCTCCGATTTTCTTGAAGAGATCTCTAGTCTTCCCCATTCTATTGTTTTCCTCGATTTCTTTGCATTGTTCATTTAAGAAGGCCTTCTTATCTCTCCTTGCTATTCTCTGGAATTCTGCATTCAGTTGTTTATATCTTTCCCTTTCTCCCTTGCCTTTTGCTTCCCTTCTTTCCTCAGCTATTTGTAAAGCCTCATCAGTCAGCCACTTTGCTTTCTTGCATTTCTTTTTCTTTGGGATGGTTTTAGTTGCTGCCTCCTGTACAATGTTACGAACCCCCATCCATAGTTCTTCAGGCACTCTGTCTACCAGATCTAATCCTTTAAATCTATTCCTCACTTCCACTGTATATTCATAAGGGATATGATTTAGGTCATACCTGATTGGTCTAGTGGTTTTCTCTACATTCTTCAATTTAAGCCTAAATTTTGCGATAAGAAGCTCATGATCTGAGCCACAGTCAGCTCCAGGTCTTGTTTTTGCTGATTGTATAGAGCTTCTCCATCTTTGGCTGCAAAGTATATAATCAATCTGATTTCGGTATTGACCATCTGGTGATGTCCATGTGTAGAGTCGTCTCTTGTGTTGTTGGAAAAGAGTGTTTGCTATGACCAGCGTGTTCTCTTGACAAAACTCTATTAGCCTTTGCCCTGCTTCATTTTGTACTCCGAGGCCGAACTTGCCTGTTATTCCGGTTATTTTTTGACTTCCTACCTTAGCATTCCAGTCCCCTATGATGAAAAGGACATCTTTTTTTGGTGTTAGTTCTAGAAGGTGTTGTAGGTCTTCATAGAACCGGTCAACTTCAGCTTCTTTGGCATCAGTGGTTGGGGCATAGACTTGGATCACTGTGATGTTGAATGGTTTGCCTTGGATTCGAACTGAAAGCATTCTGTCGTTTTTGAGGTTGTACCCCAGTACTGCCTTTCCCACTCTTTTATTGACTATGAGAGCTACTCCATTTCTTCTAAGGGATTCTTGCCCACAGTAGTATATATAATGGTCTCCTGAATTAAATTCGCCCATTCCTGTCCATTTTAGTTCGCTGATTCCCAATATGTCGATGTTCAATCTTGTCATCTCATGTTTGACCACATCCAGCTTACCTTGATTCATAGTTCTTACATTCCAGGTTCCTATGCAATATTGTTCTTTACAGCATCGGACTTTCCTTCCACTTCCAGACACATCCACAACTGAGCGTCCTTTCGGCTTTGGCCCAGCCGTTTCACACTTTCTGGAGCTACTCGGAATTGCCCTCCGCTCTTCCCCAGTAGCATTTTGGACACCTTCCGACCTGAGGGGCTCATCTTCCGGCGTCATATCTTTTAGCCTTTTGATACTGTCCATGGGTTTTCTTGGCAAGGATACTGGAGTGGTTTGCCATTTCCTCCTCCAGTGGACCACGTTTTGTCAGAACTCTCCATCATGACCTGTTCTTCTTGACCTGACTTCATTGAGTTACGCAAGCCCCTTCGCCACGACAAGGCAGTGATCCATGAAGGGGGGTTATTACTATAGGTTCCTTTCAATAAAACAATCAAGTTTTAAAATACTAGTGCAGACAAGCCCTCCTCAGACTGCTGCAGCCCTTCAAATATGTTGGATTTCACTTCTCATAATCCCAAATTAGAATGGTTGCTGAGATTATGAGAGCTAAAGTCCAACACATCCAGAGGTATGAATTTAGATAATGTGATCTAGATTCAAGGTCCACAAAGTATGAAGGTAAAACTATAAAAAGTACATTGGCAGTTATTAAGGGAGGATATGTATTTAGTTGTTGTTTATTCGTTCAGTCGCTTCCGACTCTTCGTGACTTCATGGACCAGCCCACGCCAGAGCTTCCTGTCGGCCGTCACCATCCCCAGCTCCCCCATGGTTAAGTCTGTCACCTCCAGAATATCATCCATCCATCTTGCCCTTGGTCGGCCCCTCTTCCTTTTGCCTTCCATTTTCCCTAGCATCAGCGTCTTCTCCAGGGTATCCTGTCTTCTCATTATGTGGCCAAAGTACTTCAGTTTTGCCTTTAATATCATTCCCTCAAGTGAGCAGTCTGGCTTTATTTCCTGGAGTATGGACTGGTTTGATCTTCTTGCAGTCCAAGGCACTCTCAGAATTTTCCTCCAACACCACAGTTCAAAAGCATCGATCTTCCTTCGCTCACCCTTCCTTATGGTCCAGCTCTCGCAGCCATAGGTTACTATGGGGAATACCATTGCTTTAACTATGTGGACCTTTGTTGTCAGTGTGATGTCTCTGCTCTTAACTATTTTATCACGATTTGCCATTGCTCTCCTCCCAAGAAGTAGACGTCTTCTGATTTCCTGGCTGCAGTCAGCATCTGCAGTAATCTTTGCGCCTAGAAATACAAGGTCTGTCACTGCCTCCACTTTTTCTCCCTCTATTTGCCAGTTATCAATCAAGCTGGTTGCCATAATCTTGGTTTTTTTGAGGTTTAACTGCAAGCCAGCTTTTGCACTTTCTTCTTTCACCTTCGTCATAAGGCTCCTCAACTCCTCCTCGCTTTCAGCCATCAAAGTGGTATCATCTGCATATCTAAGATTGTTAATGTTTCTTCCAGCGATTTTAACTCCAGCCTTGGATTCCTCAAGCCCAGCACGTCGCATGATGTGTTCTGCGTACAGGTTGAATAGGTAGGGTGAGAGTATACAGCCCTGCCGTACTCCTTTCCCAATCTTAAACCAGTCCGTTGTTCTGTGCTCTGTTCTTACCGTTGCTACTTGGTCGTTATACAGATTCCTCAGGAGGCAGACAAGATGACTTGGTATCCCCATACCACCAAGAACTTGCCACAATTTGTTATGATCCACACAGTCAAAGGCTTTAGAATAGTCAATAAAACAGAAATAGATGTTTTTCTGTAACTCCCTGGCTTTCTCCATTATCCAGCGGATATTGGCAATTTGGTCTCTAGTTCCTCTGCCTTTTCTAAACCCAGCTTCTACATCTGGCAATTCTCGCTCCATGAATTGCTGGAGTCTACCTTGCAAGATCTTGAGCATTACCTTACTGGCATGTGAAATAAGTGCCACTGTTCGATAGTTTGAACATTCTTTAGTGCTTCCCTTTTTTGGTATGGGGATATAAGTTGATTTTTTCCAATCTGATGGCCATTCTTGTGTTTTCCAAATTTGCTGGCATATGGCATGCATCACCTTGACAGCATCATCTTGCAAGATTTTAAACAGTTCAGCTGGGATACCGTCGTCTCCTGCGGCCTTGTTATTAGCAATGCTTCTTAAGGCCCATTCAACCTCACTCTTCAGGATGTCTGGCTCTAAATCACTGACCACACTGTCAAAGCTATCTCCAATATTATTATCCTTCCTATACAGATCTTCCATATATTCTTGCCACCTTTTCTTGATCTCTTCTGCTTCTGTTAGGTCCTTACCATCTTTGTTTTTGATCATACCCATTTTTGCCTGGAATTTACCTCCGATGTTTCTAATTTTCTGGAAGAGGTCTCTTGTCCTTCCTATTCTATTGTCTTCTTCCACTTCTGCACATTGCTTGTTTAAAAATAATTCCTTATCTCTTCTGGCTAACCTCTGGAATTTTGCATTTAATTGGGCATATCTCCCCCTGTCACTGTTGCCTTTTGCTTTCCTTCTTTCTTGGGCTACTTCCAGTGTCTCAGCAGACAGCCATCTTGCCTTCTTGGTTTTCTTTTTCTTTGGGACGTTTTTTGTTGCTGCCTCCTGAACAATGTTGCGAACTTCTGTCCATAGTTCTTCTGGGACCCTATCTACTAAATCTAGTCCCTTAAATCTATTCTTCACCTCCACTGCATATTCCTTAGGAATATTAGTGAGCTCATATCTAACTGATCTGTGGGTCTTCCCTATTCTCTTTAGTCTGATTCTAAATTTTGCAATAAGAAGTTTGTGATCTGAACTACAGTCAGCTCCAGGTCTTGTTTTTACCGACTGTATAGATGTCCGCCACCTTTGGCTGCAAAGGATGTAGTCAATCTGATTTCGGTGTCAACCATCTGGTGAAGTCCATGTATAAAGTCGTCTTTTAGGTTGTTGGAAGAGAGTGTTTGTTATGCACAGTGAGTTGTCTTGGCAAAATTCTATCAGCCTATGTCCTGCTTCATTTTGTTCTTCCAGACCATGCTTGCCTGTAATTCCAGGTGTCGTTTGACTACCCACCTTAGCATTCCAGTCTCCTGTAACGAAAATAACACCTCTTTTTGGTGTATTATCCAGTAGGTGCTGCAGATCCTCATAGAACTGATCTACTTCTGCTTCTTCAGCATCTGTGGTTGGGGTGTATATTTGGATCACTGTGATGTTAAATGGCTTACCCTGAATTCGAATTGAGATCATTCTATCTTTTTTGGATTGTATCCAAGCACTGCTTTAGCCACTTTATTATTAATTATGAAGGCTACTCCATTTCTTCTGTGGTCCTCTTGTCCACAGTAGTAGATCTGGTGGTCATCTGATGTGAAGTGGCCCATCCCAGTCCATTTCAGTTCACTGACACCCAAAATGTCTATATTTAAACTTGCCATCTCACCAATAACCACATCCAATCTGTCCTGGCTCATAGATCTTACATTCCAGGTTCCTATGGTGTGTTGATCTTTAGAACATCGGATTCGTCGTTCACCACCAGCACCGTCGGCCGCTAGCCGTCCTTTCGGCTTTGAGCTAGCTGCGTCATCACATCTGGGGCTAGTTGAACGTATCCTCTGTTCCTCCCCAGTAGCATTTTGACCATCTTCCGACCTGGGAGTCCCATCTTCCGATGGTATACCGACATATCTCTGGTTGTACTGATCCATTTAGTTTTCACGGCAAGAATACTGGGGTGGGTTGCCATTACCTTCCCCAGGGATCGTATTTAGTCTGACCTCTCTGCCACGACCTTCCCATCTTGGGTGTCCCTTCACGGTTTAGCTCATGGTTTCATTGAGGTGCTCAAGCTCCAGCACCATGACAAGGTAACGATCTCCTTTGCTGGAGATGTATTTAGTTATTTTATGTATTTAGTTATTTTATGTAATTTCGGTTTGACTGAAGCTAAGCAGTGTATAGTCATTAATACGCACAGTAACAATAAAATAATTTAAAAAGAAATAATAAATATAACCTCCTACAATAAATACAATAAAAACTTCAGTGTACAATGCAACATTTGTAGTGAGGCATCTCATTCAGATAGCAGAGCAAGAGTCACTTCATCTAGTCCCCAAGGCCTTCTGAGTCTCCAAGGTCTAAAAGCTTTCAGAAGATAATGAGAAAAAAGGCCACTATTATTTCCAGGGTCAAGCTGTTCCATAGGAGGAGCCCCCCCCCCGAATGTCCATTTCTGAGCACCCTCCTGCCAGAACTCTCAATAGCAGTGAATCTCAACAGGCACTTCCTGTACACGTTGGATGGGCAGATGCTACTCAGAATAGCCTGTCTTGAAGATAATCAGGTCCCCCAAACTTTCTAGGTAATAACCACTTCTGTTTGCAAGAAGAAGGGCACTATTTCTGGACACTATGTGGGAATTAAGAACAAAGAAGGATAAACCAAGGCAAAACAACTAGAGTCTCCTTCAAATCAAGATTAAGGAATGTAAGCAGTACGTATAATTGTATTGCTGATGTTAATAAGCTAAGGCAGGGCTTTCCAAAGTTTTTCCCGCGGCGACGCACCAACCGGCGTTGGTGTGTCGCCGCGGGAAAACCCGGAAGTGCCGTCCTTGTGGCAGCGTGCAAAAACCCGGAAGCGCTGGTGCCGCTTTCGGGTTTTGCGCGCTGCAGTTGGTGTGTCGCCATGGGAAAACCCGGAAGCGCTGATGATGATCAGCGCTTCCGGGTTGTGTGGCAACACACCAGACTGTGTGTGGCGACACACTTTTGTGTTGCCACACACAGTTTGGAAAGTTCTGAGCTAAGGTTTTGTTGCTCAACTAGTCTTGGTCAGGCCAATTTATAAAGAGTACAGCTGCTGTAAGAAATCTGAACTACCTTGAAGAATTGATGATTCCTGTGAATAAGCAGAACCCCCATCTGAAACCTGAAGTCCTGCAGTTTGAAGGCTGCTTCAAGTCAGGCTCAATTCCTGGTGATTGCATAGATGCATACATATATACTGTATTTTTCTTGCCAGCAATACAACAATGGTTTGCCATTGCCTTCTTCCAAAGCTGTCTTTTGACATCCCAGTCTTCTTACAATTCTGGGATTTCCTGATAGTCTCCCATCCAAGAATTAATACTAAACAGGATCAGTCATGTCTAACTTCTTTATATAATTCAAAACTGGGCAGATGCTACCACTTGCTGTGATAAGATTAAAGGTATAGAGATATATTTATAATAGACCATATATCTTTCTGCCAACATTTGCAAATCTTAAAATTGTCCATATTCTACCAAGTCACACATGATTCATTTACATAGAACTGCTATATATAATTTGCAATTGTTTACTCAGTTTTTCCTGTCAAACACAACTATCTTAATAGTTGGATACCTTGGAGTTCCAGTGAGGACATGGCAAACTAGATGCCCCTAAAAGAGCGGGGATGGCATTATAGCTGAGATCAGTGGCCAGTGAACTCTCTCCGGAGAAAGGAGAGATCATGAGATCGCCCACACGTACTCCAGACAGCTGCTCCTCGTGAGTAGATTGCAGGAACTGAGGTTTTTGCAGTCGGCTTGTGAGTTGAGAGGCTGGGAGTTGAGGGATTCCAAATAACTTCAAAGTCATAATGTAGCCTATATGGACACAAAGTTCAGCCGAGCCTCATTTCTTAATCAATTTTCGGAATTACTTTTTTTTACTGCTTTTCAAATATTAAGAACCTTTGGAACAGCAAGTTTTATGGCATTCACTGGGTGAGTTTCCTTCAATCCTCAGTGAAATAAGTTTTAAATTCGAGTTTAAGGACTTAGAAAAAATTTTTTGGAATAAACAGCAAAAGGATTATTAGAGTGTTGATTTTGGAAAGTTATAAATGGACTAAGGGTCAAGATGAATTTGAAATAAGATTTTGAAATTAATTATAAGAATCCTTCCTGTGGGAAACTGCTGATTTGAATTCTAAGAAAAAAGCATGATAGGATGGGACTTTGAAGGTTGGACACTAGAGGGAACCAGAAGGAACTAAATATTACAATTAAAGGAGAAGAACAGTTAAATTCGACTTGCTAACACAGAATGGAGCAAATTACTTCAATACTTGGATGTATTGAAGGATATTTGTGAACCATGGCCTCAGAAGTTAATTTTAAGAATGTCCGTCATTATAGATAGACTGTGTATAAATGATGTTATGGAAAAAGAACACGTTCTACTGGACAAGACTGAAATTGATTTGAATGTGGATTTTAAAATGACAGGATACAAGAAAGATATGGAAAAAGATGATATACTGAATGTACAAATGAAACTGGCTGATGTTTTAATAATTAAAAGGGACATACAAATAACAGAAGAGTGACTTGGATAACTTTCCTATATTGGATTTACAAAAGAGACCTGTTAAAAGTTTTGAAGGATTTTATGAGAAGGGTTAAGGTGCACCAGGCTAGAAACCAGGAGACTGTGAGTTCTAGTCCCGCCTTAGGCATGAAAGCCAGCTGGGTGACTTTGGGCCAGTCACTCTCTCTCTCTCTGCCCAACTCACCTCACAGGGTGGTGGTTGTAGGGAAAATAGGAGGAGGAAGGAGTATTTAGGTATGTTCCCCACCTTAAGTTATTTATAAAAATAATTAAGGCTGGATAAAAATCCTTTAAAAAAAGTTCTATGACATTATTTGAAGGGATTAAAGACCAAGAGTGTTAAAAGTAAAGAGAATGAATATAAAGTTGGTTTATTTGGTCAAGGTTAGAATAGATATGTTGCTATCTCTGGTAATCCTTAATGGACTTTTGCAGACCAGGACTGAACAACAAGGCTTTAAGGTTTTGTTTATAGATAAGAGATAAGACATGGGAAGAAGAGATCATTTGTTGTATTTTAAGAGAAAGTGATAAGTTACTAAAATTGTTTGTACTTGTGATGAAGGGGGAGGTCATTTCTTTATATATTTCTTTTCTTTTTATTATATTCTTATTTTTTCTTTTCTATTCTGCACTTTTTACTTTCTTTTTACTCATTTATTCTTTTAGTTTGTATTAGCTTTTATCCTTTTAATTGTAACATTCAATAAAATTATTATTAAAAAATAGTTGGATACCTTAATTTTTAGGTCTATACTGCTAGTTGCATCATACAGTCTAACTCTTACTGCAAATTATTTGGATTCTCAGCCAACACCTTGACACTGTCTGCATACAAAAGTTCATGTACATTCATGTCCCTAACCCTTACACCTCTAACATCATCACAAGCATTCCTTATATATTTTTTCCCAGTTAAATAGCAGATAGCTTTATACAGCAGAAAGAATGCTTGAAGAGAGGAACACTGAAGTTAGGAGTATAACTTTTACAAGGAAGTATTCTTAACTGCAGTTCTACAGCTGTCTAACCTCATGGTTTGAAGAACTGAGTTATCTGAGACCAGAAGAAAATTTCTATTTCTTTTGCCTTGATGAAGGTTTGCAGAACTTAAGCATGAAGCACTTCCTCTTTGGAAAGAACTCTTGTCTCTTTCTGTGGTCTCAAGGCCATTACGACCCCAACCTACCCATAGAGCTTCAGTGATGTCTCCCATTCTAGCATGTCTCCCATTCTAGCAATATGTGAACATGGCTACAACTATTACAAAAAGTGTCAGCACACTGTCTGTTCACAAATACAGCTGGAAAGAGGCTTTTAAATGCAGAAGGAATGATATTTTTGTACCCAGAAAACTTCTCCCCATGGCAAATGGGTTTGCAAATGGTCAAATTCACATACCATGTTCCAAAAGACATTAATGGTGGGGAGATGATCATTTATTTATTTATTATTTCAATTTATATGACCGCCCATCTCCCCCAATCGGGGGACTCTGGGCAGTTTACAATAAAAATACAATTAAAAATACCATATAAAATTACAATAAACAATATAATAAGTATAAAATCCAATCTAGGCGAATTGGTCTTAAAAATAGGGATGGAATCATGGTACTAGCCATCCCCAGGAGGAGCTGTTACCTTTCTCGTCCCAAGCTAGGCGGCAGAACCAGGTTTTCAGATTTTTTCGGAAGGCCGGAACCGAGGAAACCCGCCTCAACTCCGGGGGCAAGATATTTCAAAGGGCGGGTGCTACTACAGAGAAGGCCCGTCTCCTGGACCCCGCCAGATGGAACTCCTTTACTGATGGGGTCCGGAGCATGCCCTCTCTGCATGATCGGGTGGGTCGGGTCGATGTTATGGGGATAAGACAGTCCATCAGGTATCCTGGCCCCATGCCATGTAGGGCTTTAAAGGTAATGACCAACACCTTGAATTGTACCAGGAAGCAAACCGGCACCCAATGCAGCTCACGGAGCAAAGGTGTTATATGTGCTGATCTTGATGCACCCAGAATTGCCCGCATGGCTGCATTCTGTACCAGCTGTAGCTTCCAGATATTCCTCAAGGGTAGCCCCATGTAGAGCGCATTGCAGTAGTCTATATGGGAGATGACAAGGGCATGAGTGACCGTTCGGAGGGCATCTCGGTTCAGGAATGGACGTTAACTGGCGCACAAGCCGAAGCTGCGCAAAGGCCCTCCTGGCCACGACTGCCACCTGCTCTTCAAGCAGGAGTCGTGAGTCCAGGAGGACCCCCAAGTTCCGCACCGGTTCCGAGTGGGGAAGTGCCACCCCATCCAGAACCAAAGATGACAATTTCCCGTATACCGAGGCACCATCAATCCACAGCCACTCGGTCTTGCCAGGGTTCAGCTGAAGCCTGTTGTTCCCCATCCAGGCCCCCACAGCCCCCAGACACTGAGACAGGGTGGCGACTACATCACTTACTTCACCTGGGATGGAGATGTACAATTGAGTATCATCTGCATATTGATGATACCTCATCCCATGGTGACGGATGATCTCACCCAGCGGTTTCATGTAGATGTTAAATAGAAGAGGAGAGAGAACCGAACCCTGCGGCAGCCCACATAAGAGGGCACGCGGGCCGGATCTCTCCTCTCCTATCACTACTGACTGGGAATGGTCCTGGAGGAAGGAGGTGAACCAGCGCAGAACAACGCCTCCCACCCCCAACTCCCTGAGCCGCCCCAAAAGGATACCATGGTCAATGGTATCGAAAGCCGCTGAGAGGTCCAAGAGAGCCAGGATGGATGCACTGCCCCCATCCCACTCCCACCAGAGATCATATGTGCGACCAATGCAGTCTCTGTCCCATATCCCGGTCTGAAACCTGACTGAAAGGGGTCTAGATAATCCGCTTCCTCCAGAGTCCTCTGGAGTTGCAACGCCACCACTTTCTCAACCACCTTTCCCAAAAGGGGAGGTGGGAGACAGGACGAAGATTGTCCAGGATGGTAGGGTCCAGGGATGGTTTCTTGAGGGGGTGCACCAACACCTCTTTAAAGGCAGTCGGGAACACCCCCTCCCCCAAGGATGTATTAACCATCGCTTGGACCCACCCGCAAGTCACCTCCCTGGCTGATTTCACCAGCCAGGAAGGGCACGGGTCTAGATGGCATGTGGTGGCTCTTACAATCCGGAGGATCCTGTCCACTTCCTAATCATAATTTATTTTAGTCTCCTTTTGTATAGAGTGGGAAGAAAGGACTTCTGTTTTTCCAGGATTGGCAGGAGTTTGGGGTGGGACATTGAGTGAAACCTACTCGTTGCACCCTTCTGTTGATCAGTGGAGAGGAACACTGATTGATTGGTGTTTGATGCCCTTAATTTACAGTGTCTTAGAAGCAGGAAGACAAGTGTAGGTCAGTTTAAAACTGCTTTGTGAGGAGTTGGGGAACAAAAAGGTGGTGTGATATAGAATATCTATCTCTAACAAAATGCCATTTTTAGATGCATCATTGGTTGGAATGAAAAATGGTAGCTCTACTGGTCAATGCCTTCCCTGAGAAAATTGCATTTCCCTTTACAGCCGCATCACACTGGTCATATCCAGTCTGCAAACAATTATTATACCAAGATATTTTGGAATAGTATCACCCTTCCTGTAACTGTATTTGTTTCCTAAGTGAAAACCTTTCACTTGTCTCTGTTAAATTTCATTCTGTTGCTTTCAGCCAATTTCTCCAACCTACCAAGTTTATTTTGAATTTTATTTCTGCCCTCTAGAGTATTAGGTTTGTCCTTTCAATGTGTTTTAATAACTCTTTCGGCCATCCCCTCATACATGAAATGTCCACAGATCTTAATGCTATGCTAGATTTCAGACACTGATTATACAGACAGGCTGAACACATGCATCCTTAACCAGCAATTATCAATCTGAAGTCATGTTAATAATGTTTTGGATTTCAGCCCAAAATGTCACTATAGTAGGAAAAGTCCAGACTATGTAAGTTAATGTTCCCATTTTTAACTGTATTTCCTTCTTAAACATTCTTTCAAGCATTATTACTAGCTATTTTAAATGAAGATTATCTTCTAATGTAAGCTTTTCAAGGATAAAAATTCAGGGATAAAACAATTTTTTAAAAAATTTGTTCACCACCCAGAGTCACTGGGTGAGATGGGCAGCCATACAAATCAAATCAAATCAATAAATAAAATTACATGGTAGTCCATGTAATGGGGGGGGGGGGGAAGGAAAGTCTGTTTCTTCTGTTTTATTTGTTTATTTATTTAGATTTTTTTATCCCGCCTTTATTATTTTTATAAATAACTCAAGGCAGGAAACATACCTAATACTCCTCCTTCCTCCTATTTTCCCCACAACAACAACCCGGTGAGGTGAATTGGGCTGAGAGAGAGTGACTGGCCCACCTGATTTGTTCAAAAATATGTGTCTTCAAAGAGTCCATACAAGGAAAGAAAGGGTGCGGGGTGGACAAAAGAAAGAAAGGAGGAGGATAGGCTAAACACAGTGGCAAAAGGATCACAATTTATTACTTTTGCCTTCTAGCCAAGGTCAGCTATGTAGAACACCCAAATGTCTAACTAGAGGCTGAAAATAAACAGTAGCCCTAACCCTACCTTCAATCCTTTGTCAGGGAGAAATTAAAATAATATTTTTATTACCATTTTTTAAAACTTCCAGACAGCTCTGTGGACTCCATCCAATGTTTTCAGAACAAAAATGGTTGGATACCTACCAAATATTTATTTCACAAGCCTTTTTTTTTTTTTTTTGGCTGTATCAAACACCTTTCTACATTGTTAGGTATCTTTAAAATACTATGGAAGAGGTATAATATTGTATGGGACTTTTTCTTTCCCTATTCAACGATACCAGTAGATTGGGCTTTCTTAGGCTGACCATATTTCCTTGAGACGAAAACAGGACACTAAAGCGCGTGCGTTGGCATGCTGGCACGCAGGCGCACGCGTGCCGGCACACTGACACACATGCAGGCGCACCAGCGTGTGCATGCACACACTCTAACTTGGAAAACGGGTCAAAATGGAGATTTTGTCCAGAACGACGGGACGGTTGGAAAATGTTAAAATAACGGGACTGTCCCGTTCAAAATGGGACGTATGGTCAGCCTAGGCTTTCTTTAAGGTTTATGCCTCACAGCAGATCTTCAAAATAAATGGCCGAGGCTCATTTGCTATACAAAAAGGAGAGGCTGGAATGTAATTGGGCCTTTTCCCTATCTACAGTAGCTGATTATGTTCTGGCAGGCCTAATATTTCCCATATTATTGCTCCCACAAGAGAACAAACTAGCCTTTCTCCTCTTGTCCTGGAATTCTTACAATGTGTAAATTGGATTAAGACTGAGATTTTAGGTACAAGATTTTGTTCTGAAGAATGTTATTAAACTTCATTAAATTAGTTATAGAGGTGCCAACAGACTTCCCACAATCTTCCAACTGACCTACTCTGTTCTCAGCCACACCCAATGGCTATTTACTATTTACTTAGTTAATAGTTTTAATAACTTTTTACCCTTCCCCCATCTATACTGTATATGGACAGACATAATTTTCCTCTCCTCTCTGCACTTGTTGCCTTACGAGAGAAAATGGTGGCAGAACTTTTTGGTGCTATTCAAGCGATCAATCTTGTCTTTTGTATCTGGAGGGCAGACACAATTTTCTTCTCTACTTTGTATCAGCTTTGTTACCATATTTCATTCCCTGATTTCATGGTGAAATGAAGGTGCTCACAAGAAACTTGAGGAGCACAAACATACAGAAACCATATGGTTGACAGGATAGTGCAACATGTTATGGGAGCCAGAGAAAAAGCTGAATGAGGAGCAAATTTGTATGGGCAAATACAAAGCTATAATCTCACTACATGAAAGTTCATACACATGAAACATCTCCCAAAGGATTGATGGGACCAGACAAAGGCACCACTAGGTTTAACAGGTGTCAACTTGTTCCCTGTGTGGAGGTTTTAATCACAAAAGAAGAAACTATTCATTTATTATTTAAATTTGTATTACCGCCCATCTCCTCCAACCAGGGAACTCTATAAAACACTGTTCTGCTCAAAGTGTTAAGACAGGGCATTGCAGCCCACACTCATATGAAAATATAGGAGGGTCGCCTTTATGAGTGGTGCCCTCAAGCCCGCATTTATGTGCAAGAATCTAAAGGTATGAAGGACCCTCTTGGAAGCAGCAAAAAGGGTGGTGGAAAGAGTAAAGCAGAGGGGAAACACAATGAAGAAAGAAAGAACTGCAACAAATGACACTAGGAAAGACAGAAGGAAGCAGAAAAGGAGAAGGCAGGAACTAGGAGAATGACAGCACAGGGAACCATGCAGGAAGAAAGGTGAGGAAGTAGGAAAAATAATAACAAAATATCAGTCAAAGAGAAACCACCTGGAAAGATAAGTAAAATTATTACATGTATTCATATAATTTGCTTGCTCAGCTTTGCGCCCTCACCCCCGTAGATGCTCAGGGATAGTGATGTCTATATGAAAGCCAACCTTGCTATACCAAGATGATAGTGGATGGCTGCATTGGGGACACAACTGGGAGCAAGGTGCCAAACAAAACTTCAAAGAAAAACACCTTGGAAGAAATAAAGGATGGGGAGTTAGTACACACAAGATATTTCAAGGACTGAAGCGCTCCCAGAATCTTGGAAAGGTTTTGTATCAATTTTAAATAAAACTATATTTCTGCATTGCTTAGGAACTTCCCAGGCACCCTCTCTGACATTTAAACAAAGAACTCAGTTTCGAAATTCACCTTATCATCAGGAGAGTGAAGTCCCCTGGAGAAATAGCAGCAAGCCAGAGAATTTGTCAGAGTGTAAAGACAACATCCAAACTTTGGTTTTACAACCTACCAAAGTATGTTTAACAGTCTGTAGCTATAATGGGAAAATACCAAGCTGGAAATATAAATCCCAGGTCAAATCTCATCTTTATGATCTTCTTCATACTAAATTCCAACTGATTGATTTGGTATCTATAGAACCCCTTAATTATACCCAATGGGCTCAAAGAACTATGTTAGTATTTAAGACTGCTAGATTGCCTTCCCTAATTCAAAAGCATAAAAAGTACCTAAGGACAAAAGGGATCTTTCCTGCACGTATTTTTATTAATACAACAATTAAAGCATTATTCCCCAAGTCGCAGTTGACCAAACCAGCCAACAAGGAATTTCAAACAGAGCGGCGGGAATCAATGTTTCCTCAGCCGGATTTGACTGACAGGGCTGTAAAAGAATCCCAACAGCCAATAGGAGCTATTGGTGAACAGCGGGCCCAAGTTCTGGACTTTACTTCCCATAACTTCTTAGAGGACTCAATTGAAGAGGATCTTTTTCATTCTTTTGGATCTTTATCCACTTTGGAGCAACACACGATTTTAGAAAGATTAGAAATCGTAAAAAACAGACTTCAAAGTATAAGAGATGATGAAGCTTCAATGAACAACAAAGAAACTATGATCTCCTCTCCATCAGGGCCTTATGAGAAGTTCTCCCTAATGGTTCCCAATAATTTAGAGAACTGTCAGACCACCTTTAATGCCCAGGAACTATTGATTGATTTGAATACTGCAAATATGGAAGCTGTACATCCTGCTCCAAAACTCACCCCCTTAAACGGTTGCATATTTGATGACCCTTTCAATTTCCTGAACCAGATAACTGAGTTGGACTGACTAAGATCTCATACCGCATCTGGATCTTTGAATTTGGTGTCCTGGAATATAGCGGGGTGGAGAAACAAAAAGCATGATTTGGATTTTATCAATTTTCTAACCTCTTTTGATTGTATTTTATTACAGGAAACTTGGTCAGTGGACCTTTTAAATTTAAAATTCTGCTGACTAATACACTCTGATAGACAATGTAGAACTAATGGTAGCAGCATGTAGACCAACTTTTAGCCATTTAAGTTAAATTAAAAATCTCATTCAAACATAAAAAGAAAATGTTGTGTTTCCTGGTCATTTTGATGCCAGGTGAGAAGTTGTAACTTTGAAGATGCTATAATATCAAGTAATATGCACATTTTTTTTCAACTTTATGGATATAATAAATGGCCCAATTCAAAGTAGTTACTGGAGGCTGTGGGAAATAACTGGAATGGTAGCCTTCTGGTGCTTGCACTTAACATGGCAGGAGAGTTTGTACCCTGAAAATCAAACTGGAAGCAACAGTTGTTGGGACTTCTAGTATCATGGACTGCTTTAATGAATTTCACATTTTGAAATTTACAGAGTACTGCTGTCCATGTTTACAAAACCCCCACTAATCCAACATTCCCTGTTGTCCTAATTGAATGATGATGACAGAAATCAGGATGACCTCATCAGATTTCCTCTAAATATTCATGAACTTATGCAAATTTCAGAGTCCTGAGACTCTGTGTAAGGTTGTGCCATTTTTTTGTTGCAAAGGTACGGCTACAGAGTAGAAAGTGGGGGGAATGCAATTTAAAATATCCTTGTGGGTTTTAGGTACAGTATGTTAATTGTATTTTATATTTTTATAATTATGTAATTGTATTTTATATTTTTATAATTATATACAACTGAGAGAATATTAGTCATGATAATGTAAATGAATAAGACTGTTTCTAAATTTGATAAGGGGCTCATTTACATTGTGACCTAAATGCATTTTAATATTTAATTGGGACTTGTTAAATTAGATTTAAAACTATTTCAAATCAGAGGGTTTATATTTTAAAGCCCAATGTGTTTACCTTGTAGAATTCCAACTTGTACTGGTCAGTGACCGTAATAAATTGAAATTGTAAATTGTAAATTGCTTAGGAACAGAAATAGCTGCATGTTCAAAATAAGCTCGTATCTAAGCCAAACAAGGGAGACCAACAATGATGTTTATCACAATGTTTATACAGAAATTTTTAATCATTTTGTCTGTCAAAGACAATATTAAAATTTGACAGATTTTGCTTTCAAAAAGTATTTAGATGAAAAGGAAATAATCCGAGAAACATTTAAGATACCTGAACCTGATGAGAGCTCCAGCATTAGGCAGCTCAGAGATACCATAGCAAGAGATCAGTTTATATTTGGTATTAGAGATTAAAAGTTGCATTAAAAAATTGGGAGGATTTAAAAGTTGCATGTATCAAAATGAAATACTGAATCGACACATTTCAGGTAATATCGCTCAGATTCATAAATCGCTCAGATTCATTCCAAATTTAACTCTAAGCATGAAGCACAATCTGGAGAGATGCCAGAGGTTCGTACTTACCCTGTTATCTGGGAACGGTTTGATCCTGTTGGGCCTGATGAAGTAGACAGGATCCTCCGGATTGTAAACGCCACCACGTGCCATCTTGACCCATGTCCCTCCTGGCTGGTGAAATCAGCTCAGGAGGTTACATGTGGTTGGGTCCAGGGGATGATTAATGCATCCTTAGCGGAGGGGGTGTTTCCAGCAGTCTTTAAGGAGGCGCTGGTGCACCCCCTCCTCAAGAAACCTTCCCTGGACCCCACTGTTTTGAACAATTTTCACCCTGTCTCCCACCTTCCCTTTTTGGGAAAGGTGGTTGAGAAGGTGGTGGCGCTGCAACTCCAGAGGATTCTGGATGAAACGGATTATCTAGACCCCTTTCAGTCAGGTTTTAGGCCGGGATATGGGACAGAGACTGCATTGGTCGCGCTTATGGATGATCTCTGGTGGGAGCGGGATGGAGGGAGTGCATCCATTCTCGCTCTCTTGGACCTCTCAGTGGCTTTCGATACCGTCGACCACGGTATCCTTTTGGAGCGACTCAGGGAGTTGGGGGTGGGCGGTGTAGTTTTGCGCTGGTTTACCTCCTTCCTCCAGGGTCGCTCGCAATCGGTGGTAATAGGAGAGGAGAGATCCGACCCACGGGCCCTTCTTTGTGGGGTGCCGCAGGGTTCGGTTCTCTCTCCTCTCCTATTTAACATCTACATGAAGCCGCTGGGTGAGATCATCCGTCATCACGGGATGAGGTATCACCAATATGCTGATGATACTCAATTGTATATCTCCATCCTGGGTGAAGTAAGTGTTGCAGTGGACACCCTATCTCAGTGCCTAGGGGCTGTAGGGGCCTGGATGGGGAACAACAGGCTTCAACTGAACCCTGGTAAGACAGAGTGGCTATGGATTGATGGCCCCTCGGCCTCCAGGAAGTTATCATCTTTAATTCTGGATGGGGTGGCACTACCCCGTTCAGACTCAGTCCGGAGCTTGGGGGTCCTCCTGGACTCACGACTCCTGCTCGAAGAGCAGGTGGCAGTCGTGGCCAGGAGGGCCTTTGCACAGCTTCGGCTTGTGCACCAGTTGCGCCCCTTCCTGGATCGAGAGGCCCTCCGAATAGTCACTCATGCCCTTGTCATCTCTCATATAGATTATTGCAATGCGCTCTACATGGGGCTACCCTTGAAGAGTATCCGGAAGCTTCAGCTGGTCCAAAATGCAGCCGCTTGAGTGGTTTTGGGTGCAAGAAGATCAGCACATGTAACACCACTGCTCCGCGAGCTGCATTGGGTACCAGTTTGCTTCCGGGTCCAATTCAAGGTGTTGGTTATCACCTTTAAAGCCCTACATGGCATGGGGCCAGGCTATCTGAGGGACTGTCTCATCCCAATTGCATCTACCCGCCCCACCCAGTCATGCAGGGAGGGCATGCTGCGGACCCCATCAACAAAGGAATTCCATCTAGCGGGGTCCAGGAGGCGTACCTTCTCTGCGATAGCGCCCGCCCTGTGGAACATCTTGCCCCCAGAGGTGAGGCAGGCGTCCTCCCTCTTGGCCTTTAGGAAGTCCCTAAAAACCTGGTTCTGCTGCCTGGCGTGGGACAAAGGTAGAGATAGTTCCTCCTGGGGGTGGTTAGTTTAATAATGACCTCCTTTTAAGATCCTACCATCCTCTGGATTTTTATATTCTTATTTATTGTACTGTTTATTGTATTTTAATGATTATTGATTTTTAACTTTAATTTTAACATTTGTTGTAAACCGCCCAGAGTCTACCGTGGTAGAGATGGGCGGTGATAAATTTGATTAATAAAAATAAATAAATAAAATATCCATCATAATTGGCAGCAGAATATTCTTAAAACAGAACCAGAGTTGTGCTATATTGGTTTTAGATACATTTGTGCTTTGAGCAGATTTGATGCCAAAAATATAGCCCAGGCAATGGAAAAACCCTAATGATAAATAGTAAGCTATAGGTTAAGAACAAAGTGATATTTTTATATACTCTGTAACTTAAATATCCATATACCTTCATAAACTGTAACAAATATTCGTCTCATACTATTACTCTTACAATTAAAAATGGTTATGCTAGAAAAACTGATAACACATGTACTATGCCCTTTTCAAGACAAGGCAAACTAACTGTGATACTGTCTGAGAATGGTTCATACAAGATACAAATGGTTCATACACATACAACACCCCTGCTACGTGAGCTGCACTGGGTCCCAGTTTGCTTCCAGGTCCAATTCAAGGTGTTGGTTATTACCTTTAAAGCCCTACATGGCATGAGGCCAGGCTACCTAAGGGACCATCTCATCCCTATTACATCGAACCGTCCCACCCGGTCATTCAGAGAAGACATGTTATGGACCCCATCCGTAAAATAGTTCCATCTCGCAGGGTCTCGGAAGCGCGCCTTCTCTGCAGTAGCTCCCGTCCTCTGGAACAGTCTTCCCCTGGAGGTGAGACTGACCCCCTCACTCCTGGACTTCCGGAAAAAAATGAAAACCTGGTTCTGCCGTCATGCCTGGAACGGGAGGGGGAATAGTCATTCCTGGGGATGGCTAGCGCCCTAGAATAGTCCGAGAATGGCCCTTACACTCAAGGACTAACAGAGAACTTTTAACCATCTTGATTTTATCCCATTCGTATTTATTGTTATCTGTATTTGTATTTTATATTTTTGTATTTGTGCTCCGCTTTGAATTTTAATTCTGGTTTTATTGTAAACCGCCCAGAGTTCCCCTTTTGGGGGAGATGGGCGGTAATAGAAATTTAACAAATAAAATAAAATTAAATAAATAAATAAATAAATAAATAAAAAGGTCCAAGTGGCTGAAAAGGCCAGCAATTAGTATCCATTCTGTCTTACACTAGATAGGTGTGAACATGGCAACTACAGCTTCCCCTAACAGGAGAGATAAATTGGATCTTAACATTCTAGAAGGAAAGAATAGGATAATACAGCCTTTAGATATTATGCCTGATGTCAGCCCTTTGAGGTAGGCCAGGTCAGGGAACAGACAATGCAATGACTCTCCTTTATTGCTATGGGGTATAACAACACAGTTTCCCTCTGTCCTCTCTCTTGTACTAAATAGAATCAAGGTGGGGTTATCTTGAGTTTATTTCTTACCCCCTCTCCCTTCCCAGGGCTAAGTTGACATTTAGTTAACAATTCTTGAATTCCTTCTTCAAAGCTATATCCATACTCTTCTACACCAGAACACAGTGAAGAACAGTGTATCATCCTGTAAAACATTCATTGTAGCAAACGTTCACTGCTATACAGCAACAACATCAGTTACTGCAGGAACTGAGATAAAAACGCATAGATCAGTTATTTTAAATAACTTACTGTTGCAAAGTTTCTAGCAATAATTGTATATAAAGTACTACATTAAACACCCACAATATTTGTAGAATCATAGAATTAAAAAATCAACACAGACTTCCTTTAAGAAAACTAATCAGGAGATGTTTGGATATGACATGCTCACATACATAAATTATATAATTTTATCATTATCTGAGAGTTTTTAAAAATCCATAAAACAGTGTTTCTCAAACTATCTGCAATTGCAGACCACTAAACAAACATTTGGAAAATGCAGCAGCCACCCAATTAAAGATAAACCTCTTCCCTAGAGATTATCATATTTCAGAGCATGGGAATACAGTGAATAAGATTATTAGAGTTCCATTTTTTATGCCTTCTCATCCCTTTATGTCTTTTTAAACTAATTTTTGTGCCAAAAACTTTAATTTATTGAATGTTGTTCAATAGAAATCTCTAGAGGCAGGAGGATCTTTAACCATATGGCATCCCATTTCTGTCAAATCAAATCAAATCATTTATTTATGGTCCCAAACCAATCAATCCCATTTTTAGATATTCGCTGTGGTATTTTCTATTTGCTCTTTTCTTTGGGGATTAATTGTTCAAGATCACAGTTCCAGTTAGCATAGCACATGTGAACTCACAGTCAGTAACTGCATTTGTAATCTCTTCTATATTGTAATTCATTACACCCCAACTGTTTACCTTCTAAATTTTGTTGAAATCAACCATACAATAAAATAAAATAAAATGCTTTTAAAGTTTTAAAATAAAACTCTTTTATGTTAGCAAAATTTAGATGTAAAAATAATATAATTTGATATTTCCATGAAGGTTCTCAGTCATCCAGGTGGAACAGTCTGTAGCTTGAATCATGTCAACTGGATTTCTATTTTCTCAGTGGAAACGTTTCGCTCCTTATCCAAGGAGCTTCTTCAGTCTGAGCAAAGTTAGTAAGGGAATCCTTAAATATGTTTCTAGGGTGGCTGTGTGACCTTGCACCTGGGGCTAGGTCATGGTTATTTGAGATGTTTATTTCTAAGTCCCTTTATCATCCAAAGGAGGATCGTTAAGGTTACCATGCTGCTGTTGAGCTTGTGAAATGGTCTTAATCTTCCTAGGCACAGAAGACAAAGCAGGAAGGAAAATAGGGGAAAGATTGTGCCTGAGGCCCCCACCTCTATTCAAGGAAGGATTTTCCAAGTTGGCATAAATGGACTCCTTGACCCCTCTCTCAAACCACCTATCTTCTCTGTCTAAAATGTGAACATTAATGTCCTCAAATGAGTGTCCTTTTTCCTTTAGATGAAGATAAACTGCTGACTCTGGTCCTGTGGTGTTACTTCTCCTGTGTTGGGCCATCCTCCTGTACAAAGGTTGTTTGGTTTCTCCAATGTAGAGTTCAGAGCACTCCTCACTGCACTGGATTGCATACACTACATTGCTTTTCTTGTGTTTTGGAGTTTGATCTTTGGGGTCTACAAGCCTCTGTCTCAGTGTGTTGGTGGGTTTGAAATATACAGGTATGTGGTGTTTGCCAAATATCCGTTTTATCTTTTCAGACACGCCAGCCATGTAAGGAATGACCAGGTTCTTCCGTTTACTCTGAGTCTCAGCCCTATCTGTTGCTGTTTTAGGTCTGGTAGACTTAGATTTAGTGAAGGCCCAATTTGGATATCTACAGGCCTTCAGAGCTGTTCTCAGGTGCTGATTTTCATTCTTTTTGGAATCCATGGAGACATGATTCAAGCTACAGATAATTTGATATTAAACTTATAACCAAAGTAATTGAAAAGTATATATATAAAATTTGTTCAAGCTTTTTAATATTAGAAACCTGAACATACTATGCTGGCAGATTCCATGGGAAAGGTGTACCTCTAATTCAGTCATGTAGATAAAGGCAGGAAAATATGCTGTTATGTCTTGGCAAAGCAGAGTAATAGTGACTCTTTCCCATTGGGCATTTCCAGCCACACTTACTAATGCAACTTCTGTGACAACTACTCTATGGAGCAGAAGGCCAAGAAAAGCCTAAAAAGATTTTAGGAAGTTGCTTCCAATCAGAATACTACTATTTGCCAACTGGTGCTCCCCCAAATCGTGTTCCGATAACTCCCAGAATTTCCCAGCCAGAATGGGAAGAAGAATGGATCAAAAGTTAGTTGGCAGTGATATAAGTTAGAAAAATAAATAAATAAATAAATAAATAAATAAATTAGTTTTTAATACCAATAACCTCATACTCTTAACATGCTTCCAGAAAAACTTGAAGACTGTTCACATATTACCAAACTCCTATAGTCTTGTTCAGGTGACACAAGAAAGCATATGAACACATCCTGTGAGCCTCTTTTCCTCTCTGTGTGCACATTAAGAGATTAGAGCTCTATAAGTGAAAGTTTCCCAGTGCAGACAGTTTCACTGTACTTGTGGATGACAACACAGTGCAACTCAGTAGAGGGGAGGAGCTTGTGTCTGTATCACTGGCACAAGACTCATATAGCGGGCACTTCAGATTCCGCATGGAGACCATCCCCAGTTCTGAGAGATGGAATTGCAACCTCCAGAAGAATTAAGTTCACATCATTGAACCACAGTATTCAGCCCTCTCCCATGGGGTTGAAGGTTTTAAGGAGTGAAGTGGATACATTAAGTCATCTTGCCCTTCATTTTAGCAAAAAGAAGAAAATATATTGTTTCTGAGAGCCACGAAAAGGCTGCTAAGGGTCTACGTAAAGTCTTTATGACATGTCTATGAAGGTTCTCAGTCATCCAGGTGGAATTGTCTGTAGCTTGAATCATGTCAACTGGATTTCTATTTTCTTAGTGGAAACGTTTCGCTCCTTATCCAAGGAGCTTCTTCAGTCTGAGCAAAGTTCAGACTGAAGAAGCTCCTTGGATAAGGAGCGAAACGTTTCCACTAAGAAAATAGAAATCCAGTTGACATGATTCAAGCTACAGATCTTTATGACATGTTCCCTGTCTTCAGTTTATGGCTTGTTATGTTGTGTGAATTCAGCTAATTGTGGTGTATTCTATAAAGTCTTATTTATAAATGATATAGTGTGGTATGTGAACCTTGATTCTCTCTCTCACTCTCTCTCTCTCACTGTCCCTTCCTCTCATAGCCCTGCTCAGTTTGAAAGGAACTGTAGTGTCTGGCCTTCCTTCCAAGCCTTTTAGCTATATGTAGGATTCATTCTTTTGGCTTTATACTATGAAAAGCAGCTCTGGAGTTTAGTTTTTGGCATGTCTTTACTACTGGAGACTTGGCAGGAGGAAACTAATGGTCAATTCTATTTCTAGCACCCATAAGTGACTTTGATTTGCAAATTATTTAATCTCCTTTTCTTTTTCCTCTTTCTTGTTTCATCTATAAAAGAAATACAGTAGATAATGCAACAAGAATTCTCGGAAGTGTGTATCCTATCTGCGTTTAAGCCATTCTCGAGAAATGTAAAGGAGTAGCAGATGCATGTTAACAGAGAGGTGAATTGCCTTCCAAAGTTTTCAACTTCCTTTGAAAAGGAAAGTAGATTTTAATAAATGTGAGAGAAAGGAAACTCTTCTTAGAAACATCACTCAACAGGGAGATTTTGATACCTTGCAATATTTCAGAAACTATTCCAAAGAAAGAAAACTATTTGCTTTTGAAACCAGAGATGTTAAAGATACATAGCTAAAGGGTATTTGAATATTTCATGTCATTTACAATGCTTCAGTTCTGGAAAAACATATTGAATGATCTAAGTCTTATAGAGAGTTTTAGAAGTAAGGGGGAAAGAAATTAGTGCTGAATTTTATGCAGAGTGAAAAAGCTACAGAGAATGAGAGAAGAGAAAAAATGCCCACATTTATGCTTATATCCCTCAAGATGGTTTGGATAAGAGTTTTCTAAGAGGGTCTTTTTTTTTTAATTATTTACTCTAATGGAAAAAAAATAGGGTTACTGCCTGGACAATAATTATATCCTGCAACAGGTGAGCTTTTATACTTGTAACTTTTCCTCAGCTACAATATCATCTGTGACACACTGTGCACTTGGGTTATAATAGATATTATAAAAGTGAGTATTTATTTTTGTTTTATACCAGTCTCCTTCCCAAGGATTTTCACTGTTGTAGTATAGCCTGACCTCCTGATGAAGTGCTGTAGCTCAGGTTCAACAAACACACATCTTTGTTTCTGCTTTCCAAAAGATACAGCTTTCCATTGTTTCTAAACATGCTGATTTCTAATTTGTGTGCATGTGTGTATGAGGTAGTTTCCCATTCTGGCTCTTGCTGTTGTATTAAATTTATTTCTACAAATGTCAGGGTTCTCCTGAATATGGAGATACTGTACCTCCCTCTTATTTTTCAGTGGTCTTGTTTTGGATCTAATTCTATTGGCCTCACTACACACTTTCACTTAGAATGCTTGACCCTCAGTGTCTCTTGCTCTCTTATTTTATTTTATTTTATTTTATTTTATTTTATTATTTTATTTTATTTTATTTTATTTTATTTTATTTTATTTTATTTTATTTTATTTTATTTTATTTTATTTTATTTTATTTTATTTATTTTATCTGATATTACTATGTCCTTGTTTGGAGTCCTGATGTTAATCTTTTACCCATTAATTATTTTGTGCAAAGTCTGCCTTGTTTGCCCAACATAGAATCCAGAGGAACATTGCTGGCAGATTATGATATATATCACATTAGAGGAAGTGTGTGTGATCTTATGTGTCTAATCTTGTGTGTGAAGTTGTTAGAGCCTGTGATGGTGCTGTTAGTGTAAATGGGGGAGCAAAATCACCCTTGTGCAGAATTCCACTTAGTGCCCTCTGCTACAAAAATAGGATTTCTAAAATATTCAAAATATTTTATCTCCTCTTTCTTAAGACAATATCTTTCTGTAGAACTGTGCCATGTGGTAACTCTGCTGCACAGCTTTTGAATTTTTTTTAACTTGCCACAGGTACCCCCCATCCCTCCTGCAGTGTCCTTGTGTGGTACACAATTTGCACCCCGTGTTTTAGCAGCCTTGGGCAAAGTAGACATCTGGATTTGCTACAGGATTTGGGTCCCATTGGCACCATTGCTCTGTTGTTTCTTGTTGCATTTGAGAATCTGTTTCAGGTTGGTGGTTGTCTGTATGAAAGGATGGGTTTTCCACCCAATGCCTGGGAAAATGCAGTATCATTGTCCAGTGTGGGTTATAGCCTATTAATAATGTGTTTGAATGCTTGAGCTGTGAGCTGTAGGTGACAACCAGTGGTTTTCTCTGTTATTCTGTTTTTGGGCTCTGTCTTTTAATAGTTTTTTCTAGGAATTGATTTGGCTCTGTGATTTGTCTTTTGATCTTTTTGGGTGTTCAGTCTCCTGAATATCTGGTTTAATTCTATCAGATAAGCATTTTTGTCAAGTGGGTCAGAACAAATGCAATTGTAACATACAGGCTGGCTGTAGATTTGGTGTGTTCTCGATGGAGGATGGAAGCATGTAGGTATGCATGACGGTCTGCAGGTAATTATGTAAATCTAGTTTCCTAGTAGAAACTGCACTCCCCAGCTGATTCTTGCTTTTGTACTTTCTGAGTTCTTCCTTGTCATATATGGTACTTTGTCTTTCTGCTATTATCTAAGGCAGAATGTCTATGAAGGTTCTCAGTCATCCAGGTGGAACTGTCAAGCTACAGACTATCTAAGGCAGAGCTTTACAAACTTTTCATGTTGGTGACACACATTTTAGACATGCATCATTTTGTGACACACTCTTAAAGCAGGGCACAAGGCAGGCACTAGGACCTGCGCGGAATCACAGCAGGTTTGGAGGCAGCAAGGCACAAGGCAGGCACTAGGACCTGCACAGAATCCTGGCAGGGCTCGGAGGCAGCAGCAGCCACGACGACACACCCAGACACGGCAGCCGACACACTAATGTGTCATGACACACAGTTTGGAAAGCTCTGATCTAAGGAGTAGCACATTTCACATTTCTCTTCCTTTGAAGCATAAAATAATGTAACCCACAAATTCACAATAAACTGTCATCAACATTAACATTTTCAGTTTTCTAACTGGGGATTATTCTGCCACAATAAATTTCTGTCTACGCCAAGAGTGGACACCTTTCAATGGATAGAACTCACTCTTAAAATTTTGAAGGTGATCAATAGCTGTAATGGGTGGGATGATGATGCAAAGTGGGCAACATCAAAATTTCCTGGTTTCAGGGGCAGGGGATTAGGAGTATTTGGAGGGTTACTTTGTTTATAAATTACATTAAGCCTATTTTTAGGACTTACACTATTGGTGTAAGATGCCTGTTGGTGTAGTAGCTATTGGAGGTAGGGATGGAATGGAGAGGATTTATTTTGTTATTGTTTTTACTCACAGTTTTCTTGTCCATCGTGTAGTCATCAGTTTTTTTGGTTGCTTTGTTGGTTTAGGCAGAGTCTGTGAACCTGGACTTGTCCTGTTGCATTTCCTGTTCTTCCCCATTTTAGGGAGTTGGTGTTCAGATATAGAACATCTCTCACAAAGAATGTGTTTATTAAATAAAACTAGATAAAAATTAAGATGTGTAGCTAGGCTATTTATAAAAACAAATAAAACAAATAAAGTATCATCATGAGCTCAACAGGGAAGCTGCTGCTCTGTCACCATCTTAGCTCCGCCCCCCGCCCCCCAGTCGGTGCAGTATTTGAGGCATCAGGCTAGAAACTGGGAGACCAGGAGTTTTAGTACTGCCTTAGGGACAAAGCCAGCCAGGTGACCTTGGGCCAGTCATTCTCTCTCAGCCCTAGGAAGAAGGCAATGGCAAACCACTTCTGAAAATGTTGCTAAGATAACTGCAGAGACTAGTCCAGGCAGTCATCAGGAGTCAAGACTGTCTTGAAGGCACAAAAACAAACAAACAAACAAACAAAAACAATTAATGACTCGTGTTTCCCATCTCAAACTGGAGGAAAAACATGTCACCATTCTTCCCAAAATCTTCTTTTCCCTCCCTCCCCTCATCTACCACTCCTCTTACTGTTGACCACACATGCTGTTGCCAAGAAAATCCCTGAGTCTTAGATTTTACCCACTCTTAACCCCATCTTTAACCTCTGTCTGGAACAGCAGCATTTCAGCTCCATCTGTAACAAAACAGCCTTGTTTCATTCCATGTATAAACAAAATGTCCAAAATACATGTTAGAGTTCAGGCATAGTGTTACCAGACATGTCCTCCTTTTTGTCTTCATGTCCTCCATCAGTCAGGCATAGCCTTAAAATTAAAATGTCCAGCTTTTGAAGTGTCTTGTTTTGTTTTGGGTTTTGTTTGGATTGTGTTCACGACAGTAGTCATTCAAACTTTCATGTATTGTGACCTTGTAAGTTCTTTGCTTCTTTCTTTCCCTCGTCCATCAATAGACTCAACAGCTTAAATTTACTGTATTTTCTTTCTTTCTTGATTCCAGCAATCCACTTCAATCCAGCTCTTTCAAATCTATGATCACTATAGTATGTAGATCACATGACTCGTTATACATTTCAGGTAGTCCTCAAGTTACAACCATTCGTTCAGCGACCATTCAAAGTTACGACAGTGCTGAATGAAGGTAGTATGCCCCCTTTCCTTGGCCTCCCTGCAATCGCACACATGCACGCAGTAGCCCGTACCTTCTTTCTCTGGCCTCCCTGTGATTGCACACACACATGCATGTACCCCATGCCCTTTCCATTGCCTCCCCACAATCGCATGCAACCTGTGCCCTCTTCCCTCGGCCTCCATGTGCTTGCACACATGCACCTGTGCCGTCTTTCCACAGCCTCCCTGTAATCGCACACACACACGCACCCTGTGCCTTCTTTTCCTGGCCTCCCTGCGGTTGCATGTAGCCCGCACCCTAATTTCCTGGCTTTTCTGAGCCTGCACCACATCAAGCACCCCCTTCCCCAACTCACGCGCAGCCTGCGCTGGGCCTCCCAGGGCCTCCCCTACCCCCCTGCCTGCAGCAGCCCCACACTCCTTACCTCAGACTCCCTCCGCTTCCTGCTTAATGACCCCCGTGTCTTGGGTTATGACCAGGGCTGCCTGGATTGCTGTTGCTAAGCGATGTGGTCACGTGACATCATGCTTTACAACTGCATCGCTTAGTGATGGCAATCTCGGTCCCAATTGCAGTCGTAACTCAAGGACTACCTGTATGGTGAAATTTGAAAAGTGTGTCGTTGATTCTATATTATCACTAGGATAAGTTCTTGAAAATAAAGACTTGTTGGAAAAATATTGTGATTGAAAAACCAGTCTTTCTGATGCTGGAAAAAGTAATTTCATATACAGTACATGTAGGCCTAAGTACATTTTTTTTTGCAGTTTTTTGCTGTAATTTTTGTCATGGATGCCCAGAAAGTTTAACAGTTAGTGTGTCCTCCTTTTCCTCCCATTTGTCTTCCTTTCCGATTGTCTATGTCCTCTTTTGCCTGTTCAGATATCTGGCAATCCTATTCAGGCATAAACCACCTAAAACCAGCTGTTCCAATGCACTGAATGGTTTGCACATCTCTATTAGTCAGCCATCTGTCCAGGATGCTTTGATCAGGATTCCTTCATTGACTAGGGTATTAGACCTGATGGTCTAAATTATTCTTTTCAATTCTATGATTCTATTCAATAAACCATGATTTAGCATATAGTGCGAATATAGCTTTAGTCTTTTCTGGTTGGACTTTGAAGCTTATTCTTTAGTCTTCTGCAAAACACACTGTTCTAAAAACAAACATGTGCTCCATTATCAAAGGCACTGATCTGAGAAATCCACATGGGTTTTTCATGGGAGACAAGCAGCAGTGGTCAGCAGTCCCACTCAAAAAACAGGAAGACCTATAGTCCTGTCTACAATACAGAATCATGCCTGAACACCAGCCTCTTTCTCTAATGATATACTATAAAGCTAAACTGGAAGCCAGGCCTATTCTCACAAGTTGTAAACAGTTGTTTGGTATCAGCCTGACAATCATGCTTCAGAAATATTCCTGCCAAAATTTTTTGGTTTGAAACATGCTGGGCTAAATTGTTTTTCCCCTCATGCAGCTGGTTGTTTTCTCCCTTCCTTTCCCTGTAATTGGTGTCTTCCTTTTTGCCATTTTTAAGTTTCATAAGCAGCAGATAAGGCAGCAAACTTATTTCTGGAATATTCTGGTTCAGCTAGCAGGTTGGACTAACATGATTGAACGCTCCTGTTTAACCAAAAAAAAAAAAATCCTACATCTGCACAGAGAAAGCTACTGTAGATATCAGGAAGAAGGTTCAGGTCTTGTCTTATTTTGGATTGTTTTTTCTACATGGGAGAGCAGCGTTCCATCATGTGAAAAATCTCATTCAATCTGAAATGGTACAATCCAGACACAGAGTTACCATTTCTGAACAGATATCTTATCTCTTCAGCTATCTAAACAGAACCATCTACACAAGAAAATAATTTTCCAAAAGCACAGTAAACCCACAGGAGTCTACTTCTGTAAAGATCCTAGATCCATTTGAGAAACTATATTACTTTAGAAAGCACTTGTATCAATGACTTATATTGTAATTAGAGTTCAAATAATGTAAATGACACTCATTCACAAGGCTGACTAAAGTTTAATGGGACTATTACTGTGGTTCAGAGCTCCACAATCAGGCTGTGAGTTTGTAGAATAATTTGCAGGAGAACCAAGTAATTTACTGCTGGAGTGGGGACAATTATGCCATTCCATTGACACTGTGGTGAATGGTACATTCATGGTATTCTCAATTCCCTTTCTCAGTGCTTCTATTTGCATAAAACTATTCATGTGCCTTTGTAGAAAATATGCAAAAGGGTTCAAATCCTATCCCTGCTCACTTCATCCCACTTCTTGCCCAAATCAAACACAAATACGTTTTCAAGAAAATAAAGAACATTTACATATATAGAAATATCAACAACAATCCAATAAAATGTACAAAAGTGTGATTGGTTCCCTAAACACATTTTTGGCATTTAGTTTGATTTCTGTTTATATCAGTAGATTAGCAAAGGGCTCTGCAATGCATACTTGCTTTTACCAGGCACTTTCCAGTGACATTATCTTTTGTAATTTTGAATAGCTTCCTGGATCATGAGAACAGCAGTGAAATAAGGTAGGTCAATAGGGTCATGAGGCAGCCAGATGGAGTTCTACCTGGTACCCAATTGTAGATATGGAATGTGTCATATATTTCTTCTGAGCAACACAAACAAAATTGGCTCAGTGTTTCCTCCTGATCGGTTTACCATTCTCCCGCAATACACACAAACAAACCAAGTCAGATCCTGTCTATACTTTGGAACATATGGCCTCCCAGAAGCTGCAGCTCTACTATTTATCTGTCTGGCTCAGGATGTTAGGATTGGAGTTCAGCAACAGATGGAAAGCTATAGTCTATCCATCCCTGATATAAAAATAGGCTGCAAACCAAGCAATCAGTCAAGAAACCTGCTATGGGGCTCTAGACCCTGATTCAATTTCAACTCAGTTGTATCACAATAGATTTGCTGATGGCATTGCAATTTTTTTTACACAACTGTTAGGCTGCTGTGTTGCACAGCTGTATAATCCTGTCTTGTCCTTGGCATCCCAGGTAGGTAGGTATTCCTAACTAATAAAATCGAGTCAGCTGAAAATTCAGCTTCCTGCAAGAAAGATAATAAATCAACCTTAGTTTATTCTAGAAAGCTTTAGGGGGGGAAAGGTGAAAAGTATTTACCAATAGCTTCAAAATGTAAATTATTTGTACAAAATGTTAATTTTAAATGCTACCAGTGGATGACTTTGGCATTATGGAATATGCAGTATACATACTTTTTGCAGACTGATTTGAGCCTCCAAAAGAGGTGTGTTAAATCTTCCTGGTGCATCACAAAATATAACCTGTCCTGTTTGTTCCTAACCTTTGTTTATGGTGTGGGAGTGGAAAGTAGAGAGATTAGTGTACCTAGGAACTTACTGCCATCCTACCTTAGCCATTCCCCAACAATGTCCAGGCTTTTTTTTTTACCCAAGTTCAAAATAGTGTAAAAGAAATCACAGAAAGTGTCATATTACACAATGAATATCTTGTGTGAAGTGCTGCATGAAGCTATATCTGCCAGACTGCTGTTCATTTGTGGCCAATGTGATTACAACAGCACTGGATAATGGCAAAACCTCTGATCAAAATTCTTTAAATTATCTATACCAAAGAGATCGTTTGATTTATCTCTCCATAATATGAAGCAAAAATGGTTGAGCTGCTTATCCCCTAGCAGCACTATGCAAGTTTGCATTTATCACTCATTACTTTAGTTAATTATTGCAGACAGTGACAGCACCATATTATTAAATATTTAAAGAGACATGCCTATTTTTCTAGTGTCATTCAGGACTACCCATTCACTCTAGAAAGTCAGGGAAAAGCATTAATAATGAGATACCATATCTGACTATATTTCTCACTTCCAATTGTTTATCCAAATGATCTATCAGCCATTAGTATGGTAGATGTAAAAACAGCAAAAGTTTTGTAGCATCTTAAAGATATTATTATTATTATTATTATTATTATTATTATTATTATTATTTTCATTATGGAATGTCTACATCAGTGATCTGTCAAGAAACAAGCTAGGGCTGTCCTTTCAAAAGTCAGTGAGGCGAGAATAGAGAAAGGATTATTTATTTATTTTTTATTTATTTATCATATGGCATATTCACATCGCAATTCAATAGAATAAAAACGTGAAAGATAAAATACAAGATATAAAATATAAAGTATAAAATTATAGGCATATGTCCAATTTACAAATATAATTTTTTTGCTTCATTTGTCACAGTCAGGAAATCTGTGAAATCTCCATTAGAGGCTCTGTTTTGGCACTCTGTCACTAGATGTTGGATAGTTTGTTTTTCAGCCCCACAGTCACAATTCGGTGATGTTATTTTGCCCCACTTATAAAGGGCATCTGCACATGCCTGTGCGGATTCTGTTCAATGCTGTCCATATCGCATGGGGCTGGTCAAATCCAGATGGTTTCTCTAAGATGCAGGGTAAATTTCTACATTGTGGAGGGCAATTTTCTACCCAGTAATATTGTGGATATTAAAGTCATCTTCTACAAGTGATTTAGCAGTTGAGATGGCTGGGTGTCTAGATCTCAGCCTATTTCGTTCCAGGCAGGTTACATCACTCAATATTGGCAGCTGGGGGTTATCAATAATCTTCCAGTATTCTTGAAGGAGGGTATTTTTCCATCTTACATCTGGGGGTGATATATGACTCAGAACAGGCAGGCAGTACGTGGGAGTAGATCATATTGTCCCACTGACGATACACATTGACTCATGCAGTTGTGCATCAATCCTGTTTGTGTGCGGACTATTAAGCCACACTGGGGCACAATACTCTGCTGCTGAGTACACCAAACTGAGTGCAGATACTCATAACGTATCTGTTGCCGAACCCCAACTAGTGCCACATAATTTGTGTAAGATGTTATTTCTACTTCTCAGTTTGGCAGCAGCCCGCATCAGATGTTCTTTATAAGAGAGGCAATGACTGTTCGCGTCCATGACATTCCTTAAGTCACATGTGCCTTCTGGGTGCTGCTAAAGAACAGTCACTTCGAGGTAAACATCTGAAGCCTCGAAGTTAAGGCAGCCAATTAATCCTAGTGATCTCTTGGCTATATCACATTGCACTAAATAGAGAAAGGAGTGGGGCCCAGATGAAACTTACATTTAATTTACATTTAAAAATTATATACTTAATCTACTTTTTATTAGGATTATCGGAAGTCAACTCAGCATTGTCTCACAAGCATAGGGGAGGACTTTTCTACTGAAGCGTATCTTTACTGTGCTTGTGGGAGGTGCCTGGGTCACCTGCTTCCTGTTTCCTGCTCCTTCTTGGGTCTCTCGAGGCCATTCTCCACCTTCCCTTCTTCCTAAGCACACGTGCACACAGGAGGGCCACATGGCTATGTGGGTCTCGTCTGAAATTTCTTGCTTGCATGCAGACCGGAGATGATTAAGCCTTTCTACCATGAAACTGCTTGTAACCAAGATCTACTGAATAAAAATGTAAGCTATCTTTATTTTTCTTCAACTAACTAATGTGTGAAGACTGTTTTATTTCTGAACGTTAATTAAGCTGTATGTGCAGTCTTTTCTGGATGTTTCTACTCTGCAAGATTGTTGTTAGCTGCTTGGAGTCTAACCTTCCAGACTCCAACACTTTTGATGTCCTCTAGGCATGTACATGTACATCCAGAAGAAGTCAGAAGGGTCTTGAATAGCAATATCGAGGCTTCAAGATGCTGTGGCTGCCTTGTAGTCTTGAAGAAGAAAGCCAGTCTTCATTCTCTGAATGATCTGCATAGGCCTAATAATTGTGCCCACCAATTTCATTGTTTTCATCTTCTGTTACATTAAAAATGGCATTTCAAGCCAAAACCAAACCAAACCAAAACCCAAAACCATCAGGCTTCCCTTGATGACAGGCTTCTTTAGCAGATACTTGAACTGGAACTAGCAGAGACTGGGAATAGAATTTTTAATATGTGGATGTGATTTATTTAAGTAGTAGTTGGGAGGCTTGTTTAAGATGAGCACAAAGACTGAGTCTGTGCCTAACAATTTCAAAAATGCTGTTAGTATTCCCTTATATAAAGGGAAAGGTAGCAAGAGTGAATGCAAAAACTACAGGGAGATTAGTTTGTGAAGTGTGGTTGCAGAGATGTATGCCAAAATTCTGCCTGAAAGGTTACAAGTGGTTACAATTAGCAAACTCTGAGAAGAGCAATGTGACTTTACGTCAGGTGGGAAGTATGCAGTTAGATTTTAATTCTACAGCAAGTCATTGAGAAATATTTGAATGTAGGCAAGAAAGCTAATTGTCCATTTGTTCATTTAGCAAAAGCATATGATAAAGTGAATAGACTTGAATTATGGAATGTTTACAAGAATATGGAGTTGAAGGTTGTTGAATGTTATAAGAGTGGCATATGATGAAAGTAAAGCATGCATTAGACTAAATGGGATGCTCTAAATGAGTTAGACAAGGACATGTGATATCACCTTAGTTGTTTAAAGTATTTATGGAGAATGGACAAGGAATGCTTGTGGTGTTGGTGATGTTGGTGATGTGAATGTGTGTTTATTTTGTATGCAGATGATGCTATGTTGTTGGCTGAGCACTTGAATGATCTGCAGCAAATCTTTGTATAATGCATCAAGGAGTATGAATCTGAAAATTTATATTTCCTGTTTGTCAAGGAATTAATGTTTCCCTGTTTGACAGAGGAAAATAAAGTGAACAATTGTTGTTGTTGTTGTTTTTCAGTCGTTTAGTCGTGTCCGACTCTTCGTGACCTGAACAATTGCAAGGTAATAAATAAATAGTGGAAAAACTAGAGAAATTACATAAATTGTGTACCTTAGTAGTATTTACTAAGTTAGGAAATAGATCGAGAAATGTTAAGATGTACAAATGCTGGTAGAAATGTCATGTACAGTATATGGTCTGTTCTGAGGAATGAATGTTTGTCAAAAGAAGATAACATGACTGTATATAAAAGTATACTTCTGCCCACTTTATTATATGAAAGTGAGAGTTGGGTATATCAAGGGAAGCATAAAGATAAGTTGAATGTAGAAGGCATAAAACAAGAAGAGATAGGGTCAAGAGTAAATGAGTGCTGAATGAATGTGAATTGAAACAAAAGTGAGTGACCAATATAAAAGAAGTAGTTTCGTCATAGAAAAAAAAGTATAAGGCTCAAATTACAAAACAAATATGTGCAGGAAGAGTGATTCTGTAAAAATTACAAAATGTGTGTCATGATGTTACAATGCAAACTCCACCCCTTAAATCTGTGCATATATTGCAACACAAGGACAAACAGGGTAGAAAGTACTGGAAAAGAAATATACTCAGTCATACATTCAGGATGTCTTTTCTTTCAAAGAGAATTTTGTTTTGTTTTTCCTACGGCTATGAAAATATTATCATGAAATCAGTACTAAGCAAAATAGAGAAATATCTGCTACATGTTTTTAAACTATGAAAAAAACCTTGCAAATGTTTTCTCATCAGTGAGTCATACAGTACAGATTTCAAAGATGCTTTGCTCTGTCTTATGTTATTCAACAGAAAAGACAACATGTCTTAACAGTTCTCATCTGTCCTTCTGCTTTCTTGGTTCGGTGGCTATGGACCCTTATTTCACTAGAGGCTTTATATATTTTATATATATTTTAAAGATCTTTACACTTAGCCACTAGCATTTTAATATAGAAGTTGAGTACCTCCCTCTTTAATTACCTAAACCCACATATAAAATTTAGTTTTTTGTTGAATCTATTTTCTCACATTATTATTTTAAATAGCAGGTCATCATACATTTAGAATTATTCTAACAACCTAAGCCAGCCTATCCCAATATGGTGCTGGCCAAATGTTTTGACTACAATCAGTCCTTCATTTTTATAGTACAAAAATATCTAGTCAAGGCCATATTACACCACCCATGTGAAGGAAAGAAATGGTACAAATGCTCAGAGGTTTTCTTACTTCATGTAAAACCATTCATAATATGGTTTTTTTGAGGTAATTATTTTATTTATTATGATATTTATATACTCCGCAAGTCTCCTAACAGTTTACAACATAGTCATAAAAATGATAAAACATATAATTAAGATCACAGAATACAATCCTCCTTCCTTGGCATCCAAATCCTAACAATATTCTAAATTAAAATTAATTCTGTTTTCACTACTCTTTATTTATTTTATTTATTTATATTTCAAATTTAATAAATAATAAAAATTATTATTTTATTATAATAAATGTATTTATTTATAAATTTAATAAATAAATAAATTTAGCCACTGCCCATCTCACTCAAAGGCTTTCCTAAAAGCCACCAAGGAGGGCACCATCCAGATCTCCAGTTCCAACTCGGGATGGAGCAAAATCTAAGGAATATTATTTCTTGAGGCTCCCCTTCCCAAGTGTCACAGAGGGGAGCCCTCAACATCCCAATTCACAACTGCATTGGACTGTATTGAATTGAACTGTATAGAACTGTATTGGACAGATCAGTTCTACTTGAAGCAGGCCGTCCTGGAGAACCTAGGTACCAAGCTGTGTAGGGCTGTATAAGTGACAACCAGCACTTTGAATTGTACTCAGAAGCCTACTGGCAACCAGAGTAATCCTTGCAGCACCAGTCTAATTGGATTTGGGTGTCAGTTACCTACCAGTGAGGAGAGTGCTGCATTTTATACCAATTGTTGCTTCTGGGCACTCTCCAAAGACAGCTCCAAATAGAGTATATTGAATATCCATTCTAGAGGCAATAAATGCAGGTGTTACTGTTCGTTGCCAGGGCCTCCATTCCATTAGAGCCACAGCTGGTTCACCAGCTGGAGCTGAGCAAAGCCACCTTAGCCCCAGCCTGCATCTGTCATCCCAGTAGTAGCTATGAGTCTAGGAAGATTCTCAAGTAACAGAACTGCTCCTTCAGGGGAGTGCTACTTTGTCCAAAATTACAACAGAAGCAAATAAAGAATCAGATTGTTTCTGGACAAACAGCCCCTTTGTCTTTCAGGGAATCAACTTCAGCTTGCCCCTTCCCATCCATTCTGTCAAAGCTTTCAAGCACTGGGTTAGGACTTCCACAGAATCACTGTCCCATCTCATGGTGGCAATGTACTGTATATTTGAATGTTATTAATGTGTTGATGACACCTAAACCCAGTGACATCTTGATGACATCTTCCAGTGATTTCATAGGAAGGGAGAGGATGAGAGAGAAGACCAGCATACCACAAAAGAGCAACCACTAGTTCAACTTCTCCTCCCATACTATCAATGACTGAAACACCCACTTAAGAAGGAGCAGAATCACTATTCCCTACCTTTGCAGGCTGTCCAGAAGGATACCATGTTCAATGGTATCAAAGGACACCAGGAGTCCCAAAAGACCAGGTGGGGGTCCACTCCTCTCTCCTAAGACTTAACAAAGATGGTCAGCCAAAGCAACCAATGTTTAATTTTATTTTAAAAACAGCTGACATTTTCCAAGATTCTCTTAATTCTTAAGTTTCTCAGTAAATAAATAAATCGGTTCCTTTGGCAACTGGAGTTAAGGCGATTGTTTTACTAGCATATGCTGTTAGGCCTACATACTACTCTAGTATTCAAGGAAATTAAAGAAAAACATTGGAAAAGGAACGTAAAGGTGTAAAAGCCTAAATTATTCTCATAAATATTTGGGTCAAGAGTTGTTAACAACTGTGGTTTGTAGTGTGTCCTCTCTCACATGATTGGAGATACAGCCTCCAGTTTGGTACACAATATGAAAATACAATATCTTGCTGCAATATGTGGCACATAGAAGAAAAGCCTAGTGGTGAAAGCACACATGGCTTTTCGAATTCTTTCCAACCCCTTTACTAACAGTGGCCACAGGAGGCATCTGTATTTTTTTATGTAATGAAGTAGCATATTACATCTGTGTGGATGTGTGTTTCTGTAGTGATGGTGGTTTCCCTGGAAGATTGGCAAAGAAGAATTGGATAGTAGTGTGTACCTTTTTCCCTTTGATGCATGGTACATAGACCTTTATGTTCCCATGTAATGGTTTAGTATGTAGCACAGAATTAAGCAAACATTAACTTTAGTCTAAGGATTATACTCTGTTTTGTCGTGTCCTTGGTATGGACACCTACATAGAATAGGATGGTGTTTCTCATCTTCAATACTTTTTAATCTCAGGATAGTCTCATCTTTGGCAGGAGCAGGCAAAGCATTCAAAGGACAAGATAAGATAAGCTTATCCTCTTTGGCCTTGAAAAATCAAGTGAGACGATGCTATTGAAAACAGGTGTGACTAATTAAGCTTTGGAATCTATATAAGCTGTTCAGAAACCCCTATGAGATGGAATTCCAATGCAGATTGACTGGCAGAAGATGCTGCACATTCTCTGACTTTGAACATGAAATGGTCTGGAGACTTATTCCATAAGCTATTTACTTACTCTGGGTTTGAACAGGCCTTCTGCCATTATCTCTTTGGGGTTCCCTAACTGGAAGAAGGGACATAAGGTCTTCCTTTCCTCTTTCTTTTGTTCATCAGTATTCTTGAATATTCATTGATTGTTGTGTAATGTTTTTGTTGTTATTGGACTAAAACCTTGGGTACTCATTGATCATTGTTTCCAAATCCAAATCCCAACCCTGCTGGGCTGAGAACAAAGCAATACAGTTTCTGTTGTCCTGCTCTGGGTCATGTGATCAGGAGAAGGGCGGCAGGGAGCTTAGAATGGAGCAGTCTGTAACATTCTGAGCGGCTTCCAGCTATTCTTCCACAGATTCATTGAGGGGGAAAAAAATCTGGATTTTTTTTCCTCCACATCTCTAGACAGATCTGGCCCATTTTTGAACATGGTCTTTCTTTTGATGACTTCTCTCCTCATACCAAATTTGATTCCATTCTGTTCAGTTTTTGGAGAATTATCTTGCTGGCAGACAGACAAGAGTACCACGTCCCTTTACATAATTTCTTTCTAACATTCCATTAGGTTGGAAAAAAATAATATGATGCAAGACTATTTGCATATTTGTATGATATGCCTCTTGGTTGGACTAACATTCTTACCTGTAATAAAACATGGCTCTTCAGTATCATGGCATCAGTGGCTGAATGAAAACGAAGGAGGAGGAGAAGGGGGGGAGGGAGATATGGGGGTGATCACTGTTATGCACAAAGCCCAGGATTTGCTTGAGCAGAGAAATATAACTTTGAAATATGTATGTGTGCTGCACAGCCAATTTAACAAAATCAGCATTCTCATATCATAACTATATTGGTGCATATTTCACATTCCTTTATATGCTGTCATTTCACTTGTTCCTCTTTTTCTACTGAAGATGTGCTCCTTACTAAGTTTTATGTAACTGAATTTTAGCCATTTGGAAAAAAAAACTCCTCAAAGTATTAGTGCTATATCTGCATATGACCAATCTGCAAGTATCAATTAGAATCTCTAAAATATATTATTTTTGCTGGCTAAAGGATAGGTTTGCAATTAAATCCCAGTTGACAGTGTAATTCTAAACCAACCGGCTGGGGAATTCTAGGAGTTAAAGTCCACACATCTTAAAGTTGCCAAGTTTGAAAAAAAACTGTTCTAACTATAGTTCCTGAGGGGCACGATGGTTTATTTATTTATTTATTTAATTTATATAACCGCCCATCTCCCCCAACGGGGTTTAGCGGGTAAGACGCCAGGCTTGTCGATCGGAAGATGGCAAGTTCAGAGGTTTGAATCCCTAGTCCCGCGTGACAGAGTGAGCTCCCGCACTCGCCCCAGCTCTTGCCAACCTAGCAATTCGAAAGCATGCAAATGCAAGTAGATGAATAGGTACCACTTCTGTGGGTAGGTAACAGTGTTCCACGCGTGTCATGCGGCCACATGACTGCGGAAGCGTCTTCGGACAACACTGGCTCTTTGGCTAACAAACAGAGATCAGCACCGGCCCCTAGAGTCGGATACGACTGTGCAGGGGAAACCTTTGCCTTTACCTTTAACTATAGTTCCTATGTTATAGTATTAGGACTGTGCAAATCATCAGAGTGGAGATAGAGACTTAGGAAAAACACAACTTTGTAGCGATGCCATGAAGCACAGCATACTCCACTCCTAAGCAGCAGAATGGTAGTTTTGCATTGTTTTTCCTTGATCGATGATCCTCCAAATGGGTGACTGAGGCAGATTGGACCCTTCCAAATACTTTGCTGAGGCAGAGTGACTTGCTTCCAGGAGGCAAGTGATCTTGGTTGGGATGGACAGTGGGAGGTCCACGTTGTTCTGTGGTCTTAAGTTTCAGTCAAGGGCTGTAATGTCGTATGACACAGGGACTAGCAAAAATAGTGGAACTAAAACGTGGGTGGGGCAGATCAGTGGACTGCATATTTGGCATCCACTCCAGAACATGTTCCTCCTCTGCCATACCAAATTTCTGTGCTACACAAGAGAATTTTACACACATTTTACAGTTTGGGAGGCTGATAGTGTTTTAGTCCTTAGGCATGCTATCTAAAGGAATATGGAAGGAAAACAGGATGGGAGCGGTAAGGGAAAAAAGCAGTTTTCAAAACTTTTCTATTTACATAATGATTGGGTAGAATAGCTGCTGAGGAGTTCTTGGAAAGGAGGGACCAAGTGTCAGTTGATTCCAAGGAGTGACTGTGTGTTTCCCCTTTCCCACCGCTGAAAAACAAGCATGGGAGAGGAGGGAGAAATTGTCAGCTGGCAATACTTTTTCCATCTATGTGCTATAAATGTAAAGGTACCCCCCGCACATTTGTGCAGTCGTCTCCGACTCTAGGGGCCGGTGCTCATCTCCGTTAGTTAGCCGAAGAGCCAGCGCTGTCCGAAGACCCTTCCACGGTCATGTGGCCGCATGACGTGCGCGGAATGCTGTTACCTACCCACCGAAGTGGTACCTATTCATCTACTTGTATTTGCATGCTTTTGAATTGCTAGGTTGGCAAGAGCTGGGGCGAGTGCGGGAGCTCACTCCGTCACGCGGCGCTAGGGATTCGAACCTCCGAACTTGCAATCTTCCGATCGACAAGCCTGGCATCTTACCCTATGTGCTATGACTATATACAAATACAAGCCACTGTGGCATTATTCTTGTTCCTAACCGTTGCCCAGGTTCCTGCTTTTGCTGCACATTCAAGGACAGAATAAGACAAGGTGTCCAGGTAATTAGTCCTTAGTCAAGCTATTCACAACAATTGCATGTGTGTGAGGAAAATAAAGGTTCACCTTCTCTCCCTAGGGTGGTGAATGAGTTTGTGGAGATTCTGTGATAATGGCCCTCATTGTTGCTATGCTACCTTTTCATGCTTCGGATTACCTGCTAAGAGAGCTAAGTAACTACTCTGGTATATCTAAATGATTAAATTATGCTGTGAATTAATTATGGTTTGTTATCCTTTCAAATCATCCCTGTGGAAGGTTTCTACTAAAATGAGTCATTTTTATTAAATTTTCTCATAACTTATGGCATCCTGTTGAGATATGTCTTTTTTTTTTCTTACTTGCACTAGGCTGGGGTTATCCTCTTTTTCCTTTTGATTAAGTGCTGGCATAACTGTGATGGCTCATAGACCTGCCTTGTCCATGAGATATACAGTACATTATTCAGGAAATTATTTAATTGCCATCTCAAGTCAAATAATGCAGGTAAACCAGTAAATCTTGGAGGACATTTGAGACTATACTCAACAAATCAGGCTTTATCTCCTCCTTTTGAAGGATTGTACATAGGGTGAAATTGTCGGGTGGCGAGATAACAGTGCTTTGGATGAAAATATTCATGTTGAATTATTCATTGCATTTTAATATGGTGCAGTCGTGTGCAACAGGTGTTTTTCCTCCAGGTTGCTGAATTTTAGTCGCTTCCAGATAATGGCCTGGAGGAAGGCAGCAGTAGAACAAATCAGCCTTATTTCAAATTAATTACTGCAACATTGCAGTGTCTGTCAGTTGCTTTGCTTTTTTGTCTCAGTGATAAAGGCACATAGTAATAGCCTAGAACTCTGGAAAGAAATACACATGCAAACAGCATACAACAAAACATTCCAGAGACAAAGTTGTGCCTTTAAAAAAAAATCAATTGTGGAAATTTGGTTAATTGCATGATTGGTGGAAAAAGGTACAAGATCTGATTTACTTTTCTCTCCAAAGAATTATCGTCATAGACATTCTCAAGCAGAACTCTCATGGCGATACTTCCTTTAAAGACTATTTAAATATGATCAATTTTTAATAGAACCTTTTCAACAAGTATTGGATATATCTTCTTTCATACTTTTGGTACATAATGATTAATGACTGTACTTGGTAATGATTTTAAACATATAAGAAAAATATTTTATATGCCAGCTCTGCAACACTTGAGGTCTCAGGAAGAGTCAAATGAAATGTCAACATAAACCCAGGCTATAATGAAACCGAAAAAGAATAAACAGATAACATTTTTGAAGTTTAACTCCAAAAGATGCACTTTGACTTTATTTTAAAAATATTAGATTTTTTTTTCTTATTGCAATTACTGTAAGACCAACAGAAAAAATAGTAATTTCTGAAAATTACAAGATTTATTGCTTGTCTCCTTAGTCTAGAATCCTGCATTGCCTGTAATACGTAGATTTCTTACGTGTTTGGATTGCCCTTTTTCTTTAAATGGACGGAGCAGATCTAAGAAAATATGGAGCTGGTATAGGCAGTTGTTTTCAGTCTGGGGCCACATGTGGCCTTTGAGTGGGCCACATTCCAACAAGTAGGTGGGGCTAGGACAAAAACTTTAACTTAATTTTCATTTAATTTAATTACATATAGTTAATATAATTTCCCCCCCAACTTTGTAATGAACTTAGGTAAAAGCTCTTGGGGTACTAAAGATTTCTTGTTGCTGCATTTAGCTCTCAGACATCCTCATGGCTCTAAATTAGAGGAATGCGTATACAAATCTAGTTTGTTTATGAAAGATTTTGGAGATTACTGAATATGCATAAAACTGTCATGAAATCTTAGTTACCAGAGCCTTTATATCTCATATATTTTTCAGCCAGAACAGAATTATGGGAGTATGATGTAAGCCTTGATTTTACATCTTTATACATTGACCTGGGAGACAATCAATACCATCTATGATTCACAATGGGGAATATCCCTTTTGTGTAGATGCTTCCTGCTGGCAGATGGGACAATACATTCAATCATTAACTAGTAGTTTTTTAGTTCCATGAATCATATTTAAATTGATCTCTTTGTGGATATGCTTTTTTTTCCCTTTCTGATTGGGGCTCTGTCAAATATCTTTATAGAAAGTCCTATATTTGAACAGATGTCATGTTCAAGATATGAGCATTTATAAAGATTTTTTAAATGTATATTTTGCAGCATGAGAGACTAGAACATACTCTGCTAGATAAATCCACATGCCTACTAGCCTTACCATCGTTCATCATTTTGTATTAAATGAAATAATGGCTAATTTCTTGATTTTTTAATAGAATATAAGGCCTATATTTCTGTTTATATTATCACACATGTATCATGTAAGATCTCCCACCAAGTCCTCCTGTGCTTATTGTGGTGGTGGTGGTGGGTGTTTGTTCCTGGAAGGGATGAGCGAAGAATGTCAGGAGTGTGTGCCAAGAGTATATATTCCTAGCAGGGTCACCCAAGACATGAAGGACATCCCAGCTGCCCAGCTAAAGCAAGCAGGCACATGTATTGGGCAGCAACAATATAGGAAGATGCCAGAGGTGGATGATCACTTTAATGACAATGGCAAAGGCATCTATCTATTCATACTGCATGGGAGAAGGCAATGGTAAACCACTCCTGTATTTTTGCCCAGAAAACCTCATGGATAGAAAATATAAAATGATTGACAATATAGAGTCAGATGATGGGCCCCTCAGGTCGGAGGGCACTCAACATGCTACTGAGGAAGAACTAATGATCTTTAGGAGTACTAATGGTGTTTATGACGCGCCTAGATTAAAGCTTCAGGACATCTAGTTGCTGACATTGCCATACAGGAAAAGAAAATCCAAAGCTGCAAAGATAGAATTACAGTAGGAACAGGGAACGTAAAAAGCATGAACACAGGAAAGCTCAACATAGTGAAAGATGAAATGAAACTACTACAAATTGACATCTTAGGCATCAGCAAATTGAGATGGACTGTGATGGGACACTTTCAGTCAGATCACACTGTTTTCTGTTTTCAGGACATGAAAAACGAAGAAGAAACAGTGCTACTTTTATAGTTAGGAAGGGTATAGCAAGAACAGTACTTCACTACAATGCAATCAATGCTAAGTCTATTAGACTTTGTGGACAACCTTTTAATATGACGATCATTCAAGTTTATGCTCCAACCACTGATGAAGAAGAAGAGGAGGTTGATGAGTTTTATGGATCAAGTCCAATTTGAAATCGACAGAACATATAAGCAAGATATGCTGTTTGTGATTGGAGACTGGAATGCCAAAATTGGAAACACGAAAGAAGAAAATGTAGTTGGACTGTATGGCTTAGGAAACTGAAATGAAGCAGGAAACTGAAATCGATTTCTGCCACTCCAATGATTTGTTCATAGTTTACACTGTCTTCAAACAACCAGAACTATGCCTCTATACATGGACATCACCAGATGGAGTATATAGAAATCAGATTGACTATATTATTGCTAAAAGGAAGTGGATGACCTCAATTATAGCATCAAAGACATGGCCAGGTGCTGACTGTGGAACAGTTCACGAACTGCTCGTGTGCAAGCTCCAAGTTAAGCTAAAGAAGGAGGAGGAAGCCAGTCCGTTTCCACGATATGATCTTGAACACATACCCACCATTTTCTGCGGAACAGATTACGAACTGCATGGGGCTTTAAAGATAAATATCAGCACTTACTTTGCCTCTCATCCAGGAACAAACTAGCAGCCTTTTATTGATCTAATCACAGTGCAAGAGCAAAGGCAAGGAACGTCCTTGTCCTAAGTGGCCAGTGATAAGAATTGGATGTAGAGGGAGAGAGCAAGGAAATGGGATATGGAGGAATGACCAGGCTTGCTTATCGCCACCCCTTCTGAAAATCTGGATCTGATATTGGTTTTTGGCTCTCCACACTGCGTTGCAGAGTAAGCACATGCCAATACTTTTTAAAGTGAAAAGGAATGCAGTAAAGCTGCAGATATATCCATTCTCACCCTGCTGTATTTTTCCATAGATATTTGTCTACTCACTCCCTGACTAGTGCCACTCTGCATAAAAGCTACCCATCTTTAATATGAAGTTGAGATACCAGACACCTACCAGTCACTGAAATTCCCTTTCAGGAATCAAATTGTTTCAGGCATCTATTGAAGAATAAAAAGCCCCACAAAAGAGGAAATTCCCTCCACCCTGTGTTCAGATGAGGAAGAATTTAACATATAGTTTTATAGAAGAATCTTTAACATATAGTTTTTGAAAGAATACTGTATAACATGATAATGTTAAGAGTCCCTCCTTGAGGGGGAGATGGGTGGTCATAGAAATTTAATAAATAAAAATAAATAAAATAAAATAATGGGGGGGGAAAGATCAGGTTGTATAGAAGTATTAACATATAATTTTTGTTTGCCAGAAATGCCACTAATGTTATCATTACTTTTGGTAGATCTAAGAAACATATACCGTATTGCTTGGTCTGTTCTTGATCGCATAGTGATATTATTGATGGAGTTTTGAAGGTTAATAAAAAAAACTCCAAGCAGCTAACAACAATCTTGCAAAGTAGAAGCGTGAACCAGAAGGGACTTGCACATTAAGCTTAATTACGTTCAGAAATAAATTCAGTCTTCACACAGAAGAAAAATAGAAATAGCTTACATTTATTCAGTAGAACTGGATACAAGTAGATTCATAGTAGATCTGTGTGCAAGTGAGATGAAAAGGACAAGAGCTGCATTCTGCAGCACCTCCTGCTTGCAGGTGTGCCCAAAGAGTAATGGAGATTGTTAATCCCCCAAACTCAAGAAGGAGAAGGAAGTGGAAATCAGGTGACCCATGTGACATCCCACAAGCACAATAGAGATGCGTTTACTAGAAAGGACCCCCCCTTATGCTTATGAGACAATGCTGAGTTGACCCCTGATAATTCCAACAATTATGACCTGAATTACCTATTATTAGTCCATAGTTCTGCATCCCACCCCTAATGAAGTCCAAGGGTTCATTTTAGAACTTCCAAAGAATGGTTTATACTAAGCAATTAAAGACTGAATTGAAGAAGTTCCATTTTTTTCAATGATGAGTGTGTTATGTTGACAAACATATCCATTTTCTGATGCATGTGCAATATGTTTTTTTAAGAATTTTATTAAGTTTCAAAAAAAGATAAAAGATACAGAAAAACAAAAAACTACAAAAAAAGGAACTAAAAAAGTGTGAAAACACAAGAGAAGAATTCTTAGATAGATTACAAAAAGAAGTGACTTCCGACTTTAAACATCAAGGATATACAGCAATTTCCCATATTCAATCCCTTACTCTATATTAAACCAAATCACATTATTTCTACAACTCAACCCCTTAGCACATTATAAAAATCACTAAATACCATTGCTCCCTCCCTTTATATTAAAAGAAAATATATATATAAATCACCTAATCTTCCTAAACTTCCTAAACTTAAACACCTAAACTTCCCCCCCCTAAAATAACAATTACTTAATTATTCCCTTCCTACTACTATTCTATACATTCCTGTCTACTATACTAAAGATCAAAAATAGAAAAGCATGTAAATTGTCTACCATTATAGTTAATAATACAAAAAACATGAATACAGAAAACATGAGTAAGAAAATAAGAAAATATAAAATATAATATGAATAAGAAAAAACCTTAATAATCATAATCCCAGTCATTAATGATAAGTAAAATAATCCAAAGCCTAAAAACCATTTAAATATTTTAGTCCCTTAACCCACTTCAAATAAGCCAAGACATTTACACATCCCCATAATAGGCACAGAGCTATTTTCTTAAAGAAATCAAACAGCCTCACAAACACAGACTTCTCTTCAAAAAACCTCCCGTACATAATAACCCCTTCTTTTCCATAGCATTCCATCAGAAAGTCAAATTCACTCATATCTTGCAGCTCAATTTCTCCGTTTAAGTTCTTTAATTCAGCATTGCCAATTTCATCCAGGATTTCAATAGAAGCCCAAATCTCACTCTTGGGAGAAACATGTCCATCGCTGTTAGATTCTTAAGGTTCATCTACATCATCCCCAATCAAATGGCACTTTTCAAACCACATATTTTCCACAATGCTCCGAATGTCCTGCACAAGGGCTTCGCAGGAATCAGAAAAAAAATGCTTAATATCTGCTTTAACATCTCAGTGAAAATCGGAGAAAGCCTGGTTAAGATCCTCCATTTCTGAAGCAGTAAGTTATGGCGCCCCCTAGATACTTAACCAGCAGAAGGAAAAGGTAATGGAAAATTTCCAAACTGAGTTAAGATAAGATCACAGACAGTTCCCAGAGAAAGTAGTGGCAGGAAAGTGAAAGTTCAGAATGGCAGATCCAACATGTAGGAAAAATGCTAAAATCTTCAAAATTAGTGCAGAAATAATAACAGGGAGACGATAAGATACTCTCAAACCTCCTTAGTATTGGATGGAAAGCAAAATCCAAAGCTTAAAAAAAAATTTTTTTTAATTAATCACAAAAATCATGTCTTTCTCTGCAACATTCCCGTTTTCTCTCTTGTCCAGCTAGGAACCTCCTTTTCTTAGCATTAGATCCAGAATTTAATAAGTAGAGTTCCTCTCACAAAATGGGCTACTCTTTGATCAGTGCTCCCCACTTTACCTATAGTTCCTAAATTCTCCCACCCCCACCTTCTGCATAATTTCACTCTCCAGTGAACCATGCAGGAGAGATGCAATGGGAAATCATTAACAAACGTCTGTGCTATTCAAGCTCTTTTAGCAATGACTAAGCATCCCCAGTAAAGTGATGTTTGAGCGGTCCTATTTTCATCTGAATAGACATGTTTACTTGTAGTCAGGGTCTGTCTTAGGACAAATATTGTTCTGGGTGAGCGTTGGGTGCCCCTGTGGTCTATTTTACAATGTTGTCAAATTGGGCAGAACTGAACCTATCAGAACTGTTTCCTGGTGGGTAACATTCAAGTGGAGATCAAAAAAGGAGCATCCTTTAAAACGAATTGACAGAAGCTTATTTTCTCAATGCATACTAAACAACTTAGAGATGTTGCAAAGAAGGTTACAACACTGCTTTCGGATTGTTTGTTTACCCAACCTCTCAGATGATACTACATTTAGCAAACACTGTCCTTGAGCTCAGAAGTCAGAGCAAGAACCAACCTTGCCCACCCCTCAAATAATCCCTGCTTTTTAATACACATCTATAGGCCTGGAATAAGACTTAATGCAGACCATTTCTAAGACTTGATGTGACAGATTAAATATGCAGTTCTAAGATGCGATTGATCAAGAGAAGCAACCGAACCCCTTTGCTTTAATTTCTTCTTTGAAAAAGCAAGAATGAAACTCTCTGTGTGTGCGGGCGTGGAGAGAGAGAGAGTAGTATACTGCCCAGAGTCCCCTTTGTGGGGGGAGATGGGCGGTGATAGAAGTTGGAAAAAATAAATACAGTATGAGCAAGAATTACATCCAAATACTTATGGTGTAATTGTATAACACAGTAAGTGAAAGTGTTTTGATACTACAGAAATGTTAAAAGCATTTTATAAAGCAAGTAGGATTATTAAACAAATGATTCATATTTACTCAAAAGCAAAGAAGGAATCTTAAACAGAACTTGTTAAAAAGTATATTATATTTCCTTTGTTGTTTTCTGTTAAGTTTTTAAGCCATTCTCTGCTGGCCTAGTTATATGAACAATAGTTCATATAGCTCATAACACACACACACACACACACACACACACACACACGCATTCAGTAACCCTTCAGAACATGGTACTTCAGAGATGAAATTTAGAGAGAAGCCAATACACCTTTTTTTTTTTTTTGGTGCCTTCAAGTCAGTGTTGACTCCTGGCAATTGCCTGGATAAGTCCCTGCAGTCTTCTTGGCAAGATTTCACAAATGGTTTGCCACTGCCTCCTTCCTAGGGCTGAGAGAGCACGACTGGCCCAGGGTCACCCAGCTGGCTTCGTGCCTAAGGTGGGACTAGAACTCACGGTCTCTCGGTTTCTAGCCTGGTGCCTTGACCACTACACCAAACTGGCTCCAATGAACTTTAGTGAGCTTTTAACTTTTAAAAACATTGCTGAAGGTAGCTTCCACTAGCACTTAACTGCCACCACTTCCCTTCATGTACCACTTTCTGGGAGGAAGTATGACTGTCTCCTATAGCCACTGATGGTGAAGGAATGTGGAAGAATTCTGGAAGCCATGCTCTACACACTTTCCCAAACTTGTTTCTGTAGAACAGAGGAACCGTGGCTTGGTGGCTCTCTTCATAGAAGCTGCTTGGGGTTTTTTTATGTGATCAGGCACATCAAATACCATGAACACAAACTAGATGAGGGGGAAGTTGCAGTTTATTTTCTTTCCCTTTTGTATATTGCAGGATTGAGGGATTTTTGATGTTCAAACACTGGAGTAGCTCAAGACATGGTCCCAATTGTGTGTTTTTTACATTCGCCCGTTAGTCAACAGAGAAACCCACATTGGTCTGCATGTTTTCTGGCAACTGCCTGGACAAGTCCCTGCATGTTGTCAGTGCTTCAAGGCCAACAAAAGTGAAAATAACCCTGGGTCAGCATCGGACTGCTTTTCAGCCATTGCAGAAGGGAAATGGTGGTGGTATGGAAGTGGCTTAACTGATAAATTGCTGGGAATCTGGCTTGTTTTCAGCTTGCCTCCCCTCTATGTCAAAATATACAACATGAAATAATGAACTGGCATGCAGGAAAGATGCTTAACTGTGAGAAGAGAGAAACAGGCAGTATAAAAATGAACAAGTTTACTTCTAAGTAACCTAACCTAAGGTTAAAGAAGAATGTATAGTCGAAGGCTTTCACGGCCGGAATCCGATGGTGGTTGTGGGTTTTCCGGGCTGTGTGGCCGTGTTCTGGCAGTTCTGGTTCCTAACGTTTCGCCAGTCGCTGTGGCTGGCATCTTCAGAGGACAGGAGCACAGCTAGAAGATTCTGTCTGTGCCCAAGTGGAGGGTGTGTGTGTTCCTGCTGGTGTTTATAGCTGCTGAGAGGGGGTGTGTCTTCTGTGGGTCATTTACAAGAGATTAGGAGAGGGTTTATTGTGGTGATTAGGGGGTGTGGTGCTGTCATATGTGGGATTAGCACATCTATTGTGTGAGTCGTTTGTATATTTCTGTGGTTGAGTAGAGTTCATTGACCTTTTGCAAGATGTGTTTTTCAGGACTGGCAGCCAGGTTTTGCTGATCTTTAAGCTTTCTTCTTTTTTATTGAAACCGTGTTGGTGTTTATATATTTCAATGGCTTCCCTGTATAGTCTAACATAGTGGCTGTTGGTGTTGTCCAGTATTTCTGTGTTTTCAAATAAGATTTGGTGACCAGTTTGTTTGAGAGCATGTTCAGCTATTGCAGATTTTTCAGGTTGCTGTAGTCTGCAGTATCTTTCATGTTCTTTTATCCTGGTGTGGATGCTGTGTTTTGTGGTCCCAATGTATACTTGTCCACAGCTGCAGGGTATGCGGTAAACTCCTGCAGCGGTGAGGGGGTCCCTTTTGTCTTTTGCTGATTTTAGCATTTGTTGTATTTTTCTGGTGGGTTTGAAGACTGTTTGGAGGTTATGTTTTTTCATTAGTTTTTCCATGCGGTCCGTGACTCCTTTAATGTAGGGCAGAAATATTTTGCTTGTGGGGGGCTGTTTTTCTTCAGTTGAGTGCTGTTTTTTCAGTTTGATAGCTCTCCTGATTTCATTCTTGGAGTAGCCATTCGCCTGTAGGGACCAATCCAAATGGTTGAGTTCAGAATTGAGAAATTGAGCTTCACAGTTCTGATTTGCACGATCCACTAATGTTTTGATGATGCTTCTTTTTTGTCATGGGTGGTGATTGGAATTTTTGTGTAGATACCGGTCTGGGTTTTCTGTAGATTTTGTGTCCTAATTGCAGGTCCGGTTTGCGTATGACCATGACATCTAAAAATGGTAGTTCGCCTTCCATTTCTTTTTCCATGGTGAATTGTATATTCGGGTGGATGCTGTTGAGGTGGTTCAGGAATTTCTCTAATTCTTCTTCCCCTTGACTCCAAATGGTGAAGGTGTCATCCACGAACCAGTACCAGACTGTTGGTGTGAGGGGTGCCGATTCTAAAGCCTGTTTTTCAAAATGTTCCATGTAAAAGTTCGCTATAACCAGGCTGAGGGGGCTTCGTACTTCAACATACCTGCAAAACAGAAGCTCTGTCACCAAGACTATAGGGACTCCCCAAAATCCACAAAGACGCAATCCCACTCAGACCCATCGTAAATGCCATCGGCTCTCCAACATACGAATTATCAAAACATTTGGCTACTCTTCTACAGACCCACTGTGGACAGACTTCATCCCACATAAAAGACTCAAGACACTTCATAAACAAAATCGGCACCCATAAACTTAACCTCACAGACAAATTAATCAGCTTTGATGTGATCTCCCTGTTCACCAAGGTTCCAATAAAGGACACCATGGCACTCATCGAACAGATCTTCCCAAAAGACATCACGGCGCTATTCCAACATTGCCTGACGACCAGCTACTTTCAATGGGATAAGGATTTCTACGAACAAACAGATGGAGTCGCCATGGGAAGCCCCCTCAGCCTGGTTATAGCGAACTTTTTTTCAAAGGCTATCAGAAACTTACTTTCATCCCAGTCCTTTTCAACCTCATGGAATTGAAGATAGAATTAATAAGAAAGATACAAGCAAGTACAAACATGTGGGCTTGTGCACATTTTGAGAGCAGTTTGACATTTCAGTTATCCAACATTTTCACATGGAAGGATGGGCCACAAATAACTTTTGGCAATCTAGGAAGATGAAAATCAAAGGTGAAAATTGGGAAAGATTTCCAATCTGCTTCTGGCAAACAAAATTATTGGGTGGGGTGGGAGGATGGGTGTGGATTCTAATCTATATGCATAGAGGATGCGTTGGGGAAGTAAGGACTTGGTGTCATGTTATAGGTACCATACACACACACACACACACACACACACACATACACATACACATACACATACATACATATAATTTTATTAAGTTTCAAGCAAAGCTAAAATCTACAGAAAAACAAAAAACTACAAAGAAAAAAATTAAAAAATAAAAAAGTGTAGAAATACGAGAGAATGTTTTTCAAAATTACAAAAAGAGGTGACTTCCGACTTTTAACAGCAAGCATATACAACAATTTTCCATAATCAATCCCTTATTCTATATTAAACCAAAATCACATTATTTCTATAAATCATTCCATTGGCACATTATAAAAATCACTAAATACAGTTGCTCCCTCCCCTTATATTACAAGAATATATATATATATATATATATATATATATATATATATATATATATATACACACATACACACACACACACACACACACCCCTCCTAATCAACTCCCCCCCAAAGATAACATTTATTTAATTATTTCCTTCCTACTATTTTATACATTCCTGTCTACTATAATAAAGATCAAACTAAAAACATATAAATTGTCTGCCATTGTACTTGATAATACAACAATTTTAATAATCTTAATCATATTAAACCCAAAACCAGACATTTATTATTTTTAATTATACCTTAATAATCTTAATCCAAATAATTAAAGATAAAGGAAATCAGACAAACCCTAAAAGCAATCCAGATAAATATTCTTAAACCCTTATCCCACTTCAAAAATAAACCAGAGCATTTACATATCCCCACAATGCGCACAGAGCTTTTTTCTTTAAAAAAATCGAACAGCCCAACTGCCCCCAAAAACTCTGACTTCTCTTCAGGAGACCTCCCATACAAAATAACCCCTTCTTTATCATGATGTTCCATCAGAAGATCAATTTCACTTATGGCTTGCAACTCGATCTCTCCCTTTAATTTCTTCAACTCGACTATCCGATCTTCATCCAGCATTTCAACAGAAGTCCTGATCTCACTCTTAGAAGAGACATTTCTGTCACTGATAAATTCCTCAGTTTCATCCACTACATCCCCAACCAGATGACACATTTTAGACCTCATGTTTTCCACAATGTCCTGAATACCTTGCATAAAAACTTGGTAGGAATCAGAAAGAATCTGTTTAAAATCTTGTTGGAAGTCAGAGAAAGTCTGTTTAAAATCCTCCATGTCATTAGAAGAAGCGAAAACCACCAGCATTGAAACAATGATCATCCAACATCAACTTCGCTGGACCGGTCATGTTGTTTGAATGCCTGACCATCGTCTTACAAAGCAGCTACTTTACTCCCAACTTAAGAATGGAAAATGGAATATTGGTGGACAGCAAAAGAGATTCAAAGATACTCTCAAAGCTAATTTTAAAAAATGTAATATCAGCATTGAGAACTGGGAAGCCCTAACTCATGAGCGTTTCAAATGGAGGTCAGCTTTTATTAATGGCGCTACGGACTTTGAAGAAGCATGAGTACAGGGCGAAAGGGAGAAACGACCTAAGAGGAAGGCACGTCAGGCAAACCCTCATCATGACCATCTCCCACCTGGAAACCTATGCCCTCATTGTGGGAGGTTGTGCGGATCCAGAATTGGCCTTTATAGCCACTTACGGATCCACTGTTAAAATTTTACCTTTGGAAGACAATCTTACTCGGCTACGAGTGATCGCCAATGATGTCTCAAGAAGTAGATTATGGCACCCCCTAGGAGCTTAACCAGCGAAAGTCAAAGATATGAAAGAATTCCGAAATGTGTTTAAATAAGCGAAAGTGAGATATGCAGACAGTTCCCCAGGGAAAGTAGAAGCAGAAAACTGAAACTTCAAAACAGCCAAATCAACATGTAGGAAAATGTTAATATCTTCAAATTTAGTACAAAAATAATAACAAGGAGACAATTATTTACTCTCAATCCTCCTTAATATTTCGATGGAAAACAAGGTCCAAAACGTAAAAAGAATTTTTTTAAAAAATTGATCCCAAAAATAACATTAAGCACTAAGAGAACCCGCTTCTCCTTGCTGTAGAAAGCCTCTCTTAGGGTAAGGTAAAAGTTCCCCAGGCACATTTGTGCAGTCGCGTCCGACTCTAGGGGCCGGTGCTCATCTCCGTTTGTTAGCCGAAGAGCCAGTGTTGTCCAAAGATGCTTCCACGGTCATGGGGCCGGCATGATGCACGCGGAACGCTGTTACCTTCCCACCAAAGTGGTACCTATTCATCTACTTGCATTTGCATGCTTTCGAATTGCTAGGTTGGCAAGAGCTGGGGTGAGTGCGGGAGCTCACTCCGTCATGTGGGACTAGGGATTCGAACTTCCGAACTTGCGATCTTCCAATCGACAAGCCTGGTGTCTTACCCGCTGAGCCACCAGGCCCCTTAGGGTACGCGTACTTAAAAGAAATATAAATTGGGTGATTTAGAAATGGGGTGGCTGGTCTTAGTGTCCCCTTAAGGCTACAGTGCGGCTTGGAAATGGTGATGTCCCAGCCTCCCGGCTGCTCTTACCAGTAGAGCGCGAATGCTGTTTGCGATCTTCTGGCTGCAAGCAGCCGTCCGGAGGACAGATGGGGTGATTCCAGGTGTTTTCCTTTTTCCAGAAAAACCCTCCTGGGCTTCAGTAAAAACCTGCCCGATCCTGAAAAAACTGCTGTGTTGTCAGTTCTGCCCACTGAGCCCGCAGGCACAGCTGTTCAGTCCGTCATGCCCCCACCAGAAGTCGGTACATTATATTTTTAAAAGATGGGCATGATATCGTCCAAATGAAAATACGCTCTTTTCTTGGGAGGGAAAATGCCATAGGCACCAAATGCCATCTCGGTTTATGGGTTAGCTTTTTAATGGGGAAACTGGCTTCTGATATGCATATCAGAAACCTTCTAAGAGTCTGGGTCCTGTAGCACCTAAAGGATTACCAAAGTTATCGTAACAGAAGCTTTTGTTGATGACAGTCCATTCTGTATATTTAATGAAGTGGACTATGATTCACAAAGACTCATACCATAATAAGTGTATGGAATTTTAAAGGGCTACAACTCCTTAATCCCATTCAGGTATTCACCTGGATGTGAGGAGAGCTCAAGATGGGGGAAAATACACCTATACCTGCAAACGTGCCCCCACATCTCACCAACCTTCATTTGTTCAGGCCATGGATCATGCAGAGTTGCTGTAATAGTATGTGGGAATGACCTTGGAAGACAGGGGAAGAGCCGCAGCCAGGGCAACAGTCAGATAAGTGGCAGCTGAGCCCACATAAGGAATGGGGGCATGGCAATTGTCTCAGAAGGGACCCTCCCTAGTTTCTTGAGCTGTAAAGGCGACAGGGAGACATGTACTTTCAGACTTGCAAGATTCTGTTACTGTAGCCTTATAATGAAGTAGAGCTAGTACTTCTGGGTGTGCTTCTTGTCTGGACTACCTTGCAAGTCTGACAGTTGCATTCAAGTCCCCCCCCTCTCTCTCATTTACAGTCAAAAACCAAAACAAGAAAGAAGAGACCATGTTTGCAGTTAAGCAAACCGTACACATCAAAAGATATATAAGTTTGCATTTTTTTTCTTTTTAGGTCTTTGACTGTAAATCAAATCAATCAAACACATTCAAATGAACGCTGATTGTAAAAGATGCCCCCCATTAGACCTCCCATCTGGACAAGTAGAGATTGGGAAGAGGCAGATGTGCAGCTGTATGTTCTGTTTTCTATCTTTCCTGAGCTCTCTACACATGCAGACAAATAGCTGAACCAGGTATATGTTGATCAGAATTCCTGTGCTGGTATTAAATTACTAGACTAGCACAGAAATGCCAAACTTGGGCTAATGATGTTTAATTTACTCTAAAACACATGGATACATAATATTTCAAAGTTATTGAATTTTAGGGGGAGGAATATACTGTAGTTTGAACAAAGAGTAATTAATTTTGTAGCCAAAGGAGCCATTTTCATGAAAACCATACATTCGTGCCTTGTACTAATTGAACAACTATCAAATTCTATCAATTTATACCATGAGCAATATCTATTATTTGAAAAAGGTTTACTTTTAAAATATCTTTTAACTTCATAGGGCAACAACTCATTATCAAAAATAGCATGCCATAAGAGAAAGATGAAATAGTTGCAGGAAGAGATCTAAAGAAAAGGAAGTTTAAAAGATTAGGGTGTCTTCAGACACACACTAAAAAAGCTTTGGCCAAAGAAAATATTCTTAGGTCTCTTGTAACAGATGGGACCAATATAGCAATATGCTATTTACAATTTTGTGCAAAATTATTAGCCTAGGTTAAGAGAAAAACAATTGACTAAGTATATCCCAGGCTTATATTAGAAGCAAAATAAATTGTGAAGTTAATGAAAATTAAGATCAATTTTACATGGAACAAACGTTCTACACAAGCTACTGTATGTGAGTCTTAATAATCCTCATGCTGTTACCTCAGGCCATAAGAACCCAAGAAAAAGAATGCTGCTGGACGAGACAAAATAGTATTGATTTTCTAACACAATACAAAGGACAGTGTAGATGTTGCCAATACAAACTAGAGAAATCTCATTCTTTCTTTGTTGAGTTCTGCTCTATATGAATTGAACCCATGTCTTAAAATAACTAGTAAGACACACACCTGAATCTGCAATAAAACATACCACTTGCCTCTGCCATTTTGACCATTTGTATGCAATTCTTACAATTTTCCAGTCTTCAGACATGCTGCTTCAGTTCCCTTGAAAAACAATACAAGATTTAACAAAAGTATCATGGAAGAAAGAGAGAAAAAGATTGACTAGATCACGGGTGTCCAACCTTTTGGCTTCCCTGGGCCACATTGAGTGAAGAGGAATTGTCTTGAGCCACACATAAAATATATTTTATTTATTTATCATTCATATTTCTATCACCGCCCATCTCCCCCAAAAGGGGGACTCTGGGCGGTTTACAATAAAATCAACAATTAAAACCATCCAAACCTAAAATACAATCAAAACATCAATATAAATAGAAAATAAATAAATACAAAATCCAGTGGCGATAAGATTTCATTAAGTAGGGAGGACACTATGGCGCCAGCCACCCCCAGGAAGAGCTATTGCCCTTCCTATCCCAAGCAAGGCGGCACACCTGGACTAGATAGATCCTCTTCCTGTGTTGCTCAGCTGCAAAGTATCCATTGTTCAAAACAGTGCAGATGTCTACAAATTCACATTCAGTTGCACAGGTGTCTAATTATGTAGCCCCCCTATAGAGAGATGGGCAGCTGCTTGCATTTAGGCTTCCTTTTGCATCATCTGTGCTAAACACCAGGATTAAATCCAGCCAAGATTGCCTGGTAATGGAGCCCCGTCCATAGACGTAACTGTACTCCAAACTGTCACTGCCTTTTATGTAAGTATCCCAAAGTAAGAAAGTGACCTCACAAGCAAGTGCAAGACATTTTATTTATTTAACCTTAGCAGGACTCTGAGTAACATCTACAGAAGGTAAACCAAAGACCTAAATCAGAACCACATCAAAAACAAACTCAAAAGCAAATTCAAAACTCAATACAACCCAAGATGGGCATGCACAGTCAGCCAGCTGGAACCAAAAGCACATTGAAATAAAACAATTTAACCTGGTTGTAGAATTGGGGACTTGGTGTACTTTTGAGAGGAGAGCATTCCGCAAGGTGAGGCCAATGGAGAGACGACCTGCATTTCACCCTTGTCCCACGGCCCTCACGAGGGGAGGGAATTTTCAGCAGACCTTCTCTTGATGGCTGGACCAGACAGGCCGACTCAGTTCTGACAAGGTGTTGCTGGTGCTGTTTGTTCCATTTAGGGCTCTCATGGTAATGACCAACACTTTGAGTTAGGCCGAGAAGCCTACTGGCATACAATACAGTGACATTAATATAGGTATAATTCCATATTAGCGGAGCTGTCCTGCCAATAATATTCACACCATATTTTGTCTCAGCTGCAGATTCTGGGTTGTCTCTAAAGGCAGCCCCACACAGAGCACATTGCAGTAGTCCAGCTGAGTGGTGATCAAGGAATGAGTTACTGACCTGATGAGTATTACTTTCTATGATGTTTATATGGTTGTTATTTCTATGAGAATCTCTATGACCAAATGACAATGTTTAATTTGGGGCTCGGTATGTTGAATGGTGGTGGGTTGTTGTTGGGGTGTTTTGTTTTGTTTTTGCAATTTTTTGGCTTTCTGCCATCTTTTTGTTTGCCGTCATTTTGTTGGCTTTAATTACATTACACTTAAGCAGAATAAAATTATTATTTACCAAAAAAGAAGTGTTTGCAGAAATCCTGGCAAGCATCCCAGCTGAAAGATAAAATCCATCCTCCTTCTGAAAAAAATAGAGTGCCCAGATTGTATGGTGCCTTTAAAGTAGATATTTCTTATTAACAAAATATGACAACTGCCAAATGTAACGCATCAAGAAATAGAAAAAAGAAACTGGCTTTAAGTTTTATAAAGAACACAGAGGGGGGAAAAAAACCTGGACAATTTTGCATCACCACTTATCAGTGAAATTCTTGGTGATTCACAAACTGTGTCATCCATTAGATTTCCAAAATAGTAGTCACTACTAGACTTTCAGTGGAACTAAATCATCCATAGCTTTCAATAAACATTGAGAGAGGGAGGGAGGGAGGGAGGGAGGGAGGGAGAGATGTGGGGTGTTAATGAAATAACACTAAGGGGCAACCTTGACAGTATCAAGCTTGTGAATATATCTGAGGTTGTGTGTGAACAATCTTAATTTGTTCTTAAATGATGCCTTCACAGGTTTTGGTTCATAGCCATCAGAGCAAATCTGTAACTGTGAACTCTGGGTCTCAAAAACGTTTTCTGAGTCTTCTATAAGATAAGATGTTTGTTTTTAAAAAAATATGTTTGGAGAATTTGTGTGTTCCAATTCTGAATTATTAAATATAAGCTCCATAAAGTGGGTGAGGATCTTATATTTTGCATCTAAAACCTTACAAAACAATGTGCAAGTAATCTCTGTTTCATCCTGAAAATCAGCTACAATTAAGTGGGCCCAGAATATCCTTTTTGATGATACAAGTACTCCTTCTACTCAAAGGGAGGGGACGACATGGCATTTCTTACTCTCTCCAGTACAAATCTCAATCTGAACCTAATGGTTATTTTCTTTTATTTATCTTACTTCACAATATTTATAGCCACCCCATTCCTAAAGGACTCTGGGTGGGGTATGACAGGGTCAAAGCAAACAAAATAAAAACTCCAGCATTGATTTGAAACAGCTTTAAATAAAAGATCATTGTGACCATTTGGACATCTATGGCTGGGATCCCACACATTGTAGAACTTAGAACCAGCCAGCTGTCTGTCTTCCTTTATTATAACAATGGTAGAATCTCTTGTTTTTGACCCATCAAAGTTATGCTTGATTTATTGTCATCCGGTTTGCTCTTCAGAGAACATTTTAGAGGCTCTAGATTTATATGTTTTCTGAATAGATACATGAATTCATTAATGTTACAATTCTAAATGGTTATGGCTTCCAACTTACTCTATGCCATTCCCAGCCCGTAAGTAGTGCCATAGTGGAGCTCAAAGTTGAATTGTGTTCTTGGTGTTCTTTGAGCTTGTTTTTCTTCTGCAGACATTTTATTACCGGGCTAAGTTACACCATCACTGCAAGGGGGAGTGGAGTTTGCTGGCTGTTTTGGGGTAGGAATTTGTTTTTTCTTTGATTGTTTCTACTTATCAGGATATTAGTTAGTCAGCAAACTCCATGGGTTGAATGATGCCCAGAAAGCCTCTAAAACTTGATCCCACATTGTAATGTTTAATGTGAAAGGAGGAGGAGAATTACTGAATACAAGACTGGAGAGAAGTTATGTAATTTAAATGTAAATGAAAATAAAGTTCGATTTTGCCATAGCACTGCAACCAAAAGCAGCCCTTCACCAGAAAAAATGTGTACACCTCTATTTGGTCACAGAACATAGTGCCCCAGCATTATGGCTGTTGGAGATTCTGGCAAATCCAGCATGCCTCATCAGCATATGGATGGTTGCTCTAGGACAAGGGTCGGAAATGGCGGCTCGCGAGCCAAATGCGGCTCTTTGGCCCCTTGAGTGTGGCTCTTCCGCAGGCAGGCGTGGCGGGCGTGGTGCGGCAGCGAGTGTGGCGGGGCAGGCGCGGCAGCGGGCATGGTGTGCGTTGCTGTGGGCATACCCCTGGCAACCTGGCAGCCATCTCCGGCAGCCATCTTGACGACGGGCAGGGCTTTCCAAACTGTGTGTCACGTGACAAGCCGGAAGCGCTGAAGGGAGTGGAAATTCTCCGCGCCAATCAGCTGTGCGTCGGGAAGCCCGGCAGCCTGCCCGTGCGATTTTTGCCTCCCTGCCGGAACCGAGGGCATTTTCGGGGTCCCCGGAGCCTGCCCTTTCGAAGGGGCAGCGGCAGCAGCAGCTGCAGTGCTGCCCCTTCGAAAGGGCAGGCTCCGGGGACCCCGAAAATGCCCTCAGTTTAGGCAGGGAGGCTGTGCGCAAGCTGCCTCAGCTGTTCTGCGGGGAGAATTGCCACCCCAGGGCAGCGTGTGCATGTGGAGAGGGGAGGTTTCTGCCTCCCTGCCGAAACCGAGGGCATTTTCGGGGTCCCCGGAGCCTGCCCTTTCGAAGGGGCACTGCTGCCCGAGCTGCAGTGCTGCCCCTTCGAAAGGGCAGGCTCCGGGGACCCCGAAAATGCCCTCAGTTTAGGCAGGGAGGCTGCGCGCAAGCTGCCTCAGCTGTTCTGCGGGGAGAATTGCCACCCCAGGGCAGCGTGTGCATGTGGAGAGGGGAGGTTTCTGTTTCCCTGCCGGAACCGAGGGCATTTTCGGGGTCCCCGGAGCCTGCCCTTTCGAAGGGGCACTGCTGCCCGAGCTGCAGTGCTGCTCCTTCGAAAGGGCAGGCTCCGGGGACCCCGAAAATGCCCTCAGTTTAGGCAGGGAGGCTGCGCGCAAGCTGCCTCAGCTGTTCTGCGGGGAGAATTGCCACCCCAGGGCAGCGTGTGCATGTGGAGAGGGGAAGTTTCTGCCTCCCTGCCGGAACCGAGGGCATTTTCGGGGTCCCCGGAGCCTGCCCTTTCGAAGGGGCACTGCTGCCCGAGCTGCAGTGCTGCCCCTTCGAAAGGGCAGGCTCCGGGGACCCCGAAAATGCCCTCAGTTTAGGCAGGGAGGCAGAAACCTCCCCTCTCCACATGCACACGCTGCCCTGGGGTGGCAATTCTCCCCGCAGAACAGCTGAGGCAGCTTGGCGCAGCCGTTGCCGCCGCAGCGACAACCTGGAAGCGCCGCCGCCGAAGCAGTCGAGCCTCTCTTTCCCTTCTTCTTCCAAACCTCCCCCGCCCCCTTCCACGCAATTGGCTCCCGCCCGCAAAACCCGCCCCCTTCCACGCGATTGGCTCCCGCCCGCAAACCCCGCCCCCTTCCACGCGATTGGCCCGCGCCCGCAAACCCCGCCCCCTGGCTCTCGAGCACTTCAAAATGTGCACGAGCATCTCAAAATGGCTCCCGGCAAAAAAAGTTTGCCGACCCCTGCTCTAGGATACAAGCTCTCCATGCTTTTTGAGGAAGCTGTTTGTGGCCACTCCCACTTCCTTTCTCTCTCCTCCTTTGACCGGGAGCAAAGCACATGGCTGTGTGCTGCTCCATCCTAGGCCAAGATGGGCCTAGGAGATTTTTCCCCCTTTCTACACGCATCTCTTGCCAGCAATGAGGGGCAAGAGTTAATTAAGTTTAGGGAACAGAAAGAAGAAATGGAACATTATTTATCTACTGAAAATGCTGTACCTGCAATGAATAAACATAAGGACTCTTTTGTACTTACTTTTCATATCTGCCATGTCTAAGTGTGTGTTTCTTTATGCTAAGGTGGGCTAAGGGTGTAAGATTAACCTGGATCTCTCTAATATGCTCATGGGCTCTGTTTTTAAACAATATTCTTACACGGGTTTAGCTGCTCTGCTCCATTTCAGTAGTTCTAACAGACTGCTAAATGGGCTTCAATGGCCACCTAATGGAAGATTGTGAAGTGGAAGATTCGCAACCACGATGAAATTCCAAGCAGAGCTTGCTCTCCCCTGACACAGTAAGAGCTAAAGATAGCAAGAAAGCAAACTAAAGTGTGCTTTCTGTGGGAGAAAATGCTTTAGAGATTTCTCTAAAGCAGAGCTTTCCAAACTGTGTGTCGCGACACAAAAGTGTGTCGCCACACACAGTCTGGTGTGTCGCCACACAACCCGGAAGCACTGATCATCATCAGCGCTTCCGGGTTTTTCCGTCGCGACACACCAACGGCGGCGCGCAAAAACCCGAAAGCGGCAGCAGCGCTTCCGGGTTTTTGCACGCTGCTGCAACGGCAGCACTTCCGGGTTTTCCCGCGGCGACACACCAACGGCGGTTGGTGTGTCACCGTGGGAAAACTTTGGAAAGCCCTGCTCTAAAGAGAAATTAGAGATTTAGTGAGATGGTTTCTCTCTTCCAGAGTAGGAAGGTGAGTTAAGCTTTCGGAATTAGTGGGAATGGCGAAACTGACAGCTATTATAAAAGAAAAAACATTGATAAAATTTAAGAAAGACTGGAAGCCATTCATTGACTTTTTGCATGAAACTGAACATAGTCAAATAGTGACATATGGTTTCGATGATTAGTTATAATTATAGATTATTGGGAAAAGTAGAAGCAATAATATAAAGTTAAACAAGGGTTGTATGAAAGGTTTTTTGTATATATCCTTTGTAAAGAAAGTCGGAAGTCACTTTGTTAAATGTCTATATATATTTGTATCTCTTCTTTTGTTTCTGTTCTGCACCTCTATTCTTTCTATTTCTTATACTTTCACTGTAATTTCTTTTCTTTTTTTCTTTTTAATTTATACATTATGAAAATAAAAATAATTAAACACAGAGTAGGATGGTGAGAGAGGCAGGCTGTACCTTGCTCCTACTTTGTGCTCCAAGAAAGGGAATGGGAATGAGAGTTCCCTTTCTCAGCCAAGCACTTAAGTTGCCCCACCCACCCCGGGACAATGATAATGCTCAGCCCTGCATTCCTCACAAAACACATCTCTTCCCAAGCACACTCAAGTGTCTCTCCTTGTCCTTCACAGTCTGCATACAGGCCTAAATTATCTCTCACTGAAGGAAGAAGTGGACACATTTCCCGTTTTATTTATTTTATTTATTTTATTACTTATATTTATACCCTGCCCTAACGGAGGACTCTAGGCGGCTTACATACATCATATATATATTTCATTATACATTTCATACATATACAATTCAATTTTAACCGCGCGCTAAGGGAAGGGGTGAGGGAACCGACTCTTCCGTGGCTACTTGGACTACAAGCCCCACAATGCCTTACGTCGGAGCTGGCTGCCGACGTCCTGTAGATGAAGCTGCTTTTTCCGGGATCTGTCGTAGCCACCACCATTCCAGAGATCTTCCGTTTGGTGGGCGACCCCGACAGGACGCCAGCAAATATACCCACTTAAGGTGGTACCCATTTATCTACTTGCTAAGCTTTCAAACTGTTGGGTTGACAGGAGGTTTTGAAAGGGATTCCTGCTGCTTTAGTTTTAAACATTTATGCCGAATAGTTACACTTGGGTATGCTGAGCCAACCTTCGGTATTTGTTCAATTACCCAGAAGAGGCATGCTCAGAAGTAGTCTTAACTATTGGCCAATTTATCTAGGAAGGGAGGGAAAAAAACAATAAAGCAAGATTGGTTGAAAAACAAATCTAACTCTTGACTGTCTTAAAAAGATTACTTCTTACACCATTACAAAGAAACAACCAGAAGCCATCAACCTCAATTAATAAGTCTCTTCTAGCTAGCTATAACATGCAGTACTGTGGCTGTACAGTGTACAAGTCAAAAGACAAAAAGGCACATAGAAATGCAATTTTAGGAACATGGGAAGTGGTTCACTTCACTGAACCATGGAGGCAATACAGTTTGCCTTGTCCAGGGAGTTGCTGGTTAGGGCTACATAGAAGGCCACTGCAGAAATTGGGGGGAGTGGCTGTGTTGCTTTGTGGAGCCCTTTTGAAGGGGTACTTTCCACAAAGTGAAACACTCCATTAAAGTTTTACAGAGACCAACAACCTAACACTGAGTCAGAATAAGCCTATCCAGCCCACACTGACTGGCAGCCCTCTTCAGAATTTCAGACATAATTTTCTGTCCCTAAGAAAAATTATCATGGATTCAACCTGGTATTTACTATGTGGGAAACACATGATCTAACAGTTGGCCCACTCCAGTATGTAACATGAGTTCTGCACCCAACTCAGCACCAAGGTGTTCTGATTTTCTTCTGGAATGCACCTAACCACATTCTGGGCATGACGCAGTACCTATTTGGAACAGGAATTGGTGAATGGTATTCCAGAGGTTCATTTCTAGAAAACTTGGATTTATTTCTTGGATCACCCCGGAACACCCAGATAGACATGTTCCAGAAGAAAACATAACATTCCAGCTACAGAATGGTGAATTTTGTACATCCCTACTGTGGTCTTAACAAGGTGCTGTTTTAGAGATATAAAATTTCTTGAAATATTGAAGCCATGGGAAAAACGTTTTTTCTTCTTTTTTTCAGAGGGGAATGGAAATTTTGGGGGAAAAATTGAAGTATATCCAGTATTCATGTTTACACTGATCTAAGTTCACTTCGTTATTTTAAAAAGATATGATACCATATATACAATGTGCATGTGTACAGTGTGTGTATATCTTGATTTAGTCAAACAATTATCATGCTTGGTATATTTATTAAAGATAACAGTATAATTTAGTCAAACAATTCTTATATTTACTAATTCAATTTATTTTAAAATAAGAAGGCAGAATAAATAAGCTGAGAATGCTTCCCTTCTCCCTCCAATTCTTCTTTTGCTATGGTTTCTTTTTGTGCCAAGAAAAAACTAACTGGCTAAGCAGAGGGAATCATAAAGCCTCATGGTGTAGCTATGGAGAATGTAGTACTAGTGACTTCTGGTGGAAATGGCGGACTGAACGGCTGTGCCCGCTGGTTTAGCGGGTGGAGCTGACAATGCGGTAACTTTTTTCAGAATCAGGCAGGATTTTCTGAAGCCCAGAAACGTTCTCCAGATCAAGGAGAATACCTGGAATCATCGCATCTGTCCTCCGGACGGCTGCTTCCAGCCAGAAGATCGCAAACAGTGTTTCACGCTCGACTGGTAAGAGCCAGCTGGGAGGTGGGGATTTCATCACTTTCCAAGCCCTGCTGTAGCCTTAAAGGGACACTAAGACCAGCCACCCCATTTCTAAATCACCAATTTGTATACTTTTTTAAGCATATGTACCCCAAGAGAGGCTTTCTACAGTGAGGAGAAGCTGGTTCTCTTGGTGCTTAATGTTATTTTTGGGATTACTTTTCTTTAAAAAATTATTTTAAGTTTTGGATTTCATTTTCCTTCCAAAGGAAATTCCAAAGATTGAGACTAAAAAATTGTCTTCCTGTTATTGTTTTGGTATTAAATTTGAAGATATTAGCATTTTCCTACACATTGAATCGGCTGATTTGAACCTTCAGCTTTCTGTTCACTTTCCCTTGGGAACTGTCTGCTATCTCACTCTCACTTTATGTAAACACACTTTGGAACTCTTCCATATCTTTGACTTTCACTGGTTAAACTCCTAGGGGGCGCCATAATCTACTGCGTGAGACATGGAGGATTTCAAACAGATTCTTTCTGATTTTCACCAGGATTTTAAACAGATTTATTCTGACTTCTATCAAGCTTTTATGCAAGATATCCAGGATATTGTGGAAAATATGAGACCTAAAATGTGCCATCAGGTTGGGGATGTGGTGGATGAAATTGAGGAATTTAAGAGCGATAGAAACGGATTTTTTTTTAAGACTGAGATAGGGATTTTTATTGAGATGGTGGATGAAGATTGGATAATGGAGTTGGAGAAATCTAAGGGAGAGAGTGATCTGCAAGCCATAAGTAAAATCAATCTCCTGGTGGAATGCCATGAAAAGAACCTGGAATCTTTGAGGGGGGGCAGTTGGGCTGTCTGATTCTTTCAAGAGGAAAGCTTTGTGCATATTGTGGGGATACATAACTGCTTTGGTTTATTTTGAATTGAGATAAGGGTTGAAGAATGTTTATCTGGTTTGCTTTAAGGATTTGATTGATGTTATTCCCTTTTAAAGATATGGAATTACTGTTTTGAATTGTTTTTGTGTTTTGTGTTTATTAAGATTGGGATTATTAAAATTGTTGTATTATTAAGTATAATAGCAGACAATTTATGTGCCTTTTAATTTGATTCTTATAGTAGACAGAAATGCATAGAATAGTGGTGGGAAGGGAATAATTAAATATTTTTATCTTTTGGAGGGGAGAAAGAGGTTTAGGAGGTTTATATGAACTTTCTTTTTCTTTATTTTAATATAAGGGGGAGGAGTAACTGTACTTAGTGATTTTTATTATGTGTTAAAGTGGAATGACTTAGAGAAATAATGTGGTGTTTTGGTTTAATATAGAGTAAGAGATTGATTGTGGAAATTTTTGTATATCCTTGCTGTTAAAAGTCAGAAGCCACATCTTTTGTAAATTTGAAAAAAAAATATTTTGTGTTTTCGCACTTTTTAAAGTTTTTTTCTTCCTTTGTAGTTTTTTGTTTTTTTGTAGTTTTTATTCTTTCTTCAAACCTAATAAAAATTTACTAAAAAAAAAGGAGAGAATGTGGTACTAGCAAAGTGCAATGGCGGGGGTGTGCGGGGAGAAATTGCTAGGATAGAACAAAACAAGTTCCCACCAAGAGGACCACATCCTCCAGCCCCAGAGGAAACACTGAAACCACCACCCCTGCTTTTGCAGCATTTCCTTAGCTTCCCACTCCAGGAGATGACGCCCATCTCAGATTGGCACAACCCCTATATGTTGAAGGCGCCTTAGACTCCAACAAGTCTATCTAAGTTTGCATCTCGGAAAGAGTTCAACATTGAGGCTATTTGGTATCAGTTGTTGCATGGGACATAAACTGAGCTCAAGGTGATTTTTGCAGTTAGTGTAACTGTTTCAATATTAGAAATTATTTGGCTTCTTCTGTTGTTTTTGTCTTGAGCCTAGGTGTGCTCCCTCATATCAGCAATTTGCTCATTGCCATGTGCAAATCTTCCACGATTCGTTTATTGTCACAGGAATTCTGGTTTATTCTCTTCAAATAAGCATAACCAGTAGCCATGGTTTTTCTTGGTGTCCAATAGTGGGTTTGTAATTCGAAAGCATGCCAATGCCAGTAGATGAATAGGTACCACTTCGGTGGGTAGGTAACCGCGTTCCGTGCGCGTCATACCGGCCACATGACTGTGGAAGCGTCTTCGGACAACGCTGGCTCTTCAGCTAACAAACGGAGATGAGCACCGGCCGCTAGAGTCAGACACAACTGCACAAATGTGCGGGGGGATCCTTTCTCTTTTAAGAGAAACAAGCCAGAGAACTAAGCTCAGAGTTATGGGAAACAAGACCCAATAGGAGCTTCCATGTTTAGTTGCTTTCACTGGTAGGAGAAAATAAGTAAGAACAATCAAAGCTTTCTTCTTCATAGTAAGCCAGAATTCTAAGAAATTGCTGGCCTCAATGACAGGTCAATGCAGTTTTCATCATAAAGCAATAATTCTGCTTTCTTTTAAAAATATAAGCAGGGAAAGATACAAAACCACAAAGATTTGGTTTTCATCCTAAGGCACATAGGAAACAGATTAAGGGGAAATGAAACTCAATATAAAGAGATATGAACACAATTACTGTTTGCTCTTCACAGTTTTTCCTAAAGCAGCAACAGCATCAACAGTTCTAAAAAAAATGCTAAAAGGTCATCTCCTACTTCTTTTCTACACTGTAGCGTGACTTAGAAGAATAAACTACTGAACAGATTTCATTGAAACCTGAATGGTGAATTTGGCATTAATAATATCTGGTGTTTGATTCAGCTTTGTTGCTTGATATGCATAGAAGGAAAAGGCAAAATATATTACAAAACAATTAAATATTTTGAGTGCATTTGGCAAGAGCTGATTTCATTACACACACACACACACACACACACACACACACACACACACAAACATCTACCACAGGGTTATCTGGAAGGAGTTTAATTTTGTGACTCCTGAGGAAGTGGGCAAGATCCTCAGTACTGTTCACCCAGCCACCTGTTTTTTAAATCCTTGTCCCTCCTGGCTTGAAGGGGCGGCTGCTCAGGAGCTGATACGTGGTTAGGTCCATGCAGTAATGTTGGCCTCTTTCATAGAAAAGGCTAGAAGAACAGATGGGAAATATTGAGTAGGGGAAGAGGGATACTAATGGAAAATAATCTCATTTCTATTTTTGTAAAGTTCTGTGAACGCGATGGGGCTATTATAAATGCCCAGGTTCATCAGGTTAAACCATACTGTGGCTTGGGACATAGTGTGATGTATATGGTCATCATTCTAGCTCAACATTACATATAAACTAGACTACTATGACTAATTCAACAGGTAAAAGGTAAAGGTTCCCCCCACACATTTGTGCAGTCGTGTCCGACTCTAGGGGCCAGTGCTCATCTCCGTTTGTTAGCCGAAGAGCCAGCGTTGTCCGAAGACACTTCCATGATCATGTGGCCGGCATGACGCACACGGAACGCTGTTACTATCCCACCGAAGTGGTACCTATTAATCTACTTGCATTTGCATGCTTTCGAATTGCTAGGTTGGCAAGAGCTGGGGTGAGTGCGGGAGCTCACTCCGTCACATGGGGCTAGGGATTCGAACCTCCGAACTTGCGATCTTCCGATCGACAAGCCTGGCGTCTTACCCGCTGAGCCACCACGCCCCTTAATTCAACAGAGCAGGGTTAAAAATCCTAACACTATACTATGTGAACTCAGGAAAAAAAGCTCATCTGTAAATACCCTCAATTTCATGATATTACATTATTGCAGGAGAACATAAAAAGCTGTATTGTTCCAGGATGAATGTTTTGAGTGAGGATTCCATTTTTCATGGCATCCCAAAAGTTGTGATTCATGTTTAAGAAGCCTCTTGAACCCAGCTTCCCCTCTGTGTTAATTAGAAGCCTAGATGGAAATAGAAATCCTGTGATTTTTGGAAGACCCAGCCCCCAGCTCCCTGCCATGCATTATGAGTTAAGGTAATAAAATTTAAGAACGTCCATGCTAGAGCATTGCTTTACAAGGAAACTGAGAAAATAATGATGTCTATGAAGAAAAAATGTGATACAAAGACTTCTCATGTTTTGTTTTGTAATGACCTTGCTCATTTCTGGGCTTTTGTGAGATCACAGTCAGCTGTATCCAGACGTTCAGTGAATAATTGCCCTGCCTTCTCACTCCTCCCTCTGGATATTAATGTTTCTCAAGGTCTGTCGTGTGCTGAAACATCCAGGAGGACCTCCCCACAAACAAACCAACCAACCAGCAAAAAACTCTGTCAGATTTGCTCCAACTTTTCTATCATGAGCAAAGTTACCAATTCATGCCCAGATCCCAACAGGAATTGAATTCAGAGGCATCTGTATTTGTAGAGCTACTTCTGTGTAAGTACGCAGAGATGATCAACTGCCACCTTTCATCAGTGGCCACTCTGATCCTAGACTTCACACAATAATTTACAAAGATGATGTAACGCTAATCCAGAGTCACTGTACATGATTTTGCACTCGATGTTACATGAATTGTAACTTGATCTAAGGCAGAACAAAATTTATAATGGGACCATAAGCCTCTAGCTCAAAGATGAAATACCTAGTTCCTTCTTATGTTGAACATCTGGCATTCCTCACCACAGGCTATGTTGGGGCTGGGGCTGTTAAAAGTTGTGGTTTATTTGGTGTAGTGGTTAAGGCACCAGTCTAGAAACCGGGAAACTGGGAGTTCTAGTCCCACTTTAGGTACAAAGCCAGATGGGTGACTTGGGCCAGTCTCCCTCTCTCTCTCAGCCCTAGGAAGCAGGAACCAGCAAATCACTTCCAAAATCTTGCCAAGAAAACTGCAGGGACTTGTCCAGGCAATCGCCAGGAGTCAACACTGACTTGAAGGCAAAAAAAAAAAAACCGTCTACAGGGCCACAGATTACTCAGTCCCTGCTCTGAATCAAAGTTAGATTTTTTCATCTCAAATGTTGTTGATTTCTGTCTGTAATCATGAGGAATCCTAACTATCTGATTATATATTTTTCATGATGTGTAATATTCAGATTCACAATTAAATCATCTAATAATTTTACCTATGTAAATAAATGACTTTTGATAGTGGGTTCATAGTTTGATGTTGTGCTGATGCCACCAACTAATCCAAAACTTTATACTTTATTACCTTGGCAGTGGACAGTCTAGACATTGGTAACTTTTTGCACAATTCCCACACTGGTCTTTGAAGCTCTAGTGGTGCTATGTTGTTGTTGTTACTGCTACTGTTGTTATTATTATTACTAATATTACTATTTCAATTTGTGTTTCTTTGCTTTTATATTTGCTTCTTAACCTACTGCTATTTGTTTTATCTGTTTTATCTAATTGCTTATTATTTTGGTCTATGATAGTAAATTTAATCAATAAATAAATAGCTGTACAAGCAGTAGAACCTCTATTCAACATATAGGTAGTCCTTGTTTAGCAACTGCCTCATTTAGTGACTGTTCACAGTTGCAACAGTTTAGCGCAGGGCTTTCCAAAGTTTTCCCGCGGCGACACACCAACCGCCCTTGGTGTGTCGCCGCGGGAAAACCCAGAAGTACCACCGCCGCGGCAGCGCGCAAAAAGCCGGAAGCACTGCTGCCGCTTTCGGTCTTTGCGCGCCACCGCAGCTGCGGCGCCTTCAGATTTTCATGTGTCGCCGCGGGAAAACCCGGTGCGGGCGGGGGCGTGCATGGTGGCGGCAGCGGCGGCAGCCTCCGTTAAAACGCGGAAGCACCGATGGCGCGCCGGTGCCGCCACCGTGCACGCCCCCGCTGCCACTTCTGGGTTGTGTGGCGACACAGCCGACTGTGTGTGGCGACACACTTTTGTGTCGCGACACACAGTTTGGAAAGCTCTGGTTTAGCGACTGTTCACAGTTACAATGAAAATGTAACTTTGTGACCAATGCTTGCTTTTACGACCTTCACAGGTCTGTAAAGCAAAGGAAAGCTGAAGATCATAAGCAAAGTTGCAGTTTTACTTAGCGACCACTTCGCTTAATGACCAAGTTGCCAGTCCCAATTGTGATTGCTAAACAAAGACTACCTGTATCTTCAAAGCCTATGGAAAGTCTTACACAATGCAAATAGAGGCTGAAAGAAATCACTATGAAGATAGGCAGGAGAAAGGCACAAGAAAGCTTCTCATGCATTATCATAATGGCCTATGAAGCAACATTCTGATCATTGGACCATTATACTTATTTTATTTATTTATTTATCACATTTCTTCACCGCCCATCTCGACAAACGACTCTGAGCTTGACAAATGACTCTCTCTAATATATAGTTTATATTAATAGACATAGTACAGATATGGACAAATCATGATAATCAACTGTGCTTGGATTTAACAATAGATTTGCACAACTTGTCTTGACACCTAACTTTAAAGTCATCTACTTATGTTTCCTGATCATGAAAAATGTACATCCTAAATGAAAATTTTATAGACCAGTAGAACCTGGTGTTCATATCTAAAGCACAGCTGATAATTAGGATAGTTGCATGAAGCTCTAGGTGCTCCTGTCAGTTTCCATTGAATTTAGACCTCATGAGTTGCTTTGACAACATATGCCTAAGGGTTTCTATGTTCCATTCCTTATTTTAACCTTTCTTTTCTGTTATATTTTAGTTTGAGGAAAAGTATTTATTTATTTTTAAGCTAAAGCTCATGTGGAATCATTTTTTCCCTTCCAACCTTTGATCTTACGGTTTTCTTGTTCCGCTTTAGCTGTTATGCAGTATATTATTTTGTTGATATGAAATTGTGTTTCACTTATCTTCCATTCAATTATGTTGCTCTGATGAATCATTTTATATAACACAAATATAACTGTAAACATTGGCTATATAAGTTCTTCCTCAAAATATCTTTATATAACATGCTGACAAGTAAAGACTGTTTTGGTTTTTTAACAGGAATGTTCAATTTTCACTTTCGCAGAAAAATGTTTTCACACAACTCTTTTTCTTTCACCAAATATTGTCATTATTTATATGATTTCTTTTCAGTAAAGATTGTATCCTTATTGTATCTATGTGTGTCTGCCAGCAGAACAGGCATGACTGAAGATCTAGATTCTCCCTCCCACCTTGCACCCCCTATTATGCTCCAAAAACTGATCCAGAGCATTTGAGGGACCTCTGAAGTAGTTTTTAGGAACACATGGAGCTGTAATGAGGTGAAAAGGCAAGGGAAGGGAAGGTGGCAAGATCAGAAGCTTCTTTGTATGATGGAAACAGCCTTGAGAACACAGACAATTTTAGATCTTGGTAAAATATTACAAATTTGTATTACAGAAAATACTTATGATTACTGAAGTTTATCATTCTTTGTTACAGTAATGCTCTAATTAAAAAAATAATTTAGTCCCTTCTCATTAGGCAGAGAAAGCTTAAATGTGAGTTACCTATGAATGTCTTATGCCTGAAGGCAAACATAATGCATACACACAAAAGGAAAACATCTATTTCTAATGACAAGGATCAGGTTAGCTAGTGATGGGGAAAATCTCTGTTAGAGATCCTAGGAATGCTCTGCTACTCGAAGAAAACAATACTGGACTAATAGTTTTGAGTTTCTACTTATATGTTCCTGTAGTAAACGAAGAGGAAACTCTGTGATTCTCTTCAGTCAAACCGGCTTCTGTTTATATTGCACTTTGCCATGTATACTGAAACTGAAACATAAAAGCCATTTCACCATTCTTTGGTACGGAAGACAAAAAAAATTCTGTTGTGACAACAAAAAGCAAGCTTTATACTTGAATGGCAATTTGAAACTAGGCCTCCCTTGGTTGGAAGGTCATCTAGTCTCTGCCTGGACTGGAATTTTTTTATAAACTTCTCTAACAGCTGGCCATCGGTTGAAGGGGGACTTGTGACAACCACAACCAATGACTGATTATTACTTATTGAGTTAAAGACAAAGACAATTAACCTAACACCACTTGATAAGTATCATAGCTGAGAAAAAGATGTCCATATAGTCCCTGTAGCCTCTTACTGTTATCTTTAAAGAGGAGAGAAAGAGAATGAGCAATGCCGTATTCTCCTCCTTGCTCCAGGAACAGCTTTTACAACTGGGGAAGTTCTTAGCTGCGTTTGCCACTCCCTTTCACTGGCCTTTGCCTGCCACACCCATTTCCAGGCTGAAAAATCCTGTGCAATGTTGCTAATATTTATGTGAGCAATGAGTCATTCAATAAGGAAGAGAATGCATGTTAGTAAGACTTTGCTATATGAGTAAACACTTGCCTGGACTAGTCGTCTATGAATTCTGTCCCTATGCACTTTTGTTTTAGATGGTGTCTCCATCATTTGAGAGAGGAGATGATGCAACGTTTGTTTGTATTCTTGCACTTAATCACTTGACCATTTCAGACTGCCTGAGGAAGAGATTGGCACACTTTAAATGAGCAGTTTTTCATCTGTGTGTTGCAGATACAGAATTACCCAATACCTTCGATGAATATGAATAATACAAAAAATACGCTCAGATCAACAACCTGTTGCTGGATTTTCTCTCTCCTCCATCCCAGTCCCCTGGATCTGCTCCATTTCGTTATGTATATGTGGCTTAAAATATTGTAAATATATATATCATATCTTGAGGTAGGGATGAGAAGAGCTAAGTGGAATTCCAAATGAGAAGTACTTTTATATTCCGTGTATCACTTTCTCTTTCCCTGATCATCAGATACACAATTTATGCAAACTAAGTCACTAATATATTATAGAATAGATGTAAGAGAAGATTTAAGATACTACAGTATATTACAAAGCAATTCAGGTGCTCTGGCTTTCTATCACATTAAGGTTTGTTTTTTTTCCTGAACAAGATGGGTCATCTGGAAAATGCTCGTGGTACTACTAGCAATAAAAAGACCTGGATTACTATTGATTGTGACTCTAAAATGAACTTAATTGAGGAGGCATATACTGTCTTGGATTGATTCAATTATGGAGATTTCCCTGTAGCACAATCTTTTGTATTTCATATCTAATTATGAGCCACATTCTGCCAGTAAATATACATAGGAAATTTTTGTATTGTTAAATAAGAGCCAGGAAGGAAAGAGAATTAAATTGTGAACTGTAACTGTCTTCCAGACTATCTTCTCCTAACAATGATCTTGCTTTCTCTTTAATACTGTAGGCTATTTTCTTAAACAGATAAGTGACCAATCAAGAAAGTTTATTTTTATAGACGAGACATTGCAATGGCTTTCTTTATTCTAACTATCCTGAATATAGATCCAAATATTTAATCAAGTTGTTACGTTTATGTATTAATTAATTTGTTTGTTTATAAGATTTGTATGGTTGCCTGTCATAGAACACAACTCTGGGTGTCTCACAACAGCAATAAAACCAACAAACAATAAAAAAGAAAAAAGAAAAAAAGAAAAAAAGAAAAAAGAAAAATCTGGTGCCTCAGCCATCCTCCTTGGATGCCTCCAACAAAACCGTCCACAGGCTTCTACCTCTTTATGGCCTTCCAGAAGGATAAAAGGGTGAGGCTCTGCTGGATCCCCGGTGCAAGGGTGTTCCACAGGGCAGGGGCCACTATGGAAAAGGCACACTTCCTAGTTCCCACTACAGGGCCACATTTAAGTGAAGGGGGTTGGAGACTTGGAGTGTGACCACTCTACTGTAGCCGACCTGGTGGGTAGACAGATACCCTCACAGACTGGCAGTTCCACAAATAACCTGGCTCCATGCCATGTAGGGTTTTAAAGGTGATAACCAGCACCTTGAATTGTATCATGAAAAAAACTGGGAGCCAGTGCAGCTTGTGCAACAGTAGTGTAATTGTGGGATATTGCTGGCTTATGGGTTTTCATAGAGCGCAGAGTAAACAAAACAGACAGAGTGCAGCGTTTAGGGCTAAAAGTATTTTACTTGTAGCATAAGGCAATAATGGATATGAGTACATTATTGCAAAAGGAAAAAAACAACAAACCATAAGCAGAGTTCCATCAGCAGATGTGAAGAAAACCATGGCCTATACAAAAGGCCAGGCATAGTTACAGTTCAGGAACAGAGTACATGGCAACATGACAGACAGAAGTCAAGAAGCATAGACCCATAGTTCACAGCTGAGATATACACTTGTTTCAGCCTTCTGATTGGAGAGAACTATAGAGTCATGGGTTACATACACTTACTGTTGAACCGTAAAGTCTGTTGCACATAATATAAATTGCCACGAGATAGCAATGTTGCACATTGTCTCCCCCCCCCCCCGGAGCAGTTCTCACGGGACGGCCGATTAGCTAGCCATAACAAATGTCACGTGACGGGCCACCTGCTGTTATCAGTGCTTTTGTAATGGGAAACAGTGGAAGAGGAAAATTACAGTTTTTACATGCTAGGGAATCACAGTGGAGAACACCATTTGATTTGATCTTTACATAGAATCTCCAACAGTAATATGGGCAAACCAAGGGGTACCCAGCACTGTGTGCGCCTTCACATTCTGGGCCAGTTGTAACTTCTGGGTGGTCTTCAAGGGCAGCCCCATGTAGAGTGCACTGCAATAGTCCATCTAAGAAGTGACTTAGGCATGAGTGACCCTGAGCAGGGCCTCCCTATCCAGAAATGGGCATATGATTGTTCTTTAGTCTAAACACTATTCCTCAGCGCTTTGTGCCTACTTGTTGCTTGCTCAAGCACTCAGTATATTTATTTGAAGAAAGCTTTCAGTGTATTTATTTGGCACTAGGGTCCTTCATAACAGCTTTAATCTCAGTTTCACCTCTCAGTACATACTGAAAGCAGTGTATCAGTTAAAGCTTGATTTTGCCAAATTAGTGAGTCACAAATAACAGTTCCCCAAATAGCAAATCGTACAGTGCATATGTCTGCTGTGTGTGTTTGCTGAACAAAGTTAAAATATTGTTTAAGCTGGCTATTCAATGTATATGCATGTACATGTGAATTTGCCTGTATGTAGGAAGGATGATCTCAAACAACTTGTTTATTTCCTCATGTACCAACATGCATAAAAAAGTAATTTCAGGTACCAGATCAACTTTTCTGCCAGATACACATTAATTTATAGTTTTGGTCCCATTCCTTTCCATGGTATTTCTGTCTAAATTGTCTTCTGCAGATTATGTACTGTAAATACTCAGATTGGCATTTGGTTCAAGCTGTAATAAAATATGTGGTTTAAACTTCCTAACTCTTATTTTTGACAAATAATTTCTTGTAGCTAACGTTCTAAACTGCAAAGAGTAATCTTCTTACTGCAGAAGTAAAAGCAAAAACACTGAAGTATTAAGGTTTATCACTTAAAATGCTAATTATGTAATTAATTCATTAACAACAAAACAACTAATTGAAAAGGATTACCTTATGTGCCTTTAATGATACATGGCAAATTCACTTCCTTTTCTTTTCCGACTTTTCTGTTGACTCAAGATCAAATAAGCAGTTGCACAAATGTTCATCTGCCATCAATCTCATGTCCCTCTGAACATCTTCTATTTATCATCCTTGTTCCTCTAGCTATCACTATTCCTCTGCTATCATTTCTCTACTCAAAAATGAAAGTATATATGAAAAATAAAGTTCAGCATACCATTCTCACCATAGTTTCCTGAATTAATATAAGATCCTCCTAACCTTCACAGAAAGAGGATTGGGTCAAATGATCAATGTAGCAGCAAGCTAAATTTGCAGTGCCCTGGAAAATGTTAACAACTAGAGCAACATGCAGGCATAGCCTTTCTAAAGGAGGGGTTGTGTGATAGAGACAACTGCTACATGCAGTATAGAAATACATATGTATGGTTCTAGCATTTGACATGGAAATGCAGCCTTTCCCATTCCTCAGCAGTTCAAAGACATCACTGCAGTCCGTTCTCCTTCTTAGCCATTTTTCTTTTGTAAACTTAATTGGATTAAATCAAGGAAACATAAGTAAAAAAGGTAAAGGTACCCCCCGCACATTTGTGCAGTCGTGTCCGACTCTAGGGGCCGGTGCTCATCTCCGTTTGTTAGCCAAAGAGCCAGCGTTGTCCGAAGACGCTTCCACGGTCATGTGGCCGCATGACACGCGCGGAATGCTGTTACCTTCCCACCGAAGTGGTACCTATTAATCTACTTGCATTTGCATGCTTTCGAATTGCTAGGTTGGCAAGAGCTGGAGCTAGTGCGGGAGCTCACTCCGCACGCAGGGCTAGGGATTTGAACCTCCGAACTTGCGATCTTCCGATCGACAAGCCTGGCGTCTTACCCGCTGAGCCACCACGCCCCTTCACAAGAAAACATAGATATGCCAAAAAGGAATGAGTCTTTTTAAGTCCCTAGTCTAAGCTTCCAAAAGAAAAACTCCAAGAAAAACTCTGTCTGGACACAAAATAGATGCAACCAGTAGAAACTTCTTAAAACTGCTATAAATCAGCCACCTTTCATGACAACTTTCCCGCTTTGATCAGACCACCACCCTCACAGGTAGATTTCTTAGGCTAGATTTCATATTTATGAGACAAACTGGCTTGATTTTATTAATAGAATTTTCAGGAAAAGACAAGAAAAGGAAAAGAAGGCAACTCATCTTAATTATATATAGCTAACTGCTACAGCTCTAAAAGATTTAGAGATTTGGAAGCTGCCATCAATATTTGTGGCATACGTGTTGTATTTACTAGTTTATGATAATCTCATTTAGAATTTCTTTCCACACTTTCTTATATTCACATGAATCCTTCTGATAAATATTTCAAGATTTTTAATGCAATAAAAGTATAGCAAAATCACTAAGAAACACTGGAACCAATTAAAATAAGATAAGCATAAAACAAGACAAACCACAGAAGACATGGTAACTTGTATTTATGCAAAACTGAGTGTCATTTAGGCTATAAAAACTGGAAACGAACATTCAGTAGAGATGGTTCTTGAATCCTGAAACAAAGCAGGCTGCTTCAGAGAGATTTTGGCAATCTCTCGGGGGTGAGGGTGAAAGGGGCCAATTACCCCAAGTTCCATATACTTCTGTATGTGAAAATATCAGAAGGCTTTTTCACTTAAGGCCATGATACCAGCTGTTAAGATATACTCCCCTTTACAAAACACTGATTTCAGGGAATCCAAAAAAAAAAAAAAAGACCAGAGAGAAGAATTATAATTACATGGGCATTTCAGAATCTTAAAATGGCCCCGTTTGCTAACTTATGAACTTCATAAGCCCTGTCTGCTAACTTGTGAAGTAGGTGTCCTCCAAAGACAACCCCACAAGATTAAACTTTCTGAAGGGTCAGGAATTAGACTGCCCATTGTCTCAGCACTACCAACTGAAAAACACCCACTTCCTGCAGCCACTGGTATAAATGTTTGCAGGAAAAAAAGTATTTGTGAATATAAATGTAGGCATGTTGGCTTCCACGCAAGCCAAGATCTTGCATTATTAATATACATATTTCTTCTTCAATCATTTCTGATAACTGCACTCTCATTTAAGTGACATCAGCAGAAGATAGTTACTGTACTTATTGGGAGTGCTCTCATGGTCAGTATTCCTAATTTTACAGTGCCTGAATTGCCCTATGGACACTGTGACCACAAAAAGTATTAGGGATAAGTGAGAGAGAGTGTGTGTAGTTTTTTGACTAGCAGTTCTAGTTTCCACCTAGGAAATAATTATCATTTTCATTTCCTATCACAGTCTACATTTTATCACTTTTGGGAGAGATTAGAAGGAACCATTGATTATTTGGGGCCAACTGAGCAGAAAACCAGCCAAAGCTACAAACTATTTTCCATTCTTTGTAATTCTCTATAATCACATGCACTGGCCTGAAACATTGCAGTTTACTTACCTAGGGGTGCCTCTATGATATATGCTATTTTCATATAAATCCCCACAAAACCACAGGAGAGACGCCCCTGCCCCATTGGAGTTACTATGGAAACACAGTGCTGTGGATACTCCAGGCACATGCTATATACAGACTAAAGGCAAAATGGGCATCATCTGAAGTTGTTCTAAGCAAAGTGTATCCTTTTCCTGAAGACATTAAATGAGATCTGATCCAATTCTTGTCTTCCATGTAAAGCCCATTAACGTAAACCACCAAGACTAATTTAAAGGACATGTAGCCTTTTCTGGAAAATGTATTTTTGTAACCTCGATCCCAATATCAAGATCTTGCTTAAAATACAGTATAAGCTGCCTTATATTTCTGAGAGTGAAATTTCTAAAGCAAAGTCCAAGTTTTTAATAGAGAATTATAGACAGGAAAAGATGATCCCTAAAATATGCTGGACGTATTAAAACCAGGACTAGATGTATACCAGTGGCCAAGGTAGATGTAAGAGTGAATAGCCCCAGAAAGCCATAGCATTCTGCTAAATTCCACTTAAAAACAGACTGGATTAACCTACATAAAATTTCATGCAATGTTAATCGATTGATTTCTAGAACAGTCAGATGTATATCCAGGTATGGACAGCATGCTACAGAACTAAGAGGCAATGATCTACCAGCCTTAAGTATCACTGTCTAGTAAACTAACTGGAATTTTCTTTTCCATGGTGAGACAGGCCCTTTAGCCTACAATCAGTTTAAAATATGCAATTGAGACCTAGTTTTATGTATTGGGGAGTTTACCTTATAGAATAATGTGAAGTTGATTTTCTAGCCTTGAAATGTAAATTTTTGGGGAAGCAGTTATGATCATGATATTATATTATAATAATAAATCAGTGCTAATTTCCCCAAAGAGCATGTGTATATCTAGAAAGAAAATCCAGGCCTTTGATTTGTTCTTTGCTGCACAATGATGTTCTTATTTTATCTGACATTCACTAAAAATAAATGTGCGCGAGTGAAGGAATTAGGTCACCTAATGCCACGACTGGTTTCTGCATGTATATAGAAAGATCCATAGAGCCACAGAAATGTAATGGCAGGGTGGCCACATTTAATTGGTGCCAGTACTGAAAAGGGAGCAAGAATAATGTAAGGTTGGTATAATCACAGTTGTATAATCATAGGTTGAACCCTGTGCAACTAGTTATCTGAAACGAAGGTCCATTAAATTCAGTAGGGTTTATTCTTTCGTTAGCAGCAACTGAGCACAAAGATGGTTCCTTTATTGCTTTGATGGAGCACCTAATCCTTCCAAACTCCTGTTATGTTTTATGGCCATTTAGGTTCATTTCCAATAGAAATCATAACTTGATTTAGATATCCTTGCTGGTATGAAAACTATAACCATTATATTGACAACAACAACAAAATCCTAATACCCTGTGCCTCAAATTTTACTTCCTAGATGGAAATTCTTTATTCATGTCCACAATATCTATGATGTAGGCAGTTAATTGAATTCAGCTGCAGAATTTCTCTCCTAAAGATTTCAACATTTCTTCACATAGCATCTGTCCTCTTTTAGTATTGGCACTATAAAATTAGCAGAAACTAAACAAAGATTTCTCAACCATTATTTTCAATTCCTCCAACATGATTTTTAAAAGGCAATTAATCTAATGAAAATTTCCAGTTTGTTTAACAATAAAAGAGAGAGAAATTGAACACTTGTATTCAACCTCAATATTTGAGGATAAAATTCTTTTCATGGAACAAAATAATCTGAGAAAAAGTTCCTGACAATTATTGTTTACTATTGAGCTCTGCAAATCCATAGTGGAATCTTTTGTTTGTCTGTTTCAATTAAGAGGATGTACAAAACAGAGAGGAAAAAATAAGGGATATTAAAATGATGAGTAATAGAAACAATTCTGTTTCTACAGTATTGTAGTTATAATTTTAGTAACCTTTTTCTGAGTAACAGGTAAAGTTGATAATCAGAAGTCTTCTATAACAATGGCTACTGGAAGTGTGTGGGATGTAAAAACACAATCTGAGTTTGGACATTATGCTAACTCTGCTTTTTCTAATTATGGTTTGTTAGAGAAACTGCAGTTACCTGGATACAGACATAATAGTAAACACAAATACTAAATGTCTGCAAAAACATTATCTCTGCTTTGGTACGGATATTCCTAAGTCTAGAGAACGCCAACTCAAAATATGTACATAATACTATGCCAAATGCCATGATTTTTAATCCATAATTGCTGGGTTCACATGCCAGGTAAAAATAAAAACCAAACAAATGTGATTGTGCCATAATTTGTTATGTTATATGAGCTATATTACAAAGAGGGAGGAACAGCAAAACATGTAATAAATGTTTTCAGCAGGTGAAATGAATTCAGCTTATATATACAGTAAGCTTAACCTGCATTAGAGAACAGTACTGCATCTTACAATAGTGAACATTTTAGTTTCCATTTCTTAATTTATGTTTATTATATCATTACACTTTTCAAATTCCCTTGATAATATAACTGATCATGGTTTATGTTTACAAGATATAGCAAACTTTGCCCTTGATCAGCACTTTTCTAATCAGCCTTCTGTACTAGTCACTCCAAAGTCCAATTTACAATTGACATTTAAAAGTTACGAAGTGTGCTTGTTTGTAAATAAAAGTATTAAACCCATCTTTAACTATTAGAGTTACACCCAGTGATGCTGATTACATTATTGGGGTATCCATGGGGAGGGTCAAAAAACTCAAGATGGCAGTCACAATCACATGATTAAAGCCATACAACCCCTGTAAAAAAATGGAAGAGCTTCATTCATGCCATTGTGGCTACCATCTTGACTTTTTTTAACACTTTCCCCACAAACAACCCTGTATGCTATCTATCATTTTGCTTTGTTTAGCATGCTGTGTAACTCCTGCCCTTGAGGTTTATCAGCCATGATGTATAGGCTGACTGTTGCATTATGTGAGCGTTAGGCTGATACTGCTTGTTCAACAAGCTTGTTCAACTACAGCTTGCAAACTACAGCTCGCTTCTTCAGATTTATGGAGTGTCTAAACTGATGTAGGGTTTAAATTGAGAAGGGGTGGGGGAAAAAGAGAGGGGAAGATAGGACTGTTATGCAGATGAAAGTTACAAGTGAGAGATTACAAGCATCTTATCGATTAACAATTGTAATGTGCTAAAAACCCACTGTGCTTGCTGAGACCTTCTGAGATAGCCTAAAACTTTTTGATGTACATGAATTCAGCACTGTCTCTCTCAGTTGTGCTGGTAGTGGATTTTTGTTCCAAAACAAATCTGAGATCTGTAAAATATCTGGGATCTCTCTTGCTTAGCTGTCTGTAAAATCCCATACACTTCCCAAAGTAACTTACAGAATAAAAACCAAGCAATTATGGCCACCATATAGAGATGTCTTTTGTGGAAACCACATTACTGACTCCCTTGTCAGTTCTAACCAGACTAATTCCAAACCAGCATAGCCACATACACTACAGAAACACTCATTACAGGCTCTGCTAGAGGCTACTGTAAAAGAATCAGCCTTAAGTGTCAAATCTCAATAAGATGTGTACATTTGTGTGGGACATTTAAAGCCCAGCATGGAGAGTGAAGGTGGGGAAACTGTATCTGTCCTGCATCAACGTTTTTTTCTCCTGTGACATACTCCCCGCATGTCAGAAAGATTTTTAGGAAAAAGATGCAAAGCAGGGAGATTTCTTCTCTTCCTAGCTATCCATTCATGCTCTGTTTTAAATCTTCCCGTGTTACTTCTTTGCAGGTCAGAAACAGGGCATCAACTGCTGTTGGAAAATCTTATTATGTCTCAGAGGAATAGTCTGTATGCCATTCATCCAGGGCTTAATTTGAGCCTATGCTCAGTCTTTTGCTATAATCATGGGTACTGTTCCAAATTAGAGTAAGGGGCCACAGGACCTTTTAAAGTGTAGAGGAGCAGGCATAATTTGTATCTCACATCTTTATTCAAGCCCCTGAATATCTGCCTGGATATCCCTACCGTGACATGATGCCTGGTAGTCTAATCTCCAGCTTTATGTAGCTATGGTTAGTGTTTATGGACCAAATTTAGATTCTCCTATTATGTTTTATGAATGTTTTCAACACTTGAATGAGTGAATTTATGATAAGGGGATAATAGGAGGAGATTTCAATTAAATATTGGATCCTGAGTTTGATAGAAATACACCAGCATGGAAAAAACATTTATTAATGAGGGAAACAATTAAGACTTATATGGAAGAATTGAATTTAATAGACCCCTGGTGTTTGATGTATCCAACAAAGAGAATATACATTTTATTCAAACGTGCATCAGAATTTTTTTAGGCTTGATTATTTTTTAATATCATCAACTTTATATCACCAAGTTCAAGAATGTAATATTTATGTTTGTTATGTATCTGATCATAGTGCGATTACCTTGAATTGTGTGTTTCAGAAACCGGCTAAGGTATCGAGAAATTGGTATTTCAATGTTTACCTATTGAATGATAAAGAATTTGTACAACAAATGCTGGTAGAGACCTCACAATGTTTTCATCTAAATTCAGGAACTTCAAGTGCCCGAATTTTTGAATGGGAAGAATATAAAGCATACATTCGAGGTAGAATTATTGCTTATGCATCATACAAAAATAAGATTAAAAATAAAAGGGAAAATAATTTGAAAGATGAACTGAAACACTTATAGGCACAGATGGTTAGATGCCCATCTACAGTTTTGTACAGAGAAATACAGAAAAAGAAATATGAATTAACTACTATAATATCACAGCAGACAGAATTTATGTTAAAATGTTTACGACAGAGATACTGGGAGAACAGTGAAAGAGCCAGTAAGATCTTGGCTAATCGCTTAAAGCAAAAGCAAGATAGGCAACAATTCCAATTATTAGAGGTGAAAGAGATGAAATGTATAAACTTCAATGGATATAAATTGTCTATTTTTAAAATTTTATTCAGAATTATATAGCAAACCAGAGAATGTATCGAATGAAGATATAGAGGCCTTTTTAAATAAAATTAACCTACCACACTTAGATGATACACAAAAACAACTTTTATTTGCTCCACTATCTGAGCTAGAGATTAAACAAACAATTTTAAAAATGGCAAGTGGTAAAACACCAGATGGATTTCCTATCGAGTGGTATACAACATTAATAGATCTTTTGGTGCTAAAACTTTGTCAAGTATCTGAAGAGATACATTTGATAAGGGAATTTTATCACTGGCATTTAATTAGGCTTATATTACAGTTATACCAAAAATGGGTAAAGATCAAACTCAGTGTGCTAATTATTGTCCAATCTCATTGATTAATACTGATATAAAGATTTTAACAGCAGTGTTAGCAAATAGATTACAGCAAGTGATATTGTTTGTTATTAAGAATGATCAAGCAGGGTTTATAAAAACTAGGTAAGCAGCAGCCAACACTGGGTTAGTTGTAGATCTAATAGAATTGAATAAAAATAAAGATCAATTTGTAATTTTATAATTAGATGCTGAAAAAGCCTTTGACAAAATATATAAACAGGACATGTTTACTGTACTAAATAGATTCAGATTTCCTTTGGAATTCATAAAATGAATCAAGATATTATATGAGTCGCCCACATCTAATGTAAAGGTTAATGGTATATTCTCTGCTACTTTCCCATTATTTAGAGCAGAGCTTTCCAAACTGTGTGTCGCGACACAAAAGTGTGTCGCCACACACAGTCTGGTGTGTCTCCACACAACCCGGAAGCGCTGATCATAATCACCGCTTCCGGGTTTTCCCGCGGTGACACACCAACTGCAACGCGCAAAACCCGAAAGCAGCAGCAGCGCTTCCGGGTTTTTGCGTGCTGCCGCACTTCCGGGTTTTCCCGCGGCGACACAGCAACGCCGGTTGGTGTGTCGCTGCAGGAAAAACTTTGGAAAGCCCTGATTTAGAGGAACTAGACAAGGATGTCCACTTTCACCCTTGCTTTTCGATATTTGCGTGGAACCCTTGCTTGTGCTATTAGACAACATGGGGAGATTTACAGAGTTTGGTCTAGTGGTTAAGGTACTGGGCTAGAAACCAGGAGACTGAGAGTTCTAGTCCCACCTTAGGCACAAAGCCGGCTGGGTGACCTTGGGCCAGTCACTCTCTCTTAGCCCAACGATCAAAAGGTTGTTGTGGGTAAAATAGGAGGAGGAAGGAGTATTAGGTATGTTCACCACCTTGAGTTATTTGTAAAAATAATAAAGGGATAAAAATTAAATAAATAAATAAGTCAGTTGAACATAAACTGGTTTTATTTGCAGATGACATTCTTTTGTTCATTTCTAAACCTCACACTACTATTCCAGTGTTGATGCAAATGATAGATGCCTTTAGTAAAATAGCAGGATATTTCATTAACTGTTCCAAATCAGAGCTGATGCCAATAAGTGAAAATTCGGTTACACATCCATTTAAGGAATATCAATTCCGTATTTGTACTAAATCCATTAAATATTTAGGTACTGTATGTGCATACCAAAATATATAACTCAGTAACATGTAATATAAATAAAATATATAAAGAGGTTTCTTCAGATATGGATAGATGGGAGTCATTAAACCTCACCCTCTGGGGAAAGGTGAATGCTCTCAAAATGAATATTATTCCCAGATTAATTTACATTCTGAGAGGAATTCCTGTTCAAATATCTGGAAAATATTTTCAGAAAATAAATTCTTTGTTTATTAAAATTTTATGGGGTTCTTCAGTTCCGAGAATATCTTTACAGAAAATGCAATTACCGATTAATGAGGGAGGATTTGGTTTTCCAAATCTGGAGCTATATCATCAAGCTTACCTATTGTCAAGTATTAAATACTGGAAGCCAACAATTGGTGTTAACTTTCCGATTTGGGCTCCTTTGGAATATACATATATAGAACCTTTGGTTGGATGGACAGTATTAGGGTTTAAATACAGTAGAACTCTAGTATCTCTAGAAACAATTATGTCAGTTTGTCGATGAAGGTTCTCAGTCATCCAGGTGGAATTGTCTGTAGCTTGAATCATGTCAACTGGATTTCTATTTTCTCAGTGGAAATGTTTCGCTCCTTATCCAAGAAGCTTCTTCACTCTGAGCAAAGTTAGTAAGGGAATCCTTAAATATGTTTCTAAGGTGGCTGTGGGACCTTGCACCTGGGGCTAGGTCATGGTTATTTGAGATGTTAATTTCTAAGTCCCTTTATCATCCAAAGGAGGATCGTTAAGATTACCTTGCTGTTGTTGAGATTGCGAAATGGTCTTAATCTTCCTAGGCACAGAAGACAAAGCAGGAAGGAAAATAGGGGAAAGATTGTGCCTGAGGCCCCCACCTCTATTCAAAGAAGGATTTTCCAAGTTGGCATAAATGGATTCCTTGACCCCTCTTTCAAACCACTTATCTTCCCTGTCTAAAATTTGAACATTAATGTCCTCAAATGAGTGTCCCTTTTCCTTTAGATGAAGGTAAACTGCTGACTCTGGTCCTGTGGTGTTGCTCCTCCTGTGTTGGGCCATCCTCCTGTACAAGGGTTGTTTGGTTTCTCCAATGTAGAGCTCAGAGCACTCCTCACTGCACTGGATTGCATACACTACATTGCTTTTCTTGTGTTTTGGAGTTTGATCTTTGGGGTGTACAAGCCTCTGTCTCAATGTGTTGGTGGGTTTGAAATATACAGGTATGTGGTGTTTGCCAAATATCTGTTTTATCTTTTCAGACACGCCAGCCATGTAAGGAATGACCAGGTTCTTCCGTTTACTCTGAGTCTCAGCCCTGTCTGTCGCTGTTTTATGTCAGTTAGAAAGCTATGGAATGTAATGTCAAATAAAAAAGATTCGATCCTTTTTTCCATGCTAAATTGAGTTTATGGGGAAAGCCAACATTAAAAATTGGGGAAAAGTTGGTGATATGGAAAAATTGGATGGAAGTGGTGATATTGACTTTGGATCAATTGATAGATGATGAAGATGAATTTTTAACATATCCTGTATTAAGAGATAAATATCAGCTAACTCAATGGCAATATTTACAGTTACAACATCTGTTAATAGCATTGTTTGGACCAGCAGCATTTTCAGCTTCTGAGACACCTGAGATACTAGAACAACTTGTTAAATCCTTTAAAACAAAACAAAAACTACGATTAGTTTTTATAGGTATTTGCTATCAATAAATCAGATGCTAAGATATGAGTGGAATAAAGAATTAGAGGTTCCTATATTGCCTAGACAATGGGAGAGCATCTTATCTTCTACAGCAAGAATGTCAATGGACCTTAAACTACGACTTATACAACAAAAAGTAATATTTAGTATTTATTGGACTCCATTACATTTATATAGAAAAGGATTGTCTAAGACAACATTCTGTTGGAGATGTAATCAGGACAATGCTTCTTTAAAACACATGTTTTTACAATGTCCTATATTTACTAAGTTTTGGGAGAAATGTATTGTCGAAGGCTTTCACGGCCGGAGTTCGATGGCTGTTGTGGGTCTTCCGGGCTGTGTGGCCGTGTTCTGGAAGTTGTGGTTCCTAACGTTTCGCCAGCATCTGTGGCCAGCATCTTCAGAGGGCAGGAGCACAGATAGAAGCAAAATTTTGGGAGAAAGTAGTGGACCATATAAATCTGACTGGGACAAAAGCTAAAATTTTCAAAGGATAATATTCTTTTGAATTATATACCTAATACATGGAACTTGACAACTGGACAATGTAAATGGATTCTCCGTGCCCTTACTATGGCCAAAAGACTGATATTGCAGCATTGGAAAGATAAATGTATGGCCCCATTTACTCAATGGATTGGGGACCTGATTGCACTTGCTACTTATGAGCAGATTGCCTATAGACGTAGACTTTGTATGGACAAGTATAATGAAATATGGGACTCATTTATACAAATTACAGTAGGTTAAAAAATGGTTGTCATACAAATGTATTAGAAATATATACTTCCTTGAATAATATTTCTGTTAGATAAGTATATATAGAAATGCAATTGGTTACTAGTATAATGTCATATTATACTATGTTCTTTTCTTTTTATATTTTTTGTTGTACTTCTTCCACTTTTTTAATGTTTTTCCCTCTCTATGACAATGTATGTATCTCCATCAGTATTATCATTGTGTTCTGTTTTTTTTTTCTTTTTCTTTTTTGTTATTAATTAAAAAGCAATAAAAAATAAAAAAACTCCAGTTTTATGTGGCTTTGTTTAGTCAAAGCAGAGCTTTCCAAACTGTGTGTCGCTACAGAAAAGTGTGTCGCCACACACAGCATGGTGTGTCGCCACACCACCCGGAAGCGGCAGCGCGTGCGTGCACGGTGGCCGCGGCAGCGGCGCAGCTTCCACGTTTTAGCAGAGGCTGCCGCCGCTGCCGCCACCGCCGTGCATGCACACGCCGCCGCACACACCCCCGCGCTGCCACCGTGCATGCGCGTGCCGCCGCACGCCCCCCCGCGCCACCACCGTGCACGTGCGCCCCCCGCGCCACCGCCATGCGCGCGCGCACCACCGCCGCTGGTGTGGCACCAGTGGCGGCACTTTGGAAAGCCCTGAGTCAAAGAGACACATAAAACTCCAGCTAGTTAATGTGTGCATACATTCTGCCACTACTTTCTGTCCCATGCTGCTGTTTAAATATGGCTTGTGCACAGTCACAGGATAGTTACTATTTCCAGAGTCAGGAAATGAAAGTTGAAATGACTGTTTACCTAGATTCACCTATATCCAGCATTTGACCAATAGGAGGACCCCCTTATCATTTGTGATGATTCCCTTAGCTATTGTTTTTAGAAAACTGTTGGTGGGGAGTGATTTAACTAAAATTGGGAAGAATGGGGGTGCAATTTGGGGAGGATTCTGCCTTGTAGGAAGAAGAATATAGCAAGTGGGAGATTAATTTGGCCTCCTCCTAGCATCCAAAGAAGTACACATTCACTTTATCTGCACTGCAAGAAATAACTTTCTAATCCAACTGCAATCCTCCAGGGACTAAGAGCTGAAGGGGAGCATCTGTTGCAACTGTCACTAGCTGTTCCCTAGCTTCCCCAGGGTTATATTACAGTAGAAGGAGGAGATCAATGTGACCCTGTCCACCACCCAGGGAAGAAGCAGTATTAATGTAAAGTAAGGAATTATTTATTACAAGGGCAGGAGAAGTTTAATGGCTGAAGCATGGAGTGAGGGGGAAGGAGAGGATTCTTATAATTGTTGTTATGTTATGTTATGTTATGTTATGTTATGTTATGTTATGTTATGTTATGTTATGTTATGTTATGTTATGTTATGTTATGTTAATAATGGCCCTCTTCTCTCCTGCCTCCTTCCCCACATATGAAGCAATAAGAAAAGAAGCTTTGCTTGGTGTCCAAAGCTCCAGGACTGGGGGAAGGTTCTTCCACAGCCAATCACGTGACTTCTAAGCAGTCTTCAGGTCAAGTACTTCTCTTGTCAAGAAATTCAACGCTTTTTTGTTCTCTATTGCCTGAAGTCAACATCCACTATTAAAGAACGGAGCATTGGTTCCATGGGTCTGGAAGAAGCATTTGATTAAGTACAATATCATTATAGATTGCATTTTGTTGCCATAGAAACTTTAGAGAAGGAAGCTTTGGGGATTTTTTTATTATTATTAAGCTCTAAGAGGCAGCATTTTTGTCACCATATGTAGTGAAGTTTGTTGCAATATAATTTTGCTGAAGAATTCTCTTCCATTAATTGGATTTAACGTATCTGTTTAAACCCTAGCAGTTCCGAGGGGAAGATAAAGGCTGTACCTAAGTGAGACATGAAAATTATACAGTTTATTTACCAGTAAAATCCCAAGAGAGGCTTGTTAATGTACAAAAGTGTTTTAGCAGCGATTTAAAGCACAGGTTTGATTGGGGCAAGGGGCAGACAATACATATATTACTGTTCTGAGTTCAACTAATTTAAACTCTTATTTTCTGAAGTGCTAGCTATATACCTGCAATAATCAGAATAAACAGCTTCATGGACTCCGCCCATTGCCTTCTGGAAACTTTTGCACTTTGGCATGGAGATCACGTCCTGAGTCATCCAGAGACAATATTTCTGTGGAAATAAGGTGAAATGTCCTTTTTCATTAGATTTGGAGGCTGGGGCTGCCCTTGACATTTTTGTGGAGCCCAAGATGCAAAGTGGATGGGGCTGCCTTTTCCTTGTTTTGGGAAGGGACTTTGTGGGGCTCTGCCTTTTGGCATCTCAATACGCCAACTGTAGGCCTCACACTACAGTCTCATATATTTCTTAAAATGGAGGGGAATTATTAATGTGTAACAGTGGGGATCAGATGGAGCTAAAGGAACCACAAAGGGGGGGGGGGGTTAAGAGCCACAGGTAGCTCTGCAGCTTAAACATCCCCATTCCTGTTCTAAGCCATAATGAAGTTAGTTTGATTTTGGTGTGTTGCATTAATGTGGCCTGCAATGCTTCCTTCCACCCCAACAGCCTCTCTTGCTTCCTGTGCACATTCACTGCTCCCCTTCCCACCTGCCCACCTCCACTTATCTTTCTTAGCAGAGAGAGGGAGTCAATAAAGCTTGAACAGGGCTAGTGATATTGGAAGAAAATGTGCCAAGGATCCACAAACAATTTTTGTGCTAAAGCATTTAAGGTACATTTTCCAGTCGGCAAGCCAGAATAATGAACTGTTTAATTTATGTTTAAATTATAAGGTGTCACACACATAGATGCCTTTTACAAATTTATTGTAATGGATTAAAAAAAAATTCCAAACCAGAATTTCAAATGTACTCTGAAAGGGACAGAGAATAATAGTAATAAAATTATGTATAAGATATAATTTGTCTTGTACCTGGCAAACTGAGGCCTTTTTGAGAAGATTGAGGGGTAAGAGATACCGTTTGCATGATCATTTTGGTTCTGCAACATTTGTTGACAATGGCTGTGCCAGGATTGTGAGTGATAATTTATCTCATAAAAGTTTATTTTGGAAGAGTCTGTAAAGTAGAAGAACTTCATTTCTCTCTATATAAATGGTTAAATGCCTTAGAAACAGAATTCAAGATGATCTTGAAAAGACAGAGACTAGCAAAATGAATTTCCATAATGATAAATATAAATTTCCACATTTAGACTGGAAAAATCTAATGTGCACACGATATATGATCCTTGGCATGGCAGTAGTACATGTAAAAAGGATTCAAGAATCAAACGCCCCCAGCATCCCCTAAATTCAAAACAAATGGCTGAAATATATGGGCCCACCCAGTCTTAAGGATTCTGGGGATCACAAAAGAGGTGTCGGTGGGCCACATGCAGACCAGAGAGTGCACTTGTAATACTCCTAGCTTAAATCATCCTAGAAGTTTCTTCCAAACAATTATGGTATCCCACTTTGTAAAGACTCATCTGCTTCACACATCTTTACAGTCTAATGACAGCTTCTCCTAGAATCCAACTGCTATTCTTAAGGATCAGTCTGTTGCTGTTAAACATTAACAGTAAAAAGGCATTGTCTACCACTGAAGAAATTATTGCTTATTTATCTGAACACTTGCAGATTTCATATCTTTAAATTGACATCAGACTACAGAATTCTGCTTGTCTCCCATTTTTAAATTGACACAGAACTAAGAAAAATGAAGCATGTGATTCTCAGTCGATTAAAATTGTTGGCTACTATCTTGCCAACCTAGCAATTCGAAAGCATGCAAATGCAAGTAGATTAATAGGTACCACTTCGGTGGGTAGGTAACAGCGTTCCGCGCATGTCATGCGGCCACATGACCGTGGAAGCGTCTTCGGACAACGCTGGCTCTTCGGCTAACAAACGGAGATGAGCACCGGCCCCTAGAGTCGGACACGACTGCACAAATGCGCAGGGGGTACCTTTACCTTTACCTATATCTAACTAAGACCTGCCAGTATTCTGTTCTGTAGAAGTACTTATTAAAGGTGGCTAATAAAGTTATAAGATTTCCATGCATTATTGCTGAATTAAAAAAAACATGATAGAGAAACTGAAAGTATGATCTATACTACGGTAGTGAATTTATGACCCTCCAGTTGTTGATGGATTCCAATGCTCAGGCCCTCCAACACAGCCAAGAATGGGAGCTGTTATTCATTAGTCTGGAAAGCCACAGGCTTCCCAGGCCTGATCTATACTTATGATGTATTGGCCACACCTTTTGGTAGAATTACCTTGTTGCAGTAATTGATCTTTTTTTAGTAAATCAACTATATTTTTTATAGTACTCCATTTTGTATGGTCATGACCTAGCAGTCCAAGCACAAGATGGTTGAAATGTTCATGAACACTTCCTTTCTCCTTTGTAAGATGTTGTCCATTACAGTAGAAGTCAAATATGGAGGAAGCTCAAAGTAACATATATAGCAGCCTAGAATTCTTCTGGCTGCCCCTATCTTTTGGAGACAGAAGGTCTTAGGTTCAATCTCTGTCATTACTAATTTTAAAAAATACAGGTTCCAGGTGATATAAACTTTTTGGAGAGCTGCTGCATGTCAGAACAAGGAATACTATATCCATTTATGTTACACACTCTGTAAGTAAAGGACTGGAACTGCCCTTTTGATATCCCATTGCTCTTAATCTTCCACAATGCAATATTAACAGTAAAAGAGGGGTCTCCTGATTATTTGATCACAGGTTTCTTGACTTGCTAAGTCTCATTTGTCCATTCTTTTCCCTAGTCTATTTTTCCCCTGTTAGGTTTTCTGGCACTCATATATAGGAGCAAAAATCTGGCAAAACACCCCATGAATAAATGTGAAGGCACTTCCACGCCACTCCATTTTCACTCCCCAGCCCATCACAAAGTGGTTTGAAGCCAACCTGCTATTGTCTTCACTTCTGCAGAACTCAAAACGCTGAGCTAATCAATTGTCACCCTCCTCCCTCCAGCTGACCAATAGGAGAATGTGTAGCATGTATCTAGTGCTCTGCCCTGAGTTCTCGCCAGTCCCAGACTCAGAAAACTTCCCATTTCACATAAAAAGGGAGGTAAAATAAATAGCTAACACCACCCCATCCAAATGTTTTAAACATGTGGTGGTGGTGGTGGTGGTGGTGGTGGTGGTGGTGGTGGTGGTGGTGGTGGTTTAAAATCTTAGCGCTTGCTATTAGGAGAAACTTTCTAGGGCAAATGCACTATTCTTCCTGTCGATGAAGGTTCTCAGTCATCCAGGTGGAATTGTCTGTAGCTTGAATCATGTCAACTGGATTTCTATTTTCTCAGTGGAAACGTTTCACTCCTTATCCAAGAAGCTTCTTGGATAAGGAGCGAAACGTTTCCACTGAGAAAATAGAAATCCAGTTGACATGATTCAAGCTACAGACTATTCTTCCTGCATTTGGAAGTATCTTGAAAGCCGAGATCATTCTCCCCATTGGGAAAATGGTAAATCTACAATCTCTACCGAGCTTCAGCCTTGTAAAAGAGAAGCCAGCTTTGCTCAAGTTTCAAATAAATCGGCACAGAGCCAGCAATAAGCCAGCTCAGCTTTCCAAACCAGCCAAAGCTGTGAGACCAGAAGTTGGAACTGCTTTTGAACTGCTACAAAGTTCTTCTGTAGAGTTGCCTTATGTTCATTCAGAAGCCTTTGAAACTGTAGACTGTCTGAATGTGCATTGTGCAGAAAGGGACTGGTGCACAAGGCACTGTGATGTTTTATTTCAGTCATTAAAGGTCAATAATAAAAGCTAAAGGCACCATGAGAAATGCTTGGTTTTGGATTGCTTATCAGGTACAAAAGGAAGTCCTAGTGTTATTATTGGCTGCTGCATAGCGAGTGTGTGTGTGTGTGTGTCTGTGTGTGATTTTAATGATAGGATGTAATTTAAACAGATACAAAAACAAAAGAAATTGCCAGCAGGATATAAACGAATTGCTTTCTAAGCTCCAGTATTTGTGTTTGCAAATCAAAATTATGTAGATAAATTGAGTTTGGTAGATTGCAATAGCCATATGTTTCAATCTTCTTTTTTATATACAATTGTTGCTCTCCAAATTTCTGTTGACTGACTGGCAGTTTATTTATCTGTAATATGTCTTTTTTTTTAACAGCATGTGTACAAAATATGTACCAGTATTACTGTTGCTCATCATGATGATGCTCTGGTCTGAAATTACTGAAGTGGGAAAGAAAATAGTTGATTCTTACAAAACCTTAAAGATTGAGAAGACAAGCCTATTGTAGTCTTTTGTACTGATCTGGAGGGCACCCAGTAAGGAAAGGCTGGCTAATGAAATTCAGTAGAACTTAACTCCCTTCTAAATGTATATACAATTGGTAGGCAATCCGGGGCCCCATGCTTAGGCTTCAAATCCCATAAGCAGAAGGGCAACTAGGGTCTGTGTCACCCAGGGCAAACATGGATTCTACGCCCCCCCCCAGGAAACATTCAGTATACAAATACTATTTTGTCATTTTGGCGGGGGGGGGCCCAGCGCAGCACCCAGGGCACATGCCTCGCTTGCCCCCCCTAGTTGCGGCCCTGCCCATAAGTTCTAGCTAACATACCCAATGGTAAAGGACTAACAGATGAGTTCAAACATCTGGATGGCCATAGTTTCTGCACCCTTAATCTATAATGGTGATGCACTTTTTGTTATAATAATTTTGTTGCAGCAATTCTGTTTTTAGTAAATAAAATATTTTCTGTGGTGGTGTATTAAAGAGTGTGGTGGACTTGGATGCTTACTACGACATTAATGAATGAACAGCATCTCTCTCCAATATAGCGTTATCAAAACCAAGTGCATGAACTTACAGTGGAAGTTGATTTCTTCCTTTGAATTTTATGTAGAATACTAGTACAGACCTAACTTTTTTTTTCTGTTAGGGTTAGGCAGGTCAATGAATGGGTGCATATATGGACAGTATCAGAATTATGTCTTCTTCCTCCCACTTCCACTACTATGGAATGAAATTTGGGGCTTTTCAATGCCTATTTTAGATCACAATAAAAAGGTAAACTTTCCTTCAAGTTCAGCTCAACTCCTGGTAACTTCGTGGTTATGTCCATGTAGTTTTCTTGATAGCAATACAAAAGTAGTTTGCCATTGCCTTCTTCCAGGGTCTTTTTTTCATCTTTACTACAATCTGGAACTCCCTAGAAGTCTCCCAACTTTGCTTAGTTCTCAGACCCGCTATGTAGACCAGACCAGGAAATCAATTACTTTTACTGGGATTGGCTATAATAACAGAATCTTGCAAGTATGGTTGTGCTGAACCCCCTTATCCTTCCTATAGTTCAGTGAATTAGGGAGGTTTCTGTCTGATCCACTTCTAAATGTTATCTGGACATTCTGGACTTAAAACTGCTTTGGCCCCTTTTGTCTAGGCAACAGCTTCAGTATATTTCCATCATGGTCATCTTCCATACATTAGTTTCCAAGCCTAAAGAAGGTTAGCCATAAGCTGCTATCTGCTAAGATTGTTTAGCCTTTTCTAGAGCATATATTACCTTATCTATGCAACTGTGGCCTTCCCATGTATGCATCAGTTTTGTTGTTGTTTATTCGTTCAGTCGCTTCCGACTCTTCATGACTTTACATATCCTTATATTTCACAGTGGTCCTTGCTAAATGTTGATTCCTTCAGTTTGGATAACTTGACCACTTCACAGGTCATCCTTAACCCCAGAACATTTATGAACCTGTTTAAAGTAATAATACATATATTTAAGAGAATTCACTGTTTATATCCCCATCCCACATCCCCCCATGTGCTATGTATGCATGCATGCGTGTGTGTGTGTGTGTGTGTGTACACAGCCTTATTTTTTTATTTCTGCTCTTTAACCAGTTACTGAACCATAAGAATATTTAGCCTCTTACCTTATGCCTAAGTTTGCAGAGGAAACTTTTGTGAGAAACCTTTGAAAATCTGAGTAAACAATATACTTTATTTCTTATGAAGGCTGACATTGGGAGGGTTAAAAAATTTTGTTTGCTGCTGGAACAGTGGTGAGATCCATGTTTATGCATTCTACTAGATTACAAATCTGATACACTTACATGAGAGCAAGTTCTATGCTCAGTATGAAGACATGGAGAGGATTGTATTATCAGTTATAGGAAAACTGAGAAAATCTAGCTGATGTTGCGTGCTTTTAAAGATACTAATCTGTTACTGCACCTTATTTTAAAGGTTTTTTTAAATTATTATTATTTTTAAAAATTACACCTATTTTAATTTCATTAAAAATATATGTTTGTACACTGTCATTAGAATCTAGTTATAATAATAATAATAGTTTATTTGCAACCTTAGGTTTTAGCAAAATTCATTAAAAGTTATTACATCCATATCAAATTATTACATCCATATCAAATCAGTCCTTCCCCCCTAGTAGTTTCAGTACTATTTATCAACATTTGCTTCCGTATCTTTCTTGCAGTTACTGCAAACAATGCGACTTGCTTTGTTACATATTCATTTTTATCAGACAACAAAAAACAAATTTTACTTTCCAAATTTGTCTGATTCAATTTATTTAGCAAAGGCGTGATAAATCTAGCTCTTGGTTCTTAATATAATCTACAGTATAATAGGTAATGGGTTAGATCTTCCACCTGTAGGGAATTACAAATGCATAAACGGTCTGCAATTGGCAGCCCTTTATATCTTCCATCTAAATATGCTGTTGGCATTGTTTGAAATCGAAGTTCTGTGAAAGCTTGTCTCAAGGACTGAGATATGGGAGACTGTAAATAATATGACATTCCTTGTGTATTTTTTAAAATACGATACCACTTGGCCAACCTGAGCTTGGATACCTGATCTCTATCCTGATTAAAATCTTTAAAAAATAAATAGTCCCTCAGTAGTGTATGATAATTTGAGTCATTGAATAGTTCCTGATCTAGAGCTAATTGAGAGAATAATTTATGGCATAAAATCGCCCATCTATTATTATTAGCTTGTTCATAAAGGCATTTTTTTGCCAGGTAGTTGTTTGGCATAAGAACTAGTTTCCTATAATATAAGATTATTGCCTTCTTTACTCTTATATTAATTGATGGTAGGCCAACTTCTAATCTCAGCATTGTCGCTGGTACACATGGGGGTAAGGCTAAGACTGATCTCACAAATTTATTTTGAACCACTTCTAATTCGTTTAATTTACTAAAACCCCAAATTGGGGCTCCATATATCAGTTGTGATATTGTTTTCCCTTGATAGATTTTAAGAGCAGGTTGAACTAATCTTCCCCCTTTTGAATAAAAGAAGGAGCAGATAGCCCTCATAGATCTCATAGCTGTTATTCTTGTTGCTCACTCGCTGGATCGTCACCTTGTTGTGGTGAGTGGGCTTGTGTGTTCCCAATGAACCCTGTGAGCGAAGCCGTCGGGAGTCATGTACTCCTGGCAGGGTCACCCATGGCGGTAAGGTCCAGGGGGAGGAACCAGACAAAGAACGATCCAAGAAAGTCCTCAACGGCAGAACAGGCCGAAGATAGCAAGGTGTATTGTTACAACGGCTGCGAAGGCGGATGAAGGCTGCAGCAGACAAAAGGTCACCAATCGTCATGGTATCCATGCCATTGGATTAGAGCCTTTTTCTGTGAAGGTTGTGTGCTGATCGTTGTGCACTGATCTCCACACATAAAACAAATTCACGCACAGGCGTCTTCCAACCACACCAAACCCAAAACAACCAAAAGTCCCATGGCGACTGACGAATGGCAACGGGGGCAGGACTGTGAAATCCGGAAGCTCCTAGTCATGGACCAGCACATGGGCGGTGGATACGGATTCAGTCGCCCTGACTCAAGGATCGAGGCAGTTGAGTAGTTCGGCAGCTGTATCCATGACTGAGCAGCCCTATTTAGGATCCACTCTGCTCACCCCATATGGGGAGGGGGCTAGAAAAGGTGCCCTAAACATAGTCTGCCTCATTTTCTCCCTGACTGGATTACCGCGACCAGTGGGGTCACCATCTAGCGGTCGTAAAAAACACATGAATTTTGGAACATGGAATATACGGACACTGAAAGACAATATGGATAGTGAACAACCTGAACGTAGGACTGCCATTATTGCAAGGGAGCTGAGACGTTTTAATATCGATATAGCAGCACTCCAAGAAACTCGAAGAGCAGGAGAAAGACAGTTGAAGGAAGAAAAAGGAGGTTATACCTTCTTTTGGAAAGGACTGCATGAAGAAGAACGACGAATACATGGGGTAGGCTTTGCTATCAAAAACGGAAGTTATACCTTCTTTTGGAAAGGACTGCATGAAGAAGAATGACGAATACATGGGGTAGGCTTTGCTATCAAAAACGACATTGTGAAGCTCTTGTCAGAAGTTCCCACTGGGATTAACGAACGACTCTCAACTCTGCGAATAAAACACGCCAAAAACCAACAGGCAACTATCCTAAGTGCTTACGCACCAACACTAGATGCAGATGAGGATATCAAGGAAAAATTTTATACCCAGCTGGACACCATCTTATCAGAGATACCAAAGGAGGATAAAATTATCCTCCTGGGTGATTTCAATGCAAGAGTTGGGCGTGATTTTGATTTGTGGCCAGGGATCATTGGGAAAGAAGGAGTTGACAACAGCAACACGAATGGAATCTTACTTCTGACTAAATGTGCAGAGCATAACCTTGTCATTACTAACACACTCTTTCGCCAGAAAAATAAATTTAAAACATCATGGAAGCACCCACGGTCGAAGCACTGGCATCTTTTAGATTATGTAATTGTCCGTGCTAGAGATCGCCATGATGTACTTCTCACCAGAGCCATGACGAGCGCCGATGACTGCTGGACAGACCATTGATTAATTCGATCCACGATGGCCATAAAGATTGTCCCTCATCGTAGGCTCCAAGGAAGAAAACCAAGGCGTAAAATGAATACACTGGCCCTTCAAGATCCTATTAAACGAGCTTGCTTTCAATCAACTCTCAAGGAACATCTGCCTATGGAACTTCCTGAAAATGTTGAGGAACACTGGATTAAATTGAAGACTTCTATTATTTCAGCCTGTGAACAAACTATCGGATACCAGACTAAGAGACATCAGGACTGGTTTGATGAGAACGATAGTGAGATTTAACATATTATTGACAAGAAAAGGAAAGCCTTCCAGATATGGCAAAAATATATTAACTGTGCCGTTAAGAAAAAAATCTACGCCAGTGCAAAAGCAGAAGTCCAAAGAAGAACTAGAGAACTTAAGAACATATGGTGGATAAAAAAAGCCCAAGAAACCCAACATTTTGCAGATGCTCATGATGCACGGGGCTTTTTTAATGCCATAAAGGCCATCTATGGACCAACAAACCATGGTACAAATCCCTTACGCTCAGTAGATGGTGCTAAACTTCTAAAGGACAAAGAGTCTATTGCACTGCGCTGGAAAGAGCATTACTACAATCTCCTTAATCGTCACTCTACTGTGGCTGATGAAGTCTTCTTGCAAATCCCGCAAAAACAAATAAGAGATGAGCTTGCAGTACCCCCTAGTTTGGAGGAAGTCAGTAAAGCCACTAAACAAATGAAAAATAACAAAGCTAGTGGACCTGATGGGATTCCTGCTGAAGTCTTTAAAGAAGGCGGGCCTGAACTTACACAACAACTTCATAAGCTCATCGAAAAAATCTGGATGAGGGAGGAGATTCCAACAGACTTTAGGGATGCCATAATTATCACTCTCTTTAAAAAGGGTGATAGAACAGACTGTGGAAACTATCGAGGCATCTCCCTTCTAGCCACAGCAGGCAAAATCCTGGCAAAGATCATTGCAAACCGTCTCCTATCTGTATCAGAAGACATCCTCCCTGAAACGCAAAATGGCTTCCGCCCTTCCAGGGGAACAGTGGATATGATCTTCACTGCACAACAGCTTCAAGAAAAATGCAAGGAGCAAAACCGCCCTCTGTACATGGCGTTTATTGATCTGACTAAAGCTTTTGATACTGTAAATCGTACTGCTCTCTGGACCATCCTTCTGAAAATCGGATGCCCTGATAAATTTGTGAACATCTTGCAGTTACTCCATGACGACATGATGGCAACAATCCTGAATAACAATGGCTCTCAAAGCGATCCATTTAAAGTGGAATCCGGCGTTAAACAGGGATGTGTTATTGCTCCAACCATATTCGCTATCTTCATTGCTATGATTATACACCTTGTTGAAGAGAAACTTCCTACTGGTGTAGAAATTATATATCGAACAGATGGAAAGCTTTTTAATCTTAGTAGGCTGAAAGCAAAAAATAAGGTAATTGCAACTTCTGTTATAGAACTTCAATATGCTGATGATAACGTAGTCTGTGCACACTCCGAGGAAGATCTTCAAACTATCCTAAACATCTTTGCAGAAGCATATGAAAAACTCGGCCTCTCGATTAACATTAAAAAAACCAAAGTGCTTTACCAGCAAGTTCGAACCAATCCCTCTGCAGCGCCATCAATCCAGCTTAAAGGTGTGTCACTAGAAAATGTCGATCACTTTTCTTATCTCGGCAGCCATCTATCTACAAAAGCCGACATCGACGCTGAAATTCAGCATCGCCTGAGCTCTGCGAGTGTAGCTTTCTCCCGAATGAAGCGTAGAGTGTTTGAGGATCGGGACATTCGCAGGGAGACCAAAATGGCTTTACAAAGCCATTGTACTACCAACCCTTCTGTACGCCTGTGAAACATGGACCCTCTACAAACACCACCTCCAACTTCTTGAAAGATTCCATCAACGCTGCCTCCGAAAAATTCTGCAAATTACTTGGGAAGATAGGTGGACTAATGTTAGCGTATTAGAAGAAGCGAAAACCACCAGCATTGAAACAATGATCATCCAACATCAACTTCGCTGGACCGGTCATGTTGTTCGAATGCCTGACCATCGTCTTCCAAAGCAGCTACTTTACTCCCAACTTAAGAATGGAAAACGGAATATTGGTGGACAGCAAAAGAGATTCAAAGATACTCTCAAAGCTAATTTAAAAAAAATGTAATATCAGCATTGAGAACTGGGAAGCCCTAACTCATGAGCGTTTCAATTGGAGGTCATCCTTTATTAATGGCGCTATGGACTTTGAAGAAGCACGAGTACAGGGCGAAAAGGAGAAAAGAGCTTAAAGGAAGGCACGTCAGGCAAACCCTCATCATGACCGTCTCCCACCTGGAAACCTATGCCCTCATTGTGGGAGGTTGTGCGGATCCAGAATTGGCCTTTATAGCCACTTAGGGATCCACCGTTAAAATTTTACCTTTGGAAGACAATCTTACTCGGCTACGAGTGATCGCCAATGATGATGATGATTCTTGTTGCTGCTATATGTGTCTTCCAGGACAGAGTTTCGGTGAACTGGATGCCTAAATACTTAAATGACCGCACTTGCTCTATCTCCTTACCATCTAGAGTCCATCTATGTCTTTTTGGTTTTTTGGCAAATACTACTACCTTGGTTTTAGAATAATTTATCTTTAGGTGTTCTTTCTTACAATATTTGCCAAATTCTATCAGGATTCTTCTCATTCCAATTAATGTTGTTGACATAAGTGCCATGTCATCTGCATACAATAATATAGGGACCTTTCTGCTTTCAATTGATGGAGCATGAAAAGAGGGGTTATTTAAAACTACTCCAATATTATTTATATAAAAATTAAAAAGGAAAGGGGCCAATAGACAGCCCTGATGGACGCCTTTTGAAGTTTTAATCTGCTTTGTTAAGGATCCGCTCTGATTTATCCTTACTTGTATATAGGTGCCTTCGTATAAAATATATATTAAATATAATAATCTTCTATCTATATCTGTTGCTAAAAACTTCTCCCATAGTTTCCCTCTATTTATTGTATCAAAGGCGGATGATAAATCAATGAATGTTACATACAGGCATTTTGAAGGTCCATTCATTGATTTATAGATCAAATGTTGTAAAATGAAACATTGATCTATGGTACTATGTCCCTTTCTGAATCCTCCCTGTTCTTCTCCTATGATCTGTCCGGAATCTGCCCAATCCATCAGTCTATTTAAGAGATGCCTTGTATATAGCTTACATGCTATGTCGATAAGACTTATAGGTCGAAAATTAGCTGGGTTTGTAGTATCTCCTTTTTTATGTATTGGGATTACTACACTATTATTCCAACCTGCAGGTAATCTCCCGGTATTATTAATATAAGTAAATAGAGTGGTGAGCATAGGGGCCCACCAATCAGGAAAAACCTTAAAAATTTCTGGTGGCAGCATGTCCTCTCCCGGGGCTTTGCCGGCTGTCTGTTGTGCTATTATTCTTTTGACTTCTGTCACAGTTACAGGGGGCCATTTTGTTGATGTTTTTAATATGTCCATACCCGTTAGCTGTTGATTTGATATTCTAGTATCCTCAAATTTGTTTTTGTAATAGGCTATCCAATCTTCTGGTGTAGTCTGGGCTTCTATTATAACTTTTATTTCTGTCTGACCTTGGGTAACTAGTTCCCAGAATTTTGTATCATTATTTTGTAAACATGACAGTCTTAATTCTTGCCATTGTAATTTTTAATAGTCTTGTTTACTCCTCCTGATCAGTGCTTGATATTTACGGCGTTTTTCTCTCACTACCTCTACCCTGGCAGGTGATTTATCCTTCTTGATTTGTCTGATAAGTCTAGCTAGTTCCCTTCTTTCGCGTCTACATTCATGGTTAAACCACGATAATCTAGTTTTATACGTTTCCCCCTGCAATGTCTTACACACCAATGGTTTAAGATTATCAACCACCTCCTCAAATATGTTATTTGCATTTTCAGGGTTTTGGATGAGTAAAAGTCTCTGTTGTAGCATTATTGGACTGTATAGTATTGATCTAACAACTTCAGCCAAAGGGGGTGTCCACTTTAATCTTTTCTGATTTTTTATAATACCTTCTATATTATGGTTCTCTTGTGCTACATTTTTCCCACTATCCCACGTTAGATTCAGGCCAAGTGGTAAATGATCACTCTCTGGTCTATCTATAATATTAAAACACTGTACTCTCTGGATTAGAAATATGGTCTACTGAGATTAATGATGATTCCACAAGGGTTTCTTCTGATTTGTGATCTGTTCCCCTTATTGTTTTGAGTATCAATTCTATCAATGTTTGTAGTAAGTCTTTGCACTCTGCTAAAAAGGATTTCATTATGGCAATGTCTTGAGTTAGACTGTTTAAATTCTGTTGTTGTTTGCTAAAAATGTCTGTTAAGGTTAGCATACCTAATCTTTGTATTCGTTTGTATTTCCAATTGTTGAGCCAGGAGATGGGGGGGTATTTATATCTTCAATCTCCTCACCTCCCCGTTCTGACCCATTTCTCTCTTTGGGAGTACAATTTGTTGGTGATATGTAACTTTGTTGATCCATGAGGGCAAATTCTTTGGCTAGATTTATTCCAGTTTCAGTCGGCTCTGTTACAAACATACAATGAGGTCCTAATGACCAATCATAATTTGGAACTACTGTAGGACTGTCATTTGAGATAATTGGGCTATTTACTGACTCCAGGTGGGGAGAGGTCCTTGTTGAGGGGAAAAAGTCTGTAATCTTGGCTTGTTTATCTCCCTCTTTACAGCCTTCTGTCGTTCCAGTTACTAGCTCTAATCCTAGGCGATGATAGCCGCCTCTTGTAAGTACCATTATAAATATTTAGCCGGTTATAATAACAGTCCTTCTTCTTGTTTTCTCTATTATTCTTCCACCCTCTACAACAAGCACTCTCAGCTTTAACTATTGTTTGTCTATATTGTAGTTGTTGGAAGGGCCAAAAGATAGTTTTGTGGGCTGAGGCTCTTTAAATTCCACTTTTAGTTTACATTCTTTGTTGTTGGCATATCGCACTTCTGTAATAACTTGGCTTATCTTGCTGAAACCACAACAGATATTTGTACTATATACTTCAATTAAGCTCCTGCCTATTGTTTATAATATAAATTTTAATTTTATCTGGTGGAGCTCACATACTTGCAGACTTCTGCATCGCCATCTCACCAGAAGAATCTAGTTTATTTCTTATTTTATTTAATGTCTAGTGATCTGGTTTTGTTTGTAATCCAATGAACCCATACTGGAATAAATCCCAATGCACTTTGTGGTGCATATTTCCAAGTAACATGCATAGGATTAGCTGTAAGCACAGGAAGTCAAAGAACCACTATGAAGGTTTGCTTCCATGCTCACTTGGATAAATAAAAGAATGGCAGAAGTACTGGAGGATGAGTTAATCTTTTATAATAAAAACAGTTTTTGAATGTAAATAGCCATCATCAAAACGAAACCGTCATGAAGCTCAGTATCTTGGATAAGGCTGACAGAAAAGATAGATTTTAGTATTGTTTTTGCAATAATCAGCTTAAGTCATTATGTTATGGTTAATGAATCTAACAAATACAAAAACAATATTACTTGGAAACTCAGACTGTCTTTCTGGTGTAGAATAATTAAAATGTTCTCACTCAAAATTTAGCACCAGGAAGCATTCTTTATTTTAAAAAAAGTTCTTGAACTTCTCTACAAAGCAATCACACTTAGTCTAACCCCCCTCCCCTAAACAAAGGCAGTAGCAAATATTAATCCGTCTGGATTTGCTGCACACGAATTTGCTTTTATGAAAAAGAGCAAGTTGGCAGAACTAGCATTCTTATCACACAACTCCTTTATGTTCTGTACGGCTACACTAGATTCAAAATAATAATAATAATAATAATAATAATAATAATAATAATAATAATAGATCCAGAAAAGACTTCCATACACAGAAAGGCATGTAGACACGATTCTTCCCAATTACTTCTATAGCCTCCAAAATCTTCTCTGGAAATACTCTTGAGTAATGTGAGAGATAGTATAGAAGACTGTGGGAGAAGGGGAAATAGGTGAAAAATGTTTTTCCATTCTATTTGCGGAGGCCTCCATTAGATCTGTGACCCTGCTGTGAAAGGGAAGGCTCATTTGGATCCAAGTGTATTTATTTTATTATGGTTTGCTATATATGCAAGGATATACTGTATACTGCATTTTCCAGTTGCTCTTTAACAATAATCATGAATTCTCTAAAAACATAAAAGAGTTCATATGACATTGAAATCAAGTTATGGCTTGGTGATGAACAAGCCGTAAACACAATTGCTCTCACTGGGCCCGCTGGCTTCTCTTGTTAGGCATTTACTTCCCTACAGAATCCTTGGCTTGGTGACAGGCAAAACTAATCATAGAGGGAGCTTTCCATTGTTAGTTAGTCCTGCCTATAAACGGGAAGCCGGTGGATGCAATCAGAATAACTTGTACCTACTTGCCATGTTTTGGCTTAGCACAAAGGTCTCAAACTCAAATAATCACAAGGGTGCATGAAGAGAAGTTCCAAAGGCACAACACTGAGGCATTTTCATACACAGAAGCAAAAGTCTCTAGTGAGTTGAAAATGAAGCAAATGAAGAATATCACAATATGTTTTATGGTTGGCTGAGGCAATCTGCTCCAATCTGCTCCAGAGGACTTTGCTGACAAGGGCCCTGATTCCAAAAGACCACCCACCCCAAGTTTGTCATGAACTTCAAGAGTGAAGAAAAGATACTCTACTCAGCTCCTTGAGAACCAAAGACATGGTCACACTTATTGAGGACCCCTGAGACTGGCCTATACTAGAATAGTTGCCAGGAACTGTCCTTTTTGGGAACAACCATGGCTCCATGTTCCTGTGCTTGTGATTCTTGGTTGCCTCCTGAAACTTGGCTCTTTGACTCTGGACTGGCTGACTAATCTCCTTGGCAACTGGACTTCTGGACTTGTGTGGACTAAGCCTGTCCGTGCTCTGTTTTGGCTTTCGACTAAAACTCAGGCAAGACGTTATGGTCCTGTAAACATTGCTGGAGCATGTGTGTGTTTTCACTCATCGGTTCTCTGCCTGCCTTGTGTGTAATTGCTCAGCCTAAGACAGAATAATATGCCATTAAACTTAACAGCAATAAAATAAAAACGAGACTTCCTTTTTCATGATTTCACTTTGGCCAGTTATTTGGCAACATGTTTCATTAACCAGAACACCAATGTTTGGTTTGGTTGGGGTTGAATGGCAACATAACCCCCTTGAACCTAATCATCTGAAACTTGGCAGGGTTTATCCCCTCAGAAGACACAGCTATGCCTGAAAATATTTCCAATTCTGCCAAGAAATAAAAATGTTGGCAGTTTTCTTTAGAGGAAAAACCAGTCATGTTTTGCCTTCAATTTGCCTATTGCCCTTTTATAACAGGCTACAACTCTGGCAAATTTAGCTCACTTTCAAATTACTATTAATGGAAAGGAAACTAACATTGATTAAATAAATGCATTCTGTCGTGCAGAAACAAGCAGTTGCCATCTGGTGTTTTCCACTTATAATTAATGGGAAAGCAGGGAGGTTTGGCATTTCTGGTAAAATGTAAGATTTGAGCCTAAGCCACTCTTACCTATCTCCTAGAGCTGTTGTGAGTGGAACGTGGTCTGCTTGGGTCAGAACCCAGGGCCAACCCCTTTGGGGTGTGTTTGGGGGAGAGTAACTTTGCTGTGCCAAAGCCCCCTTTCCATGCAGCTCATTTGCAGAGCCTGCTGAGGAAGAGTCCTGGAGAGACAGCGCTGTGGAAATGCGGGAACTTCTCTGTCTTGGCCCCAAGCAGCTGGCAGAGGCCATTCCAGGAGCACCTCCAAGTTCCTGCCCACTTGGACAGGACAGTGTCCAGCCCAATTTCGCCTCAAGAGGCCCAGTCCCCCCACCCCTCCAGGTCTATTGAGATTTGCTGACAGACATCACCACTGCTTCAAACTTTCTTGAAGCAGCCATTCCCTTGCTCTGACTAATGTCTGCAGGGCAATAAGATGGCTGCGCCAGCTTACCTTGTCCTCCCTGTCCGGGTCAGGCTGAGAGGAGCCACCAGAAGGGCATTTAAAGGCCGTGGATGGCAAGCAAGGGGAAGATGCCTGTTCCCTCTGCCAGCACCTCTTACACCGCTCCTTGCTATTAGTGGTGACAGACTGGGCATTTGCTTGTAAAGCAAATTGCATTTGCTTGTAAAGTAGGATGCAAAGTGTTTGGCCAATGTTGCCCCTCCTCCACCTGCCACTGTCCTTCTGGGACCTTCCTGAGAGCCACGTGTGACCCCCAGGCTGTGACTTTGAGACCCCAGGAGTGGTGTGTTGTGCCACACAGTCAAAACGTCCTAGCCCATGCAACATATCTTGATGGCTGGTTGATCACACTGAGGAAAGGGCAATTACGCCCTTGTAATGCAAGTAACCCTTCTGACAATGTTCCTGCATACTGGATAACAAACTAAATTACTGAATAAAACAAGAAAAGAACTTTCTTAATCCCCAAGTATGAAAATACCCAATGAGTGAAGAAGCAATATTTCTTTGTTTTATTTTTAAAGAAACAACCTCATTTATTATATGGTAAAAGATTTTATTTGCTATGCTCCCTGTACCTGCCACACTGTTTCTAGGATCAGTTTGTTTGTTTGTTTGTTTGTTTATTTATCCGTACAACTTCTATCACCGCCCATCTCCCCCCACAAAGGGGACTCTGGGCGGTTACCTAACCCTGCAACCCGTGTCAACCAATTTGCATTAACATCATCATTGGCGATCACTCGTAGCCGAGTAAGATTGTCTTCCAAGGGTAAAATTTTAACAGTGGATCCGTAAGTGGCTGTAAAGGCCAATTCTGGATCCGCACAACCTCCCACAATGAGGGCATAGGTTTCCAGGTGGGAGACGGTCATGATGAGGGTTTGCCTGACGTGCCTTCCTTTTAGCTCTTTTTTCCCTTTCGCCCTGTACTCGTGCTTCTTCAAAGTCCATAGCGCCATTAATAAAGGCTGACCTCCAATTGAAATGCTCATGAGTTAGGGCTTCCCAGTTCTCAATGCTGATATTACATTTTTTTAAATTAGCTTTGAGAGTTTCTTTGAATCTCTTTTGCTGTCCACCAATATTCCGTTTTCCATTCTTAAGTTGGGAGTAAAGTAGCTGCTTTGGAAGACGATGGTCAGGCATTCGAACAACATGGCCGGTCCAGCGAAGTTGATGTTGGATGATCATTGTTTCAATGCTGGTGGTTTTCGCTTCTTCTAATACGCTAACATTAGTCCGCCTTTCTTCCCAAGTAATTTGCAGAATTTTTCAGAGGCAGCGTTGATGGAATCTTTCAAGAAGTTGGAGGTGGCGTTTGTAGAGGGTCCATGTTTCACAGGCGTACAGAAGGGTTGGTAGTACAATGGCTTTGTAAACAAGCATTTTGGTCTCCCTGCGAATGTCCCGATCCTCAAACGCTCTACGCTTCATTTGGGAGAAAGCTACACTCGCAGAGCTCAGGCGATGCTGAATTTCAGCGTCGATGTCGGCTTTTGTAGATAGATGGCTGCCGAGATAAGAAAAGTGGTCGACATTTTCTAGTGACATACCTTTAAGCTGGATTGATGGCGCTGTGGAGGGATTGGTTCGAACTTGCTGGTAAAGCACTTTGGTATTTTTAATGTTAATCGAGAGGCCGAGTTTTTCATATGCTTCTGCAAAGATGTTTAGGATAGTTTGAAGATCTTCCTCGGAGTGTGCACAGACTACGTTATCATCAGCATATTGAAGTTCTATAACAGAAGTTGTAATTACCTTATTTTTCGCCTTCAGCCTACTAAGATTAAAAAGCTTTCCATCTGTTCGATATATAATTTCTACACCAGTAGGAAGTTTCTCTTCAACAAGGTGTATAATCATAGCGATGAAGATAGCGAATAAGGTTGGAGCAATAACACATCCCTGCTTAATGCATTAACATAACAAGATACACACAAGCAATTGTATATCACTCTCACACAGACAGCATCTGACCACTTGGCTGCGTCTCCATGGTGATAGTTCAGAGGTATACCATGCAGTCTTGTCTGAAACTGCCTATAACTATCACATTTATGTCAGAAGGCAAACACCATTCCCATGATCTTCACTAATGATAGGAAATAAGTCTCCCCAAACATGAAGATGAAGGCTGTCACATGGAACTAAGAATACACAGCAGTTGAAGGCTGATCAGAGAGAATCTTCTAGCTGTGCTCCTGTCCTCTGAAGATGCCAGCCACAGCGACCAGCGAAACGTTAGGAACCAAAACTGCCAGAACATGGCCACACAGCCCAGAAAACCCACAACAACCAGCTGATCATACTGTTTAGTGGAATAAGGCAGTTGTCTCAAATGGCTACTGCTGTGAGGCTAGGGGCAAGGGAGTGGCAAGGATGCCACAGGTGTGCCTCACAGCTTGCCCTGATTACTGTATCACCACTGACATCACTACATCATAATCCAAAATTCTGGTGGACCGCTACAGAAAGAAGCCATTTCTAACATAGCCAATGATTGATGGAAATCTAGGGATATTAAAAATGCATCTGCTTCTAATAATTTATTATGTATTTTTTACAGTACCTTATCTGCAGGAGCCTTGTCATTAAAAGAAAGATGATGACTGATTTAATGCTGCTTTTAGTACATTTTAGTACATAAAGGGGCGTGGTGGCTCAGTGGGTAAGACGCCAGGCTTGTAGATCGGAAGATTGCAAGTTCGGAGGTTCGAATCCCTAGCCCTGCGTGCGGAGTGAGCTCCCGCACTAGCTCCAGCTCTTGCCAACCTAGCAATTTGAAAGCATGCAAATGCAAGTAGATGAATAGGTACCACTTTGGTGGGTAGGTAACAGCGTTCCGCACGTGTCATGCGGCCACATGACCGTGGAAGCGTCTTCGGACAACGCTGGCTCTTCGGCTAACAGACGGAGATGAGCACCGGCCCCTAGAGTCGGACACGACTGCACAAATGTGCGGGGGGTACCTTTACCTTACCTACTTAGTACATTACCTTTTTCCCTTCCCACAAACCTCATAGACCACCAGGGGAACCCTTGAAGTAAGAAAGCAAGATGTCTTAGTCAGCTTTGCAATACATCAGAGCTGATATAAAAAATATCCAGAGCTGATGTAAAAAATGACTAGAAAACTCACAGAGTATTACATACACTGACCAATCTGTAAGTCAGGGAACCAACTAGAAGGATAGTGTTCCAAGCTAATGTCCTGTGCTGTTTAAAAAGGTAAAGGTTCCCCCTGCACATTTGTGCAGTCGTGTCCAACTCTAGGGGCCGGTTCTCATCTCCGTTTGTTAGCCGAAGAGCCAGCGTTGTCCGAAGATGCTTCCACGGTCATGTGGCTGGCATGACGCACGTGGAACGCTGTTACCTTCCCACCAAAGTGTTACCTGTATCCTGTATTCTGTGTATCATGTATCATATATCCTGTGCTGTTACATGTATCCATTTTCAATCAAACTGATTGATAGTGTTTTGTCATGTCACGTGCCCAAATATTATTACAAGAGCTTTCCTGTCTTCAAACCAGTTAACAGGCCTTGGAGATTGCCTGTAGAAGAAATAAAAATACATTCTGTATTTTGCAGCTTCTTACTGTTTATTATTAACAAAGAACAGCTGTATTTCTAAGCTGAGACTAGGGTCTGACTAACAAAAGTGCTTTCACTTTTACCATTTATCTTCCAAGTCCTTTGGAAAAAGAGAGAAAAGTTCAAATATTTCAATAATTTATTTGTAGCAGTGCCAGGTGTCAGCCTTGCTCTAGTCCTCGCTTGGATATTTGCCATGGACAGGCTGTCAAGTCTTGAAACTGATTGAAAATATCTGCTGAATGTTTGGAGGGGCATAAAAGCTGTTCACATTGACTTGCATATTTCCAAAATGGACTTCAAAGTGAATCTTGGGACTGGGGTATATATTCCCAAAATATATATTTGAGATTGCATTTGAGATATAATTTAGCATAAACATATTAAATTAAATTAAATGACATGTCTCCAGACAGAGGATAATTTAGGTGAGTGGTGCTAGTTCAGTGCACTCACCTCTATAAAGCAATGTACTCACCTTTGAAGACATGGTCCTTTTCAATCTAGGTTGCTCAATGAACTCAGTAGATAAAAACATTAAAATAATAGTGCCTTACATTGAAAAGTTCTCAAGACAGAATCAGGACACAGGATGCAGCAAAGTTGTTCAAGTTTCTGCCCAGTGTCCTGATGGGACATTGCTTGGGAAGAAATATAGAATAGAAATGTATAAAACAAATACTTTGGGTCTTTTCTTTTTCTGATTTAATGTTCAGTTGTTCAACCTACAATGTAAGAAGTTGGGATCATCTGGTGTAGTCACTCTAGGAAAGCTTCAGCAGAGATACCTATATTTCCATGATTGAGAGCAAGTTGTTGCTGATTAACCATGACAAGACAGCTTTTTCACGTCATGTGAAATAATAAAAATGCTAATGGAGGTGGTTCATGGATCCAAGTGCTGAGTCAACATGCAGTGAGAGATTAGGTAATGTGCATGCAGATGTGAGCAAATTCAAAACCTTCATCAAAACAGAACTTCCCTTGTCTCTGAATGTATCTCTAAATTTTTTGATGTAATAAAGTATTTCTCAACCCTGGAGAGTTTAGGATGGGTGGACCAACTCCCAGAATTCTCCAGCCAGCAGAGCCACCCATCTTAAACTTGCCAGGGTTAAGAAACACTGATCTAATATATGTAAAGGGTAACAGAAGGGATGGAAACTGCCTTTGTATCTTGGGTTCCTTGCTATCATACTCTAAAAACAATAGCTCAAGATGACTACATATCCCTGAAATTATTGTTCTACCTTTGGGAGAGAAACTCTATCAAGCAAAAGACACCTCTGCTGCGTGAGCTGCACTGGGTACCAGCTTGCTTCCAGATGCAATTCAAGGGGTTGGTTATCACCTTTAAAGCCCTACATGGCATGGGGCCAGAGTACCTGAGGGACCGTCTCATCCCAATAATATTGACCCGCCCCACCCGTTCATGCAGAGAGGGCATGCTTCGGACCCCTTCAACAAGAGAATTCCATCTGGCGGGGTCCAGGAGGCGAGCCTTCTCTGCGATAGCACCCGCATTGTGGAACATCTTGCCCCCGGAGGTGAGGCTGTACCCCTCACTCCTGACCTTCCGGAAGTCTCTTAAGACCTGGCTCTGCCGCCTTGCCTGGGACGAGGGAGTTAATAGTACCTCCTTGGGGTGGCTGGCCCCATAGTGTCCTCCTGTTGATTTTATCATCTTGGATTTGTACTTATTCTAGCTATTTATTGTTTTATTGTAATTTTATGTATAGATTTTAACTATTGTTATCCTGTAAACCGCCCAGAGTCCCCTATTCAGGGAGATGAGCAGGGATAAATTTAAATAAATAAATAATAAATAAATAAATAAATAAAAGAGAGAGCGCCCAGTTCTACACCTGAGATCTAGCTCAGAATCATGTCCTGGGCCTGTGATAACTGGCAATAAAATAGGTTGAGTTCTATGAGCAGAAATAAATGTATACAGTTATAGTATAGTGTCATATATTGATATTGATACAATTTACTTATATTTTTAACACATGCAGTTAATGGAGAAACTTAATCATTGACTCACTAAGGAAAAGGGTTCCACTTGGAGTAAGGTAAGGTAAAGATATTTTCAAGATATTCCTAGCGACTTCATGGACGCTACTATGCAGTCTTCTTAACAACATGGTTTTCACTGACTTCTTCTAGAATATTTCTGACTTCCTCAAACTAGCCAAACCAGCCTTGTATACCTGGGTAGATTCCTGTCCAAGTTTTAACCAGGCCTGATCTTACTTAACAGTCAATCCAGACAAGGTCAACCAGCTGCTGGGGTTGTTGTTGTTGTTGTTCAATCGTTTAGTTGTGTCCGACTACATACCAACAAAGAGGACTAATTTTTGGTGGTTTGGTATGAGAGAAGGAATATGTAGTGGCCTGGGCAAAAGAACACAGGAAGCTGCTTTACACTGGCTCTAGATGGGACTCTTAAATACAATCTAAAACTGCCAGCATATCCCTGGCAAAGATTTGTCAGGCCTGCCCTGCCCGCCTCTCTTTGGTTTTGAACAGGTAAAAAAAAAAGACCTGCTAAAAATCCTTTCTGACAGATATTGCCTCTGTCCTGACAACAGCTGTAAAGGACTGTTTCACCACTCATGTAAGACATGGAGCAACAGGGTGCTTGACTTAAAAGGCCATTATTGTGACCATTGATAGGTGGTCCACCTCCAGGAACCAGGCTTTTAGTGTAGGACTAAGCTATTTTGTTTTAAAGGTCTTTAATATGAGTTTTATGCGGACTTTAATCTATTATTTTGTTTTAATGTACTTAGAAAACTTAAATATTGATCTAAATCCCCCTAAGCTGTTCCAGGAAGGCAGTGTAGAAATTAAATAAATATCTAAATAAAATATTTAAAATATTATCCATATGGACTCGAAGTCATTCTCTATGATTTCAGATGGAAGATGTCAGAGATTAAATTTGAATTATTTCATAGGGAAAACTTTTACAGATCTATGAAAACAATCATGGTAAATGTGACACATAAGATTTCACAACATTTGGGGGGGGGGGACTGAGTACACTAAGATGGGATTTAGTGAAAGAACTGGATTAAAAAATGAAGCCCTCTTGGATCAAGCCAAAGCCTTTTTTTTTTCAGCACTCTTCTCCCTATAGTAGCCAGACACCCATAAGAGGACAAAGGATAATATTTTTTTCCAGCAATTGCTATTCAGAGACATGTTGCTGTTGAATCTGGTGGTGCAATAGTGTTTAATGCCATGTCTCTGGAATGTAGTTGACATCGAATGAGAATAACTCCTCCACGCTGTGGAGATTTTCTTATTGGCTATACTCACGTTCTCTTAAGTTCCTAAAATGAAATGAAGACTGGTACCAAGTTAGTATGGTGATACATGGAGGCGTTTCTGTGTATAGAATCATCTAAATTGCTCTTGCATATGTTCCATAAATTGCATCTATTATCATTGGAAGTGAGAGCCAGTTTGGTGTAGTAGTTAAGGCTAGAAACCGGGAGACCGTGAGTTCTAGTCCCACCTTGGACACAAAGCCAGCTGGGTGACCTTGGGCCAGTCACTCTCTCTCAGCCCTAGGAAGGAGGCAATGGCAAACCACTTCTGAAATCTTGCTAAAAAAAATGCAGGGACTAGTCCAGGCAGTCGCCGAGAATCGGACATGACTGAATGGATTTTTTAAAAAAATAATGGGAAGTAGATTGCTATGATTCACAATAGCTCACTGTGGTCCACACTGATTGGCACCAAGGTTTCACACAGAATTTTACATCCCTATCTGGAGATGCTGAGGATTGAATCTGGGATCTCTGGCATACAAGCCATATACTCTATCATGAGCTACAACACCAAACCTTGCAGAATTTTTTTTTTTGGGGGGGGAGGGTTGAATTCAGTAGTGGGGGGTTAATTAATGAGAAATAGCTTTATTAATCTGATTTATTTTTTGTTTGGTAAAATTCCATGGAATTTTGCCTTACAAAAAAACAATATATTTGTTTTGGCCATGTCACAATATTAGTTTGTCTTGTTTTTGCATAAACATTTTGTTTAGTGTTCTTGTCCTTTTTCCTGCCAACTGATGTCTCCTTGCTAATTTAAACTCTACAGCTTTTCTTCTTGCTCATGAACTGACATCAACTCTATCTGACAGTGGTTTTCTGCAGACGGGATTTCTGTGAAACACATCAATGACAGGAGTGTAGGTACTGATTACCTTCCTAAAGCTCAATTCATCAGGAGAAACACCATATTAGTTAACATAAAAGTAGAAAGGTGGGACAGAAATCAAATAAATAAATTAGTAAGTAAAAAACAACACAAGGAATGGAGCGACTGAAAATACAGGGTGGTCTTTTCTGATTATTTTACAGAAGGACTATTTGGAATGATAGCAAGTCTTTTTTTTTTTTTTTTGCATTAAGCTGCTTGGAGATGAAATGAAATCATCCCACAATTTCTAGAAAGCATAATATTTAGGATTACATCTCTGTATTTAAAAGAAAAGATTCTAACAAAGGAATTGTTTCTTTTCAGGATGTCTTACTGCAAAGGGACAGATATGGTTATGAAAGAGGTCAAATACTTTGAACTTTGCTGTCAAATTGCTGCTGGGAAACCTCTATGGGAAGCAGTGAAGGCTCAGGAAGAAAATTGTGGCATTTAAATCAAACATGAATGTCAAAAAAGAATGCCCATCTTGAAGCTGAGACAAACTGAAGGGTTATCTACTTTACAATCTTTGGTTTTATGTCTTTCCTCCAAATAAGCTTTGCATGTTGAAATACAGTATAAATTCCTGTAAATGAGTTCTTTAGGACAACATATTTAGTGCTATTTTAAGTGCTCATTTTCTTTTGTGCTCATTATTGTCTTAGCATTTCATAGGGTTGTACTGAGGGACTTCAGAAGAAGGTAAGACAAGATACAACTCCCTTAGAATAAAATGACTGAAGGACATTTGGACATAAGCACAGAAATGACTAACACTGCAGTCCTATGCAGAATTCTTTGTAAGTGTCCCACCGAACTCAGGGTGGTTCAGTTCTTGGTATACATATATAGGGATTGCCCTATCATTCAACCAACTCATAGAGCCTGACGGTTCCTAAGCAAAATCCAGTTAATAAGATTTATAAAATATCTGAACTGGACAAAAGTATTGGCCCTTTCTTTGTTTAATCGTTTTAATCTGTTCTTTAGTCAGAATGGCTTGATAAAATCAGTAGTATGAAGTCCTTATCTATAGGCTTACAATCAATTAACTGGGTTCTATAACTTCAAGCCATAATTACCATGGTTTAATGAATAAAATACAATTAGTTGGCTTCATACATTGCACTAAGCCAAAATCAACAAATTGTTTTATTAATTAATTTATTTATTTTGACTGACATTTACTGTCATCAATGAAAGCACAAAATGAGAGTTAAAACCAAAAGTATTAAAATAAATGTAATCTCATTCTGAACAGAAATTTCTACTGCTTTTCTGTAGTTGTCTCATTGCAACGTCTGAAACAGGCCTATAAGGCATGTCATACAATGAGAAAGGAATTTAGTGGGAAGAGAGGGAACAAATGACAAAAGTTACATGAAAGAAATTAATTAACCTGGAACTTTTCAACCTGCCATCACCTTTGCACCAGTTGACCCAATCACTGGGAGCAGGAGGTGGCTATGTGTCTTCTTCATAAAGGAATGGTTATTTTTTCATTCAAACAACTAGATGAGAACTCTCCTCTATTTGTAGGGCTGTCCTGTCAAAGTCCAGTGAAATAAGACACCAACAGAACAGACTTGAGCAATGCCCTTTAAGTTGCACACAAACAGTTCTGAAACAACTAATTAGCCACACCAATCCCTGGTCACTGTTTCACTGTCTAATTTTGCATCAACGTATCTTTTAAAAATGTGGAAAAGGAGGGAGACTTGCATCATTTCCACTCTGATGAACTGTAGCCAAGAGGGCTTTGAGAGCTGTAGAGCAATCTGATTGTTCTGACCAAGCTACTGATACAAACTTTATTATCCATCAGGAGGCTAGACCCCCTCTGCCCCAATGTGACTCAAATACTGCTTTGGAGATTTACTGAACAAATGGGGAGTAGGCTGAAAGTGCTCTTTCCCTAGCCTCTAAAGCAGAGCTTTCCAAACTGTGTGTCGGGACACCTTAGTGTGTCGGCTGCAGTGTCTGGGTGTGTCGCGGCTGCTGCTGCCTCCAAGCCCTGCCAGGATTCCACGCAGGTCCTAGTGCCTGCCTTGTGCCCTGCTGTAAGAGTGTGTCGCGAAATGATGCCCTGCTGTAAGAGTGTGTAGCGAAATGATGCATGTCTTAAAAAGTGTGTCACCAACATGAAAAGTTTGGAAAGCTCTGCTCTAAAGAGTAAATAATTGTGTGAGATGGATCTGATAGCTTTAAAGGACCTCTATTCATAGAAGTATGTTTCTCCATAGCATATATTTATTTCAAGTACTGCAGTTTTTGTGATAAGATGCATGTCTAATTGTTATTCTTTCCCGCAATGTATATATCTGTTGTCACTCATGCTTAGTTAGAAGATTAGGAGATGTTGCAAATTACCACCATTCACAGGCCACATGGCCCAAGGGCACAAAATCACATCTTTAGAATCAGGCAGACTGAAATTTCCAACCCATTCTGATCAAATCGGTGGCACAAGAGTTTAAAAAGAAAAACCCTCTGCAATGTGGAAAGCAGTGGTATATGCTGCTTTTGACACAGACTCTTTGTGAAGTTCTTGTAGGGGAAATATTATTAACACTGATTTGTAACATCCTTTTCTTTGGGGAATGCCAGCCAATTGCATGAAGCAGTGAATGGTATACACTGAGCTGGATTGTGTTGACCTTCCTGGCACTGGTAAGTACATGTCCCAGTGAATTTAAAAGTGATTCATTGCACTAAATGTTACAGAGCTCGAAAGAAAAAGGTTTGGCAGGGCATTGACTCCATTGGAACTATTTGAATATCACATATTTGAATAAAGTCTAAGCAATCTTAATAACAACATCTCTGTCATTGAGTTAAACACATGCCTACAAAGCTCAAATACTTTGGCCACCTAATGCGAAGAGAGGACTCACTGGAAAAGACCCTGATGCTGGGAAAGACTGAAGGCAATAGGAGAAGGGGACGGCAGAGGATGAGATGGTTAGATAGCATCACCGATGTAATGAACATGAATTTGAGTAAACTCCGGGAGACAGTGGAGGATAGGAAGGCCTGGCATGCTATGGTCCATGGGGTCACGAAGAGTCGGACACGACTTAACGACTGAACAACAACAAAACTTTTGTTGTTTATTCGTTCAGTCACTTCCGACTCTTCGTGACTTCATGGACCAGCCCACACCAGAGCTTCCTGTCGGCCGTCACCATCCCCAGCTCCCCCATGGTCAAGTCCGTCACCTCCAGAATATCATCCATCCATCTTGCCCTTGGTCGGCCCCTCTTCCTTTTGCCTTCCACTTTCCCTAGCATCAGCTTCTTCTCCAGGGTATCCTGTCTTCTCATTATGTGGCCAAAGTACTTCAGTTTTGCCTTTAATATCATTCCCTCAAGTGAGCAGTCTGGCTTTATTTCCTGGAGTATGGACTGGTTTGATCTTGCAGTCCAAGGCACTCTCAGAATTTTCCTCCAACACCACAGTTCAAAAGCATCTATCTTCCTTCGCTCAGCCTTCCTTATGGTCCAGCTCTCGCAGCCATAGGGGGAATACCATTGCTTTAACTATGCGGATCTTTGTTGTCAGTGTGATGTCTCTGCTCTTAACTATTTTATCAAGATTTGTCATTGCTCTCCTCCCAAGAAGTAAACATCTTCTGATTTCCTGGCTGCAGTCAGCGTCTGCAGTAATCTTTGCGCCTAGAACAACAAAACTATACCATGACAAATATAAGAATTTAACATGTTTACTCATCCATCTCCCATAGTTTCTTATGATAAGGGACAGTGCTTTGAAAACAGGTACCATGGTGTACATGTCATCCAGCCTGGAATACTAGTGTACTGATAGGCAGTCTCACTCTGAGTGATTGCAGCAGAGGTAGACTCCAACAACGGTATTATGATTCTTGCACCGCAAAAGAGTAGCAGCATTTTTCTTCCTTGACGTCCAGTGTGTACTCTGTGTTGTCACTGGAGAGACACTGGCATGTTCTGCATCCCAGCACCCAGCTCCTGGGATCCTGACTTGCCTGCACCATGTGTAGTTTTATGCCAGGATTAGAGGTTTGAAGGCCATGGAGCTTTGCCACAGGCAATTCAATGTGCTTTGTTTAAGAACAGGACAGGCACATGTTTAGATGCAAAAAATAAGTGGGGAGGCAGCAGGAACTGGCCAATAACTGAGCAAGGATTGGATAGTAGTTTTTGATGCTGAGCTAGTGACCAGGAAAGGCAAATACTGATTGGCCATTTGTTCTCTATGGACTGTTTAAAATTGTAAACAGTCAAAAGCCTAAATCAATTTAGCTGCACATACAAATGGAATTGGAAGAGTTGAACAACAGAAAATATAGTAATCTCGAACTGACCATAGGTTCTTCATATTAAATACTGCCATAGGATTCTCTATGGGGTCATACAAACATCACAGTTGCCTTATATTTCATCCATCTATATTATATTTAATCCACCCTCCGTCCCATGCTTGGGCTTCTACACATACATTCCTAGCTCAATATGGGCAGATGTGTGATAATGGGTTGGTATTTGTAGTTACTCCTCTGATCCATTTGCTGAGGCTTCCAAATTAGTCATGGAATAGATTCACATATTGCATTGATCTGTAATATGGCTTGTTTGGGTTTGACTTAGTGTGTTGCATGAACTAAGCTATTATTTTGACTAGCTGTTTTGAAAGAAAAGGAGCTTGTTCAAATGGATTTATACACCATAATAATCAATTGTTTGTTTATAATACATTACAGCTATTGAGTTAAGTTTGACTCTAGGTCACTTTATAGACAAATGCTTGCCATCTTGACTGTCTTTAGAAATAACTTCCAACAACATTCTAGTAGTGTCTTATTCCCATCCATCCAATTTTACTTACCTCAACCTTGTCCATTATAATTATTTTATCTACTCCATCATAATGCCCCATGCATGTGTGTTTCTGTTTGCTGGTCCTCACCTCGAGAAAGCAGATATCCTTTATTTGATCCAGGATGGACTGATAAGTTATTCTTGCAAAATAAGCCATGGTATTCTTTATAACCATCTTCAGATCCATAATCTGAAAGTATCTATCTTCTTTTCTCTCCCTTTCTCCATGCCTAGCTTTCAAAGCCATTCATTACCACTGCAAAGAATACTGTTTAACTATTTTGAGTAAGCACAATTAGCCAGGTTCACATACCATACTAAACCATAAACTGTGATTTACATGCCACAGTGTCTGAGTTCACCATATTATGACTTTGTACAGTATGAACTCTCCAGCAAAGGAGATCGTTACCTTGTCGTGGTGCTGGAGCTTGAGCACCTCAATGAAACCATGAGCTAAACCGTGAAGGGACACCCAAGACGGGAAGGTCGTGACAGAGAGGTCAGACTAAATACGATCCCTGGGGAAGGTAATGGCAACCCACCCCAGTATTCTTGCCGTAAAAACTAAATGGATCAGTACAACCAGAGATATGTCGGTATACCATCGGAAGATGGGACTCCCAGGTCGGAAGATGGTCAAAATGCTACTGGGGAGGAACAGAGGATAAGTTCAACTAGCCCCAGATGTGATGACGCAGCTAGCTCAAAGCCGAAAGGACGGCTAGCGGCCGATGGTGCTGGTGGTGAACGACAAATCCGATGTTCTAAAGATCAACACACCATAGGAACCTGGAATGTAAGATCTATGAGCCAGGGCAAATTGGATGTGGTTATTGGTGAGATGTCAAGATTAAATATAGACATTTTAGGTGTCAGTGAACTGAAATGGACTGGAATGGGCCACTTCACATCGGATGACCACCAGATCTACTACTGTGGACAAGAGGACCACAGAAGAAATGGAGTAGCCTTCATAATTAATAATAAAGTGGCTAAAGCAGTGCTTGGATACAATCCAAAAAACGATAGAATGATCTCAATTCGAATTCAGGGTAAGCCATTTAACATCACAGTGATCCAACTATACGCCCCAACCACAGATGCTGAAGAAGCAGAAGTAGATCAGTTCTATGAGGATCTGCAGCACCTACTGGATAATACGCCAAAAAGAGATGTTATTTTCATTACAGGAGACTGGAATGCTAAGGTGGGTAGTCAAACGACACCTGGAATTACAGGCAAGCACGGTCTGGAAGAACAAAATGAAGCAGGACATAGGCTGATAGAATTTTGCCAAGACAACTCACTGTGCATAACAAACACTCTCTTCCAACAACCTAAAAGACGACTTTATACATGGACTTCACCAGATGGTCGACACCGAAATCAGATTGACTACATCCTTTGCAGCCAAAGGTGGCGGACATCTATACAGTCGGTAAAAACAAGACCTGGAGCTGACTGTAGTTCAGATCACAAACTTCTTATTGCAAAATTTAGAATCAGACTAAAGAGAATAGGGAAGACCCACAGATCAGTTAGATTTGAGCTCACTAATATTCCTAAGGAATATGCAGTGGAGGTGAAGAATAGATTTAAGGGACTAGATTTAGTAGATAGGGTCCCAGAAGAACTATGGACAGAAGTTCGCAACATTGTTCAGGAGGCGGCAACAAAAAATGTCCCAAAGAAAAAGAAAATCAAGAAGGCAAGATGGCTGTCTGCTGAGACACTGGAAGTAGCCCAAGAAAGAAGGAAAGCAAAACGCAACAGTGATAGGGGGAGATATGCCCAATTAAATGCAAAATTCCAGAGGTTAGCCAGAAGAGATAAGGAATTATTTTTAAACAAGCAATGTGCAGAAGTGAAAGAAGACAATAGAATAGGAAGGACAAGAGACCTCTTCCAGAAAATTAGAAACATCGGAGGTAAATTCCAGGCAAAAATGGGTATGATCAAAAACAAAGATGGTAAGGACCTAACAGAAGCAGAAGAGATCAAGAAAAGGTGGCAAGAATATACGGAAGATCTGTATAGGAAGGATACTAATATTGGAGATAACTTTGACGGTGTGGTCAGTGATTTAGAGCCAGACATCCTGAAGAGTGAGGTTGAATTGGCCTTAAGAAGCATTGCTAATAACAAGGCAGCAGTAGACGACAGTATCCCAGCTGAACTGTTTAAAATCTTGCAAGATGATGCTGTCAAGGTGATGCATGCCATATGCCAGCAAATTTGGAAAACACAAGAATGGCCATCAGATTGGAAAAAATCAACTTATATCCCCATACCAAAAAAGGGAAGCACTAAAGAATGTTCAAACTATCGAACAGTGGCACTTATTTCACATGCCAGTAAGGTAATGCTTAAGATCTTGCAAGGTAGACTCCAGCAATTCATGGAGCGAGAATTGCCAGATGCAATTTGTGCAAAAGCTGGGTTGCAGTTAAACCTCAAAAAAACCAAGATTATGGCAACCAGCTTGACTGATAACTGGCAAATAGAGGGAGAAGTGGAGGCAGTGACAGACTTTGTATTTCTAGGCGCAAAGGTTACTGCAGACTCTGACTGCAGCCAGGAAATCAGAAGACATCTACTTCTTGGGAGGAGAGCAATGGCAAATCTTGATAAAATAGTTAAAAGCAGAGACATCACACTGACAACAAAGGTCCGCATAGTTAAAGCAATGGTATTCCCCGTAGTAACCTATGGCTGCGAGAGCTGGACCATAAGGAAGGCTGAGCGAAAGAAGATAGATGCTTTTGAACTGTGGTGTTGGAGGAAAATTCTGAGAGTGCCTTGGACTGCAAGAAGATCAAACCAGTCCATACTCCAGGAAATAAAGCCAGACTGCTCACTTGAGGGAATGATATTAAAGGCAAAACTGAAGTACTTTGGCCACATAATGAGAAGACAGGATATCCTGGAGAAGAAGCTGATGCTAGGGTAAGTGGAAGGCAAAAGGAAGAGGGGCCGACCAAGGGCAAGATGGATGGATGATATTTTGGAGGTGACAGACTCAACCATGGGGGAGCTGGGGATGGTGACGGCCGACAGGAAGCTCTGGCGTGGGCTGGTCCATGAAGTCACGAAGAGTCGGAAGCAACTGAATGAATAAACAACAAAAACAGTATGAACTCACCTATATGAGTTGGTTCTGGGGAAGGCCATGATGTAGTTCCTTCAGTAGTCTTACTGTTATGATACAGCCAATGGAATCCTATCAAATTTATATCTAAATTTGGAGTCCTATCAACCATTTCAGCACTAACATCATACGAATGACACGGTGAACAAAGAAACAATATTACAATCACTTTTTTAAAAATGGAAAATATATGATGAATGAGCCACCAGAAATTCATTAATCCCACTGAACAAATAACAGAAATAAAATCAATAGAAAAGGATATGAAATAATAATATAGTGAGACACTTCCCAATTTTACCAGTCTGGTTTGGGGACAGGGCTATTAATTGCATGAATTTTCTATTTTCTATTGCATGAAAATCAATAATGCTGGAGCTTGTTCTAAAATAGATGAGAAAAAGCAGAGATGAATATTTCTGGCTTTCTCTTAGTACACTCAGCAGTTGCAGCACTATGAATTGTGTAGCTCTGAAGATATATTTTCATGTTAGAAAGGAATGCTGAACAATAGTGATATGCCTCTGGATGCACAGCAGAAGGTCGTCATTTCCAAATCAGTCAAGGAAGCACAATGTAAAGACAAACACCCTGTCCCCTTTGTGGGGGGAGATGGGCAGTGATAGAAGTTGGGCAAATAAATAAATAAATAAATAAAAACAACCCCTGCAAAAGTTTTTGTTTAAAGCCTGGATTTAGGAATTAATTGGTGACTGAAGCTGATAACCCGACCTTTTGAATGTCCACACAGAAGTCAATCCCACTGACTTCAGTAGGAATTATTCCCAAGTAGATTTGATTAAGATCGCAGCCTTAATTATATTTACTTAGTAAAAGTTAAGATTAAAAGACAAAAGGCTGTCACACATAGCTATTTATTTATTACATTTGTACCCTGCTGCACTCCCATAAAACTTTCAGGTTTCACAATAGTATAACTAATAATAATAATAAAAAAAATAAAAATGCCTTCTATGCAGCTGGGAGTTTTATTGTCATACTGCGGGAAAATACTAGAAAACTCTAGAAAAAGAAGTTGTTAGGATACCTTGCCTTGTGATTACAATTGTGAATAACCTGAAGTGTGAGTTACTGTACCCTCTTTAATGGGTATGTACATTCAAGGGTTTTAAGCATTGGAACTTCTGATTCTGGAGTAAAGCCCTTCGTGAGACAGGACCTGGCTATCTGAAGGACTGTCTTTCTCTCACTGTTTCTGCCCTTCTGGTAAGATCTGCCAGAGTGGGCATACTCCAAGTCCCATTTTTAAAACACTGCTATCTGATGGGATCCAGGCAGTGTGCCTTCTCTGTCACAGTGCCTTGGGCTGACCATATTTCCCTGAGACAGAAATGGGATCCTAATGCGCGCACATGCGTGCGCCGGCACACCTGCGTGCGCGCACACAGGCACGCACGCAGGCACGCACGCGCGCACACATTCCATCCCTTCAAAAATGGGATGACATTGAGTTTTTAAAGAAAAAGACGGTACGGTCCAGAAAAGGTAAAAAAACGGGACTGTCCCATTCAAAATGGGACGTATGGTCAGCCTGCAGTGCCTGCCCTCTGGAATAGTATCTCTCCAGAGGTTTGAGTTGCCTTGACTCTGCCCTCCTTTAAATGGGCCTTGAAAACCTGGCTTTTTTCTCCAGGCACTGGTTTAGGAAGTGTGTGGGGACCTTACTAATGTTGGAATATTAATCCCCATTTTATTACCTTCTTTTTGTTTTCATTGTACTGGAATTGTTTTAACTTGTATGCTGTGCAGTGTCACTAGGAGTTGGGTGGCCTCTAAATTTGATTGATACATACGTACTTACATACATAATCTAGTAAATCCGAAAACCTAAAACACACAAAACAAAACTCCAAAAACAATCCAACAAAACTATCCAAAAGACAGGTTCCAGCCCCCAAATACCCGCCAGAGGAGCTCCATCTTCAACTGCTCTGGAAGGTGGCTGAAGTCGGATTTAATCTAACTTCCAACGGGAGGCCATTCCAAAGGGATTGTGCTGCTACTGCTACAGAAGAGCAGTGCCTCTGTACCTCACCCCCCCCAGACCTCCCAAAATTGGGGAACCATCAGCTGCTTTTCCCAGCAAGACAGAACACTTGTATTTGAGTGCTAAACATTGCAAAAGCAGTATTCTCTGTGAATTGTTTTTCTCTAGTAGGAAGCCTACTAGTAAAGTTCAATAGAAATTGGCAAACAGTTTCAATAAATAACAGTTTATTTAACAGTTGCACTTCCGGGTTTTCGTGCGGCACACCAGGACACTGCCGCCGCCGCTGCCGCACATGAAAACCTGGAAGCGCTGCCGCTGTGGCGGCGCACGAAAACCCAAAAGTGCCGCGATGGCGGCGCTTCCGGGTTTTCGCCTGCCACCGTTGGTGTGTCGCCAACTGAAAAGTTTGGAAAGCCCTGCCCTACTGCTACAACACATATCTTTTATATTATTTATAACAATGATTTAAAATAGGTAGTCTGATGGAAAATCTGAATCAACTGTTTATGGCTCAATGCATGTTAGCCCTTTGAGGTAGGCAAGGCCAGGAGTTGCTAGGAGTCTTGAAATGCCCTTTAATGTGGTTAGGGTTATTACAACAGAATCTTGAAAGCCCATCAAACCCCTCTCTCTTCAACGTATACATAAGACAATCAAGCCAGAGTTGTTCTGAGTTTCCTTTTCACTCTTCTGCTTTCCCCGAACTCAAATATATTTTCTGTAACAGCTAGGCATTCGACTCCCCTTCTCTGAGTGAAACCCACTTTCCTTCACAAAGAAAAAGGCAGCAAAAATATGAAAAGACAGGACTGCGCAACCTATAATGTGTCCCAAATTTAGCAACATTCATTCAAGAAAAGCTGTTGAGATATTGTTATATGAACAATTTGTCTTTTCAAGGCTTTTTTCTTAATAATATCAAATATAATTATTCACCAGGGGAGCGCAGCTAACAAGAGTAATTAAACTTTCATTCATATAGACTTATCAACTTTCTCTGACTTCTCTGTACCACATAAAAATTGTAACTGGGATGATGTACCTGCAACCACAGGATGTGGTGCATTGGAACTGTTGGTCCCCACAAGGGGGGGTTTCTGAATCCTCTACCCACCACTCTACTACACCTTCCCACAACTGATTAACAGCTCAGTGTTTTTCTTTAACTCTTTCAGAGTCTGAATCACTACACGGTAACTACTGATTGTTGTCCTATCCTTCTGGACCATCTAGGACTGGAGTTCAATATGTTTAACTGTATAGTTATATTAGCCTTCTGCAGTCTTTTTCTGAAAAAGCTAGACATGTCTAATTATTCTTAGAGAAAAGCTTATTGGCCATTATCTTGACCTATTAAGTATCTAGCAATCATGCACAGACATTGGTAGAGGAGTAGCAAGTGACAAAATGTGCATCATGATAACATGATAGAAACTCAACCTCTTACATACTTATCTGCAATGTCACAGCCCAGGTACAAGCATGTGGAGCTGCCATTGTGATGCCATGATACATGTTTTTTCATTACTGTTATGGTTAGGATTGGACCCCTGTGCTAGCAGAGCTCCTGCAAGGTAACCTCTCATCTGCAGTCTGGTCTATTGCAATGTGCTGAATGCGCGTTGCCTTTGGAAGTGCAGAAATCTCAGTTATTCCAGCACACTGTTGCATAACCATGATGGGTGGTAATTGAAGATCATTCAGTGGCCTGTTAGAACCAGTGAATGGAGCAGAGCTTAACGTTGTGTAAACTCATGGGCAGAAAAAGGAATATTGTTTAAAAACACAGCCTGTGAGCACGTTAGGGAGATTCAGGTTCTTATTCTTACACTCTTAGCCCACCCAAGCATAAAGAAACACACACTTAGACATTGCAGGTACAAAAAGTAAGTACAAAAGAGTTCTTACATTTATTTTATTTATTTATTATTTATTTATTATTTAAATTTGTATCACCGCCCATCTCCTCCACACCTGGGGACTCTGGGCAGTTCACAACAATAAGATAAGATAAAAATATAAAATTACAGCCACAATAATTTACATATAAAATCCAAACAAAAAGATGTTAGTAATAAGGCGGGTTTCATGGCGCCAGCCACTCCCAAGAGGAACTATTAGCATTCCCGTCCCAAGCCAGGCAGCAGAACCAGGTCTTAGAAAATTAAAAAAAAAAAAATTTAAATTATCACAGCTGTCCTACAGCTTCCAAACATGTGCATATAAGAATTTAGAACCTTTAGAAGCTCTACAATCAAGCTTCCTGAGGAACCTGTTTTTGGTCTCTCATTGTGTTCCTAACTCAACCCTTCAGGCTGAAGTTGGAATGGTTCCAATTAAAACCTATGCCCACATGTTAGTTACTGGCTCAAACTAATTTTCAACCCAAATTGTCTGGCTTCGTTGACCCTTCAAGACAAATTCCAGAGATTTTGGTGGAATCACTTGGTGCCACCCTAAGCTATTGTGGATTCTCCCCCGATGTATTGATTCCAATGAATTTGATCAGGCCAAAGCATCATTCAAGCAACGTGCCAGAGATATGGCCCTGCAAAATGATCTTAGATTTTTAGATTTAGATTTTTTTCCCCCGCCTTTATTATTTTTATAAATAACTCAAGGCGGGGAACATACCCAATACTCCTTCCTCCTCCTATTTTCCCCACAACAACCACCCTGTGAGTTGAGTTGGGCTGAGAGAGAGTGACTGGCCCAAGGTCACCCAGCCGGCTTTCATGCCTGAGGCAGGACTAGAACTCACAATCTTCAGCCTTACCCATTAGACCAAATTGGCTCTCTTAGCCAGGCTCTACCATCTATTAATTCAGTGAACCCACAAAAAAGTGTTGCTCCCACACATTACCTCTACAATATTGTCCTCAAAAACACCAGAAGAGCTTTTGCACTTGCTCGCCGTAATGTCCTTCCCCCCACCCTTTTGGAGCAAAGGTTCAATAACCTACCTAAAGAGCTGTGGCTCTGCCCTTGCAATGAGGGGGAAATTGAAACTGTGGGTCATGGGTTGCTGCGCTGCCTTTTTTTTTATCAAAACGTACAAGATATGTATATTTCCCCATGAATAATACAATACCCAGGCAAGTTGGAGGTTGATTACCTTAGTCTCTTGCTAGCTGACCAAGAGGCAGGGACTTCAGACAATGTAGCCCAGTTCTGTGTCAGGGCTATGATCAAACGTAAACAGCTCCACCAAGTGAGGTGATGCTAAGCATTACCCAGGTTCCCATAACTCAATATATTCTATAATCTTTCCCTCCTTTTTTCTCCCCCCCCCCTTTTTTTTCCTTTTAAATATACACATACCATTCTATGTTTTATTTTGCTATTTCTTTGTTGTAGTTGGTTGGATCATAACTGTCATAATCCCAAGAAACCCTAGTAGGGTTTCAGCAGGTATTAGACTCAATATAAGTTAGCATCGCTTTACATTCTTGTAGGGTTTTACAAATCCTAGTACTTCTTAGGTCCTTTTATGGTTATCTATCTTAGTTATCTATAGCTTTCAGACCATTGATTATAAAATTGATTGTAATTTTACAGGTCTCGCCCAATCCCTGTACTTTGTAATTTTACGTTTATAATTTCATTTTTACATTTTTTTTCTATCAATATGATTTTTTTGTACTTCTATTTTAGAGTGACTTTTATGTGATTAGTTTTATGCTGGCCTACAACTGAAATGAAATAAAATAAAAAATAAGCAAGCATTTTGGATCTGGGTACTTGAAGGACCTCCTGTCAGCACACACATCCATACCCAGATTTTAGTTTCATCTTTTGAGCTCATCTCCAGATAACCTTCCCAGATTAGGTATAGCAGTAGAGTAGGTGGTTACAGGGTCTTCGTGACTCTGATGATGACAACGTAGCACCTTTTTTTAAATTTACTTAGGTGTAAATAGAGACATATTTCATAAAGAACTTGTAAATAAGCCACAACAGATGTTCTGAATTTTCTGTTATAAGGTTTTCAAATTTGGTCAAATGCCTAAGAATTCCACCTTAATTTTTCAAGTCACCTTTTTGTGGCCCTTAAATCCTGCTCTGCTGAAACCTGACGGGACCTGAATTCCTGCCATTTTGGGGTGCAAAACGCATGGAAACTGTAGTGTAAACTCTAAAACAGGCACATCATTGTTAAAAATAACAATGACCTCCAGCCCCTTTTGCTTAGCCTTTTATAGGAAAAATGGGGAAGTTGTGGCTCTCCAGATGTTTCTGAACTTCACATTTCAGCACTCAGCTCTGATACTGAATCCTTACTTGAATCCAAAATGCTCATTGTGTTAATGATGACGCTAATGTAAACAAACAAATAAAAGCTTATTTGTGGCCCACCTATTCTATCCACCTTGGGGATCCCAGAAGAAAGGTTGGTGGCTCTGCTCTTGCTCTGGCCACCCTGTTGTTTACAAACTACAGTGGGTAAGCCAAAACCAAACAAATCACAGTGTGTGTTTGAATATTGTGTGAGTCAAGTTAAGCCATAAACCATATTCATGGTAAGCATAATCTGGCTTGCTTTGATTTAGTATGTTGTTTTAAACACGGTGGTTATGATTTGTTCATCATGCTTTATACTTCATCGTATTATGTGAATCTAGCCAATCTCACTCAGTTATTGTGCCTTATATCCACAGCACATGCCCTGTGAAACAACAGTCCCCCCCAGGATTCAGAGGGCCTTGACCCTCCTGTTCTCCTGTAAGGTCCTGAAAACCTAATTCTTCTCTCAGTCATTGGGCCAGAATGCAAGATGAACCTGTCTGGAATGAAAGATCTTGAATGAGATATGTGTTAGTTGGCCTTAGTGAATTTTGTTATTTTTGTTATTATGTTGTCCTCTTTTCTGTTCTGGATTTTTATTGTATTTTATTTTCTAGTTCCTCATTTTTACAGTTCTACAAATTGTAAGTCAACCAGAATTGTTTGTGTGTGTGTGTGTGTGTGTGTGTGTGTGTGTGTGTGTGTGTGTGTGTGAGAGAGAGAGAGAGAGAGAGAGAGAGAGAGAGAGAGAGAGAGAGAGAATTGGGCAGCCATCTAAATTTGATGAATTCCATCTTATCAGTTTGCAGAACAAACTGAACTACAAGTACTGTAAACCACATGGGCTAGATTCTCACTGGTTTACAGTTGTATATATACAGTGAACACAGCCTAACTGGCAGAGATTATCCAGGATGCCAGATTGATTCCCTGGCATCTTCCAGTCCTAACTGGAAATCTCAGAAGTGATGCTTTGATCATTTTCATTCAACAATTTTTTTTGCTGACCTCTGGATCTCCCCATCAAATTCTTAACTTATCTTTCTTAAAATGGAACTCAGTATTGAAGTTTCTGTTTTCTAGTGATGTGAAAAAACTACCTATGAGATTAACTGTTACTGTAGTGTCAAACAAGACCATATATTTCTATCTGGCTACTTACAGAAACTCTGCTAGGTATCTATCACTACAGTCCTCAATTCTTACCTCTACACCAATCACAAAATAAAATATAAAATAATAATAATAATAACAACAACAACATTAATAATAACCTCAACAAGATGCTTATACTGTTGGAGTCAATTAGGATCTCCCTGTAGCAGTGATGATGTTCTTTTCATTTCTAGATCTGGTAAGTGACAAAAGAAGTAAGTCAGATGAATAGAAATAATATTCTGTACACCATTTTGGCAAGAAATTTTTGATAGGGTGAACAGAGATATGTTGACATCCATATACTGTTTCACCTAATTATATCTTGTTTCCAAATGACACTAGTGAAGCATCTGTTTTGGTATATTTACTTCAAGCATGTCATCCTTTCTCCAAAATTAGACTATAAAGGCTGCTTTAAAAGTTTTTTATTCAATTATCACAATACAGATTTTTATATTAAAATATAAAACGAATATTATGCTCAAACATCCCATCCCACCCATTTTCTGGGTGGTAAGAAATGTAATGAGTTGCAAGTGATTCTCCAGAATCCAAGTTCCTCAGGAGGAAGTCACTGGAGATTGATGGGGTTCTTGGACTATTTGTACATATATAAAAAGACTGAACAAAAATGAGAAATATTAACCATCTACCAGATTTATGCTCCCTACCTATCCAATTTCTAGGAAATCACACCATTGTTATTCTTGTGAAATATGGCATTCAAAGACCTCAGAGGGTCAGTTGATGTTGTCATAAGATCACTGCAATGGTCAGGAACAAAATGGGTGGGCTTGCAGAAGCTTACAACCTCATCAAAATGGGAACAATCAGCCTGATTTTCTTCTGTAAATGGATGCCAGTAAAGCAGTGCTTTACAAACTGCCACCGTTGGCGACACACCAACGGCAGCCGGGGGGGTGTGCGGCGGCATGTGCGGCGGCATGCACAGCGGCGGCGGCCTCACTAAAACGTGGAAGCACTGATGGCGCGCCGCTGCCGCCGCCGTGCACACCCCCACTCCGCCGCCGTGCGCGCCCCCATGCCGCCGCTTTGCGACACACTAAACTGGATATGCAGGAATGGGTAGAAAATCTGTGGCAGGGGTACAAGAAGTAATTTACATCACTTCTTAAGTCATGATGAAGCGCAGAGTGAAAAGGACAGAGTCACAGAGTGAAAAGTGAGAGGAGTGTGATATAGTGGTTAAGGTGCTGTTCTAGGAGTGAGGAGACTCTACTCCTCCCTCAGCCATGGAAGCCTGTTGGGTGACCTTGGGCTTGTCGCTCCCTTTCAGCCCTAATCAGCGTCAGTCTGCAACAAGCTGGCTGATAATCAAAATCCTTCACTGCATCATGCACTGATAGCTTTGCTTGAAGAGCTAGTGAGCACAGCGCAAAAACAAGCATGTGGGGCAAAGGCTAACAACAACAACAATGCCAGGTGCTGTACTGTAGAGAGTAAGGAAGAAGACCTTGATGGAGATATGCAAGCCCTGTTACCAAAGCAACAAGGGGAAAACATACCTTAAGTCCACAATAAGCAGAAAATATGCCAAAGAGGCTCAGACAGACACCTCCCTAATTCACATGAGTTTAAGAAGGGGGAGGAGGTATAGCATGAGCAGGCTTGCAAGATTCTGTTATTATAACCACTCTCCATAAAAATAGTTTTTAGCCTTTCTGCGGAGTTGATTCCTGGCCTGGTCTACCTAGCAGGACTGACATGAAACGCCTGAACTGAAGCTAGTCTGGAGAACGTGAGGCAGGCTACCGCAACTTTTCAAGAAGAGGAGCAGAAGCTTTAAAAGATCTTATCGGCTCTCCCTCAGCCTCTATTCTGGGATCTTGTGATCCAGTGGCAATACACAAGCCTGGTTTGAACACCTTGTTTGGATCTGACACCCTGGTGCTACTTTATTCCTTGGGCATCACTTTGTTAAACCTCTGTAGTTGGAGGGTGTCCACACAGAAGGAAAAGGACTGGTTCGTTTTTTTTTTGTTGTTCAGTCGTTTAGTCGTGTCCGACTCTTCGTGACCTCATGGACCATAGCACGCCAGGCCTTCCTGTCCTCCACTGTCTCTCGGAGTTTACTCAAATTCATGTTCATTACATCGGTGATGCTATCTAACCGTCTCATCCTCTGCCGTCCCCTTCTCCTTTTGCCTTCAGTCTTTCCCAGCATCAGGGTCTTTTCCAGGGAGTCCTCTCTTCGCATTAGGTGGCCAAAGTATTTGAGCTTCAGCTTCAGCATCTGTCCTTCCAATGAGCAGTCAGGGTTGATTTCCTTTAGGATTGACTGGTTTGACCTCCTTGCAGTCCAAGGGACTCTCAAGAGTCTTCTCGAGCACCACAGTTTGAAAGCATCAATTCTTCGGCGCTCAGCCTTCCTTATGGTCCAACTCTCACAGCCATACATTACTACTGGGAAAACCATAGCTTTAATTATACGGACCTTTGTCGGCAAGGTGATGTCTCTGCTTTTTAATATGCTGTCTAGGTTTGCCATAGCTTTCCTCCCAAGGAGCAAGCGTCTTTTAATTTCATGGCTGCAGTCACTGTCTGCGGTGATCTTGGAGCCCAAGAAAATAAAATCTGTCACTGCTTCCATTTCTTCCCCTTCTATTTGCCAGGAAGTGATGGGACCAGATGCCATGATCTGGGTTTTTTTAATGTTGAGTTTCAAGCCAGCTTTTGCACTCTCCTCTTTCACCCTCATCAAGAGGCTCTTTAGTTCCTCTTCACTTTCTGCCATTAGGGTGGTATCGTCTGCATATCTGAGGTTGTTGATATTTCTCCCGGCAATCTTAACTCCGGCTTGTGATTCATCCAGCCCGGCATTTCTCATGATGTACTCTGCATATAAGTTAAATAAGCAGGGTGATAATATACAGCCTTGTCGTACTCCTTTCCCAATTTTGAACCAGTCGGTTGACCTCCATTTTGGTCTTAATAGCCAGTCTTTTGAGACAGTCTCAGCCTGCAGCCTTGGAGACCAGGGTCAGGTTATAAATAACTAGGCCCAACAATAAGCCTGAAGCCTCTTTCCATACTGTTCCACCAAGAAAGCCAGTGGTATTTCTTAGTCCTTTTAATCCGAACTCTTACGTTTTTATTTCGGTGGGGTGGGGGGAAGCCATTACTATTCTGCCTAACCTTAAGAAAGAATTTGGCCAAAATGTTGGGTATTCATCCATATCTTTAGTTTGTTTGGAGAAGTGCTGGAATAGTACTAATGCACATAGTTTGTATTATTTCCACTCTCCAGACTTCACAGCCTGGAAACTGTTTGCTTCTCAAGAGTAATCCTAGAACCTACTTGATTTATGTAGCAAACAGACCAATTAAATGGCATCTCTTATTACTTCTTTTTCAGCTCCAACTCAGCTGTTTGCTACCTATATGCTCCAAAGCAGGCACATATACTTTGCTGAAAACTGAACTGACAACTGAAAACAAAATCAATTTAAAATGTCATTGTTTAAACAGGAGAAACAGGTTGACAATATTGCACAGGTGGAAATGACTATATCTCTACATGAAAATTATTGCACAGCAACAGGTTATCCGCAGAGCAAGAACTGTTATAGAATTACACCCTGCTGGTACCTACCAGCATAGTAATGCAGATTACATCCCAGTTAGTTTGGAATGTTTAGAAGATAATCATGCTGTAATTCACATCTAGCTACATGGTATTATATATCAGTTAGGCTTAGTGTACAGTTGAATAGCAATAAATTCTGCTGCCATCCAATTAAAATTAAAACAAAAATATAACATCATGCAACCTCTTCCAACCTTGCATCTTCTGGTTGTGTTGGGATAAAATCCTCAAAATGCCTAGGCTTTAACAATTTTGACTGGGAATTCTGGGAGTTGCAATCCCAGTTCATCTTGGAGGGTGACCAGTTGGGGAAAGCTGTTGTAGGACACCTTATACTGAAATCAGTGGAAGGTAGCTACATTTATTAGTAATTGGAAACCCCTTATGGACTTTTTGCTGAAACAAGAAGAAAATGAACTTGTGATTTATGAGTTTGATGATTAGAAAGGGTAGACTATGGAAAGAAGGAAATTATGTTGTAACCTTAGAAAGAGAGGGTAAAATATAAATGTTCTTGTAACTGCTGTTAAGAAGATCGGAAGCCAATTCTTTTCTTTTCTTTCTCTTCTCTCTTTCTTTCTTTGTACGTTTTTCACTTATTACTTTTCTTTACTTTCCTTACTTTTTTCTTTCAAAATTTGTATTGTATGTGTGTATGTATATATATGTGTGTGTACAGTGTGTATATGTATATGTATATTATTTAATTTATTTATTTAATTTAATTTATATGACCGCCCATCTCCCCCAACGGGGAACTCTGGGCGTATATATATATGTATATGTACCGTTCAATTGTGTCCGATTCTCAGATGCTGCCTGGACAAGTCCCTGCAGTTTTCTTGGCAAGGGTTTTCAGAAGTGGTTTGCCATTGCCTCCTTCCTAGGGCTGAGAGAAAGTGACTGGACCAAGGTCACCCAGCTGGCTCTGTGCCTAAGGCGGGACTAGAACTCACACTCTCCTGGTTTCTAGCCTAATGCCTTAACCACTACACCACTTCACCACTACACCTATCTTGTAAAATAACAGTATCTTATTTTCTTTCCCTGTGGTTGGCCATTTTGTGGGATTATCTGTTTTCAACTGTGTCAAACGTGTGTGTCCCTTCTAACCATATGTGTTGATACTGAATCAACAGTATCTTCTAGCGAATGCTCCTGGCAGGTCAGAGTGATTTTATTTATGTTATCTTTTATCCAATTGTTACCAAGAATTGATATTTATCAATGTAAATTAGATTTATTTTGGATAAAGTTAAGCAAGTTGAGTATAGTTAAGAACATAAACCAGCATATTTTGCCCTTTGTATTTTCTTATGTTCCTGATGGTGATGATAGGAATAAAGCCAGTCAGTCAATCAAACCACAATATCAACTAGTTTTCATGATATCATTAGAAAGCCTCTTTTCTAACTTAACAAGATACAAAAATGAAAATCATAAATATTGAATGTAAATAGAATGTAAATGAGGTGAGCTCTCGTTGCTAGTCCCAGCTCCTGTCGACCCAACAGTTCGAAAGCTTGGCAAGTAGATAAATTGGGTACCACCTTAAGTGGGTAAATTTGCTGGCGTCCTGTCGGGAGTCGGCCACCGAACGGAAGATCTTCAATGGTGGCGGCGGCGACGGATCCCGAAGCAGTAACATCTACAGGACGTCAGCAGCCGGCTCCGACGCAAGGCATCGTGGGACATGTAGTCCAGTAGCCACGGAAGAGTCGGTTCCCTTACCCCTTCCCTTAGCGCGCGAATTAATGGATGTAATGTATAAAAATGAAATGTATACATGTATGTAAGCCGCCTAGAGTCCTCCGTTAGGGAGGGGATAGGCGGGGTATAAATATCAATATAAATAAATAAATAAATAAATAAATGCAATTCTCAATTCATTCAAATGGGGATAGGCAAGAATAGAAGGACTGATACACAGAATATAACTTAATGAATCGGGACTCACCAGATTCAGTAAGTAGCTTTTAGAGAAAAGGGATTTAAATCTTAAAGAATAAAAAGGACTGGCAAGAGTTGGGGGGGGGGGGACATATTGCGTCTCATAATGCCTCATACCAGAGGTCAGCAAACCTTTTCTCTAAAGGGTCAGATCCTACCTTTCCTCTGCCTCCAAGGGTGTGGCAGATAGGTCTGCAGGCCAAGGAACGTGGCAGCCATTGGACAGCACTGACCCATCACAGCAAGGGGGCTGCTGATAGACTACCTCATTTGCCCTGGGAGCACAGCTGAGGCTCAAGCCCGGCGATTTGCTTGCCTGTCCACTTGCAGCTGTATAAAAAACAGACAGCAGGCCGTATTTGGCCCATGGGCCGTTGTTTGCCAACCCCTGTCTTAAGTAGTTTGGGAGAAGGATTTGGGCTGAGATCTCTGCTTTATCTTCATTTCCATATGGTCAAAGAAGCTATCCAAATTAGTACTGAACTAAAATTATTTTACCTTTCCAAGAAAAATCCCCTCTCTTCTGCCATGCTGTTATAAGCATAGTAAGATTTTGGCTGAAGTAGTTCTTCTGTCTTTTCTCTCTCCTCCCAACCTGTAGGACTGCTCAATCAAACTGACTGCCCATGCCTAATCTAATTTTCTAATTGCAGGCTTCAAAGGTTAAAATATTAGTTGTCACTGACTGTCAAATATATTCACTAACTGGTTCATAAGTCCCATCTGATACTCTCATTTAGTACTTTAAATCATATGCCTTTTCAGCATGTACATAAATCCAAATCAGCATGGTGGGACTAATGTTCCCCCAATCATTTACTCTCTCTCTCTCTCTCTCTCTCTCTCTCTATATATATATATATATATATATATATATATTTATTTATTTATTTATTTTCTATCCCGCCTTTATTATTTTTTTTGTAAACAACTCAAGGCGGTGAACATACCAAATACTCCTTCCTCCTCCTATTTTCCCACAACAACCCTGTGAGTTGGGCTGAGAGAGAATGACTGGCCCAAGGCCACCCAGCCGGCTTTCATGCCTAAAGCGGGACTAGAACTCTCAGTCTCCTGGTTTCTAGCCCGTTGCCTTAACCACTAGACCAAACTGGCTCTCATATATAGTTACATGCTCTATATTGTAAGTAAGTTGTAAGTAATTTTACTGTTGTAACCACAGGTCATAACATATAACATACCATGAAATACAATAAAATAATAAGATTGTAAAATAAAGTTTTTAAAAAAGTAAAGTTTAAAAAAAGTTTTAAAAGAGCCAGTTTGGTCTAGTGGTTAAGGCAATGGGCTAGAAACCAGGAGACTGAGAGTTCTAGTTCCGCCTTAGGCATGAAAGCTGGCTGGGTGACCTTGGGCCAGTCCCTCCCTCTCAGCCCAACCCACCTCACAGGGTGGTTGTTGTGGGGAAAATAGGAGGTGGAAGGAGTATTAGGTATGTTCCCCACCTTGAGTTACTTACAAAAATAATAAAGGCAGGATAAAAAAAATCTTTTAAAAAAGTAATAAAAAGAGTATTAGATATATAAAAAGGTTATAATAAAGTAAAGGCAACGCTACAACTAAGAACTTAAGTATTCCTTTCTAAATATATTGTATATTGTTTTTATTAGCAAACAGATACCACCATTTCCTGCTTTAAAAGGAAAATAGACCTCTTGACAAACATGCCCGGGACCTTGGCCCCCTCATTCTGCACTCCTTGTCTGTAATACTTCTACTTCATTGTATGTAAATAAATTTTTTCTCGTTTTCTGGGAACTTTTGGATACTTGAAAGGATGCTGTTCGATGGAATAGGGGCAGAAGTATTCTCATTAGTGGTAATACCCCTTAATCTTAAAAACAGCTTTGAATCATATATTTTTACTGCTATTGCTCTTTAAAGAGACATCCACCAAACCAGATGTCTGCTCAATAATGGGACATCAGTTTGTCATTAGTTTGAGTGTCTCTAAAATCCCATCCACTCACAAGGGCTGTACTGATCTGAGATTAGTTGCACCCTTCCACGTCCCCATGCTGCTACGAGGGGTTTCAGGGTGTGTTTGTACACTAAGGCAATTAACGTCAGAACATTGTCCAAGGAAATGCAAGGAAGATAAATGTCATGTGTTTCCCCTGTCGTCTGGAGGTGGCCGGGCACTTTGCTGCTGTTCCCTGTTGTTTTTGGATGTCCGAGATGCTTTCTAAGTGCTTGTCATGCTCCTGCTCATCAAACATTTTTTAAAAGAAATCTTCTTTCCCTTATCTTGAAAAAGAAAGGAGCTGAAGGAAGATGAAAGTAGGGGCAGGGCTCTGGTTAGCTACCGTTTTTTTGGACTCTGCTTAGCTACCACTGGCCAGCAGGAGGAGACGCTGTCCGTTTCAAGGAGGGGAAGGTGAGGAGGACCCTAGCAGAAAATAACTGCTCTGAAAATGCCAGTGATTGTGTGGACATGTTCTAAATCAGAGCTTTCCAAACTTTTCATGTTGGTGACACACTTTTTAGACATGCATCATTTCGCGACACACTCTTACAGCAGGGCACAAGGCAGGCACTAGGACCTGTGCGGAATCCTGGCAGGGCTCGGAGGCAGCAGCAGCCGTGACACACCCAGGCACTGCAGCCGACACACTAACGTGTCACGACACACAGTTTGGAAAGCTCTGTTCTAAATCTAAGCTTACCTTTGCTGAGTACTTATTGCTAAATAGGCAAATACACTAGTTGTGCAAACCCTGTAAGATCCATCAAACTGTCCAAAGGTTTTCCAGTAAGGGGGGGAAATGTTGTCCATTTATATTAGTTGAAGTTGAAGAAATCTCAAGTGAGTACCTGTCTCAGAGGAGAATCTGTGTGTCTATTTTTCCTTCCCACATAAGATCAACAAAAATGGCAACCATAGCAAAAATGCAAATTATCTCCCATCCAAGACCACCAGATTGAAAGGAGAAATGATGAAGCCCCAAAATAATACTAAACAGTGGTAGAAACAATAACATTTCATCCCAACTCATACAGGGCTGGGGACAAGTTTGAAGGGACAATTCCAGACTATTTCCATGTGGAATAAAATCCTAAATAATGCCCAGGGAGGTCTGCACCGTTTTGAATTTTGGTTCAAAGGATTTTATTAGGTGTTGATTCAGATGTGATTTTGCACATTTTTTTTTAATTCAACAAATTGCATAAGGGCTTCACAATTCTACTGACTTGTCTTCCTAAGGACAAATACAGTTATATAAGGGGGGGGGGGAGGGGATGAGCTGTCTAGAGCTGCAAACTGTTTCAGAAATTAAAATGGCATAAATGGATGAAACACAGCCCTTAAGAAGGAATCAGATGCCTGTTTACTCGTTCAGCAAACCTGTGGTTGTGGTCAGAACATTATTGAAAGCTTTGTATTCTGACCTAGCACAGATTTGCAAATTTAAACCTGCAGATTTTCCCCTTTTATCAGTAGGATGAGTGGATTAAAAGGTGACCTGGACCAGGGCTTTACTGTAGGTGTAAAAGTTCAATCCTTTCTCTCCTTTCACTATAACTCTGTTCCACCCAGGCTGCTTTTATAAAAATGCTTTATAAAAATAATAAATAATAAATAATAATAATAAAATAATTTTATAAAAATGCAAAGATCTATCGGTATTTTGATACTAACCACAATCACATCAAATTTGATTTCATTTACAGATTAGTATTTAATATGCCACAAAGCCTTGCTTTTCTACACCATCTTCAATGGGTTAATTTCATCCAGCAAATTCCTTGGAAACTCCAAGGACTTTTGTTCCTACTGCTTGAACTAATCACATCAGTTGACCATTTGAGTAACTTTCCCAACTTTTCATATATTTGGAATGGACATGGAAAAAGAACAGATTGTTCTCTTATAATGTCATCGTGTTTGCATGCTTCTCTGATTTAGTTAGGTTTTATACCTCCTACCTTCTTTTTATGTTTCCACCAACTGTGTTCTAGTTATTTTTGACTTAGTTATATGCTGATCTCTCTCTCTCACACACACACACACACACTCACATATACCATGTGACTAATACTCTTTCTTCCTAAATAGATAAATAAATAAGTAGAAGAAGAAAATGCAAGAGTTGGGGGATATGGAGAAATTAGTTTCATTTGACTCCAAATGATCCACAGATATTCCTCTATGTAAATCCTATTCATAAAATAAAAGAGGACTTCCCCTTTCCATAACAGAACATTCACATATGCAGCTTTTTCTGAGTGCAGATGAAATGAGACAGATGTGAATATTCCTCAGTAGAGGAAGTTTATTGCTTATTGCTGGTTGTCGTTTTTATCTTGGTTGTTTTCTTGTAAGCCACTCAGAGTTACATCGTTCGAGTTGGGCAGCCATACAAATTCTTTAAATAAATATATAAAGTGAACCCAACTCACACAAAGTCAATGATCGGGGAGAAGCATTGAGTCCCTTTTCTATGTTTGTTTTCAAGTCTGTGAGCTTTCTCCCCAGCTGGCATTTTGAAATGACACAATAGAGGAAAAGCGCTATTCTTGGTTCTGTTAAAAGAAACAATGGGGTAGATCTAGCAAAAGATACTCTCTTAAAGCCCCTATCCTGTCTTCCTGAACAATATGGCATTACTAACATGAACATTTAGGGTCTCTGAAGGTGTCTCTGGGACTACTACATTTCTGGAATATCACAAACATTTTCAATTTGGAGCAATTCATTTCTTGAAACAGGAGAAAAGGAGGCTAATCCGGAGCCAGATTCCTCCAATATGAAATGTTTTGCACCTTGCTGGTTTGTGACTGTATTGACCTATTAGTATTAATGGAACAATTTATTACTATTAGGACTAGCAAAAAGGTTACAGCAAAGGTTTGTAATCCAGAGTAACATTTCATTCTGGATGTTATTTTTAAACAGGAAGAAGATAGGAGAGTGTGAGCATGGTCGAAAAGCTGCAGCCTACTTTCAGCAACAGTAGGAAATAAAGTTTTACAATTAAAATAGAAATGTCATGACTCATGAGATGGTAGGTGTAGCAAAATGGATCGTAATCAGTGAATAGGAGAAGGAGGAGCCAATGCCTTATATGGCAGAGAAGAATGTAGAAAGAACAGAAGCCAGAGGCTTCCTACTAAGAAAAGCAGATTAAGGACTGCAAGCAGTTAAATATATAATTATTGTAAATCAACTAAGTTATAATTGCTCATCCAAAAGTCTCAGGCTGTTTTACAAAGACAGAGGTATGTAATGTTATGGTATTTGTGTGGTAAGGCCCTGGAAAGGTGAGGCCCTGAAAACCCTCCTTGGATTTGGACCCAAATCAGGTCCAAAACTGACTCCATGAGTAATGACCATCAGATATAACCAGTACAAATCACAATTTGCAGCAAACATGTATACCTGTATGATTTACCCCAGGCAGGTTTTGTTTCCCTGTTTCTTGGTTACCTGCTCCTATATCCATATTGCCTTCATTGGAATGTGATGCAGAAACCCCATTTTGTACTGCTGCTTTGCTTTGTATAATAATGCACAATAACTCTCTTCTTGGATGCAGATATTTTTCACCACGTCAGAAAGCAGGATTTCAGCTGGCCAAAACATTTAAAGCATTCAAGCTGGATTGTCAAGATTGGTGAGCGTTATGGAAAGAATGAGGGAATTTGCTGATGGTTTAGTGATGAATAAATCTTACAGTAGAAAAGGCCAAATACACAGTTTAGCCAGAATGCAGTGTTTTACACAGGAGAAATTGACAGATGTGTTCTATGATGCTATTGCACTGTTGTGCCAAGGGACACAACAACCTGGATAATTTGTTTTTATTTACACTGCCACCTTGTCACATATTTAGGTACATTTAATGCAAACTATTAATGCTTTTGAACTGTGGGTTGGAGGAAAATTCTGAGAGTGCCTTGGACTGCAAGAAGATCAAACCAGTCCATACTCCAGGAAATAAAGTCAGACTGCTCACTTGAGGGAATGATATTAAAGGCAAAACTGAAGTACTTTGGCCACATAAGGAGAAGACAGGATACCCTGGAGAAGAAGCTGATGCTAGGGAAAGTGGAAGGCAAAAGGAAGAGGGGCCGACCAAGGGCAAGATGGATGGATGATATTCTGGAGGTGACGGACTCAACCATGGGGGAGCTGGGGATGGTGACGGCCGACAGGAAGCTCTGGCGTGGGCTGGTCCATGAAGTCACGAAGAGTCGGAAGCGACTGAACGAATAAACAACAAAAATGCAAACTAAAGAAGCACTTTATCACAGTACCTTCACAAAGCATAACAGGGAATAAGTGAAACGTGGATTACTTGAGACTGAAAAAATGTACAACTTGACTTTCTCATGCAACAAATGCATTGGAACAAAAATCTTCCATTAGTTATAAGACATCATCTACTTAGATAGTTAAGTGCAAGAAATTACATTTTGTGAGAAAGAGGTAAAATTTGAGTGGGAATTTATATTTATCTTTTCACCCAGTACATGAATGCACACGTTGCATTTTAACACTTTCAAAAGGCTGGACACTGCTAGGATCCATGCAACTCAATGACTTAGGAGTCTTATCTTTTACTACAACTATAATGGAGAAAGTTCTGTCATTTTAATATTCGTATTTGAGGCAAAGTTATGCCCCCCCTAAAGCTTCTTCCATGCCCTGAACATTCAGCTTACCCACCCACCAGTACTGCTTTTTGTGCTTCCACCCCCTGTTTGGCTTAGTCACAGTGTGTAGGAAATCAACACCTGCAATACTAACTTTCTGTGCTACTTTGTCCTGAGAATTTCTATTGCTTGATACTGTACAATTTCTTGTTCAGCTGTGCCTGTCCTTGAGGCTAGAAGGATTTCATACACGTGTAACTTACCCACATTTCTGAAGAACAGAGGAAGCTCTCTTATGTGATCAAGCCTAGCCTTGGCTATTCTGACTGTCAATGGCATTCGGGGATCTCAGGCAGTCATGGCTCTTTTCCATTACATGCCTTTCAACTGGAAATGTCAGGGACTAGAGCCTGAATCTTCTCTGTGCAAAACATATGCGTTGAGCAATTACCACCTTTCACCAGCCAATGCCCCATTTCTGATTTTAGAGGGCAGTCCAGATAAAAGGTGACAAAAATGGATTATCACAAAAGCGTGGAGACATAATCTGAGGTCCAAAGTATGTACAGGTGGTCCTTGCTTAAGAACAGTAATTGGGTCCAGAATTTCCATCGCTGAGTGATGCGGTTGTAAAGCATGACGTCACATGACCGCATCACTTAGCGACGGCAATCCCAGCAGTCCCAGTTGCTGACGTTAAGTGAGGATCAGAGGTCATTAAGTGAGGACCTCGTGTGACTGTACCTTGCAACTTCCTGCTGGCTTCCAACAAGCTAAGTCAATGGGGAAGCGGGCAGGAAGTCACAAGTCCCAGGTGGCTCGCAAGCAGACCGGTGGGCAGGTGAGTGCTACAGAGTGCGGCCAGGCAGGGGTAGTGCTGTGTCCCAGTACGAGTGTGGACAGGCGGGGGAGGGTGGCGGTGCTGCCTGAGGGCAGGCAGGTGGGGGAGGGAGTGCTGTGGCACCGTGCAAGTGCGGGCAGAGGAGAGGGTTCTGTGGCGCTGCATGAGTGCTGGAGAGTGGGGGAGGGGATGCTGCAATGCGAGTGCAGGCAGGTGGGGGAAGGGTGCTGGGGTGCTGTGGTGCCGCGCAAGTGTGGATGGGCAGGCGCTATGGAGTGCAGACGGGGTGCTGCGGGCAGGTGCACAGTACAGAGTACGAGATCCCTGGGATCTCGTATGAGATCCCTGGGATCTCATACTCCATAGCAGGCTCCTTGGGAGAAAAAATGGTGGGAGTGGCTTACAGGAGCAACTTGTGACCTTCCCTGTCAGGTTCCCCATTGACTTTGCTTGTGGAAAGCTGACAGGAAAGGTCGCAAATGGTGATCACGTGACCGCGGGACACTGCAACTGTCGTAAGTGCAAGCTGGTTGCCAAGTGCCTGAATCGCAAACATGTGACTATGGGGATGGTGCGATGGCCAGAACTTTGAGGACTGGTCATAAGTACCACTCGTTCGGTGCCGTCACAACTTCTAATGGTTGCTGAACAAGTGGTGGTTAACCGAGGATTACCTGTATATTCTCCCACCTAAAAGCTAGCACCCCTCCAAACGCTGCTGCCAAATTAGAATCTTTAATGTAACAGGATGGATATTGTAACAGGATGGATATATTATGGCCTATATTGCAAAAGGTGAGCAGGATTGGGAGAAAAACTTATTTTGCTACTGAATTTAAATGTAATTAAAATGAATTTAATTAAAACACATAATACAGTTACATAATACAATGGATTATACAATATACATATTGTACATTGTATAATATACATAATACAATATAGGCCATAACTGTATTATGTGTTTTAATTAAATTCATTTTAATTACATTTAAATTCAGTAGCAAAATAAGTTTTTCTCCCAATCCTGCTCACCTTTTGCAATATAGGCCATACAAAAGCTGAGTAGGGTCTATTTTTTAATTGGATTTGTTAAAGCTGTCCAGTTCCAAGTAGAGTTGGCCTACACGTGCACAGAATGGAATGTTTTTTTTACATGTTCCTGTTACTAAACTCTTGCCTCTAATCTGACCTACAGATACACTGCAAGGCCTGGAAGCAGCTTCACTAGTTCAATTTTGCACATGACTGTAAATGCATACTAGTGGAACTAATAAAAAAAATGGTGGTATTGCGAACTGGAAAGCAATGCAGCATGCAGCATGTTGAGTTTGAAAATGAGATACTGAAAATTAAGGAGCCACTAAGTTCATTGAAGCAGGAAATGGGGAGGAGGCGTAACATAAATGTATAATAGAGAATTTTAAAAATAAGAGGATTGAGGTCACCCAATGCCCTCCTTCCCAAATGTTAAGCTCTCTTTTGTACCAACTTAGTAAAACCATGATGGTGAACAGCGGACACCACTTCCATTCTTTTCTATCAAACAACCATCAAAAAAATTGCAAGCATCCCCCATATTCACAAGTATATTGTATTTATTTTTCTTGACTTAGCCCCTTGAATTGTCTTCTTTGTCACCAATCATTTCCTGTATAAAGTAAATACATATTTGTAATTATAATTCTTTGGACCTATTACATTATATGATATGGTATAATGTTAATATTGAATTATTATTATTATTATTATTATTATTATTATTATTATTATTGCAAAATTTATATATTTACTTAGAGGTATTGCTATTTTTTGTTGTTCAGTCGTTCAGTCGTGTCCGACTCTTCGTGACCTCATGGACCATAGCACGCCAGGCCTTCCTGTCCTCCACTGTCTCTCGGAGTTTACTCAAATTCATGTTCATTACATCGGTGATGCTATCTAACCATCTCATCCTCTGCCGTCCCCTTCTCCTTTTGCCCTCAGTCTTTCCCAGCATCAGGGTCTTTTCCAGTGAGTCCTCTCTTCTCATTAGGTGGCCAAAGTATTTGAGCTTCAGCTTCAGCATCTGTCCTTCCAATGAGCAGTCAGGGTTGATTTCCTTTAGGATTGACTGGTTTGACCTCCTTGCAGTCCAAGGGACTCTCAAGAGTCTTCTCCAGCACCACAGCTCGAAAGCATCAATTCTATTATAATACTGCTATTTTAAGCAGATTGCTGTTAATACATTTTCTATGGTAGGGACAAATCCCTAGATTATCTAAAGTTTGCTACCATAATTTATATTTAATTTAATAATTTATATTTAATCTATTTTAAATGTATAACTTATTTATAAATGTATAATTTGTATTTTATCATAATTATGGGAAGGTTAACATTACTGTCTATCAGTGAGCATATATTTTGACTTCAATTTCTCTATGGGATGCAAATGACGGTTAAAAAAAATCTATGGGCACATTAGAAAGTTGTCATGGAAGGGATTGGCTCCATGTTTAGCAATTACTCTATGTATATCCTACATTAAAGGCAGCAAGGCATATTTAACTTTGACTCTTATAACTTTAACTAATACTCAGAGACCATCCCAGTTTGAAAATAGTAAGTAAATGGGGAGGAGAAAATTTCTGGGCTAATAGGGGTATTGCTATTTTAGATCAGCTTACTGACAATCAGGCTTTTAAATTATTTCAGCTGTTGCAAGAGGAATTTGGATTTCCACTGCAAAATAATGGTATATGTGATTAAAATGGTCCTTTATTTTACAATTTAGTCCAGATATATTAGCAGCAGCCAAAACTCTCAAATTATTGCCAGTATGGGAACATCTTTTGAATAATTCTAAGTGTATTATTTTATGAACAATTACAGTACATCGCTAAAGTGGACGTTAGTTATTTGCAGTAAGAGTTGGAATATCCCATTTTAACAAATCGATAACAAAAGGTCTGAAAGAATGGTAAGTATGTTCTTTGTAATCTTAAAATGAGATTAATTCAGCAAAAGGTTGTTTTCCACATTTATTGGATGCACCAAATAATGTTTTGAGTGTGTTGGCTCTCAATCACTTTCTGCTGGAAGTGTAAAATGGGTGAGTAGGCTCTTATCATATGGCTTGTCCTACTATTAACCCATTTTGGTTTAATTTTAAGTTTTTTAATATGTTGTTCCAAAGAGCAGTATGGTTTAAAGATGTGAATGTGAATGCACTCTTGAATTATATACTGTACTAAAATCTGAAACTTATCACCGTATCATGTATTCCGATATTCAGTATTATGGATTTATTGAGCGTAGTAGGCAGCGAAATAACCCTGACAACACTCCTTTCAATGTTGGAAGGAAGTGTGACCCCAGGTGTACCATCTTGGATCATTGTTACATGTTCACTTTCCACTTATGAACTGGCTCTATCTTGATGTACAGTAATGGAAAGATTGATCAATATTATTTCATGTGGTCAAGGTTTAATGCTGCATTTAAAAACTGGGCTGAATAATTTTTATAAGTACTATAATACAGTTTTGCTATTTCTTTTTTCAACTTCTTTTTATGCTTTTTGTTCTTTTTTATTTGTCCTCTTTTTTTCTCTTTTTATATTAAAGCAATAAAAAAAAACCCAATAAAGGTCATGGAACACATTTACAAGATTCATAAAGACTACGTATTATCACCAGAACAATTTCAAATTCATCTCAGTCTAATGATAGAAACACTTTTAAAAAGGCAGTTGTAACATACTCTCTGTGATGTATCTACATTCAGATTTTGACCGGAGTACAGCTGCCACCCAGCTTCAGAAACAAAATAAAACTACACCTACTCTTCCCCATCCCTCCCGTTCCTGACTTACCTATGTGGATGAGGAAGGCCTGAACTACAGCAAGTGGAACACAATTATGGTTTGGATGTGCATTTCGGTTTTCCAAAGACACCGAGTCTGAAATTATAGTAGCCAAATATGCCAGTAACCTATGGCTGCGAGAGCTGGACCATAAGGAAGGCTGAGCGAAGGAAGATAAATGCTTTTGAACTGTGGTGTTGGAGGAAAATTCTGAGAGTGCCTTGGACTGCAAGAAGATCAAACCAGTCCATACTCCAGGAAATAAAGGCAGACTGCTCACTTGAGGGAATGATATTAAAGGCAAAACTGAAGTACTTTGGCCACATAATGAGAAGACAGGATACCCTGGAGAAGAAGCTGATGCTAGGGAAGGTGGAAGGCCAAAGGAAAAGGACCAAGGGCAAGATGTATGGATGATATTCTGGAGGTGACGGACTTGACCGTAGGGGAGCTGGGGATGGCAACGGCCGACAGGAAGCTCTGGCGTGGGCTGGTCCATGAAGTCACAAAGAGTCTGAAGCAACTGAATGAATAAACAACAACAAATATGCTAATATGAGTAGGCCAGAAAGGCAGTGGGGCTGAAACATGTAATATATTCTACCCTCAATAGTTGGATTTTCCAAATACAGGTAGTCCTCATTTAACAACCAGTGACTCTTCGAAGTTACGATGGTGCTGAATGAGTGGTACTTAGAACCGGTCCTCAAAGTTCTGGCCATTGCAGTGCCCCCCTGGTCATGTGATCATGATTCGTGCACTTGGTAACAGGTCGGCATTTCCAACCTTCGCAGTGTCCCGCAGTCACGTGATATCAATTTGTGATCTTCCCACTAGCTTTCGACAAGCAAAGTCAATGGGGAAGCCGGCAGGAAGTCACAAGTTGTGGTCACATGAGGTACTCACTTAACGACGGCAACCAGGGACTGCCAGAACTGCCATCACTAAGCAGCACAGTCATGTGATGTTGCGCTTTACAACCACACCACTTAGCAATGGAGTTTCCAGTCCCAATTACTATAGTCAAACAAGGACTTCCTGTAATTCAAGTAGATGCTTAAGTAAAATGAAGTTCTGCTTATACTGATTCTTATATTCTTTAAAACTTGTCAGGTTTCAGACTCATGCTAAATCAAACAAGGGTTTGACTTGGTTCACACATTATGCTAAGCCATAATCTGCTTTAAGCTTTACATGTATTGTGTAAACCTGCCTGTTGTGGTTTGTAAATTATAGTTTATAATGTTATAATTTTGTGCATTGTGCAAATTCATTTTAGTTTATTTAGTAAATCATAGTTACATAACCATAATTATGTTATAGCAGTTGTTTCCAAACTTTTAGAACAGGAGAATCCCTCCTTACTTTCAAAAATTTGCAGAACCTCTCTTAATAGTAGCTGTATTTTTAGTATCAGTTATGTTTTGACTGAAATAAGGAACAACTACCTTCCATGAACTTAATATACTTTTAATTTAATTTAATCACAGCAAGATTTGCATTCAGTTAAAAATAGTATTACATATATGTGTGAATGTGTATTTAATCTAAAGAAAGTTATAAATATTTCCCTGTTCAGTAAAAGAAATCCCCTATCAACTTGCTAAAACGGTCCAAAAGGGTGGTGGCAAAATCTGCCCCTTTCCATTAATTTCTCCAACCAACACACATGTACTAGCTCAAGAAAGTGTAAATGAAAGAAGCTAAAAACAAACCCCAAATCCTTCTTATGATCCCATTCCCTGTTTTACTGCTGGAAGGAAGATGGCCACACCAGGCTGGAAAGTCCAGGGCTCCTACAGGGCGTCCACTCCAGCTGTTTAGACAACCGCCAGTGTGTCCGGTGGTGGTGGGAGCTACCAAGTAGGCAAAGGAACTATCAGTTGCAGGGAGGCTGGTGGTGTGGCTGAGGAGGACCACCCAGGTGGAGTTAGGGTGATCTCCATGGGTTCCATCTCTGTCCCCTGTTACTGAGGAAAGGGGCTGGGAGAAGCCATTGGCCAGCCCCAACTGCTAATGCTGAAGTATGTCAACACTGGGAAGGAAAATATTAGGGGGCAGCTATAGCAGGTATGTTACGTGGGAGCCTTGGTGCGGTATCTGGGTAACATTGGGAGGCAGGGAGAACAGAGTAGGGGCACAGGTAGAGCAGCTGGGCCTATGGGGCATGAGCATCCCTTAGCAGTTTACAGAGTTCTCAGCCGGGTACTATGAAGAGAACTTAGCAGCAGGAAGAGCTCTGCATACTTTGTGTGTAATGGGAGGGAGAGAAATACTGGTGCTGGCCAGTAAGAAGGAAGGAGGTATTTGCCTAAATCAGCTGGTGCGTTTTCTTCTGGCTTCCCTCCTATGCCAGCTTAGCATCTCTCTCCCTTCTACCTCATCCCTGGCAGATGGTGAAGTGTCTTTTGGTCAGCGTCTGTGAAAGCAGAAATGTGTGGTTTTTAAAATTTTGCTTGTTCTCCATGCTTTGTGTTGTGTATTGTAGACTCTTTGCAGTAACTTCTCAGCCTTCAGCAGCCCACTTCTGGGAACCACTCATTTAGAGCAATGTGGGAATCAAGTCATAGTATGACTTCCTGAATAGGATGACCATTTACATATACCCCCCAAAAGAAAATGCAGCACCATAAAAGAAGACACAGGTTTAAATAGCATGCACATATGTTAATTTATATTCAAAGGTATACAACAAATAACCTGTGGCAACACAATACAGCTCATCACAGTGGGAAAGACAAAAACCAGGTAATCGTGATCTTTCCCAGGCTGCTATCTAACTTCAAGAGCTCTTCTCTTCGTGTTTCTTATGAGCATTTGATATTAAAACAGACCAGAATGGCTTTTGATAGAAAAGAGATGAACAAATTTTCGGTTCCTAAAGATGCTGATGCAGAACTTGTTGGCCAGCACCAGGGATAGACAAATTGTTATGTTTTGGCACAAATCTTTATTATCACAATCTTTATTGGCCATGCTGGTTTGGGCTGATGGGAACTGAAGTCCACTACTTCTGGAAGTCACTCCCATATGTACTTCCGTGAACCAAGATCATAGATCCATAAATATGCAGGCCTTATATATGAGAAGGACATTGCTCTATTTTTTGCTGCAATAGTACTAGAGTAGATGATGCTTCAAAGAAAGATGCTGTGAGCTGAACTCATAGTCACCCTTAAAAGGGACAACCTGTCTTCGATTATTTATTTTTTTAAGCATATACTGCTGGCTCAAGAAGCCTCTGGGCAATTTTCAATAACATTTGTTGTCTAGTCACATCATTCAGAATGTGATTGTTGCCATTCTCTGCAAGTGTGATGATCCTGATTTCAATGCCCCAATAATCGCTTCTCCATGCAGTTCTTTTGAATTGCAGAATAAGCTTTATTAAGGTTACATGTAAATCAAAGCATTCTCAAAGACCTGAACGACATTTCCTGCCAAAAGATTGAATTTTGCCTTCCCCCCGCCTTGTGCCAGCCTCCCTGTGCCCGATGATGTCAGTGTCCTTTATTTTCCCACTCCGTTCAAACCCCCTCCACAGTCGTGCAGGTGCTCAACCTTGACGATCTGCAAAACAGACAGTCTCCAACTGTCTGACATGGATCTTCTTGGAATGTGCTCCCTCCTCCCTTCCCGAGTTTGTGCAGCTGACACGTATCTGTGCAAGTACATTGCAGGATTCAAACTGGAAACCTGACATGCCGCCCCCCAAAACAAAAGAAAATACAGTGAAGATAATGTACAGTATATAGTGTAAGCAGGGTCCATAATCATGCCGTATTGTCCTGTAAGAGAAATAAAAGAGATATTAATAAAAAGAAAAGTTTAGTGAGGTTTGTCTGGAAACTTGTGGTGAAATTGAGCAGTGAGTTTAGGAGCACAGACGTGTTTCTTCTCCATCCACTCATTAAAGCTGGTTGGTAAATGCATAGTCATTGTACTAGGTACTGAAGCTTTCCTCTGTGAAGTCTAGAATCAAGGATATTTTTGACTTCAAAGTGTTGTTCCCCTTCCCCATGACAGGCGGGGGTTCCGGCTGTTCTGGGTGCCATATCTCCGAAGATTTAAAAGGTTTTAACAGGCTGATATGAAACACTGGATGCACTTTTCATAGATTTTTCTGCAAGTTTAATTGAGCAGTCACTGAGTTGATCACTTTGACGATCGTAAACGGTCCTACATACTTTAGCCCTAATTTTTTGGACTTAGCATGGCTTAGCATGAAGATGTTTTGTTGAAAGGTAAACTTATTCTCGAACTTTCAGTTGCCATTCAGGGGATCGCTTTTTATCTGCAAATCTTTTATAATTGTCTTTTGCGTCTTGTAGAGTCTGTTTCATAACTGGCCAATTGGCTGTTACTTTAGCGATCCATTCATCAGCTAACAAAGGGTTGGGTGAGTTCTGAGAAGGGTAAGAAGGTAATCGGGTATTGGAACAAATTCTTGACCAGTAGCTATTTTAAAAGGGGAAAACCCTGTACTCTGGTGCACCGTGTTGTTGTATGCGACTTCAGCAAAAGGTAGCAGGTCTACCCAGTCATTTTGTTGATAACTAATGTAACACCTCAAGTATTGCTCTAGAACAGCATTCAGACGTTCAGTCACTCCGTCTGTCTGCGGATGAAATGCCAAGCTTAGACTTTGTTCAGCCCCAATTAATTTTAAAAATGCTTTCCAAAACTTTGAGGTGAATTGACTGCGGCGGTCACTAATTACCCTTTCAGGCACCCCGTGGGGGCGATAGACGTGTTGACTAAAGAGTTTTGCGAGCTGGTTAGCAGAGGGTAGTCCCTTGCATGGGATAAAATGAGCTTATTTTGAAAACAAATCAGTAACTACCCAAATCACTGTTTTTTTTTTCTTGCTCTCTGGCAAATCTACTATAAAGTCCATAGCAATTTGCTTCCAGGGCTGAGAGGGGTTCTCCACTGGTTGCAACAATCCCACCAGTTTCCCAGTTGGTTTCTTTGTTGTTGTTTATTCGTTCAGTCGTTTCCGACTCTTCGTGACTTCATGGACCAGCCCACGCCAGAGCTTTCTGTCGGCCGTCACCATCCCCAGCTCCCCCATGGTTGAGTCCGTCGCCTCCAGAATACCATCCATCCATCTTGCCCTTGGTCGGCCCCTCTTCCTTTTGCCTTCCACTTTTCCTAGCATCAGCTTCTTCTCCAGGGTATCCTGTCTTCTCATTATGTGGCCAAAGTACTTCAGTTTTGCCTTTAATATCATTCCCTCAAGTGAGCAGTCTGGCTTGATTTCCTGGAGTATGGACTGGTTTGATCTTCTTGCAGTCCAAGGCACTCTCAGAATTTTCCTCCAACACCACAGTTCAAAAGCATCTATCTTCCTTCGCTCAGCCTTCCTTATGGTCCAGCTCTCGCAGCCATAGGTTACTACAGGATATACCATTGCTTTAACTATGCGGACCTTTGTTGTCAGTGTGATGTCTCTGCTCTTAACTATTTTATTGAGATTTGTCATTGCTCTCCTCCCAAGAAGTAGACGTCTTCTGATTTCCTGGCTGCAGTCAGCATCTGCAGTAATCTATGCGCCTAGAAATACAAAGTCTGTCACTGCCTCCACTTTTTCTCCCTCTATTTGCCAGTCATCAATCAAGCTCGTTGCCATAATCTTGGTTTTTTTGAGGTTTAACTGCAACCCAGCTTTTGCACTTTCTTCTTTCACCTTCGTCATAAGGCTCCTCAACTCCTCCTCGCTTTCAGCCATCAAAGTGGTATCATCTGCATATCTGAGATTGTTAATGTTTCTTCCAGCGATTTTAACTCCAGCCTTGGATTCCTCAAGCCCAGCATGTCGCATGATGTGTTCTGCGTACAGGTTGAATAGGTAGGGTGCGAGTATACAACCCTGCCGTACTCCTTTCCCAATCTTAAACCAGTCCGTTGTTCCGTGCTCTGTTCTTACCGTTGCTACTTGGTCGTTATACAGATTCCTTAGGAGGCAGACAAGATGACTTGGTATCCCCATACCACCAAGAACTTGCCACAATTTGTTATGATCCACACAGTCAAAGGCTTTAGAATAGTCAATAAAACAGAAATAGATGTTTTTCTGAAATTCCCTGGCTTTCTCCATTATCCAGTGGATATTGGCAATTTGGTCTCTAGTTCCTCTGCCTTTTCTAAACCCAGCTTGTACATCTGGCAATTCTCGCTCCATGAATTGCTGGAGTCTACCTTGCAAGATCTTGAGCATTACCTTACTGGCATGTGAAATAAGTGCCACTGTTCGATAGTTTGAACATTCTTTAGTGCTTCCCTTTTTTGGTATGGGGATATAAGTTGATTTTTTCCAATCTGATGGCCATTCTTGTGTTTTCCAAATTTGCTGGCATATGGCATGCATCACCTTGACAGCATCATCTTGCAAGATTTTAAACAGTTCAGCTGGGATACCATCGTCTCCTGCTGCCTTGTTATTAGCAATGCTTCTTAAGGCCCATTCAACCTCACTCTTCAGGATGTCTGGCTCTAACTCACTGACCACACCGTCAAAGCTATCTCCAATATTATTATCCTTCCTATACAGATCTTCCGTATATTCTTGCCACCTTTTCTTGATCTCTTCTGCTTCTGTTAGGTCCTTACCATCTTTGTTTTTGATCATACCCATTTTTGCCTGGAATTTACCTCCGATGTTTCTAATTTTCTGGAAGAGGTCTCTTGTCCTTCCTATTCTATTGTCTTCTTCCACTTCCGCACATTGCTTGTTTAAAAATAATTCCTTATCTCTTCTGGCTAACCTCTGGAATTTTGCATTTAATTGGGCATATCTCCCCCTATCACTGTTGCCTTTTGCTTTCCTTCTTTCTTGGGCTACTTCCAGTGTTTCAGCAGACAGCCATCTTGCCTTTGTTTCTTTGTAGTGGCACAGATAGAGTTGGTTTCTTTGTAGTGGCACAGATAGAGCATGTTGTTTCATAGTATTTTACATCTTATCTTAGTGTGGGCCACCAAAACTGCCTTCTAACCAAATGTAATGTTTTTATAAATCCGAAGTGACCAGCTACTTTGTCATTGTGACATCTTTCTAAAATGCGCTTTCTGAGAGCAGTAGGAACATACATTCTTTCCCCATTCCACCACAGTCCATTGCTTTCTTGGAAGGTTTGCTTATGGGCTAACCACCAAGAATCTTTTTTGCAATTCAGCTCGCAATTCTTTTGTTAAGGCTGTTTCTAACAACCTTAACAAAACCTTGCTCTCTCTAATTCATCCTGGTTTAGACCCAACTGCTGGGAAGACATTATAGTGCTAATTACTTCCTCCCTTTGGCTGTCATGTTGTGGTAACCTAGAAAGGGCATCAGCTATAAAATTTGTTCCTCCCGGAAAATATTTTAGGGTGAAATTGAACCGACTGAAGAATTCAGCCCAGTGTACTTGCTTTGGATTCAATTTATGTGGTGATTTTAACGCTTCCAGATTTTTGTGATCAGTCCATACCTCAAATGGGTGGGGGGACCCCTCCAACAAATGTCTCCAAGTAGCTAATGCATGACGTAAGGCAAAAGCCTCCTTCTCCCAAACATGCCAACATCTTTCAGTCTCTGAGAATTTTCGAGAGATATATGCCCAAGGCCTTTAATACATTATTGGAATCTCACTGTAAAAGCACTGACCCAACCGCCATATCTGAAGCATCAATTTGAATGACAAATGGTTTCTCAGAATCGGGGTGTTTTAAAATTGGCTCCACCATGAAAAGTGCTTTCAGTTTGTCAAAAGTGGCTTGGCACTCTGAAGTCCATTTCAATACCGCCCCCAGTTTCACTGCTTTCTGTCCCTCACCCTGATCTTTTGTTCTTAAGAGATCAGTTAAGGGTAGGGCAATTTGAGCAAAGTTAGGTATGAACTGGCGATAGAAATTCGAGAACCCAAGGAACAATTGCAATTGCCTTCGGGTTCTTGGGGGTTCCCACCCTAATACATCACACACTTTAGCTGGATCCATTTCAATCCCCTGATTTGATACTCTATATCCCAAATAGTCCGATTTCTCTTTGTGAAATTCACATTTTGATAACTTAACATACAACTGAGCTTTTAACAGTCTCTTTAACAATTCACGCACCAGTTTTCTGTGTTCTTCCATCATCTCTGTATAGATCAGAATGTCATCAAGGTAGACGAGGACTCCTCTGTATAAGAATTCGTGGAGCAACGCATTAATTAAATTCATGAAGACGCCAGGGGCTCCAGATAGGCCAAATGGCATGGCCCGATATTGGAAGCACCCAAATTGACAATTAAAGGCAGTCTTCCATTCATCCCCCTCATGTATGCGTACTCTGAAGTACACTTCTCTTAAGTCCAGCTTGGTAAAGATTTTACCTTTTGTGAGGTGGGCTAGCATGTCTTTTAACAAAGGTAGAGGATACCGATTGGAAATAGAAATGGCATTTAGACCACTGTAATTGGTACACAGTCTTAACAAGCCATCTTTCTTTTTTCTGAATAATACAGGGGCTGCCATTGGTGAGGTGGCTGGTTCAATGAAACCCCTCTCTAGATTTTTGTCAATGAATTTTCTCAATTCCTGTAACTCTTTATGTGTCATGGAATATAGCTTGGTTTTTGGTAAAACTGCCCCAGGTTCGATCTCAATAGCACAGTCTGTTTTACAGTGGGGAGGTAATTGGTTTGATTCAGTTTCATGAAACACCACCCTTAATTCATCATATTGCTCAGGAATTTCCACTTCCTTGCTCAGCTGATTTCTACTACCACTTTCAATCCCAGCAGCCCCCATCTCGGTTCCAATTTGTAAGTTTTCTGCTTCCAACCCCTTGTAAGACCCATTGGCAAACTGTGCCCGATGATGTCAGTGTCTGTTACTTTCCCACTCTGTTCAAACCCCCTCCACAGTCGTGCAGGTGCTCAACCTTGACGATCTGCAAAACAGACAGTCTCCAACTGTCTGGCATGGATCTTCTTGGAATGTGCTCCCTCCTCCCTTCCCAGGTTCATGCGGCTGACACGTATCTGTGCAAGTACATGGAGGATTCAAACTGGAAACCTGACAGCAAGGCATATAGCTTGTTCCTAGATTGTTTGTAATGCATTTCTTGTAATTTAAGAAAGCAGCTTAAAATGTGTAAATGAAATTACAGACTCAGTCTAATTCTGCAGGATGACTCTCTTTTCACAATACAAATAATTTTCTTGATTGCAATTCCCTTGCTTCAGTGATAACAGCTTACGTGCATGTTGTGATTAGACGTAAGGAGCAATAAACATAAGGAGCAAATATAATCTGATCTTTTAAAAAAAACCTATTAAAGTCAAATCAAACCTAATTAGATGATCATAAGATAAACAGTTTGGGTGTTATTTTGACTTGTTCTAAACACTTTAGAAAGTGTCTGGCTAATGGAGCACAGCTATTACGAATAATGTAGTTGTAAGTGGGTAAAGTATCTGTGTTTAGTAAAGCTAAACACAACATGTACATACACAAAAAGAAACAATGATTTACAGAATGTAAGTACAAGCAATGATTACACAGCATTGATCTATAGACTTGGCAATTTAAATTGAATTTAGGTGGGCAATTTACCTTTTCCCACATATAACATTTTGCTTGCTTTTCCACAGCAGTTGGTATGAAGGAGGTAGGAAAATAAGTGAGCAGAAAATAATTATGCCACAAATGATAATATTACAGGGTACAATCCTGGTATAGTTTTGTCTTGTTGCAGTTTAGTAATCCATTTTATGCTTTTCGTAAAACTGATTCTCCGGGTCAATACTTCTGATCAAAGTATTCAGCTGCTTATACAACTCCTTTTCCACAATGTAGATCCATCTTTTTTTTTTAACCAAGGGTTTTCCTTAAGGAATAACATTCAACGGCATATGAACAGACCACAGATAGACCTAGAGCCTTTTCCTTCTTCTCCTGACCCCACCATGGCCTCAAACTTTTACCTTAGCCATCATTTAAAAATGTACTTTTTACAAGGCTGTAGCAGAAGTTGGGGGAGAGATTGCTTGAGGGAGAAGGAACGTTACGGCCATTTTCTTCCATGATACTCCACCTCAGAGTGTTTTTATCACCATCTGAGGCATTTATTCAAAACTTCAGACTTCATGAAGCTAGATGGACAGCCCCAATGACTACAAAATGGGTCAGGAACTGATGTTCCTCTAAATGTTAATGAGCTACAACACTTGGCAGCTCCTAGCAACATGGCTAAGGATACTGACTGTTGGCAACATGTGAAGGGCCAGAGGCCCCCTACCCTTGATTTAACACCTTCTGCTATAATGTTTTAGAAGCTCTTGGTTAAAGGTTCAAATAGCCACAGTGGCTGGAGTTGTCTGATATTTAACAGTCCCTGTTATCAGTTGCTTTTTCCCATTAATGGTTAGGGGCCACTGAGTCAGGCTCAGGGACAGCTGCTCTTCATCTCAACTTAGTATTATGTTGTTCAAGCACAAGGCACCGAAGGTTTCTTCACTTTTCCTGAGAAGGTTTGCAGATATGGAACAAGATCAAGAGTTTTTATGTTGTTTGATACTGCAAGCGATTTAAATGTATGAACCTATATCCTTCTCAGCAGTTTTATAAATCCTTTCGGGCAAACACCCCATCACCAGGAAAAAAAAACAATCAAACTAGTTACTCTTATAATAATGGAAGGATTCCAGGAATTAGTGCAAATGTTTTTTTATACTACATCAGTAAACACGCAGTATTTGACTTCATGAACATGGAATTAATTTAATTTAATTTAATCTATGTCCTGCCTTTATTATTTTTATAAATAACTCAAGGCGGCAAACATACCTAATACTCCTTCCTTCTCCTATTTTCCTCACAACAGCAACCCTGTGAGGTGAGTTGGGCTGAGAGAGAATGACTGGCCCAAGGTCACCCAGCTGGCAGATCTGCTGCTAATAAACTTCATTTTTAGAGCTGCCACTGTTGTTGAGTAGTAACAGACCTCCTGCAGAGACAGTTACAAAGTTACCAAGGAACCAGAAATAATAAATTTTACTCTGAGAATGTCTTTGTAAGCATGAGCTATAATCAGAGCAGGCTAACATCACCACAGCTACAACTAAGAATCTGGTGATTGGTTCTCTCTATTGAAGTGTCATTGGGTTGGAGCATCAATAAAATCCTTTCATAGTAGCTAATATGACACATCAGAACCATGAATTGTTATATTAGTGCTAGATACAGTATTATGTGTTCTACAATCAGCAAAGGAAAAAAACTAAAAGCTTCTGTTTTTAAAAAAATCCAGTATTCTTAAAAATTGGTTTCTAAAAATAACCAGTAATACAGAAAATTCAAAATACTATAAGTATGCAGATCTATGCAAATAACATTTTACATTGCACCTATTTTGAACCTAGTTTAAGAGCAGTGAATGTTACATGCTTGATATTCCAACATGGTTAATTTTTTTTAAGCTGCTCTATTGGCTGTTTTCTATGATAATGAAATATAACAGGGGTCTGGAATTTTTTTTTCTGGTGCTAGATGCCTCTGCATGATTTCCTGCAATATGTCAGATGCCAATATTTTTTTACATTAAAAAAAATCATATGGCTGAAATCTCACAAGATCTCACGCAAGAGCACAGATCTTGTGAGATGTGGCTATTTTGTGAGATGTTGACCATTTTTCATTAAAAAGCACTATAAAGAATTTAAGGAGCTGTCTTGAATCTGGACCTTGAGTCCTTCATTCCAAGAACCTAAAACGGGGGGCAACCTCATGCTTGCCATCATCAGCTATAACCCTCAAGGGATTATGGGAATCCTGGTCCTGAACATCTTGAAGGCCCTGTATTTAGGCTGACCATACGTCCCATTTTGAACGGGACAGTCCCATTTTTTTAGCACTTTTCAACCGTCCCATCATTTTGATAAAAATCTCAATTTTGTCCCGTTTTTTAAACCCGGCGGGAATGGTGCGGAAGGAGGATCCAAGCCGGAGCTGCCAATTGGAGGCAGCCCGGAAGAGGAAGCCCTCCCGCCTATCAGTGCGTGGCAAAGGAGGGTGGGGTTTGCAGGCGGGAGCCAATTGCGCAGACCAGGGGGCGGGGTTTGCAGGCGGGAGCCAATTGCACGGACCAGGGGGGCAGGGTTTGCAGGTGGGAGCCAATTGTGCTGACCAGGGTGCGGGGACCCCTGTCTTTTTCATGAATACGGAATATTACATAAGACCCCGTCCTGTTTTGCCATCTCAATGTCCCGTTTTTGTCTCAAGGAAATATGGTCAGCCTACCTGTATTACCTATGCAACCTACAAAGTTCTCTTCTGTTTCTATGATTATGGAGAGGGCATGAACGGTGCCTGAATGCATACACTGGCAGCATTCACAAGACATCCTAACCCATACTATACTTGATTTTGTTTTTTTAATTAACCTGATTTTCTGGGCTTGAATATCACATTGAACCACTGATTACACCTGTTAGGTTCGCACAACAAGCTAAGCTAGTTTGTGATTCAGCAAGTTGTGCAGACACAGCACTGAATATTAATCTAAAAAAGATCTATTTCCCAGTCAATAACTATTTAGATCTGGATTTTTAAAACTGAAGTGATATTTCATAAATTTGGTAACTGCTTTTATTTGTTGTTGCTGGAGCTCCCCACTAGCTGAGACAGAATCCAATCGTGGTCCACTTACAGGCATACTCACATTACCCCAACAGTTCCTCATATTGCTCATTAATGTTCCCAAAAGCCTTCCCCAAATTTCCGTGACTAGGTTAGAAAATTTAGCCCACTAATAAAGTCACCTTCAAGGACAGATCATGTGGCTGTTTTTAGTCACTGAGCCTATCTTAGATACATTGAGGTTTATTCAGACTTATCACAGGTTTGCCTCCTGCATTTCTATGCTATTGTACATATATCTATCCATAAATAAACATTTCCCATCAGGTGACAACATTCTACACTTCTGATAAAGTACATTCTCAGTACACAAAAAAATTATGCCCATTAAATAGTCATTATTGCTTTCCAACTCTTAAATATTTCAAAAATTTTGAAGATATATCAGAAGAAATGTCTTCCTTTTATTTTAAAAGGGATCCTATTTAGGTTAGTATCACTTTAAAAAAAATACTATTAATCCTACCCACAAAATCTGAGATGGTTAACTAAAGAATGAGAGTTGCCTTGCAAAACAATTTTTTGTGTGTATTTTACAGAACTACCTGCCACCCCACAAAATTCTACAAGAGAAGTATTTCCTTATCTAGTTCCTTAAATAGTCCTATAATTGACACCATTTTAGAATTTAAAAAATCAAATGCATTGATGATGAATAGTACATGATTCTTCCGTTTCCATAAAATTCCCAAGGGAATTCTCCAGCCAGATGTTTATTGCAAGGGAAAGCAAGGAACTTATAGATATTACTAAGGTATAAGTTACTAGAAGTCATCTTGCTGTCAGAGCTAAGAGAACACCCTTAAAAAAGTTAAACTAAATTGCAATCTCAAGGGAACCCATTTAAAATTCGTTCATTTAAAGGTAATTTGATGCTTTGTTTAAAATGTAAAAAATGACAGTACTATTCTATATTTCCCCCATGTTCCACCCAGACATATTACCTCAGATATATACTGTATAAACAAAGAGAAATATGAAAGAGTTTAGTGATGGGAGCAAAAGCAAGAGATTCCCTGGACTTTCCCCTCAGTTAACAGTTTGCCACTGTTGAATATTTCCAGGACATGCATGCTCCTAAATGGTATTAACCTTTTTTAAAAATAAGCCTTCAGGTTTTCTGAAAGAATGGAGCTTATTTTGAAATGAACCTATACTTATCTGTTGATAACAAGTTTTGTGGGGGGGAAATATCATAGAGAGCGAGTGCAATTTCTTTCCCAAAAGTATGCTTCCTAGAGCATTTCTCAACAACAAACTGACCCACTTATCCAAGCTTTGCTAATGTAAAAAACAATTGGATTGGTTTTGGGCTCTTTGTTCAGTCACTGTTATCCTGAGATATACAGTACTACTGTATACCAGTAGTGACCAGATGCTGAGCAAGTGACGCCAAGGATTGTGACTGGTAAAAATGCTCCATGTGGAATAGTGCCGAGATCATCTCATCATTTCACAGGAGAAGATTCATGTGCATATTGTTCAGTTCCTTTTTACTACCTTTAAAGAGCTCACCCTTCCTCTCCTTTGCTCGCAAGCATCTCTTTTTCAGCTCTTTTCAGAATTTCTTTCAGTCAAAACTGCTAAGAAAAGAAAGGTGAGGGCTTTTGCCCAATTATTCCCACCCCAGTTCTACTTCAAGAATTATTGCATTCCAAACAGAACATACAAGGTTTTCACTTAGTGCTTTTGTTATTTTCACTCTTTCTATTTCTACCAGCATATTTCAGCAATACAGTCACACAACATTTAAAAACGATAACTAAAATACCGGTAAGAGAAAGAAATCAACAACATTTATGTTCCAAACCCAAGATGCGCTACTTCTGAGGTGGCTTAAAATGAGCAATGACTGAAAATGGCTGAAACTCAGGATCAAGCTAGTTGCTCCAGAATAGAACTGTGACTCACTTAACCTTTTTCAGATCTAGGAATGTGGAAAACAACCTTATATCAGCTCCATTTATCCCATGCATTCATCTTGAGGATGACTGGCAGCATTGGTCCCCTTTAGGGAGCACCACCAAAATTGCTTTGTCACAGCGCCAAGTAGGGTGTCAGAAGCCACAGATAGCAGCAACGGGGAAGGGAAGGAATTCAGCCTTCCTCCGTTTCACAACCTGACAACTTAGTGATTTGTGTTACTTCTCTATACATCTTTCTGCAACTGAGCCTTGCAGCTGCTTAAACATAATTTGTAAATTTGTCCTTCCAGATCTGAAACTACAGAGTCCATAAATATATAAGGAGAGCAGCAATAACTGTTCTACATACAGCTCTATTGTGGTCCATACTAAATATTACTATAAAATACAGTCAAGCAGTTAAGAGGATATGACAGAAAAAGCTGGGTTGGAACAGCTGCAGAGTAAGCATATTTATTAAACCCTATTTTAATGATGAGTGTTTGCCCATTGATTTTTTTAAAAAAATATGAACTGAATGCCACTGCTCCAAAGCATCCATCTATTCACAGCTGCAGTGAAGAGCAATGAAGCACGGGATCATATTTTTTAAAACTGCATACATTTTATATGTGGAGAAAGCTAAATTATTTATGTACATCCCTTATGCTTACACACTATCGTACAGTATATATAGTATTAATAGACAGTGCGTCTGCATAATATATTTGGTACAAATTACACAGGATAATTTTATTTAAAAATTGTGTCACAATAATAAAATTCTCTCAAAACCCCCTAAAACTCCAAAAACAGGCTTACAAATCAATAATACAACTTTAAACACTTTCAGGATTGGAAAAATAGTTGCCAACTTTCCCAAGTATTTGGATATAATTTGGTGATAAACTGCTCTCTACAGTACTGTGTGTTCTAAAACCTAATAATAATCCATTAAAGCCTAGCTTAGATTGCTAAATGCAACCAAAATTGTGGCAATGCATTTATCAAAATTTCAGGAAGAAAGGGCTTTTAAAAAACCTCAGTGCTACTCTTATATTGTGTGCAGATACATTTATAAGGTTACATTTGCTTCCTAATCAGTGGTTTTATTTAGAATAGTGACTAAAAATAAAGCTCTTAGGGAAATCAGCATGAGAAATAAACACATATTTAATTACACAAAAAGGGCAATTATATGATGTACACAATTATCTCATGGCTACTCTTTGTATTTTGTAGGAAATGTTTAATTGCACAGCATGGTTGATACTTTTACATAACTATTTTTGTACCATCACAATACCTTGACTTAAGACATCATCCCATTACTGAGAGCGGTGGAAATGTATGGGTCCTGACATCCCCAAATTAAGTGAATATTTATGGTGAAGCCAAACTGGAGAACATTTAAAGGACATAAAAAACATTTTTAAAAAATAAAGGAACAGCAGCTATGGGAAGCGGTTTGAGAGGAAAATCAGTAGATGAGATGCTTACCCATTTCCCCTTGTTATTTTTCTGACTAAAATCAGCCCTTCTTCTCAAGCTGCTTTGTCTACCAAAATTCCACAGTGGTGGAATCCTGCTGAAGAAGGGACCTACTTCCAGTGCTGTTGTAACTGAAGAACCCTTGGCAATGAGCTACATTTTGTCTATGAACCTTACCTCTACATTTACATAGAATTGCATGCTTTAATGGGATTGACTCATGAAAATGTAAAGGCATTTCCCCTAACTGCTTCCTTCAGAAGTCTTCTCCAACGAGGGTCCTTCACCTTCTCGAATTCTCAATCAGCATGGCCAAAGATGAGGAATTCTGGGATGTACTATCCCAACACAGTTATAGGCGCCACTATAGCAGAATGCACCGATAAGGGCTTTCAAAAATTATACCTAATATATAATACCTCACAAATTATACCTAATATTTCAAAATAATATGACAAATACATCATGAACATCAGTGAATTAAAAGTTTAACATGTTTTATAAACTATTTATTGGAATTCAATTTAAAGATTCAGTTCACATGGTCATCAAGCTAACTAATAAACAACATTAAATATCTGAATCAAATATAGACCTTCTAAATTGGACTGTATTGTCAAATTAACTGGTTGCCTCTGAATCAGTCTGAAAATTTAATGGCTTTTTGCACATGTACAGAAATGCTTTTTTTCCAGAACAAATTGCCTTTTGAAATCAGATTCAATTCGAATCAATCCAACTTGGAGACCTGATGTGAATCAGAACAGACCTGATTTGTACGATCATATGAAATTTAAGTATAAGCATTATGAACAGCTTTCTTATCTAACCTGTATGCCAACACATCACTTATCAAAACCATTCAGTTATAAAGGTAGTGGAAGATCTGTTGTTTTGCTCCTAAAAACAAAATACAGACTTGATTTTAAATGCATATTGCAACATGATATTCATTGTTTTATTCATTTACACCGTTGTAGATTTACTACAGTGAACAAATCCATATGAGGTAATAGAATTAATCCATCACGCCAGTGCAATTTAGAATGTGTAAAAGATACTCTTAGGTGGAGTCTTTGGTGCTCTCTGAGCCTTGTTGTTTTCTTGCAGACATTTCATTGCCAGGCTAGGCAACATCTTCAGTGTGAAAAGGGAGTGGGACTTGCTCTCTGTTTATATATCATGGCTTGTCCTGCTTGTGTTAGTGGGTTGATACTCTTAGGGTTTTGGTGAGGTGGAGAAGATAACCAGGAAACAAACAAGCAATTAACACATAGGAAATCAGCCTGAATCTTGTAATTGCCTGAAGTGCATAAATGCAAGACTCTACTGAGGATAGGATCAAAATAGAAAGTAGAAGAGCCCCCCTCCCTCCCACAGGACAACAGCCAACTAATCTTCAGAAACATCTACATAAACATTGAGTTTATTAAACTGAAAGGCACAAAAACTTTGCAGAGGTTAATCATTACCTAAACTGTGCTACACAGCAAAAGTCAGTTTAACAAATTTTTTGTTTGGACTTTACCCCCATTGTATGGACTAATATCCATTAAATTGTGTCTTTCTCTGTTAAATAGAGGTGCTACGTGTTCAACTGAGGGTTTTACTACAATAGCATCATTTACATGAATTATGTAAGTATGCAATGTAATTATTGCTAATTCAGAATTAACAGACATTTGGATTTAACAGACCTTCTCACCCTACTAATTTAACAGACCCTCTCACCCTACTAATGTCTCAAAGAGTTATGGAGATTAGTAGGTCAGTTCCTACAATAAATTCAGAGAAAGGAGGAAAAGAAAGAAGAAAAAGCAGAATGGAGACAACAAAAGTCAGCTGAAAGCCACAGCTCAAAGTAAAATGCCCTTTGAGTTGAACTACTGGTGTCTTCAAGGACACATGGTCCTCTCCCTTTTGTTCCCTTGCAACTGGTATTTGGAGGTATAAGACCACCACCCAAAGGGAACATTAAGTATAAAAGCTAACAGCCTTTGAAAGACTGAATATATCTAATCCCTTTTTATACTCATCATCATATATCCTGTGATAATGAATACCATGGGTTAATTATGTATGGATAAACAATACTTTTGTCTGTTCTAAACCTCCTTCTGAACAGCTTCATTAGATGATCCTTGGTCCTAATGTAGCAATTTTCCTACTAGCTGCCCACTGAGATCTTGGCCAAAAACCACACCTTGGCAGATGGTTTGAATGCTATATACATTGCATAATTCATAAGGCACATACACACCAGGGGAAGTGAATCTTGACAGAAACTGAAAGGAGTCCTTATATACCTAACATTAACTCACCCCAAACTCCCCAACAGCACCTGTCTATACAACGGACAATGGCATATCTGTCATGATTTGACTATATTGTGATGTTAAGTAAAGGTTCCCCCCACACATTTGTGCAGTCGTGTCCGACTCTAGGGGCCGGTGCTCATCTCCGTTTGTTAGCCAAAGAGCCAGCGTTGTCCGAAGACACTTCCACGGTCATGTGGCCGGCATGACACGCGTGGAACGCTGTTTTTTTTTTTTTTTTTAACATCAATTGTGATGTTAGAAGAACAATTTTAGAAGATTGTAATTAGCCCTGAATATACACAGGGCATGGATCTGAAGTACACATGGTGGAACTTGAGCTGGAGAGTTTTCTGCCCAGAGTATAAAACCAAAATGAATCCCAGATACCAAAATATGCCACTTCCTCAGTCACCATTTCATATCCCACCCATGAGGAGTCAAACGTCTGGCAGATTTAAGCAAATTTTATGTGCAAAATGTTACACAGACAAATAATAAAGATCAGGTGTTGAGTCTTCTTGCTTGTCCACCCCAATAAGGACCGAATGACCATATAAGGCTGCTGGATGAAAACCTGCTGCTACAATCAGAGTTGAAAAGTATGAACACTTCATCATCCTTATCACCACTGTGTAGGCTTGAACGTGAGCTTTTACCCATGATTAGTCAAATTCACTTTTAGTCTTTCTTCATTGGCAATCCAGGCATTTTTGTGCTGCTTCATTGCCTCTAGCTCCTAAGAAAACCAAGGAGATCCCAGATTTGTAAACAGGAAGAAGACACTCAGAAGCAATGTTATTGAGCACCTTGGTTGCATAATTTGACCAGCATTTCATGGAGCTGTCTGCCAGAGTACTGGGAAAATCATTAAGTACCCATTGGGAGCTATAAGGCACCTGGGGTAGGCCATTTGAATTAGTCTCCCTCCTCCCAGAGATCCCAGGGGGAAACAAATCTCATCTGGACTAGGTGGTGATCTGGACACAGCAAAGGAGTTACTTTCCATTCTCAGATGACCCAGCAACTGCTCCAAAGCAAAACCAAAACCTAATGTATGTCCAGCTACACAGATCAGGCCCATAATTACCATGAAGGTTATGACATCTCAAGCCCTAACAGAGCCCAATCCCATGGCGTAGAAGTTGAAGTACCAACAACTAAGGGAACTCCAATACTAGGCCAGCAACAAGATCCAGGAACTCAAGTAGGGGGTCTGCCATGAAGCAGGATGGATGGTACACAAGTAAGACCCCCCTCCTGTCCAACCTGACAAATACAGTTTCATACCCCATCAGTTCCAGAGCAGAGCCCCTGGTAAGATATCTCTGATAATCATTGTCATCCCCCACCCTCAGGGTCACATATGGTTCAGAACCTGAAATTTGGGAAGGCAGAACTTTGAGAGGGCAACATCTTCACTCTCATCCAACCAGGTCTCACTAATAAATGCCAGGTGAGTAGGTAACTATCAGCACCTGAAAGTAGCCCTGGCATACTATCAGCAAACAGTGCAATGTTTGCAGAGCAGAAATAATGTGAGTGCCTTGTCGGAGTCCACATAATTCCCTAGCCACAGGGTTTTGCATTATAATCTCCATATACTTTTCAAGTGCAGACCAACACTGATGTCACACCAGTGGAAGCTAGAAAAAGGGGGACCTGAATTTAATGCCATCTTCTTAATCTACAACCTAATCTTAGGTTGGTTATTATTAAAGCCTCCCAAGTTCTACACTGTGTCAGACTGAGCAAAAAAACCCCCACCAAGACCGAGGGAATTTTACCAGGCTAATCAATCCATATACTTGATTTGAATGTAGATAACCTTCACATTATCTATAGTACAGCTCTGATCATTTGCATTCATAAATCATAATACAAATAATAATAGATATTTGTTAGAGTATAAAATCGTAGAAATTCAGCTTGATTTCTGAAATCCATAAAACCTTGCTCAATTAAATATTGTCTAGTATATTTGGGTATCTTTTTACTTTATTTGTCCGTTTGTTATTTAATTTACAGTCCCAGACCAAAAGAACACAAATGCAAAACTTTAAAAGTACAGAGTAAGCCAGGTCTTAAACAAATAGTAATAAAAAGGAAGTACCAACCAACTTCTGCAAACCATAATTATTGCCAAGATCTTAGCAATATATTTGTGTACTTTAGTTTATGTGTTTCTCTATTAGTTCATATATAAAAGAAAAGCAGTAACCTGAACTAAGAAGATATGGTTTAGCATAGTCGGTAAACTTTTGTATGCACATATATGTATATGTTTATCAACGTTCATATAATAATGAAACATATATATATATATTAAAAATCTATGTGTGCTGGATAAAAATTGGCAATTAGATCTTCTGTTTATAGATTTGGGGCTATTACTCTCTTGTGAAACTATAATCATATGTTCAGTGATCAGTAATTAATTTTTATCACCCATTTCTTCCCTCAGCAACCTGATGCTTCTATTTTAATGAGGAGCTTGCTGCTGAATTTTGAGTTTACTCATGCTCGATATAAGAAAATGAAACAATTTGCTAAGACAATTACAATACAGGATTTATCGAGCATCAACTGACAGGATAATGCATAAAAGTAAAAAGACAGTTCTTTAAATTTCCTGTTACTTGATAGCTAAAAAATAAATAATATCTGGCAATTTTACAATAACTCTTCACAGTAGAACAAATTAAGTGTCTACTGTGTTGGATCCAGACTGTCAATTTTCATTTTAGTCCCATTATTTCATTTATTTTAAATTTACTACATTTATATTTCATTCATTTCATTTTATATATACCATTCATATGAGAGCTTAAAGCATGGGGTCCCCCCTTCATTTTATCCTCACCACAACTCTGTAAGACAGGTTGGACTGAAATATAGTGACTGGCACAAAGTCTTCACTCTTGATTAAATCAGTGGGAACAGTTAGTCACGGTCAAGATGTCTTATCAATTTCAATGGTACTAAAGTAGAACTTTAGTACTTTTGAACTTTAGTGCTTTTTTGATCTTTAGTGCTTTTGAACTGTGGTGTTGGAGGAAAATTCTGAGAGTGCCTTGGACTGCTAAAAGATCAAACCAGTCCATACTCCAGGAAATAAAGCCAGACTGCTCACTTGAGGGAATGATATTAAAGGCAAAACTGAAGTACTTTGGCCACATAATGAGAAGACAGGATACCCTGGAGAAGAAGCTGATGCTAGGGAAAGTGGAAGGCAAAAGGAAAAGGACCAAGGGCAAGATGGATGGATGATATTCTGGAGGTGACAGACTCAACCGTGGGGGAGCTGGGGATGGTGACGGCCGACAGGAAGCTCTGGCGTGGGCTGGTCCATGAAGTCACGAAGAGTCGGAAGCAACTGAACGAATAAACAACAAAAAAAGTAGATCTTTATACAGACTGGATCAACTGTGACCATTCCCTGAGCAGAATTATTCTGCTAGCCCAGGTAAGCTCTCAAGATGCTGCTGAACTAAAAATCCCAGCAGCTGTAGCCAGTATAAGCAATGGGTGATGTGTGATGCTGCAAGTTGCAGTTCCACAATACTTGGAGGATCAAAGGTTCCCTAACTCTTTACTAGCAGAAAGGAAAAGTGAGATAATCTTGGCTGACTATACCCTTGCTCCCCCAGCACCACTTCCAGGAAGTCTCACAACTTGCTGAAGCAGATTTTGAAGTGCCATAAGAAAAGGGGAAATTGGCAAAGATTGTTGCCCTATTAATCCTGCCAATTTAAATTCATTGCTGCATTCAACGCCTCCCATGGATGGAAAGATTCCTTTGGATCACAGAGGTCATAGTTTGGATCAAAACCAGTGTCTGCATTTTAACCTCAAATATATGACAGAAACAAATCGTTCCCTACATATGGTGATCCTTTTGATATTTGTCAGTCTCTGTAATAAATACAGATAAACGTGGGACACCACTCTCTAAAAAAATATTCTACATTTCACAGAGGACTCTTGACAAATAAATGGAAGATATTGAGTTCCACAAATCAGTTAGGTTTTTGTGGAGTCCTTGGTGCTCTCTGAGCCTTGTTGTTTTCTTGCAGACGTTTCTCTGCTATGAATCCTGAGAGTGGTGATCCCATAGGTGTTCCTTTGATTTGTTGGTATATTTGTTAGGTTTTTACTTCATCTTGATGTTAGAGGGTACTGAACAAATGCTTTAAGTGTTCACTGTGACAACTACAGCTATCAAGAATCTTCCAGACCCATCTTAGCTGAGTGTATATATAATACTCCTTTCTCAAGACTATACTCAATGAATCTGACTAAATGAATTGTAATCCATGACAGCTTATGTCCTAATGAGTTTATCAGTCTTTAAAGTACCAAAAGATATCTGTAGCTTACTGAAATTAAAGGGGCTAAGTATGGATATTAAAATATGTAACTGCAAAGCTTTCCATAATACACAGTCATAAAATATATGTTATTTATTTTGCTACATCTTAAGTAACATCTCAATGATAAAATTCAAGTCCCAGCTCTTCAAAATGATGGCTTTAAATTGGAAGAACTGACAGTCTTTTCACTATTTCAGCAGCAATCTTCAAATAGGCTTGAGCCTGCAAAATATTTACAAATTCATCATATTAATATCCTAGATTAGAATGCAATGCAATATGTTTCTTTTGAAACAGGAGTACAAACTAACTAACCATTATCCAAGCTCAGGCATCCCCTATAATTCTTTTTAAATGACTGAAATCTTGCAGTACTGTCATTAATGAAAAATGTCAGCAATATCACCCCGAAATTCTTATACAAGAACATCAGATCATGCAAGAATGCCTGAATCTTACAAAACTTGGAAAACTAATGAAAAGTTGGACATTTTTAACATTAATTTATATTTAATCTGCAGAGTGCACAGGCAACATCGGGGATATTGCAGATGCCCAGGTACAACATGCTGACTTCTGTCTCATACTGTCACTTAAATATTGGTAGTGTTGTTGGCAAGAAAAGTGTCCCTAAACAGAAATGATGGACAGGCAAAGATGAGTGAAAAAAGGACCTAAGTGGTGGACATGTGGTAAAGTACTATGGTGTGAAGGAAAACTGTGTCTAAATAAGGCAGAAATGAGTAAGCAACCACAGTGAAGGTAGGTAAAAGAGGTACAGCTCTGAAGTAGATAAGAGTCAAGCAAAAGGAAGCAGTGAAAATCTCACACTGAGCCCATAAAAATAATATATTGGTTGCTGTTGAAACAAACACAAGAGTCAAGCAAGTTGGTATTTGAGGCCAAGATGCTGTATTTCAGGAATGTCAAGAAGACATCTGGAGTATCAGACTTCTTGAATTAATGATCTAAAAATGTTTGGCTGTTGCTCATCAGCATAAATTGGTTGTATGAGTTAGTCATGTTCCTGGGGAGGGGGGAAACCTAGACCAAAAACGGAAGAAGAACCAAAAATTCCCACTACTCAGAGTCTTATTCATATCACACATGGGTTTGGAGGGATTTTATGAGCAAAATTGGTGCTTTAATGGGTGCTTGTGGATGCTAAGATACCCATTTTGCCTCTAAAAGCAAATACTTAGGAAAAGTATGTGTGATAAAACAAGAGAATAAGTAAAAAATGAATGGATACTGAATGAATGTGGATTGAATATGAAAGTGAGTGTCCAGTGTGAAAGAAGTATGTTGAGGTGGTTTGGCTGAGTAGAGAGATTGAATGAGGATTGAATTGCAGAATTTATGAAGAAAGAGTGAATGAGTTGAGAGGGATGGGACAACTGAGAAAGTTGTGTTTGGATGAAGTTGGTGACATCCTCAAAAATAGAGGTGAGAAGTTGAAAGAACAAAAGGTGATGTATGAAGGTAAATGGATGTGGTGCAAGCAAGCATGGTTTGTAAGGACAGAATACTGCGGAAAGAAGTATATTGAACAGTGTTGGTATAATCTAGTTCGCGCTCTCTCTCTCTTACCCACCATAATTACAAGACTCTTGGTGGTTTACAATAATAAAGGTATGAAAAAAAGATTACATAATCATAAACCCATAGTTACAAATTCCAGGTATTAGGCATCACTGAAGGCCCTCTGGAGCAATGCTGTTTTGAAAGGTATTTTGCAGAAATGTGGGATTACTAATAATTTATCTCAGGATAAATAAATTGGATGGATTGATTCTGGCTGGAGGAGGCTATCCTAGTTTTAGCTGTGTTTCCTTTTCTTTTTCTTATCTCAGACCTTTAATTTCTTTGGCTTAATATTTCTTACTCATTTTCTGCACTCTGCAGTACACTGCTTACCCCAAAAAGGAGTACCATGATGGATATGTATGCATGTATGCATTTTTAATGGACCATTTATCTGATAATAAAACTGCATTCAACTGTCATGAATGCCATCATTACTAAAAAAAAACATAAGAGGAAGTGCAACAAGAGAATTTTAGTATGAAAAATTGAAAGCAGAAATGTACAGCTTACATTTATCATTCAGAACTGTCTTCATATTAATATAGTATATGCTCACTACAGATATTTTTCCCTTTTCTTTTGCTTTGGAGTTTCTAAGGGAATTACTACAGCTCACATTTCTGCAAAGCAAGGATCCATTTCCCCTAGCAAATAAAAAAGTTGACAGTTTAACACTAATCATTTGCTGATTAATTTGCTGACCAATCATTTGAAGGCCAAACACTTAAATATAGTACAAACAGAAGGCAGAAATATTCTCATGAATCAATAGATGACCAAAGCTCTACTGACCGCAGAGGTTTGGTGCTTTATAGCTTTACAGATCTTTAAGGTCAAAATCCTACCACAACTTCTAATTCTTAGCTACTTCCTATGCTACAATTTCCATCCTAAAGAAATTGCAAAACCCAATGTAACTTGTCCACTTGTGAGCCAAATATATATCAATTAGCAGCATGGTGTAAATTAAGATGTAAATTCAAGATGAATTTTACACTGAATTCTCTTAATTATAAAAGGGAACTGACAGAATTTCTTCATATATTAGAACCAGGATAGAAGTGACATGGAACTATTTCTGTAAACAAATGAATTAAATTATTATAGGTTATTAAACAAACCTATTAAGTTATTGAAGAGTAAACTGAAAAAATAGTCAATGTTTAATTATGAAACATTATTCAAAACATCACTTTCTGCTGCTTTTCTTCCTATGCAAAAAATATTAACTATTGCCCAGTATTGCCTGTTGAAATCATGGCTAAATAGTCATTATTAAAGAAGTAATTTATTTAAAGAACTTATCTTATTAAAGATAAGTTAAAGAGAACTCAGCTCTATTGAAATCCTTTTAGCACAAAAACAACAATTTCTAACCACACAATGTCTACATTCAACAAGTTGATTACATTAAACTCACCACATTGCTCTGGGGTTGTGAAATGACAATAGGTTTGCCAGCATCAGATGTTTCTCTTATGTGAACGTGTAGTGGAATGTCACCTATATGAAATATAGGAAAATTGGCACAAAGGTTGAGTGTTACACACATGTTCTTAATCGAAGTAGCACACCTGGTGTCGTATTTCAGAAGTGTTAGAAATGAGTATTAGTCAAACCCTGCCAAAGTTTGGATTACTGTTTAGATTATTGTAAAAAGAGATTGTTTCTGTAGATGACTGCAAAGTGATGCTCAGTTTCACTTGTCTGCTAAAATGATCTAATAATTGGGGGGGGGGGGAGAGAGAGAGATGACCTATTTAGGATGATAATAAAGAAAGCATGCCAGACTTGCATGCACCACTGAGCACCAATTTCTTTTCAATTCAACAATCTCCATTTTGCTTTTCAGCTAAGTTGGCTCTGAAGGAATCTATACTGCCATACATATATTTGGTGGCCTGCTATGTAAAAATCGAGCCCAAAACCCAACTGAGCAGATGCTATATCTTGTAATACACACAAAAATAAATCCACAGTAAAATGTTCCAGGGTACAACTTATTCACGCAACACGCTATTTCTTCAGCACTGTGCCTCATTCCCTACTGCTTTCCAGTAGTATAACATTCTAATCAATATTCAAATAGATGCTTAAATATTTAATCACCAAAATGAAAGTGTTATTGTTATTAGACAACTACTGATTTAAGTGCTAGTTAGATATTTAATTAATTTTCCCTCCCAACTGTTAACTGTATATTGAATTTTTCTACTCAGTAGGCAATTGCCACAGAAATAAAGAAAAACTGCATAGTACTACTCAGAATTGTCTCATTAAAAAAAATATTTGCAGAAAATTAACTTTTTAGATTTAAATAATTCCATTATGCAAAAACTCATTGTAAAATCAAATCCACACTTAAATTGAGAACCACAAAAAAGAGGTGTCCTTTTCAACACAGTTGAGGGATTGACTTTGAAGGTAAAAGTTAGCATACAAGATTTCTTCTAAGGAGCAGGCAAGGCAATTAGGGCCTAGGATGCTGCATTTGTGATGGCATTGCCAGCAACTTTCTCGTGCTGCTACTGCAAATATGTAACCTAGTAAAGCAAGCTAAGTTGATCTTAGGTTAAAATAAAACATCTGTGTCAGTTTCTCACATGAATGCAGTATTTACTGAAATGACCAAAAACTGGTAACAAGTATAAACAGTTTTTAAAATACGCTTTCTGTGGCTATGCAGATCAGGATGGCTGGATGTTAGAAGTGCTTACAATTTTTTGTCTTTTAGGCTTTTGCATACTATAGGTCTATGCCATAAATCTTACAGCAGGACCACCTGGCCATGCCCTTAGCACAGGTCACTCCTCACTATTATTTGCTTTCAGATATAAATGGATACTGTACATCAGAGCTTTCCAAACTGTGTGTCGCGACACAAAAGTGTGTCGCCACACACAGTCTGGTGTGTCGCCACACAACCCGGAAGCGCTGATCATCATCAGCGCTTCCGGGTTTTCCCGCGGCGACACACTAACGGCGGTGCGCAAAAACCCGAAAGCGGCAGCAGCGCTTCCGGGTTTTTGCGCGCTGCCGCAACGGCGGCACTTCCGGGTTTTCCCGCGGCGACACACCAACGGTGGTTGGTGTGTCGCCGCGGGGAAACTTTGGAAAGCCCTGCTGTACATGCTTGTCAAGTAAATAAGGAATTTTCTCTAATACACATTTTGCCACCAGATGTTGTGTGTTGGCAATACAACACAAACTGGCTTTCAGACAGTATTCCTCAGTACCCTTCCAGCAGACAGCTTAACTCACCAAACATATAGATTTGGTGGATTAACTATGGATAGCTTTGTCTACCAGATCTGTCAGCCCTGAATATTTCTATGAAGGTATTTTATGTTTTTATTTTAGCAGCTTCTAAGTTCCAATCTGAATGAACCAATGTAATTACAGGTAGTTCTTGGTTAATGACCACTCGTTCAGCGACCGTTCAAAGTTATGATGACACTGAACGAGTGGTACTTATGACCGGTCCTCAAAGTTCTGGCCGTCCCAGCAACCCCGCAGTCATGAGATCATGATCCGGGCACTTGGCAACCGGCTTGTACTTACAGCAATTGTAGTGTCTCATGGCCACGTGATCGCCTTTTGCAACCTTCCCTGCTGGCTTCCCACAAGCAAAGTCAATGGGAAAGCTGGCAGGGAAGGTCACAAGATGCTTCTGTAAGTTACTTGCTTTCAGCCTTCCCAGGTACCAGACAGGAAACACGACCAGATAAGCTAATTCTACTTTATTGTAAGGCTACATTAACAGAATCTTGCAAGTCTGAAAGTACAAATCTCCCACTGTCTCCTTTACAGCTGAAGAAGCTAGGGAGGGTCCCTTCTGAGCCTCTTGCTCCGCCCACTATCCAGCTGTGGGCTATGCCCTCTCTTATCTGACTGTTCCCTAGGCAGGATCTCTTCGCCCCATCTCCCAAGGTCTTTCCCACATACCATTACGCTAGCACTCATGCGGCTTTTTCTCCCGAGGAGCCTAGCTATGGAGTACGAGATCCCGGGGATCTCGTACTCTGTAGCATGCACCTGCAGCACCCCCCCCCCGCTTGTTCTACTAATGTAATACAAATGTAATACTAGGAAATCCAGTAAAACTTAGGTAACATTTGCATTTGGAAGCAATTGTACTACTTGCAAAATTTGAATTAATTGGATATGAGTATTCCATATATCACAGTAGCAGCAATGAACACAATGCAGCAGCACAATCCAGGTTTCTACCTGAGAAAATATTTAATTCCATTAAAATCAACACCTATCAATGAAAAATTGTATTGCATCCCATTTTGTCTAACACAGGAATTATTTTAAACCACACATTCTTACCTAAAACATCTATACCAATATTCTTGGCTAATTTCTTCACACCATCAGCTCCAAAAATATGGGTTTCATGTTTGCATTTTGGACATTGAAAAACACTCATGTTCTGTACAAGGCCTAATACCTGGCAAATTGTTTAAAACAAAAACAAAGCAGAAACAGATTTAATACTATAGAAACAGTAAGTTAAAAAGTCAGTTTCATCTATTTACCCAATTTCATAGAAATAAACTGAGAAATATATCCTCACCAGTAAAAAATACGACTGCATTTATACGCCAGCATTCCCTGATCAACAATCCTAGAGAAATGCCAGTTTCCCTAGGAGGGTTAAGAGTTCTGGTAACTCCCTGTTTATAAATTAAAATCCATTTGAGCAGGAAGGAAGAAAATCAGTAATTGTCAGTCCGGAATGCTGCAAAACTATGATAGCAACCCAGAGCTCTCATTCAAGTGAGCTATCGTTCAAATGTCTTATATGGGCTGACCTTCTATAACAGTTAATCAGGTGGACATTTATTTAGAAGTAAGCCCCAGTCTGCTCAATGGGTTTTATTCCCAAATTTGTATCTTTAAGAGTGTTGCGTATAGGAGTTGCCAAAATCTGTTGCTTTGATTGCTCATTAAATTAGCTTTGATTCTGCAGCAGCCAATAATCACCAAAAGTAATAAGGGGGCTGGGGGGAGAAAAGAAAATATGACCAACGTTATTTTTGCTCTTAAAAATGTGTGTTCACTGATATTTTGAAGGATAGGGTGGCTGAGCTTTGATTTTCTATTCTCTCTACAAATCAAAGGCACATTTGAAGAGCAATTAACTTAATTTAAGTCATAAAAATGACAAGTTATTGACAGTACTTATATTAGATGTAGCATTTCAAATGGTAAATGGATTAACACAGAGAATCTGTTATGTGCAATCTAGCTAACTTCCCTGATAATGGTGACTAAAATGCCCATCCTTTGCCAAAGTTTTGGGAGGAAAAGTCAAAACAGCACTCAACCTTTATATTAAACCTATTTACCTAAAATATTAAATTCTCCTGGTTTAATGCTTTTCTGGGTCTAGATTATACTAAAGCACCTGCAACACACTCAAGTTTATTTGTACTATTAGACTCAAATACAATGACCTCTTACTCAAGTACAGTGAACAATGGACAAATAAACTCCACCAAGCCTGACAATGATGAAAATGAGGACAATTATTATGTACCCTATTTTGGGGAAGAACAGGTGTGATACTGGGTGTGCATCCATGCTACACAAAATAAAACTCAGGAAAAGGTTTTGAACTCAGTCCAAACCAACCCATGGGTAGCACTTCTCCAATACTGTCTGTTATACACATTTGTTCTACAGTACATGCACTCTGAGTATGTGTTGGTACACTGCATATACAGGTAGCCCTCAAGTTACGGCAGCAATTGGGACTGGGATTGCTGTTGCTAAGCGATGTGGTCATAAAGTGCAACATCATGTGACCGCATCACTTAACGACAATCCCAGCAGTTCTGGTTGCTGTTGTAACCCCAAGACGCGCAGGTCGTTAACCAGGAAGCAGCGGGAGTCCCAGGTAAGGGATGCAGGGGTGCCATAGGGGGGTGCTGGGCAGGTAGGCTGTGCATAAGTGAAGGTAGGCTGGGGGAAGCAGGGTGCCACGCTGCGCAAGCAAGCAAAGGGAGGCCAGGGAAAGCAGGGTGTCACGCCAGGCGAGCGAATGGAGGCTGGGGGACTTACCAGAGCAACTTGCGACCTTCCCTGCTGGCTTCCCCATTGACTTAGCTTGTGGGAAGCTGGCAGGGAAGGTCACAAATGACAATCACATGACCGCGGGGCACTGCAACTGTTGTAAGGACGAGCTGGTTGCCAAGCGTCCAAATTGCGATCATGTGACTGCGGGGTTGGTGTGATGGTCAGAACTTCAAGGACTGGTTGTAAGTACCACTTGTTCAGCGCCACCGCAACTTTGAAAGGTTGCTGAACGAGTGGTCAGTAAGTGAGGACTATCTGTACTTCCTAGAGTGGGATGCAGGCAAGTGTAAGTTGGTTTGCCAATCTTTATATTAGAAATTCCAGCTCGCATAGAAAGCATGCGCATGCTTGGAGAAAACTTGTGTTTAGGATGTACTTCTTGCACACTGGCGCAAACTGACCAGAACCAGTAGCAGGAAATTATAGTTATACATTCAATGTCAAGGTTTATAGATGCTATTCCTTCTTTGGCATCAGTTCGTCCATCTACAGTACAATAAAGAAAGAATACTGGCCTGCCTAAGAGTATAAGGATTAGTGGTTAGAGTTGCAAACTCAAATCTTTAATGGGTTAGGATCCCAACATCTGAAGCAACACCTCTCCCAGTATATACCTGCCTGAATGTTAAGATCTGTAATGGGATCCTCTTTAGCATCTTATAACTATATGGAGATACTCGGAAAAGCTTTGGAATACCCTTCTCGGGGGGGGGGGGGGAACTAGTACCAAACATTATCTCATATTTGTAGCTTAGTGTCCACAGGCTAACCATGTCTTTTGTCCCTTAAGTGCCTCTTGGCCAGCATTATTGTGATTACTAATGTGTCTTTTAAATTATTATTTATTCTATTTGGTGCTTCTGTTTTACCTTGGTTATTTTACGGACTGCAATCTGGATAGATGGCAGGCTATAAATACAGGCCAATAAATAATAAATACACATGGTTAAGTGCACAACTTGCGCAGCACAAAAAGCGGTGGTGAAAATGTGAGATTCTTCCCACTGCAGCAGGTTGGGAGAAGCCTCATTGCTGAAGAACTCAGGTGGAAAAGTTGGGATAATAATTTACATAACCAGAGCAGTGTACAAGGACTGCAGAAAGTAACTCCAATATGCTTTTCTCCTATTTCTGCGGTAATTTCAGGAGGACGAAGACCTTTCAGTGTTTAGTTAGAACTAACAATAGGTTTGGAGAGCCAGTTTGGTGTCATGGTTAAGGCATCAGGCCAGAAATTGGGAGGCCATGAATTCTAGTCCCGCCTTAGGCACAAGCCAGCTGGGGGACCTTGGACCAGTCACACTCTCTCACAGCCCTAGGAAGGAGGCAATGGCACACCAATTTTGAAAAACCTTGCCAAGAAAACTGCAGGGACTGGTCCAGGCAGTCTCCAAGAATTGGACATGATTGAACGGATTTTTTTTTAAAAAAAGGTTTGAATGCAGTTTGCCAATTTTACCCCTTGGGGTAGAGATTTTGAGAGTGTCTTTTCTCTCTTCTTGTAGAACCAATACAGTACACTTAGCATAAGGCAACAATGACATCAGTGTAATGTCTTTCTTTTATATACAGTATATTGCATACATAAGTAGCACTGTATTTTACATTTTTACTTTGGATATATTGCATATCCATTTTACTTTATTTTACTTTATATTTTACTTTGGATACATTGCATACATTAGAAGTAAAGGTTTCCCCTGCACAGTCGTGTCTGACTCTAGGGGCCAGAGCTCATCTCCGTTTGTTAGCCGAAGAGCCAGCACTGTCCGAAGACGCTTCCACGGTCATGTGGCTGGCATGACGTGCGTGGAACGCTGTTACCATCCCACTGAAATGGTACCTATTTATCTACTTGCATTTGCATGCTTTCAAATTGCTAGGTTGGCAAGAGCTGGGGCGAGTGCGGGAGCTCACTTCATCACGCGGGGCTAGGGTCTCAGGTACATACATTAGTACCACTATATTATGCATTTTTACTTTGGATCCTAGTATTTACACATTTCAGCTGGAAAACAAAATACAGACAAAAGATATACTAATTAGTATGCAAAACTTGAGTAAACTTGCAGCAGTATACAGCCATCTGCATGAAGGGGGGGGCAGTAATTCACACATAAGTAGAGGTGTTTTAAACAGTTGGCACTGCACCTATTCACCTAGCCAAAGAGACAAGTCACTTTCCTGTTTAAAATAAGTTTTCACATTCAGGGCAATTGACAGCAGTGAAAACTGTCAAGCACATCTCTGGCTGCAAGCAATGCTATGTAAGTCGGCACTTGTCATATATACAGCAGAGAAGCCCTTCCACGCCCACTTCCATCTGGTTCTCAAATCAGACTCGAGTGTTCTAGACACTCTGGAGGGATCTCTAAAGGGATCTCTTGGTTCCTATCACACGCATATCCACCCCTCCCACCTTTCTTGGTTTATTTATCCACTTAGCACTTTAAGAATGCTTAATTTACATTATTCATTGTTTGCAAAACTTCTGTAATTAGCTTTTCACACACCTATTTCATAAATAGTTTTGCTTTACATCACCAGAAGAATAGTTATGGTGGCAGATTTCTTTATTATAACTATCCTGGGCCCATCAGAGTTAAATTTCCAGGTCAAGTTTTACTTTGAGACCTACATGCTACCTTAGTTGAACAGCATGTTTCCATACTCATGGAAATACAAAGGTTTTGGGCAGAAGTTTTGAAAAACAGACTTTAGCTCCTAGGATCCTGACACCCAGTAACTATTTTCCTTACCTTTTAAAAAGTAGATTGAAGTCTCTCCTCATACTGTTATGAGCTTTTTCCCTCCCCCACAAAAATGCCAGGGTACACAATTTTGAGGTAGCTAAGAGCTACTGAGATGGGATAATCATGTAAAGTGGGGCAGGTTTCTGTAGGGTATTTTCCTTCATTTTGAGATGGGCATTTGGGCTCTTTTTCTTGGTATTTTGCTGATGGTAACCTCTACCTAACCATGGCTGGTCTAAAAAAAACCTAAGTAGGTCAGACTTGGGTAGTACGTGGGTAGAAGACAGCTAGAAAATACCAAGGTTATAGTATAGGGTAGATGAGAAAGTAAAAAATAAAAATAAAAATCCTGGAAGAAGGCAATGGTAAATCAGTTCCATGTTGTTGCAAACACCCCTACATGTTCATGTAACTGTTTAAGTTTATTTGGGATCACATACTATAGAATGTTTCCCATGTTTATTGCATCAAAATGCTGAGAAACAATACCACGAATTTTCTGCAATTGCAAACAGATCTGAGGGTCACCCCCAAAAGTTCCCAGGGACTTCCTAGGGCCTTGGGTTGCCCATTCGGGATATGCTTTATTGCATTAATTCCTGTACTAAGGACATTTTAGGCTTATTTCATAATGTTGCTTGATTATCAATATTGAACATTTATATTAGACTCTGTAAAAAGGTAAAGGTTCCCCCTGCACATTTGTGCAGTCGTGTCCGACTCTAGGGGCCGGTGCTCATCTCCGTTTATTAGCCGAAGAGCCAGCATTGTCCGAAGACGCTTCCGCGGTCATGTGGCCGCATGATGTGCGCGGAACGCTGTTACCTACCCACCAAAGTGGTACCTATTCATCTACTTGCATTTGCATGCTTTCGAATTGCTAGGTTGGCAAGAGCTGGAGCTAGTGCGGGAGCTCACTCCGCACGCAGGGCTAGGGATTCGAACCTCCGAACGTGCGATCTTCCGATCGACAAGCCTGGCGTCTTACCCGCTGAGCCACCACGCCCCCTTAGACTCTGTATCCATATGTATACTTTTAAGCACTGGAAAGAGCATTTCCCAAAGTTAAAAATCACATACTATTGCTGTGTTTGCTTTGAATAAAGGAGAGGTGGAAGGCAATATTTTTAATAACCCACTCCTGGAAAATGATTTTGGGATGTTATATATTATTTCAGGCAGTCTTTTCCATTATTACCCAGTTGGGTTATTTTGAACATGCAGAGCATTTCTAACAACATAATAATGTTTTAAAGCCTTTTTAGACAGTCTGTGTAAGTATTTTCACATGTGGTCTTAAGGTATTGGGGTCAGAAACCATCTGGAAATAACTTTTTAAACAAGATCAGTAGTTATTATTGCTAGGTATCAAACAGAATCCAGTATCTGATAATCTTACTACAGATACTGGCAGTGAGTATCAAAAATTTGGTGAATACTCAACTTTTGCAAAAGATTTCATGCTTCCCTATCAGTGCTTATTATTTCATTCACATACATTTCAGCTTTTAGGAGAAACCAGCAAAATATTTAGGCAGAGCTGCACTTTAAGTAGCAAAACAGTTGCTATCTTTTAATAAGCTGCATTTGTTCAATAAACTTTTTATATGAATGATTCATACCATTCTTAAGGCACTTCTACACAGCCACCATTTCTACCCTTGAACTCTCTAAAGCATTTGAAGCCAAACAGTGGTTGCCTTCATATCCACCAGCTTGAAATGCTGAGAACATCAAAGTGTGCCCTTGGGCTGACCAATAGGAGAAAGCAAGGAAAAACATTCAGACAGTACCCCACTCTGAGCCTGTGTGTCCCAGATTAATCAATTCCTTTCACTCTCCATTTCTCATAAAATAAAATAAAATTGTGGAGTCCTTGGTGCTCTCTGAGCCTGGTTGTTTTCTTGCAGACATTTCATTGCCCGACTAGGCAACATCTTCAGTGCAAGAAGAGAGTGGGGTTTGCTCTCTGTTTATATACAGTGGCTTGCCCTGCTTGTGTTGGTGGGGGTTTTGATTGCTGGCAAGGAGGTGTTCTGGTCTTTTTGTTTTCTTTTTAGCTGTTTTGTTGTCTCTTTTGAATGGTATGTAAATGTTGTTTACCTCTATGTGTCTGTTGATGGCTGCCTTGTCTGGGTGCCAAGCTTCCAGGAATTCTCTAGCGTTTTTGGATTTGGCTTGGTCTAGGATGCTCACAGTTTCCCAGTCGAAAGTATGGTTAAGTCTGTTCTTGTGTTGTGAGATTAAAAAGTTTTCATCATGTCTTCTGACTGCTAGTTGGTGTTTGTGGATGCATTCTGCTAGTCTTCTGCCTGTCTGTCCTACATAGTGACTGTTACAGTCCTTACACTGTATGTTGTAGATAACTCCTGTTTTTTCTTCTTGGGCTACTGGGTCTTTTGGTTTGCTTAAGCCACTATGTAGGACAGACAGGCAGAAGACTAGCAGAGCGCATCCACGAACACCAACTAGCACTTAAGCAAACCAAAAGACTAAAAGCTAAAAAGGAAACAAAAAGACCAGAACACCTCCTTGCCAGCAATCAACACCCCCACCAACACAAGCAGGGCAAGCCACTGTATATAAACAGAGAGCAAACCCCACTCTCTTCTCGCACTGAAGATGTTGCCTAGTCGAGCAATGAAATGTCTGCAAGAAAACAACCAGGCTCAGAGAGCACCAAGGACTCCACAGTTCAACCCAGAGCTACAGATATTCTCTTCAATTGGAAATAAAATTAACAGCTAACAGCACTCCTTTCGTGTTGCTTTGATGTATGAGGGAAGGCCATTTGTAGATAGCCATCCACCTTGCCACCATTTCTTTGTTAAATTTTAAAGCTTCTGAAAGTGAAATGATAGCGTATCAGTGGAAGGGGAGACAATGAGAAAATCTACTGCTCACAAGCTCCACAAAGTTGCACCACTGACACCACCACCACCACCCTGCCAAATTTATTCTGGTTTCAAGTAAGTTTTAGCGGAGGCAAAAAAAATTAAAAGATTTAGTTGTGTGGACAGATCTGGAGCTGGTTAAGAGATCTGGTACTCTTAATGAAATTGAATTATTCATCAGATGAATGATTATTATTTATAGGTAATTGTATGCTAAGATTATCAGACCGACCAATTAAGGCTATGCTCAAAGTCTTGTTAGTGAATTGATCTCATAGTTATTGTTTATATGGCCTTTCAAAATCCTTCTCCAAATACATTAATTGTTTATAAGTAAAGCACTATTATCAATCTGAAGAAAGGAATGAGGTGGCCAAATTTGCTTAGAAGACATTATTAAGGGTGTTTATAAAAAAAAAGATGGTGAAGAGCTCTCAAATGGACTCTCCAAACTGAGACAGTGGTTAATAACTTGATAAATATTGATCTAACATGCAGCTCTTACGGGGGTGGGGGGGAACCTTGGATGAATGCTGAGAGATTAAGAAGTGATAAAGAACTATTAACCACAGAACTCACTAACACAGGATGCCAGTAATAGCTACCAATCTGAATGGTTTAAAGAAGGGATTAGACAAGTTCAGTAATATTAATTAATTTCATATTAATATCAAACAAGTATGCTTGTCAGTACCAGCTGCTGAAAAACACAGTATACAGAATACAGATGTAACTGTATTCAGGTCCTGCATTCCTAAAGGCACCTAATTGGCAAGCATGGTAAACAGGATAGATCTGTCATGATTCAGCACAACTCTTACATTTTTGCATTAAAGCCAGCAGCATGCAAATCTTTGTAACTGACTTGCAACATAACTTTTAGAGAGGTCCCATTAACTTTTAGTCTTAGCTATTTCATAATGAGGCTTCTGTTTTGTTCTCAGGGACATTCTGTCCCAGATACCAGATACTCTGAGTAATTCTATGCAGAACTGGAAAAGATTAACGGCCTTTTAATGGATTTTATTAAGCAGTTTCTTGATTCAGTAATGATGGTATCTTCTTTTTTCATTTTTTAACTTTTTACTATAGCTATCAATAGCTCTGCCAACAGAAATTATCACCTCTTCTATTTCTTGTTTCTGATGAAAGCTACGTCAAGAAAAAATCCTATTTTGATCTGTGATCAAGCTTGGGTTTCAACAACATTAGAGCAGGGCGGCATTATCTTTCCAAAAACCAAAAGCCAGGAAAAAAGCTTCTCCTCCTTTTGCTGTCTTCTCAACTGTCTATTTTAAACTGTGAGGTCTATCAAGACTGGGAATCTTAGCAGTTTGCTTATAGAATATTGTAAAAGAGAACATATGCTACTTGTGAGATATATATATATATATATATATATATATATATATATATCAACATCAAGCAAAACTTACAGTTCCAGTAATACCTCTGTGCCCCTCAGGGACCCTCAAAACAATTTTAGAAAATTGTTATATATATATATATATATATATATATATATATATATATATATATATATATAACATATCTATCTATCTATCTATCTATCTATCTATCTATCTATCTATCTATCTATCTATCTATCTTCTAGTTTCATTGATGTTGAATTGTTTTGCAGCCCTGCTTGATTTTATTCATATTTGACCTTTTTACACATTAATCTTTCTAAATATCCTAAACTTTAGGACAAGTCTCCCCAAGCTCCTTGGGCTAGAGAGCACATCTGGCATGACGATCTCAGGCGTTATGGGTCAGTGTTTGTACAGTAGCTGTTGTTTTAATCCTGTATGCCCACCAGAGCCACTGTTGTGAGATGGGTGGTCATAGTTTTATATTTATATTGAAAGCATGTCATGGATGGGCATATTCACAAAATGGTTGCCTTCGCAGGTGTGGTCAATCACAAAACACTTATTTACCAGGAGGCAAATAAAGCTCTGGGCTCTAATCTCCCACCATTTTATTTTCTAAAATTGTTTTGAGGGTCCCTGAGGGGCACAGAGGTATTACTGGAACGTAAGTTTTGCTTGATGTTGTTTTGCTTTGCATCATGCAGACTTCCCTTTTGAAAAATGAAAGAAAGTTGAGTACCAAGAACATGTCGACCCAACAGTTCGAACCACTTAGCTTAAGTGGGCAAATTTGCTGGCGTCCTGTCGGGAGTCGGCCACCGAACGGAAGATCTTCAATGGCGGCAACGACGGATCCCAAAGCAGTAACATCTACAGGACGTCAGCAGCCGGCTCCGATGCAAGGCATCATGGGACATGTAGTCCAGTAGCCACAGAAGAGTCGGTTCCCTTACCCCTTCCCTTAGCGCGCGGATTAATGGATGTAATGTATAAAAATGAAATGTATACATGTATGTAAGCCGCCTAGAGTCCTCCGTTAGGGAGGGGATAGGCGGGGTGTATATATATATATATATATATATATATATATATATATATATATATATATGTCAGGGGACACATTATGGCCCCAGGCACCACGCTGGGGAGTCAAGGCCTTACTGTATGTTGCACTGGCGATACTGTCATTGTTTACAAGACTTATTTAGTTTTTTTTGTTTTTTTGCTTGCCACAGTTAAGAGCCTCTTGGTGGGTTACAATCGTAAGAATAAAACGCCCACAGTACAATTACAGTTATATAACAATAAAAATTAAACCATAAAACATAAAATCAAAAAGCAATAACATGACATGAGTTCTTGAGACTGAGGCAGTTTATACATTTCATTAAAAAATGTTATTTTCATTTCTCTCTGAATATTATCTTAGCACATGCCTTCCTTTTTTTACTTGTGTTAGACTATTTCATCACTCACATTTTCTTTATATAATTATTACCATTTTTTCCTGATGGCCTAGTATTTCATACAAAAATGTTAAAACTGTTTAATAGAAATGAGAATCAAACTGTTCCCACCTTTTCTCCTCTGTACAAGTAAGAACTCAGTACAGTATTCTGGGTCACATTCCAATCTAGCTTACTATCTTCTGCTGTCAATTCAAATTTTCCAAAAATTATAATATATATTTCTGGCATGACATCTGGAGCAAGATATTTCAAGGGGTGAACTTCACTTAATGGTGAACATAACATTAAGAATGTATAATACTGAGGGACCCTTTCTACTTCCAGTTTTACTTTTATAATTTGTATCTTTCAGCAGGCAAGCCACATTTTTTGTTCACTAAGAGCAACGAGTGGAAGCACTAGGCCTGCAGATAGCCATTACTTTGCACGCTGCCTTACTACTGGAGTGGTAACTTGAGTCCCAAAGTATGTTCTTTTAATCCCAACTTTAAAATGAATTCAAACTAAATGTTTAAATCCTCACTTGCTTAAGATTCTCAATATTAACCCCAAAGAAACACAAATTTCTTCACATATCGATGCATATATGAATTTCAGATTAATTTTTACTTCAATGCATTTAGGATTCTAAATACTACATTTTGGTAAATAGCACATCCACAATCAATTTATCAAACTATTTTACAGTATTCAGCAACATTTATTCCCCAAACTTGGAACAAACCAGAATATTTGTTTTTTAAAAAAATTGGCCAACATCTGTGTTTGAGGTTAGTATTATCAAAATAGTTGTGCACTGAAAAAATGATTTTGCTCATAAATGCATAGATATCCTCTATCTACCCAGTGTTAATGGCTTCACAATCCCTCAGGTAGAGTTATAGTATAAAAACTCTGGAAAAAAGAAACAGAGACTTATGAGGAAGAGGTGTACAATTTGGAAAAATGGTATCTTGTTTGTGATTGGTTTCAGGCAGAAATCCCTCCTAACTCTTCCTTGAGATGTCATAGAATGAACATGGAACTTTGGCATGAAAAGCACGTGGACTGACCAATGGCTATTCCTTAAGGTAGAACTCCAGCCAAGTAGTTTACTACACCTGAGGGCCTGGATTCACATGGAAGATGGGGGTCTTCTTGACAAAAGCTGACTGCAAAGAGTGCACTGCCCGGCAAAACCTGTATGGCCTTTTGATGCAGCAAAAACACTCAATCAGTAGATGAGTATTTGCAATGGAATGAACATCTGATGTGATGAGACAAACTGGTATGACAACAGCAGGAGCATTAAAGAACAAAAACTTAATAGAGTTGCAATTGCGTCCATTCTAAATATGGCTGTAGTTACATGACATTTTGATGAAATATTAGAAACTCACCAATTAATATTCAAACATTTTGCTACCAAATTACAGTGGTTTTCTGACATGTACACAGTATGTGGTGACAGCATATGGAGTGATTGGCATTCTCAGTGTACTGATTTTACAGAAAATAGTCTAAAAGTTGGGGTAGGATATCTGGGTTCCCTCAAGATCACTGGCTCCCAGACTGTGGGCCGTGGACACCTTGCGGGGCTATGTAGTTATTAATGAAGGGAGCACACAATCATTGCTCAGAATGAGGTGTGAGGGGAAAACTACAAGACTGGACTAGGAGAGAGATTTAAAGGAACATCACCGGACCATAATCCCTTAAACTATGCATATGCAACTTACGACCCTATAGTACAGATTTAGTGCCAATGCAGGGAAGGCCACCAGGAACAATACATGAGGTGGCCACTCAGTCATCAGCCCACCCAACTCCCTCTCCTGCAAAGTGTGATTAATAAGCCACTGTGTCCCACTCAGCCTGGCTCTGCTATATGAGCAGCTGCTGCTGGCTCACTACCAGCCTGGCTGTTGGGCTACAAAGTTCTCAGTGTTTTCTGCCTTCTTCTCTGTATGATGGAGTAGTCATTATATGGAACTAAGAATTCAATCCTGGAGTCCTGAGACAAACAATTCCTCTGATTCCTCTTCCTTCTCCTGAATAGGCTTCAATTTTGATAATTCTTTATTCCCAGATCTGACTTCAAAAGGACAAGCAGCTTAATAGAACTTTCATGTGACAATCCATAAAACCAATTTTCACAGAAAAGCTCTTGGCTGATTTCTGGCTACATTTTGTTTGCACTAACTGCTAAAGCTGTAAACTACCTGAGGCTTTTCCCCACAAGTCATGTATGTAAAAGCAGATTTCTACACTTGTAGCACTGGATTTCTAATACCAAAACAAGCTGAGTATGGAACCATATCTACCGCACGTCTTGCTGTGCTGCCTTATCATGGCAGGGAAATGTTCTTGGGAGGAATGAGCGAAGAACATGGGAAGTGTATGCCTAGAGTATATAATCCAGGGCAACACCCAAGGCATGAAGGATATCGCAACTGCCCAGCTAAAACAAGCAGGCACCTATATCGGGCAGCAATGATACAGGAAGATGCTAGAGGTGCCTGATCATTTCAGTTACAACAGCAAAGGCATCATTTCATGCTGTGGCAGGAGAAGGCAGTGGTAAATGGTTATGATTGTTCGCCGCTCAGAGTCACTTGCCTGAGACAGGCAGCTATAGAAATAGAAATAGAAATAGAAATAGAATAATAAAATAAAAATAAAATAAAATAAAATAAAATAAAATAATAAACTAAACTAAACTAAACTAAACTAAACTAATAAAATAAAATAAATAAAATAAAATAAATAAAATAAAAAATAATAATAAAATAAAATAAAATAAAATAAAATAAAATAAAATAAAATAAAATAAAATAAAATATAAAATAAAATAATAAAATAAAATAAAATAAAATAAAATAAAATAAAATAAAATAAAATAAAATAAAATCTCCTTTACCAAGAAGACCACATGGATAGGCAATATAAAGTGATTGATAGTGTGGATGATGGGCCTTTCAGGTAGGATGGTACTCAACATTCTACGAAGGATGAGCTCAGGATTTTTTGGAGTATTTAATGGTGTTGATGTGATTATATTGAAGCCTTTGGGAAGTCTAATTGCTGGTGCTAAAATACAGGAAAAGAAATCCAAAGCTTCAAAGACAGAAGTATAGTGGGGATTTGGAATGTAAGAATTATGAATGTGGAAAAGCTCAACACAGTGAAAGATGACATGAATTGACTACACACTGACATCTTAGGCATCACTGAATTGAAATGGACTGGAACTGGACACTTTCAGCCTAAAGATCATATTGTTTACTACTCAAGACACAAAAAAACAAAGGATATAGCAAGGACAGTATTTGGGTACAATGTAATCAATGAACAAATAATTTCAATTAAGTTTAATTGATGATCAAATAATATCAATTAAATGCTTATGTATTAGAGTTTGCTAGGATATTAGGAATAATTTAAAAATGATTTCAAAGATATATCTTGCCCTAGGTTGCCCATTCCTAGTTTAAAAATATATCCATAATCTAGCAGGGTCAAACAAGGTATACTTACTGGCACATTCACTTTTCTGAACATCTCAGCCCCTTTATGTGCATCCAATAAAGCTATATCCTGTGGAGTGGACACAATTACAGCCCCTAGAAAGAAAGACACCCCTGTAAAAATCAATATTATTTTCTTTCATTCGGATACTTCAATTCCTAGAAGAACCTGTAACAGGCTTAGAATATAGATCTCTAATTAAAGATTAATGGTGGTTTTGCGTTACAAAAAATGCTTCCATTCATGCATATCAGAGTATCCGATTATCACCAATTTCCCTGGCTCCGGCAGCCCTGAATGCCATTTGCTGCAAGAAACAACCCACCTCTAAAGAGAGTCTTTGCGGGAGGGGGACTTTAGCAGGCAAAAGTGGGATCTGAAAAAGTCAGCACTCCAAGAATAAAAGGGCTTTCAATTAAAAAAGGCTGATACTGAATGTAGCCTACTTAAATTACTATATATTTCCACCTTGGATTTTGAAAGCACAGCTTTAGTTACAAATTGCTATACTTTCATGCTATACACAAATTAAAAAAAAAATAAAATTACATTTTATACATACTATGGGTTCACTTATTATTCTAGAACCAATTCATATCAAATCCACCGAAACATCTGAAACATTCTGAAAACAAAATTTGAATTAAAGCCACAAATATTTTTATTAGGTATGATCCCAGGGAACATAAATGGAAAACATCATAATTTATTAAGATATATGGTGACAGTGGCAAGAATCAATCTAGCACAACACTGGAAAAGAGAAATATTGCCATCAATACAGGATTAGGAGACTAAGGTTGAACAATATGCAGCAATAGAAAAACTATATACGGTATACATTCACAGCAGAAATCTAACCAAATTGAAGCTCTTATATACCACATACCACACATCAAGCTAAGACATTTAGAATATGTTTTTTGAAAAAAAGAAACTGTTTTAAATTATTATTACTATTAAAATGATCCAAACAGAAATGATTAATAATGTGCAAAATAAAGTATAAAAAAAATTCAAGTAGCAATTAGTGAGTGGGGGAAAAAAAGGGTGGTAGAGAAAGAAAGAGAAGGGGGCTACCAGAATGCCCTTCTTATATATTTTTTATTTTTTGTGTTCTGTTTTTTAGTTTTTTTCTCAAATTCCCGTGTGTGTGTTTGTGTGTGTGTGTGTGTGTGTGTGTGTGTGTGTGTATGTAAAAGGTAACGGTAAAGGTTCCCCCTGCACATTTGTGCAGTCGTGTCTGACTCTAGGGGCCGGTGCTCATCTCCGTTTGTTAGCCGAAGAGCCAGCGTTGTCCGAAGACGCTTCCACGGTCATGTGGCCGCATGATGCGCGTGGAACGCTGTTACCTACCCATCGAAGTGGTACCTATTAATCTACTTGCATTTGCATGCTTTCGAATTGCTAGGTTGGCAAGAGCTGGAGCTAGTGCGGGAGCTCACTCCGCACACAGGGCTAGGGATTCGAACCTCCGAACTTGCAATCTTACGATCGATCGACAAGCCTGGCGTCTTACCCGCTGAGCCACCACGCCCCTTTTATATATATACATATATACATACATACATACAGGTGGTCTTCGTTTAACAGCCATTCTTTCAGTTCAAACTTGCAATGGCACATACAGCCAGTCCTCAGAGTCCCAGCCATCGCAGCATCCCCGTAGACATGTGACCATGATCTGGGCGCTCGGTGCCTGACTCACAATTATGATGTCGCAGCATTTCGCAGTCACGTGGTCACCGTTTGCGACCTTCTTCTAGACCCTTTTCAGTCAGGTTTCAGGCCGGGATATGGGACGGAGACTGCATTGGTCGCGCTTACGGATGATCTCTGGCGGGAGCGGGATGGTGGTAGTGCATCCATCCTTGCTCTCTTGGATCTCTCAGCGGCATTCGATACCATCGACCATGGTATCCTGTTGGGGCGGCTTAGGGAGTTGGGGGTGGGCGTAGTAGTTATGCGCTGGTTCACCTCCTTCCTCCGAGGCCGATTCCAGTTGGTGGTAATAGGAGAGGAGAGATCTGACCCTCGGCCCCTCTTGTGTGGGGTGCCGCAGGGTTCGGTTCTCTCTCCTCTCCTATTTAACGTCTACATGAAACCGCTGGGCGAGGTCATCCGACACCATGGGATGAGGTATCATCAGTATGCGGATGATACTCAATTGTATATCTCCATCCCTGGTGAAGTAAGTGATGCAGTGACAACCCTGTCCCAGTGCCTGGGGGCTGTGAGGGCCTGGATGGGGAACAACAGGCTACAATTGAACCCTAGCAAGACCGAGTGGCTGTGGATTGATGGCCTAACGTCTTCTGGGAAATTATCATCTTTGGTTCTTGATGGGGTAGCACTGCCCCATTCGGAACCGGTGCGCAACTTGGGGGTCCTTCTAGACTCACGACTCCTGCTCGAAGAGCAGGTGGCAGTTGTGGCTAGGAGGGCTTTCGCACAACTTTGGTTGGTGCGCCAGTTGCGCCCATTCCTGGATCGCGACGCCCTCCGAACAGTCACTCATGCTCTCGTCATCTCCCATGTAGATTATTGCAATGCACTCTACATGGGGCTACCCTTGAAGACTATCCGGAAGCTTCAGCTAGTGCAGAATGCGGCCACGCGAGCAATTTTGGGTGCACCAAAATCTGCACACATAACACCTCTGCTCCGCGAGCTGCATTGGGTGCCGGTCTGCTTCCGGGTACAATTCAAGGTGTTGGTTATTACCTTTAAAGCCCTACATGGCATGGGGCCAGAATACCTGAAGGACCATCTTATCCCCATTTTATCGACCCGCCCCACCAGGTCATTCAGAGAGGGCCTGCTACGAACCCCATCAATTAAAGAATGTCATCGGATGGGGTCTAGGAGGCGGGCCTTCTCTGTGGTAGCGCCCACACTGTGGAACATCTTGCCCCCAGAGTTGAGGCAGATCTCCCTCCCGACCTTTAGGAAAGAGCTGAAGACCTGGTTCTGCCGCCTGGCATGGGAAGGAGGAAGGGATAGTTCCTCATGGGGGTGGTTAATTCCTTAATTTATTGTCCTTCGTTTAATTCCATCTCCATCTGGATTTATAATTATTTATTAATTTTATATATTGTACATTGATGTTTTATCCTGTTTTAATCTATTTTATTGTAAACCGCCCAGAGTTCCCCGTTGGGGGAGATGGGCGGTTATATAAATTTAAATAAATAAATAAAAAAAAAATTCTTTGCTGGCTTCCAACAAGCAAAGTCAATGGGGAAGCTGGCAGGAGGTTGCAAATGGTAACCATGTGACTGTGGAATGCTGCGACATCGTGACTCATGGTGATTCACTTAACGACGGCAACCAGGAATACCAGAGTTACCGTTGCTAAGCGGCGCGGTCACATAATGTCACACTTTATGACCATGTTGCTTAGTGCTGGCAATTCCAGTCCCAATTGCTGTTATTAACCAAAGACTACCTGTATGTATCTTTTTGTTTTTGCCTTTTTTCATTTTGCTTGAACTTTTTATTTAACCAATAAAAAAGAAGAGACATTAAAACAAAAACAAAAACAGAAATTTCAATAGATTTTTAGATCACATCATTTTCAATAAGAAACAATATTTAAGAAACGACTATATTGCATTTATGTTGTTGAAACATCTTATTTAAATATATTGTTTCATTTTGGCAGTGATTACACGTGTTAACTCAACGTGAGATTTATCTCAATCACATGGGAGTTGACTTTTGGACAGGGAAAATGAATGCATAATCTAAAGATTGTTCAGCATGGGAAACACAAACATATGGTTCCAACTATTTAGTGGTTTGCAGAACTGATTAATACTTTATTTTTTTGATATATGTATGTCTGCAAATATACATTTTGTATGTTGTTTTCTTTTTTTCTTCTTTTATAATTGTTTGTATTCTTTTTCCTTATTTTTTGTATTTAGTGAATTAAAAAAGTATTTTTAAATTTTTTAAAAAAGAACATATAGGAACTTCCATTATTTTATAGCAAAACATTTTATCCTACCCAAACTTTATTTCTGCCCTCCCATCCTCCAGGGATTCCCAACACATTTTTAGGTAAAAAGGATTTTTCAAATATACAACAATCTCACTGAGGAACAAGAATCAAACCTTCTTCCCAAAGCAGTGTAACACTGGAGGATATATGAATATAAAAGCATTTTGATCTTTAAAATGAGCAAATATGACTTGAGAATTGCTCTACTTATGAATATAAGTATATAGACTGTATAAGTATATAGACTTATTTTTTTATATAATTACAATTTATAAGTATATATACTTTTAATTTTTTCCAGTCTATATACTTATATATACAAGGTAGACTCCAGCAATTCATGGAGCGAGAATTGCCAGATGTACAAGCTGGGTTTAGAAAAGGCAGAGGAACTAGAGACCAAATTGCCAATATCCGCTGGATAATGGAGAAAGTCAGGGAGTTTCAGAAAAACATCTATTTCTGTTTTATTGACTATTCTAAAGCCTTTGACTGTGTGGATCATAACAAATTGTGGCAAGTTCTTGGTGGTATGGGGATACCAAGTCATCTTGTCTGCCTCCTGAGGAATCTGTATAACGACCAAGTAGCAACGGTAAGAACAGAGCATGGAATAATGGACTGGTTTAAGATTGGGAAAGGAGTACGGCAGGGTTGTATACTCTCACCCTACCTATTCAACCTGTACGCAGAACACATCATGCGACGTGCTGGGCTTGAGGAATCCAAGGCTGGAGTTAAAATCGCTGGAAGAAACATTAACAATCTCAGATATGCAAATGATACCACTTTGATGGCTGAAAGCGAGGAGGAGTTGAGGAGCCTTATGACGAAGGTGAAAGAAAAAAGTGCAAAAGCTGGGTTGCAGTTAAACCTCAAAAAAACCAAGATTATGGCAACCAGCTTGATTGATAACTGGCAAATAGAAGGAGAAAACGTGGAGGCAGTGAGAGACTTTGTATTTCTAGGCGCAAAGATTACTGCAGACGCTGACTGCAGCCAGGAAATCAGAAGACGTCTACTTCTTGGGAGGAGAGCAATGGCAAATCTTGATAAAATAGTTAAGAGCAGAGACATCACACTGACAACAAAGGTCCGCATAGTTACAGCAATGGTATTCCCTGTAGTAACCTATGGCTGTGAGAGCTGGACCATAAGGAAGGCTGAGCGAAGGAAGATAGATGCTTTTGAACTGTGGTGTTGGAGGAAAATTCTGAGAGTGCCTTGGACTGTAAGAAGATCAAACCAGTCCATACTCCAGGAAATAAAGCCAGACTGCTCACTTGAGGGAATGATATTAAAGGCAAAACTGAAGTACTTTGGCCACATAATGAGAAGACAGGATACCCTGGAGAAGAAGCTGATGCTAGGGAAAGTGGAAGGGAATAGGAAGAGGGGCCGACCAAGGGCAAGATGGATGGATGATATTCTGGAGGTGACGGACTCAACCGTGGGGGAGCTGGGGATGGTGACAGCTGACAGGAAGCTCTGGCGTGGGCTGGTCCATAAAGTCACGAAGAGTCGGAAGCGACTGAACAAATAAACAACAACATACTTATATATAGAACCAAAACATTTTTTCAGCTTTATAATGTTGATTTAATGAACAAGACATTGCTTCAACTACACTTCTTTTAATATGAACTGAAGTTTGCTCTCATTTTGTAAACCACTAGGAGTCTTTAGAAGTTGGCAGTAAATAGATAGCATTAATTTTTTCCAGTCTTAGATACAAAAATTTGTTCCTCTATTTCTAATATTTTCTAACAAAACATATTTAGAAGGAGTAGTAAAGTGCTACTGCACTCATTTCCTCTTTGCAAGCTTCCCACAGACATTTATGTCTATAATTTAGACATGAATACACTTGACAGCTGCCCCCATGCCAAGTAGTGTAGCTATAAATCCGTTGTTTGGGATGCTATGTGAACTGAACAAGGAGTGATAGCTTCATCTGCCCCAAAGATGTTACTGGACTACAGTGGTTTTTAAAACCGTAAAAATCATAGATTATGGTGAGCAAATGCAACATTTAGGAAGGAGCCACCTCATAGATTCCAAACAAAACCTTTGCCTCCAGCCATGTCATCCAAATACACCCAATTGCACTGCTTAAAATGCAATGCAAAACCACCAAAGATACCTGCAACTGGAACATTCTGTGAGATTGACAGTTGAATATCTCCTGTCCCTGGTGGCATGTCAATTACCAGATAATCCAGTTGGTGCCAGTCAACCTAGAAAAGGTCACAGATAAATTAGAAAAAAAAAATGCACATTAAACATCAAGTTGTTTTGTGGTTTTTAACTCATTGTAGTATGTGAGTTCTAGTCCCACCTTAGGCATGAAAGCCAGCTGGGTGACCTTGGGGCAGTCACTCTCTCTCAGCCCAACTCACCTCACAGGGTTGTTGTTGTGGGGAAAATAGGAGGAGGAAGGAGTATTAGGTATGTTCGCCACCTTGAGTTATTTATAAAGATAATAAAGGTGGGATAAAAATTAAATAAATAAATAAATTCTGTTGCTTGAAACCAACATCACATGTGACATGAAGAACCCCTGTATACCATATATTAAAAATGGAGAATTACTAGGAGATAATAAATGTAAATGTGCGTGTTTGGATGAAATTTCAGTTCAAAATACAACAGAAAATAAACAGCTGACAAAAAGGAACCAAAGGATAATTCAGGTGTAACCAGTCATAATCCTTCCTGCCAATAATCATTTGTGCCAGAAACTTCCTTCTCCGTGTTTACTGAAGGAACAGAAAACTTACACACTGAAGCCAAATTAGTACAGAAATCCAATGAGAGAAACAAATTGTATGCTTATGAAAAAGTATATTATCAGGTTCTGCAAGCATAAAAGGCTCAATCTGTGTTTATTGGTGGTAAAAAAAATCATATGCATTTCTATTCATTATTTATTTTAACCATTTATGCTGCTCTTCTACTTATAAAATACTTAAGGCTATTTCCATTAACTACTTGGAGCTCACAGTAAAATATACCTTAAGTGTCTGTGTTCTCCAAGTTCTCTAAAATATGCTGTTGTATCCATGCTGAATTAAAATGCAACTGATCTTCAGAAAGATAGCAGTCTAAGGAAAAACTGTAGTTCTATAATGAAATCATATTTCCCTGTTACCTCTGAATTTAGGTAACAGTGGTTTACTTAAACTGTAATGAGAATGAAATAGAATCAGATTATTTCCCACTAGTGTACATTCAATGCTAAACCATACCATAATTATATGAACTATCTAACAATTCACTATTTTGTTGGAGAAAATAAGGTAGTTTCATTTCCCCCCCCCCCAAAGTAACTAGTTATTTGTTTCTTCTGAACCCAAATTAATTGCAGTTAGTCTTAATAAAAATGTAGGAAAGAAACTCCAAACTTTATTTAAAACACTGGCAGGTTAGATTTTCCAATCTTCTCCAGGTGCCCTGGATAAAAGCTAATCAAGCCTCACATTTTGTTACTCCAAAGGTCTGAGTCAGAGATCCCCAATTTTTTGGCATCTGAAATTTAGAAAGTGTTGCAGATGCAATCATAAACAGGCAGTGTATATTGTCAATCACAAAATCAACCTATCCAGGTTCTCTCATAGACAGAGAAAATGCAAACACAGAAAAAAACAGAAAGGGGGAGAAAATGGAAACAGCTAAAACAAAGAGAGGAAGAGTGAGGAAAAGAAAACTAAAGAGGGCTAACGAGAATATAGAGGGAACGTACCAAGAAGGAAAATACAGAAAAAAATATTTGGGAGAGGAAGATTCCCCCTCTTAAGTAATTTCATTCAATTAAAGGGGAGAAAAAGCCTCTCCTGTCAAATACATTCACATACAATTAAATGTATTCAGTGCCTTAGATTCAGGAATACTTTACATGTATAGGTCTTTTAAGATTTTGTAAACTGATTTTGTTTATAAAACCATTACTGGTTTTTTAAAATAACCATTAAACTGATTTTTAAAAATAACCATTACAAAGGTATCTAGGCTTGAAAAATCACTGATATTAACTGCTTTTCAAAAGTGAGAATGAAATATGCTTTTGAAATAGTAAAGCCAAGGAAAGTTAATAAACCACATAAAAATCAAATATGCCTCTTTGCATCTGATTAATATTAGATGTACTATAAGGAAATTGGTAATAGAAAAATAAGTCAATTAAATGCACAAAAATACTTCCCGCTACTAATGGGACTTAGAATGGCCAGCATGAAAAACTAGTCTTCCTTCTTCACATAGACTACATTTTATTTCCATGTTTCCTTGAAATTATATATATGATTACTCATCTCCTTAACTTCACAAAAATCTAGCAGGATGCTTATGGTTAGAAAGAACAATTAAGATAACAATGTCCTCATGATTTCAAACAATCTGTTAATAAAGGGATTCTGGAACAGAAAGATGTTCCTCTGGTTGTGGAACAGCATTCTTGATTTATGCAACTTTTGTTTTCTTTAAAAGATTGCTCATCCTTGGTGGTGAAGGGTCATATCCTAATAATATTCTCTATTCATTAGACTTGTTCTTGGAACTGTATTCATTTAGTAAAGGCGTAAAGGGAGGAGGAGGAAGGACTCTGGCAGGTCCCACTATATGCCTTTACTAGTCAGTTTGCATAGTGGCTACTCACACCTCATATTATAAAACCTTGTCTCAGCAATTGGGAACCCTGATCACAATATTACTCATAGTCTGTGTTTTGGAAAGAAGAAAAATTGATATAGCCATTAATCTTCTACCTAAATCCACATTTATTTTTCATCTCCTGATGTATTCATGGCAATGACATACTTTATGAATTGTATGTCACAATTTCTCCAATTTGAAAAATGGGGATGAGATTTATATAAAAAGGAAAAGTGGTATAGAGCATGGATCCAGAAAGTAAATAAATCTATTTATCTACCTATGATTGCAAGCAACATTTATAACATTTATTTATATATAACATTATATATAACATTTATTCCATTATCTCTCAAGAGATAAATACTGAATCCCTTACACAAAAACTAAGACTGGAGCAGAGAAACATCAAAGTACTGTATTTCAGGGCTTCATAAAGTTAGATATGGGTCACAAAGCTCTATTATGTATTAGGTGGCAATAGCAATGGAAGATATCTTTGGGCAACCACACAGCCTTCTTGCTTAGGCACCAGGATGGTCCACTAACCCTTTCAAGAGGATGTGTCCACATGCCATCATCTGCATCTTATTGTCAACCTGCAGCTGAGACAACTTGAGGGTAGCTTTGGGTGCTCCACCCTGGAAGTGATATTTTTGTTCTTATTTTGACTCTTAATACTGTATGTGGGAAATGTAGGGTACATTGACACACACAATGGAGGCAGCCTGAAATATGTACCCATATCAGCAAACTTGTGGCAGCCACTTTTATACATACATACATACATACATACATACATACATACATACATACATACATACATACATGGGTTGGTCTTCCCTTTGCTCTGGAGAGAGTAAAGCCCTGAAGTTGACTAACTTGTCCCTGGCTTAATGCATGTAATTTGAATGTAATTGAAAAGATTCATTTCTTGTACCTCTGTAGCCTCTCTGGCAAGAAATTCCCTTCCCAGTGGCCATTACTCTCAGGAGCCCTGGCTCCTTACTTCCTCTTCTTATGTAATGTTCTCAGAGTAGTTTATAGTTCCCACACCAATCCCCACAGCTAAACCCTTTTCTCAAACTCCAGCTTTTCAACAGTATTTATACAGTGGCTGCAGAAATCTGGATGACCACTAGACTGGAGTCAAGGGATACAAAAGTCTCTAATTCTTTATTGGCTTTATCACCCCTGAGTGATTAACAGGTTAAAACAATCAACCACTTGACCCAGAGTTTCAAGGATAACAATAAAAGAGGAGGAGGAAGCTGTTCTTCTTCTATTGGTCAACACTAATAAGGAAAAAAATGCAGTGCATAGAGTAACCAGAGCACTGTGCAACCAGAGATGGTATTTAACACGATAGTTGGTTTTGGAATTTCAGCCGAGGGAACCACCAATCTTGGTACTTTTAATTTTACAGTCTAAGCCAGAACTTTCCAAACTGTGTGTCGGGACATGTTAGTGTGTCAGCTGCAGTGTCTGGGTGTGTCCCGACTGCTGCTGCCTCCAAGCCCTGCCAGGATTCCACACAGGTCCTAGTGCCTGCCTTGTGCCTTGCTACCTCCAAACCTGCTGTGATTCCGCACAAGTCCTAGTGCCTGCCTTGTGCCCTGCTGTAAGAGTGTGTCGCAAAATTATGCATGTCTAAAAAGTGTGTCACCAACATGAAAAGTTTGGAAAGCTCTGGTCTAAGCTGTATGGACAGCAGCACACTGGGGCCCAGGTATTATGTATTACAATCACCCCCCATATATTTTAGAATTCCGTCTTCTATCACATTAAGCATTCCAGCCCATCAGAACTTTTTGGAGCTATAGATTGTGCTCTTATTTCTTAAACGAACAAACAGGTTGATCCATATAAACTTCCAAAGCAGTTATTCTATGAATGTTCTGTTTACATGAATTTACCCACATCTCCTTCAATGTTAATGTTTCAACAGTTCCCTTCCCCAAACTGCTTCCATTGACTGCCTGAGACAGAAGCTATGTCTACCCCCTTCCTATGTAGAAGCCAACCAGACTGACTGGTGATAGAACTGGGTCTTCTACCATACCAGAGTGCAACAAACTAGCATGGGGAGCATAAGGAAACCTTGCATGAAACATTCAAATTTGTCCTTCAACATAAGGCAACTTACGGCATCTGTTAACTGAAGCAGCTGATTCACTCTATCTCAGGATAAGGTTGGTCTGACTTCCTTACAATGCCAGTGTGTCAGTTAGATTTAAGCTTTTTCTTTAGTGTTTTCCATTTTGAACCATAAAAGTAGGTCAGTTAAAGAAATTTTAATGAAATATCAATTAACATGGTATGGATGATCATTGATAACTTCTTGATATAATATTCAAGTCAGATTTTCAAATTACGTGTTCAAAAATAGAAAGACCCTCAATAGAAGCCAGTTAAATCTGAGTTAAAATAAGTTTCAGACTATGGCTTGGATGTAACAAACCACAGACAGATCTAACTTTGTCTGATAGCTGTCCAGCTGACAGAAAAGATTAGACCAGTTTGTGCATTGCTTGGTCCCTGGTGAGACATTCTGGAGACATTTGAGTTACCATGACATTTGAATGCATTGTTTTCTGCTCTAGTAAACTGCAATGTCTTATTTAAGATGCATGTAATACTCTAATGAAATGCCAAGTTAGAAAACAAGCCATGAACTATCATAATCCTTACAATCTTAAATCATAGGGAATAAGTAACCATCTCATGATTCTGGAGCACCATAAAACTTGAATATCAGGACTACCAATAAACTTAATGACTCATCAGCTGTATGCACCATCACAAGACTATTGTTAAGTAAACTGGTGCAGTGGCATTTCAAACCACCTAACTATGGAATTGGGTGTTTGGGATTCTTAAATTTCAGCTAAGAATTGTTGATACTGCTCACACCAATAGTAGCAGTGTTAGTAGTTGAGAGCTTGCTACATTGCATCACAAATTTATTTAAATAAATAATAATTAAATGAAAAAAAGTATGAACACAGATCAATAGAACTACAGATTACATTATTTTGTGCTATTAATGTAGAGAGTAAAGAAGATGACCTTGATGAAGATATGCAAGTTCTGTTACCAAAGTGATGAGAGGTGACACATATCTTAAGCAACAGACAGATAGTATTAGGAAAAAGCTCAGACAGAAACCTCCCTAATTCACAGGAATATGAGAAAGGGGAGGTGGTACAGCACAATCAGACTTGCAGAATTCTGTTGTTATAGCCAATCTCAATAAAAGTAGCCTTAGCCTTCCTGTGGAGTTGATTTCCTGATCTGGTCTACCTAGCGGGGCTGACATGAAATGCCTCAAATGAAGCTAGTCTGGAGACCATGAGACAGGCTACTGCAACTTTTGAGGAAGATGGTGACTAGATAATGCATTACCAGCTTTGTCCTTGCTTTCCCTAAGTCTCATTGAAATTAATACTATCTTCTGGTTGGAGAAAACTTGAATAAATTTTTAGATTAGATAATTTCAGGAAAAAAGATTCAATCTTATATGTAAGGCATACAGGTAGTCCTTGACTCATGACCACAATTAGGACCAGAACTCCAGTCACTAAGCAATGTGGTCGTTAAATGAGGCATCACATGACTGTGCCCGATTTTATGACCTTTTTGCCACGGTCATTAAGCAAATCTGGCTTCCCCCATTGATTTTGCTTGTTGGAGGCTGGCTGGGAAGGTTGCAAATGGCAATCAAATGACCCTGGGACACTGCAACCATTATAAATATATGCTGGTTGCCAAGCACCCAAATTTTGGTCACATGACCGCAGGGACACTGTGAGGACTGGTTGTAAGTCACTTTTTTTCAGCATTGTCGTAACTTTGAACAGTTGCTAAATGAATGGTCGTAAGTCAAGGACTACCTGTATTCATAAATAACATTCCACAAAATATGAAACGATTGGTCCTTATCCTCCAAGAATTTTCAGAAGTGTGTCCATATACAAATACTCCCTGCCTGAGGAATAAATTCTCTCAAATTAACAAAGTATTGCTGCAACAGGAATTCCTCCCTGCAACTGAACAAGTGAGTGTGGTTACAAAATTACACCTGTAATACCCACCATCTGTTAGTCAACATGCATATGTGGAAAACACTAAAATATTTGCTCCTTTAATATATAGTGTTGTGAAACATTTCAGATGTGATTACATTTTACTTAAGTACAGCATTCGTCTTTTCTAGGAATAATTTTTCTGACATTTATTGTTGAAGAAACATCATTAACTGCCATGTGGCTCTATGTACTTTTCTCTATTCAGTCACATCACTAAGACTTTTGTGTAAATTGTTCTGATCAATCACTAAAAATATGTGACAAATGTAGGCATTCATATAATATGAATTCCAGGCCCAAACTCTGAATGATGATATTACAACGAAGCAATATTAGGCAATTTTCAGGACATCAGTGCTCAGAATCACTGCATAAGAATATATTCTGCAATGTATAAGTACATTGTGCAAGGTTTTACTTACTCCTTAAAATAAAGTAAAACCTTGCACACCATTTTTATAATAATACTGTATTTTAAAATAGAAATTTCTCTTCAATTAACTGACATATACGTGGAGCATTCCAATTAAGTATGGACATCAATCATTCTGGACACTATGTTATGCCATGGTTTAGTACTAGAAGTACTAGAAGCAGATACAAGCCTGTGATTTGTGTGCTTATCCCTTCTCCAATTCAGCCATGGAGGGATTCCTATTTCAAAGTAAATAAGTTTACTGTTATAATTTTTTAAAAAAGAAACCTTGATTAGAGTTAGATGATGTTACTGAAGATGATGCTAATGGTGAGATCGCTGGACTTATCCTTGCTTTTAAAAGATTCCAGTTTTTTTATCAAACTTTGTCCCATAATATGTCCCTTCAGATTCTTTTCTTCCTTTGTTTCTTTATACCAAGTCCAATAGCTGGGCCTGCTCCTTTTGTAATTGATGTACTACTATTCAGAAATTTTATCTATTCTGTTTCCCATAATAGACAATTTGCTCTATAATTCAGTCTAAGATTAGGAAATGCAAGTCCACATCTTTCTTTTGGGTCTTGCAAGATTTTAAATTTTACTCTTGGGTTTTCCCCACTCCGTACAATCTGTTAATTGTTCTTTGCAGCCCTGCAACTTTTTATCTAAAATTTAAATTAGTGCCATTTGGAATAAGAAGTTCATCTTGGGTAATATATTCATTTTTACTGTTGCAGTATGTCCTAGCCAAGGAAGCTTTAAAGTTTTCACCTTTCAAGGTCTTGTTTTATTATTTTTTTCATAGTTTGTTATATTTGTTTTGAAGTATATCTTTATTTGCATCCTGTCAAATGGAGTGCTAGATATTTCACTGGATCTTTTATTAGCTCACAGCCATTCTGGTTTTTTTACAATGTCTTTTTCTTCTAAAGTTAAATGCCTTGTTATCTTAGTTTTCTTTTCATTGATTTTGTATCCAGAGAGGCAGCCAAAATGTTTAATTACTTTCATCAAATGTTGTATGGAGCATTATGGTTGCTTAATTGTTAGTACTATATCATATGCATAGCATTTCATCTTGTATTCCTCTCCTTGAATTTTGGTCCCAGTTATTTGTTTATGTTTTCAGATCTTGTCTGCCAGGACTTCCAAATAAGTGATTGCAAATCATAAAGGAGAAAGTGACCACCCATGCCTGGTGCTTTTACATACTGAGAGTGTTCCATTTCCTGTGATCTTTGCTGTTTCACATTGATGTATGCTCTCCACCCAAGTTTGGAATTCTTCCCTGGGATTTTGTCTAGACCCTCCAGTAGAAAAGTCTGTTCCAAGTTGTTGAAGGCTTTTTTTTAGTGGTTAAGGCAATGGGCTAGAAACCAGGAGACTGTGAGTTCTAGTCCCGCCTTAGGCATGAAAGCCGGCTGGGTGACCTTGGGCCAGTCACACACTCTCAGCCCAACCCACCTCACAGGGTTGCTGTTGTGGGCAAAATAGGAGGAGGAAGGAGTATTAGGTATGTTCACCGCCTTGAGTTATTTATAAAAATAATAAAGGCGGGATAGAAAATAAATAAATAAATAAATAAAATTACTGCTGCCTTGCTGTCTTGAATTGTAATGGGTTTGCTTAATATTTGTCTGTGTTCTTCTGTAAATTCTTTAAGTTCTGAATCTTTAATACATGTTTTCAATGTTCCTTATCAATTTTATGCTTAGAACATAGTTCCTTAAAAAATTCAGCAAGTTCTTCTATTTTTTCCGATCTTGTATGGAACAGTTTATTACCTTCCTCTACTGCTGTTATCATCCTTTTCTCTTCCTCTTTACTAATTAGGTGGGCCAAAGGTTGTCCTGGTTTATCTGCATTTTCAAAATGCCTTTGTTTGACATATTTTATCTTCTTTTAGAGTTCTGACTTCGTTTAACTCTCTCAGTACGTGTCTTATTGGATTGGTTTTGTGGATCTGTTCTAATTTCTTTACTTTTTCTTCCACTTGTGATGTTTGTCTTTTATGTTCTTTTTTCTGTTTCACTGCAAGTCTTATAAGAATTCCTCTCATGTAAGCTTTACTTGTCTCCCATAAAGATGTCTCTGACATCCTTGGAGTCATATTTATTTTGAAGCAGCAATTTATTTATTTATTTATTTATTTATTTATCAATCAATCAATCAATCAATCAAATTTCTATCACCACCCATCTCCCTCCTCTGGAGGGACTCCGGGTGGTTTACAATGATTCATTAAAACAAGAGTCATAAAATATATCTAACATGTATAAAATACGATTATTAATAATTATAAATAAGATTAAAATCCAAGAGGCAAGGATAGTAAAAAGATCTAACTCAGTCCATATGGGTGAGGAGCCCTCTAAGGTACTAGCCATCCCCAAGAACAACAATTTTTGCTATTTTACTATTGTTGCTGTAATTTTATATTTTTAACTTATTGTTGTGAACCGCCCAGAGTCCCCAGGTATGGAGGAGATGGGCGGTGATACAAATTTAAATAAATAATAAATAAATATTTCTTTCCTGGCCCCAAGCGAGGCGGCAGAACCAAGTTTTCAGGTTCCTCCGGAAGGTCAGAAGCGATGGGGAAATACATACATTGATGCAGAGTATATTACAAATACAGATTCCGTTTAAACCAGAATTATTTTTGTTGGGACTATTGGATTTACAAACAGAAAAACATTTTGTTAGAATTATACAATATATGATAAGAGCAGCAAGACTTCTTTATGCACAATTTTGGAAAACCCAGACTCTACCAACAGTACAAGAGTGGATGTTAAAATTGATGGACATGGCAGAAAATGATAAATTGACTTGTTTATTGAAAGAAAACTCAAGTTATCAATATCTCAAAGAGTGGAAACCATTGATGGATTATTTGCGAAATGCAGGAGGGGTGAAGCTTACATGGGGTTTTGAAGAATAGATTAAATATAAAAGAGTATATTAGACAAAGAATTATTTCTATCTATTGTATGAAAAACCAACATTTAAGGCAGATTTTTTTATTTACATGACCAGAGATAGATTGGAAGTTATCTAATTTTCATATCTTTTTCTTTCTTTTACTACACTTTTTCTTTTCTTTTTCTATATTTTGTATTTCTATTTCTTTTTCTGTTTCTAATTTTAATTATGTATTTTAAAATTCTAATAAAATTTCTCTAAAATAGAAGCGATGGGGCTAACCTCACCTCTGGGGGCAAGATGTTTCAAAGGGCGGGGGCTGCTGCAGAGAAGGCTCGCCTCCTGGACCCCGCCAGATGGAATTCTCTTGCAGACGGGGTCTGCAGCATGCCTCACGAACGGATGGGATGGGTAGATGTATTGGGGACGAGGCGGTCCCTCAGGTAACCTAGCCCCATGCCATGTAGGGCTTTAAAGGTAATAACCAACACCTTGAATTGGACCCAGAAGCAAACTGGTACCCAATGCAGCTCGCGTAATAGAGGTGTTATGTGTGCCGATCTAGGGGCATCAACGATGGCTTGCGCAGCTGCACTCTGGACCAGCTGTAGCTTCCGGATACTCTTCAAGGGTACCCCATGTAGAGCGCATTACAGTAGTCTATATGGGAGATAACAAGGGCATGAGTGACTGTTCGAAGGACCTCCCAATCCAGGAACGGGCGTAACTGGCGCACAACACGAAGTTGTGCAAAGGCCCTTCTGGCCACGACTGCCACCTGCTCTTCGAGCAAGAGTCATGAGTCTAGGAGGACCCCCCGATTCCGCACCAGATCTGTCTGGGGCAGTGCAGCCCCATCCAGAACCAAATATGATAATGTCCCAGATATGGAAGAGCCATTAATCCACAGCCACTCCATCTTACCAGGGTTCAGCTGAAGCCTGTTGGACCCCATCCAGGCCCCTACGGCCCCCAGGCACCGCGAGAGGGCAGTCACAGCATCAGTTACCTCACCCAGGACGGAGATGTATAATTGAGTATCATCAGCATACTGATGATACCTCATCCCATGGTGACGGATTATCTCGCCCAGTGGTTTCATGTAGATGTTGAACAGGTGTGGGGAGAGATCCGAACCCTGCGGCACCCCACAAAGGAGGGTCGAGGGTTGGATCTCTCACTCCCTATCACCACCGATTGGGACCAGCCCTGGAGGAAGGAGGTGAACCAGCACAAAACCACACTGCCCACCCCCAACCCCCTGAGCCGACCCAAAAGGATACCATGGTCGATGGTATCAAAAGCCACTGAGGTCAAGAAGAGCTATGATGGATGCACTGCCTCCATCCCGCTCCTGCCAGAGATCATCCATAAGTGCGACCAATGCTGTTTCTGTCCCATATCTGGGCCTGAAACCTGACTGAAAGGGGTCCAGATAATCCGTTTCATCCAGAATCCTCTGGAGCTGCAACGCCACCACTTTCTCAACCACCTTCCCCAAAAAGGGAAGGAGACTGGAAAATTGTCCAGTGCCATAGGGTCCAGTGATGGTTTCTTGAGGAGGGGGGTGCACCAATGCTTCCTTAATGGCAGTTGGAAACACCCCCCTCTCAAGGATGCATTGACCATCACCTGGACCCAGCCACATGTCACCCCCCTAGCTGCTTTCACCAGCTAGGAGGGGCATGGATCTAGATGACAGGTGGTGGCATTTGCTGTCTGAAGGATCCTGTCCACTTCCTCGGGACCAACAGGATCAAACTGTTCCCAGATAACTGGGTAAGTACGCTGCCCCGGTATCTCCCCAGACTCTGTCTCACGCTTGGAGTCCAACCTGGAACGGATCCGAGTGATTTTATCCTGCAGATGCACAGCAAACTCCTCTGCATGGCCCTGTAGGTGGGTCTCAGGACCCACCTTTCCCAAAAGGGACCGAGTGATCTTAAACAGGGCCATCGGGCGGCATTCTGCAGATGCAATAAGAGCAGAGAAATATTGATGTTTCGCCGCTCTTACCGCCACAAGGTAGGCCTTAACAGCAGCTTTTACTTCCTCTTTACATTTCTGTAATATTCCTTCTTGAAGTAGTAGCGCATCATTCACCCTCCATCTAAAGGGCAGCTTTTCTCCTTGAAACCATGGTATTAAGACTGGATTATATCAATGGATGGAACTGCACATCCTTTAAAAATGGTGTGAGAGCCTTGGATACCCAATACATATTGATTCTTGAATGTACGTACTTGAACTTGGAAACTCTAATTTGTTTAATGTATGATTTTTTAAAAATAAACCAGGGTGAAAAAAGAGTCGTAAACAATAAATTCATGTAAGCTTGGTTCACATAAAACCAGAATGTTTATTTTTGGCTTACCATGATTTGCAATACTCATGTGGCTTAGCATTATGAGAGAATCAGGCCTTATTGAATTTTTATTACACAGATGAATACAAATTACATAGCTAAACTGAAGAATTCACAGAATAAGTTTTAAAGGAGTATCAGAAGGATAACATCCATTCATTATACATACAATTAAACAAGTTCTTGCCTGTTTTGACAAATTATTTGCAACTGAATCCAAGATGGCAACCTGTAGTTCAAGTTTACCCTCCAAACCAAAATTGTGAGTTTCTTTGCTAAAACAATTTTAATTATTTGCAATTCTAATTTAGATGAGGTATGGTTTGCTAATTTACCTATAACAACAAACAAGGATGTACACGGAAAAAATCACAGTAGGAAATGGGAAGAAACATCATTTAGTCCAGATCAGATAGCAAAATCATGGTTTATCATTATTTCTGAATTAACCTCAAGTCTTTTATGGAAAGGTACCCTTAGACATATAGAAGCTTCCTTCACTTTTATTTTGAATATGAAAATATATAGATAAAAGGAAGATATATTCAAAAAAGTTAGATACATCATCCACATTCCTTCATGGGGATTTATACTTTATATTCTTCAGAATGATAAATATTGTGCTACATGTTAATGTAAGCTTTCTTATTTATTGCAATAAATAAGACTCTTAGTGCTGAACGATGATTGTTATCTAGTCTGAAAGATCCTAAAAGCTAAACAGTGTACAAATTGCAACAGAAATATATCACTGCATAGCAATTACTTGCACTATGTCTATTACAAACGTTTTGTGAAATCAGAAGTGCAGCTCAAACTTTAACATTTACTTTTATTTATGTTATACTGAGATCCAATTAAAAATGTGCTGTTTATGACAAAGATTTATATAATAATGTTATGCTAACATCTTGGCAACAAAAAAGCAGATATTGCTACCTATCTAATTGACTGCTACACACTTACAGTATCTGCTGTTTCAAATGTATTGATAAGAGTACAATTAAATTCTACCTCTGATGTCTTGAGAATATCTATATTACCTAATCCAGTTGCCATACTTGATAATGTTCTGTGACACACCATTATAGAAAGGTTTATATTTCAAAACTGATACTAAAGAACATTGCACACTGATGTCTTATTGTATGTGGGAGACTATAAGCTGCTTTTACTCTTGGCTGCAATAAAATACATTAAGAATATTACATCTGACTGACTTAAATTTTCTTGACATCTTTATTTTTCATATGCCTGTCTCAATGTCTTGGACCCCTTTAAACTCAATGTATTATATCATGAACCAAGATTAAGGAAGTAATTTAAATGGTTTATTTGCCACCAGAAAAAGAGGAGGAGGAGCGATTTCTTCCAGATCTGATACATGGATAGATGGATAAGATAAAGATATCTAGGAGATTAACATCTACAAAAATGTTTATATATAAAAACAACTAATGAAAATAGTCCTAATTTGATTGGTGACAAAAGGTAGGGAGAGATTTAGGAACATTACACTGAAACAAAATGATTTATTTAAATTAATGCATAGGATACCTGAAGAACTCCATCTCAAAATACTCTGATCAGAAAATTACAAACACACAGGTAACAAGCTACTGCTACTCTTATAACTCTTTAAAGGCAGTGTAATGAATTATATCAATTGTCTGGTAATAAAATCTAATGCTACAACAGATTTTATTTTCTTTCCTGGATCTTCAGGCAAACTGAGAAGGTAACCCAGATTACCCTGAGACAGGATTAAAAATTCCTAGTTTATACACAAAAGAGAAAAAAAGCCTGATTAAAGGGAAAGTCCTCATTAAAGCTTTCTGCAGTCACCATGGGAAAATCATTAATGGCCCTTATGTCAAGGGACTATATTTCTTTTTGCTTCTAGATGTGGTAGAGTAAAACTATTTCTTTAGTTGCTAGGTAACAACCGACTCAGTATATACCATTATCAAAATGCATGAGAAGAAACTGCCATCTGCTTCCCAATTGGGAATTCCATTGACTAAAGTCATATTGCAGTTTCTGCAACGTCCCACGTCTCTTCCCCATAATCAATTAATCCTTGGTCTCCTTAGAAAAGTAAGTACCAACATTAGCACCCTTCCATTCTATGTTCTGATTCTAACTTCAGAATAATGCCATATGCAATCAGGTCTTCCCTACCCTGGCAAGTATATAAAAAACATTTTATATACTTTTCCCAGCTTGGTGCCCTCCAGAATTACCCAGCCAGCATGACTATTGCAGAGGGTTAGGATTATTGGGGAGTTGAAATTTATACAGGTAGGTAGCGATTAGTGCAAGTCTGAATAGTGCAATATTTGATTTAGTGTGATTTAAAAATTGATAACAGGTTGCATTTAATGTGAGCCAAAATTCAGTTAGTGCAAAGCTAGCGTGCGCACAGTTGAGGCTAGCACATGCACAGTTGCCCTTGGGGTTTTAGACACTAATTGTCATTGGTGCAAAATGGAGAAGAGGAAAGTTCAAAAACGAAGAGGCTCATTTTGAAGAACCACAGCAGAATACAGGAGATAGCAGGTACAACCATTTCGTAGGATTCATTAACCGCACTAATCGAGACCTACCTGTACATCCAGAGGGCACTCTGGCTGTAGAAGGGTATGTTAATAGAACTAGGGGAATGGAGATTCTCCATTGTTCCTATCATAATTTTCTTTGGAGGCTCTGCAACAGAAAGGGAGAACTCCAGAGTGGGGTCAGAGGAGAGGAATAGAAAATCTCACCATGCCATCAGGCTTCTGCTGGTGCAATATTGGATTCTGTTCTGTGTGCCCAATACTAGGAAATGTTTTTTTTTCTACTGCCCCGAGTAGTTGTCGCAAAAGATTGCCTTTAACAATATACTAAAAGATCTTATGTTTAAGGTTTTGGAATGAAGTAAAACTTTTGGTTTGCAGTTCAGAAAAATATCAGACATCTGTTAGGAGGCAGGAAGAAAGATTACATAAGATATGGCAAATGTTGGTTGCTATAGATCCAATACATTTGAAAGGTGTCAAGTTAAGGAACGCTGACTTATAATGACTGCCAGAAACTCTCTGGGGTTTCAGGCAGAAGTCTTTCCTAGAACTATCAGGAGATCTCAGAGATCTCAACTAAACTTCTGCAGTCAAAACATATGCTTTCCTTGCCTTTCCTTATAGCTATGGAATTTCTCTGTTGTAGATCAGTATCTAAAAGTGTCAACCAAAAAGCTGCTATATTCATTCTAGCTCTGAAAAAAAAAGCTGCTATATTCATTCCAAGTCAAGATCTGCAGAAAGTTTGAGGGCAGAATAATTGTTTAATTTTAAATATTGGATGGTATATTTACTGACACAGCAAAATGATTTGCTATTATGTTTTCAATACTTCCATATTTTATTTAAATATTGATATTGTATTTGATATAAGCATTACTAGAAACTGTTTTACTGTATTATTATAACTAATGAAAGCAAGAACTTAAAACAACTTTTTACCTGTCTCAGTAATTTCTCCATAGCTGACATTACCATGAGTCCTCTCCAGACAATTGGTGCAGTCTCTTCCACCAAGAAACCCATAGACATACTAGAATTAAAGGCATTTTTCCAACATTCAGACATGATACAAACAGTAAAATATAAAAAGTAAATGGATAAAAAGATACAAAGGGCTTACCATGCAATTCCATAGTTCACAAGAGGTCTCATTAGGTTTTCTAGAACAGAAATTATTTTTAAGAATAAATTTCTGGAAAATTTATTCAAGTCCTCTCGGTGTAAATAGTTGCAAACCAGGGGCTACTTGTACAAATCACACCTAATCTAAAAAACAAAAAAATTGAATTTTGTTGAGCTTGACTCCTGGTGAATATGGATTTCTAATCTTTTATCTATGATCACTGAACTTTCTGCTTCAACAAGGGGAAATACAGTAAACTAATTGTACCGGGAGTAGGAATTGTAGGATAATTGTAGCAATTGTACAAAACCAGCAGTATCCTACAACTTTGCTAAGAAATTCCATATATAGGCAGGTTGCGATTAATGCAAGTTCGAATAGTGCAATGTTCAATTTAGTGCAAATTAAAAATTGATACCAGGTCATGTTTAATGCAAGCCAAAATTCAGTTAATGCCACATAGATTACTGCAATGCGCTCTACATGGGGCTACCCTTGAAGAGTATCCGGAAGCTTCAACTGGTCCAAAATGCGGCTGCGCACACAGTTATTGGTGCCCCTAGATCGGCCCATGTGACACCTCTGCTATGCCAGCTGCACTGGGTGCCGGTGTGCTTCCGGGTGCAATTCAAGGTGTTGGTTATGACCTTTAAAGCCCTACATGGCATGGGACCAGGCTACTTGAGGGACCGTCTCATCCCCATAACTTCAAACCGTCCCACTCGATCATGTAGAGAGGGCATGCTTCGGATCCCATCGTCAAGGGAATGTCGTTTGGCGGGGTCCAGAAGGCGAGCCTTTTCCGTGGTGGCACCCACTCTTTGGAACATTCTGCCCCCGGAGGTGAGGCAGGCCCCATCGCTCCTGCCCTTCCGGAAGAATTTAAAGACCTGGCTGTGCCGCCTCGCGTGGTATGGGAATGGGAATAGTTCCTCTTGGGGATGGCTAGTGCCATAGAGCCCTTTTAAAGAGAACCATCTATCGCCTATTGGATTTTTATATTTAATGTATTAGTTTTGTAATGTATTTTAAATTGTAGGTATTTTTTAAAGATTTTAAATTGTTGTATTGTGAACCGCCCAGAGTCCCCCTTGGGGGAGATGGTGCGGTAATAACAGTTGACAAATAAATAAATAAATAAATAAATAAATAAATAAATCGAGACTAGTGCACACACAGTTGTGCACAGCTAGCACATGGGCAGTTGCCATTGGGGTTTTAGACACTAATTGTCGTGTGTGCAAAACTACAGCAGAATAAAGGAGATAGCCGGTACGGTTTGGATATGGGTTTATCCTCCAGTTTGTCCTTCGTTCACTTGATTTGTTTTAAATATTTATGAGGTCTATCTTGAAGATCTCATGGCAGGCTATAATCCATTAGAAAGCAATAAAAACACTTTCAAATATTTGAAAGACAATAAAGATAATAAAGATGTTTTTGTCAGTGTAAGCTTACCTTTAGAAATGATATTTAAAATGTTTTTGTTTTTATGTTGCTTTCTATAACTACTCTGTAACTGGGAAGTCCTTGGTGCTCTCTGAGCTTGGTTGTTTGCTTGCAGACATTTCATTACCTGACTAGGTAACATCAGTGCTGGTGAGTGTGGGGGTTTGCTCCCTGTTTATATACAGTAGCTTGCCCTGCCCGTGTTGGTGGGTGGGTGGTTTTCTCCTTGGTAGTTCCTTGATTAGGGTATTATTTTCTGCTTGTTTGTTTGTCTGGTGTTAATCCCTGCTTATCTGGGTGTTGGTTGCTGGAGAGGATGTGTTCTGGTCTTTTTGTTTCCTTCTTAGCTTTTTTATTGTCTCTTTTGAATGGTGTGCAAATATGGTTTATCTTTATGTGTCTATTGATGGTTGATTTGTCTGAATGCCAAGCTTCCAGGAATTCCCTAGCATTTTTGGATTTAGCTTGGTCTGTACTCTCTAACTAAACTTAAATTGTAAGCATATTCTTTTAATCTTTTACTGTTATATTTCATTAATAAACATATAAAAAATATGTTTAAAAATTTTATTGCCTATTTCCATCGAGCTGGAACCAATTACCCTATTTTCCATAGAAATACTACTTCGAATAGTGCGAATTCGAAACATGCAGACCATTTCGTGGGATTCATTATCAGTACTAATGGATACCTACCTGTACAGGTTGTAATTTTCTATGACTATCATTTTGTATGCAAAACTCCTGAAGATGTATTTTAATGGTGTTTAATAAATGTGTGCAGTGCTGCCTTTAGCATCTGCAACCTTTCCTAGCAGGTGTTGTCAAACACCTATTTAATGTTCAGGGAAACATTTAGGGAAATGAGTATAATTCAAGGTGATAATAGTCCTTTTGTATTCCCACCTGGGCAATGGCAAGACTAGAAAAGTTTATAGCCTTTCATTTAAGGCTATTATGTATAAAGACATCAAATTAGTAACTACAGCATAAAAGAAATATTAAATTGAATGCCACAGAAATGGCTAAATTCCATACTGTATAAACTTTACTCAAGTCCTATTGCAAAGAAAGCCTGAAAAGCAAAGAAAGCAAGAGAAGAGAAAAGAGAGAATAGTGATACACAGCTAGCGCTTTGCTTGAAATGATTTCAACTGTGATTCCACTGCTGAAGAGACAACCCACAATTCAATAAAAGTTACTTCTTTCTCAGGAGTTCTGTAGCATAAATACAAGAAAATATCTTGAATACACAGCTAGTTCTTTGCTATAGTTCCATCCTGGATTACAGCTTTTGTGTTTGAAATGAGCTACACATAAAATTGCAATAACAATTTTCAATGTCTAAAATGAGCATTTGATTTTTAAGAGACTGCTGAAGTTCCCACTGGTTCACGATTATCAATATTAATAACCATATTCCCAAATTATATTTCAATGCAGTTACTCGGTAGTTCTCCATATAGAAATTTAAAAATAACACTGCAGCAGACCGAGCACAGAAGATTATCACAGCAAACAAAAGGATAATGCCATGATGCCATTCACAATGGAGTACTGTCATTTTTCCTCTGTATCCCTACTACATGACAGCTGCACAGACTTTATGAGATGTGAATTACAGTAACATATTGCAGGCATAAAACTGTAGAGTATGACTAAGTATTACTAATTTTTATACTCAATAAGCAAATTCAGTTTCTACAGAAGGATAAAAAAGAGTCTCTCCCTTTCTATTTTCAAATGATTAAGATTTCCAGTAGTGCATTTTTTCAAATCTCAGCAAATAAAAGCTTTCAAATGTTTCAATTCTTCCTGTTTATCTAGGATTGTTCTTTTCTTCCAGTACTTCTCTTGGCAGGGTTAGACTACCCCTCTGTTTAGAAATGTGCTGAGTCTGTAGCAGTCAAATTCCCAATTGGAGAGCAAATGCAGCTTGAGTCTTGCATATTCATAGGGACATAAAATCATCATTGAAGAGTAATGTGTGTTTATGTTCTGTGAGAGCCAATGTTGTGTAGTTTGGGGCTTGGAGCAGGGAGACACATGTCCTACTCCACCCTCAGCCATGGGAGTCCACTGGCTGATTTTGGGCTAACCACTGTCTCAATCCACCTCCCAGGGTTATTGTTGGGAAAAAATACCATGCCTGGAGCTCCTGAATGAAAGGCAGGATAAAAGTCTAATAAATAACTAATTGCTCATCCTGTTAAAGTAAAGGGAAACTTACTTCAGAATCTCATTAGAAAAATCTTTGGTGGTTATATAAGGGTTCACATTTTTCCTAGATCCCCTTAAACTCACAAGCTAAACAGCTATCCAGCAATATATGAAGTGTCTTAAATTTGTGGGTGGATATACAATCTACCTCATGAAACCTCAGAAATTTTGGAGCATCAGCTGCTACAATTTCAGGCTTCATTGTGCCTGAAAATAAAGCAACATTATACATTCTGCAGGCCACACATTTTTATCTAGTAAGCTGCATTAATATCGCTATTAAAAAAAGTCCCAGAAAGATTACTGTAAAGAGTGTAATAGACAGTATAGCATTCCAATTTTAAAAAAAAGCTATTCAGTATTGGTGGGAGCCAGGGACAGTTCCATTGAGGGCCTGTACTATTCTCTGTCGGTAAATTAAAACAAGCTACCCTTGTGTAAAAAATATATTGAAAATGTTAGTCCAACTTTTTTTTTTTTTTTGCAAAGCCAGAAGATAAAAGCTTGCACAGTTAGCAAAATCTCTGTGATGGCAAAAGTAGGAGAGCACTGCAAGCGGTAACTTCAGGCCCCCACTTCCCACAATTGTTAGTTTTGCTTTAATTCTGCTATTTTGTTGTTGTTGTTGTTATTTTTTAAGTATCTGTCAAACAGATCTGGTTTGCTGAGGAGTCTCTACCTGCTTAGCATCAGAAGTATGGAAACTTGAACTACCTTGAAGGCATTACCTTGTAAATATTTCAAAGGAAAATAAATAAGCAATTATTTGTTTTCTTTCTGTACAGAACTTCTCTCCACAGTACAAAGTACATAGGTATATCTTAGAATAGGCTGTCTCATCTACTTCGCCATGCTGAAATAACTTCTACCAGGCTATCCTGTCTCACTGCTCTTGATTTTAACAAACAGATAGGATTCTACGCCAGGGCTTGGTCCCTCTGTTTTCTGCATGACTTTTCTCCTGGCACTCTTTCAGCAATCTACAAAAGTAACTTGATCTTTCCTTCCGCTCTTCATGTGAATAAGAACTTCTCTGTGTGGTTGTATGGAGCACCTCACACCGACCTATTTAAGAAGCATAAACAGCTGCAGGAAAACTGTGTATGTGCTCCAGGAACTTAGACTGAGATCCTAGTAAGTTCAGAAACTGATTCTCATGACAAACAAGATATATAGCTTTATATATTATATATACCTTATAGCTTTAATTATTTATTTTTAATTTAAAATATAGCTCCCTTAAGTATAGCCTTCCAGAGATGGATGGATGGATGGATGGATGGATGGATGGATGGATGGATGGATGGATGGGAACATGTGCACATATTCATGGATAACAATGTTCCTTCATATACATACAGTACATACTCTTTCCTCCATCCAATTACCGTTTAAATTCAGATGGATATGATGACATATTTTCTGTTATTTCTACTGCACCAAATCATTGCTACATCTCACTGTTTTCTTTAAAATACTGTATTCCAATTCAGTAGTTTCAGTTTCTGGGAAAATTGTGTTATCCAGCCAGACTTACTTGATGTCACTTCTGGATTTCCTTTCAGATTCATCATTTTTGGTATAGACGGCCCATATACATCTGCATCAAGCAACCCAACTGCTTTTGTCTGTGGAAGGAAAATGCATATCATTATACATATTCTTCAAACAGGAAAAACTATGCACATTAACAATAGTAACATTTAATTATAATTTCTCTACAGTTACTTATTAAAGCATGGCATCTGAAAATTCACCAAAATTCCACTAGCTCAACACAATAAGGTGATTCATGCTCAGTCAGTGTCCATTGCAGAATTAATTTGGACACACAAAGGATACATAGGAAGTACATTCTAATCCACAACCACTAATTATGTCCAAAAAGACAGAATTAGAGTTGGATTTGGGTGAGTAAAAAATGTTAAGTTTCAGTGGTAAGATAAAAGCAACTGAGAAGACTCTGTAAAGAAAGAAGATATAAATAGCAAATAGAATTATTTGCTTTTATTTATCATTTAATATTTTGCAGGGCATTTGCCATATTTGCCAACCGCCCCACCCGGTTATGCAGAGAGGGCTTGCTACGGATCCCGTCTATAAAAGAATTCCATCTGGTGGGGTCCAGGAGGCGGGCCTTCTCGGCAGTGGCACCCGCCCTTTGGAACATTCTCCCCCTGGAGGTGAGGAAGGCCCCCACACTCCTGACCTTCCGAAAGCAATTGAAGACCTGGCTCTGCCACCTCGCCTGGGATGGGAGGGGTAATAGCTCCTCTTGGGGATGGCTGGCACCATAGAGTTCCTTTAAACAACAACATAGCCTCTTGGATTTTATATATTTATATATTTATATTTAATTTATTTAGAATGATGTATTGTATTTTATATGTATTTAATTAGTTAATTTTGTTGTAAACTGCCCAGAGTCCCCTTGTGGGGGGAGATGGGCGGTGATATAAATTGAACAATAAATAAATAAAATAAAAATTTATATTTTGCAGCAGACAAAGAATGCTGTAGCTCTTTGAAGTCCTATAGATTTTTTGTGGTATGGATGCTCAAGAATGTCATTCAGTCTGCTTTTCAAAGTGCTCCACTGTGATCTGCATTTACCAGACTAATGTGACAATTAAAAGGCAGATTTTGCATGTCTTAATTTTGTTATCCAGGTCTCAGCTCAAAATATACTGGCACAAATGTCAGTGGAAGACCATGGACATCTATATCATATTTCAATAGATTTAAAATTCTAATGAATTCAACTAAATTGCTATTTCACATCTACTGAGCACATGCAGTAGACTATTTTCAGGAATAAAGTGCTCAATTCAGATAATTATTAGTGAAGTGCTTAAATGCAACATCAGTTTACATTATGTAGTTGTATGCTATAATGTGTTTCTTCTGAAAATAAAATATCTCATATATCAATTTTGTTCTGGAAAATTCATTGTTTTTTGTAGATTCTTTTGTTCTTTTGAATTATATACCAATGGTTTGGAAACTAACAGGAGGATAATGAAAGTGGCTAAAGCAAGCTTTCATGGTTGCAAAAAAAAAATACTAGAAGGGCATTATTCAGCAATTATAATGGTCTGAAAAACTAGTTATTTCTTTCTGCCAGGAGTCTCAACTTAAAGATGATTAATTGTATAATTTGACAGGAATATCTGTGTAAAGCTAGCTCACTTTAGTAAATGAGACCTATTTTTCTATGCTTTACTCTTTCTTTCAAAAAATAAATAACTTTGAATAAGTATATAAAATTCATCTGCTAGGACAGTGGTTCTTAAACTGTTTGACCCAATTACCCCTTTTCCCAGTCTCAGATAATGTCATTAACCCCGCAAAACAACCTAAGCATCTCAGTAGTGGCACTCCCAAAGTGAATCCTTGACTTACAAACAAGCATTTACAAATTGCTCCATTACCCCAGGATAGGCTCAAATTACCCCCTTGGGTAATTACCCCCTGTTTAAAAACCACTGTGCCGGGATAAAATACATTCATAAACAAGTATTTATGCCAGAGCTTTCCAAACTGTGTGTCGGGACACGTTAGTGTGTCGGCTGCAGTGTCTGGGTGTGTCGCGGCTGCTGCTGCCTCCGAGCCCTGCCAGGATTCCACGCAGGTCCTAGTGCCTGCCTTGTGCCCTGCTGTAAGAGTGTGTCGCGAAATGATGCCCTGCTGTAAGAGTGTGTCGCGAAATGATGCATGTCTAAAAAGTGTGTCACCAACATGAAAAGTTTGGAAAGCTCTGATTTATGCAAAGGATAACAATATAGGAAAGGCATGTAGAGCATGATTTCTAGAATTCCTTCCAAACCCTTTACTAGTAGTGGTCATAGGAGGTGTCTGTGTCTTCTTCTGTGTAATGTGTTGCATCTGTGCATGTGTGCTCCTGCTCTCTCCTTGTGTTGAGTCTGAATTTATGTGTATCTGCATGCTGGAATACAAGGGAGAGGCAGCAAGTGCTCCACCTGGGTCACATGACCTGGAGGGAAGACAGGATAGAACAGAGGCGACATTCTGAGCGACTGTCCATCTGCCTGTCCTATATGAATGCACTGGGGGAATTTTCAGGATATTTTTCTTTGCACCTCCCAGCCTGATCTGGCCCATTTTGTGAATTTGCTTTTTCTTTTGCTGGCTTACCCCACAATACCAAATTTAAATCAGTTTTTATTTGATTTTCAGATAGTGTAAATATAATTCAAGATATTGTCAAGAAATCAGCATATAGCTAGTCCTTGAATTACAATGGTAATTAGGACTGGAATTTCCATCGCTAAACGATGCCATTGTGAAGTGCAACATCACATGACCGCATCGCTTAGTGACAGCAATCCCGGCAGTTTCCGTTGTCGTTAACTGAATCCCACTGGTTGTTAGGTGAGGACCCACCCTGATCCAAGCCATTCCCAGCTTGGTCCCTCCCAGCCCCGAGCCTTGGTAAGGTAAGGGACTGCCGCCTCCTCAGCTCCACCCACCTGCCTATCTCTCCCCGATCCTGCCCTTTTGGCCGCCCTGTACTCCGCCGCCTCTGGGCTCCGCTGGCCCTGCCGTCCCTAGCTGACCTTCGCCGTCTTCTTCCTCCCACTGGTGACAAGGTGCACCTGGCCTGGCCCTTCGCAAGGCAGCTGCTGGCCGCTCCAGGCCTTCTTCCTGAGACTGCGCATGGCTGTGTCCAAATGGCGTGCGGCTTTCCCGCGAGGCTTTGGAGGGATTCAAGTCCCACGAGAAGGCCGCATCTGATTACGCCTTGCCTAAATCACCTGAGGCCTGTATAACAGGGCTGTTCTTAGCCATAACCGCCCAGAGTTCCCTTGTGGGGAGATGGAGCGGTATATAAATTGAAACATAAATAAATAAATAAATAAATAAATAAACAAACAAACAAACAAACAAACAGACAGTCATATTACAGGAAGGGTCTGCTCATTTGGATTAAACATGTTTTTCGGGTTTTTAAAGCATATCTTGTTTGCTCAACATCACTGTGGAATAGAAAAACCTGTTTTTCTTGGGCAATGCCAAATCTATCACATTGTTCTCCTAACAGCAAAAGAACATTGATTTACTTTAAAATGTTACTCTGTCTATACCTCTGAAAGGAAACAAGGTAGGTGATAATGTAAGCAATATTTAAAATAACCATAAAATACTCAAATGATATGAACTAAAATAGTGCCAATCTTAAATGTCCAAATACACACAAAGGCTATTTTACATCCCACCTAGAACAATACAGTGGCTTATCATTTTCTAAGGACCAGCAACTGTGATTCCTAAACAGGTTTTAAGGCTAAATATGTTGCTATTGTGATTGATTCACCTAAATGGATAAATTCTTGTTGGCTTAACACAGCGTGCAAACCCAACCAATACTGCTGTTTATCAAATCTCAGTTAGCAGAGCATTTCACCAAGAAACCTCTAGACCAGAGCTTTCCAAACTGTGTGTTGGGACACGTTAGTGTGTCAGTTGCAGTGTTTGGGTGTGTCGCGGCTGCTGCTGCCTCCGAGCCCTGCCAGGATTCCGCGCAGGTCCTAGTGCCTGCCTTGTGCCCTGCTGTAAGGGTGTGTCGCAAAATGATGCCCTGCTGTAAGAGTGTGTCGCGAAATGATGCATGTCTAAAAAGTGTGTCACCAACATAAAAAGTTTGGAAAGCTCTGCTCTAGACCTTACAATCACATGTCTATGTTCATGAGGCCAAATGATCTGAAGCAGTGCCCCAAGTGATGAGAAAGCACGTGATGAGTAAAAACATGAAGATGCTCTTGATCACTGACTGTTAAGAGGTACAGTATATCTCAATTTCATAATTGCACAATCAATCAATATGTTTTTCCTGAATTTTTTGATGTAAAAGTCATTGGAAGACAGTACCATTTACTTAACCATGAAGATCAAAGCAAATATCTCCTTTAACGTTATTTTTTAAAATATGCTTCTTTATTATGCACAAAGCTATTTAACATCCCATTGGAGTTATTCTGACAGATTATGCTGTTTCATGTCTCCTACACGAAAGCCATAATTTAAGACTGAGAAGCCACATTTTTGTGCCAGATTTCAAAGACTTCAACACTATTTTCAAACTCCTTTATTCTCAGACAAAACACATAATTTATCTGATTATGACGATTCATGACTCATTCCTTTTATCTGTATTTTCAGCTAATCAAACCCCTTCAAGTCATCACCCTAATGCATTATCCCCTAATTATTGCTTGAAAGATAAATATTTGCAGAACTGCCTACCTTGTGCTTAAACCTAGTGAGCGCTTTCTTCAGTTTACAGGTTCTAACATTTTAATAGCAAAAAAAGATTCTGGAATTGATTTGGAAAAAAAGAAGAACAAACTGAATCAAGCTTTGAACAAATCTTAAATGCGAGCAGGGAACTAACAATAACCTTTGGGAAAATATCATTTTGCTATATTCTTTAAATCCTTAAGACAGGTGTGCAACTTTCATTGGGCAAAGGATTGTTATCAGCCTTTGAATAGCACACTAGGAGCTGCATCACAAATAAAACAGAGCTACTTTAAAAACCTGGCTAACTGAATAACAATAATTAAATTAAATATTAATATTGTTACATGACGTTTGCTGCTTGGACAGAAGGAAGGGATTAGGACACACAAAGAAGAGGTGGAAAGAAGGCCAATGGCACAAATAGGGGAGAAGCAGCAGTAAATGCTGAAGATCAAATGTTCAAAAATAATTAGTTATCTACTTATTTATGTTGGGGATGCAGTAAATTCAAAGTAAATCAACACATATGATTGGACTTGTTCTCTGGTTGTTCCATTGGTTGAGTATTCTTAATATTTATTTATTTATTTATTCAATTTATATAGCCACCCATCTCAGACCAGTGACCAGTGGCTAACAATAATAAAAACAATCAGACAATAAAAACAATACAAAAAATTAAATGTAAATATAAATACAGCTGAGAGATCTTAAAAACCATTGGTGTTAGCACAGCCATGAAACGGGGCCGTTCGCACACTCGGGGCCCCAGGCCCGGGCACAAAGCCAGGTCTTCAAGGCCTTCCAAAAAGCCAAAAGGATCGGGGCCATCCTAATCTCAGGAGGAAGGATGTTCCAGAGGGCAGGCGCCACAGCAGAAAAGGCACGTCTCCTGGTCCCCGCCAGCCGACATTCCTTGGCTGACAGGACCCGGAGCATGCCCATCCTGCTGGACCGGACTGGATGGGTAGAAACAACTGGGAAAAGACGGTCCCTAAGTTAACCCGGTCCCAAGCCATGAAGGACTTTAAAGGTGACAACCAGCGCCTTGAATTGCACCCGGAAACACACCGGCAAACAATGCAGCTCCCGAAGCAGAGGTGTTACATCTGCCAAGTAGCCAACACCATTTATAACCCGGGCAGCTGCATTCTGTACCAGCTGAAGCTTCTGAATGCTCTTCAAGGGCAGCCCCATGTAGAGTGCTTTGCAGTAGTCCAAACAGGAGGTCACGAGGGCATGAGTGACAGTGAGTAGTGCCTCCTGGTCCAGGAGTGGGCGCAACTGGCATACAACCCAAAGGTGTGCAAAGGCCCTCTTAGCCACGGCTGCCACCTGCTCTTCCAGCAGGAGCCGTGAGTCCAAGAGGACCCCCAGATTGTGCACCAGGTCCGTCTGGGGCAGTGCCACCCCATCCAGGACCAAAGATGGAAAAACCTTGGTACTGGGAGGCCCAAACACCCAAAGCCATTCAGTCTTGCTTGGGTTGAGACGGAGCCCACTGCGCCCCATCCAGGCCCCTACAGCCTCCAGGCACTGATAGGACATCCACGGCATCACTCGGACAGCCCGGGGAGGAGATATAAAGCTGGGTATCATCAGCATACTGATGATACCTCACCCCAAACCGTCAGATCACCTCACCCAGCAGCCTCATGTAGATGTTAAATAAGAGGGGTGAGAGAACCGAGCCCTGTGGCACCCCACACAGTAGGGGCCATGGACTGGACCTCTCCTACCAACACCAACTAGAACCGACCCCGGAGGAAGGAGGAAAACCAGCGCAACACAGTGCCACCCACCCCCAACTCCTGAAGCCGGTCCAGAAGGATACCATGATTGATGGTATGGAAGGCCGCTGAGAGGTCAAGAGGAGCAAGGATGGAAGCACTGCCCCCATCCCACTCCCGCCAGAGGTCATCCAAGTGTGATCAATGCCGTCTCAGTCCCAAATCCCGGCCTAGATAAACCGCTTCATCCAGAGCCCTTTGAAGCTGCCATGCGACCACTTTCGCAACAACCTTTCCTAAAAAGGAGAGGTTGGAGACTGGACAAAAACTATCCAGACTAGTTGGGTCGAGCGATGGCCCCTTCAGGAGGCGGTGCACCACCACCTCCTCAAGAGCCAGCAGGACCACTCCCTCCCTCAAAGAGGAATTAACCACCGCCCAGACCCAATCACGTGTCCTCTCCCAGGCAGCCTTGACCAGCCAGGAGGGGCACGGATCTAACACAGAAGTGGCCGAACTAACAGCTACGAGAACCCTGTCCACTTCCTCAGGTTCAACAGACTTGAACTCCTCCCAGATAACCATGCAAGACTCAGACCCTGTAGCCCCCACTGGGCTTGCATCAAGGCTGGAATTCAACACAGAGCGGATGCGAGCAACTTTACCTGCCAGATGCTCAGCATATTCCTCACAACGGCTGTGAAGATAAACCCCCGAATTACTCCCTCCAAGGAGAGTCTGGGTCACCCAAAACAGGGCCGCTGGGCAGTTATCTGCAGATGCAATAAGAGCGGGAAAATAACCATGTTTCGTCGCCCTTACCACCACGAGGTAGGCTCTAAAAGCGGCTCTAGCTCTTGTTCGATCGTCTTCGCTCCTGGTCTTCCGCCAGTGGCGCTCTAGGCATCTCTTAGCCCTCTTACGCTTCCTCAGCTCTTCCGTATACCACGGGGAGCTACAGGAGCCATGGGCATGGAGAGGCCGCTCAGGCACAATCTGATCCAAACCCGTGGCCGCTCTCTCGTTCCATGCGGCCACCAAGGCTCCGGTCAGACCGTGCAGCAGACTTCCTGGAACAACCCCAAGCTCCCTCTGAAACCCAACTGGGTCCGTCAGTCGCCTGAGGCAGGCCAATCTAATAGGCCCAGCCTCCCTGCGGAGGGGGTTGGCACCAGAGAATTGGTGGCTCACCAGGAAGTGATCTGACCATGACAGGGGAGAAACCAATACCTCCCCCAATTTCAGAACACTCTGCCACTGCTCCAACAGAAAAACCAGGTCAGGCGAATGACCACTATTATGCATCAGGCCCTGGATGACTTGGGACAGGCCCATGGCTGTCATGGTGGCCATGAACTCCCGAGCTACCTCCGCCCCCGCCCCCAAGGAAGGCAGGTAGAAATCCCCCAAGACCATAAGCCTGGGGAACTCCTCCGCCAACCCAGCTACAGAGTCAAGGAGCTCAGGCAGGGAGGTTGCTACACAGCAGGGAGACTGGTACAATAGCTACAGTCCCAACTGATCCCTCTTAGAGCCCAACTTAACAAATAGGGTCTCGCACCCGGCAATCTGAGGAGCAGCGCCCCTGGATGCTTCCCAAGTATCTTGGATGACCACCCCCACCCCCACCGTCCCTACCCTGGGGTCTTGGCTGGTGCCACACTCGGAAACCAGCTGGGCACATCTCAGAAAGGGGAACTCCCCCCTCCTCTCCCAGCCAGGTCTCCGTAATACAAGCCAGGTCAGCTCTCTCATCCATGATCAAATCATGGATCAAATCATGGGTGAGGGTGGCCTTATTACAAACTGACCTGGCATTCAGTAGCAGCAGCCAACATCCCAGGGGCTTGAAAGTCTGCCAACCGGGGCCCGGGAGTGAGCGTGAGGAGCTCATGCCATAGGAACAATATACCTCTGGCCAGTTCCCCGCATGCGGCCTGCTCTTCGTCTCCCACCACAATTTCCCATACCCGTCACTACCGGGATGTTACAGCCTGCCCGCACTCCTCCGAGACCTCCCCCTTCCCCCTGGCTAAATTAATCCATGTCCAAGCCTGTAGCCCCCCCACACACACACCATACATACACCTCCAGTTACAGCCTCCTTCCAGGCCGTCAACCCAGGATGCTTCTGCTTCTACTAGCACTCAGTACCTCCAGAGAAACAGCCCACTCCACTCTATACCCTCATCCTCCCCCCACCAATCCACTCTCACTCGATTGGCAGGAGCTCACAACCCCAGTCCATCTGTCCACGGAGTCTGCAGATTTGCCAGTCCCTCCACTCGATTCTCCAACCCGGGGAGAAGGTAAAATGGCTGCACGGGTAAACAGGGAGGGGAGCCACAGCTGCAAGGATATAGCTGAAAACGACATCTCAGCCCGACTTCGCATCCGCTGCAGCCCATTCCCTACTCCCCAAAATCCCTTGATCTTAGTTTCCAAATTGCCTTTGTTGCCTCTGTTGTCACCACACCGGAGCTCGCACTTTCCGCGCCAGCCAGCTAAAAGCCTCCTCTGTCGTTGCCGGCGCACTTTCCTCCATTGCCGCACGGTCGAACACTGCTCAGCGCATCATAGCTGATCCATGTGCTGCAGCTGCTCCACACACCCAGCAGTCCAGTTTTCCAACCGCCAGTCCCGGGGAAGCAGCACTCCAGCTAACAGTCCAGCTAGCAGCAGCCCAACCAAGGAGGTGAGCCCCCAGCGCCGCATGTAATTCTGTCCCAAACCACGGCCCAGCTTAATGAGGGAAAAGAATTGCACGGGCTTGATAAAAAGAAGCATCCACCAGGTCCAGTGGGGGAAAAGCCCAAATCCACAGAAACTCCACCACCTCTTAATCCAACTCTCCAAACTACTAATCTGCTACAACATACTAAAAACAAACTACCATCGGGACTCGCTTTGCAACACACCTGGCTTCGGCGCCATCTTAATATAATATGTGTGTGTGTGTGTGTGTGTATTGTTAATATGGTTTTAATAAGGGAGTTAAGATTAAAGATACTGATATTTTGTTGAACCATATTCCTAAACTTTGGACTGTAATCTATTTATGAGGTACTTTAAAACTACTGTGTCTGGATTCTTGCAAAAAAGATTGTAACATGTTTTTGGAAAGATATTTGTACACTACACTTCAAAAGGTGTCTTGAAGAAACATGTGCAACTTGAAACTGGCTCTTTATTGAAGCAATGGAAAGACTGAACAACATCATCATCATTTATTAAATTTTTATGTTGCCCCACTCCCAGCAACTCTGGGCAGTTATAACATGATTTTTTGTGCTCAAGATTAACTTCGTATGAAAACTAAGCTGTACTGTTTCATAATTATATACAACTGTTAACCGACTCTGATTCAATCTTACCAAGACTGAGTGGCTATGGGTCATCCAGATCTGGGGATATTCCATCTTTGACTTTGGATGGGGTAGCACTTCCCCCTTCAGGGTTGATGGGAGTCTTCCTGGACTTGCAGCTCCTGCTTGAAGAGCAGGTGTCAGCTGTGGCCAGGAAGGCCTTTTGGTGAGCCAGTTGCGCCCATTCCTAGACTGGAGAGCCCTTCAGACAGTCACTCATGTGCTAGTCACCCTTCAGCTTGACTACTGCAACACACTGTGTATAGGGCTACCCTTGAAGACCTCCCAGAAACTTCAACTGGTTCAGAATGCAGCAGCATGAGTAGTAATGGGTATGCCTCCATAACACCTCTGCTTCGCAAGCTGCACTGGTTGCCAATTTGCTTCCAGGTGCAATTCAGGGTGATAGTTGTTACCCATATAGCCCTACATGGCATAAGTCCTGGTTACTTGAGGGACCACCTGTCTCCCATAGTATCTGCCTGGGCAATTTGATCCTGCCCAGTTGGTGCACTCCAGGTTCCTTTGATTAGACAATGTCATTGATCGGAACCCCGGAAGTGTGCCTTCTTTATAGCAGTGCCTGCCCACTGGAATGAGGTTCCCCCAAGATCCAGACGGCCCCCACTCTGCTGCTGTTTAGAAGAGCTGTGAAGACTTCATCTCTTCATCCAGGCCTTTGGCAAGAGAGAGTAAGACCCCTCACTTCATTCCATCTGGCCTGTCATGCTTGCCATCTTTTATCTTCTATGTTATGTTATCTTCTTTTATGTTTTATTGATTTTATTGTAATTTCTTTGTTTGATTGTTATGAGCCGCCCAGAGTTGTTGGGAGACAGGTGACTTACAAGTTTAATAAATTATTGTTTATTATTTTGTTTAGATTACATCTCTTACACCACACTTATATAGTACTCAGGCTATGTAAATTCATAGATTTGAATGCTGCATAGAATATAAAGCAGCTTTTTCTAAAATTAGGGAATTACAGCCAGAATTATTGAAAGTTAAGTCCAACACTTGTAGAAAACATCAGAATGAGATTAGCTGAAATCAGCATTTTTTCTCCTTGTCCCATTATATTGTCAACCAATAGTATTTCTTACTTGAAAAATAAAAACAAAAGACAATCATATAATATGATACATTCCCTTCTTGGAGATAATATGCACCAAAATATTAGAGAACTAATATTTTCACCTTCCTCTGATCTCTGCATTTGAAGTTAATTGCATACATTACTTTTTTTCCATCCATTTTCTTTTTCTATCAGACCTTTGAAAAACATTTAAGATTCAATATTCAAATCTCCTAGAGGCAGATAGACATCAAAATGCAGAGTATATATCAGCATATAATCTGTCCAATATACTTTGATTCAGTAAAAATACAACTACTTCATTTATTTGTCAATTTGCAAGCCTGTATTATAGCTAGATAATTCTTGGCCATGGAGCTTTTGGCATTCTTTTACTCTGTCTCCCCATTTCCAATTCCTTAAAAGAACTCTGCTTTAGGGAAGAGGTCTATGCGCATGTTAAATTTATTTCATGATGTCATGACTGGAGTGCCATAGTAGCAGATGAAACAGCAGAACACGAAACTTGGTTTGGTGAGCTCCCTCTGCTGGCTCCCTCGGCATTAAGCAGAATGCTTTATTGAAAATGGCCTTGTTTTGTCAGCAACAGTATCCTGGTTTTCTGATAATTTGCTAGAGGTTTTTCTTACGTTGTTTCTATTTTGAAAATGTATGATGGTTTTTATTATTATTATTATTATTATTATTATTATTATTATTATTATTATTATTTATACTCTCTCAGTGTACCCATTAATGGTGGCCATTCTTCAGTCTACACTATGTCTAAGTTCCATAAATTATTGGAGGACAACTTATATCTGTTTCAAAAACCAATACAGAATAGGCTGTTGCAAAAGAAATAAATATGCTGCAATTACTATATTTAGAAGCAGAAAATTGTTCTCAGGTATGCAGGAGATTTGAGGGAATGTTATACATGCACAAGCGTGACACTTCTTTCATCTACAAAATTTGTTCAATATCAATCTTCCTCTGTCAATGGTTGATGCAAAAGTTAACTTTAAATGTCTATACCTCTTTCTTTTATACTTCATTATAAACTTCAAATAGTTCAAAAGACGGCACCTAGACTGCCAGCTGGAATTAACTGACGCAATCATACCTTGTAGACAACTCTTCCATTGGAACAGCTGGAAGAGCAAAACATGCCTTGCAGTTGCTAAGCCTGCTCTAATGCTTTGAGGAGAGGTGCTTGATCATGCTGATATGTTCTGCAAAATGTCCCTTTTTCATCCATTGCCCAGCCCTAATATTTACCTACACGTGTTCTGAAACCTGAGACCTTTCTCTAGCTCGGAGCTTTCCAAACTTTTCATGTTGGTGACACACTTTTTAGACATGCATCATTTCGCGTCACACTCTTACAGCAGGGCACAAGGCAGGCACTAGGACCTGCGCGGAATCACAGCAGGTTTGGAGGCAGCAAGGCACAAGGCAGGCACTAGGACCTGTGTGGAATCCTGGCAGGGCTCGGAGGCAGCAGCAGCCACGACACACCCATACACTGCAGCCGACACACTAACGTGTCGCGACACAGAGTTTGGAAAGCTCTGCTCTAGCTGTTCCTACCAAGTGGCTACAAGAGAATGGGATTTCTAACTAGTGGCTCTCTGTCCGTGGAATGTTCCCAGAAGAGGTTCACCTGGCAACTACAGTGGCAATTCCCATGCCATTTTTCAAGCATTTAAAAAATTAAAAGGCGAAAGATTTATAAAGATCTGAAATCAGTGTATGGATTTATTGAGAATATTTTGCCTTTGTTTTTTTATTACTTTACCTGCTGTTTTTATTATTACTGCTATTGTTTTTATTTTATAACACTGCTGTTTTTGTTGTTTTTATGATTTGCTTTCTTTTTTATTATTGATTGGTTATGTGCTATCAAGTCAGTCAATTTAGTGACCTCATACACACTTCCTCTAGGATGATCTGTCCCCAACCTAGCCCTTCAGGTCTTCCAACCCACACCTATTGCTGTGGTAATCGAGTCCATCCACTTTGCTATTGGTCATCTTCTTCTGTTTTCTTCCACCATTCTCATCAAGACTCTAGAAGAGTCTTCTCTAGAGTTAGGTCTTCACACAATGTGTTCAAAATATGATAATTTGATATTTGTGCCTTAAGAGAGAATTCTGGACTGATCTGTCTATGATCCATTTGTTTCCTTGGCCATCCATGGTAATCTCAAGAGCCTTCTCTAACATCACATTTCAAAAGTGTCAATACTCTTTCTATTCCACTTCTTCAAAGTTCAACCTCTGCTTCAATAGAGTGTCACAGGGAAAACCATTGCCTGCATGGTTCTGATCTTTGTAGGTAAAGAAATAACACGGCATCTGAATATATTTTCCAAGGCCTTCATTGCTCCTCTACCAAGCACTACTCAGTTATGTATTTCTTGACTGCTTAATATTCATTTTCTGTTAATAGTTGATTCTAAAAGGAAGAAGCAATCCACCACTTCAATATCTTCACTGTCAATTCTAAGGCTGGTTGCTGTATCTGTTATTAGTTTGGTCTTCTTTATGCTGAATCTTAGTCCCATTTTTCCACTGTGCTCTTTGACTTACATTACTAGAGCTTGTAGATGATTTGCATTTTCAGGTATCACAATAGCATCATCAGCATAACACAGGTCACGGGTGTTTCTTTCTCCAATTTTAAAACCACACTCATTTTCTTCTGATCCAGCCCCCCCCTTACTACTGTATATACTCAGCACATAGGCTGAATAAGTAAGTAGAGAATATACAGCCATGCCTCACTCTTTTGCCAACCTGAAGCCACACAGTTTTGCCATGCTCTGTCTGTACTGGGGCTTCCTGACCTGCATATAGGTTTCTCACAACAATAGTGAGATATTCTAGCACTCCCTAAGGACATTCCACAGCTTAACATGGTTGACATGATTAAATGTCTTTCTATAATTAATGAAGCACAAATTGACTTCTTTTTGGCATACTTTGGCTTTCCCAATTATCCAGTGTGCATCAGCAATAACATTTCTTGTTCCTCAGCCTTTTCTAAAACCAGCTTAAACATCTGGCATCTCCCTTTCCGTATAGGGCTCTAATCTGCATTGGATGATCCTAAGCATTATTTTCCTAGCATGTGAAATTAAAGATACTGTATAATAATTTGCATACTCTCCTTTCTTCTGTATTTGTACATAGATTGACTTTTTCCAATCTTTGGCTACTGTGTTGGTCTCCAGATTTGTTAGCATAGTTTCGTTACAACCTTTATTGATTTTTCTTCTGTTTCTTGTCATATTTCTTTAGATATTACCTCAATTCCTATAACCTTCTGACTTGGTAATGATCAGAGTGCTGATCTAATTTAATTCACTAGTGGCTCTAGTACAGAGCTTTCCAAACTGTGTGTCGTGACACAAAAGTGTGTCGCCACACACAGCGTGGTGTGTCGCCACACCACCCGGAAGCGGCGGCGCGCGCGTGCACGGCGGCCGCCATGCACGCACGTGCCGCCGCACGCCCCCACGCCGCCGCACGCCCCTCGCGCTCCGCCACATGCCCCCCGCGCCGCCGCCGTGCGCGCGCGTCGCCGCCGCCGCCACCGGGTGTGTCGCCAGCGGCGGAACTTTGGAAAGCCCTGCTCTAGTAAATACAGTATGCAGTATCTTCTAAGGTATCTTGGTTGTCAACATCTCTTGTTGTTGTTTATTCGTTCAGTCGCTTCCGACTCTTCGTGACTTCATGGACCAGCCCACACCAGAGCTTCCTGTCGGCCGTCGCCATCCCCAGCTCCCCCACAGTCAAGTCCGTCACCTCCAGAATATCATCCATCTATCTTGCCCTTGGTCGGCCCCTCTTCCTTTTGCCTTCCACTTTCCCTAGCATCAGCTTCTTCTCCAGGGTATCCTGACTTCGCATTATGTGGCCAAAGTACTTCAGTTTTGCCTTTAATATCATTCCCTCAAGTGAGCAGGCTGGCTTTATTTCCTGGAGTATGGACTGGTTTGATCTTCTTACAGTCCAAGGCACTCTCAGAATTTTCCTCCAACACCACAGTTCAAAAGCATCTATCTTCCTTCGCTCAGTCTTCCTTATGGTCCAGCTCTCACAGTCATAGGTTACTACAGGGAATACCATTGCTTTAACTATGCGGACCTTTGTTGTCAGTGTGATGTCTCTGCCCTTAACTATTTTATCAAGATTTGCCATTGCTCTCCTCCCAAGAAGTAGACGTCTCTACTGTAATGTCTACTTGACTCTAATGTAAACATCTCTACTGTACAGAATTTCAGTATGTTCCTTCCATCCTTCATTTTCTTTGAATCAGTTACTATCTGTCCATTAGTGTCCTTTAGCATATCAATTTGAGGTTGGAATGTTCCTCTAAATTCAGGAATATTTTAGAATACTTCCCTTGTTTTTCCATGTCTGTTACTGTCTTCAATGTCTTGACAGAAGTCATTGTAATATAATTTATTATCTCTTCTAACAGCTTTCTGAAATTCTTTGTTAAGTTCCTTCTTGAGATATTTGTCTTTCTTGGCTTTGGCTTCTCTTCTCTTACTGGTAATTTCCACTGTTCTAATATCCAGTTTGCTGTTTCTTGGTCTTTAGCAGCCTCTTTTCAAACTCATTAACAACCTGTTTGATTAGATTTCACAGTTCCTCTGGTTCCCAATCAGTGAGGTTCAGGACTTCGAAGCAATTCCTGGCGTTCATCTTGAAAATAGTAGGTTTATCTTCAAGATCATATTGTGGAAACTGGTTGGGTCTGTTCTTTCTGTTTAGTTTGACTTGGAACTTGCATATGAGCAGCCCCCAGCCACATCTTTGCTGCTTTAACTGGGCTCTTCCATCTCTTTGTACCAATAATATAATCAAGCTGATTTCTGTATGCTCCATCTGGTGATGTCCCTGAATATAGGCTCATTTTGGTTGTGTGAAAAATGTGTTAGCAATGAAGAAATCATTTAATTTGCAGAAAATGATAACTCATTCTCCTGCTTCATTTTAGTTTCCTAGGCCATACAGTCCAACTTCATTTTCCTCCTTATTATTTCTAATTTCTAAATTTGGCATTCCAGGCTCCAACCATAATCAGTACACTTTGCTTGCATGTTCCGTTGATTTCAGATTAAACTTGAACATAAAACTCATTAATCTCTTCTTCTACATAGTGGATAGCATAAACATGGATAATCATCACCTTAAAGCAGAGCTTTCCAAACTTTTCATGTTGGTGACACACTCTTACAGCAGGGCATCATTTCGCGACACACTCTTACAGCAGGGCATCATTTCGCGACACACTCTTACAGCAGGGCATCATTTCGCAACACACTCTTACAGCAGGGCATCATTTCGCAACACACTCTTACAGCAGGGCACAAGGCAGGCACTAGGACCTGCGCGGAATCCTGGCAGGGCTCAGAGGCAGCAGCAGACACAACACACCCAGACACTGCAACCGACACACTAACGTGTCATGACATACAGTTTGGAAAGCTCTGCCTTAAAGGGTTGTCCAGAAAGTCTAATGGAGATTGTCAATAACTGCCTTGTATCCAAGTAATATCTTTGGTATATCCTTCTTTATTATGAAAGCAATACCCTTCTTTCTTCAGTCTTTGTGTTCTGAGTAGAAAACAGTATGATCTTCTGAGCAAAAGTGTCCAATTCCAGTCCATATCATTTTGCTGATGCCTAACATTCAATGCGTAGTTGATTCATTTCATATTTCACTGTACTGAGTTTTCCTATGTTCATACTCCTTATCTCCATGTTCCCACTATAATTCTGTCTTTTGCAACTTTAGATTTTCTTTTCCTGCCTGGCAACATCAGGAAGTTGACATTCCAAAGTCTATAACCAACCCAAATCATAAAACATCATTAGTACTCTGAAAGATCCTCAGCAATAACTCATTAGCAAGTTGAGTGCCATGCAACCTGAGACGCCCATAATCTGGCACATTACTGTCAATCATTTTTTCTTGTTTATCCATGTGATTTTCTTGGTAAAATACAAAAGAGGTTATTGATGCCTTCTCCTGCCACAATATGATATGATGACCTTCCATTGTCACTAAAGTGATCATCCACCTCCTGCATCTATATTGCTGCTGCCCAGTATAGGTGCCTGCCTCCTTTAGCTGGGCTGGGATGACCTTCAGACCTTGGGTGACCTTGCTGGGAGTATATACAGTACTCTTGGAATAGAGTCCTAGCATTCTTTGCTTATGCCCTCCCCCCTCCCCCATAATGAGGCGGCATAGCAAGACATGGGGAGGGGTATTATTACTGCAATTGTTTGCATTTTTATAACTTTGCTGTTTTTGTTGGTTTTATTATTTGCTTTTTTTTAATATAGTCATGCACTGCTTCAAAGAACTGAAGCAGCTGAAATATAAATAAATAGCGCAATGGACAAAACACTATACTCACTTAATTGGCTCCTTATTTATTTTTATTTAATTTGTGCCCCTTTTTTCTATTCATGCAAAGTGTGCTAACTGCAAATTAACAGCGATCCTTTCTTACTTTCACCGCTGAATAGATTATTCACTTTCACTGTAATTCATATAAAACTGATGGTTAGTATCACAGCTTTCCTTGATAAAAGCAATTTTTAAAGAAACTCCCCCCACATGTGACAGCATAAGCACAGTTTCTCAACTGGATCTGTGCCACCCTTAGTCACACACAGCTGGTATTTCCTCACTAAAACACCCTCTTCATAAACAAGAGATCTTGATGTATTGTAGTTGGTTTCTATTAATTTGAATTGCTTCTGCTACAATAAATTGTCTGTGGTTATTCTGATTTCATTAAATACTCAACCTAGCATGAATGCTTGTCAGTCTGGCAGAAGAGCCTAGAACTCTTTTAGAGGTTTCCTAGGAAAGCAGACCTGGCTACTGCCATTTGAAAGTTTTTTTAAAAAAAAACATCTGCTATCGGAAAAATTGAACAAGCAACTAAGAAGGAAGATAGTATAGTAGTGCCTGCGGTCTTCAGAGCAAAGCAGCAAAGATTTAGAAATCTTGGTATGATCACATTTTCATACTCTGCCACTCATTAACTAAATCCGCTGTAACAACTTGATAACTCCAAGTTATTATATATCTGGAGAACCAGGACAGGCTCTAAGAGCTGAAGATTGTGAATTTTAGATTTGCTACTATTACTACTTTCGTACTAGATCAGAGTTTTCTGTCAATTAATTTAACTTAAATAGTAAAGTAAAAAATAGTCACATACATAATCTTGCACCGATCTTTTCTGACGACATACTTGTAAATGTAACAAAAGGAACTAAAGTATTACATTCATACACACCATGTTGTACTAGCAATATCAACTGACTTAGAGGAAAAAATATATGCTACATTGGTACTGTAATGCACACTATATTGTCTCATTGAATCTTACAGATCCAGAATGTAACCCTAAAACTAAACTTATATATTTAACAATTAATGACAGTATTTGGGCATCTATGCATCCCAAATTGCAACATTCCTTTAATGCTGGCTTGTAACTACATTCTGTGATTTTTTTTTAAAAGCTGCATTTTATGAAGTTACAGAAACCTAACAATTTTTTTATCACAGATTGTTTATTATTTGGAAATCATAAAAAGACTGTTTTCTTATCTGTCAGATAAGAAGAAAACAGTAATTGCTGCAGAATTTGAGAATGTAAACTCTTTTGGAGAAAGGAAAAAAAAACAAGCCTGTAACAAGGCTGAATTCCCTTACACTTAACAATCTTCTTCTTTTTCTTCTTTTGGTGCTATTGTTTTAATTTTCCAATAGAAAATCTGGTGATGGTAAGAATTACATATTATATATTCTGGGTTCTCCATCAGATGCACACCAAGCCTTTAGCAACATTCCTTCCTATTTTAACAATGAAACACAGTAATTTCAATACATGTTAGAACTGACCTCTCATGCTTTGAAGAAATCTAACTTTGCTATACATGTAGGCTGACCATATTTCCTTGAGACAAAAACAGGAACCTAATCTACCCACGGCTCGCCGGACAAAGTGGGCGTGCATGCGTGCACTCCATCTAACAAAGCCTCGCCGGTAGCGCAGTCCCTGCGGCACCCCGGCAAACGGGGCGGGTGGCCGCTCTCTCATTGTTCCCCTCGCCACCTCCAGCCCCACAGCCCTCCGCTGCTGCAGCGGGCGTGGGGAGTATGAGGGTCACCCAATGCGGGCAGAAGGGTGCTGGGGGCGGGGGGGAGCATGAGCTCACCCCTCCTCGGCCAGGCCGCGGCCCCGGGAGGAAGGCACACTCGGTCCATCCATGTTCACTGCCTGGCCAGCAGGGCAGAGGCGAGGTGAGCCATGCCGGCGGGCAAGCAAGCGGGCCGGGGAGCCCCCTTCGCTCCGACCACAGGTGGGTCTGGCTCGGCCAGCCAATCGCGCCTCCCTTTGTTCGCCCTGCCTTTCAGCTTGCCTATCGCGCGTGCTGATAGGCGGTGGAGGTTCTGGCCCCTGACTTTCTCCAATCAGAGGCTCCGGCTCTGATTTGAATTTCGCACCTTCACCGTCCGTCGTCAGCAGCTCTTCCTCTTCCAACTCAGCCTCCATCCTGACAAACAGGTTCACGGGAACTTTCAATTTTTTTAAAAAAGGGACAAAATTGACATTTTTATTAAAATGATGGGACGGTCGGGAATTGTTTAAAAAACGGGACTGTCCCATTCAAAATGGGACGTATGGTCAGCCTATATACATGGCACTATCGTTTTTCAAAGCTGAGGTAAAAACCCACAAAGTTACTTTATATGTCATTAAATTTCAACATAATAAATGCAAGGCAATTTGCTTTTGAAAGTTATGCATTATATCGTAATAATAAATGTGAAGCCAGGGTTGTCTGGTTTCACACATCACATTAAATCATGATATTTATATCATGTTTTGTTGAATAATCTACATATTCAACTACCCCACAGCCAAAGAACTACATACCACAATGGGACAAATTTATTATGGTGAGCACTTTGGGAATCTAACATATCAATAAGATTTCAGGACATCATGTGACACTATTTTATTATGGCAAAAATTTGAGAAAGAATATCTGCTTGTTTTTCTTGAAAAGCACAGAAGCAAGCAGGAATAACGCATATACCAGAGCTTTCCAAACTGTGTGTCGCCACACACAGTCTGGTGTGTCGCCACACAACCCAGAAGCGCTGATCATCATCAGCGCTTCCGGGTTTTCCCGCGGTGACACACCAACTGCAGCGTGCAAAACCCGAAAGCAGCAGCAGCGCTTCCGGGTTTTTGCACGCTGCCGCACTTCCGGGTTTTCCCGCGGCGACACACCAACGCCGGTTGGTGTGTCGCCGCGGGAAAAACTTTGGAAAGCCCTGGCATATACAATTACTATTAACCAAAATGTTTATCTGCTTCAAGGTTCAGCCATGAGTTCCTATTGTGAACTGCACTAACATATCAGCAGCATTCATTATGAGATACTTTCTATGTGGTTTTTCACAACTTGCTAGGTGATTCCCATTAGTGTTAGTCAAGCAATTAATACCAAAGCAGTAGTTTTAAAAAATTACTCCTTTATCAAACATTAATGCAATATTAATGTTTAATAAAATGATATATACTATTTTCTCATATTTAGTGCCTGAAAACAGATGAGCAAAACAATTTTACTGTAGTAGTTCTCAGATCTGCACAATGCCTTCTAAATTTGCTTTATCAATCTCAATTTTATGCTTATTTTCTATGAGAACTAGCACATTCCACAAATGTATTCCATGCTCACCGATTTTGTATTATTTCATTATCTGTCAACATTTGAATCCAGGGAAAGGGAGCCCACTATTTTTCTGAGCATTTAGTTCTATTGCCAAACTGTAGTATCTACCTTGCAGAGTTGTTATAATGGAGAAAAACAGGAGGGCATGCTACATATGTCATCTTGGGCTCATAGAAGAAAGGTGAGATGCAAATCAAACAAATACATATATAAAACTGGAATCTGCCTTCCTGTAACTTAAATATATTATTCTATGTCCTGTATTTTGGAATGGTAGAACAGATCATGATTTCCTTCTGTGTGACATTTGTTCAGGTATTTGAAGAATGTTTTCTTATCTCCTCTCCATCTTCTCAAGGCTAAACATGCCCTGTTCCTTCAATCTTTCTTCACAGAATTTAACTTTTAGATCCGTAATAATCTTTACCACCCTTCTCTGAAGCTGTTCTAGTTTCTCTGAAACTGGAGCTAGACACATGAGTTGAGGTGATCAAATTAAAACAAAGTGAAACTATTACTTCCCAGGATTTTGAAATTATAATCTATTAATGCAGATTAAAATTTCTATTTTCCTTTTTACCATCACACCATACTGACAGTTCATATTCACTTTGCAATCAACTACTATTCTAAGTTCTTTTTCACAAATTCCAAATCAGGTGTTCCCCATCCTGACCTGTGCATCTGATTTTTGTTTCTTTACAGAGCAAGGAAGATGCCCTTGACTGACATATGCAGGAAGCATTAACTAGGCAAAAGGGGCTGAAGCATTTTTAAGTCCAGAACTAGGAGATAACATTCTGGAGCAGCTCAGGCAGATGTCTCCATAATTCAGTGAACTATAAGGAAAAGGAGGAGGAACAGTACAATCAGACTTGCAAGATTCTGTTATTATAGCCAATCTCAATAAAAATAGTTTTAGCTTTCCTGGGGAGTTGACTTCCTGGTCTGGTCTATCTAATGGGGATGACAGTTTTCTTCAAGTGAAGAATTCCACATTTTGAATTTTCTTTTTGTCTCACAGGGTATCAGCTATTCCTCCTAACTGTGTGTCCTTTGCAGATCTGACCAGTAATAACCTCTTCAGCTAAGTCTTTGTAAAATATTGACATGTACATGGGCCAGGACTAAACTTTGTAGTATCTCACTTGGTATCTCTCTCCAGATGATGAGCAGTCTCTGGGTATGGTTTTAGAGCCAGCTATGTATCCATCTACAGGTAGTACCAGTTACAAAGGCACTGAATGAGGAGACTTATGACCGGTCCTCGTAGTCGCGGACGTTGCAGCGTCCCCATGGTCACATGATCGCGATTTGGGCACTTGGCAACCAGCTCGCAATTACAATGGTTGCAGCATCCCACAATCATGTGATCGCCATTTGCGACCTTCACTGCTGGCTTTTCTGACAAGCAAAGTCAACAGGGAAGCTGGCAGGAAGTTGAAAATGGCGATCACATTATGTTGCACCTAACAACCACACAGGATTCACTTAATGATGGCAACTGGAACTGCTGCAATTGCCGACATAAGTTGGCGCAGTCATGCAATGTCATGCTTTACGACCGCATCACTTAGTGATGGAGTTGCCAGTCCCAATTACCGTAATTAAGTGAGGACTACCTGTATGTGCAAAATGGAATATTCTAATTCCAGAAAGGACCACCCCAACTGTTCCAAAAGTGGCCCAGTTTCAAAATGGGTCTTTTCAAATATAACCTTCCATGATGAAATGTGCTGCATACCCCTAGTCAAAATCTGCTATGAAAAGGTGAACATTTATTTCATTTTGTAAATAAACCAGTTCATGTACCACCCACTTTTTAAATGGCACAGGAAGCCTTACAAAGATGCAGTAAGAGCATCTATAAAAATATATAAAAATATATAATTCGGGACGCGGATGGCTCAGCAGGTTAAACAGCTGAGCTGTAGGCTGCCGATCAGAACGGTCGGCAGTTTGAACCCCGCGTGACGAGGTGAGCTCTCGTCACTTAGTCCTAGCTCCTGTCAACCCAGCAGTTCAAAAGCCTAGCAAGTAGATAAAATGGGTACCACCTTAAGTGGGAGAATTTGCTGACGTCCTGTCGGGAGCTGGTTCCACCGGAGGAAAGATCGGAGGAAAGATTGAATGGTGAGGACAGACCCGGAAGTGACATCTACAGGACGTCAGCAGCTGGCTCAAGGCATCCTGGGAATTGTAGTCCAGAGCCTTAGAAGAGCCGGTTTCCTTACCCCCTCTCCTGGTGCGCGGGTTAATCACACTTGGTGACATTGTATAATGATATTGTATAATGATAAAATGTATATAAGCCGCCTAGAGTCCTCCGTTAGGGAGGGGATAAGAGGGGTATAAATAGCACTATAAAATAAATAAAATAAAATAATAGCTAAAAACAAAAATAAAAAATAAATTAAATCATTCCATTCATTTCTAAGTGTTACAAATATTGATAATTTTCGAAATATTGTTAAACACACTGGTGTCTCTCAGCCTAAACTTCCTTATCAGTAGTGCTGGAATAAAAAACAATAAAACGGGTTTACTAATAATTAATAAAAGTTTACTAAATGTGTGCAAGGTACGCTGACTACTAGAAGTACAAGATAGTACAATATAGCCAAATGTTTCAATTATATTTTAAGAATTAAATTTTAAGAAGGCTCTGTGAACAGACTGATATTCAAGTCAAATATACAAGGAGATATATACATGCATCAAATCCTAAAATTAAATCTTAATTCTAAGAATACAATTTTATTGTTCCCATCAGTGATTATACTAAAACAGTGCACTTCATAGTAGATGTGCAACAGATATTAATATTGCAATTAAAAATAATAATTTCCACATTTTCTTCAGCATTCTTATTCAAAGAATCCTGGAGCAGAAAAGAACTTATACTTTACTATATTATCTAAAACCACCTACTGAAACCACAATACTGCTGCTTCTTCTCCCTAGAGCCCCCCCCCCCGTAACTAGTTTAAATCTATCCCTAAAGAGCAATTAGTAAGATGTCTATTAATACCTGAAACAATTCTTCAATGGTCACTTACCGGTTCATTCGTTGCCAATGCAAGGGCTACGTTTACTGAAAAAAGGAGAAAAAGAATTTAGCAAGATTCTTGCAGCATTAACTTCAAAAGTTCAATGAGCTGAAAGAAGGAATGTCTCTAAACTGCTGAGCTGTCATTTTTTTAAAAAAATTATGGGCAATAAATCACTGAATTGTAATTAATCCAATCCACAGCCCATAGTGCTGAAAATTATACCTTGGAAAACATAATCTGCATACTTTAAGTCAGCGATGGGCAACATGCTATGTTACCTGAAGACTGCAAGGGGTCTTGATCCCTATTTATTTATTTATAGAGAGAGGGCATAAAATCTATAAAGTCTCATGATGATTTACAACAATTCAATAAATAATAATTAACATAACCAAAATATAAGACAAAGATTAAACACAATAATTAATTTGAAATTTAAAAATGGTGGTAATTCACTAGTCACTCTATTGAAGAATTCCAACTTAAGTACCTTCCCAAAAACTAAGACAGATGACAGTGTGAATCTTAATTCTTAGGGGAGTCTATTTCGTAAGGCTGGAGCAATGACTGAGAAATAGCACCACCTGGCCTCCATTCCCCTTACTTTACAAAAAGTGGGATGTAACCCAAAGCTTCTTCCAAGAAGTACATACCAGGCAGGATGATTCAGGTGGGTAAAGGCAGTTTGCAGGGACCTGGGGACCAAGCCAGGCTTTATAAATTAAAACCAGCATTTTAGATTGCATCTGGATACCTACTCGCAACCAATGCAAGGCCTGGAGCACCTGCCAACATCTGAACCACTGCATTTTGTACCAATTTCAGTTTCTGGATGGTCTTTAGAGGCAGCCCCTTGTAAAGAGCATTGCACTAATATAGTTGGGAAGTGAGGAGGAGATGAGTTAAGGTTGCAAGATCTTTGCAACCCAAATAACACACTGGCACATTATCTGAAGCTGGATAAAAGTCCTTCCCCGCTCCAGTAAGTATTAAAAAAAGTTCATTTCAAAATAGTAATCTAATAAATAATGTTGTTGACAGTTCACTGAATCCTAGTGCAACTGCTAAGAAAAAGAAGCAGGTAGAAAGCCAATTTGCAAGCTCAGTAATACTCAAAAGTCCAAGCTGGACAAAAAAATTGTTATAATCCCCTCTTGGGGCATCCTAAGGAGTTTGAGAACTCCTAATCGTGGATTAGGCTGATACGTAAACCCAACCACTGTGTTTTATTAACCATGGATTATTTATTAGGTGTAAACCCAGCCACTTTTATAATGTGGGGTGAATCAAGACACTGTGTATGAGATAGAGGACAGTTTTGGGGTCTAAAAATAGAAAATCAAAATATCTTTCTTAAAAAATGACAGAAACCTAAGTAATAGGTTTATAATAATAAGTAATATTTATCTCACTCCCCAATGCCACTGTTAATTAATTTACTTCCTTACCCTAAGATTCGTATCAGCCAACAGCCCCTGCTTCCTAAACCTTTCCTTGAAAAATTAAGTTACTTGTTTTAGAAACAAAAAACTAAGGAAAAGGACAACAGAAAAATTATTTGGAATAAAAATGCTGCAACTCTGAAGAGTTCAGTGATATAATGAAACTGGAGGAGGCAACCGCTGGCAATAAAGAAGCAAACTGAATTAGCTGTAAGCCTTTAAGCCACTGGAATGTTAGAATGAAATTACGGAAATAGGCTTGGGACTTTGCTTGTCTATCCATCAGTGTAATAACTCTCGGAGAACAGAACAGAGCTAAATTTGGTGTGGGGGAAGAAGCCAGCAAAGAAAGATTTGATTTAAAAAATTGGTCAAATCCGTCTGGAAGTTGCAGAGAATCACCCTTTTTTTTTGACAAATTATTTTATTAAAGATTACAATTTACAACAATAAAAACTAATACAAACTAAAAAAAGAAAAGAAAAAATAGAAGGTGCAAGAAAAAGTAGAAAGAAAACTAGAAAAGAAAAAATAAGAATATAGTAAAGAAAAAGAAAATGTATAAAGAAATTACTTCCCACCTTCATCACAAGTATAAACAATTTTAGTAACTTATCACCTTCTCTTAAAATACAGTACAACAAATGATTTCTTCTTCCCATATCCCATCTCTTATCTATAAACAATTCCTTAAAGCAGGGTTTCTCAACCAGGGTTCTGGGGAACCCTAGGGTTCCGTGAGAGGTCACTAGAGGTTCCCTGGGAGATCATGATTTATTTAAAAAACAAATATAATAATTTTGTAACTTGTGGCCTATATTTGAGCCTGATGTGAAGGGTTCCGCCAAGGCCTGAAAAATATTTCAAGGGTTCCTCTGGGGTCAAAAGGTTGAGAAAGGCTGCTTTAAAGCCTCATTTCAATCCTGATGTCAGCAAAAGTCCATTAAGGGTTACCAGAGATAATATATCTATTTAACCTTGATCAAATAAACCAACTTTATATTCCTTCCTTTTACTTTTATAATCTTAATCTTTAGACCAAATACTGTCCCAGAACCTTGATTTATTTTCATTTTTTATTTGCCCCTCCTCACAAAATTCTTCAAAGCTTTAACAAGCCTCTTTTGTAAATCCAATATAGGAAAATTATCCAGGTCACTCTCTTGGTTTGTTATTTGTATATCCCTTTTAATTATTAAGACATCAGCCTGTTTCTTTTGTATGTCCAGTATAACATCTTTTTCCATATCGTTGTTGTAGCCTGTCATTTTTAAATCCACTTTCAGATCAGTCTCTATCTTGTCAGGTAAAATTGGTTCCTCTTCCATAACATCTTTTAAACACTGTCTATAGAGTCAGATACTCTATAGATTAACTTCTGGGTCCATTGTTCAAAAATATCCTTCAATATGTCCAATGTTAAAATATTTTGCTTCATTCTGAATTTGTAAGTCGAATTTAAGTGTTCTTCTCCTTTAATTGTAATCTTTAGTTCCTTCTAGTTCCATCTACTGTCCAATTTTTAGTCTTATTTTTTTTAAAAAGAATTCAAAACAAAAGCATTTTCCCACGGGAAGGTTCTTTATAATTAATTCCAAAATCTTATTTTAAATTTATCTGGACCCTTAGTCCATTTGTAACTTTCTAAAATCAAAGTTTTAATCACCCTTTTGCTGTTTATTCCAAAAAAATATTATTTTAAGTCCTTAAACTTGTATTTAAAACTTCTTTCACTAAGGATTGAAGGAAACTCACCCAGTGCTGTCAAACTTGTTGATCAATGGTTCCTAATAGGTGAAAAGCAGTTAACAAGCAATTTCCAAAAGTGATTAGAAAATGAAGTTTGTGAACCCAGTGTCCTTTCAAAGGTGCAAACCGCATTTTGAGCAAGATGGCTATTTCCTCGTCTCCCAGGACTCTAAACATGCCGGAGACTGCTATCTTTCAGTCTCCTTGCGAGGAGCAACTGTCTGGAGTACTTGTTGGCAATCTCAAGTCCTCTCCTTGTTCAGAGAGGAACTATGAAGAGCCAGTCTACTCGCCACCTCTTCATTCTGCCGCAGTCATCAGCTCCGCTTTTCGCGGAGTTGTCTTGTTCGCTATTTCTTCCCTGGAAGTCTCACAGAGAAAAACATTCCTGAAAAGATTCCCCAATGCATTCCTAAGGGAAAGACGGTTGGGCAGCAGATCAGAATGCTGCTGACTCCTCCATTTTCAGTTCCCCTTATCCTTTCCTTACTGACCACATGACACAAAGCAGAATATACACAGCCAACCTTGTGCTTTCCCGTGAACACATACACACATAGATGCAACACAAGAAAAGAACAGACACCCCTCCCGTGCACAGACACAACCCACATGCATTCACTCATCAGACCCTCATACTCACTCACACTCTCACACACAAGAAAGTCATATGCATCCACTCTGATTAGTCTCTGGAAAGAAAAGTGCACACACACACACCACCTTAAGGCCTCCTATGGCACTGTTGATAAAAGGGCTGGAAAGACTTCCAGACTTCATGCTCTGCATAGTTTCCCTACCTCGTTCCATGGACGCTGCCTGGAAAACAACATTCCAAAACTTATCACTGGAGGGGTAAGAAGAAATAGTGAACTTTTTTCACCCAGGGTGCTTTTTATCTGCAGTCTGACCCTAAATCTCTAACTCCTTCTTCCTAATTTTTAGGCCAGGAAATGAGGCAAGTTAGACAAGACAAAGTGTTTGCTGGGCATTAGGTGGTCGGTGGCCCAACACACCTGGCAGGTGGACTGTTGGATAACACAGAAAAAAACCTGCTTACTGACAAAACATCTTAATTAGCCTTTAAAAAACTACTCCCTTTGATAATGCTATTCCTATATCATTCACTGCCTTGAGTTATATATAAAAAAGGTGGAACAAAAAATACAATAGTAATATAATAACTGGAACGTATACATTATAAAAACGTTAAGCACAGATATACAGGAATCACATACCGAATATAACATGAACGACTTACCAGCCGTTGTGGACTTTCCTACGCCCCCTTTACCAGAAGCTATAAGCAGCACTTGCTTAACTCCTTCAATCTGCTTTTGCTTCGGAAGCCCTCTAGCCATGATCTTGCTACGCTTGTGTTGGAGGACACCATCCTTTGTATTTGATGACTTAAACAAAAAAAGCAAAAATGTACACATTCAACGGCTTGATTTATGCACTGCAGTTCGCTGGTTTTAAAAAATTATAACCTAGGAAGGTCTCTCATCTCACAGCTGATTGCCTGGTATTCTTCTTGAACCTCTTAGAATTCCACAATATTGCTACATAATCATTGCTGTTGCGTATGATAGCAAGCCAAGTATCACACTTACGAAATAAGCGAGGCAAGGACTGGGCATTAAAAGCCTACCATTTTTTTCAAATTTACCGCCACTAGGTTTAGCAGCCTTACGGAGAAGAGATTGCCAACCATTTATCTTGTTTGAAATCCCCTTCAGTATTAACAGGAGTTATTCTCGTGTAGCTCCCCTGCAGTTTTCTGCAAAGGAAACCACAGTACCGTATACAATTCACCGCTCAGATGAATCTGGCGGCTAATAGTTAAAACGATAGAGCTGCATTCTGAAAGAAAAGAACCCGCCCTAAGTCTTACAGGAAATTAAGATAACCAAGCCGGAAGGGTCACCGGTGAGAAACTAATACCAGGTACTTCCAGGCCCCAGTTCTTGTTAAATCACTTCCGGGGTAATGAAGATAGAGCGGTACTTCTGTTTTTGATCTCGGGGACTATAGAGTAGATGTTATTGGCTAGAACGGCACTTGCAAGGAGCAGAGGAAGCGACAGGAAAGATGCTTCGAACGTTTCCCTCGCTTACTGCGCTTCATTTAACGCAGTGTTTCTCAACCTTGGCAACTCAGCATGCTGGCTGGGGAATTCTGGGAGTTGAAGTCCACACATCTTAAAGTTGCCAAGGTTGAGAAACACTGATTTAATGGGTTACTTCCTTCCTTACTGGAAGGGTCTTGAACCTTAATTTAAGGACTGCGAGGGATGTTAACCTTTTCCAGCTTTTCCCATCACACAACTACAGCTGTGGAAGGATGCATACAAGAAACTGCCTCTGCAAGAAGGGTGGAGACTTCTCCGACCAGGTCTTCTGAGAATTAGGAAAGCAAACCTCGCGAGCGCCCAACAGGCATGCTTAGGACACAGGCACAGAACAGGCGGGACACAGAGGCAAGAGTCCTCAGTCATTCAAGCCTCTTCGTGCTTCACTCACCCGAAAACGGACAGACTAAAGCGCGTTCACCGCTTCTCCCCAGCGGGGTTGGAGCCACTGTGAGATTGTTCACACTAAGCAGCTCCGCTGCAGGATGGCAATTCCTAGCGCCGAAGTAAGAGCTCCAGCCGCCCGTCTCATTTCCTCCCAGATACTTGTGCTGTGCTTAGCACAAGTGATCACCTCAGATCAGCCCCTTGTTTGAAAAGTCATCGGACCCAGGGGAGACGGAGAAGATAGATAAGCTGTAAACCGGAGGGGTATTCCTTCCGAGACGAGATCCCTTCTTTTCCCTGGTTAGTTCACCTCGGCGTTTCCGCGTAAAGGTAATTTCACTAGGTTCATGCAAGCGCTGGGAACTAATGTCGGCTGGGTGCTTCTAGGCGATGAGCGCCTCAGGAGTGCCCACCAGTGCCAATAAGCGGTAATTAAAGTAACCTTTATTAATTAAAGTAACCTTGATGGGGGTTGTGGCTCAGCGGGTAAGACGCCAGGCTTGTCGATCGCAAGTTCGGAGGTTCGAATCCCTAGCCCTGCGTGCGGAGTGAGCTCCCGCACTAGCTCCAGCTCTTGCCAACCTAGCAATTCGAAAGCATGCAAATGCAAGTAGATTAATAGGTACCACTTCGGTGGGTAGGTAACAGCGTTCCGCGCGTGTCATGCGGCCACATGACCGTGGAAGCGTCTTCGGACAACGCTGGCTCTTTGGCTAACAAACGGAGATGAGCACCGGCCCCTAGAGTCGGACACGACTGCACAAATGTGCGGGGGGTACCTTTACCTTTACCTACCTTTAAAGTAACCTTGCAAGGGATGCAGCCCCCAGTGTATTAATCTCTAAAGCAGCCTGCTATTCATGGCATCAATTTTAATTTGCCTTTTAAACTGTTCAGTACTTTTTCATCCATCCCACCTTCTCCCTCCACTCAGACAAAGAGCAAGTGACCCAGCACTCTTGAGCTACTTTACCCAAGAAAGGAAATACATTTTAAAAAATGGTTGGAAGTACTGCCTGCCCCTTAGGCTGCTTGGATGTAAAAGATGGAGTCAGAAACACTTCATAAATTTCCCTCTACAGCAAAGGTAAAGGTTCCCCCCGCACATTTGTGCAGTTGTGTCCGACTCTAGGGGCCGGTGCTCATCTCCGTTTGTTAGCCGAAGAGCCAGCGTTGTCCGAAGATGCTTCCACAGTCATGTGGCTGCATGACACGCGTGGAACGCTGTTACCTACCCACCTAAGTGGTACCTATTCATCTACTTGCATTTGCATGCTTGCAAATTGCTGGGTTGGCAAGAGCTGGGGCGAGTGCGGGAGCTCACTCCGTCACGCGGTGCTAGGGATTCGAACCTCCAAACTTGCAGTGCGGGAGCTCACTCCGTCACGCGGTGCTAGGGATTCGAACCTCCAAACTTGCAGTGCGGGAGCTCACTCCGTCACGCGGTGCTAGGGATTCGAACCTCCGAACTTGCAATCTTCCGATCGACAAGCCTGGCGTCTTACCCACTGAGCCACCACGCCCCCCCCCTCTACAGTACAAGACTATTAAATGCAGCTCTTTGGGTAATCCTGTTTTTCCCACAGTAGCTAGGTCAAAGTTTGAGAAAACTATACCCCAAATGAAGTTCCCAAAAGTCTGGGTCCCTTTCAATTTCCTGATTCCTATCAGAAAACAAAACCCGTTTTTCAGCCTCCCACTAGCAGGGTGCTCTACGAGGCCTCCCCCACTCTAGATCTAATACAATCCATGACACTTCTTGTTCTGAACAGGCTACACATCTTTACTTTCTTGCTTTCAGCACCAAAAATTGAGAACAGCTTTATTTTACTACTTGCATCAAGTGAGAACCATAAACAACTACAGCCAGATTTACAAAGATAAAATACACAACTTGATACAGCAGTAGCTTTTTTGCTCAATGGGAATGAATCCCCACCCACCCCAAGTGCTAAGAGGCTTGCTTGGAGAATGCAATCTCTCCCTGTCACCCAACACCCACTCAGGCCCTTTTTTGAAATCCAATACATTTAAAACCCCAAACATACTCATACAATTCAACGACCTTGCAAATATCTCCTGGAGCAGGTTTCTTCTCTCCTCTTGGCTCCTGCTTTGATTCCTCTTGCACCACCTCCTGGCTCCAGGGATCTGCTCCTCCAGCCCTCACACAGAATGCTCTCTTGGCCTCAATCTTCTCTCCAGCTGGGTTGATTCCCTTCCTAGGTGGAACTTACCCACCCATCTTGAGACCAAGCTGAAGGCCAGGCTGCCAACAGGACAGAGGGGAGAAAGCCTTTTATCTCTTACTGTCAAGCAACTTTTCTCTCCTAACTGGAACCTTGGTCTTATCTCCCTTTTGCTTTCTTAAGCTGCCTGATGCAGGAGTCAACTTTCTCTCACCATGCAGCTTTGCCTTCTTTCTTTCCCATTCTTGAGGAACCCTTTTGTCTCACTATAATTCTCTGACTCCTTTTTAGCTTCCCTCAGCTAATTGCTTCCTTCTTTTTTCCTAGCCATTTCTTCTAGGCTTGGTCTACCTCTGGGACAAAACTTACTTGCCTCAAATGGAGACCCTAGATCTGCATGTGTGTGTCTCTGCACCCACAATGTGGCATCTTTTTATGTTTTCCAATCTCTAACTCTTGTTTCTTCCTCTCCGCTCTATGGTGAGAACAGTGAGAACCTATTTATTTCATCTCATGATCAGGTTACCCATTTCCCTATGTGTACCTGTACAGTACATACTCTTTCCTCTGTTCTGCCTTCAGCCAATTAGAAACCCCAGGCACCCAGATTCCTAGCCTCCCAAGTATTTCCTTCCTTCTGATATCAAAGTCATGGCACCAGCTTCACTCATTTCCCCAAGTTTATTGCAATCCTCTGGGTTACATAAAAATGCAGGAGCTTGTATTTAGTCTCCTTTTTCTTTCAGTCACTTGGCTGTGTCACATTACATTTAGAAGAGACTAAATTAAACAGAGTTGAATTTAATAATGTCACACAAATATGCCTGATAGATTCTCTTATGTTCTCAAGTTTTGTGAAATTGACTGCATTCCAGATCAAATCGTAAATGTTGCCATTGTTTTCAATGGACAGTTTGTACTGCTGCCTAGTTCTGGGCATTTGTGTGAAGGGGGGGAAATACTAGAGCTCGAACAGGAAGATTTTTCTTCAGAGGAACGAATTGTCTCTGAGCAGGAGTCTATGGCTATGGTTATCACCAACTGCAACAGGGAAGAGAAGCGGGAGGAGTTTGCGTCATCTTAGAGAAAGAAGTGGAGGAGGAGTTTGAGAATAAGACTAGTGGCCGGATTTGCTTTCCTCTGAGTTGCCTGTTCCTGTGTGCGTTTATGGCTGACCCGAACCCGAGTCCGCTAGCTCGTGTGCTTTTGCAGCAGTGTCTGCACGCGCAGCTGCAGGTGAAGCCTGCTGAGCCGGGTGCCGAAGCCAGATGGGTAGAGGTAATATTAGCATTGCGAACCTTGCGGATTGATGGCCAAATTCTCTTCGCTTTCCTGCATGCTTTTATCACTCTTCCCAACTTCTCTACAGATCTGTCCCCGAGATCCGCGGTTTAGGGGAGTTCATATCCCCTCCGGTCTAACTCCACTCCCGATTCGATCTTCACATTGTACATAATGCGCCTTCCTGAAATAAACAGGAACTCATAATGTGCATTATTACAATAACCCTTGACGAATTTTTTATAGCGCGGAAGTACCTCACCTGCCTTATTAACGTGCCTGTCCTCTGGTGCCCAAAGTAATTTACGAGAAACATTTCCGGGACAGAAAAAAAATAATTAATGGTTTAGGATTTTACCACATGAGAAAACTCACTTGCTTTGATCAATATGACATCTACACCTGACATAACTCGTTCAGATTACAAAGGCCTCTTCCACAACCTGTGCATGCTGTAAGTAAACCCATTAAACTTAATGATATTTATTTTTAAAAACATGTAGGCACCTGATTTTTCTTATTCAGTTCATAGAAACATGCAGCCAAGTCTATTCTGACATATATCTCAGAATGCATGCTAAAACAATGCTACAGGTCTTTAGGACATCTGGAACATAAAAATATTCACCACTTTGTCACTAAAAATATATATATTTATTTATTTTAAATAAAATAAATAAAAATATATTCCTAAATGTGTAACATTTGGAATTTCAATAGGAAAGTCTTCTATTTTATTCCAGGATAAATTCTTCAAGAGAGTTTCCTACATTTAAAAAATATGTGTCTTAGGTGAGATTTGTTTTAGCATGCCAAACACTGAAAATGCATACACACAGACACACAAACTTTTTAATCAAGGTATTTTGAAATAAATTACTTTTGCCAAATATACAGTAATCAGGAATCAACCCACATTTAACTCAGCAAGTCTTACTTCTTAGTCAAAATTTGCAGGATTGTGCAAGCTGTAATGTTTTGAATTTAGAATATTGTTCTTAAATTACAGTAAGCAGTAAATTACACTGTGCAAATAGATACACAATACTTCAATATATCTTCATCATTTTATATAGATCCAGCGTGGTCTTATAATCTATGTATGTTTCTTCAAAGGGGCCAGTGAAGACATTATTCCCAAAATGGGTAGGTTTTCCAGATAAAATATTCTTAGAACAAGAGATTCTGTTGTTTATAGTTTGTACAGTGTATTTATTGTGTTTGTGCATAAACAAAAATTTGTTCTGTGAGGAAGGTTAACCAGGACAGACATTTCCTTCTAAACTGCATTGTGTGTAAGTCCAGTTCTTGTTAATAGAGGCAGCATACATCATTAATAAAATTCCAATATTTATCTTTTGACCTGAGGGTCATTGATATGTAAATTACTATTCTTTTTTAAAAAAATCTTTTAGGGTTTGTTTTGGAAATAAACATGGGAAGTGGCACAAAACACAATTAAATCCTCTTTTAAAACTACAGATAAGGCCAAAATCCTTTGTTGCTTCTGAGACCCTATATCCAATACTGTATACAACACACCTAGGGGTGTGGTGGCTCAGCGGGTAAGACGCCAGGCTTGTTGATCGGAAGATCGCAAGTTCGAAGTTCGAATCCCTAGTCCCGCGTGATGGAGTGAGCTCCTGCACTAGCCCCAGCTCTTGCCAACCTAGCAATTCAAAAGCATGCAAATGCAAGTAGATTAATAGGTATCACTTTGGTGGGATGGTAACAGCATTCCGCGTGCGTCATGCTGGCCACATGACTGTGGAAGCATCTTCGGACAACGCTGGCTCTTCGGCTAACAAACGGAGATGAGCACTAGCCCCTAGAGTCAGACACGACTGCACAAATGTGCAGGGGGAACCTTTACCTTTACCTTATACAACACACTAGTATCCACCCAAGTTTGCAGAGGTTAGCCAACTACCTCTTACTGTTTTAGCTTTTTATAGTTTTTAAATTATTAGTTATTTGTTAGATTTATACCACACCTTCCAAGAGCTCAAGTTGGCTTACAGAGGATCTCCCTGCATTTTATCTTCACAACAGCAATACAATACTGTAATTAGGTTGGACTGTAAGCAACTTAAATAAAAACTCTTATCAGGGTCCTAGCCACTATGGATAAGATGAAGGCAAAGCTGCTCCTAATCTCCTTTGATTCTTCATTTTCGTGGAGGTTTAAAAAATAAAATAGGCACAGACGAGACACTTCAGCTACAGAAGGCCCGTTTTCTTCTTCCCATCTCGTGTCCAGAGACCAAAAGGAGGGTTTTAAATCTCAGGGAAATCAGATTTCTAGCTTTGGGATAACACAGAGAGCCAAACGCCTCAGCGTTAGTGTCTGAAGTGATTTCAAGTATTAGTTGTTTTGACAAAATAGATTCCTACATAATGAACTGTAACATAGGAAGCAGTCCTTAGAAATAGTTTAGTTGGACCTTACTTCAACTAGTGAATAATTCTTAAGAATGGCATCTCAAAATTTCAGACAGTTGTTTGAAAAAGGGTTGACAGACTTGCTGTTTGCTGGACAGAAACATTTAGAGAACAGTTAACTCACTTAGTTAAATTTTAATAATTTCCAGCTCCAAAATTGTTTAGACCTCTACAGTATGTAGAAAAGTAAATGCTTCAGGGAGTCAGTAGAGGGAAGTAGCATATAGATAAGTGTTTCATTTGAGCTGGTATGTAGATATAGGAAACTTTACAGTACAGTACTTGTATTTCAATTTATACAGTATGTGTTGTCATCGCTGCATCTGTACCATTAAGAATTGATGAATGAATGTTTTTCCTTCCCCCCCCCCCATTCTTTCCTTTGTGTCATGTATTTTTGAGAGGAGGGCCTATATTATTTTACTGATCCACAAGCTTATTCTTTTAAGGTTTTTTTTTCCTGCTGAAAACTAGAATATAAATGTGTTCAATAAATAAACATAATTTAAACATGCATTATTGATAATGTGTGACGGGTTTGAAACCTGCTAATCGCAATATTTTCCCCTATTATTTTTTGCAGTCAATACACTCCTGAATGTGAAATTAAGTGAAAGTGAAGGTGGCAAATATGTTTCTGTTTTGGATTTGCCAGGCAGCATACTTGTAATACCACAAGCCACACTGGGTGGTAAATTGAAAGGAAGAAGCATGCAATATCATGCCAACATTGAAAAGGAAATTGGGCTAGAACTCTATTCCCAGTTTGTGATTCAGTGTGAAAAACAACTGGCTGCTAACACCAAATGTGCAGGAGCTGGTGTAGTCCTGAAGCATGGCACATATGGAAACCGACAAGTATTGAGAGTAGATACAAATGGACCTTTCACTCATCTGATTGAGTTTTGAGAAATACGTGCTACAGGTAACAATATCCTTAACCTGATGCTAATGTTTGTGTGCAAAGAAAATATTTCCATAAACGTCTACCAATAACGTAGGTCCACATGAATATATTTATTTTTAACTATATTATGTCACATTTTCTTCTTTATCTTACTTTGAAAACAAACAGTAATTCTGTCTTTGAAAACAAGAAGCTCCTACAGAAGGTTGTTTTGGTCCATGAATCTTTTGAGCCAACTCTTAACCTATATAGTTTCTTCTCTGCCCTTTACCTAATATTTTGTGGTATGATGCTGATAAACATTGCTTGGAATCAGTACTGTTTGCAAAACAAATATTTTGATATTGATGGATAACACTACCATAGGAAACTCAGGATTAAGATGTATGATTTAGATAATTTTTATCACTAAAAAAAGTTGAAAAGTTGAAGCTAAAGAAAAATTAAGGGCCAAGTCCAGTGTGGTGTAGTTACTGAAGCACTGGATTATTACTCAGAAGCTCCAGTCAGCAATTAAGTTCCCTGGATGACTTGGGGTAGCTACCATCTTTCAGCCCACCTAATTTTGCAGTGGCATTGTAAGGATAAAACACGAGTTGCATGCAATACATACATAATAATCAGTTGCCAATATGTTACTTTTGAATATTTCACCTAACAAATACTAAAATTTAATAACAAAATAAGCCACAGTTTATTAAGTAAAACAACTGGACTGCATTTATCTCACACACTAAGTCATAAAACCCTGATTTACAAATTATAGTGGTTGGGTTCACAAAACACATGAAGGCAAAATCAAATCCTGTTATGGAACAGTTTTGTAGGAAGCTATTATCTTTGTTCCCAAACCACATTACTACTGTCATAAAAATGTTTTAATCATCACTGAGGAATGTAACTGAAGTATTTGAAATAAGCCATAAAACTCTGTAAGAGCTACAGGATAGTTTGTTTGTTTGTTTGTTTGTTTGTTTATTTGTTTATTTATTTTTCAACTTCTATCACCGCACCATCTCCCCCAAAGGGGACTCTGGGCGGTTTACAAATACAACAATTAAAATTTATAGATATAACTAAATATTTTTGTTGTTCAGTCGTTTAAAAACATACAAATCTATAATCATTAAGATTACTAATAAATTAAATATAAAATCCAATAGGTTATAAGATGGTATTTTAAAAGGGCTCTATGGCACCAGCCATCCCCAAGAGGAACTATTCCCGTTCCCATCCCACGCGAGGCGGCAAAACCAGGTCTTTAAATTCTTCCGGAAGGACAGGAGTGACGGGGCCTGCCTCACCTCCGGGGGCAAAATGTTCCAAAGGGCAGGTGCCACTGCCGAGAAGGCGTGCCTTCTGGACCCCGCCAAGTGAAACTCCCTTAATCCCGTCTAGGGAGGGGATAGGCGGGGTATAAATACATAAATAAATAAATAAATAAAATTAACGACGGGGTCCAAAGCATGCCCTCTCTCCATAATCGAGTGGGACGGTTTGAAGTTATGGGGATGAGACGGTCCCTCAGGTAACCTGGTCCCATGCCATGTAGGGCTTTAAAGGTCATAACCAACACCTTGAATTGCACCCAACACTGGCACCCAGTGCAGCTGGCGCAGCAGAGGTGTCACATGAGCCGATCTAGGGGCACCAATAACCGCGCACAGCCGCATTTTGGACCAGTTGAAGCTTCCGGATACTCTTCAGGGGTAGCCCCATGTAAAGCGCATTGCAGTAGTCTATATGGGAAATGACCAGGGCATGAGTGACTGTACAGAGGGACTCCCGATCCAGGAAAGGGCGTAACTGGCGTACAACACGAAGATGCGCAAAGGCCCTTCTGGCCACGACTGTCACCTGCTCTTCAAGCAGGAGTCGTGAGTTCAGAAGGACCCCCAGGTTCCACACTGATTCCGAATGGGGTAGTGCAACCCCATTCAGAACCAAAGATGATAATTTCCCGGATCTGGAAGAACCATCAATCCACAGCCACTCCGTCTTACCAGGGTTCGGCTGAAGCCTGTTGCTCCCCATCCAGACCCCCACAGCCTCCAGGCACTGAGAAAGGGCAGCCACATAGTTCCTTTTACTATCTTATCAAAAATGGTAAATAAGAGTAACTTCATGCTTCACTTTTAGATTGCAACTTTTTATAATTATTTTTTGTTAGAATTAATATAGGAAACATTGCAGCTATTTAGAACGACTTATGTAGGCTTCCTGTAAAATTATTGCTTATTGTAAGTTAGCCATAGATACCAATATTAGCCGTAGTCTGGAGGTTAAACAAGAGAGCCAGTTTGGTGTAGAGATTAAGGCATTGTCACGGGTTCTGTTTTAAACCATGCCCAATTAGATTGACACAGACTCAAGAGAGACACAAAACCACTGGACCCTGGACCAGGTGGTTTCTTTATATCTCCCTACAAGGGATGGGGAGAATTTTAATTTGCAAAACAAAGGTATTCTATAAAAGTGATGTGTAAGACTTAACAAAAATCTCTCTCTCAATCTCTCTCTCCTCTATTACCTCTATCTTATACTCTATTCTATTACTATTACAATGTTTCCTCTACACTATACCCTATACTATTACCTATATACTATGCTCTATACTATTATGCATCAGTGCTTCCTTCTTACAGAGCCTGTTCTGTCTTTTTTTCCTCTGTCTGGGATTCCTTCTGCTTTTTTCCTTCTCTGTGAATGGCCAGCATGTAGAGCTCTTGCGCCTTTCTAAATTGTTCTTTCTCTTGCTGGTTCTCTGCACATTCTGGACTGTCTACTCCCTCTGAAGGAAAAACACCTTTTTTTGGCTGCTGCACTTCTCTGTTTACTGGTGGCTGCAGAGCTCCAAAAACACACCTCTCCTCCCACACCTGTGTCAAGGTTGCTACTTTATTGGCAACTCTGCCATGCTGATGCTGGGGGAAAGGCTCAAATAGGAGGAAAAGAAGGTAGCACAGGTGCCTGCAATTTTGTCAAGCAGCCTGCTCTTCCACAGGCACTAGGCTAGAAGCTGGGAGATCGTGAGTTCTAGTCCTGTCTTAAAGATCAAAGCCAGCTAAGTGACCTTGGGCCAGTCACTTTCCTTCCCCTTAGGAAGAAGGCAATGGCAAACCACTTCTGAAATCTCACCAAGAAAACTACAGGGACTTGTCCAGGTAGTTGCCAGGAGTCTCAGAGGTGCACACACATGCGCACACACATTTTTATAAAAAAATAATTCCTCTCTGGACAAGGAGAGGACTTGAGATCACCCACAAGTACTCCAGACAGTTTCTCCTTGTGAGGAGACCACAAGACAGCTGGCTGACATCTTAATAATTAAAAGGGATATACAAATAACAAACCAAGAGAGTGACCTGGATAATTTTTCTATATTGGATTTACAAAAGAGGCTTCTTAAAGCTTTGAAGAATTTTGTGAGAAGGGGCAAAGAAAAAAAAAAGAAATCAAGGTTCTAGGACATTATTTGAAGGGACTAAAGATCAAGATTGTTAGAAGTAAAAGGAAGAAATATAAAGTTGGTTTATTTGATCAAGGTTAAAATAGATACAGGTAGTTCCTTGACTTACAACCATTCGTTCAGCGACAGTTCAAAGTTATGACAGTGCTAAACAAAGGGACTTACAACCAGTCCCCGAAGTTATAGCCATTGCAGCAGTCACATGATTGCGATTTGGGCACTTGGCAACCTTTTCGCACTTATGACCGGTTGCCAAGCACCCTGTGATTTCATGATCACCATTTGCAACCTTCCCTGCCGGCTTCCCCAGAAAGTCAGTGGGGAAGCCGGCAGGGAAGATCGCAAGTCACTGGGGTGTCTCCCTACCCACTCAGCCCCTCTGCGCTTGCGCCGTGCCGGCCACTCGTGCACCTCCGTGCACCCTTCCCCACCCGCGCTGCACCCCCACATGCTTTCCTTGACCCATGCGGCACCTCGCACACCTGCGCTGCAACCCCACACACCCTCCCTGACCCATACTGCACCCCCGTGCACCCTTCCCAACCCACGCCTGACCCTTACACCTCTCAAGCACCTACGCACACCCTTCCCGACCTGCGCTACACCCTCCCCAACCCACAGTGCCTCCTGCACACCCCCGCGCCCTTTCTGATCTGCACAGCACCTCTCACGCACCCTCCATGCACCCCCTCACTCACTCCCCCACCTGGCAGCAGCCACTTACCTGCCTGCCGGCCTGGGACTTGCAACTTCCTGCTGGCTTCCCCGCTGACATTGGTTGTGGGAAGCCAGCAGGAAGTTGTAGTGCCTAACGACCGTGGGATTCAGTTGACAACAGCAACATTGACTGCAAGGATTCCCGTCGCTAAGCAATGCGGTTATGCTTTACAACCACATCGCTTAGCGACTGAAATTTCGGTCCCAATTGTTGCTGTAAGTTGAAGACTACTGTATGTTATTATATGGACTTTTGCTGATCAGGACTGAAACCACGAGGTTTTAAAGATTTGTTCATAGGTAAGAGATGGGATATGGGAAGAAGAGATCATTTGTTGTATTTTAAGAGAAGGTGCTAAGTTACTAAAATTGTTTATACTTGTGATGAAGGGGGAAGTCATTTCTTTATATATTTTATTTTTCTTTACTATATTCTTTTTTTCTTTTTTCTCTTCTATTTTTCTATTTTTTTCTTTTCTGCACCTTCTATTTTTTCTTTTTATTCTTCTTTTTTAGTTTGTATTAGTTTTTATCTTTGCAATTGTAATTTTTAATAAAAATACCTTTTAATTTTGGAGATTTTTAGAAGTTGGAGTGGCTTGAGCGGGGACTGGCATCTATGGATGCTGCATTGTAGCATGGTCAACATCTGCTTTCCCTAATATGGGATGAGACAAGCCTAAATTCCACCTCTGTCTCCTTCGTTGATGTCTTCAGAACACTGGTATAACTCTTGTAATTCTTGGCTCTCAAATGAATGAATGAGTTGAAATAAAATATGGCTCGCAGATTGCCTCCCAATTCTAAACTATGACTCATGCTGATGAAGGAGTCCGGGATTTACTTCAGAGACAGAAGCAAGAGCATGTGCCCTAAAACTGACTCTCAGATTAATGACATGGTGATTTCTTCAGGAATGCATTTACTGATGGTAAACTGTTTCATTCTCAGCAGTACTATCTTAGATCATCATGAGTAAGTGAATCAAGTCAGTGACTCATATTATTTCACATTTGTCGTATGAGGCCCAGATTTTTAAAAATTGCACTGCTTTGCTTTGAGATCTTTCTGGACTCAGCTCCTACTGGAAAAGCAGGTGGAGGCAAAGAGAGCCTTTGACCAGTTCTGGCCAGTTGCTGCCTTTTCTGGAATTGGAGGCATTGGTTATAGTAACTCGTACCCTTGTCACCTGTCAGCTGGATCACTACAATTCATTCTATATAGGCTCTCATGAAAACCACTTGAAAACTTTGGCTCATGCAGAACCTGTCACAGCCATTATTGCAATGATACACCACCGTTAAGAGAGCTGCAATGGTTATTGGTTTGTTTCCAAATGTAATTCAAAATGCTGACTAGAAGCTATATGGCCTTATATGGCTTCAGACATGCAGTAGCTATCTTTGAGGCTGTTTATAGATATAGAATCTGCACATCCAGGTTGTGCAAATGGAGTAAGTGCATTCTGTGAACAGAGGCACTGTCATGTTGTGTCCTTCAGCTGTTAAAGGATGAAGGCATGTTCTTTTTTTGCTCGGTAATAGCTCCCACTTCAAATGCCATGGTTGTTTGCACAACATGCTGAGTCATGATTAACTAGAGTGCATGAATTAATGATCTATGTTCACCGTGGTAGCTGCATTCACATGACGCAAGAATGACATGTAGCTCAGCAAGCCTTGCGAACCCGCACTCAGGTTTGAAGCTCCAGAGAAATTCCAGCAGGGTGGAGCGGCTTGTCTTTCAGCTATCGACTGGGCCGGTTTCCAAGAGCACATTGAAGCACAAGTGTTTTCTCAGCCCAGCTTGGAAAGCGAGAGACACCCGTAAGACTTAAGGTGAAAACCAAGGCAACCAGCTTAGCTACTGCAAAAAAATCAGGCCATCCCTCAACTTCCGGTTCAGGAATAATTGAAATTTTAAAAGATGTACAGTACCCACGCTTTATGCACGCAGAGCGTAGCTGTGACTGGAGAGCCACGGAGCGTGGAAGTGTGAGTGGCTGCACAGAAGCGGTTCAGCTGGGTGGAAGCAGGAAACCAACGGATTCCGTTGGGTCTGAAAAAGCAGCTTCGGCGAAGGGAGCGGAGCCGCTCGATGGCTCCGGGGCCGATTAGGCGGCCCTAAGCGGCCATCCAAGCGGGAAAGTGGGAGAGGACGAAGGTGGCCCCAACAGCAGCTCCTCCTCCTGGCCGAAGGGAGGGTGCGGGTTTCCCCGGGAAAGGCGGAGGGACGAATTCCGATCCCTGCGCGGTGGCAGCCCGAGCAGGACCCCACCCTGTGCCGCGAGCGCACGGGTTTTCCCCGGGCAGCGGCTGCCTGCAGGCCGGTCAGTTAGCCCGTGTAGCCGGAGCTCCTTGTTGCCCTCCTTTTCCTGGGGCCGGGCGGGAGAGGCTGGCTGGGGCTCGCCCCCTCGGGAAGCGGCGGCTGCGGATGAGCGTGAAGAATCTCTTTCCTTAGGGAATGTTGGCGGCTGGCAAAAAGCGTGCCGAGCTTGGGGACACGTCAGGAGAGAGAAGCCACCTTGTTAACTCAGTGAACTGATGCGGGGGAGAGACGGCGGCGGCGAGAAGCTCTCCTGGGAATTATTTTAACCAAAGGTAAGCGCTCATCGAAAGTAATGTGTGTGTGATATGTATCCGACGAAAGAGGAAGAGTTGTAAAAAATAGTAACTTTTTAAAAGGCTTTTGATCAAAGCATATCAAAGCCTCTGTTAAATTGGAGTAGCTTTTAAAAAAGGAGAATTTTTCATGTCTGCAATCCACGGAAAATACGTTTGCAGGAAGTATGAGTGGAGCTGGTACTGTACTGTTGTTCCCATTTGCAGAATTAAGAACAAATCTAGGATCCTGATAATATTGTTCCTCGCCAAACTATCAGGATGGTTTTGGATTGGTAATAGGATATATTCTCTCTCCTTTTTAGTTTCTTTTATGTTCAAAGTAATCCATTCTGAATACGAAAGTGGATGTTCCTGATTCTGGGTACCTGTGAGGGGTGGGAGGGAGAAAATGACAACACACGTTACAATGTCATGGCACAAATGTTATGACTTACATTCTTGCATCAGATATAAGGATGGAAATATATTATGGCATTTGTGTGATGATACAGCCGTGCGCATGGCATCATTTTGGAATCCATACTTTGCTGTGGACACTGCTGTGATTGTTTATTATACAAGATTATAACCAATCGAAGAGAATATTTGTAGCTCAGGGTTGAACTGTGGAGTGGTTGGTTCTCTCTGAGCCTTGTTGTTTTCTTGCAGACGTTTCATTGCCAGGCTAGGCAACATCTTCAGTGTGAAAAGGGAGTGGGACTTGCTCTCTGTTTATATACCATGGCTTGTCCTGCTTGTGTTGGTGGAGGTGGTGTTCTCTCCTTAGGAGTTCCTTGATTGGGCTGTTGTTTGCTGCTTGGTTGATTGACTGAGTTAATAGTTGCTTGATTAGGGTATATGGTGCTGTTTGATTGTTCTTCTGGTGCTAATCCTGGTGTTAATCTTTGCATATCTGTGTGTTGATTGCTGGCAAGGAGGTATTCAAGATTATAATTTTGATAACTGTAGAATATGTTCAAATTTGTAGTAAAACAAGAAATATTCTTGCCCAATATCCTGTTGCTTCGTATAAATTTAAATGGATCAGCTCCCAAATTTATGGGAGCATGTAGCTTTGAAACATTTAAGTTTGAGTACATCTCATTTTCCACCCTGGAATTAACATAGTTTATTATAAAATTAAATATTTTGTTAAATACTCTATTTCACATAGAGCTGTTATCTTTAAACAATACAGTAACACAAGTTATTGATTGATTATGTGCCATCAGGTCGGTATTGACCCTTAGTGACCAGATAGATAGATTTTCTCCATGAGAACATAAGTATAGATTGACTATTTTTTCTGAAAGTCCAATTTGATATATGCTGTGCAAAAGTATATAGCTTACAGGTAAAACATCCCAAGGTGATTTCATTTTAAGGCCCGTTTTTCAAAAAGTACCTTTAAATCCCAAGAGCGAGATTGGAGAAGATCTTAACAGAGATCTACAGACAGTCAGAATGGAGAGAACAGTATAAGCTAGCATCATATGAGTCATAAACCAGAGAGGCTGGATAAAAGAAAGGGAAAATGTTGAGTGAATTTCATGAATAGACTAGTATATGCTTGAGATAATGACATTCACAGAAAAAAAAAGACTTTGCGGCACAAATTTTTGTGTCATAATACTGAAAAACAAAAAAGGGGGAGTAGCTCAAATTGCAGTAGGAAATAATTTATTAAATTATTGGTATTATAGAATACCAACATTTAGTAGCTAAAATGTTTTACTAAATAAGCAAATTTATTTTGAGACAGAACAGCTATTTTAACCCCATCTCAAAGAAACTTAGCTAGTGGCATAGGTAGGGCTTTTATACATTAATTTTTTCTTTAATTTTTGAATGTCAGTTGCACCAGTATTACTGTCTGGCTCCTAATTGGTTTAGAAAAATGTTTAGGTTTACTGAGTGATCAACTGGATTTTATACTCAGACGTTAAATGCTACATATTAATGTTCAACTCCTTTCTTTAAGGTAGCAAGGAAACTTGATGCAAGACTATTCGTGTTTCCTGTCTTTTCTCCAAGGGTTCAAGGTGCCACGTAACAGTCCCTCTTCCATTCTTTCCTTTATAACAGAGTAATAGATAATGAGGGAGTTGAGATAATGAGGGACTTAAAACTCACCCAGTGAGCTTCCTTAGAGTGTTGGCATCATTGTTTTTTTAGATGATAGAGAGAAATTTATTTATTTATTTGTTTGTTTGTTTGTTTATTTATTTATTGCTTCAATTTGTAAGGCTGCCTAAACTCAAAACTGACTTCAACTATTACAACTATTAAATTAAAAATATTACAACATTCTAAAAAAAGCAAAACAAAATTAATGGGAAAAGGAGATCAAATAACACAGGCAAAACGGACACACACACACACACCCCCCATCAAATAGACTTGCCACCAGCCTGACCCAGAGGTTGGGGAAACAGCCAAGTTTTTAAAGATTGCCTAAAGGCTTGCAGGGTTGGGGTGGTCTGAACCTCTGGGGGATGCTATTCCAAAGGGCAGGAACAAGAACAGAGAAGGCATGCTTCCTAGGTTCCATCAGATGATATTGTATAATGGATGGAACATGAAGCATGCCCACCATGAGACATCTTACAGCATAGGCAGATATAATGGGGGAGAGGCGGTATCTCAGAAAGCCAGGCCCTATGAAAGGCTTTATAAATGGTAACCAACACCTTGAATTGCAGGTGGCAGCTCATTGGTGGCCCGTACAGCTCGCATAGCAGAAGTGTTACATAGATATATCAAGGTGCGCCCGTAAATGCTTATGCCACTGTATTCTGGACCAGCTATACCTTCCAAATAGTCTTCAAGGGCAGCCCATGTAGAGTGCATTCCAGTAATCCACACTTGAGGTGAACAAGGTGTGAGTGACTGTGAGAAGGAACTCCTGGTTCAGGAAAGGGCACAATTGGCACACTCAGTGAATCTATGCAAAGAAAGGGCTGAATGGTTACAAGATGATAAAATAGTTCCTGTAATTACACTTTCAAATAACCATTTAATCATATTAACATTTAATAAATTCGACAAAGAAGGCATATATTGAAAGTTGTAGTCTGTCAATCACATTTTTCTTCTGGATATTTTATTCTGCTCTCCCTTTTCCCCCAGATATTTACAGTATTCTGTAGTTCCTAAAATGTTCTTATCATTTTATTAGGGGATTTTCTCTGCTTAAGGAGGACAGTTCTGAAATATATTGTAGTTATGCAAGTCTTTATGATCTCCTATCTCTGCAGGTACTTTTTAACCACATAAGGATGGAGAAGAGAACAGTGATCATTGTTAGTAGCATATTATTCCAGAAGTATTTTTATGTATGTTCTTGTTTACATCATTAAAATTTCATGCTAATGAACTAAAATGAGAACGTGGGTAGTGGTTCTATTGACTGATTTTAGTGATACTCTCTTGGCCAAGATTTAGTGTTCTTAATGATGCCCAAATCTAAGTACATGTTTTTTTCCTCCTTAGGACTAACAAGTAATTAAATAGAATTATGATTTATGCTTGACAGATTTGAGTCATCTGTGAGAATTGAATATTGTCTTATCATACATTTAAGAAGCAAAAATGGCCTCATTATATTTTTACAAAAAAATTACAGATGTTAATAATTTTAGGTAGCTTTGTCATGAGGCGAAAGAAATGTCAAGATAAAAGTGCATTAAAGTAGGGTTGAATTTTTATAGCTTGCAGTAGTCATAAATATGTAATCTTCTCATGTTGCAAAACTTTAATATACTTTGAATAGTCAACTTGTTTCCTTATTACAGTTGTCCTGTGGGGGAAAGTCCATTATATCATTGATATGTATATTAATTTAATTAATCATGAATAGAATGCCTGCTTCATGAGCAGAAGAGGAAATTGCACCACACAAAATGCTAGGGCCTCTACTGCTCTCTTCATCCAATAGATGTTTGCTCAGATATGTTCCTCATTTAGTTCAGCAGCACTTGTTCTCAAGGAAGTGCATAGAGATTTGCAAACTCAGGGATGAATCACATTGATCCAATTTTGGAGAGAGAGAGTCTTAGTTTATTATGTACAAATTAAATGGAAGTTGGGTCCTATTTATACAAGGTGCAAGCAGTAGATCAATACATATATTGGAAGGGATTTGAATTAGAAAAGCTAATTCCCAAGATATTGGGTGGTACAACAAGTTGCCTCCTACCCCTTCTTTTAAAGATTTCCATTCAGATGTCACTTGTCTGGTGAAAATTCTAATATAGGTAGAATTTGCAGCCATTGATTCATGTTGTACCTAAAAATCTAAAGAACTTCCTGTACTGTAATGGCCACTGCAAGAAAGGTTTCTGGGGCATATCTGTAAATATAAATCATAAGTTGAAGTATTGAATGTTGTTTGGAATTAGAAATGTATTTAGCTGTGTAAATAGCCAATTGCTTTGAAGTGTAATCCAAAAAATCTGCTTTATCAATTTGAGTCAATTACATTGACTTCACTAATATTCTTTGTTCCAAAAAAAACAATTGCACCTTTATGGCTGATAATTTTCAAGGCATGGGTTGTCAGGTTAGCAGCAGTGGAAAGGCTACAGATATTTTACTGTTTGAATATTAATACTCTCAAAAAAGGCCAAGTTAAAGTTCAGTAATAATTCCCTTCAACTAAAAAGGCTAGAAAACATGTGAACATTCCTAAATCATTTTTGAAAAAGTTTGACTATTTGTGTATTTAACAAATGCTTTTACAAAAATTGCAATTGCTATTACTTGTTTTTTAAATCCTCACGTTTTCTTGACCTAGAAAATTCTGTTTTTAATAAATAAAACGGGTTCTGCAATCTACTGAAATTAATCATTTTATCTGGCTTATACAAACTCTTAAAATGCCTTATTTTGAAGTTAAAAGTATCTACAATTACTGTAGGGACTGTTCTGTGACAAAGATGTATTAAATATGGATTAAACCACTACATGATATGGATTAAACTACTACATTCATAGAATGTGGAGAAATATTTATGTTATTGGGTCTGCTTAGTAGCCCAAGAAGAAAAAACAGGAGTTATCTACAACATACAGTGTAAGGACTGTAACAGCCACTATGTAGGACAGATGGGCAGAAGACTAGCAGAGCGCATTCACAAACAGCAACTAGCAGTCAGAAGACATGATGAAAACTCCTTAATCTCACAACACATGGACAGACTCAACCATGCTTTCAACTGGGAAGAGCCAGTTTGGTCTAGTGGTTAAGGTGCTGGGCTAGAAACCAGGAGTCTGTGAGTTCTAGTCCTGCCTTAGGCATGAAAGCCGGCTGGGTGACCTTGGGCCAGTCACACACTCTCAGCCCAACTCACCTCACAGGGTTGTTGTTGGGGAAAATAGGAGGAGGAAGGAGTATTAGGTATGTTTGCCGCCTTGAGTTATTTATAAAAAATAATAAAGGCTGGGTAAAAATTAAATAAATAATAAATAAATAAACTGTGAGCATCTTAAACCAAGCCAAATCCAAAAACGCTTGGCACTCAGACAAAGCAGCCATCAACAGGCACATAGAGGTAAACAACATTTACATACCATTCATAAGAGACAATAGAAAAGCCAAAAGACCAGAACACCACCTTGCCAGCAATCAACACCCAGACATACAAAGATTAACACTAGGATTAGCACCAGAGGAACAATCAAACAGCACAATATACCCTAATCAAGCAACTATTAACTCAGTCAGTCAACCAAGCAGCAAACAACAGCCCAATCAAGGAACTCCTAAGGGGAGAACAACAACACCACCAACACAAACAGGACAAGCCATGGTATATAAACAGAGAGCAAGTCCCACTCCCTTTTCGCACTGAAGATGTTGCCTAGTCTGGCAATGAAACGTCTGCAAGAAAACAACAAGGCTCAGAGAGCACCAAGGACTCCACGGTATATCTGTTTTATCATACAGATCTTAATAGCAGTGGAGAATGCCTACAGAAAATATGGCAGTTATAGTACATGCCAACCATAATGCAACTCATTTGCTTTGCCACACATGCCTAAATGTGATATATGCATTGTTTTTATTGAGATAAAATGTGTGGCACTTTCTGCAGTACATCATGTATTTGCCACTCTAACTTCACTTACTTAGAAAGGAGCTTGTTAATTTCAATAGGACTTATTACCTAGTAAGTGGATTTAGCTTGTACATTAAGAGGAGTTTGTTCCTATGGGTAGAAACCAGCTATCATAACAGTATAAATAATTAATGTCTGTTCTCTTAAATTACATCAGATAATCAGATCTCAGTGGACCGCTCAATTGCATTCATGTCTGTTTCTTCTTTTAATGGTAGAAATTCTCTTCTCCCTACAATTAAATTATACTATGACAGTACAAAGAAGTTATCCTGAAATTCATGAGGAAAATCAACTTTCAGAAGAGAACTCCAGATATGTTTGTACTTATAAGACAAAAATATTTGTAGAAACATATATTCCATATTGTCATGTCCTATGTAAATGTTCAGTAAACTGAGAAAATAAATCAGTTGGAATGCTTCATATAAATTAATGATCATATAAAGGGTTGACTCATATTAAAACATGCCGTTATAATGATGTGTACTTTTATTCTCAAACTAGCTCTTAAATTTGATGAATACGATCTGAGCCAGATTGAATTCCCTTTACATGTATAGCTCTTTCGTTATCCTATTTTTTCTGAATTTTATTTTCTTATTAGTTCTTGTCATAAGAAATCAATCCTAAATGCAGAGAATGTTTGTAGCTGTTCAACCAAGTCATGATAGGCTTAGTTCTTAGAAGAAATAGTGGTTCCCAAAAGTTGTGGTATTGCAATCCCCTAAACTTATAAATGAATCCATGTGACTCCCATATGAATAAAACTAATTACTTCTTTGAGATTATGGTTGGGCAAGAAAGAAACATTCTCGTTTTAATCATTGCATTTTAATCCATATGTTCCAAGGGTTCTTGGACTTTTGTGCTCACTGCAGGCTTCCACGAGTACAGGAAGGAGCAAAACCTGGAGTGAGTTTTGACAATGCTTCTGCTTTGTCTGCACAAGCCTAATCAGATTGAGTTAAAATAAAAACTTTGGCACCGACCGTATTGCTGAGAAAATCCCAGGCAGTCCTGACCCACAATTTGAGAATCCCTGTACTAAGACTGCTAGGGCAGGGTGGGATCAGACTTCCCTCCAAAATAAAAATCTGAACTGGAAATAGTTAATTTACAGAACAAGTCTTTCAAAGCCTGATTACTAATATTTATTAAAAGGAACATTATGGTTGCAGCACAAGAATTCCAATGAGTTTCAAATGAGAAACCTATATTTATACAATCTAAGGTGGCAAAACCTGGTCTGCCTTCTGCCATGTTTTTGATTCAAAGGGAGGAAGGTTATCTCTTCTGTTGAAAGGGTCAAGGTACATCTGTTGTCTACTATTATCAGTATGAGAATAACTTCTCATAGTTGAGATGCAAGATCTGTAGCCATTGTCACACTGTGTTGTGTAAAAAATCAGGAGTCTGGTAGCACCTTTTTTGATGTAGTGTTGTGGTTAAGATGTTGGAGACCCAAGTACATTTCCCTGAAGTCTGTTGGGTGGCTTTGAGTAAGTGACTGTCTTTCATCCCAACTCTCACAGAGAAGTTAGGGGAAAAATCAAACGAGGGAGTTCTAGATACTCCACCTTGAACTTCTGAGGAAAAGGCAGGATAAAATTTAAACAAATAAATAGCCTACAAATAGTCCTTCTTGTAGGCCAGCATGGTTTCTTGTACTTGTTACAACATGAAGCAGTTGCCAATTTTTTTAAGGTCCAAGAATTATTGATGCTCCTAAAATGCCAGCAAAGCACCCTGAGATTAAATGTTGAAATTAAAATATATAATTTCTATCCCTAAATACATTTATTATATATTTATCCAGGTGTCCTTTTTCATTCAGCCAGTAAATACTGACATCACATAGCTACTCCTGTGCGCCTTCATGAGCGGCTTTCAGATAGAGAAAAGGAGGTGCTTTAAAGAATGGAGTTGGCTTGCAGCTTGCTATTTAATGAAGAGGTTTATAATCAGCTGGGTGAATTTCAGAAAGCAGAATTCGCTTTGGAGTGGCTGAGGTTTTTGGAAAAACTTTTACCAGCAACTAATCAGGTAAGCATGATACAACTAGAACAGAACAGATCTTTGTTTCCTGTTTTCTTCCCTAAACAACTCCTGATGTCCTGACTTCGGGTGTAGAAATAACACGCTGAGGCTGGAATCAAGCTCTAGTGATTTATTATCCTACTACCCTAACAGAATCCATCTAGACTAACATGAAGTGGCAATGCCCAAAGAATAAGTCCACAAACTTAGGGCGGGGCTTTCTTCAATCTCTTGGGAGGGAAACATAGCAATTCAGTACTACACATGCGCTTCCCTTCCTGGAGGGAGCCCCCTCCTTCGCCGCCCGTTATCTCCCTGACACCTGTGGAATAGGGAAAGTTTTCTTTTATTCCCAGGAAGGGGTGTAATATAGGGAGCTGACTATCAGTAGAGATGGGAATTGAATACTACTTTGAGCCAGACTAAACTTGGATGAGTCTGAACCCAGCTAAAAGTGGTCTGAAGCTTTTCAGATAGATCAAAGTTTGACTGTCTCTGTTGTTAACCATTTATTCTATCTTTCCAGGCTGATATAAGGGAAAAACAGAACAAACTTGTTCAGCAACTGATATCTTTATTAACTAGTTCACCAGGACCTCCTGCTAGACAGCTCATTGCCAAGAACCTCGCTATATTATATAGTGCAGGAGACATTTTTTCTGTTCACCAAACAATTGACAAATGCAATGAACTTATTCTCAGTAAAGATGATTCACCAAGCTATCTACCTACTAAACTGTAAGTTTAAAAGTCCAACTTGGTCATATTAAAGTATTATTTCTTTATCATAGATAACCAAGGAGCCTATAGAATCTTAAATAAAAACAACAAAATTGCATGCAGCATGAGTTTTGCAGATTAGAATAGGACTGAATCCAGTTTATCGTTGGCCTGGTAACGGAGCCATAGTTCCCTATGTTTTCCCATGCACTGCCCACTTGCACAGCACAAAGGCAATTTCTTTCCTATTATCTCCTGTTCTTTTTAGTTGTATTCTTGTCCAGGAATGAGTCTACGGTCGGGTGATGGGAACAAAATAATCAAAACAATTTAGTTTAGAAAAAGAGACTGTGGTGAAAAAGCAGTAATTGGAGGAATGCCTAGAAATGTTGGATTGATATAGCAGTGGGTATATGTCATTGCGGATAACCAGACTTGCATTTAAACACAGGCACTCAAGAATTACACACAGCCAAATAAACAGACTAGAGAAGCTCCAATCTGGCACAGATAATGCTCCATCCTTTCTCTATGCCAGTATAGAAACCAAGTGAGCTGCTAGCAGATAAAAATCCCCTTCTTTGCCTCTAGCATAGAAATATAGCCTCTACATTGGCCTACAATATTCTTGAGATGAAGTTGTAACTAGAAGTTATGAGGATTGCATAAGATTTTTGCAGGGGAATAGGATGCATGCATGGCCTAAAAAATAGGCTTTAGCAGTTGAAAAAGATTTAAACTCACCTTAACTCAAGTTCCATGAGATTCAGTTATGGATGTTCTTTGGCCAATTTAAATTTCACATGATGCTTTTTTAGTAATACAGAGGAACCAACCAGGTTACCACTTTTAATTGTACTCACATAATACAATGTAATGGATACAGATGGAATAATCTCTTTAATTTTAATAATGTTTATATGTTTGAAGCACAGTTCTATCCTTTAAAAAGTGTGCATAAAATTTGTTGTGCACAACAGTTCATACTTTTTGTTGTATGAAACTTCCTTTAATATAAACGTCTTTGCAGATGCTTTCTCCTAACATATGCCCTTTTGCACTATCTTCCATAAATTTGTACTGTAAATGAATTTCTGCCTCGTATCAATTTTTGATGAAAGCCCAGTTACATTGGGTGGCTCCTACTATATATCAGAATTGTTTCAAGTTGAGGAAACAGTTCAGATAGGCTGAGAGAGAGGATAACAGATTAAAACATATTGGTCGCTCCTGTTTCATCTTGTATCTTGAGTGTGTCTGTACACAGCATGTACCTCCCAGTTGATGGTATGTGGACAATAGTAAGCTTGCAAGGTAGTCTCTAGATTAGAAATCCTAGCTTGCATAGAATAGCATGAACATACTTGGGAAAATTTGAGTTTGGGTTGAACTTGTGGTATACTGTCCAAAATATGGCAGAACTGATTTCTATTGTCCTCGTCGTATGTCAGCCTTACCAGGTGGACCAGACAAGAAACAAGATCAGATGAGCTAATTCTACTTTATTGTAAAGCTACATTAACAGACTAGCTGTTAACATTAACATTATACATTAACAGACTAGCACTAGCTCCAGCTCTTGCCAACCTAGCAATTCGAAAGCATGCAAATGCAAGTAGATTAATAGGTACCACTTCGGTGGGTAGGTAACAGCGTTCCGCGCGCGTCATGCCGGCCACATGACCGTGGAAGCGTCTTCGGACAACGCTGGCTCTTTGGCTAACAAACGGAGATGAGCACCGGCCCCTAGAGTCGGACACGACTGCACAAATGTGCGGGGGGTACCTTTACCTTTTTACATTAACAGAATCTTGCATGTCTGTCTCCCCCCGTCTCCTTTACATCCCAAGAAATTAGGGTGGGTCTATTCTGAGCCTCTTGCCCCACCCACTATCCAGCTGCAGACTATGCGGTCTCTTATCTGACTATTCCCTAGGCAGCATCTCCGGGCCTGTCTCCCAAGGTCATTCCACATACCATTACATTGTATTAAAGGTGAGCTGGGGCAAGTGCGGGAGCTCACTCCGTACGTGAGTACAATTAAGAGCGATAACCTGGTTGGTTCCTCTGTATTACTAAAAAAGCGTGAAACTTAAATTGGCCGTAGGTATGATAAGGAGTGGAAGTTATGGACCAATCTGGTTATGACCATGGCATATGAAAGATTGTGACTTAGAATGTAGATGGGGTAAATGGTAATGAGTATGAATTAATGAATGAAAGAAAAAAAAAGATAAGTGGAAGTATGTAATGTCTGATCTTGGAGTGAATTTGATGAGTACTTGCATGGATGTGAAAGTGTGGGTTTAATTATGAATAAGTGATTTTGTTGGAAATAAAATTGCTTGGAAGTGGGTAAAATAATACTGCCCAGAGTCCCCAGGTGTGGAGGAGATGGGCAGTGATACAAATTTAAATAATAAATAAATAAATAAAATCAGATAGATAGATAGATAGATGGATAGATGGATAGATGGATAGATGATAGATCTAAACAAGGAGCCTCCAACAGAGTCAATAGAATTGTAAATAAAAGTATGAAATGCTTTGGAATGTAACTGAAGTGAGATAATGCTAGAAACAGTATTGTAGACATTTTTATGGGAATGTTGAATATCAAAGAGTGGAACCACTTGTGTCTGACAATTAGGAGAATACTATTATTGTTCCTCTATACAAAAGGAAAGGTAACCTTAATTTTTCTGTAGGGATTTCTTAGAGTGCAGAACTGCAGGTTGATTTTTAATCAATCCCAGAAAATGACAGGAAAGCAGATACGAATAAAAACAAGATAAAGGAGATAAAATAAAGGAATGTCTACCAAAATCCCATCACAGTTCATCCCCAGGTACAGGATAGTGCCAGACAAAAATAAATCAATAAAAGTTGTTCTTTACACAGATGAGTAAGAAAGTGTGAAAAAACAGGCTGGATAAAAACAAAATGAAACAACCAGCCAGTGGCAGTTTTCTCACCTCTTGCCTCCTACAAGTATACTGAGGCTTTCCTCAAGTATACTCCGGCATAGGAAACTTTTTTGTGACTGAGATTTGCTTCTTTGCTTTTTTATCTTGGGGGCTGTCAGGGACTTCACAGATATGTTTGTAGTATAACATGATCCCTGCAAGTAACAAAGGCTGACTTTTAAGTCCGTTACTGAACCCTTGGAATTTGGTGGGGTGCTCTTTAATAAAATATACAGCTGTGCAAACTGTTTGGAGGAATGCTTAGTTTACAATACTTCTTTGAGGTTGCTGTCAAAAAGGAGTGTGTTGCTCTGTCTTCAGTTCTGTCAAAAAAAAGATTGGAAGGGCTTGGAAGTTACTATCCTGAGCCTTTAAGAGGATTTAGTCACCTCAGCGCCTCACACATCACTGACTATTTCACATTGTTCAGATAAAATAGCCATGTTAAACCTATCAGATGTTTAACATAACTATTTTGTTGCTTTAAAAAAAGTAGTAAAATCCCATTGTTACAATTCAGTTGTTTTTATCAAAATGTGGGAATGTTGTCTTGGGCATGGTGGAGAAAGAGGTCTGGGGACTGCATACAAACATGGGCTGCCTGTACTTGGAGAGGTGATGGTGGCTTCTGGCCTATTTTTTTTAACTTCTTGATTTGAAACTCGAAATCAGTCCATCAAATAAGTAAGAAATTGACTTGAAAGAGGCAAATCCAAGATGTTTCTTTGCACCACGTTGTCAATCAATCTAGGTGTTGTTTTTTAAGTCATCCTGAAATGTACTGTATATCCATACCTACCTTATACAACTGGTTGTCCTTCAGTTTTGTTGTGCAGAATTAGCAGTCTCATTAGTATACTCAATTAGCATACTCATTAGGAGATGGCAACCTAATACAACTAGAAATCACAGGTTGGGGAAATTGTCCTAAATAATTTAATATTTTAATAGTTATTTATTATTATTTAATAGCTATTGATTATTAAGAATTTCAGCTGTTTGTAATAAAATGCACTATAGCCTAATTATTAATAATGTTTTGTTGAAAGGTTGCCTGACTGCATGTTTTTTTCTTTTCTTATTCTATGTTTTAAAAGTGCTGCAGTGGTTTGTTTGGGCTATTTGTACAAAAAACTGGGAAGAATTTTGGGCAACAGCTTTGTGAATACTGTGGGAAATATCCTTAAAGCAATGAAGAATGCAGAGGTAAATGGGCAGCTGTTTAAAGTTGAAATAAAATATTGATTAAAGTCTAAAGGAGAAAATGATTTTTAATGAGGGCCTAAGAAAGAGCTAATAATATATGAGATTTTGACATTTGAGGATGATGTATCAGATATGAATTACATTTCTGCAAAACTTGTTTGAATCATAAATAGGCTAACTGCAGGGCTATTCTCTCCGCCCTGATGAGACTTTGTTAAGACTCTTCTTCCTCTCTTTTTAATCTTTATAGAAATTAATATTTAGTATGAACATTTGATGCCATGGTTTAATTTCTTTCCTCCATTACCTCTGCTTCCTGTTTTTATTATTTTTATTTTATTTATATTTTTCTTGGGATGTGTCTTTTAGATTAGAAACCTTTGGTGAGGACTTGTTTTATTTATATTGATCATATTAAAAATGATGTCATAGCCTTTTCGTCTGAAGGATGTGATAAAAATGCTTTAAGTGAAATAATTGGCTTGCCTAAAAATACTGTAATGTGTATTGTTATTTTAAGTAGTGCTTGTATGCTTGTATCTTTATTAGTGCAGAAGTGGTCTAGAAGTCTCTCTTTGTACTCTTTGTAATTGGCAAAATGAACTCAATTAGTGTATTGTCGAAGGCTTTCACGGCCAGAGTTCGATGGCTGTTGTGGGTCTTCCGGGCTGTGTGGCCGTGTTCTGGAAGTTGTGGTGACTAACGTTCGTAACATTTCGCCAGCATCTGTGGCCGGCATCTTCAGGTGCTCCTGCCCTCTGAAGATGCCGGCCACAGATGCTGGCAAAACGTTAGGAACCACAACTTCCAGAACACGGCCACATAGCCCGGAAGACCCACAACAGCCATCGAACTCAGTTAGGTTTTGCAGTGTTCAGTATCTCGGGGATAAAGTTCTGAAGCTTGTCTGAGACAGTCATCTTCCAGTGCATTCGCTGCCATGAATTGAACAGTGGGGCTTTCAGCAAAATCTTTGATCTAAAAGTGAACTACTGAAGTGTTGCTTGTTGAAGGAGTAGCGGAATAAAAACATAAAAACAGAAATCAAATCCGGCACTTTTGTCCTAAAATACAATGATTTTTTGTCTTGTCAGTCTCAAGGGCGATACGAGATCATGCTAAGTTTGCAGAACATACTGAAAGGTTTGGGAGCTGCTGCTATTCCTTGTCACAGAGATATTTACAAAGCTGCTCGTACATGTTTAACAGATAGATCAATGGCAGTTCGCTGTGCTACTGCAAAGGTAAAATATTCCATTCGTTTTGGTAATTAATCTTCCTGTATACAATTGCATATGTTACAGGAAGGATAAAATAAAATCCATTACACCCAATCTTTTTTGTTACCAAGAAGATTTTGGCTGTATATAAGTATGGTAAATAATATATCTTTATCATTCGGTATATTTTTGTTAGGATTTTTTCCCACAAATAAATTCAGTATATTAATTTATGTCCACTAATATACATTTTGCAGTCTGACATTATGTCTGTAAAGCAACATTGATAATAGCAATGTTTATATGTATTACAGAGAGCCAGTTTGGTGTAGTGGTTAAGGCACCAGGCTGGAAACCAGGAGACTATGAGTTCTAGTCCTGCCTTGGGCACAAAGCCAGGTGGGTGACTTTGGGCCACTTGCGCTCTCTCAGCCCTAGGAAGGAGGCAATGGCAAACCACTTCTGAAATCTTGCCAAGAAAACTGCAGGGACTTGTCCAGGCAGTTGCCAGGAGTCAACACTGACTCAGAGGCACACACACACACACCCGCCCCCAAGTGGTTTACAAGTCAGATAAGGTAACTTTCTTTACACATACACATTTTTCTTAAGGTGTTAAATTTGTGCCATTTGAAGTCAATATCTATTCCCATATTTTGGAAATTAGCATTGGCATTTTAGCTCAGTAGGTGTTTTATTTTTTTTCCCTCTAAAATGGATCACATGTTCATTTTGGAAGAGTTATACAGTACTGTGCAACCAGCAGGTTATGATCCTTGCTGGAATGAGAAAAGCAAAGCTGAGCAAAGTACTGATATATCTTTAGAGTCCCTCCCCCCCCATGGAAAAATGATTGAAATATCTTTATTCCTTCATCTGAAAGAGCTGAAAACTTGTGAAGTTTAATTATTTTAGGTTTATGTGCTCATGAGTTTCCCTGGCAAATAGGCATATCACAACTTTGATGTATGCAGACGACATAGTACTTCTATCACAATCTCAAATTGGATTAAAACGAGCTATGAGTGCTCTGGCCAGCTACTGCTCTGATGAAGCTCTCAAAATCAATTATAGGAAGACAAAAATTTTGGTCTTTGCAAAGAGACCTAAATTGCACATTTGGAGGATAAACGGCCAGGAAATTGAACAAGTTAAATCCTTGAAATATTTGGGTATGGTTTTCCATAGCTCCACTAAACGCAGTGCGCACCAAAGCTACGTTATACAAAACGCTCAAAAAACAGTGGCTGCAATCCAATCTTTCCATTTTTCCAGGGGAGCACAGTTTATTCCAGCAGCACTGAAGTTATATTCAGCCAAAGCTCGCATACAATTACTCTTTGGTGCCCAGTTAGGACCATATACTTCTTTTATACCCCTGGAAAGGGTTCAGTCCAAATTCTTAAGGGCCATATTTCAGGTAGCCCCTTGTATCCCAAATGTGGTATTAAGAAGGGAAGCAGGGTTGTCTAAAGTTGAAACAGGTGCATGGACTTGCATTATAGTACATTGGTTGAAACTACTGTTTTTTCCTATAGGTTTGGGTTCTTTCCTTATCAAGGATAATTATAAATCAGTATGGCTCAGGTCTATCCTACAAAAAATACAACATCTCGGCTTTTCCAGTGAGGCTTTCTTAATGATGGGTTATGAGCGTGCACTTAGTGAATTCAAGCAGTGTATCAAAGACCTGGAAATTCTGCAGGATCAGTCTGATTTGCCTAAAACCGTTTTTCTGGGCAATCAGGTTTTTTCTTATAAGCCAACGAGATACCTAACTCTCATAACTGTCTCCAAATTTCGTAGAGCATTAACTTTGGCACGCTGTAATGCTCTCCCTACAGCAGTTTTGGAGGGCCGATACAAAAAAGGTTCCATACGAGCTGAGACTGTGCCCCTGTGGACAAGGGGCTATTGAAACTATAGCACATGTCCTGTTATACTGTATATATTATAAGGACTCACGAACCCACTTAATAACTCCTCATTTGATAAAATATCCAGGAAATTCTGATCCCTTTTATGTCCAACTGTTGCTAATTGATCAGAATGATTTAGTCTCCCTAAATGTAGCTAAATTTTGCTATACAGTCTGCAAATTAAGGCAGACTTGGACTGCCCATTGACGACTCTACCAATTGCAAATATATTATTAAGCTTTGCTCATTTCATTTAATATATTTTGTATTTTAATGTATTGTATTTATAATTCTGGTCTGTGACCATAATAAAGAATTGATTGATTGAGTTTCCCTTTATATCTAACAATGAATAGATAGTTTTGATAATAGGCCAACTTTGAGATTTGTGTGTGTGTGTGTGTGTGTGTGTGTGTGTGTGTGTGTGTGTACATACATACATACATACAGTACATACATACATGCATACAAATAAAAATCCCCTTCTGGGTCAGATTTAGGAATGCCTGGATAGGAGGGGAGAAGGTGAATTTGTTGATGGGTTTTATCTTCACTGTTAGATGCAACCCAATTTTTTTTAGGTATTTTTTTTAGCTACACAGTATTTGTGCACACAATATTTAATTTATTTGTTTTGCTTGTTTTCCTTCTTCCCCCTTTTTTAATATAGTGTCTTCTTGAACTTCTGACTGAAGCAACTTTTATGTGGAGTACAGACCTAGATAGTGTTGTAACTCTATGTTTTAAATCCTTTGAAGGATCCAATTATGATGTACGAATGGCCGTTTCTAAGCTTTTAGGCTATGTATTGATTAGTGCTGTTACATCAAAACAACCCACGGGTGAGTTCATTTATTTTTTTCATCCCTGCTTTGGCTTAGGAAATAATAAGCAGTATAGCTACCGTTAGTGAAAAACCTCCAGAATGGGTCAGTGAATGATTTTAGCATATGGCAAAAGCTAATATACTAATATGCTAACATAATAACTAACACACATACATTCATACACACACACAAACGTATGTATGAATATTTTCTCTGAACTATAACTAACACATACAGTACATACACACACACACACATACATATATATGAATATTTTCTCTAAGCTATATCAAACTTACACCATATTTAAGAGAATATATGGTTATGTGTATGTGCTACATCAGAATAAAAATAGTGATTATTTATATTTCCACTGTTCCATAGTGGGAGAGTGGGAAAAGATTAAGATTAAGAGGGAAAGGTCATCTATATTGGCAATTAAACTTAATAGTAGACAGAGGAAAGGGGAAATAGCATATGAAAAAACATTGCAATTAGTAAAAATAACTTAAATTATCTAGAGGAAAGAATTGAAATGCCCATCCAGTAGTTTAGTTGCCTCCATTCAACTTGAATGTTACAATCTGCACTACCCAGGTTCCCCAGATTCTCACTGATGTACCTATATTATATGGATTATTTGGTGTGTTCCACCTCCATTTTGATGATGATGAGAATAATTCATAACATTGAAAGAATTAGAAAGCCTTACCAGTTTGACTACTATTAATAATAGTAAATTTACTCTAGCCTTTCTCTTTTAGAATTCACTGTCATAAAGAAATGGTAGTCTGCCTAATTCAAGAATTATACTATTTTTAGTTATATTATGTAATTTAATGAGGATAATGCTAACTTAGCTTCTTCATTCAGGTAACACAACCTAAATAGGTTGTATTTAGGTTGCATGCATGGGTAGTACTGATATAATATGGTTATTAGATTAATGATATTCTAAATTTAGAATAACATTTGTCCCTTGCCAAAGCTTTACTGTACTCAGTAATACAGAAACACTTGGGCCATTCATGCCCTCCAATGTTTTGGGCTATTGATCCATTTAGCTCATTTTCATTATGTTCATAGAGGCCTTGTTTCCGTGATATCCTAATCTGTAATGTAGTTTGTCAAACATCTTGTCCCAACCTAGACAGTGAATCAGACTTGTTAAGATGGAACATCTCAACTCTTGCCTGTAACCATGGCTTGGTTCAGCTTAGCTAACCAGAATGTAGACTGAGTCTAGACTATTAGCTATTATTTTATAGATAAATATGAGGTGCAAGAGCGGTTGCAAAGCAGTCATTTTGCAGCAACCTTGCTGTTGCTCACATTTTGTTTTCACCCCATTTAGCCACATGTGATAGTTGTGTTTAAAAAAAAAAGATCTGTGAAGGTTGCTGGGGACCATACAGAAAGAGTTTTGCCATAAAATGACATGTCTGGCACACATTTGAATATCATATCATTATTGTTTGTTTAATTATTTACTTGTCATATTTCTAGGCTGATCAATTGCCTAATGATACTGGCTGGCTTCACAAACTTAAAGCACAATGCAGATAGTCCTTGGTTAATGACCACTCGTTCAGCAACCATTCAAAGTTACAACGGCACTGAATGAGTGGTACTTATGACCAGTCCTTGAAGTCCTGGCCATCCCAGCACCTCTGTGGTCACATGATCGTGATCCCAGCACTTGGCAACCAGCTCGCACCTAGAACGGTTACAGCATGTTGCGGTCATGTGATTATAATTGGCAACCTTCCCTGCTGGCTTCCCACAAGCCAAGTCAGTGGGGAAGCCAGCAGGGAAGGTTGCAAGTCAATCCCACTATCTTTTCTCCCAAGGAGCTCTGCTATAGACATTGCGCTTTACGACCACATCACTTAGCAATGGAAATTCCAGTCCCAATTACCGCCGCTAAGAGAAGGCTACCTGTAAGATCAAAGAACAATACACAGCATAGTGTAAAACACAGATTGCATGTGGAGAGAGACCACAAAAACCACAAAAAAACTACACTCACTACTAAAAGGGAACATACCCAACTAGCTAGCCTCAAGACTGGGGAAACATTTTCTATCTTTATTTGCAAGTGCTTTTATGCCCCTTCAGTGATGTGAATCTAAGCAGCTTACAAAAGCTAAAAGCAGTAAACAAATATACAAAAAAAATACAGACACAGACACACACATATATATAAAATTGAACTTAATAATATTAACAAGCAAGCATGAGCAGCACCCACATGCATCCTTAATAGATAAATCATTGGTGCCTCAGTCCTCAGATGCCTGCCTAAATAGCCATGTTTTCATCAATTTTCTAAGTATTATTAGCAATGACACTAATCTTGTTTCTGAAGCAGCTGGTTCCATAGGATGGGAGTGCCAACAGAGAATGCAAGCTCCAAGTCATCCCCTCCCATTATACCTGTGAATATGTCTACAATCTGGATTTAAAATGGTCTTTAAGGTTTTTGATTTTGTGAGTTCTTGAGAGTTGAATTTAATTTTAGGTGATATATAGGATCATGCCATGCAGGGTTCAGACCTTTGGCTCAACAAGTATTTACTGTAGTACGAATTACATCTATGGATTTGGCTATGCTATAAAATATGTTGTTGCAGTTCAATAGAATATGAAAGTAAATGAAAGACTGTCGTGTGTATGTGTGGAGTATGTATGTACAGTATGTATGTATTTATTTTCTATCCCACCTTTATTATTATTTTTATAAATAACTCAAGGCGGCAAACATACCTAATACTCCTTCCTCCTCCTATTTTCCCCACAACAACAAACCTGTGAGGTGAGTTGGGCTGAGAGAGTGTGACTGGCCCAAGGTCACCCAGCTGGCTTTCATGCCTAAGGCGGGACTAGAATTCTCAGCCTCCTGGTTTCCCATTGGCTCCTTCCTAGGGCTGAGAGTGAGTGACTGGCCCCAGGTCACCCAGCCGGCTTTCATGCCTAAGGCGGGACTAGAACTCACAGACTCCTGGTTTCTAGCCCAGCACCTTAACCATTAGACCAAACTGGCTCTGCCGTATGTATGTATGAACCTTTATTTTTTTTCATTGAAAAAGCATCTGCCAGACAACATGTTCGCAAAATCTCATTTATGGAAGCTTTGGAACTGCTGGGAACAGGTTTTCTTCGTGGGAGTTCTGGATTTCTACGAACCGGTGGCGATATTCTAAAAGGAACCAGCTCAGTCAGCAGGGATGTTAGAGTTGGAGTTACTCAGGTTTGAGTTATATTACAGAATGTTAATGTTAAGTTTGTGTTTGACCTCTTCTTATTTCTGTGAGTAATTTGTTAACTCTACTATATACTAGCTCATGCTGAATATGTTAATATATGTTACACTTAGGGTTTTACAACATTCTGGAGAAGTCTGAATGTTTTTAATACTGCTGAGCATTTATCTCAGTTGTTAATGAAAGCTTGTATATTTCTAGTTTTAAAATGGCAGGCATAAATCCAATAAGTAAATGAAGACATACAATTTTTAAAATACTTTCCACTCCCAAGAAAGAAATTATGTAAAGGGGCTGAGGGCTCTGTCATCAGCATAACCGTCTGAAAACAGAACAGATCTGGACCAAATTTGGTGTGATGGGAGAAGGCAGCAAAAGAAAGACTGAATTTGAAAATGGGCTGGATTCAGCTGGGGCTTTGAAGAAAAATGTTCCAGAAAAAAATCCCCCCGTGCATCCCTATGGAAAAGGCATTTGGTCAGCAGCTTGGAATGCTGCTGACTTCTCCGTTCTAAGACTTCCTCCTTTCTGGTCACATGATCTAGAGCACATCATATGTTTCTTCTAGTATACATAAAACCTTTTATGTAAAAACTATGCTGTTCTGCATCTTAGAATGCTGTGAACTTCTCAGTTTCATAAAAGTATCATAAAATCATAAAAAAATAGATAATCTTCACAAAATACCCAGTTTCTCTCATGGATTAAGTAATTTATTTATTTTATATCCGTTTAATCGTGTCCAATTCTCAGAGACTGCCTGGACAAGTCCCTGCAGTTTTCTTGGCAAGGTTTTCAGGAGTGGTTTGCCACTACCTCCTTCCTAGGGCTGAGAGAGAGTGACTGGCCCAAGGTCACCCAGCTGGCTTTGTGCCTAAGGCAGGACTAGAATTTACGGCCTCCCTATTTCTAGTCTGATGCCTTAACCACTACACCGAACTGGCTCTCTAACTTGTTATGCCTAAAGCTAAAGTTTTACAATTGTTGCCTTGTCTGGCCTAATTACTTAACGGTTCAGTAAGTTATCAGAATAATATATTGCTTAAACCAGTCTAAGCCCAATCAGCGTCAGAGCTTTGTGGTAGTGAATTTATGGCTTATCTTTTGGAACATGGATTCAAGTCCAGCACATTTGGAAACATATAAGGCTTTATACCTTAGCTGTGGCGTTTGCTTCTTGCAGCAGTACACCAGTGGTGGTGTCCCTTGGCTTCCTCATAGAATCAACAGAACTTTGCTGCATGGTTGAAACACCATTTTCTGTTTTCATCATTTGTCCTTCTTGCATCTATGGTATAGTGTCATCAGAAACAGGCTATCTCTGTCTTCAGAGGCATTACAGCTAAAAAAAAATAGAAATCTGCAATCAGTCATGTATGGATATGTGTGTGTAACACACTAATCCATAACCTATGGTTATCCAGTCACATGCTTTGTAACATAAAGCATATTATGGCTTAGTGTTATTGCCTGGTTTATTCAACATGCTATTCCCTAATGTGTTTTAGCTTTTGATTTAGCTATTTTTTTAAACCCTGGTTTATGGTTTAGCAAGTATGAATATGGCTTATATGTATCATATGGGGAAATTGTACATGAACTGTTGCAAGCTACTGGGGCAATTAAGTAGGGCTGCTCTGGCTCCTAATTTGGGCAGAAAAGCAAGACTTTATGCCTAAAGATAGAAGAAAGCATTCTCTGTTTCCCCCACAAAATGTGTTCCTCAAAGCAGTTAATTTTGGCCTGAAATCATGTTTCTTCCCACTGCAAGATGGATTCATGTGATAGCCTTCCTTTTAAATGTTGTGTTTTAGGGGAGAAAAAGTATCACTAAACTTTTTGTTCTACAGACATAATACTGTCCCATTAAGATTATCCCCATTTCTGTCTTTAAAGGCATGGAAATTAATTTTAGATACTTTAAAAATATGAAAGATCACCATCAAATAACTTGTTTTTAATAAGTAGGACAGTATTTTATAAGCTCGCCACATTGAGATTGCTTTTATTGATTGACATGTAATCTTTTAAGCTGTTCACAGCCTTTCTGTTCTGGATTCCATTGTTGTAAAACCAATTTAGAAAATAGAGGAGTATTTCAATAATTGCTAAGATCTAAGAAATTTGTAGGGGTAAGAATGGCAGTTTTAACTTAACTGTTCTTAAAATTCAATCTTACCCTAAATATAAGTTTATATATAGTATTCTACTGATGTCAGTATTCTTATTTTGCACTGAAATGTTTAAAAAAGGATAAATGAGTTTGCAATTAAGCCTAACTTAGTGATATTGCCATTTTAACTGAGTGGAGGATTTTTTTTCAGCATTTGGCTTAATTTAATGAAGTATATTTTTCAAATGACTACTGCCAAATCTTTTCACCTCACTTCACATAAAGAAGCTGTAAACATGTTGCTTTTTAAAAAGAAAATAGTTTCATGTTTTTGTAATATGTGAAATATTGCTACGTGCAAGATGAAACTGATTTTAATATTATTTTTTTAATCAATTGTTTTTCAGGCATATGTGGTATTCATCTCCACATTAGGAGGAGAATGGCTTGAAAGGAATTTTTCTGCCTTGCTTTCCCACATTCTAGAGCTAGTCTCTCAGTCTCACCCTAAGGCTATTCAGACACAAATGGACAGTATCTGTTGCCGCCGTTGTATTTCATTTATCCTCCGAGCTACAGTAGGAGGCCTTCTCGGGGAAAAAGCTCGAATTGCAACTGCCAAGGAAATTTGTCAAGCCATCTGGAAACTGAAGAAAGTTATGGGTATGGGACTAACAAGATTATTTGCTAACCCTCCCTCCCTCCCTCCCCTTCCGTTCCAATAATGCATTAATCATTTCCTAATCTATTGGTACAGTAACTTAATCACAAACACCAACTAAGTCTCTGGCTTTCTTAAAAAAATCATTTTTAATCTTAAAATTTCCTGAATTTTTCCCATGATGTAGTTTTAGATGAATGTGTGCAAAGTAGATATGGTAGCTGACTATAGACTTGACAGGAACAACCTTATATTATACACCACTAACATGTATATCTGATAAGGGAATCATGAGCACAACACTCTCATTAGTAACAAGCTTCCCTGTTGCGTTTAGCAAGTCATGCTGAAATAAATGACCCCATTCATCTTACCCAGTTTGGAAAGTTTGCTGAAATCTAGATGATGTAACCACGAGAGTTTGCTGGAGCTAATAAGACTGGGTCTAGTTTTTTCCTTTAATGTAGCTTACTCAGGCAGCACAAAAAGGTCACATAAGATCAATTAATGGAAACTGTTCATTATTGCAGCCTGATTCTAAATCATGATTCTGTAGTGGCTATTGTTGTACAATGGTTAGTATCCTGATCGTAAAGCTTAGCTTTTTAAAGAGTAAGTTGCTGAAGTGTCGTGGCTAGGTGAAGAATGACGCTGAGCCCCAAGAGATAAGCTCTAGATCTTTATTCTCTACCTTACAAAGAATCTTACCAAACTAAGCTACCAGAACAGTTCACTGGGAAAAACCCCAAGCACACTAAGGCAGGCCCGGCCTGATTCTCTTGGATGGGTGCCCAAGGTCTTCCGTGCTATGGAAGCGCTTCTCCCCCTGGAAAGCGCCCCCTCCTTCTTGTCCAGCGATCGCCATAACACTACTTTCTCCTTCAGAGAGACATTCCATCACTCTAAGCTTTATTGATTTATTAGCTTAAAACTAATCAATTGTGCAGAGGATAGAGGGAATGGATAATTATTATCCAATAATTTATCCATAGTCTACATCCAGTCTAAAGTGTAATCTTTTAGCTCTTTTCCTAATGCCTCACTTTACCCATAGAAATATGTGTCAGCCACCTCTCCCTGGCTTTTAACCATTTCTTTTATTAATGTATCCTTTTCTATTATCAGATGCTGCAGTGAGTAACTGTAACGTCGAAACCCGTGTTAGTACAACAGAGGTAATAGCAAGCCAGCATATGTTAATATGTGCCCTAGAAGAGCTTGGAAACCTCATACATGGCTTAGGTACTACTGCTGCACCTGTTCTGCAAGATTCTAGTACAGGTAATCGCCTTATAGAGTCCTAAGCTATAGGATAAATAAAACGAAACAAAAAAGAGGGCGTTCAGATACTTCCAGCAGTCTTTTTTTAATAAATTAAAATATTCAGGATAGATTCTGAATCAGTACAGGTCATTATAGGGAATCTATGGTGAATACATTGTTGGAATCAGTTTAGCAAAGGGGGGGAAACCTGCATTTTTGTATCATTTTGAGGTTTCAGAGTGTTTCATGGAGCTATATATAGGCTGTGTCACAATGGGACAACAGATAGCCTAACTTAGCTAATTTCAAAAAAAGCTAAGAATATTGCACCTGGTTAGTAATGGGAGACAAGCAAGAAATCCCAGACTAGGCTGGAGTAAGAAGTTGAATAACCTCCTGGGAGAAAGCCATTTTTGTAATGTTGCCAAGAAAACAATATGAATGGGTCTGTGTAATTACCAGGAAATGGCTCAAATTAAAAGAGCCTTTACAAACCATTAAAGCCACAGTTCTGTGGGATCATCCTCCTGATCCACTTACTACAGCATAAAGATGTCTGGGTAACACTTTTTAAGAGATGTCTTCATAAAATTGCATTTGTCTCATCCCCAGCAGTTTTGCTTGCTGAAGTGGGATTTAGAGTCCCCTTTGGGGGAGATGGGGCGGTGATATAAATCGAATTATAAAATAAATAAAATAAAATTTATCCTCTTTTAGCGACACATGCTACGAATACTCTGCAAGGCTGGTGATGACATAGTCAGGGACAAGAATCTGCCCGGCTCTTATTGGCATGCCCCTTGTCCAGTCACTTGGCACTGCCCTCTGTGTCCATTGTGGCTTGAGAGAATCTGGACACCTGGGCAGTGCCAAGTTTGCATTGAGTAGATTCTTTTTTTTTAATTCATTAGTATCCCAGAAAATTCTGATAGTTCTATAGATTGTTTTTTTTCTGCCTGACAGTCAGTGGACACATTAGGGGAGTAGGACAAAACGTGGAAGCTCTGTTGAGTTTTTGACATGTATCAATAAGCATTCTCATGTATTTGTGGTTCTAATCTGGTAATATGTTTGATTTTCCAGGAGTCCTGGATGCAGTAGTCTCCATTATCCTTCATCCCTGCATTTCAGTTCAGCTAGCAGCAGCATGGTGCTTACGTTGTATTGCTGTAGCATTACCCTTTTATCTCTCTCCACTTCTGGGTAGCTGTATTGAGCGCCTGACAGCAATGAAATCCTCTCCAGAAGCAGTGACTGGCTATAGTTTTGCTATTGCTGCTTTGTTAGGAGCTGTCAGACAGTGTCCTTTAGGAATTCCACATGGCAAGGGGAAGGTAATTATTAGCACAGTTTGTCAGGTATTCGTTGTAGTGTCACAATTACATTTGTCGCTTGCGTGCAACTTTGAGTATTTAAATAATGTGATGTTATTATTTTGATAAATGAGTTACTGTTTGTTTTATGTACAGTATACAGTATGTTCCACAACTTAGTTTTTTTTAACTACTGTATCAAATTCTGCAGGGAACAACTGTCTGTGATGAAGGTTCAGTATTCAGAAGCATGCAACATTTCATATAGCTTAATTGGTTCAGTTTTACAAATTGTGTTTCACAGGGTACATGAACCAATCATAAATACTTTAATAATGAAACTGTTATTGCTGCTAAGTTATTCCATCTGTATATTAGAGATGTGCCAAGCATTTACAAGAGGTGATTTGCAGAGCGTGTTAGTGCAAAAAAAATAACCTTCCTCAAAACATTAAAACTTGTTTTGGAAGGGCATGCAAAGGCTCATTTATTGCATGTGCCAGCCCAGACAACACTTCTGCTGGGGCTGCCAGTCAAGTAAAGTGATTGTAGATGCATATATACACGCAAATATACAGGGACAGCATTTGAAGTAGCCAGGCAAACCTGGGAAGTGGAGTGAACAAAGCAAACGACAGTGTGTTTGTTAGAGGAGACAATAATACAAGGGTCTGTATTACCTAATAATTCAATTGTGCTAATAAGTTTATTTAACACAGAATTATTACCTTGCTGTATTGTAAATACTCTAGGTGGCTGAAGATAAGTTTGTTTGGTTTTAACTTCGTGTGAAGACAGCCATTATGGTTTGAAAATTGTGATCTTTGTCTTTGCATGATGTTAGAACATGGCCATTGTGACTTATCCAACAAATCTTGGTTAAAACAAATCACATCTAACCATGATTTATGAACCCAGGTAATATACAGTATGCTTACTGGTTATAGAGGACAATTTCACAGTATCTGAGGAAGTAGAGTCTAGCTCACAAAAAGTGATGCCACAGCACATATTATCATCTTCAGTGTTTGGCAAGAGTTTCAGGCTCAAGAGGAATAAGAACATCACTATTCTAGAATTTATTTCTTGTATTTTACTTAACTTACACAGCTAGATGAGAAAGTTTATTTGTGGGCCATGACATATGCAGAAGTAGTGTATCCGCATCTCTTCATAAGAATTTAATTTTGTATTTCAGTCCTTGAGATAGTGAGGATTTTTTGTTTCCATGTAGGTTGTCATGATGGTAGCTGAGGATCTTTTGCGTTCTGCTTCTCAGAATAGTCGGATTTCAGTACAAAGAATGCAATCAGGTTGGCTTTTGATAGCTGCTTTAATGACGTTAGGTAAGATTATTCACCTATATGTCTTTATGTCTTTTCAAGTGAAAAGTTGAGCACTTCTGTACTTCTTGTCTGTTGTCACTGTTTCAATATAAGAATTCTTTTTTTTAATTGTTTTGTAGCTGTAGGAATATATCTAACTTAAATTATTACTTTCTTGTCATAGACCATAGGGAATTATCTTTTCCAGTAAAACAATTACACAAAATATACCAGTAACAGATTTTGTCACATATGAATTGTAAGCAAACAACCACACTTTCAAGGGTGAAGTAAACAGTTTTAAAAACAAATATGAACATGTGGATTACAGATAATTTTGGCTTTCCCACCAGCCTTTGCAGAACATTCATACAACACGGGACTATAAAGTATTGTTTTCCACAGTGTCCAAACTGGCGTCTCTGGACAGCTCATGGGAAGAACATGAGAACAATGCAGAGGAGAGCTTTAGTCCTGGTTTTGATGTTATGATAGCTTTCCTGGACCCCAATGATAGGGCAATGCAAGAATAACCAATGATCTTCAGCACTTTTTTTATTGCTAATACAGTACCTGATTATACAATACAATCATTCATAGGTGAAATCCAATGTTGCATAGGTAAAGTATGTTCACATGTCCAACCATTTCCACTTCTCCATTTGCAGTTTCTCATACCCATCAAAGCTTGCTTCAAAAGGTCCCTTTACTTTTCAGAGTATGTTTCAAGGGCACATGGGAACTGCAGGATGAAGGGGGATGAAATAGTTTCACTAAAGAAAAAGCTTCAGTTAATGCCATCTACAAAAAAATTATCCAATCTTAAAATAATAGGTCCTGCGGTGGTCCAGCATCATCTTCCTAGAATGCTGTTACTATGGAAATGTGCATTTCCAGTATCTCCTAAAGACTTAGAAACTGAGAAGAACCGTGGTGATTCTTTTACATGGCAAGTGACACTGGAAAGCCGAGCAGGTGCTCTCTGCGGTAGGTGAAAATGATCATGGCTGTTCATACTTTCACTCTTTTTGAACTTTCAGAAGTCGTAGCAATAGAAGTAAGGAACAGTCTTTTTTCCTCCATTGTTTCCCAATTCCAGGACCAGGTCTTTCCATAACATGTTTTTTTACGCATAAACGTCTAGAATATGCAGTATTTGTAGCTTATTTGGTTGCAAGTATAAAATTGTATTTGTTGCTATATTACATGTAGACATTTGGTGAATAAGAGAGGTACTAACTACTAATCAGTACTAACCTTGCAGATTAGTACAGGCTGAATGCTCTGATAAATTTATTAGACCACCAGTACAGAGTGTTTATTCATTATTCAAGCATTGGAGATAATCTATCTCTTTCACTACTTCTGACTGAAAAGTAGTGAACATCTGACTACATATTTAAGTATGTAGAATAGCTACCCTTTATACTCCATAGTACAACATTATTTGTTATTTCATAATTGCATGTATTTATATACCATCCATATTGATTATAATATTCTTCTCCTTAATTTTTCTACTTCTGTCTATAACACAAGATTGTATTATGATTTGTGTATGTATACTGATATGCAATCAATATGCTTTATTGTCAGCTATCAAAAGCTTTATTCTCTATTGTGGAGGACTCCTGACAGATGAAGTGATTCAAAGACTGCTTCCTCCTGTCCCACGTGCTGTTGATTTACTGACACAGTAAGTAATAGTATCTTTGTTTTGATCCTCAACCAGCATAAAATAACATTCAGTGATAAATTACAGGCATCCCATTGTGATAGTAGTCTAGCTCTATACAGTGATAACTAACTAAGATTGAAGTTACTAATGGAAACTATAAAACCATGATCCTGATACTGTTAAGATTGTTAAGATTAATGTTATGAAGACAAGAATGAGTACAGCATAGTATAAATTCATATAATTTGGATGTTAATGTATAAAAGTAAAGGTAAAGGTACCCCCCGCACATTTGTGCAGTCGTGTCCGACTCTAGGGGCCGGTGCTCATCTCCGTTTGTTAGCCAAAGAGCCAGCGTTGTCTGAAGACGCTTCCACGGTCATGTGGCCGCATGACACGCGCGGAACGCTGTTACCTACCCACCGAAGTGGTACCTATTCATCTACTTGCATTTGCATGCTTTCGAATTGCTAGGTTGGCAAGAGCTGGAGCTAGTGCAGGAGCTCACTCTGCATGCAGGGCTAGGGATTCGAACCTCCGAACTTGCAATCTTCCGATCAACAAGCCTGGCGTCTTACCCGCTGAGCCACCACGCCCCTTAATGTATAAAACTATGGAATAATATCTAACACAAAATATAAAATCACTATCACTGAAATCTACAACTAAAACTATATTTAATCTTGGTATTATAAAGAACTATTATATTATAAAGAACTATAATAGCATGATGTAATATAAAGTATTGAATAGAAATAAATAGCAAGAGTCTAAAGTACTAAAAATAACCAATAGAATGCAAATTTATCAACATTGTCTTTGTCAACGTGATGGCTCTGATGGCAGTGGATGAATGAATTTTATCAATGTGGTCATGGGCCATATGTAATAAAATAAGCATTAACTACTACTGACCACATAATGCAACAAAATTTCGCTACATTTAAGGAAATGTTGTGTATAGGGTTTGCCATCATTTATCAGTTATTTGTAATTTGGTGTGAGGGTCCCTCATCTGGAAGAAACCCTAGTTTAGATTCATAGTGATTTTGGTTTTGTTCTACTTAAGTTACAATACAGGTAGTCCTTGCTTACAAACCACTCGTTCAGCAACTGTTCGAAGTTACAACGGTGCTGAAAAAGGAGTCTTGCAACCAGTCCTCAAAGTTGGGACCATCACAGCATCCCCATAGTCACATGATTGTGATTTGGGCGCTTGGCAACTAGCACGCATTTATGACGGTTGCAGTGTCCCACAGTCACTTGATTGCCATTTGTGACCTTTACAGCTGGCTTCTGACAAGCAAAGTCAATGGGGAAGCTGGCAGGAAGTCGCAAGTCACGGTCATGTGATGCGCTTAATGACTCCCAGTGATTTGCTTAACAACTGCAACTGAAATTGACTAACTGACATAAGTCGGGCATGGACACATGACATTTTACTTTATGACCATGTTATTTAGTGATGGAGTTGCTGGTCCCAATTGCGGTCGGTAAGTGAGCGTTCTGCGTGCGTCATGCCAGCCACATGACCGTGGAAGCATCTTCAGACAATGCTGGCTCTTCGGCTAACAAAGGGAGATGAGCACCGGCCCCTAGAGTCAGACACGACTGCACAAATGTGGAGGGGGAACCTTTACCTTTTTTTTAAAGTGAGGACTACCTGTATCTCTTTAGTTTTAAAGACAGTGGTCATGTGCGTGTGTGTTTATTAGGATGACACAGTGATCTGGACTGAAATGGGAAAATCGTAGTGAATAAAGAGGATGGCCTTGAAGGACTGAGGGAAGATCCCCTACCAAGGCAGCAATCAGATAAATGAAACTTGAGCCCAGACCAGGAAAGTAGTTTGTGAAAACACCTCCGACAGCCCCCCTCCCCAATTCTCATGAAGGTAAAAGAGGGAGGAAAAGTAGCACATGCAAGATTCTGTTACTGTAGCTGTTCTAATCAAACTACCTTTAGGTCTGCATGGTGTCTGTTTCTTAGTCCTGATAGGGCTGACAAAAGGTGAGTTGTATGGTGAGTAAAGGTGAGTTATATGGAGTGTATGTTGTACTTGTTGGCACCACCTTAAATCATGAGTGTCTTAGATCAGGTGCTATTGCTGAGCAAGCCCAGGAAAGGACACTTCTTTAAGGAATTGTCTTCCTTGCTCTGAATCACCTTTTTCCCTTTCAGTCCACATAACTGCATAGCCCATGCGTATAAAATCAATAGTTGACTTTATTTATTTATTTAATTAATAAATATATAGGCAGCCCATCTCATATAAGGTAAAGGTTCCCCCCGCACAGTTGTGCAGTCGTGTCCAACTCTAGGGACCGGTGCTCATCTCAGTTTGTTAGCCAAAGAGCCAGCGTTGTCCGAAGACGCTTCTGCGGTCATGTGGCCGCATGACGCGCGCGGAACGCTGTTACCTTCCCACCGAAGTGGTACCTATTCATCTACTTGCATTTGCATGCTTTCGAATTGCTAGGTTGGCAAGAGCTGGAGCTAGTGCGGGAGCTCACTCCGCACGCAGGGCTAGGGATTCGAACCTCCGAACTTGTGATCTTCCGATCGACAAGCCTGGCGTCTTACCCGCTGAGCCACCATGCCCCTTACCATCTCATATACATGACTCTAAATTAGTTGAATAGCTTTTCTTTTGTAACTCTAGGATATTTTCTTTAACATTTTAAAGGCTTCCTTCGCTGAGTAAAATGTATGGCAGTGCTTTAAAACTATCATCAGTGACATATAGGAAAAGACTTTATGAACTGCTTGCTTTGTTGCCTCCCAAGACGTATGAAGGTATGTGTACTTCTTTGGGGAATAGCTTCCCAAAATATGTCTAAAGACTTCCTTCAAGTTTGTCTTGTTTTAGTAACAAATGGACAAGTAAAGCATTGTAACACGGAATATAATTAATTTGTATTTAAGAAAAAGCCTTAACACAGAGAATCATACTTGAGAAACCTGCTTCTAGGGAAGTCAGTGTACCAGATGAACTCCCATGTATAATGATAGTAAAGGAATATATATAGAGAGAAAGCATAATTTGATAAAGGTTAAGCCTTTAAAAAGCAGTGCATCATATTGTATTCAAGAAGGGATAGAAATGCTGTCTTGGCCTTTGTAAATTCAGGCATGACAGCAGACCATCCATGGTGTGCATTATAATTCAGAACTTGAATGATCATTTTAACTTTTTGCTTTATAGTTCTTCCTCTGCTTTTTGTTTTCAGTATACTTATTTTGCACATGGAGACTGTAGATGTATCTCTGTGTGCAGTGAAATGCAGAAATAGAGGTATTGCTGTAACACTGATTAATAGACATTAGACCACACAGCAATTCAACTGTTTTAACCATAGGGTAATATGCTGTCCCCCAAGGTCAGTTTAAACTGCAGAATAAAAAAATTAAAAGTTATACAACTATTCTGTCTTACTAATATGACTGAGAGAAGAGTTTTCTGTTTTACATAGCTAGTTTATAGTCTCATCCTGTGGCGTCATGTGTTATAAGGCATTATAATGGGAGAGGAGTAGTGTATAACTATTAACACATTTCGTTTTTATGCTTCTGTTATACTCCCTTCACTATTAAATGCTACATAGTTAGAAACATGAAATATATTTTCCCGTTTTAATTTCAAATAGACTATCCAGTCACTGTAAATGAAAATAAATTCTAGTTGTAAAAATACTTCTCTTGATATCTGTAATCTTGAATCTGGTGCTTCATCAGAGTCTATCAACATTTCAATATCAGATTTATTTCAAAAGTTGCTTGATGTCTATTTTTAATAAATACACAAAAAGAAAATACCTCTTCATTTAAGTTATATTTGTATTTAAGAGAAGTTTTGCTTTACTGCAATAATTTCTGGGGGGAAATATATTCTTCGGCTTTTCTTTCTAACACAGTTGATTGTGATACTCTACATTGTTCTTTTTAGAAAACCTTTCATTTTTTTGACACAGAATATTTCATGTGAGAATGTTAAACTTGTTCAGTTTTACGACTCAACAGTGAACACATTTTTCAGAAGTCACATAACCCATTTCTTGTCCTTAAAGTACTGTTGCAGTAATGTATTTGGGTACCAGCTATGTATAAAAGAAACATTTTCTTTTACTTCCAAAATTACAGGGAGTTTCTCTGCTGTTCTTAAAGAACTAGTGCTTGACTTGACTCAACTTGATAACCAGGCAGCTTCCTCTGCTGCTTATCTTCCACCCTTTTCCCACCACTGTGAATTTGCCTTACTTGATCCCTTACTGCAGGAGACGGAGCACAGATTTATCGAAGAGCAGGTACTACATTTTAGCAGTTATTTATGCACTTAGAGGAGAAAAACCATGTCCTGCAATGACAATTGCATTTCTTCTGTCTTTGCAGTTGCTACTAGTTAACAATACAGCTGGTGGAAGCCTGGAGTTTGACCCATTTGCAATTTTTGAGAAGGCTGTGCATGGAGATTCAGTGCCTAAGCCCTTATCTCCAACTTCATCCATTATCAGTGCAGCAACCCGTCTCTTTGGAGTAATATTTTCACAAGTAACAGAGACCCAAAGGTAAAGAGAGTATGAATGAGATTTCAATTTCAAGTTAGTTACACTCATGGGAAATACATTATTTATCAAAAACATGCATTTTATCTAAACATTATTTTTTGCCTTATGAGCTAAACCGTGATAGGAGTTGTCTGTCTTAATTTGTATACAAAATGCTGTAGAATACTGCAAGAACATTATTTACCTCTGTTGAGAGTACTTTGTGTGTGTATGCATATTACTGGGGAGGGTTCCCTCTGATCAGCAGTGTTAGGTGGCAGTAATTGTACTACTAAGAGAGGTGATTGGACTGTCAGTATTGGAGTTGCATAAAACAACGTAACAGACCTGCATCTTTTATATGAATTGATTTTATTGTATTACATTTGCAAAGGTTGGAATATGAATCTGAAAAGTGCTGTATGGTGTTTATTGCATAGATCTTCTCAGCAACTCTGAATTCAGTTATCATTCTTCTCATATGATAGATGAAACCCAGATTGTTAGAAAGACTTTGTTTATATTTATCATAAATATGATTTGAAATAGAAATTGTAGGTGCAACTCTATCAACATCTTTTTTTCATTTGAAAGCTCTGACATATTTCCATGGTCATCCTAGTTTCTTCAAGCCACAAATCCCTAGTTTAGAATATAAGAAGAGCATTGAAGTATACTGTATGTGTTCCACAGTAGCCACATAGATGCTTTTGAGAGGCAACTATAGCCTTGACAAAGGAACATAGACAAAATGTTAAGAACAATAAAGAATATTGCTCAGCTTAGAAACCAGGAAACTGTGAGTTCTAGTCCCGCCTTAGGCATGAAAGCCGGCTGGGTGACCTTGGGCCAGTCACTCTCTCTCAGCCCAACTCACCTCACAGGGTTGTTGTTGTGAGGAAAATAGGAGGAGGAAGGAGTATGAGGTATGTTCGCCGCCTTGAGTTGTTTATAAAAATAAGAAAGGCAGGATAAAAATTAAATAAAAATAAATAAATATGTAGTAGCCTTTATTCGAAACAGGAGAGAGACTCATTATACCATTTCCTCTTCACTTTGTGTGTGTTTAAGGCTGCAAGTGCTGGAACAATTATTGGCATCCATAAAACAAACCAAAGGATCACGGCTGCAGATAGTACAGCAAAACATTATATCAGCAATTTGCAATGTTCTAAAGGTAAGAGCTTCTCTTCTGTTTATCATGAAAGTTGGTTTTTTACCCAACATTGATGATATCCATCATAATCATTTAAAGAGAATCTGAAAACTTAAGTTTGCTGTCTTGGTTTCCTTGAAATTACTACTGAATCTTATTGTCCATATTATCTATTACTGAAAAAAATATGTAATTTAGAAAATAATTAGATAAATGGCAACTGCTATTATATCTTTGTTGCTCTTCCGAAGTTGAGTCTGTTGGATGCCATCTGTAGCTAGATGATAATCTGTTTCGTTTTCCAAAGTGTTTACTTCCATACATAACACTAAGCCATAATGCTTGTTTGCTTTTCAATAAAAGGTGAACCACCCTTTATGGCTTAGCATTATAGATGAATGCAGCCTTGATTTAATATAACGTGCATAAGCTACATCATGTCAAGGGTCAATGCATTCTCTGCTCCCCTAAAAGCTGCTGCTTTTAGTTCACCATAGATTTTAAGGTCACCTGAAAGAAGTATTAAGTATTATTTCAACATACTATATTAATAAATAATTTGAAGTTGTCTTGCTTTGATTTTAATCATAGTTCTCACAGTGTATTGCTTCACATGATATAATAAAGTACTATTCCTTTTGGTTAATGATACAAACTTCTGAAAACCTCTTAACTACAAGGGAGAGGGAGTGAGGGCAATGGATCCATGTTCACAGTTTCACTGACTTTTTCATGCTCAAGCATTTTATGCTAAACAATTTAGTGTAAATTTAGTGTAGCATACAAACTGCTTATATCTTCTCTCCTTAATAATTCTTAGTTTGCAGTTCTGTTTTCTGCTATTATATGATAGTTGTCTTTTTATAGTATTATGCCAGTCTTGGATCCTGGGGGTAAAAAAGTGATTGAAAATTTAAATAAATAATACTGATGTAGAATAGCCATTTGTTGGACTAAAACAGAAAATCTGAGGCAACAGAGGATAGCACTTTGTTTTATGGTTTAGAAAGTCTAAAGAAGACAATATTCATGTACCTGTAGATACTTTAGATTGACAACATCATTTGGCATCTAGAATCAAAGAGGAAATTATAAACCTATAGAGGTAGTCCTCGACTTACGACCACTTGTTTAGTGACCGTTTGAAGTTACAGTGGCACTGGGAAAAGTGACTTGCAGCCAGTCCTCGCACTTAACGACCATCACAGCATCCCTTCAGACACATGATCAAAATTCGGACACTTGGCAACCGGCGTGTATTTACAACGGTTGCAGCATCCTGGGGTCACGTTTGTGACCTTCCCAGCCGGCTTCTGACAAAGCAAGATCAATGGGGAACTGTGTGATTCACTTAACGACTGCAGTGATTTGTTTAACAACTGCACCGCTTAATGACAAATTTTCCAGTCCCTATTGTGGTCATAAGTCAAGGACTACCTGTATGGCAACCTGCCAATGATTTTATCTTCCCAGTGATAACTGAAGAATTAATTTCCCTATAGCCTTAAAATATTTGGGATTTAGGAATTAATATTACAGAAGAGGAATGGTTAAAAATTTGGAAGTAAAGAATTATGAAAAATATGTCTGTGAGAATTAAAGAGAATTGTTATAAAACAATTTGGAAATGGTACATGACTCCAATAATGTTGAGCCATTATAATAGAAATAATTTTAAAAATTGTTGGAGGTGTAAAAAAGAAATTGGGACTGACTTACATCTATGGTGGGAATGTTAAAAGATCAAAAAAAATTGGGAAAAGGTTTTTGTTGAGATCAATGAAATATTATCCATTAATTTGAAAAAGAGTCCAAAAATAGCACTGTTGCTAAATTTTGGAGATATGAAATTAAAGTGGCAAAAGAAAGAATTGATAATAATTTTTGTTACCGCTTTAAGATTAATAATAGCTAAAAAATGGAAAGAAGATTACGAATATGAACTTGAGGACTGGTTTAAAGAGGTGTGGAACATTGCAATAAATGATAAATTGACATGCGAATTAAAATATAAAAAGGGTTTGATGAAAAGAAATGATTTTGAGGTAATATGGGGTGAATTTTTAGAATATGTATTTGTTAAAGGGAAAGGAATAAAACTAAATCAATACATATTATCGTTTTGGAGAAGAGGGCTGTATAAGAATTATTAATATTAAAAATTGTAAGACAATAAAAAGTAATGAGATAAGGAAGAATACATGTCCCACGGGTGATGGGTGCACGTAGAGGTTAAATTTATAAAAGTATATGATTAATTGTTTAATTGACCTAATGTATGTTGTCTGTTAATATTGGTTGTGTCAGTTTTGTATACCTTTTATTTTTCTTAATAAAAAGAAAAAATATATTTGTGCACGTACTTTTAGTTATTAGGGAGCTCATTTAGTAGAGAAGAACAGTAGAATAATAATAAGCGGAGTTCATGTTATCTCTCTAGAGTTCTGTATAAAACAGTAGTAGTTTTAGATGTCCTTTTAAAATCTTCCCAAGATAGGTTTTACTTTGAATCTATTACATAGCTATACTGACTTCTTTAAAATATTTTTATGGCTCTTTTTTATAATGTTTATGCTTTTAAACTTTAAGTTGTGAGCTGCCCTAAGAGCTTTGGTTCTTGGGCAGAATAGAAATACGACAAAAGGTATATTGATTTTCATTTCCTGTCATATTTACATGTCTGTTGAAGGTAGGAAAAATATTTACTGTTCAGTAATGGTGTTGTTTATAAACTCTCTTTTATTCTAGCACTTGGCTAGCCATAAGGGAAATTTAGGTTCTGAAGAAATCCAGAGGTGCACCTTGAGCTTGATCATAAGTGCCTTGGAAAGTAGCAGTCCACTTCTAAGATATTCTGCTGCTGAATCTCTAGCCAGACTCGCACAGGTGGTAGCTGATAATACCTTCACTGCTGGATTGGCACAAATTAGCTTTGATAAGTAAGCAGTTCCCTGTAATATGGTTTTATTGCATTATATCAAGAATAGGCATCGCTTTCTGTACCTGCCATGGAGTTCACCAGATTCCTTGCTTCACCTGACTTAAATTTTGAAAAGATTTTTCTAATTTAAAAAAAAAAGTATTTAAGGAGCTGATGAAGCAAAGCAAACATCTAGTATTTTAGCATCAAGAATGCTGGTAGATCTGCACATAGTCTAATGCTTTATTTGGAAATGTACCCAACTGCCAAAGACAGGGAGAGAGAGAGAAATGTAGGCTGAGATTGTAAGGATTCTCCACTGGTCCAAAAAAGGTTGCCTACCCTTATATGACTTTATTCCTGTTCTCATTGTTCTGTTAATTTGCAGTTCCTCGGGAAAGAGTGATAACCGATGTTTCTAACTACAGTATATTAACAGTTTAAGAATTTTCTGCATGTATGGCAGGGCTGAAGAATGACCGCTTCCAATACTGTATTTCATAGAAATATGTATTTTTGGGGATTTTAGCCCACTCATATATCTGTAGCTTGAATCATGTCAACTGGATTTCTATTTTCTCAGTGGAAACGTTTCGCTCCTTATCCAAGGAGCTTCTTCAGTCTGAGCAAAGTTGGTAAGCTCAACAGCTTAAGCTCAACAGCAGCATGGTGATCTTAACGATCCTCCTTTAGATGATAAAAGGACTTAAAAATAACATCTCAATATAACCATGACCTAGCCCCAGGTGTAAGGTCACACAGCTACCTAGAAACATATTTAGGATTCCCTTACCAACTTTGCTCAACTGAAGAAGCTCCTTGGATAAGGAGCGAAACGTTTCCACTGAGAAAATAGAAATCCAGTTGACATGATTCAAGCTACAGACAATTCCACCTGGATGACTGAGAACCTTCATAGACATAGCCCACTCATATAATACCGAAAAAGGGGAAGAATTCTCCAGCAGACCAAGGTTGAAAAGCCCCTTCCGTTGATGTACTATGACATCAGTGAAAAGTCAATTGTCTGTGAATGCAGCATGATTTGCTGTCTCTCATCTGCATAGAAGAAGGCCTCCATTGCGTAATCTCACTGTACTTGCAAATGACAGGCTCTTCACTGATGTCTTAGCAAACGGGAGAGGTTGTTCACCGAGGTGAGTGCTTTTTTGTGTTGCTTGAGCTGGGCTGTTGGCTTAGAAACAATTATTTATCTTTTAGTAAGAAAGCTACTGTGTAGATTTTTTTTGAAATTCCAATGCTAGATACATTAGCTTTCATTCTCAAGTTTTTCAGGGTTGTGTGTGATACGTGCTACAGCTTCTATTATATTAACACTTTTAATTTGGGTCTATATTATCTACTAATTATTACAGTAGACCATATACTGTACTGGTATTACGGTTTTTGATTCAAATGGTAGAGTTGAATCTTGAGTGGTTTGTTAAATTTCATTTGGTTTGATGTGTAGATACAAGAGCAGTCACTGTACCCAGCCCATATTGTCTTCACCAGAGATTTAGTTTCTGCAGTTTGTCAGATTTTCATATACTGTAGGAGACTCTCCTAGCCCTTTATATCAGAGCTGGGAAATGAACCTGCGCCTTCTGCATGTGAAGCTTGTGTTCTGTCACACAGATAATTTGTTCCCAAAGTGGCCATGGGATAGAGCTGTTGGCTCAGCATGCAGTCAGGCCCACATGGGATCAACTCAACTTTCCTTTCCCTCAAGTCACCATCTTTGCTGTAGAAAGAGTGCTTCACTGCACCATTTTTTCATATGCCTCATTCTCCTCTTCTGCTCCTCTATTCACTTCTGCCAGCCTTAAGTGTCAGAAATGTTCATCCCATATTTACATAATGATTCTCTGACAGCTGAGAATCACTGCTTCTCACCTTCATTAGCACTTAACACCAAACATCCATAGATGTCAATTTAGTAAATGTAAAGTTCTTCAGAATTCATGTCAGAAAAATATAGCAGTTGAATTTAAATTTGTTTGAAATTTTCTGAAATAAAAAATACGTATCACACAGTGAAATCCACAAATTATAACTACAGCTAGTATAATATATATCAGCTATATAAAACTACCTGTATTTGCACACACTTTTTAAGAAATAAAGCATTTCTTATGTATCTCTAAATTATGTATTTTTCCCTTGCTTTCCTGGCAAAAAATGCATTAGGGAATTGTTCAAGCAGCCATTAAAATTGCATGAAAAAGGGTGGTTTGTTTTTCCTGGCAGCAAAACATTAATTCTGAACACATTTACTAGGGAGTACTTTGAAGATATTTCTAATGGGATTTGCCTCTGAGTAAATATGTACAGGAGCTCAGTATAATTTTATACATCTGCATTTCAGCAATGTAAATTTAGCTAATGGCATATTGATGACCTAGGGTTTTTTTACATTTTTTTAGTTGGTAATTTGTATAGAAACTATACAAGTATATCAAAGTATGTATGGAGTTCAGTTCAGATATTGTCTGCCCTGCTAGGTAGACCAGACCAAGAAATCAACTCCACAGGATGGCTAGAACTACTTTTCTTGAGATTGATTATAGTAACAAAAACTTGCAAATCTGATTCTGCTGTACCTCCTCCCCATTTTTATACTTCAATGAATTAGGGAGGTGTCTGTCTGAGCTGCTTACAAACGCTGTTTGTTGTGGACTTGAAATATTTTTCACCTGTCATTGCCCTAGTAATGGATCTTGGATATCTCCATTGTTATCTTCCTCACTCTTTACATATATCCTGGCTATATAAACAAAGGCAGTCATAAGAACTCTAGCAACCAAAACTCATTAGGCTAGCCTCCTCTTGAGAACTTCAGAGTAATTACATTTGTGTGATTATTCGATGATGATGATGATGATGATGATGATGATGATGATGATGATGATAGGAATATAGTCCCATTGTTCTCCCCTTTTTCCTCTTTAAGGCCTAAATATTAAGTTGTGACTCTGTAACATCTTCCCAACTCTGGTGTCTTCAGGGATGCATTAGCACTACAGTTCTTAGCATCCTGTTAAGCTTTATAATCCTAACACACTTAGAGGGTATTGGATGTGAGAGGAAGGCTGGTCAATAAGTTCTCGGTAGACTTCTATAATACTAGACTTCATAATTATAATTGTCCTTTTAATCCAGTTTTCTTACAATTCTTAGGCTAAAATCTGCAAAAGATGTGATATCAAGAACAGGACATTCTTTGGCTCTAGGATCTCTCTATAAGTACATGGGAGGAATCAGCTCCACTCATCATCTTACTGCATGTGTTGGAATACTTTCTACTTTATCTCAGGATAACACTTCACCTGAAGTACAGGTTTGTATTGCTGCTGCTGATGATGATGATAAGTGGCTAAGAGAAAAGGAGTGTCTTCTTATCCAAAATATACAGTATATTGCAAAGTATTATTTGGACTTTTAACATGTTTTTGTTGTTCTAGTACTTATTTGGTACTGAATTGATGATAGAAAGCCTAATCACAAGTGATAGTCAAGAGTCAATCATCTGGGACCTGTTCAAAGTTTCTGGTGAATTATCCTTCCTTCTCGTTCTTCTGTTCTCTTTACTCACCTCTTTCCAAGTAGGGAGAGAAGAAAAGCAACATGTGGTAGAAGTTCCAAGCCCAGACAACCAAGAACCATATATATTCCCTGAGTTTACAGTGATAAAATTGCCACTGTAACAGACTCATCCATTCTCTTGTCTCCCACTTCTCCACTTCTGCCAGCTCTTAGGCAGGTGTGAGTACACTGAAAGAAGGTGATATGTGCAGAGTAGAGCCCCTTTCAGATTTGGATAGGTGGGCTGTTTTATTGCTGAGGGAGGCAAGAAAGTCTTCTTGATTGTTTTATTCTGTGTGTGTATCGTACATATTATATTGTACTGAATTGTTGGCATATTATTCCTCACCATTTCACTGAAATGCTCTTATTTTACACATAAGTTTGTTTTTTATCATACTTGGCAAATTATTTCATGTTTGCTTTCATCCCCATACACATGTTTTGTGTCTGTGTCTGTGTGTGACAACACTACATTTTTGGTATTTTACAGACCTGGGCACTGCATTCTCTATCACTGATCATTGATTCCGCTGGTCCTTTGTATCATGTGCATGTGGAACCTACCCTCTCTCTTGTTCTTATGTTGTTGTTGACTGTGCCTCCTGCTTATACTGAAGTCCATCAAAGCCTTGGTCGCTGTTTAAATGCACTTATAGCCACTTTGGGTCCTGAGTTGCAAGGTATGCATACATTTGTGACAAAATGATAGTTAGGAGCCAAGCTAATAATCACTGAATTAATTTGCTACCACAATATGCATGGAAAACTATGAAAAATGCATTAAAGTATTTGCATTTTACAAAGTCATGCACAATCATATTTGTCTTCCACTTTAATTTATTAGCAATAGGAATTGTGATTTACACACACTGAGATCTTCAAATAAAGAAGTGCTCTTTTTTTCTCTAACAGCGAAACTTCTAGTAGCCTATAGTTCTTGACAAATTTATAATCAGGAGAGTGGAGGATAAAAACAATGTTTCCCCGGTGAGACAGAGAAGCACTCTGACCAAAGTAATTGTCCTTGTGTTCAAGGCAAAGATGGAGTACTGTCTTCTGAGCATGCATGTATGCACACAAATATATAAAGACTAGATTACCATCTTTTTTGTGTGAATATAACCGAGTTGTGGAGTCCTTGGTGCTCTCAGCCTTGTTGTTTTCTTGCAGACGTTTCATTGCCAGACTACGCAACATCTTCAGTGCGAAAAGGGAGTGGGACTTGCTCTCTGTTTAGTCTGTTTAGTCTCTGTTTAGTCTGGCAATGAAACGTCTGCAAGAAAACAACAAGGCTCAGAGAGCACCAAGGACTCTACAGTTCAACCCTGAGCTAAAAATATTCTCTTCGATTGGTATAACCGAGTTGTCCACAAGCAAACACTGGAGTTCTTCCACTGCTCATAAAATATCCTTCTACATAATAGAGGTGCTGTTGAAATAAATGTATTTTTTTAGTAAAGCATGACCTTCATAGATTTTAAAAATAGATGTTAATAAGTTGAGGAACTTATTATTCACTGTAGTTTGGTTTTTATTGATTGGAAATGCTCTTTGACTAATGAAGAAATTGGTAGAAAGAGAGACCTCTGTTTCCCTTCTTTGCCTTGTGTGTAGGCAGCAGTGCTACAGTCTCGGCCTTAAGAGCATCCTGTCTCCTTGGCTGTGCAGTGATGCAAGATAACCCTGCCTGCCTGGTTCAAGCTCAAGCTATCTCTTGCCTCCAGCAGCTTCACATGTTTGCTCCTCATCATGTCAACCTGGCTAGTCTTGTAAAGTGCCTTTGTGTAAGTATGTAGTTATAAATACGTTGCCAATCTTTTTTCTGTGTTGTTTGCAACTTCAGAATCAGAACATTTAAATTAGCGCTTTAAAGAAAAACAGCTTTTGTACCAAATTTGGCAGAGTATTTTGAAATAAGAGAATCAATTGCTTTCATAAATGCGAAGTTAATATAAACTTTATAATGTTATTCAAGTCTAATGATTGATTCTAGCATAATGAAAGTCTACTTTTTCAGATGTATAAAGTGATGTGTGTGTGTGTGTGTAATATATATGCATATGAGAGTTGTTTCCCAGTTTAATGAACCAAGCTAGGTCAGTGCGTTGAGGAGGAAGGTGGGGGAGCGTACAAAGTATTCCGGGAGGGAAGGAATATCTGGGAGTGAAGGAATGGAAGGAATATCATTCAATTGACTCTTTCCTGTTTGCCTAAGGAGAAGGGTAAGTTTACAGCAGGTCAGCTGGTTTTGGAGTAGGAGTAGAACAAATGGAAGGGGATCCACCTAGTAGCACCACTATTCTCTGTTGGCTGAACAAAGGGGTGTTAATTGCTTGGTTGACTGCCAATTGGCTAGGGAATTAGTTTCTATGTTGTTTCCTTCTTTTCTTCCCTTTCTCCCTCTCTCTCTCACACACACACATACACACGTACACATATGTGAAATGGGAAGAGGAGAAAGCCGCTTTACAGTGCTGCATTAGGAACTCTTTTAAGCCTTTCCTCTCCACAAATCAGTTTGTGAATTTTCACTTACATGCACACCTCTTAAAATTGGTGAAATGTTCTTCTTCAGTTCAATTTCTTGAATTAATTTGCCAGTTGGCGGAGGGCATTTTGTACCAGCCTCAGGAGTAGAGAGAGAAAAATTATAAAGAAACAGGATCAAGAAGTCTGTCCTTTTCACTGAACAGTTCAGATGTCTGTAAGAAATATAGTTTCTAAATATAAATTGCCAGTCATGGAATCTTTTTGATTTTAATACCTGAGAAATTCAGAGTTTTGATCATGACAAAAAATTAATTATGTGAAATTGAGTAATTATAATTTGGCAAATTCATACAATAGCCTCCCTGTGAAGTTTTTTTTGAGGGATGGGGGATGTTAAGTATAGTGAGATTTAAATTATTAACAGATTTAAGCATGGGAGACAAAATGTTCACTCACTCATTTCTTTAAAAGGCTGTTTTGATACCTGGTATATATTTGCATTTTAGAATAAATAGTTGGCCTATATGGATAGCAGAAGGGAAATGTTATCGTATTCTGATATATTGATATATCAGAATATGATACATTTATGTAATCCTGTGGAATATGAGGGAGTGAATGATCCTTGAAGAGGCTGAAAATAATATTGCCTAGGCTAGCACGGGGACCAATAGTGAGTGAATGCTGTTGCCATGTCTACTATCTAAAACATTGATATTTTGAGTATCAGACTCAAGTTAGGGCTTCTTGAGCCATGGACTCATGTGAAGTTAAGTAATATTATTAAACAGAAAAAAAAATCCTTCTAGTAATGATTTTAGAATAACCCTTTGGAGAGTTGATTATCATGCTTTTCTACTAAGCTTCGTGATGACAAGGCTGTTTGGCTCTGGAAGTAAATTTTGGTAGTGACAAGGTATAGCCGTCAATAGTAAATACTCTTGAATGTATCATCCAACATTACAGATATAATTACATTAGTTCCACCTGACTCTAAATCTGCCACTTCTGATAGGAAATTGGCCCTTTTAGATCTGATGTCTATGAACTTTCATCATAGGGTGATTTACATTTTTAATATTAAGCAAAAGGTACCTTAGGAGAAACTTTCAACATATAGCTAATTTCCAGTGTGATTTCAAATTAGTGATTGATATATGGCTTTGAACAATTATTATTATAGGCATGTGGCTTCTTAATTTTAAATAAAATATTAAGTAATAAAATGGTAATACGTATTTTTATTACTGCATGATTGTAATAGAGCCATGCAGTGAATTTCTTTTGTATTGTTGAAGTCAGGATCACTGGATTCTAATATCTAGGTTTTATCATGACTGGATTATCATTTGTTTTTGTGCAGGAGATCTTGTTGGAAAATTCTGTGTTGGTAGGTTTCTGTGCATTGTTAACACTTCAGCAATTTTCTGTGTGTGTATTTTAATTTCTTCCTTATTTCTGTACATAACCATTAATGAGAAATAAAATACTTTTAGCATGTTGGGTGATATCTTGTTTGAGCTGAACTAAATTCTCTCTTAACATCCTTGTACTGTAACTGGCATTCAGACTGTGTGTGTAATTTATTTTTGCATTATTTTAACGAAGCATATTAAGTGCAAAAGGAGTGTTTCAATTGTCTGTATGTGTGTATAGTTTGTATGTATTGCTTGCTTTTTCTCTGTTAATTTTTGCTTTTTTTCCTTATCTTTTTAAAATATGAAGAATGAAATAGATTGGAAATGTGCATTTTGCATTGTCTTGCTGTCGAGCTTTGTTTGTTCTGGCTTTTTTGTGTAAAAGCAGGAGAATTTTTAAAAAGCATGCCTAAATCTCAACACAGTGAAAGATCACCTTGAATAAATGTATAAAGTATTTACCTGTGTATTTAAACTGTTAATTTTGAGCTTCTCAGTATACTTCAGTGTTTTAGAAATGTGGAGAGCATATTTTTGTATGTATTAAACAACTTCTTTGCATTAGTGTGCATGTAGCAGGACATGAAAGATTAAATCACATTTGATTTGATTATCAAATTAATTTGATGTGATTCTCTAGTACCTCCTTTTAGGGCCCACTCTAACTTCTTTTGCCTCTCTTTCATGCTAATGACTTCTCAGTAACCAACAGTATAGTCTATTGTCCAAGCAGACTTCTTTGCATCAGGCACCCACCTTAAAGTTATTGATTTGTGACTCTTGCACATCAGAAAGAAAACTAATAATGAATGTGTTACGTTTCTGTGTAGTTTCATATTCATTAGTTGTTTCCTCCATTAACATTTTCAGGACCTAGATTCAAGCTTAAAAAGTGGTAATTTAACTTAATATTGGTTAGATAGACTATGGTGTTACTGTTTCACCGTAATGTTCCTGAGGATTCATTACATAATTGTCGTAAGGTCCCACCCATGTGAGGTAGGCAAGAAGGCAGGGTCTCAATAGCGGTCCTTGTTATATAATACGCTACCCCCTCCCCCAAGGTACACTTGGGCCCTTCTTTTCTGGCATTTCAAGGGTTATTGCGAACTATATTATTACATCAGGGCTTTGGCCCATTATGAGGAATTGTGGGTGATCTTATAATTTTTTGTTTCTGCTTTCAGAGCATTTTTAATGTTATATTATGATCTGGTACACCACTTAGAGTATTTTAAATTTGGGTGATATATAAACGGTTTTAAAGAAGTAAGGAAAACAAGAATAGCATTAGTGCTTTTTAAATAATTAGTACATTTTAATAAATTAATGAATGTCAAAAGTAATGTTAATACAGCAACATTTTGCAACCTATTCTAATAGCAGTGTTTTTGTTGTCCTGTTAGGTACTTTGACACATACTGTATCCTTTGTTAGAGGGTTTTTTCTTTTTCCCACAAATTATAAATGTAGTAAAACCTCAGTTAAACAGTTGGGAGGAGGGGTGTCCATTAAATTTAAACATCCATTCAATCGAATGTTTACCGTGTAACTACAAAAAACACACTCATACATGAAAAAAAAACAACTTTAGGTAATGTTACTCAATCATGCATTCAGTACATGAGAAAACCAACTACACTATGCTTAGCTTTACTTTTACTATATGAGAAAAGTAGATTGTATTGATTGGAAGAAAGGAACCATTCAATTTTAATTGAATCTTGGAAGCATGTTGCTTCTCTGTGATTATCTCCTGATGAGTGTATAAATTGGGATAATAAGATGGGACTTCAAGTTCAGTTGAGGAATCAGTAAAAGATATCATCAAAATGGGCCCTCAAAACCAGTACAGCAACCTGATTTTGTGGGTTGATAATTCTGTCTCCTCAGCCTCATCACTCTGTTCCTTCTTGCCAGCCATAGCTTCTGCAGCTATCTCGCTCTCTGACATCATCTAGATTCTATGGTTGCCTTCATTCACCCGTGGCTACTGCAAGACATCATTCTCAGTTAGTTGCTTGCTCTTCACTAGCTTTCTATATCTGGTAGTCACTGATTTCAAACTGCATATCTGCATCCATACTGTAAAGCAGTTTTTTCCAGCCACTTGCAAATGTAATGTTGACTTTTTCCCAAGCTGTAGATGAAGGTTGATGACTTTAAATAGTAGTTTTTAAGGTTTTGTTGGGTATGTTGCCTTCTTGTGTCTTTATCACTTTCGTACTCTAATATCACCTTCTCCAAAAATCACTCCCTATTAAATATTTTTGGTGTCAGAAAAGATTCACTAGTCTTGCCTGATTAATGTATTTGAGAACAAAAATATGCAATTTTATTTTCCATCTTAAAGTTTTTTTTTTAATGCATGAGTAGGAGCATTGTCAAGAGTGGGGAGAACCTTCATGCTTTCAGTGATATTTTCAATATCTCATTTGATACCTTCTGGCACACAATGTCTGAAGAACCAGTGTTGAAAAAGTGGTGACATAATCCATGACTTTTTTGAATTATGATAAATGACTGAATGTTGATGCCTGATGTCTTTCAACACTCTTGGACAGCACAGCTTTTCATCTACGACTGATGTTAATCTCGGCAACCCATCAGCAATTGCACAAAGTCATTTTGAGATTCTTTTCTTGCTGAACTTTTGTCCTGCTCTTGATATTTCATGCTCACATGCCTGAGTGTTCTTAGGAACTGAGCACCAGAACAAACCAGTCTTATAGGCATTGTAAATTTGGGACAGTGTGAGGCATTAATCATAAATAAGTTTATTGAACTTATTCCTGAATGGGTGTACTGTATCTCCTCCTTTGGTGTAGTTAAAGCTTCACCAAGGTTCATTTGTTAACAATTCCATGGGTTTTATGAAATTGCCATTGCCATCCATCACTGGCGTTGAAATTTATGCTCATGTGGTTTACTGCTGTATTAGCTGCTAATTCTAGTTTCACTCCAAATATAATAACACCCCACAAATTTTGCTGAAAATATCACTATCACTTCTTCATTAAGAGATGTTTCCCTAAGTCTTGTTTTGCTGCTAGCATTTACCCAATACTGCAGAGCTTTCCAAACTGTGTGTCACGACACAAAAGTGTGTCGCCACACACAGTCTGGTGTGTCGCCACACAACCCGGAAGCGCTGATCATCATCAGCGCTTCCGGGTTTTCCCGCGGCGACACACCAACTGCAGCGTGCAAAACCCGAAAGCGGCAGCAGCGCTTCCGGGTTTTTGCGCACTGCCGCACTTCCGGGTTTTCCCGCGGCGACACACCAACGCCGGTTGGTGTGTCGCCGCGGGAAAAACTTTGGAAAGCCCTGCAATACTGTAATGCATGCTACCTTAGCTTCTCTTCTGCTTTCTGAGTATTTGACATGGTTTGTTTCTTTATATCACATTCTTGACAAACACGTGCAATAGGCATTCCTGAATCTACTTTTTCAAGCAAGGCTAATTTTTGCTTTATGCTCATAGCCTTTTTTCTGACTCAATTTTACTCCCTTTTTTCACATGCTAATAAAACAGCATACCCCAGCACACCTAGATCACTAACCGAGTGAGATACAGTACATGTATAGAAGCAACCACTGTCCAGATTGCTTGATTGTATCCATTGTTTAGGAAATGAAGTCTGAACCAAATTTTGTCTGTTGCATCTGAAGTCCACTGAATGGGTGTCCATTAAAACGAGATGTTACTGTATAAAATCACCATTTTCTGTAATTCAAAACAACTGGACTTCTTCCTTATCATCTTTTCTTGCATAGGTATGGATTCCTCCTGTGCTAGACCTAGGAAATTCTGGAAAGCTGCTGCTAATCATAGTCAATACTGATTTAGATGGGCCGGTGAACTAGCTTCACGAATGGTAGCATCCATCTTTTTTAAGGCAGTCATAAATCTATCAGGCATATCCTGAAGTTGTAAATTCACTCCAGTGTTCATACATGTTTAAGCAAATACCCCAAGCAGACAGCATCTAAAAGAGCTGCAAAAGAGAGAGTCAGAGGAGTTCTAGAACTGGAATCCACAGAGGCCATCCCAGATTGTCATTGTTCTAGTGATCTTGCCAAGCCCAGGTTGCCCCTTAAATACCAGCAGCCTCTGGCCTTTCCAGAGTATTGCTGGCTGTGAACAGGTCTGGCTTCCTTCAGCATGGGAAGGCCTCCCCTTCCCAAGACAGCATGTCTGTTCATAGAACAAGGATTCCAACAGTGGGTTGTCCAATCATCTCATTTCTGCCCGAATCCCACAATTCACAGCATGTTTTTGGAAAGTTCAATTTTAGTACTGGATGTAAAGCCATCCACAGCTGGATGGAAAAAAACAGGACAAAAGCCACTTTACAGTAATACCATTGTTGTTATGTAAACCACCAGCAAGTAAATTGCCTGATCTTTTTACTGGCTGAGTTTACTTATAGTAACTCAGTTCATACCTTCAATTAGATGCTGCAATTTCAGGCCATCTATGGCTACTATTTGTGGCTGCTGACAAACACTTCTCAGCCCTCCCCAGCGCAAGGCCTTGCTTGCTTGTTCTCCATGAACTTTAAGCTGATCAGCACCTCTGTAAGGATCAACTACATTATGCTGAGGCCTCTTACAAGTGCTCTGCTAACAAGTGCTCTGCTGAAGATCACATCTGGCTTTCTTCCAATTTTCTCTTTGGTACATAACCATCTAAGACTGGATGCCATGGTTTTGTTTTTGTTTTTGTTTATCATTCCCTGTGATAGCACACATCAACCCTGTAGACTTTCTCCCAAAGCTCCCAAATAAATCCAGTTTTCCAGAATTCCCTAATGGTCCTGGAATGCCTCCCCCCTTTTGTGCTTCTGCCCTGCATGTCTCTGTCTAGGAGGAAGGTAGAACGTTTTTTGGATTCTCAGCACACGAGGGGCAGGCTGGAACCTTTTAATCCATTAGAAGACCCATCCAAACACTTCACTCTTTGGAGGCAGAAAATAACATTCATGTATTATATCTCTTCCAACTCTCCCATTTGTAATACCTTCACAACTCCAAGCTGCCTATCTTACCGGCAGTTCTGATTCTCAGGAGGAGAGAGACTTGTTTTAAGACAGGGCAGGAGACAGTTGTATTGTTCATAAGAGAAACAAAGACTGAGAGGGACAGTTCTGGAATGGGAAGTTCCTGATAAAGAAAAAATGGAAATGCCCCTTCCTACTTTTCTTTGTCAGAAGGAGGTTGGTGAGGAGAAGAGATATTTGAAAGCAAAAACTTCTTGGCAGCTCCAGCTAATGAAGAAATTGAGGTGGAAGGAGGGGCAAAATATCTTCTCTTTCTCCATGAGAAGGAGAGATTCAGAGAGGGAGAATGATAAAATAGAGAAGCAGGTGTTGCAAGATCCGATACTGGTGAGGCAGGAACAAGTGGATCCCAGGGTAGAAAGAACCATCATGTAAACTTTATCTCACCTTCCTCCCAAAGTGTAAAGGCTGAAGCTAATAAGGTAGAACCAGTGGTGCTCGGTCCACTCTGTCCAATGCCTAGAGTTTAAAATCTGGAACATAGATATATAAATGGTTCTGAGTTACTTGTTTAAGACATTATACTTCTCTGCGGTGAAGGTTCTAAAATAGCTAAATCATGCCTGGTTGTCTTCTGTCAAGTCTAGCCAAGAGCTAATTAAGACTTAAGAATCTGAAGATTTACTGTTGAGCCTGGCTATGAATACCAATGATAAAAATGCCATCCGGTTTATTCAATTTGTTTCTTGTGTATACATTTCAGGTTAATCTCTCTAGTTCGTATCTATTATTGAGACGTGCAGTTCTAGCTTGTTTGCATCAGCTTGTGCAGAGAGAAGCAGTTGAAGTATCTGAACATGCAGTGGCTCTTGCTAAAGACAGTAGTGAAGACTTTACTCCAGGTAATACTGAGCTCTTCACTTCTTTAGGCTGCAAGTTTTATTTTTTCAGGTAGAGTGTTGCACTATTTGTATCTTTCACTGTGCATACTGAGGAACACTTCAGACCTGCTCTAAGCAAACAGCCTACAGCAGGGTTTCTCAACCAGGGTTCTGTGGAAGGGTTCAACCCTAGGGTTCCACAAGAGGTCACTAGGGGTTCCCTGGGAGATCACAATTTATTTAAAAAATTATTTCAAATTCGGGCAACTTCACATTAAAGAGGTAAGTTTCATTCTTTATTTTTAGTTTAAGAACACTGTTAATGCATATATAAAGGCCTACACATGAAACGAATATAAAAATTTCGCAACTTCTGGCCTATATTTGAGCCTGAATGGGCAGGGGTTCCCCGAGGCCTGAAAAATATTTCAAGGGTTCCTCCAAGGTCAAAAAGTTGAGAAAGGCTGGCCTATAGGATAGAATCCATTTGTTCTACTTAGGCAACAATCTTTCTTACTTTCCCTCTCATTTCCACAGTTAACTTTCCTAACAGGTTTTCATTGGAGGCTAAACCTCCAAGAATAGGTTTTGTGGGCTTATGAGGTCCTGCAAAGAAAAAGGGGACTTGCCCCTTCTGTTGATAGAAAAGGTTTTATCATTAGAGGGGAGTATTGGGCTTTACACATCATATGACAAACTTTTAGCACTGCAGAAGTGGGTGGTTTGACTTTTCCCTGCATTAGAAACCCTAATTATAATATATAATAATAACTGTGGGGCGCGATGGCTCAGCGGTTAAGACGCCAGGCTTGTCAATCAGAATGTCGCAAGTTTGGAGGTTCGAGACCCTAGCCCCACGTGACAGAGTGAGCTCCCACACTCGCCCCAGCTCTTGCCAGCCTAGCAATTTGAAAGCATGTAAATGCAAGTAGATAAATAGGTACCACTTTGGTGGGTAGGTAACAGTGTTCCGTGCGTGTCATGCCGGCCACATGACCGTGGAAGCATCTTCGGACAATGCTGGCTCTTCGGCTAACAAATGGAGATGAGCACCGGCCCCTAGAGTCAGACACAACTGTGCGGGGGAACCTTTACCTTTACCTAGAAACCCTCTCTTAATATAAAACAATCATATTTCAAGAAGAAATATGTCAAATCCTCATTTCCCCTGCAGCCCTAGTTCCATCATAGATACTGTTCTGGGGCAACCTTCTTATATACTAGTTTAAAATATATGGGCTATGTTATATATGAGAAAGTCAACCGTTTAATTTTTATCTGTACTTTCAAAAAAATTCAGAAACAATGTATTGTCAATTTGTAAATATTGCCAATTTAAATTATAGCAAATGGGTAATTTGTGCTTGACTGGAATCTCTCAGTCTGCATGTTTTCCTGCAAAGATTATGTGACATCAAGTCAATGTCAACTTTTAGCAGCCATATAGATAGACCTTCTCCATGATGATCTTTCCCTAGCCTGGCCCTTCAGATTTTCTAATGGTGCACCCATCATTGCTATAATCAAGTCCACCCCCTTGCTGCTGGTCATTCTCTTCTTTTTCTTTCAGCCCAGCATTATGGACTTCTCAAGGGAGCTGTGTCTTCACATTATATTTTTATTTTTATTTATTTTATTCATCAAATTATTATATGTTCAAAATATGATAACTTGAGCCTGGTCATCTGCAAAGTGTGCCTGTGTGAGTGGTGAGTGAGTGAGTGAGTGAGTGAGTGAGTGAGTGAGTGAGTAAGTGAGTGATTAAGTGAATGTAAGAGTAATCCCCATACCATATTTTCAAACAAAGGAATGACTTGCAGGAATATATTTCTCACTGCAGGTTGTAACCTGGGCTAAAACTCTCATGATTTGTTGAAACAGCAACTTTACCCATGACTAAGTATATGCTACAAAATAAATCAAAACAGTGGGGTGACTACAGGAATGGGGTGTTACTGGAAATGAACAATAGTAGCAATAACAAGGACTTACGCAACAATGCTTCATTTGGAATATGTCAGCAGTATTAATCCTGCTAATTTGTGGTCTGATGTTTGGACTAACAGATCAGCACAATCCCATTATTATTTTCTGAAATATGTGCTTCATGTTTGTAGTGATTTTCTTTGTATAAATCTCATCTAGATCCTGAAAGATATAGAGCTGGTAATAATCAAGAAAGCAGACAACGAAATAGCCTTATACAATTTTTAAATATGTCAGTATAAGATATTGTAGTATCTCTAAACAAAGCTGAGCTTTTTTGATGGCACAAAACCACATTTTTAAAGCATTTTCTTTACTAATACTGGGAAAAATTGGAGTAATAGTTATGTAAGTAGGTAATGTTCTGCAATTCTTGCTTGTTTAATCTTGGGGATTATTGATACTAGAAATGTGAAAGGAGCAGCCATCTTCTAAAACTGTTTCAAAATTTACATTTCATCTCTATGTAATTTTGAAAGCTTTCAATTGCAAAAATTCATGATTTGATTGGAACTGAAATATTCTGATCATGTTCATTTTTTTATTTTAAAAAAACCACAGGTGTTAATATAGGTGAAATAGGCCTTGAAGGAGCTTTGCTGAGCTTGTTGGACAAAGAATTGGATCCAAAACTGTGCCAAGATATCAGAGAAACTCTGACCCATATGCTTATATCAATGGCTGTTGGAAAACTCTCTTTTTGGCTGAAACTCTGCAAAGATGTTCTGGCTGCTTCTGCTGGTATGCTAACACCTTCTGCCTAGAAAGGCAACACAGTATTTTCATCAGGGAAGAGAATAACCCAACTATAGAAACAGAGTTAGAAGAGATCTCAGAAGTCATCTATTCCAACATCCTGCTTGGTGGAGACTTTCAGGGGTCTCTCAATTTATTTTGGATGTGATTTATAATGTCACCTAATTTGGGGGATTATGGAAAGGAAGGAAGAAGCGCTAAATATCTTGGGACCTAGGTACGGTACTTGAAATGATGTCTGCCTTCATAGCAGCCTGTAAGTATGCTAAGATCATTATGAGAGGTCCCTTTTACATGTTCCTGGTCTCATCGCTAAGGCAGGGGAGTGGTTCTTTCTGGTAGGAAAGAAAAGGTTCCCCTGTGCAAGCACCAAGTCATGTGACCCCTGGGGAGACGCCACTTTCGCGACGTTTTCCTGGCAGACTATAGAGCGGGGTGGTTTGCCATTGCCTTCCCCAGCCGTAATTACCTTTCCCCCAGCAAGCTGGGTACTCATTTTACCAACCTCGGAAGGATGGAAGGCTGAGTCGACCTGAGCCGGCTACCTGAGAACCAGCTTCCTCTGGGATCGAACTCAGGTCATGGGGAGAGTTTCGGTTGCAATACTGCCGTCTACCACTCTGCGCCACACGAGGCTCATTTTCTTTTTGGTATTGCCATCTAAATCTGCTAACTTCTTATCTTAAGAAGGCTTCCTAGTACTTTTTTTAGCATCAGAACAAAATCTTTTGCCCAAGCTTGTAACAGCTACATTGTATGGAAGCATAGGAACTTAAATGTTTTTTTTAAAAAAAGAATCCTGCTCAGTCTCCTTTTCTTATCTTTCTTTCCCACGTTTCTTTCCCCATTTAGTTCCATTTGTCTCCCCGTTTCCTGCTTCCCTCCACATCTGCTTGGTTATTCACCCTGACCTTTTCATGGTTATGACTTCATCTTCACCTTGCTATCTTAACCATGTTACACAGCTCAGTAATCAGTTTGCCTCTCACTTTGTGTCTTAATGTAGATTTCACAGCTGTGGCTTCAGTGGATACAAGCCAAGAAGAAGAAGGTGCTCAAGCAGATGATGAATTGGCATTAACTTTGGCAAAGAATGACAAACTGCACCCCTTCCCACATCCCCGATGGTCTACTAGAGTTTTTGCTGCAGAATGTGTTTGTAAAATTATCACCCAGTGTGAGAATGCAGGCAGTGCTCATTTTGACATCGCTTTAGCACAGGAAATGAAGCAAAGGGACTCAAGAGGTATGTGCTGATGTCGACTTAACTGGAAAATGTCATGGAGTTCAAAGCACAGATAAATTTGATTTTGGTGAATAACCATTTTCATCGTATTGTCGAAGGCTTTCACGGCCGGAGTTCGATGGCTGTTGTGGGTCTTCCGGGCTGTGTGGCCGTGTTCTGGAAGTTGTGGTTCCTAACGTTTCGCCAGCATCTGTGGCCAGCATCTTCAGAGGGCAGGAGCACAGATAGAAATCTCTGAGATTTTGCTTCTATCTGTGCTCCTGCCCTCTGAAGATGCTGGCCACAGATGCTGGCGAAACGTTAGGAACCACAACTTCCAGAACACGGCCACACAGCCCGGAAGACCCACAACAGCCAACCATTTTCATCCTCATTTTTGTCACAACTGAGAGGAAGCCTATGTGCATTTAGATATAAATTGCTACTACTTGCTCAATGAAACAGTTCTGCTAAATATTAACTGTTGAAGCACTTCTAAAGACAAAGGATGGAGTGCCCAGCTATTTTGTTAGAGGTTATAGTTTTTACATTGCATGACCCACTGTTTATTCTTTTTATACAAAAGTTTAAAAATCTGCAGTTGTAATACATGACTTACTGGTGCAGCCAATTCTAACCTTCAATATAGATGTGTAAGAAAATACCTGACTCTACTGGATCAGATCAGTAGCACATCTTGCCAAGCTTTCTATACCAGTAGGCAACCAAATGCTTTCAGGAAACACAAAAATGGAAAACCATCCACTAGTGTTTCTTTCTAAGTGCTGCTATTCAAGACATGCTATCCTTAGGACTGGTAGCCCCTGATCTTCTCCCATGAATGTTATTAGTCCCCTTTTAGTTTTAATACGTGATTCTATATATTTTTATCATGTCTCCCCTTGCCTATCTTTGCTCTAAGCTTAAAAGGCCCAGACTTCCCATCTAGGGAAGCTGATCTAGACTCCTAATGATTTTGGTTGTCCTGTTTTTGCAGTTTTTTCCAGCTCCACAATAGCCCTTTATGATGATCAGAACTATGTACAGTATGCCACGTGCAGTTGCATTATAGATTTATGTAAGAGTATTATTATACTATCTACGGTGTTTTTAGTTCCTTTGAAAATGATTCCAAGCATCTTCCTTCTAGCCTGAGCAACACTACTTCTTCCTGGGTCGACCTTTTTTTTTTTAACAAATTTTATTAGATTTTAATTTTACATAGATAAAAGTTTGAAACAGAAAAGAAAATGGAAATACAAATCAAGAAAAAAGAAAAGATAAAAAAGTGTAGTAAAGGAAAAAAGGAAAAAAGATAAAGCTGAAACATAGAATTTGGTCAACTTCCGATTTGTATCTGGTCATGGTATTTTAAAAATTTTATCTTACATGCTAGGTCTATATATAACATTAAAGAATATTTCTTGTCTATTACATCAATATATATATATTTTAATCTTCAAATCCCCATATAAGCTTTGCCCCTCCCGCATCTTGTAAATAGTCAGTTAATGGTTTCCACTCTTTAAGAAAATAATTATTTGGATTTTCTTTTAATAAGCATGTCAGTTTATCATTCTCTGCCATATCCATCAATTTTAACACCCAATCTTGTATCGTAGGCGATATCTGGTTTTTCCAATTTTGTGCGAAAATAAGTCTTGCTGCTGTAATCATGTATTGCATAATCCTTGTAAATTGCTTCCCAGGTTGTCCATCAATTATTCCCAGTAAAAAAAATTCCGGTTTAAATGGAACTCGAATTTGTAATATATTTTGCATCAATGCATGTATTTGAGTCCAAAATTTCTTTGCAATCTCACATGTCCACCACATATGGTAAAAAGACCCCTCTTTTTTTTTACATTTCCAACATAAGTTGGAAACATTTCCATACATTTTAGAAAGTTTTTGTGGGGCCATATACCATCTGTACATCATCTTATAAAAGTTTTCTTTTAAATTATAGCACAAAGTAAATTTTAACCCTTTGGTCCACATATCTTCCCATTGTTGCATTTGAATATTATGGCCAATATTTTTAGCCCATTTAATCATACAGTCTTTAACTTGTTCCTCTACCATTTCACCTTTTAACAATAATTTATACATTTTTGCAATTAGATGATCATCTGTCTCACATAGTTGTATCTCAAATTCCGATTTGGTTTGTTCAAATTCAAGGTCTTTCTTATCTAATTTAAATTTCTCTATGAGCTGCATATATGAAAGCCATTGAAAACTGTATCCCTCTGATACCAATTCTTCTATTGATTTAATTATATATTGTCCTTGTTCTTTCTTTAAAAAGTCTTTGTAGGTTAACCATTTATCTTTATTTCTTACTTCTGTTCTGTAGAATGCTTCTTGTGTAGAAATCCATAAAGGTCTTTTATAACATAAGATTAATTTATATTTATTCCAGATTCTTAACAAGTATCTTCTAATATAATGGTTTTTAAAGTCCACATTAACTTTAACTTTATCGTACCACAAATATCCATGCCATCCATATCTTAATTCATGTCCTTCCAAATTCAATAATTTTTCATTTTTCAAAACTATCCATTCTTTAATCCAAACCAAGCAACAAGCAGCATAATATAATTTCAAATCCGGCAGACCTAGTCCTCCTCTTTCTTTAGAGTCTTGCAAGACTTTATATTTTACTCTTGGTTTTTTCCCTTGCCAAATAAACTTAGAAATATCTCGCTGCCATTGTTTAAAAGGTTCTTCTGATGCCAATATAGGTAGTGTTTGAAAAAGATATAAAATTCTTGGCAAAACATTCATTTTGATTGCTGAAATTCTACCTAATAATGATAATTGCAGTTTTTCCCAATGTTCCAAATCTTTTTTAATATCCATCCAAAGTGGAATATAGTTATTCTTAAACAACTTAACATTTTTAGTTGTTAAATATACTCCCAAATATTTTACTTTTTCTTCCATTGAATATCCTGTTATTTCTTTCAATTTCTCTTGGTGGTGGTAATCCATATTTTTGGTCAAAACTTTTGTCTTCTGTAAATTCACTTTGAACCCTGCTAGCGACCCAAAGTCTTTTAGTTTCTGTATTAATATTTCAATTCCTTCTAGTGGATTCTCCAAGGTAATGACTAGGTCATCAGCAAATGCTCTTAGTTTATAAACTTCTTTTTTAACTTTAATACCATGGATACCATCATCTTGTCTAATATCTCTAAGTAAAACCTCTAATACCAATATAAACAAAAGTGGAGATAATGGACAACCTTGTCTAGTACCTTTTTGTATTTCACATGGCTTACTAAATTCTCCATTAACAATTATTTTGGCAAATTGTGGAGTATATATTGATTTAATCCATTTTATAAAATTTCCTCCAAAATTCATATTTTCCAAAACTTTGAACATAAAAGGCCAATTTAAGTTGTCAAAGGCTTTTTCAGCATCAATAAATATCAAGGCAGCTTGTTTATCATAGTGTTGATCCAAATATTCAATTACGTCTACTATGTTTCGGACATTGTCATGAATTTGCCTCTTGGGTAGAAAACCAGCTTGGTCTTGATGAATAAAATCCTTAAGTATATTCTTCATTCTTTCTGCTAATATCGTTGTAAATATCTTATAGTCATTATTCAATAAAGATATTGGTCTGTAATTTTTAGTTAATGTTAAATCCTGTTGTTCTTTGGGTATCAATGTTATATGTGCTTCTTTCCAAGTTTCAGGCATAATTCCTGTTTCCAAAATAGAATTCATAGTCTTCTGCAAAGGTAGACATAAATCCTCTTCAAAACATTTATAATAGGCTGCTGACAATCCATCCGGTCCAGGAGCTTTTCCACTACTAATTTTCTTAAAAGCTTTTATCAATTCTTCTTTTGTTATAACATTATTTAATGTCAATCTTTGTTGGTCATTAAGAACAGTTAGTTTTTGTTTATTCAAATATTCTTCAATCTCATCCAAGTTGACATCTTGTTTTTTATATAATTTAGAATAATAGTCATGAAAGGTTTTTTGAATGTCCATATTATTCACCAGAGTTTTTCCTTCATGTTGAATATTAGTAATCAAATTCTTTTGTCTTTGTTTCCTCAATTTATAAGCCAGCCATCTACCTGGTTTATTTGCATATTCAAAATATTTTTGTTTTGTAAATTTCATTTGAGTCTCTATCTCTTGAGTTAATATCATTGATATTTGCTTTTGTAGAAATTTAATTTGAGTGAGCAAAGTGTCATCCATTGGTTTATCTCTCAAATCTAACTCTTTACTTTTAATTTCATCTAAAATCAATTGAATTCTTTTTTGTTTTTTCTTCCTCATTTGAGCATTGTATTGAATAAAATAACCCCTCATATATGCTTTACTGGCTTCCCATACAGTTTGAATATTAGTCCCTTTGTTCAAATTAAATTGAAAATATTCTCTTAATTTTTTTTTGCATACATCAACTACATCATTATTCCGTAGTAGTGACTCATTCAATCTCCATCTAAATACATTCCGTTTCCCTTTAAGAGTCAACATTACTGGATTATGATCTGATAAAGTCTTAGGTAATATATCAACTTTGTTAATATCCATCATCAAATTTTTAGATATCAAGATCATATCTATTCTAGAATGTGATTTAAATCTCTCTGAATAATATGTAAATTCTCTGGAAGTCCCATTCATACATCTCCAAATGTCTTGTAAATCCAACATCTCTTTCAAGTCGAAAAATGTTTGTGGCAATTTTCCCTGTGTTTGCTTCACTTCTTTTTGTGACTGTCTATCCAGTCTGGGGTAAATTACCCCATTCCAATCCCCCATGAAACACCAATTGTCATAAGTTAAGTCCAAAAGTTTATGCATCAGGTTTTTATAAAATACTCCTTTATCCATATTCGGTGCATAAAGTCCAACTATCAGTGTTTTAGTTCCTTGTATGTTAATTTCTACTACAATGTATCGACCCTCTTCATCAGCTAATATCAATTTTGGGTTTAACTTTGGTTGTACATATAAGACTACCACTTTAGTTTTTTTATATCCAGCCGAAATAAATTCTTCTCCAAGCTGTTTTTGAATCAAATATTTAGTATCTTTTTTACAAATATGAGTCTCTTGTAAACAACTTATGTCCAATTTCTGTTTTTTCAAAAAATGAAATATCTTTCTTCTTTTTTGTGGAGCATTGGCTCCATTAATGTTCCATGTCAGATATTTAAGTTCCATTGGTGTTTTATTCTTTAAAATCCCTTTGTTAAGTCCACACCTGTAGCTCCTTTCTCAGATAGATCTTCAGTCTTCTCTTTGTCTTTCGATGTTTCTCCTCCTTTTGTCAATTCTCCTTCTGGTAAACCCATTTCTTTCTTGTTTTCCTCTAAAAAAGCTTTTGCTTTTAAAATGGAAGTTATTTTGAATCTCTGTCCTTTGAACTCAAACGATACGCCTTCCAATTTTTCCCATCTGAATGAAATACTATGTTGCCTTAATTTGTCTGTAAGGAAAGAATAGTCTTTTCTTTTCCTTAATATTCTCAAGGGAATTTCTTTTAATACAATTATTTCCTTCCCTTCTATGTTTAATCCAGTATTATAATGTTTCCTTAAGATTTGCTCTTTTGTCACTTTTCTTACAAAATATATCAATATGTCTCTAGGGACTTTTCTTTCCTTAGCATAACGTGAGTTTACTCTGAATATCTTGTCTATCTCCAAATCTAAATCTCTCGGGTTATTTCTTTCTTCATATCGTCCATTTTTTTGTCTAATGCTGTAATCTGATCTTCCATCTGCTTCGTGGAGTCGTCCATTTTCTTATTTATTGCTGTATTCTGATCATCCATTTTCTTATTTAGTGTTGCAACAGCTTCTAATATCTTTTTCATTTCTGGTAATAAAGCTTCTGAGGCAGATGTAGCAGGTGTAGCAGAATCAATCGGTGGTCCTCCAGTCTCCTTCTTCTTCTCCTTCTCCGCCCGTCTCGTTCCCAAAGACGCCATAGCCCTGCAAAAAAGAAGAAAAAAGGGAGAAAAGGGGAAAAAAGCACCATATAACAATATAACAATAATTATTTAAAAAAGGGGGAAAAATTTAAAAAAAAAATTTTTTACAGGTAATAAAAAGAAAAAAGAAAAGGTGAAAAAGCAAATATCCAAAAGGTTAAGAAAAAAGAAAGAAAGAAGTAGAAAAATTTTTTAAATAGGCTCCTTTAAAAATTTTCCTCTTAGGTCATTTATAATCCCTTATATATAAAAGTCCACAGTGTTTCAAACACCCAAGATAAAAGCCTAGGACTTTTTGTTCTCCTGTAGTCAAAATCAAAGATAAGAATAGTAAATATTCCCAGGGTTTCTCCTTCCCACTTGTAATTCTTCAATCCAACCACAAGTCAAAAAGAAAAAATGTTGCTAGAAACATGTAAAAAAGCCTCTACTTTCCATATAATAATCCAATAATCCAAATTAAACGTTAAATAACTTGACTTTTTCAGAAAAATAAATCCAAACAGAGTTCAAAGTTCAGAAAGAAAAGGAGGAACTTGTATATATAAAAGAATTTTTAATAGGGTTCTTTTTTTTTCCTTTCAGGCAGTAATCCCAACATCAAAGTCTTAAAAAATAAAGTGTTAATCACTCCATTTAAATCCAAGCTTTAATATAATATTCCAGAGAACAAAAATAGAAATACCAATAATTGTCCATAAGTAAGAAACTCAAGCCAAACTGAAATAATAGTAAAAGTCACTTTCACTTCTAGCAAAGCCACTTAGCTTCTCTTCCCACCGTTTATTCTTCCATTAACAAGAAAAAAATATAGCACCAGCAAATATAAATCAAGTCCAGATACAAATCTTAGCACTTAATAAAAAAATAATAATATTTAAAAGTAAAGAAAAGTGACTAAAAGCCTGATCGGGCCAGCTACTTATCTTTTAGAATCACGGCTGCTGCAGAGTCCCGTTTTTTTCCCCCAGTCTCCTTTCATTGCTCCAATCTCCCTCCTTCCGCAGTGGAAATTACGGGGGTCGGGGGAGAGCAGTTACTCCGGAGACCCCTTGTGGTTAATCTTCTGATCACACTCTCTTCGAGTGTGATTTTTCCAGCGATTTTCTTCTCCCAAATCGCTGCAAACAGCTTAGCCGTGGAATCGAGGCTAGGAGCCCCGGTTCTTCGCTGCGCTCCGACCAGTACCCGGAAGTGAAAGTCCTTCCTGGGTCGACCTTTGAACCATGTCTTCAAAATCCCTTTTATGATCAATCACTTTCAGCTCAGGGGCCATTAATATGTAAAGTTTGAATTTTTATGCCAATCTACATCACCATGTGCATATTTACAGGGAACTGCATTTACTTTTTTGCAGCATATTCCCCCAGTTGTATAGATATATACTTTTGTAACTCTTTGGAATCCCATTTTCATTGTATTGTATTACCCCAAACACATTGGTATCATCAGTAGACTTCACTGTTACAAGTAGTCCTCGACTAATGAGCACAATTGGGACCGGAATTTCCATCACTAAGTGATGTGGTCGTAAAGCAAGACTATGTGACCACATCACTTAGCGACCGCAGTCCTGGTTGCCATCGTTAACCAAGAATTGCGGGTCATTGAGTACCCACCCCAATCCAAGCCATTCCAGGCTTGGTCCCTCCCAGCCCCGAGCCTCAGTAAGGTAAGGGACTACCTCCGACTCCCCCCACCTGTCTATCCCCCCCCATCTCTGCCCTTCTGGCTGCCATGCACCCTGCCTTGCAGGGTAGCAAGCGGCCCCAGAACCACGTGGCTCTGGGGCTGCTTCCCACGTCCCAGGAAGCTGAAGCTCCCCCAGCCCAGCCGCAGTCGCCCTCACCACCCCGCACTCTTGAGACCCCTGCCGCCCTGTGCTCAACCACTCCAGCTGATCTTCGTCGTCGTCTTGCTACCGCTGATGAGGCGTGCCCGGCCTGACTTATAACTGGTTCCTGAAGTTACGGCTGTTGCAGCATCCCCGCAGTCACGTGATCAAAATTCAGGCGCTTGGCAGCGCACCGGCACTTACGGCGCTTCAACTCACCCCCCATCTATGCCCTTTTGGCCCCCTGCCACCCTAGCTGACCTTCTCCATCTTCTTGTTCCCACTGCTGACCAAGCATGCCCGGCCTGGCCCTTTGTGAGGCAGCTGCTGGCTGCACAAGGCTTCGTGCTGCGGCTCAGGGGCTTTTTTCAGCCCCAGAGCCACAGGGCACCAGGAAGCCCCTTTGCGCCATGCTGCTGGGCCAGGCTGGGGCTGGGCTTCACGTTCCACTGTGGCTTGGTCTTTTTGCAGCCCCGGAGCTGCAGCGCACCAAGAAGCCCCTGAGCCGCAGCGTATTCTTTCCCCAGACTTCCTGAGCTTGTGTTGCACCGCAGTACTCCTCTGCCAACTCATGCGCAACCTGCACCAGCCCTCCCCCACCCCACCCCCACGGCACCCCCGTGCTCCTTACCTGGGACTCCTGCCTCTTCCCACTTAACAACACATGCATCTTGGGGTTACTGGGACTGCCCAGGATTTCCGTCACTAAGTGATGCAGTCACGTGATGTCACGTTTTATGACCACATTGCTTAGCGACAGAAATTCCAGTCCCAATTGTGGTCATAAGTCAAGGACTACCTGTATTTCAATCCATGTGATAGCCAGAGTCTTCCCACTAGGGAAGTCAGCACACACATCACATGCCTTTAATAATGAAATGATTTAGGTAATGGGTATTTTAAAGTACCACAGTTTAATAAACTTAATTTCACATTACCAAAACAGTATTTCCTTTATATCACACACAGATGATTTCTTGGTATTGTATTTATCTGACTTAATTCGTATGGCTTTTATGGCTGCCACTGATCACAGTGACCAACTTCGTCTTTCCGGACTTCAAATGTTGTTAATTCTTATTCGAAAATTTGCTGCTGTAGCAGAGCCAGAATTCCCAGGACATGTAATACTGGAGCAATACCAAGCCAATGTAAGTAAATCTTGAGAGGAGTTTGTTGAAAAAGAAAGATCATGTTACATATTATCCTCTCTTAATATTTAAGATAATAGTTAGAAAATATCATTTCAAATGTTTTAGAATTATGTGCCACCAAGTTGTTTTCGACTCCTAACAACCACATAGATAGATTTTCTCCATGATGAAATATTTTAGAATATCATAGATAAAATATAATTCAGGATAAATGCATGAGTTGGATAAATCTAAATTTGTTTTCTGTGGATATGTGCTGGTAGTACTGCAAAATAAAAAATGTAGGGATATTTAATCACTGTTATTATTCAGCTTTTCATATAACAATTTTAAGGAAGTAAGTTAGCTTCCTTAAAGAACACTTCTTCAAATATTACACTGCATATCATTTTATCAGATCATTTTTTTTTAGGTTGGTGCTGCTCTTAGACCAGCCTTTACCGCAGAAACACCACCTGATGTAACAGCAAAAGCGTGTCAGGCAAGTTGATTGTTCCTCCCTCCTCTGCTGCTTCTGCTGCTTCTTCTTCTTGTCTTCCTCTTCCTCTTCCTCCTCCTCTTCCTGTCTTTAAAATGTGTCATTGAGTTTTGGCCAACCACAGATAAAACATGATAATGGACATAATGAAATATTTGTCTCTTAAAAACTAGGATCACCAGATCAGAGAGAGGACTGTTTGGGCCACATATTCATATACTTTACATAGTCTTTATTGCCATTCATTTTTAGGATTATTTCTAATAACTCCTTTGGTCAGTTCGTTACCCATTTGTAGGAATAGGGGACTTATTAGCTTCACCTGCTTAAAGGAATTGTAATTATGATTTATTTTTGCATTATACATTGGAAATTGTTATAATAAATAAATAAACCAAAGAGTGTAAATACAAGATAATTTACATGCATGCTCTGTAGCATTGCATTAGAAATAACAAGAAGCAAGTTGGATCAGAGCAAATGACTGATCTAATCCAGCATTTTATAGGCATAGTAACCAGTCAGAACCCCACAAATAAGACATGAGGCAAGAGCATAGCCCCACTCATGTATCAGTAACTAATATAAAAAAGTTTATTGCACTAGACTAAAAGTAACCACATCATTTGCTGTTGTATTTATGCTAGGTTTGCAGTGCTTGGATAGCAAGTGGTGTAGTAAACGACCTTAATGACCTTCAGAGAGTTCATCAGTTGCTTGTGACGTCCTTGACAAAAGTACAGGCTGGAAAAGAAGCACAAAATCAACTATACAATGAAGGGACAACTACTATGGAAATACTCGCTGTACTCCAAGCTTGGGCAGAGGTATTTCTTTAAAAACGTGATTTCATCAGTGCTTTGGAACTAATAGTTATGGATCAGAACTGTGAGTTTAAAAACTGGAATTAGAGTTCTGTTGATTTGTGTTCGATTTCTTTTCAAACCAGGCCTTTTACAGCAAGTCTCTTAGCAAGAAAGTAATCTTAACACAATAACTTTATGAATTAAAGAACTTTTTTTCAGGCGAAGCAGGTTATCTATCATTTTTTCTCAAGTTGGGATAATAAATGCATGGTATTTTAATAGGGTTCAACATATATAAATTATCCATTATATGCAATGAAATGTTTTCACATTAAAAGTATGTAATATAAATTAAAGCCTTTCGTTGGAAACACAACTCTCTTGCCCTTTCTCCAGTACAGTACAACAAGGGAAGAAGCACTGTTGTTGCTTTCTGTTTGTTACAGCAGTCCTACTCCTAATAACAGAGAATGAGGAAAACACTGTCCTGGATCTTTTCCAACTCGTTCATTCTGGCACTGCCTGCTTGTATCTGTTCTCATTCTTCCAATGACAGGCAAATTCAGCCTGTCTCAGAAAGAATAAGAGAAATAGCTGAGTTTGTGACATCTTGCTTTGTCTGTGTGTGTGTGTGTGCCTTCAAGTCAGTGTTGACTCTTGGCAACTGCCTGGACAAGTCCCTGCAGTTTTCTTGGCAAGATTTCAGACGTGGTTTGCCATTACCTGCTTCCTAGGGCTGAGAAAGAGTGACTGGCCCAAAGTCATCCAGCTGGCTTCATGCCTAAGGTGGGACTAGAACTCATGATCTCACAGTTTCTAGCCTGCTGCCATAACCATTACACCAAACTGCCTCCTTGCTTTGTCTATCAAAATGATGATGATAATTCTTCAGCTCCTGTGAGCACGAATTAACTCTTTTATTTATTGTTATTAATATAAGAAAGGTTTGATGATAAGTTTTGCAGCTGGTTGTACTATCAGAATATTACAAACAAATCATAAACCTCAGGAAAAGTAGTAAATAAGGTTTGAAGGCAGTAACCTTTCTCTACTGTTGCTTACCAGCAGCTGGCAATCCATGTGGGCAACATAACTGGTGTTTGATTTTTCTATCCAAATTCATATTTGGTAAGAACTTCAAAGCTCCATTTGCTCTTCTTATTTCAAACAGGTTTATATAGTTGCCTTAGAAAGACAGAAGAAACAAAATGACATCAATAGTCCACCTTTGGTTAAAAACGTTACAGAGGAGAGTTTCCGGGATCCATCCTCTTCAGTGGATGAACTTCTGGATTTAGTCCAAGTGGATCTAGGGAATCTGAGCAAACTCTGGCTTGCTGCACTTCAGGATTTTGCTCTCTTAACTTTGCCTTCAGAATTTGCTTCTCAGCTTCCCTCTGAAGGTAAGTCGTCAAATAAAGCAAACGTTTCTATTGAATTGACAGGCGTAGATTCCACAGAACCTGAGCCTCATTTCTTAACCTAAAATGCTGCCGCTACTAAACAGAGAACAAAAATAAAATTTAAAATGACTTTGTAGATATATCAACAGAAGCTGCCAGTAAGATTGCAAAGTGAAAACAAAGAAGTTTACTGAAAACTATTTGAGTTCTGTTGGTTTTTGAATGATATGAATCATGTCCCTGATTCTTCTCATTGTTTTATCATAAACGATAAATATATTTGGAGGTATTTGAAGCATGCTGAACATTTACTGTTTTCTTTGTAGGTGGTGCTTTCTATACTGCAGAAACAATTGAAAATTCAAGACCACATTATCAAAATGCCTGGGCCCAGATTCTTCATGCTACTGCATTATGGCTTACCAGCACCGGTTTTCTTGTTGGTGATTCTGATGAAGGTCTAACTAATCTTTCACGACCTGTTACTCCAACTAGTATGTGTCAAGATTCAACATCTAGGGCTGCTATAAAATCGCCTGAAGACGTGAATACTGATAGATTTCATCTTGTTCTGGGTTAGTGAGGATGTGAACTTTTCCTTACCACATATTCACAGACTGTTTTTGCCAGGTTCACTGAACATTGCTATGAGTTGTTACGTTTAGGTCAAGAATGATTAACATGCCACGATTAATAAAATTGCCTTACTGCATGGAATTTGTTCAGAGTATCATTCTACTGAATCAAACAAATGGCTTATTTCGTTGAGCACATAGAACAGCATCATGTTTGTAATTGAATTTCTGCTATTGTCTCTTATTTCTGCTTATGAAATTCGAGTTTGTACACAAAGTTAAGCATTATTATTTAGACTGAATGAAGGATAATAAACTGAGGCTAAATCATGGCAAGACAGAGGGACTGTGAATTAGCAGTTCTCTGATCTGGCACTTAGGGGCATTAATTGTTCTGAGTTGGGCAGCTTATAAATGAAATTAAAAAATAACCTGCTTCCTGCAAATGTGCATTTCCTCTGAAAAATCAGGTGCATAATCTGGGGCTCTTTTAGAACAATTACTGTAAATGGAACCACAAAGCATGACTTTTCCAGCTCTATCAAAAGTCCTATAGTGTTTAAAGCCTGGATACCTTATAAAGTATCAATTTCTCTGATTGTATCTGCTAAGGCATTAAGTAAACCACATTTGCTAAGTGTTTGCAATAGGCCACATGAGAAAGGCCAATTTTGATACAGGAACACAAATTCTGGAATTTGGCGCCAACTAATGGGTTATCAGTTCATTCAAGCCGTTGATTCAACTTTATGCTGTACCTTCAGTTTTCTGTTGATTATTCTGATTGTTCTGACTGCACTGGGGTCATTTTTAGAGAATGTTACGGACAGTGATTTTATTGTAAATTGTTTTAATTGGTGGTATCACGCTTTGCTTTATCAGTTAAAAGTGAATCATAAATTTTATTAATTTTTTAAAAGTAATGTTTAGTTCATCTAATATTCCCTGACCCCACTTCCTTTAGGGATTAGTGTGGAATTTCTCTGTTCTCCCCGGTCAGATGAAGCGATGGAAAACATTACTGCTTGTCTACATGCCCTGCAGGTCCTGCTTGATGTTCCCTGGCCAAGATCTAAGATTGGAAGTGATCAGGTAACATTAAAAAATTCTGAGTTAGTTCAGTTGGATATTATGAATGCTTTTGCCAGGTATCTGTAGAAACTGCACCTTCCCTTATGTCTCTCTTATCTCATGATATGGGCATAATGCGTCAGCCATTTGAATAGTCTCTGTGATAAAGTAACTTATGTAGGAGTTGTGTCCAGTTTACAGATTAGCTCCGAACTGCATTTTTTTCCCTCTGTGAACAGTAGGGAGTGGATAATTTCAGGTATCGGCAGAATATAATTAATTAATTAATTACTAAAGTAGTAATTATTACAGTTAATAAACCCACATGGAACATCTACTACATGAAGGCACTTTTAAATAGATCCATGGCATCTGTATCAAGAAAAGCAGTTTGGTTCATTAGTCATTCATAGAACACTACACAATGCATTTCCAGTTCTGCTATGAATGTTTTTATATTTATATTTATCTATTTCATTGCATGGTTTGCTATTTCACTATCTATTTTTATAACTTCAATAGATATATATGAAAGTATTATTGTTCTGTCTTAAAATAATTATCTGGGACACAGTGAGAACATACTTGTGGAGAGTTACAAGATACTTTTGGACTGATGATGGGAAGAGAAATAAAACATCTCCTTTTGTCCAGGAACAGGGAAGCACTAGTGAAAAGCTGTTACCCCTTATAGGCCAGATATGGATAACCTACAGCCCTGAGCCCCCTTTCTTTTGGTGGTCTTTGGCTCTCTCCAGTATCATGAAGCTGAAATTTGTGGTGAACAATCAGATCAACAATGGCACAGAATCCTGCCACCTTTCACTTAAAAACTAAAAAAGAGAAACACAGGCTAAAAACTCTGCGTTCGTTCTTCCCACAGAAGTTGAAAATTATTTTTAAAAATAGTGCATGCAAAGAATCTCTAACACAACATGTATTCTAGTTGTGATATGTTGATAAGTGTTTGACACTGAAAACATGAATTCTTCAGGTTTGAATCAAAACGAGTATTTTGGGGCAAGTCTCTTACACTCATTCTAACCTACCTTAAATATATTAAATATGCTGCATTAAAACTTAAGTAAATGGTCTGGTATATTTCCCTTTTTATAGGAGCTGAGTGTTGAGCTGTTGAATGTTTTACATCGGCTTATACTGACCAGAGAATCCCCAGATATTCAACTTGCTGCTCTAGAAGTTGTTCAGCAGATTCTTTTTGCAGCACAGGAGCATGTCAAGGAAAAACGGAGAAGTGCAGAAGGTATAGCCATATAATTTTTTCTTTTAATCAGTTCAATTGTGTCCAATTCTTGGAGACTGCCTGGACAAGTCCCTGCAGTTTTCTTGGCAAGGTTTTTCAGAAGTGGTTTGCCATTGCCTCCTTCCTAGGGCTGAGAGAGAGTGAGTGGCCCAGGGTCCCCCAGCTGGCTTTGTGCCCAAGATGGACTAGAACTCACGGTCTCCTGATTTCTAGCCTGATGCCAAACTACACCAAACTGGCTCTCTAATAATAATATAGCCATATAATAGACCAGAGCTTTCCAAACTGTGTGTCGCGACACGTTAGTGTGTCGGCTGCAGTGTCTGGGTGTGTCGCGGCGGCTGCTGCCTCCGAACCCTGCCAGGATTCTGTACAGGTCCTAGTGCCTGCCTTGTGCCTTGCTGCCTCCAAACCTGCTGTGATTCGGCGCAGGTCCTAGTGCCTGCCTTGTGCCCTGCTGTAAGAGTGTGTCGCGAAATGATGCCCTGCTGTAAGAGTGTGTCGTGAAATGATGCATGTCTAAAAAGTGTGTCACCAACATGAAAAGTTTGGAAAGCTCTGTAACAGACTATCAAATTTCTTATGACTGTTGCTTCATTTTAGATGAAAAAATACACTAGTATTTTCTTCATTTACTCACAGTAGTATACACTGAATTCATGATTTTGAATCATTTCTGTATTTGTCCCAGATTAAAATTGATGAGTAGGATCAGGAGGGGATATTTGTTAGCAGAGAGTAATTTAACAAATTCTTTTTTTTTTTACTTTTATAATTGGCTTGGCTGTTAAATATAGTAAGTGTTTGATAGAATGACTACTGGGGCATTATAACAAAAGACATCCTATTTTATTCTACAATCCAAAACAAATAAAATGATGTTGCTTCTCTTATGGACAATGGACATTATAATTTTGTAAGGAACTTTGGATTATTCAACAAAGAATTCTCAGCATCCTTACAAAATTAATTTCTAGCATTCAGAATAGATGACAAGCCTCTTCTTTGTAGAACACTATGTACATAAAGGGGGTACTTTAAATAGTAATAAATGTTGCAGTGTCTTGTAAATGAGTTAGAAAAATCTGTTACCCATACTATCAAATACTGTTCTGCAGCAGATTCCAGCTGCACAGGTAGTCCTCGGTTAACGACCACTCGTTCAGCGACAGTTCAAAGTTATGATGGCACTGAACAAGTGGTACTTACGACCGGTCCTTGAAGTTCCAGCCATTCCAGCATCCACGCAGTCACATGATCGCGATCTGGGTGCTTGGCAACCGGCTCGCACTTATTTACTTGCTTGCTTACTTATTTATCCATCCAACTTCTATCACCACCCATCTCCCCCCACAAGGGGGACTCTTGTGATGGTTGCGTGGTCATGTGATCACCATTTGCAACCTTCCCTGCCAGATTCCCACAAGGAAAGTTAATGGGAAAGCCGGCAGGGAAGGTTGCATGTCGCTCAGGTAAGTCTCCCACGTCTGGCAGCAGCCACCCCAAGCCTCGCTGCGCTTGTGCTGCGCCAGACCCTCACGCGTCCTCCCCCACCCCACAGCAGTCATCCCAAGCCTCACCGCACTCGCACTGCACTGGACCCTCACACACCCTCCCCTACCCCACAGCAGCCACTTACCTGCCTGCAAGCCGTCTGGGACTTGCAACTTCCTGCCGGCTTCCCAACTTACTTTGGTTGTTGGAAACCAGCAGGAAGTTGAGAGGAGCTCCTCGCTTAACGACCCGCAAACCTCACTTAGGACAGCAACGGGGACTGCCAGGATTGCCATCGCTAAGAAGTGTAGTCACATGATGTTGCTCTTTACGACCTCATTGCTGAGCAATGAAAATTCCAGTCCCAATTGTCATTGTTAACTGAGGACTACCTGTAGTATGCTTTATTCAGTATATTTCTGCAGTTATATGCCACAGAGAATATCACTGTATTAGAACTGGAATACACCTCAAAAACATTATGAGTTATGCTCATAACATTATGAGTTATGCTCTTATAAAAATTACTATCAATACTGATACAGTTACACAATTACTGTCAATACTGACACAGTCACATTATGAGTTATGCTCTTATAAAAATTACTATCAATACTGACACAGTTGAAGAACCTAGACCATCTAAATTAGTGGTGGTGGGCAAATTTAGTGACTGAAAGATGCCCAGTTGTACACTAAAATAATTAGTCAAGGGCTGTGGGGAACATAAATAATAATATAAAGACATCACTAGCATAGGCATCTGCAGGAAATGGGCAAAGGGATGGATGATTTGAAAAAATGTAAAGGGTACATTAAGCATTAGGCCTATTGGAAGCTTAATGCTCACATTACAATTTTTCCTTGATTTCTTGCCAGAAAGAATAGGAAATCGTACTCCTATTCACCACTGAGTGTCATTAGTATAATCTGGAGGATGCACTCTGGAGGTTGCACACACCTACTCTACATCTGCCCTGTAGCTCTCAATCTTTATTTCATATATGTAGTTCATTTAGGAGAATATTTCTTTATAAAAAATATGTCAGCATTATCCCTCATGGGTGCTTATATTTATGAAGTACATATAGGATCTATATTTATCAATGAATTCACCTCTGAACATATTGTTGCTGTTAGTTCTGATAGCATGGATTATTTAAATATAATCTATAATTAAATAATGGATGATATTCTGGAGGTGACGGACTCAACCATGGGGGAGCTGGGGATGGTGACGGCCGACAGGAAGCTCTGGCGTGGGCTGGTCCATGAAGTCACGAAGAGTCGGAAGCGACTGAACGAATAAACAACAAATCATTAAATATAATTATATAAAAATATAATATATTAAATATAATAGCATAGTTTATTTAAATCATCATTTAAATCATCATTGGTATAGAAGTGCCATGTGTACAACTCTATATCTTGGTTGAAGATTTTTAATGCCACAGAAGGCACTAGTTTGTCCTTCATGGAGATGGCGATGTCTAGAATGGAAGCCTCTTTGGATGCATGGATCGCCCATGCTGCATCGGTGACTGCAGGGAGTGTATCCAGCTATTCCAACCAAATTACAATACTGCAACCAGATGCTGTTTAGGAAGCTTCAAAGAGGAATTTCTGTCAACAAAAGATCATCTTTACCCTTTTCTTCACTGTAGTTGATGATGGGGCTGAAGAAAAGGAGACATTGCCAGAGTTTGGAGAAGGCAGAGATACAGGAGGACTTATACCTGGGAAGTCTTTAGTCTTTGCAACACTGGAAATGTGTGTGCGCATTCTTGTAAGGCAGCTACCTCAGCTCAACCTGAAGATAACAGGTAGCCCTGGAATTACAGCTGGAAAACCTCAGCTGTTATCAGAGGATGGCAACAGACTGGTAGCAGCAGCACTGGGAATCCTCTCTGGTGTCCCTGCAGTCTGTTCACCAGAAGGTAGGATGAAATTCCGCTCTACATTTTATTTGCAAAAGAAATGAGGCAATGTGTGAAGCGAAAAGGATATACTTAAGACACAGATTGAGAAGGACCTTAATTTATTTTCTTCATTTTGTGAATTGAAAGTAATTTATTGAAACAATGAGAAGAAAGTAAATTCAGACAACTTCAACCAACGGGTGTGTGCTTTAAAAAGACCCAGTAAGAGGTCTACATCGATTAGGTATAATATCTTTTGCAGCTCTGACTTAACTAGTCATCTTATACAAAATCTTTATAAGAGTCAACTCTTAGCATATTATCAGAATTACTAATTAAAATTGGTATTTGCCTTTCTCTTTTTATGCATGCTTATTAGAATATAAGAATTTGAGTGAAACGTGTTATCATAACAGTTTTCTATACTACCTAGCTGCCATAAGCATTCCATAATGGATTCACGTTAGTGAAACTGCTACTTCCATTTTACAAAACAAGTAAAACAGTACACTATTCTCTCAAGTTTTAAACAAACAGCAAAAAAGTACAAAGCAGAATTGTTGAAGTGTGATGCTCCTTCCCTCTCCTTCACATCAGGTTTTGTAAGAGTGTCAAAAATATTATTTTATCAGGTACACTAAAAGAAACTAGTTCAAACCAGTGCTTCCCAAACTTTTTCCTTCATTACCCAAAAGTGCTTATCAGAAAGTCCTTTTTACCCAATGTAGGTAAGACACTTTAAGTCAATTTAAATGTCCCTGTTGTGATTGAGTAATGGGTTCATGTGTCCTTACCCAAAGAAAAACCACTTTTACCCAATTTAGGGTAAGTTACCCAGGTTTGGGTACCACTTACCATTTTTATACAGATTAATTCTAGGAGCTATCAATTGATCTGTTGTCATCTTTCACCACTGCCTAATCATTCAGTGCTGATTCAGATGGATGGAGCTGATTACAGCATGCTTCTCTCAGTACTATTTTTTAATTAGTTAGCATATTTGAAAGCATTTATGGGGTGAAATAGCACCTCAGAATAAGGCTTAAGTCAGCAGTGGGGAAGCTGTGCTCTCCAGATATTGAAATGCAGTTTCTACCATCCCTTAGCTTTGGCCATCCTGACTGAAACTGTTGGAGAGTGTAGTCCAGCAGCAACTTGTTTAAGGCAGGGGTCCCCAACCCCCGGGCTGCAGACCGGTACCGGTCTGTGGCCTGTTAGGAACCGGGCCGCCATGCTGGTCTCCGAACCCCGCCCCCTGTGATTGGCTCCCACCTGCAAACCCCGCCCCCCAGTCCGTGCGATTGGCTCCCGCCTGCAAACCCTGCCCCCCGGTCCGTGGAAAAATTGTCTTCCACGAAACCGGTCCCTCGTACCAAAAAGGTTGGGTACCCCTGGTTTAAGGCATGCACAGGAAAAATGGTGCTTTGAAAATGCATTACAGAAAAATGAGATTTTTCATTGAAGAGAAAAATTGGATTTTTCATTGAAGAGAAAATTAGCCAGCACTTGAAATCTGAGTCAATTTTATTATTCAATACTAATTCCAAATAGTTCATAATGATCAGTAGTTGAATAAATATCAGATCAGTAACAGAGTCTCCCTCTGTCATGGCTGCAGTGTGATTATTTTTCCTAAATTAACCTCCTCTCAAATATTTGTGTTAGCTTTAACTGGATGCTTAATTCAGAAGTGAGAATTCTTATTAAATACAGCATTGAATAATATCGTTCTAATAAATGCATGATGGAACTCTGTTTTGTTCAATGCATGATGCAAGATATATTTTTTTAACAATCATAGTTATACCATTCCTTTGCCATATCCTTCAGGAAGCATTGCTGTTCTTCCTACTATCTTGTATCTGATTATTGGAGTCCTCAGAGAAACTGCTGTGAAGTTACCCAGTGGCCACTTACCCTTGACTGTTGCTGCATCACTGCAAGCTCTTAAAGGAGTCCTATCATCACCCATGGCTCGGGCAGAGAAGAGCCGAATGGCTTGGAATGATTTGCTCCGTAGTGCTTTAGTCACCATTCTTAACTTTTGGGATCAAGGTACAGTATAAGTGGGAAGAAAAAGGTCTGCTGAGATATGTGGTATAAGTATTGTATAGACCATAACAAATAATATGTCATAGTCAATCCAGTAATATGCTACTTGGGCACAAAATAATTAGCTACTGCTGCTTGAAAACAGTCCTGGTTACTTGGAGAGCAGTGTCTGTGTGTCTGGGAAGGAAGATGTCATAGAGATTTGCAATCTGTTAGATAAAGAGGGAACAGAGAGTAAATCCTTAACTCTCCACCTACACTCCACTGCCTCCTTGTGGTTAGTATAGCACGAGGGGCTGAAGAGTCAGTGTCATTGGAACCATACTTCCAAAGTACATACAGGCAAAGTACCTTTTATTTTCCTTTACTACTGAGTATGATTGAAACCAGTCTGTATTCTTTGAAAGAACTTAGAAGTTAGAGATTTCTACTGTATATAAATGTGATCTCTAGCAGCTTTGAGTTTATGGTTCGCCAGTTTGGGGGTAGCAAGATGAGAAAGACCAATAAGAATAAAGCCCCTCTGCCCCAAGGCTTCAGTTTCTTCTTTACTTCATGTAGCTCCCAGAGAATCTCCCTGACCATTAAGTTTTAAAATGTTTTTCTAGTTATAGCTTTAATACAAGGTAAAATATAAGCTGTTTATTCAAAGCTCTTATTGACGAGACATTAAATACTCCAGTAGTGCTTCATATTGAGTACAGGTAGTCCTCGCTTAACGACCACAATTGGGACAAGCAACTCTGTCACTAAGCGATGTCATTAAGCAAGACATCACACGACCGCGACTTGCGATTTTACTACCGGCTTCTCCACTGACTCTGCTTGTTGGAAGCCGGCTGTGAAGCACGCAAATGGTGATTATGTGACTGCAGGATGCTGCAAGGGTTGTAAACGCCCACCGGTTGTGAAGCCTCCGCAGCTTGATCACATTACTGCAGGGACGCGGCAAAGGTTATAAGTGCAAGGATTGGTCATAAAGTTACCTTTTCAGCATCATTGTAACTTTGAACGGTTGCTAAACAAGGCAATTGTTAAGCATGGACTACCTGTACAAGTCTGCATTAGACTTAATAGACATGCTTAATAATGTCTTATTACACAGTTTGGTTCAAAATCATACCAGAACTTGGCCTTAATATTTTGATGATATAAGTAGTCCTGTTTCAGATGGAAGTTTTAAAATGTCTTATTATTGGTAGATAATGCTGGTCAAGAATTGGATGAAAGTAGTCTGCTGACTGCAATCACCGTATTTATTTTGTCTGCAAGTCCAGAAGTTACCACCATGGAATATCTTCAGAGGCACTGCATTGAAAAGTTTAAATCAGCAATGGAATCTAAAGATCCCAATGCAAGTACAACTTAAATTTGTTTTGAGATTTGCTACCATTGCTATGTGCTTATGTTTAGCTCTTTCCATTGAATAAACATTGGGTCTCCCACCATTGAAAGTAAGACAGGTGATTATACAGTAAATGTTCCACTATGATTCCATCCTATTAGCAGCCCAAAGCTTTTGTCAGTGAAAACAACCACCTGCATCAGCCATTTAGAATTTGATTCTACTTTATACAGTCAATATATGCTGAAACTGCATCAGCCTATCAATCCTGACAATTTATTTGGGAAATCTGAAATCTCTGATCAAAAGAAATCCTGATCTTGGGATCTTCACAAACGTTGACATTCCATGTCTGTAGCTTGAATCATGTCAACTGGATTTCTATTTTCTCAGTGGAAACTTTTCGCTCCTTATCCAAGGAGCTTCTTCAGTCTGAGCAAAGTTAGTAAGGGAATCCTAAATATGTTTCTAGGTAGCTGTGTGACCTTACACCTGGGGCTAGGTCATGGTTATATTGAGAAGATAGGTGGTTTGAGAGAGGGGTCAAGGAATCCATTTATGCCAACTTGGAAAATCGTTCCTTGAATAGAGGTGGGGGCTTCAGGCATAATCTTTCCCCCATCTTCCTCCCTGCTTTGTCTTCTGTGCCTAGGAAGATTAAGACCATTTCACAAGCTCAACAGCAGCATGGTGATCTTAACGATCCTCCTTTAGATGATAAAAGGACTTAAAATAACATCTCAATATAACCATGACCTAGCCCCAGGTGTAAGGTCACACAGCTACCTAGAAACATATTTAGGATTCCCTTACTAACTTTGCTCAGACTGAAGAAGCTCCTTGGATAAGGAGCGAAACGTTTCCACTGAGAAAATAGAAATCTAGTTGACATGATTCAAGCTACAGACAATTCCACCTGGATGACTGAGAACCTTCATAGACATGTTGACATTCCATGTCTACAACATTATTCGCTGGACCAGTCATGTTGTTCGAATGCCTGACCATCGTCTTCCAAAGCAGCTACTTTACTCCCAACTTAAGAATGGAAAACGGAATATTGGTGGACAGCAAAAGAGATTCAAAGATACTCTCAAAGCTAATTTAAAAAAATGTAATATCAGCATTGAGAACTGGGAAGCCCTAACTCATGAGCGTTTCAATTGGAGGTCATCCTTTATTAATGGCGCTATGGACTTTGAAGAAGCACGAGTACAGGGCGAAAAGGAGAAAAGAGCTAAAAGGAAGGCACATCAGGCAAACCCTCATCATGACCGTCTCCCACCCGGAAACCTATGCCCTCATTGTGGGAGGTTGTGCGGATCCAGAATTGGCCTTTATAGCCACTTACAGATCCACCGTTAAAATTTTACCTTTGGAAGACAATCTTACTCGGCTACGAGTGATCGCCAATGATGAATGATGACAACATTATTCCATCTTCTTGAATTTCTTGGAGAGATACTAACAAGTATGACTTGATTCCTAGCATAAGGAAGTTCACAAATGGAAACTTTTCCCAGACTGTTCTCCACCTATGTCGATGAAGGTTCTCAGTCATCCAGGTGGAATTGTCTGTAGCTTGAATCATGTCAACTGGATTTCTATTTTCTCAGTGGAAACGTTTTGCTCCTTATCCAAGGAGCTTCTTCAGTCTGAGCAAAGTTGGTAAGGGAATCCTAAATATGTTTCTAGGTAGCTGTGTGACCTTACACCTGGGGCTAGGTCATGGTTATATTGAGATGTTATTTTTAAGTCCTTTTATCATTTAAAGGAGGATCGTTAAGATCACCATGCTGCTGTTGAGCTTGTGAAATGGTCTTAATCTTCCTAGGCACAGAAGACAAAGCAGGGAGGAAGATGGGGGAGAGATTGTGCCTGAGGCTCCCACCTCTATTCAAGGAAGGATTTTCCAAGTTGGCATAAATGGATTCCTTGACCCCTCTCTCAAACCACCTATCTAGAGAGGGGTCAAGGAATCCATTTATGCCAACTTGGAAAATCCTTCCTTGAATAGAGGTGGGGGCCTCAGGCACAATCTTTCTCCCATATTCCTCCCTGCTTTGTCTTCTGTGCCTAGGAAGATTAAGACCATTTCACAAGCTCAACAGCAGCATGGTGATCTTAACGATCCTCCTTTAGATGATAAAAGGACTTAAAAATAACATCTCAATATAACCATGACCTAGCCCCAGGTGTAAGGTCACACAGCTACCTAGAAACATATTTAGGATTCCCTTACCAACTTTGCTCAGACTGAAGAAGCTCCTTGGATAAGGAGCAAAACGTTTCCACTGAGAAAATAGAAATCCAGTTTTCTCCACCTAGCAGCTCCAACTGCCTCATCCCATATTGTTCAGGATGGCCCCAACCTATTGTTTAAGTTTTGGGGGAAATGCAAGTGGTTACAAGACAGGAAGCTTTCCTTATATAAACTTCCTTAAATGTGCTTATCTTCAGCTCCAAGTCTATATATTCTTCCTCTTGATGTGAAGGCATTTGTATAGATCTCAGCATTGCTACTTTTATTGAAGGTGTATGGTGTCCTTCTCCAGCAAAGGAGATCGTTACCTTGTTGTGGTGCTGGAGCTTGAGCACCTCAATGACACCATGAGCTAAACCGTGAAGGGACACCCAAGACGGGAAGGTCGTGGCAGAGAGGTCAGACTAAATACGATCCCTGGGGAAGGTAATGGCAACCCACCCCAGTATTCTTGCCATGAAAACTAAATGGATCAGTACAACCAAAGATATGTCGGTATACCATCGGAAGATGGGACTCCCAGGTCGGAAGATGGTCAAAATGCTACTGGGGAGGAACAGAGGATACGTTCAAATAGCCCCAGATGTGATGACGCAGCTAGCTCAAAGCCGAAAGGACGGCTAGCGGCCGACGGTGCTGGTGGTGAACGACGAATCCGATGTTCTAAAGATCAACACACCATAGGAAGCTGGAATGTAAGATCTATGAGCCAGGGCAAATTGGATGTGGTTATTGGTGAGATGTCAAGATTAAATATAGACATTTTAGGTGTCAGTGAACTGAAATGGACTGGGATGGGCCACTTCACATCAGATGACCACCAGATCTACTACTGTGGACAAGAGGACCACAGAAGAAATGGAGTAGCCTTCATAATTAATAATAAAGTGGCTAAAGCAGTGCTTGGATACAATCCAAAAAACGATAGAATGATCTCAATTCGAATTCAGGGTAAACCATTTAACATCACAGTGATCCAAATATACGCCCCAACCACAGATGCTGAAGAAGCAGAAGTAGATCAGTTCTATGAGGATCTGCAGCACCTACTAGATAATACACCAAAAAGAGATGTTATTTTCATTACAGGAGACTGGAATGCTAAGGTGGGTAGTCAGACAACACCTGGAATTACAGGCAAGCATGGTCTGGGAGAACAAAATGAAGCAGGACATAGGCTGATAGAATTTTGCCAAGACAACTCACTGTGCATAACAAACACTCTCTTCCAGCAACCTAAAAGACGACTTTATACATGGACTTCACCAGATGGTCGACACCGAAATCAGATTGACTACATCCTTTGCAGCCAAAGGTGGCGGACATCTATACAGTCGGTAAAAACAAGACCTGGAGCTGACTGTAGTTCAGATCACGAACTTCTTATTGCAAAATTTAGAATCAGACTAAAGAGAATAGGGAAGACCCACAGATCAGTTAGATATGAGCTCACTAATATTCCTAAGGAATATGCAGTGGAGGTGAAGAATAGATTTAAGGGACTAGATTTAGTAGATAGGGTCCCAGAAGAACTATGGACAGAAGTTCGCAACATTGTTCAGGAGGCGGCAACAAAAAACGTCCCAAAGAAAAAGAAAACCAAGAAGGCAAGATGGCTGTCTGCTGAAACACTGGAAGTAGCCCAAGAAAGAAGGAAAGCAAAAGGCAACAGTGATAGGGGGAGATATGCCCAATTAAATGCAAAATTCCAGAGGTTAGCCAGAAGAGATAAGGAATTATTTTTAAACAAGCAATGTGCGGAAGTGGAAGAAGACAATAGAATAGGAAGGACAAGAGACCTCTTCCAGAAAATTAGAAACATCGGAGGTAAATTCCAGGCAAAAATGGGTATGATCAAAAACAAAGATGGTAAGGACCTAACAGAAGCAGAAGAGATCAAGAAAAGGTGGCAAGAATATACGGAAGATCTGTATAGGAAGGATAATAATATTGGAGATAGCTGTGACGGTGTGGTCAGTGAGTTAGAGCCAGACATCCTGAAGAGTGAGGTTGAATGGGCCTTAAGAAGCATTGCTAATAACAAGGCAGCAGGAGACGACGGTATCCCAGCTGAACTGTTTAAAATCTTGCAAGATGATGCTGTCAAGGTGATGCATGCCATATGCCAGCAAATTTGGAAAACACAAGAATGGCCATCAGATTGGAAAAAATCAACTTATATCCCCATACCAAAAAAGGGAAGCACTAAAGAATGTTCAAACTATCGAACAGTGGCACTTATTTCACATGCCAGTAAGGTAATGCTCAAGATCTTGCAAGGTAGACTCCAGCAATTCATGGAGCGAGAATTGCCAGATGTACAAGCTGGGTTTAGAAAAGGCAGAGGAACTAGAGACCAAATTGCCAATATCCGCTGGATAATGGAGAAAGCCAGGGAATTTCAGAAAAACATCTATTTTTGTTTTATTGACTATTCTAAAGCCTTTGACTGTGTGGATCATAACAGATTGTGGCAAGTTCTTGGTGGTATGGGGATACCAAGTCATCTTGTCTGCCTCCTGAGGAATCTGTATAACGACCAAGTAGCAACGGTAAGAACAGAGCACGGAACAACGGACTGGTTTAAGATTGGGAAAGGAGTACGGCAGGGTTGTATACTCTCACCCTACCTATTCAACCTGTACGCAGAACACATCATGCGACATGCTGGGCTTGAGGAATCCAAGGCTGGAGTTAAAATCGCTGGAAGAAACATTAACAATCTCAGATATGCAGATGATACCACTTTGATGGCTGAAAGCGAGGAGGAGTTGAGGAGCCTTATGACGAAGGTGAAAGAAGAAAGTGCAAAAGCTGGGTTGCAGTTAAACCTCAAAAAAATCAAGATTATGGCAACCAGCTTGATTGATGACTGGCAAATAGAGGGAGGAAAAGTGGAGGCAGTGACAGACTTTGTATTTCTAGGCGCAAAGATTACTGCAGACGCTGACTGCAGCCAGGAAATCAGAAGACGTCTACTTCTTGGGAGGAGAGCAATGGCAAATCTTGATAAAATAGTTAAGAGCAGAGACATCACACTGACAACAAAGGTCCGCATAGTTAAAGCAATGGTATTCCCTGTAGTAACCTATGGCTGCGAGAGCTGGACCATAAGGAAGGCTGAGCGAAGGAAGATAGATGCTTTTGAACTGTGGTGTTGGAGGAAAATTCTGAGAGTGCCTTGGACTGCAAGAAGATCAAACCAGTCCATACTCCAGGAAATCAAGCCAGACTGCTCACTTGAGGGAATGATATTAAAGGCAAAACTGAAGTACTTTGGCCACATAATGAGAAGACAGGATACCCTGGAGAAGAAGCTGATGCTAGGGAAAGTGGAAGGCAAAAGGAAGAGGGGCCGACCAAGGGCAAGATGATTGGATGGTATTCTGGAGGTGACGGACTCAACCATGGGGGAGCTGGGGATGGTGACGGCCGACAGAAAGCTCTGGCGTGGACTGGTCCATGAAGTCACTAAGAGTCGGAAACGACTGAACGAATAAACAACAACATGGTGTCCTTAAGCTAATAGTAATTGTACAGTTAGGAAAAAAGGGGAAAAGATCCTGCAGTTAGCCTATATGTTGGTACCTGAAAATACCACCACTATTAATTCTCCTTTCCTCTACCATGTTCTCTGTTTTTCTCTTCCTGTATCTAAAAGAAGATCCTGCAGTTAACTTTAGGATGCTTAAGAAACTTGTAGTGTTTAGTGTACAAAATATTCATACAAATAATAGTTCACAATAGCAATTTAATCTTTTGTTTTTTACCTTTGGGTAGATTATCTTTGTTTTTAAATAGTTCTTTTTTTTTTTAGGTACAACTTAAATGCTACCAGCTGCTCCTTTCCATTTTCCAGTATCCAAACCAAACTGTCTCATATCCTTACATTCATTCATTAGTATCTTTGGTAGTGACCAAACTACAGGAAACAGAGAAAATTAAACCTGAGAATTCTGCTGAACTTCAAGTTATTCAAGAAGGAATAAAGGTAGTGGCTGCTGTTATAGCTCTTGCTGAGGAGGAGCATCGTAAGTGTCCTTTGTATATTCTTTCAATCATCCCGCCTCCATGAAACATAACATTATCTGATGGTTTCTAGTTAGTGGCATCATTCTGGCCTTTCAGCCCTGCTACGCCATTACCCTCTACAACAGAGCTTTCCAAACTTTTCACGTTGGCGACACACCAATGGCGGCGGCGGCGCGGCCTGCAGTGTCCTGGTCTGTCGTGCAAAAAACCCGGAAGCGCTGATGGGGGGAACCAAAAGAAGCGGCACCCCCGCCAATCAGCGCCGCCGCACCAGGACACCACAGGTGACACAGTAGTGTGTTGTGACACACACTTTGGAAAGCTATGCTCTATAAGAAGATCAGCCTTTGAAGGGATTTTCAGAGAAAATAATGGAAACTTGCAGGTTGCATAGGTTTCACTCCTACGATGCTCCTTAAAACTGCTCTGCCAACAGCAGATGTGTGGGTTTGCTGCAAAGTACTGTGGCTGAGTGATATGTGGGCCCCAGGTGGCTTGTCCCTTCCTTAGAATTATCATTCTGAGATGCATAGCCTGATTTTCCCTGTATTTGTTGATTTTAACTCGATCAGTTTTATTGAAGTCACTGAAACAGTTCTCATCTAACATGGGAGAGTAAGTAGCTGTAGACTACAGCCAGAATCACGTATGTTTAGTATATCAGTTTAGATTTTAAACTGTTTCCAATGCTTTTGTGAATTTGGAAAAAGCGCAATCTCTGGACATAAAAATAATCTTAGGAAGTGTGTGTGTGTGTGTTCATAGTATCATGAAGAAATTGTGGCAAGGTAAGAAGGCAGATAGTCATAAGAGTAGTTACTTGAAGCAGGGAGAAGTAATGGGTTTTCATCATTGGAAAATATCTTGTTTGATTTTTCAGAATGCAAAGATCATGTTTTATGGCTAGAAGGCAGAACAGTGTTATATCCTAAATAGCAAATTGAAATGTTAATTATTTTTAATGAATTAAGCAAGCATACTTGTTTATTCAAAAGTAAATTCTACTGAATTAAATTATGTTAAGTTTCCAGTACATTTGTTTTAAGAGTAAAGTTTAAAAACCAACAATTATGAAGCTAGTGCTATTTATCATTACTGAATATTTTTTTCTTTTCAATTTTCACAGGAAGTCAGCTAGTGGCTTGTTTTATTCCCATCCTCATATCTTTTCTTTTGGATGAGAATGCCCTGGGATCAGTTTCAAGTTCAGCGAAGTATCTTCATGAGTTTGCTTTGCATTATCTAATGCAGATTGTTCCGCAGTACTCTTCAGCCTTTAAAAAATTAATGGCTTCTTCTCCATCAATGAAAGCAAGGCTTGAGTCAGCAGTGAAAGGAAATCAGGAAAGCATCAAGGATAAGTCAACATCTAAGCATTCAAAGAATCCTGGGAAAGGCTCAAGTATTCAACTAAAGACTAACTTTCTGTGAAAATGACTTCTAACTCTTAAGCGCCTTGGTTATATTGAAAAGTGGTCTTTTTCCAGCTATTATCATGGAGTAAAGATTTTTGTTTTCAGTTCTCTTATGCATTGTTTTTATATAATGGTCCCATTCCAAAGAAGTGCATACATGCACCCATCTAACGATTGACTCACTCAGTAGCAGCTACAGCTGTTACTGCTAAAACTACTGAATGTAGAAATGGTAACCCAGCATAGTATATCTATTTGCAAATACAATTGAATTAAATATATGGAATAAAATATATTGAAGACTTGATTAAATGTGTTAATGTCTTGATACACTTGCATTAATAAAACTGCTTTTAGTTTCAGTCTTGAATCATAGCACAAACACCAGCATAGGGAAGCTCCTATGCATCACTATTTCTTGATGATAATGATTATTTTTGTGTAGTAGTTGCCAGTTTAATACTTGCTGGTATGAGATTTTAAACAAAAATCCAAAGGAGTTACTTAGTGTATATTCACTTTTATCTCCATGAAGTGCATTGCCTGTGCATTTTAGATGACAAGTAGGGAAAGTTACCTCTAATGCTAGAATTAATGGCACAAAGTATGTGGCTAGCTCCTTAATTCGGGGATGCCATTATGATTTTGTGATGGAACATCAAATACAAGTCTAGACTTGAGCACAGACTTGGAATATCATTTAATCTAAACCATTAACCTATAGAGTTTGTTAAAATGTTAATTTTGCTATCACATTTTAATTGTAAATTTAATCCCCAAATTTTTACAGTTCTGTTCAGTAATATGTTGTGATTATTTAGTCATGACATAATTAAGTAAAAGAACTGATATTCTTGAAATCCAGAGAAATATAAAATTACTGCTGAGTAACTAAAACCCACATTTAAATTATTGAGAGCTTTACCAATGAATTGTGTAACAATTAACAGTTTTATGATCAGACTTCACTCATACAGTTTTGAATATTTATATATGCAAAGTTAAGCACATCTGTTTATGATTACATCAATGGGGCTTTTTACTACCAATACATTTTATTTGATTTTAAATGTATCATGCCAAGCAGATCATTGAGGCTTACATATCTTGTTTAGACTATGAAAACTATTTGATGCAGTACCATCACATGAGGCATTACATTATTTATTGTAATAATTTTGTAGTCTTGAAAGATTGATATACAAGCGTGCATTCAAATATCTAAGACTCTAATGGGAATGGGTTACTTTTTCAAAAGCGGGTTTAATCTGAATTGAATTGCAGCCTGAATTATAAGAATAAACAATCACAATTATATATCTTAACAATGGATCCTATTTTATATAGAAATCTAGTTGTTAATTCCGCAATCATTATTTTTTAAATTGTGCTGGCAACCATTGTCCTTTAATCCAATAGTAAGTGAAGTAAAGCAAATGTTAGGACAATTAAGATATTCCCATTTATTAATTTGTGGAAAATAAAAACATCTGTAGACCCAATACTCAGGAAGTGATTGTATTTTATTATACATTTTGTACATAAAATTGTAAATTGTACAGATCTAACCATTTGAGCAAAACTCTTGTCGTTTTTCTAATTTACATAAAGCTAATTTTCTTCAATTAAATTTCTGTCTTTTTTGTTAAATGACTCTGCATGTATATATAGATTTATCTATACTATTTTTATAACTTTTCCCCAGTATTATGTAGTGGGGTTGCACTCTCAGAGTGCTTGGTTTAATTGTTTCTACTCAATAGAAGGAACAGAAATCACGTATGAAGCACCCTTTTTTTTTAATAAGGAAAGGCCAATCCAGAAGACTGTTTCTTCAAAGATGAAAGTCTGCTTCCACAAATGTATTATCTTTACTTAATTGTGTGAAGATAAGGCACAGGATTTTATTCAGAAATGTTTTCATATTGTTAAGTTTGAGTCAATAAAATAATGAAAGAAGTACATTTAGATTTGTTCTTAGCAATAGAATAATTATACAGAATGCACTGAGCTATCACCTCAAATTTAGGAAATCTGGAAAAATAATCACTATGCTACGTCTTAAAAATAAATATCCCATAAAACAAAATATAAAGTACACTTGTATATATTATGTAACCACTGAGTTAAAAACGAACCTCTAGACCACATTTTTCCATGCTGCTTTATTCCTTTTTTATTATATTTTTATCCTGCCCTTTGGTCAATTCAAGGTAGCAAACATACCTAATATTCCTGCCTCCTATTTTCCCCACAACAACAACCCTGTGAGGTGGGTTGGGCTGAGAGAGAGTAACTGGCCCAAAGTCACCCAATTGGCTTTCATGCCTAAGGGAGGCCTAGAACTCAGTCTCCTAGTTTCTAGGCCACCACGTTAACCACTACACTCACAATATGTTCAGTGTATCTCAATGTGTTGCCATAAAAGTTAATCTCGGGTCTAACACTGCAGTTTAGTTGTTTGTTACTATACTGTTACTATTTTAAAAAATCCTTGTGATATTTAGATGTTCAGCTTCCATATAGCTGAAATAAGACAATTTCTATATAGTAACTGAATCATCAAACAAATCAACCCAGAGCTCTTACTTGAGATACGAATGACCAGACTTATTTATTTATTTATTTGTCGTATTTATACCCCGCCTATCCCCTCCCTAACGGAGGACTCTAGGCGGCTTACATACATATATATATTTCATTAACATTTCATACATATACAATTTCATTTAAATCGCACGCTAAGGAAAGGGGTAAGGGAACCGACTCTTCCGTGGCTTGGACTACAAGCCCCACAATGCCTTGCATTAGAGCCGGCTGCTGACGTCCTGTAGATGAAACTGCTTCTTTCCGGGATCCGTCGTTGCCGCCGCCATTCCAGAGATCTTCCGATTCGGTGGCCGACTCCCCTACAGGACGCCAGCATATTCTCCCACTTAAGGTGGTACCCATTTATCTACTTGCAGAGCTTTCGAACTGTTGGGTTGACAGGAGCTGGGACTAGCAACAAGAGCTCACCTCGTTGCACGGGGATTCGAACTGCCGACCTTCCGATCGGCAGTCTACAGCTCAGCGGTTTAACCCGCTGAGCCACTGCGTCCCTTTTACTTTGGACACAAAGACCTAGCCCTCTTAAGAAGTCTATAATATTGGGAAAGGTGGAAGGAAAGAGAAGATGATGACCAACAGTAAGGTGCATAAAGTCAATTACAGCAATGATGCGTGCACCTTTGCAAGTCCTAAAAGACCAGGTTGCTAACGTGAAATTAAGGAAATTGTACAATAGTTTGCACAACCTATTAAATCTTTCTTTGGTATTGGTATGTAGATTGACCTTTTCCAATCCACTGTCATTCTCCAGATTTGCTGGCATAGCTTGGTTAGAACCTTGATTATTTTTCTGTTGCTTGTCATATTTCTGTAGATATTCCATCAATTCCTGTAGCCTTCTGACTTGGTAATGAATGGAGCACTGATCTAAGTACTAGAACAGGGCTTTCCAAACTTTTGCTGTTGGCGACACACCAACGGAAAAAGTGTGGGAAACCCGGAAGCGCTGCTGCAGCGGCGCGCAGAAAACCCAGAAATGCTGCCACTGCGGCGGCGCGCAGGAAACCCAGAAGCGCCACCACTGCGGCGGCACGCGGGAAACCTGGAAGTGCCGGTGGCGCTTCCGGGTTTCCGCCGCTGCCTGCCACCCGCACTGCGGCAGCGGCATCCTGGTGTGTCGCCAGAAGCGTTGATGGCCCACGCACGGCGGCAGCACGCCATCAGCGCTTCTGGGTTTTCACGCAACACACCTGGGGCCCCCAGGCGACACACTTGTGTGTCGCGACACACCGTTTGGAAAGCCCTGTACTAGAAGTTCTTGTAATTAGGGAATATCTTCTAAGGTATCTTTGATGTTGACATCCGTACTGTACAGAATTTCAGTATATTCCTTCCATCCTTGTTTGATCATCTTAGAATCAGTTACTATCCGTCCATTAGAGTCCTTTAGTGTACCAATTCAAGGTTGGAACTTCATTTTGAGTTCAGAGATCGTTTAGAAGACTTCTCTCGTATTTCCATATCTGTTTCCATCTTTGATTTCTTTACAGATGTCATTGTAATACCATTTTTGTCTCTTCTAAGAGCTCTCTGAAATGCTTTAAGTTTCTTCCTAAGATCTTTGTCTTCCTTGGATTTGGGTTCTTGGTAATTTCTACCATTTGTTGTGACATCCAGTTTGTTTTCTTCTGTTCCTTTATCTTTGGCAGTCTTTGTGGTTTATTCTATCAAACACAGTCATTCCCAAAGCAAAGCAAACCTTGGGAAACGCTTGTTTTCACCACGGGAGAAATAGGGAAGCAAGCCTCCCCAGTGACAGGGTGCATGTACTTGCAGGCGACAGAGTCGTTGGGGAAGAATGGGAGTGGCCAGGATCATCTCCATCTCTCTGAAACTGCTGGCCACAAGACATCAGGAGGCACAATGCAGCCTGGGATTTGGGTGGTTGGATTATGTACTGCCTACAGTCAAGGACTTATTATCCAGAACAATATTTTATTTTCAAGACTTGCTTCAAAGCTGAAGCCTTTCCTTAACCAGATCAGTATTCTGTTTTTTACTTATTATTTCAGGATGCACAAAGGGAAATCCATGCAAAAACACTATACAACCAGATTCTCATATTCTGCAGAGGGCAGGGGATTGATCAAGCTAGCTGGAAAAGGAAGCACATAAGCTTTGGTGACTTCTCAATAGACTGCTGTGAGAGTCAAGAGAAAAAGGGAATATAGCTATTGTCAAGCATCTTCGGACAACGCTGGCTCTTCAGCTAACAAACGGATATGAGCACCGGCCCCTAGAGTCAGACACGACTGCACAAATGGGCGGGGTGAACCTTTACCTTTACAAGCATAAATAAAATGCAGAACATCCAAGAGTTTAAACATTCCAGAGCATTAATGAGCTCCTGCTCCAGTCACACAACGCAGCGACAGAACAGTGAATGCTGAATTACTTTTTCCTATTTTTTTTAACTGCAACATATTTTACCATTTGCTTTGCATAACAAGTTACAGTAAAGTAGTAGGCAGAATATTTCCCGACTAAAATAGCTGTAAGATACAGTATACATGCAGATGCACAAAAGCCAATTGCCTTAGCACAGGTGCCATCCGAAAGCAATTATTATATTGTCCTGGTGCAGTTTTTAAAAAATCCCCTTTAATTGAGTATTAATGACAATTTGGACAAGGATAACAAGTTCTTCCCCCAAACGATGCAGTAGGGTTCCTTTAAAGCAGTGGCATCTATTTTTCAGGCTCACACAGAAGTCTGAAGGAAGTTGCATTGCTTTAGAAGTGGAGAGGTCCTAAGCACTTCTGAAACATTTTTGAGGTACAAAAGTTATTGCCTTGTTTGGATCAGTCCCTTTGAGACTTCAGTAACAAAATGACTGTCTGGGGAGGATGAACAAATAAAATTTTGCATGTGGTGCTATACAGAGTGCACTGAGCACACCACATCTGTATTTTCGATCCAGACATGTTGCCAAGTATGGTCAGAGACACAAGTGTATCTGAAAATTTCATGAAGGGGTTGATCATCCTCCCTGCTCCCCACACTGAGCTATTTACTTCTGACACTCTCTGAGATCTAAGGAATCAAATTAGACGCTCCACTAGGCACAAAAAGTTTTGTGGTTTGGGCAAATCATACTAGATAGTAGAAAGGGTATTAGTCATCCCTGAAGAAGTTTGGTTCTGTCAAACAGGACAAATGTTTCACGTGAGCAACATCGTTAAAAAATGTATGGAATCCTTTCCCTATTCCTGATTGGCTGGAATCAAAAGCTGAGCCTTCCTCATTACTCAGCTCTGAGTTGTACAGCACAAGCCAGATATTTCAACAGAGTGTTCACTTCCTGTCTGCTGGACTTATGGGACTGAAGAAGCCACATACATATGTAAATGTAAAAAGCTTGGTTCGTTTATAGATCCTACATAAGGCAAAGCAAGCTGACAAAATCCTATTAACTGTTTATAAAGCTGAATGTGGAACAATAACACAAAGCCCACAAATTCATCTTTCAATTTCCTTTAAAAAGAACAACTGACTAAGGTAAGTTGTACCAATTACCATAGAGCAGTGTTTCTCAATCTTGGCAACTTCAAGCTGTGTGGACTTCAACTCCCAGAATTCCCCAGCCAGCATGAGAGTTGAAGTCCACACAGCTTGAAGTTGCCAAGGTTGAGAAACACTGCTAGAGAAGCTTTACTATCCACAGTCATGATAACGAAAGTCTTTCAATATTAAAATATTTTTAAAAAGTTATTTAATATAGTGTACTTTCAAAACTGTTTTACACAAAAATCCTAAAGTACAAATCCACACCAACATGACTAAGCAAAACATTTAAAGAATGTAGTAAGCAACCTTCATCATATTCCTTGTTGCAGCACATTGCACAAGCCAATGAATAGTAAACATAAGCTATATTTTACAGATGACGTGGAGTTGCCCTTGTGACTGCCAGGATCCAAGATTACACACAGCAACACAAAGTGTAAGCCTAGAAGTTGAATCTATGTTTATATCCCAAGGGTCATACTAGCAAAACTGAAAGACAAAAGTTATAATGTAAATTTGTAGCTAAATCAGAGACATTTTTAATCAAACAAAATTAAAATACTTGAGGGTTTTTTGCTGGGAGAAATTTTTTTTTAAGAAGACATCTGAAAAGTCAGCTAACCAGCTAATTCTTTATAACTTTATCCATGGACAAACCAATTAAGTATCTAATCTCATCTTTCCCATTAACTGTAACTAAATAATCTGAAACAGAAAACAAGGCAGGGAAAGTATGTAGAGCATGGCTTCTAGAATTCTTTCCATCCCTTGAATAGCAGTTTCCCTCGGAGGGAGAGGGCTTAAGAATGGAGGAGTCAACAGCATTCCAAGCCACTACCCAGCCATCTCTCCCATAGGAGAATTTTTTTTCCTGGTTTTTTTTTTTCCTCAGCAAACCCTACCAGAAGAGATCCATTTTCAAATTCAATTTTTCTTTTGTTGGCTTCTCCCATCACATCAAATTTGGTTCCGTTCTGGAGAGGTATCCTCTTGATGGATAGACAGACAGAATCTCATGTTACACAACTTCTTTCCAACATTCTGTTGGGTTGGAAAGCATTAAAAATACATACATAATACAGATTGGAATGTCAGTTTGGTTATTAATAATATTTTCTGCATTCTGCACAAGATGGAAATTGCAGTTGCATGGAATAATATTACTAAGCAATTCCATATAATTAAAATATAAGGAATCATTCAGAATGCTCATAGTTTGATTTTTATACTCTAAAGTGTACATATTCAAAGAAATACCAAACTCTTTCAGTAAAACTGTTTTATAATAAGACTAGGTATAGTGGTTAAGGCAGTAGGACAGACACCAGGAGACTGTGAGTTATAGACCTGCCTTAGACACAAAGCCAGCTGGGTGACATTTGGCCAGTCATTCCCTCTCTGCCCTAGGAATAAGGCACTGGCAAGCCACTTCTGAAACCTTGCCAAGAAAACTGCAGGGACTTGTCAAAACTGACTTGAAGGCACCAAAAAAAAAAGTCTTTTCAAACCCTAAATTTATCTTTTGATCTATTATCAAAATCTATTATTATAAAGTGGAAAAAGCCCAGCCCTATCGCATTTGAATGATAGAGTTTTAGACCAAAGTGTCAGTGACTACAAAACAGAAACAGCAAACCATCTGTTTTATGTATCACACTAATATATTTAAATCACAAATGATTCATAACATCAAGACATATTCATTGTCTCAAACAACACTGCCCAGAAATAATTTCACCAATAAATAACAGTCATGAACATCTACACTATTTAAACACAGCCTACTGAATCAAATATAATTGGTTGGGTTTGCACAAAATGAAAATCCAAAACCAAAGAAACCACTATCCAGTTTTGTGTGGTATATGAATCTGGCCTTAATATCATTACTTTCCAGATCTGTCCTCTATAAATGTAAACTATTACGCTGATGTTGGATTCAGGTGAGATTCTTACATGCTTCATTGAGCATTCCTAATCCTTAAAATCAACCGTCTTAAATCTTATTGATTCAACTAGTTGTTAGATATTTCTTTAATACAAATTGTTCCAATCAATAACCCTTGATTGATAATATAAAATATCCTCAAAACATCAGTTTGCCATTCCATCTTCAAGTAGCACTAATATACAAGTCCTACAAATTAGTCTCCATCTGGGGACATTAAACTCAGAGGTTTACTTAAAGTGAATTGTGTAGTGAGAAACCAGAGGAGTCACCACTGTTGGTTGAAGAAATCAAAATTGGAAATCAAGGTTTACTAATTGGAGAGGGGGTATATAAACCAATATAGGCTGTCTATTTGTCTTTATTAGTAGCACAGGACTCTAATAAAACTTAAGTTTCAGAGCAAAAAGTATAAAACCTATAAAAACAGATTTAATTTACAGAATAGAATGTATGGGTTAGAAAGGACAGTTGAGAACATCTAGTCCAACCCTTTGCCCAGTCTAGGGATCCACTTATTTTCATGTATTAAAAGCTGAAAAAGTTTGTGTAAGGCAGAGAAATTTGATTCTGAAGGTTGATTCTTGAGAAACAAACAGGAACAATATTCAGCAAAACAATTTGTATGTAATATCTGCCTGTGCCATAAAGTAACAAGCAGTATTTTGTCTGCTTCTTTATCCATTAGCTGACAAATCCTGAAGATCATTCTATACCTTGTTAGAAATATAACAAAGATCATATTAGAATCCCCTAAATAATAAGAACCTTATCTAGCCCCAGATTTCCACTCACTAATGATTAAAATATAATTAAAATACAGTATCCAATTATTGTAAATTTACACTAATATATTAATACATCACATGAAGCCCTGACTAACTTTCCCTAGCGTCTTTCTAGTGACCACAGGACAGTGACATGTGACTGGCTATCCTTGTGTGAGGTGATAGAAATTAATGTGTCTTTATGTTCTCTGCATACATCCATTTTTCTAGTGACCAACAAAAAGATCTCCCAAATAGCCATCCATGTTTAAATATACTATACTTTCATAAAGTCATTAACTTCATTGTGACTAAGAAATGCATTTACCAAAAATGCCACTCAGCTCTACCAATTGGGATGGCTATGGTTGTCAAAACATAGATTTTGATTCTCAACTTTTAACTCATTCATTCATTCATTTTTATCCTACCTTTATTATTTTTATAAATAACTCAAGGCGGGGAACATACCTAATACTCCTTCCTCCTCCTATTTTCCCCACAACAACAACCCTGTGAGGTGAGTTGGGCTGAGAGAGAGTGAGTGGCCCAAAGTCACCCAGACAGCTTTCATGCCTAAGGTGGGACTAGAACTCTCTGTCTCCTGGTTTCCCATTGGCTCCTTCCTAGGGTTGAGAGAGAGACTGGCCCAAGGTCACCCAGCCAGCTTTCATGCCTAAGGCAGGACTAGAACTCACAGACTCCTGGTTTCCAGCCCAGAACCTTAACCACTAGACCAGGGCTTTCCAAAGTGCCGCCGCTGGCGACACACCCGGCGGCGGTGACACGTGCGCGCACGGCGACGGCGTGGGGGGGTGTGCGGCGGCGCGCGCGGCGGCAACACAGGGGGCATGCAGCGGCGCGCGCACGGTGGTGGCGCGGGAGGGGCGTGCGGTGGCATGGGGGGCGTGCGGTGGCGCGCGCGTGCATGGCGACCGCCGTGCACGCGCGCGCCGCCGCTTCCGGGTGGTGTGGCGACACACTTTTGTGTCGCGACACACAGTTTGGAAAGCTCTGCACTAGACCAAACTGGCTCTCATGGCAAAATTACAGAGAATTATATAGAGAATGAGCAAATAGTTCATACTTAATGACACATCAGAGAACTATATATTTACTTAACTTAGAAGGATATGATCTCAAATTTGGTTGGCATGGTTACCTCTGGTATAATAAGATTAAAGCAAATTTGGCATTTAAATATCATCCCATTAGGAAATCAATATTAAAAATTTGGCTTAAATATAAAAATACAATTTTACCAAATTTACCTCTGTGGATTTCGCCACAAGAAGCTTTTACATGGCATGGTAATTTAAATAAAGGGAATTGGTTAACGTATAAAGATTTATTAATATTTGAGGGATCAAACTATAAATTAAAATCAAGAGAAGATTTACTAAATGAAGGGTTTAATTGTAATTGGTTTTCTTATGCCCAGATTAAAGAACAGTTTAAAGTGGATAATAAAAACTTTAAATTTAAAGAAAATGTGACCAATTGGGACAGTGTGTTATGGAAAGATAAAGATCACCTAATTGCAAAAATATATAAAATATTAAGTCAAAACAACTCGATAAATCTGCCTAAAAAGAAATGCATGAGTATTTGGGAAGAGAATTTAGGTCATAACATTCAAATTGATATTTGGGAAAATATGTGGTTAAAAGACTTAAAATTTACATTGAATTACAATATGAAAGAAAATTTCTATAAAATGATATATAGGTGGTACTTAACTCCTAACACATTATCTAAAATGAATAACAGATTATCTAATAGATGTTGGAAATGTAAAAAAGAAGTGGGTACTTTTTTTCACCTTTGGTGGTCATGTCATAAAACCAAAAAATATTGGAATACAATACATCGGACAAATATGTGAAATATTGGAAGAAGATTTAAGTAAAGAACCTGAGATGTACTTATTGGGATTTATAAAACCAGAGATACATACGAAATATGGAAAATTATTATTCTATTTAATAATTGCGGCCAGAATTATATGGGCAAGACATTGGAAAGAGGAATGTTCACCTGCAATAGATGAACGGTTGTTAAAAACGATGGATTTAGCACAGATGGCTAAGTTAACGGATTTATTAAATGATAAGAATATGGAAGAATTTAATTTATGTTGGGATCCATTTTACAGATTTATAGAAAAAACTCAAAAAATATAAATTGTAAATTAGTGTGTATAAGATTTGAGAATGTTAAAAATTAATTATATATACTGAATCTATATAGAAAAAGTTCTTGAGAATAGTGGTGAGAAAGTAGGAAGTCCATTTTGTTTGTCTTGTTAGGTGTTTTTTTTTTTTGTAAAGAGAGGTAATGGGAAGTTAGAAAGTAGAGAAGGTAAGAGTAGGTAGAGGAAGGAAAGAAGGACGTGGTTAGAGAGTTTAAGAAGGTGCCGAAAAGAAGAGGGAAGAAGAGGGAAGAAGGATAAGGAAGTTAGGGAAAGAGGGTAAAGACGTATTTTAATGAAACAAGAAATGTAATTATGCAATGTATTGTGTTATGTAATGTATTGTGTTCTGTTTTATGTTTGTGGAATTTTTTCTTTTTTTTTCTGTGTTCTTTTTTTTGTATGTGTATTTTAATGGTGTAAAGAATAAAGATTATTTTAAAATTAAAAAAAAAGAGAGAACTATATATTTTAGCTTTTACAACTGAGATAAATCGCAACTGCAGAATATGACTGTTCCATTTCTGTCCTAAACATGGTACCTGCAGAGAATGCCTCATTAATTTTATTTCAGCTATTTTTCACATAACACATGTTCAGTATTTCAACGTGAAGGTCCTAGTTCAGAGCTTTCCAAACTGTGTGTCGCGACACAAAAGTGTGTCGCCACACAGTCTGGTGTGTCGCCACACAACCCGGAAGCGCTGATCATCATCAGCGCTTCTGGGTTTTCCCGCGGCGACACACCAACGGCAGTGCATAAAAACCGAAAGCGGCAGCAGCGCTTCCAGGTTTTTGCATGCTGCCGCAATGGCGGCACTTCCGGGTTTTCCCACGGCGACACACCAATGGCGGTTGGTGTGTCGCCGCTGGAAAACTTTGGAAAGCCCTGTCCTAGTTATAAAAAGCTACTTTGTCTTATTATGTATTCTGTTCTATTAAGAACAGAACTAGGAAAAAATTAACAAACAAGAAATTGAGGCACCCAAGCATGATATGTAATATGAATCATTCATACCAAAGTGAGTTCCAATTGTAAAATCCAACATCTCCATAGAAATTGTAACATTCTCATTGGTATGGAAGAATATTAGTAAATGACTACGTCCATTAATTAACCAGGATTTAAAGGTGCTTTTTTGCGGTAGCTCCAATTGTGCTGAAAGATAGTTACTACATGGAAGTGCAAGGAACCAAGTAATCAGAACCTACAATAATTGTGTCTTATTAATGAAGTTTATCTATCCTATTAAGAAGCCTGTCCCATACTTTAATACAGACATATAAGTTCGCTAAATCCTGGGACTTAAGAGACAGGTTTCCACAACCTGCTCCAATTAACTGTCATTATTCCAATTCGAGATGGAAAACACCTTTGAGAGAGGTAAACCTGATAGGCCAGAGCTTTCCAAACTGTGTGTCACGACACAAAAGTGTGTCGCCACACACCGTCTGGTGTGTCGCCACACAACCCGGAAACGCTGATCATCATCAGCGCTTCCGGGTTTTCCCGCGGCGACACACCAACTGCAGCGCGCAAAACTCGAAAGCGGCAGCAGCGCTTCCGGGTCTTTGCTCGCTGCCGCACTTCCGGGTTTTCCCGCGGCGACACACCAACGCCGGTTGGTGTGTCGCCGCGGGAAAAACTTTGGAAAGCCTTGTGATAGGCAGTAAACAAATGTAAATAAATACGTATTTTAACTAACACTTTCAGTACCCGTCCACTACAATGTTGTACTAAAGGTCCATAAAGTGTTACCAACTCTTTCTCAAAGCACAGCCCAATTTATAAAAGGGCGTCTGATGATCGCCTGTGTGGTTACCGTGAACGACACTTCTATTCTTCCGCAAAGGATCAATGCCAGGCAAGAGAAAGGAGAACTAAGTTCGCTCTTCTGCGAGAACCGAACGCGGTCACGTTGTCTCCGGTCTTGAGTTATAATGGGCAGAAAGACGAAGCCCAGAGTTAACTCGTGACGCTAGAAGGGAAGGAAAACCCCGAGGAACGGCGTTCTCCGCAGCGCCTCCTCCGGCCGCTTTGAGGTGGTGCTCTGGAGTCCGCTTCGGCCTGACTTGGAGCCTGGCGGACTCCTCCTCCTCCCTCTCTTCCTCTCGTGTGTGTGACTCTCCGTCTTTCTCCTCCCCCACCCCCTTAGCTTCTACCGGGAGGATCAAGATGGACGGGGTGCGACGCTGTCTGGCGGCGGACTAAGGAAAGGCCTCGGAAAACTGAGGAGGCGGCGGCGGGAGGAGCCCGGGCGCCGAGGTGAGCGAGTCGCTGGGTCAGCAGAGAGAAGCCCCACGCTGCTGGGCTCGCGGCGGTGTTTCCTGAGCCACCTGGCCGAGATGCCTTGCAAGGCCTGCGGCTGGCGGAGAACGCGAGTGCCGCGGCGTGACGGAGTAGGAACTAAGGGGAAGAGTTTGGTTCTTCTGGGACGGCGTGGCCGGAAAGTGTCTATAGAGACCCCGCGGAGCCCCAGTTAGGCGGTGGCCGGTAGGCCCGGAAAAACTGGGCTTGGGAGACGGACGGAAGGGGAGCGAGCCAGTTCGCGTGCTGGGCCCAGAGCGAGGTCCTGTCCATAAAGAAAGGTGTTGCTGGGCCTGCTCTTCTCCGGGCTTTCTCGGGTCGGTGGGGAAGAGTCACGGGGGCTTCTCAGTCCGCTGCTTTCGGACTTTAATCGGTGAGAATCAGGTTTCCCTTAGGATCTGAAGACGGTGCCCGGACACTGCTTCCGGCTTGGGTTGTTTTAAGGGGGAAAGCAAACAAAAATCTGTAGAACAGCCCAGTATTTGTTGGACGCCACGCTCTTGTAAGACTGCTTGTATAAATGCTACTGTGAACGTATGAAGCTTCCTCCTGATCGAGAAGTCCTTAGTGCATGTAGTTATCTTCTAGCGATAGTATATTTGTGAAACTTGGGGTTATTCCCAGACAGATTTTTTTTATTTTTATTTTTTTTTAGCTAGGGGTCGAACCTAAGGGCCTCTGTATGTAACGCATATGGTCTACCATAGTACGGTTGCCCATTCCTCCGTGTCTACTTTGTTGGGGAGAGTGTATCCGGCTTATTTCTAAGTGATTTTCGCACTGAAGTGCAGGTGTGTGTGGGAATAAAACAGTGATCTCAAAAAGTATATACTTACTTTCCTCAATGGAAAATATATACTATTAATATCAATTTTTCCTAATTAATTTATGCATTGTTTGATTTGTTATTGATATTAGTTTATTAAGTGCACTGTTTACATTATTTTTATATATTCAGTCTTGTTGGTCATACTTCACTATGAACAGTCAGCATATGAATAAGCAATGATAATGCAATTGAAACTTTTTCCAAGCATCACTTTTTTGACTCCAGACATTTATATTCTCAGAAGCCAGAGTAGTAGCTTTATTGACCGCATGCTACATAATCCTATATATGTCTGCTTAGAAATAAGTTCAATAATAATAATAATTCTTGAGTTCAGTAAACTTCCCAAGTTTACCTACAACTACAGCATGTTTAAGTCCCACTGATATATAGTAAGGTAAAGGTTCCCCCCGCACATTTGTGCAGTCGTGTCCGACTCTAGGGGCCGGTGCTCATCTCCGTTTGTTAGCCGAAGAGCCAGCGTTGTCCGAAGACGCTTCCGCGGTCATGTGGCCGGCATGACGCACACGGAACGCTGTTACCTACCCACCGAAGTGGTACCTATTCATCTACTTGCATTTGCATGCTTTCGAATTGCTAGGTTGGCAAGAGCTGGGGCTAGTGCGGGAGCTCACTCCGTCACGCGGGGTTAGGGATTCAAACCTCCAAACTTGCGATCTTCTGATTGACAAGCCTGGCGTCTTACCTGCTGAGCCACTGATATATAATCATCATCTAATGTTTTTAATCTGATCTTAATACTAAATTAGGACTCGGCCTGACCCTTAAAGAGTTTATTGAAGTAAAACGTATCTTCTAACACACAGCTTTTATTCTAGAAACTGAATTCTCATTACAAAAATTACAAGAGGTTAATTCTACAAAGTGTCTACAGACACTACAACTTTGGTAAAGGAAAACTCTACAGTTGTGGCCTAAAACAAGTACTTATTGGGCAAAAGACAGGCTGTATTTGGGTTCTGTTAGTGATGTTGAAAGGCAACATAATAACAGCATAGAAAGAGCAACCCCCTCCCCCCAAAGCACAGAATGTACTTAGTTCATGATGTAAAACTGTTCTAAGAAAAATTGTAATTAAAATTGAAGTGCACATTATCTTATTTGATTTATAAACTATATAATCTTAAAAAGAACTCTAGGCAATACAGAAAAACATTTAAAACTATATCATGAAACTAATAATACTATAATTATATAATTATAATTATAATATAATAATAAAATCAAAGCAACAGAACACCTGGTTGGGAAAGTACAGAAAGAATTAAAATAGCATATACTATCTGTAAGTTCACAAGTCACTCCTGCTCTTAAACAAACTCCATTATAATTTAAGAAGAGATTGTTAACCCTTGAAATGCTATTTACTATTTTTTTCCTCCATTAATAACTTCTAGTAGAAGATCAGTAAATAAAACCATAGGGATTAAGATTTAATACACTGTTGTAATATTGCAACAAACAACCTTTTTCTGGTACTGTCCAAGGTATCTGAAATAGCTAAGTTTGATGCTGCTCCTCTACTTCGTCACAATTTTAGAGTTGTTTGTACACCCCTTGTATTATAAGAATAACATTTTTTTAGACATCTGGCTCCCACTTTGAAATTTTAGGCATAATATTTTTAGCATAATAACTAGACCAAATGACTAGACTCTTAGCTCCTTACATTCCTGATGAAGGTTTCTAAAATGTATAAATGTCAGCAGAGCCTTTCCTTCTCAAATACTGTTCATTTATAGTATTTCAAGTGCATCTTTTCCAAATTATTTCTGAAGCATGCAGGTTTTTTTAATCAGAGTGCAGAATATATATCATGCTAGTAACACACATATTGTGATAAAATTAGGAAGCACTAACAGAGAAATTAACTACAAATCTCTTGGTTACTATTTCTTTCTCAGGTGAAGATTGTAAAAACATTGGATTTCCTCAGAATAGAAGATTCATTGGGCCCACATTATTTGACTGGATTTTTAAAAGAATTTTGGTTGCTTTTTAATTTAAGAAGAGACAGTACTTTAAAATCATGGCAGATGTGGACCCAGACACATTGCTTGAATGGCTGCAGATGGGTCAGGGGGATGAAAGAGACATGCAGCTAATAGCACTGGAGCAGTTATGTATGTTGCTGCTGATGTCAGACAATGTGGATCGGTGCTTTGAAACGTAAGTAAAGTTTCGTTTTGGTTTTATGCTGGTTTATATCAGCTGATCAGTTTGATTTTCATTGTGCTGAAATGTTATTACTGAGAACATGTGACAAACGTTCTTTGTCCAGATTATACTGATAGAGAAATCTCTGTTGGCAATCCATTGAAAGCAGTGGTATTCTATAGGAAAGATCAGTAATACTAGCTATAATGCACTGTTTTCATTACAAAGTAGTTTGTACTCATATTAAAGGTAATATGGGTTCAAGAAGAACATGTAAGAGCCTGTATTAAGGCCTACCTTGTGGTGTTAAGTGTGATGAAGTGTGCTTATTTCCCTGCTCTTATTGTATCTTCCAAATGGCCCTGTTCAGGCTGCCTCATCCCTCATTCTGAGGTAGGCTAGTCCTGTGAAGTTGTCTGAGGCATTATCTTGTGATGATATCTGGGAGGTGTTTGAAGCTGTTAGTCGTGAGAAAGTAGACAGGATCCTTGGTGCTGTGGGTATGGCCACCTGTGTTTTAGATCCATGTCCTTCCTGGTTGGTTAAGGCATCCTGGGAGAGGGTATGTAAGTGGGTCATGCATGGTGAATGCTTCCTTGAGAGAGGGGATGGTCCCACCAGCTCTGAAAGAGGTGATAGTCCACCTTCTCTTCATTAAAGCACTGGATGCCACAGTGCTTTAAACATTTTCTTTCCAGTCTCCAACCTTTCCTTTCTGAGGAAGGTTATTGAGAAAGTGGACAGCCTACAGCTTCAAAGGGTTCTGGAGGAAGCAGAGTATCTGGAACACTTTCAGTCAGGTTCCAGACCAGGATATAATACTGAGATAGCTTTGGTTGCACTTGTCAATGAGCTCTGGCAGGCTCGCGATGGGAATTAGTGCATCCAACCTAGCTTTCCTTGATCTCTCAGCAGCCTGTGATACCATTCAGGGGGTTGTGAGTGGGGGCACCAGTTTAGGGTGTTGGGGGCACTGTTTTCTAGTTCTCCTTCCTCTGGAAGTTCCAGTCACTGTTGGGGGACAGCAGTCTAATCCAAGAACCGTGGTTTGCGAGGTGCCTCGCTGCTCCCCCCACCTCTTTAACATCTATGTGAAGTCAATGGGAGGGAGCATCATCCATTACTGCATCCATAGGGTGCAGTATTATCAGTATACTGATAATACCCAATTGTACATCTCTGCCCCTGGCTGTCTAAGTAAAGCTGTTGAGGCTCTGTCCCATTGTCTAGAGGCTGTGGAAATCTTTTTTTTATATAAATTTTATTAGGATTTTAAAATACATAGTTAAAAGTTAGAAACGAAAAAAGAAAAAGAAATACAAAATAAAGAAAAAGAGAAGAAAAAGTGTAGTAAAGTAAAAGAAAGAAAAAGATATGAAAAATAGGTAACTTCCAATCTATCTCTGGTCATGTAGATAAAAGAATCTGCCTTAAATGTTGGTTTTTCATACAATAGATAGAAATAATTCTTTGTCTAATATACTCTATTATATTTAATCTACTCTTCAAAACCCCATGTAAACTTCGCCCCTCCTGCATTTCGCAAATAGTCCATCAATGGTTTCCACTCTTTGAGATATTGATAACTTGAGTTTTCTTTCAATAAACAAGTCAATTTATCATTTTCTGCCATGTCCATCAATTTTAACATCCACTCTTGTACTGTTGGTAAAGTCTGAGTTTTCCAAAATTGTGCATAAAGGAGTCTTGCTGCTGTTATCATATATTGTATAATTCTAACAAAATGTTTCTCTATTTGTAAATCCAATATTCCCAACAAAAATAATTCTGGTTTAAATGGAATCTCTATTTGTAGTATACTCTGCATCAACGTATGTATTTGGGTCCAAAATTTCTTTGCAATCTTACATGTCTAGAGGCTGTGGAAATCTGGATGGAGAGGAACAGGCTTCAGTTCAACCCTACCAAATGGCTGTAGGTTTTGGGTCAGTGGATCCTGGAATCAAATGAATAAAACTCAAGATATTCCATCCTTGAATCTGGACTGGGATGCACTGCCATGCTTGGATTTAATGCACAGTTTGGGTGTCCTCCTGGATTCAAAGCTCCTACTTACAGGGCAGGTGGCAGTTGTGTCTGGGGGAGGAGAAGTTGCTTAATTTCATACTATGCACCAATTGTGCCTGTTCAGGGGGCCCTGCTCACGGTCACTCATACCTTAATCACCTCTTAGTTGGGTATTGCAACACACACTACATGGGGCCGCTCTCAAGACCAACTGGAAACTTCAGCTGGTCCAGAATGCAATGGTGCCGGTAGTTATGGGTTTCCTTTGTTATGCTCATGTAACACCTCTACTTCACAAACTGCACAGGCTCCCAGTAAATTTCTGGGTACAATTCAAGATGCTGATTATCACCTCTTGAGCCTTACATGACATAAGATTAGATTATCTGTGGGATCACCTTCTCCCAAGGATATCTGCCTGTCTTCCACACTCTGAGAGAGGGCACACTTCTGATCCTTTTGTTGAAACAGTGTGATCATGAGGGACCCAAGAAGTGTGGCTTCATGCTAGTAGCTGCTGCCCTTTGGAATGATCTTCCCCATGACATATGGTTGGCCTTGATCCTGCAGGCCTTTAGAAAGCAACTAAAGACCTGGCTCTTTCCCTCGGCCTTGGGGTCAGGATGAGTAGAACCCCCAATTGATGAGCTATAGGAGATGTCAGTTCTTCTAGCCATGTTATCATTTTAATAAGTTTTAATGAGATGTGTTGCTTTGTATTGGTGGTTATGGTTTTTTCTTCTTTTTGTATGCTGCCCAGCATTACAAGGTCTGTTGGGCAACTATGTATTTATATTGGAGGCAGCTGAAGTAATTTAATTCTTGGGATGTAGCAGTGTCTAATAGGACTTCTACTGAAACCTTTGGAAGTCCTTTATTCTTGAGAGTTTGCTTTGTCAGCATGTGTTCACATTGAATGTAGCAAAAAATAATCTTGTTCTACAGCTTTTCACATGGACCAATGGGCGGGGGGAGATGTGAATTCCATTCCAGACATGGTGGGAGGATGAAAATTAAATCAAATGATAAAACAATCTTTTTGTATTCAGTCTGTTTTTACTGCCTTACATCCTGCTCTGAAGTATTTAAAATCTTGTTTTTTTAAAAGTTGCTGTTAAGGACAGTGTTAATTTAGAAGAACTTTACATGCTGATAACACAGCTGTTTCTTGGCTAAGGAATTGCCAAATGGCACAGTTGTGAGCAGAATTATGATTTAGTTGCTCAACTTGGAAATGATGAGTTATTGTGGGCAGACCTCTGCTGTATAAAGTTGTATTTTATATTAATGTTTTAAATCATATCTACTATGTCCCAAAATTCAACCATCTTAATTTTTAAGACACTTAAATTGTGACCAATTACTAAAACTGCTGATATATTAAGAGGACTTTGAAGATTTAACATGTATTTTCTGCTTGAAAATAAGAGTGCTTTTTTAATTTAGCAGGTAGTAAAATTTATTTGTATTAGAGCAACATTGTTAGAAGGTTTTTGTAGTGATAATAGTTCCCCGTTTTATTAAATGCATCTGATAAGAGGAAGTAAATTTTGTGAAAAAAGGTCTTAGGAAACCAGTATTGTGGGAAACAGCGTTCCACGTGCGTCATGCCGGCCACATGACCGTGGAAGTGTCTTCGGACAACGCTGGCTCTTCGGCTGACAAACGGAGATGAGCACCGGCCCCTGCACAAATGTGCGGGGGGAACCTTTACCTTTTTATTGTGGGAAAAATGTGGTATGAATCCTTAGCCTGTTTTTTATACATTTTACAGTATTTTTACAATATTTTATTTAATCCCCCCAGCATTGTATCTTATTTATTAGCTGAACAGCCAAAGAGATATCAAAATCAGTAGAAACAATACAATAGTTGAAAGACAGACAGACAGGCAAACAGCTGAGTTTTGTAGCTGTTTTTTTTAAATTGGAGACTGGCTTTGTAGCTGGCTTTTTGTGATGGTGTGAATCGAGCCTAACAGAGACTTAACAGGGCTGCTTTCATCTCTTTTAAAAACAAAATGCCCTATTTTATTTAATATATTTGCTGTTAAAAGTTGTTGTTGTTGTTCAGTCGTTTAGTTGTGTCCGACTCTTCATGACCTCATGGACCATAGCACGCCAGGCCTTCCTGTCCTCCACTGTCTCCCGGAGTTTACTCAAATTCATGTTCGTTACATCGGTGATGCTATCTAACCATCTCATCCTCTGCCGTCCCCTTCTCCTTTTGCCTTCAGTCTTTCCCAGCATCAGGGTCTTTTCCAGTGAGTCCTCTCTTCGCATTAGGTGGCCAAAGTATTTGAGCTTCAGCTTCAGTATCTATCCTTCCAATGAGCAGTCAGGGTTGATTTCCTTTAGGATTGACTGATTTGACCTCCTTGCAGTCCAAGGGACTCTTAAGAGTCTTCTCCAGCACCACAGTTCGAAAGCATCAATTCTTCGGCGCTCAGCCTTCCTTATGGTCCAACTCTCACAGCCATACATTACTACTGGAAAAACCATAGCTTTAGCTATATGGACCTTTGTCGGCAAGGTGATGTCTCTGCTTTTTAATATGCTGTCTAGGTTTGCCATAGCTTTCCTCCCAAGGAGCAAGCGTCTTTTAATTTCATGGCTGCAGTCACTGTCTGCGGTGATCTTGGAGCCCAAGAAAATAAAAGTTGTTAAAAGTACATTGACAGAAAAACCACAAACTAGGCAAAAATAGATTATATGCTCTGAAATTTGGAGGAAATTTACCTGAATACAGGTATTTTGGTTCATAAATTACTGTTTTGTAAAACTGCTGATTTTCATAATAATGCTGATGTTCATTTTAGTAATTCTGACCTGTTAATATTAGTATTAGTCATCTTTCAATAGCAGTGATTCAGAGAGGCTGATTCATTGTCATCATAGATTTCCCTAATAGTAGCACTTGAACATTTTAGTTTTAAAAGTGACCCACTTTAATTAAGTATATGCTGAAAAGAATAGTTTGTTCCTTCTTTTTTATCAACTATGTTATTATTATAGGGTCTTTTTTACGCCTTTCTTTCCAAGGTGTATCATTGGAGTGGTAGTAAGTGCTTTAGAGAATATATGTAGTTGAGGATGCTTTTTAGTAGAAGAACATATTGCAGTGAAGAAAACTGAATTATAGAAAGTCCTTGCAGGTTTGATATAGCCTTGGGATTCAAGAGAATTTAGCAATCATCAGAACTAGCATGTAAGATAAATTCTTTAAATTACTATGACCAGAGATAAATCGGAAGTTGACTAATTTCTATGTTTCATCTATTTCTTTTTTTTCCTTTGCTTTGCTACACCTTTTTCTTTTCTTTTCTTTTCTTTTCTTGATTTGTATTTCTGTTTCTTTTTCCTTTTCAAACTTTTAACTATGTATATTCAAAATTTAATTATATATATATATATATATATATATATATATATATATATATAAATAAAAAAGAGAGAATTTAGCAATCATGTAGCATTATGCTATGAAGGACAAAAGCATAGGTGTGGAGCATATTTTTCTCCCAATATGAAATAACCAGGCACTATTTTGTGCACCTACTCAGACATCAGATAATGTGTAAGTTTTTGAGTTCTTCAAAATTCTTCAGTTAAGATAGTACTATAAATTTAAAATGTGGGAGAAAAAGGGAGGCTAATGTTCAGTCCATGAATCTACATTTTGCAAATGCTGAGAGTGGGCTGAATATTTTCAAATTAAACTCTACCATGTGCAGAGAAGGTTATGGATTGTTCTAGGTTCCCCATACAAAGATTCTTCAGTAAGTTCAAGGAGGAATGGTCTTCAGAACTGGAGCAGCATATAAGCCAAGTAAGTAAGTAAATTGGTGGGATACTGCACATTTTTATAGAGATAATTTTATATGTAGTATTCCTTTTTTAAAAATCCTTAGAGTCCCAATTGGATATCACCTGAAGTTTCAACTTTATTTTCTAAGTGTTTTTCTTCTCAGTGCTAGGTATAGTTACTTCTGGCTACTTCTCTTGTGTATGTGTGTGTATTTTCCTATAATCCGGTGTCTTTCATGCCTTGTATTCATATGGTAAAAATAAAGTCCAGAGTCCCCTCCGGAAATGGGGGGAGATGGGCGGTGATATAAGTTGGAAATATAAATAAATAAATACATACATACATACATACATTCATTCATTCATTCATTCAGATAAAGGAAATAATGGCAATTAATGAAAAACAGAACTTTTTTATAACTTCAAATTGAGCAATACTGTACGGAGAGCTAAAAGAGAACGAATGAAGTTTCTGTGAACATTGATTGATTGACTGATTGATTGAAATTTATACACCATCCACTGCAGCAGTGGCTTTTATCTATCAGCATGTGGGCCACTACATTTGCACCAGTTAAAAATTTTCAAGTAATCTTACAAGCAGTAAATCATTGTAGTAATCTAACCTAGGAGAAAAAAAAAGATGTGACTATTTGTCACTACATTCTTTGACTCTAAGAAAGGCCACAGCTGGTACACCAGCCAATGTTGGTCAAAGACCACCTTGGCCACCGACTCCACCTGTTTTACAGTAGTACTACGTTCAGGAGAACCTGCAGGCCACATACCTGCTCCTTAAGGGGGAGTGCAATCCCATTTAGATCTAGAATAAGGGCACCAGAAAACCCATGGGCTTCTGGGCAAACAGCAGTTGGGATTCAATTTTGCAATCTATCCTGATCATTATAGCCTCTAGATACCAGTTGAAAACATCCACTGTATCTCCTACAACACCTGGGGTAGAAAAGAACACTTTAATATCCCTTATTGATACCTCACCCCAAAATTGATGGATAATCTCACCCAGTAGCTTTCTATAGATGATGAATAACATTGAAAAGAAAATTGAGAACTCCATGCTGGAATGACCAGGGGCTGAAACAGTTCTTCCACCCTAATACTGACTGGAACTGCCACTCAGGAAGGAGTTGAACCATTGTGATACAGTGTTTCCAACTCTTAACTCTGCAGGCAATCCAGAAGGGTACATGGTTTGGGGATCAAATGCCAGCCAGATAGCCAATTCCCTCCATCCAGGTCCTATCGGATGGGATCTACAAGAGTGACCAGCGTAGTTTTTGCTTTTTCGAGTTTGGACCTCAACTGCAAGGGATCCAGAGTCCTCCAGGAACCTTTGTAGCTATAATCCAACTACGTTTTTGCAAATTTCCTTAGAAAGGGAAGGATGGGGATCAAATAGAAATTATCTTACACTGTTGGATTGCAAAATGGTATCTTTTAAGCAGGGAAGAACCACTGCCTTCTACAAGGCAGCCGGCACCACCACCTCCTCCCTCAGAGGCATTGGTCACCTTCCGAATCCAACTTCCATCCCATCTGTCACTGTCCAGAAGACCCAGGGGTGGAAAGGATCTAGTCTGCAGATGACAGGGTTCGTACCACCGAAAACCCTGCCCACATTGTCAGATACATAATTTAGTTAACATATGGCAAGTAATTTATGACAGACTTAAGGCCAGTACTTATTCACTCTGTGCTATGGAATTCATTGTCATAAGTTGCAGTTTAGATGTCAATAAGATATTTAACAGAGTGAATAAGTACTGGCCTTAAGTCTGTCATAAATCATTTTTTATAAGTTATTAACTTATTTATTTTTCTGAACTGGAATGGAGAAACTTTTCCAGTGTTACAAAAGAAGGCTTTCTGTTGCCTCCTGCAAACGTACTTATTCTGTAAGTTTGATAGGTCCTTCAGAAGAGATCCGAGAAGATGTGGGAAGGACAGGAAGTTATTCCCATTTAGTTGTATGAATAACGACACTGCTATGTCAGCAGAGTCCTATTATTGGATTTCATCTGTTATGTGGGAAAGCCATGGCAGCTGCATTGTGCAAAACAGCTTTTACAATCGCAAGATGTTTTGTTGGATAATTTCATCTTTCTCACTATGAAGTTTTCCTTATTTATTTGTGTAATTATTTGAGCTATAATGCTCCTATGTGAAATTGTTAAAACACAATCTGCCTATTTTGTTCCAATTTTGTTGCTACATTTAAAGCATTTGTCTCCTTAAGTAAAGTAATTTAAATTCTAAGAATCATTCCCTTTAAAGAGAAGGTTTGGCAAATGGAAAAAAGCCAGTCTTCGTTGAAGTAACTGAATAAAAAATTAATTTGAAAAACTCACAATTGGTAGACAATCTTGTTATATAGTGAATAAAAAGAATAGCAGAGAAACATGTTGCAACTGCATCTGTATAATAGGTAATCAGGGTTTTATTTCATATAAAAAGTTAGGAAACTGAGTTTTTGTTCAGCTTTAAACCTATGTTCACCTCCCAATATAGGCTATATAAGTTGATATAATAAATACATAAAAATACTTTACATAGAGTCAGATCGATATTCCATCTTACTCATTACTGTTTATACTGAATGCATCAGTTCTCCAGGATTTCAAGCAGGAGTACTTTCCATCTTTTTTTTTTAACTTGCAGAACATAGTATAGTAGTATCCAGCAATTTGAAATGTTTCTTCTTGAGTTCATTATACATATTGGATAAGGATTGTTTCCAAATTTGTTTCCCTACCAGTGAAAAGAACTCCCATTGGGTGATTAAATTCTGTGTGCCCTGTATCTCTGTGTACTCCCAGGTTTCCAGATGTTTGGGACATCTTCATTTGAGTCTGAACAGGGGGAGGAGAGCAAGAATAATTTCTGCTATATGATATTGGATGTAACCATGGAGAAGAATTATTTATTTATTTATTTATTTTTATTATTATTATTTCAATTTATTCCCCGCCCATCTCCCTTGCAAGGGACTCTGGACGGGTTACAACAATTGAAGTTTAAAAAATACAAAAACAATATCTAAAATATTTCTAATAATAAATTACATAAAATCCAAGATGGGGGGACCGTAGGATGGATTATATTACTACGGGGCCAGCCAACCCCAGGAGGCACTGCCGCCTCTGTCGTCCCAGGCCCGGCGGCAGAGCCAGGTCTTAAGGGCCTTCCGAAAGGCCAGGAGTGAAGGGGCCAGTCTCACCTCCGGGGGCAAGATATTAATCTCTGTCTTCCTCAAAGCAAGTCATTTGAAGAAGTCAAACTATTAAATGCATAGTGAGATGTTAATTTGGAGGTGCCCATTTGTCTACTTGTGGGTAGTCTGTTGTGCAGTACACAAAGATAAACTACATTATGGTTTAGCACAATCTGAGAACCACAGCTATGTATATGTAATTACAAATATTGACTTGAAACTTATTTGTGCAACTGGAAGGTATTTCTGCTTATGGTCAAGGGATCCTCCATTTTCGGTGATTTCTCTATGTACCTCAATCCTTTCTATCACATATTGTTTTCTAGGGCCCTTTATGAGTATCCAGAACAGATTTTTTGCTTTTGTCTTTGAACAAGAATGCACAAGAATGCAGGCTGTAGTTACCCCTGCTACCTCTTTTGCAACCCATACTGCCAAAATATTGCAGAGACTTAAGGCATTCAGTTCATCTTTAAAAAATACAACACTATGCAATTAGTCCCATGTTTGCCCATGGTTTTGGAGAGTAGCCCTCCTACAAACTGCTCAGAATCGTTGGGAGTCAGGCAGCATATAAATGTAATAAATCATCGTCATCATCCACAAAGCATGATGTAGTTGTCAAACTATAGGAAAGTATCCTGTCAACATAATAGAAATTAGGATATGTATTGTGTTGTACTGTATTGTTATTAAAATGTTTTATATGTTCCCCTTCAAAATAAAGCTTTCTCGGAGAAGTTTACAAACAGTTTAAACTCAGTTTAAAAATTTAAACTAAAATAGCAGCTAAAAAAAGAGCAGATAATACTAATTCCTCAACAGCAAATTATGAAACAGCTGTTATCTGCAATCCTTGGAATGCAGTCTATAATGTACTCATTTAGTCTAAATGTTAATCTAGTAAAAAGGATAAATATGTACAATGGAGAATGAATTTGCAATTGATGGATTGTATTTTTCTTCTTGCAGATGTCCCCCTCGTACTTTTTTGCCAGCACTATGTAAAATTTTTCTTGATGAAAGTGCTCCTGACAATGTATTGGAGGTAACAGCTCGTGCCATAACTTATTATTTGGATGTATCAGCAGAATGCACTCGACGGATCGTGGGAGTAGATGGTGCTATCAAAGCACTTTGTAATCGTTTAGTAGTCGTGGAACTTAACAACAGAACTAGTAGAGACTTAGCTGAGCAATGTGTAAAGGTAGGTTTGTATTTTTCATTTGTCACCAAGAAAAGCTCTGGTGAGGATAAATCATGTTTACATCAATGTGTATATTTTAGACAAGGTTTTAGCTGCTATAAACCCAGAGAGTTTTACTGAACAGATATAGTATCTGCAAAATCATATACTCATCCACAGCCTGTAATTAGATCCTTAATGTACAATCTGCAAAATCATATACTCATCCACAGCCTGCAATTAGATCCTTAATATACAAACTATCTTCATGTATAGCTTTATAGGTAATGCTTTTTATTCATGGAAATGTATCAGTATAAAAATACATATAGTATAGTATTGAAAAGGCCTGCATGTGCAGAATACCCATATAATGTGCACTTACAGATGCACACATATATAGTATTGTTTGTTCTGTTCTGGCTATATAAGTAATTACATAGTATTGTTGTTCTGTCCTGATTATACAAGTACGGAAAATAAAGATCTCCAGGTATTTGGCATCAAAATTACACACCAAGAACAGCATTCATTAATTAGCTTTGTATGAAGGCATTGCCTAATTTCAGCTAAAAATATTTTCAAATCATGGTAGAGGACAGTAGGGTATTTTGCATAAGATACCATCTTGCCAGCATTAAATAATATGGAAAACTCTCCTGATCCATTACTTCACCTTTGCTTAATGTATTATAGATATTAAATGTAATAAAAGCATGAGAATGCACTTAGAGGAAACCAGTTAGAGCGGTGGTTTCTGTATGTTAGCGCATATTTAAATCAGTTATGAAGATGGATTGATTCCCCTGGTTTAAAGAATCACCAACAAAAAGTTTGTAAGTAAAAGGCTGGTGTTATTACAAAGAAACCTCATTGCAGGGGTGCAAGAAGGTACAGAATCTCTGCTTATTTAACCTTGCATTTCTTGTCTGTTTTCCACTGTATTTTCTTCTGTCACTTTTCCCCTGATCTAACACTTTGCTTATTTTGATTTTTCTCTATCTGAAGGAAAAGTTACCCCAACCCTGCCTGATCCTTCCCAGTCTAACCTACCATCCTTCTGACTTCCTGTGCTCTTTTCCCCAACCCTGCCTGTGTTCTTCCTTAACTGCTAAAAAAATGGCTTCTTTCCAAAGGAGAAAAAGTGCCAGTATGTTTTGCTTTCTAGGGCTGACAACATCGGATAACATTTTAATAAGAAAATTGACATATAGGAATGTTGATACCTTCTTGTTTCCTGTTCACAACTGCCATCAACTGTATTACATAAAAATCATATAGCTTGACCCTCAGATATGTAACTAAAAATTAGAATAGTTAAAGTATGTGTTTCAAACCTAGAAAGCATTTTAAACACTTAACTTGTTCATATCAACTTATTGTATATTAAAACATATTATCTGGTATAAATTAAGTTCCAGAAAAAACAACTTGCATTAATCGAACCAGATATTAATACAGAGGTTGTTTCAATATTTGCTCGTATCAGTCACACATATTCTGTCATAAAACCTAAACAATTATCTGACACTGATTTATGGAGGTTTGTTTTTGGAAGTTGTTTTTTCATACTGTTTAAGAAATGAGTGTGCTTTCCTCCAGTTAGTTAATTTATTTGCTCTATTTAATTCTTACATTTCTATAATTTTGTGCTGATATTTTCTGTTTAGAGCTTATTGTCATTTGTCCCCCATCCCTTCCCTATGGACACACACAATCTCTGTTGCTGTGCTGTTTAACAGCATGAAATGTTCTTGCACCTTAAGGCAACTGTTGATTGGTGAAGACCTGTTTATTTAAAAAATGCATTGGTTCAGTGAGATAAAAAAACTTCAGGAGCATGTTCTTTGCCATGAGTTGATGTCAGAATTCCATTTGCATTTAGGTGCTGGAACTTATCTGTACCCGTGAATCTGGTGCTGTGTTTGAAGCTGGAGGGTTGAACTGTGTGCTGACATTTATTCGTGATAGTGGGCACCTTGTTCATAAAGATACTTTACATTCTGCTATGGCTGTGGTATCCAGACTTTGTGGAAAAATGGAACCACAGGATTCTTCCCTAGAGATCTGTGTTGAATCCCTCTCAAGTCTATTAAAACATGAAGACCATCAGGTAAATAGTTAATGAACTTGGTGACCTATGTAATGTTGTAATTAATTAAATTATGTGTATCTTGCCACATACTTGAAAGTCTGTAAAAAATATTAACGATGAACTTTGCTCAGACGGAAGAAGCTCCTTGGATAAGGAGCGAAACGTTTCCACTGAGAAAATAGAAATCCAGTTGACATGATTCAAGCTACAGACAATTCCACCTGGATGACTGAGAACCTTCATAGACATATTAACGAAGAGTTGAACTCTAATAGCATCATATTCCCCATTTTAAGCAGATGTAAATGAACTGTTGTTTGGAAGTATTACTGAATATTTATTAAGATAATATTTATAACATATATTACCATACTTTTGTTCAAGGCGCAGTGTACATAGTTTTCTCATCTCCACTTATATCCCCACAATAATTCTGTGCTAGAAAGTGGAGAGAATGGCTTAAGGTCACTCACTCAACTTCATGATTATTTGGAGATTTGTACATGCCTTATCTGTTTCTGTTTAAATTCTATTGATTCTACATTGAGAATTGCAAAACTATCTTCATATATTTCTTTTCTCATAAAGCATTAGAGAAAGGACAGTGCATGTAAAGGGATAGTTATTTAGGGAGGAGTTAAATAGGGACATATCCCTGCTGTTGGACAGACTGAAGATGGAGGGCAAGCTTGGGAAAAATACTTTTGCTTCTCTTGCTTGGTGAATTGTTGGAATGGGGCCCAAGAAAAACAATAGGAATAAGCAAGGATTCTGTAGTTGAACATAGGAAATCATGGTTGTGGCAACCCAGAATTTACGAGGTAGTAGCTTTAAGAATATATTCTGTGGCAACAGTAGAATGTCTGTAGAATGTGTGCGTATAGTCTTGAGTTAAGTATAGCTTGCTGTACTAAATAATCCTGAAAGAACTTGTCTCATGGTTGTTCTTTGAGAATAATAACAACTCTTTGAGAATAATCATATGTGTATCTATTTCCTTCAGGTTTCTGATGGTGCACTGAGATGTTTTGCCTCACTAGCTGATAGATTTACTCGCCGTGGAGTTGATCCAGCACCATTAGCCAAACATGGACTAACTGAAGAGCTCTTATCTCGTATGGCTGCAGCAGGTGGTACTGTGTCAGGACCTTCTTCAGCATGTAAACCTGGCCGGAGTAGCACAGGGGCACCGACTGCAACAGCGGACTCTAAATTAAGTAATCAGGTGTCAACTATAGTAAGCCTGTTATCAACCCTCTGCAGAGGCTCTCCAGTAGTAACACACGTAAGCATTCTTGGAATATTGTTAACTATTTAACAGTTTAAAAAACAGTGTTTTTTGACTTATTTTATCACATTCTGTATATTCTAAATGCCTGTACTTTAGAAACAGTTACTTTCATGCTGTTTTTCTTCCTGTAATTACACATTTTAAATCCTCAGAATGTTAACTTTAAAAACTAACCAGTTGCAATTGATTTATATATGAAAGCTCAGCTTTTTCATATGGAGATGTAATCCCTTTCTCACTGGATTTTCTAATGTCCTGTATATTTTTATTGTTCACACTTTTAATTATTTCCAGGATCTCCTAAGATCTGAGCTTCCAGATTCTATAGAGAGTGCATTGCAGGGTGATGAAAGATGTGTACTTGATACGATGCGTTTGGTAGATCTTCTTCTGGTACTACTGTTTGAAGGAAGGAAAGCATTGCCAAAGTCAAGTGCTGGGTCCACAGGAAGAATCCCAGGACTGCGTAGACTGGATAGTACTGGGGAACGTTCCCATCGGCAATTGATAGATTGCATTCGTAGTAAAGATACTGATGCCCTGATAGATGCTATTGACACAGGAGGTAAGCAAACTGTTCTTGTTTGGTATAATTCGTAGATGACCAGGATTTTTTTTTATAGGATTGGCTATATGTCTTAGTTAAAAAAAAAGATTTATAGGTTTGTGTGATGTGCAAGGTGCATGCTGAAAATTAACCTTTGCTGTTAGTTTCATTGAATAATTAGAGCAAGATTTTTTTCCTTCTCTACAGCTTTTGAAGTAAATTTTATGGATGATGTAGGACAGACCCTCTTAAACTGGGCCTCAGCTTTTGGAACTCAAGAAATGGTAAACATGGAATAGAATAATGGGGTTAACTTTCTTCATAGGGAAAAAGTGTATAAATAAACCTAACCTGTTCTCTTATATAAAACAGGTTGAATTTCTCTGTGAACGGGGTGCTGATGTAAATAGGGGTCAAAGGTCGTCATCTTTACATTATGCAGCGTGTTTTGGAAGACCTCAAGTAGCAAAGGTGAATTTTATAGTAACCATTTGTTTAATGTTCTGCTTTTTTAAATAATGCAAGAGTAGGTATAACTCCGAGAGACAGTGGAGGACAGGAAGGCCTGGCGTGCTATGGTCCATGAGGTCACGAAGAGTCAGACACGACTAAACGACTGAACAACAACAAGAAATAAACCTAGAGAATTTAAATTTGATTTAAGCATACCAAATATTTTGATGTACAATTAGAAAGTAAAATATATTGTCATGTATTCAAATCAGAGAAGGTATTTGTGTGTTTACCAGTGTAAATTGTTTTTATAGCAGATTTAATACTTGCATTTCAAATAATGTATCCCGATTATAGATTGGAGTATTGTGAGAGCAATGCTGGGGCCTAATTATTTATTTATTGGTTTAATGTTTTGTTGATTGCTCATTCATGATGCATCTGTTCATTCAGATTTCTGGTTTCTTTCACTGATAGGTTCCTTACCAGTTGTCAAAATCACAGTGATGTAAACTTTATTTTCATAATATGCCTGAAATCTCTCCAAATGTATAGAAGCTGCTTACTCCTTGCCATTTTTATACATTCTGCTGTTATTCCATCTAGTCCAGGGGCTTTTCTGGACATCATCTTATCAGTAGAGTCGGAGATTTCATGTAATTTTAGGTGTGGAGCCAGATTGCCTGTCTGCACTCTGAATTTTCTGGAAGATTTATTACATTTTTTAAAAATGTTCAGTAGATCCACATGTGTAGAATATAATTTTATAGAATTTTAAAAAATGAGAATTAATAATTAGTATAATTTGTTCACAATGATTTTCTTACCAAAGGTATTGTTTTATTTTGTTGCCAATGTTTCACACAAGACACTGATAATTTCCCAGGTTTTTCTCCCTGTTCAAAAACAAAAGTTCCACATCCAAAGCATATAATTGGTCGAATTCCAGCTTAGTAGATCTCAAAGCATGATATGCTTCCTGAGTCTGTTTTATGGCATTTCAGTGCTGCTTTTCAGATTTTCTGTGTTGTGATTCATGTATTCAAAAAGCACAGGTTATTATCTTACCATGAATTTAAGCCTTATAGGTATCCCAAACTATCTCCAAAGTAGCTGACTCTCTGTTTATTTGAGGAAAAAACTATGTCTTTCTTTTGTCCAACAAACTGCAGATCTTCAAGCAAAGAAGTATGAAAATACCATTGCTCACTAATTAGGATAGTTTTGTCTAAAGTCAGTGCTTCAGTTGCATGATTAGAAATTAAAACTGAACCAAAGTTACATTTTTCAAATAATAGCTTAGTAATAAACACTTGATTACTTGTAGACTCTTTTGAGACACGGTGCCAATCCAGATTTGAGAGATGAAGATGGAAAGACTCCTTTGGACAAAGCTCGTGAAAGAGGACATAGTGAAGTAGTCGCCATTCTTCAGTCTCCTGGTTAGTGTGAAAAGTTGCCAGTCTGTTTTCTTAAAATGCAAGTTCAATATGAGAATATCAAAATGCATTAGGTTAGCAGATTTTAAAACATAAATACACTGATTTGGTTATTGCTTATAGTTTGAAATACTGAGTGTCCCACTAAGTGCTCTCTACTATTGCCTTGACAATTCTAAAACAGCATAGGAAAGCATGAATCTTCATCTGGTAGTGATAGTTGCATGATTTGAACTGTGAGAAAAATACATTGTTACATGTGTGGCATAATTTTGGGAGGAAGGTGACAAAACTGTTAGTGCAACTTGACATTTCTGAAGCTACAATTCAGATATTGCAATTACTAGTCAACAGCAATATAATTAAAATAATGATAATAGCTTTTTTTTTTTTGGTACCAATTATCAAGTGTATGAAGCCGGCCAATATATTTTTTTTCCTAATTATTTATTTCTTTATTTTTATTTATTAGATTTATAAACTCCCATACTGGAGCAACTCTCTGCAATGTACAAGTTACAAATATCTAAACAATAGCTTTCCCAACTGTGTGTCGCGACACAGTACTGTGTTGGCTGCAGTGTGCAGGTGTGTCGTGCGAAAATGCCGTGCATGGCAGCGGCGGGGCGTCATCAGCACTTCCTGGTTTTGCGCGACACACCTGCATGCCACCACCATTGGTGTGTGTCACCAACAGGAAAAGTTTGGAAAGCTCTGATCTAAACATTAACTATTCACAATATAAAAATATAACAATTACAAAAATTAAAAATAGTAACTTAGAGCAATGTAAACATATACTGTATATGGCATTCCTTTAAAATATTACATTTAAAATGCCCTCAGAAGAGCTGTTTTAACTTGCTTCTGGAAAGACAATATTGTTAACAGTTGTAAACTGCCCAGAGTCGCTGGGAGTTGGGCAGCATATAAATTTAATAAATACGATGATGATGATGATGATGATGATGATGATGGCGGCGGTGGCGGCGGCAGCTGGTCTAGCTTCCTGGGAGAGAGAGTTCCATAATGTAGGTGCTATTACTGAGAAATGCTTCCTTCTGGTCTCAGTTTTACTAACTTCACAGAAGTAAAGAACTACTTTACTTCTAATTGACTGGAACTGTCCACTGAGGAAGCACCAGAACTACTGGAACACAGTTTCCCCAAGTCTTATAGATGATCTAGAAAGATAGCATGATTGATGGTATCAAAGACAGCTGAAAATAGGACCAAAAGGTCCAGACAAAGTACATCAACCAGTAAGCAGTGCTACTTCTGTCTTAGACCATTTTCTGTCGGGATTCAGGCTTGGGTATAACTGAAACTTATTCATGTGGTTTGCAGTAATGAGTACAACTAATAGGAAATGCTTTTAAAAAACCTTTAATAAAGTTTCTTTAAACAAATTGTAGGTGACTGGATGTGTCCAGTTAACAAAGGAGATGAAAAGAAAAAGAAAGATGCTAACAAAGATGAAGAAGAATCAAATGAGCCCAAAGGTGATCCAGAAATGGCACCAATATACTTGAAAAGACTGTTACCTGTGTTTGCGCAAACATTTCAACAAACTATGCTGCCTTCAATAAGGTAAAAAAAAGGAAAAAGCTCTGTTCATGGATGTAATTTTAAGTATACCATAAGAATATTTATAATATTCTGACTGAAAGTCTTTCAGCTTGCTGATTCTTTCTCTCAAGCTAGCATATTACTTATGCATATTATTACCCTATTACTCATAGTACTTACGACTACTGAAAAAAAGGTTGATTTTGAGTTGTCATAGCTTTTATTCCAGTGATCCACCATAAAGGCAGAATCAGGTAACCATGCGTGAGGGGAGAAGATAGCAATGGACTGGAGCAGTGGTGTGACTGAATGGTTCTTAACTGACCAGAATAAAAATCTGATTCCAAGTGATAGTAATATAAAACAAGTAAATTGGGTTTAAATGCAAAACTTAGTGTGTAATTCCCAAAATGTATTTTTTCTCTTAATTTTTAAAAATGCTATTTTTCTCTTGAATAGAAAAGCAAGTCTTGCTCTCATCAGAAAAATGATTCATTTTTGTTCTGAAGCACTTCTCAAAGAAGTTTGTGACTCAGATGTTGGACATAATTTACCTACAGTATTGGTAGAGATCACTGCTACTGTTCTAGATCAAGAGGTACTTTTCATTTTTATATATTTTATTTTCTTCCAGCAGTGTGCAAAACAATATGAACTTGTAAGTCCCATTTTGAGTTTGAAAACAGTTGTTTCAATTATTTTTAAACTATTTCAAGCTTCCCAAATGATCAAATTGTTTAATGTGAAACAGCTGTTTTATGCTCAGAATTCAATTCAAATTCAAAATGTTTTGCACCTCATTTTTTTGAATGCCTATAATTTTGTGCTATAAAAGTGACGTAACACAGGTTATATAGAAGTTACATAATATAATTTCAGTCACTGCCAGTCAAATAAGCAGATATGTCAAAATGAATTAATTTGGATGAATTCCATCTCTGAGGTATCAGGTAATTTTGAGCAACATACAGGTAGACCTCACTTAATGACTGCCTCAGGCATCGACTGTTCAAAGTTATGACCGTGATGAAAATATAACTTTGCGGCCATTGCATCTTCGTGAGTCACTTGTTCACCATTACAGTACGTGTTGTCCTGTGCCTGACCCATTTTTTTTTCCTTTTTTCCCCCCTTGCAGAGCAGAGAGATTGCGTAAAGAAGCGATCTCTTTCTGAGTTGCTTTTCTCTGCAGTGCAGTGCTTCCCCAAAAGGTGCTAACCACAAGCTCAGCTCTTGACCTTCATTAGCCGGCTCCCAGATGCTGCCTGTAACTGACAAGACTTTAATCACTTTCACACCTTCTGGTTTTGCTTGCCTCCTAACTGGCTTGGAGTCCCGAGTGTGCTAGGCAAATGGCCAGTGCTAGCGCATTCCTTTCAATATGTATTCCACATTATGTGCCTGCTTACTCTCTTGTAATCTCTTTCTCTCCAATGAATGTAAATACAAAGAATTCCCTTCTTGCTAATTATCCCAGCGCCAGGGTGAGCATTCCAAAGGGCAGGGGACTGGGGGAAAAGGAAAGCTGAAGTAAAGTCATAAACACACTATCGCGAATAAACAGCATGTTAAAGAATTTCTGATTGTCAGTTTCATGTGGTCAATGTTAATTTTTTTGGTAATTTTAATTATACATCAGATATGGAAGAAATTTCTGTTTTTTTCTGTTCTATGTTACTTTTGCAGGATGATGATGATGGCCATTTATTAGCTTTGCAGATCATAAGAGATTTGGTGGATAAAGGAGGTGACCTTTTCTTGGACCAACTTGCTAGGCTTGGTGTAATAAGTAAAGTGTCAACTTTGGCTGGCCCATCTTCAGATGATGAGAATGAAGAAGAGTCTAAACCAGAGAAAGTAAGAATTTAATCCAGTATTTATCAATAGTTTATCGTGTTTGAAATTTTGAATTCAGTGAAAAATGCAGAGAGTTCTGATAACCGCCCAGAGTCCCCTTGTGGGGGGAGATGGGCGGTGATATAAGTTAGAAATATAAATATTAAATAAATAAATAATGGCTTTGCTTCGCTTACCGGTAAATTAAGTATTATGCAAGAGGATTTCTCTTTATGCAGCAAGTTGTTGTTCTCTCATATTCCTGCTTTGAGGGCAGGTCTAGATTTTGGGGACATGCTTGGGAAAGTTTATTTCTTTAATTGTGATATGTTGGTTCTAAGGTGAATGGTGCATTCTTATGTTTTCCAACTGAAAATAGTTGTGGGGGGAGATGTATGCTGATTTAATTGTTATATTCAGAGGGAGCTCCAGTGGGAAAGAAAATAATCCAGGTGCTGCAGTTGTCTGCCACAGGGTTAAACCATAGAACCATAGTCTTATTTTTAGTAACGAAATACATAGCTGATTTGAAATAGAATTATTTGAATTAGTCCTAAAGTCTGCCAGAGAAGCTGTTTATGCTGGGATAGATTTAATGTGCTTAGGCTTGTAAGGTAGAGGCAAACAATTTAATGGAACCAATCAAGATTAAATTCTTAATATTTCTAAGTTCATTTAACATGTGCTGATTGGAGAATGATACAATTCGGGTCTAAAAGCTACCAGGTTAAGGAAGATTTAATATCCTGTTCTACATCAACACTAAAACTATCTTGGCTGCTTGCCTGTTCAGTAATGCTGGCTAGTAATAGTGTGTGCTTAGGCTTGTGCAAAGCATTCAAAAAGGAAGCTCTGCAAAGTGCATTTGTACATGTTTGATAAATGTTGCTTCTTCTTAATCTATAAGAAGCATATGAAAGCATATGAAAGATAGAATTAATTGTGTATATCCATAATGGCCATATGCAAAAATGTTGCCTATAGAAAATCTTGCTGTGTTTTACCATGTATAACTGATTAGATAGAATTCTGTATTATATAGCATAATATACAGTGGAACATGACTTTCTTATGTTCTTATTTTTACCAGTGATAAATTAAATTTGGCCCATTTTCATCAATTTGCATGTATTCCTTTTTATTCACAGACTGCATTGCAAAATTGGTAAAACTGCAAAATTGTACATGTAACTTTTAGAAAGTGCAAATTGGGTTAGTTTGCATTAAAATTGTTTTTTTTTTTTACTTTACATTCAAGTACCCTAATAACCTTGATTTATAGGAAGATGAACCTCAAGAAGATGCCAAAGAGTTGCAGCAGGGTAAACCATATCACTGGAGAGATTGGTCCATTATTAGAGGAAGGGACTGCCTGTATATTTGGAGTGATGCTGCAGCCTTGGAACTTTCAAATGGAAGCAATGGATGGTTCAGATTTATTTTGGATGGGAAGCTAGCTACAATGTATTCCAGTGGCAGTCCTGAAGGAGGATCTGACAGTTCAGGTACAATCTTGTTCTCAAGTAATATTTTAAAGAGTTCATAACAATATTACTTTTTATATGTTTGATTTTGAGGTGTTCTGTTTTACAGGAATTGCCTCCCTAAATAGTAAAGGATGTAAACGGGTGGAAGGTGGTCAGTGATGGTTTTGTCAAATTGGCATGTAACAGTAACTTCTAGTAACTCTGTTCAGTGAACATCATAGCTTCATGTTTTCATTCTTTTCCATGCATACTAATATTAAACAGTCATTAAAGGTAATGTGTAGTAATGATAAACTGCGTTCCAGGTACAGAATTGGAATGATGATGTGGCTTGCATCTGGCTAGCAGAATGAAATGCATGTATGTGTGATAAGTAGTATAAACTTCCTCAGCAGAACTGAAAATTGTAACAGACATTCAGCAGAAACATTTCACATTGTATTTTACTAAGCTATCTGTAGTTTTTAAACATAATGGACATTGCTTGCTGTCTCCTTTTAGTAGTTTTCTTTTTTATAATTGCAACAACTAATTTTTAAATATTAGGAAATAATAGTAAAAATAGTGTGCAATGGAACTATAGGATTGCTATAAAATATTTTAAGATTCAAATTCTCAGGAAATGACTTTTTCCCATGATGTGCAGCTAAAAGAATGCTGTGAGGATTGATTCTGAATAATTTTGTGATAACCGAATTTAGTTTCAGAAATACTGGAAATACTTTAATTCCCAAGGTGGGGTGTGTGTGTGTGTGTGTGTTTGTGTGTGTGTGAACAGCCATCTAGCTCATCACCTAGTGCAGGAGATACACATAGGTGGGAGATCTTTACAGCAGGTAGTTTACATTGGAAGCCATTTATAGACCACATGATGCTGCTTTCAGGTTTTCCACAAATCTTTCCTGGGCGGGGGAGGTGTTTGGCGTAAAGGTTTTGCCTTTATGCTGGCAGTATATGTGTAGCTTCACATTGTGCTACTGGTTCCTGAAATGATGGTGTGGGCTTGGGTATGAATCAACCATAAATATGGTACTTAAGTATAAGTACTTGGGGCATGATTGCATAGTGGAACTCAGTTGGATTGACTGTTTTAATTACTGTTGAATTAACCTAGATAATGCAGTCTTCTGTAGAGCAGCGGTCCCCAACCTTTCTGGCACTTTCCACTAGTCGTGGAAGAACATTTTTCCATGGACCGGGGGGGCAGGGTTTGCAGGTGGGAGCCAATCGTGCACACCAAGGGGTTTGCAGGAGGGAGACAATTGCGTGCACCGGGGGCGGGTTTTGCAGGAGGGAGCCAATCGTGCGCACCAGGGGCGGGGTTTGCAGGAGGGAGCCCCGCGGCCCACTTCCTAACAGGCCACGGCCCACAGGTTGGGGACCCCTGCTGTAGAGTATATTTTACGAGAGAGAGACCTAGTTTCTAGAGTTTGTGCTGTAGTAAAAATATAAATATAAAACAAATTTTATGCAATTATGCAGCATATTACATTGACATATTTTGCTATTGTAGCAGATTAAACAAATCTCAATGCTTCTCATAATAAGATGACACTTCTGAAATATCTTAGAATTTCCCCTTTCATTTCTTGTCCAATCCAGTCCTTTCTTCTTTCAGTTCCACAATTTAAATGCCTCCTTTTAACATCAAACCCTGAAAGATTTTCTACTGGTGGGATTTCTGTTAGTAAAAATAACATTACAAGTGTTTAATTTGGTTTCTTTAGTTGTTTTAAAAAATAAATTGATTACATTTAATTTTTCAGTACATTTTCCAAAGCATGTTAATGTTAGCATTGCCTCTCTTAAGTTTCATTGTTGTATACTGTGATATAATCTTATCAGTGTTTAAACAGTCCTGAGAACTTGAATCGAAATCTAAATTTGCACTTGTTTCATGAGATACATTCTTTCATGGAAACTAAATTAAGCATTAAATGAAATATAAATTAATCTTTTATTCTTTTTAAATAGAAAGCCGAAGTGAATTTTTAGAGAAGTTACAGCGGGCTCGAAGTCAGGTAAAGCCATCCACAACCAGCCAACCAATTTTATCAGCCCCAGGACCTGCTAAACTTACAGTAGGAAATTGGTCTCTTACCTGTCTAAAGGAAGGAGAAATTGCTATTCATAATTCTGATGGTCAGCAAGCTACAATCTTAAAAGAAGATCTACCAGGTTTTGTTTTTGAGTCCAATAGAGGAACTAAACACTCATTTACAGCTGAAACTTCTTTAGGTGAGTATGCAGTTATATGTAATGAATAGAGAGAGATATATGTTTGCAATGGCCTGGTTCAGCAGCTGGATTCCTATTCTCTGAGGGATGTATCTGGTTTGTAGAGCATATTGTTAAGACAGGTAATATAACAGTGGATTAACAAATCCAGAATTACGTACATCAGGGAAGAGGGAAAGATTCTTGATTATGCAAACTCTAATTTGTCTGAACAGGAATCTGACTTAACTATATCATATTGGGGTTCTGTGGTAACTTGATTTCTAGATGTTGTTTTCCAGGATCGGAATTCGTGACTGGTTGGACTGGAAAAAGGGGCAGGAAACTAAAATCCAAGTTGGAAAAAACAAAACAAAAGGTTAGGATAATTTCCACCAAACTTAAATAGCTTAAATATCTTCATTTTTAACTGTTCTTTGTATATGCTGTTTGCTAACCACATATAGTTCAGATAATAAGCCTGCCTATATTTTAAAAGAAATTAAATAAATAGTAACTTTAGCTATGAAAGAGAAGATGCCCTATTGACTTTTTTTAGAAAGTGGGTACAGCAACTCAGTAGTAGAGAATAGGACTATGCTGAAATACTCCCCATTACCACTTCACATATAACATGGGGAGGTGTATATCATTGTATATGTCCAGGGGTACGACTCTCATCCTTGGACTAACAGGGTTCTGTGTTGTGTGAAAGCCTCTACCTATACAACTAGCAGCACAATGTATCCTTTCTACAGACATATGTACAGATACCTGACAAAGAGGCAAGTTTTTATGGGCAATATAAATAGCAGAGCTTTCATACACCCATTTTTGGGGATGATTAGTTAGAGGTAGAGATCCAGGGACTTGTGTTCAACAAAAGAGATATGGAAAGAATTTCATTGACTAGATTGAGGGACTTTATAGATATTACCTGTAGAACTCTGTAGCATTTTAAATTTGCAGAAAGGATACATACATTTTAATAATCTTATTTTACATTTATGATTTCACATAGTTTCTTTGTATGGTTTTATTTTCTAAAAAGTGTTCCAGCTTTCTATCTGAATTCAAGATGACTTTTGTAAAAATTTAAAGTCTGTATAAAAATTTTAAAAATTAAATTAAAACTGGTAAAGCAAAATAAAAAGATAAAATAAAAAAGTAAAACATATAAACATCTTTGATTTTTTTTCTCCAATGTATAATTTTTTTTTAACAAACAATCTCAGACATCTCTGGAAGAGGCATTCCACAGTTGTTGATGACCTGACCAACTTGGAGAAAGTGCTGCTGTCTCACTGGGAGTCTGAATAGGACTTTATCCATATTAGAATTCCTGACTTGTCACTCTTTAGAATCTAAAATTGGAATTCCTGGCTTGTCATTCCCTGGAATCTGAAACCAACTTCTAGCCCTTCAGTATCATTAGGAGATTGGCAATTAGGAGTTTTAATTCAGACATAGCATTAAGATCCTACTTTTGATTGATTAATCCTGCTGATGAGAGGAGCTAAGAAAGAGTGATTGCACAATATGTATTGATATACGGATCATGTATAGTAGTCAGGTTTCACTGGAATTTTGGCTTATTATTTGCTAAGTAATCATTATTTAATCATTATTTTCCCATGTACTACCTTTGTAAGCAAAGGGTTCATATCCAGAAACCTCAGAAAATTATTATTTTTGGTTTTAAATGAGTGTGTGAATGTATACATCTCACTTATTTCTGTATCTCTAATCAGGTACGAACTATGGCTAGAGACTTATATGATGACCATTTTAAAGCTGTTGAGAGCATGCCTAGAGGTGTAGTTGTAACACTGAGGAATATAGCAACTCAATTAGAGTCTTCATGGGAACTCCATACAAACAGACAGGCAAGTTTCATTAGTGAAATTAAATACTGCTATAGTCGTTTTATTTGAGTATGTGGCGATAATTGTTTTTTCCTTGACGTTCACTTTATTCAAGCATAATTGTCCTTCTCAATCACTGTTATTTGTAGATTCTTAAAATGAGTTTAGAAATATCCCCAAGATAATTTTAATTTGAGAGAGGAAACGGTACTCAAGAAGTCGTCATTCAACCCAGATATACTGGACAATTAGTGACCTGTTTTCAATCTCCTCTTTTTGGGGAAGGTTGCAAAGAAAGTAATTGGGCTGCTATTGCAAAAAAAGAAAAATTTCAGGTCTGGGTTCAGCATGGAGATAGCGTTAACCACAATGCTGATCTCTGGGAGGACTGGGATAAAAGTTGTTTGTCCCTACTGGTCCTCCTTGATCTCTCAGCGCCTTTTGAAACCATCAATCATGTTATTCTTCTGAGCTGTCTAAAAGAGTTAGGAGTGGGGGACATTGTATTACAATGGGTCTCCTCCTCCTTGAAGCAAGAGTTCTTGGGGGGGTGAGAAATTGAGCCCTAGCTCATTAATTGAGGGTGCTGAAGAGCTCGATGCTCTGCCCACTTTTGTTCAACATCTACAGTACGTACATGAAACTGCAGGGTGAGATCATCCTTTGGCATGGGGTCAGGTTTCATCAATATGCTGGTGAATGATACCCAATTGTATATCTTCACCCCTGGTTGAATAAGTGATGCTGGTAAAATACTGTCCAGATCTAGATGAGGAAGAACTGGTTGACACCCAGCCCAGCAAGACAGGTTTGAAGGCCTGTTCTTTCCAGCGAGATTCCATCTTTAAGTCTGAACAGTGTTCCACTCCCCTGGGTGGAGTTGTTTTGTTTGTTTGTTTATTAAATTTGTATGTTGCCCGACTCCCAATGACTCTGGGTTTGCAGCTGGGGGCTCTTGCTGACTCACAGGTCATGCTCGAGGAGCAGGCAGCAGCTGTAGCAAAGAAGGCATTTATATAGCTCCATCTTGTGCACAAATTGTGACCTCTCCTGGAATGGCAGGCATTACTCACTGTCATTCATGCCTTAGTCATTTCTCTATTGGACTGTTGCAACATATTCTACATGGGGCTGCCCTGAAGAGCATTCATGAACTATAGCTCATCCAGAATGCAGCAACTCTAGTAGTGATGGTACACCCTGAAATACTTGATTATATTGTGAGAGCTGCCCTGACAGCCACTTGGCAGGCCTTCTTCGATACTGCCCCCATTCCTCTGGCATAGCATTCCCCCCAATGTGGACACACCACCCTTCTTCCTGACTTTTAGAACAGTGGTGAAAACCTTGTTGTTACATCAAGTCAGGAGGATTGAATTGTTGTAACTTCCTCTTGGGTCATGAAACAGGGTTTTTTATTAATGCTGTTTGTTTTTATTCATGATTCCTGGTTCCATAGAATATCATGATTTTAATCCCAATTATATATTGGAGAGTTATATGCTGCTCAGAGTCAGTTGATTGTAATGTCCTTTAGAAAATGGCTGTAGTGGAAAGCAGGAGATAAATATAGCATTTTTCTGACCTCTTAACACTTATTCTAAGTTATATTTAGGTGACATGAAATGTTCCACATACTACATATATGAAAACTGCTTTTTGTAAAATTCTTGTATGTGTAATTTGACCAGTTGTATAGAATAATGTGTAGTTAATGGAATCATTATTACCTCATTCTCTTTTAGTTCATTGAGGGAGAAAACACTTGGCGAGATTTAATGAAGACTGCCCTGGAAAATTTAATTGTCCTGCTGAAGGATGAAAATACAATTTCACCATATGAAATGTGCAGCAGTGGGTTGGTGCAGGCTCTCCTTACTGTACTGAATAATGTAAGTTTATTGCAGGACCAGTATAGTATAGGACTAGGGAGACCAGAATCTAAATTTTCACTCAGATATATAATTCACTGTTGACCTTTGTCAGTTACTTTCCGACCAACTTGTTGGAAGAATGGAGAAATGAGAACTGCCAAGACCTTTAGGAAAAGGGTGGGATATACTATTAAATAAGAATACAACTTCACTTTGTAGTAGTAGATGTGCTTGTTTAATTAAACAAAGGTTTTTTTAAAAAAAATTGGGCCAGGTTTATCAGTCAACCATTATATGTGGCCAACATAAAACTCTCTCCAAGGCAGTACAGAAGGTGGTGGTAAAACCTTGTTTGCACTGTGCTATGGAGAAGACCAGAAACAGGAAGATATTTTCTCTTACTTCTTTTCCTTGATAAAATGTCAAGAGGATTTCTGGAACATTCTGTAGTAATCTGTTTGGAATATTCAATTCAAATACATATATGCTTTAGTTTTGTACCTTTAGTCTGTATTGGTCTTGTGAAAGGCTTTCTGCTTCATGGAAATTGGCTTAGTACTATATAATTGTTATGAAAACTATGGAGCTGTATCAAATAAGTTAAATCTATTTGTAAGACATATTTTCATCTTGATATTTTCCATGAATATATTCTTTTTTCTTTAAATTTAAAAGGTTTCATTTAATTGTTTTCTTTAGTATATTTAGGTGTTTTCTCAATATTTTGTATTTTGGAAAAACAGACATTGTGTGAAGTGTGTGAAATATTTATAATTGCCTGGGTTCATGTAATATATTTAGGCAAAAAGAAGCTAATTTTTTAAATTATTTTTCTATCCCGCCTTTATTATATTTATAAATAACTCAAGGTGGCGAACATACCTAATACTCCTTCCTCCTCCTACTTTCCCCACAACAATAACCCTGTGAGGTGGCTTTCATGATGTGTGAATCTAGCCAATATGAATATCTGTCCTATTTCATTAAGGTTCATTCATGCTTAGTGTGTGGCCTGTTATTTTTTTGCTACCATTAAATAGTGTTTTCTTATCTTAGAATATGGATTACGATTTGAAACAAGACTGTAGTCAATTAGTGGAAAGAATAAATGTGTTCAAAACAGCTTTCAGTGAAAATGAAGATGATGAAAGGTAACTTACAGTTACTAAACATATTACAAATGTATGCTGACTTTATAAACATTTAATAATGTTTCCAACAGTAAAACAAACACATACTGTATTGCATATTCAAAATAATTGTTTATTAGCCAGTTGTTGTTTAAAATTGCCCATTACTTAGAGCAGTGCTCTCCTTTCCAGTATATATGGATTATTACTATGATTTCACATGCATCTAGCAGAGTACTGCCATTTTAAAAAACATTATTTTTATTCCCCATGTTTAGATATGCAATCAAAATTTTCTAATGTAGTTTGATACTTTTGTACATTGTACACTGTGTCTTATTTGAATTCATCTTTAACATGTTCTCCAGACATTTTATAATGCCTATTTTCTCTTTGTTCATAGTCGTCCAGCAGTTGCATTAATTCGGAAATTGATAGCAGTGTTAGAATCTATTGAACGGCTTCCTCTACATTTGTATGATTCGCCAGGATCATCATATAATCTCCAGGTAACTTTGCAGTCCTATGGAAATCTACTGTATCATATTGTAGATGTAAGTTACTATTAACCAATATAACATGAAAAATTTTTTAAAATATACAAATTCAAAGACAAAAATTAAAATAAATGCAGACGTTATTTAGCAATAAAAAACTGAAGAGATGCGTCTTCAGTTCTGAAGGGAAAGAGAGGGGAGGCCAAGTGCAATTCCTGCGTAAATGCATTCCACAACTTGGGAATGATGTAGGGCCTCACTCCTACCTGCCAGTCTCTAAGAAAAGAGCCTCTCCTGCAGATTTTAACAGTTGGACAGGTTTTTTGTGAGAACAAGGGTCCCTAAATAAGCGAAACATTAAAAAAAATGTGCTTGGTGTGCAGGTTTTTTGATACAGGCATTGTATGACCCATATATACCTTGCATGAGTTAGCAGCCTAGGTTCCACTTTTTTGCATTAACTGTAGGATGTGAACATTTTTTTTTTGCATACTTTGAGAAAATGATCTTTATCTCTTCTCTGCTATTATTTCTGTACATTTAAATAAAAAAAATTGACCCAGTTTTTATTACAGATATTTCTAATGTATGTCAATTCCAGTTGGTGACAAAGCTAGATTTTTTAAAACATTATTTTTTTCTGCTGTCATTCTAGTTCTGTAACACCTATTACATTCTAGTTCATGAACAATTAATAGCACTTTGTGACCTAATTGCAAAGATTTTGTGGACAAAATTTCTTCTATCAAAGCTGATTGGGAAGCTCTAGCTGATAAAGTTCCAGATAATATAAATTTGCCTTTTTTTACCCAGAGTTGATACTTTTCCATTTATATAGCCTGGAGATGATGCTAGGATCCTTGTCCTTGCCCTTCCTGTTTTATAAAAGCAGATAAAGAAGTCTAGTCAGATGAGTAGGGACATTGATGAATGTGTATTTACAACCAGCATCATGCCTTAAAAAGGGAGTGGTGAGACCCTCATTGTTGAGTTCCCTTTACAGGTAGTCCTCGCTTAGCAACCATTCATTTAGTGACAATTTGGACTTACAATGGTCCTGAAAAAATCGACTTACGACTGGTACTCACACTTACAACTGTTGCACCATCCCCCAGGTCACATGATCATGATTTGGGCACATGGCAACCGGTTCGCGTTTATGACCGGTACAGTGTCTCGTGGTCATGTGATCACCATTTTCGACCTTCCTGGCTGGTTTCTGGCAAGCAAAATCAATGGAGAACCACGTGGTTCACTTAACAACCACGTGGTTTGCTTAACACCCACAATGATTCGCTTAACGACCACTGCGAAAAAGGTTGTAAAATCAGGTCAGATTTGCTTAATGACCGTTTCGCCTAGCAACCGAAATTACAGTCTCAATTGTGGTTGTTAAGCGAGGACTACCTGTATTTTATTTTATTATTTTTGAATCTCCCTGAATTCCATGCCTTGGCTAATTTCCAGCTAATCACCAATATTTCATTATTGGAGCATATGGTAGAATCTCCCTGCCAGGTATGTTTGGAAGAGGTGTATTATCTAAATTTAGAGCTGACTTAAAATTTGTTGTTATAGTTCTTCGGTTAGCTTGGAGGAACTGGTTTGAAGGAGAGTGTTCTTGTACATTTTCCTGGACTTCAGAAACTTCCGATAACGTTAGTCATGGCAACCTTAAGGGCAGTTGACTGAAATGGAGCACAGATATGCTTTTATGGTAGTTTGAATTCTTCATCCATTTTAAAAATAAAACAAAGAACAGGAAAGAAAATAATACTTCCATAATTCATTAAAAAGTTCAAGAATGCAAGTAGCACCCCTGAATTCATTAGTACCAGAAACTTCAGTTGGCTTACTAATTTATTTCCAGGCACAATTCAAAATACTGTATTTTGTTATTAAAAATGTAAATTGCTGATTGGGGCTAAGCTGTATGCAAGATGCAGAACGTAGCCTTGAAAGTGTTGGAAGCAAATTGCCATCAACACAGTAATCTAAATATGAATTCTGCAATTGCAGGAGATATTGTCCAGCTGAAATGTTGAATATCCTAGATTTTATGGTATAGGGATTAAGGTATTAGAGTAGTAGAATATCCCCAATGAAAATTAACTTCACTTTTATAGGTTTGGAATAGGATGGGGCAAAGCTTTTTCCTTGAACTTCCTTGTATTATTTTGTCAGAGTTACTTTTCGTATTCAGGGCTCATAAGGTGCGTCAGTAAGGAGAGTTTTTTCCTTATTCAGAAAAGGACATTCTATCCAAGCTATCATGTTGATATACATGTGTAATACCTACTGAAATTAGTTCTCAGTTTTCCAATATATGAATGTTTGTTTTAATTTGTAATTGTAAGTTTCAGAATTTGTTAAATTTAGCTCAGAAATATATGAATGATCATGACATACATGTCTAAGTAAAACTTAGTTACATTTACTATAGATATTAACAAGACGGCTACGGTTTCGCTTGGAACGTGCTTCTGGGGAGACAGCTTTGATAGACAGAACAGGTCGAATGTTGAAAATGGAGCCTTTAGCAACAGTAGAATCTTTAGAACAATATCTTCTTAAAATGGTGAGCAAAACCCTTTTCATACCAGTGTTTATACAAATGTCATATATTTTGTGAAACTTTAGTCACCTTCATCTTTTTTAGGTGGCAAAACAGTGGTATGACTTTGATAGAGCATCATTTGTTTTTGTACGAAAACTGCGTGAAGGCCAGACATTTATTTTCAGACATCAGCATGATTTCGATGAAAATGGAATTATTTACTGGATTGGAACAAATGCCAAGTAAGATTTCAGGGATTTAAACAATGCTAGAATCTTTTAAAATGAAGTAAAGCTTGTATTTAAATACAATTTTTAAAATGTATATACTATATATATTCTAAAAATATTGTTAGATCTTTTATATACTAGTTCTTAAACAGTTTTTATAAAAATAGTCAGGATTTATTTCACTGTTCATGTGATTTCAGTTTAATCTTCTAAATTTAGGGAATGTAGAATATTAAACTGATTAAATATGTTAATATTTATGTTAGCTGTTTGAATTATATTATCGGTAAAATTATCAGTAAAAATTATTAGTTTCTGATAGGATAGAAATATAAAATATGAAAATATAACACTTTATGTATGTATGAATTATATAAAAGATGACTTAATTTGTCCTGCTTTAAAGTTTTATATATTGTGATTCATATTCTTCATGAATATTAATGTTATTTTTGTTGTAGAACAGCATATGAGTGGGTAAATCCAGCTGCCTATGGGCTAGTTGTAGTTACATCTTCAGAAGGAAGAAACCTGCCATATGGTCGTTTAGAAGACATCTTAAGCCGTGAGAGTTCAGCTCTAAACTGTCATACTAATGATGATAAAAATGCATGGTTTGCTATAGATCTTGGTCTTTGGGTGATACCATCAGCTTACACACTGCGCCATGCTCGTGGTTATGGACGATCTGCTCTTAGAAATTGGGTTTTCCAAGTTTCTAAGGATGGACAAAACTGGACTACTTTATATACTCATGTTGATGACTGTAGTCTAAATGAACCTGGGTATGTTTTTCCTTTACTTTGTTTCACTTGCGTGCTCATTTATATTAATTAAATTTTAAAAAATTTCTTTTTGCGTCTGTGATAATAGTATACATTTAGGCCAATATGTTATGAAACATTCTGAACCGCCTAATTATATGAAGAATAATCTCTGGTACTAATGAATTCAGGAGTGCAACTTGCATTCTTGAACTTTTTAGTGAATTGTGGAAGTATTATTTTGCTTCCTGTTTTTTGTTCTATTTTTTTTAAATGGCTTTATATACTGTATTATGTAATACAGTGGAAAGACTAATTCCCTGATTTTCAAGGTGCCTGGCTTTTTAAATATTAAAACTTTAAGCCCCAAACCTCAATGTAGGTAATTTTTATGTATGTTTTGCTCATATAAGTCTTTTTTTAAAAAAAATCAGTAATTTTTGATGCAATTTTCCCAAATATAAAGTTCAACAGCAACCTGGCCACTAGACTCGCCAAAGGATGAAAAACAAGGTTGGAGACATATAAGAATTAAACAGATGGGAAAGAATGCCAGTGGGCAGACACACTATCTCTCCCTGTCTGGATTTGAACTTTATGGCACTGTGAATGGTGTGTGCGAAGATCAGCTAGGTAAGCGATGTAGATTAACTGATTTTTCCTTATTATTATTACAGTAATTTGTACCTAAATTAGGTACTTTCCCAATATGACTTGGTAGTCATACTGAGATTTTAATGTGACATATAATCACCTAAAATGCATTCATTGCATTTCAGCTACTTTGAGCCAAGTTAGAATGCCAAAATGATGTAAAGGTAAAGGTTCCCCCCGCACATTTGTGCAGTCGTGTCCGACTCTAGGGGCCGGTGCTCATCTCCGTTTGTTAGCCAAAGAGCCAGCGTTGTCCGAAGACACTTCTGCGGTCATGTGGCCGGCATAACGTGCGCGGAACGCTGTTAATGATATATAGGTTCAAAACAGGGTTTATAATCCAAGTTTCACCTCTGTTTAGGAAAAGCAGCTAAAGAAGCAGAGGCTAATCTGCGAAGGCAGAGGAGACTGGTTCGTTCTCAGGTCCTGAAATACATGGTTCCAGGTGCCCGTGTCATCAGAGGAATTGATTGGAAATGGAGAGATCAAGATGGTAGCCCACAAGGGGAAGGCACTGTTACAGGTGAATTACATAATGGTAAGCAGATATTTAAGTAACGTCCTCTTTTTAAATGACTTCTGAAATACTCTTGCATATTCAAGCTGTGAGAGTGGGACCTTGGTGTTTGATACTACAACTTTCAGATCCGTATTCTTCATTATATCACAATGTCATCCATTCCTTAGATCCGTATTCCTCATTATATCACAGTGTCATCCAAGAAGTTTATGTCAATTCATGTCCCTAATTTATACATTTCTAACATTATCACAAGTATTCCTTATATATTTATTCATAAATACATTAAACAGTCAAGGGAACATAACATATCCTTTTCATAATTCCTTTCTCAGTGCTGATCCATTTGCTAAGGATTCCATTAATTATGCTTTACTTCCATCATATGCTACTCGTATTACTGGCAGCAAACTTCAACTCCATATCTCAAAAGCAAGAAACATACAATAAATATTATTTTTCATATTCATACATTTGTCAATGATTTGTTGAAGAGCAACACTGTGGAATGCATACACCCTGCGCAGTATAAAACTCCGCTGCACTTTCCATTGTTGCCTCCTGCCCATCATAGTTTTGGTCAACCAAAGTTTTTATATCCATAATAAGATAGAGAAGGCGTAGACAAGGCTATCAGCCTAGTCATATTCGTGCCACATGTAGCTTTCCCTGCTAATGTTAGGGATAGTAGTAGTCAGTTTGGGCACCTTTTGGCCAATATGCCCCAAATTTCAACAAAAGCCCAAATTTACTTCAATTGCACTCATGCTAATCTACATTCATCCTATTTTATACAAACTGGGATCTCTAACCTAGAGAATAACTTGCAAGCTAACACATTTTGCTCACATCCCAGTATATGCAGCATGCTGATATGCACACAGGAGGTGAATTGCTTAGTTATTAAATTACAGTTTTCTACTCTGCTGATACCTGTTTGTCTATGTTAATTAATTAGTTCCACACTGCTAAGCACAATTGTTTGGAAATAAGTTCGATTACCAACAGTTCAAACTTAACAAAACTTTGTATTTATTTCCAAAAGAAAGGAAAACCAAGAACAATTGAGGCCTATACTAGGTGACATTCCACTGAAAAATAATGAAAACCAGCCATTCTCTTAAAAATAACAGTAATAAGTGATTAAATAGTACAGGCTCTTGACCTAACCAAAAGAAATACAGCGATACAGTGGGTATTTTTCAGTGGGTATTTTTCAGAACTAATCTACCTGGACACAGGAGATTCTTCTTGTATAGTTCTAGAAACATTTATTTCTATAAAACTAGTTAGCTAATGAACAGTTCATTGTACTGGGCCAAAATTCCGTGGTCCAGTATGATATAACTTGTGGACAAAGAATCATGTTTGAATGTAACATGTTTTTCACATATAGTTATGAAATTATGATTATTACATATTGTATGCTAATTGTATAGGTTATGCAGTTTAACTGTGACCATTGTAACCTTATTTTTTGTGTGTTTCAGTATGAATGATCAATTAATTATTCAAGAAAAGCTAAAGCTGCCTCTATATAATATAAAAACAGCTTGCTATGTTTCTTCTGGCTTAGCATTTGCAACTTGCTTTTTTTCCCTTTGGCTTTTGTCAAATTTACTGTGCGTTTTCTTGTCTTGTTAGCTTCACTGGGATCTAATTGCTGTTTTAACACTATATATAATGAAATTAAATTGGATAAGGATGCAAAGGAGAATTTTTAGTGCCATGATAATTAGATTTTTAACACTATTTTTAAGTGAGCAAGGATATGAGTTTAATTTTCTACTGTGTGTTAGATGCAGTTTGTTTATTTGTTTATTTATTTAAATTTATTGGCTGCCCAACTCCAGTGGACTCTGGGCGGTGTACAAAACTAAAAAACATAAAAACAGCGAGAAACATTAAGTCAGCAGGCAGCCGAGACTAAAATACTCTGCTAACAAAACCCACAAAACAAAACGGGGGCCATTAAACAATGACAAACAGCAACCCCTGACCAAAGCCAGGTTTTCAAGGCTTTCCAGAACCCTAGGAGGGAGGGCGCCATCCTTATCTCTGGGGGGATGCTGCTCCAGAGGGTTTATAAGATCTACATACCCTAAGTCGTCTTCAAAATGCCTTTTCTGTATATACGATTTTCATGTTTTACAGAAAGTGACATTAAAATGAAAGTACTGAATTTACTAATAGGTCAGTTATTTTCTGAAATAAAAGTATCCTCCTGATCCACAATGAACTGCTACTTTAGCAGTTCCGAAACCTTAGGTTCTCTCAACTTAGGACTTCTAGATTTATAACATGTAGAAAATAAAATGCTTTTTCATATTTTTTTTCAAAGTAAGTTCAAAATAAGTGATAACAAATGTAGAAAACAAATATGACAGCTTGGAATGTATTGGAAATTTTAATGCACATTTTACAATTACAAATTTTATAAAACAATTGTTCATTCTGTAAAGATTAGATTGCTAATTATTTAAAACAGAAGTTAAGCTAATGCATATAATTACCTTTACCACTAGCAGGAAGCAGCTGCAAATTACACTTGGAAAAGTTTGGTCTGCTTTTTCTTTTCTTCCCTCATCCCACATTTAGTAATGTTATTCAAATGCCTAGTAGCCATTTAGAGGAGGAGCTGCCTATTTTTAAGCCTCTGGCTCTGTGTTTGCTGGGATAGCTTTGATTGCTGCTTGATCTCAATAGTGATTAATGCAGTCAAAAAGGGAGTGATGTCACCTGAACTTTTTCAGTAACTTAGGATTTTAAAACATAGAGTTATGAAGGATAAATAGCAGTACCCTTTAAATGTCCATATATTTCTTTTACGTAGGTCAATTTTTACTTTTAAGGGAATTAATTTTAAAAAAAACAGTTGACATCAAATTTTGTTTCCAGCATTTGGATGGGTTCTCAAATCCTTAGAATTACAGTGAACAATCTGATACATCTACAATAAACATGCTGTTTGAGTTTTAAATTTTTATTTTACTTCAAATTCCATTAAGTACTTCTATAGCTCAGAATAATGGCCCGATGGGAAGCTGATCCCATGTTGTGGAGCTACTGTCTGACACGCTCCTGTCTGCTTTCTGCTGGGTCTCACAAACTCCTGTCCCTTTCTAGGCTGGATTGATGTCACCTGGGATGCTGGTGGCTCTAACTCTTACCGTATGGGCGCAGAAGGAAAATTTGACCTCAAGCTTGCCCCAGGGTACGACCCTGATTCAGCGGCATCACCCAAACCTGTTTCATCCACTGTTTCAGGCACAACGCAGTCATGGAGCAGCTTGGTGAAAAACAACTGTCCAGACAAGATGACTGCTGCTGCAGGCTCCTCAAGTAGAAAAGGAAGTAGCAGTTCTGTGTGTAGCGTGGCCAGTAGCAGCGACATCAGCTTGGGTTCGACCAAAATGGAACGGAGATCTGAAAATGTAATGGAACAAAATATAGTTTCAGGCACTGACGTCCATGAGCCAATAGTTGTACTTTCTACTGCTGATGGTATCCCCCAAACTGAAGTAGGTTCAGCATCCAGTGCAAGTACCAGCACCTTAACAGCAGATGTGGGCAATGAAAATGTTGAAAGAAAGCTAGGACCTGACAACTCAATCCGTGCGACTGGGGAATCCAATGCCATATCCATGGGAATTGTTAGTGTGAGTTCTCCGGATGTTAGTTCAGTATCTGAGCTAACTAATAAAGAAGCTGCTTCCCAAAGACCCCTTAGTTCTTCAGCAAGTAACAGACTATCAGTGAGTTCGCTACTGGCTGCTGGAGCTCCAATGAGTTCCAGTGCAAGTGTTCCTAACTTATCTTCACGGGAAACCTCTAGTTTGGAGTCCTTTGTCCGGAGAGTGGCAAACATAGCTCGCACCAATGCTACTAACAACATGAATTTAAGTCGAAGTAGCAGTGATAACAGCACTAATACTTTGGGAAGAAATGTCATGAGCACTGCAAGTAAGTAAAAAGTATTTTGATAAACTGATGTAATTTCTGTAGAAGAGAGAAAGAAGAGTGCTGTTTTGAAATACGTTTTGAAAGGGCAATTGAATACTTACATTAGCCATACTGCCCCACTTGTCACGTATTGGATTTAGTGCTGCTACAACAGTCATACTGTAGAATATTCCTTGCCCTTTTAAAGGGTTTGGTTTTGGTTTCATACTTTGTTCATTAAAACATCAAATGTAGTCTACCCATTACAGCACTATATTATCCTTTGGTTATATCTATTTGTATTAACTAAACCTTTAATTCTAGCCAATCGCTGAAGTCCCGAGAAATGCATCCATGTGTTACTGACATCATCTTAGAATATTACATTTACATTTTACTTAATTTAGAAATATGTAATCCTTATACTGTGACTTTGCCTGTCATTCATTTTCTTAACTAGTACTATTACTGAATAGTGGATATTGACTATTTTCAGTAGAGAAAAAAAATGTTAAAATTACTTTTTATAACATAACCACGAGAAGATGTATGAAAGAACTGGTAAAAAAAACCAGGAACAAATCCTATTTTGGCAGATTGAGGACCTATTGCTGACCATGTTATACTGAAAGAATACAATATCATGTAATTAACATTTAGTCTTTATGTCAGCTGTTGCTTTTATTTAGCAGAGCTATTTTTTAAAAAATGACATGAGCATGAGCACTGTAACATGCAGTGAAGAAATAGTCAAGTTGTTTTTCATAGAAAAGAACTTGAAGCCATTAGAATCTGAAATGTAGCCCAAGTATCATGAATCATTTGAGGGGCTGCTGTTCAGTTTTCATTTTGTTTTAGAATGTTATTGCTTGTACTTTGGAAACTTAAAATAAATCAAGGTATATAATGATTTAGGACATTTTTATGGAATCTTATGTGTATCAGTATATGTTGTGTTACATGCTGCAATTTTAAACATTTAATTTTTAAAAGATGAAATAAGTTAAGTAGCTTGGTAGCCTGTATGATGTATTTTGCAATTATATAAACCAGAGCTTTCCAAACTGTGTGTCGGGACACGTTAATGTGTCGGCTGCAGTGTCTGGGTGTGTCGCGGCTGCTGCTGCCTCCTGGCTTCCACGCAGGTCCTAGTGCCTGCCTTGTGCCTTGCTGCCTCCAAACCTGCTGTGATTCTGCACAGGTCCTAGTGCCTGCCTTGTGCCCTGCTGTAAGAGTGTGTCACGAAATGATGCATGTCTAAAAAGTGTGTCACCAACATGAAAAGTTTGGAAAGCTCTGATATAAACATTTTATTGTGGAGTCCTTGGTGCTCTCTGAGCCCTGTTGTTTTCTTGCAGACGTTTCATTGCCAGGCTAGGCAACATCTTCAGTGCGAAAAGGGAGTGGGAGTGATTGTCAACCAAGTAGCAAACAACAGCTCAATCAAAGAACTCCTAAGGGGAGAACAACACCTCCACCAACACAAGCAGGACAAGCCATTGTATATAAACAGAGAGCAAGTCCCACTCCCTTTTCACACTGAAGATGTTGCCTAGCCTGGCAATGAAACGTCTGCAAGAAAACAACAAGGCTCAGAGCACCAAGGACTCCACAGTTGAACCCTGAGCTACAGATATTCTCTTCGATTGACAGTTTATTGTATCTAAATTTTCCATCTAGAGTATCATTAAGAAAGGATCAATAAAATATGATTGCTAGCAGGTAGTGAAAGATGGTTATGAGTTTTCCAGTGTTGATGCCAGACCGTAGTTTGTTATGCACTGCTGAACAAACCATGATGTAGAAATGGACAGCAAATCATGATCTGAACTGGGGAAGACCTAACGATTTTCAAGGATAGGAACTATTGCACATCCTGAACATACAAATAAAAGCTTGTTCATTTTATATCAGTAGAATTGTTGCCTATAAGGAAATAATTTACTTTGGGTGAGATGGGTAGCCATATAAATTTGACAAATAAAATAAATAAATAAAATAATCCTTCATGGTGGCTGTTCAGTTTACATAAGTCAGAAAAAAGAAAGAAAGGTAGTCCAGAATTTTCTAAATTTGTTTCTGCTTAGAAAGAGACATGGAGGCAATAACTCCTACTTCAACCTTTCTTTTGGTTCTCTGGTCCTGCCCTACTAAGAGTAGCTGATTGGATGCAGTGATGCTATGAATTTGTGAAGTAAGAAACATTGCTGAACTCTCAAATTCCTTGGTCAGGGCAGTAGCCCACATACATCAACTCTTTATAATCACAAACTTTTTATAATACGGATTATGCATCATATAATTATTAAAACTGGATGTGTGGGCTACCTCATAAGAATCACATTTGCTTCTATACTTATTTTGATGTTCTGTTTTATTTGACAATATATTTCTTTCTTGGCCTGCAGTTCTGCATTATTAATTACCGTAAACTTAGTGAATTCTGTTTTTTCTTTTTTAATATTGGCTTAATACACAACACTCATTAATGTAAATTGTACTACTTTGGATTATTTATTTTATCTTACCATATCTTTATAGCTTCTCCTCTAATGGGTGCCCAAAGTTTTCCTAATCTGACTACAACTGGTACCACCTCAACAGTGACCATGTCTACATCCAGTGTTACTAGCAGCAACAATGTAGCCACAGCAACTACAGTTTTATCTGTTGGTCAGTCACTTAGTAACACTCTAACTACTAGCCTAACATCAACATCTAGTGAGAGCGATACAGGTCAGGAAGCAGAATATTCTTTATATGGTAAGTTTCATTGTTAAATGAACATAAGCAGATTTCCCATTCATGATTTATTTTTGTCATAGGTGTTGTGCTTAGTAATTTCATTTACTAAAGCATATCAAATGATTGTTTACCCCATTATTAGCTACATAAAGGCCTCTTCACAAAGGATTTCAACTACTGTCAATGTTTCCATATACTTCAGCTCTACACACCACTCTTACATGGTTGTCACTTAAGGTACTTCTTTATTGACATTTCAATAATTTCAGTATTAAAGGTGTTTTAAAATACAGGACATGAAATTTGATTGCCATAGTAAATGAAACTATCATCTGTATACGTGTATTGTACAGATTTATGGGTAGTCTTCCTTAAGCTATGATACAGTTACTCATTTGAAGAATAGGTTTACAGCAGTTACCATGGCATATACAGATAACAATTTAGATAGAACTCTGCTTCTGAAACGACTATTTCTCACACTTTTTCTTAATTACAACTCTCTTTGCTCTTCTGTAAATTGGTGAATAGTGTGGAGTATTTTATGAAAGAGCACTTTTGAATTATCATGGACTTAGGGGCATTGTCAAAAATGTTATTGAATGGCATTTGCATTTAGTAATTAACATTTCCATAGTGATTTTTAAGTATTTTACATGTATTGGTTTACTCAAATTCAGAAACTCTGTTCTCCAAATTAGTCTTGGCAGTTGGCTTGTTCATTGTGTTTGGAAGCAGCACTCGCCCTCGTTGGTTCTTTTAGATATCTGCAGCAAATTATATTTATAAAAGGCCCAGAGCAGGGAAATATGATTGGACTCATATGGTCTGATATAAACAAAGAGGTTTATTTATGATTTCAGCATAAGTATGGTTACTTATTTTAAATATATATTAACACATTTTTCATGGTGCTAACATCCTTATAGTCCTACTGCTTCAGAACTAATTGAAATTGCTTCCGTTTGCAGTCTTCAACACAATGGCTTGATTCGTATCTAATACTAAGCTAGGATTTTTAATTTTTCCTTGAATCAAATATAGTGGTCTGCCTCACACAGAAGTATGAGAATTAATGAATTGGTTTACATGTCACATTGAACCAGGAACAGACGTGCCACGCTATGGCTTGGCATAATGTGTGAACCCATCCTTGTAGAAATCCACAAAATAGCCCTCAAGAACAGCCGAAGTATTACAGTACATGTTTGGCAGAACAAAACATGAATGTTCGTGCCATAGGAAACAGCAGGATGTCAGAACAAGAATCTTGCTCCTTGTAATACTGATCAGCCAATTTATAGAAACATTGAGCAAAGAGACTATTTTTAAAAAAGTACACAGAAAATCCTAAGCAGCTCTAATTGAACTATCCGTTGTTATGCTGAGGTGCTAGACCCAACACTTAGATCAAAGCACTGAGGCTCTCATCCCATTTTTCAGGTAGCAGTAGTAGCTCCCAGCACGAACGTCCCATCCCAGTCAAGCAGACATCAAGCCCAATTGCATTTCCGTTATGTGGCTTCCTTCAGTGTTTGCGAACACTGCGTACTGTGGCTGAGCTGGATGTAGTAAAGGGCTGGTTATGCTTAATTACCTAAAAAGGGTTAATACTAAAACAGCAAAAGAAAAAGTCACCTTCCCCAATTACTATTTTTTCAGGCTTTGCCAACAATACCAGCATTTAAATACTGTATATGCATGCACCAGCTAAACAGAAGAGCTTATGCTTTAAATACAAACCAGTAGCCAAACTACCACATGTTATCTCTAATTTCTGAAATGGACAAAATAAGTACATACGAAAACCTTTGTAAACCAGTATAGAGTCTATTCTCTGTCTCCATTAATTACCACTTAGTTACACTGCTCTTAAGCTAAGATATAACAACCAGTAGATGTGAACTAAATTGGGATGAAAGTCAGCCAGATCTTTGCTTATGAGCTCCAACAACAGAATCAGATCCAGAATGGCTCTTCAGTGAGTCCTATGCACCCCTGCTGTTCCTGTTCCCCAACACCGTTTCCCAAATCACTCCAACCAGCCTCAGCCAGTAGCAGCTATGGCGCTGACTAAGGTAGGATTTAAAAGTGATAAAATGCAAGACATAGTCCTCTTGCATAGTACAGAGCATTCAAAACTTCCCGCTAAAATGGCAACATGAGAAGTTGAGCCTTGCAATAGCTCTGCTGAGCTATTATTTTGACCAGTTTCATGTTAAGGGAAGTGATTAAGGGCTATTTCAGAACGTTCAAACCACTGCTGCTTGAAACAGCTGTATTTTACTCAAATACATGAAACAAACTCTAGGGCATAGCTTTCCAAACTCTGTGTCGTGACACATTAGTGTGTCATGACAAAACCCGGAAGTGCTGATGGCGCATCGCCACCACCGGCGGCACGCCATCAGTGCTTCCGGGCTTTAGCGCAAAACACGAGGCTGCCGCCGTTGGTGTGTCGCCAATGGTGGGACTTTGGAAAGTACTGCTCTAGGGACATGTGTGCTTTGATTCAGGTTTTGGACATCTTCCATTGATACCCACAAAGAACTCTGATTTATTTATATATTTACTTTAAAAAAATAATTATTGTGGTGTTCAGAACTATTTCAGCATGAAATACTGGTCTCCAGCCACCTATTATTTTTATTCCCCAGAATAATGGGCCCCAATTAGATTTATACCCATTGTTAAGCAATCAAGTGCTGAACCCAGGACACTGTTCTGAAATGCTATCAGCTGTCTCTCTCCAAAAAAAGCAGTTAACGTTACCCAGGAAGACAGGAGCCTTGGAAATGGCACTGGGGTAACTAAGTGAGGGTTTGAGAGAGAACTAATATAGTGGGATGAGAAAGTAAGGGCCGTAGTTGTTAGGTACACAGAATGGGGGGGAAACGTGACATTTGGTACAGAGAGAAACGGCAGGGAAAAAGCAAAGATAATGTGTGTGTGAGATACGGTTTGTGGATGAGGAAGGAAGATGTTTGCATGGGTTAGAAGCAATATATGGTGAAAGTGTTGAGTTCATTCTGAGGAATAAAGGGAATATTCTGTGGATTTACAGTAGAGAAGCAGATTTATCTTTTGGAACTCAGGCTCTTGATTAAATTATTTTATTTCAGCATCTTTATGAAAGACTTAGTTTTATACAGTGCCGGAATTCTGAGTTAATACAGATGTATTCACATTATATAAAATTATGCTTTGAAGTATACAGTAGAGTACAACAAAAGGAATTATATGCGTTTCTGTGAACTAGAATATGTTTTAGATTTGGAAGAGGGGGCAGAATATGCCTATTTTTACTTCTGTTGAATTCCTTGACTATAGAAGAATACCAAACGGAAAATGCAAGGATCTTTCTGTCAAGCAGGAGGAAAGGGAAACTTATTTGTAGAAACAATACATTGTTGAGCCTCTTACTCCAGGTTTTGATATTTTTAAAATTTACAGTATAAAATCACAATGAGGGAATGCAGATTTTGCATGGGGAATATTTCATCTGCTCTTACTGAGATATACTCATGTATGTAGCACACAAAATGTATTATAATATCATCTGTTTGACATTATTTGATCAAATAATACAGTATGTGAATCATACCATGATTGGAAAATGCCTGATGAACAGAGTTTATGCAGATATAGGCAACAGTCACTTAAAGATGGGGCTGTACTTCTGTTATAGAATATATGCTTAGATTAAGTTAAAGGTTAGTCATTGGATTGTGAAAATATTTAAATTAGCCTAAAGCTTAAGGAGCTCTGGGAATCTGAACCAAGTTTTTAGAAGCTGTGTGTGGTGTACCCCTGATGTAGAAGGCTTTGCATTCAACCTTCAGTATCGTTTCTAGAAAGTTAGTGCAGAAATTTAAACACGAGTAAATAGACTAGTTGCTTGCCTGTCTTCGTACGGGTTATTATCTGTGCACCACATTAAATATTAAGCGGAAGACTAGGTACACTTTCCGCATGGTTTGAACAGAAAAGGAGAAGCCAAAATGAAGACAAGGCTGGAATTGGAGGAAGCTCTGTAAGTTAACAGTTCAAAATCTCTGTCAAGGGTAGAGAAAAGGAACCACCTGGATAGAGCAGTGGAAGGAGGAGATTTCTGTAAGTGGTCTGTTTCTGGCAAGAATGGTTTGTCCTGTCCTTTGCAAACTGTTGGAAGCATAGAAGGATAAAAATTCTCCACTCCACTCCACGTTGCAGTAATTGTATGGGAAATGAGAACAGGCATAGGAAGTTAGTGCTCTGTTGTCATATACAGGCAATAATTATGAGTATGCTATATTGTCCAAATTGCTATGGTAAGGCAGGTGTCATTTGTTAGAATTGTAGTTCTAAAAAGAAAAAGAAAATACAAAGATGATTCTTCAGGGTGTTACCATTTTTTCTGAAGCCAAGAAGTGGAAATGTGTCTTCTGTGAGGCATTGTTTTATTGCTATTGTGAACTTTTCAAAAATGTATGGAGGAAATAATGGGTATAAAATCCCATTATTATCATACTGGGGAAAAACAGCATCTTTGTTCTTCATTTCTTTTAATTTTGAAATTAAAAATGATATTGGTTTGATTCTTTTATTTATTACAAATAGCTTTCCATTTTTTTTCAGGTTGTTTTCTGAAATACTTTTTCCCTTTTCAGCTTACTGTTGCCCTAATTTGTCATAATTTCTTAAAATAGGTTTGAGTCCTGTTTTCTTGAACATCATGCTAAGTGAAACTTCTTTTTCCTGTTCCTGCTTTGAATTTATCAAATCAGTTCATCTATCATCCTTGCTGTCCTTCTGTTTAAAGAGTTCCTTATGGTTGTCTGTCTGTTTTTCTGTGTAGATTTTCTTGATAGTTGTCGGGCTAGTACTCTGTTGGCTGAATTAGATGATGATGAAGATCTACCAGAGCCAGATGAGGAAGACGATGAAAATGAAGATGACAATCAGGAAGATCAAGAATATGAAGAAGTAATGGTACAGTGTATATGTTTTGACAGTACTATCTTCTCTCCATTTATTCTAGCCCTTGAATTTAAGAGGGAATTATAATTGTAGCGGAATTTGCTAATTGAGCAGCTTATACAAACCTAATATATATTTGCCTTTTTTTGAGAGGGTTGATGAATTGCAAAGTACAACTGATTTATTTGTTGAATTTAGGCTTAAATATAACTGATAAAAGTTTTTCCATTTTTACCCATAGTTTTTATGTCTACGTATGTTTTTTCACTCACTCTTCCGGCCTTCCGGAAAGGGGTAAAGACCTGTCTCTGCCATGTCGCGTGGGGCGCGAGGAGGGGTAACCAACCCTGGGGGTGGTTAGCACCCTGAAGATGCTCCTGTAAATCAAGAACTTTTTAACATCTATGTCTTGGATTATATCTTTTTATTTAAGAATATTGTTTTATTGTATTTTAACTAGTATTTATTCTTGCTTTATTGTAAACTGCCCAGAGTCACTCTGAGTGAGATGGGCGGTGACTAAATCTGATATATACTCTGTGTGTGTGTGTGTGTGTGTGTGTGTGTGTGTGTGTGTGTATACATAAACACACACATACATGCATACATACCATGTGTGTGTATTTACTTTTTTCAATTAGTCCTACATGTTTTCAGTTACTTCCATACTGTAATGTTTTGAATAGGAAGAAGAAGAATATGAAACAAAAGGAGGACGTAGAAGAACGTGGGATGATGACTATGTGTTAAAACGCCAGTTTTCTGCTCTAGTACCTGCCTTTGATCCAAGACCTGGCCGTACTAATGTTCAACAAACAACTGATTTAGAAATTCCTCCCCCAGGTACACATGAGAGCAATTTGGAAAATGTGGGAAACTAACATTGTGTAAATAGAATATCAGAGGGGAAAAAAATCTGATTTGAGGAGGGGGAGAGGGGTTTTTAAATAGCTGGTTTCACAGTGTGTAAAGCCATAGCAATGTGGTTGTTTGGTTTGGGTTTAATGGAACATTTGAACCCAACTTCTATGGTTTATGGCTCAGCATTATTAGACACGGTATTACCAGAGTGGTACATAAGGTCAGGCATTAGAAAACACATTAAGCTGATATATTTTTTCACTTTGTTCCTGAAGCCAATGATTGGATTGGGAGAGGGAAAAAAATGTGCCATCCATCTCCCTTGCTCTCTTCACATTGGGATAGAAAAATAGGTGTACACACTTTTTTCAGTGGAAGGAACTGAAGAGCAGGGATATTGAGAAGAGGTTAGGGGTGGGACCTCAAGCAGTAGAATTTGAAGGATTTGTAATTTTTGTCTTGAATTTTAATGAACTTACAGGTTCTTCTCTCACTCCCATTTTAAGAGTGATTATTTCAGGCACTGTTTATCCCATCTTGTATTTCTTAGTGTTGTTGGATTAATTGTCCAGGCAATGATATATCTTCATGGAAGAACAGGGTCCCCATGTTTCAGAATAATTTATGCTGGTCTATCACTAAGAAATACTTGGATTGGATTGGATTGGATTGGATTGGATTGGATTGGATTGGATTGGGAGTGGAGTGGAGTGGAGTGGAGTGGAGTGGAGTGGATTTTTGAGCAGCAGACAATTTTGTGCAAAAGTTAATTTTAGCTTTGAAGAATATCCCCAAAAGGGAGGTTTCCTTGGACAGTTGTTACGAACTTAGAATACATTATAGAAGTGGCTCTAGCTAAGAAAGCAGCAGAACTGCATAAGAGTAGCCCTCTTTATTATTTTTTCCTTTTCCCCGAGTTTTTTTGACAATTTACTTGAAAATGTACATTTAAGAGGTGTTCCTATGCATGAAACTTTTAGAAAGGTAGGTTCAGGAACTGAGGAGTAAAGATGATTTATTAAAATGTTTAAGGCTTATTGTATGGTTGGTACATTAACAGTAAAGTTACAAAATTTGTAATAGGACAAAAATATGTGATGGACATAGAAAGCAAGGCAGAAGGACCCCAAGTAAAGATTTGGTGCTACTGCCTCTTAGATGCCACAAAAAACACTGTTCCTTGGAGATAGAACTAGAAGAAAACACTGAACTCTAAAATAATCTTGTGACATTACGTAAGCATTTCTCCCCCACAGCACTTGATTGGAGATTCCTGTAAAATTATTCACTCTGAATAGGTGAATAGTGCAAAATTATATCCTGGTATTTTCTTTATTTGAAGAACCTTGGGAGAAATATATAGAGAGAGATTTTTACAGACACGATGTTTGTATATCTACACAATATCCAAATCTCTAATGACATTTCAAGGTTCCGGTTTGGTTTGGGATTTGGCTGAATCCCAAAAAACACTTTATCAAAATAAAATGTAATAAAATGAGCATGTACAGCAATGCATATTCTCAGCAACTTATTTCTGATTCTAAGCATCATCTAGCAAGAGAAAAGATGTTGTAGTGAGTAATTACAATGGCCCCAGTGTGCATTTACCAGCCGTTGGAACTTATTGCTCCTGTTTACTGCTGTCCCTGTCCCACTACTTGCTTTATGAATGGTCTTTACGATTGTAAGGCTATGGGTTTCATTCCAGAAATTCAGCCTTAACAGCTCCACAGCCTTGATTACTTACAAATTTATCTTCAGTTGTACACAAAGACTACAGCAGTTCAAATTTACATGAGTTTACAGCTGCTTCAGAAAAAAGTAAATTATTACTAATTTTTCATCAATTCATTGGTTGCAGGTACACCTCATTCGGAACTCCTAGAAGAAGTTGAGTGTACGCCATCGCCACGTTTAGCACTTATCTTGAAGGTTACAGGTCTCGGTACAACTCGTGAAGTTGAGCTACCCTTAACAAATTTCCGGTCAACTATATTTTACTATGTACAAAAATTGCTGCAGCTTTCTTGCAATGGCAGTGTGAAATCGGATAAACTTAGGCGAATTTGGGAACCAACATACACGTAAGAATTCTAGAAGCTGGTCATAGTTATAAAATAATCTAAAACTGTAAACTTATATTTGTTTACCTGGTATAGCAAGCACATGGAGTGTATTTCTGAATAAACACCTGTAGGAATGTTCTGTAAAACAATTATAAATACATATCAAAAACTATTAATGTCTTGAAGGAATATTTCAGTATTAACAGTTCTGTGTCAGTCTTTGGGGCCATTATTTCTTTACTGCTTTCATAGCTCTTGTATTTATTATGATAAATACATGCGGATTGAAGAATTACATAAAATATGATTTTACAGCATCAAAACTAACCCCTCCAATATTTATTCGTTGTTTTTATTAATTTTTTTTATAATTTAAAGGTAAGTTTCAAGAGCAGCAGCATTCTTGGAATGAAGAATTGTATTGATTGCTCTTCCATTCTATTCTGGATAAAATATTCAAAAATAGAAGTGTTCAAAACAATTCAAATTCAGACCATTTCATATTTGAGTTCAGAACTCCTCATTGTGAGTACAAAACAGCTGTTTTGAGCATGTGATACCCTTTCTTGATTTTTTGGGAAGTGTTTTGAGTACAAAACAACCTGTTTTGCTCTTGAAACAGCTGCTTTGCACTTCTGTGCTTCAAACTCCAATGTGAGAAGTTTTAAATTTGAGATAGCCTGAATTTGAAACATTTTGCAAACTCATGTTCAGAAGCATATTTAACATGAAGCATGTTAACTAGCAGCAGATAAAGATACATATCTAGCCCCAACGTTCTTTGTATAAATTTTATTAAAAGTTTTTAAAAACTTAACCAAAACTAATAGAAAGAAAGGAAAAGGGAAAAAAGAGGAAGAGAGGAAAAGAAAAAAGTGCAAAAAGAAAAAAAGAAATAGAAAAATGCTGCCGGTTTCCTTTGCAGCAAATACAAGTATGATTACAAAATTATCTCTTACTCTGTAGTTACAAAAAAAACCACCCTATTTTTTCTATTATCTAATGTTTTCTAATCATCAAAACCACAGATTAAAAGTTCATTTTTTTTCCTGTTTAATGCAAAAAGTCTATAAGGAGTTTCCAGTCAGCAATAAATATAGATGTTGTATTTTCTCTAATCAAAGAAGTCAGTTTAGTCATCTCTGCAAGTTTCATCATCTTCACCAACCATTCCTCCATTGTGGGTAGTGCTGAACCTTTCCACTTTTGAGCATATAATAATCTCGCTGCAGTTGTCATATATAAAAACAAAAGTTCCATGACTTTTTCCAACTGTCTATCCATTAGTCCCAAAAGAAAAGCATCTGGTTTCAGTTGTACATTAGTCTTTAAAATCTTCTGAATTACTGCATATATTTGTACCCAAAATTTTCTTGCTTTTTTACACATCCACCAAACATGATAAAATGTCCCTTCATGTTCACATTTCCAGCATAAATTCAAAGTACCTTCATACATTCTAGATAATTTCTCTGGTGACATACAAATGGTACATCATTTTATAAAAATTCTCTTTCAGACTAGAAGATAATGTAAATTTCAAACCTTTCAACCATATATTTTCCCATTGTTCCATTTGTATATTATAACCAAAATGTTTAGCCCATTTTATCATACATTCTTTCACTTGTTCTCTTCTTCTGTCTCAGATTTCAGCAAAAGTTTATACATTTTAGCAATTACATGTTCATCATTTGTACACAATTCTATTTCAAAGTCAGTCCTACATTGTTCAAGACCATAAAATCTTTCCTCTACTTTGAACCTTTCTGATAATTGTACATAAGAGAACCATTGGCAAGTATGTCCTTCTGTTATCAGACCTTCCATCTAGCCCAACGTTCTGATCCCACAGTGGCAAACAAGGTGCCAGTGGGAAGGACAGAGGCAGAACATGGCCCTTCTACTTATGCTCCCTAGCAAGTAGTATCAGTACCACAATTTCTTAAGAGTTAGTTTGTAACTACTATTACTAGCAGCCATTAATAATCTTATTTCCCATTCCTTTGTCTAACCTACTTTTTGAAAGCTGCTCACATTGCTGGCCATTCCTGTACTTGTGATAGCAAATGTTACTGTTAAACCCTACATTAGGTGAAGTACTTCTTGTTTAACTGTCTGAAAGTTTTACTGTTCTATTTCATCTGGAGACTATCTTATACTATTATGAATGAGAAAAGGAAAGAAAAGCACCTCCCTCTCCACTTTTTCCACAGTGTACATAAATTTATATATGTGTATGGTGCTCTCCTCCGCCTTTTTTCTAAACTAAAAGTTTCCTAACGTAATTTTGTAAAAAATGTTTTATTTCTTTGATCATTCGGGTACTCCTTTTCTATCAAATTTAGTGATGCTTCAGTATCCATAATTAGATAGCAATGATAAACAATCTAGAACTATTCATGTATTTTGAATTACATCATCCATAGTCTCTAGCCATACTTTCCAGGGCTTATGGGGAAGTCCAGAACATTTGGAGAGCATCATCCCTGTTGTACAGCTTATAATTTGGAAATAAATTATTTGGCAATGAAAAACCAGTAGAAACTATATAAATAACTCTGATCTTTTTTATGTTTAGAATTGTATACAAAGAAATGAAGGATTCTGATAAAGAGAAAGACAGTGGGAAAATGGTGAGAACAATCTTAACCTTTAGATGTTTGTAGTTTTTGCACTTAAACAGCTTAAAAGCTATATTAAATGAGTTTTGTTACATAGGTTGCGATATATTTCATAAATGCATGTTCCTAGTGAAAGATAAGTCTTAAACCTTTCGAACTTTACAATCGGGAAAGACCAACATTAGGTGATTCCTGTTGTAGGGTTGCTGGTCAGTAGAGCATGTGGAGCAGTACCTTGGCACTGATGACTTACCAAAGAATGATTTGATAACTTACCTGCAGAAGAATGCGGACTCAGCCTTTCTGCGTCACTGGAAATTAACTGGCACTAATAAAAGCATTAGGAAAAACAGAAATTGTTCCCAACTCATAGCTGCATACAAGGTATATATCTGCATCTAAAAGTATTAATTTGGAAATGTGTTTTTTTGGGCTTGTGAGAGTCTGGATAGATTTGATATGACTAACATTGTTTCTTGATTAAGTGTCATTATATGCTGTTGTCATATTTAGCTTTTACAGGCTGCAGTTTTTTGTATAGTTTGGAATTAATGCAGTAAATAATATCATTAACATGGTGTCTAACAATATTCTAAGCTCTAGCTTGAATCACACATCTTTGTATTTTTGCTTTTTAAAATACAAAACAATGGTACAGTTCCATTATAAACTTAATAAGCAGTTATTTTCCTTCTGGTAATTCATACAGGATTTTTGTGAGCATGGATCAAAATCTAACTTGAACCAGGGAGCTATTTCCACACTTCAAAATTCAGACATTCTTAGTTCAGTAAAAGAACAGCCTCAAGCCAAAGCTGGTAATGGACAGAATTCCTGTGGAGTAGAGGATGTTCTGCAATTGCTCCGTATTCTCTACATAGTTGCAAGTGACCCTTTTTCTCCTCGAACTTTGCAAGAAGGTTAGTAGGAATCGGCCTCTAAAGTTTTCCCCCTAAAATTCTCTACTAAGAAAACATGAAATAAAAAATTCTGTTATTAATTTCAGAAGGAGATGAACAGCTTCAGTTTAATTTTCCACCAGATGAATTCACAAGCAAAAAAATTACGACAAAAATTCTTCAACAGATTGAGGTGATGTATTATTGAGAAATTATTTTAAGATTTTCAGTTGTATGCTGTTTTAGATGGTTCAGAAATTTAAAATACAATTTTGTTGAAAAATTAATTCTATGAATATGTCCTTTGTGTATTATCTATTCAATTCACAAATGGAAATGTAAAGAGAGGCTATTTTCCTGGGGGCCAAGGAGATGTCCAAAGCCAAGTAGAAATAATGTAGCCAGTTACACAATTCAGTGGACATACCCTTACACTTGAGTGGTAAGCATATTTGGGTGGAAATTACTGAGGTATCTATGGTAAAAGTTCAGAATATTAGATTTGCATTTAAATAGTAAACATATTCTATTTTCTCATTTTCTCTTTAAGTTTAATTAAACTACGTAGTTTATTAAAGTAGTAGGACCTGTCTGACACAGTAGCAACTAACCCAGAGTCCATGGGATTTGGTGGGAGGGAATCTTCTTTTTCAAGGGCAATCAGAAATTTTTGATCTCCGATACCCTTTCCCGGACCCCTGGGAAATTTCTGTTGCCTGTATGTCTTTGTGCTGGAATTCTGACCAAGTTAAAGAAGGATGGGATAGACTGTGCATGGATGGGTGGGGTGGTTGTTTCAAAGTGCTAGAAGAAATCTGCAGAATCCAGAGCTCTTCTGCCTCCTAGCCACATCCCCAAAAGTTGCTGATCTACCTCAGACCTGTAACCCCCCAAGCCAAAGAAGTGAAAAATATTTAACATGCCTCTGCCCCTGATTTCTGTTTGCCAAGGATTACGTTTTCTTGGAGGTTGCCACACTTGAAAATAGGAGTGCTATGTAATAAAACTAATTTTTATATAGCATTTCTGTTAATTTATGAGAGCTCTAGTAACACCATGGTTGAAGCTTAGTGTGGGAAAAGACTAGCTAGAATGTAAAAATAGCTTTATATCTCTGCATTTTACCTTTCATACTTACCTGTTTTCATATTTTAAATATTAAATCACAGGAGCCATTAGCATTAGCAAGTGGAGCCTTACCAGACTGGTGTGAACAGATAACTAGCAAGTGTCCTTTCTTAATCCCATTTGAAACTAGACAACTGTATTTCACATGCACAGCATTTGGGGCATCAAGGTAAGAACTTTGCTCAAAATTGTTTAATTTCTTAATTGTCCATTCCAGTGCATTACAGTTCTTTAACATGAATATCATAAGCATTGGTTTGTTACGTTAGGAACAAATGTTCTTAACATTTGTAATGTTAAGTATCTTAGATATATTACAGAAATTGATTAATTCTTGATGGAAGAGATGGTTAGCATTTTAAACTAAAATAATGCATTTCTTTTTCTTACCAGAGCAATCGTTTGGCTACAGAATCGACGTGAGGCCACTGTTGAGCGAACACGAACTACAAGTACTGTACGAAGAGATGATCCAGGAGAATTCCGAGTTGGGCGCCTTAAACATGAAAGAGTCAAAGTTCCACGTGGTGAATCCTTGATGGAATGGGCAGAAAATGTTATGCAGATTCATGCAGATAGAAAGTCAGTTCTGGAGGTAAAGTATATCCCTCCTCTTAAAAACAATAACATAAAAATTACCAAGACAGATTCAGACTATCTGTGGATAGGGTCCCATCCACAGACTCTTTTTCTGGAGTAAAGGAAAGAAAAAAGTTTATTTTGCAGCCTATGCATAGGAAGCAGAAATTATTCAGTCTCCCATTTTCATTCACTGGAAGCCTGTACTGATCCTCTGTCTCTTCTGTAAGTGGATCAAAGTTATCTATTTATAGAAGGGCAAATTTGGATGCATCCTCACACTGTTCTTTCATCTCCACCGCGTTACTCTGTGTGTTGTAAGGTATGTAACATCATTCACTTGGAGCTACTTAAAACCTTTGTTTTATTGATTTCCAGGTAGAGTTTTTAGGGGAGGAAGGAACAGGATTAGGACCTACCTTGGAGTTTTATGCATTGGTAGCAGCAGAATTCCAGAGAACAGAACTGGGGGCTTGGCTCTGTGATGATGATTTTCCAGATGATGAATCACGACAGGTATATTTTCTTTTCAGAATAAATACAAATAAAAGATGTGGTACTATATAACTTAAAATAACACTTTTCTCCTTTGCCTTTTTAAAAAAGGTTGATATAGGCGGTGGATTGAAACCTCCAGGATACTACGTACAGCGATCTTGTGGGCTCTTTACAGCGCCATTCCCACAGGATAGTGATGAACTTGAAAGAATCACTAAACTGTTTCATTTTCTGGGGATTTTCTTAGCTAAATGTATCCAAGACAATAGACTTGTAGACCTGCCAATTTCTAAGCCTTTTTTTAAACTCATGTGCATGGGTGATATTAAAAGCAATATGAGTAAACTGATTTATGAATCACGGGGTGACAGAGACTTGCACTGCACTGAAAGCCAATCAGAAGCCTCTACAGAAGAGGGACACGATTCTCTGTCAGTAGGAAGTTTTGAAGAGGATTCCAAATCTGAATTTATTCTTGACCCACCAAAACCTAAGCCTCCAGCATGGTTTAATGGAATCCTAACATGGGAAGATTTTGAACTGGTAAATCCTCACAGAGCAAGATTTTTAAAAGAAATTAAAGATCTTGCAATTAAGAGACGTCAAATATTGAGCAACAAAGGCCTTTCAGAAGATGAAAAAAATACTAAACTTCAAGAACTTATGATGAAGAACCCATCAGGTTCTGGACCTCCACTTAGCATAGAAGATTTAGGGTGAGGTGATTTTTTTTTCTCGAGTTCCTTTTGTAAAATGTTGGTGTTCTTAAAGAAAGGAATTAGCATGCATACTTGGAAATTTGTGCAAACTACATCTTTTCTAAACATCTTTTCTACATCTTTTCTAAACAGAGATATAATTGGTGGTATTTGCAGCATGAACTTATTTTGACTAATTATATTGAAGTCTTGTATAGATTTTATTTAAACAGTTCCTTTCTGTTCACATATATATTATTTTTAATATTGAGATGTCCTTCAATATAATGAAGTCCTGAGATGATGTATCCTAGAAAAGGGATAACAGGTATATATTTTGCATAATTGTAAGCACCGAGAAAGTTGATAGATTTTTCTTCCTTGTAATCTTGGTATTATTATTCATTGAAAATAACTATCATGAGGTTCAGGACAAACAAAAAAGTGCAACTTCATTCAATGCATAATTAATTGATAAAATCAATTAATTGAGAATTAATTGATAAATTCAGCTGCCATAAAATGTGGATTTATTAGAGAATTTCCCAGTTTAAAAATCTTACAAAGTACTATTAGTCATAGTGGGCAGGTGCACTTTCCAGTTCAGAACCTCTGGGTCTATACTGATCTCTGAGGAGAAATAATGAGAAAGAGCTAGTTTTTCTCTCTTCCTTGGGAATTTCCTGGACTGTGAGAATCAGGATATTGGGCTAGATGGACCTTTGGTCTCTTTCATCAGAGATAAACTTATATTCTTACAATTGGGTATAAGAATGAATCTGATGTATTATTTCTGAGTCACATATTGCCATGACTCTTACCATGGCATTACTGTGATGCTTCCTGATACTTAGTCAGTTATCTGGTAAAAAACATAAGCAGCTATGATATACTAATGTCATCTCTTGTTTTATAGTCTTAATTTCCAGTTTTGCCCTTCGTCCAGAGTCTATGGCTTTACAGCAGTGGATCTCAAGCCTGGTGGAGAAGATGAGGTAGTGAAATAATTCTAATATGGGAATTTAGTAGTGTGCAAAATATTTTGAATCAAATTATCCTGAATTTGAAGGAACCTATTTCAAGTGCAAAATAGCCCTTTTGAATGCAAAAAATGGTTTCAAGCATGAAACAGGCCACTTTGAAAAAAAAATTATATCAAAACAGGCTATTTCATAGCAAAGACCTGTTTCAAACTTGAAACACTTCCAGTATGCTCAGAGCAGCCCATTTGAGATATTATGGAAAGATGGGCAGAACGGTGTGTCCACATACATGACTGATGATTCTGTACAATGATGAACCTGCAAAAGTTGCTCACATCTGCTTTGGGCTGAATGTCAGTTATGCAAAGCCCAGTGTGGTAAGCCTGGCCACATCTTGTATTATAATAGGGGATTCTTAGGAACTTGTGGAATCTGAGGGAGTAGATGGGGTTCTCTGCAGAACAGCATCACCTGTGGGCTTGACCCATACTCTTCCTGCCTCTAAGTAGCCTGGTAGGATGTGAGCACTAGATATAGGAGAAAATCAACACTTTTGAGGGAGAGCATAATGCTACAGCCTTGAAGCCATGGAAGATTCAAGAGGAAGGAGATTATCTGGAACCTTTTCCATGAGGATTTGAGATTTATTTCATTTCGGTCAATGACCAGCAAAATTTAAAAGAAAAAGAGACAAAGTACAATCAGAAGATACGATAATAAACTACAAACTAACAAAATATATAACATAATAATACAGCATTCACTCTGCTATTACTGTGTTAATACATTTGTTACCATTATGGGATAAGCCTAGAACATTAGAAATTATACAATAAGAAATTATAACATATAAGTAAAAAACATATATCTCCTGACAAATTATCAATTAAAATATTTCAAATTTAAAAATATACATTTAAAAAAGGGAAATATTTTTTCATCTGGATTTGTCCAGACAAATCCATGAAAATTTAGGTCTGATCATGGGACAGAAACAGTTTTGGTAGGTGACCTTCTTCAGGACATTGATGGGGGGAGTGCACCCCTCTTTTGTTGTTTATTCGTTCAGTCGTTTCCGACTCTTCGTGACTTCATGGACCAGCCCACGCCAGAGCTTTCTGTCGGCCGTCACCATCCCCAGCTCCCCAATGGTTGAGTCTGTCGCCTCCAGAATACCATCCATCCATCTTGCCCTTGGTCGGCCCCTCTTCCTTTTGCCTTCCACTTTTCCTAGCATCAGCTTCTTCTCCAGGGTATCCTGTCTTCTCATTATGTGGCCAAAGTACTTCAGTTTTGCCTTAATCTCACAACACATGGACAGACTTAACCATACTTTCAACTGGGAAACTGTGAGCATATTAGAGCATATTAGACCAGGCCAAATCCAAAAATGCTAGAGAATTCCTGGAAGCTTGGCACTCAGACAAAGCAGCCATCAACAGACACATAGAGGTTAACAACATTTACATACCATTCATAAGAGACAATAGAATAGCCAGAAGACCAGAACACCCCTAGGCCAGCAATCAACAACAAGATATGCATAGATTAACAGCAAGATTAGCAGCAGAGGAGAAATCAAACAACACAATAGACCTTAATCAAGGAACTATTAACTCAGTCAATCACCCAAACAGCACACAACAGCCCAATCAAGGAACTACCAAGGAGAGTACAAGACCCCCACCAACACAGGCAGGACAAGCCAGGGTATATAAACAGACAGCAAGTTCCACTCCCTTTTAGCACTGAAGATGTTGCCTAGCCTGGCAATGAAACGTCTGCATGAAAACAACAAGGCTCAGAGAGCACCAAAGACTCCCCAATATCATTGGTCTTCGGGACTGCCTACAAAGGCTGGGACTCAGCATCATTTTTACAGTAGTTCCACATCTATTTGAGTGGGTGATTCCAGCCAGTCGTCATGGGAGAAGTGCTTGAACTCTTGGGCTCTCCATGGGATTGGTCCTAGAGTCTCAGTGCTCTCTCATAAGATATGTAATATCTACATGAAATCTGCTGGCAGAGGTTATCCATTGCTTCAGGATGAGGTGTCCCCAATATGCCAATGAACTCAGCTATACATCCCCACCCCAGGCTAATCTGGAGTTACCATAAAAGTCCTGAAATGGTGCCTGGAGGCTGTGAGGATCTGCATGGGGCAAAACCAGCTCTGATTAAATCCTACCAGCATGGATCTGCTGTTTGTCAGTAAACACCTGAGAATCCCAATAATACTGGTTTCAGTAGCTACTCTGAATGGGGTTGCACTCCTCCTGTAGGAGATAATTCATGGCATGGAACTGGATTCTCAGCTCCGGCACAAGCAGCAGGTGGAACCTGTGGCCAGAGGGCAGTTGCCCAACTTCAGCAGGTGAGCTAGTTACAACCCTTTCTGGCCTGGTAATGATAACGCATACCCTGATCAGCATTTGGTTGGACTACAGTTGTAATCGAAATTATTTAACCCCCATTGCAAATCAGGTTTATTGTCAAAATTTACAGACTTTCAGCTGTTTGCAATAAACAAATCAATCAAAAGCAATTGAAATAGCTCAACACAACGAATGCTTCAAGTGGTGTCCCCAAATTCAACTGGAAATGCAACTTATAATGACTTCTCCAGTCTCAATATTCTTCAACCCCTTCATGGCAAGCATTGTCAGTACTTAGTAGAGCACCCTTTTGCTGTTATGACCTGCTGCAAATGAGATGCATAGCCAGACACCAGCTTCTGGCAGAGTTCCTGAGGAATCTTAGCCGATTCCTCATGAGCAATGGTCTCCAGTTCAGTAATATTCTTGGGTTTGCGTGCTGCAACCGCCTTCTTCAAATCCCACGAGATTTTCTATGGGGTTCAAGTCAGGTGACTGTGATCGCCACTGTAGAATCTTCCAGGACTTCTGCATCCAAGCCTTAGTAGAATTTGAGGTATGCTTGGGATCATTGTCCTGCTGCCTAGAGTCCTCCATTAGGCGGGGTATAAATACAATAATAAATAAATAAATAAATAAATAAATAAATAAATAAATCATCGCCCTTCACAAACAAGGAACAGGATGCAAAAAGATAGTGAAGGCACTGAATGTTCCTAGAGACACCGTTGGAGGCATAGTTCGCAAGTTCAAAGTTAAAGGAACAGTGGTTACACTACCTGGATGGGGCAGAAAAAGGAAGCTGTCAATGGCTGCAACCAGATTTCTGAGAAGGCAGGTTGAGAGAAACCCTGAGTGACTGCAAAAAACCCACCCAGAGTCCCTCCTTGTGGGGGGAGATGGGCAGTCATAGAAATTTAATAAATAAATAAATAAAGACCTGCAGCAGGACTTGGTGGCAACAGGCCCTGAGGTTTCAGTGAGCACAGTAAGGCACATACTAAACACAGAAAGTGTCCATGCCAAAACTCCAAGATGTACACCACTACTGACCCAAAAGCACAAGAAAAGTCGGCTCCAATATGCTCACAACCATATAAATAAGCCACAGAAGTTTTGGGATTCTGTTCTGTGAAGCGATGAAACAAAACTGGAACTTTTCGGCCCAATGGATCAGCGGTATGTCTGGAGGAGGAAGAATGAAGCATACGCTGAAAAGAACACTCTGCCTACAGTAAAGCATGGTGGTGTCTCAGTGATGCTCTGGGGCTGCTTTGCATCCTCTGGCACTGGAAACCTGCAGCATGTGGAAGGCAAGATGGATTCATTGAAGTATCAGGAAATCCTAAGAGAAAACGTTATGCCGTCTGTAAGGAAGCTGAAGCTTGGGCGTCATTAGACCTTCCAACAGGACAATGATCCCAAGCATACCTCAAATTCTACTAAGGCTTGGATGCAGTAGTAGTCCTGGAAGATTCTACAGTGGCCATCACAGTCACCTGACTTGAACCCCATAGAAAATCTCTGGTGGGATTTGAAGAAGGTGGTTGCAGCACACAAACCCAAGAATATTACTGAACTGGAGACCATTGCTCATGAGGAATCGGCTAAGATTCCTCAGGAACTCTGCCAGAAGCTGGTGTCTGGCTATGCATCTCATTTGCAGCAGGTCATAACAGCAAAAGGGTGCTCTACTAGGTACTGACGATGCTTGCCATGAAGGGGTTGAATAATTTTGAGACTGGAGAAGTCATTATAAGTTGCATTTCCAGTTGAATTTGGGGACACCACTTGAAGCATTCGTTGTGTTGAGCTATTTCAATTGCTTTTGTTTGATTTGTTCATTGCAAACAGCTGAAAGTCTGTAAATTTTGACAATAAACCTGATTTGCAATGGGGGTTGAATAATTTCGATTACAACTGTATGTGTTCTGTATTGAGCTGACTTTAGATACAATCTGGAAGGTGCAGCTGGTTCAAAAGCAATGGTTTGATTGCTGGTGAGATAATCCTGCCAGTGTAAAATAACACATTAAAGTCATTGCACTGCTTACCACTAAGTTTCTGGTCTAGTCCATAGTGCCTTGGAAGCTCTGCTTGGCACATCAGGTAACCACCTTGGCCAGAACTGAATTGAAATGAAAAAGTAAGCTGATGATACCCAATTATATCTTTTGACCCCAGCCTAACCAACTGAGGCTGTCTTCTGTCCCAGTGCCTGAAGATTGTGTATGCCTGGAGGGGGAGAAACCAGCTTAGACTCAATCCTACCAGGACTGAGTGGCTGAGGATATTGGGACCACCTAGGTCAAGGGATATTACATCTTTACTCATGGATGGGGTTGCACTTCCCCAGTGAAGTTGTCTTGGACCCACAGCTCTTGCTCGATGAGCATGTGGCAGCTGTGGCCAAGAGACTTCACGCAGCTCCACCTAGTGTGCCAGTTGCGCCCTTTCCTGGATCAGACAGCCCTCCAGTCAGTCAGTCAGTCAGTCAGTCACAGGCTTATCAACTCATGGCTCAATTATTGTAATGTGCTGTAAATGGGGCTGCCTTTGAAGACCACTCAGAGGCTTCAACTGGTACAGCATGCAGCAGCATAAGCAATGATGGACTTGCTTGGTATGCCCACATGACACCTCTGCTTTGTGAGCTGCACTGGTTGCCAGTGTGCTGCTGCATGCGATTCAATTGTTATTGCCAATAAAATCCTAAATGGCATAGAGCCCAGTTATTTGAGGGACTGCCTGTCTCCCACGGCTTCAGCCTAGCAAGTACCATCCAGCAGAATGGGCACACTTTGAGTCCCTCAGTTAAACAGTGTCATCTTTTGGGACCCAGGAAGCACGCCTTCTCTATAGCAGTGCCTGCCCTGTGGAATTAGATCCCCCCTGAGATTGGTTTCAGGTCCCACCCTGATGGCATTCTGGAAGGCCATGGAAACCTGGCTATTCTCCCAGGCCTTGGGGTAGAGTGGAAGGCATTCCCCTGTTTGTGATGTTTTTATATCTTTTGATGTGTTTTCGATTACAAGGGAGCAATTACCTTGTAATTATGTTGTAATTATTTTGCAATTTGTCCTGGTTTAATTTATTGTATTTATTTATGATGTTCTCTATTCCGTGAGCTGCCCAGAGTTGGTTGGGTGACATCAATATTGAATAAATAAATAAAAATAAATAAATCTGCCAATCTGTTCCTATTATCTAGAGCACAGCTTTCCAAACTGCGTGTCGCGACACTTTAGTGTGTTGCAACACACAGTTTGGTGTGTCGCCACACAACCCGAAAGCGGCGGCGGGGGTGTGCACGGCGGCGGCAGCGCGCCATCAGCGCTTCCGCGTTTTAGCGGAGGACGCTGCCATGCACGCCGCTGCTGCCGTTGGTGTGTCGCCAACGGCGGCAGTTTGGAAAGCACTGATCTAGAGAGTCAAGACTTTGAGCATTCCCCCCCCCCCAAAAAAAAAGGTTCATGGGGTATAAATGAGACAAGCCTTCTCTAGAGTAACTCTCAGACTGGAAATCTCTCCCTGTGTGGTTCAAACCCTTTTGCATTTTTGAAAGCTAGTTAAAGCAGTCCCGTTTCATGTCTTTGCCCTGAGTTTGGGGAGGCACCAGTATAGGATAGTATAGGAAGTGATTGTCTGTATAATATGCAATTTAAATTTTTTTTGAAGTTTTCAGTGCCTAGAGTCCTTTAGGATTGATGCAGGTTAGAAATTTTGTTAAATAAATATATTTTAAAAATCTGTACTCAGAATAGCTGTTTACAATAAATACAGGCATTTTGAATTTGAGGTGATTTGATTGAAAACATTTTGCACACCAGTAGAGTCCAGTATTAATTTCTTTAAAAATCTTCTGTAATGTAACATGAGTTCCTTTTGTCCATTCTCATTATAGTTGGTAACTATGGATAATGCGGAGGAGTATGTGGATTTGATGTTTGACTTCTGCATGCACACTGGCATACAGAAACAAATGGATGCTTTTAGAGGTAAGTAACTGTTTATTAGTGACAAATAGGAACATAACTCTCTTACTTAAAACGGAGATCGGGATGTCATCAAGGAAAGAGGTGGTGCTTTCAAATCATAATTGGAATTCCTAGATAAACTACAAATAGTGAGAGGACGTTTTCAATTAAAGTTAGTGGACACCAGATGATTTTGGACCCATGTAGTTGCAGAATGACCAATGACTAGGGATATTGGGAATCTTTAACACATGGAGAGTCAAATCCTAAGCTGAGTTGACCATAAGGAAATACTTCCCATAAGGAAGCTTGCCTGGTACTCTAGGGAAAAAAAAACTTTTTAAAATCTTCTTAGGACTTCTAAAGTTTTGCTGAATTGACTTCTGTGATACAGCTCTTCTACACTTGACAATCTTTGCTGTTATAATTTAATGTTCTTGCTTGAACTGTTCCAGTCGCTGTCTTGAATATAGACATCCTTTGTTTATATAAACAGGTGTCACCTTTTGTTCCTCATTCTTCCCTTTTTCCCTGTATGTTGGAATAAAGAAAGAATGGTACCTGGATTTTAAAATTGTTCTCTTAAGAGGTGCTACAAAACAATTTAATCAATTACTGGTAGTTCTCATTTAGTGACAATAATTGGGACCAGCAACTTGGTCATTAAGTGAAGCGGTCTCTAAGTGAAACCGCAACTGTGCTTATGATCTTACTTCAGCTTCCCTTTGCTTTACAGACCTGTGAAGGTCATAAATACAAGGATTGGTCACAAAGTTACTTTTTCATCAGCATCGTAACTGCGAACAGTTACTGTATGAATCAGTCGCTAAATGAGGACTACTTGTAAACCCTTTGCTTCATTCCGTCCCACAAATCAATCTATTAACAAAACTATTTATAAATTATCTTTGGAGCAAGGCATCAGAAACTAAGTAGGCTGCTACAGTTGTTCACTGAAAAGCAATATGTATGTTTATGTATATCTTAGTCTCTGTGCATACTCAGTCATAGGAAGAATGAACAGATCATTCTTAAGGAGGCATACAAAACCTCAGGGATACAGAGACCAGGGGGAAATTGCAGCACACTTGACATTATGACTGTTTGCAACAGTATCTTAACTAAGTCTTTTATAGAGTGGTTTCTTCATCTGCTCATTTCGTGGGAGAATTCCTACAGTTAGAATATTTTTTATTACTGTGTTTTCAGAGATTGAGAGGTCTCAGAGAAGGACAGTGTTTCCATAGTGATCACTTTAGTTTGTGTTAACACACTATTTATATTATCCTTCCAGGAGAGGATGAGACAGGAATAGTTGTAGTTAAGAGTGAACTAGTTTACCTAGTCTCTTCTCACTAAAATACACTAGTTCCAATAGAAGATAATATATGTAGCTCTGGGTTGAACTCTGGAGTCCTTGGTGCTTTCTGAGCTTGCAGACGTTTCATTACCTAAATAGGTAATATCATCAGTGCTAGTAAGTGTGGGGTTTGTTCCCAGTTTATATACAGTAGAACTACCAAGGAGAAAACCACGCCCCCATCAACACTGGCAGGGCAAGCAACTGTATATAAATAGGGAACAAATCCCACAGTCACTAGCACTGATGATGTTACCTAGTTGGGTAACGAAACATCTGCAAGCAAACAAGCTCAGAGAGCACCAAGGACTCCACAAAATACACTAGATGTGAACCCTGGATTTTTGATCTGAAATTTCCTAAATAATCAGCTGCTTCATCAGATTTAATTTTACTCTTCATTGAAGGATTACAGGACAATATATAATTTTTATCAATCTTGTATGGCAGATTAGCTGAAAAACTGATTTATTCAATATCATGCAATACAAAAACAGCTGAATAGGAATTTTTACACTGTTTCATCCAGTTCAATAATATCCATTACATTGCACTGCATTTCTAGCTGAATATGTTTGTTTTAGTGATGGAAAATGTCTGTCTTTCTGTGGAATGTGTATAAACTGTCTCACTACTTTTCTTTTGGCTTTTGTTTTTTTTAAAGAGAGATAGTGCCATTTATTCCTTTTATGATATTGTTTGTTATATTTGTTATATGATAGCCAAGTGTTTCTGCTAGGAACTGGTTTCTATACAGGCTTTTTAAAAAAAGAGAGAGGTTGTCAATTATTTCAGATGATTTGCCTACATACTTGTACCTGTAATACAGGGAGAATATTGCAATAAAAGAAATAAGACTATTTTTTCTGATAAATGTCTTCAAGGATATTCACTTTTGCCATGCTTTTTTTTCCTATAAAGATGGCTTCAACCGAGTCTTTCCAATGGAAAAGCTAAGTTCCTTTAGCCATGAAGAAGTTCAGATGATTCTTTGTGGGAATCAGTCACCATCCTGGGCAGCTGAAGATATAATCAACTACACAGAACCTAAACTTGGGTACACTCGAGACAGGTACTTCACCAAATAGTAGCATATTTCTATTAATTTTAGGGTTTGGCCATGAAGGATAATGGGAGGGGGAGAGGGAGGAATCAAGGAATCCAGAGCCATTACAGTTGTGAGATTTTACCTGTTATAGCTTCGTATTTTATCCTACAAGGAATTTCCCATCACAAAATACCCAAATTTTCATAAGTAGTAGCTTTATAATTTTTAAGAAATTATATATAACCTTACATTTTAAGCAATACATATCTGATTGATTTTTTTTTACAATTCCATTGTAAGCTAGCCTTCAACAGACAGAACCCTAAGAAGCCTTACTTTACCTAATACATCCTATTCACCAAAGATTTATGTCTGACTTTTATTTTGATTTGCTGTATGAAATGATCTTAGGGAATTTTAAGAATATACAGATTTTGTCCTAAATATCTCTAAATCCCAAAAGTAATTGAAGAAACTAGGAAGGAGGTACATAATGTAAAATTTGACAGTGTTTCCATGTCATTCTGATTAGAAACTAGTTAAATGTGGAATAGATAGTACATCTATTAGGTGGAGCTAAAACTGGCTTGAAGATTGTATTCAGAGTTCTCACCAGTGGTTCATCATCAGAATTAAAATAACAAGTGAGGTGTCACAAGCTTCAATTCTAGCCTTGATGTTACTTCTGTTTTTATTAATGTCTTTGAAGAGATGGAAGGCATATTTATCAGATTTACAAGTAATACAAAACTAAGAGGGATAATTAATATTCTAGATGACACACAAAATTAAAAACTCTTGATAGGTAAATAAATGAGTTGAAAATAACAGAGTGACACAATGCAAAGTTTTTCAGTAAGGAAGAAAGAAATAAAATGCATAACCCTAAAATGGGGAATATAGCAGTAAAAGAAATTTTATGAATCCTATAATCCACAGCTTTCCAAAAGTGTGTCGCCTGAGGGGCTCAGGTGTGTCGCGTCAAAACCCAGAAGCGCTGATGGTGGGCCATCAGCGCTTCCGGGTTTTCGCACGGCACACAAGGACACTGCTGCTGCCACCGCTGCGGCACACGAAAATCCGAAAGCGCAGCAGCGGCGCGCAAAAACCGAAAGTGGCAGCGGCGCTTCCGGGTTTTTGCACGCCACCGCAGGAGCGGTGCTTCCAGGTTTTCTCGAACGCCGCCGATGGTGTGTCGCCACAGGAAAACTTTGGAAAGCCCTGCTATAATCCATAGTCATATAGTACTATGATCTATAGTGAATTCAGAGCTTCATCTAGTTCTGTTAATAAATAAAAAAATAGTGGTTAAACAAACAACATCCAAAGCAGCGTATTGGCTGTCTTGGTCAAATTAAACCTTAAATAATGTGTCTAGTTCTGGATACCATACCGTAAGAGAGATTCAGACAAACTATGACAGGTGCAAGGAACAGTACGAAGGATTATCAAGGGACTGAAAACGGAGTCTTAGGAAAGACTGAGGGAAGTAGGTATATTTAGCTTTGAGAAAAGATAAGCGAGCTAAAGTAACACTCTTTCAGTACCTGAAAGGGTATTGCATCCTTCCTCATTCTGATTCTGATTAAATATTAGGAAAAAATGTCCTAATGGTAAAGAGAGAGATAAATGTGAAACTACTGACAGAGGTGGTTGATCTCCCATTTGTTGGATATGTTGAACAGTAGCTGAAAGGGGCGTGGTGGCTCAGCGGGTAAGACGCCAGGCTTGTCGATCGGAAGATCACAAGTTTGGAGGTTCGAATCCCTAGCCCTGCGTGCAGAATGAGCTCCCGCACTAGCTCCAGCTCTTGCCAACCTAGCAATTCGAAAGCATGGAAATGCAAGTAGGTGAATGGGTACCACTTCGGTGGGTAGGTAACAGCATTGTGCGCACGTCATGCCAGCCACATGACCGCAGAAGCATCTTCGGACAACACTGGCTCTTCGGCTAACAAACGGAGATGAGCACCGGCCCCTAGAGTCGGACACGACTGCACAAATGTGCGGGGGGAACCTTTACCTAGCTGAACAGCTATCTCAGGAATGCTTGAATTTGGAGTTTGTCACTGAAAAAGTCTTCGGATTTGACAGCCCAAATAACCCCCTTCTATTATTGTATTGTAGGTATCAAAGAAAGTGTTAATAGTGGTGCTTCAGATCAGCTGTCTCTTGCCTTCTAAATCTATCAGAAATCTGACCTCCCAAGTTTCAGGTCTTTCACTGCCGGCAACTGAGGCAGGAGAATGGGAGTGGTAATAACCCTCCAGAAAAATTTGGTGGTGTCCAGGGGCCCTGTTTGAGGTAGTGGGCTCTGATCTATAGTGAATTTTGAGGTAGTAGGTTCTGAATGCAATGTTGGTATACAGTGTAGGGACGACTTAGGGATCCTGTTCATATTCCACTTGACTTGCCCTACGGCTGAGTTTCTTTCAGAGAAACTTGATCTTATTGTGGGTCTGGTTTTGGAATCCTGCCTGATGTTGATGCTTGGAGATTTCATCTCCTGTGCCCTAGTGGGCAAGAATTAATGACAGCCATAGGCTTACTCAGAGTTCATTGGAGTTGGCGGCTATAACAAATTTGAATAAATCATCAGTAACATCATCATATCTGGCCTAATACACGTCCTATATTTAGATCTGGTCTTTATCTCAAAGCAGCTGGCGTGTGATCTGTAGTTGAAGAATATAGTAATGAGTCCTTTGTTACAGTAAGACCAGTCCCTGATCTGAATGTGGCTTATTATAATGAACCACTGCACACTGGGAAGACTGATTAAGATGGATCCAGACTGGTACCTTATGGATCCAGATGGGTTCTGGTAGGTGCTTCAGGATTTTCCCAGCAGTGTGGTAGACAGTTCTATGGACTACAGAGGCAGCCAAAGCATTTGACAAGATTTCCCCTGAGCCTTCCCCCTGTTTGCCAGTCATAGGGGGCTCCTTAATTTACCAAGGAAATCAAGTGACAGAAATGATGCCTGGAGTGCTGGTGAAGGAAGATCAGAAATGAATTTGACTGAACACTAAGAGCTCACATTTGAATCTATATCATGGCAATAAAGGTGACATGGCATACATATTTCTCCACCCTTGTTACATTGGTAGAGTCTGCTCTAGCTGCCTTGTTTAAAGTGAGCACATCCCTTTTGAGAAGATCTCCCTGTGGGCTGCTGTGAGTTGCTTTGGCAATATTTTGCTGAAAAAATTGTTCAAATTTGATCATGTCTTGACTACATGGATGAAGTTTGATGAGGTGATTGGGGTAGCTTTTTGCAATATTACTTTGGATTCATTTCAGCTTGTCACTTCTCCAAAAATGGATGGGGAGGCCTGTAGTTTAAGCCCTATCACTTATGGTCTGCTTCATGCCCACCTGGCTGCTTCAGGAAGCTGGTATGGGCATCACTTTTGGTGGATCTTTGGGGGTGGTGCATCTATCCTTGTGCTTCTTGATCTCTCAGTGGCTTGTGACGCTATAGGAAAGTGAAGACAGTATTTTTATAGGTTTCTTTGCTTTCAGTAGATGTTGGGGATGCTTTGGTTTTATTTATTGTAGATTATTTTACTGTTGGAAATGCTGTAAATCTTCTAGTGTTGTTGAAGTGTAGTAGTCTATAAGAACAGTTAAATAAATAGAGTACTTCACTTCCGAATACAATACTATCTTCCCAGTGGGTAGCAGGCTTGCATATATTTAGTTTTTCTATGTTGACCTTTATGGACTGGGTATTAATATTTTGAGATGCTGGAAATTATTGTAGGTCAGAGAGCCAGCTTGGTGTGGTGGTTAAGGTGCTGGACTAGAAACTGGGAGACCGTGACTTCTAGTCCTCCCATAGGCATAAAAGCCAGCTATGTGACTTTGGGCCAGTCATTCTTTCTCAGCCCAATGCACCTCCGGATAGGGAGGAACCGTCTCCAACTCAATCCTACCAATACCAAGTATGGGTGTTTGGGCCACCCAGAATGCACTTGCCATCTGTTATCTTTTATTGATTTTATTGTAATTTCTTTGATTGTTGAGAGCCACCCAGAGTCATTGGGAGTCAGGTAATATATAAATTTAATAATAATAGTATTTGAAAGCAGACTGTACAGTATGGGGTGCACCATGATAGACCTTTGTAACACTATTGCTCTGTGAGCTGTACTGGCTCTCAGTGGACTTCTGAGTGCAATTCAAGGTGCTGTTTGTCACCTTTAAAACTACATAGCATGAGGCCAGATGACTTGCGGGACTCAGCTGTGATTTTTAGGGGCCTTGACCCACTTCCTTTTTAATGGATCTGTATAGTTGGTTTGTTTTTATTTTTGTTTGCCATCCAGAGTTTCTTGGGTAGATGGGCAGCTATATAAATTTGTTAAATAAATGATATGTTAATTAATAAATTATTAGTAATAATAATTTTAAATATAATTTACCCATATTGTCTAAATTACTCCTTTCCAACAGAGGAGGAAATCATGTTACATTACAGTTTCCCATGTAATGTTGAGCAATGTTTTTAAATTTTTAAAACTTTCGTTAAAGTACAATGTAACTACAGCCGTTAGCTAGACTGAGAAATTAAAAAAAAAATCTCAGAAGTCAGTTGCAAATCACTTTGCTGCCAAGAAGGCACTATGAATGCAAATTTAGTATTTACCTGATTTGCTTTGATGATGTTTTTTATTTTAGCCCTGGTTTCCTGAGATTTGTAAGAGTTTTATGTGGCATGTCTTCAGATGAAAGAAAAGCTTTCCTCCAATTCACAACTGGCTGTTCAACACTTCCCCCAGGAGGATTGGCTAACCTACATCCCCGTCTCACTGTTGTACGCAAGGTATGAGCATCTTACAACTTGTCGGTGCATTCTGTGTCTAGTTGTACTCTTATTAAGGAGTTGTCTTTGAGTTAACTCATTCAGAAACTTGCTTCTCTCTGACTTGTGGCAGATGTCTTTTCATCAGTGGTTTGGCCATTATGCTTGGCAAATTCACTTCTAAATAAGAAGAAAAAGGAGAATAACGTTAACTACAGAACTAGTAGAATCTAAAGCAGTCTTCCACAATTGGAAGCCTTCCAAATGTGGGACTATAATTCCCACATTTCTGAAATGCTGGCTAAGAATCTGGTGCTTACCAACTTGGTAAATGTTGTTTAAAGTGAAATGGAAGCATACCCTATAGTCTCTGTTCTCTTTTTAAATTACATTATGGATATTTATTCACAGGTTGATGCTACAGATGCAAGTTACCCATCTGTGAATACCTGTGTGCATTATCTTAAGTTGCCTGAGTATTCCTCTGAAGAGATTATGCGAGAACGCCTGCTAGCTGCTACCATGGAGAAAGGCTTTCATCTGAACTGAAGTGAAGTGAATGAAATGGGATATCACAAACTGGTTTTGCATTCATACCTAGTGAAGCCGCCTGTGTTGTTGTGCAGAAAATACAATCTCCGTGCTGTACTTTAATGAGACTTGCCTTTTTCCCCTATCCATGAGGCTTTGGAAACACATGGAATAATTTTGTTAGCTGCTAATGTCAAAACAAATCCCAATGAATTACACAGCCAGCAAGAAAAAGGCAAGAACAGTGTGTGATGCTTCCAAGGGCTTGTGCAACCAGAAGCTGAAGCAAATGTTTGACTGTTCCAAAGAGCAGATCTGCAGATTTCCAGTGTTTACTGATTCAAGATTTATAACAGTGCATTTGTGTAAAGTCTAGCGTTTAATACCCTGTACACTACAGTTTCATCATTGATCTTTGTTTTTGCTGGCTTTAAGCTAAATGGTCAGAAACTCGCTTCCTTAACTTAGTCAATGGGCATCTCAAGCTTTCTTTCCTTTCTTTAATGGTGCCTGCACTGTTGGAGTATTCTAGTGTTGGGGTAGGGTGTTTGCATATAATCATGCACAACCTTTTATTATTATTTCAAGTGGGAATATATTTTGATTTCTAAATGCCCCGCTATAAAGATCCAAATCCTCAAATATGTGTACATGTGTGTATGTGTGTGTGTGCGCGTGTAACTCAACAATAAAGCTTTTAAAAGACACTGGTTCCTGGTGCAAGGCACATTTAAAGCAAGTTTTACTTTACGTTGTACTTCCTTTGTATATTAAAAACATTTATTTAACTTGTTGCAATTTGAAGTTTAAAAAAAAGATTTTCATTGTGTATGCTCAACAATAATCATTAAAATGTTTGCAGCGTACAGTACAGCCTTTTGTTAGTATTTTACTAGGTCTTCCAGTACGTTGAAATCTTTATTATATTAGCTTAAATGAAAAATGCTTGCATTATTCAGTCCATTCAAAAACTGTTACACTAATTTTTTGTTCCTATATTGTTTTTTAGTCAGTTGACACAAGTTGGTTAATACTTGGATGGAATTATTTTTCTGTATAAAGTGGCCCTTAACCCAGATGATGAAAGAACGTGTATGCATTTTCATTACAACCAGTGCTTCTGAACTAAGAAGGCCAGAATATAAATAAGGAACTCATTTCAGCCGCTTGACAGCTCTTGTCATTTTCTTAACTTTTTGAAATTTGACCAGAATAATACACAGCATTTTAGTTTGGCTGTACAACATATTTGTATTACAGCATTGGCACTCTTGTTTTCCATTTTCTTCCTAACTGCCCCCCAACAAAAAATGTTTCCTTTTTCACAATTGTAGGCTGAGTCAATAAACTATCCATATTTTCTAGTCAGTCGCTACAACTTGTACCTTCTCAACATTTTTGTAAAGTTGGTTTTTTGTCCACAAACTGATCCTTTTACATTTGCTTACACAGAGTTACACCTGCCATTTAATGTTTATTCCAGAGTTTGGAAAGATCCATTAAGGAGTTTTTTGCTACCCTGTTTTATATTGAACAGGCTAAAAATTTGTGTCATCAGCAAATTGAGCTGCTTTGCTGTTCGCCCTTCAGATTGTTTATGAACAAACAAAAAAGCAGTGATCCCAGTGAAGACCCTTGGGGGGACCCTCTTGGTTAAGTTCTTCCACAGTAAGAATTATCTGTCTACTTTTTATTACACCAGAGACATCTTCCTGGGTCCTAGAATGTGATTGAAAGAGGCAGAGTCACATAGCTTTCCTGTGTTTTTGACTGACTATATTCACTTAACTGACATAAGGAAGAAAGTTCAGCCAAATTTTATCAGAAGAGTCAAGTAGTTTCTGTTTCCCAGCTAATTGTTTTGCATCCTTTATCAGGTAGTTCCCTTCCTCTCTAGGCATAGCAAAACCTTTTGCACTTAACCCATTTTTCTCCCTAGACTTGCATGCATGCGTTTGTTTGTTTTCTATCCCGCCTTTATTATTTTTATAAATAACTCAAGGCGGCGAACATACCAAATACTCCTTCCGCCTCCTGTTTTCCCCACAACAACAACCCTATGAGGTGAGCTAGGCTGAGAGACACTGGCCTGAGGTCACCCAGCCGGCTTTCATGCCTAAGACGGGACTAGAACTCTCTGTCTCCTGGTTTCTAGATCGTTGCCTTAACCACTAGACCAAACTTAGGCAAATGTTGGGGGTACGGTTAGAGTTCTAGCTACCCATGCTGCTTGGCTGACGGGGCCAGTCACTTTCTCTCAACCCTAGCCTGGGAAATGGAAAAACATGTATCTTACAACCTGCACTGGACCAGCATGATAGATTATAGTCCATAATCTTCAGTGAAGAGGCCTACAATGATTTGGACTGCTGCTGCTTATATATTTTATCTCTCTATGCAGGGTTTCTGTCTTGGAGGATACTGGGTGTGCCTATATGTGCAGTTGGGCCATAGGGACAAGTTAAGGGTCGCTTTACTATACTGGGTGCCCTGCTCCTTAGGATCCCTTCCTGAGGTCCTAAACCCAGTGGTGGAAACTACTAGGTTCCAGGAGAGTTCAGGAATACATGGCCTCCATGACAACCATGGCCTTGTCCTAGATCAGCTCTGATGCATGTGGGCAGTCTCATGTTAGATCTGGTATTTGCTTTCTAGCAGTGATCTGGATATGGAGGGAATTACCATCTGCCCCTTGTTGTCAGATCTCTTCCTAGTCCAGTTGTGATTGACTGCTGTTCCCTCCCTCTGCAGGACTGGACCCATTCAAACGGCCTGCCCCTGGGACCTTATGGATCCTGTTGATTTCAGGCAGACGCTGGGGGATCCCCCCAAAATCTGGTGGATGAATCAGCTGAGGGCCTGGTTCATAGCTGGCAAAAAAGTCTCAGGCTCTTGATCTGATTGCCCCCAAGTGGCCTCTCTATCAGCTGATCCCACTTGGCACCTTGTTTTTCCAAGGCCTATGGGAGATGATGTCAGAAGTGGGGCCTGGAGCTTAGGTGGAGGAGGAGGAGGAGTGAATTTGACCGATCATGGATAAGAGCCTATGTTTGGGCCTACTCTGTGGTGATAAGAGAAGCAAAGTGTTCCTACTTCTCTTATTCAGCAGTCCTCTTCCAGGACTGCCCAAGAGATTGAATTTCTCTCAGGCTGCTGTAACCAACTTCCTCAACATTTTGCCCTTAAAGTTGCTCAAATTCACTCTCACCTTGATTTCACTTGGGCGGGGTCTTGTGTGGTGACTGGGGAATTGTGTTGCTCTGTTAACCTGGTTTCTTTTATGCTTGGGAGTCTTTGGTGCTCTCTGAGCCTTGTTGTTTTCATGCAGACGTTTCATTGCCAGGCTAGGCAACATCTTCAGTGCGAAAAGGGAGTGGAACTTGCTGTCTGTTTATATACCCTGGCTTGTCCTGCCTGTGTTGGTGGGGGTCTTGTACTCTCCTTGGTAGTTCCTTGATTGGGCTGTTGTGTGCTATTTGGGTGATTGACTGAGTTAATAGTTCCTTGATTAAGGTCTATTGTGTTGTTTGATTGCTCCTCTGCTGCTAATCTTGCTGTTAATCTATGCATATCTTGTTGTTGATTGCTGGCCCAGGGGTGTTCTGGTCTTCTGGCTATTCTATTGTCTCTTAAGAATGGTATGTAAATGTTGTTAACCTCTATGTGTCTGTTGATGGCTGCTTTGTCTGAGTGCCAAGCTTCTAGGAATTCTCTAGCATTTTTGGATTTGGCCTGGTCTAATATGCTCACAGTTTCCCAGTTGAAAGTATGGTTAAGTCTGTCCATGTGTTGTGAGATTAAGGAGTTTTCATCATGTCTTCTGACTGCTAGTTGGTGTTCGTGGATGCGTTCTGCTAGTCTTCTGCCAGTCTGTCCTACATAGTGGGATCTTTTATGCTTGTTATCTTTTATGCTTGTTATCTCAGGAATTAGGGTGCTCTCTGAAATGTCCTCATTCACCTGTAGGCTGGATCCTTGCCCCTACTGACTTCTTTGGATAGTTGGGGGGGGGGCGTTGTTGTACCATGGATCCAGCTTGTAAATGTCTCCTCGTGTGAGGGCTTCATATTTTCAGCACTGAAAGAAGCATTGGTTCATTCCCTCCTGAAGAGGATTTTTCTGGATCCAGAGGTTTTGGACAACTACCACACAAACTCCAACCTTGCCTTTTTGACAAAGGTTGCGAAGACAGTGGTTCAGGAGCAACTACAGGGTGTCCTAGAGGAAGTGGATTATGACATCAGGATTCAGCCCTGGATTTAGAACAGAGACATTGATTGTTTTGGTCAATGACCTATGATGAAGCCTGGATGGGGGTAGTGCACATGTCCTGGGCTTTTTGGACCTCTCAGTGGCTTTCCTGATGGACTAGCTGCAGGGGTTGAAGATTGGGGGCACTGTTTAACAGTGGTTCCATTCTTTCTTCAGAGGTCAGTTCCAATCAGTGGTGATCAGGGAGGACAGATTGGCACCTTGGCTGCTCCCTTGTAGGGTGCTGAAGGGGTCAGGTCTCTCCCCCGTTACTTAATATCTATATGAAGCCAATAGAGAGAGGTCATACGGCGGTTCAGGATTACCAGTATGCTGATGATTGAGCTGTACAATGGGGGAGACACCTGACCACTTCATCACCCTGCAAGGGAGCTGCCAACCCCAAGCCCCACTGAAGCTGTTGTCAATATCTTGTCCCAGTGCCTGGAGGCTGTTAGTGTCTGGCTGGGAGAGAACAGGCTTGAACTGAACACTAGTAAAACAGCTATTGTTTGTACATTGAGGTTCCTCTATGTCCCCAGTGTTGTCTCTAGATTGGGTTGCACTGTCCCTGAAAGAGTAGGTCCTCAACTTGTGTGTCCTCCTGGCCCCAAGGCTTCTGCTGGGTCAGCAGGTAAAAGCTATGGCCGGAGGGGCCTTTGCCCAGCTTCAGCTAGTGCGCCAGTTGTGACTTGACTTAGGGCAGGAGGATCCAACTATGGTGGCTTATGCCCTTATCATCATGCACATAGACTACTGCAAGGTGCTCTACATGGGGCTGCCTTTAAAGACCACCTGGAAGCTTCAGTTGGTGCAAAACGCAGTAGCCTGGGTACTTGCTGGTAGTCCTGGTTTTAAACTATAAAGCCCTTTATGGCTTGGCGCTGGGTTACCTTCAGGTCCTCACCTCTCCATTGAATTGGCCCAACCACTTTGATCATGCTAGGAGAAGCAGATGGTTGTCCCCCATTTTTGCGAGGTGTGACTTCAGGCCAGTCTCTGGAGTGGCCTCCTGTGGGAAGTATGTTTGGCCCCAACTCTAGTCACATTCCAGAAGCTCTTGAAAACAGCTTTCCTGGAGGGTGTTTGTGGGCTGATGCCAGATGCTATTTGGAATACAGGTAGTCCTCGACTTACAACCACAATTGGGACTGGAACTTCTGTCACTAAGCAAGGCAGTTGTTAAACGAGTTATGTTATATGAGCCCAATTTTATGACCTCTTTGCTGTGGCCGTTAAGTGAATCACGGTCGTTAAGCGAATCTGGCTTTCCCCAATGACTTTGCTTATCAGAAGCTGGCTGTGAAGGTCGCAAATGGTGATCACATGACCCTGGGACGCTGCAACCATCGTAAATACATGGTAAATACATGCTGGTTGCCAAGTGCCTGAATTTTGATCACATGACTGCAGGGACGCTGTGATGGCCGTAAGTGCGAGGACTGGCCGTAAGTCACTTTCTTCAGCACTGTTGTAACTTTGAACGGTCACTAAACAAATGGTCATAAGTCGAGGACTACCTTTATAAGGTTTTTTTGTTGTTTTGTGTTTTTAATTTTTATTGTCATTTATTTTTTTCATGTTGTGAGTCACCAAGAATCTGCATTTGATTGTGGCAAGATATGTGATTGATAAATAAATAAGTAAATACTGTACACACTTGCATATACATATTTAAAAATTAATTTGTTTAATTCCTCAAGCAGATTACAAACTTCACAAAACATTTGGCATGGTAGTAAAAAATGTAATTTTACAGGGAGGCGATGATAGCTAGACATTCACTTCAGTGATCTTTTAGCCTAAAAATAATTATTCACAATTTGGCAAAAAACTCAAAAATGAACTGTCCTTTGCATTTGAAGAATATTTTTTGAATATGTACAGTATTATCTTCTGGCTTGTCTCTTCTACGTTTCTGCCATTTTATCAAGAACCAGAAGAGGTGCAAGAATTCTGGTTTTATTGGTTTCTGCAATGCAACCATTTAGAACCATTTCATCCAAAATGATATGCACTCTGTCTAATTTGAACATGATCTGTATACATACATCGAGTTAAGGTTTTGTGTTACTCCTTCAAGCAAGTAGTATGAACTAAATTGCAAAATGCCATATTTCATTAGAGCATTTACTTCATGTTTGGGCAACATAATTTAAATTTCTAATCAAATATTTCAGTAACTATGCCAAATTTATGACACCATGATTTACATTTCAAATCAGAATATGCAATTATAAATGAGTACATGAATGAAAAGAGACCTAGAAACTTGAAATAGTAGAAGCAGATGTCAATTACTGCTTCAGACTTGAACCATAATTACTTGTATTCATTTTACAAAGTCTATTGCAAAAGTCTCAATATTAAATAACATTTTAAATGTTTAAATTACCCCAGCATTTACTTAGTGTCACATCCATTCAGAACATTTGAATGAAATTTTTAAACAGAAATGTCTCTGTATATTCTTTTATAATAATACTAGTGAGCTGGCCACAGTAGCATTCAGAAAAATAATGTCCTCTTGTTCCCATTTCTTTTTTTCTTTCAAACTGATAATATTTTTTAAAAATATTCAGTATGCATTATACTATTCAGTCTCAAGGAACTGCATAACTTAGTAAGAAATCAAGTGACAACAGCTTCTTCTTTGGCTCTTTTAACTACTTAATTTATTATCATTGTGCTTCAACCTTAAGCATATTTTATCAAGGAAGGTGATGAGTTGTGTGATGTTAGATCAGCTAGCTATTGTCTTCTACAATAATCACTATGTTACAAACTTAAAGGAATTTTATTCTGAATTAATTCTCATGGCTTTTCCCCAACAATCCTGAGAAAGGGTAATTTGAAAGAAGTACTAAAAATTCTTTAATGAGAGATATCTGGCCCCTAACTTTTCCAGAACAGCAGCTTCCAGGGCTCTGTCTCTTGAGAGAGGGAATGAAGAAAGTTGATTACAGGTATAAATGAGGTGGCATCAGTATTGAAAATATTGTCTTAATATTATGAATTTAACTATGCATGTGTCCCACTAAGAGTCAAACATTCTTGTCTTTCAAGCAAGTCTTGAATTGCATTATGAAAACAGTACAATTGCTTGAGAAGCAGGACTTTTGTATCTCTATTTAGAACTAGTGAATGTGTTTGCTTAATGAATTGTGTGGGCATAAAAATGCTGTTTGTCATAAAAATCTAATTATGCAGAGATAATTCAAGTATTCCAATACTGCTAATTCAGCTGTCACAAATCTAATAAATGCTGCCATTTCCTCGGGGGGGGAAAAAACCAGGAGGATCATTTGATAGGTCTCCAAAACCAAACTAAAGCTTCCGGATTTGATATGATATACTGTATATATTCCATTTTATAGCTCAGAGTTTGAGAAAGCGTCTGGAGAGGTAGCTGGAAGCTGATATGACAGGAAGCCCTAAGAGGTTTCTCATCATACCACCAAGCTGTAAGCTAACCACACCCAGCTAAGCAGCATTCCACAACTTCATTCCACCAGCAAGTATTTCATCTGCTCGAGAACCAAGTGACTGTAACTCATAAACAAGTGATTGTAACTCCCTTTCCGTTCAGTCAATCCTCTTTTGCCCATCTTGTTCTAGGCAAATGCCTAGAGTGACTAACTGGCTTTTTTAGGTGCAGTGCACATCCTCCTTAAAAAGATATGTGTTTAAAAGAGACGACTATTTTGCTCCATCTTTACTTAACTTAAAAACTTAACAATGAAATTAAAATTATACACAACATTTTTCCAGTAAAATTGATCAGAGAGATTGGCATCAGTTCCATCACAGACATGTATTTAATGGATAGGTACTGGCTCCAATAATAGCATGCACTACTTTATATAAAATGTTTGTTGAGAAGTGAAATAGATTACTATTCTTTCCTATTATAGATGGGACTCGGTATGATGAACATCAACCATTGCCATGAGTGTACAGGTAGTCCTTGACTTATGACCTCAATTGAGACCTGAACTTCAGTCGCTAAGTGATGCGATTGTTAAGTGAGGCACCACATGACTGTGCCCAATTTTATGAACTGTTTTGCTGCGGTCATTAAGTGAGTCACATGGTCGTTAAGCAAATCCAGCTTCCCCCATTGATTTTGCTTGTTGGAAGCCAGCTGGGAAGGTCGCAAATGGTGATCACGTGACCCCAGGACTGCAACCGTCATAAATACACATTGGTTGCCAAGTGCCCGAATTTTGATCACGTGACTGCGGGGACGCTGTGACCGTCATAAGTGCGAGGACCATCATAAGTGCATAGGTCACTTTTTTCAGCACCGTCGTAACTTCAAATGGTTGCTAAACTAATGGTCGTAAGTTGAGGACTACCTGTATGGTTGATCTAAAATTGGGCTCAGATCTGTATCTAAATGCTATGATTCACTGGACTGCAATGATTCTGAAAGGAACCCTGTTAAGAACTTTTTCAAGTATGGTTTGTCTATATATCAATTTAATACCTCTGATTTTGTGTACCTTGATCTTCTTGTATAGCAGTACAATCAAACAAGTCTCCTTCTGACAGTGTAACAATGCAGTAACCAGCATGGTTATTTCAGTCATGAAAGGATGGTTCTTCCATTAGCAGACATCACTGCAATGTCTGCACTTGAACAAAATGTATTAGATGCAATGAGGATATGTCTTGATCAGCTTGCGGTAGCAAAGCTTGGTTTTTGGTGCTGATTATTTTGGGTATCTGCTTCCACTATCTATGAGTCATATATTTTTTTAACTCTAACCCAATTCTTCCCCTCAAAACAGCAATGCTCTTACATGCTTTTATTCAATGTGCAGTGACATGTTTACTGCATGTAAACAGTGTATATTTACTCAGAAATCAGCTCTATTATGTTCACTAGGCTTTACTTCAGCTAACTGGGTACAGAATTACACTATAGTTAACAGTTCACAATCACAGAATCAGGATGTCTAGGTTTCATTTTCAAAAAGAAAACTGATCTATTTCTTTCTACAAGTATTTAATTCATTTCAAATATGAACCTGCTATAGCAGCATAGTAATTTAAACTATAGAAATTCAGCTTATTTTTAACTACTCCCCTCCTAATCATTCCTGCTACATAAACAATTTATGACTTTCAGCTGTTCCTCTTGAAATTTTTTTGAATAAATATTTCTTTCCCAAATCAGTTCCCCCTGCAGTTATTCTAAAGAACTTTCTACCCACATTTTCAGGCACAATGCTATGAACTGTCAAATATTAATGTAATGTACAGAACTCTTTAATTCCATTCTATGAAGAAAAAAGTTTATATCCCAACAATTTACAAAGAAGTTACTCCTGCCTTTTCCTAAGACGTTTTTCAACTTTTTGGTCTAGCCTTTTTTTATGCCTTCAGATCAATCTTAACTCCTGGTGACTGCCTGGACAAGTCCCTGCAGTTTTCTTGCAATATTTTTTGGAAGTGGTTTGCCCTTGACTACTTTTAGGGCTGAGAGAGAGTGACTGATCAAAGTCACCCAGCTGGTTTTGTGCCTAAGGCAGGACTAGAACTCATGGTCTCCCAGTTTCTAGACTGGGGCCTTAATCATTACACCAAATTGCCCTGGGATTCCCTGGTAGTCTCCAAACCAAGTACAAACTTGGCCCAATCCTGTTGTGCTTTCAAGAACAGATAAGGGCACCCAGTACTTCCACCTGCAGAGATAAAGCCTAATTCCTAATAAACTTCCCTTGTAAGAGAATCCTGAATCCAATATAATATAGCTTCCCTTCACTGCACAATTTCCTTCCCTAAAAATCAACCATTTAGAAGGCTGAAAATGTTCTACTTTAATTGTTGAACGCCAGTCACTATGCACGCTGTTGCCTTTTATTTTTTCCTAAAATGTTTACCAGTAAGGTCCATTGTTGAGTGTGCTGTGTGAAGACTTTTGTATTTTGCTGTTGGGGTTCTTTTTGGAGCTATAAAGTGTTTATGCGTTGCTGGTGGTGGTACAGTATATACAGACCACAGGGATGTACTGTAAGTGACTGGGATGGAATGCTATGCAATGAGGTTTTGGAAGGAGTAGGGTGGTGCAGAACACACAGCAAGTGGCAGTGAGAAGGAGGGCATTGAAAGCATGATGGGCAATGGAGAGGACAGGATTATCTGAAGGACCTGGAAAAGTATCTTCTGGGATGGACAGTGAAGGAGGCTTCTTCCTGTCTGTTTGATCTGTCACTTGGGAGCAGGAGAAGCAAGAGACTATAAATGGAAGCTGAATCTGCCAGGGCCATGAATCATTTGTGTCTTGGCTCCCATTAGAGCATAAGTGGCCAGGAAAATGGAGAAAGCTGGAAGCTTTCAGAAGAGTAGCAGCTGTGTGGAGATGCCAAGAAATAGGTTCCAGAGGAACAGCAGTAAAACAAAGCACTTGGAATTCCATGGGACTAGATAGAAGGCTGATGGCAAATGAGAGATGCTGCCAGTTAGTGGAAGCTATATATTAGATTCAGGAAGATTGGCTACAAAAATTTAAGACTGTGGGAAATGTGAAAGAACTGTTTCTTGGAGTGACAGTTGAGGGTTGATGGGTTGATGAATTTAGGATTGTATAGTTGGTGTGTGGAAGTGTGGAATGGATGAGAAAGTGGGATTTTGATTCCTGACTGCCACCCACCCACCTTTAGTTGTGGATGTGTACATGATAGGTGAGCTGCTCCATTTGGAACTAAGTCAGCAGGGGCAATGTCAAGAGACTTCATGTGTGGGGAAACAAATTCCCACCCATGGAAGGAATGATGGGAGGTGCCGACCTGGCTATGACATGACAAGGGAGATGTGCAATTTAGTTTCAGACCCAGCTTTAGGCACTTCTGTCTCCTCCCAGGATCTTGGTGATTTGACTGATTGATCCCCCTGGCCTCCAGATAAAATTGCTCACAAGGCAGCTGCTACTTGTGCAGAGTCTTGCCAGATGATTTGGGCAATCGGGGGTTATTTTGAGGTTCTAGAGATAGAGGAAGTGGAAAAAAAATTCTGTGTCAGGAGCTCTGACCTTGATTCATGTCCTGCCTGGCTCCCTGTGGCTAGTGAGGGGCATTTGGCTAGACTTGGGAGATGATTAATGACTCTTTGAAGCAGGTAGTGCCCTCTGCCTTGAAGGAAATGGTGGTGTACACCCTTCTGAACAAACCATCTCTTGATCTAGCTGTATTAGGCAACTTCCGTCCAATTTCTCCTTTGGGGGGGGGGGGAAGCTGTTGCAGAAAGGATAGGTCCTTAACCTATAGGGAACACCTAAGGAAAACTACAGATAAAATAAAAACTAGGAACAACATTCTACACAAACTTTCCGGCACTAGCTGGGGAGCAAACGCTACAGTTCTTAGGACATCAGCTCTTGCTTTGGCATATTTGGCAGTTGAGTACTGTATCTCAGTACTCAGTATCTGCTGAAGACAGTATCCCAGCTGAGCTATTTATAATCCTAAAAGCTGTTAAAGTGCTGCACTCAATATGGTCCAATGTGGGTTGCCACAAGCCCAGCCTTCTCATCCACACCATTCAATTTCTATATGAAATTGCTAGGGGCGGTCATTGGGCAGTTTGGAGTAAGGTGCCATTGATATATGATGATACCCAGCTTTGTATCATCACTCCAGACTGAACTAGAAATGCTGGTGATCCTGACCTGGTTCCAGGAGGCTGTGAGGATCTGAATTGGTCAAAACAAGCTGAAGTTAAATCCTTGCAAGACTGAATTGCACTTTATAAGTGACTGGCGTGACTTGCCATGGTATTGTGCGTGGGGCTTTGTATAATTTTGGCTGGTGCACCACTTGTGAGTCCACCTGGACTTGGATGCCTCTACAACAGTGACTCAAGCCCTCATCACCTCATGGCTAGATTACTGCAGTATGTTTTACTTGGGGCTACGCTTGAAAACAATTAGAAAGCTGCAGAATGCTGCAATCAGGCTAGGAAGGAATTGGTCTAAAGCATTACACTAGCAATTTAGTTGCTGTATTGGCTGTCATTCAGATTCCAAGTCCAATTCAAGGTGCTAGTTTTAACCTATAAAGCATTACATGGCTCAGCACCAATGTACTTACCGGATGGTCTCTGCTTCCCAGATTCAGCCTGTCCTGTGTGCTCATTCAAGAGATGCTGCTGAGGGTCCCCACCTTCTGGGTAGCAGCCCCATACTATGAAATACCTTGCCCTGAGATATGGGAAGCCCCTCTGCTCCCAGTTACTCATGCCCTGGTTATCTCTATTGTAATGCACTCTACATGGGGCTGCCCTTGAGGAGCATCTGGAAGCTCCAGCTGCTGCAAAATGCAGTGGCACGGGCAGTTATGTGTGCCTCTAGAAGAGACATCAGGTCTCTGCTCCATGAGCTGCATTGGTTACCAGTTGCTTCTGGGTCCTATTCAAGGTGCTGGTTTTGACCTTTAAAACCCTGCATGGCATGGGGACAGGTTATCTGAGGGACCGCCTCTCCCTGATTACATCTACCCGTCCCATCAGGTCCGGCTGGAGAGGACCTAGGAGACGAGCCTTTTCTGCCACAGCATCCGCCCTTTGGAACATCATCACCCCTGACGTGAGGATAGCCCCAATCCCTATGGCCTTCCGTACAGCTCTCAAAACACGCTTTTTTTCATCAAGCCTGGGGATCCCCTGACAGCAGGGAGCCCGCGTGGTGGCTACATCACACATAACATTCTGATTTTGACCCTTTCGCAGTCTTGGTTTTAATAATTTAATTGTTTTAATTGGTTTTATAATATGTGTAAATCATTGGTTTTGTTGTATGCCGCCCAAAGTCACCTTGTGTATACAACATACAACTTTTAACACTAGGATAGTCAGCTTATTAAACTGACTACTTTCTAAACAGTAACGTAGGGCAAGAGTGTAGGATGGGTCTACTTGGGTTTTTCCTGAAAGAACTCCTAGATCTATCAACTGAACTGTCATGCAAAAAAAAAAAAGGCATAGTGTTTCTATGCAAACTCTACTTTTGTTATCCCAAGTTCCTTTAATTTCAGCAGTGGAATTTAGGGGCATGGTTTATCATTTTGCTGATGCTGAAAAAATAGCAGTCACACTCAGAAGCCTTCCAAAATGTGTTGCAAATCACCTGGAGAGTTATGTCTATATCCAGATTTATCTTCCCTCTATCCTTGGTTTAAGCGAATATTTTATAACGTGAGAACTAGTCATCCTGCAATTATTTTATTATTACCATACAAGAAAGTGTCCACTATGCTTTTTTTGGTCCTTCAGATTTAACATAATGAAAAGATAGTATAAATAACAAGGTTAAACCCAACAAATGCAGTTCTTCAAAATGCAGCACAAGAAGGATTTTAAACAACTGGGTCAGTTTAAAAATATATCAGCAAAGCAGGATATTAGATATTAAAGGCTTGGGAGAAAAGAAACCTTTCCTGCTCTTCTAAAACTCAAGGGAGGGAGACAAATCCCTTTTAGGGGCAAGTCCATAACTGGAATAACTATCCAAAGGTGTGAACTAGGCTCCCAAGTGCTGGAAAAAGCACGCTTTGAAAGGAATAAGAATAGGTATCACACACATTCAGATTACAAACTTGTGTATGTTGTCTTCTCCCAGATTTAGTTACTCACAAGCTGAGGTCTAGTTGTTGGGTTCTTGGTATTGTTTAGCTTGGTTGTTTTCCTGCAGACATTTTATTACCAAACTAGGTAACACCATCACTGTAACACTTCTCGTTTTTCACACTCCCGTGCCCAGCCTAGTAACAAAATCTTGTAATCTTGTGTTACCCAGCCTAGTAACAAAATCTCTGCAGGAAAACAACCAAGCTCAGAGAACACTACAAACCCAACAGTTCAACCCTGAGCTACAGATATTCTCTAGTGCAGAGCTTTCCAAACTGTGTTTCGCAACACATTAGTGTGTCAGCTGCAGTGTGTAGGTTTGTCGTGCGAACGTAACGAGAAACCTCTGAGTCTATGTGAAATAAGCAATACCAACTTGCATGCATTTTTACGCAGCAAAGGTGCTGATTAGTATGGTGCACTAGTATATTCCCCTTCCGTCATATCCGTGTATGCACACCACGGTCGAGGGATCATACAGGTACTGCGCATGCGCAGTATGCATAATGGGGTCAAAACAGCTGATTCCGCGTCACTTCTGGTGACGCGGCCACACCTGAAGTGACACGTTCGAGAAATTCCATGGGTCCAGTTTTTTGATAGAACACCGTCTCGACCACCGCTCAACAAAATTTGTTCAATGTGAAAAGTTACACGCAGCTGCTCGACGAAAAGCCACCTAGTCTGCACTATCTATAGTTTAACCTCTGGTTTGCTAGTAAAACTGAAGTACTGTATCGCGAAATGATGCATGACTAAAAAGTGTCACCAACATGAAAAGTTTGGAAAGCTCTGCTCTAGTGAGAGGTTTGCATGACATTCACATTGCTGTCATTTTGGTGCCTGGCAACCTCCTCCTCATTTTCCTAGTTTTATTTTCATATTGATAACGTTTAAAGCTTAAGAGTTTTCTAAATTTTTGAGAATCTTAATTAATTGGAGTTATGCAATGGTATGCTGTTTTTCTATTAGTGTCTGAGATGCTTTTTTATGATTTGTACTTCATACATTTTTATGTATCACCCCCAAAATGCTGGTTTGGCATTTGTAGATTTCAAATTAATTCCTAAAATAAAGTTCATACTCAGTTGGTTAAAAAGAAGGGATAAAGCTTCAATATCCCAATATCTATAAACATGCAACATTTCCTTTCTGTGAAATCTTTGTGACCTTTAACAACTTACCACAATGTTAACACTCACATACTTTATATTCTGGTACAATATGAGATCACTTTAATTCAGCTGTTTGCCAAGTAGCCTGCTATAGGCAAGGAGGAGCAAGAACATAAAAAAGAACAAATAGATTGGTGGAACCAAAAAGGATACATCTAATTCACTCTAAAAAGATAAAAAAGAAAACAGTTTTAGCAAGAGAACAGTACTGTTATTGTTTTGCTATTGTTTTTTCTCAAATTGATCTGTATGTTGTTTTTGCAAGTTAAGGACTGCAAATGGAGCATTTGCTTCAGTTTCCAAAAAGGTTTTCAATCTAACAGAAAGTCTTATTGGAAAAAATAAATGTGATGCTTTTTGTCATTTTTTGCTCTGTCCCTTCCTGTGACCCAAAAAAGTTCAGCTGGAGGGTTGGATCTACCCAAAACAGCATGAGAAGTGGTAGGGTGGTCTGCTGAGGCAAGAAAGAATTGATAAATTGCCTCTTCTCATGTCTTCCAATGGAATGGAACTCTCATTTTGATTATTTAAGTAAAACGTGAGCCTCAGAATGCTGACTTTGTTTAAACCCAGAGGGCACAAGTGATCCCTGAAGGCATGTTATGCTGTTCCCTGACTTAACAACTGCAGCTGATTTTTGAGGGTAAGTGGATAAAGAGGAAGAGGATGGATGCAAGAGGAAAATCAACTTCTGAAAGGAAAAGCGAACGGGCCTTAAGGAAATTGTGAATTTTACTCCCATGTTCTGCTTTGACACATTCATTTTCCACTTGCCTAACTGATATGTGAACATTTCACAAGACCAAACATGGCTATTCTCTAAACAAAATAGCTTTGTACTTCTGCCACGGTACAGGAAAGCACTCAAAAGTTGATGTCTTTTTAAGTTATATTTTTGTTCATGTGTTCTGCCGAGGTGAACTGCTAAAAACAACAACGGCATTATTTTTTGCACAAGTGTCTGTCTGCATGTCAAAGATCATGATATATATGCATGTCTTCATGTCAAATATCATGATACACAGTATATGCAAAGAGTTCCTCTTTACATATAGAAAGTCAGGAGCCATATAAGGAAGTACCTTATAGTAATTTGAAGATCTGCATACCTCATTCCAAAATTCTTCCCTATTATTAGCTAAGGTAAAGGTAAAGGTTCCCCCCACACATTTGTGCAGTCGTGTCTGACTCTAGGGGCCGGTGCTCATCTCTGTTTGTTAACCAAAGAGCCAGCATTGTCCAAAGACACTTCCGCGGTCATGTGGCCGGCATGACGCGCGCGGAACTCTGTTACCTACCCACCAAAGTGGTACCTATTAATCTACTTGCATTTGCATGCTTTCGAATTGCTAGGTTGGCAAGAGCTGGGGCAAGTGCGGGAGCTCACTCCGTCACGTGGGGCTAGGGATTCGAACCTCCGAACGTGCGATCTTCTGATCGACAAGCCTGGCGTCTTACCCGCTGAGCCACCACGCCCCTTATTATTATTATTATTATTATTATTATTAATGTATTGTCAAAGGCTTTCACGGCCGGAATTCGATGGCTGTTGTGGGTCTTCCGGGCTGTGTGGCCGTGTTCTGGAATTAATTAATTAATTAATTAATTATAAATAAATAAATAAATAATATAAATAATATAAATAAAATAATAAATAAATAAATAAAATTAATATTAATATTATTATTAGCTACTTTGTAATTATAGAACATCCAGCAGATGTTCTAACAACAGAACATCCAGAATGTGTTCTCTTATTAAAAATACTACAATAGCATTAGCAATAGCAATCCATAGGAATTGGTCTTGCCTCGCAGTTTGTTAAAATCAGGAGGGTTAAAAAGTTGGACAGACTATATTTTACATCTATTTGAATAGCATGTCCAAGATATGACTTGTGATTTCTGAATCAAAATTGTATTTAAAAGATCTATCAACAGTTTAGAGAGATTTGGGTGTGTGGGGACGGAACCCAAGTCCTTCCCCTCAGGTCATCATTAAACCTGATACTATTAATTATTTAGCACATGTATACATAGAAATGTTAATATGGACAAGCCACCACTATCTCTAATAATCTCATAGCATTATTACTTTTGATTACTTAAAGCATTTTGGTATAGGGTATATATGGGGCATTTACTCATGCACAAACTTCATTATGCATAAAGGGCATTCTCCAAAAGTGAATCATGGAAATATCTTGCTTGGATGGCACTTGAGGCACATATACTGCACAGCTGATAGAACATACTCAAGTTTTGTAGGTCACGAAGTAATGATGAAGGCAGAACAGCCAAATGATAGTGTGCAGAAGGAAAAAGCACACTATGCATACCCTAAAGATCTATATTCATGACTGTTTCCATAAGTTTCACTGGAACTGTGCCCTATACACAGAAATACTACATGGCCTTCAGACTGCCTGTTCACAGTACAGTAAGTATAATTACATTTGCCAAATTCATACTTACCACTCTGCTGAAATACTTGTCCAAAACCTCAACAAAATTATGAATCAGTTCAAATACAGCCATTTCATTCTGAAATTAAGTTCAAAATGCATTTTAAAAAGGAACAATAGACAGGTGTGCTAATAAGTTTTTTATTAGCTTATAACTCTAAAATATTAAAACGTGTCAGAGAAGCAAAAAGCAAAAGTAGAAATTAAACCCCAAAATATCCTTAGCCCTAGACTGGGAAAGGAGATAGGGAAGGGCCTGTAGTTCTTAATCATTTCCTGTTACCTTCTGCCTTGTTTGGATACTGTGGACCCATTGGTGCTTTTCAGACCAGCCCGTTGAGAAGAATTTTTCTGTTTGATATAATATAGTAATTATAAATGAGAAGCTTTGCCTATCTTTGATATTGACTCTACATCAACTGCACCTCCTGAATGAGATTCTCCATGGGTCAAAGTAAAAGGGTGCCCCAATTCTCCCTTAGATTCTATATCTGCAGCACCAGCAAAAGAAATTAAAAAAGATATACTATAGAAGTGGAACATCAGGCTACAACATTGCACAGAATTTCACAGCAGGGAACACTGTGAGCAAATTGATTACACCCTATACATTAATACTAAAAATTAATGTTTTAGTTCAGGATTCCTGTTTGTAGCCTTGGGTTTTTCTCAAAGGTTTTCCTTATTATAAATACGTTTTATTTTACTCAGGATTGATCAATACATCTTTATGAAGTAATTAGGTCAACACATTTCAGATCCATATACAGTAGAAACAGTGTCTGTGAAGGAAGAGGTAGACTATTTTCAAGTGGGTTTGAAGATACAGAAGAAATACATCCCAAAATTAGAGATACAATGCACAAATTGATCTACTGACAGAAATGAGAGCCTGTCAAACCAATAAAGGAAAGGCTGATATGATAAGGCAGATACAACTCTCAGAAGCTAGCTTGGGTGTCTTATGAATTCATGGTATTCAACTTGGATATCTAGCTAAATCTATCACTGCTTACGAAGGCTCATGCCAGCCTTTTCGTTTTTAATGTACCACAGGATTTTTAATTTGTTCCAAGGGACTAACACTGCTATCCTGCTGGAATGTTTCTCGTAGCTTGTAATGGTCCATTACTCTTCTTTGTAGCCTTCAGGTTTAAATAACAATGCTAAAACCCTGGGCTTGTTGTGTCCAGTTTTGACCCTAGGATATGATAGGGAATAGACAGCAAGAGAAATAGGACAGAAAATATCTTGTACTGTACCTAGAACATAAGTCCCATATCAAATAAAATACTAAAAAATACAACTTTCATCATGATGAAAGGATCTTACAGTTTTGAAGCAAATGTGCAATTTCGGTCTTCCTTCATGTCTGGCTTGGGCAACCCACTGGCTACCCTATTTTTTTGTACTACACCTCCCCCTACTGCATCACTGAATTTTTGCAGCAAAATAGAAAAAACTGCCTGTGCAGTTTGGGGGCAAGCATTAAACCATGGAAAATAAGTACATTAAATCACCACAGGGCTTGCCACCCTTGAAACCCACACCTCTCACCAAATATATAAAAAAGGCCAAAATATTTCTACTTCACCCCTCTGGTGATGTCACAGCATCGCTAACACACCCTTGTGTTCCTTGGGGGCCAGCCCAAAAAAGCCGCCTGCCCAACATTATGTAGTGATCAACAGAAGATGAGGTAATTGGATGACGTATGAAAATCAGGACACAGAAGTATCAACAAGTAGCTTTTGATATAAAAAGTGTCTTCAGGGCATAGCTGTGTCTATCTTTACATAGATAAGAAAGTTAAAACATACCTCTGTTTCATTGATTCCAACTACTATGAAAAGAGCAGCATATTGTCTATAGACCAACTTAAAATCTTTGTACTCAAGAAAGGAGCACTAAAGGGAAACAGAAAGTAAAAAATCTAAATTGATATAAAATACCCAGATTTGTAAATATGTATTGGCTTATTGAATAATTGGTCTGATTTTCTATTTCATCACAAGAATATATAATTTATGATTGTTGTATTTGTACAACATGCTAATACAAAATCAAATGAACTACTGTACACAATTCAACATGATTCAAGGTGATGAGTGAACTCAATCAGAGTCTTAGAGTCAAATCATATATAACAGGCCAGACCTTGTATTGGAACTTGGCTATAGAAAAATGCTGAAAAAAGGGTGCAATGAAGTTCAATAAGACTGTTGGATTTTTCCCCTCCTGCATATGTCAGTAAAAAAGGAACACCTCCATTCTTTACATAAATATGAACAAAATGTTGATAGCTACCCTGTCACATTTAAACTTTAACAGGACCATACCCAAGATTAGCTGGCATAGTAAAGATTTAGTTGTCCAGGGTGAGAAGGCATCCTGGAACTTCATTCATCAGTACTAGGAAAAGATCCAGAATACTAAGTTGTGATGCCTCCTAGACACCTGGTCTTTGGCATGTTCCAGGACCTAAAAAGTAAGATACTTCTAACTGAAGTAATCTAGCTAGACTTTCAGGAGCCAAGGTTCCAACAGGGAGAAAAATCCAGGGCATCTATAATCAGTTTTTGACAGAAAGGCAAGGCAGATTATTTTTTAAGCTTAATTAAATAATTAAATAATTAAAATAATTAAAACTCTAAAGAAATACAAATTTTTGAATCATTTAACAATACTTATTTTTCATCTATGTCTAAATAAACAATTCATTCATACTTCATGCATAACACTAAGCCATAAAATGGTTTGTTTGAGGATTACTATGATGCATAAATTCATCAGTTGGGTTTTATCAACCATAGGTCTTTCTTGAAGTGGTTTTGTGTATCATTATAGTTTAGCACTATGTGTAAACTACATGTTGGATAACTTTTTTTAAATTTTTATCCTGCCTTTATTATTTTTATAAATAACTCAAGGCGGCGAACATACCTAATACTCGTTCCTCCTCCTATTTTCCCCACAACAGCAACCCTGTGAGGTGAGTTGGGCTGAGAGAGAGGGACTGGCCCAAGGTCACCCAGCCGGCTTTCATGCCTCAGGCGGGACTAGAACTCCCAGTCTCCTGGTTTCTAGCCCAGCACCTTAACCACTAGACCAATTGTAGATTTATGGAAATCAAGGTTAATGCAGGGCAGAAAAGGAAAGATGGGCATGTTGGCTTACTGGCTGAGCATATTCAGCATCAGGAATGCACTGAAAAATTTCTATTTGCTTCTTTTTATATTGCAACAATCTTTCTTTCAGGGTAGTATCTCTCATAGACCTTGTATCAAGAACATATGGAATCCCTGTTGACTGTGTCCCTAAATCAGCTGAATTCTTTGATACTTCTTAAGTTGTAGTGTGCCCCTGTGTGCCTCTGAATTTCCCTAGCATTAAGCTTTCACCAAGCCCTTTTCCAGTTGTACTCACTCATTTTCTTCTTTACACTCAGTATCCAATCTCTGTGCATTGTTTCTTGCTCTAGCAATAGAAGAGAATATATGTAGCTCAGGGTTGAACTGTGGAGTCCTTGGTGTTCTCTGAGCTTGGTTGTTTTCTTGCAAGAAAACCACCAAGCTCAGAGAACAACAAGCACTCCACAGTTCTTGCTCTAGCTCAGCAATTGCCTTCCTTCCCTATCATTTGTGGTCATCTTACCCCAAGTTGGATTCTTGCTACAATCCAAAGCAGTGTTTCTGTGAGAGAATTGGGATTTTAGATTAGGGATTTTAGAATAGTGAAACTCAGTCTTAAATTCCCTCTATTCTCTTTAACATTCCTATTAATATAGCAATTGTAATTATGTATTCCTTTAAACCATTATAAATGTTTGCCCCACTTTTTGAGATTAGTTTGATCACACACACCCCTTTAAAAAACATAGTGGGAAAATTATCCTTATTGGGAATAATCAGACTAAGTACTGTCATGCTAAGCTGTGCCAGAGAAATTTGATCCAGTGGGATCCTCAGAAACACTCTTCAACTCCACTGAAGCCAGAGGAGCATACTAAATGTAGTCATATGCTCTTCCATAGCTTCCAAGAGTGATGGGTTGATGGGAAATTCTTGCACAATTTACCTAAGAAGCTTATCACCCAAATCCAGAAAGAAAATCTGCAACAATTCCTCTTACTCTAACCTTATTTAAGGCTTACTGTTATGGGTACACCAGACTTACTACAGCTTGTTCAACAAACCATAGTTAAAACAAATGAAACCAGTTATTGTTTTACCATGTGGGGGTGAACTTTCAGGTTGGAGAGTAAAGCTTTCCAACTCCAGATTTAAAGACTACGCTCTTCACTTAGTGACTATGACCAGTGTAAACCAATATGTGTAATTTAAAAGAAGAGCCCAGCCAGGCTCTAATATGGGGGGTAGTGGGGGTGGGGGGTGGGAAGCATGTATGTGGGGGGGGGGGAAAGAGAGGGAGTATAAAGCAGCAATTAAGTAGAAAATTCAACATTCTTTATGTGCACACCTCTTTTTGCACTTTTAATCACAATCCTAGATACCCATTTTCTTATTGTACATGACCGGAGCTGACCTGCTATGCCTTGGCTCAAACTGACTGTAGGTATCCATCTTGGACATGTATGTTTATTGTTTATAACATTTTGGGAACTCTAGTCCATTTCATCAGATCCATGAAATATTATAGTTACAATTAGGTAAATTTGTTCATACTCCATGTGTTAATCTTTAAGAAGCTAAAATACCCATTTTCTTTTGCTACAACAGAATAACATGATGGTTATGTTTTTGGAAAACAGGACATAAGACATACTTGCTCCTTTGAATGAGAAAGGCACTGCTTGATTACTTCAGCTTCCAGAACTGTCCGCTTATGAAGGTCCATGTATTCATAATAACGAGAAAGCCTTGTTTGGCCTTGTTTATTCACCATCAGAAAAAATTTGATCATGGCTTGTGCTCCGGTCTAAATATCTCCACAAGGTAAAATGCTTGAAACAGAAGAGAAAACCAGAAATTCAGATTTGCCAGCATTGTCAGAAATGAACTGCTTCACATTAAGAACAAACAATGAATTGGAAACAAAATTTTGCAGCCAGCGATATAAGGGCCAAGTGATGAGGCTGTGGAAGCTGCACAAGGTACTCCAAGCTAATAGATGATGTGTGAAGGTCTAGAAAAGCTGGAGCTTTAGATAAGCCAGGCTCAAATAACATCACCTCTTAAATGCACTGCTAACAAATTAATTATAACAGATATTTTCCAACATGGACATTTCCCTTTCAGCGGATTTCCAACAAAGAGATATGGCTAGCAAGCTCATGGGAAGAAACTGCATCATCAATGTTGCTATGAAAGAATAGTATTCTGCAGAAAATTGAAAGACAATAAATAAGAATTATGGGAAATTCTCCCCCCTTTCCTTAATCTGCTTTCAACAGACAGTTCTCTGACAGCTGAAGATGTTCAAAAGAGTGAAGAGGCATTCTTACTCTGAAAATATCTGAGAGATATTTTATAAAGGAACCAAGTGTGTGAATATACTGTATAAAAAGCTATTTGTGTAATATATTTCCACTGATTCTAGATATTTTTGATCTTGTCATACTCCAAGCATGTAGACTAGAAAAGACAGATCTTGCTTGGAACCTATCATAATCTCCTAAGGCACTGTTATTTCTGTAGAATCTAATTATCTCTAAATGCTTTAACTATCACTCAGTGATGAAGCTCAGTGGGAGGTTTGGGAAAGTCACTATCAGTATAACTGACTGCACAGGTGGTTACAAGAATAAAAAGAAATGACCATACATATTATTTGTTAGTAGAAGATGCTTGCATTTAATAGTCCTTTCTTGAATGTAAGTGGCAAAGGGAGGCAACTTTTGACAATTCTATAGCATCTTCCCAGATTTTTAACTTGTCCTCTGAATTCAGCAATGAGCAAATCCAAATTCAGTTCCATGGCTATCACTTCTCCAATGCCAGGGGTGATGAAAATGGGGCAGAACTGAGCCACAGCACAGATAGGTCCTATGAGGCTCTGAATCCATGGAATATAAAGTCCTACCAGCTTTCAATCACATTACTGACATGGAGGAAATTCAGAGCAGCTCTGGGAATGACCTGAAAATCTCTCTCTCAGTGCTTTCAATGCCACTTTTATCCAATTTCCACCCTGGAGAAATGGAACAAACATGCTTCCCCAGTTCTAATCTACTGGGAGCCTTATCTCTCGGAGTCATCATCCCAGTCTCAGACCGAATGTGAGAAAAGGATGAGACAGCATCAGGTTTCTGACACTGAACTGGAATTAATGGTCAGGAGAATGCAGAATTTGAGTCAGGACCCTTACCAAAAAAGAAAAAAAGAAAAAATGTATTGCACAAATCAATTAACACACATATTTCTGAAAAATAAATATATAAAGCTAAGATAAAAACTGCTTCACAATATCAAAATCAGCAACAGCAATAAAGACACCACTAAATACCACAGAAATACAGCATACAAGCCAAAATAGTAAACAGCAATAAAACAGATAGTACAGTCCTAAAAATACTAGCACATTAATTTAAAAGCCTGGCTGGGGTAAAAGAAAAATGCAAGTCAATTCTCTCTAAAGATTCCACAAATGAGGCATCACAACTGAGAATGCATTTTTTCTTGTGGCTACCCATTTTGATTCCTTTGGCAGGGGAATCTGGAGAAGGACGTCAGAGGATGACTCTTTGCTGTTAAAGGGAGGTATGTTTTACCCAGCTTGATTTTAAAACTTCAGTTTTGTCCTGGAAAATCAGTTAAGCAAGGGTTAAAGATCAGCCAGGGAATAAGAGGTATTGTTTACACTGCTGACCACAACCTAAGTAATTTTATCATGCACAATCTCTGGTATCTAAGGAATGAACACTCCAGAACTCAGACTTGTGGAGTCCTATTCTAATCAACATATAGAGACAATCGAATCAGCCAATGCAGAGTATTGCTATGAAGAAAACACTGCATTAAGCAGCAGTTAATAAACAGCCATTGTGGATAGTTAATAAGGACCATCAAGTCAACTCACAGTGACCCTATGGACAAATTCTTACCATCTTAACTCATTTTAGTTATAACTGGTAGCTGTTCAAATGGCATTCCAGTAATTCCTTTGATCCCATCCATCCACCTTAAGCATTGCCTCCTCTTTTCCTTTCCTTAAGCTAGAACCTTACACCTCAAACACTGCCACTCTACTCTTCTGCTAGAAGGCAAAGATCATCGCAAACCGTCTCCTATCTGTATCAGAAGACATCCTCCCTGAAACGCAAAATGGCTTCCGCCCTTCCAGGGGAACAGTGGATATGATCTTCACTGCACAACAGCTTCAAGAAAAATGCAAGGAGCAAAACCGCCCTCTGTACATGGCGTTTATTGATCTGACTAAAGCTTTTGATACTGTAAATCGTACTGCTCTCTGGACCATCCTTCTGAAAATCGGATGCCCTGATAAATTTGTGAACATCTTGCAGCTACTCCATGACGACATGATGGCAACACTCCTGAATAACAATGGCTCTCAAAGCGATCCATTTAAAGTGGAATCTGGCGTTAAACAGGGACGTGTTATTGCTCCAACCTTATTCGCTATCTTCATCGCTATGATTATACACCTTGTTGAAGAGAAACTTCCTACTGGTGTAGAAATTATATATCGAACAGATGGAAAGCTTTTTAATCTTAGTAGGCTGAAAGCAAAAAATAAGGTAATTACAACTTCTGTTATAGAACTTCAATATGCTGATGATAACGTAGTCTGTGCACACTCCGAGGAAGATCTTCAAACTATCCTAAACATCTTTGCAGAAGCATATGAAAAGCTCGGCCTCTCGATTAACATTAAAAAAACCAAAGTGCTTTACCAGCAAGTTCGAACCAATCCCTCCGCAGCACCATCAATCCAGCTTAAAGGTGTGTCACTAGAAAATGTCGACCACTTTTCTTATCTCGGCAGCCATCTATCTACAAAAGCCGACATCGACGCTGAAATTCAGCATCACCTGAGCTCTGCGAGTGTAGCTTTCTCCCGAATGAAGCTTAGAGTGTTTGAGGATCGGGACATTCGCAGGGAGACCAAAATGCTTGTTTACAAAGCCATTGTACTACCAACCCTTCTGTACGCCTGTGAAACATGGACCCTCTACAAACTCCACCTCCAACTTCTTGAAAGATTCCATCAACGCTGCCTCCAAAAAATTCTGCAAATTACTTGGGAAGATAGGCGGACTAATGTTAGCGTATTAGAAGAAGCGAAAACCACCAGCATTGAAACAATGATCATCCAACATCAACTTTGCTGGACCGGCCATGTTGTTCGAATGCCTGACCATCGTCTTCCAAAGCAGCTACTTTACTCCCAACTTAAGAATGGAAAACGGAATGTTGGTGGACAGCAAAAGAGATTCAAAGACACTCTCAAAGCTAATTTTAAAAAATGTAATATCAGCATTGAGAACTGGGAAGCCCTAACTCATGAGCGTTTCAATTGGAGGTCAGCCTTTATTAATGGCGCTATGGACTTTGAAGAAGCACGAGTACAGGGTGAAAGGGAGAAAAGAGCTAAAAGGAAGGCACGTCAAGCAAACCCTCATCATGACCGTCTCCCACCCGGAAACCTATGCCCTCACTATGGGAGGTTGTGCGGATCCAGAATTGGCCTTTATAGCCACTTACGGATCCACTGTTAAAATTTTACCTTTGGAAGACAATCTTACTCGGCTACGAGTGATCGCCAATGATGACTCTTCTGCACTCAGAATTCTTGGACTCTATTTGTACATACTAACCCATAAATCATGATTTACAAACCATCATATCATACTATGATTTCTTTGACTTTGGCTTAGCAATTGTGGTTTGTAAATCATGGTTTATGGTTTAGTGCTTTATGGACACACAGCCTGTCCAATGCTTTAGATTTGCCCCTTTATTGTGGATCTCTCGTTTTAAAAAACTTGTGCTTCATCTCTAGACCCAAACTCAACACTTATATGTAATAGTCATTTATACATCTGCATTTTCTCATTATACTGTGGGAAGAAATTAAGATCTCTTGCTCCCTGCTACACTGTCTCCCCCCAGAACATGGTCTTCCTGCCATATCACTCCCCCTCGAGCAAGGTAAAAGGTTAAAATTTACAAAATATAATGGGTTCAATACAAAGAGGATGCAAGAGATTAAAATGTAAGAGGAAGCCCAACTGTTTAGACAAAAGATTCCCTTCAGATTTAATCAGAGACCTTGTAAGACAAAAGGTCGCTCATTCACAGAATTTAGCAGAGCCCATTCAGGTGAATATTCTTCCCCAGCCAAACAGATCTCCATAATCGAATAACAAAAGATTCCTTCCAAGGTGAACATTCCAAGCTAGTAGACAAAGCCACAGCCCAGCAGGGAACCTAGACCATCAGAACAGGAAACACAAACAGCAGGGAGCCTGACCACAGAGCGCATCCTCTCTGAACTCCAGTAAACTGCCCTTTCCTAGAATTCCTAGAGAACGCCCCCTTCCAAGAAACCAGCCAAGTGCGCTTTCTCAGAAGTTCCTAGAAGGCGGGAACACTTTTGCATAATAATAGCCAAGTTCTCCCCTTTGTGGGGGGAGATGGGCGGTGATAGAAGTTGGACAAATAAATAAATATAAAGAGCTTGTGGGGAGAATACAAACGTGGCCACCTCCAACCAGCAGACTTTGTATCATGCTCTTGGAAAAATAAAGATCACTAGGACTTCCGGTGGGGACATGACAGACTGAACAGCTGTGCTCGTGGGATCCGCGGGCAGAACTTACAATGTGGCAGGTTTTTTTGGGCTCAGGCAGGTTTTTCCTGAAGCCCTGGAGCGTTTTCACAGACAGAAAACGCTCGGAATCATCCCATTTGCCTTCCAGAATGGCAACTTGCAGGCAGAGGATCGTAAACAGCGTCTGCGCTAATCTGGTAAGAGCCGCCGGGAGGCTGGGACGTCCTGATTTCCAAGCTGTGCTGTAGCCTTAAAGGGACATTAAGACCAGCCACCCCATTTCTAAATCACTCAATTTATATCTTTTAAAGTTTATGTACCCTAAGAGAGTCTTTCTACAGCAAGGAGAAGAGAACTCTCTTGGTGATTATCGTTATTTCTGGGATTAATTTTTAAAAATCTTTTAAAGTTTTGGCTTCTCTCCCATCCTAATACTAAGGAGGACTAAGAGTAAATAATTGCCTCCCTGCTATTATTTCTGCACGGAATTAATATTTTCCTACACATTGAATCTGCTGCTTTGAATCTCCAGCTTTCTGCTGCCGCTTTTCTCTGGGGAGCTGCTCATTATCATACTTTCACTCATGTAAACAGCTTCTGGAAATTTTCCATTAACTCCTACTTTTGCTAGTTAAGTACCTAGGGGGCGCCATAATCTACTGAGACATGGAAGACTTCAAGCAGACATTTTCAGATTTCCGTTTTGAGCTTAAACAGATTCTCTCTGATTCCTGCCAAGTTATTATGTAAGATATTCTGGACATTGTAGAAAACATCAGCTCTAAAACGTGTCATCTGGCTGGGGATGTTGTGGAAGAAACTGAAGTGCCTAGCAATGATAGAAATGTTTCTACTGACAGCGAGATCGAGGCTTTTGTTGTAATGCCAGAAGAAGTCTCGATTGTTGGGCTGAAGAAATTAAATGGACAAATTGCATTGCAAAGTATAAATGGAATTGTTTCTCTGATGGAATGTTATGGGAAGGAAGAGGTTGTTATCTACAGGAGGTTTTTGGCTGAGAAGTTGGAGTTTTTAAGGGGGGCAGTTGGGCTGTCTGAATTTTTTATGAAAAATGCCTTGTGTGTACTGTGGAGTTATGTAAATGCTTTGGTCTATTTTGCAGTGGGGCAAGGATTTAAGAATGTTTACCTGGATTGCTTTTAAGGTTTGTTTTACCTCATTTCTTTTTAAGGATTTAGATTAAGATTAGTAGGGTATAATAATAAATGCTTGGCTTTAGGTTTAATATGATTAAGATTGTTATAATTGTAATATTATTAATTATAAGAGCAGAAAATTTATATGCTTTTTAGTTTGATCTTTATTATAGTGGACAGAAATGTATAGAATAGTGGTAAGAAGTTGGGGGGGGAAGTTGATTAGGAGGTTTATATATTTTCTTTTCTTTTAATATAAGGGGAAGGAGCAATTGTATTTAGTGATTTTTATATGTGCTAACGGAATGATTTATAGAAATATTCTGAGTTTGGTTTGATATAGAGCAGGGGTCGGCAAACTTTTTTTGCCGGGAGCCATTTTGACATGCTCGTGCACATTTTGAAGTGCTTGAGAGCCAGGGGGCGGGGTTTGCGGGCGCGGGCCAATTGCGTGGAAGGGGGCGGGGTTTGTGGGCAGGAGCCAATCGCGTGGAAGGGGGCGGGTTTTGCGGGCGGGAGCCAATCGCGTGGAAGGGGGCGGGGGAGGTTTGGAAGAAGAAGGGAAAGAGAGGCTCGACTGCTTCGGCGGCGGCGCTTCCAGGTTGTTGCTGCGGCGGCAACGGCTGCCCCTTCAAAAGGGCAGGCTCCGGGGACCCCGAAAATGCCCTCAGTTTAGGCAGGGAGGCTGCGCGCAAGCTGCCTCAGCTGTTCTGCGGGAGAATTGCCACCCCAGGGCAGCGTGTGCATGTGGAGAGGGGAGGTTTCTGCTTCCCTGCCGGAACCGAGGGCATTTTCGGGGTCCCCGGAGCCTGCCCTTTCGAAGGGGCAGCGGCAGCAGCAGCTGCAGTGCTGCCCCTTCGAAAGGGCAGGCTCCGGGGACCCCGAAAATGCCCTCGGTTCCGGCAGGGAGGCAGAAACCTCCCCTCTCCACATGCACACGCTGCCCTGGTGTGGCAATTCTCCCCGCAGAACAGCTGAGGCAGCTTGCGCGCAGCCTCCCTGCCTAAACTGAGGGCATTTTCGGGGTCCCCGGAGCCTGCCCTTTCGAAGGGGCAGCACTGCAGCTGCTGCTGCCGCTGCCCCTTCGAAAGGGCAGGCTCCGGGGACCCTGAAAATGTCCTCGGTTCCGGCAGGGAGGCAAAAATCGCGGGGGTAGGCTGCCGGGCTTCCCGACGCACAGCTGATTGGCGCGGAGAATTTCCACTCCCTTCAGCGCTTCCGGCTTGTCACGCGACACAGTTTGGAAAGCCCTGCCCGTCGTCAAGATGGCTGCCGGAGACGGCTGCCAGGTTGCCAGGGGTATGCCCACAGCAACTCACACCATGCCCGCTGCCGCGCCTGCTCCGCCACACTCGCTGCCGCGCCACGCCCGCCACGCCTGCCTGCGGAAGAGCCACACTCAAGGGGCCAAACAGCCGCATTTGGCTCGCGAGCCGCCATTTCCGACCCTTGATATAGAGGAAGGGGTTGATTATATAAACTGCTGTATATTCTTGCTGTTAAAAGTCGGAAGTAATCTCTTTATGTAATCTTTCAAAAAAAATTCTTCTTGTGTTTCTATACTTTTTAGTTCTTTTTTTGTAGTTTTTTTCTTTTTTGTAGTTTTTTCCTAATAAAATTCTTATAAAAAGAAAAAAGAAAAATAAAGATTTATTTATTTGTCTTATTTATACCCCGCCTATCCCCTCCCTACTGGAGGACTCTAGGCGGCTTACAACATTACATATCCAATTATTCAATTATACATCATCATTTAACATTTTTACAATTTTTACCGCGCAACAGGGAGAGAGGAAGGGAACCGGCTCTTCAGGTGCAGGCATTGGACTGCAAGTCCCAGAATGCCTTGCTCCGCGCCGGCTGCTGACGTCCAGGAAGCTGGTATCTCCGGATCCGTCGTCCTCCGCCGTCATCACCGCTCTTCCAGGTCTTTCTTGGATCGAGGACGACCCTCCGCTGGACGCCCGCAAATTCACCTCTGTCCAAGCAACCGCCTGAGTTCTTTCATTCCCTGCTCGGAACGGACCTGGTAAGATTTCCTTCCAACAATACATTCAATAAAAACCTCCAGATTCTATAGAGGCAAGATGCTCATTTGCAGCTTTCTACTGCATGATGTTCAACCCCTGGCCTGTTGAGCCTGCTACAGTAGGATCAACATCTTCACAAGATGAAATTGGGCAAGGGCAAAACTACCGCAGGAGTCGTCCCCAACATTGGCATTTTCTGACTGTGAGGATCTACTCTCAGAATCCCCCTGCCATCGCAGAGAATTTGAGGAGCTGAAGACCATACATCTGGGAAGCATCCAAGTTGGGGAAGGTTGTACTATTTATTAATTTCATTACCAATCCATGTGAATTTCACTATGGGTTTTGACTTGGCATGCACTGGGTTGAGTTCAAACATACAAGGTACAGTGTTGTTTCCACACCACTTCTAAGTAGTCCAAAACAGCACGTAGTATCAACCATCTGTAGCATATATATTACACACAGTTGTATATACAGTCCTCTCGTTTATTCCAGCCTTGGTTAAATGTTATTTCGCATGAATAGCAAACATTTGCTTCTGTCTTTATAAGAGGCAAAAGAATAAACCTAACTGTACCTTGCTCTTACACATATTATTACCATGTGTACTGTGACAATGATACAGAGATGTATACAGAAAATGGCTCTAATGGGTCTGATATGGCGTCTTTCTTGAAATTCGTAATAATATTCAGCAAGAAAGTAGGCTGGGGTTTTCACTCTATTCTCCCATCAACAGCAAATGCTGTTCTCAAGACCCACGATGACAGTTCCTTTGGTGTTACCCTTTGCTATCTTCTAATGACAACTCAAGGATGACCAGAGCAATGACAATGCAGTAATGCCCCAAACTGTAAGGTTCTTCTGAAGATACTATTGTTATCCATATATTTATACATCATGCAAAGAATTCAATGCTTAACTTTCGGATTGTGCCTTACAGGGATGGAACTAGGGTCTGTGTAACCCGGGGAAAACATGGATTCCGCGCCTCCCCATGGGTTATTTTGTCATTTTGGCGCACCCCCCGGGCGTCATTTTGGTGCACCCCCCAGCGCAGCGCCCAGGGCACATGCCCCGCTTGCTCCCCCTAGTTGCGGCTCTGGTGCCTTAAGTAAAATTATTAGTCTCAAAAGGTACTGCCAGACTCTTTCTGAATTTTGACTACCATAAACTAACACAGCTCTCCTCCTACACTGTTTTCTTGGACTCAGTAACAAACCTTTTTTGTTTTCACGTAAAAGTAAGATGCTCACATGCAATGCCTTATAATTCTGGTGGCCTGCATACATGTAACATTTAATTGTTCTAGCTGCATAGGGTACTTAAGCAAATTCTATGCCCCTCAGTGTCTTACAACACTGGGCCGTTAAAAATGAGCAGCAGAATCCTACTACTCAGAAGCAAGCTGCACTGACTTCATCAGAACAGACCCTTAGGCATGTATGCATGAATTGTCCACTTAAGCGCTAAATGGCTGCTTCTGGTCACACAAAGGACTTCTTCTAACCTACTATTTTTGAAGTCTCTGCCATTTCGCAAACTGGTTTGTACAATATTTAATTTTGTTGGTACAGAAGCAGCACTGGAAAACAGTGTGGTGTTGTTGAAAGTATAGTTATTGGATCAATTTATTTTGTGCCTTTTTATCAAATGGTCTTTCTGTTATCCATCTCTAAAAACAGCAGATATCTGAAGGGATCCAACAAGTCTTGTATATTCAATGACAATAAATGTATAGAAATATGCTGGTCTATGACATTAATAAAGATTTGATTTGTATAGAAAATGTAATTTTCCAGACAGCTATTTCCAAATACTGTTTTACTAGACATATACCCTTTTAAGTGGTAAACACTCTTCTGCATATGAGTGTGAATTTTTTATTCCTTCTCTGCAGTATATGAAGAGAATCTCTCAACTATCAAGATTGTTTTACAGGTAAAAGGAGCTAGAAATCTCTCTGCTGTGTAAGTGGAACACTACTTACACCTTTGTAAATCTTCAGCTAAATATTGACTCTTGACACAGTCCCATACATTTTCAGTCTGGAATTTTGGCACCTTTCATTTGTTAGTATACTATGTGGAAGTGTAGCAAGGGTTCTAGTTGTTTTAATTCACATTAAGAAAAAATAAAATATTAGCTTTAAATAAATATGAATTCCGTTGCATAAGAATTTAAGATATTCTCACCACCCACAGCCACCCCAAGAATCCTGGTGTATGTCTCCTACAGAGAAGCTAAATTTTCCAAGATCCAGAGATAGCACTGTAGAGCTGTTACATCCAAGCTCAAATTTTCCTGTTCCACCACTTTTTCTGGTCAAACTGGCTTTATGGGTTCTGCAGATTTCAGAGCGTAATTTCTGATGGTACAACTTGCCATCCTGCAATGGAAATGGTAATTTTAAAAAAATGTGAAGTTATATCCAACAGCATGGATAGAGTGGAATTGACACTATAGATAAAACAAATTTCTGCTCCATCAGTAGATCCAAAATTTGCTCCAGAAGTCTGGGGAAATTTCTGAAACAGATTTGGGTATGTGCAGACTATTAAAGGAAGCAAAGGGTAAAGGAGAACCCCATTGTGCAAGCAGAGACCTGCTTGAGCATTTCATGTTTTGGAACTCTTTTAAAGAATCAATGCTTATCTATATCACTGTGTATCTCCACATTTAAGGAGAGGTCAAGGGTTAAAAATACAATCTATTTCTCAGGAATGTGCTACTTTTCAAAAAGTTTCCTTCAGGATTAAATCTGGCTAGTATAAGGTAAAGTCAGTTTCATCATGCCACTAACTTGTACTGGAATTGGCCAGAGAAGCTTCTGTTTGGAAACGAATTAAGATGTTCTTGTTCTATTTCATCAATTTGACTCAACCCCATTTTGTTCTGAACAAATGTTATAATTGTAGTATTATTAATTATAAGAGCAGACAATTTATATGCTTTTTGGTTTGATCTTTATTATAGCGGACAGAAATGTATAGAATAGTGGTAGGAATGAAATAATTAAATAAATGGTGTCTTTATGGGGAAGTTGATTAGGTGGTTTATATATTTCCTTTTCTTTTAATATAAGTGGAGGGAGCAATTGTATTTAGTGATTTTTATAATGTGCTAATGGAATGATTTATAGAAATAATGTGATCTTGGTTTGATATAGAGTAAGGCACAGCTTTCCAAACTTTTCATGTTGGTGACACACTTTTTAGACATGCATCATTTCGTGACACACTCTTACAGCAGGGCATCATTTTGCGACACACTCTTACAGCAGGGCACAAGGCAGGAACTAGGACCTGCGCAGAATCACAGCAGGTTTGGAGGCAGCAAGGCACAGCTTTCCAAACTTTTCATGTTGGTGACACACTTTTTAGACATGCATCATTTCGTGACACACTCTTACAGCAGGGCATCATTTTGCGACACACTCTTACAGCAAGGCACAATGCAGGCACTAGGACCTGCGCGGAATCCTGGCAGGGCTTGGAGGCAGCAGCAGCCACGACACACCCAGACACTGCAGCCGAAACACTAACGTGTCGCGACACACAGTTTGGAAAGCTCTGGAGTAAGGGATTGATTATGGAACCTGCTGTATATTCTTGCTGTTAAAAGTCAGAAGTCACCTCTTTATGTAATCTTTAAAAAAAAATTGTGTTTTCACAGCTTTTTAGTTTTTTTTCTTGTACTGTAGTTTTTTTTTCTTTTTTGTAGTTTTTAATCTTGCTTTAAACCTAATAAAGTTTTTATTAAAAACAATGTTGACGATGTGCAGCACAAGTGCAACACAGCATTGGAAACAAAATATTGTGGCAAACTGTCAAGTAATGAAGATACAAAAGAAGCACACATTTCTTGTGTGTGTGTGTATGTGTGCCTTTGAGTCAATATTGACTCCTGGCGACTGCCTGACCAAGTCCCTGCAGTTTTCGGTGAGTATATTTACACACTGATCTACATAATGGGCAGCTACAATAATAAGATCTGAGACTACAGGAACAATATACTTCTACTCATGTAATCCTTTAGGGTAGTGGAGAATCATCACTCCTCCAACATTTTGCTACATTTGCATGAGACATAGAAACCATAGTCACCACAATCTGCTTCACTGTCAGATCTACACTGAAGTTTTTTATACTCTATCCTTTGGCTACTTTGGATTTTACTGATAGATGGATACTGGATTTCTTCCTAGGGACCTTATTTCTATGAAATGCTGCCACTATGCAAAATAACGATGTTGTTCTTATTATGTACACACGAAGGCATACTTCCTTGTTCTAAATGCAAAACTTAATTATGAACCTACTTAAGGGATATCTAAATGTCCCCTTAATTTCAGCTTGAAAATGCCTTGCTTACCATTAAGTACACGCCTACAGGATATATCCTTCCGGTCATCCACGGTCCTTAGATGAGCAAAGGTAAGATTATTATTTTTTTATCAACATGGAAGTAGTATTTTCTACCTTCTCCTAACACAAGCCTTGCTATTTGTATCACGTGTGATGCTTCAGGGGCAACTGTAGTGATGACAGCAGGGCTGGGACATGCCCATCTCCTATTGGCTGGGTTTGGCTGCTGTGGGCACGCCCCTTCCTCTCAGGTCACTGTTAACTTCCTTGCATGGTCATTTTGCTTTGTGCCGCTGGGCTGACATGACAGCAAGTGAGGAACAGCAGCACTAACCTCACTAGAGAAGACCACAGACCAGAATCTCTCTACATTTTTCTTTAGTGATCTTGGTGAAGCTATGTTAGACCAGGTAGACCAGAATATCTCTGCTTTACTTTCTTTAACGAACTTGGTACTGCTAGAGCAAGGGGTAAATTGCTAGAGAAAATGGTATACCAACACACTAAGAAAGTGATAGGGTTCCTCCAGGGTCAAAAGGTTGAGAAAGGCTGCTCTAAGAGGTCCTAATCTACTACTTTCTCTAGAGATCTTGATATTGCTGGAGAAAGAAATAGGCCAGGGTCTCTCAAAACTAAATTGTAAAGATTCTGCCAGATGGCTAAACTTGCCATTCTAGCCCACTTTAGGGGCAGGGACGGGTGGTTGCTTTTCCCACTAGTTGGGAGATCCACCAATTGCTGTACCTTGTAATAAACTGCTAGGACAGTACAATACCACTCATTGGCCTTGTTACTGAGGCAGAGTAGTGACCAGCTATAGAGGCAGAGCAAATTTCTGCCGGCATATTTTATGCTGTCGTATGGACTAGAATCAACCACATTAAAATGGCTCTCTGAATGTGCCCTTAGCAGACATTCACTGAGTACAGGAGGTCCTCTTTCCTCCAAATCTTACTATATAGCTGGCATCCCTAAGTAAAAAAAAAATACACTTAAAATCTTAAGAAGTGGTGCATGATAATTGCTAATGGGCGTTGATATGAGACTTCTGGAGAAGAGGCTGATTAATGGCTGATAGTATTACAAAGCTTTAGAGATTATGTTCAAAGAAACATAAATAATGTTTTAAAGATTATGAAGGTTTGTTTAATGTTAATTAGCTTCCCTAGGGGACAGTTGTGATTTTAAAAAACTACAAAAGGGCAGTTTAGAAAAGTACATTTTAAAAACAATTGCAATACTGTAATAAATGAATCCTCAATGATGACATTCACTGATTTCTGTTTACAACTATATTGCAGTTCTTGGAAGAATAAAAAGAAGCTAAATTGCTAAGAGTGGTTGACAACATACTGAAATTATGGTAGAGGCAAGAACTGATTCATAGTTTTTATGACCTAAGTATGCATACAAGGTATTTTGACAGGTGTGGCCTACCATTTGTTTACTCAGCCTTTTTCCTTCCTCACATTATTACACTGAATCATAGGAATCTATCTTATACAGTGTCAGACCATTGATATCAATAGCAATATTGTTGATAGAATAGCAAACAAATCTCTAGGGTTTCTCACTGGAATTTTTTGAGACTTGGAGATACCAAGAATTGAACATGGATCCTTTGACATAAAAAAACAGCTGCTTTACTACTAAGCCACAGCCTCTCCCTCTAAGTAGTACAGCTGACTGGGTGCCTGAGGAAGTCACAATTGTCTCTTAGAAGAGGAAGTGCTACTAGCTCCTTTGAAAGAGTTATGAAGCTTTTCCTGGAAAAAAAATCCTTTGGAGAAACACTAAATAGAAATAAAAACTGTAAAACAAGGTGAACTAATGAGGTGATAGAAGCTCTTGGGGCACCTATAAAAACTCCACAATTGTTTCCACATCTCCAAGATGCCCTTTTAAAAGCTCCCAAAATACAGAAAGAAAATTAAAAGTAGTTAACGGGAGGGAGAGAACTCAGAAGTTGACGATTCCTTGGTAATTCCCAACATCTCATTAAATTCAGAACAGAAACAAACCCTTTCTTTCATTAAACTGTTTCCCTCTAATCCTTATCAATGGCATAGCCTGATGAGCTAGTTCTCTATTTGGAAATATTTTTTAAAATTTAGCTTAAAGAGCTATAATCCATTGTATTAGTTTTCTTCTGCCTGTTTGTAAGCAGAAAAAAAATGGCTGAAATGTGATTAGCTTGCTTTTGATGCAACTCAGTAGTTACCAAGGAGAGTGGGGCTATAAAGATCTGACCCCAACTTGATTATAGTTTTAACAAATAGATAATTTTAATTACTTAAGAAATTAAAAAAACCTTCATGAAATGTTTCCTGATCTCTGGAAAAGGAACCAATTCCAAAACATGAATATTTAACACAAAATGAGTTGAATTAGATGTTGCAATGATTGAAAATCAGATTGACATATACTGTATGTGTCAAAAGTAATAGAAATAAAGAAGGAAAGGAACGACTTCCGGTGGGAAAATGGTGGACTGAACAACTTTGCTCGTGAGATCCATGGGCAGAGTTGGCAGTGTGGCAGTTTTTCGGGCACAGGCAGGCTTTTCCTTTAGTCCAAAGCGTTTTTCTGGAGTAAGGAAATTGCTGGGAATCGACTCATTTGTCCTCCAGATGGTGAGTTGTAGCCAGGAGATCGTGGACAGCATGCACGATAGAATGGTAAGACTTCGCCGGGAGGCTGGGATTTCATCTTTTTCTGAGCCGCGCTGCAGCCTCTTAAAGGGGCAGTACGTCTTGCCTTCCCATTTCTAAAGCACCAAATTTATTTTTTTAAGTTTTGTACCCTAAGAGAAGCTTTTTACAGTAAGAAGAGGCAGAATCTCTTGGTGATTATCATTATTTCTTGGGATTATATTTCTAATTTTTAAAAAAAGTTTTGGCTTGTTTTCCCATCTAAAGTGTAACGAGGGCTGAGAATATACAATTGCCTTTCCCTTACTATTTCTTGTACTGAATTTGAAGGATGGATTGTTCTCCTATACTGGATTTGAAGTTTTAAATTTCCAGCTTTCTGTTCAGTTTCTCTGGGACTTGTTTGCTAGTATACTTTCTCTTGTCAATTTCAGACAGAAGTTTTTTTATTAAGTTATTAACTTCTATTTCTGTGAGTTAACTCTCAAGGGGGCGCCTTAATCTACTGCCTAAAGTATGGAAGATTTTAAAGAAGATTTCTTAGAGTTCCGTCGTGAGCGTAAACAGACTTTTAAAGAGATCCTTTCAGAGTGCTGTCAAGCTATCTTGCAGAGTGTTCCGGACATTGCAGAAGAGATTGTTGCTAAAATGTGTCATCTGGCTGAAAAGGAAGGTGAAGATTTTGGTAAAGATGGGGACTTCTTTCCTGTTACCGTGATTGAAGTAATGCCAGCTGAAGATCGTGGTTTGGTGTTGAGGGGGTTAAAACGACAGTCCAAGTTTAAGACTGCACAAGGAGTTGCGATGTTGGGGAAATGTTATGACTATCTGAATCAGTGTTATGGGAAAGAGGAAAATATGTGGGAGTTTTTCTTTTGCTGAGAAATCTGCATTTCTGGGGGCAGTTAGGTTGTTGGACTTTTATTTAAAAAATGCCTTATGTGTAATGGGGAAATACGTAAATGTCCTGGTATATTTTGAGGAGGGGTAAAAAATTAAGAATATGTAACTGGACTAATAATGAGGTTATTATGATTTCATTTTTTTTAATGACTTGGACTAAGATTTACAGGATTCTTGATTTGTAAGATTTAAAATGTATGGATGAGATATAATAATATTTTATATTGTTCTTTAGGTTTAATAGGCTTAAGATTGTTGTAGTTTTATTAATTATAAAGACAGACAATTTATTTCTTTTTATAATTGGGTGTTTATTTATTTATTTATTATTTGGATTTATCCCCGCCCATCTCTACCGTGGTAGACTCTGGGCGGTTTACAACCACGGATTACTTGCTCAGCGTAATCGCGCGCACACACACACACACGCAAGCACCCCACACCCTCTTTCTCCAGCCTCCCTGCAACAGGTGCAGGTGCATTTGGTCATGGGGAGGCTGGAGAAAGAGGGTGTGGGGTGCGTGCGTGTGTGTGTGTGTGTGCATCTGATCGGGCTTGGCCAAGGGAGGAGAGTTGTTGGGCCGCCGAGCAGGAGAAGCAGGAGCCGGCCACCCTGGGGAGCTTCTGCGGGCAGCAAGGGGCGGAGTGGTCGACAACTCTCCTCCCTCGGCCAAGCCCGATCAGATGCACACACACACACACACACACACATTCTGCCGCACCATTTACTGCAGGAAGAAAAAAAAACCTTTAAAAATCGGGAAAAAAAATAACATCCGAGCCAATAACGCTGATGGGGGCAGGGTTTGCAGGCGGGAGCCAGTCATGTGGGGCGGGGGTGGGGTTTGCAGGTGGGAGCCAATTGCGTGGACTGGGGGGCGGGGTTTGGAGGCCGGCATGGTGGCATAAGACCCTGTCCCGTTTTGCCATCCCAAAAGTCCCATTTTTGTCTGAAGAAAATATGGTCAGCCTATCAAAATGCTACTGGGGAGGAACAGAGGATAAGTTCAACTAGCCCCAGATGTGATGACGCAGCTAGCTCAAAGGCAAAAGGACGGCTAGCGGCCGACGGTGCTGGTGGTGAACGACGAATCCGATGTTCTAAAGATCAACACACCATAGGAACCTGGAATGTAAGATATATGAGCCAGGGCAAATTGGATGTGGTTATTGGTGAGATGTCAAGATTAAATATAGACATTTTAGGTGTCAGTGAACTGAAATGGACTGGAATGGGCCACTTCACATCATATGACCACCAGATCTACTACTGTGGACAAGAGGACCACAGAAGAAATGGAGTAGCCTTCATAATTAATAATAAAGTGGCTAAAGCAGTGCTTGGATACAATCCAAAAAACGATAGAATGATCGCAATTTGAATTCAGGGTAAGCCATTTAACATCACAGTGGTCCAAATATACGCCCCAACCACAGATGCTGAAGAAGCAGAAGTAGATCAGTTCTATGAGGATCTGCAGCACCTACTGGATAATACGCCAAAAAGAGATGTTATTTTCATTACAGGAGACTGGAATGCTAAGGTGGGTAGTCAGACGACACCTGGAATTACAGGCAAGCATGGTCTGGGAGAACAAAATGAAGCGGGACATAGGCTGATAGAATTCTGCCAAGACAACTCACTGTGCATTACAAACACTCTCTTCCAACAACCTAAAAGACGACTTTATACATGGACTTCACCAGATGGTCGACACCGAAATCAGATTGACTACATCCTTTGCAGCCAAAGGTGGCAGACATCTATACAGTCGGTAAAAGCAAGACCTGGAGCTGACTGTAGTTCAGATCACAAACTTCTAATTGCACAATTTAGAATCAGACTAAAGAGGATAGGGAAGACCCACAGATCAGTTAGATATGAGCTCACTAATATTTAGGCTGACCATATTTCCTTGAGAGGAAAACGGGACCCTAACCTACCCACGGCTCACCGGACAAAGTGAGCACACGTGCGCATGCGTGCAGGCTTGTGGGCGTGCGGGTGTGTGCAGGTGTGCGGGCGCAGGTGCGCTTCGCCACGGGAACTTTAAAAAATGGGACAAAATGGATATTTTTCTTAAAACGACAGGACGGTCAGGAATTGTTTAGAAAACGGGACTGTCCTGTTCAAAACAGGACGTATTGTCAGCCTACTAATATTCCTAATGAATATGCAGTGGAGGTGAAGAATAGATTTAAGGGACTAGATTTAGTAGATAGGGTCCCAGAAGAACTATGGACAGAAGTTCACAACATTGTTCAGGAGGCGGCAACAAAAAACGTCCCAAAGAAAAAGAAAACCAAGAAGGCAAGATGGCTGTCTGCTAAGACAGTGGAAGTAGCCGAAGAAAGAAGGAAAGCAAAAGGCAACAGTGATAGGGGGAGATATGCCCAATTAAATGCAAAATTCCAGAGGTTAGCCAGAAGAGATAAGGAATTATTTTTAAAAAAGCAATGTGCAGCAGTGGAAGAAGATAGTAGAATAGGAAGGACAAGAGACCTCTTCCAGAAAATTAGAAACATCGGAGGTAAATTTCAGGCAAAAATGGGTATGATCAAAAACAAAGATGGTAAGGACCTAACAGAAGCAGATGAGATCAAGAAAAAGTGGCAAGAATATACAGAAGATCTGTATAGAAAGGATAATAATATCGGGGATAGATCTGACAGTGTGGTCAGTGAGTTAGAGCCAGACATCCTGAAGAGTGAGGTTGAATTGGCCTTAAGAAGCATTGCTAATAACAAAGCAGGAGGAGACAACGGTATCCCAGCTGAACTGTTTAAAATCTTGCAAGATGATGCTGTCAAGGTGATGCATGCCATATGCCAGCAAATTTGGAAAACACAAGAATGGCCATCAAGGGCAAGATGGATGGACGATATTCTGGAGATGATGGACTGAACCATGGGAGAGCTGGGGATGGCGACGGCCGACAGGAAGCTCTGGTGTGGGCTGGTCCATGAAGTCACAAAGAGTCAGAAGTGACTGAACGAATAAACAAAAAAAATGTGCTAACAGAAGGATTTATAGAAATAATTTGATCTTGGTTTGATATAGAGCAGTGCTTTCCATACTGCCGCCGTTGGTGACACACCAATGGCGGTAGCGGCGGCGGCACGGCGGTGCACGCGGCGGCGGGGGCGTGCACGGCGGTGGGGCACCGCCGGCGTGCATGGTGGTGGTGGTAGCGGCGGCAGCCTTGCTAAAACGCGGAAGCACTGATGGTGCACCGCTGCTGCCATCGCTGCCACCGTCGCATGCGCCTCCGCGCCCCCGCCGTGCACGCCCCCGCCGCCACTTCGCAACACACTAAACTGTGTGTCGCGACACACTAAAGTGTCGCGACACACAGTTTGGAAAGCTATGATATAGAGTAAGGGTTTGATTATGGAAATTGTGGAATATTCTTGCTCTTGAAAGTTGGAAGTGACCTTTGTATGTAATCTTTAAAATTCTTTTTTTCTTGTGTTTTACACTTTTTAGTTTCTTTTTCTTTTTATGTTTGTAGTTTTTTGTTATTCTGTAGTTTTTATCTTTGTTTCAAGTATAATAAAAAAATTACATTAAAAAAAAAAGGAAAGGAACAATTGACAGACCCAATGGAATGTCCTGAGAATGCATGAAGCAGCCATCTTTTGAAGCTAAGCAAATTGGGGCATGGTCAATGCATTGATGGGAAGGTAACTGAGAAGTTCATCTACATCAGAGCTTTCCAAAGTTTTCATGTTGGTGACACACTTTTTAGACATGCATCATTTCGCGACACACTCTTACAGCAGGGCATCATTTTGTGACACTCTTACAGCAGGGCACAAGGCAGGCACTAGGACCTGCGCAGAATCACAGCAGGTTTGGAGGCAGCAAGGCACAAGGCAGGCACGAGGACGTGTGGGGAATCCTGGCAGGTCTCGGAGGCAGCAGCAGCCGTGACACACCCAGACACTGCAGCGGACACACTAACGTCCCGACACACAGTTTGGAAAGCTCTGATCTACATTATTTGGGATTCTACAAGGAAAAGAAATGGGATATAATCTTGTAATTGATTTGTATACCATCCAGAGAAGTGTGGTTACTGGGCAATTTAGAAGTATGCATAATAATGTTAATACATAATGATGAAAACTAATTTATATGAAAACAAGGGACTTGATTCTACAAATTGACACTAACTTTTTATTCTTATTTGCAATAATGGTTGATACAGGAGAAAATCTGCAGCTTGGTGCGATTAGATGGAAATGAGGGCTTCTAACAATTACATCCCACCCATGCAGGGTACTAATGCATCCAGGTCTAACCCTTTATCATTAAAACTAAAAATAAATGTTACAGCCATTCAAAAACTTAGCATGATTGTTATTTATTGAAAGCTGTCATCCACAATCTTGGGTAATGACAAATGCAGGTTAAAGCTTAACCTGAAATGTCTATGAAGGTTCTCAGTCATCCAGGTGGAACAGTCTGTGGCTTGAATCATGTCAACTGGATTTCTATTTTCTTAGTGGAAACGTTTCACTCCTTATCCAAGGAGCTTCTTCAGTCTGAGTAAAGTTAGTAAGGGAATCCTTAAATATGTTTCTAGGCTGGCTGTGTGACCTTGCACCTGGGGCTAGGTCATGGTTATTTTTGAGATGTTGTTTCTAAGTCCCTTTATCATCTAAAGGAGGATCGTTAAGATTACCCTGCTGCTGTTGAGCTTGTGAAATGGTCTTAATCTTCCTAGGCACAGAAGACAAAGCACCAACACACTGAGACAGAGGCTTGTACACCCCAAAGATCAAACTCCAAAACACAAGGAAAGCAATGTAGTGTATGCAATCCAGTGCAGTGAGGAGTGCTCTGAACTCTACATTGGAGAAACCAAACAACCTTTGTACAGGAGGATGGCCCAACACAGGAGAAGTAACACCACAGGACCAGAGTCAGCAGTTTATCTTCATCTAAAGGAAAAAGGACACTCATTTGAGGACATTAATGTTCACATTTTAGACAGAGAAGATAGGTGGTTTGAGAGAGGGGTCAAGGAATCCATTCATGCCAACTTGGAAAATCCTTCCTTGAATAGAGGTGGGGGCCTCAGGCATAACCTTTCCCCTATCTTCCTTCCTGCTTTGTCTTCTGTGCCTAGGAAGATTAAGACCATTTCACAAGCTCAACAGCAGCAGGGTAATCTTAACGATCCTCCTTTAGATGATAAAGGGACTTAGAAACAACATCTCAAAAATAACCATGACCTAGCCCCAGGTGCAAGGTCACACAGCCAGCCTAGAAACATATTTAAGGATTCCCTTACTAACTTTACTCAGACTGAAGAAGCTCCTTGGATAAGGAGTGAAACGTTTCCACTAAGAAAATAGAAATCCAGTTGACATGATTCAAGCCACAGACTTAACCTGAAATGTTTAGCTCTAAAATCTGTTTTCAGCAGAAAAACCAGTTAAGGGAACATGACAACTGAAAATAAAGATGCGTGTACATCTGAGCATGGGGTGCTTGTCTTTCCCTCAGCCATTACACAACTTCAACTTCTGAGAGCATCACCTCTGGATAGCGCAGACCTCACTATTTTTGAATTAAGATTTTATACAGTCTTTAAATTCAAACAGTGCAGTTCTTTCTCTTGTTATTAACAAGTACACCTGTCCCTCTAATCTTTTACTTAATCCTTTTAAGACCATTGATGCTAATAACCATTGCAACATCCTATAGAAATGGATCTGACTAGTTAATTATGTGTTATGAAAGTACTTCCTTGCTTTCTTTGAAATCTGCTACCTGTCAGCTTGAATAAATTACTGTGTTAAAGTGCTGCTTTTGAGAGCCAGTGCGGTGTGGTGGTTAAGATGTTGGATTAGAAGCAGGGAGACCCAGGTTCTAATTCTCCCTTAGGCACGGAAGCCAGCTGGCTCACCTTGGGCCAGTCACTCTCTCTCACCTCTAATTAGCATCAGGCTCTGCAAGAAGCCAGCTGAAAAACAAAACTGCTTGTCACATCAATGCACTGAAAGCTTCCCTATGTGAAACGAAGTGAGCGTATTTTCAAAACCTGGCTGGATGAGGAATGGGGAGTATCCCACACTGAGATCTATTCAGCTCCTTTCCTGTAGTGCATCAGTCACAACTCTGTGGAGGGGAGGTGGAGTGACAATTGTGTACCACAAGACCCTGGTAATTAGGAAGAGGCTGTTCCACAGGTGGCCTAGTATCAAACTGTATTTATGAAGTTGGGCCTTGGGGATATGCTGCTGGTGCTGCTTCTGTACCATCCTTCCAGCTGCACAGCAGCCTCCCTATTTCAGCTACCTAATCTCATTGAGGGGCTGTTGTGGATTCACCTACATTGCTAGTCCTGGTTGATTCCCGTCATATTGGGTAAAATTTCCATCAGTTCCTTGGTCATGGACAGATCACTTCTTTGTGACAATGGAGTTGACTGGAGCCCCTGGTTTCTATAGGAAGGATGGGCCCATTCAAATATCCTACCTCAAGGACCTGATGGATCCAGAGGGCTTCAGATAGAGGGCAGTTCTGTTGAATGCCTAGATGAACTATGGAACCCAATGGCCAGAAGAGCACTAGATAGGATTGTTTCTGAATGGCCTCTCCACACCACTGATTCCAGGCAGCTCCTTGGTTTTCTGAGGAGCTCTGGGAAATTACCGTTTGTTTGTTAATATATGCAGTAATATACCAAACATAATCAGGGGTATTAAGTGGGTAAGAGACTCCAAGAGTGACAGTGGGCAAAAGAAAAGAAGCAAATATGACCAGATGCAGGAATGAGCTCAGGTTCAAGTCTATTTTGAGTGATAAGGATGGTGGAGAGGAATTACTTTTTACCCTTATTGTATCTGTGGAATGTCAGCCAGCTGCATTGTTAAAGATGATCTGTTTGGAAGAACCAATCAGTGCAAGCTGTGGTGGTCTGGCTGATCATTTCATAGTGATCATTTCAATCACTCATATCTGCTGTGAGTTGGAAGTTGGGTGGACAGGATACAATGAGGTGGCAGGCCTGCAGGGTTGCCTGGGAGGTTTTTGAGCTTATGATTCCTGAGGAAGTAGACATGGTTCTTTGTAGCTTTAGCTCCACCACATGCAACCTTGACCCCTGTCCCTCCTATCTAGTTGAAGCAACCAGAGGGGAGCTTGGGGGTGGATCCAGGCAATTGTCAACATTTCTTTGAGAGTTGCCAGGAGAGTTAAAAGAGACACTCCTCAAGAGGTCTGCCTACGATCTAATTATATTAGTGTATTATCATCCTTTATCCAACCTCCTCTTTGTGGACAAGATTGTGGAAAAGGAGATGGGGCAACAGCTACAGAGAATTCTGGAAGAAATTTATTTTCTAGATAATGGCAGTCAGGATTCAAATCTGGACAAGGGACTGAAACCCCATTTGTAATTCTCATGGTTGACTTGTAGCAAGATTTGGATAGTGGTAGCATGTCAGCCCTTCAAGGTAGTCCAGACAAGAAGTGCAAGCCATGAGTTCTAACACTACCTTTATTGTAAGGTTACAGTAACAGAATCTTCTAAGTCTGAAAGTATTTCTCCTCTCCTTTACTTTTACTTTCCAGAAAACTAGGGAGGGTCCCTTCTGAAATGCTTCCTATGCCCCTTTTGTTTCTGTGGGATGAGATACCTTTTGCATGACAGTTGTCTAGTCTACGGCTCATTCCCACAGACCATTACATCACACAACCATCCTTGAGTTGCTATATCTCTCAGCAGCTTTTGAGTCAATTATAGTATCCTTCTGGACTGCCTACGAGAAGTTGGGAGTTGGAGGCACTGTTCCCCTTCCTGAGCGGGAGATTCTAATCAGTTGTCAGGGGGGAAGAGGTTAGACTTTGGGCCATCCATTATGGGGAGATATTTCTTTTATTGCATATTATTGTATGTTACTTTTATTATTCCATGTACTGTATAAAAAAGGTTATGTTTGTACATTGTCTCCAAGCAATTTATACATTCATAAATAAAGAATGTAAAATATGCATTACAGCAAAGTATTTTGAGGGGAACAATTTTTGTTTCCTCTTCTGTGATATGATTTAATGAGGACATACTTTTTTCCATTTAAATTTAGTTTATGTGCGGTTTCCACTGAAGAACAAGACATTTTGGAATAAAAAGGAATCAAGACCATAAAAGAATGCTTTAAGAACTATTATTAATCTATAGAAGTAGCAATAGTATGGAACATTAACCCTCTTTAAAGAGTCCCTGGAAGAGACAGGGAACCCTATCAAACCAGAGACAGATTATCTCCCAGGGCAGCTCCTGGCCACCAAATGCCATAGTAGTTGGGCCCTGCATTTTTCCCAAACTTCCCTCCAGAATGGAAGAACAACTTTCTTTCTTTTTACATGTATTGAAGGACAAAGGGACCTTGCTTAGAGGGACTAGCTCTCTGAGAGGGAGATTTGGGGGAGGATATAGGGGAGCCTTATGGACAACATCCTACTTAGAGGTTAAAAGTCTCTCATTTTTCGATTGTAGGAAGAACATAAATTGTAATCTGCAAAATAGAACTGGAGAGCATGATCTTCAGAAGTATTAGCTGGATGTTGATTTAACAAGGGATTATTTATTTATTTATTCATTCATTCAATTTATATAGCCGCCCATCTCAGACCAGTGACTCTGGGCGGCTAACAACAATAAAAACAATCAAACAATTAAAACAATTCAGAAAATTAAATATAAATACATCCAAGAGATCTTAAAACCATTGGTGTCAGCACAACCATGAAACAGGACCATTCGCACACTCGGGGCCCCAGGCCTGGGCAAAAAGCCAGGTCTTCAAGGCCTTCCAAAAAGCCAAAAGGGTCGGGGCCATCCTAATCTCAGGAGGGAGGATGTTCCAGAGGGCAGGCGCCACAGCAGAAAAGGCACATCTCCTGGTCCCCGCCAGCCAACATTCTTTGGCTGACAGGACCCGGAGCATGCCCATCCTGCCGGACCGGATTGGACAGGTAGAAACAACTGGGAAAAGATGGTCCCTAAGGTAACCCGGTCCCAAGCCAGGAAGGACTTTAAAGTTGACAACCAGCACCTTGAATTACATCCAGAAACACACCGGCAACCAATACAGCTCCCGAAGCAGTGGTGTTACATGTGCCGAGTAGCCGACACTATTTATAACCCGGGCAGCTGCATTCTGTACCAGCTGAAGCTTCCGAATGCTCTTCAAGGGCAGCCCCATGTACAGCACGTTGCAATAGTCCAGACGGGAGGTCACGAGGGCATGAGTGACAGTGAGCAGTGCCTCCCGGTCCAGGAATGGGCGCAACTGGCGCACAACCCGAAGGTGTGCAAAGGCCCTCTTAGCCACGGCTGCCACCTGCTCTTCCAGCAGGAGCCGTGAGTCCAAGAGGACCCCCAGATTGCGCACCAGGTCCGTCTGGGGCACTGCCACCCCATCCAGGACCAAAGATGGAAAAACCTTGGTACTGGGAGGCCCAAACACCCAAAGCCACTCAGTCTTGATTGGGTTGAGCCAGAGCCCATTGCGCCCCATCCAGGCTCCTACAGCCTCCAGGCACTGAGATAGGACATCCACAGCATCACTCAGCCTGGGGGAGATATAAATGTATTTTTAACCTTGTTTTTATTGTGAACCGCCCAGGGTCCCCCGACTGGGGGAGATGGGTGGTAATACAAGCTTAAATAATAAATAAATAAATAAATAAATAAATAAATAAATTTGGGGTCATCAGGAAACTGATGATACCTCAATCCAAACCGTTGGATCACCTTACCCAGCAGCCTCATGTAGATGTTAAATAAGAGGGGTGAGAGAAGCCCTGTGGCACCCCACACAGTAGGGGCCATGGACTGGACCTCTCCCCTCCTACCAACACCAACTGGAACCGACCCCAGAGGAAGGAGGAGAACCAGCGCAACACAGTGCCACCCACCCACAACGCCGGTCCAGAAGGATACCATGACCGATGGTATCGAGGGCCGCTGAGAGGTCAAGAAGAGCAAGGATGGAAGCACTGCCCCCATCGCGCTCCCACCAGAGGTCATCCAAGAGCATGATCAATGCCGTCTCAGTCCCATATCCCGGCCTGAATCCTGACTGAAAGGGGTTCAGATAATCTGCTTCATCCAGAGCCCTTTGAAGCTGCCGTGCGACCACTTTCTCAACAACTCAACAACTCATAATGCTGCTGAATTTTTACTGCATATCTTCAATGAAACATAAGTATCTAGACTTTTTTTGGCTATAATATACATGTAAAATGTTCCTGCATGTAGCTTACAGCTTATATATGGCCTGCAAAGATGAGTGAATAGTCTACCAAAAGATAAAGAAGCTGTTCTGTACAGCTTTGACTAATCCTATTTTCAACGTTGTGATGGATTTTCCAGTGTTGATCTCCAGGGATTGCCCAGAAACTTCTGCAAACTTATCCAGAGAGGGGTTATCATCTCTTAATATAATTCCATATTCATCACAGTAATTTGATACTAGGCCCATTCTCCAATTTCTATTTGCTGTCCTGCTACTTTGGATGACAGTATAATAATAACAACTCTAGCGTCAAAATCAAAGCATGCTTATGTCCTAAGGCAGGGTATATGTGTTGTGCGTGTGATGGGTGAAGAAGCCTCCTTGTCCACCCAAACTGGTCAGCTGTAGACACATGAGGAATGAAACTGCAATGCTAAGAATCTGTTGCTGGCCCAATCCATCATCAGTGACACAAAGCAAGTGATCTGAATGAGCAGCAAACAGCAGAAGACTATATACTGAGAAATCAGTACTTGCAACAGCCTTCTGAAGTGAAATATTGTAGAATGAAGCAAACAAGATTCCTTTGCAGGCCTTGTAAAATAAAACACCAATGTAAGGAACAGTTCTGGACCCAGGGAATAACCTTTTATTCCTTCTATTTTCCCATTTTGTGGAAGAGTGGGATAAGGAAGAGTTACATATAGGAAGAATTAGATCCCTGTAGAAGAAATGCTTTTGTTCTTGGTTTCTCCTGCCACTTTTAAATACAGTTTCCTGCAAACTGAACAAGGAAAATTTCATCCTAAAGGGGAAAAAACGTTTGTACAACATATTCAAATGACTATTATTTTTGTTGAGATTTTGTTATCCCGCCTTTATTTGTATAACCCAAGGCAGTGTACATAATACTCTCTCCTCCTATTTTCCCCACATCAACTGTATGTGGTGGGTTGGGCTGAGAGGGAGTGACTGACCTAAAGACAACCACCTGGCTTCCTTCTCTAAGGGAGAACTAGAGCTCACTTTTCCAGCTTCTAGATTTATATCCTGCCTTTTCTTCAGGAGTTCAAGATAGTGTACAAAGTACTCTCTCCTTCCCTTTTTTTCCTTATAACAAATGATGACATTTTAAAAACCTGTATGACTTCTCTGTCGCTGCACCTATCCTTTGGAACAGCCTTCAGTGTGAGATCCAGATGGCCCCAAACCTATTAGCCTTCTGTAAGGCTATGTTTGTTGTTTATTCGTTCAGTCGCTTCCGACTCTTCGTGACTTCATGGACCAGCCCACGCCAGAGCTTCCTGTCGGCCGTCACCATCCCCAGCTCCCCCACGGTTGAGTCTGTCACCTCCAGAATATCGTCCATCCATCTTGCCCTTGGTCGGCCCCTCTTCCTTTTGCCTTCCACTCTCCCTAGCATCAGCATCTTCTCCAGGGTATCCTGTCTTCTCATTATGTGGCCAAAGTACTTCAGTTTTGCTTTTAATATCATTCCCTCAAGTGAGCACTCTGGCTTTATTTCCTGGAGTATGGACTGGTTTGATCTTCTTGCAGTCCAAGGCACTCTCAGAATTTTCCTCCAACACCACAGTTCAAAAGCATCTATCTTCCTTCGCTCAGCCTTCCTTATGGTCCAGCTCTCGCAGCCATAGGTTACTACGGGGAATACCATTGCTTTAACTAAGCGGACCTTTGTTGTCAGTGTGATGTCTCTGCTCTTAACTATTTTATCAAGATTTGTCATTGCTCTCCTCCCAAGAAGTAGACGTCTTCTGATTTCCTGGCTGCAGTCAGCGTCTGCAGTAATCTTTGCGCCTAGAAATACAAAGTCTGTCACTGCCTCCACTTTTTCTCCCTCTATTTGCCAGTGATCAATCAAGCTGGTTGCCATAATCTTGGTTTTTTTGAGGTTTAACTGCAAGCCAGCTTTTGCACTTTCTTCTTTCACCTTCGTCATAAGGCTCCTCAACTCCTCCTCGCTTTCAGCCATCAAAGTGGTATCATCTGCATATCTGAGATTGTTAATGTTTCTTCCAGCGATTTTAACTCCAGCCTTGGATTCCTCAAGCCCAGCACGTCGCATGATGTGTTCTGCGTACAGGTTGAATAGGTAGGGTGAGAGTATACAACCCTGCCGTACTCCTTTCCCAATCTTAAACCAGTCTGTTGTTCCGTGGTCTGTTCTTACCATTACTACTTGGTCGTTATACAGATTCCTCAGGAGGCAGACAAGATGACTTGGTATCCCCATACCACCAAGAACTTGCCACAATTTGTTATGATCCACACAGTCAAAGGCTTTAGAATAGTCAATAAAACAAAAATAGATGTTTTTCTGAAACTCCCTGGCTTTCTCCATTATCCAGCGGATATTGGCAATTTGGTCTCTAGTTCCTCTGCCTTTTCTAAACCCAGCTTGTACATCTGGCAATTCTCGCTCCATGAATTGCTGGAGTCTACCTTGCAAGATCTTGAGCATTACCTTACTGGCATGTGAAATAAGTGCCACTGTTCGATAGTTCGAACATTCTTTAGTGCTTCCCTTTTTTGGTATGGGGATATAAGTTGATTTTTTCAATCTGATGGCCATTCTTGTGTTTTCCAAATTTGCTGGCATATGGCATGCATCACCTTGACAGCATCATCTTGCAAGATTTTAAACAGTTCAGCTGGGATACCGTCGTCTCCTGCTGCCTTGTTATTAGCAATGCTTCTTAAGGCCCATTCAACCTCACTCTTCAGGATGTCTGGCTCTAACTCACTGACCACACCGTCAAAGCTATCTCCAATATTATTATCCTTCCTATCATCATTGGCGATCACTCGTAGCCGAGTAAGATTGTCTTCCAAAGGTAAAATTTTAACGGTGAATCCGTAAGTGGCTATAAAGGCCAATTCTGGATCCGCACAACCTCCCACAATGAGGGCATAGGTTTCCGGGTGGGAGACGGTCATGATGAGGGTTTGCCTGACGTGCCTTCCTTTTAGCTCTCTTCTCCTTTTCGCCCTATACTCGTGCTTCTTCAAAGTCCATAGCGCCATTAATAAAGGCTGACCTCCAATTGAAACGCTCATGAGTTAGGGCTTCCCAGTTCTCAATGCTGATATTACATTTTTTTAAATTAGCTTTGAGAGTATCTTTGAATCTCTTTTGCTGTCTACCAATATTCCGTTTTCCATTCTTAAGTTGGGAGTAAAGTAGCTGCTTTGGAAGACGATGGTCAGGCATTCGAACAACATGACCAGTCCAGCGAAGTTGATGTTGGATGATCATTGTTTCAATGCTGGTGGTTTTCGCTTCTTCTAATACGCTAACATTAGTCCGCCTATCTTCCCAAGTAATTTGCAGAATTTTTCGGAGGCAGCGTTGATGGAATCTTTCAAGAAGTTGGAGGTGGCGTTTGTAGAGGGTCCATGTTTCACAGGCGTACAGAAGGGTTGGTAGTACAATGGCTTTGTAAACAAGCATTTTGGTCTCCCTGCGAATGTCCCGATCCTCAAACACTCTACGCTTCATTCGGGAGAAAGCTACACTCGCAGAGCTCAGGCGATGCTGAATTTCAGCGTCGATGTCGGCTTTTGTTGATAGATGGCTGCCGAGATAAGAAAAGTGGTCGACATTTTCTAGTGACACACCTTTAAGCTGGATTGATGGCGCTGCAGAGGGATTGGTTCGAACTTGCTGGTAAAGCACTTTGGTTTTTTTAATGTTAATCGAGAGGCCGAGCTTTTCATATGCTTCTGCAAAGATGTTTAGGATAGTTTGAAGATCTTCCTCGGAGTGTGCACAGACTACGTTATCATCAGCATATTGAAGTTCTATAACAGAAGTTGCAATTACCTTATTTTTTGCTTTCAGCCTACTAAGATTAAAAAGCTTTCCATCTGTTCGATATATAATTTCTACACCAGTAGGAAGTTTCTCTTCAACAAGGTGCATAATCATAGCGATGAAGATAGCGAATAAGGTTGGAGCAATAACACATCCCTGTTTAACGCCGGATTCCACTTTAAATGGATCGCTTTGAGAGCCATTGTTATTCAGGATTGTTGCCATCATGTCGTCATGGAGTAACCGCAAGATGTTCACAAATTTATCAGGGCATCCGATTTTCAGAAGGATGGTCCAGAGAGCAGTACGATTTACAGTATCAAAAGCTTTAGTCAGATCAATAAACGCCATGTACAGAGGGCGGTTTTGCTCCTTGCATTTTTCTTGAAGCTGTCGTGCAGTGAAGATCATATCCACTGTTCCCCTGGAAGGGCGGAAGCCATTTTGCGTTTCAGGGAGGATGTCTTCTGATACAGATAGGAGACGGTTTGCAATGATCTTTGCCAGGATTTTGCCTGCTGTGGCTAGAAGGGAGATGCCTCGGTAGTTTCCACAGTCTGTTCTATCACCCTTTTTAAAGAGAGTGATAATTATGGCATCCCTAAAGTCTGCTGGAATCTCCTCCCTCATCCAGATTTTTTCGATGAGCTTATGAAGTTGTTGTGTAAGTTCAGGCCCGCCTTCTTTAAAGACTTCAGCAGGAATCCCATCAGGTCCACTAGCTTTGTTATTTTTCATTTGTTTAGTGGCTTTGCTGACTTCCTCCAAACTAGGGGGTACTGCAAGCTCATTTCTTATTTGTTTTTGTGGGATTTGCAAGAAGACTTCGTCAGCCACAGTAGAGTGACGATTAAGGAGATTGTAGTAATGCTCTTTCCAGCGCAGTGCAATAGACTCTTTGTCCTTTAGAAGTTTAGCACCATCTACTGAGCGTAAGGGATTTGTACCATGGTTTGTTGGTCCATAGATGGCCTTTATGGCATTAAAAAAGCCCCGTGCATCGTGAGCATCTGCAAAATGTTGGGTTTCTTGGGCTTTTTTTATCCACCATATGTTCTTAAGTTCTCTAGTTCGTCTTTGGACTTCTGCCTTTGCACTGGCGTAGATTTTTTTCTTAACGGCACAGTTAATATCTTTTTGCCATATCTGGAAGGCTTTCCTTTTCTTGTCAATAATATGTTCAATCTCACTATCGTTCTCATCAAACCAGTCCTGATGTCTCTTAGTCTGGTATCCGATAGTTTGTTCACAGGCTGAAATGATAGAAGTCTTCAATTTAATCCAGTGTTCCTCAACATTTTCAGGAAGTTCCATAGGCAGATGTTCCTTGAGAGTTGATTGAAAGCAAGCTCGTTTAATAGGATCTTGAAGGGCCAGTGTATTCATTTTACGCCTTGGTTTTCTTCCTTGGAGCCTACGATGAGGGACAATCTTTATGGCCATCGTGGATCGAATTAATCGATGGTCTGTCCAGCAGTCATCGGCGCTCGTCATGGCTCTGGTGAGAAGTACATCACGGCGATCTCTAGCACGGACAATTACATAATCTAAAAGATGCCAGTGCTTCGACCGTGGGTGCTTCCATGATGTTTTAAATTTATTTTTCTGGCGAAAGAGTGTGTTAGTAATGACAAGGTTATGCTCTGCACATTTAGTCAGAAGTAAGATTCCATTCGTGTTGCTGTTGTCAACTCCTCCTTTCCCAATGATCCCTGGCCACAAATCAAAATCACGCCCAACTCTTGCATTGAAATCGCCCAGGAGGATAATTTTATCCTCCTTTGGTATCTCTGATAAGATGGTGTCCAGCTGGGTATAAAAATTTTTCCTTGATATCCTCATCTGCATCTAGTGTTGGTGCGTAAGCACTTAGGATAGTTGCCTGTTGGTTTTTGGCGAGTTTTATTCGCAGAGTTGAGAGTCGTTCGTTAATCCCAGTGGGAACTTCTGACAAGAGCTTCACAATGTCGTTTTTGATAGCAAAGCCTACCCCATGTATTCGTCGTTCTTGTTCAGGCAGTCCTTTCCAAAAGAAGGTATAACCTCCTTTTTCTTCCTTCAACTGTCCTTCTCCTGCTCTTCGAGTTTCTTGGAGTGCTGCTATATCGATATTAAAACGTCTCAGCTCCCTTACAATAATGGCAGTCCTAGGTTCAGGTCGTGCACTATCCATATTGTCTTGCAGTGTCCGTATATTCAATGTTCCAAAATTCATGTGTTTTTTACGACCGCTAGATGGTGACCCCACTGGTCGCGGTAATCCAGTCAGGGAGAAAATGAGGCAGACTATGTTTAGGGCACCTTTTCTAGCCCCCTCCCCATATGGGGTGAGCAGAGTGGATCCTAAATAGGGCTGCTCAGTCGTGGATACAGCTGCCGAACTACTCAACTGCCTCGATCCTTGAGTCAGGGCGACTGAATCCGTATCCACCGCCCATGTGCTGATCCATGACTAGGAGCTTCCGGATTACACAGTCCTGCCCCCGTTGCCATTCGTCAATCGCCATGGGACTTTTGGTTGTTTTGGGTTTGGTGTGGTTGGAAGACGCCTGTGCGTGAATTTGTTTTATGTGTGGAGATCGGTGCACAACGATCAGCACACAACCTTCACAGAAAAAGGCTCTAATTCAATGGCATGGATACCATGACGATTGGTGACCTTTTGTCTGCTGCAGCCTTCATCCGCCTTCGCAGCCGTTGTAACAATACACCTTGTTATCTTCCGCCTGTTCTGCCGTTGAGGACTTTCTTGGATCGTTCTTTGTCTGGTTCCTCCCCCTGGACCTTACCGCCATGGGTGACCCTGCCAGGAGTACATGACTCCCGACGGCTTCGCTCACAGGGTTCATTGGGAACACACAAGCCCACTCACCACAACAAGGTGACGATCCAGCGAGTGAGTATCCTTCCTATACAGATCTTCCGTATATTCTTGCCACCTTTTCTTGATCTCTTCTGCTTCTGTTAGGTCCTTACCATCTTTGTTTTTGATCATACCCATTTTTGCCTGGAATTTACCTCCGATGTTTCTAATTTTCTGGAAGAAGTCTCTTGTCCTTCCTATTCTATTGTCTTCTTCCACTTCCGCACATTGCTTGTTTAAAAATAATTCCTTATCTCTTCTGGCTAACCTCTGGAATTTTGCATTTAATTGGGCATATCTCCCCCTATCACTGTTGCCTTTTGTTTTCCTTCTTTCTTGGGCTACTTCCAGTGTCTCAGCAGACAGCCATCTTGCCTTCTTGGTTTTCTTTTTCTTTGGGATGTTTTTTGTTGCCGCCTCCTGAACAATGTTGCGAACTTCTGTCCATAGTTCTTCCGGGACCCTATCTACTAAATCAAGTCCCTTAAATCTATTCTTCACCTCCACTGCATATTCCTTAGGAATATTAGTGAGCTCATATCTAACTGATCTGTGGGTCTTCCCTATTCTCTTTAGTCTGATTCTAAATTTTGCAATAAGAAGTTCGTGATCTGAACTACAGTCAGCTCCAGGTCTTGTTTTTACTGACTGTATAGATGTCCGCCACCTTTGGCTACAAAGGATGTAGTCAATTTGATTTCGGTGTCAACCATCTGGTGAAGTCCATGTATAAAGTTGTCTTTTAGGTTGCTGGAGAGTGTTTGTTATGCACAGTGAGTTGTCTTGGCAAAATTCTATCAGCCTATGTCCTGCTTCATTTTGTTCTCCCAGACCATGCTTGCCTGAAATTCCAGGTGTCGTTTGACTACCCACCTTAGCATTCCAGTCTCCTGTAATGAAAATAACATCTCTTTTTGGTGTATTATCCAGTAGGTGCTGCAGATCCTCATAGAACTGATCTACTTCTGCTTCTTCAGCATCTGTGGTTGGGGCGTATATTTGGATCACTGTGATGTTAAATGGCTTACCCTGAATTCGAATTGAGATCATTCTATCGTTTTTTGGATTGTATCCAAGCACTGCTTTAGCCACTTTATTATTAATTATGAAGGCTACTCCATTTCTTCTGTGGTCCTCTTGTCCACAGTAGTAGATCTGGTGGTCATATGATGTGAAGTGGCCCATTCCAGTCCATTTCAGTTCACTGACACCTAAAATGTCTATATTTAATCTTGACATCTCACGAATAACCACATCCAATTTGCCCTGGCTCATAGATCTTACATTCCAGGTTCCTATGGTGTGTTGATCTTTAGAACATCGGATTCGTCGTTAACCACCAGCACCGTTGGCCGCTAGCCGTCCTTTCGGCTTTGAGCTAGCTGCGTCATCACGTCTGGGGCTAGTTGAACTTATCCTCTGTTCCTCCCCAGTAGCATTTTGACCATCTTCTGACCTGGGAGTCCCATCTTCCGATGGTATACCGACATATCTCTGGTTGTACTGATCCATTTAGTTTTCACGGCAAGAATACTGGGGTGGGTTGCCATTACCTTCCCCAGGGATCGTATTTAGTCTGACCTCTCTGCCACGACCTTCCCGTCTTGGGTGTCCCTTCACGGTTTAGCTCATGGTTTCATTGAGGTGCTCAAGCTCCAGCACCACGACAAGGTAACGAACTCCTTTGCTGGAGGTAAGGCTATGAGGACCTGGCTTTTCCTTCAGGCTTTAGGGCCAGAATATTAGTGGAGCCCAACATGTGTTTTTCAGCACTGTGAATTCTTGTGAGGTCCCTTGATTATTGTATTATGATAATTTTTAATTGAATTTTGCTTCCTTTTTTATTGGTTTGTTTGTTTGTTTGTTTGTTTATTTCCGTTCAGTCGTGTCCAATTCTTGGCGACTGCCTGGACAAGTCCCTGCAGTTTTCTTGGCAAGGTTTTTTAGAAGTGGTTTACCACTGCCTTCTTCCTAGGGCTGAGAGAGACTGACTTGCCCAGTCACCCAGCCGGCTTTCATGCCTATGGCAGGACTAGAACTCACGGCCTCCTGGTTTCTAGCCTGATGCCTTAACCACTAGACCAAACTGGCTCTCGGTTTTATTTTTTTTTAAATGCACTATTTGTCAGCCACCCAGAGTTACTAGTGTAAGATGGGTAGCCATATTAATTATTCAAACAAACAAACAAATGTGCTGAGACAGTGATTGGCCCACTCACATAGTTTTCACGGTTGAGAGTGACCATCCCAAGTGTCTTCAGTCTTAATCCAACACCTTAATGGCTAAATCTTATGTACGTTTATATCTACGACATTCCAGGCATTTTTTGAATTTGCTAAGCCCTGAATTTCAACTAGTAGTTGTAATTCACCAGGAGTGAGCAACTTTTCACCACAGTTTAACAGTGCCACGAATATGATACTGAATCTAAATGACAAAAAAAACCTTCATTCAGATTTCACCTCTGCCATGAATTCATTATGAGGCCTTTGACACACCAATCTCTCTTAATGCTGCCAATTACAATACTGTATGGGAGACAACTATTTTGAACCATTGTTCCTGAAAGAGTTATAACTCTAATTGGTGGAAGTAATATACCAGTGTTAAATACGTCTAGGATTTTACCAAAAAATGGAGCATCTCCTTAACTGTAACCCTTTGCTTCTCCTGCATATTCATTTAAAAGCGATTTCTATGAACTGCCCCAAAGTGTCACTGTACAAATGTCAAGCAGTAGCTAAAAAATAAGGTGCGCGGGATTTAGAGGACGCAACTCTTGATTTTGTTGCTGTACATCGTACTATCCGAGAGAAACTGTGAGTGAAAGAATGAAATGCAGAAGAATATAAAGCAGATGCCACCAAAAGCGCAGGAACCCCTTCCGTCTCCCACCCCAAGACTTTTCACACGCGAGCGCATGCGTAGAAAAGGCAGCGGGGGGGCAGAGCAAGGCGGTTGCTGTTACCCAGCATGCTCGGCGTAACCCCCTCCCCTTGGGTGGGTGAGTGAGTGAATCTGGCCGGCGGATGATGGAGCTGAGACTGTAATGGCGGCCGGCGGCAACGGCGATAGCGGCGGCTCGGGTGCAGCTGGGCTCTGACACCCGGGTACTCCTCTACGCCTCTGGGACCTCCTCCCCGGGCCGGACACTCCCCCCCGAGAGCACCGCTGAGGACTCGGCCGGACACACTAGGCGGGAAGAGGAAGAGGGGAGGACTCCTCACAGACAATGGACGAACATCCCGGCGCCGGCGGGGGGATCATGGCGGGGGCCACCCCGCGACCTCAACAGCAGCCACTGCCGCCCATCGGAGGCAACGTTAATTCCCAGCTGCTCAACCAGGGCTGCGCGGGGCCTAACAGTGGCGGGAGTCTCCCGTCCCAGCAGCAGTCTCAAGGTCCGGCGGCGGCTCAGGAAGCGGCGGGGCCCGGGAGCGGATCGGAGCTGTCCCGGCCCCAGCACTACACTATCCCGGGGATTCTGCACTACATCCAGCACGAGTGGGCCCGCTTCGAGATGGAGCGCGCTCACTGGGAGGTGGAAAGGGCCGAGCTTCAGGTAGGATGAAGCCGGGTTCTGGGCGGGCGAGAGGGACACAATGAGCTGAGCCGAGCCCGGCCCGTCTAGGGCTGGCGGCGGAAGCGACGGCAGGGACTCGGCCAATGCGGGGAAAGGTAGGCGCGGAGGAGAAGGTACCTGCGTGTGGCGGGTCCTGCGAGGCGTGGCGCGGCGCGGCGGGCGTCACTCGGCACGTCCCCCTCGGTGCTCTTCGGGTTGGGCTGCTTTCCCCGGGGTAGCCATTTTGGTTTCTAGCATGGCGTCCGCCTGGCTCGGGCCTGTCAAGCGAATTGGGAGACGAGAAGGGCTACCGTCTACTCCTCACCCGGCCCATCCTAGGTTTGACACACTGTCTCAGCCGGCACGGGACTGCGCCTTGACAGTTATTCTCGCGCTGGGGCCGGCACTGTCTTTGCCATAGCTGCAGGGATGCCGAAGCCGGCTGGACACCACAGGGACTTTCGCGGCCTAAGAAAAACTCAAGAGTCATATAAACGCAACGATCCAATTGCTGTCAGTCCCCACGCGTGTTTACAGTTCTATCTTGTGAATGTAAATCACGTACAGGCTCCGGCAGGGAACTCTCCTCCTTTTCAGAAATAGGAGGCGTGTCCCCCCCATTCCTAACTCAAAATAGCCCAAAAAGAGATGGAGGAGGAGGCATGCAGGGATTGATGACGTCCGTTGATTATTTATCTCTTTAATCCTCTACACCAGTTACATTCTTTCTGTGATCTATATTTACAAAATACAGACTGCTTATGTGTATTATGATTTTAGCAAACACAGGCATACTTATTAGTGAACCAAAATTGGGATTGTCTGATGTGTACACCAACCAGGTTTTATTGCATTCTAGTGAGATGACTAGGCATTTCAGTCAAGTGCATAAATATAAAGATGTTATTAAATCTAAATGTATATTTCAGAATAAACAACATTTTAGACTTGCTCAGTAATAACATAAACACATTCTGAATTTAGATATGTAGCATGGTCGATAGTGGTGATTGTAAGAAATAGTGCTAATACATAATGAGTTAAAAGCGAAGAGGTATTATGTATGTGGTTAGTTCTGAAGAAAATAAAACGTTGCATATAGAAGATTCAACTCTTTGAAGGTTTGTGTCCTGACCTGTTTAAGGCTATGCAGTTTTTTGCTTTTGCTCTCACATTTTAAGGGGAAAGGGGACAAATAATAGTGATTGATCGTATAGAATTCTTATGCGGGCTGATACTGAATTTTGCGAAATGAAATAAGTGCTGCTAAAAAGCATAATCAGATAGTCTACACAACAGCACTTACAGAGGTCTTCATACGTTCAGTAAATCTGAACAATTCTTTTGACATATTTGTTTTATTTATTTACTATGGGTTGTATGTAGCTCAGTTCCAAATTGCTTTGAGCTTACATCAAGCAACAAAAACATTAAAACAAAATTACAATAATTTAAACAACAAATATTTTATTTATTTATTTATTTATTTATTTATTTATATTTAAAATTTTTATCCCACCTTTATTATTTTTTATAAATAAGGCAGCAAACATAACCTAATACTCCTTCCTCCTGTTTTCCCCACAACAACAACCCTGTGAGGTGAGTTGGGCTGAGGGAGAGTGACTCCCCCAAGTATGAAATCCAAGAGATGATAAAAACTCAGCTAATAGGGTACTACGGCGCCAGCCACCCCCAGGAGGAGCTGTTATTTTCCCCTTCCTAAGCAAGGCAGCAGAACCAGGTCTTCAAATTCTTCTGGAAGGCCGGGAGTGAGGAAACCCGCCTCAGCTCCAGGGGCAAGATACTCCAAAGGGTGGGTGCTACTGCAGAGAAGGCCCGCCTCTTGGACCCCACCAGATGGAATTCCTTTGCCGATGGGGCCCGTAGCATGCCCTCTCTGCATGACCGAGTGGGGCGGGTCGATGTTATGGGTTCACTGCATGAAAAGTATTATGAAAAAAATATTATGAAAAGACTTCACTACAGGGTACTATAGATCGTATTCCCTCAGAGAAGGGACCCTAACAGGCTTTCTTTCTCCATTCTCACTAGATAGGCAGATTCAGCCCAGCTCATACTCGATAGGCCAATTCAGCCCAGAGTAAAGGTATCAAGGCCCTGAGCCATGTAGGGCTTTATATGTGACAACTAGCACATGAATCACACCTGGAAGTATGGTGACAGCCATAGTAGTGCTGTAATATCACATGGGCAAATCTAGGTACGGTTATACGACATGCTGTACCAGCTGAAGCTTCTGCATGGTCTTTAAGGGCAGCCCCGTGTAGCGTGATGTTCAGAAATCCAGCCATAAGGTGTCAAGAGCATGAGTAATCAAGGTCACTGCCTACTGATCCATGAATGGCCAAAATTGATACACCAAATATAATTGTGTGAAGGCCCTCTTGGCCACAGTCTCCATGTGCTGTTCAAGCAGGAGCGATGAGATCAGGAGGACCCCCAGATTTGTTACTTAATAGAGGAATCCCATTTTTTGCGGGCTTCAGTGATCATGTATGTTTTAGATCAAAGAGAAGTAGGAGACTTTTTTTTTTTACTTTTTAAAATATTAAGTAAAATAATATGCTTTTTTCCCCTCTACCAGCTATGAGGCCTAAACATTTGAAAACTAGAAATAGAATAGAATAGTTCTAGTGAGTTGGTGATTCACATGAATTAGGAAGATTGTTATAAAGGGAGTATTAGACCAAGCCTTTGTATTTTTCATTATATTAATAATTTAATGTTATTTTTCATGCAAGAGGTCTGAGCAATTCTGTGTGAGTTTCAGGGATATGGTGAATTATTTCAACTGACAGAACATGAGGGCAGTGGTGTCTGCCCCTCCCCCCCCCAATTTGTTGGTGACTAGTTGCAATTGGAGAAAAATTATGGCAGCTCCAAACTGGTATAGCTGAAGATCCCAAATATCAGTCATTCAAGGAATCTCTGAAGCCATCAGTGCCATAGCTTCTTGTAATGCTAATCACATATTCATATAATCACATAAAAATCATATTAAAAAATCACATAATCACAGATTATTTTGCCAGTCTAGTGGGGCTCCTGGCAAAACCTTTTTGATCTAGCAGAATACATTACTACTGGAGGGCACCCTAACCAAGCCTTACTTTCACAAGCAAACATAATCAGAGGGTTAGGATTAAGGCCCTTCTTACCATACTATACTTATATGCATATCCAAGCCTGCTTCCAGTCCAAATTTCTTAGAACAGCAAATTTTAGCTTTTGTCATCTTGCTTTCTTTAATTTATTATAGCCTCCAAATTTGATTTTGGTACAGATATTTTTTGCAATCAAACAATCAGGTCTTACTTTGCTATATAATAATATTTTATTTAACCAAACATAATTATCTTTGGCTTGGTTGAATAGTTTTCACTTCTTCAGGAAATCTAACTTCCAATTCTTCCTCCTCCAGATTCATTTTGTGTGCATATGCCTGTGTGAAGACCGCTGTAATATTACTTGTGGTTTACCAGAGTAGTAATAGCACAATTACCTACAAGTCATTTCAGCATTATGTCATTATTATAATAAGCACAAACTTTTAAGGAATTGTCAGCATTCATAAACATTTTGCTTGCTTGGCAGAATTTGTTTTAGGATGGAATAAAATCTCTTATGGTACAGAATGCCTGTGGTAATATAAATTATGTTAGACCCATGTGAGGCTGCATTACTGCTTTAAAAATTTAGCTAACTTCTTTAAGATCAGTTAGATATCAAAAGTGATATCACTGTAATTGCAATAGATCTAATTCAAATTTAAATAGGTAGTCCTCGAATTATGACCATTTGTTCAGCGACCGTTCAAAATTATGGCGGCACTGAACAAATAGTACTTATGCCTGGTCCCCAAAGTTATGGCTGTTGCAGCGCCCCCACGGTCATGTGATCAAAATTTGGGCGCTTGGCAGCCCACCCACACTTAACAACCGCAGGGGCGCTTCAACTCCCCCCATTTGCCTATCTCCCCCCATCTCTGCCCCTTTTGCCCCCTGCACTAAGCGCCCCCTGCCACCCCAGCTGACCTTCACTGTCTTCTTGCTCCTGCTGCTGATCAAGTATGCCTGGCACACTTTGCGAGGCAGCTGCTGGTTGCGTAAGGCGTTCTTCCTGAGGTCGCGTGTGACGGTTTCTTCACAAGACCTCGGGAAGAAGGCTTCATGTAGCCAGCAGCTGCCTTGTGAAGGGCCAGGCTGGGCACACCTCGTCAGCGGGAGCAAGAAGATGGCAAAGGTCAGCTGGGGCTGCAGAGTGCAGGGTGGCGAGGGCAGCCAGGGCTTGGCGCTGAACGGCTGGGACGGTCCGGGCTGGCTGGGGATTTGCACTGCGCGGCTGGGCTGGAATGGCTGGGGCTTTGTGCTGCATGGCTGGGCTGGGGCAGCTGCAGCTTTGCACCGCGGGGCTGGGCTGGGCTGGGGCAGCTGCGCCTTTGTGCTATGCTGCGGCTCAGGGGCTTCTTGCAGTCCCTGAGCCACAGCACACCAAGAAGCCCCTGAGCCGCAGCGCAGCCAGCAGCCCTAGAACCACACAGTTCTGGACTGCTTGCCGCTCTGCAAGGCAGGGTGCAGGGTGGCCAAAAGGGCAGAGGTTGGGGGGAATAGGTGGTTGGGGGGAATTGAAGGAGAGGCAGTCCCTTACCTTGGAAGAAGGGCTGGGAGAGACCAAGCTGGGAATGGCTTGGATCAGGGTGGGTCCTTGGCTAACAACTGGTGGGATTCGGTTAACAACGGCAACTGGGAGTGCCGGAATTGCCGTCATTAAGCGATGCAGTCATGTAACATCTCGCTTTACGACCACATCGCTTAGCGATGGAAATTCCGTTTTAACTCGAGGACTACCTGTAGATTAAGTCATCAAATAATAGAAAGATTATAATTTATGTATCATCTGTGGTTTATCATGAAGGATAGAATTAGAGAGTTTCAAGCCAATGCTTTCCAGTATCCATTGCTACATGGTGTATTGTAAAGGTAAGCAATCTGGTGCCTTCAGATGTTTTGGACTAAGAATTTCATAATTTCTTGGCTGAAGGGGAAAAGTCTGTCAATCCATCTCACTCAAAACTAAATGATGAGGGTGCATAGCCACACAACAGAAAGGAGCACCCAATCTCTCTGTTTGGAAGGAGGAACTCTTCTCAAGCTGATTAATTAAGAAGGTGGAGACTTGCATTGCATAAAATTAGATCCACCATATATTCCGCTTGGTTAGCTGATACCTGGAAAACTCATGGTGATGTTTTGGGCATGGAGTATTGAAGTTGTTGAACTCCTCTGGTGTGAAAAGGGCTGATAATTTTTTATCATTTTTGAGCTAAGGGCATAATACAGGTGTTGGCTGAAGAAAAAATGGAAATTCCAGTCACCATTTTTGATACATAGTTTTTTATATACATTCAATTTTTGTTAATTATGCAAACTAATTAAATGGTACAGATGCATACAACAGCATTCAAGGATCAACTTCAAAGCGAATAAACATACCCCTCTTCCCAAAAAAGGGAAGAAAATCCTTGGAAATCCTTAGTTCAAATGTAGATATACAACAACCTATTGCTGTAAATCAGTTGTAGGTTTCTCTTTCCAATGTTGTTTAATAATTCTTTTAATCACCTCCCATGCCCCCAAAATCCATAATTCCTGATAGATTCAAAATACTGGAAATATAGCCAAGAATATATTTGTGTATGTGTGTACATGTGTGCATGTGTGCGTGCATTCAAAATGTTTCGTGATTGATCCTGAGCTTCAAAATGCAAGAATAATAGGACAAGGCCAAACCATATGGGTTAGTATTTCATCTCCGATAACAACCTTTATTAAATATTCTCTGAGCTGTCCCCTGTACACACAGCATTTTTGTTGCTGGTGAATTAACTTCATTTGACAATAATTGAAAACTAATTTCATATTGTTTAATATAACCCGCCATTAATTTACCAGAACAGAACATTCAAGCTTGGTGTTTAATTTCATCAGCTTCTTATAAAGGAAGGGTTACTGCTTAGAAGCTATATGAAAACACTGTGTAAAGTATATTATGATTGCCTATATTTTTCATCTGTTATATGTGGGCAGTATTGATTACTTTTGGCTATAGTAAATAGCTTTTTAACCATGGCTTTTAACTAACCATGGTTAAATCATTTTAATTACAGTGATAGATGACTTATTCTAGTGAATAAACAGAGGGAGTATGAACCCATTTTTCTTTAAACAGTGTAATTGGCCTTGACACTCTAGATCAGAGCTTTCCAAACTGTGTGTCGGGACACATTAGTGTGTCGGCTGCAGTGTCTGGGTGTGTCGCCGCTGCTGCCTCCAAACCTGCCCTGCCAGGATTCCATGCAGGTCCTAGTGCCTGCCTTGTGCCCTGCGGTAAGAGTGTGTCGCGAAATGATGCCCTGCTGTAAGAGTGTGTCACGAAATGATGCATGTCTAAAAAGTGTGTCACCAACATGAAAAGTTTGGAAAGCTCTGCTCTAGATCATGGTGTTAAGTTGCCTCTTCTCTTTCCTGGCTGGGTGTACTCAGTCACTGGTGCTCCGAGATTTTGGTTCTATCATGAAGACCCTGGTTTATGAATTTACAATATATTTTTATTATGTCCCCTAGAAGTCTCATTTTGGGGCACTTATGCAGATGGTCTAAGAAATCAGATTGTGCTGGTGGCACACAGTTCTATATGATGTTTATACTGGGAATGTGCAAGTGGAGCTTTTTTCTCCAGAACATTTTGTTTTCCCCCAGGTAGTCCAGTTATAGTATTTAAGAAATGGTATATGTGATTGATTGATTGATTGATTACGTACCATCAAGTTGTTTAGTGACCACATAGATAGAATTTCTCCATGAATGGTACATATATTTCCACAATTATACCATACAGAAGAAGTAGTTCATGATGTCATTAATGCTTTTTGTTTCAGACCACATAGTTCCAGATATTCATAAACCAACACCACTATCACCATCTTCACAAAAATGTCAGTTGACCTGGGCTGGTGGGGAAAGGGAGTATTGCAGAGATGAACCACTCCATTTTGCACATAACTCATTTCCACCAGGATGGGAGACAACCAGGAAATCCTAAGTTTGTAGACTAGGTTGAGAAATCTAAAACCACCTCAGAAGAAGGGAGTGGCAAGTTCTCTGTTCTTGCTAATAAAACAACACAAGTTGAGCTTGATCTAAAGAAGGAAGCAAAGACATTCCCAGCTACTGATTATAGGGAAGTAGTTGACCTCCTGAACAGGGCAGAGTTAAAATGGTATTGCTGGCAACTGATATTGTATAGGCATTTTTGTTATTTTGTTAATCTAGTATGAGGATCCTGGCTGATATTGATTGTTAAATAAGTAATGCTGTAATCCTATAGTAACCCAGGACTTATTTATGAGTAAATATGCAGAATTATTGTTTTTGTTTTAAAAAAATGGATGGAAGGGCTAATAAAATCCTTGAACTAAAGATTTAGTAATTTAATGTAACACCTTCCACAAATATCTTCAATAAACAGTAAACCCTCAGTTAAACAGGCTAATGTTGGGTCTGTTAACATTAGCTTCCATTAGACCTGAATGTCTGTTAAATAGCAAGTCAGATTTTATGCAGGTATAATGCCATTTTACTCATGTATAAAGTGGTTAATGGATTTTGTCAATGGCATCTAAAGTCTTCTAAAACTAAGTTTTGTTTTAGGAGCTTATGCAGTGAGACTTCTTCCATTATGAACCTACTACATAGCTCAAAAGTATGTTCTAGAGCAGGGTTTCTCAACCAGGGTTCTGTGGAACCCTAGGGTTCCATGAGAGGTCACTAGGGGTTCCCTGGGAGATCATGATTTATTTTAAAAAATCATTTCAAATTTGGGCAACCTCACATTAAAGAGCTTAATTTTCATTCTTATTTTTAGTTTAAGAACACTGTTAATGCATATATACAGGCCTACACATGAAACAAATAACTTTGTAACTTCTGGCCTATATTTGAGCTTGAATGTGCAGGGGTTCCCCGAGGCCTGAAAAATATTTCAAGGGTTCCTCCAGGGTCAAAAGGTTGAGAAAGGCTGGTTAGAGTGTCAGGAGATTTTCTCAAGTCCCGTTTTAGGCTTTATGGGAGGCTACAGAAGGAAGTGGAATTGCCTTTCTTTTTCATTAGCAGAAACCATTTCTACAAGAATCCAGCTAAATAGTTAAAGATAGAACTACTTTCTTCTAACTATTTTTATACTGCTCATGGCCAGTGTAGGCAGAGTTGCTTGTAAAAAAGCTTCTGTGTTGGTATCTTTAAATCCACACTGTTTATGTTGAATATACAGTACATTCATGAAAGTTGTTCAAAAATTTGGGTCTTTTTTATTTAGTAATTTCCATCCCATAATTTTACTATCTGCTCACCACCACAGGAATGTACATATACATTGTTCAAGATTGTCCCTCTAAATCAGAGCTTTCCAAACTATGTGTCGGGACATGTTAGTGTGTCGGCTGCAGTGTCTGGGTGTGTCACGGCTGCTGCTCCCTCCGAGCCCTGCCAGGATTCTGCGCAGGTCCTAGTGCCTGCCTTGTGCCCTGCTGCCTCCAAACCAGCTGTGATTCCGTGCAGGTCCTAGTGCCTGCCTTGTGCCCTGCTGTAAGAGTGTGTCGTGAAATGATGCCCTGCTGTAAGAGTGTGTCGCGAAATGATGCATGTCTAAAAAGTGTGTCACCAACATGAAAAGTTTGGAAAGCTCTGCTCTAAATAATTAATTATGAATAAGGTGGAGTTGTCTTATATTACTGAAAGGAATAGAAGAAACTGTTGAAAGTAAAGAAATAGTCAGGAGATGCAAAAACTACAAACTTCACTTTTGAACACAGTGGATATCTTTAAAGATTAGCTGCTGCTTGGGTGGGATATTTGCCTATTTATATAATGGGGCTTCTGTCTCTTCCTTATCCTGTTAACTTCTTCCCTTTGCCTCATCTTTATTAAATTTTCTTCTCCCTTTTTTTCTTTCTCTTCCCAGTGCAGCTATCTCTTCCCCTCATCACATTTTCTTCTTCTTTTTTTGTTGATGGGGAAGGTGGGAGAATTAAAGTATGTACACTTTCTTTGTGTGAAACTGGTTTGTATGCAAGATAATTGTTGGTATGAACAAATAGAGGATCAATTTTTTATGTAGAGTATATTTTATAGGTAATTAATTTTAATTAATTATTACATTAATTAACCAATCACTCAAATCCTTTATTACAGTTTTTTTTTAAATCCGTTCAATCGTGTCTGATTCTTGGAGACTGCCTGAACAAGTCTCTGCAGTTTTCTTGGCAAGGTTTTTCAGAAGTGGTTTGCCATTGCCTCCTTCCTAGGGCTAAGAGAAAGTGACTGGCCCAAGATCCCCCAGCTGGCTTTGTGCCTAAGGTGGGACTAGAATTCATGGTCTCCCGGTTTCTAGCCTGATGCCTTAACCACTACACCAAACTGACTCTCTTTATTACAGTAACCAGATACAATTCAGCAACAATATTACAGGGGGGAAAGGGGAGTGGGATAATGGTAGGTGAGCAATTTAGACAAAAGAAAGGAGGAAAAGTGAAAAAACAGGTAAGAAATGGAGTACCGAACCATATTTATATACAGGTATTTCTTTGTCCTGGCCTATCCCTTTTTTGGTGGTGGGGCGGGGGGGAGGATATGGTTTCTAGCATACAGTGTGTATGTATACATACAGATACACATACACTTTTTAAATAAGATTTTTCCCCCTTCATTTGACTCCTGATGGCAAGTCGTTGGGACTTTATTGGCAACACTTTTCAGAAGTGGTTTGCCATTGACTTCTTCCTATGACTGAGAGAGAGTGAGTGTCCCAAAGTCATCCAGTTGGCTTTGTACCTAAGTCAGGATTAGAACACAGTCTCCTGGTTTTTAGCCTGATGTCTTTAATTGCTACACAGTCTACATATATATAAGTGCATCATGTGTATAGATTTATTGCAGAAGGGGCAATCTACATGATTGGTTTTATCTGGTAGTAGCAAAGTGGGATGAATGGGGGTGGGGACAAGAAGCTAGGCATTGCACAGGATTTGTTTGTCTTTCTTTGGGTTGGGTATGTTCAGTACTGTTGTCTTTTGAGGTAAATGCATTATTAAAACTTCATCAAAATACAATAAAAATTCAAAGACAGAGGTTTGGTGTTTTTTTTACAAATCTATGATAAAAGTAAAATACAGAAGAAAGCTGCAATTATAAAAATGGAAAGTAATAAAATAACTGCAGGTATGACAAAAAAAATAAGATTTTCATACAATAATAAATTATAATAAAGTACAATATACTACCAGTATATCATGTTTCATGGATACTCACTAAGAACTAAAGTTCTTAAACATCACAATGTTCGTATCATTTACACATTCATGTATGCATTCGTTATCTTATCTTACTATGAATATTTGAAAATATTTAACAAGTACCCAGGATGGTGCTGCAGCACCCTCTAGTGTTTATTAGACTCATGCTCCATTTATTTCGATTGTTTCATAGTTAGAAAAAGGAAAATGCCTCCAAAAGTAAGTATTCTAGATCATTGAACATCTTCTTGCTATCTTTACTGTGCATATTTATTTTAAATTGTGTTTTTGAATTAAACTGATGGAAATACACATTAGCTTGAATGTTAGAACTAAGTAATTTCATTTTAAATATAATAATCTCACACTGAAGTTAGGTGTGATTAAGGAGAATTCTAACATGACTTCATATAGATGGTGTAATCAAAAGCCAGGCCCCATAGATAATTTATTATATAAATTATATTAAATGTTTGAATTGGTTGCCATTTTCTTATAAATACTTCCTTACTTGTTTGATGCATGATCTTTGACATTCCTAAGTACAATATCTTTTTTTAAAAAAATGAAAAAAACAGATTGCGATTGGCTTATGGGGCTTGACTTTTGGTACACCCTATATATTTCCTCGTTTCTCTTCCGTATTCTATTAGAAAAATTATCTGGTTAACATTGAAGAAATTACTGTGGAATTACATTTCTAATTTTTCAGCAGAGTCCATGTGGGTATGAAGAGAGGAGGTTTAGTTTGTATGAGTATGGGTTTTCTTGGGTATTAAAAATTATAATAGCCTTAATGTATTATGGAAGTATGTAGGAGGACAAATAAAATTTATTTTCTCATAGACTAAGCTTAATATCTTACTATAGTACAAAACTTTTTATGTACATCTTATTATAGAGATAAACTTAAAACACACTCATGCACACAGAACCTCCCATATACACTTACAAGATATAATATTATATCCTTGTACAATCTTATATACATACACAAATCGTTCCTCAACATTGCAACATGCATCTTGCACCAATCAAATGGATGCCTGTACAATAGATGGACAACATTCTCTCCATACACATGCACAATCCTTCTACATACAGACATTAAGTAATATTATTTAAAAGAAAGGGGAAAAAAACCGTGAGACTGCCTTTTTCTTCTTAATAGATATTTAAAAGCATAGTAATGAGAAAGAACAAAAAACAAAAAGATTTGCAAGCTATATAAAATTGAGTAAGAAATTTTGAAGTAACATTAGATTAATGCTGCATATAAAAGTGATGTTATATCAGTTTAACACTTCAAAACCATTGCTAAATCAAGCCAGTATTCAATACTTAACAAAGACAGCCAGTATAATAAGAATCATCTATCAAAATGAACAATTAACAAGAATTTCTATCTAAAAAGGTCTATCCTTATTTAATGAATCAAGCAGTATCTAATATTTTAAAGACTTATTTTAAGAAAAACCCAAATTTTGGATGCAGGAGATATGCAGAATTATAATCTATAACTGATTTCCAAATGAATTAAAAATTATCACTTATTTTTCAAATATGAGGTTATTTTTGACATTGAAGCATACTCCCTTTCCCCCCCAAGAAAACTGATTTGAAAACCATGATTTAGTTTCTGTTGCTAACATAAACTGGAATAATTTCAACCTTCCCTGAAGAGAGAGAAGGAGCAATTGTATGAGAAAATTAAGCTATTTTCAGCTGTTTCCCTGCAACAACAGAGAACAAATGGGCCTTGCTGACAAGGGGTCTGTCTGGGATCAGTAGGGGTAGAGAGAATCACATTACAAAAGGGCCTGGCAGGAAGAAGGTCATGGCTCAAGGAGCCTGGTTAATGTGGGTGTGCTTAAGAAGGCTGGCAGGTGTCTTTGCCTGCAAGCTCAATATTACTAAGTTCTGCCTTGTTGCAGTTTTCTGATGTAGTTCAGTGTGCATTTTCATAGTGACATTTTTTTACCATTTGTTTCTCAAATATTAATGTAAACTTTAAAGGGAAGAGAGTTGTGGATTCTGCTGTTATTTTTGTTCTGCTCTTGAGCTACTTTCAGGTAATTAAATAGCATAGATAAGTATAGATAATGGCTAGATTTAGAGTGCGGAGGCCCAGATTCAAGGCCTTACTGGACCATAGAACTCACTGCATGACTTTGGACTAGTCATTCTCACTTAGCCTAACCTATATTGCATGCTGTTGTGGGCATAACATAAGGGGAGAGGAGGCCCCATGTATGTCTTCTTGAGCTCTAAGAAATGGGACAGAATATAATGCAATAAATTAAAAAATATCTACTTGTGCCAATTTGATATCAGAGTTAAATTGATGGAATTTTCCCCCCCTTTTCTATATTCTCTTGTAAACACTTTGATATCTCCTTCAGAAAGCTTGGGGTCCCTGTGGAAGACATTAAAATGTATATAGGAACTATAAGAAGAGGATTAAGGAAAATTTCAGTTACACAAGTGAAAGTCCAATAGCATAATATTAGAAGTCACCTTCTTTTACTGTTTGTAGTGACTAAAAAAAATAAACAGACATTTGCGGACCTGAATGCTAAAATCAAAAACATGACAGAAAATATTCCCTGCTCAAATATGTGTGCTGTTTTTTTTTTAAATCTGTAGTTCTTATGTAACAGATTTATGCCCAGAGTCCCCTTCGGGGGAGATGGTGCGGAGATAGAAATTGAAAGATAAATAAATAAACATAAATTTCATTAGGTTGTCTAGCTTAATTTACACTGAATGTCTAAGTAGGAAAACAAACTTTGGTTTCGAAACCTACACAGAGCACATGAGCAACACCCTCCTACACAATATTTAGTGATTTAATCCAGCAACAGCAGTGCTTTGGTGTCACATTGCAATGGATTTGAAAATTCCTCCAGATTTCACAAGTGGTTTTTTGTGGGTGTTAGAGATGAAGGGGTGAAAATGCTCTATTGCTGCAAGTGCAGTTATATTTTGCACTTCTCAATCAAAGCAATTTAACAAATTGTGTCATTTGACATGCTCCTTAATACTTTAATTGATAATGAAATCTCACCACAGGGATGATTAGTATACTAAAAGTGCTGGTTTAAAGTTCTTTTCTCTGTAATTACAATGTGGCACTTATGCAAAACTGTGGTTCCTTTATTTGTATGTGGGATCTTTCTGATTCCAGTTTTCCAATGCTTTAAATGTCATAGGATTAACAAGAACTGATGTAATATAATGATGAATAAAATGTTTCAATGCTATTTAGCTTCTTGAATAGATAGTTGCTCTGAGTTTTCTTTTGAAGATTTTATTGTTCCTGGTATAATTTCACTTCCTGGATTTATGGTTTAGAAATACATGTTTGTTTCTGAATGCTTTTTTGAACAAGTTTACTTGTTTACTGTAAAATAAAAATAGATTAGAAACAGGCCAGTTAGTTTGGTAAAACATTTTATTTACTACAAAGCAGCACAACCTACAGATTTTTTTTCTTTTTGCGGAGAATATCCCTGAAAATTCTTCTAGGAGGCATAGAACATACATTTAAAAGATGTTATATGAGATATTGTATGAACATGACTCAAATGAAAGATAATTATGTTACTATTTTGTATTTTCAGGCTCGGATAGCATTTTTGCAAGGCGAGAGAAAGGGTCAAGAAAACTTGAAGAAAGATTTAGTAAGAAGAATAAAAATGTTAGAATATGCATTAAAACAAGAAAGGTATCTATCCCATGTTTCTCAACTGAGAAGTTTATGTAGAATGCTTTCATATTAATTAACTTGACATTGATCATTGAAGAAAACTGTAGAATTTTAATAATGGGCTGAATGAAAAAGAGTAACATGGAACTAAATTCAGTTCAGTTGGAAGTGCTCTTGGTCCAGTATTTGGGTTCAGCCTGTTCTAGATAGGGCTAATCTACCTGAAAGAGCAGATTAGCTATTACTTAATTACAGGGTGGAGGCTGTGACAAGGAATGAATTTGATACTTATTAATGTGTTAGCTGTGGCTATTCCTGAACCAGTTCTTCCTGCCTTGATTATATCCCAAATTGTCTATTTCAATGTGCTCCATTAGAGTTCCCCTTGAAAAGTGTTCTGAAGCTCCAGTTGATGGAAAATGTGGCAGCTAGGCTGCTAATTGGTGCAAGATACTAGGACCATAAGATGTATTGGTTTGTCAGTTGCTTTCCAGGCACAATTAAAAGGTATTGATGTCATTCTTTAAATCCATACATGGCTTTGAGTGTGACAATATGAGAGACCTCAGATTGTTATGAACTTGTTTTATTTATTTAGTGAAAGCTCTAACAAGAACTCATATTCAGCAATCTATGATTTGGAGAGTATTCCCTTATGTTAAACTTTACACTGTTGAAACCCATTGCTAGTGCCGTATTTACCCTTTTTAATTTAGAACACAAAATCAATTCAATTATTTAAAGATTATTTAAACATTTATTTTTGTAAACAGTAACTATTTTAATGGTTTTATTTTAATGTTGGTCAGTATATAAAATGTAATTTTGTGGGTTGTATGTATGGTTGTGTTTGCTTTTTGATGGGAGAAAATTTAAAAGTGTGCTTAATACACTAGGCATGTGTATACACGAGGGTGGTTGAACAGGAAACTTGCTAATTAAACACTCTGATATTTCCAAGTCTGTCCCATGACCAGAGGCAGTTCGGAAGTGCAATCTTCACTGGCATAAACCCTCTTCTCTTCTCTTCTCTTCTCTTCTCTTCTCTTCTCTTCTCTTCTCTTCTCTTCTCTTCCTACATTGTTAAACAGATGACAGTTAAAACAAAACAGAATATAAAAAGTTTAAAAGCAAATTAAAATTAATACTAAAATCAATTAATAATTAAAAGTTTCATGATAAAAATGCATCTTCATATATTTTATAAACACCAAGAGAGTGGGGGCCAAATGCATCTCTTGAAAGCATGTTTTTCATAGTTCAGGACAAGAGAGGAGGAAACCATTTTCCAAATACCAGAAAGTCAGACCTTGATATTGTGGTACTTTGAGAAGGTTCTCTCTTGCAGGTTGTAACTTCCAGACATTTTATAATTAGAAAGGTGGGCCTTCAAATAGTTGGTTGTTTAGCCAGCTCTTAAGGACCTTAAAGATGACTGCAAATGCTTAAAATTATGCACAATAAGCAGTTGGCAACCAACATAGACCTTCCAGTCAGGATATATGCTCCTTTTATTTTGCACTGGTTAACAGCATAGCTGCCACATTTTGCACCAATTGCAACTTCTAGACATTTTTAAACAGGTGTCCCACATAGAGCTTCTTGACAAAATAAAAATGACATGTAACTGAAGTGTGGATGACTACCACCAAATCTGACTGGCTGAGGAAGGTTATAGCTGACCAGGCAAATTCATGCAGAATTGCTACAGCCTCTATCTGTGAATCCAGTGACAGTTGATAGTCAAGAAACTCTCAGACTGCAAAACTACATTACTCTTCAGGAGAAGTGCAGCCAAGTCCAAAACTGGCTGAACTTCAGCTACTGAACCCAGTTTCCTATTTACCAATGGGCCCTTTTGTCTTTTCTGGACTTAATTTCAACATGTGCTCCTCCCTCCACCCAGCCCATTGCCACACTTGGAGAATATTCAAGGGTATTGATCGCTTTCCTTACAGTTGGATGACAATAAAGCTGGGTGTCACCAGTATACTGCTGATAATTTATTCCAAATCTTGGGTGATTTTCCCTGTCAGTTTTATGTAGATGTTAAACAGCATGAGAATCAGATGGAACTTTCTGACATATCATAGGTCTGGTGTGTCTGAGGTGGATGGGTGGGGTGGAATGGATTTGGCAGTCACAATCTTTGTTGTTGATGTCACACATGTATATAAAGGGAAGGCTTTGATTGCATGGTCATGATCACCATCTTGATTTCTTTGTTCAACCCTGCCCCCTCACTAGTCCTCAAGAAAGAACTACCTTCTGGACAAACCTTAACAGGAAGGACAAGAAACATTATGAAACACCACCCCTGCAGCCAGTCCTACCAGACTGCCCAAAAGGATGCTATAGACAGTGATACTGACATTGATCACTTCACTTAACCATAGGGCCAGTCCCCTGATGGGTGTTTTAATTAGCCAAGGTCAAGTAAGCAGATGGTAGCTCTAGATGTCAACATGTACTGTCCACATACCTGAGATTTTAGTGTATGGGACTGCAGTGGAAAGGATTCATGTCAAGGACTATGGTTGTATAGATATCTTTGTATGAATAGCATAAAGAAAATGCAAGACTAAATTTTATTTACTGATCAACCTACCTATGTTTCTCTTTCAAGGGCAAAATATCATAAACTAAAATATGGCACAGAATTGAATCAAGGTGACTTGAAAATGCCAACTTTTGAATCAGGTAAAAATCTATTTATAACTATTGTGTTTAGCTCACATTCTTTTGTCTACTTTGTATACAAAAAGAAGTCTTTACAACCTGTGTTAGCATTATTGTTCTGTATTGTGATTAAAATTAATTAACTTAATTAAATTAAATTAAGTTATTAAAAAATAACCGCCCAGAGTCCCCTTGTGGGGGGAGATGGGCGGTGATATAAATTGAACAATAAATAAATAAAAAATTGTATTTCATTTTCTTTACAAAAATTATGTGGACTGTGTCTTTTTCAAGTTTTCTTAGTATTAAACTATTAGCCTGAATAAAGACTGAAATTTCAGGTTTTAGAGCATCATTTTTATTATTCAGTCCAGAAATTATAATTTAGCTTAAGGGGGAAGAATTTCAACTTTTCATGGTTGTTAAAGATATTTAGGAAAGAACAGAAATGCTGTTTCTGAAGACCTCCATAAAGCAGTGTTAAAGCCCATAAGTTTAGGAAAAGTTATAGAGCATTTCTAAAGCTCTGGTGTTCCACCAATCCACAGTCAGAGACATAACCTTGAAATGGAGAAGATTTGGGACATTATTGAATTTTCCCAAGGGAGGCTATCCCTTGAAAATCACCTCCAAGAGTTAATGTTTAGGAAGCCACAAATAATACTAGAATAACAGTCAGAATTCTGCAGGCCTTTCTTGCCTTGGTTAAAGTTAGTGATCATGACTCCACTGTAGAACATTGGTGGATTTTATGGGGGCACTAGAGAATAGCAAGGCAGTAATTGTTAGTCACTAAGAAGAACATTGATGGTCAATTCAAATTTACCCTAAAATAAAACATCTGAATAAACCTACAAACTTTGGAGTAATGTTCTAGGGACAGATGACTACAAAGTAGAACTTTTGGAGTTACATGTGTCTCATTACATCTGGTGGAAACCAAACATGATAAGAACCTCATATTGTCTGTCAAAAAGGGATAGTGCCATGGTTTGGGGATGCTTTGGTACTTCGGGGTGTAGACAACTTGCTAACATTGCAGGAAGCATGAATTCTGCTTTGGCTCAGAAAATTCTACAGGAGAATATCAGGTAATTTGTCATCTGAAGCTGAAGCTCAAGTGGGTTATGCAGCAGGACAATATTCTCAACATATAAGCAAGTGTACGAGAAAGTGAATGAAGAAGAACAAATTCAGTGTTTTGGAATAGTCAAGTTAAAGTCCACCTAAAACCCATAGAAATATTGTGATAGAACATGAAATGAACAGTTCATGTTTGAAATTTCTCAGATATTACTGAGTTCAAGCACTTCAGAAATGGGCCAGAATTCCTACACAATGACGTATGAGGCTGATCACAAATTACAATTATGTAAACTGTATATACAAATACAAATGTTTGTTGTATTATATATTATATGCAAATACATAATTTGTATATTACAGTTAAAGCCAGTTAATCTAAAGAGGGGGATTGTGTGTTTTTTTCCACACTGCCACATCACATGGTGGATTACTTTGTTTATGAACTAAATGAAACAAGCACCAAATTTTAGTGTTATTTCACTCTGACTCCCTTTATATTCTGAATCAACCTTGTTTCATCCAGAACACATGAAAATGTATTCAGGTCAGACGATTTACTTCTGGAAATTACTAAATTGCCCCCAGAACAGTTCAGTCCAGAAGGAAAAAGAACATTTAAGTGTTCTCCGGAACAGCCTGTTTCTGGATTAATGAATTTTGCACTTTCCTAGATAAGTCTTATCTTATAACCAATGATAAAGATAATAATTACAACACCTCTGGATAGTATATTTTCTTAGCTCAACACATTACACATACGCCTGCCTATAAATGGATATGATCGGTAGTGGCAATTTGGGATATCTGCATTGGTCAGATCACTTCTAGAATATTGTGTCTATCACCACATTTCAGGAAGGACAATGACACACTAAAGCATTTCCAGAGGAGAGCAAACAAATGTAAGTGGCCTGGAAGGAAAATATTTCGAAGAAAGGTTTGAACCAGTAGGCCTGTTTAGTCTAGAGAAGAAAATGCTGTGGGGCAGACATGATGACTGTCTTCAAGTATCTGAAGAGCTGTCATGTAGAATACAGGGTAGGTTTTTTGGCTTCTAGAAGATAAGATAGGAAACAATAGGTTCAAAAAAAATTCAGTTGGACATCAGGATACATTTCTTAAAGGTAAAAACTGTTTTAACAGTGCAAGAGACTGCATTGGGAGGTAGTGGACTCTCCATTGTAAATATTTAAACAAAGGTTAGATGGCCATCAGAAATACTGTAGTAATGAATTCCTACAATGGGCAGGGGAACTGGATGTTCTACAAGATTGCTTCCAATCTTTACATTCTTTGTTTCTTTCCTTCCATAGTTTATCATTTGCACACATCCTTTTACCACCAGTGTGCTTTCTTTTTTGTTCACGTTTTTGCTGTATTTTTAGATATAAGGTATCTATCATACAAGACTTCTCTGTGAATCAAGCCAAGGTCCATGTTAGTCCTCAAGAGCAGTGATAAAAAAGTAAGGAACAAAGAGTAGAATAAGCAAGTTTTGGAAAAAAGTTAAGTAAATTAATCAGAAATCTGATCAAAAGTTGATGCACAGTTTAAGAAATTAGAAGTGGCATGTGGCTGTGCGTTTCCTTGTCTGTGTTACCACCAGTTGCTGAGAGAACATGCCATTCTTCAGTCCCTATGTAAAAATAAATGTTGACGTACATGAGAAACTTATATATCAGCAAACATAGCTTTCATTCATATGGAATACCCATATATAACCTGAAATGATAAAGATTACATGTACTCATACTTTTTCTCCACTTTTAAACATCTCCTTAAAAATAATAATATGCTGGAAGTAAATTTAAATTTATTTAATTTAAATAAATTTAAAATAAATTTAATTTTAGGTTGCTATTATTAGAATATGCTTATAAATTGGAATTTGAAAAATCCAGTAAATCAGAGTAATGTTGGCTTAAATCCAATTCCAGTTGGAGCCAATGCTTATGCAGATCAAAAAATAATACAAAACTTGGAATCCTTAATAAGAGATTGTTCCTCTTTTCCTGTTTGATTGTTCCTCTGGTGCTAATCCTGATGTTAATCTTTGCATATCTGGGTGATGATTGCTGGCAAGGAGGTGTTCTGGTCTTCTGAACAACACATGGACAGACTTAACCATACTTTCAACTAGGAAACTGAGCATCTTAAACCAAGCCAAGTCCAAAAACGCTAGAGAATTCCTGGAAGCTTGGCACTTAGACAAAGCAGCCATCAACAGACACATAGAGGTAAACAACATTTGCATACCATTCATAAGAGACAATAGAAAAGCCAGAAGACCAGAACACCTCCTTGCCAGCAATCATCACCCAGATATGCAAAAATTAACACCAGGATTAGCACCAGAGGAACAATCAAACAGCACAATATACCCTAATCAAGGAACTATTAACTCAGTCAATCAACCAAGCAGCAAACAACAGCCCAATCAAGGAACTACCAAGGACAGAAGAACACCACCTCCACCAACACAAGCAGGACAGACCATGGTATCTAAACTAGAGAGGAAGTCCCACTCCCTTTTCGCACTGAAGATGTTTCCTAGCCTGGCAATGAAATGTCTGCAAGAAAACAACAAGGCTCAGAGAGCACCAAGGACTCCACACCTATCTATGTGCTCACTAAGAGTTAACAATGACTTGATGGCACATAATCAGTCAGTCTATTTTTTATTGTGTTTCAGAAGAAACCAAAGATACAGAGGTTCCTACAGTGCCTCATAATAGTCAGCTAACTTGGAAACAAGGCAGACAGTTGCTAAGACAGTAAGTATCATATCGTATTGGGTTTGAAGGTGATTGAACATTGAAGTGTAAGTATATAGGTTGTGCTGATGTGATCATGTATGCTATCTTCAATTCAGTAATTAGCAATTAAACTAAAATAAGTCTCTGTTATGGGATTTTTTTTCATGGAATGTATTTACCTAAAATGTTAATGTGAATTAAGCTGTCTAGAAATGAAAAGCAGTGCACTAGGGTTTAGGGCAGAGCTTTCCAAACTGTGTGTCGCGACACAAAAGTGTGTCGCCACACCACCCGGAAGCGGCGGTGTGTGTGTGCACGGCAGCGGCAGCGGCGCAGCATCAGTGTTTCCGCGTTTTAGCGGAGGCTGCCGCCGTCGCAGTGCACGCGCCGCCGCCGCCGCTGGTATGTCGCCAGCGGCAGCACTTTGGAAAGCCCTGGTTTAGGGTGTTCTTAAAGAATTTGGTAAGAATAGCTGTATTTTAAATTGCCATACCGAACGTCTTAGAGACTCATTGGTGGATTATGTGTGTGCATGAGTATAATCCTATCTTTCTGCCTCTCTTAGATATCTTCAAGAAGTAGGTTATACAGATACAATATTGGATGTACGATCACAGAGGGTGAGGTCTTTACTTGGGCTTTCCAATTCAGAACCAAATGGCTCAGTGGAGACAAAAAAATTGGAACAGATTCTTAATGGAGGAGAATCTCCCACTTCAAAACAAAAGGGACAAGACATGAAAAGGTGGGCAAAGTAATATGAATGTTCAGCATAAATGACTGCCTTCAAAGATATATCCGATAACTAATTTGATTGCGGATGTATAGTTTTCTTTTAAAACGTTTTTATGGAAAACTAAAAACATAAACTGGTTGTCCTTGATTTGAAAGATGTATCTATTGTTGTAAAAAATCTTACTTCTTTTCTGAGACAAATTCTGTGCCTGTATAACTTAGAGAAATTCTTCTTTCCTTCCAACTAGCAATCAATAATTTATTGCTATGCTTGTAATCATAATAGGATTAGTCATACTAGTTCACTGTTAAAATTGTTTGTTTTGTGAAAATCTTCATTGCATGATAACTAGCAATTTGTGTATTAAAAAAGTTCATACAAGTGAATGTTCTTCTTTAATGACATTTAAATCTGAAAAAGGTTATAATCAGAACTTTAAAAAAAGACCAGATGCATAGTTTCCTTGGAGTTTCTGAATTAGAAATAGGTTTAATTTCTCATGAGTTGAAGTAATTCAGGCTTAGTTCTAAAAGGGGCCACGGCTATTTCTGATATTGTAAGATATTTTCTTTTTGTAGGAACCCCAGTGATGTTCTTGAAACATTTAATTTTTTGGAAAATGCAGATGATAGTGATGAAGAGGAAGAGAATGATATGATAGAAGATATTACAGAAGGAAAAGAAAAACATCGGATAAATAAAAAGCACAAAGTAAAAAGACCCAACAGTTTTATTAACTACTGTTAATTGAAAGATTCTGTTACTCCTTTTTGTCATTTTGCATAGAGAACCATTACAATAAAGTGCCATTTGTGGAATAGATAAATTGAGCACCTTAATATTGTTGGTATTTTTGTTATCGTTATTTTGCATAGGCATTATGAATCATGGTGGTATGCTGTTGATAAATGCTTAATTCTATCTATCTGGGTTGTTAATTCTGTTTTGCACCATACCTCTCATCTGCCATAGCCATATTAATGGGACTATTTGTGCATGATGGATAAAAGAATATTTAAACAGAATAACATATCTTTTGGCAATCTTGAGAAAGGGGGAGGAGAAGGTTAAATAAAACTATCCCATGAATCATATTATCTTTAATGGTGTTTCTGTCAAAACTGACTTGTAGATTGGAAATGAAGGACTCGCTGCTGACCTTACTGATGACCCAGACACAGAAGAAGCTCTGAAAGAATTTGATTTCTTAGTAACGGCAGAAGATGGAGAGGGAGCAGGAGAAGCACGCAGTTCAGGGGATGGGACAGAATGGGGTAAGAAGCATAAACAATAAACTCTAAGAAAACTAAATAATTTGAGAGAAAAATACAGTATATATATTTTAATTATATTAATCTGAATTTGTATTCTCTTTATGATACTTTTAGGAGTTCTAAATCTTGCTTGATGGTTAGCATTTTATTTTTTCATCCTATTCTTTTTTATTCTTCCTGCTGAAGTAAATCATACATTTGTCAATCATCTTGATAATTTTAAGCAGTTTGTTTTGTATATCCTAGAATTATTCTGTTTAAAACAAAGTTATGAAATAAGGCGAAAGGCAGTGTTTTTACAATTAATAACACTGGCAGCAGTTATTTTAAATAGTACAACTTTGCGGAAAATACAGTGAATTTAAAGTTACATGATAGCATACAAAATAATTCTTAGAAACATTTTTAGTAATGCATGCTTACCTGGAATTTCCATTGAAATCAATGGGGCTTGCTTTTATATAATATATTGTGTTTTCTAAATTAAACAAATTTACCCCAATCCGTAGAACACCATTTACAAAAATAGGCTTCACTGTTCGTTGCAGCACTCAGGATGCTGACCAGCATTTCATCCAAAGCTTAAATTGTTGATTACTTGTTAACAACATGAGGTTCTGTTTTTCATGCACTTTCCAGGGCTTCACTGTGCTGTCACTGGAGCTCAGTTGTGTGCTAAACTGCTTTTTAATGTAAACTTATTCTTCTGCAATGGGTTGCTAGATACCTGTATTTGTAAAGCAACAGGAAATGACTATATTTTTATTTTTTCAAATCCATACTATATGTTTTTATTAACCTCAAAATTGTTATCCAAAGAGGTGAGAACTCAACCAAAAAGAGCAAATGTTTAAACATTATTTACTTATTTATTTTTAAGATTCCAGTTTTAGATACCGTGCAGAGGATGTCTTGAAACAAGATATGAAATATATAATTTGAAATACAAAAATTACAGAGACTTTTCTGTTGGATCTGAACTTTTTATTCTATGTAAGATATGTACCTGATGTGGAGGGTACAGGAGCCTTTGTAAAAGGTTACGGTGGAGGGAGGAGTAACAGAAATGCTTGATTGATGTTGGATGTAGACTCATTTTTTAAAACAATAAGTGCTGTTTTAGCAGTAATCTCCATTTTCTTCTGCTACAACATTTTACATTTAAATTGAATACTTTGGATTGCATCCAGAGAAGTACTTATGTAAGGGGTTAGTGGAAAAGAACTTTCCCATTCTTATGTTCCTGCTGTAGCCTACCTGATTAAGAAAAGGCTTTCAGGAAACTGTAACAGTTAAAGATGTTGGGAAGTTCTCCATCTACTAAATTCCCTTAATGTTATATAGACCATTGGATTTGTTACTATTGCAATAGTTGATATTTATTTATTTATTTATTTATTTTCTATCCCGCCTTTATTATTTTTATAAATAACTCAAGGCAGCAAACATACCTAATACTCCTTCCTCCTCCTATTTTCCCCACAACAACAACCCTGTGAGGTGAGTTGGGCTGAGAGAGAGTGACTGGCCCAAGGTCACCCAGCCGGCTTTCATGCCTAAGGCGGGACTAGAACTCACAGACTCCTGGTTTCTAGCCCAGCACCTTAACCACTAGACCAAACTGACCTTCACAAGAAAGTGGTCTTCTGATTCATGAGAGATAGGTGAGAAAGATTTCAGTGAATTAGTATTTTATTTTCTTGCTAGAAAATAGTTTTTACCTATTGAGTAAGAGACTTGTTCAGTTACATTTGCAAAGTTGTGTCATTATCCATTAAACAAATTTCCCATTCCATAATTAACGGCATACATAAGAAAAGAGGTTAGGAACTTGAAAATAACTGATTTCAGCAGTTTGTGTATTTTACATGTCTCTTTGTAAATTCCTTTGGTTGGTAGTTTAATCTGAACTATACATTGGAGAAACCAAACAACTTTTGTACAGGAGGATGGCCCAACACAGGAGAAGTAACACCACAGGACCAGAGTCAGCAGTTTATCTTCATTTAAAGGAAAAAGGACACTCATTTGAGGACATTAATGTTCACATTTTAGACAGAGAAGATAGGTGGTTTGAGAGAGGGGTCAAGGAATCCATTTATGCCAACTTGGAAAATCCTTCCTTGAATAGAGGTGGGGGCCTCAGGCACAATCTTTCTCCCATCTTTCTTCCGGCTTTGTCTTCTGTGCCTAGGAAGATTAAGACCATTTCACAAGCTCAACAGCAGCATGGTGATCTTAACGATCCTCCTTTAGATGGTAAAAGGACTTAAAATAACATCTCAATATAACCATGACCCCAGGTGTAAGGTCACACAGCTACCTAGAAACATATTTAGGATTCCCTTACCAACTTTGCTCAGACTGAAGAAGCTCCTTGGATAAGGAGCGAAATGTTTCCACTGAGAAAATAGAAATCCAGTTGACATGATTCAAGCTACAGACAATTCCACCTGGATGACTGAGAACCTTCATAGACGTAGTTTAATCCAGTTAGCTGTCAAGAGAAGAGGGGAATGTAAAAGTAAATGTAACATCATAAGTATAACCTAATATCATTAGACATGGGTGAAATTTGAACTTGTCATATTTTCCTCCCTTGAGTGACATTAGGAATGCATCTCAAATTTATCTTAGAGGGCAAGACAGTACTAGTGAAGAGACAATAATACTGCTTTTTTGTTTGAGAAGTGTAGTTCTGTCTCACAGAATGTTTCAGTTTCCTAGAACTTGCATAATGGGTAGAAGAATTACTATTAGCCTGAAAGTGTGAACCACCTTGTTGTTAAGGACATAAAATGAACAAAGCCTTTGACTGTTTAGGAAGTAGTTTAATTATCACATTTATTCGTTATATTCAAAAAGTGTTAGCTGTGAAATTTCTTTTTCAAAATATTTTATTGGTAGCATTCTAATTTTATTGTGGTTAGAAGTAAGCAGTGCTGAGTTCAGTAAACTTAGTCCCAAGTAAGCCAAGACAGTATTAAAGCTTTCACCTTATACCTCTCCATTAGCTCATGCTTGTTAGCAGGTAGAAATGTAGTTCATTTTTGAATAAAGTTATTGAAGATAACTTCAATATTGAAAATAATTAAGCAAAATCCAGAACTCTGTTACTCTGTTCTCAATGGAACTTCCAAGTAAAATATGTTACTTTTCTGGACTTAAATGGATGAACATTCAAGCATTGATTATGGATTTACACAAGTCTGTTTCAACCATTCATTCTCTGCCGTCCTTCATTTGATATGGCTGGTTGGGTTGTGGTGAATAAAAAGAAGAAAATAAATAAAATAAAAAGCTTGAAGACATTCTGCAATAGGCCAAACTATCTTGATTTGTATTAATATTTTAGTTATCTTAATAGAAGAAAACAGTCTCTGTTATCTTTACTGCTGGATTTATTTTGGAGCTACTAGATATCATTGCATGGAGAATAAGAAGAGAGGGGAAATGCATGGTTTTCAGAATTCAGTTTGCACTTCCTAAATGGTATTGCATGAAATATATTTATTTGCTTATTTAAGTCTGCCTGAATAATTTGTTAATACTGTCTTACTAAAGTTGCAGTAATTATATGCATTAATTTTTATCCATTAATTTCATATAATTGAATAAGAAAGACATTCAAACTTCTTCTTTGTTCTAGACCAATTACCATAAAATGACCAGTTTGAAGCACTGTACCAAACAGTAACCGAAACTGCACCTTTAAAATACTGGAATGTTTTTGAATAACACTTTTTATTGATTAACCTGTAACACTCACAAATAGCTTGCATTCCCAATTGTTGATTTATTTTTCTTTTAATAATATGTTGCATGTAGACAAAGATGACCTGTCCCCAACTGCTGAGGTTTGGGATGTAGACCAGGGACTAATAAGTAAACTGAAGGAACAGTACAAGAAGGAACGAAAGGGGAAGAAAGGGGTAAAGAGTAAGTGCAGATTCTGAATCTTGACACAATTTTCTGACACCATGTGGAAAACAATGCATATTGTCATCTTTCCCCTCCATTGTAACATTTTGCTATTTGGGGGCAACCAACTTTAACTTTCTGTCTGATAAACCTGGAAATCATAATTCCTGAGCAGAAATTATTTTCAGTTTAAACTGGAGGGAGGAATGTCAGGAGGTGAATAAGTTGTTCTGCTTTGGTATTGTATAGGAAAATGGGCAGCAACGATTGGAAAGTTCTTTCAAATGCTAATAATATTGCTTCTGACTGCAGTTTTCCAGACATTTAAATTTTTATTTGTTTTTTAAGGAGTTATGAAAAGAAGAACATTAATGCTGAGTATTTTTTATAATCCACAAGTTTGGGGTTATCTTACTAATAACTATTGAATGTGGTCACTACCAGCTATCTCCTTTCCTAGCCCTTTACATTTGTCCAAGAAATCAGAGTCATGCTTCACTTCTTACTGTTATTGCTGTCTGCAAAAATTGCATGGAATGCAGTTTATTTTGTGGATGACATTTGTTTGCAAAACAAATCAAGAGATAGATTGGACAGGGGAGTGATGGATTTGATTTCATTTTATTTAGTGATTTGATAGAAGCAAGGGAAATCTCTATTGCTCTGCAGCATCACTATAAGGAGTCTGGTCCTTTGTTTTCCTTAATTTCTCTTCACTTTATGGAAATCTCAAGGAAAAAGTAGTTGGTGGTGAAATAGTTATTTCTATTGATGACTAACAAATTTATTTATGAATTGTTGCTTTTGGACAGAAAATTATTTTAAAGCTTAATTTATACCACATTTAATGTGGTAATAAAGTGTCATGTACCTTTTTTCACTGAACATAACTCTTAAACAGGAGATGTATAGTCCAGAGAGGAAGAGTTCATAGAAAAGAATATACTACAGCAAGCAGAGACAGAGCACTTATTTGCCAGATGTAAAGGGTTATTATTTATTTGTTTGTTTGATTCTATATTGGTGCTGCTCAACTCCAAAACAACTCTAGGTAGCTTACAATATAAGGAAAAACAACATCGAAATACAATCAAGTAAAATAAAAATACAATCCAACAAAAGGTTTCATCTACCCTACCTCCAGGTTGGGAGAACAGCCAGGTCTTTGTGGCTTTCTGTAATGCCATCAGGGTGGAAACCATCTGGATCTCAAGGGGGACCTCGGTCCAGAGGGCAGGTGCTGTGACAAAGAAGGTGCGCCTCCTGAGTCCCACTCTGTTGGCTTGTACCAGCCAGGCAGAAACCGCAGAAAATAGGTGGCCCCCTCAAATAATGGCCCTATGCCATGTAGAGCTTTATAGATGATAACCAGCATCTTGAATTGCACCTGGAAGCACACTGGCAACCACTATAGCTCATGAAGCAAGCGTGTCACATGGGCATGCCAAGGCAAGCCCACCACTGACTGCATTCTGGGCCAGTTGAAGGCTCTAAGGGCAACCTCACATAGAGTGAATTTGCAATAGTTGAGCTGTGAGGTGATGAGTCCGTAACTGAGTGTCTGGAGGGCCACCTACTACCATAGAACTCAAAGCTGATAGGCTGACTCTGTAAGCTGCAGAAAAGAAATCATAAGATGTTTCATGCCACATTCACTACATACTACCCAATAGTTGCTACTGTCTTCTTGATTTTAGTTTGCAGTGATACGCTTATGGCAGTGTGGATATAGTGCTCCAGTGTATCAATTCTGAATTACACTGGTGTTTTATAAGTAGAATTCTACTCATATAATCAGTTTAATAGTTTCTCTTAGGTTCTATATTCCATCCTAGAAAGCAGCTACTGTAGGTTTGGATGAACTGAAAGAAGCATAAGTTTAAACAAAGTTTTATAAGTTAAACAAATGCTACATAACAGAGAATGATCAAACTGGAGAATAGGTTTTAGACAGGAGGAACTTAAATGGTAAATATATACTCAGTTTGCAGGCCTGAAATTTATACCCTAATCCTAACTTAGAAGTACATTCTGTCAGTAGAATTTACCTCCAGTTATGCATGCATAAAAGAAATATGTAAAAAAGAATATAAAAGGAAATATTTTCATCCTTTTAGTAATGTAAAAAAAATGTAAATCTGTTTTGGAAGGCTGTTTCATTTTGTTTTGTTTTGTTTTGCATGATACTTGCATTACTTGCTTAACCCAGTACTAATTGCATTATTCTGAATGGGCCTTTCCTGCCTCTTCTGAAAGGTTTCTAGCCCATTACATTATTTACTCTTTTTTTCTCAAATACAAACATCTGTTGGAAGATTATTGAGATTGCAATATGAAATTGATCTAATGGATAACATGTTTTAATTTTGAAAATTCTAAAGGATTGAAACTATTTTTGCAAGTCCATAATACAAAATACACATTTTGTAAAGTTATTTTTCCGTAATGTTGACATAGCAAGGAAATAAAGGAATAGTTTATATGCAGCTGAAAAAAACATGAACATTTGCTTTTTTCATCACCTTATAGTGCAAGTAGAGCAGCTCCTTTATTTTGATAATTGGTAGAACTACTGGAGGAATTATAAATGCTTGTGTTAGTGCTTGAAATAATCTCAACTAAATATATGTGTACATATGTAATATGTATTATCTTTTAGCCAAAGTTTTTTTTCTAGTGTAGAACATCCAAGTAAGTAATATAATAATTTCAGTCCACTGCTGTTCATAAAAAAATGAAATATTTTCCAGAGTCTTAAGAATTAGTATTTCAGGTGTGCAAGTAGGATAATACTGAAAAAATTATTTATTTTTACAATAACTATAGCCTGGCCATTAATCCTAATGGTCACCAAGTAGGGTACACAAAGTTCAAACAAATGCATTAAACATTTATATAAATAATATAAATCAATAAAAATACTAGTACATTAAAGGCACCATTAACTTAACTTAAGGGTCAAATGCCTGGTGGAAGAATGCTGCTTTGATCTTTCGAAGTAATTTTTTAAGTAATTGTAGAATAGGGGCCATCTCTACCTCTGGGGCAGAATATCCCATAAAATGGAAGTCAACATTGGGAAGGTCTGTCACCTGTCCCATGCCCCCTAAACCTTGTGAAGAGGGGAGACCTGAAACAGGTCCTCCGTAAATGACTGGACCAGACAGGCAGATTTGATTTTGGCCCCATATTGCCAATCTGGTTGTTGCACCGTGAAGGGTTTTAAGGGTGATAACCAGGACTTTGAATTCAGCCTGGACGTGTATTGGCAACCAGGGCGGCAACTTCAGAATAGGTGTTAGTCTTACTTGATGGTTTGCTCCAAAAGCAATTTTGTACCAAATATAGCTTCTGCATCTTCTCCAAAGGCAGCCAAACAGAATGGATTGTACTAGACTAGTCGGGTGGTGATGGGGGCATGAATTACTATTGCTAGGGCATCTTAGTCCAGAGAGGATTGTAATTGGTGCAGTTGCTGAATCTGGGCAAAAGTTCTCCTGGCTGTAGTTTCCACCTGTTTATAGTAGGAGCCATGAGCCCAAGAAAACCCCAAATTCACAAACCAACTCCTTTGGGGAGAGTATAACCCTGTAACTACCAAACCAGATGTTATAAGATTGCCCTAAAGTTTACCAAGTAACTCCATCTTGGTAGGATTTAGGCTGAACATGTAGATTCTTACAAACTCCAGGACTTTGACAGTATCTCCAGTTCAGGATGAGATAGCAGTGAAGAACTGGGTGTCATCAGCACGCTGATGACCCCTCACCCCAAACTGGCAAATGGCCTCCCCAGTAGTTTCATGTAGATGTTAAATGAAATGGGGGAAAGCTCCAAATCCTGAGGAACATCACATTAGATTTTCCAAGGTTCAGTTGCTCTTAATTATTCTTTGCCTGATTTTGCATGCCGCCACACAAAACCTGGCAACCTTGTGTGTTATTTCAGGGTTGATGTCAGAAAGTAAAAATGACTTATACTGCTGATTGTTGTATCCTGTTTTGCTGGTCAGGAGTGGGGTAATTAAGGCGTTTCCAAGGATTCAAGTGCTGTCCCTCCATGACAGCCAACTGAGGTAGGAGTGGAACCACTATAAAATGGGACCCCTGCCTCCCAACCCCTACAGTCAATGCAGAATGCCATGGCTGATGGTATTGAACACTGCTGAGAAGCCTAATAGGATCAAGAGGGGCATATTCTCCCCATCAATGTCGAGATGAAAGTCATTGATCATAGCAACCAAAGTAGTTTCTGTCCCACAACCAGGTCTGAGTTCTGACTGAAAAGGATCTGGATTCATCTAGGATTTTCTGTAGCTGATTGCTGCCAGTGTCTTAGTCACCTTTGCAATCCTACCTACTTGCTTGTTCCACAACATCAAATGAATTACAGTTTTATTTGCCAAGAAACCCAGAGATGTGTGTGACATGCTTGCAGGGGTTTTGTTCCCCTATCCTTCCAAAATAGCATCTGGCTTATTCTGAACAGAGTTGCTGGGAGGAAATCAACAGATGCAATAAGTACAGAGAAGATAATAGTTTGCTGCTCTTACTTCCACTATATAGGCTTGAACACGGGCTCTTCTCAGTGCTTGGCTGTGTCCACTTCTAGTTTTCCATCACCATTGCTCCAGGCCTCCTTTCAGTTGTTTCGTTTCCCTGAGCTCCTGTCAGGAAAATGACGAAGAACCACACTGAGCTGGAGTTGCAGCTCTAGTTTCTTTATTATTCCTACCATACACAGAATCTTGCCAGACTAAAGGTACCCTAACTGATCTAAGGGGAAAAATACTCCTGGGACTCTAGGGCGGGGCCAGCCTAACTTACTTTGCTGGCCTGTTGAGGCTCTCAACACTGTGAGAACACCTATATCCCTGATGGAATGTACCCCGCCCTCCTGCTTCCAGCTCCATCACAGCTCCTCACTATTATTTGCCCTTGTTATCTTTAGCAATTGAAAAGGAAAGATACTGTCTACAGGATTCAAAGATACTGAACATAATCATTGCCTATTTTATGGTCAAAAAGCAGTGGGATTTTCATTGCCCACACATATAAAACAGAAGATTCACCAGAAGGAATTCTTCATTCTTTGCTGGCCCTATAGTAATCATTCCCAAAGTAAGAATTATTTGTTTACATAGAAAATGGTGTATCATTATTCACTCAGTCTTTAATCTCTGCAGTTATATATAGTATTTCGAACTATTTTTACATTTTTTGTTTCTAATTTGATAAAAATGAAAACAATACAAAAGTGATGATACAATCAAAAAGAATATAAAAAATGATAAAAATAAACTAAAATTTTAAAAGGAAAGAAAAAAAAATCCATATAATGCTAATACACAACTAGCTCAGTCCTTTAACATGTTATTAAATCTAAACCATATAGAAACATACTGTTCTGTCTTCCATCTTTATGTTCTACAACAGGGCTTTCCAAAGTTTTCCCGTGGTAACACACCAACCACCGTTGGTGTGTCGCCGCGGGAAAACCCAGAAGTGCCGCCATTGCAGCAGCGCGCAAAACCCCGGAAGCGCTGCTGCCGCTTTCGGGTTTTTGCGCACCGCCGTTGGTGTGTCACCGCGGGAAAACACGGAAGCGCTGATGATGATCAGCGCTTCCGGGTTGTGTGGCGACACACCAGACTGTGTGGCAACACACTTTTGTGTTGCGACACACAGTTTGGAAAGCTCTGTTCTACAATATGAACAATGTTCTACATTTCCAAAATTATCAAACACACACATCTTGAACCCACTTTGTGACATGGGAGTGTAGTTTTCTTTCTACCGTAGGGTTATTCTGTTAGCCAATCCTCAGATTTTTCTTCATAAAATGTCTCATTCCATATTTGTTGAGCATAATTTAACTTCTTATTTATATCTGCAACAACTGTGTTTGCTCCCAGAGTTATGTTAACATGTATAATATAACTTGAGACAAAAAAAGAACTGTAAAGGAACACCAAATTATATGAGACAAAGAGCCTTAAAATTCCTTACAATGCCAACACAAAAAAATCCAATATCCTTTTTAAAACATTATTTTGGAATTCCAATAAATATAAAACTAAATTTTCTGATAAATTATATTCATGTATAAATCATATGAAGGGTATTTTATATTTCTTATCCATTGATCCTCCAAGAGTAAATAATCTAGTTCCTTATTCCACATATATATATTGCCAATATTAACCTTAATATGTTTCAGTCATTTAAGATGAATTGTTTGCTTTACTTCAAGCATCTCTTAAACATCCAGGTTTTTCAGGTGCTTCTAAAGCTGCTAAAGCATCCAGACCATTTTGTTCTAACAGTAGGTGCTTTAATTGTATGTTACCAAGCAAATGATTCAAGTAAGTGATATTCAAAACGTAAGCGCTCAAACTCTTTAAAAAAATAAATTCCTAATTAATTTATTCAAATTGTTAATCTCATGTTGAGCCCAGATTTTATCATAACATTTTCCCCATCTTTAAATTAGAATTATTCTGAACATCAGTTTCTCACCGCTTTCAAAGTTACCTCAAGTTGACCCAAAAACTTGCCAGGAATCACATATTGGCTCTCTAAACAAGAGCAGAGAAGTTAAAAATAAAAGAAATTTTCAATAGATGTTAAAATAAAAGCCCAATGATAAAGTTAAACAACTTACTGATTTTATGTTCTTGAGGTTTAAAAGTAAATAAAACCTGCTGATTAAAAGATTCTGTATCAGCTTATAACTTTTTCTAATGTGATATATGCCATCAACTGCCAGCAATGCCCTTCTGGACTCTATGGAGGACAAATGGGATAAACTTTGGCAAAAGAATTAATGGACACAAGTTTATCAGGATTCAGAACAAGGTCAGAGTAATATCACAACATTTTAACCTCCCAGGGCATTTTATGACAAATATCAAAGTGACTGTTCTGAAAAATGGGACTTTAAGAGCACCACTGAGTGAGAAATTGCTGAAATCACATATATCAAAAGGTTTCAGGAATCTCAGAAGGTCTCAACAGACACGATGGGTTTTTAACACAATTGTTAATTGATACAGAATTTGTAGTCTATCTCACATGTAACCTGCAACTGTATAACAACCTGTCTTCCTATCCCTTCCCCCCCATTCCCCTAATTTAAATCCTACATCAGTCTAGCCACTCTATGCATCTGATGAAGTGAGCTGCAGCCCACAAAAGCTTTTGCCTTTTATTAAAATTAAAAAGTGCTATCAGTCTCCTGATTTTTTGCCATCACAGACTAAGATGGCTCTCCTCCTACAAGTAGAAAAGATATAGTCTCTTTGTTTTGGATTCAGCAAATACCTGTTATCAATTTAAGTTCCAGAATATATGCTTATGATACTTTCCAGAAAGGATATTTTTGTCCAATAATGTCCATAATGACATTGAATTCAGATTGAAAAGCTTAGAGACACATCTGTGGAATATTTCAGGACTATTCTTTGTGGGACATAGAAATTAAAGTAATATGGAAGTTAGGCATATTAATAATCAAAGCATTTTGGATTGTTGGAAATCTCCCATTATTATTAATATGTAAAAAGGTAAAGGCTCCCCCCGCACATTTGTGCAGTCGTGTCCAACTCTAGGGGCCAGTGCTCATCTCCGTTTGTTAGCCGAAGAGCCAGCGTTGTCTGAAGACGCTTCCGCGGTCATGTGGCCAGCATGATGCACGCAGAACGCAGTTACCTTCCCACTGAAGTGGTACCTATTCATCTACTTGCATTTGCATGCTTTCAAATTGCTAGGTTGGCAAGAGCTGGGGTGAGTGCAGGAGCTCACTCCGTCACGCAGGACTAGGGATTTGAACCTCCGAACTTGCGACCTTCCAATCGACAAGCCTGGCGTCTTACCTGTTGAGCCACCACGCCCCTTCCTAAGATAAGATAAGATAAGATGATAATATAATAATATAATATAATATAATATAATATAATAATATAATATAATATAATATAATATAATATAATATAATATAATAATATATAAAATTAATAAAATTATATGATTAATATAATAATATATATTAATATGTATCTTCTCCTTAAAAGTTCAGTAATCTAGTCCAGGAAGTCATTATCCAAGACCACCTGGCTTAGCAGTCTATAACACATTGCCATAATAATAAGACTATTTCCGCTACCTTATAGGTAAAGGTAAAGGTTCCCCCCGCACATTTGTGCAGTCGTGTCCTACTCTAGGGGCCGGTGCTCATCTCCGTTTGTTAGCCGAAGAGCCAGCGTTGTCTGAAGACGCTTCCACGGTCATGTGGCCGCATGACGCGCGCGGAACGGTGTTACCCACCGAAGTGGTACCTATTCATCTACTTGCATTGCATGCTTTCGAATTGCTAGGTTGGCAAGAGCTGGAGCTAGTGCGGGAGCTCACTCCGCACGCAGGGCTAGGGATTCGAACCTCCGAACTTGCAATCTTCTGATCGACAAGCCTGGCGTTTCACCCACTGAGCCACCACGCCCCCTCCCCTACCTTATATTTTTACCCAAATGTTCTAGGCTGGATCCTTCTGCTCAGAGTTCTGAATCTCAACATGTGTGCACGTCCTTTACATACAGTGCCACTTTTCCCCTGTTGTCCTATTGAATGTTATACCCTTCAGTCTCATGAGTTTCACTGTACCAAATTTCAGTAATGCCTACTAAACCATATCTGCCTTCCTACCTTAAGACTTCTAGTTCTTCTTACTGGTTCCTATACTTCATGCAGTTGTACAGAGAGGCAGGAAACCTTGTATCATATAACTCAACATTATTTCCTATATTTATGTGATCATTATTGGATTCCTCAGCATTATGCATATCATTTCCAGTCCTGTTCCCAGTACTTGGTTGCAATATTTCTGGTCTGTCTTCTGCAACCTTCATGGGATTCAGTTTAAGGCCCTCCAGATCAGATTTGCAAAAGGGCATTCCCCTAATGTTACTCTGAGCTCTTGCTAGGATTTCCTTATCATGGAAACCCATCTCATAATTTAAAAATCCAAAGTGTTTTCATTGGCACCATCTGTGTAGCCAGTTGTTCAAATCCAGTTTTGTCTTTTTTATTGGACCACATTCTTTAACAGGAAATAGTGCAGAAAGCTTCTCTTCTCTTGTGAGGTTATCAGGCTGAAAGATTGGTGCTTTGGTCTCTCTTAGATAAAATGGTTCTTTGATTTAATTAATTACTTGTGCTTATTGCTGACTAATCTACCGTTCTCAGTGGAACCACAGTTTTCAATCAGTGAGGTTATTGTGTGAGATAAGTTTATAGTTGCTTCAACTAACATCTTGGATAATTTGACAAATAATTCATTGCTCTGTAGAGTCCTTGGTACTCTCTGAGCTTGGTTGTTTTCTTGTAGATGTTTCATTGCCCGACTAGGCAACATCTTCAGTGCTAGAAGGGAGTGGGTCTCTGTTTATATGCAGTAGCTTGCCCTGACAGTGTTGGTGGGGGTGTTGTTCTCTCCTTGGTAGTTCTTTGATTAGGCTGTTGTTTACTGCTTGATTGTTTGACTGGGTTGGTAGTTCCCAGGGTCCCTGATAGGGTAGGGGAGATGGGTGGCAACATAAATTTAATAAATAAATAAATAGTTCCTTGATTAGGGTATTGTATGCTGCTTGATTGTTCATCTGGTGTTAATCTGGTGTTAATCTTTGCTTATCTGAGTATTGATTGCTGGCAAGGAAGTGTTCTGGTCTTTTTGTTTCCTTTTTTAGCTTTTCCATTGTCTCTTTTTACTGGTATGTAAATGTTATTTACCTCTATGTGCCTGTTGATGGCTCACTTGTCTGAGTGCCAAGCTTCCAGGAATTCCCTACCCTTTTTGGGTTTAGCTTGGTCTAGGACAGGGGTTGGCAAACTTTTTATGCCGGGAGCCATTTTGGCATGCTCGTGCACATTTTGAAATGCTCGAGAGCCAGGGGGCGGGGTTTGCGGGCGGGGGCCAATCGCGTGGAAGGGGGCGGGGTTTGCGGGCAGGGGCCAATCGCTTCCGCGCGCAGCTTAGCACTGGGCTGTGGAAATGCGCTCCAAAAAGACCGGCGCGGGGCCTCACTCAGCTGCGCTGGGCTGTGAAGCTGGACAAGCCGCCGGACCTGGAGCGCCTCTGCGCGCAGCTGAGCGAGGCCCCGCGCCAGTCTTTTTGGAGCGCATTTCCACAGCCCAGCACTCAGCCTCCCGACTTTCCACACCGTCGGGGGGAGGAGCAGAGTCAGGCGTCAACAGCGATGAATGATTTAAGGTGAACCCCAAGATACAATGTTGGATTTTGGAGGGGATGGTTGAGGTTGAAACTGGCAACTGAAAATCAAGGGAGAAAGAGCCTTCTAGGCATGCGGGGCATGTGCAGTAATCCCAGCCAATCTGACATGCAGAGACTTCCAAGGGAAACGAAACCCAAAGAGACAAAGGTGGGCCAAGCCGAGCAGCGGGAGAGGCGTTCCTGCCCCCCCCCCCCACTGTTTCCCTATGGCCGGGACCTGAAGACTGGAGGTAACGCTGGCTCTTCCAGACAATCCTTTTATTTATTTATTTACTTACTAGAACCCAGCAGAAGCCCCGGATCTCTGGCTCTGCTCGGTTTTGTCCAGGGAAGGACCGGGTGCCCCTTCGGAGCATCAGTAGCGCCAGCCTGGAGTCCCCCCGGGGCCTTAAGAAGCCTTAAAGGGGCATCTAGTCCACCCCGTCCAGGCACGCAGAGAAAAAGAGAGCCTGGCTGAGAGTCGTGGGGAGAGCAAAGGAAGGGGAGGTCCCCTCTGGAGCTGGCAGGAAGCCCCCTGGAGCTGCAGCCCCCCAAGATCGAAGGATCCCCCTCCCCCTTTCTCCGCTTCTCCCTCTGCTCCGAACCATCTCCTCCACAGGCGAAGTCAAGAGAGACTCTGCCCGGACACTGATGACGCTACAGAACGGAGAATTCCCATTGGTGCGTCTGCTTTTCTGGGAACTCCCAACGCTGACACTTGAGAGAAAAACGCTTCCTGCCCCCAATCCAGACCCACTGATTCCGCCTCGGGGGCTGGAAGCATCCGCGTCTTTCTCCTCTCTTTGGGGGCGCTTGTGGGGCAGCCTCCATGGACTCTGTGTGGGTCCCCCTGCTGCTGCTGGTGGGGGCGCTATCCCGGATCCCTGGAAGCGAAGGGGGGAATGAGCGTTTCTCCTCCTCCTCCTCCTCCACAGCTGAGCGAGGCCCCGCGCCGGTCTTTTTGGAGCACTTCCGCGTGCAGCTGAGCGCTGGGCTGTGGAAATGCGCTCCAAAAAGACCGGCGCGGGGCCTCGCTCAGCTGCGCGTAGAAGCGCTCCAAAAAGACCGGCGCGGGGCCTCGCTCAGCTGCGCGCGGAAGCGCTCCAAAAAGACCGGCGCGGGGCCTCGCTCAGCTGCGCGCGGATGCGCTCCAGGTCCGGCGGCTCGTCCAGCTTCACAGCCCAGCGCAGTGAAGCTGGACTGTGAAGGCCTCTCCCGCTGCTCGGCTTGGCCCACCTTTGTCTCTTTGGGTTTCGTTTCCCTTGGAAGTCTCTGCATGTCAGATTGGCTGGGATTACTGCACATGCCCCGCATGCCTAGAAGGCTCTTTCTCCCTTGATTTTCAGTTGCCAGTTTCAACCTCAACCATCCCCTCCAAAATCTAACATTGTATCTTGGGGTTCACCTTAAATCATTCATCGCTGTCTTTTTTTCGCGCCTCTGGGTAGCAGGGCCAATCGGGCTTCACCTTGTTCAGCCCGCCTCTCTGCTCCCCTTTGGCGCACGCTGATTGGTGGAGGCGTCCTTGCTTCTGAGCCTCCACCAATCAGCGTCTGTTTCTTCCCCAGGGTTCACTCTGCTTCCGGAGACCGGCTTTCCGGATGTCGGGCGGCAGACAGAGAGAGAGAGCCAGAGCCGAGGGGCCAAAGAGCCAGAACTGGCTCGCGAGCCGCCATTTCCGACCCTTGGTCTAGGATGTTCACAGTTTCCCAGTTGAAAGTATGGTTGAGTCTCTCCATGTGTTGTGAGTTTAAGGAGTTTTCATCATGCCTTCTGACTGCTAGTTGGTGTTTGTGGATGCGCTCTGCTAGTCTTCTGCCTGCCTGTCCTACATAGTGGCTGTTACAGTCCTTACACTGTATGTTGTAGATCAGGGGTCGGCAACCTGTGGGCTGCAGGCTGTTAGGAAGTGGGCCGCAGGGTGAGCCGGAGCAGCTGATTAGTGGGGCCCAGAAGGGGAAACACCTCCACCTATCAGCGCGCACCCGGCGAGGCTTTTCGCCTCCCTGCCAGAACCGAGGTCATTTTCGGGGTCCCCGGAGCCTGCCCTTTCGGGTTGCCGCCCGCAAACCATGCCCCGGTCCTTGAAAAGAATTTTCCGATGGGGGTGGTCCCTGATCAAAAAAAGGTTGCCGACCCCTGTTGTAGATGACTCCTGTTTTTCCTTCTTGGGCTACTGGGTCTTTTGGTTTACTCAAGATGTTTTGGAGGGCTTTGGTTGGTTTCTGTGCTGTGGTGATGCCGTGTGGTTGATACCAGTTCAGTCAAAAAATCAAGCAGTAAACAACAGCCTAATCAAGGAACTGCCAAGGAGAACAACAGCCCCACCAACACTGTCAGGGCAAGCTACTGTATACAAACAGAGAGCAAACCCCACTCCCTTCTAGCACTGAAGATGTTGCCTAGTCGGGCAATGAAACGTTTGCAAGAAAACAAGGCTCAGAGAGCACCAAGGACTCCACAGTTCAACTCTGAGCTACAGATATTCTCTTTGATTGGTATTCATTGCTCACTGTAATCTAGAGATGCTAAAACAGCATATGTTTATTCATGACTATTAGTTGGTTATGGATTTAAGTAGTTTTGATGAGTAAAGTTTGTTGAAGGTATATTCAACTGTCAAGAAAAGAAAAATGTGCCTTTGATACTATCAGAACATTGCATTCCTCCTGTTTCCCTATCTGCATTTCTTAAGGTTAGACAAATCTCATTTCTTTTGTTTTTCTGCTCTTCCATATTTGGGCATTTTCTATCTGATTTCTGTGGTGTAATTCTGGGGTTTCTGGGGCCACAAAACACATTTTTAGGGTTTCATACAGGTAGTGCATCTGTCCACCCCTGATCTGTTCAAGGGAAATAGATGAAAATGAAATTCTATGTCCTATCTCAATTTTTATTTTTTCCAACTCAGCAGAACGTTGGAAAGAAATTGTGTAAAGGAAGTCAGTACTCTATCATCAGGATAACTCACTGAAAATTGAACAGAATGGAACAAAATTTGGTGTCAGGACAGAAGCTAGGGGGAAAAAAGATTAGGTTTGAAAATGAGCTGGATCTGGCCCTGGGCTGTTGAGAAAAAAAAATCCAGAAAATAATTCCCCTTGTGCGTCCCTATAACAGGCAGTTGGGACAGTAGCTTGGAACGTTACTGACTCTGTCATTCTCAGCCCTCCCTGTTTATATGACCCAGAGCAGAGCTATTAGTAAGGAAGAATTCCAGAAGCTGTGTGCTAAGTGCATTCCCTACCTTATTTATACAAGGTAATATTTAGTGTGTTTTTTTATTCCTTCATTATAGCTACACCTCATATTAACAATTTCAGATCAGCTTTTCCATTGTTAATGATGGCACTAAGAAATAAGTGTGCTTTGATATCGGTAAATTATTTTTTTATTTAGAAACCCAGAAAAGGGGGAAAGTTGACAGTTTGTTGCCTCCCAGTCACCTAATGTTTGTTTCCCTTTTGGTAGTCAAACTTCTCTATGGTATTATCATTTAATAAAAATGCTGGGGGTGGGTTGTAAATAAATTATTGTGGCCTTTCATAAGGAGTTCAGACATTCAAGTTTCTCCTCTTTTACCGTAAGCAGAACACCAGCAATTTCATAAAAAACAAAGTCTGAATCCTTTTTTTTTAACCTGAAGATTCATTTTTATTGTTTTTCAAATGCATTATGCAAAATACATTTTATGGAAGCATATTTATTTAACAACATCACATTAAAACAAGATTATTAATTAGCAAACTGGGCATGTAAATGGATATCAACTTAAGCGGTAGCAATCAAATGAACCTTTGCTGCTGACATTAATTTACAGGGGTCAACAGGACAAAACTGCACGACATGATATCTGATCTGGGCGATGATGAGCTATCCCACATCCCTTCAGGAGTCATTAATCAATCTAGGTCACCCTCTTCTAGAATGACTGATCATGAAGGTGCAAGAGCAGAGGAAGGTACAACAAATTCACCTATTTATTTGTATTTAGAAACTTTGATTTAAAAAACACATATCTATAGTCCATATGAACCAAATGCTTAGATGTCATTGTCACTTGCAACTTGGTTCTGCAAAAGACTACCACTTTACATTCACCAACTTTTGTCCTGAATGACAGAAAATTAATACTTAAAATTGAGTTTAAAATCATATATACATAAAATGAACTTAGTATAACAATGGCTAGCAACAAATTATAAGGAATGAATAAAATACATTATCTGGTGAGGAGTGATATCTTCCTGTTTTATTCATTCTAGTGTAAGATTCCCCCCCCCCCAAAAAAAGCTATATTTCACAGTAACTGGTGGCACCAATATACAGTAGAATTGATTTTAGCAGTTGCTAATTCATTTCAGAATATGTAAATAAGTGCTAATCAAAATCTACATATTCACCAATTTTGAACATTTAGTGCAACTTATGCTCCTAAAAATTCCCTCCAACAAAATAGACCCATTCCTTAAAGACATCTTTTCAAGTGAACAAATGGGTTACAATGCAAAGCCTTTAATATATTACATTTATGTAGCAAACTGTGGACGTTCACGTAAACATTTTGACATTAGTTGGTCCACCGTCACTATTCTTTGTCCTGGATCCTTTATTGTCAGCAAGAGATGTACTTTGCAGAATCTTGGCCTGAAATGTGTCAGAATCAAACATCTGCCCTGAACATGCACAGAACTACTGTCAAACCACCTTCTGTCCTGATTGTTTAAAAATGTTTGAGTCAATAAGCTATTGGAAGAGATATGTGGTCACTTTTATGATATGCAGTGCAGCTGGATGGATCTGCTTATGATGCATAGGGGAATGGATGTATGACCTCATTCATCACAGTGCAAGATTCAGGCGTTCCATGTTGAAGTTTATTTTCTGACAAGCTGCAAAATGTGGAAGATAGAAGCATTTTATTTTGCACTTTATCTTCCTTTGTCATAACCAATAGTATAGTCTTATAATGGAGGAGATTGATTTTTATTTTTTATTATCCATATATGCTCTGCATATGTATGATTCTTCCTGGTCACTTTCCTGTTTTGTAATTTCTGTGAGCTCCCCAGTACCAGGAAATACAGACTTGACATCATTTAGAAAATAAAGAAAACTAGTCATTCTTTATATTGTAGATAACTTTGTGTTTGTACTCTAACAATAATCACAATGAAAACTAATTGATCTTAATATAAAGAGTGTGCATGAACTTGAGAGATTTGTAGGAGAAGTAACCTGGTGTCTATTTTAAAAGTAAAGATAGAACAGCCTTAAAATTCATATGAGAAGATCCAGTGGTTCAAAACCATTTTGCTTTTTAAATAACAATTGAAAGAGTGATTCATTCTTTCAAGCAGTTTTTTTGGGGGAAAACGTATCGTGAGGTGAGGTGGTCTGCTTTATTTAAATTATATATTTAAATACTTTTTAATACTTAAGAAATATAATACAGATAATGGTTTGAATCCAGATTTGTACTTCTCCTAACTGAAGGAATCATTATGCAAATAGCAGGGACTAAGATCCACTGGATGTTCCCTACTGGAGGAAGAGGAATCTTTGTTGATCTTACAGCTTTCAAGGCCACCTTCCATTTTCTTTCAGAGGGTATCACTTCACTGTAAAACAGCTTTTCAGAATTTAAAACATTATACTGGGAGTAGGGAAGGGAGAAGAAATAAGAATATTTCCTTTCTTGCTTCCTCCTGTAAGCAGAATTCCAATATTGTGCGTATGTATTTAAAAGCAATTTATTGGATTTTTACCCTCCGCAATCTAACAGACTCTCTCGCTGGCTTACAAATACAATAAAAACTCAATAAAAAAAGCAAAAATACAAAAAAAAAATAGAGAAAAGGAATAAAACCCATAAAGCATAGAATACCAAAACAATGAGGTGCCATGACCCAAATACCTTTCCACATCTTCTGGAAGGTGGCAGCAGTAGGAACAAATCTAACTTCAAGTGGAAGGCCATTCCAAATGGCTGGCACTATCACCAAAAACAACACTTTTGGGTGTTGCCCTACTCCTTGACCTCCCAAAATTAGGGAACAATCAACTGCTTCTTCCAACACAATCATAATGGTCAGACTGACTTCTGTAGGGAGATGCAGTCTTTTAGGTATTCTGCTGCCAAGCCATAAAGAGCTTTGTCGGTTAACACTGGCACTTTATTTACTTATTTAATTGATTTATATGGCTGCCCATCTCACATAAGTGACTCTGGGTGGCTTACAATAAAATATATAAAATAGCACCCAGAAGATAATAGGCAACCATTGCAGGGCTCACAATACAGGTATCTCATGCTCCCAGTGATAGCTTCTGGTGAGCACCCGGGCACTGTATCCTGTACCAGCTGAAGCTTCCAGGTGTGTTTAAAGGCAGCCACATGTAAAGTTCATTATAATAGTCTAGATAGGTAGTGATGAGGGCATGAGTCACTTGCAAAGTTTTTGCTTCATTAAAATAAAATGACATGGAAAAACTATTTTGTAAAACTATTTTGGATGAGCTTAATATTCTAAGTGTGTATTCAGTTATCTTTTCCATAGGGGAATAACTTCCATTAGCAAACAGGAGATAATTCCCATAATCTCTTCTGTATCCCTCCCTCCTCCAAGTCTTCTATATAGAGGTTATATATCTGGAGAGCTTGGAGGAGGCAGGATGATGCAAAGGTGAATTGAGGGAACATTTCCATTGCAAGAATGGGAAAGAATATACTTTTGAAAAGATGAAGCAAATTGATTAGCTGCACTATTTCTTATGTGTAGCCCTTAATTATTAAAATAGGTATGATAGTTAAAATTGACATTGACTTTCTGCAGATAATTGAAAATCAAAGCATAACACTTTGTGACCTCATGTTACATTACCTGGTTCTTAAATTGTAAATTACAAAGCTATTCAGATAAACATAAAACACTCTGCATTTATGCTGGGTATACTTTTATATTACTTAGTTATGTCTTGTTTTACTATTTGGTTGTTATTAAGCTCATATATTAATTTACATCGCCTAATAAACTGTGTTTTGTTTCTTATAGCTGAGCCAATAACGTTTCCATCTGGAGGGGGCAAGTCATTTATTATGGGTTCAGATGACGTATTGTTAAGTGTACTAGGACTTGGGGATCTTGCAGACTTGACTGTAGCTAATGATGCAGATTATAGTTATGATGTAAGTATAATTTTATAATATGTTTAATACCTAAAGTTTTTAACTGAACCAAGAAGTTGGTGAACCCTTTAGAATACTGTTTCCCATCCTTGGCAATTTCCAGATGTGTGGACTTCAAATCCCAGAACTACACAGCTAGCATGGCTATGGATGAGAACTCTGGGAGTTGGAAGTCCACACACCTGGAAGTTGTCAAGGTTGGGAAACACTGCTTTAGAACTATCAATAATGCTGCAGTACTGTGATTTACATTCATTTAAGTCCTGTAAATAGATAAGACATTCTGGTTAGATAGACAACACCCAAAACAGTATACTGTGTCATGTCTTTATTGAATAGCTTACTGGAGCATTTCGGTGATCTTTGGCAGTGCTTTCAAAAGAGCAGTAATTTCCTTGGTATTCTCCGATGCATACCACTGTTGTTCATGATCACTGACATCAGACAATACAAAAGTAGTCTGAAGATCCTGACCTGCCCAGTCAGAGTCCAACTTGGAGCGGATCTGAACAGATAGATAGTCAGATAGCCAGATAGTCAGAATATTCCTCATAGTGGCCCTTCATATGGTCCCATGGCCTGTCCCTCCCCAGTAGGGACCCAAATAAGACTGCTGCATGGCTATCAGCAGACACAAGAAGGGTGGAGAAATACTGACGTCTCGCTACCGTTATCACCACAACATAGTCCCTAATGTGAATGCTTACTTGCACCAAGTCCTCTTCCAATAGCACTCTAGGCATCTCTTTTGGTGCTTCATTTCCCAGAGCTCCTCAGTAAACCAAGATGTACCTCACGATCAGCAAACAAGGGGAGGCCATGTAGGGGCAATGCGGTCCAAGGCCCCAGCCACCTGCCCATTCCAGGCAGTGACTGAGGCCTCAGCTGAACTGCCCACCAGATCCTCAGAGAAGACTCCAAGCTCCCTCTGGAACCCCATTGGGTCCATCAGTCGCCTGGAGTGGGCCCAGCGAAAAGGCCCTATCTCCCCTTAGTTAGGGGACAGGGCTCTTGCCAACTCAGATCAGGTAATGCTTTGGACTGTTGGTTATGCAGCAGAAACCCATCAATATGAATGTACAATTGAATACCGCTATACAGTGGGGCAAAAAAGTATTTAGTCAGCCACCAATTGTGCAAGTTCTCCCACTTAAAAAGATGAGAGAGGCCTGTAATTGACATCATAGGTAGACCTCAACTATGAGAGACAAAATGAGAAACAAATCCAGACAATCACATTGTCTGATTCGGAAATAATTTATTTGCAAATTATGGTGGAAAATAAGTATTTGGTCAATATCAAAAGTTCATCTCAATACTTTGTTATATATCCTTTGTTGGCAATGACAGAGGTCAAACGTTTTCTGTAAGTCTTCACAAGGTTGGCACACCCTGTTGCTGGTATGTTGGCCCATTCCTCCATGCAGATCTCCTCTAGAGCAGTGATGTTTTGGGGCTGTCGCTGGGCAACACGGACTTTCAACTCCCTCCAAAGGTTTTCTATGGGGTTGAGATCTGGAGACTGGCTAGGCCACTCCAGGACCTTGAAATGCTTCTTACGAAGCCACTCCTTCGTTGCCCGGGCGGTGTGTTTGGGATCATTGTCATGCTGAAAGACCCAGCCACGTTTCATCTTCAATGCCCTTGCTGATGGAAGGAGGTTTGCACTCAAAATCTCACGATACATGGCCCCATTCATTCTTTCCTGTACACGGAACAGTCATCCTGGTCCCTTTGCAGAGAAACAGCCCCAAAGCATGATGTTGCCACCCCCATGCTTCACAGTAGGTATGGTGTTCTTTGGATGCAACTCAGCATTCTCTCTCCTCCAAACACGACAAGTTGTGTTTCTACCAAACAGTTCTACTTTGGTTTCATCTGACCATATGACATTCTCCCAATCCTCTTCTGGATCATCCAAATGCTCTCTAGCAAACTTCAGACGGGCCCGGACATGTACTGGCTTAAGCAGGGGGACACGTCTGGCACTGCAGGATCTGAGTCCCTGGCGGCGTAGTGTGTTACTGATGGTAGCCTTTGTTACGTTGGTCCCAGCTCTCTGTAGGTCATTCACTAGGTCCCCCGTGTGGTTCTGGGATTTTTGCTCACTGTTCTTGTGATCATTTTGACCCCACGGGGTGAGATCTTGCGTGGAGCCCCAGATCCAGGGAGATTATCAGTGGTCTTGTATGTCTTCGATTTTCTAATTATTGCTCCCACAGTTGATTTCTTCACACCAAGCTGCTTGCCTATTGCAGATTCAGTCTTCCCAGCCTGGTGCAGGTCTACAATTTTGTTTCTGGTGTCCTTCGACAGCTCTTTGGTCTTCACCATAGTGGAGTTTGGAGTGTGACTGTTTGAGGTTGTGGACAGGTGTCTTTTATACTGATAACAAGTTCAAACAGGTGCCATTACTACAGGTAATGAGTGGAGGACAGAGGAGCCTCTTAAAGAAGAAGTTACAGGTCTGTGAGAGCCAGAAATCTTGCTTGTTTGTAGGTGACCAAATACTTATTTTCCACCATAATTTGCAAATAAATTCTTTCCGAATCAGACAATGTGATTGTCTGGATTTGTTTTCTCATTTTGTCTCTCATAGTTGAGGTCTACCTATGATGTCAATTACAGGCCTCTCTCATCTTTTTAAGTGGGAGAACTTGCACAATTGGTGGCTGACTAAATACTTTTTTGCCCCACTGTAAATAAACACAATTGCAAACAAGCAATCTGCTATTAAGTGACACACAATTCTTAAAACATTTCTAAGCAAAAGGTTTTCAGTGAAAGTATTTTAAAAATAACGATATATCTACAGAAACTAAGATAATTTCAGAGATGTGGTACATTGTGAAATTATAAAGATAGAAAATCACAAAAAATGTGAGAAAGGATATAGATTTTTTTAAGGGGGATATGGAACTTTGTTAAGAGTTGAAAACATATTTTGACCACTGGAAACCCTCTGGTTAGGTTTTGATTTTGAAACATGGCAGGTGTGAAGTTTTAGATTTTATAAAATTTAAATTCTGGATTCCAGATTCCTATAATACAAGAATTGGTTCTAAAATTAATTTTTCTGTATTTAAATGCAATACAGAGATTTTTAGATAAGTTTACTGACGTATCAGTAGAAAACAAACAGCATGCAATAAAAGCCACCCAGGAGAAAAGCATTATCTGTATATAGCTAAATAGCTGTGTTCCTTTATTCCTTACTGTTAACATTATTCATTTTTATTTTAGCTTCCAGCCAACAAAGATGCCTTTAGGAAAACATGGAACCCTAAATATACCTTGCGCAGCCATTTTGATGGAGTGCGAGCATTAGCCTTCCATCCTGTAGAGCCTGTGCTGGTTACAGCCTCTGAGGATCATACCCTAAAACTTTGGAACTTACAGAAAACAGTACCTGCCAAAAAGCAAGTATATTTATATACTTTAAAGAACATTGAATTCTGAAGTTTTAATATTTCAAGATAACGCTCACAGATTGCTTTTTGACATCTTTATTTTAGGAGTGCCTCATTAGATGTGGAACCTATCTACACATTTAGAGCCCATATGTAAGTATTTTTAATATTTTAATATTCCTAACAAATGCTTATCCAGGTGGCCCAAAGGAAGTACTACACCAGAAGATGTTGGTTTAATGGCTGCATGTTCAGGCTTTTGATTTTATTTAACTTTAAAACAAAGTAATCAATTATATTCTGAAGATATTTCTAATCTTTAAAAATGTTTTATAATAGCTATGTAATTTGCTATAGAAAAAAATGTTTTCCATATCAAAACCAAAAACCTACCAGAAAAATATATATAACTAATACAGATTCCTATTTATAGATGGGAAAATAGGAAGGACTTAATAATTTTCATGTTTAAATAATTTTGTTTTAATTATAGTATTAAATACTGCTTATGTACAAATATATACATTCAAAAGCAAGGAAAGATGTTTGTGTTCTAATAATTTTGACAATAGTAAAAGAATGAATTAGGGACATTGATCACCAAAATGATATTACCAGTGCTCCCGAATTCTATCGTCAAATTCTAGATAGCCGCAAACCCTCTACTGCAGGGTATCTATACAATCTAACCTTAAGCAAATATAGATGGGCCTTTTCCAGAGCCCCCTTTGATGCCCTCCCTTCAGCACTGCTGGCAGGAAGATTCCATGGGACTCCTTATTCACAGAGTCTTTGCCCTTGTGGATCCAGGGAGGTAGAAACTCTTGCCCATGTCCTCATACGGTGTCCTTTTTATGACGCCCCAAGACGTGCTCTGATCTCCCCAATCTTCTCTAAATTTGAGGGTCATACTGACAGATTTTACGTTTATTTCTTTTTAAGGGATGCTGACTCTACAGTCACACACCAGGCGGCCAAATATTTTTATCAAGTTATACAATTCCGCAAAATTTTAAATTAGACATATTGTTTCACTGTTTTATTGTTTTTCTTTTTCCTGACAACGAATTGTTAGATTAAACTATTTTCTTTTATTGTAGTGGCTGGTCAAAGACCAAATTAAAGATATTCATTTGTTCAGTCTAAACTTTCTAAATTCTAATTGTTGGTTTATTAATATAAATTATTCCTTTTGTTTTAAAATAGTGGACCTGTGTTATCCTTGGCAATTAGTTCTAACGGAGAACAGTGTTTTAGTGGTGGTATTGATGCAACTATTCAGTGGTGGAATATGCCTAGCCCTAATGTGGATCCTTATGATACATATGGTAAGCCTTGTCTATAAATGTCATGATGTAGTATCAGTCACATAATTAACCTCTCTGAGATAACCTTTATGTTGCACAATAAACTGAATGATGGGTCATATGAACTTAAATTACAAGAAACAAAACAGTGTTTTCTGTGATCTTTGGAGTGATCTCTGTAGAGATCTATATAGCATGTTAATTAAGCTGTGAACTAGACATGTCATTAGCAGTGTTAAATTGAGCAGTTGTGGTTTTAGAAAAATAATTGTGGCACCAGCTAAATTAATACTAGTTGAGAAACCTTCAGGTTTTTTAAGGATTTAACTTCTTTTTTTCTTTTTGCTACAGAGCCAAATGTTCTAGCTGGCACATTAATTGCTCACACAGATGCTGTCTGGGATCTCGCTTATAGTGGTATAAAGAATCACTTACTATCTTGTTCAGCAGATGGCAGTGTTAGGTTATGGAATCCACCTGAAAAAGTGACCTGCATTTGCACTTACAATGGGAATAGAGGTGAGTTATGAGAAGGTCTCTATTTTTAAAGAAAGTTCAGAAGATTAAATCAAATATACTAAAAAGTTGATTAATAGTAATTTTAAAAATCAAAATCTATAACAGGTAATTGTGATAATTCTAACATTTGTTTCTACCTTCAGTTATAAAATTCTGTTGCTCTTTTATTCTTAAAATAAAAGGTTTATTGATTGAAAATCATCTAACCTGTCACTGCAGTTTGCATCAATCAGGACAGCTTTCAAGAAGTAATCATGTACAATTGCAAAATTGATATAAAAACTAAAAATGATGGTTTGGATTTAGAATCTTTTCCCAACAGAAAGAAAGGCTGCTTTATTTACAAGTTTTTAAAAGCAGGAGGGGGTGTGTGAGGTCATCAGTGGAGCAAAATGAAGCTGTCAGGGCAAATATCTAGGTGTGACCAAAGGAGACGCATTTTACCACATGCTTTGGCTATACATTGATGTCTTCCTGGTAGATCTGGGACAGTGATCCAGCTAGTATGGGAAGAAATGGTATCCTATCCATTTATTTTATGATGGCAGTAATACTAGCAAACAATGGAATTGGTTTTAAAGAAAGGTAGGTAGGCTTTAATTATTTTCCAGATAGGTTTATTATGTTATGAAGGGAATTAGTACTGCTAAGGAAACACTGGATATAGAAATGTAAAAACTTGGGTATAACAAATGAATGGTTTTAACAGGATATTTGCGTTTTTTCTGTATGCTTTAGAATATGGAATACCCACATCAGTTGACTTCATAGGCTGTGATCCTGCTCATATAGTGACATCATTCAGCACTGGCAACACTGTCATCTATGATTTGGAAACATCCCAGTCACTGGTAATGCTGTCCTCACAGACAGATTCTGGTAAGTTTGGGAGATTTCTTTTGTTTCAACTTTTTTGTTTGAACTTAATCTTAGGAGTATATTGCATCAAAACTGACAGAATTGTTTTGCATACCAAATTGAAATGATTCAAGTTCTAAACATTGAGGATACCACTGCAGTGAACCATTGTTTATCTTGAGCTCAAATGCTCCTATATCCCTTTATTTGTACATGAAAATGAGAGATTAAGAGCTGTATGCTTTCAGTTTGCTGCAAACTAGGTGTTGCCATTTCTAGTTAAATGCTTTGCCACAGATTGGATGGAAATTTCTACTCTCTTGTCCTCAAAGGAAGGGAAGAAGAAGAGAAGAGTCAAATCTGAAATTTGCCGTTATTCCATCTCATAATAATTTTTAACTTCTGTGGAAAGCTTCTGCCTGTATTTACAATGGAAACTTTCTAGCAGAGTTGGCTAGTTTAATAACATGGTAATAGTTTTAATGATTTTGAAATATAACACTAAAACAAGCTGTTTGTATTTATGCTTCCTTTATTGTATAATAATTGCCTGTGTTTTATTCTTAGGATTGCAGTCAAGCAATCACATTAACAGAGTAGTAAGTCATCCCACACTTCCTGTAACAATAACAGCGCATGAAGATAGACACATAAAGTTTTTTGACAATAAAACGGGTAAGGAAATGAAAACACAGTCTTGAAATTTCCAACTCTTTTCTTCCACCTTTTTCTTCACATTTTGGCTTATTTGAATGTTCACTATGTCTGTTTGTCATTCAGTTTTTCCTTCTGCTTTTCTCCCCTAATTCCCAGTCTCCACATTTCTATGCCTTCTTGTCTTTCTTTGAACTGTTCTATAATCATAACAGTGGTTGGAAGAGAGCATATTCATCTGACTGTAATGGTTGGTCTCTGCTTGCTTCCTTAAGCTTAAAGTTAGAAATACTATTTGATGAATTTTTCAAATTTCCCATGGTTTCTAACATTGGGATTAAGAGGTGGTTAGGATCTGGATTCTGTACTTTTGAGGCCTTTTTGTGTGAATCAGGGAACGTTTTCTAGTAGTTACTGACTGACTTTCTGGTTTCTATTAATCTGTTAATGCCTGTAATTACATTTTAAAACCAGGCCTATCAACCCAGTAAGTATTTCATCCTGGCACTCATATGGGATCAGAATAAAACTTAGTACATTACAAAAGAAGATAAATGCTATATTAACTGGTGCTTTAACACTCTCCTTTAAATGCTACAGATTCAAAGGCAAACTAATGGATAAAGCAAGATTTTTATGCTTCTGGACTTGAGAAGTATCTAGCTGGATTCTGTTGAAAACAGACAGCTGAATACTTAGAGTAATCCAGTAAACAATTACTTTCTTTCTCTTACATATTTGTTTGGCTCTCTAGACTTTTCAAAATATGAGGTCCCCCCCCTTGTATTTTATTAAATATTTTAAAACATAAAAAAAGCAGGAAAAGCAAAAGGTAAATAGGGAAGAAATTTATAAGCATTATAAAATTCAATAAGCTTTTCAAAATAACATTTGTTTGGTTCTACATATTAGAATATCTTGTGCCAATTTAAAACTTCAGATCAATGTTAAAATCAAAATAGTATAGAATAAATTATAAATCAAGATGAGAGATTACAATTTCTGCCTTGTCTAAATAGTCTATCATTATTTAACAAGTCACAGAAACTTAAATGTTAAAATCTTACGGTAGAAGAAACCCAAACTTCAGATACAGTCTAAGACTATATAGAATCATAATAGAAATATAATCTAGGAATGGTTTCCCTGTTAAATTCTGTATGAGATTTGTTTTCAAGGTGGTTTGTGACATTCCACAACTCAAATGTCAAACATACTGTACTTCCACAACTTAATTTGCTGTTCTTCTACAGAAAGGATGATAACATAATTTCCATTGAAAAGAATACTGTATCCTAGCCACAGCTGTCATTTTGGTATCCCTGCTAAATTGCTCCTTATTTGTTAAATGGGTTCTATATTTGTCAGAAGAAACCATAATTGTATTTATTATATAAATAATTTTATTTATTATATAATAGCCAGTTTGGTCTAGTGGTTAAGGTGCTGGGCTAGAAACCAGGAGACTGAGAGTTCTAGTCCCGCCTTAGGCATGAAAGCCGGCTGGGTGACCTTGGGCCAGTCACTCTCTCTCAGCCCAACTCACCTCACAGGGTGGTTGTTGTGGGAAAAATAGGAGGAGTGAGGAGTATTTGGTATGTTCACCGCCTTGAGTTATTTATAAAAATAATAAAGGTGGGATAAAAATTAAATAAATAAATAAGAAAGAGATCTGGTAATGTTTAATTTAAAAATAGTTGGTTGAAAAGAGAATTCAACTTTTAGAATTTGTTTGATTTGGTAATCATTTTCCAGAATTGTTCGCCTTTACAGCATTGCCACCAAATAAGAAAAAATGATCCAACCTGACTATTATATTTCTGTGGACAGCCACTGAAATGACCTTAGAGAAACTATGCAGTGACAGATACAAAAACATGCTTTTGTAAATTGTTGCTGCATAGTTTTCCAAAGTCATCTCTGTCACTCTCCCCAATTTCCAGCATTTTTAGAGAAAGAATTATTTGGTTTAGCAATCAAGACTGGAGTAATACACCATCAGCAAAACATCTTGTGCCAATTTTTTCTAATTGTTATGCTCACTATGAATTTAGTATCTTTCTTTTGATATTATCATTGTTGCATGTCAATTCTGTTTAAATTCTGTATCACACACTAGTTTTTCTTCCAATTGTATAATTATTTTGCCCTTTAATAAAGTATGAATCTTTATTCTTCATATATATTATGTACGTTGATATTAGGTAAAATGATCCATTCAATGGTTGCTCATTTGGATGCTGTCACAAGCTTAGCTGTGGATCCTAATGGAATCTACCTGATGTCTGGAAGTAAGTTAACAAGCTCCTGCATTGCCAAGAGACTTTGTAGTAATGCATCTTTGTTTTATCTAAAACACCTCTGTTTACCTCTTCATTCAGGTCATGACTGCTCGATTCGGTTATGGAATTTGGACAGCAAAACATGTGTGCAAGAAATAACAGCCCATAGAAAAAAGCTGGATGAATCCATTTATGATGTAGCTTTTCATCCATCAAAAGCATACATTGCCAGTGCAGGTGCTGATGCCCTTGCCAAAGTATTTGTGTGACACAATAAAGCAAGCCTGCACCTTTGTAGCAGGTTTGCCTGGACAAAAAGGGAATGCATCACTGCCATCATTGAAAAGGTTACTGATGACACTACATGTAACCAGCCTCAGCAGAGACTGTGTTTGGGGCAGGTATAAATTGGTCAGATCGCGATCTCATGAATAATGCTGGGCTGATTCATTTAACTGTAATTACTGTATTTTGGGGGGTGGGGGGAAAGCAAACCAGTATTTGTAGCCTTGACTGGATGCGAACTGAGCGTTTGTTCTTTAGGTGTGTCTTTAAACGAACGTGGAATCAGATCTTATTAAAGATGTTTATTTTGGACTCTGTGTGCTGCCTTAGGGTTAGGAATGTGGTGCTCTTGTGGGGGTGAGGTGGGGGGGAGTGAGCTCCAAGAGTAGCTTTCTTTGCATCTCTTAGTATTTTCTGTTTATCAGTCAAATGCCACAGATTCCCCTTTTAAACTTTTATTTTGCTTTAAAGAAAAAGGAACTAACTTAAAATATTTAGCATTAGTTGCACAAAATATTTCAATAAAATTCTAGTTTTTATATGTCTTTTATATATTTAGCCTGTCATAACAGTGCTCAAGATTGTATGGATGACGTTTTTCTGCATTATAGTATCCTAAACCACAGAGATCTTGCTGGCCTGCTGCCCTGTAACTACACGGTTCCCTTTGTTGCCTAACAAAGCTCTGCTAAGTCCTTTCTATAGGATACTAATTCATCATCACCGCATTACTGGTTTCCTAAAGGACTGTAAAAAAGTGTGTAAAAGGAACACAGAGGAATTAAACATGTCCAGCCCTTCCAATGAACTTTTAAAATTAATCTTGACATCCTATCACTATGTGATATTTTGTACATCTTACTGTATTTACGAGATTATTTATCAAGGTTTACCCATCTGGCTAATGGCCTATTATTTATTTCACTTTTTGTTGGACTTTATATTCTTTTTATGTAGTATGTTAATGGGCCCTGTATATCTATTATGGCACTCTTTCAACAGTCTAAAATAGACTAAAAATGGGACATGTAATAGTTTTTAAGTTACAGACTTTTTTTTTTCCAGCTAAGTGTCTGGATTAAAGTTGATTCCAAGAAGTTGTTTCAGAACTTCTGGAGTGAAAATGTTTTTATTTGCAGTTCAGATAGAATGCAAAATTGTAGTTGAATCAAGAGTCAGAAATTGGCTGTGTTTTGAATTGTTATTCCTGCTTTTGATTTGTTTTTTTCAGATGTGCTTCAGTTTATGATGTAACTAAAGATTTTGTTTGTGTAACTGCATGATTAAGACAATAAAGTATTTTTTCTAGTCTTCCACAAAAAATCTTTTTGATCAGTTTGCGAGTTTTGATGAGTTTTGTAAGTTTTCTGTTTTATGAACTATGAATCAGCAAATTTTTAAGATTGTACAACATAGCAAAAAGTACCGCTGTTTAAAAAGATAATGTATATAAAATGCATATAATAAATACTAAATGGTGTACCTGTATATTACTGTTGGCTATATTTTCTGTTACAAAATTTGTATGTGTCATTTTATTTTCTAAGTAGCTGAATTAGGAAATGAATGTTTAAATAGCACATGTAAATAATACATAGTTGAAATAACTTGTTTTTTAAATAATTGTATTAAGTTATCAGTAATTTGGGACAGCATTCCTCCCTTAAAAGAACTTGTTTCAAAAAATATTTTCCTGATACATATTTTTAAGTAGCCAACACAATGGCAAGTTAGCTTATTTTGTATTTTAATTAATAACTACATTGCAATCGAAGAGTATGGAATTATAGTCAGATTTGACATAAAGTGAAGCCCTATATAAATTTATTTCAGAATTAAGCCTGACAGAGTTAAATGAAACTTACTCTAAGATAAATGTATGTATAACTATGCTGTTTTTGACCAATTGGTTTAAAAAATCTTGGATTTGTTCTTTATCACCTACAAATATTAAAATCATAGTGCCTTTACATTATAGGGTAGATGATATATGTCATACTTTTAGATGTAGGCTTGCTAATTAACGTCAGATGAGATATGTGCGTGGTTCTTTCTCATTCCCAGCCCCCCCCCCCCCGGCCGAACATCTGTTTATACTGTTTCCAGTCTAGCAGTTAACAGAATTTACTGAAATTTCCTTGTTAAAGTAGATTTTTAAAGATGGCATGCTGAATGAATCTGTATATTGCAATGCTAAGAATGACCGGGTGGTATGGCAATGCATTGAGTTTGCAGCCTCGGCACACTCTCCAGTTTTTGGAGCTGAAAATCAGCCAAAAACTCTTGTTTTGGCTAAATTTATTCTTGACTGGCAAGAGAAAGTAGCAGAAGCAAAGGTATGTGGAGTTACTTGCCACGTTAAACCATGGTTTACAGTTTTTACAAATAACAGGATTCAGATAAAAACTGCACTGTGTAAAGAAAAATAACTTTTTGGACATGAAGCAGAGTTTAAAACCTTAGTGATTAATTCATGTGCAATAGAATCACTCAACTTGCAAATTCTGCTAAATATGCCACAGATTTGAAACAATGTTGAAAGTAAATAAAAATATTCAAAACAAAGCATCTTGTTTACAGGGTCTATTTCATAGAAATAATTTACTATTTTTAAACATTCCTTATAACACTGAGCAAGATCAGTTTACGACACTCTTTATGGAAAAATTTGTATTTGAGATATGTTTATTGAAGCTAGAATAGAAGCTGAAAATTGAAACTGCTTGTTGTGTGGATTTCTGTTTCCATTCAGTACAAAAACCCAGACTTTTCAGATCTGTACTGTAGGATCCTGTTCAACATTTCTCTTCACTAGTGAGACCTGTTTGCACTACCTCAAACAGAACCATGTGCAATTTGGGGGTCTTTCTAGACTCACAGCTCCTGTTCAAAAACCAGGGGGCAGCTGTAGCCAAAAGGGCTTTTGCACAACTTCATTTTGTGCACTGATTGTGTCCCTTCCTGGACTGGGGGGCACTGTTTATGGTTACTCATGTCTTAGACACCCCCCGACTGGATTACTGCAATGTGCTCTACACGTGGCTGCCTTTGGACCATCTGGAAACTGCAGCTGATCCAGGATGCAGCGGTGTGGGCAGTTATGAGTGCACCTCAGTACACCCGTGTTACACCTCTGCTCTGCAAGCTGCACTGGCTCCCAGTATGCTTCCAGGTGGACTTCAAGGTGTGCTGGTTGTCGCTTCAAGACATGGGGTCGGGTTATTTGTGGGACCACCTCTCCCTGGTTGTTTCTACCTATCCCAATAGGTCTAACAGGAGAGGCATACTCCAGTTCCTTCAATTAAGGAACGTCATCTTACAGGACCTCGGAAGAATTTATTTTTTCTGTCGCAGCACCTGCCCTTTGGAACATCATACCTGGCAATATCCGATTGGCCTTTTGTAAACCATTGAAGACCTGGATGTGCCCCAGGGTCTGGGGGCCAGGAGGTTAGATGGTCCATTGAGAGATTCTTACTGTTTTGTTTGGGTTTTTCCTTGGTGACCTTTGTAGGCTTTTATTCTTTGCTAATACTGTTTTTCATTCCTTCAGTGTGTTGTTAGCCACCCAGACTTGTATCGGCGAGTTAGGCGGTCATATAAATAGAAGGAAGTCAGCCAGCCAACTGCCTCATTTGGCACCAAATCAAAAAAGGATTAACTTTTTTTTCTTATTTATCCCTGGGTTCAGGTTTTTGCAGAGGTTGCAAAGAAGTTTACCGTTCTGGGATCATTTGAAGCAAAGAAGTGGCAGTCTTTTTAATATTTAATGCTTTTCATGTTTTTTGAAGAACATGGGTTACCTTGGTTTGGAAGGAGAGTTCTTTTACTGCATTTTCAATATTTTCATCCGGAAGTCCTTGTAATTTGTTTTTGTGTTTTTTTAGTTTTTTTAATCTTTATTTTTTCTAGTAAAATAAAACCTTATTTTTCTAAGTTCTTCCCCCTCATTTTTTATATTTTTCATATTTTTAAATTGCCTCAATTAAATGAAAGTACTTTTTTCTCCTTGCTCTTTAAAAATACAGTTTTTTAATGTATTTTTTTTTCATTTATATCATCTTTACATGTTTGTTGGGTATAAAAGGCTGTAGATGACCTTCCAAAACGAGACAAAAGTTAAAATCTCATATATATACTTCTATATTGGAAACATTGGCCTGTTTTATCAGATAATTGAAGGACATTTTGGACATAAAATCAGAATAGTACAATATTATATATGCAGTTAATAGATTATGTCTTACAATGCTTTGTACCAATTGATATATTAAAACTGGTAAATTACCAGATTAATTAATTTGAGTATGTCTGATATATTTCTTGCAGTCTGTAATGTATGGGGTTTGACTTGATCTTGAAATAGTTATTCCAAGGAAAATGTCTTCATTTGTAGATTCAAATACTTTTTATCTCAGATAAATATACATATAAACTATGGTTAAAACTGCCAACCAACTTATGGGTATGGGAAAGAGAAATATTGTAAGAAATTACTTCACAACTACACTAAGAGAGTTTCCAATCCTCTAAGGCAAGGGTCGGAAATGGCGGCTCTCGAGCCAGATGCGGCTCTTTGGCCCCTTGAGTGTGGCTCTTCCGCAGCTGAACTCACCCCCGCCCCTTCCACGCGATTGGATCCCGCCCCCAAACTGATGGCCGGCGCTGGAGGAGGGCGTTTGATTCTTCCTCCGCCCTTGGGAGCCTTCCAACTTTCGCCCGAGTCGGGCAGCGCTTCTTCGAGGTCGGCAGGTGGGGAAGTTGGTTGGTCGCCGCCGCCGCAAGCCACGTTGCAACCGCCGCCGCCGCCCCCCGAAGCGCTCGCCAGGCAGGCAGGAGAGCGTCGCCATGCTGGGCGTGCTGCGAGAGGAGATGGCGCAGCTGCTGGGTGACTACCTGCAGCACCGGCTGGGGGACGTGGCGCTGCCCCCTCGCCGCACGGCCGAGACGCTGCGGCGGGTGGCCGACAAGCTGGAGAGCCACAAGCGCCTCTTCCGCAACGCCTGCAGCGCGGCGACCTTACCGGAGATGGGAAGCGGAAAGGCTGGCAGGGGCTGCAGGAGCGAGGTGGGGCTGCCCCTTCCGCGGCCGGAGCAGGCGAGGGCTGCGGTGTCCCGTCGCTGCAGGTTCTCCCGCTCTGCTCGGGAGGCGCGCCGTCCCTGCGCCCCTTCGGGGGCAGCCGCATCTTGCCACCACTGCGCGGAGGCCGGGAGCTGGGTCCGGGGTGCCCTTGGGTGGCCTCCCCAGGCGGCCGGTGGTGCTTCCGGCTTCGAAAGAGACAAGACAGGAGGAGACAGAGACAAAATCTCTGTGAGGGGGAGGGAGGAGAAGGGTGGGCGGAGGTGGGGCAGGGGTGGTGGGTGCCGGCGAGGGAGAGAAGAAGGAAGGCAGTAAGGAGCGGCGGCGGGAACAGCGAGGATGGAAGAAGGTCTTCACGAAGGACCCCGGGGGAGGAGGCGGGGCGACGCTTCACTCGCCGCCCGCCTGTCGCGGCTTACTCGGACCCCGGGGGAGGAGGCGGGGCGACGCTTCGGAAAGGCCGGCGGGCTGCGGGAGCGAGGTGGAGCTGTCCCTTCCGCGGCCGGAGCAGAAAAATACACTGGAAATCCCTGGAAGCGCCTTTGGGGAGGAGGGTCCAGCCAGCGAGCAATGGCGGCGCCGGAGTTTTCGCCGGAGCGGCTGGCGCGCCGGCTGGCCAAGGCGGAGGCGCTGTTGGCACATGTCTCCGAGCCGGTTCGGGCGCGCTGGCGCTGGGCTGTGAAGCTGGACGAGCCGCCGGACCTGGAGCGCTTCCGCGCGCAGCTGAGCGAGGCCCGGCGCGGCAGGGAGGCGCTGCTGGCCCGGGACGCGGCGCTGTCGGAGGCGCAGGAGCGGCTGCAGGGGCTGCTGCGGCTGGAGATGGCGCTGCTCCGCGGCATCCAGGCTCTGGGCAAGGGCGCGGACCCGGGATGCGAGCGGCAGGGCGGCGCAGGGGGCCTGGCCGGGGTGGTGGCGGCGGGGGGACGGAGCTGGCGGAGGTGGCCGGGCGGCGGGACGGGGCGGGCGGCGCTGCTGGCGGAGCTGGAGGGAGCGGAGGGACCAGGCGTTCCCGTGGGCGCAGCGTGCGCTCTGCAACCCGCCTTGGGAGGCGCTCCTGGAGAAGCGGCTGCGGGAGGCCCTCCGGGTGCACCCTCCCGCCCCATCAATCCCCCCACCCCGCTGTTCGGCGTCCTCTCCCCCGCTAACCCGAGCCCTGCGGCCACCTCCCTGCCGCGCCGGGCCTCGCTCAGCTGCGCGCGGAAGCGCTCCAGGTCCAGCGGCTCGTCCAGCTTCACAGCCCAAACCCCGCCCCCTTCCGCGCGATTGGCTCCCGCCCCCAAACCCCGCCCCCTGGCTCTCCAGCATGTCAAAATGTCCTCGAGCATGTCAAAATGGCTCCCGGCATAAAAAAGTTTGCCGACCCCTGCTCTAAGGCATTTCAAGCAGATTGATGAATTATGAGAAAGTTTTCATAGGAAGACAAATAATCCAAAGTAGGCTATTTTATGTTGGTGGTGGAGTTAACTTTCCTGAGTTTCAGCTTTGTAACTGGGCATACATTTTGACTTCCGTTTGTCCAAAACCATTATGCATTCATTTCAAAAATTATTATGTGCTGTCTCTGCTATTTTTCATGGGTTTGGTTCCTTTTATAGTCAGAAGTTTTTTGCATTTCCAGGACTAAAAGCAGCAAAACATAATTAGAAGATGATGGAAAAGAAATAGTTTTGACCCATATTCACATGAAAAATTTATTAGATGCTAATCCCATTTGAAAATTGCAAGTAAATCTTTTGGAATTCATGGGCTAATAAAGACATTAATTGAGCTGCCCAGAGTAATTGAGAGTTGGGTGGCATACAAGTTTAATGAATTATTATTATTGTTGATACTGCAAATCAGAATTTTAAACCATTTGAACTATGGCACCAGGAATTTGGATTGGCTGAAACTGGAAAGGCATGTAGCCAGTTTGGTCTAGTGGTTAAGGTGCTGGACTAGAAACCAGGAGACAGAGTTCTAGTCCCGCCTTAGGCATGAAAGCTGGCTGGGTGACCTTGGGCCAGTCACTCTCTCTCAGCCCAACTCACCTCACAGGGTTGCTGTTGTGGGGAAAATAGGAGGAAGGAGTTTTAGGTATGTTCGCCACCTTAAACTTATTTATTTATTAATAATTTTTTATTATTTATAAAAATAAAGGGATAAAAATAAAATAAAATAATAAATATAGTAATTCAAACATATTTTAACTTTGCAATTTTACATTAAGGTAAAGGTTCCCCCCGCACATTTGTGCAGTCGTGTCCGACTAGGGGCTGGTGCTCATCTCCGTTTGTTAGCCGAAGAGCCAGCGTTGTCCGAAGACGCTTCCACGGTCATGTGGCCGGCATGACGCACACGGAACGCTGTTACCTACCCACCGAAGTACCTATTCATCTACTTGCATTTGCATGCTTTCGAATTGCTAGTTTGGCAAGAGCTGGGGCTAGTGCAGGAGCTCACTCCGTCACGCGGGGCTAGGGATTCGAACCTCCGAACTTGCGATCTTCCGATCGACAAGCCTGGGGTCTTACCCACTGAGCCACCACGCCCCCTAATTTTACATTAGTAGTATATAAAAATCTTGAATCATATCAATATTAAAATTGTTTCGGATGACACAAATCTACAGTAATTTTTAACTATTGGCAATGTGAATATTTGTATTTGCAAGAACTTTGGAATAAACTCTTGGAATACCACATTTAAATAAATAGAGTCTGAAAGAATGGTAAATATGTTATGTTCTTAAGATGAAATTAATTTAACTACCTTTTTCATTGTATTGTCGAAGGCTTTCACGGCCGGAGTTCAATGGCTGTTGTGGGTCTTCCGGGCTGTGTGGCCGTGTTCTGGAAGTTGTGGTTCCTAACGTTTCGCCAGCATCTGTGGCCAGCATCTTCAGAGGGCAGGAGCACAGATAGAAGACAGAGATTTTGCTTCTATCTGTGCTCCTGCCCTCTGAAGATGCTGGCCACAGATGCTGGCGAAACGTTAGGAACCACAACTTCAAGAACACGGCCACACAGCCTGGAAGACCCACAACAGCCATACCTTTTTCATGTTTATTGACCATCCCAGAATGTTTAAAAAGGATTGGCCATCGATTTTATTATGCTGAAACTATACTATACTATACTATACTATACTATACTATACTATACTATACTATACTATACTATACTATACTATACTATTTTTTGATTTGATTTGATTTGATTTGATTTGATTTGATTTGATTTGATTTGATTTGTCACCGCCCATCTCCTCTCACCGGAGGGACTCTGGGCGGTTTACAACAGCATAATCAATAAAACAATAAATTACAATATATAAATTACAATATATAAATACAATTAAAACTAAAATGAATGTACATAAAAATAAATGAAATCCAATGGCTGATTATCTAACTCAGTCCTTGAATGCAACAATCACTCTAGGGTACTAGCCATCCCCAAACATGCCTACTCCTCTCCTTGCCCCAAGCCAGGTGGCAGAACTAAGTCTTCAAATTCCTCCGGAAGGCCAGGAGCGATTGGGCCAACCTCACCTCCACGGGTAGAATGTTCCAGGGGGCGGGCGCCACTGCAGAGAAGGCCCGCCTCCTGGACCCTGCCAACCGAAATTCTCTTACGGGGTCCACAACATGCCCTCTCTGCAAGATCGGGTGGGACGGGTTGATGTAGCGAGGAAGAGGCGATCCCTCAGGTAACCTGGCCCCATGCCATGTAGGGCGTTAAAGAATAACCAACACCTTGAATTGGACCCGGAAGCAAACGCACCCAATGCAGCTCGCGTAACAAAGGTGTTATATGTGTCCTAGGGACACCAAAGATGGCCTGTGCGGCTGCATTCTGGGCCAGCTGTAGCTTCCAGATACTCTTCAAGGGTAGCCCCATGTAGAGTGCATTGCAATAGTCTATATGGGAGATAACAAGGGTATGAGTGACCATTCGAAGGGCCTCCCGATCCAGGAAGGGGCATAACTGATGCACAACATGAAGCTGCACAAAGGCCCTCCTAGCCACGGCTGCCGCCACTTTGAGCAGGAGCCGTGAGTCCAGGAGAACCCCCAGATTACACACCAGGCCTGTCTGGGGCAGTGCAACCCCATCCAGAACCAAAGATGACAATGTCCTGGATACGGAAGAGCCATTAATCCACAGCCACTCTGTCTTACCAGGGTTCACCTGAAGCCTGTTGTTCCCCATCCAGACCCCTACAGCCCCCAGGCACCGAGAGAGGGCAGTCACTGCATCACTCACTTCACCTGGAATGGAGATGTACACTTGAGTAACATCAGCATATTGATGATACCTCATCTCATGGTGATGGATGATCTCGCCCAGTGGTTTCACGTAGATATTAAATAGGAGAGGAGGGAGAAACGAACCCTGCAGCACCCCACAGAGGAGGGGTCGAGGGTCAGATCTCTCGCTCCCTATCACCACCGATTGGGACCGGCCCTGGAGGAAGGAGGTGAACCAGTGCAATACCACATCGCTCACCCCCAACTCCCTGAGCCGCCCCAAAAGGATACCATGGTCGATGGTATCGGAAGCAGCTGAGAGGTCAAGAAAAGCCAGGATGGATGCACTCCCTCCATCGCTCCCACCAGAGATCATCCATGAGTGCGACCAATGCTGTTTTCGTCCCATATCCGGGCCTGAAACCTGACTGAAAGGGGTCTCGATAATCCGTTTCATCCAGAACTCTCTGGAGCTGCAACACCACCACTTTCTCAACCACTTTCCCCCAAAAGGGGAGGTGGGAGACTGGACGAAAATTGTCCAGTACAGTCGGGTCCAGTGATGGTTTCTTGAGGGGGTGTACCAGCGCCTCCTTAAAGGCAGTTGGAAACACCCTCTCCCCATAGGATGTACTAACCATTGCTTGGACCCAACCACATGTCACCTCCCGAGCTGCTTTCACCAGCGAGGAGGGACATGGGTCTAGATGACAAGTGGTGGTATTTACTGTCCGGAGAATCCTGCCCACTTCCTCGGGTCCAACATGATCAAACTGTTCCCAGATAACTGGGTAAGTACGTTCCACCGGTATCTCCCCAGACCATGCCTCACGTTTGGCATCCAACTTGGAACAAATCCAAGTGATTTTATCCTCCAGATACTGAGAAAACTCCTCAGCACGGCCCTATAGGTGGGTTTCTACACCCACCTTCCCCAGAAGGGATCGGGTGATCTCAAACAGAGCCGTTGGGTGGCGTTCTGTGGATGCAATAAGAGCGGAGAAATACTGCCTTTTTGCCGCTCTTACCGCCACAAGGTAGGCCTTAACCGCGGCTCTAGCTTGTGTTTGGTCGGGTTCGACCCTTGTCTTCCTCCAGCGGCGCTCTAGACATCTCTTAATCCTCTTCAAAACCCTCAGCTCCTCCGTGAACCATGGGGAGTGTTGGGTTCGATGGGGCAAGAGAGGTCGCACAGGCGCGATCCTGTCCAAGGCCCCGGCAGCCTCTCTAAGCAGCGGCCAGAGCCTCCGCTGGACCGTGCAGCAGATCGTCGGGTATAACCCCCAGCTCCCTCTGAAACCCTACTGGGTCCATCAGTCGCCAGGGGCGGACCAATCAAATGGGTCCAGCCTCCCTGCGGAGGGGGGTGACATAAAAGAATCTCAGGGCCACCAGGGTGTGATCTGATCATGACAATGGGGATAGTTGTAACTCTCCCCTCAGGTCACATTGCCATTGCTCCAACAAGAAAACCAAGTCTGGGGTGAGACCACTGTCTTGACTCAGGTCCTGAATAATCTGGGACAGGCCCATGGCTGCCATGGTAGCCATGAACTCCCGAGCCGCCTCTGAAGCATGCCCCAGGGACAGCAGGTTGAAGTACTCCAAAACCATAAGCCTGGGGAAATCCACTGCCAACACTGAGACGGCCTCCAGCAGCTCAGGCAGGGAGGTTGCCATGCAGCAAGGGGGCTGGTACAGTAGCAATACTCCGAACTGTTCACAGGAACCCAACTTGAAAAACAGGGTCTCACAACTGGCCATTTGCGGAGCAGTGCCCCTGAAGGCCACTAGAGACTCTTGGATGACAACAGCCACCCCACCACCCCTGCCCTGATGTCTTGGTTGATGCCATACCATAAACCCAGCGGGGCACATTTGAAAAAGGGGCACCCCCTCCCCCTCTGGGCATGACGGAAAGTAGATTATTTGCCCTCTTATCAATCTTGTTTTGGTTTAATATTTATTAGTGGTTTTGGGAAGAACAACATGGTTTAAGGAGGTCAGTGTGATTTTGAATTACATTCATAATTACCTAATTAAATTATGTAAATTTGGAATTTATCACCATATGAAGAACAATGAATTTAATCAAGCTGAAGGGTAGCAAAAATTATTACCTTTCTACAATGGAAAAATAGTGCCACCCTGGATTAATGATATGTATTAATGCTCTACTTCAGAAATGCCTCTTCACTGATATAATGGAAAGATGGATCAATATTATTCCACGTGGTCAAGCTTTAATTCTGTGTTTAAAAATTGAGCTGATTTTTATATGTATTAAACATTTTTGTTCTTTGTTCTTGTTTTTGTATTTTTTCCTTTCTTTTTGTATGCTAAAGCAATACTTTAAACAAACCCTAAGAACTGATGTTTCTTGAAATAGTGGTACAGTGATTAAATACATAATGAGACTTGGAAACTGTTACTATAAAACATGTAACTAAATGTAAACTTTAGACCAAAGATTAAAACAGAGCAAAAAACATAGTGGTTTGCTCATGACACAATAATCTAATCACGTGTGTGTGTGTGTGTGTGTGTGTATGTGCGGGTGTGTGTGTGTGTGTGTGTGTGTATGTATGTATGTATGTATATGTATATGTATATATATATATATATATATATATATATATATATTATTTTCAAAAAGCATCAGCATTATTTGTACAGTACGGTTTTTAATTTATACAGTAAATAAAAAGAGAAATACCACATTTGACTACTGCCATCAAGATAAGCCATTCTAAGCTTCTGGCTAGGATTTTTAAAACTGTTCTGTTGGAATTGCTTGGGCTCCACTGGAGGATTTAAAAGATATGGCATCTGAACCTAAAGAAATAACCAATAAACACCCCCCCCCCATCCACCCACCCATCAATAGGGAAACATTTTTTGGCAGTAATTTCATAATTACCTTACACCAAACATTGTTTCTGACAGATTTTCCTGACTGCTGGACTGTAATGGTTAAATTAAATGTACTTATTTAATGGTGATTGCCAGACATATACTTTGCTCTTTAAAACTTAGTTAAAATGGGGAAAGAGGTGTATTTGTGGTTTTTAATTTTTTTTAGGTTTCGTACTATTTGAAAAAAAAAAACAGAACTTAATGAGTTCAATCAAATTGTGCCATTCTGTGCAGAGAAGAGCAATTGATCTCAAACTTTGCTAACGGAAGAGGAATTCTGACAATTCTCCCTTGTCTCCTCTTCACCTTTTCCTTGATCTAAATCACCCATAGTGTGGGAAAAAGTATATTGGTACTAATAAGACAGAATTGAAAATCCCCATTTTTCCCCTCAGAAGACTCTGCAAGATCATAACTCATTGCAAAAGAAAATGAGCATAATTTAACGAACCACAGTTACAGCCCAATTAAATAATTTGTATACTAAACCCATAGCTCTCCAACCAAATAATGTTAATACGTTATATTAGGGCCCCATTCCCATATGAATTAGATGTGATTCTCCTTGAGCTGTATCCAATGCTGCCTGTCTGCTAACAGTACCGAAACTGGTGATTCCTCCCATTTTCTGCGATCTGCAATGTATCCCACATGTCCATTGTGCTGAATTGTGGTATTTCCAAAATACATGGTAATCCTCATTTAGCTATCACAATTGGGATTGGCAACTCAGTTGTTAAACAAAGCGGTCGCTAAGTTAAACCATGACTGTGCTTATGAACTTACTTCAGCTTCACTTTGCTTTACAGACCTGTGAAGATTGTAAATGCAAAGATTGGTTGTAAAGTTTCTTTTTCATCACCATCATAACTGAACAGTCAGTAAATGAGGCAGTTGCTAAACAAGGACTGCCTGTACCTTTGTGGAAATGTGGAAAACAAGGAAGAAGTCCATTGTGTGAATCAAAGTCACACCTACACAAATTGCTGTGATTCTTATTTTCCTTTCCTTAAAATCTGTGGCTTGAATCATGTCAACTGGATTTCTATTTTCTTAGTGGAAACGAACATGATGGCTCCATCGATAGGATTACCTACCACCGTCTGTATCCTGGAGAAGCCATCCCCTGCATCTACGGACTTCCTAAGATCCACAAGGAAGGAACACCCCTCCGACCCATAGTCAGCAGCATCAATTCGGTAACATACAACATTGCCAAACACCTCCCTACCATACTAGCACCTCTAGTTGGACACTCTGAACACCACATCCATAATTCGGAAGAATTTGTTTCCAAAGCAAAGATCCTGAAACTGGATACAGATGAAACTATGGTCTCCTTCGATGTGTCCTCCCTTTTCACCAGCATCCCCACCACTCATGCTCTATCCGCTGTCAGGAAGAGACTAGAAGAGGACAGCACCATGGAAAGGAGAAGCCATCTCAACCCAAACCAGATCTGCCATCTTCTGGACCTGTGTCTTAACACCACTTATTTCACATACAGAGGTGACTTTTACAGACAAAAACACGGCTGTGCCATGGGTTCTCCTGTGTCACCCATTGTGGCCAATTTATACATGGAAGAAGTGGAGAAGAAAGCACTCAACACATTCCAGGGAACGGTGCCCACCCACTGGTTTAGGTATGTGGATGACACCTGGGTCAAAATCAAGGCCCAGGAAGTACAGGCCTTCACGGACCATATAAACACTATAGATGCCAACATTAGCTTCACCAGAGAAGACACCAAGGACAACAGACTGGCATTCCTAGACTGTGAAGTCCTCATTGGGACCGGTGGCAAGCTAGAAATAGGGATCTACAGGAAACCCACACACACAGATCAATACCTGATGTTTGACTCCCACCATCCACTGCAGCACAAACTAGGAGTCATCAGGACATTGTCACACAGAGCAGAAACCATCCCCACCTCCATGGATTCCAAAAAGAATGAAAAGCAGCATCTGAGAACAGCTCTGCAGGCCTGTGGATATCCAAATTGGGCCTTCACCAAATCTAAGTCTACCAGACCTAAAACAGCGACAGATAGGGCTGAGACTCAGAGTAAACGGAAGAACCTGGTCATTCCTTACATGGCTGGCGTGTCTGAAAAGATCAAACGGATATTTGGCAAACACCACATACCTGTATATTTCAAACCCACCAACACACTGAGACAGAGGCTTGTACACCCCAAAGATCAAACTCCAAAACACAAGGAAAGCAATGTAGTGTATGCAATCCAGTGCAGTGAGGAGTGCTCTGAACTCTACATTGGAGAAACCAAACAACCTTTGTACAGGAGGATGGCCCAACACAGGAGAAGTAACACCACAGGACCAGAGTCAGCAGTTTATCTTCATCTAAAGGAAAAAGGACACTCATTTGAGGACATTAATGTTCACATTTTAGACAGAGAAGATAGGTGGTTTGAGAGAGGGGTCAAGGAATCCATTCATGCCAACTTGGAAAATCCTTCCTTGAATAGAGGTGGGGGCCTCAGGCATAACCTTTCCCCTATCTTCCTTCCTGCTTTGTCTTCTGTGCCTAGGAGGATTAAGACCATTTCACAAGCTCAACAGCAGCAGGGTAATCTTAACGATCCTCCTTTAGATGATAAAGGGACTTAGAAACAAACATCTCAAAAATAACCATGACCTAGCCCCAGGTGCAAGGTCACACAGCCAGCCTAGAAACATATTTAAGGATTCCCTTACTAACTTTACTCAGACTGAAGAAGCTCCTTGGATAAGGAGTGAAACGTTTCCACTAAGAAAATAGAAATCCAGTTGACATGATTCAAGCCACAGACTGTTCCACCTGGATGACTGAGAACCTTCATAGACATATCTTTCCTTAAAATCTTTCTCTTTCACCAGTAATTCTCCTGCAATTGAATGAGAAGCTAAGAGAACCTGATCCTGCTGTTCAAGATTCCTGGAAATGATGTGAAGTGGATAAATACGCATGAAATTAAAAATAAAACATAAAAGTATGTAGAACTCTAGCTGCCCAGCATACTTTTTGGTAAACGGTTCAATCTGTCTGAGAAAAGCAAGATCAAGGAATTGGTTGATTACAACATCAATCTTCCATTTTGATGAATTAACAATTACTAGATAAATGCAACAAGCGGTGGCACATAGCAACCTTGGAGATGTTTGAAAAGCTTAAGCAAGATTCTGAGATGGGAGACTACCAGAGAATCCCAGAAGTATAGGCTAAATTAGGAAACAGGAAAGCATTCTGGAATGCATATTGTCAAGGCAACTACATGAACGTGTGGACATAATAACCAGGAATGGTACTTGACTCAGGGAAGTCCTTACCATCTGCACACACACCTTTCTAAATGTATACATACTTTACGTTGAAATGAAGTAGCAATTGATCAAGTTCTGCTAACTTTCAAATTAATTAGATCCCTCAATTAAATGGATCTGATTTGCATATTGCAATGCCATATGATGTGGTGGATGTCAGAGCTGCTGCTCTTTCCCCAGAGGGAGGGGGCGCATTCCAGGGAGATAAACAATTTCATAGTCTGGATCCCGCTGGTGGGAAAGTCAAGAGGTTCAATGTGACTCCGCCTTAGAGCCCTCGCTGAATATTTTACCCATAGATTGGTTAGAGTGTCTGTAGGTTGAGTCATGGCAACTGGATTTCTTTCCTTTGGTTGAAACGTTTTACTGCTTGTCCAAGTAGCTTCTTCAGTCTGGGCAAAAGTTGGTGAGGGGACCCCATATATGTCTTCCAGGGTGGCTGTATTGACCTTACACCTGACTGACTTGTTAATTGGGCAATTGAGGTGTAGATAGTCTTTGAGATGTCTTACTCCTAAAACCTTTATTCATCCCCAAGTGGATGTTAAATGTGGCCTTGCTGGTGAACTTGTGAAGTGGTCTTAATCTTCCTGGGGACTAAAGCAGCATGATAAATGGGGGACAAGTTGTGCCTGAGGCCTCCGCCTCTATTGAGGGAAGGATTTTCCACTTTGGCATGAATGGATTCCTTAACCCCTCTCTCAAACCACCTACACTATCTTCCCTGTCCAAAATGTGAACATTAATGTCCTCAAATGAGTGTCCTTTTTCTTTTAGATGAAGGTAAACTGCTGATTCTGCTCCTGTGGTGTTGCTCCTCCTGTGTTGGGCCATCCTCTTGTGTAAAGGCTGTTTGGTTTCTCCAATGTAGAGCTCAGAACACTCCTCACTGCACTGGATTGCATATACTACGTTGCTCCTCTTATGTTTTGGTGTTGGATGTTTAGGGTGTACAAGCCTCTGTCTCAGTGTGTTGGTGGGTTTGAAATATACAGGTATGTTGTGTTTGCCAAATATCTGTTTTATCTTTTCCGACATGCTGGCCATGTAAGGAATGACCAGGTTCTTCCGTTGATTCTGAGTCTCAGCTCCATCTGCCGTTGTTTTGGGTCTGGTGGTAGACTTAGATTTAATGAAGGCCCAATTTGGATATCCACAGGTCTTCAGAGCTGTCCTCAGGTGCTGATTTTCTTTCTTTTTGGCACCCATGGAGGTGGGGATGGTTTCTGCCCTATGGGACAATGTCCTGATGACTCCTAGTTTGTGCTGCAGTGATTGGTTAGAGTGCTTTTAGTCTGGCTAGATTCTGTCTTGTAGGGCACGAACAAAAAACAACTAGAGTTAGAATTAAGGCTCAGTGTGGTTCTTCGCCTGCTAAACCTGACAAAATTGGTTGAACTTGTACATTTTTATCTTGCCAGTTACATAAAGATTGGGATAGATAGGAAAAATAATTTGGAATAACTAGGAACCTCTGGGTTTGTGAATGAATGAGCTAGTACAATTTAATCAAGATGTTTAGATTATTGTACTCTAATTGTATGAATTAAACTATTGTAGACGATTGTATGAAATTCATATACTTTTGATAATACTGAACTTTTTTTAAAGAAAGGAAAGGAATGTAGTATTGTAACGTTTTATTGTGATGATTCAGCAGTTACATCAATAGTTACGTTCCTTATTATTGCTTTATTTATACCTTTAAAAGAAATAGCTAAAATGTATTATATAAATAATGTGTATTTTATATGCCATTTTTTTTAAAGCTCTATGAGTAAAATTTTGGTAAACAAACATTTTTTATAAAGAACAATCGGGGTAATACAAAAGAAAAACACTAGGAGTTTTTAAGTATAAGATATTGACAATCAAGAAATTTTTAAAAAGACTATTAGCCAGATAAATATTATCCCTTTGTACTTCTCTTAACTGCTTTTGATTTTTTTCTTTGCAATTTATACTAAATATATAATTTTGTAATTGTAGGTATCTAGTTTCAGCAGAATGTTTATGGCACATAGTTTAGAATATTTGGATTTAAATTCAGACCATTAAAACTAAACTGAGCTAAGTCAGTTTCATGCTCAAACATATTTTATAAGTAAACTGATATTTATATGTTTAAATGGTTTGAAAATAAATGCAAATAATTCTCCATAAAGGCATTTCCAAGGTGAATATAATCAAGGTGCCTTTTATATCAAATTTTAGATATATCACTGTAATCTTTGATGCTAAAAATTTTGTAACTGAAGAGCAGCCTTTGGAACCATATAATACTGTACTTCAAAGGAATTCATTTTTAATCACAACTATACTGATATATGTCTGGCTATACACAGATCTGAGCACAAATTTTACAATGTGTTTATTAACTGCATACTCACCGAAATATTATTTTTTACCATAGTCGACATTATTCCAGAGCAAAAAGAAGTCATATTTAATAGAATACATTGGATATTTCCAGCTTAATTTGGAAGAGGTTTAGTGAGTAACACAGTGCCAGGAGCAGCTGTTTGTTTTTTTTTGTACATAAAATGGATATTAGGTAAGTTTGGCCACATTTGAAAAGTTTGGCCACATTTGAAAAGTTAACAGGAATATTAAAAATACATATCAAATAGTACTTTTGGCCAAGTTCTCTACTATTTATTCAGGCAAAAAATGCACTGACTTTAATTGAAGCTTTGCCTAAAGACAGTGCAATAGTAAGCCCTTTGTAAGCCAATCCACCACCTTGTAACTTTGTGTGCTAGAATAACAGAACATCTTATACTCTAGAGATTTTGGTTTTGCAGATGTACTTAAAGTCAGCTCCTTCAGACTTTTGTTCATTGTTTGAATCCCAAAAAATCTCTGCAAATAGCTCTTACAATATTAGGCACAATCTGCTCCAGTCCAGTAAATTCCTTTGTGAAGAAGATGTGTGTTTCTTTAGGTTCAGATGCCATATCTTTTAAATCCTCCAGTGGAGCCCAAGCAATTCCAACAGAGAATATGTTGATACCTTAAAAATGGTGAAGAAGGAAAGGAACATTGTTGAGAGCCTGCTTAAAGTTCATGTAGATAAGGGTTTGAGATGCTTCATATTTATACAAACAATGCAAACAGCATTGTCTTAGATAGGGAGATGTGGAATAGATTACTGGACTTAGGACTGTTAGCTATGGGATAGTGCTACGTCAATTCCAGCAGGTAATGAATGGTAGATTCTATCAAGGAGATTGCAGAATTTTGCAAGAATAGGAGGAGAAAAAGCACTTTTCCTCTATTGTTTACATCAGTCCAAATTATGAGACTTTTCCAACTGCTATAATCTACTATCCCCACAGAATCTTGGCTGTTTTAGGTAACTGAGAATATGTGATCCCTTTGCAAGGTGCCATTCTCCCAAATGGTTTGAGAGAAACCATGCCCATCAACCCTACTTAAAACTTTTATCTCAGTTACTGTGCCATTTTTTTTTCAAATTTTCCTAAAGTCATCTTTAACCACAAGAGTCTTCTGTTTTTCTACATTATTTTTAAGATGCTTTATATTTGGGAAGGAATTGATTTGGAATTTACACACTGCATCTTTAAACTACTGTCCAGTTTGAAAAAATCCTGCCTGGACTGAGTCTACGGCAGGGCTTTCCATACTTTTCCCGTGGCGACACACCAACGGCGGTGCGCGAGAAAACCCGGAAGCACCGCCGCTGCGGTGCTTTCGGGTTTTTGCGTGCCGCAGCGGTGGTGGTAGTGGTGTCCTTGTGTGCTGTGCGAAAACCTGGAAGCGCTGATGGCCCGCCACTGCCGTGCGCGTGGCAGCGGTGCGCCATCAGCGCTTCCAGGTTTTTGCACTGCACACCTGAGCCCCGCAGGCGACACAGTATTGTGTCGCGACACACAGTTTGGAAAGCTATGGTCTACGGCAACATCTTGCAAGATATTCAGTGCAAAGTGCAGACTACCACACCTCCTTCCATAGGACAATTCTTCTGCTAGTGTGTCCTCCCATCTTTCTGTTCCAGTCTTTCTGGACACACGCATGCACACGCACACAGGAAAACATGTCCAGAGGTCACTTTCACAGTGAACGGAGTGAGAATAAGGATAATATCATCTATTTATACCCTCTAATTTTATTGGCTGCTGGCCCATCTGGCAATGGAGCAACAAGGCAGTGTGGGTATGCCCATACTTTATTATAAAGTGTTTGAGATGCTTTTATATCCTCTGGCATTACTCCACAGGACTTCTCGGCAGCCCATGCTCCCTGACTTGAAAAACATCCAATGGGAGTTCTCTCATTATGCTTTACCTTGGGATAAGTGAACTGTGGGAAACCAGGAACACTGCAGCAAAAGGCTGTACACTGAAATACAAGATACTTATGCAACCCCCCTCCCCACATCTACCATGTAATTAAACTATAAGCAAGAACCCTGAAGAATTTTATCAACATGAAAAAATTAAAAACCAAATTTTCCATCAAATTATATATGTGCGTGTGTAAATATGGATTATTTTTTTCTCCCCAATATGATCATCTTTTGTAATTTTAAAGTATTGTTTTCTCTATTTTGATCCTGTTGTGCAGCCCAGAATCATTGGTGAGTGGGTGGCCCTAGAAATGTAAATTATAAACAAGCAAGCAAAGTAAGTCTCAGATCTGAAGTGTGGTGTGTTGAATAATTATTATTTCTTTGAGCAGAGACAACGTTGACTGTTTTACCTGCTTTATGAGCAGCAGCTGCAGGCCCTCGGATATCATCATAGGACTGACCATCAGTCAAAATTACCAGGAAATTTTTGTTGGGTCCATCTCTCACAGGTGCAAACACATTTCTGGTCACATAAGTAATGGCGTCTCCTGTAGCAGTACCGCCACTCATATAGCGGACCTCTTGAAGACCTGAAAGAACCTTTTCCTTTGTCATGTAGTCTGTAAAGCTGAACTCTTTGCGCTGATCATAAGTGAACTGAACAACTGCAATTTTGGCACCAATATCTGTGATCTCAAAGGATTTGACAACATTACCAATAAATTCAAGCATGAGGCGGAAGTTGTTGTCACCAACACTGCTAGAACCATCTATCAGGAAAGCTATGTTGACGGAGTTATAGCAAGTCTTGCTGCATAACATTTGTTCGTGTGCGCATAGTTTTTGAACAAGAGGTTTCACATACTTAGTGGTACCAAACCAAGTTGGTATGTTGTAGGAAAAGAATCCATTATTTTGACAGACTGCCTGTTTTTAAAAGCAAAATAAAAAGCATGAGTTTTAGCACATCTGCAAAACTGATTTTTGTGTAATACTAAATCTGTTGATTTGGTAGAGGCTATAAAGGCTTGTTTGTGATGCATGATACTCATCCTGGGTTTAGGAAGCCTTTAAGAGCCAGCTGTTCCAGAAACCCTTTGGGGATTGATGTGATATTTGGTCTCTCCCCCCACCACCACCCACACTATCATTTGCTCATTGTTCCTTGGTTTAGTAATATGTAGTTGACATTATCTTATTGGTTTATCCTTGTTGATTTATTAAGGGTGTGTCTGCAGGGGAGGTATAAAAAAAGTCTTAGCTCTCAGAGACTTTCATAGACTAATGATTATTGTATGCTGCCCAGAGTCCCTTCTCATAAAATGGGCGGCTATATAAATTGGATTAATAAATAAATAATAGACATTAAGTATGTCTATGAAGTTCAGCATGGGCAACTTATAACTCCTGTTTAGCATCCCCAGAACATACTGTTGAAATTCAGCAGCAAAATAGCTAAATCTTGGTGGTACAATTTTGGGCCATTTTTTAGAGTTCGGTTTTTGTAAAGGTAGGGATGGAAGTAGCCCAATTCCAATCCTAATCCCACTTCAAAAAAAAAAACCTGGAAAAAATGGAGTGAAAAAAGTTGGCTTTACCCCTTCCAGTGACATCAAACATCATGTTATTACCTGCAACAATATATAAAGTCAGGAGTCTCATTTGTTGCTGATGTTGCCCACTTTTTCACTAAGATATTATACTACTTACAGTAACAATGAGGATTTTTAATCAGAACTAAAAATGGCTCTTTTGACTGTACAGTAATGCAAAAATGTAGGGATTTCTCTTCTCACCTTTTCAACAAAATTTAGATCTTGAATCATCCCCAGTTCATCAGGTGTAGGCTTTGCAATAGAGACAATGAATACATTAACACCAAATTCTCTAGCCAATATACCAGCTTCTCCCAAATTATCTGATGGCCAGCCATCTAAGAAAACTACGATGATTTTAGGAATGCCTTTGCGTACCCCATTTTCAACAGAAAAAAATCTTTGTGCTGTGTGTTTCAAGGCTCTTCCTGATAGGGAGAAGAGAAAAAAAACCAATTACTCTGTTTCAGTACAATAAAAATGCAGGATATACCTGTTTAATATCTAAAAAGAAAGTTCTTAGATCAGGAACTACCATGAAAGTAAATTTTGGAATTATGGTAATTTCCTTCTATAATGAGTAGACCTGCTATATGCAAACAGCTCAGATGAGATGTAATTTTCATTCACACATGATAAATTAATTCCTCCAACTAAGGAAAGTCTTCCACCAATAAAATGGGCTTGTGTATGCAAGAACAAAGAGCTAAGGGAAAGGACCCGTTCATTGTATGAAAAAACTCCATTCATGCAATGTTAGATTTAATCCATATTATTCTTTTAAAATATTTGTTATATTTGACCTGCATGGATGAGAACTTACCTGTATTGGAATTGCCTCCTTTGAAAGCTATTTCTTTTATGGCAAATAAAACATCTTTTGAAGCAGTGAAGTTGTTCAGATAAAATTCAGTTTTTGGATGATCACTAGGAAAAGAACACAAAACAAAGATGTGTGCTGTGCAACAATTAGAATGTGAATACAGTTAAAAACCCAGTTCTCATTCACTTTTTATCTAAAAAAATATAACTCAGCTTGATTCAACACATATTAATTAAAAGGTAATTTCCACCAAGTTCATGTATGGGGTTGCAAATACAGAATCATTTGTGAAACCTTGTTCTGAGGATGTAGGGCCCGATTGTAAGCAGCCTAGAAACATCTGACTGGCCACCCTGAGAAACTACATTATAAACTAAGATGGGCCTTGGCTTGATCCAAGAGACAGATTGATTGACTGATTGATTGATTGATTGATTGAATAGGCATATCTCCTATAGCTTGTTTTTAACTCAGTCATTAAGCCAGGGCTTTCCAAAGTGCCGCTGCTGGCGACACGCCAGTGGCGGCGGCGGCGCGGGGGGGCGTGCGGCGGCGCACGCGCACGGCGGCGGCGCGGGGGGTCATGCGGCGGTGCGCGCGCACGGTGGCGGCGCGGGGGGCGTGTGGCGGCACGGGGGGGTGTGGCGGCGCGCACGTGCATGGCAGCTGCTGTGCATGCGTGCGCTGCCGCTTCCGGGTGGTGTGGTGACACACCACGCTGCGTGTGGCGACACACTTTTGTGTCACGACACACAGTTTGGAAAGCTCTGCATTAAGCAAAGCAGTCACTAAGGGAAACAACTGTGCTTATGGTTTTACTTTAGCTTTCCTTTGCTTTACAAACCTGCGAAGGTCGTAAACATGAAGACTGGTCGTAAAGTTACTTTTTCATCACTGTCTTAACTGTGAACAGCCACTAAATGAGGCAGTCACTAAATGAGGACCACCTGACTTACAATGTATACTTTTCATTTTTAAAATTTGATTATTTATTTGTGTGTTTTTAATCCAAGATTACAGGTTGGCAAGAGCTGGGGCTAGTGCAGGAGCTCATTCCGTCATGCGGAGCTAGGGTCTCGAACCTCCGAACTTGCAACCTTCCGATCGACAAGCCTGGCGTCTTAACCGCTGAGCCACCACGCCCCTTCAAATACACTGGGTATAATGTATACTCAATCCTTCAGCCCAATTAATATTGAATATTTGCCTTTTTTTGTGGGACAAGTGTGAAAACAGCAATTTCATAGAATGTATTTTTTATTTTTATAGTAAATCACTATTTATATAAGCACCTTCTCACAAGGTTAGCAGAGTTAATCCTGGTTAGTAATGGGTGAGGAATTCTAAGGCTGTTGCTTAGAGTGGGAAGTTTAATGGGTGAGGAATTCTAAGGCTGTTGCTTAGAGTGGGAAGTTAAAAGACAGAGTGTGACAGGGTAGTCTCTGCCTCTCACCAACTCAGAAACAAGCACCTTTCTAGAAGCTGGGAAGTGGACCTGAGCAGTATCAAACAGAGACAGTTGAGACCTACCAGCAGGAGAGCTCTCTTGGTTAGAGAAGGAGCAGCTGCTCATGAAAGCATCAAAATGGTGAGTTGGAGATGGCTAGAGACAAAAAGCAAAGGAGAAGGAGAAAAGAGCAAACCAGAAGTCCATAGAAAGTAAGTTCAGAAAATGTCCCAAGGAGAAAGAGGACAAAGTGTTGAGCGGAAGAAAAAGATTGCTGTTGGAGAGAGAGGACTCTGTGTAGGTGAGATGGGAGTGGGGAAACTGCAATCAGCAATCTGGCAGTCCAAAAGCCTCAGAGGTTCCAGGCAAAGCTGACCTGGGAAAGAATATGACTTGTGGTGGTAAATCTTGTTATTTCCCCAACCCTTTGTTATGCTAAGATAAGAGAAAGGAGGAACTACAAAGCAGCTATGTGGAATCCATGGAAGGGCAAGGATAAGAAAGAAACTAGCAAAAGATATTCCTGTACAGTATTCACCCAAAGAAGAATTCCCATAGAGGTCATTGGGAGAAGAGTGAAGGTTAAAAGAGAGAAATGGCATAATGTCAACAGAAGAAAAGTGACTGCTATTCTGTTGTAGGCAACTGATCTCAGACCAGACACTTGAAGGAAGAAGCAAAACATGTGACTCTGGGAAAAGAGGTAAGAGAGAGAAAGAGAGGAGATATAGTAAAAATAATAAAAGTCTGGGTTGAGTTGTAGACCAGTAAAAGAGTCAAGATACCGTTAACCAACCGAGATATATAATCAGTGAGGAATAAGAACAGAGAGGTGAAGTGAAGTGAAGAGAAAGTTGTTAGATACACAGAAAGTTTCAAGGTTAGAAAAACAGAATTCTACTATAGGAAATTAAGTTGGAATAAGATAGAAAAAGAACTAACATTTAGAAATGTAGAAGAAGAAATTTAAAGAGAGACCCAAATAAAACATCTCAGTCTTCAGTATGTGAGCATCCCATGTGTTTTGTATATACTGTAATTGTATAATAAAGGACTTTTTGTAATAAAAGCCTGATATCTTGCCTGTCATAATTTGCTATGACACACTGCCATTCCTAACATTGCCAAGAAAAGTGCATGGATGTAGTCAACTCAAGAATGTCTTTTTCTTTTTTAATCTTTATAGTTGCTCCAAAGCAAAGTTATATATTCAAAAGTATTTGGTTCATTTCAATAAACTTTTGCCAAACACCTGTTGCAGCCTACTTTTCACCACCATAACATTGCAAATTGAGTATAATCTTTGGATAGGTGTCAAGCAAAAACACATCTAATTTAAGAAGTGCTATTTTCAATTTAATTCTTGCCCTGCCTTAATCACTTGTTAGTGTTTTTCCACTATTAACAGCCTTAAAATATGAAACTTTCCTTGGCTCTCTATAAAAGTTTTCAAAAAAATTGCTCGATTTGGAGCCCAGATTCTATTAATTCCCCTGGATCAAACATTAGTGGTTACTAGTGTAGTCAACAAATGTAATTGCAGTAATTCTTTTGTGTCTGAAAGTTTTATGAGTTAACTCATCAACTTGGTAACAAGCAGGCTAAACGCTTCCAGATGTTTTGGGCATTTTATTCTATATTTTAAAATTTGCTTATTTTTCATTTTGTTCATAAAGTAACCAGCATTGTTTTGTTGATAGCTAGTGAGTATAATAGAATCCATTATTTAGGAACATTTTTGACAGAAGAAGTTGCAGGGAAAGATCCTATGCTTTTGACTATCACAGACATTGCAACTTTTACAGGAATAAAAGTATAAATTATAGGGTCCCTTGTCTTCTTCCCTTACTCCTGAAGCAATTGCCAGGAAAATTGTAACACTGGAAGCTTGCATCACAGGCTAGATACAGGAATATGAATGAAAATCTCCCAGTGAATTGAAATATATTTTTCAGTCTGTTTGTCAGTGGCAAAGAAGACATTTGCATACAGAATATCCCAGATTCAACCCCAGATGAAAATCTTATAGTATTGTAAAAAGCACATTTCTGAAACACTTTAAGTTAAAGATAACTGCTCTGGAGTGTTGAATTCCATTTGAACACTATGCCAAATAAGAAAACTTGTTTTGTTTTGTTGTTTTAACCTAAAACTATTCTCTCTCATTAAAGTTATTCTTTCGAAGTAACATTGCAGTAACTGATATTTCAATATCATATACATGCACACCCCAGCCTAAAATTTAGGATCAGCGGGGCATTGAAATGACTACATTCCAACTCATCACTATGAAGTTCAAGGACAAATATTTGATCAACGCAGCCTTCACAAAGCTGAAGGAATCAGCAGCAAGCTTGAAATGCTAAACAGAAGCACTCTACTACAATGTTTTGTTGAATGTAGTTCCAACAGCTATGTCCTAGATATGGTTACTAAACTATAAAATACCCAGATTAAAGTTTTCTGCACTTTGCAACAACAGCAGCAATATCTATTTTGTAGAATTTGAAATTATGGGAAGTTCAGTTTTTTAAGCATTTAAATGTTCTGGATTAAAGAAAATGGGAAATATAGGAAGCATCCAAGCAAAGTCAAGGAAACCTTCTGTCATGAATGCTTTGATTTTGATTCCTGCACTGAGCATAGAGTTAGCCCAAATGGCCAATTGCAACCGTATGATTCTAAAGTACGTAGTAATATTGGTTAGGGCTTCAATAACTTGCCTCTTTCCTTTTTCAACAATTTGCCTGTGCTACCATGTGCTGATACCTAACAATTGTGAGTGGTTATTACTATTGTTTTCAGTAATCAGGATATTGTGCTATGTAGGTTCAAAATATTACTTTTTATGCTCTTTATTTTCTGTTAATAATACATGCTCCTCATAGTATATCTGTGAACATCATTTAATCTTCAGTGATTGATAGAATATGTGTCATTGTTAGAAAGTCCAAATGTGATTCACATTTTAAACATCAAATATATAATTTGCATTATATCATCCAACTGAAAGTATAAGGTTAGAAATCATAGCACTTAAGAAGGAGTTATGTACCAAATAGGACATATTTCTGATACCTGGCTTGTATTACTCCCACATGTGGTCCTTCAGTTCCAATTCCCAGCATCACTGCTACTTTCCCAACAAAGTTCTTCTGCAAATTAAATCTACGCTGCCCAATATTGTAGCTTCCATCAATCAGAAAAGCAATATCGGCTTTACAATCTGTGAACACCCAAGATAGTTCTATTAACATAATGGTACATTAACTTTAGAGGTTTATTTTATATTGTATGGTTTGATAATCACTTACCTTTGTTTCCAGACTTTTTCACAACAGTTTTTTTAGGTCGTTTTCCTAAAAAAATAGGAAACGTAATTAATTTCTTCTATTTGGATATAGGCAATAATGTGGCATCAAGTAAAACTGAAGGTTATGCTTTCTTCTATCAAGTTTGGTGACATACAATATGTAGGCATTTCCCATCAGATCTCAAGATCATATAAAATATGCTAGGTTAAAAATAAGGTCCCAAAGTCTCCAAGTGAATTAGTAATGCAACAGATGTGAGAGAACAAATACATGCTAGTACTTGTGAAAATATATGGAGATATGATGTGCCTTCAATGAATTTGACATACATTTCATCTCCATTATCCATATGTCTATAATATCTATATTAAGAATGATATTGTGCAATCAAATATACAGGGGAAAATCTTTCTCCTGTTTCTTCTTAGAGCTTCTATATCCATCTATATAATTGGTTGTGGTATCTTCAAGTCTTAAATTCTAAGCTCATTTAACTGATATTAAAGGCTACGAAACTAAACATGTTTATGTCTTTTTTAAAAATCTGCTTACTGAGGTTCTCTCTGTATGACAATGATTTAACCACCAAGGCTGACCTGGGTGGCTTTAATGGAGATAAGGACAAAAAAAGAGTAGATGTATATCAGAAATACTATTAAGAGAGTTTGGACTTCTGGTGGGAATATGGCCGACTGAACAGCTGTGTCCATGAGCTCTGCGGACAGAACTGACAGCGGAGGCTTTTTTGGGGGGCTCAGGCAGGCTTTTTCCTGAAGCCCAAGAGTGCTTTCATGATAAAGAAAACACTTGGAATCATCCCATATGCTCGCCAAAACGCCATCTTGTAGCCAGAGAATTGCAAACAGCGTTTGCGGCGATTCGGTAAGAGATGACAGGAGGCAGGGACGTCACCATTTCCAAGCCTCGCTGTAGCCTTAAAGGGACATTAGGTCGAGCCACCCCATTTCTAAATCACTCAATTTATATTATTTTTAAGTTTATGTACCCCAAGAGAGGCTTTCTACAGCAAGAAGAAGTGGACTCTCTTGGTGCTTATTGTTACTTCTGGATTAAATTTTTAAAATCTTTTAAAGTTTTGGCTTGTTTTCCCATTTAAAGATTAAGGAGGACTAAGAATAAATAATTGCCTCCCTGTTGTTATTTTTGTACTGACTTTGAAGGATTTGATATTTTCCTACATGTTGAATTTGTTGTTTTGAATCTCCAGCCTTCTGTTCACTTTCCCTGAGAGCTGCTTGTTAGCACACTTTCTCTTGTTTCAATTTCATTTGGAAACTTTCCACTAACTCATTAACTCCTATCTGTGTGAGTCAAGTATCTAGGGGGCACCATAATCTACTGCCTGAAATATGGAGGATTTCAAGGAGATTTTCTCAGAGTTCCGTTGTGAGCTTAAGCAGACCTACAAACAGATTTTGTCAGATTCCTGTCAAGTTATTGTGCAAGATATTCGAGACTTTGCGGAAAATATCTGCTTTAAAATGGATCAACTGGCTGAGAACATTATGGAGAAGCTGAAGATTCTGATAAAGATAGAGATGTTTTTATTGACGGTGAGACTGAAGTCTTTGCTGAAATGCCAGGCGAAGAGTTCATTCTGGTGCTGAAGGGGTTAAAGCAGAGCTTTCCAAACTGTGTGTCGGGACATGTTAGTGTATCGGCTGCAGTGTCTGGGTGTGTTGTGGCTGCTGCTGCCTCCGAGCCTGGCCAGGATTCCACGCAGGTCCTAGTGCCTGCCGTGTGCCCTGCTGTAAGAGTGTGTCGCGAAATGATGCATGTCTAAAAAGTGTGTCACCAACATGAAAAGTTTGGAAAGCTCTGGGTTAAAGGAACAGCCTGAATGGCAAATCACAAACAGTGCTGTTTTTCTGAGAGAATGTTATGGGAAAGAAGAAGTCCTGTTCTGTGGGAGGTTCTTTGTTGAGAACTCTGAGTATCCAAGGGGGGCAGTTGGGCTGTTTGATTTTTGTATGAAAAATGCCTTGTGTGTAATATGGAGATATGTAATTGTCTTGCTATATTTCGAAGTGGGGTAAAAATTTAAGAATGATTAATTGGATTGATAATGATTTTTATGATTTTTTATGATTTCATTTCTCTTTAAGATTAAGACTTATTGGACTCTTTTTAAGATTTGTCTGATTTTTAAGATTTGTAAGGTAATTACAAATGGTGGCTCAGCGGGTAAGACGCCAGGCTTGTCGATCGGAAGATCGCAAGTTCGGAGGTTCGAATCCCTAGCCCTGCGTGTGGAGTGAGCTCCCACACTCGCCCCAGCTCTTGCCAACCTAGCAATTCGAAAGCATGCAAATGCAAGTAGATAAAGAGGTACCACTTTGGTGGGTAGGTAACAGCGTTCTGCATGCGTCATGCCGGCCACATGACCGCGGAAGCGTCTTCGGACAACGCTGGCTCTTCGGCTAACAAACGGAGATGAGCACCGGCCCCTAGAGTTGGACACGACTGCACAAACGTGCGGGGGGAGCCTTTACCTTAAGGTAATTATAACGTATAATAATAACTGTTTGGTTTTTAGGATAAATAGGGTTAAGATTGTTGTAGTATTATCAATTATAAAAGTAGACAATTTATATGTTTTATAATTTGATTTTTATTATAGTGGACAGAAATATATAGAATAATGGCAGGAAAGAAATAATTAAATAAATGTTGTTTTTTGGGAGAGGGAAATTGATTTAGAAATTTATATACTTCTTTTTTTTTCAATATAAGGGGAAGGAGCAATTGCATCTAGTGATTTATTTATTTATTTTCTATCCCGCCTTTATTATTTTTATAAATAACTGAAGGCGGCGAACATACCTAATACTCCTTCTTCCTCCTATTTTCCCACCAGCAACCCTGTGAGGTGAGTCGGGCTGAGAGAGTGAGTGCCTGGCCCAAGGTCACCCAGCTGGCTTTCATGCCTAAGGCGGGACTAGAACTCACAGACTCCTGGTTTCTAGCCCGTCGCTTTAACCACTGATTTATAGAAATAATGTGATCTTGGTTTGATATAAAGTAAGGGATTGATTATGGAAATTGCTGTATATTCTTGTTGTTAAGAGGGGCGTGGTGGCTCAGTGGGTAAGACGCCAGGCTTGTTGATCGGAAGATTGCAAGTTCGGAGCTCCCGCACTAGCTCCAGCTCTTGCCAACCTAGCAATTCGAAAGCATGCAAATGCAAGTAGATGAATAGGTACCACTTCGGTGGGTAGGTAACAGCGTTCCGCGCATGTCATGCGGCCACATGACCGTGGAAGCGTCTTTGGACAACGCTGGCTCTTCGGCTAACAAACGGAGATGAGCACCGGCCCCTAGAGTCGGACACGACTGCACAAATGTGCGGGGGGTACCTTTACCTTTACCTTTTACTTGTTGTTAAAAGTCGGAAGTCACCTTTGTATGTAATCTTTAAAATCTTTAAAATTCTTAATTGTAAAAAAAATTTTCTCTTGTGTTTTCACAATTTTTTATTTTTTTTCTTTGTAGTTTTTTGTTTTTTTGTAGTTTTTATCTTTGTCTTAAATCTAATAAAATTCTTATTAAAAAAAAGAAAGAAATACTATTAAGAGAGTTTGAATGCATCCTTATCTCTTGGATGTGGAAAAAAATGATATCAGTCTAGAGCCAGGGTAGTGAATTTCCCTATATGTAATGGGAATCTGTGAAAAGGGAATTCTTTAAAAATATATTTTTTTTAAAAAGGGGGGGGAATAGTACAAGGCCATAAAGCATTGGATTTGGTAGTTTTTCTGTTGTACTTTCTCCCACATCCATCCCAAAGGATTGCCCTCTGTATTACAAAAGAAGAATTGCTTTCCATATTGTGGAGATAAAATAAAACTACAGTATGTTCATTTTCTCACAATTTATCTCTAGATTAACAAATTAGAGGGATTAATAGCTGTTAAGTTAGTTAATATTGTAACTATTTGTATAATTTTCAGTGTTTGCAAATTATTTGATAACTGTACCTGTTATTACATGTAAGTTTAAAGTAAAATTGCCCTACTAATGATACAGTTCTAGCCCTTGTATTTTTCTTTATATGTGTTCTATCATCTTTACACTGCTATACTTTACAAAAACAAGAGAATAAATGCAAATTTGCTTATTTCCTGGAAGCTTTTGGTTGGAAAGGACATATTCTTTATTGAATTTTTTACCTGTAAATGGCCGTGCTGTTGAAATAGGACGCCCAGCTGCTTCAAGTGCTCCACTTTTAGCACCTTGAAAATAAAACCAATTTATTACAGTGCTCTCAAAAGATGTAAAAGAGGTTGAGTTTGTAAATCAGTCCAATTTTACTTGGGAGAAGTAATTTTCAACAAGCAAGCTGAAATCTGAAGTTGTGCTAGGTCTCAGAGAAGCATTTTCCTCTTTCTCTGCATCCTTCTTCCCTTACTGCTCGTATGAGCCTGATGCTGAAAATATGCTACCACCAGAATCAAAATAGTGGAAAAAAATACAGTTAAAACGTCTGATTCTTGAACCTCTTCTTTATGGTTGTGTGATATTTCCCCATATCCCTGGACCACTTCCCATAAATACTTCCTTTCTATTTAGTGTAACATAGTAAAATCACCAAAATCCACATTGCATCATCTTTTGTGTTAAAGTTAAACTTCTGTAAAGGAACAGAGCCTTTGGCACTATTTCATAAAATAGTTCTCCATCACATAAGGAGACTACATAGATACAGAAGGCAAAAGACTACCCACTATTTGATCAGAAAATAGTTGGTTCTAAGCTATTGGGAGCCAAGCACACAAGCTTGTTTTTGACATGGGGATGGGCAGGAAGGTTGGAGCTAGCATGCTTGCCCTCCCTTTCCCTTGAACATTCTTTAACCGAACATCCCGATACAGGTAGTCCTTGACTTACGACCATTCGTTTAACGACTGTTCAAAGTTACAACAGTGTTGAAAGTGACTTATGACCGGTCCTTGCACTTATGATTATCACAGTGTCCCCACAGTCATGTGATCAAAATTTGGGCGCTTGGCAACCGGCATGTATTTACGACAGTTGCAGTGTCCCATGGTCACGTGATCGCCATTTGCGACCTTCCCAGGGGGCTTCTGACAATGGGGGAAGCCAGATTCGCTTAATGACTGTGTGATTTGCTTAATGAACGTGGCAAAAAAGGTTGTAAAATTGGGCACGACTCACTTAACAACCGCATCGCTTAGTGACAGAAGTTCCGGTCCCAAATTGTGGTCGTAAATCAAGGACTACCTGTAGAGCTGAAAGGTCTAATGTGGGAGAAAGTAAAAACAATTTACTTTAGCTTTCAACTTCTATTTTGATCAGAAAATAGTTGGTTCTAAGCTATTGGGAGCCAAGCACACAACTTTAGGAAAGTTGAGTCTTAAAGAAAAATAAAAGATACATATTGTTGAACTATATGTTCCAAGTTCAGGTTATAGCTGATAGGTCTGTGCAACCAAACACTCATCTCTAATGCATTAAGATCGGTTTTTAAGGTTTTTATTTTATTTCCATATCTAAAAATGACATATAAGGACATCCAAATTAATCAAGGGACTGGAATAGCAAATTATGTTTGGAGCTTTTTTGTTTGATAAAAGGGCAAGAAAAAGTATGATAGAAGTTTATACAATTATATATATTTGGAATATATAGAAGAAGAAGAAATGTGAGAAATAAATAAATTAAATAAATAAATAAAGTTGCAGGTTCATCCCAGGCAGCTAAAAGGAAGGTTTTTTTTTAAAAAAATACCAAGAACAGTTCAGTTACAAAATTCACTATCACAAGATGCTGTGTTAATTTCTAAATCCTTTGAGAAAATAAATAATTCACTTACTAGCTACTGAAAATGATGATGTCGACCTAGAGAGGACTTGGGACTGGATTCCATTGGAATATATTGCAGAGTAGTTCTCACGCCCTGGTAACATTTGCACTCTTACAGATCCACCAGAAGTGCTGATCACACCTCTGTAGCAAAATAAGATTTCCAAATGCAGGTACAAATAAAGGGCACACAACCAAACTTATACTTTGGAGAAGATGCCGCTAATTTCAGATCTGAACATTTTATAAAAGAGTTTTGGATAAAACTTAATTGCAAAAGTTAAGTAGATATATAGTATCAACGCATACAGTGATACAGTATTTCAGAAAAAAGAGAGAAAAGGAAGGTATATGATGCATTGTTTTCATTTTCTGTGCAACAATAATTATATTTATGAATTTCAGTTCAATGCAGCTTACGTGACATTCTAATGTAATGGCAGTTTCAGTTACCACGCAGAGAACATTGCAATAATTTTGGTGTATAAATACGGTGACCATATTTTCTTGGAAAAAATAAAGGACAAACCTGAAAAAGGGGGCATAAGGATAAACATTTTTAATTGTTTATGTTTATAACTTTGCTTTACAAAGGAACATTCAAGAGCAAAACCAAGAAAAACATTAGAAAAACCCATAGTCTAATAAAAATATATAAAAACAAACAGTATATGTAAATTTATTTAAAAAAGACAATTCAATTTCCATATTTTTCACATGAATGTGAAAGACTGTGCATTAAGTGGTACCATTTGTATGGTAAAAGTTTCCATCCATATCAGAAGAATTCCTAAGACTGCTCTTATGTTTATGGTATGTTGCAGTTTGTTCATACTAAATGTAAGAATTGCTGCATTATCAGGTCACAAGTTATACTGATGTACAACTATAAAAGAGATCTAACACATTTGTTGTAATGCTGTTAAAAGAGAAAGTACCTGTGGGATACTGTGATCTGATGGTGATACTGTACATTTCTACCTTGAGGGGCTTACTGGAACACTCTGATGTCTTAACTCTTGAAGAAGGCCTAAAAGCTTCACCTTACTCACTCCAGCGACATCATAATGTGTTACAATTCACAACTCTGTGACCCAAATAATTTTTAAAACTGGCCCCTTGCACCCACAAAGACTATGTTCACACAGCACATTAAAATAACATTTTAAAAAAGATGAACAGTGGTTTAACGTGATATGTCATGCGTATAAGAACTGGACAAAGAAATGGACTCATTTGGATAATATCCATTTTCTGGGAAGTGAGCAGAAGTCATTGTGAGTTGGACTTAATCTGATCTGCTTAAGCGAAGAGCTGAGTTCAAAATACATACTGGAAGTGGAGCTCTGCAGAGATAGTGACTTGGGGAAAGAGGAGGGTTAGATACATATCTGTTATGAGCTTCATGCCAAATCTGAGCATAGCCCTAACAGGAAGGGGGGAGATCTAATCAGTCATAGTTTTCAGAAGATACTTGTATTTCTCATAGTGTGAGCTCTTCAAGGTTGTCCAGACCAGGAAGTAGACTCTACAAGAAGACTAGAATTATGCTTTATTGAGATAGACTATATTAACAGAATCTTGCAAGTCTGGTTGTTTTTACTCCCTCCTTCTTTTATTTCAGTGAGTCAGCGGGCAGCTACCCTGAGTTTCATCCTAATACTACTTTCTTTCCCAGGGCTCAAGGAATGCTTCTGTCCTTTTTGTTTTTATAACAGGTTCTGAATATTTCCCTCATCTCCATGGCGCTCTATATACAGCATGTTATTCTGTCCTATAGAAACATACTATTTCTAATGCTAGACTCACATTATTGCCCTTATGTATCTATACTTTCTCATATTCCCCTTATATCTTAAAGATATTCATATCATTCCAAAGAGTTTCCCAATGAAGAGACATATCCAAGTAATGTAAAAATAACAGGAACTTTTATTCATTGAAAAGTTCATGGTTGTGAAAGTTGGCTGTCGAGAATCCAATGGCTCTATTATTTTTTTCATATTTGTAAACTCTTTCTTTAAGCCAATCTATCTTTAGAAAAGTATAGTCCACCTTCCTTTTCTTAACCTCTCAGATCAGAGGTTACATTACATCATGCCCTCATGTATGAGGTTTTACATGACTTTCACCAATCATGTAAAATCTCATGCACGAGGGCATGACGTAATGTAACATCTGTATCACTCTGGTCTGAGAGTTAAGAAAAAGAAGGTGGACTGTGTTTACGATGCAAAAGATGGACTCTATATATCTCTTCCTGCAACGCCTTTTAGCAACAGGAACTGGATAGCTCCTAAAGTGAATGCACTGTATTTAGTCTCCTCAACTGCAATGACCTCAGGGAAAAGGTTCGAACCCTATAGAAAGATCTGTGATTATGTTCTTCAAGCCAGCAAGGGGAACCTGTGAGTGTGTAAACATTGTATACTATTACTCCCAGCAATCTAACCAGCATGGTAAGAGTTGCTGTAAGTTGCAACTAGGAAAAATTAAGAGATGCAAAGTTTCCCCCTTTTTGACCTAAACAATATATAAAATTAAATAGAAAATAAAATAAAAATAGAAAATACTATTAAGAAAATCATCCAAATCATCTTAACATTCAGATACACTGTAATCTTCCGATTCCTGGTAGAACACGCTATGAGCCTTAGGGTTTTTAAAATTTATATCGGCAAAGTATAAGATTACTCAAATGTCTGCAGCAACAAAAGTGTACATTGACTCTTAGAGGAATATCATATTTGGATAAATGTTCTTTTTCATCCAAGGGATTTTGACAAGCTCAGCTAGGCTTTGTTTAGAAAACTGCTAGATCTTAATACACTAGTACAGTAATAGAGTTACTAGGACTAACTCTAAAAGGATGGGGTATCAAAACCCTAACAATGTCATTACATTTACTTTGTACAAAGAACTCAAGGGAAAAGAAGGACTTTAAGAGAATTCTCAGTTTGTGTATCTTGTCTTTTTTTGAAATCTTGAGTCTAGTTCTGCCTAAAACATATTCCAATGGAAGAAGTAAAACAATGAAGAAAAGAGTGCTTTTTAACAATTATAACCATGCTTCTTACTATTGCTATTAATTTCCTTACTATTAACTTTCTATAGCTAGTCATCTAAAATCAGTGGCAGGCACTCTGTTTTCTATTTTATCCACACTATTAGTAGACTAAAATTAAGACGTTACATATAGCAGAATTTATGTATTTGAAGCACTTGACTGTCAGTTCTGATCTTACATTTCTTTCAATGTAATTAATGCACTGAAAAAAGTTGAATCTGCTTTGTATCTTAAATTCGGGCTACTGTATATTATTATTATTTACTATTTATTCAATTTATATGACCACCCATCTCCCCCAATGGGGAACTCGTATATGGTTGAAGAAGCATCTGCATATCTAACACAGGTTTCATTTCAAAGGAGATTAATCATACGAGTGGAAAGAACCTTGATTAGATGCAGAAGTATGTGTTATATAAGAATACAAATGTGTGCATGCATATTGTGTATATGCATACACACACATCACAGACTAGAATTTCTACTGAGAAAAATAATTTGCAGTGAGATCAACATTTATAGTATTATCTCATTTTTACTTCAACATTTACCTCAACAAACTTCATCCATAAGCATAAGTCAAATAGACAACAGTGATGTAGCCATGGAAGGAAAGGGAAAAAAAGGGCTTTGCAGCCCATATCATGGCCATTTTTTCTACACTGACATGGATGATGTTGGGGGAGGGGAGGGATTGAGAAAGTGACAGTGAAAGTGTTGAATCAAAGAATTGGGAATGTTCAGAGTAGAGAAGCTGGCTGAATTTTAAAGAATATAGACAAGGAAGAGAAGTGGGAGAGAAGAATGGAGTGACAATAAGGATGAGAGAGAGACCAAGAGAGACAGGGATTGTTGTGACAACCAGAAGCTGAAGAGAATGGTGACTGATGGCAGACCAGATGAATTATGACACAGCCCATAAACATGCAGCTGTAGAATTGGAGACAGGAACTGAGAAGCAAGTCAGAAGTCTGCTTTGTTTGAGATCTGGGGTTAGTGGAGTTGGTTGTTGGAAAGAGAAATGGAAGAACTGGACAGTGCAGGTTGATTGGATTTGCAAGAGTTTGTGGTGGTTTGGACTGTGGGAAGTGGTGAAAGTGTTGGCGGTACAAGAAATCCTTTGGTTAAGAGGTGAAGGGTGGTAGTGGAGTGTTTCCTGCTGGACTCGGGTGAGAGCAGAGTCTGTGGGGGAGGTTGCGGGGTTTTATATTGATATATGGGAGTGTATCATCACATTATTGGCTGCATATGAACCTTTTTAAAGCAGCCAGTGGGTGAAAGGTAGAGTGGGTGGAAGAGGTTGGGAGGCAGAGAGACATCATGGTGCCATTCATCTCCATGAGTTGTTCAACTGGAGGGTAGATGGAAAGGGTAAATGGAGGTTGCCTGAAGCCTTTATTTTTAAAAACATTTACTTAATTCAAAATGTTTATTAAATCCAAGCTTAGGCTGAATTTAGAAATCCTTGTTTATTACTTTATTGCTATAGTCTCCTTTGATTCAAAGAGTTACATTACAGTGATGCATAGAGGATTCCCAAATTATTCCCTATCCAGATACCAGTCCAAGATCTATTTTAATTCTTCCTATTTTAATTAATTAATTAATTATTTTTATTTAAGTAATTATTCCTGTTTTAATTCTTCCAAGACCTATTTTAATTCTTCCTCTGCTTTCAGGCCAGTTCCTGGAGTACAGCTATGTGTTTAATTCACCCATAATGTCCTACCATCCCTACCATTCATCCCTAATTTCTATTGCATTATTGATAATAATACTTACCTGTGAATGGCAGCTCCACAGATACTAGAGATAGAGGCATACTCAATATTTCCATAGACGTAGAACTGCCATATATGACAGTTTGCTGGACAAATGACATATGCTTGATCCTTTCTAAGATCAAGTCCTCTGGTAAAACATGTAATAACAGTGGGGGCTACAGAGTGGGAAAAAAAGATACATAAAACTTAAGCTTCATGGAAATATCAGTATGATATACTGTATGCAATTCATTCATATATAAATTATAATATTTCATATTATTATCTGCCCAAATGAATCCACTGCAGGATGAAAGCCTCTTCACTAAAGGTTTTAGACTCTAATATACCACACTGCTCCAGTGCTGATTAGTAGACAGATTTTTTTTAACTTCCCAGTCTAGAGCTGAGAGAGAGAAAGACTGGCCAGATATGTATTTCATATATTTATTTGTAAATATAGTTGATTGAATCAGGTTTTATTTGCAAGTGGTCTCAGCTAAACACAAACAATACTAAAAACAGTAAATTCAAGTGAAAAACCACAAAGATTCGACATTTAAAATGATTAATCCTCAGGGGAATAAAATTAATGTAACCAATAAAATTTAAACATTATTTGTCCAATAATTCCCTTTAATCTTAACAATAGCAAATTAAAAAGTATTTATTTGTGTTTATAATGATGCACTAATCCCAACTAGTCTCTTTTCCTTATTTTCCAGCCTATATGTTGTTCCCTTTCTCTACTATATAGTCTGCAGTACATGCATTACATTTTCTCTAGTGTTTGATGAAAGGTTTATTGTGGAGTCCATGGTGCTCTCTGAGCCTTGTTGTTTTCTTGCAGACGTTTCATTGCCAGGCTAGGCAACATCTTCAGTGCGAAAAGGGAGTGGGACTTGCTCTCTGTTTATATACCTTGGCTTGTCCTGCTTGTGTTGGTGGAGGTGTAGTTCTCCCCTTAGGAGTTCCTTGATTGGGCTGTTGTTTGCTGCTTGGTTGATAGACTGAGTTAACCAAGCAGCAAACAACAACCCAATCAAGGTACTACCAAGGAGAGTACAACACCCCCACCAACACAGGCAGGACAAGCCAGGGTATATAAACAGAGAGCAAGTCCCACTCCCTTTTTGCACTGAAGATGTTGCCTAGCCTGGCAATAAAACATCTGCAAGAAAACAACAAGGCTCAGAGAGCACCATGGACTCCACAGTTCAACCCTGAGCTACAAATATTCTCTTCAATTGAAAGGTTTATTAGAATACCTATCTTACACCTCAAGCAATGGCATCAGATTCATTCAAGCTTTAATAAAAGCTATTCTGATTCTATCATTCTGTAGAAATATTTTGAAATTCCTTGCTGTGTGAGACTAGGCTGAAGCTGCCATAACTTAAGATGAAGCAGAGAGGACAAAAAGCCAGGAATCTTGTCTAAAAGATCCCTTCAGAGAGGTAGATAAGAAGGAAACAAATCTTAAGGAAACAAAAGGGAAAATGTCACCTGAACCAGATAAAGGAAGTTGGGCCCGAGCACATGGAAAACCACCCCCAATCTCATCATCAGCTATCAGGCTTGTGAATTAACAAGGCAAGAATAGCTGCCAGTCTTGTGAACCAACAAAGCAAGGACTTTTGGGGATAAAAGGGGTCCTGAAGCCCGCCCACTCCTTGAGTCATCTTTGGATCCAGAATTGGCAGCTTCCATTCCTCTAGCTCAGGCCACTATCTGGTCTGGACTTCGAGGGAGGACCTGCTGTGTGTTCCACCCTTACAGGCAATCAAGGGAGCATGGACTAGAACAGTGTTTCTCAACATTGGCAATTTTACGCTGTCTGGACTTCAACTCCCAGAATTCCACACAGTTGAAGTCCACACATCTTAAAGTTACTAAGGTTGAGAAACACTGCTCTAGCTAGTGCCTGGCAGCCTAGTTGAGAAGGACATGGGTAAGTATGGATGAGTGTGTGTGTGTGCGTGCGCGCATGTGAGAAAGGGCAAATGTACATTATAACCAGTAAAGTTTTGCTGTTATTTTAAATTCACTGCGTCTCCGTGTATTCCAAAGAACCTGATGTGCCTCAGTGTTCAGTTGGAAGTGATTTGTGTGTGTCCCTAATTATTTCCTAGCTGTTGACCAGGGCTGTGTGTCTTGCCTGCTCTAGCCGCACCTACCTGGAAAACCCAGGTAGAAAACAAAGGGGGCTTACAAGATCTGCGTGCCTCAACAGGCCATGAGTGTGTGAATGAGTGACCATGAGCCAAACCTGGGAGTGTGTGTAACAGGTAGAACTACAAGAACTAATGGGAGTTTCCTGTAAATTGGACTGTTTATAGTTATCAGTAGTTGTTGGATTCCTTTGGAGCAATATTTACTGTAACAAGTATGGTCCCAAAAGACCATACACTATAGTTTCTATCATGACATCCTTACTGTATGCTTCCAAGATGCCAAACTGCTTAAACAGAAAAGAAAAAGTCCTATTCAAGAGTGAGTTACCTTACTATAGTAGGTGTAGCTGCAATATTCATTTAGTGGACTTTTGGTCTCATTGTCATTTTCACAAGAACTGAAATTAAAATTATGTCCTTTTTTTCATTGAGCGTGAATATTCACTCATCTGCATTTAAAAAATAGAATTTATTTCACCCTTTTCATGACTGTGCAATCTACCTCCTTAAAAGGACTGTCAGGAGATCAAATTACAATTCATGACCCAGAATATTTGAAATGCAATACAAAATTGGTGCCCAAAATATAGTATATTACTGGATTTGGATTTGGCCAGTCCTTGCAATTAGAAACACAGGAATTGGGTTTGAGACTAATTAGTATATTTAACCTAATCACATTAAAATAGAGAGCCAGTTTGGTGTAGAGGTTGAGGCACCAGACTGGAAACAGGGAGATCGTGAGTTCTAGTCCCACTTAGACACGAAGCCAGCTGGGTGACCTTGGGCCTGTCACTCTCTCTCAGCCCTAGGAAGGAGGCAATGGCAAACCATATCTGAATCTTGCCAAGAAAACTGCAGAGTCCAGGCAGTCACCAGGAGTCAACATTGACTTGAAGGTGCACACACACACATACAGACACAAAAAAAAATAGAATACCTAATCTATTAATTCAGTCTTCAGAAAACATAATGGCTTTTTTTTCCAGAATTCTCGGTCTTTATGACAGGCCTCTGGCTAGATATTCTTTTTATTTGTCATGTGTTTACAGCCTTCTGAAAATGCAATGGATCAGTTAATTTTCCATTACTCTCTGAATTTCCTTCTGTGGTGCATCATGCGCTAGGAAAGCAGGCTCCCTAAGGAAGACTCTGCAGCTTCAAAGAAACAACGTGTACCTTTGTATATGTTGGCAGAATATCTATGTTGATGTTTTTGGTTGTAACTTCAGCACTATTTGTATGACATATTTTTAATTATTTCAAACATTTCCTGTAGGACAGGATTAAAAAGTATCATGCACTTGTCGTCCTTCTATTATTTTGTAGTATAGCTGTTCTCTTTCTGTTTTTAATTAAAGAACTTCAGTGCAATGGTTATAGTTAATAATACATTTATACTGCAGTCCAGTTCCATACTCTGCAGCAATCTGGTATTTGTTAGAAGAGTATGCTCCTCTCCCAGTTGTTAAAAAAATAATAAAATTTTGAAAGTGGATTCAGTGCAGGACCATCTAATGAAACTATTAACATTTTAAACTAAGCTTTCAATATTTTGTACAGTAATACTTTGATGGAGGAGGGGAGAAAAGTCAGCAAATGACAATCCACATTATAGCAACAAGATGATAGTGAGCACGTAACTCTTACTACATTATCATAGTCGTACTGTATGTTTTTAAAAGCCTTAAGTATCTATTTATGTTGTAATAAATTATAATTATTAATCATTATAATTATGTTTGTGAATGACTGAGAATATCCATTTACTCTTCTGCATATTGAATAAAAGGTTGCAAAACACAGTGCTTTTAAAGCCTATGTTCTTCCGCAGAAATACACCACTATCTTTACTGATATAAATACCTATTTATTACTATTTTATTTCCAAGTTTAAAAAGCAGAGTGACATCTGTCATTTATAAGAGAATATGAAGACATTGATCAGTTGTTTGTATTTTGTTTCACGTAAGACATTTGTAAAATATTAGTTTAATCCTGTAAAGTGATAAATGGATGTTGTTTTTGTGGTTATATAACATTATATTTAACTCTTTGGAATGCATGTTTAGTTCTAAAATTGAACTGGGAATTCTATTAAGAATGATCAATGCAGTGCAAACTAGCTATGTAGGAGCTAAAATGCACAATATTCTTCATTCTGAGTACTATGACACCTACTGCTGTATACCTAAATATGGCAGAAAATTATATTTCAAAATTATTTGACATTATAGTTTTGTTTTTGTTAATTTAATTCTGTGTCCTATTCCATTCCAAATTGTTATAACAATCAACTTATACACATCAAAATAAGTATGATCTAAACTGTTTTGTAATTCTGTACCTTATAGGATAGCTCAGTTATTTTATCTACAAGCTCTGTAAACAGCCAATAATTTACAAGTTATTCCTAGATATGTCAAAAACAATAAAAGCAAAAAACAATAAAGGTAAGAACCTGCTGCCACAACCATTCTCCTCTGATGCAGCCAACAGCATCATCTTCAGGCTTCAAACTCACCCTATCCCAGCACTTGGGGAAGAACCAGCTCTTTACAGCCTTCCAGGAGGTTGAGGATGGGAGCCTGCTGGATCTCAAGGGGAATGGTGTTCTACAATGGAAAAGGTCCCACTAGATGGCCACATTTAAGGGGAGGGACCTGGACCGTGTCTACTGTGTCCAATGTGGTGGGATGGGTAGACACCCTCAGGGAGAGACAGTCCCAAAAATAACCTGGCCCTGTGCCATGTAGGGCTTTAAAGCAGAGCTTTCCAAACTTTTCATGTTGGTGACACACTTTTTAGACATGCATCATTTCGCGACACACTCTTACAGCAGGGCACAAGGCAGGCACTAGGACCTGTGCGGAATCACAGCAGGTTTGGAGGCAGCAAGGCACAAGGCAGGCACTAGGACCTGTGCAGAATCCTGGCAGGGCAGGTTTGGAGGCAGCCAGGCACAAGGCAGGCACTAGGACCTGCGTGGAAGCCAGGAGGCAGCAGCAGCCGCGACACACCCAGACACTGCAGCCGACACACTAACGTGTCCCGACACACAGTTTGGAAAGCTCTGCTTTAAAGGTTATAACTAGCTCCTTGAATTGCATCTGGAAAACACCTGGGAGCCAGTGCAGTTCACACAACAGAGGGAGAACCTAGGGGCGCCCAACACTATGTGCGATGCCACATTCTGGACCAGTTTTAAACATTTAATTCAATCATCAATTCACAAACCAAATAATAGAGGGGGTTATATGACTGAATATAAAATCATAAAAGAGGATTCTACTGTAATTATTTGCATGTATCTCTATGACATTTCTAAAACCTACCTGTAAATACAAGGCTCTATAATTGATAAGTTTTTCAGAAGTAGTTTGCCATTGCCTTCTTCCTAGGGATGAGAGAAGGTGACTGGCCCAAGGTCACCTAGCTGGCTTTGTGCCCAAGGTGGGACTAGAACTCTCGGTCTCCCAGTTTCTAGCCCAGTGCCTTAACCACTACTAGGAAGAAGGCAATGGCAAACCACTTCTGAAAAATTTGCCAAGAAAACTACAGGGACTTGTCCAGGCAGTCTCCGAGAATCGGACATGATTGAACAGATTTAATTTTTTTTTTTGATAAAGCTGGTTTCCTTTACAGTAACAGCCAATTACTTACATAATGATAAACAAAACTTATAAAGTCTATATTATTCCATACAACTCAGAAACACATCACTTTTCTTCACTGATAAAAGCACAGTCTATTTCTCCTACAATAGCCATCTTTAGCACAAAAACAAACTCCTTTTCAAAGGTCTGTAGCTTGAATCATGTCAACTGGATTTCTATTTTCTCAGTGGAAACGTTTCGCTCCTTATTCCACTGAGAAAACAGAAATCCAGTTGACATGATTCAAGCTACAGACAATTCCACCTGGATGACTGAGAACCTTCATAGACATTCTGTCCTTTTCAAAGGCCTCCTCAACCTGAATCAGGACTACATTAAAGAAACTCAGCTTATCAGTTCTGCACAGAAGGAAAAAAAGAGACAGCACAAGGAATAAAAAGCAACTTGGAAAATCAATAGAATGAGAGATAAGATTCAAACAGGGACCCCAAAATTGTAACTCATCATAACAAGCATGCCCAATGCCTATCCGCATTATGAAATAGAAGACTGAAATGAAATGCTGACTTAGTAAGTTAATGTAATCCTAATAATGGAAATAAGTTGATACACGTGGAACATATTATATTCCATTTTTCTGGGCCATTTCTTGAGGCTTTACCTTTTCCCCTAATTTCCACAGTAATGCACCCATCAGCATTTGTGCTTTAGTTTCACAAATGTTCTAGCAGGAAAAATAACTTTTCAAAAGAAGTTAGCATAAAGTTCTGCTATACCTCAAATAGTGATTTGGGGAGGGGCAAGCAGGTAAGATTCAGAATTCCCGTGTTGCCTTTGATGTATTGCATATGACAAAAGTGTATCAATGGATTTTACATTTTAGCACACAGGAAAAATTGAATGTGGTTATTTTTCTCCATTAGTGCTGGCTTTTTAAAACTGATAAAACACCTGCAACTGAGGACTGTACTATGTCCCCATATAATTTTAAGCTAACTTTATTTCCATAAAAAGTGCAAATACTACTTTCTAAGTTGCTGTATCTTGGTTAAAACAACAATAGAGTCCCTTACTTGATGAGATTTTATAATGCATGGGAAAAAAGAAAAAAGAAGAATCCTGCATTTACTTTTGAACAGTAATTTAACACTTAAATAAAAGGTTTCTTTACGTTGAAGAAAAAGGAAACAAGAGGCATCCTGATGCTAGAATGATTGATTAAATAGCAAACTATCTTAGGCCGTATAGGCAAACACTGAAAATTGAGTCAAAAGAGATTCTGGGAATCTTAATAATTAACAATGGCCAAAGAAAGTTCTCTGAAGATGGGGAATACAGAAACTTTGTCATTCTTAGAACGAAGGAGGAAAGCTGCAATCGATGAAGAAGATTTTTCTGAACTCACCGGAGCTTTCACCTCCCTTCGCAGCCCTGGCCAGAAAGACGACGCCTGCAATCAAAGACGGGCAAGGGGCTTACACGACGCTCTCGGAGAAAGGCAGGATTTGCATCAAAGCATGCTGCCCGGAAGGCAGAAGAGCTTGCCGTCGAGCCCCCTCCCTCGGATATTGAACCGGTGTTGAAGGTGTGCGTTTGCATGCCGCTCCCCAAACGTCGCTAGGGGTCAGAGAGTGGGATACTCACCTAGGAAGAGCAGCGCGGGCGCCATGGCCTCACCTAGAAGAGAGAGAAGGCGCCGTCAGGGAATGGCCAGCCTCCGCGGATAAACTGGGGAGGCATTCTCTCGCCCTCCCCAGAGTGAAAGAGGCGCGGAGGGGGACACAATACCTTTGGGCTGGGGGCTGGGGTTTCTTCTGGGTCCTGGTTGGCAGGGCTCACACTCCTCAGTAGAGAATTGGGAAAGGGTCCACCCTGCTGCAGACCGTGGGGTAAAAAAAAAATTTGCCCCGTTCAAACAAAGCGTCAGGGAGAGAGAGGGCGAAGGCGCGGCGGCAAAGGGAGAGGTGTAAGGCAAAGGAAGTACAGCTGATGGCAGCTGGATGGGACCGCCAGGGTATCCGCCTGTACCAGCACGGCGCGCGCTCTGCCTTTAAATCCCGCCCGGGCGCATGAGCAACGCTGGGCAGGCTCTGGCCGCCTGGGTGGGCTGAGAAGGCGGTTGTCCCAGAAGGGAGGCAGGGCGCCAAGGCTCACTAGGGTGCGCCGGACTCGAGCCCTTGGCAGCTGCTGCCGCTGCTTCTGAGGAGCAGGCAGCTGCGCGGGCAATTCCCCAGAGCCAACAGGTGCGTCGCAGCTCTCTCTTCCTCGCGCAGCTCGTGGCGCGGGGGGCTCGCCTGCCATTCAAAGTCCGCATTTCTCCTTCCCGCCCCCTCCCGTCCCACCAAATAAGGCTGAGTCCCCCACCCACTGCTGCTCCTGGGCTGTACGTTTATTTGCCGAGCATCTGGCGCTCTTGAGAGAGAGGGAGGCTTAGGATCAGGTGAGGCGTAAACGACAAAGGGGCACGGTTGCCCTCCCTCTCGGTCCTCCTGTACCTTCTCCCTCGTGAACTACCGACGCGCTAAATGGAGCTAGAGAATTGATCCATTTTAACTGCAGGGTTACAGTCCCTATAGCTGCCTCCCCCGCTCCAAGATTTCAGAAGAGGTTTTGTATTATGTTGTTTTGTTTATCATAGCCAAAGACTGAAGTTGGCGTCGTCAGCCTACCCATGCCCATACGACAGCTACCTCTGCTTTCATTGGAGCAATGAGGTGGACAAATGGGAAACTACAGGATATGTCACATAAAAGAGTGTCTTATTCTCCCACAGAGCAAAACAATGCAGTATTTGGACTACACTGGTTCATGTAACGGGACAGTTTAGGGACCCAAGTGTTGATTATTTCTGTCCTGAGATAATTCAAGGCATAGCATATGTCCTCCCATATTTGCATTCTTCCGACGGCCACCCACCCCTGACTTTACCAAAAGAGTTTCTCTTCTGGAAAATGAGCTTCCTTCATGTTTCCTTCCCCCTAATCATCTCCCTCCCTCCCCAAACTTTCGCTATCCACTCCTAACACATTCGAATAGACTAAATGCGATAAAGAAACTGCCTTAATTCATTACTTTTATGAGGTGAGAAACAGGAAGAGTGTTCCTCTATTGGCTCTGTCATTGGCCATGATGTCTTGCTAATATGATTGAGGTAGGAATTGAAAACAGCATGTCATAGGAATTATTTTTCCCTGCACAGTTGCTACTAGGAAGTAACTGGGGGCTTTCTGTTTCCATGGCAAGATTCCATTATGGGACAGTATTATTGATCCATATTTTAAGATCAGTGGGGTTTGCTTCTGATTCTATTAATAGGAATAGCCCATGGTGTGAACATCCAAGATCTGGATTTTCTCCCTAGAGAAATATGTTTGACTTCCACCTTTATACTTTCAGATAGCAAATAAAACCATGCTTATTTATATGAAATTTGAGAGTTATCTGTTATTTTTTTTAAGTTTGAAGGCATTTTAATATAGTAACCTTGTATTTATTTGTGCTGGCCTCACCTTGAATCTTTTGAGAGGAATAGTGCTATATAAATGGAATAATGTTGACTGTGATGATTTGGAGACTTAAATAATGCAAATAAAAACTGAGATGTAGAACTCCCTTTTGAACTGAGTGAATGTAGGGATGTAATGTTAATCAGAAGGAAAATTTTGGATGTTGAAGCTGAGACTGTCATAGCCAGTGCTGTTACCAGAGCTTGCAGAATTCTGTAGAATATAACCTTGCTGATTTTTAAGATGCAGTGTTTAAAGAATAAGTTATTTCTACTACTTTACTTTCCCATCTGGTAAATATCTGGTTCTGCTCTAATAGTTACTATTATATAGCTGCTGATACTTTGAAACAAGTTTCCTATTTTATTTCCTTGACAAAGAAAATATTCTATATGATCCCTGGCAAACTATATGTGTTGATCAAATGTCTTCATGCTGAGATAAATGATTTCTATAATTTAGTTTGATTAGAAGTTATTTTTCCCCAATCTGGCTGGTAAATGAATAAAAACATTTTCTGCGAGGTTTAACTAAAACCCCACAAATAGTCAGCTTTGCCTTTGGATAATCATACTGTTCTTGCTTCTTTGTTAATGGCCAACAAGGCCAAGGTTAGCAGAAGAAATGAATTTATGGTGATAATCACCATAAATGCTTTAATTTTCTGCTTTACTAAAACACTGTATTTTAGGAACAAAACATAAACCATTTTAACACTTCACAACACAAGTCATCAATAATGACAGAATAGAAGGCATACCAGTACAATGGTGGGATTCTTGCTCACAGTTAGGCAGTATGCCTGTTTCCAATTATCTTTATAATAAACCCAATGCTTAATAGGAAGTAAAGCCCATTAAATTATCAAAATTTACTTTAAAAAGTTAAATGAGTAGGATCATGCTGTAAATTAATTAGATTATACATAGTCACATTCTTCTTTTCCAAAAAAGTATATGACGGGTTCCTTCCTTCCTTCCTTCCTTCCTTCCTTCCTTCCTTCCTTCCTTCCTTCCTTCCTTCCTTCCTTCCTTCCTTCCTTTCTTTCTTTCTTTCTTTTTCAATCAACTTCAGGTTATTATACTGCTTTTAAAATAAAACATCTGGTTTGGTTTTCTTTTTTCTTTTAGAAAGGATCTGGTAATCTGTAGTAATCTGTCTCAATATAAAACGGAATAAATAAACGAACAACTGTATATTCTTTTTTTTTACTGATGTGAAATTGTTTAGAGTGATGTGAGACTATTTAGAGATTATCAGAGTGAGATTATTTCCTTTTTCTTTGCACAACATATTTAATTATAGTGCCATGAGATTTGTTCCTTGTTTCTGTCTCAGAAAGTTACTGAAAATACTGTATACTAATATTTGAAATCAAAGGGTCCTTTCTGAAAGGGGTATATGGATGCCAGTTAGTAATTTATTATGAGATCACAAGTGAACTATTTGACCACTTCTAAACATTTTTTAACAAAAAACAAAAAAGGTTGATTCAGAAAACACCCTGCAAGACATAAATATTTGCAAAAGCATGTTTGATTTGGTATATTGTTACATACACTAATCTTCCCTGTGTTCATTTTCCAGCACCTGAGACTTTCATATATCTATAGCAAACATAAATTTTGATTTTTACATTATGTATTTCTGATTAGGCTCCAGCTGAATTGTCAGTTTGCATGTACATGCCACCTGCTCTGAATGATCAGATACTTAAGTGGCAATTATAAAAGTTTTACATTAAAATGACAATGAGACTAAATACATTAAAATCCATATGTAGATAAATACTGGCATAGATTTATTTTAGGGAATAGTACATCTGGACTAATACTTATATTTGCAATTGCATGGATGATGTATTATTTCAGCTACAGTTTTAACAAGCATAAGGAAAATACTTTTTTTTTACTGAATTGACTAAGACAACTATAATGTTAGGAAAATGGTCTGTGGTTTGTACAAATTTGCAAATAGTTCCTTGTTGTTAGAAAATGATGCAATTCAATGCATTTACACTGTTCTCAGAATCGTTCAGCTAATTAATTTAATGTTTATGCTTAAGTCTTTATGTGTGACTTTTAAATAGCCATTTGCTTCTCTGACTTTAGCTTCAGTAGGGATTCAGATGCAATGTTGCCCATTATATTTTTAGAACTTATTTAACCTGGACATTTTTAATAGTGAACAGTTATGCTTTGTGGAGATAGTTTAATGCACTATATAAAGTGCATTAGTTTGTGTATTAGTTTATTTAAGGATGTCTTCCAAAACAGATTGGAAGACTTCAGGAATTGTAGCCCACGTAAATTCCTTTATGTTCTAGTTTATGTTCCTTTATGTTCCTGTATATTCCTTTATGTTCTAATCAGATTCTTAGAAAGAGAGCCCTGGATTCAATTACATTTATTTCAATTAAATTTATTTTAAAAGATAAACTCCTGGCATTCATTTACACAAAGTTAGAAGAGCAACAGATTGCTAAGAAGCCAGTTAGTCTTCAAGAGCTTGATGGTCTTGTATCTTCTGAACAGGAACGAACATGATGCCAAATAATTACATAAATAATTTGCTGCTTTCCTTTCCCCCCCTGATATAATATGTAATAATAAACTGAATTGATTGGTGATATTAGTTGTAGCTATAAAGGTTTTTTTAAAAAAATGTTTTTTAGGTTAAGCTAAAAATTGTATTTAAAGGGGAAAACCTCCAGGGTAAGATTTAGGAGGTTCACAGGATGCATGAGTAGAAAACAAGAAGACATTTTGCTACATAAGTGGAAATATATTTGCATAATAGAAGTTGCCCCAAAATTTTTAAATGGAATGACTGCACAGAATTTTTGCAAAGGCCAAAATTTGTGGTTGATGCATGATTCTGTTCTCTCAGAATCTGCACATCTTCTCAATTTAGCATGACAAATAGGGATCACAAATTCTCTTTAAGAACAAATATAGTGTTTTATTAAATACTATTTGGTCTAGCGGTAAAGGTGCTGGGCTAGAAACCAGGAGACCATGAGTTCTAGTCCCACTTTAGGCATGAAAGCTGGCTGGGTGACCTTGGGCCAGTCACTCTCTCTCAGCCCAACCCACCTCACAGGGTTGTTGTTGTGAGGAAAATAGGAGGAGGAAGGAGTATTAGGTATGTTCCCCGCCTTGAGTTATTTATAAAAAAATAATAAAGGCAGGATAGAAAATAAAATAAATAAACAAATTAATAGCATTATAGAATAGTAATTATTGAGACTGATATTGTACTTTTATAGACCTTGTGAACCTTCTGATTTGTTAACTTGGAAAACCTCTGTGGTACATAATCTACAAGGATGCATGAGCCTTTAGGACTTTTGTGCCTAAACATTGTGCAGGGTATGACAAGGGGTATCAGAGCGACAAAAACAGCATTGCAGTGTTACAACACAAGCCTTGCCCTTTTGTAACTGTGTTGTTATGTCAAATGCACATAAAAAGGGATGTCATTGTGATGTTGTTGTGATGAAAGCAACAAGATCTTGTGGGTGCTGCTTTAGGCAAGACTTAAATCATGATTAAACTTGCTTTAGAAGAGAAACCCTTGAGGAAAGTGAAAAAAAAAGACTCTAGGGAAATCTTACATAGATTTCATATGGCCTTTATTTTTCTAGCTTAGACATCCCCATCAGATGCATGAAACAGTATCCCAGTTAAATGATGAAAAAAATACAGAAATATTTGGTTCAGAAAGTCAGGAAATGTATGAAATTCAATTTGTGATATTTCTCTGCAGTGTTGTAATGTATCAAAGACAAGAAGTTGGCATTCACAAAGAGCTCAATAAATACATAACTAACTAACTAACTAACTAACTAACTAACTAACTGGAGCAGATATTTTTGTCCTCAGTCACGTGACTTGAAATCTGCACTACCCAGCCCTCTGGACCAGATTTGGAAAATAACACAAGAGATTGTGTGGGAGCAGGAAAATTATTTTGTTGGTGGATAGATCCCCAGTAGAAACCTAAGATGTAGTGTGGTATAGTGGTGAAGGTGTTGCACTAGGATTGGGAAGATCAAAGTTCAAGTCCATACTTAGCACTTTTATTAAATGAGCCAATCAATCTAGCCCACCCTGTCTGATGGGATTTTTGTGGGAAAAACGTTGCAGGTGCTTTGAACTTCTGGAAGAAACTCAGGATATACATCTACTGAATATTTTATTTTATTTTACACTCTTGTATACAACTTTATTTCATAACAATTCCTGGCAGTAACAAACATAACACAATACACGTAAAACATTCATGGTAATAAATGTGAAGAATTAATAATATTAAAACATCCTTAGTAATAAGGTAATAATGACTAAAAACCATTCATGAAAATATTGGAGCATTGTATACAACAAAAGAGAATGTCATCCAATCAGCCACGAAAAGCTCTCCAGAACAGATCTGACTTTATAATATTAACTTTGTAGGTAATTTAACAACTGAGGAAGGAGACTTTGCTCATTCCTGAACAAGCTGTAAATCAAATAAAATTTGCTAATAATTTCCTTTTCACATTTTTTTCTTATTTGTGTACTGTATGTATCTTTGCTAAATGAAGATAATACATTAGGCTAGTTAAGTTCTTGTGAAAAAAAGTTTTATTTCACAATAAAGCTATTAATCTTTAAGGTGCCACACAAGGTTCTTCTTGTTCTGGACTGAATTGAAAAAACTCTTTTACCATTATAAGTTCAAGTAGGAGAAACATATCATTTTAAAATTATCTTTCTTAGTAGTTTGTGGGAATGCTATGGACATATTATAGCTTGATTTCAGGAAAGCACTTAAGAAAGTAGTCACTATATTCTGATGAGTCATCAGGTTAAGTGTGAGCTGACAATTAAGTAGCATAACAATTAAGTGGATACATAGCTGGTTTAGGGATTGTAGTAAAATAGTGCTCAGCAACAGTTCTGTATGAAACCAGAGCAATATTTATTTATTTATTTTATTTATATTTCAATTTATATACCGCTCCATCTCCCCACAAGGGAACTCTGGGTGGTTTACAAAACACAACAATTAAAATCCAACAATTAAAACAACCTAATAAAATACTCTAATATAGTAAAATTAAGTATAAAAATCCAAGATGCGATTGTTTGGTATTTAGATGTTTAAAAAGATATATTGAGTGCAGTCCCACAAGATTCATTCCTGGCTCCTATACTCTTCAACATTTTTATGACTGATTTAGATGAAAAGGTGGAAGGAGTACCTTTCAAAGTTATAGTTGGTGCAAAATCTGGTTGGATAACTAATATCTTAGAAGGTGGAATTAATCTTGAAAACTAATCTTGAAAACTAAAATTAATCTTGATAGCTTAGGGCAGAGCTTTCCAAACTTTTCATGTTGGTGACACACGTTTTAGACATGCATCATTTCGCAACACACTCTTACAGCAGGGCATCATTTCACGACACACTCTTACAGCAGGGCACAAGGCAGGCACTAGGACCTGCGTGGAATCACAGCTGGTTTGGAGGCAGCAAGGCACAAGGCAGGCACTAGGACCTGTGTGGAAGCTAGGAGGCAGCAGCAGCCGCGACACACCCAGACACTGCAGCTGACACACTAACGTGTCCTGACACACAGTTTGGAAAGCTCTGGCTTAGGGGAATGAACTGAAAATATAACAGAAATTTAACAGAACGTTTCTCTGCAGTAAGGATGCAAATGATAATGCACTATCCACTCCTACCACTAGATGGAGAATGTTCTTTCTTTAATTTAACACATAGTTCTTGTTTATTCCAGCTGATGAGAAAAAAGGAAAGGATAAGGAGTAGGTATGGTGGAAAAGCTGTAACCCCAATACACAGATTTTATTTAAAATAAAAAGAGTTTTTGACTTGGCAAAAGAAAGTAGTGTGATATTATGGTTGAGGTATGGAGGATAAAGAACTGCCAAACGGAAGGGACTTTTAAAAACTCTGCATATTTCTGTATTTTAAAATATTGAAGTATTTTAAGGCTTTGCTCCAAGTCAGAAGTCATGGAAGTGACTATAAGTCTGGAGTGGTTCCTTATTTGGCATGGGGAACTCAATCATCATAGCTTCCACTCCTGAATAAATGGACAGATTAAGATGAAAAGTTTTCTTTTAAAAATATTTTCTTTTTGAAAGAAACAGATTTCTGAGTGTAAAGCTAGTATTGAATAAGTCTAAGAGGGGTTTCCCTCCTTTTCTTTCTCTCTGGAATAGAGGAAGACAATAATTAAATATGATCATGGGTGTTCCTGCTAGAATTAGATGACCCATTCCCTGCTTGAAAAAAGTCAAGTTTCTTTCTCTATTTATTTCAGGGTGTGCCAGGACTCCTTATCCCAGGACAAAACTGGAGTGGCATGAAGCAAAGGTTCAGTGTACTTTAATTTATGGGGAAATGAAATACCTGATAAGTAGTTGGCTTTTTAAATTTATGATTTATTTTTAATTTTTCAGAGTTAGGAACTGATTTTCTGTGAAAGTAACATACAGTGCTTAAGGCAGCTACAATAATAATAATTTAAAAATGCAGAGCCAATTTATAAAATGCATAATTAAACATCTACAATAGTTGAATTTCTTAAAGTATTACTACAGTATATTTGCACTGAATTACTTTCTTGAAATACAGTATGTATGTATGTGTGAGTGTGTATATATGTATACACACACACACACACACACCTGGCAACTAAAACTCATTAGAAATTTTAAAAGCTGAAATACATGTCTTCAAAAAAAGTTTAGCCCTGTAATGCAGGATTGGACCATGTCCACTGACTTCACCCCCACATATAAAAATAGCATTTAAAACTGCATATGCGGATGAGCATTAGGTTTAAAGAAAAGGATTAGGCTTCAAAAGGGTCTATTATCAATGTTATAAATAATATAGCAAAAAGTAATGCAAAAGTTAGGCTGACCATATTTCCTTCAGACGAAAACGGGACTTTGGGGATGGCAAAATGGGACAGGGTCTTATGCCACCATGCCGGCCTCCAAACCCCGCCCCCCAGTCCATGCAATTGGCTCCCGCCTGCAAACCCCGCCCCCCAGTCCACGCAATTGGCTCCCGCCTGCAAACCCCGCCCCCATCAGCGCGATTGGCTCGGATTTTAAATTTTTCCCCCCGATTTTAAAGGTTTTTTTTCTTCTAGCAGTAAATGGTGTGGCAGAGCTGGTGTGTTTGGGGAAGGCCGGAGCACACAGCACCGTCATCGGCTGGGGGACAAGGGGCGGGGATGGAGGGGATGGAGGCCCACCACTGCCCCATCCCCCTCGGGCTTGGCCGAGGGAGGGAGGAGAGTCGCTGCTGCTGCCGCCGCCGCCGCCACCGCACAGTAGAAGCAGGAGCTGGCCGAGCTGGGGGGCTTCAGCCACACCACTCTGCCCCTTGCCGCCCGCCAGGAGCTCCCGCAGCCCGGCAGGTGGCAAGGGGTGGCGTGGTGCGGCTGAAGCCCCCTAGCGTGGCTGGCTCCTGCAGAGGACGGAGGCTCACCGCCACCCCGACCCCCTCGGGCTTGGCTGAGGGTGGGAGGAGAGTCGCCGCCGATGAGCAGGAGGCGGGCGGCAGCACAGCGCGATGAGGTTGTGATGCCTTCCGGGAGAGCAGTGGCGGTGGCGGAGAGAGGGACGGTTCCAGGCGGAGGCGCTCCCGGAGGGACCGCTGCTGGGCAGGGGTGGCAGCTCCTCAGGCCACTCACGAGGAAAGGCAGCGCCATGGCTCCACTGGGCTCTCCTCTCCCTCCTCCACCACAGCGCCTGACTCACTCTCCTCCTCCAGACACGCTTCAGGCTGCAGCCCAGCAGACGCACGCAGCCCAGCCCCGCGGACCCCGCAGCGGCTGGCGCAGTGTCTCTGCCCCACCTCTCATGCAGCGCTGCCGAGCCCCTCGCAGAACGCCACCCCACCACCTGGCTTGGCCGCCATCCCGCCTCCCCAGCGCTGACATCTGCAAGGCGAGACCTAGAGCGTCTTGCGGGCAGGATTCTGAGGCAGGATCTCGGCCTTTTAAGGTTGGAATCTCGCGCCGTTTGCGGCTGGGACCCAATTGGCCAAGCAGTGCGCTGATTGGTAGAGGGGCTTCTTGTTCCAGGCTGCCTCCAATGGGCAGCTCTGGTTCGGACCATACCAGCTTCTTCCAGAGGTCGGCTCATCTTCCTCCGACTGAGTCCGAATCTGGCATGGCGGCGGGGGCTGACCCACTCCTGTCAGGCTTACTCCTGACTCAGATTTTTGAAAAACGGGACAAAATCAAGATTTTGACTATAACGACGGGACGCTCCAGAAATGGTGAAATAACGGGACAGTCCCGTTCAAAACGGGATGTATGGTCAGCCTAGCAAAAGTATAACTGCAGTCACAGTTTTGGCTACTTCCTCAGAGCATTACTTAAGAATTTCAGAGTTAGTTCCTGCAAAAATAAAATAATTGGTACATTTAAAATTCCAGAAAGATGATATTAATGGTGTGTTAGAGATATAGCCTGGAAGCATTTTAAAGGCTGAAGAAATTATTGTGTCAAACTTTTTTTAGGTCAACGCTCACTTTGTCAGATGCACAAAGTTTTATCCTTGGTTGGCATCTTTCTCTCTGTCAGAAATAGCAGCGCTATTACAAATTAAACCATAAAAATCTGCAGCACAAGGAAATGCGTATTACTTTACTGTGTAGAGCCATGAAGAAAACAAGATTGAATCAGGATGGCCGTGAGTTACTCCCAACTGATGATGAATTGTCAGAACAAAGTGAGTACTTAAAAAGGGACTTTCTTTCTGTGTGAGCCAGAAAAAGTCTTTTTTGTGGTCTGACAGTGCTAAAAACTACATGTGAATTAAGTTCAGCGCCATCACATTCTGATGATCTAATATAATCTGATTATTACTAGACTGAAATAATTTGCAGATTGTTGGACGTCACACTGGATTTGGTCCAGTATAGAGAACAACAATTAAAATAGCTTGTACTTAGAATGTGCTTTAAAATGACATGGACAGGAGGAAAAAAAAACCTTGCTGGGCTGATTTCTCTAATAAGGAGAAATACTTTTATTCACATTGGAAGTCAAACATTAGAGAAAAACTGGTTCTATATGGCTTTTGTGGGAAGCCCTGCAAATACTGGGTTTTTTTTACAGTTTTACAATAACTGACAACAATTTGATTTGATTTTAGATTGTGGCCAAGTGATACATTTTAAGTGGCCTATATATATATGGTCCTCGCAGCCTCTAGTTTGATTATATCTTGTATATTTTATCTGTTGTTTTGTCTGTCTCGTGTCTTTGCATTTCTGTTTCTTCCATGGGCTTATCATTGGCTGTAATAAACAATGAACCCAAACAGTCAAAACTCTATATTTGGGAAGAGTTGATTTCTTTTTTTGAAACCTTTCCAAACAGTTTCTCCTATAAACAAGTTCAGTGCCACTGAATTATCCAAGATTTGTTTCCTTGTTATATCTTGGGTCACAGCAAGTAGACCTAAATTTGTAAAATTTTATGGAGCCAATCTGGAACAGTGGAGGAAATGCCACAGCAGGTTACAGAGTATGGGATGTCAACAAAGTTTCTCTTCTCCATTTCTCAACCCGGGATGTTCTGATCAAACTCTGCAGAGATCATGATTTCATGGGTAGAGAAGAAGCTGGGCCCAACCCAATGAATTCCCCCCCCCGGAATGTAATCAGAGCTGCTGAACAATTTACATACATTATTCATAACCAATCTGATTCTGTTTCAAATAATTCTTTTGAGGTTTTTTTTTTTTAAAAAAACAATTCTTTGAAACAAGGCATAATATTTTTTATAGTATTAGAATTGGAAATTGTACAGGAATGTTCTCTCCTGTCATAGAAGATACTCATTTTGGTTGGGAAGATGTAGCATTGAAAGGAACATAAAATGGCACTAAGTGCCATGATAGTTAAATAAATGATAACAGTAATCTAATTTGAAGAATAAAAGTACACAAAAATGCAAAAGGTGCAATTAATTATGACTGCATAATTCTCCATATTCTGCTTGAAAGCTCAAGATAATAAATAATAAATAAAGTTGAGGAGGGAAGAAATTTTATATATTTTTTATAAAAAGTATGCATTTATATATATTTTATACAGTCCATATATATTAATTTCCATAATTCAAATTGCCATGTCAAAAGGACAGTTCTAACCTGGTTGTAGAACAGGGAAAGGGAAAGGGAAAGGGAAAAGAAAGTGTACTTGATTGCCCAACTTACCCATGCAAGACTGCCATTACTGTCCTAGAAGAAGTAGATCATGCTTGAAACTCTTAATGGAAATGTATACCCATTTTCCTTCATCTGTGAAATTTTTTGGAGCCAATCTGAAAGTCTTAGAAGAGAAGATGCAACATTCTAAACAGTTAGTTCCTGGCCCATGCCCTTCACTGGGACAGAAAATATATATCTATTTTTGGTTATAAACCAGGCTAGAATTTGGCTGTCTGAGAAATTTGTGGTTCCCTAGGAATCTCTAATGGTATACCAATCTTTTACATTTCATAAAATCATAGATATGGAGAGGGCTATTTAGGTCATTAATTCCAGCTCCCCGTTTGTACAAGAATCCAAATTAAATCATCCCAAAAGATGGTTGTCTAGCTGTCGTATGTGTTGGAGGTCCCAGCAAATCAGCATGCCTCATGAGCATGTGGATGAGTTCGTTCTAGGATGCAAATTCTCTATATGCTTCTGGAGGAAGCTGGCTGTTGTCCCTCCCACATTCCTCTCTCTCTCTTCCTCCTTCTATTCCATCTGGGAAGGAAGCACACTGCTGCTGCTACTTCCTTTTTTTTAATATAAATTTTATTGAATTTTGAAATACATATTAAAAGTTATAATAAGAAATAAAGAAAGAAATACAAAGTAAGAAAAGGGTAAAAGAAAAGTGAAGCCAAGAAAAATAATAAACAAAAGAAATATAGAAAATAGATGGCCTCCAATCTGTCTTTGGTCTTTAAGTACAATATTTGCTTTAAATGTTGGTCTTTCATACAATACACAGGAACTTTTCTTTGTCATGTACATTTCAATTTCTATAGTCCAATCTTCTAATCTTCTTGTAGGTTTCATCTTTCTAGCAATTCTCCAATAGTCCATCTGTAGTTTCCACTCCTTGAAGTAATATCAATTTAAATGTTCTTAACTGCATCAATTTCCATTTTTACATCCATATTTATATCCTTGATAGAATCCAATTAGTCTTAAAACATATATAAGAGTCCCCTCCGGAATGGGGGGAGATGGGCGGTGATATAAGTTAGAAATATAAATAAATAAATAAAATAAATATAACAAGTAAAGGCCTTATTTTGTATCAACAGTAATTTATATTTTATTCTAATTCTAATAAAATAAAATATATTATATTCATACATATCCATAAAAATATAATAAATTATAATTATTAAATTATAATTAAATAAATTATATAAATTTAATTAATTAAATAAATAAATAAAAATAACCCTAATTTAAACTTAATCTATATTTAGACTATAATTATACCATAATCTGCATCTTCCTACATATTTACCTATTTAACAAATTTTTATATCTATCTATTCCCCTAATACATAACCTAACAACAATTCTCAATAATATTCATACTAGTAATTATAAAAATAACTCATCCTATAATAGTATTAATTCTAATTCAAACTCAACATCCCATCCTTCATATAACTCCCTAAATTTTTTTTCTAGTTTTCATATACTCTATAACATCAATTTATATTTATATCACTAATTTTATAACCTTTTTTCTATGATTAGAATATCACATTTTTATACATCCATACAGTTTCTCATATTAATTTTTAACATTTAATATTCCCAACAGTTATATTACTAGTAGTTAGTACTTTTACAAACTCAGTATCCAGTTAAAACCCATGGTTTCAATACCTTTATATCCCACATAGTGTTAAGTCTCCTATTCAAGTTATGCCAAAATCATAATATGTAGCCTGTTTTGTTCTGTGTCTCGTGTAGAATGTCAAAACCCATATTTCACAATATCTATCAAATTGCATGTTCAGTCTTTCTCCTAGCCTCAACTGCCCCAATAGGTTTGTACCAAAATTATAGTGTGTAGCCTGTTTTGCTATCTGTCTCATGTAGAGTGTAAGAATGTTTTTTTTGAACCAATGTGTTTGAAATTCCCCCTTCTTGCCTCTCCTCTATCTCAAAAAATTTCTCTTATGCTTCCATTTCTATCTTTTGTTCCTTTTGTTCCTGATCTTGCAAAAATAAAATTTCCAGTGATTTCTTAATTTCCGAGAGGGCTTCACAAATCTCCACCTTAAATTCTTGAATTGCTGTTAAGGTTGCTGTTAAAAAACCCATTCTTCCCCACCCCCTCTTTGTTCTCAGGCTTCAGCAACGGCCGTTCTATCCAAAACAAATAAATAGTCAGCTGATCTGTTCAATGGAAAATTACCGGCAGGGTCCATTAAGTAAAAAGTTTTTTAAAATAAAGGAAGAAAAATTTCGACAATCAAAAATAAGCAAAAAGGCAGTATTTCAAACAGTTTATAAAAGGAGAAAAAGAAGCTAAATTTCTACCATTATAAAAAGGAAAGAAAAAAAAACAGTTCAATAGTTAATCCAGTAAAATATATTCAAAAGATATTTAATATAAACTCTTATACTTCCAACTGAGACAGAGTCCTCTGATAGGTTAGAAAGATAAAAAATAAAAAATAAAAAATGCAAGCATTACTATGCTTCAAACATAAAATCCGTTATATTTCCACCATAGTTGTTATAGCAAAGAAAGTACAAAATTTGCCAACATTTTGTGCAAAGTCCAAAGATAGACCTTAGATGATAAAACAATCCAATCTAAAATAAAATAAAATAAAGTGATCTAAAAGCCAGCTTAGCTCTAACTTACGATTCCCTGGAAGAGCTTGATGTTTTCTCTGGTCATTTCACTGTCTCCAACCCCCTGCTCTCTCCGTAACAGAAAACTACAAAAAAAAAAAAAAAAGCAGGAGGGGGCAATTCCAATGACCCATGAGTAATCTTCTGGTTCTCCCCTCTCCAGGGAGAAAACTTCAGTGGTCTTATAATTTCTATAGACCACCGCAAACAGGGAAAAGCTAGCCAGGTCTTCAGCGCTCTGAAAAATCTGACTTGTCGAGCTGCCAGCTGACTCGGAGTCCCCTGCTGCTGCTACTTCCATCTAGGTGCCATGCCTGGGCCTAGAGTCAGGAGGTTCCCCCTTTCCGCATGCAGCCTTTAACAGCAATGAGTGCTAAGGGTCAATACAGTTTAGGGAAAGAAAGAAGAACAAGAATAATTTTTCCTGAATGGATGTAACTGGACCAAATAAACGAGTAAGATTTTCTTTTGTACTTATTTTTGAACTATTTTGTCTAAGTGTGCAATTCTTTATGCTTGGGTGGGATAAGTGTGTAAGATCAATAACCTATATTTCTCTAAAGTGCTCATCAACACTATTTTAAATAATACTCCTTTCTGTGCGGGTCTTTTTGCTGTATTAAGCTCTGCACCATTCAGTGGTTCTAGCTATTCACTAATGGTTTCAGTATGAACATAACCAGCGAAGGAGAGCCTACCTCAAGTTACGTCTGTCCTGGGTTTTTCTTCATAGGAAGAAGACAGTGTCAGAAAATGAGAATGAACAAGGTTGCCTATTGTGGCTCAAGTTTGTATCAAGGAGTGGAAACTGAACGTGTCTCTGTGGCTTCTTCAGACTCTGCAGTTCTAGTCACTAATCTACAACCTGTAAGCCTCTGCTAATGCTGCTGAACAGAGAAAGAGAGATAAATGGTGGAGGAACACCAGGTTGTAGGGTTGAGTTTCTTGGAAGAGATAGCTTCCTTGGGAGTCTGAATCACAATGAGTGTTGCCTGAGTCTGGGAGAGGTAGCTGCTGAGAACTTTATAAAGCGATATCAGCAACTGAGATGGTTGCTGGACACCAAATTCATTTCAGCCTGCTTTGAACCTCCAAATTCAGTTCCTGTGACTAGGAACTGTTTCATTCAACATATTGACCTTTAGGTGTTTCATTGAACATCTTGACCACCACTGCTTTTCTAGCCTGACCTTCTTGTATTTGTACAGTATTTCTTGGTTATCAACTCACAGGATGGCCTTGAATAACACTTGATCTTTTGATTGTATTAGATATTTTTATTGACTTTTAGTGGTATTTATGTTTTTTATTATTTTAAACTTTTGCTGTGAACCGCCCAGGGTCCCTCCTTGTGGGGGAGATGGATGGGATATAAATATGAAAAATAAATAAAAAATCTTGTCTCTCTCTCTCTTTCCTGCTGTTGATATGTGGGACAGAACACCACTTTCTAGGTAATTAATTCCACTGTTGAATTACTCTTATAAGAAAGGGTTTTCTAGATTTTTTTAAAAAATGTACTGTTTTGAAATTTAAATCTATTATTCTGTGCTTTGCAATCTGAAATGATAGAGAACAGGTTCGACTTCCTTTAAGCTACTTGAAAAGTGTTATCATATCCTGCCTTATTCTTGTCTTTTCAAACACAACATGCTCAGTTCCTTCAATCTCTCTAAGACTTAATTTCCCTAGTTCCCTAATCATCCCTCTTTTCCTTCTCCAGATTGTCTGAATCTTACTTAAATATAGTGCTCAGAAATTGTCATAATACTCAAGGTAGGAAGAAAGTAGAATATATAGCTATACTACTGCTGATGTAGCCTGAAACTGCATCTGTCTTTTTTGCAGGCACATCCCATTGCTAACTGATACAGGTAGTCCTCGTTTAACAACACTAATTGGGACCAGAAACTCTTGTCATTAAGTGATGTGGTTGTAAGTTGAAAAACCATGTGAGCACGCTGCTTAGCAATGGCAGGTCCAGCAGTCTTGGTTGCCATCGTTAAGCGAGAACCTCTCATGACCACAACTTGTGATTTCCTTTTGGCTTCCCCATTGACTTTGCTTGTTGGAAGCTGGGAGGGAAGGTCAGTGTGACTGTGGGACGCTGCAACAGTGACCGCAGGATGCTCCAACGGTCGAAAGTGTGGGCCAGTTGCCGAGTGCCCAGAACATGATCATGTGACTGAGGGGGTGCTGTGATGGCCATAACTTTGAGGACTAGTCATAAGTACCCTTTGTTCAGCGCTGTCGTAACTTTGAACGATCGCTGAATGAATGGTCATTAAACGAGGACCACCTGTACTCAGTTTGCAACTACTATTCCAAAAAATTTTTCACAAATATTTCCAAGCTAGTATTTCTTATCCTAAGTGAAGAATTTTGCAGTTCTTCCTGTTAAATTTCATTTGGTTATTTTCTGTCTATTTTTCTAACCTAAGAATATTGATTTAAATTTTATTTCAGTCTCCTGGGGGTTAGCTATCTCACACAATTTGGTGTTATCTGTAAACCCTACATTTTCCCTACATATCTTCATCGAATTTATTAATAAAAATGTATAGAATATGGGACCATGAATTGAGCCGTGTGAGACTTCACTTGGTACCTCACTCACTGGGTACAATTTGCAAGTCAGCTGTGTACCCATTTCATTGTCATAGAATGCAGGTCACACTTAACCAGCTCGCTAAGCAGAATGTCACAGGCTACTTTGTCAAATGTATCTATCTTCTTTATCCTGCTCTTCACAGTTGCTTGATAGAACACATAACCCATTGTTGAACAATGAGTGAAACTAGCAGTATTTTGCATTTTCTTTGTCACTAGTTAGCATTTTGCCATATTCACTGAACACTTAGTATACTGGTTCTTTCCTCTTTTTCTTATTTTGAACATACCTCAAGAAGCCCTTGGTGACCTGTCCCTCTTGCCACCTCTTTATATTTCAAATCTTCATAGCTTATTACAGACATATAATATACAGCATTTTAGTAATGGTATTTTTGAGATACATACCTGACTGTTTATATACTGTTTAATCTCAGCATGTGGATTTAGGATTCACACAACTTTTATTATGGATTAGAAGTGGTAAAACTGTTTTGCCTACCATTAGCCTCAATATTGTACTACTGGCATTAAAACTCTGTGTAACTTCTCATTGTCTGTTAATGCTTACATTATGTTTTTTCTTAAGAAACTTTGGCTGCTATCCATTTCACACATATCTCACTGGGATCCTCACAATTCTATGAGATGAGTGAAATTTATTTATTAACAGCATTTCTAACCTGCCCCCATCCCAAAGGGCCCTGAACAGCAAAATGTGGCAATCAGCACTAAACAGTATTTAAAAATGAGTTATTCATTTGTTTATTTATTTACTTATTTCTATACAGCTTCTCATATAATCATCACTTAAAATTGAACTGGGTTTGAATATCCCATTCACTTGACCAATATAAAACCTGCTACGTAACTTCAGGACATCCAGGGGAGGTATGGCAAACTGAAGACATCTTGTCGGGGCGAGCAGATGGAGCGGCCTGCTTCTTCTCCTAGACACCAGTGATCCTTAGGCTGTATAGTAAATAGACACTCACACAGAGATTATATAAAATAGCCTATTTACTTATATACATACGTATTTACAGATCACTTCCACACGGGTAACAAAATGATACACCAACAATACAGCATACACGAGGTAAAATGGGTAGAAATGAGAAGAACGAATACAGGACATCTCTGTATTTATATATAAACTGACCAATCACCTTATAGGTCACTCTCATTATCCACCACACCCAACTAAACTCTAAGCACCTGTTGTATGTGTCATACACTGACACATCATCACTACAACAATGGCTGCTAATTGGGTGACTCTGCAGAATATTTCCCCTCTCACCTAAATATCAAGCCTCTCAATATAATTTATATCTAGCTGTAAATTCCTGGGTATATCAAACCCCAACACCCCTTCAATTTACAATAGATATTACATTCACATTTCACTTGTACAGAATAGAAGACATACACATTTGAGATATACACATCCTATGTCTATCTATGCTTAGAGGCTTTGTCATCACATCTGCTACGTTACACTCAGATGGACAATATTGCAAATCAATCAGAGACTCTTTGACAGCATTCCTAACATTTTCTGTGTTTGGTGAAATACTGAACTCTTCATATTGTTAGTAATGTCCAAATTGCTTTATGATTCAAATAAATTTGTACTACAGACATGGGTCTAATTTTAAAATATTTTTAAAATATTTAATTTCAATTTAATTTAAATAAAAAATTGAAATATTTAAAATCCTAAAAGATGATGCTGTTAAAGTGCTGCACTCAATATGCCAACAAATTTGGAAAACTCAACAGTGGCCACAGGATTGGAAAAGGTCAGTTTACATTCCAATTCCAAAGAAGGGCAATGCCAAAGAATGTTGAAACTACCGTACAATTGCGCTCATTTCACATGCTAGCAAGGTTATGCTCAAAATCCTACAAGCTAGGCTTCAGCAGTATGTGAACCGAGAACTACCAGAAGTGCAAGCTGGGTTTCAAAGAGGCAGAGGAACTAGAGATCAGATTGCCAACATTCGCTGGATCATGGAAAAAGCAAAAGAGTTCCAGAAAAACATCTACTTCTGCTTCATTGACTACGCTAAAGCCTTTGATTGTGTGGATCACAACAAACTGTGGCAAATTCTTAAAGAGATGGGAGTACCAGACCACCTTACCTGTCTCCTGAGAAACCTGTATGCGGGTCAAGAAGCAACAGTTAGAACCGGACATGGAACAACCGACTGGTTCAAAATTGGGAAAGGAGTCCGACAAGGCTGTATATTATCACCCTGCTAATTTAATGTCGGGGCGAGCGGATGGAGCGGCCTGCTTCTTCTCCTAGACACCAGTGATCCTTAGGCTGTATAGTAAATAGACACTCACACAGAGATTATATACTTATAAGCCTATTTACTTATATACATACATATTTACAGATCACTTCCACACGGGTAACAAAATGATACACCAATGATACAGCATACAGAGTTTGAATGAGAAGAATAGAAGACATACACATTTGAGATATACACATCCTATGTCTATCTATGCTTAGAGGCTTTGTCATCATATCTGCTACGTTACACTCAGATGGACAATATTGCAAATCAATCAGAGACTCTTTGACAGCATCCCTAACATTGTGATACTTAATATCAACATGCTTGCTCCTTGATCTGATTTTATCACTCTTTGCAATCTGTATACATGCCTCACTATCATCGTATACACATATAGGACCCTCAATTGTTATATTTACATCCATTAACAATTGCCTATACCAAATCAACTCTGAACATAGGTCAGATAATGCAGCGTACTCTGCCTCTGCAGTTGATACTGCGACTGAAATTTGTTTACGAGACCTCCACCCAACTAAGGTGTTACCAAACATTATTATCAATCCTGTCATTGATTTCCTATCATGTATATCATTACTCCAATCACTATCTACACATAATTTCAATTCCAATGGCTTACAAGGTTTTATTAATAAACATTTATCAATAGTCCCCTTAAGATACCTAAATACACATTTGATACCTTGCCAATGCTTCTGGGTAGGTTTGGTTACATATCTACTCAGAACATTTACTGTGTTCCCGATATCAGGACGCGACCATTGTGCTATATACAATAAACTTCCTATTATTGAATGATAGTGTTCCTGATAACATGAAGTTTGGTCATCATCTCCAGTCTCTGTTTTAACAAAATCTGTTGTCATCGGGGTTGGAACTTCCTTGCAATGTTCCATATTGTTCTCTCTTAGCAGTTGTTCAATTTTCTTCCGCTGCTCTAGAACATAACCCCCATCAACCTTCTGAATACCTACGCCTAGGTATTCCTAATCTCTCCCAGATCTTTGACATCAAATCGTTGTTTCAGATTTTCAGTAAATTCAATTACCCTGCTTTGATCTTTAGCTATAAAACACAAATCGTCTACAAAAATCAAAAGCAAAATCTGTTCATCATTTTCACATTGCTTTACATACAGACATGGGTCAGCTATACTGCACTTGAATCCCATTCTTTGTAATTCCTTATCTAACTTTAGATTCCACAAACGTGCCAACTGCTTGAGTCCATACAACGCTTTCTGCAACTTGTATACTCTTCCTGCAATATTTGATTCATAACCTGGGGCTTCAACCATATAGATTTCTTCTTTCAAATCAGCATGCAAATATGCTGTTGTGATATCATAATGGTGTACTACACAATTCCCAGCTGCTGCCATTGCTAAGGCAAACCTAAATGTCTCCCCTCTTAGCGTTGGTGCAAAAACTTCATCATAAGTCTGATTCTTTACCTGGGAAAATCCTTGTGCTACCAACCTAGCCTTATACTTAATATCACCATTCACTAAGGTTTTCTTTTTATACACCCATCTGCAACCTACTGCTCTATGCCCCTCAGGCAACCTGGTAGATTTAAAAACCTTATGAGAATTAATGGCTTTCATTTCCACATCCATAGCAGCTTTCCATCTACTCTGCTCATGTTGTGGCAACTTCAAAACTTCCTGATAATTACGAGGTTCATAATTGATAAAACACACTTTTACATCACCTGGTGTATATCGCTGAGGTGGTATGCCCTTGTTAACTCTCTCAGATCTGCGCAATACTGTAGCATCTTGCATCATTGGCACACTAGGAGTTAATTCCTCTGCCTTCTTAATCACATCAGTGGACTCTCTCAGCTCTGAGAACTCAAAATTTCCCTGGCTAGGAAGAAAAATTTCACTACTCCCGTGTAATCTCTGCCAATTGCTGTGCTCACTAAAACTTGCTGATCTGGAGATAACAACTTTCCTGCCATCAGTGAACCTATATCCCTTGGTCCCTGGCTCATACCCCACAAACATCATCTTCTGTGCTTTTGCCTGTCCTTTCCTGTGTACTTCCTTATGCACATGAACATAGGCAGTGCTCCCAAACACTTTCAAATGAGCTAATGATGGCTTCTTGCCATATAACATATAATATGGAGTTTGATTTACAGACACACTCCATAACCTGTTAATTAAATAATTAGCAGTTAATATTGCCTCTCCCCAGTATCCTCTTGATAACCCTGAGTCAGCAATAAGTGAATCCTTCACTGTCTGCAATGCTGAGTATCTTTGTTCTGCCACTCCTGGCCCTGACTTGGTTCTCCTATGCACAATGCCCCTTCTACCGAGCCATTGCTGAAAACTACCACTCAGAAACTCAGTACCCCGGTCAGTTTGTAAACTACACACCTTTGTGCTATACCTACATTCCACAAACTGCACCCAGTTTCTAAACTTATCAAATGTTTGACTTTTAGCTTTCAATAGGTAACAGAACCCAAATCTGGTGTAATCATCTACAATAACTAAAACATATTTAGCACCCCCTATTGTAGCTGGTAATGGACCAATTAAGTCAGCATGAACTAATTCAAAACATTTATGTGACTTCCTATCACTGAATTTGCTCACAGGAAATACTTTTGACTTTGCAACCTTACAAGCTGTGCAATCCAAATACACTTGGCACTGTTTCAAATTCATTCCAGAACTTGTTTCTGACATCTTTTCAATCACTTTGAAACTTGGATGCCCCAGCCTTCTATGCCATAGATGCTCACATGAATCATGTGTTGGCTTATTAATTGTGGCAACATCATGGCTTCTGCTTGTCCTGGTTTGTACCATTTCATAAAGACAGTTCTGTAAAATACAGAAATACATGTTTGTTTTACCACAAACATTATTATCCTTCATGACAATACATTCACCATTACCAAACTGTACATTATAACCCAGTGTATCCAATTGTGAAACACTTACAATATTGTACTCCAGTTCTGGTACACATAACATTGATAATTCAACATTTAAACCTGGTACATACACTAATCCCTTACCAGTCACAGATGCAATGCTTCCATTTGCCAGACTAACATGGTCACGTTAAATCTTGTACACTTGAAGTAATTAGAGACAGCTGTGCATTGTCTCCCGGCTTGGAATTCCCCGGCTTGGCTTTAGGCTTCTGTTTCTTATCACAATCTTTCAACAAATGACTTTCTGAGTTGCAGTAGAAACATTTACGCTTTACAAATAAAACATTGTTAGACTCATTAGAATAACATTCCTTAACAGACTGCTTTATGTTATTACTAATTTGTGGGATGTACTCTGGCTTAAAGGGAAAAAAACTTGAGGCTTGAGAATAAACAGACAAGGAGTGCAGCTTTTAGGGCTAAAAGTATTTTACTTGTAGCATAAGGCAATAATGTATATACAGTACATTATCACAAAAAGGAAAGCTGAATATACATGGTACAGCATTGTAAAAGGAAAAACAAAAACAAACTTATAAGCAGAGTTCCGTGTATTGATCCCAGGGCCAGAGCTCACGCCATGCATAGCCTCCCATAGCTATGCACTGCTCAGTCCTCAAAAGTAGAATACACATGAAGAACTACATGGCTAAAAGATACTAGAAATCAAGAAGCATAGAACACCATTTTGCATGGTTGTATATTCAGTTATTCTAGCTTTCTGATTGGCTGGATGATAGCTGTGACACACACCAGGCCTAAAGCATTAGGCCTAAAGCACATAGCATGACCTGCTATTGGGTAGCAGTGCTGCATCTAAGCGAGCACGTGATTTCCTCCCCCCTCTGCTCCCCCTGGAGCAGGCTTCCCACGGAAGGATTCAGGAGACCTTGTTCCCATGCAATCTAGCCAAAACAATACACACGTGACAGTTGTTATCTTGCACCTGCACTTCACGTCACCATGAGAAGCCTTTGCTTTGTAAAGGATGCAATTTGCCCAAACACTTTTGCTTTGTAGAGAAACCCAATTTTCCAATTTCATATGAGAAATCTGACACCCCTCCAAATTGGATTTCGACACAATGCAAACAATGATGGAAGTTGTTCAAAGCTGTAAAATACATTTGTACAGAAACAGAAACAAAAATGGTTAGTACATGTATTAATTTACACTGTTCGAGTTACAGTTTTTTACAACCAATAGTCCTCCAGAAACTAGAAATGGTTTAAAAACACTTGTTATACATATATAAGCTGCTCAAAAAAATAAAGGGAACACTGAAATAAGACATCCTAGATCTGAATGAATGAAATATTCGTATTAATTACTTTGTTCATTACATAGTTGAATGTGCTGACAACAAAATCAGACAAAAAGCAATGGAAATCAAATGTAAGCAACCCCTGGAGGTCTGGATGTGGAGTTACACTCAAAAATTAAAGTGGAAAAGAACACTACAGGCTGATCCAACGTTGATGTAATGTCCTTAAAACAAGTCAAAATGAGGCTCAGTAGTGTGTGTGGCCTCCACGTGCCTGTATGACCTCCCTACAACACCTGGGCATGCTCCTGATGAGGTGGCGGATGGTCTCCTGAGGGATCTCCTCCCACACCTGGACTAAAGCATCCCCCAACTCCTGGACAGTCTGTGGTGCAACGTGGCGTTGGTGGATGGAGCGAGACATGATGTCCCAGATGTGCTCAATTGGATTCAGGTCTGGGGAACGGGCGGGCCAGTCCATAGCATCAATGCCTTCGTCTTGCAGGAACTGCTGGCACACTCCAGCCACATGAGGTCTAGCATTGTCTTGCATTAGGAGGAACCCAGGGCCAACCGCACCAGCATATGGTCTCACAAGGGGTCTGAGGATCTCATCTCGGTACCTAATGGCAGTCAGGCTACCTCTGGCGAGCACATGGAGGGCTGTGCGGCCCTCTAAAGAAATGCCACCCCACACCATTACTGACCCACTGCCAAACCGGTCATGCTGGAGGATGTTGCAGGCAGCAGAACGTTCTCCACGGCGCCTCCAGACCCTGTCACGTCTGTCACATGTGCTCAGTGTGAACCTGCTTTCATCTGTGAAGAGCACAGGGCGCCAGTGGCGAAGTTGCCAATCTTGTGTTCTCTGGCAAATGCCAAACGTCCTGCACGGTGTTGGGCTGTAAGCACAACCCCCACCTGTGGATGTCGGGCCCTCATACCACCCTCATGGAGTCTGTTTCTGACCATTTGAGCAGCCACACGCACATTTGTGGCCCACTGGAGGTCATTTTGCAGGGCTCTGGCAGTGCTCCTCCTGTCCCTCCACGCACAAAGGCGGAGGTAGCAGTCCTGCTGCTGGGTTGTTGCCCTCCTACGGCCTCCTCCACGTCTCCTGATGTACTGACCTGTCTCCTGGTAGCACCTCCATGCTCTGGACACTACGCTGACAGACACAGCAAACCTTCTTGCCACAGCTCGCATTGATGTGCCATCCTGGATGAGCTGCACTACCTGAGCCACTTGTGTGGGTTGTAGACTCCGTCTCATGCTACCACTAGAGTGGAAGCACCGCCAGCATTCAAAAGTGACCAAACCATCAGTCAGAAAGCATAGGAACTGAGAAGTGGTCTGTGGTCACCACCTGCAGATCCACTCCTTTATTGGGGATGTCTTGCTAACTGCCTATGCTTTCCGCCTGTTGTCTATTCCATGTGCACAACAGCATGTGAAATTGATTGTCAATCAGTGTTGCTACCTAAGTGGACAGTTTGATTTCACAGAAGTGTGATTGACTTGGACTTACATTGTGTTGTTTCAGTGTTCCCTTTATTTTTTTGAGCAGTGTATAATGCACAATATACACTTTATGCAATGTTTTATTCAGATACATACAAATACATAATAATACACATTATGCAGGAGCAGAAACAGTACAGAGAAACAGAAAAACATTGCCCTCAAACATCCCCTCCTTTGCAAAAATTGCAGCTGGCATAGATAAGCAGAAATTCCAAACTCGCTAGCTGCTCTGTTTGAAGCAAAGGGTCTGTTTTGATTTTAAGAAAAACCGCGGGACTGTTTCAACCCTTGCCAGCCTTGCATAGACGGCTTGGTATTTTACCTGGGCAAACTAGGTAAACTAAATCAGGGTGTATTCACTGTGTTATTGCAGAGTGATATACAACAAATTAAGGATAAGCTTCCTTTACACAAATGACACTCTGTGACACTCTGTCATTTGACACTCTCAAGAACCATAGGATTCTCTGTTCTGGGCCTTTGTAACTTCATCACCAAGATAAATGTTTGAATTTGCTTAACTCCCTCAGCTGGAAATCACTGCCTCAGCTGACTGACAAATTCTTATACAAGGTGGTAAGATTCAGTTTCTAAGCAGAAACCCACTACATAAGTAAGAAGTACTAACTCCTACACTTTCTTATGTACACACAGAAAACAGCACGTGACTGTTCTACACATCCCAGTTAGCATCTGCACCATGCTATCAATGACTGGCCTGCTTTAAAATCCATAAAGCACCCTGTTAAGTCAATGAACTGTCTGGGAATTGTCACACATGTAGAGCCACAAGCTTGCTTTACACACACTATTTCAGGGAGATCTATATTCAAATATGCTGTGTCAACATCACAATATGTAAATGGACACCTGTTTCCATGCTACGCAACCAGAAAACGCACCACACGTCAACATTCTGGCCTAGCTGTGGGTGCATACATTAGATTCACAGTTCACAAACTCCTTCTTGTGAAACAAGTCCCTGGGCAACAAGTCTGGCTTTACACTGCAGAGTATTATCAGGAAGAAATGTCTTTCTGAACACTCATCTGGAACCTACAGCTTACTAAAACAAAGGACAGGTTGGTTACTTTTAACACTTCACCAAAACTCAAACTGACTATCCACAGCTGTGTTCCAATGTTCTTCTTGCCTCTCAAAGGCAGGAGCAACACGTCTTGAAAAGACTGGGTTTTCTCAGGTAACTTGACACACTGTCACCTGCTAACTCACAAATCTGTCAGGCTTCACACCCTTGTGGAATAAGAGGACCCATGAGGAATGACCAGTGTGCTTTCCCCATCACCGTCTTCTTTCCTTCCACTACCTGACTCCCTCTCCAGGCCCTGCAACTGCTCAGGTGAAATTTCTCTTCCTTCACCTGAGGGGCCCTTTTTAACACACTAGGAGACTTGGGAACAGAAGAAACCTGAACTGGTGTTTGCCCATCTACTGAACTATGGACAGTAGGTTTTTACACTAGCAATGCAGCAACACTTCTGCAACCTTAGCATGTAACCTTTCCCAACCAGTAGGCTGCTTAAACATAAAGCACTTCTGGAGATTTGGATTTGACCATGGCTTAATGAAACACCGATAAGCCTTGGATTTTAATTAACAACCAACAACCAACAACCTGAAGCACTGTGCTTCCTTGGTACTTCCTTCTCTGTGACCTGGGGATGTGAACACATGCAAATGTTCCACAGACATGCAGGTACTTCAGTGAAGGGCGCTTGCCATACCAAAGAAAAATAATGAACTTCTTTTTACAGTTGAATTCTACAACCTGTTAGTTAGAAACACACTGCAATCACGGTAGCCTCTCCCCAGACATGGGATGGCACCTGAGCAACTAACATTAGGCTATTGTTAATGGTATTCACAACACCAATACTCAGTTAGAATTCCAACATTGGCAAGTCTTTGGGAGAATACGTTCCTGCAAAGCCAGTTCTAGAACACATGGCTCAGGAACTCTCCACTACAAACAGACTGGAATTGACCTACTAGATAACCATATTTTCATCCTACTATTGCTACATACACTTCAAAGCGAGCACAGACCTTCGCTTTAGACTTCAACAAGCAGCAACAACACAAGCAGGTATGATCATCAACCAGAAGGAACATGAAACGCACCCCACCATTACTTGGGACATGGGGGCTAACTAGGTCTCTATGAACCAACTGAATTGGTCTAGTTAACACTCTGTCATTTGCCTAGCAACAGATACAGTCCTGATATTAGATTGTTTACACACAGTTTACACACAACACAATCAAGGAACTTTTGCACATTTCCTGGGTTCTAACTCAGAATGCATTTGGCTATCTGAGACACACTCTCCCATCCCGGGATACCCCAGTACTTTGTGAAAACTTTTATGGATGCATTTATGATGTGGGGAAACATTAAACACACAATGTCCTGTCCACACAATCTCCTTCTTAGGAAGCATCTCACACACTTGATTTTACAGGTTTTTCTCTAACACACTCAGCCTCATATCATATCCATATCCAGCACCTTTGAACATAACAAGTACACTCAGACTTGACCAGGGCTGGAACACTGAGGAGAGAAAAACAAGTGTACACATACACATTTCACACACTTATCACAGAAATATCAGCTAGAATGACATGCTGAACTCACGGCTTCAAGCCGAATTCAAGAACAGTCTCTGGAGATATGCTTACACAAAGGAGTCCGGCAGAGTAGACAACTTGGATTCGTTGTTTAGCTGACTTCTGGCTTCTGGCTTCTGGCTTCCCCTCCATTCGTAAATCAGGCTTCTTGCACTGACAGCATCTGCTGGACAATATGGCAGGGAACAGCCTTCCAGAATCACAGCAAAATGTAGATTCCATACCAGGTTTTACTTCAGCTGGAACGCTCTATTTGAACATCTCAGGAACAACACCAACAGATGGCTTCTGGAGGTGGCTTGTAAAATAATCCACAGGAAGGTCGCAGGGAGATAGCGTCTGTGCTTTCTCGACCAGTAGACCAAAACTGCTGTCCAAGCTTGGCAAAATCACGCATGCTTTTTCACAGTGCCAGAAAAACATGCCTTCTTGTTCAAATGCAGCAAACAAAGTCTTGAACCTACCAAGGTGGGCTATCACATTCTCAGCCGGTTGCAGCTTCAAACTATAAAGCTGTCTTAATAGTCCACCAAGGGCAACAGAGTTCTGCTTTGTATTGAAGGCTCCAACAGACGCTCAGCACCCATTACACAGTCCTTGAGTGACTGATATTCCGTTCAGAGGAGTTGATTCCCAAAAGCAAAATGCACAGTCCAAACACGCTTGCACTTCTTCAGAGGGAACCCTCTGGAGGTGGATTTGCCACATACTGCCACAAATCTTCTTGCAAAAAGAATGATTTCAGCTCCACACACTAAAGGCTCAAATGGCAGACTGACCAGATACGGTTCAGCCATTGCTGACCACTCAAAGACAACATGTTTACTCCGAAACCAGCCTCTAAAAACAAACTCCCTTTTACAGCCAGATCCAACGCAGCAAAGAAAAAACAAATTTCTCTCTGGGCAACATAACCTGATGGGATGTACTCTGGCTTAAAGGGAAAAAAACTTGAGGCTTGAGAATAAACAGACAAGGAGTGCAGCTTTTAGGGCTAAAAGTATTTTACTTGTAGCATAAGGCAATAATGTATATACAGTACATTATCGCAAAAAGGAAAGCTGAATATACATGGTACAGCATTGTAAAAGGAAAAACAAAAACAAACTTATAAGCAGAGTTCCGTGTATTGATCCCAGGGCCAGAGCTCACGCCATGCATAGCCTCCCATAGCTATGCACTGCTCAGTCCTCAAAAGTAGAATACACATGAAGAACTACATGGCTAAAAGACACTAGAAATCAAGAAGCATAGAACACCATTTTGCATGGTTGTATATTCAGTTATTCTAGCTTTCTGATTGGCTGGATGTTAGCTGTGACACACACCAGGCCTAAAGCATTAGGCCTAAAGCACATAGCATGACCTGCTATTGGGTAGCAGTGCTGCATCTAAGCGAGCACGTGATTTCCTCCCCCCTCTGCTCCCCCTGGAGCAGGCTTCCCACGGAAGGATTCAGGAGACCTTGTTCCCATGCAATCTAGCCAAAACAATACACACGTGACAGTTGTTATCTTGCACCTGCACTTCACGTCACCATGAGAAGCCTTTGCTTTGTAAAGGATGCAATTTGCCAAAACACTTTTGCTTTGTAGAGAAACCCAATTTTCCAATTTCATATGAGAAATCTGACACTAATCACGTTGGAACACTGTTTTCTTCTTTGCTCTTCTTCCAATAATCTGCCAGATAAGTAATTTACGGTCAAATCACTTTCAGATAACGACGCAAAGCTTGTAGCTAAATTATCCCACGTTTCATTTAGGGAACTGAGAATTACATACACTTTATTTGCTTCTGTAAATGGCATCTCTCTCTGAGCCAACTCCTGAAACAAATTTGTCATATAATGCAGGTGATCCTGAATATTATCAGATACCCCTAATCTGGCGTGATAAAGTTTGCGTGTTAACAAAACCTTGCATAACGGCGTGCTTCTCAGATAAACATTCTTTAAAGCTTCCCAATACGCACTGGCTAATGTACATGTTCTAACATAACATAATTGGCTATCCTCCAGACATAAAATTATGCTTGCCAATGCTTTCTCATTCATTAACGCAATCCTTTCTTTGTCTGACTCAAGTGGAGGGTCAAGTACAATGTTCCAAAGACCTTCACGTCGAAGATACATTTCCATTTTGTATGCCCATGACGAATAATTAGTGTCTTTCAGTCTTTCCAGAGGAAAACCTTTCCCGACTGCTGGCAACATCTTCGCTTCGCTCATCTGTCCACAGCCCCTTCTGGGCAGACACCGATGATTAAAGACACAGACCTTATCAGAATGTCCTCCAGCTGCAAAACAAGCGTAGGAGAAAAACACACGCAGGCACGGAACCTGTTAAAGCTCCAAATCACTCCAAATAGCCACATGACTCCTGGATGGGCTTCCAAAGCTTCCAGCTCACAGACTGCACACGATCCCACGATCCACAGCCAGTCCAAAGCTTCCGTCGTCTATGGCTTCTCTGTCGCCTCTGGGCCCATAACCTGTCAGGGCGAGTGGATGGAGTGGCCAACAATGGCTGCTAATTGGGTGACTCTGCAGAATATTTCCCCTCTCACCTAAATATCAAGCCTCTCAATATAATTTATATCTAGCTGTAAATTCCTGGGTATATCAAACCCCAACACATCTCTGCAAAAGCGGAGCTGATGACAATGGCAAAGACCAAGGAACTGGTGAGTAGACCAGTACCTTGGAACCTCTCTGGATAAGGAGAGGATGGGAGATCATCCACATGTGCTCTGGATGGCTGCTTCTTGGGAGATGACAGGATCACCATCTTGCTCACAACTGCAGCAGAGCCTTTTAAAGGACACTAAGTTTGCAAGCCTCACTTTCTAATCATTTTCAGAAATTGCCTAATAACCATCTTAAAGCTATTAGAGACCTTTGGAACAAGTTTGAAAATCTTCATCAGGACTTCCGGTAGGAATATGTCCAACCGACCAGCTGTGTCGGCAAGCTCCGCGGGCAGATCTGACAACGCGGCTTTTTCTGGGGGCGCAGGCAGGCTTTTCCTGCAGCCCTAGAGCGTTTTCATGGTCAGAAAACACTCAGAATCATCCCATTTGTACTCCAAAATGCTGTCTTGCAGCCAGAGAATCGCAAACAGCGTTCGCGACAATCCAGTAAGAGACAACAGGAGACGGGCATGCCATCATTTCCATGCCGCGCTGCAGCCTTAAAGGGACATTAGGTTGAGCCACCCCATTTCTCAATCACTCAATTTATATATATATTTAAAGTTTTGTACCCTAAGAGAGGCTTTCTACAGTAAGAAGAAGCAGACTCTCTTGGTGCTTATCATTATTTCTGGATTAAATTTTTAAAATCTATTTAAGTTTTGGCTTGTTTTCCCATTTAAAGACTAAGGAGGATTGAGAATAAATAATTGCCTACCTGCTATTATTTCTGTACTGAATTTGAAGGATTTAATATTTTCCTACATGCTGAAATTGCTGCTTTGAGTTTCTAGCTCTCTGTTCACTTTCCTTGAGAGATGCTTGTTAATGTACTTTCTCTTGCTTCAATTTCACTTGGAAGTTTTTTATTAACTCATTATCTCCTACCTGTGCGAGTCAAGTATCTAGGGGGCGCTATAATCTACTGCCTGAAGCATGGAAGATTTCAAGGAGACTCAGAGTTCTGTTTTTTGAGGATACCTGTCAAGCTATTCTGCAGCATATTCAGAACATTGGGGAAGATATTATTTCTAAAGTGTGTCATATGGCTGAAGATGTTACAGAAGAAGATGAAGATTTTGACAGGGATGGAGATCTTTCTACTGACAGTGAGTCTGAAGTAATGCCAGAAGACGACTACATTTTGGTGCTGAAGGGGTTAAAGCGACACTTTGAGTTGCAGATAACAAGGAGAGTTTTTCTGAGGGAATGTTATGGCTTTCTCGGGGAATGTTTTGGGAGAGAAGAAAATCTGCTTTGTGGGAGTTTTTTGCTGAGAAGTCTGAGTTTTTAAGGGGGCAGTTGGGCTGTTTGATTTTTGTAAGAAAAATGCCTTGTGGGCAATAGGGCGATATGTAATTTTTTTGGTTTATTTTGAAGTGGGGTAAAAAAATTAAGAATGCTTAATTGGATTGATAATGAGGCTTTTATGATTTCATTTCTCTTTAATGATTTGGACTAAGATTTATTTGATTCTTTTTAAGGCTTGTTTGATTTTTAAGATTTATAAGGTATCTATTTTTGTTGTTTATTCGTTCAGTCGTTTCCGACTCTTCGTGACTTCATGGACCAGTCCACGCCAGAGCTTCCTGTCGGCCGTCACCATCCCCAGCTCCCCAATGGTTGAGTCCGTCACCTCCAGAATACCATCCATCCATCTTGCCCTTGGTCGGCCCCTCTTCCTTTGGCCTTCCACTTTCCCTAGCATCAGCTTCTTCTCCAGGGTATCCTGTCTTCTCATTATGTGGCCAAAGTACTTCAGTTTTGCCTTTAATATCATTCCCTCAAGTGAGCAGTCTGGCTTGATTTCCTGGAGTATGGACTGGTTTGATCTTCTTGCAGTCCAAGGCACTCTCAGAATTTTCCTCCAACACCACAGTTCAAAAGCATCTATCTTCCTTCGCTCAGCCTTCCTTATGGTCCAGCTCTCGCAGCCATAGGTTACTACAGGGAATACCATTGCTTTAACTATGCGGACCTTTGTTGTCAGTGTGATGTCTCTGCTCTTAACTATTTTATCAAGATTTGCCATTGCTCTCCTCCCAAGAAGTAGACGTCTTCTGATTTCCTGGCTGCAGTCAGCGTCTGCAGTAATCTTTGCGCCTAGAAATACAAAGTCTGTCACTGCCTCCACTTTTTCTTCCTCTATTTGCCAGTCATCAATCAAGCTCGTTGCCATAATCTTGGTTTTTTTGAGGTTTAACTGCAACCCAGCTTTTGCACTTTCTTCTTTCACCTTCGTCATAAGGCTCCTCAACTCCTCCTCGCTTTCAGCCATCAAAGTGGTATCATCTGCATATCTGAGATTGTTAATGTTTCTTCCAGCGATTTTAACTCCAGCCTTGGATTCCTCAAGCCCAGCACGTCGCATGATGTGTTCTGCGTACAGGTTGAATAGGTAGGGTGAGAGTATACAACCCTGCCGTACTCCTTTCCCAATCTTAAACCAGTCCGTTGTTCCGTGCTCTGTTCTTACCGTTGCTACTTGGTCGTTATACAGATTACTCAGGAGGCAGACAAGATGACTTGGTATCCCCATACCACCAAGAACTTGCCACAATTTGTTATGATCCACACAGTCAAAGGCTTTAGAATAGTCAATAAAACAAAAATAGATGTTTTTCTGAAATTCCCTGGCTTTCTCCATTATCCAGCGGATATTGGCAATTTGGTCTCTAGTTCCTCTGCCTTTTCTAAACCCAGCTTGTACATCTGGCAATTCTCGCTCCATGAATTGCTGGAGTCTACCTTGCAAGATCTTGAGCATTACCTTACTGGCATGTGAAATAAGTGCCACTGTTCGATAGTTTGAACATTCTTTAGTGCTTCCCTTTTTTGGTATGGGGATATAAGTTGATTTTTTCCAATCTGATGGCCATTCTTGTGTTTTCCAAATTTGCTGGCATATGGCATGCATCACCTTGACAGCATCATCTTGCAAGATTTTAAACAGTTCAGCTGGGATACCATCGTCTCCTGCTGCCTTGTTATTAGCAATGCTTCTTAAGGCCCATTCAACCTCACTCTTCAGGATGTCTGGCTCTAACTCACTGACCACACCGTCAAAGCTATCTCCAATATTATTATCCTTCCTATACAAATCTTCTGTATATTCTTGCCACCTTTTCTTGATCTCTTCTGCTTCTGTTAGGTCCTTACCATCTTTGTTTTTGATCATACCCACTTTTGCCTGGAATTTACCTCCGATGTTTCTAATTTTCTGGAAGAGGTCTCTTGTCCTTCCTATTCTATTGTCTTCTTCCACTTCCGCACATTGCTTGTTTAAAAATAATTCCTTATCTCTTCTGGCTAACCTCTGGAATTTTGCATTTAATTGGGCATATCTCCCCCTATCACTGTTGCCTTTTGCTTTCCTTCTTTCTTGGGCTACTTCCAGTGTTTCAGCAGACAGCCATCTTGCCTTCTTGGTTTTCTTTTTCTTTGGGACGTTTTTTGTTGCCGCCTCCTGAACAATGTTGCGAACTTCTGTCCATAGTTCTTCCGGGACCCTATCTACTAAATCTAATCCATTAAATCTATTCTTCACCTCCACTGCATATTCCTTAGGAATATTAGTGAGCTCATATCTAACTGATCTGTGGGTCTTCCTTATTCTCTTTAGTCTGATTCTAAATTGTGCAATAAGAAGTTCGTGATCTGAACTACAGTCAGCTCCAGGTCTTGTTTTTACCGACTGTATAGATGTCCGCCACCTTTGGCTGCAAAGGATGTAGTCAATCTGATTTCGGTGTCGACCATCTGGTGAAGTCCATGTATAAAGTCGTCTTTTAGGTTGTTGGAAGAGAGTGTTTGTTATGCACAGTGAGTTGTCTTGGCAAAATTCTATCAGCCTATGTCCTGCTTCATTTTGTTCTCCCAGACCATGCTTGCCTGTAATTCCAGGTGTCGTCTGACTACCCACCTTAGCATTCCAGTCTCCTGTAATGAAAATAACATCTCTTTTTGGTGTATTATCTAGTAGGTGCTGCAGATCCTCATAGAACTGATCTACTTCTGCTTCTTCAGCATCTGTGGTTGGGGCGTATATTTGGATCACTGTGATGTTAAATGGCTTACCCTGAATTCGAATTGAGATCATTCTATCGTTTTTTGGATTGTATCCAAGCACTGCTTTAGCCACTTTATTATTAATTATGAAGGCTACTCCATTTCTTCTGTGGTCCTCTTGTCCACAGTAGTAGATCTGGTGGTCATCTGATGTGAAGTGGCCCATCCCAGTCCATTTCAGTTCACTGACACCTAAAATGTCTATATTTAATCTTGACATCTCACCAATAACCACATCCAATTTGCCCTGGCTCATAGATCTTACATTCCAGGTTGCTATGGTGTGTTGATCTTTAGAACATCGGATTCGTCGTTCACCACCAGCACCGTCGGCCGCTAGCCGTCCTTTCGGCTTTGAGCTAGCTGCGTCATCACATCTGGGGCTAGTTGAACGTATCCTCTGTTCCTCCCCAGTAGCATTTTGACCATCTTCCGACCTGGGAGTCCCATCTTCCGATGGTATACCGACATATCTTTGGTTGTACTGATCCATTTAGTTTTCATGGCAAGAATACTGGGGTGGGTTGCCATTACCTTCCCCAGGGATCGTATTTAGTCTGACCTCTCTGCCACGACCTTCCCGTCTTGGGTGTTCCTTCACGGTTTAGCTCATGGTTTCACTGAGGTGCTCAAGCTCCAGCACCACGACAAGGTAACGATCTCCTTTGCTGGAGAAGGTATCTATAAGGTATAATAATAATAATTGCTTGGTTTTTAGGTTTAATAGGGTTAAGACTGCAGTAGTATTAATAATTATAAAAGTAGATAATTTATAGGTTTTTATAATTGGATTTTTATGATAGTGGATAAAATTTATGCATGTTTAATTGATTTGACTGTATCAATAGGTGGAACTAAGTGGTAGAGTCAGGAGGACAAAGTTGGTAACAGAGGAAGGACTGAGATTGGGGAAGCACGCCCTCTGCTGGGAAGTACGGCCTTTGGCCTGGGAAGTAGTTCGTTTATTCAACAAGTAGTTAGAGCAGGAGGCTGGATGTGGAAGTTGTTAGCTAATAAAGACATTCAGTATAAATGAACCTCTGACTTATTATTATTATTATAAGAGACCTTGAAACATTGACAATGATATTATATTTCATTTTTTTAATGATTTGGATTAATTGCTGTAGTATTATTAATTATAAAAGTAGACAATTCATATGTTTTTATAACTTGGTTTTTATTGTAGTGGACAGAAATATATAGAATAGTGGTGGGAAGGAAATAACTAAATAAATGTTGTTTTATGGGGGAGGGACACTGATTTAGAAATTTATATATATATATATTTATATAAGGGGAAGAAGAAATTGCATTAGTGATTTGTATATGTACTAATGGAAGGATTTATATAAATAATCTGATCTTGGTTTGATATAGAGTAAGGGATTGATTATGGAAATTGCTGTATATTCTTGCTGTTGAAAGTTGGAAGTCACCTTTGTACATAATTTTGAAAATTCTTTTTTCTTGTGTTTCACACTTTTTTAGTTTTTTTCTTTTTGTAGTTTTTTTCTTTTTTGTAGTTTTTATCTTTGTTTTAAACCTAATAAAATTCTTATAAAAAATTGAAAAGTCTTCATCAGTTGAGTTTGTCTTCAACTCTGAACAAAAGAAAAAATAATTATAAACTTATATTTTCAAATAAACATTTCAAATTTCAAATAAACAGCAAAAAGCTAAATAAGATTTTAATCTAAGAAAGTTATAAACAGATTAAGGGTCCAGATAAATTTGGAATATTGACTTTTACTATAAGATCTTGCAATTAACTATAAAAAATAAATAGCTTCTCATGGGAAACAGACTTATTTTGGCTATCCTGGCTATTGTAAGTCAAAAAGATAAGTGATGATTTTAGAAACTGGACACTAGAGAGGACTTAAGATTCTAAGCAGAAGAAAAAAAAATACAAGCCTGTTTTTGATGTCAGTTAATACTGGGACTTACAAAATGACACATACTTGTTTATACTTGTGATGAAGGTTGGAAGTAAATTCTTTATATATTTCTTTTCTTTTTCTTTCTTATATTCTTTCTTTATATACTGTATATCACCTGCTATGCAACTTCAGACATTTTTAATGGTCTTCTCCAATCTGATATGCACTCAGTTTGCCAGACAAACAAATTCCAGATTTCTCAACCAGACTGGGTATACAATTCCCAGTTCAGTTTGCATCATTTTTATGAGCTAGTGATTACAGAACTGGGTCTTAAATAATCTTTGAAAGAAGCATGCCTTGAAAAGAAAGAATTAGCTGAGATTAATCCTATTTTAAATATAATAACCTATTATGAAGATAGATGAGATGATGATAGATAGATAGATAGATAGATAGATAGATAGATAGATAGATGGATGGATGGATGGATGGATGGATGGATGGATGGATGGATGGATGGATGGATGATAGATAGAGGTAGTCCTCGCTTAAAAACCCTAATTGGTACCGGAAATTCCATTGCTAAGTGAAGCGAAACATTATGTGACCGCACAGCTTAGTGACAGCAGTTCCTGTAGTCCCAATTGCAGTTGTTAGGTGAAGGTGAGGACCACACTGTTGTTAGGTGAGGACCTCATGCTTCTCCTGCACTGCTACACTTGCCGCTGCTGCCTACACCTGCTGCCCCCCATGGTCCCCAGCTGACCTTCACTGTCTTCTTCCTCCCACTGCTGACGAGGCATGCCTGGCCGAGGCAGCTGCTGGCCCTTTGCAAGGCCTTCAGCCAGGCATCTCCATCAGCAGTGGGAGGAAGTGAAGGGAATCTAACAAAGCTATTTTGCTTCTAAATGCCATTTTGCTTCTGTAACCCGCTTGCTCTACATGCTAGCTGCCAGGTCTACTAACTAGGTCAAGCCATGCCACTCATAAAACATAAGTGGGACTTTCCAATACTCTTCTACCAGACACCTCTTACAGGAAATGAGAATAGTTTTAACAAGCTAAATGAAACCTATATGCCAAAGAAGCTGTTTGCGGTCAGAAATAGAATTAAGGGACAATGCTTAAGGTAGAAAGCCTTCCTTTCCAGGAAAGATAAAGGGGAAATATAAAGTGGGGAAGGGGATACACGGGGATATGTGCACAGAGGCGTGCTTAATTATATGCCGAATAGATGCTTCTGATAGGTCAAGAACCCTCGAGTCCAGCCAATGGACAACAGGGGGATAAGTGTTAAGTGACTGTTAAAACCTGTATAAATAAGCATGTAACCTGCCCTTTGGTGTGGCTTCTTCCCAGCACACTCACTGCCACGGTGTGTGTGGGAAGTCCACCCGACCTTTCTTTGATCAAATAAACGCCGTAAGCTGAAGTTTTGCCTCTGTGGTCTTTTCTCCTCTATGTAAACGACTAAGGGTCATTACAGAAGAAGATGGCGAAGGTCAGCTGGGAGCCGTGGGGGGGGGGCGGCAGGGGTAGGTGTTGGTGGAGTGCAGGGCAGGGCAGCCAAATGGGCAGAGATGGGGGGGAAATAGGTGGGTGTAAGGAGTTGAAGCGCATGCTGTGGTTGTCAATGCGAGCGGGCTGCCAAGCACCCAAATTTCAATCATGTGACCGCAGAGGCGCTGCAACAGCTGTAACTTTGAGGACTGGCTGTAGCTATCATTTGTTCAGTGCTGTCATAACTTTGAACAGTTGCTGAATGAATGGTTCTTAAGCGAAGACTACCTATCAATATGCTTTATTACAACCAAAGTCCTGCAATTTAAAATAACATATAAGAACAATGTGTCCAGATAGTAAAGTAGTACAAAATAAATCACCCATTAATATAAGTTAAAAATAAGAAAGAAAAAAAGAGTGGAAGTTGAGTATAATAACTGAAGGTGATAAATTACAAATTTTACAGTATACAAATTCCAATTAAATCCATGAGTGATGGAGATTCAAGACTGAGTTTTAGCTAAACTCCTGTCTTTTCAGAGCATGAAGATATGGAGATATGAATGTTCTTTTTAGTTCTATTTCATTTTTCCCCAGGCACTTTAAGAAATCGGAAGGACTGATGCAAATGGTTTCTTTTAAACTGCTGTACAGGATATGTGGCTTTGTAAAATGCATGAGATTTCTGGCTCCAGGAAAAGAATAAGAAGGCTATTCTGACTGAATACAGGAATGGCTGACGGGGGTGTTGAATTTCTGTTTGTACAACCCAAACTATTTGGAATGTTTATGTTTTAGAACAAATAGTAGCTTGCTTTAAATGTTAATATGATGATTTGAAAAGAGTTCAGTGTTTGCTCAGGCATGTACTGAACAGTCAAAACAACTGACAGTTGAAGTTTTTCCTCAAACTGTTGAGAAATGTCAGGAAGAGTACCTGTTCTTGTTTACTTAGGACTCGCTCCCCTTCCTGTTGTTGTTTATAGTGGCTAATAAAGCATCTGTCTCATTGGTAGCAAACCTGCTTCTTATAAATATCACTGGATTCCTGAAAAAGGCATTTTGAACAGTATGGGGTAAAAACAGATGGTTATTTTTATGAGCATATTTGCCAGTAAAAAGTATCAGGTGCTTGCAGTCACATTGTTTATTGTGATCTGAAATTAAATTCAGATAAATTCTTTCCTTTGTTACCTTTAAATCATTAATCAAAATAACTTATAAATATTCTAACTAGCAGTAACTGAAACAACATGCATAGTTTAAAATATAAATATAAAATCAAGACAGCAAGCAAAACTAGATTAAAATAACAAAGAAAAAATGTCACTAGTTTAAAATAATCTGGAGTGAAGAAATCAACGAGCTTATTTAAACACAAGACAGACACTATGTCAGAGGGAGATATGCACCTGATTAGGGAAAGAGTTCCCCAAAAAGGGGACCAACATTGAAAATCCTGTCTGTAGTTTGCATAATCTATTATTTTATCGGTTGAATTTCTACTCTGCTTTTCCACCAAGAATGGCATTCTGGGGGGTGGGGGATATCATACAATCTAGTAGTTTTTTTATGTGGGCCATGAGACTAGGAACATTTATACAATTTCACTTTTGGCACACCACTCAGGAATGTTGAACAAATATGTGCAAGTTGTGTATCATCTGCAATATTTCTGCAATAGTGTAATAATGCACCTTTAGAGTAGAATTGGGAAAGTCTGAATTCATCTATTTCCTCATCAATACGTAGAATGGTGGTATGTGAGAACATATGGTGTGCTCTCCCGAACAGCAACAGCACCACAAATGAAGTGTTTCTGTCAGGGAGATAACTGGTGGAGGAAGCCCCCTCTTTCTTTACCAGTTATCTCCCTGACAGTTTCTGTCATTTGTTCTTACTCAAAACTAAAGAGGGCAGGGGAAGATGAAGACAAGAATTAGTGCCTGATTTTTAAAGCAACATTTTAATTTTTAAATGAAGACTGAGTGGCTTTGGGTTTTGGGGCCTGCTGGTTCTAGGACTATGCCATCTTTGGTGCTGGATGGGGTTGCACTGCTCCAGACAGACTCCGTGAGCAATCTGGGGGTCCTCCTGGACTCACGACTCTTGCTTGAAGAGCAGGTGGCAGTCGTGGCTAGGAGGCCTTTGCACAGCTTCATGTTGTGCGCCAGTTGTGCCCATTCTTAGATCGAGTGGTCTGCTCACAGTCACTCATGCTCTAGTCACCTCCAGATTGGACTACTGTAATGCGCTCTACATGGGGCTGCCCTTGAAGAGTATCCGGAAGCTTCAACTGATACAGAATGCAGCAGTGTGGGCAGTTATGTGTTCTTCTAGAACAGCACATGACACAACTCTGCTCCATGAGCTGCATTGGTTGCCAGTTAGCTTCTGGATCCAATTCAAAGTGCTGGTTTTAACCTTCAAAGCCCTCCACGGCATGGGATCAGGTTATCTGAAGAACCACTTCCCCCTGATTACATCTGCTGTCCCATTAGATCTGGCAGAAAAGGCATGCTGTGGGTCCTGTCTGCTAGGGGTCCTAGGAGGCGGGCCTTTTTTGCCGTGGCACCCGCCTTATGGAACATTCTCCCCCCACCCCGAAGCGAGGTTAGCCCCATCCCTGTTAGTGTTCTGGAAGTCCCTCAGGACCCGCCTATGCCTGGGGGTCCCAGGGGATGGGTGACATTTTAAGATGGCTCCATCATCATAGTTAATATTCACGCTCTCCTGTGCCTTGGTTTTTTTACATTTTAATAATGATTGTGATAGCAACAAGAGGGAAATACTGAATTTGATTGAACTAAGGTGTTACTGTGATACTTGTGCCCAAGCCTGTAATTAGCCCTTTGTATTAGAATGTGTAATTGAACAAGAGATAGTGATGTTAGTGCCCTATTGTTCTGTAGATGTTACTTTGCAATGCGTAACTGAACAAGACAGCTGATAAGAAAGTCTTTACAAACAACTTGCACTTTTGTTCAAGCTGGAAACATCAGGGGAGAGAGTTAGACCCTAAGCTTGCAACTTATGGACAGAGAAGGAGATAAAGGGGTGAGCTATGGAATGTGTATTCGAGATAAGGACTTTCTTGACCTAGAAAATAGTTAGCCATATATGCTTAGAGAATATTATGGGTTACTATGTTTTATGCTCAGCTTTTGCGCAGACACTAGAGAAATGACCAATTAGAAGCTTTTATGGCAAGATGGCAATTGTAACAACTTTAGTGGGCTATAAAAGTTAATTGCAGGGGATGCTAAGGGCTCCCCCCTTGCTGTATAGGGGACGCCCTCCTTTGATTTGTAGATCTACAAAATAAACAAGTCTTTTGCTGAATTCTCTGGTCCTGCGTGATAATTGGGCTACATTGTGCCAGATCAACGAAACCCCCTTTTTAAGGACTTCAATTGTTTTATATTTTTAATAATGACTTTTATATATTTATTATTTTACTTATTGTTGTATGCTGCCCAGAGTCACTTTTTGTGATGTGGGCGGCCATATAAATTTGATAAACAAACAAACAAACAAATAAATAAAATTTCCACTGAAGTCAGCACATTGTCAAGAGCCAAGACTGGTTTTCAATCCACTTTTAACACAAAATGTTAGTTCTTTGCTGAAGATAAGACAGGTGGCTGCGCTGATTAAGACTGAAGGCTGTTTAGCCCAATATTCTGTTCCCACAATGGACATCCAGCTGTCAGTGGGAAGTCTGCAAGCAAGACATGAGAGCTGAATTCCTGGCAACTCTATGAAGAAGAGTAGTTGTAAGGTGCTCCATCCGATGCCTGAGTTTCCCCCTGCTCTCGAGTAAACCACAGACGTGCGGTTTCTTAGAAGCAGAAAGGTTTATTACAGAACATGAAGGTTAACACGAACAAAGACTTGAATGAATCAGCAAAGCATGCAAGTCACATTTAAGCATTCCCCTTCCAGAAGTCCTTTGATGTTGAAACGTGTAGCTCGTGGCTCCAGGGTGCTCAGACATCCGTTTGCATAGATGTGTACTGGCGCTGCCTCTTTAGGTGTGAATCGTCTATTTCAAAGGCAGGCGCCTCTTCCGTGTCTGTTGCACGCCACCCTGGCTATGCATACTTATCTAAGATATTGGCAGAGGTCTGCAGAGCTCTGACAGTAGTGTCCATTGTTATAGGAAAATGCATAATTGGCTTTGCTAACCTTACCCTTCATGTTAAAAGCCATTGTGTTTGGGTAAATACTTTTGGATTGCTATGGACATGTGTATTTATTTATTTATCCAACTTCTATCACTGCCCATCTCCCCCCAAAAAGGGGACTCTGGGTGGTTTACAATAAAGTTAGTAATTAAAAACATATAAAATATACTATACAATATATCAATCTAAACATAAATTAAATATAAATATATAAAATCCAAGAGGCTGTGATGTTATGTTTAAAAGAACTCTACGGCGCAAGCCACCCCCAAGAAGAGCTATTACCCTTCCCATCCCAAGCGAGGTGGCAGAGCCAGGTCTTCAATTGTTTCCGGAAGGTCAGGAGTGTGGGGGCTTGCCTCACCTCCAGGGGCAGAATGTTCCAGAGGGCGGGTGCCACTGCAGAGAAGGCCCGCCTCCTGGACCCCGCCAGATGGAATTCTCTTACAGACGGGGTCCGTAGCAAGCCCTCTCTGCATAACCGGGTGGGGCGGGTTGATGTTCTGGGGGTGATGCGGTCCCTTAGGTAACCTGGTCCCATGCCATATAGGGCTTTAAAGGTGATAACCAACACCTTGAATTGGACCCGGAAGCAGACTGGTAACCAGTGCAGCTCATGCAGCAGAGGTGTCACATGTGCCGATCTTGGGGCACCCATAACTGCGCGCGCAGCCGCATTCTGGACCAGTTGAAGCTTCTGGATACTCTTCAAGGGTAGCCACATGTAGAGTGCATTGCAATAGTCTATATGGGAGATGACCAGGGCATGAGTGACTGTACGGAGGGCATCTCGGTCCAGGAAAGGGCGTAGCTGGCGTACAACTCGAAGTTGCACAAACGCCCTTCTGGCCACGGATGCCACCTGCTCTTCAAGCAGGAGTCGTGAGTCCAGAAGGACCCCCAGGCTCCACACTGAGTCTGAATGGGGTAGTGCCACCCCATCCAGATCTAAAGATGACAACTCCCTGGATCCCGAGGCGCCATCAATCCACAGCCACTCTGTCTTACCAGGGTTCAGCTGAAGCCTGTTGTTCCCCATCCAGGCCCCCACAGCCTTCAGCCACTGAGAAAGGGCAGCCACTGCATCACTTAGCTCGCTCAGGATGGAGATATATAATTGAGTATCATCAGCATATTGATGATACCTCATCCCGTGTTGGCGGATGATCTCACCCAGTGGTTTCATGTAGATATTAAATAGGAGAGGGGAGAGAACCGAACACTGCGGCACCACACAACGTAGGGGCCGAGGGTCGAACCTCTCATCTCTTATTACCACCGATTGGGACCGGTCTCGGAGGAAGGAGGTGAACCAGCGCAAAACTACACCACCCACCCCCAACTCCCCGAGCTGCCCCAAAAGGATACCATGGTCGATGGTATCGAAAGCCGCTGAGAGGTCAAGAAGAGCCAGGATGGATGCACTGCCTCCATCCCGCTCCCGCCAGAGATCATCTGTAAGTGTGACCAATGCAGTTTCCACCCCATATCCCAGCCTGAATCCTGACTGGAAGGGGTCTAGATAATCCGTATCATCCAGAATCCTCTGGAGCTGTAATGCCACCACTTTCTCAACCACCTTCCCCAAAAAGGGGAGGTGGGAGATGGGACAAAAGTTGCCCAACACTGTAGGGTCCAGCAATGGCTTCTTGAGGAGGGGGTGCACCAGCGCCTCCTTAAAAGCAGCTGGGAACACTCCCTCTCCCAAGGATGTAGCAACCATCGCATGGACCCAACCACATGTCACCTCCCTGGCTGCTTTCACCAGCCAGGAGGGGCATGGGTCAAGATGACACGTAGTGGCTCTTACAGTCTGGAGGATCCTGTCCACTTCCTTAGGCCCAACAGGATCAAACCGTTCCCAGATAACCAGGCAAAGACATTCCCTCGGCATCTCCCCAGACCATGCATCACGCTTGGAGTCCAACTTAGAAGGAATCCGAGCAATTTTATCCATCAGATGCTCCGAAAATTCCTCCGCACAGCCCTGAAGGTGGGTCACCGGCCCCACCTTACCTAGGAGAGATCGAGTAATCCTAAACAGGGCCGTCGGGCGGCATTCTGCGGATGCAATAAGAGTGGAGAAATATTGACGTTTCGCCACTCTTACCGCCACAAGGTAGGCCTTAACTGCGGCTCTAGCTTGTGTTCGGTCGGATTCTGTCTTTGTCTTTCTCCTGCGGCGCTCTAGACGTCTCTTAACCCTCTTCAGAACCCTCAATCCCTCCGTGAACCACGGGGAATATCAGGTCGGATGGGGCAAGAGAGGCCGCATAGGCACGATCCTGTCCAAGGCCCCGGCCGCTTCCTTATTCCAGGCTGCGGCCAGGACCTCCACTGGACCGTGCAGTAGATCGTCAGGTATAACCCCCAGCTCCCTCTGAAGCCCTATCGGGTCCATTAGTCGCCGGGGGCAGACCAGTCGAATAGGTCCAGCCTCCCTGCGGAGTGGGGCAGCATATGAGAATCTCAGGGCCACCAGGGCATGATCTGACCATGACAATGGGGAAAGATGTAACTCTCCCCCCGGATCACCTTGCCACTGCTCCGACAAGAAAACCAAGTCCGGGGTGAGGCCACTGTCTCGAGTCGGGTCCCGAATAATCTGGACCAGGCCCATGGCTGCCATGGTAGCCATGAACTCCCGAGCTGCCTCCAAGGCACGTCCCAGGGACGGCAGGTTGAAATCCCCCAGAACCATAAGTCTGGGGAATTCCACCGCCAGCCCCGAGATGGCCTCCAGCAGCTCGGGCAGGGAGGTTGCTACGCAGCAGGGAGGTTGGTACAGCAGCAACACTCCCAACTGCTCTCAGGAACCCAACTTGAAAAACAGGGTCTCACATCCGGCCACTTGTGGAGCAGCGCCCCTGAAGGCCACTATAGATTCTCGGATGACAACTGCCACCCCTCCTCCCCTACCCCGATGTCTCGGCTGGTGCCATACCTGAAACCTGGCTGGGCAGATTTCCGAGAGGGCAACCCCTCCTCCAGGGCCCAGCCAGGTCTCGGTAATACACGCCAGGTCAGCCCCCTCCTCCGTGATCAAATCACATATGAGGGGGCCCTTGTTATTAACCAACCTGGCGTTAAGCAGCAGCAGCTGGAAACCAGGGCACTCGAGGGTCTGCTGACCAGGGCCTAGGTTTGAACCTGGAGGGCTGGAACACACCACCGGTAGCAAACACCGGGGGATCTTCCCCAACGATGGCCTGCCCTCCGGTTCCCGCCATAACATCCCCGACCCGTCACCACCTCAATAGAACAACCCGCCCCACAGCCCCTAGAGTTTCCAGGCCCAGTTGCCTCCACCACCGGACCTCCGAAAACCCTAGGTTGAAACAAGGGTCCCCTCTCCCATGCAAACATCTTCCCGTACCCAGTCAAACTCAGGGGGCGGTAGGGCCACCAACGCACCAGCGTTTTGCTCTCGGCACTGGTAAGACCTAACCACCCCCTAAACACACACTCCACACTCACTGTGCCCCCCCTCAGCCTCTCTCACTGGTCGAAGGGGGCACCATTCACTCCTGCCCACCACCTGTCTCTCACTCAGGGGCGGGCACTCTTATATACTATCACCCAACTCTGGCCTCCCCCGGGGTCTCTCACACCCAGGGGGAATACCACTCTCACACCAAGGGGACCCCAAATCTCTGCCACCTCTAATGGATGGGGGGAAATGGAAGTAGTCAGTCCTCCATTCCCAAGCTCCTTCCTCATTATCCTATTTAAAGATGTTATAGTCTAAGATTAGTGTATGTGTATGTGTGCAACATACAAATACAGCCATTTATTATTGGCATTCTTTTTATCCCTTTGGAGGAATGCAAGCAAAGGTATAGCTGGAGCTGGACATGGAGAAGAGAGCTTTATAGACTAGAACAAAATTTTATTTTACCCATTGCTTCTACTGGTGTTTCTGGGCTTTTATTTTGGGATTGGTCCCTTAGCTTGCTACCAGATAGTTCAGTCTCCTCAAATGGTCTCGTGGCATACATTAGGTTGTTTTAAATGACAAAGTACACTATTGCTTCAGTGTTGGCATTATTCACTTGATCTCAGAATGCTGGGGGTCACAGATAGTTCATAGCATCATAAGTGCTGAGTGCCAGGGCTATAGGAAGCCCATTCAGGCATCTGATTATTACAAAAACATTTCTGGAAATCAAAGAGATCTATTCTGTGTCCTGTTGTTTTGGAGTTCAAAAGAACTAGATCAGATCACAAAGCTGGTACTGTGTAAGAAATAATATAAAGTGTTTCTGTTTTGTTTTGTTTTGTTTTGTTTTGTTTTGTTTTGTTTTGTTTTGTTTTGTTTTGTTTTGTTTTGTTTTGTTTTGTTTTGTTTTGTTTTGTATGAAGGATATTTTCCTACATTAAAAACTGCATATTTCAAATGCACAATTTAAGTATTTCAGATTGAGGTTTGCATGTGTGTGCCTCTTCAAAACCATACAGTATATAAAATATCCAAAGCTGAAATGGCTCTCAACTGGGCTTAGAATATGGAACCCATTGCTGTTCAGTTGCTCAGTCACCTCAAAACATCTGATAAAAATAAAATTGTAATGTTTATTTTCGTCTTGGATTCTTGTTCTTAAATAGCATATTATTTCATTACTGACCAACGGTCTCTCCTTGCCATTCTCTCCAGCTGCTCTCTCTCTTTTCTAAAAATAATGTCTTTATTTAGGGCTAAATTATGCAATATTCACTGTGCAGCTCCACCTCTATGTTTTTATCGGAATCCAATGTAAATAGTCTGATTGAGTGGGACCACAACACAGAGGGGGAGGGAAGCCTAATTCTTCCTGAACCCTTGGAAAAAATAGAAAAAACACATTTCCTTTAAAAACTTGGTGACAATGGATTTGTCCCCTTTCCACTGCACTCAAGTATGCAATTTTCTAAACTAATGACCGGCAGGAAGACTGGACTACTCTCCTTATCTCCACATGCTGCAGTCTTGATGCATTGTGCACTTACACCAGAGTAAATAAAGATGGAGGTGGAATGAGACAAAATCCATATGATCTATCAGGTGCATTCTACAATAGGCTTTCTCTGATGAAATGTTTTTATCCTGGTAAATGATTGACTCATTCCAAAATGGCAATATTATTAGCATTTTTTAAATGCAGGCATATCAAAATATAAGGGATTCAAACCTGCTTTGCTGTTACAGTTGTTGCAATTTAATGGATTATATACCACTCTGAAATTCTAAAACAGACTAAATAGTGCAGAAATGCTTTAAATTAAAAACGTGGCTTAGATAAATAAACTGCTTCAGTTAATCAAGTAGCTGCTTGTAACATCCCCAGCATCTTTCCCCCTCCCCCTTTTCCTTATGCTCCCCCCCACCTTTTCATTCTCCTTTTAGCAATAAATCTGAACTTAAGTTTTGATCACTCATCTCAACCAATGTAGTTGGCTTTCTTCACACACTTTTGTTGTTGTTGTTCAGTCGTTTAGTCGTGTCCGACTCTTCGTGACCTCATGGACCATAGCACACCAGGCCTTCCTGTCCTCCACTGTCTCTCGGAGTTTACTCAAATTCATGTTCATTACATCGGTGATGCTATCTAACCATCTCATCCTCTGCCGTCCCCTTCTCCTTTTGCCTTCAGTCTTTCCCAGCATCAGGGTCTTTTCCAGTGAGTCCTCTCTTTGCATTAGGTGGCCAAAGTATTTGAGCTTCAGCTTCAGCATCTGTCCTTCCAATGTGCAGTCAGGGTTGATTTCCTTTAGGATTGACTGGTTTGACCTCCTTGCAGTCCAAGGGACTCTCAAGAGTCTTCTCCAGCACCACAGTTTGAAAGCATCAATTCTTCGGCGCTCAGCCTTCCTTATCGTCCAACTCTCACAGCCATACATTACTACTGGAAAAACCATAGCTTTAACTATACGGACCTTTGTCGCCAAGGTGATGTCTCTGCTTTTTAATATGCTGTCTAGGTTTGCCATAGCTTTCCTCCCAAGGAGCAAGCGTCTTTTAATTTCATGGCTGCAGTCACTGTCTGCGGTGATCTTGGAGCCCAAGAAAATAAAATCTGTCACTGCTTCCATTTCTTCCCCTTCTATTTGCCAGGAAGTGATGGGACCAGATGCCATGATCTGGGTTTTTTTAATGTTGAGTTTCAAGCCAGCTTTTGCACTCTCCTCTTTCACCCTCATCAAGAGGCTCTTTAGTTCCTCTTCACTTTCTGCCATTAGGGTGGTATCGTCTGCATATCTGAGGTTGTTGATATTTCTCCCGGCAATCTTAACTCCGGCTTGTGATTCATCCAGCCCGGCATTTCTCATGATGTACTCTGCATATAAGTTAAATAAGCTTTTAGCTTCCATCAGTTGTCTGGTTTTTACAAATCTAACCACTGGTATCTCAAACAGAACTCAACAGACTGGTTTACTAATATCCTGCCTTCAGAATCTCTTCACCATTGTCAAAATGGCAAAGAGGCCAGGCTGAAAGAGGCAATAGCAAGATTGGAGTGACTTCTCGAAAAACATGACTATAAAATGGGTGGAACCTATAGCCATCCAGATTCCTATTCCCATCAGGTATTGACCTGCAAGAAGAAATGTATGAAAATCTCTTTATTGATTATAAAGATTTCAAAGACTCAATTATTGATGCCCTTGAAGAGTATACGGAAGCTGCAGCTGGTACAGAATGCGGTGGCGCATGCAGTTCTATGTGCCCCTCGATTGGTGCACATTACACCTCTGCTCCATGAGCTGCCAGTCTGCTTCCGGTTGCAATATACGAAGGTTGTAACCTATAAAGCCCTTCATGGCATGGGGCTGTGTTATTTGAGGGACCACCTCTCCCCAATTATGTCTACCTGTCGTCCCATTAGAACTAGCAGAAGAGGCATGCTCCTGGTTCCGACTATTAAGGAGTGTCATCTGGCGGGGCTCAGGAAAAGAGGCTTTTCTGTGGTGCTGCCTGCCCTTTGGAATATCATATTCCAGGAGATTCAGATTGGCCCCAACCCTGTCGGCCTTCCCTAAGGCCTTAAAGACTTGGCTCTGTCACTGGGCCTGGGGATCAGGAGGTGGGGTTGAGCCCATGCATTGGCTGTGTTAATTGTTATGGATGGATCTGCTGTTTTATGGGTGTTGTTTTTGGGTTTTTTTGGGGGGTTCTTTTTGGTTTTTGTATTTTTAAACATTGTTAGCCCCCCCGAGTCTTAACATGAGATGGGTAGCCATATAAATCGAATGAATGAATGAACACATAAATAAATGTTGTTCCTAAAAATCAGCTAAATAAGTATGTCCTGTAACAAATCTCCTATATCAGTCTGAATGTTCACAAAAAGAAAGGGAGAATAATCCTGGAGATTTTATGCTGAAGTTAGCAATAGTTATGATAGGAGACAGTTCCCATCTCCTAGCAGTGCATAGACTGGGGTGGGTAAGTGGATGGGTAGCCCAAAATGCATGAGATATGGTTCAAAATGGTAGGGCTGTCTCATGCAAATGAGCATGTCCAGGTTTTCCATTTGGGGAGGACTTTTGTTGTTGTGGTTTTAAAATGTTACCTTTCTTTTGCCCTCAAGTCAGTCTTGAATCCTGGCGACTACATGGATAAGTCCCTGCAGTTTTCTTGACAAGGTTTTTGGAAGTGGCTTGCCATTGCCTTCTTCCTAAGGCAGGGAGGGAATCACTGGCCCAAAGCCACCCAACTGGCTTCATGCCTAAAGCAGGACTAGAACCAGGTTTCTTGCTTCTAATGCAGCACTTTAACCACTAGACTGTATTTCCTCACCATTGTAGAGCTTAGCAACTATACATTTCCAGAGGCCATTGCTGCAATATAGTGGTATAGATCACGGAGAAAATCTATGTGGTTGCTAAGAGTCAATACTGACTTGATGGCACATAATCAATCAATCAATCAATCAATCACTCAATCAGTGGTATAGTAGGGGGTTCCTGTGGCACAAAAAGGAGATTTAAGCATCACATGTGCTATCTGATTTAGACTAAGAATATCTTGCAGTTAGAGGGAAGGGAAGATATCCGAATTAATAAGATACACCCATTTGTTATTAGTGACAAATGCTATATTGAAAAATTAATATGAAAAAGCTGTCTCCCCACCCTTAGAGATGCAGCTTCCAATTATTTTGAGGGTAGGGTTAGGGTTAAGGTTAGGATTATAACATACACAGGGATCTGTGTATCTGTTACTATTTTTGAGAAATTTATTTGTCTGCTATTGAGAGACTAAATTGAGTAAAAAGCATTTCTATCTCCTGCTCTAGTTAGTCAGATTGACTGTCACACTTTGGAATTGTTCTAACAATCAAAGTAATAAGTTTATTAGAAACAGAAGAACAGAATGTAGTTCCTGCTGGAGCTAAAGGATGATCTCTTTGGTTATTAGAACAATTTTGACATCTGGCTTTTCTCAGAAACTTAGGACACCAAGTATTTCTGTCACTTTGGACAGGCTGCTGGCTTGCTTGTTTTGTCTAACACCAATGTTGGTATTTGTATGGATAAATCCTTGCTTGTTTTGAGGCAGTGACAAAAATGTATGATATTGTTATGGAATTTAGAACTCATGCCAGTACAGATGAGTGGATTGAAAAATCTGGCAATTTGGTGAAAAGAGTGGCTAGTATATTGGGGAGTGCAGCAACTAAAATCCACAAGATCAACACATGGCCACATGCTAAGGAAAAGACAGAACAAAGTATAAACACCTAGAGGAACAGAAAAGAACTTGATGGCACCAAATCTGTAAGTAACATCCTTTATTTAAAATAATGCAGCAGTTATAGAAATACTGCAACTTTTACAAGAACATTTTAGTTTCATAATTATGGAAATACCTCCTTTTTAGAAAGCTGCTTTTCAAAAATCTGTATGCATTAATTACCAAATGAAAGGCAGATTTATACTCTCTCAGTTTAACAAAGTTTAACAAAAATATGAAGCAAACAATTTTTTCCTTTGCTTCATTTGTACGCCCTACTGAGTATAACCCGTTATTTAATAAAAGGTTAACAATGCCAAGGATCCATGATGCGTAGCTTGTTTCCCCCCTCATATTATGGAGAAAGCTCTCCCATTTGCTCCATGTTAGCCAAATATAGATTATTAGGACTATTTCCAATGTTTCTATTCCACCCTTAGAGATTTAAGTCTATTCCATCATAGACTTTAGAATGGCATGTCTGAGGATTGTTAGGAAGACTCCCATTGAGGTATTTGCCAGACCCAGCCTGTTTAATGTCATAAATGGAAGTAGTTCAAGATTTTTTTGATCAACTTCAGATAACATATTGTACTTGGACACACATTTGTATTTGGCTAATATCCTTGGACTAGTCAATATCTTTTAATTCATACAATTCTCTCTATATTAACAATACTGGTAAAGCACAGTATTTGACAGATCATGTACATTTGGATCTAGAGTCTAGATTACAGGATATAATTGTCCCACTCTACTTTTCCTTGATCAGTTCCCATTTGGAATACTATCCAGTTCTGGGCACCACAGTCTAAAAAGGATTGGATGAACTGGAGAAAATTCAGACGAGGGCTACCAAGGTTGTGAGAAGACTAGAAACCAAGTCCTATCAGGGATTATTAAAATAACTGGCTATGATTAACCTGAAAAAAAAAAGGGGGGGGGAAGGTATGATAGCAATCTTCAGGTATCTAAAGTATTTTCATATAGAGGATGGTATACTTCTTCTCTTGTCACCCTGAAGGGCAGGATCAGAACCAATGAGCTGTAACTACAGGATAGGTTAGGTTAGAGTAGACATTTAGAGGAATTTCCTGATGGTAAAAGCTATCAACCAATGGAATAGGTTGCCTCATAAAGTGGAATGTTTCTCTTCGCTAGAACTCTTCAAAGAGAGGCTAAGTAGCCATCTGTCTAAAATGCTTTAGGAGATACATCACTGAGCAGAGGATTGGACTAGATTACCTTTGAGGTCTCTTCCAACTAAAATGTCCAAAATGGATTAGGTATGTTCCCTGCCTTGAGTTATTTATAAAAATAATAAAGGCGGGGTAAAAAAATCTCTAAAAAACTCTAAAAAAATGGAATAAAGAAGCCAAATATAAAAACTCCAAGCACATAGGATTTGTAGGTAGGTGAATATATTTCCGTGATCCAATCAATTTCATATGATTCACATTTGTGCACCATAAAAACAAGGATAATCCAGAGTATTAATTTCAGTATACTTATTTTTTCTCAGAGTTTTAAAACATTTTTCAGGTTTTAAAGTCAGGTGGTATGCAAACCTAAAAGGAACACAGTAATATCTCTCCTGATTTAACCGATAACTGCAAGGTGGATGGACTCCGTTACAGTGGTGATGGATGCACCGTTAGAAGTCCTGAAAGACCAAGTTAGGGACCTATCATCATGGAGAATATCTATCTATGTGGTCGCTAAGAGTTGACACTGACGTGATGGCACATAATCAATCAACAACTATCTTCCCAGGGAACACCTGAGAATTTTAGAGCTGTGGTCTGGACTGGGAAAATTGAACAAATATTTTGGAAGAAGGCAATGGCCAACCAGTTATGTGCTGTGGCCATGAAAACTATATGAAAGCAGTCATCAAAAGTTGAGTTTGGCTCAACAATGTCTTTCCTTAATACAACTATAAAATCATCATTTTTAAAACATATGTTCACCTCTGAAATAGAAAGTAGTAAGATGCTGAGTAAAACAAAAAATCTTGCAAGTTGTATGTTGTTGTTGTTGTTCAGTCGTTTAGTCGTGTCCGACTCTTCGTGACCTCATGGACCATAGTACGCCAGGCCTTCCTGTCCTCCACTGTCTCTCGGAGTTTACTCAAATTCATGTTCATTACATCGGTGATGCTATCTAACCATCTCATCCTCTGCCGTCCCCTTCTCCTTTTGCCCTCAGTCTTTCCCAGCATCAGGGTCTTTTCCAGTGAGTCCTCTCTTCGCATTAGGTGGCCAAAGTATTTGAGCTTCAGCTTCAGCATCTGTCCTTCCAATGAGCAGTCAGGGTTGATTTCCTTTAGGATTGACTGGTTTGACCTCCTTGCAGTCCAAGGGACTCTCAAAAGTCTTCTCCAGCACCACAGTTCGAAAGCATGAATTCTTCGGCGCTCAGCCTTCCTTATGGTCCAACTCTCACAGCCATACATTGCTACTGGAAAAACCATAGCTTTAACTATACGGACCTTTGTCGGCATGGTGATGTCTCTGCTTTTTAATATGCTGTCTAGGTTTGCCATAGCTTTCCTTCCAAGGAGCAAGCGTCTTTTAATTTCATGGCTGCAGTCACCGTCTGCGGTGATCTTGGAGCCCAAGAAAATAAAATCTGTCACTGCTTCCATTTCTTCCCCTTCTATTTGCCAGGAAGTGATGGGACCAGATGCCATGATCTGGGTTTTTTTAATGTTGAGTTTCAAGCCAGCTTTTGCACTCTCCTCTTTCACCCTCATCAAGAGGCTCTTTAGTTCCTCTTCACTTTCTGCCATTAGGGTGGTATCGTCTGCATATCTGAGGTTGTTGATATTTTTCCCGGCAATCTTACCTCCGGCTTGTGATTCATCCATCCCGGCATTTCTCATGATGTACTCTGCATATAAGTTAAATAAGCACGGTGATAATATACAGCCTTGTCGTACTCCTTTCCCAATTTTGAACCAGTCGGTTGTTCCATGTCCGGTTCTAACTGTTGCTTCTTGACCCACATACAGGTTTCTCAGGAGACAGGTAAGGTGGTCTGGTACTCCCATCTCTTTAAGAATTTGCCACAGTTTGTTGTGATCCACACAATCAAAGGCTTTAGCGTAGTCAATGAAGCAGAAGTAGATGTTTTTCTGGAACTCTCTTGCTTTTTCCATGATCCAGCGAATGTTGGCAATCTGATCTCTAGTTCCTCTGCCTCTTCGAAACCCAGCTTGCACTTCTGGTAGTTCTCGGTTCACATGCTGCTGAAGCCTAGCTTGTAGGATTTTGAGCATAACCTTGCTGGCATGTGAAATGAGCGCAATTGTACGGTAGTTTGAACATTCTTTGGCATTGCCTTTCTTTGGAATTGGAATGTAAACTGACCTTTTCCAATCCTGTGGCCACTGTTGAGTTTTCCAAATTTGTTGGCATATTGAGTGCAGCACTTTAACAGCATCATCTTTTAGGATTTTAAATAGCTCAGCTGGGATACTGTCTTCTCCGCTAGCTTTGTTGTTAGTAATGCTTCCTAAGGCCCACTTGACTTCAGTCTCTAGGATGTCCGGCTCAAGGTCAGTGACCACACCATCGTATTTATCAGGGATATTAAGATCTTTCTTGTATAGTTCTTCTGTGTATTCTTGCCACCTCTTCTTAATCTCTTCTGCTTCTGTTAGGTCCCTGCCTTTTTTGTCCTTTATCATGCCCATCTTTGCACAAAACGTTCCCTTGATATCTCCGATTTTCTTGAAGAGATCTCTAGTCTTCCCCATTCTATTGTTTTCCTCGATTTCTTTGCATTGTTCATTTAAGAAGGCCTTCTTATCTCTCCTTGCTATTCTCTGGAATTCTGCATTCAGTTGTTTATATCTTTCCCTTTCTCCCTTGCCTTTTGCTTCCCTTCTTTCCTCAGCTATTTGTAAAGCCTGATCAGTCAGCCACTTTGCTTTCTTGCATTTCTTTTTCTTTGGGATGGTTTTAGTTGCTGCCTCCTGTACAATGTTACGAACCTCCATCCATAGTTCTTCAGGCACTCTGTCTACCAGATCTAATCCTTTAAATCTATTCCTCACCTCCACTGTATATTCATAAGGGATATGATTTAGGTCATACCTGATTGGTCTAGTGGTTTTCTCTACGTTCTTCAATTTAAGCCTAAATTTTGCAATAAGAAGCTCATGATCTGAGCCACAGTCAGCTCCAGGTCTTGTTTTTGCTGATTGTATAGAGCTTCTCCATCTTTGGCTGCAAAGTATATAATCAATCTGATTTCGGTATTGACCATCTGGTGATGTCCATGTGTAGAGTCGTCTCTTGTGTTGTTGGAAAAGAGTGTTTGCTATGACCAGCGTGTTCTCTTGACAAAACTCTATTAGCCTTTGCCCTGCTTCATTTTGTACTCCGAGGCCGAACTTGCCCGTTATTCCGGTTATTTTTTGACTTCCTACCTTAGCATTCCAGTCCCCTATGATGAAAAGGACATCTTTTTTTGGTGTTAGTTCTAGAAGGTGTTGTAGATCTTCATAGAACCGGTCAACTTCAGCTTCTTTGGCATCAGTGGTTGGGGCATAGACTTGGATCACTGTGATGTTGAATGGTTTGCCTTGGATTCGAACTGAAAGCATTCTGTCGTTTTTGAGGTTGTACCCCAGTACTGCCTTTCCCATTCTTTTATTGACTATGAGAGCTACTCCATTTCTTCTAAGGGATTCTTGCCCACAGTAGTATATATAATGGTCTCCTGAATTAAATTCGCCCATTCCTGTCCATTTTAGTTCGCTGATTCCCAAGATGTCGATGTTCAATCTTGTCATCTCATGTTTGACCACATCCAGCTTACCTTGATTCATAGATCTTACATTCCAGGTTCCTATGCAATATTGTTCTTTACAGCATCGGACTTTCCTTCCACTTCCAGACACATCCACAACTGAGCATCCTTTCGGCTTTGGCCCAGCCGTTTCACACTTTCTGGAGCTACTCGGAATTGCCCTCCGCTCTTCCCCAGTAGCATATTGGACACCTTCCGACCTGAGGGGCTAATCTTCCGGCGTCATATCTTTTAGCCTTTTGATACTGTCCATGGGTTTTCTTGGCAAGGATACTGGAGTGGTTTGCCATTCCCTCCTCCAAGTTGTATAAAAACTCATAAAGAGCCATATGAATTGTGGAAGGAAGGTGGAAATGCTGCTGAAAATATTCTGCTCCTTAACAATTAGGCTTGAGTTCAGAATCCAGATACTGGTGATAATGCAAATGCAGGAAGCACTGAGTATATATAGATTCAAATCTATTTTGGGCTTAATAGGTCAAAAACAATATTCCAGCTGGGTCTGGAAACAACTGGTCAGGCAATGCACTTCGTATCTATGTCAGCCTCGCATGTTCATCTGCCATGCTTCTGACTGTTCTACACGTCTACTTTGCTGGTCTGCACTGCTTTGCTTCAAGAGGCTTCCCTCTTAGCATTTTTTTTCATCGCTTGGCGAGAACTGATAAGCACCTGCTCTTCCAACAGACATTCTGTAGGGAGGGGGAATTCTTGGAGTGGGAACTGGATTGTTATGGCTGGACTTTGGGTGATGTCAGAGTTCCGCTTTTTGATAATACTGCTTGGGTGCGAAAATCTTAATTTGAGGCTTCTCCTGGCCTGAAATGTACTAATCCTGAATAAATGAATCCTTTAGAGTAATTGCCTGAGGTATTCCTTGATTGGGAATTCTGACACTGAGGGTTATCACAATCTAACAAACTTTGCTGCCACATTTTTGCTTTTTGAAATTGATGAAACATTTGTCAAGGCAGCCCTCCACAGGGCATATAGGCAGACGAGGTTTACCTTGCAAAATTTGAGAGAAAAATCCTCATTGCTGTGAGCATCTAATGAAGAAACTGGGCATTTAGACAATTCCGTTTTGAACACAAACTTCTTTTTTATGTTTCAGCTAGTTGTGCATAAAACAGCATTATACCTTGTGAAAACCAAGGTTCTGTCCCAACCCATTGTATGCATTACAGAATGTTTTAGATTAAATATATATTTTAAAAGTCGAAGATATTAAGTGAAAAAGCATTTGAAAGAAGCAGAAGAAATGTGAAGTGTAGGAAAGGAACAAATTTGAGTTACATTTTTTTCCCTAAAGTTTTCTTGCTTTGCAGTGTAAAAGACAGAACAGTAACATATCAAATAAGATTTTAAGCTGAACTGAATTTTTCTTACTCTCTACCTTGGGTAACAAATTATACTATATATAGTTCTGCAGGAGTATTTGGTATTTATCTAGTGGGGTACAGGCTGTCATCCAGCTGTAGAAACCAACATAGTGATATTCCATGTGATGACAAATAATTATATCATATTCCGAAATTCTATATTTTATTTAGATATTGTACATGTCTATTGGTATTTATTGCCACTACTGCTTCTCAAGCATGATTTCAAAATACACCCTGAATATCCTGCTGTAAGGGTGGGGAATTCAATCTAGCTGAAAGGTGGACTGTGCTCATTTGAAACCTCTGTGAGAATGTCAGGGGTAGTCATAAGGCAGGGAACCCCTCCCCTGGTGTCATCTGGCACACTTTCAGAATGACCCATACCATTTTAGGGAAGGATGGGTGGGGTATTACCCCTGCAGACCAGCATGGCAAATTTCTTGCAGATCAAATTGTTCGTAAGTGCTCTGGTTTTGGTCACCAGTGGGGCAGTGTCTTGCATTTCATCTTAAGGTTATTTTGAGCTTGAGAAACCTAAGGAAATGGTCAGAGTCTTTGGTAGTATGAGCTCTGCCACCCGTGGACTAGATCCAAGTCCATCTTGGCACGTTTAGGATTTGGTCATAGTTAATTTCTCTTTGAGGGAAGCTAGAGTGTCATCCGCCTTTTGAAGAAGTCCTCTCTCAGTCTGACCACATTTAATAACTTTAAGCTGCTCTCCAATCTTCCCTAGGGAAGGTTGTTGAGAAAGTTGTTGGGGTTCAACTGCAGAGGATCCTAGAGGAAATGGGCCCCTTTTAACAAGGGTTCAGGACTGGTCATGGGACAGAAACAGCACTGATCTCTCCAGTCAATGATAGTTGTTGGGACCTGGATGTGGGGGGTGCATCCTCTTGCTCCTTGTGGATATCTTGGCAGCTTTTGATACTACCAATCATGTAAACTTTTGGGTCATCTGCAAAGGATGGCGGTAGGGAGAACCATGCAGGGTGCCATACAGCTAAATCCTTTCCCCCATATTAAACACCTGTATGAAGCTGCTGGAAGGAGTTGGTTGGGAGTGAAATTTCATCAATATGCTGATGATACCCAGCTGTACATTCCAAGCTGAGCTGGAGATGATGTAGCTGTCCTGAAATGTTGTCTGGAGACTATCATGTTCTGGATGGATAGAATAAAGCTCAATTTAAGGGAAGGCAGAATTGCTGTACATTTGTAAACACCAGAGCCATCAGTTAACAAGTGCCCCTGCAGGATCAGAAGCTGTGGTTGGAGGGCCTTTGCCCACCTTGAGCTGATGTGCCAGTTGCCACCATACTGGGACTATGATGCTCTAGCAATAGTAATTTATGTGCTAGAGTGACTACTGTGACTATTGCAGTCTATGCCCTAGGGCAGAGCTTTCCAAAGTGTGTGTCGCGACACAAAAGTGTGTCGCCACACACAGCGTGGTGTGTCGCCACAGCACCCGGAAGCGGCGGCGCACGTGTGCACGGTGGCTGCCAAGCACACGTGGGCCGCCGCACGCCCCCCCGCGCCGCCACCGTGCGCGCGCACGCCGCCGCACACCCCCGTGCTGCCACCGTGCGCGCGCGCCGCCGCACGCCCCCCGCGCCACTACCGTGTGCGCGCGCCGCCGCACGCCCCCCCCCGCGCCGTCGCGCTTTGGAAAGCCCTGCCCTAGGGACTGTTGGATAATTGCAGTATGTGCTGCGTGGGGCTGCCTTTGAAGGCAACTGCAACTGGAACAGATTGTAATGGCCAGACTACTAGTCAGGGAGACCTACTATTGTAGAATAAAACCTATTTTGCAGCAATTGCAATGGTTGCCACTAAGCTTCTGGGCCTAATTCAAAGTGCTCGTTATTACCTATAAAGCCCTATATGGCTGTATATTTATATATAATTTATATAAATAATAGGGACCACCTTGACAAATATGATACCACTATCTGGTCTGGACTTTGAGGGAAGACCTGTTGTGTGTTCCATACTTACAGGCAATCAAGGGATTATGGACTAGAACAGTGTTTCTCAACATTGGCAATTTTATGCTGTCTGGACTTCAACTCCCAGAATTCCCCAACCAGCCTTCTGGCTGGGGAATTCTGGGAGTTGAAGTCCAGACAACCTAAAGTTGCTAAGGTTGAGAAATACTGGACTAGGAGAGAGGCTTTTTCAACAGCAGCCCTCACGTTAGGGAATATGCTCCTACCTCGTCATGTCTGCAAAGGTCCTCCACGCCATTCGGTTCCAGCAGGCCTTTGGGCCCTGGAGTGATATGTGGTGCTTATCTGGCTTGTTTTTTTCTTTTGCTTTATTTTGGTTTGTTCTTTTGTTATCATGAGTATGGTAACAGATTTACTGTTCCGGTTATCTGCTTTTTTATGCTGCTCAGAGTCAGCCAGATTAGGGTGGTCCATAAATGCTGTGAAAGAAAAAAGTAAGCAAATAAATAAGCAACAAGCATTGTTAATGAAATCTTTTTCCAGTCATTTTTCTGGGCTGGAAAAACAAGCAGATAATTTTAGTCTTAAAAGTTTCAGGCAGTATAAAGGGTAGGAGAAACACATTGTATGGAACAATACCAAGTACTTCTTCAGGAGAAAACAGTATTTGGGTATTTCCATGCAGTCATTCGTTTCCTGAAATCAGGGACTGAGGGTTTTTTTGGCAGCTTCTATGCCAAACTATAAGACGCCCTTCTAAAATATTCAGAATCAAAAACCAACTTATTCTGTTGGAACAGCCAAAATTACCTTTCTTAGATTTGAAGGGAAATGAAAAACAAATGACAATATACAACATGCTTTGAGGCAAACAAACTTTGGCCTTGAAAGCCAAATCTATCTTGGTGAGGCCAAAATCCTTTGATATATTTAAAAGACATGATGGTTCTCAGGCTATTGTTACTGAGTAAATGCAAAGAGTAGTAAAAAATCCTCAACCTGATAAATGAGGAATGGCAGCAACAAAACTAGGAGAAAAAGGAAGATGTAACAATCTTATTCAAGTTTCTAGCTTTCTATGCGATCTAGAACATAGCCCATATGCAGCATAACTCAGATATTCAGATTTAATTTTTATCATCCCCAATTGTACACAGTGCAGAGGGATGAGTCCACCATTTGGTAACTTCTTGAACATCAGCAAATAAAAGAAACAAAATTTTATTCTTTAAAAGCCTCCTCTGTTTGCCAGGGGCATGGAGCTACGTTTGACCATCAGGCTACATGGTCTCCAGGGAAAAGATGCCATGGGATGCATAGCAACTGTGGATGGGTCAGTTCTCATGACATACACACACTTGTACACATGAATATGAACACACACACACACACACAGTTACAGCAATTTCTATTTTTGCACTGTTATAAAACTAAAGAGAATAATGAACTGATTCTTCAAAATGCTGTAGTTTTTGGTGCTATTGCAATTCCTCACAGCTGGTTTTGCTCACCATTCACATTTTCCCATGGATGCCCTTACACACACACTTTAGAAGTGTATGTTCATACACTGTGTGTATCCTTTCCTGTGTGCTCTACAGTGAACCTAGCACAAAGAAAAGTGGCTTGACTATATGATCCAGATATTAGACAAATGCATACTTACCATCTCTTTGCTGCACTTTGGAGCACATATTACACAGTCTGCCTTTGGCTTTATTGAACAACTATTAACTCTTTGTGCTACATGGTTTTAAAGTTTATTTCTGGCTTTTTATTGCAATGCTTAATTTGAAAAGCATAAAAAATAATATTGAGTAGTTCTAAAAATAAAATTATTGGGAAAATAAAATTATTGGCTGAATGGAAATTACAAGAAACCCATTGCCCTCGCCCAATCTCCTACCTTCCCTCTCTTGCCCTCTTAGCCTGGAGACAAAATGGGCTGAAATGGCGATATAGAAAAGGCCTTTTTCCCCCTGCAGCACAAGTTTGCCATATTCCTATGTTACATGCTGGAAGAAGGGCAAGCTAACTCTGATACATGGAGAGCACTATATCTTCCTAATCATCACCTTGCAACTCAAAGAGAAATAATGAAGTGTATGACTAGATGAGAGAAGTGGCTGTAAGGAGTGGTGGACAGGACCCAACCCCTTGGACATGAGTTCATTACTTCAAGATTAAATGAATGAATGCAATCCAAAAGAATTGAAATATTATGTTACCATGGACAATTTCTACTTGGAGACAGTTTTTGAAGGGCAGACCATCTATATAATATGCACCACAACATGATTAGTTGTGCTGCTAATCATTACGCATACAATTTCCTGTGTTGCAAGATCAAAAGAAAAGATGACAACATAGATAAATTTGTATTATATAATATTGGTACTGTAGCTAGTCAGATCAGGCACAATCTCATTCAGTTAAGAAGTCTATTTGCCAGTTCCACAACAGTGAGATAAAATGACCTGCCAATATCAAAAGCTTGTGAGAATATAAGTGGAATATGAACCAAAAAGCACTTTGAATATAACAAGTGAAAGGTGAATAAAGTTGGGTGGCCTCTAAACTGCATAAACAAACAAACAAATAAAATCTTTTGCCCAAATTACTGGATGCCTTTAGCTAGTAGAAATTTGGCTAAGATAAAATTTGTGGGTGTATCTGCTCTCTGTTAATGTAAATAAGTTAAATTAAAAATATATATTTAAATATATTTAGCGCATTTATGCCCAAGTCTAAAGTCAGAAAGGCTCCTACAGTAGTTTAGAGAAAAAATAATCACATCCTCAGAATATCGAGTTACATTTCAAATGTAACAGTGTACAAATGAACATAAGAAACAGACATGAACTATTACAGCAAGCACAACTGTAGTTTTGTAATTTATTTGAAGTATATGTTTTGCACATGGAATGCATTATATATAAGTACAGAGTATTATTTCATAAAAATTATGAATAAATGAGTTGAAATGTAAGTATATGCACAGGTGAAGATGTTATCGGCTGCCATGATCTCTTCTTTGAACTTTGTCAAAATGATATTTTTCTGTCCTATTTCTGTCCAAGTTGGGAAAGCTGAATATAAAAATATAAGAATAATATTAGTTTGCTGATTATTTTCTAATGTATAAAGGACATTTGACTACACCCCAGTGCTTGATTATTACCAAAAAGGAACACACAGAAACTATTAAAATTTAAGACAACCGATTTTCTCAAGGGGTAAAGATACTTCTCCATGGGAGAAAAGAGCATGAGGAAAGGTGCTGACACAAAACTTAACAGCTTCCACTTTATTCAGTGTGCACCTAGGGAGCAAAATCTGTCCCACATTCTCCTGTAGTAGTCCTTTATCCCAATCTGACAATTTCTATTTCTTCCACCTGGTCAAACTACCTGGGACGCAACTCTCATTTCCCGGACTAACCAGGTATACTGCATCCATGGCATGCCCCTGTGATAAATAGGGTTCTCTCAAATCCTATGGCAGGGCTTTCCAAACTGTGTGTCGCAACACATTACTGTGTCGCCTGGGGGCCCCAAGTGTGTCGCGCAACAACCCGGCAGCGCGCACAGCAGCAGCGGCGGCGGGCCATCACGCTTCCGGGTTCCAGGACGCTGCTGCTGCCGCCACCATGGCGCACAAAAACCTGAAAGCACAGCTGCGGCAATCCGGAAGTGCCGCCGCCGGCGCTTCCAGGTTTTTGCGCGCCGGCCGTTGGTGTGTCGCCAACGGAAAAAGTTTGGAAAGCTCTGTCCTATGGGATGCCTCTTTACATATACATACGTAAAACCCACACAAAAAATGACCCACCCCCCGAACAATTAAATAGAATATGGAAGAATTATACCATATATTCATGTGTTTGCAAAAGAATTATTGAATCTACATATAAACTAATCACTGTGCTATGGTACTACTGTACACAGGTTTAATGTACATCAGAAATAATAGGTTCAAAATATTAAGCAAGCTGAGCAGCGAAACATTCTGGGCAACAGGAGAAGAAATTATTCTACTGCTGCTACTGATTTATACGTACTACCAGTGATGGTAAGGTCACTTTGACAAGTTCATCAGAATTAGATTTAGATATACTAAGATGCTCCACTTTGTCAAGGGCCTTCCTTATTGCACTGAATGCTGTAGTGAAAGCAAACAGAAGCAGTATGAGTGAAAGGAAGCCTCAGAGACTTCTGTGCTGAATGACTGGTTTCCTGAATAGAAACTGGCAAGAGATTAATTACAGATTTAAACACAGTGACACACTGGCCTATATAAAATAGGAACACGCCTCCTGTCTCCTTTACCTATATCTGTTAGTACTGAGCTCCTTGTCAAGTCAATCTTGAATCTTTTAGGAGTGAGGCTAAGATAAAACATATTAAATGCTAGAATACATTGACTAACATGTTTCATATGACTACATAATAATGTATTTTAAAATTATGTTTTAATTTAAATCCTTACCTGTTTTAAAAATTGTGCAGCATTAAAGAGTTCACTGCATCCATATAAGACATGTTTACCTTGTTTGCCCTATGAAAAACATATAATTTCATTAAGAAATTGTTAATTGTTTTAAACTAAAAGCATGATATACAATATCAATTCAGCAACTTTGGCAAACATGCCATTGGAGAACTGCAGTGTAGAATCAACAGGTCCAGCTTATTTTCAGCAAAGTTTTGATACAATCTGTAATCTCACCTGTTTCAGACACAACAAGCAGTAAGGCAGTGTGGGGGGTGAGTTAATGTGCCTATGTAAGAGAAATATGTCTATTCTTTATACAGCATACAGCTCATCACATCATCCACAGTACTGTTGGATAACATATGGATTTCACAAAATTAATGTAAAGCAGAAACACACACACACACACACACACACACACACACACACAAACTTTATAATTCATTGAGCACCTACGTAAGTGAAGAGGAAAGTTCTAGCAGTGAGAAATATGTTTTCAGAGGGAAAATAACTAACAGTGGAATGCTTTGGGAATCAGTTTCTGAGTCTATTGCATTTAAGTTTTAATTTCAATACAATACAATACAATACAATACAATACAATACAATACAATACAACACAACACAACACAACACAACACAACACAACAATTACAGAGGGACTGAGTACAGATAAAAATATATTATTTGAACTTTAGGAACTGGAATTAAAAAATGAACACTAATATAAGACAACAAAGTGTTTGGCTGTATGTGTTTTGAAAACACCTCCCCTGAACCTGTGGTTTGCTGTATTGGTTTATATTATCAATACAATTATTGATATTGCATCAATACGATACAATTATTATATATATTATTAAATTATAAGGTGGTTATTACCAACAGTATAATGATAAAAATATCTTGAACACTAAATTATCTTTGTAAAAAGTAATGATGAAATCAAACGCAATCAATTTTGATCATCAAAATTGATCATCAATTTTGATCATCCATGAAGTATATAAAGGGGAAAGAAGAACTGACAATTACAAAAAAGCAGAGGTATCATAAATGTTAAATGCCTGGATATTTTAGAATAAACAGAGTTTCAAGGATATGCAGTATTCATATTTATAAGGGAAAATAAATGTTATGCATAGTATGGAAATATGAAGGAGGCTTGAGGGTAAAAAAACTTGCCATATATAAAAACAATTTCCTAATTAACATTTATTTTAACTTCACTTGCTTAATATGATCTTTTCCTTAAGAAACAATGAGGGTGGATAAAACAAGCAATGATATTACTATGGGAAGATTTTATTTGCCTATTTGCAGATTACTACTTAATACAGGAAAATATATCAAGTATATTCCAGACCATAGCAAGCCCATAAATGAATGTTTTGATGGAAAAGTTAAAGGATGAGATTAGAAGCCTGAAAACTTTATAACTACCCTACACCATTATTTCTATTTGCATGTATCAATGTGCACATTTAAAATTTTTGTTCAGTTCAATAAAGGGAAAAGCTTTGTACATATTTTTTACATCTTCAGTTGAAAAAAATGGGGCTTCACAGAGCCCACCTACTACTGGAGGCAATGTGTCAAGAAAAATAAAAACAGATGTAATCATGAGCAACTATTTGGAGAAAAGGCACATACCTTTATGTAATCAGCAAGGTTTTGGTATTCAATGTAATTGCCACCTCCAACTACGAATACAATCGCCTAAGATTCAAAGGAAAAAAAAACACTTTCTATAGGTATTAGTACACACAGAGTTTAGAACACAGGTAAGGTGCTAACTAGTTTATTCTAAACTAATGGAAGAAAGGCTTTTGATACTTGGATAAATTCCAGGCTATTAGAGAATACAGGATTATTTGTTTGGCAGTAACGTTAAGGTAGTTTTTTTGTAATAGTATGCGGGGATGACCTTGGGAGACAGGAGGGAGAGCTGCAGAGGGGACAACCGGCATGTAAGAGATGCCTCAGCCCACAGAAGGGGGGATGGCGTGGGAAGAGTGTCAGAAGGGACCCTCCCTCGTTTTCTGGAGAGTAAAAGGAAAGGAGGGGAGAAAGACTTTCAGACTTGTAAGATTCCGTTAATGTAACCTTACAAAGAAAGATGGAGCTAGTCCTCCTGGATGTGCTTCTTGTCTGGACTACCTGGCAGGGCTAACGCTTTTGGGATCTCAAACTAAAAGTCTTCTACCAACATTAATTATTACAACGTACTTCACGAAGATATAAAACTCCTTGATGAGTAGCAGACAATGAAAAAAAAACATTTTGGTATTTTTGGCTTCCTTACCTTTGGTAACTTTGTGATTAATATTATATACACACGGGCATTATATTAGACCTGAGTTGCAGTTTGAATATTTTAAGGGGTCACCTACTTGTCTGGAAAGTAATGGTGAAATCTTTGGTAGTTGTTATTTATATTACTCATTAGGCATATTTGTTCGGAATCACATTTCTGAAGAATAAGTGAGTCTTAAGTAAATAAATTTAAGGACAGGGTGTTATGTTAAGACTTTGTCATGAAATCCTTGTTTTATCAAAGGGTATTGAAAAGGGTTAAGGTATGCTTATTCAACCCTTTGAAGTCTAAAGGATTACACATTCTTAGATATCTAAGAAAACTGTAATCAAATGAATTATTTCAAATAATGGGGTCTGATTTTCTCTTAAAAATAACTATCATTTATTATATTTAAAAGCAATTTTTTGTCACCAATCATGTGAAAAAGTATGAGCAAGCCTTACCTCCTGAAATGGATTTTTGTTTCTTGGAACTGAACTGTGATTTAAAACCAAATTAAAATAAAGCATTTATAAACAACAAGAAAAACAACCCAAATTACATCAAGCATACAAAGTCCATGTGCCCCAAGACCCTTGGTGCCCTTCAAGGCTATCTGCCCAACTTTTTTAAAAAACCATTGTAATAATTAAATAAGTAAGTAGGAAGCTGAAATTCTGCAAAGCAAACTACCAGCATCCAGTGTCATGCGAACATCACACTGGAATGTCAGAGGAATGTCATCCTAGGGGTTAGTTCGTCTTTTGGTAAATACGAATTTGCTGACTGGCATGTCTTAACATGCACACAGCATTCCAAATGTGCTCTCCACCCAAGTAGGTTATTTACCCCCGTTTTACCAGGTAAATTTTGTATCTATCTGTACACATTCATCTTCTTTCTGTTTCTTCCTTTATGTCCCTTTCTAAATATATACTAAGTTTAAATTAACTGCTCTTGGTCAAGTTCTCAAATATTAAAACTATGTAATTTTTAAAATTAGTTTTTTGGGGGGTGCCTTTGAGTCCGACTTCTCCTGGTCACTGCCTCAACAAGTCCATGCAGGTTTCTTGGCAGTATTTTTGGATGTGGTTTGCCATTGCCTTCTCCCTATGGCTGAGAGAGAATGACTGGCCCAAGGTCACCCAGCTAGACTAGATCTCTCACGGCCTTCTGGTTCCTAGACTGGTGCCTTTCCCACTACACCAAACTGGCTCTCAAAGTACTTGACATAAAAATACTTTTCATATTAGAACACCATAAGGTGGTTGAACAAATGCACTGCTTTACCTGTTTTATATTCTGATGCCCTGGAATCAACATGTAAAAACTACATAAGCTAATTATTAGGACCCAGAATTATCATAGTACATTCAGTAACCAATTATTTTGGATATTTAGCAAACTGTTCAACAAGGGCAGCAACTAAAAGAACAAATAAGTAAACTAGGTAAAATATGCCTAAAGAATTGATATTGAAATATTTAATCTAAACTGTGAAAGGGAACATCACATCTTTATGTTATTACATATTTTTATACTAATTAGTGTCTGCACATTCCCATTTTTCAAACTCCAAATAATTTAATAGCAAACTCACCTGTCACTACCTCGCAACATTTTAGGGTCAAAATACCTATAGTCATCTGTCTCCTATTAAAAGAGAAAATTGGTTGGAACACATTTTCATTATCCTATTTTTCATTTCCCAAAATATTTACATTTCACTGAAATATTTTGGAAATATTTATTCTGTCAAAGAACTAAAATATCTATTCTACCTGCCACTGAAGGTGAGATATGACATTTCTAGTTGCTAAATCTTTCAAAATATATTATTCATATATTTATTTGAAGGAATATAAAAAGAAAAATGCTCCTAGTTTTAAAGCTTCACATTACTGGGCTCCCCCCAAAATATATTTTGTAGTCATAATCTATTCCATTTGAAGAACATATTTATAGCTAATGCTCAAATGATACAGCAGTCAAAATCTTTCTTATTTCATTCAATATTTAAAACAAAATAAAGCTTGTTTATAACATGTGAGATACTGTATTACGACACTTTTAAATTTAACATTGTTATGTGGAAAATATTTCCTTTTTAAAAAAATCAGTTCAATATTATCACTGACAAATACAATCAGTTTTTCTGCTTCTTTGCTTAGTATATTGTAAAGCAAGATAAAAAAGAAATAGATCCATTTTGTCTGTGGCCTTTAAAGAATAAAAAATTAATTCTACTGCATTCCATATTTTTTAAAAATAATTTATCATGTGCATAACAAGCTAAAAAATCTTTTGGGGATTCATCTTTGATTTCAAATCCTCTATCTATAGTGCACTCAAATGCATGTGGGCATTACTAAACATTAGGAAGCCCTATTTGGTATCTAAATATTTCAACCATCTTGGATGGATATTGGTATCTTTAAATTGAAATTAGTTTGGAGAGCAATGGATTGCTGAAGATTACCAATTATCATTTTGCATCTGTTACTCTGTGACAGTCTGAAGTGGTTCATATAGGAACTTCCATAATTTTCTTTCTATTGTATTGCATGGATAGTATTTGAAAGAGCACCGTAATTTGTGGAATATTTCAATTCAATCTATTGTTATTTGTTCATTACTTATACTTACAGGATTTGACTTCATCTCCATCAGGTTATCTAAAATGCGGGTAGCTGGAAGATTCTATAGAAAAGATACCTCAATTTAAGTGAACTGAAAAAGCTGTAGTTTAGAACAGAAATACATACTCAGATCATTGATCATCATCAGCTCTATTATCATTACATAATTGTTTCTGAATCATTACATGTGGTTTGGATGCAATTCCCTCATGCTTGCTCCTGGGGAAGGGATGGGGGAAGCATTTGACCACTTCAGACATTGTGATGCAACAAATATAAAAGATAATGGAGATGTAGTCTTACATATTTTGTAAAAAGGACATTGCTTTTTAAAATTATACCCAGTGGATAATATTGAAATTAAGAAATGTATAAAATTATGCAACATCTTGGGTTACTAATGAAGCAGAATATGAGAGATATAGGACAAATAAAAGGAAGTACTTTTTAATAGAGTGCATAATTCAAGTATGCTATTCACCATTAAAATAGCTACAAATTTCTAATCTTTCTTTATGGATACAGCCAGCTGTGCTTCAAATGCAGCTTCGGGTGGTCCAAACTTTATGACTGCTGCTTTAGCCTCTCGTGCGGTCACTGGTGCTCGTGAAACCAAAGCACACCCTGTAATCTGTAGAAACTATTTGCTGTTCCATAGAAAAAATATGTGTAATCTTTAAGTGACATGCTGCTTCTAATCCGAAGATAGGATAACACTCCTTTGCTTCTCTTTTTCCCCACATCTTCTTGTAAAATATGAACATGCATTAGCTTTAATGAAGAAAATTTCTGGAATGACGAGAAATCTGCCCTGTTACTCTGCTTTGATATTCTGCATGCTTTCAGAGCAGCAGCAAAATGAAAAAGTGGAAATCATGAATTACATAATTTGGATAACATTTCATGATGGAAAAATTATTTCCCTTTTTATTTTCTTATTAACGTTAACTACAACCTGCCTATTTTAATCAAGTCTCCCAGGCATTTTGTGATAATACAAAAATATATTTTAAGAAACTCTTTTACATATTAGTAGCAATATCAACTAGAGAAGCAGAAATATGAAAAAAGAGAAAATCAGGGCAATCCAAAAGTGGAACTGCCTGCTTGAATGAAGAAGTAGCAAACCAAACTTCCCTAGAAAAAATATTTGGAGTTTCTGAAAACATGCAATTAATCTATCACACATTAACATCCATATTACTTCAGAAAGCCAGGGAAAGCCACACAAAGCACAGAACTGAGATGGAAGCTTTTGGCACATTCAGTGCTAATTCAGTTCAGTTCAGTTCAGTTCTAGTCACTTTGTTAAGCATGCTAGGAAGCACAGACCAACTGGGTCACACGCAAATTATGAAAAGCTGAAGTGGTTATTCCTCAGTCTGAGAAGACTGCAGTCTTAGGTATAAGCTTCTTCAAAATTAATGAATATGCTTAACGTAAAAACACACCTGCTGCTTTAGTACCAAATTTTTGACTCCTTCCATCACAAACTGGGATCCGGTATTCATAACACGTGAGAAAAGGCTGAAACAAAATGCACACCATAAAGGTTTTGTTTGTGTCCACATATTTATGTAACAAACCTTGAGCACTGAATCTGCATGTCAAAATATAAAGAAATCTCATCTATACATTGCTTTCAATGTGTTATTTATTTTTTGATTGATTTGACAATATTTGTAAACTACTCCAGTCGACGAAGACTCTGGACAGTTAACAGATAAGAATAAAACAATAGGTCAGTAACAAAATAACGAAAAATAGTAGTATCAGTGCATATCCAAGATGAACACCCAACATCAGTTTGGGGCAAAGGCACAGTGAAAAAGACCTGTTTTCACCAAGTTACGAAATTCTCATAGGGAAGGGGCCAAACATACTGCAGAGGAAAGAGTGTTTCAAAACAAAGGGCTGCTACAGAGAAGCCCTGTTGGATAGCTCACCCCCAAGTACCTACCAGAGGGGGTTCTCAGCAGACCCTCTTAAGATGTTTAGACTGGATGGGCTAATTTAATGTTGGCAAGGTGATATCTAATATATCCCAGTGCTATACCATGTAGGATTTTATAGGTGGCAACCAGCTCTTCGAACTGGGCCTGGAAGCCTACTGGTAACCAGTGCAGTGACTCTAGGCTTTATTTTGCAGTGGAAGGACTGTCCTGCTGGGAGCCTGGCTGTGCATTCTAGACCATTTGCAGCACCCAAATTGTCTCCAAAGGCAGCCCCATGTAGAATGTGCTGCAGTAGTCCAGTTGTGTGGCCATCATGTTAATAGTTTATAAAAATTATCATAATGTTCTATTAACCAAGCATGTACACAATCAGAGTATCAGTCAGCTTCTTTCTATTGTTTTATTGCATTTCCCCCCCCCCCCCTTTCACGTGTCTGGGGAACTTTTTCGATTGAAACCACAGCATAGGATGCCAATAGCAACAAAATATATTTGGAACTCACCCCAGTGACTTTGCTGCACTATTTCCATACATAGCTGGACCTGAAGCCATCTTGGCAAAAGCTCTGTAAAATGTAAAAAAATAATATTTATATCCTTAATTCATTTTCAGAGATACAACAACAAATTATCTCATACCATGAATAAATTGTTCAGTAACAAAACACTTCCTAGTCATTTGAGGATGAAAATTGCTTTTTTTAACATACAGGACAATACTACCATCAATTAATAATCACACAGACATACTATAAAACTATAGTATATATATAATAAAGGGAGAGTTCCTTTCTAAGTTTATTTGTATAAGTAACTAATTTCTATAGAAAGGTGCCAAATGACATAGGCAGAATGTGTTTGCCACGTTTGAGACAATATTTAGCAATGAGGTTACAGAGGTGAAAGATTAAAGAGGTAAAAGAATAGCAGAACACTGTTCTTGTTAAGTAATAATACATTGGGCAGATGAATTTATTTACACAGAACAGAGTTTCCCTATTCCAGGTAAAGATAATGGCAGTCAAAAATACCATCTTTCATCTTTGGTCACATATGACTGAGCATTCAATCTGGAGATCACTTGTTAGATCACGGATATATCATTACAGATTTGAAAAAGCCTATTATTATCTTATTTGTGTTTGAGTGAAAATAAAAGGTAAAGGTAAAGGTTTCCCCTGCACAGTCGTGTCTGGCTCTAGGGGCCGGTGCTCATCTCCGTTTGTTAGCCGAAGAGCCAGCGTTGTCCGAAGATGCTTCCGCGGTCATGTGGCCAGCATGACGCGCACGGAACGCTGTTACCTTCCCACTGAAGTGGTACCTATTCATCTACTTGCATTTGCATGCTTTCAAATTGCTAGGTTGGCAAGAGCTGGGGCGAGTGCAGGAGCTCACTCCATCACGTGGGGCTAGGGATTCGAACTTCCGAATTTGCGATCTTCCAATCAACAAGCCTGGCAACTTATCCACTGAGCCATCACGCCGCTGAGTGAAAATAAGTTCTAATAATTTAGCTATCCAGATCCACACATGCCCCAATAAATGAAGTAGAAACTTCATCCAAAGACAATGAAGGCAAATTTTATTGGTAGTCTGTTGGATGTGAAGGGTGGTGGTGGTAGTGGCTAGCAAGACCCCTGAATATTTAGTAAATACAATGGTAGATGCTATTGATAAGGAGAGAAATACAAATTGTGATAGAATATAGGTAGCTGTGGATGAGAAGTACTTATGTTTGTGCAAGGAAGTGTATTACTATTGTTTGTATCTTTCCATGTATAACCACTTGCACCCCGATATGTTGCTCCACAGAATTGGGGAACACTTTAGGCTAGCATGCAACATGATATGGGGAGGAAGGGAAGAGCTATAGCAAGGATAAGAAGTAAAATTTCCCAAATCTTGCATACATGAACACAGTTTTAGATCCCAGCCATTTTAAAAACAATGTGAATGAAGAATTAAAACCACTCATTCATTACACTCTCAGGTTAAGTCTTTTCCTAACAGCTGACAGCAATTACTGCTCTATTTTATTTTTGATGAATGCATGGCGGTAAATCCACAGATGGCTGTTCTAACAACAACGATGCCAGAATGAAATGTATGTTGTGACATGATGCCAGCTCTGCCCTTGTACTTGTACTGTGATGTTGCATGAAAGTACAAGAGTGGCAGAGTTTGCATCTGAATATTGCAACCCATGTTTCATCACCTGACCACCCTCTTTCCTCCCCCACAGATACCTTTGAGTAAAACCACCACTCCTTAGAGTACTGGATGGGTTCTGGGTTCAATCTGAAGCAAAATTCTGATCTAAATTTGAGCAGTATACTACTTTATTATATTAGGAAAGCAAAATTTACTTACTTCCATTGTTTAATGTAGTTTAAAGGGTTAAGGTTACATCCAGCATCTGTCAGTGCTTTTTTGTACTGTTCCAAATCTGCCTGGAATGAAATGGAGATTTGAAATTTGTGACATTTTTAAATTTATTAATAATAAATACATTTGTATGACAGAAAATAAGCTAATATTCATATTCTAAATACATATAAACATAAAAACACTGAGCTACTATACCTAAAGGCAAATGTATTGCCCCTTGCAACTACTGCTATGAAATTGCTAATCAAGAAAACAAGATCACCGCAACAAATACTTAAAAGCAGTTAATTTTGTTTCTTTCTGAAGAAGAGTCTATCTGAGAAATCAAAAAAGGAAGCACTCCTATAAAATGAAATTATTTTACTAAGCATTTTAGTATGTATGGTGGTTCATGACAATCTCACCATATCAGACTGGTTGCCGTGCTGGCTGGGTGTGAAGAAAGTTACAGTCCAAAATATATGGAGGACATCAGATTGACTATAATACAGATCAGCTTTCCCAAATTCAAATTTTGAGGATTAAGATATACGTACATTTACAGATAAATTATTGGCACAGTTCTCCTTAAATTGCACATCAATTTATAAAACTCCTATATTTGGTGTTCTTTTAAAATTAATTAATTAAATTAGTTAATTAATTAATTAATTAAGTTAGTTAGTTAGTACAGAAAAGAAAATGTTGAAAGAAGCTGCCTGCAAGTAAAAACTAGAGCATGTTGAGGGAAAAGCTAGACCAACATATTGCTCTTCTTTGAGCAACTGCTTTTTAAACACAGAGCAGCATTCAATCCTGGATCAGCACACTTATGGCCTGAAATTGTGTATTTTAAAGATTTCAATACACGATTTCTCTACATGTGAAAATCGGCTCTCAAGAAAAATGAAAAGATTTCATACACAGGCCAGGATTCAAAGCCTTCTTGAACATGCAGAATTTGCAAAGACCAACATAGGTAATGGATCTGGACTACAGCATCCAGATTTTTGAGCCCAATAGGCCAGAGAACTGAATATTAGTTATTTTTCTTTTATAAAGGTGTTTATTCATCTTACATACAGGAAGTCCTCCTCCTCCACACTGGGGCTGAAGTAGAGAGAGATGGCAGCTCCAAGAGATGAGGACCCCATCGTTCGGCATAACTTATTTTAATTTTTTTAACTTGTATTTGCAACACTGTAATTAGGTTTTTGCCATATGTCTAGGACAGAGCTTTCCAAACTTTTCATGTTGGTGACACACTTTTTAGACATGCATCATTTTGCGACACACTCTTACAGCAGGGCATCATTTCGCGACACACTCTTACAGCAGGGCACAAGGCAGGCACTAGGACCTGCGTGGAATCACAGCAGGTTTGGAGGCAGCAAAGCACAAGGCAGGCACTAGGACCTGCGCGGAATCACAGTAGGTTTGGAGGCAGCAAAGCACAAGGCAGGCACTAGGACCTGCGCGGAATCCTGGCAGGGCAGGTTTGGAGGCAGCAAAGCACAAGGCAGGCACTAGGACCTGCGCGGAATCCTGGCAGGGTTCAGAGGCAGCAGCAGCCGCGACACACCCAGACACTGCAGCCGACACACTAACGTGTCCCGACACACAGTTTGGAAAGCTCTGGTCTAGGAGAATATTGGCAAAAATAGTGGGAAATCCTTTTCTTATTAAAAAAAATCACTAAGGAATGGAATGGAAACTATTACACTATACACAATCCCTAAAAACAGGATCTATATATTAAAGAGAGCTACTGGACTGCCATTTAATTTTTGAAGGAATCATGTTCTAGGAAATGAAAGGTTACATCAGGAAAAACTAAGTGGGTGAGTGCTCCTAGTCGGTTATTTTAGGATTACTCATAGAATATTATGTATTAAAAATACAGGTTTATTTATTTATTTAATTTATATTACCACCCATCTTCCCCTGAAGGGTTCAGTGTAAGTTCAATCAAACCTACGATGGTGCTGAATGAGTGGTACTTATGACTGGTCCTCATACTTACGATGGTCTCAGCATTCCCACAGGCACATGATCGTCATTTGCGACCTTCTTTGCCAGCTTCCTCCAAGCAAAGTCAACGGGGAAGCTGGCAGGAGGTTGCAACTGGTGATCACGTGACGTCCTCACTGAACGACCTGCGGTGATTTGCTTAACAACGACAATCAGAAGTGCCAGAATTTCTGTTGCTAAACAGCACAGCCACATGACATTGCGCTTTACGGCCGCATCACTTAGTGATGGAAATTCCAGTCCCAATTACCATTGTTAAATGAGGACTACCTGTAATATTTTCTGACTTTGAGGTCTATAAATACTATCCTTTGTATTTCCTGGTTACTGAACTTCAATTTTGTACCAAACAAGTAGTATTTACAGTGATTTAAATACCTAGCATTTGAAGACCTGAAAAACCAGGATAGGGACAGATTGTCATGGAGAAAATCAATCTATGTAGTTGCTAAGAGTCGACAGTGATGGCACATGATCAATCAATCAGAATTTTTAGTATTAATAATTCAAATGTGATTATAATGTAAATTATAAACTAAACAATAATAAGCTCTGTTAAGCTCAATGGGATTTACGTTTTATTAAAGATGCTTAGGAAAGCTAGCTTTTGTAGTTAACCTCTACAGCTTTTTTGCTGGTATAAAAACCGTTCCTGTGTTCCGACATCCACAGGATATTTCTGATCTTTTGAACATGATCACATAATAAATACTAAAATAGTTCACATATTGCTAAATCATGGTGTAGCCTGTTTGGTTATGGTTTAGCACATTATGTGAATTCAACCATAGTGGCTAAATAGTGCTAAACTCAGACACATATTTTTACTCAATAAATGAAAAAAAAGTTAAAATGCAAAACATAAATGATCCATTATGTCTGCCTGGATCTATGTGTTTTTATATTGTTCATGGATTTGAAACAAAGGATTTAGAGTGCAAAAGGAACTCTATGATTTAACGTTATTGACAAAAACTAAACTATAAACTCACCTATGTTACTGACAAAAATTAAATTAGGAATCAAACTATGTAGTTGTTTGTTTCAAACATACCTCAGAAGGCAACTGTACAGAACTTATGAAATAGATAAGAAAGAGTCGCATCTTGTCTTCTGCAGTTCCCGCTGGGCAGAGAAAAGGTTTACTTTAAAAAAAATAATCTTCTTAATGCTATCATAAAATACATTTCACTAAAAATCATCATAATAAAAGTTTACCAGTTAACCTTTGGTATTTACACCAGTAGGAAAAGTGCTGTCAAATCAGCAGCCACCAATGTACAACAAGAATCAGTCTGGTGACTACTAATTCAGCATCTGCTCATCTTGAACCAGCTCCATCTGTGATTCTCCTGAAATACTTGCTTCAGAGTGGAGATAATCCTATCCCTCAATTTGCATACTCTGCATGATGGAGCAAGTGTGTGTGTGTGTGTGTGTGTGTGTGTGTAGTAACACCAATTGAGAAAAGCCCATTCATATAGCAAAATGGGTAGTAGGAAAAGCAATGGGAAAAAAACATTTGGGGATAGGGGATATGCAATGGCATGGCTATTAGACATCACTTATCTCTATTTAGAATATAACTGGCTGTACTTTTGAATGTGGAGGATTTTGACATTTGATTTGGGACTGCTAAGGCAAAAATAAATCAATATACAAAGCTGGTTTGCTAGAAAGCAACAGACCTCCCCCCAAGAAGTATTAAATTTCTTAAAATAAACTATTTGTACCAGTTCTAAATGCTGTTTTTAGCACCAAATTGAGTCCTGTAATGTCTTAGACAAAATTAATGAGATTTCTCTGTTCACAGGGACAGCTGAAAGAGTTATCAAGCAGAAAATTTCTCAATGTAATAGTCAAGGTTGGAAGTATATAGCTTATAAGCATAAAGCTCACAAGTAACAGTCTGTAACATTCACACTCTATAAGCTTTCAAATGCAAATGTGAATCTACTTTATATAGTACCAGACCTTTGGTTCTTCTATCTCTGCTATTTTACCCGTGACAACAGTAGTTTTCAGGCATAAGTTTATTTTATTTATTTGTCAAATTTATCACCGCCCATCTCTACAAAGTAGACTCTGGGAGGTTTACAATAAAATATTAAAACTAAAAACCTATAAATCTTAAAATACATCCAATAATAAATAGTAAAAATCCAAATGATGGTAAGATCTTAAAAGGAGGACTAAGCCAACCACCCACAGGAGGAACTATTACTTCCTTTGTCCCAAGCAAGACAGCAGAACCAGGTCTTTAAAGACCTCCGGAAGTCCAGGAGCGAGGGCGCCCGCCTCACCTCTGGGGGCAAGATATTCCATAGGGCGGGTGCTATTGCAGAGAAGGCAGAGAAGTTCTTGTTGCTATACAAGGAAATTAATTAAGTCAATCTTCAGAAAGGAACATTGCAATAAATCCAAATTATACACTTACCATCAGGATCAGAAATCATATCCAAAAGTGATTTATCCAATGTGGACTTGCTCATAATTTTTTCTTCATATTCAAAATACACATCTAGTTTCCGAGTCTGAATGAAATGAAATTGTCATTGGAAAGTTACACACACACACACACACACACACACACACAACCTTTCCATTAGAAAATAAAGTTTCCATACTTCTTTTCGTACATCTTTCCATAGTAAAAAAACTAAAAACAATCATATAGTTTCTATGATAGGTTCTACATAGAATATATGTATTCTAATAATGCATATAATAACATGTATTATTATACATATGAATAATATGTATTCTCATAGAATACATAAACTATCATAGTTTTCTTCCATGATACCTCAAACCCAAAGGGGTTACAGATCAGTCATCTAGGGTTTAATCAGATTCAGAACTGACATTAATGCATGGTTGCTATATCCCTTGCCTTCAAAGCAGCTGCAGCACCATCACAAAGTATTCTCTTACTACTGTATTCCATACCTTAAAATTATTTAATGAATAATATTGTTTACCAATTAAATTATTAGGTGAAAAAACCCCCAAGATTTTAAGGAGAGGATAACAATTTGCCTATCCAGAAATGGTCTACATCAATCAGGTAACAGCTAAATCATTCGAAAATATACTTAAAACAATTTCCAATTTCTTTAATGATGATACTCAAAGAAACTATAATTAGGCTTTTTTCCCCCCGTTCAATCGTGTCCAATTTTCAGAGACTGTCTGGACAAGTCCCTGCAGTTTCCTTGGCAAGGTTTTTCAGAAGTGGTTTGCCATTGCTTCCTTCCTAGGGCTGAGAGTGACTGGCCCAAGGTCACCCAGCTGGCTTTGTGCCTAAGGCGGGACTAGAACTCACGGTCTCCCGGTTTCTAGCCTGATGCCTTAACCACTACACCGAACTGGCTCTCTATAATTAGGCTTAAGTAACCTAAATTAACCCATTTATTCACAAATAATTTTTGGATATCACTTCTAGAGATATTTCTACCACTTACAAATTAGCTATATGTGCCTTTCATTGGGACATATATGATAAAAATCTTAAGCAAGATTCATCAGAAGGATATCAAACATCACCAGTATAATGTTATAGGACATTAGGTGCAAAACAGCTCTTCAAATATTCATTTCAATACTCATACAAAGTAAATTGCATTTAGGACTATGCAAGATTTAAAACAACAAAAAAATTAAGAAGAGCTTAACGTAGCCATATCAAACAAAACAAAGATAATGGGCAGAGCATATGGAAAATTACTGTTTTGCAAGCATTTCAGGGCAACAGCAAACTAACTTCTTCAATGCGTGTGGTAAAACTACATTACATATCCTAAATCAATGATTCTATTGAGTGGGAGGGGGAGGTACATACTTAAAGAAAGTTAAAGAGCTTTCTATAGAATAGTCTATAGTATTTTAGTATCTTTACATGATGTTTAAACGCAAAAGTCTAACACATAGAACTTTTTTCTATTTCTTAAATATAACCGCCCAGGGTCCCTCCTTGTGAGGGAGATGGGCAGGATATAAATATGATAAATAAATAAACTTCATAAAATGTAACTTGCAAAATTAAGGCAACAATTTACATTATTGTTACTGGAAATTATTATTAAACCATGAAAATAAATCCAACAAAAACCAGAGACCCATAGAGGAAAAAAAAAGAAACAATCTGAAACTACAATTGCTCTTTTTCTGATGTTGAAGTCACACTGAAACCAATGAAAAGAAAAATGCATAAAGATGTCCAAAATTGCAATATAAAAATGCTTCCAATAAAAGTGGATATTTTCCTTGCATCTATCAAACTCTGGCAACTCTTTCTGAGTTGCCAAAATCTTACTAGGTTAAACAATTAACCTAAAACAAGGTTCCTCTTCTTCTAAGCTTTTCCAATAAATATTTGCTAATCTATCTTGGGAAATACTGATGTTTCTTTCCAGCTTCTTGCTCAACACTGAAGTATGCCAAAAAACTGCCAGAATTTCTGAAAGGTGATTAATCTCAGAGTTCCTTTTGCTGTGCCTTCAAAAATAATCTAAGGCAATCTGGAAATCAGCTGCAAAATGAACTACTACGAAAGTATAATTTAAGACTTATTATAAAAAATATAAATTAGCATATCAGCTACTTTGGTAAATTACACTGTAATTATACACCCATAAAGTTTTATTAAATTACTCTGAAGTCAAAAGATATACGTTATGGATAGTTCTCAATTTTTTACCTCCATAAATGGCAAGGTCTAGATTCTGTGATGGGAGGCTTCTTTGGGTAGAAATGGGAAGGGGGCAATTTTCACTTATTTCACCCTTTTTCTGTGCCAGAACAGAAGAAAAGAGAATCTGCAAGAATCATGTTTCCTTTTTCCACTCATAGGAGACTTCACTGGATCAAACAGTCTTCCATGGGTATAAGGCAGGGGTGGGCAACGTCAGGCCCGCGGGCCATATAAGGCCCGCGGGGCTCCCGCCTAAGGCCCGCCCCTTCCATGCGATTGGCTCCCGCCCGCAAACCCCACCCCCAGTGCTTATGATTGGCTCCCGCCCGCAAACTCTGGCTCCTGGTCCGTGGAAATCCCAGAAACACACCCCCCCGGTTATAAATATCCAAATGGCCCTTGGCAGGAAAAAGGTTCCCCACCCCTGGTATAAGGCCATAAAAGGGTACAGCACATCTGTGTCTATATGCAGATGTGTGTGTATACAATGACACATCCTCCCATACATGTGTGCATGTACATGAGCATGCACATTCTTAAAAGACCAGAATAGATTCTTAAAAAAAATGGTAAAAAGTTAAAAATAAACCACTATCTATTACTGTAGTACAAATAATGGGGAGATGAGATACTCACGTGCCCCATTCTTTTGCCTCACTGGCATATTTCCCCCCCATTTAGACTTCAATTGATGAAAACTTACAGGAAAGTTAATTAACTTTTCTCTCCTCTTATTTTTCTCTAAGAAACTTCCTGAAGCAGAAAGGAAGCATGCTAATAATTTATTCCACCTCTGTGGTGTCAAAAGCATCTAATTCAGTAAGGCCATCTGATTTCTATGCCTTGGGAGGAAAAGACAGTCAGCTATGGAAGTATTTCCAAACCACATCCTGCCTTGGATTTTGACAGAGGTCCAATGTAAAATGCTGAAGAAAAAAATACTTTATTTTCTACATTACTGTCTATGGAAACAGATTGTCAGTGGATTAAGCTTCAGTTATCTAAGAAAATTGTGAAAAATATTTTATGCAAAAAATTGTAGAAAAAAAGGTTACACTTTTAAGTGCAGAGGGAAAAACACCCTCAATAATAGGCAAATCTTCTAAAAACACTGATAATTAAAATTCAATATCATCACATTAAACTCATTAGAATTTCAGCTGTACCTTTTATTTCTGGCCTTTGGCTATAACAAAGGTTCATTCAAACTCATTAAAGAAAGCAATGCATAATATTATTTTTAGTTATATAAATTAGACTGTTGGTTTGATCATCAATTTCCAAAATTCATTTCTTATTCAATACTTCTCAACAGACTGTGCCCAGAAAAGCTGTGGAAGAAAAATGACTGGATTGTTTACTTTTCTTTTATGAGCTGATTTTTTCACAGCAGCATGAGATAGTAGTCTGGACTTCTGCCTAAGTTTTTTTTTAACAGACAAAAAATGAGAATCTAATCTGGCAGAACAGCAGTTTGAGGATAAAATCTCTGGAATAGATGAAAACTACAATAGTTTTTCATTCATTTTAAACAATGATAAAAATATAGGACCAGTAAAAAAAACCTACAATCATTTTATCGGTCACTGTGGACCCTAGAAAAATATATAAATTCTACATTATATCTATGCTTTGTACTAGGGAGAAGCAGAAATTACTGAGTCTGAACTCTGGAAATGGCCTGATCTGGTCCAGGTCACTCTAGAGGTAGCTTGGTTTGACTCAGCTTTTTGAAAAATGAAAGTATAGCAAAAGTACAAAGGGAAGCAACTTTTTTGTTTTTCTCAGAATGAAATGAAAATTTCAGGCAAGCTAAACTGTTATGATGGGACGAATTATGCCAAATCACTTCTTAAATTAAAAAAAACTATGCTTATTTAAAACCAGCTATCTTATTTGGCCTAGTAATTAACACAATCACAAAACACTAACACTCAATCACACATGACAAGGATAGTTCGATTGCAAAGATCACTCTGAGTTGAGAGTAACTATATTTGTATAGAATCTAATATACCACTTATCTAACCCATTATGGCATTCTTGTGCAGGGGATTTATTTCTTTTTTTGGCATGGCTGACACAAGGTAATATTTTGTAATTTACTGGCCCTCTGAAGAAAGAGGTCAGAATCAGAATTTTCAAGCATGGAGGCTAGAATTCCATATATATGTTGACTGTACTTTAAATCATGTCATCTACTCTTCAACATGGAACTCTTGTATCCCTCAAGGGTCCTGAGACTCTTTCATTTTTAAATGATTACTTTAGCCTGAGAAAGAAAAAAGTATCTAAGTCCCATAGAAACTTTTGGGACTCAAAGAATTGTTAAAAGTTCACATATCAGGGTGAGCAGATTAAAGTCTGAGTAACCAGGAATTGGGACTATTTTACTAAGCATATGATGGAATGTGATTTTTATTTATATGGATTTTTAAAAGATATTTTCCTCTTCTGCTCTACAAAAGCCCCAAAATGATAAGAAAGTATAAATCAATACTGTTCTAAACGGTAGCCTAACTTCATAGAACAGATCTGGGAGAGGAAAGAACAGGATCTGTGAGAGAAGGCTCAAGAGACTAGTACAGGGAAAATTAGGAACAGCTGAAAATTACAGCCTTTTATTATCTGATTAATGGAAGCTAACTGACAGAGTGCCAATTATATTCAAACCAATACATATAAGACAAACATAATGCAACCAATTGTTCATTTTAACTACTGCTGCATACTCTCTTGCCAAAAAACTCTGCCCTCTCCATTTCCTCTGCACTGATTCAGTCAGAGCTAAAACTTGGCATCAAATCCCACTGTACACAGTATCTCTGTGTTTTTCGTTGTATACTATTTTTAAAATGAATAAAAAATTTATGGCTGAGCATTCCTTTCAGTATGCTCAATTAAAAGGACTGATTAGCTATAAATCTGATAAAGCTTTAAAATGTCAATGTTTTATACCTTTATATGTTCCAGAACGGCTGTTGCTACATTTGTATGAAGATCTATGAGTCTTTTCTTTTCTAGAAGCTCCGGAAGAGAGCTGAAAAAGATTTCATACAAACTAACTTGTCTGTTTATTCTATTTTAATTACATAATTAGTGTTACAAATACAAACATGCAATTTGGGAATCAATTCTCAAACATTAATCAAATTATTACAAACATGCAGATAAAGGAGGGAACAGGAGAATCCTTGAAGCCACATCTCAGAACTGAGCCTCAGGAAACTATTAAAAGTCTTCTGAGCTAAGTAATACTTACAGTGGGGCAAAAAAGTATTTAGTCAGCCACCAATTGTGCAAGTTCTCCCACTTAAAAAGATGAGAGAGGCCTGTAATTGACATCATAGGTAGACCTCAACTATGAGAGACAAAATGAGAAAACAAATCCAGACAATCACATTGTCTGATTCGGAAAGAATTTATTTGCAAATTATGGTGGAAAATAAGTATTTGGTCACCTACAAACAAGCAAGATTTCTGGCTCTCACAGACCTGTAACTTCTTCTTTAAGAGGCTCCTCTGTCCTCCACTCATTACCCGTAGTAATGGCACCTGTTTGAACTTGTTATCAGTATAAAAGACACCTGTCCACAACCTCAAACAGTCACACTCCAAACTCCACTATGGTGAAGACCAAAGAGCTGTCGAAGGACACCAGAAACAAAATTGTAGACCTGCACCAGGCTGGGAAGACTGAATCTGCAATAGGCAAGCAGCTTGGTGTGAAGAAATCAACTGTGGGAGCAATAATTAGAAAATGGAAGACATAGAAGACCACTGATAATCTCCCTCGATCTGGGGCTCCACGCAAGATCTCACCCCGTGGGGTCAAAATGATCACAAGAACGGTGAGCAAAAATCCCAGAACCACACGGGGGGACCTAGTGAATGACCTGCAGAGAGCTGGGACCAACGTAACAAAGGCTACCATCAGTAACACACTACGCCGCCAGGGATTCAGATCCTGCAGTGCCAGACGTGTCCCCCTGCTTAAGCCAGTACATGTCCGGGCCCGTCTGAAGTTTGCTAGAGAGCATTTGGATGATCCAGAAGAGGATTGGGAGAATGTCATATGGTCAGATGAAACCAAAGTAGAACTGTTTGGTAGAAACACAACTCGTCGTGTTTGGAGGAGAGAGAATGCTGAGTTGCATCCAAAGAACACCATACCTACTGTGAAGCATGGGGGTGGCAACATCATGCTTTGGGGCTGTTTCTCTGCAAAGGGACCAGGACGACTGATCCGTGTACAGGAAAGAATGAATGGGGCCATGTATTGTGAGATTTTGAGTGCAAACCTCCTTCCATCAGCAAGGGCATTGAAGATGAAACGTGGCTGGGTCTTTCAGCATGACAATGATCCCAAACACACCGCCCGGGCAACGAAGGAGTGGCTTCGTAAGAAGCATTTCAAGGTCCTGGAGTGGCCTAGCCAGTCTCCAGATCTCAACCCCATAGAAAACCTTTGGAGGGAGTTGAAAGTCCGTGTTGACCAGCGACAGCCCCAAAACATCACTGCTCTAGAGGAGATCTGCATGGAGGAATGGGCCAACATACCAGCAACAGTGTGTGCCAACCTTGTGAAGATTTACAGAAAACGTTTGACCTCTGTCATTGCCAACAAAGGATATATAACAAAGTATTGAGATGAACTTTTGATATTGACCAAATACTTATTTTCCACCATAATTTGCAAATAAATTCTTTCCGAATCAGACAATGTGATTGTCTGGATTTGTTTTCTCATTTTGTCTCTCATAGTTGAGGTCTACCTATGATATCAATTACAGGCCTCTCTCATCTTTTTAAGTGGGAGAACTTGCACAATTGGTGGCTGACTAAATACTTTTTTGCCCCACTGTAGATCCTGTCTTGTCCTCATTTGCTAGCTATGGATTGCATTTCTCAAGAAGAAAATATTAACCTGGGTCATATACTGTCCAAATATTTATCTATATGCTCTGAAATCTCTGACCTACAGCTGCTTAGGAGACAAGCTATTAAGATATTTGACCCCTTCTTCTTTAACCAGTATGATTTTGTGCAGTCCTTGGTGTTCTCTGAGCCTTGTTGTTTTCTTGCAGACGTTTCATTGCCAGGCTAGGCAACATCTTCAGCGCGAAAAGGGATTGGGACTTGCTCTCTGTTTATATACCATGGCTTGTCCTGCTTCTGTTGGTGGAGGTGTTGTTCTCCCCTTAGGAGTTCCTTGATTGGGCTGTTAGCTGCTTGGTTGATTGAATGAGTTAATAGTTCCTTGATTAAGGTATAAAGTACTGTTTGATTGTTAATCTGGTGTTAATCCTGGTGTTAATCTTCGCATATCTGGGTGTTGATTGCTGGCAAGGAAGTGTTCTGGTCTTTTGGCTTTTCTATTGTCTCTTTTGAATGGTATTTAAATGTTGTTTACCTCTATGTGTCTGTTGATAGCTGCTTTGTCTGAGTGCCAAGTTTCCAGGAATTCTCTAGAATTTTTGGATTTGGCTTGGTTTAGGATGCTCGGTTTCCCAGTTGAAAGTATGGTTGAGTCTGTCCATGTGTAAGGAGATTAAGGAGTGAGATTAAGGAGTTTTCATTGTGCCTTCTGACTACTAGTTGGTGTTCGTGGATTCGTTCTGCTAGTCTTCTTCCAGTCTGTCCTACATAGTGGCTGTTACAGTCCTTACACTGTATGTTGTAGATAACTCATTTTTTTTCTTCTTGGGCTACTGGGTATTTTGGGTTACTTAAGATGTTTTGAAGGGTTTTGGTTGGTTTATGTGCTATGGTGATGCCATGGGGTTGTAACAGTCTGTTGGTAGTTTCTGAGATGTTTCTGATGTATGGTAGTGTTATCCTTTTTATAGTTTCTGTCGGCTGTGTTGTAGTGGGTTGAATAGTCAGGCACTTTTTGATAAAGTTGAGTGGGTATCCATTTTGCTGGAAGATGCTGTATAGATGATCTGTTTCCTTTTTCTGGTGTTCTGGGTTGCTGCAGTGTGTTCGTCTGAATAATGTTCTTACACAGCTCCTCTTGTGGGAGTTTGGGTTATTGCTTTGGTAGTGGAGCACTTCGTTAGTGTGGGTTGATTTCTGGTAGACTTGTGTTTCTAGCTTGCCATCATTTCCTCTACTGATGAGTATATCCAAGAAGGGTAGTGTGTTTTTGTTTTCTTCTTCCCTTGTGAATTTTATTCCTTTGAAGATGTTGTTGATGGTTTCATGTGTTTCCTCCAGTTGTTCCTTTTTTATTATGACGAAGATGTCATCTACATACTGGATCCATACTTTGGGTTGTATGCATGGGAGTGCTATCCTTCCTAGACGCTGCATTACAATCTCTGCTATGAGTCCTGAGTATGATTTTGCAGATTTAGGTGGACAGTTCACTGAAAACTAAAGCTAACTGTAGATAACACATCTGGCCAGTTTTCTTGTAAACTAGCTATTCTATCCCATCATGATTCTTCTTTGTTGCCATAATGTACTATCCAGAGAACAGTTCTTGATTCAAATCCTTCCTAATAACTTGGTGCATCCATGATGTCAGATGAGGCTACAGTGCAGGGACCCAAATCAATTTTGCAACACATAATAATCCATAAAGTTGTTTTCAATCGTCAAGAACTCCTATTTCTCCCAAAATATGGATTTGGCACATATGGTTTTACATTATTATACTTAGTATTTAATATTTCATGAGATATTTAAAGAATAGCATTACACTATTAGTATGAATAGAATTAGTATGAAATACATTCTAATATCTGAATAAGGAAGAAAGCTGATTAAATGGTGAACTTCTTGCTCATTAAAAGTGTTTCACTGATATACTTACCTAACAGCTGAAGTTAGTTTAGCTGTATTATCAGATAGCATACTTATTGCTCCTTCATCTTCACCTTCCAGACCCTGAAAAAAAATTGTATTTTTATTCATATATGTATGCTTAAAAACTAAATGAGGTATTTAATTTACACAGAAAGGAACTCTAGTTTTACATAACTTTGAAGAGACAGTTAAAGCTATTCAGAAAATTCATGATGAAGTCTCACTGATCGTATGCTTGCAACTTATTTGTAGACCTGATTTGCAGCTTATCAGAAAAATGGTTCTCTGAATAATCTTGTTAGAAATACAATGAGAAATCCATGTCACATGATATCTGTATATCATGAGAGGCAGGGCAATGGTGGCTTGCAAACAGGACTCTTCTCCTGCTCCACTCTGAAGTTCCTAGTATTTTTAGTAACTCCTAGTCATCACAAGTTAAGCTAAGAAAGTGCAGCCAGGGGATTTTTGATCTCCCCCAGGCCATTTTTGCCATCTAGCACCTACACAGACAAACAAAATGGGAGAAAAAAACCCATTAACCTCATTAAATGTAAATGGATTTAATTTATCTAGCAAAAGGAGGATAATTTTCAACAGGCTCTAATCACATAAAGCTGATGTTGTTTGATTACAAGAGACACACATAAAACAAGACCATGTCAATTTGTTAAAACAGAAAAAGTTAGATCAAGAATATATAGCATCTGGAAGAAAAATGGAATAGTAATTTATTTTAAATCAACTTCCTGAAAAGTATTACAACAACTTGAAAAGGATAAAGAAGGAAGAATGTTAATCTTGAAAGTAAGAAAAGCAAAATTTTAACACTGGCATCCATTTACGCCCCAAACAAAGAACTATTCTATGAAAAAAAGATTTCATATTTATTTATTTATTTATTTATTTATTTATTTATTTATTTAATTTCAATAACCGCCCATCTCCCCCTCAAGGAGGGACTCTGGGCGGTTCACAACACAATATCCACAAAATATAATAAAAACTATGATAAAAATAGAATTAGAATAAATTACAATAAAATACAATAAAATAAAATAAAATCCAAGAGGCAGATAGTTCTAAAGTGACGTTGACTATGGTTAAAATTAAATAACTAAGGTGGCTCTAAGGAATCAGCCATCCCCAGGTTTGACTGCTTTCCTTTTTGCCCCAGGCGAGGTCGCAGAGCCAGGTTTTTAATTTTTTTCTAAAATCCAGGAGCGAGGGGGCCTGTCTTATCCCTGGTGGAAGGATGTTCCACAGGGCAGGAGCCGCTGCAGAATATTCTAATAGAAACTGCAGAGGGAGAAATAATCATTGTAGGAGACATAAATGGAGTGATAGATTCATTCAAAAATCATATTTTTACTCCCATCTTGACTCTATTTTATATTTTATATTTATAGTTTGTATTTGTATTTATATTTTATGTATTGTGGTTTTATTGTATTTTAATTTTTTAGTTTTACTGTAAACTGCCCAGAGTCCCTCTTTCGAGGGGAGATGGGTGGTGGCAAAGTTTGATGAATGAATAAATAAATATTTGGACAAATCAATTCAAAAGAAAAAAAAAGGAGGAAAGCTTCCAAGAAAGGTTTTCCAGTATATGAATACATTGGGTTTGATGGATGAACCTAGGCAGAGAGCATGTATCAATGGCAAACAATGAAGATTACAGTGAATGGAACACTCTCTGTAGGCTTCTCAATATGTAAAGGTACGAGGCAAGAGTGTCCACTTTCTCCTTTACTATTTGTAATCATTTTGGAAGCAAGTAAGATCCAATGAGATGAATAAATAAACTGGATCAAAATTCAAGGAGAAGAATAAAAGATGAAATGCTATGCAGATGATACAGCATTAACAATTATGCAACCACAAAGCTCCATACCACAGTAATAGATTGACTACCTTTCTGGATATAAAATTAATGAAAACTAAGATAATAACAAGGAATTTAACCTATGATGAAGAGGATTTTGTCAAGTAACAGATGGCAGGAGTAACTATAACTCTCTTGACTGTAGTGAGTTCATAATTACATGGTCTGGGCGCCTCCTCGTGTGTTCCACACCTGAACTAAGACCCAGGCCACCCTCCTCTTGGGTTGTATCCTTTCTGGATATAAAATTAATGAAAACTAAGATAATAACAAGGAATTTAACCTCTGATGAAGAGGATTCTGTCAAGTAACAGATATAACAAAACATTCAGTGAAATACCTATGACTCCACTTGACAGGATGTAATAAAAATATATTTCATAACAATTACAACAATTTATGGAAAGAAATAAAACAAGATATTGAAAGGTAGAAACCTTTCCTGGTTAGGACTTATTGTGATATACTACCCAAGATTAATTTTCTATTCCAAATGGCACTGAATCCAATTTCAGATAAAAATCTGCAGGTCTGGCAAAGAACAATCAACAGATTTATATGGAACAAGGAAAAACCAATTCAAAATTTTGCAAGATGCAAAAGCAAGAGGCGGATTAGCATTTTCCAGCTTAGACTGTATTACCTTAGATTCTGGAATCAGCTCTCTCTTTTTGTCTTTGTGGAAGTTTGATGGCCTTTAAAAGGGCTTTAGGTGTAAAATCTTATTGTTTCACCCTAGCAGACAGTTTAGCTGAAAGCTTCACGTTACCTGTTTTAAATTATTATGGATGTAATTACACTTGGTCCTATCCCAGAGTATTGTTTTAAATATACAGGGGTAGGCAAAGGTGGCAGATAAACAAACAAATAAATATTTAAAAACAAACTTCTAAACTTTTTTTCATCCATTCTTTTTCTGTAGCAGTTTGTCATCTCTAGTTTTTCCTCTTAGAAGCTGCAAATATTCAGGTTTGCTCCAATAGAACAGTAAATACCATTCCTAGCCCTCACATCTATTCAAAACGACAGAGCCAATCAGTATCAGAGGGCTCTTTGCCATAAACGTATACAATACAGATTATAAAATTGTATACAAGGTTGTGGAATTGATTTAAAAATCTTTTTTAATTTTAGAATTCTAAAGCAACCAGCATTATGCATCCAGTGTATTTTTAAAATATAAATATATTTAAAGCACTCTACAAAGTCCAAAAAGAGTATTTTTGATTGAATCAATAAATCTTACCATTATACTTTTAAGCCGCTTGACTTCATCTTCTTGAGTTCTGTAGGATTCTAACTCTTGCTGAACAGATTCTGCTACCTCTGGAAAAGGGCTAAATAAATATTGTGTAAACTATTTTTTAATTTATAATCTGTATTTTAAACATACATTTAAAAAATGTTCCTTGCAGCCCTTTCTTCGTACTACATTTTATACTTTGTTTAAATTACAAGAGAAAACAGTAATATAAATTGAAGCATAAATAGTTAACTGGTAATATAAAATATTCAACTTACCTTCCTTTGTGTTTTTGCCAAAATTTATCAGCTGCAGTTAAATCATATGATTTTTTATTTTTTTTCTTTGGTCTAGCACCTGCTAGAGAATTTTCCGTTCCTGAAGATTCTTCCAAAACAACTCTGTTCAAATGAAAATCCTATAAAAGATTACCTGAATTAGGTATTGCCTACTATCTAATATTTGAATAGACTGTTTTAAATTCAAAATGAGCTAGTAAAAAGACCAAATTGATATGTTATGATTTGCTTTTGTAGATAAAGCACAAGAGTCTTTCAATTAAAGATAACATTTGAACTGTTCTGTTAAATTCCTCTACTTTGTATATATTGTATTCAAATAAGAACATGTATTATTGTTTTTTCTGCTGAATATATGCCACAACACATTGTCTCAAAATATTACAGTATTTCTGACTTTCTGTTAGTTTATTTTATAGTCTGGAAAAAATATTTTTTTAATTGGTATATTATTACACTAATGTTGACTGCTAAAACTGGTAATTCATATTCAAAAACTGCTGGAAATGACATAATCAGGTTTGATAGTTTTTTTTCATACTTAGTAGCAATGTCATAAAGCTCAATAATTCTGGAAGATGATTCACCATAGAATGATACAATTTAAAATATCAATTTTAATTCTTACCTGCTGTTTTTCTGTTAAGTCATAGCTTTCCAAACTGTGTGTCACGACACTTTAGTGTGTTGCAACACAGACTTTGGTGTGTCGCAACACAACCCGGAAGCGGCGGTGGGGGCGTGCACGGCGGTGGTGTGCACGGCGACGGCAGTGGCGCGCCATCAGCGCTTCTGCGTTTTAGCGGAGGCTGCTGCCACCACCACGCACGCCCCCGCCATTGGTGTGTCGCCAACAGCGGCAGTTTGGAAAGCACTGTGTTAAGCATTACTAAGCCTTATACTGATGCTGCAAAGTATATGGAGTTGACTTTATAAATGATAACAGCTGGTAGAATACCATATGGTTCTTCTTGAAAATTGCAGATAATCCCTTCTTTAGAAGAACGTCAACTATGCTATGGGAATATGTGTAAATGTCAAAAATAACTTCGTATTTAAAATACAAGTCTGATACTGAATTTAATTTAGCCTCTAAGCCATATATGGAGCATAATTCTGCACATGTATCTGTATCACATCAGAAGTTTGGGTTTCTCTTAACATATGTCTTTAAAATATTAATTTTTCCTTGATTTGTTATAATAAGGACAAGCATTCTCAGATTAGATAGAAACTCCCATGAATTGTTTATTCTGATTGATGATTCTTATATTATATATTATATAATATTACATATAAGCTTATATAATTAAATATTATAATATTATATAATATAATAATATATAATATTAGAGGCTCTTATTATATTGAGTCTTTGCTCATTACTGATTGATTTGATTTTGAGAATGGTTTTAAAGTGTTAAACTGATATAAAATCACGTTTATATGCAGTATTAATCTGTTACTTCAAAAATTCTCATTCAATTTTATATAGCTTATTAATTACTTTCTATTTCTTTTTGGTTCTTTTATTTTTTGCCCTCTTCGTTGCGCTTTTAAATATCTGTGAAAATTAAGTTAACTTTTATTAAAAAAAAACAAAAACAAAAATTAGTAGGAAAAATTAGACCAACTTGTTCCATCAGCTACAATAGGATTTAAGTGTGACTAACATTCTAATATCGGATCATTTACTTTTGAACAAGATTAGTGAGTTTTTTCTGAAAGAAACCTCCTGGGAGTCAGTGAAATGTAGCAATGAACTCATGTAGCATTGGTGTTACAGGGGCATACTGTAGTGCACCCAAAATTGCACATATAGTTGCACTCTGGACCAGCTGAAGCTTTCAAATGCTTTTCAGGGGCAGTCCTCTGTAAAGTGCATTGCACAGTCCAATCAAGAAATGACTAAGACGTAACTGTGAATAGTGCCTCCTAATGTAGGAATGGGTGCAACTGGCACACAAGATGTATTTGTATAATCCTGTTCAGAGTAAATAATGGAAAATCACTAGATATGGGGGAGGGGAGCCCTAAAACCCATAGCTACTCAGTCTTGTCGGGGTTGAACTGAAGACAGTTCTTCCCCATCCATGCCTGTATAGCCTCCAGGCACTGGGAAAGTACCTTGGCAGCATTACTTGGATGGTCCAGGGCAGAGATGTATAACTGAACATCATCAGCATAAGGATGATAATTAACCTCCTGCTATCGGATAACCTCACCCAGCAGTTTCATGTAGATGTTAAACAGGAGTGGGGAGAGAGTACAGCCTTGGGTACTCTGAGAAGCAGAGTCCTAGGACCAGATCTATCTTCCCCTATCAACAGTGTCTAGAACTGGCCTTAGAGGAAAGAGGTTAACTACTAAAGAAGATTGCCTTCCAGTCCCAACTCCCTCAATTGGCCCAGAAGAGTAACATGACTGATGGTACTGAAAGCCACCGAGAGATCAAGGATGTGACTTTTGTTGTTGTTGAGACTGACAACACCCACTATGGCAGCTATTTTGTGACTAGGCTACCTATCCCCCACCCCGGAAGCTGTTTTCTTTTAGCACCCAATCATGCTCTTAAAATATCAGATGTACCCACTGACTCAAAACGATTGGGGATTCCTATTCTACAGAAATTAATTTTAAATACTTTTTAAAATTTATTTTTAATGTAACAGAAAAATGAAGATTACAAAACAGTATTTTTGTTTAATAATACAAGCTATCTTTTCATGCTTTTAAAGGAAGTGCTTCCTTTAAGGTAAAGGTAAAGGTTCCCCCCGCACATTTGTGCAGTCGTGTCCGACTCTAGGGGCTGGTGCTCATCTCCGTTTGTTAGCCGAAGAGCCAGCGTTGTCCGAAGACACTTCCACGGTCATGTGGCCGCATGACGCGCGCGGAACGCTGTTACCTACCCACGGAAGTGGTACCTATTAATCTACTTGCATTTGCATGCTTTCGAATTGCTAGGTTGGCAAGAGCTGGGACGAGTGTGGGAGCTCACTCCGCACGCAGGGCTAGGGATTCGAACCTCCGAACTTGCGATCTTCCGATCGACAAGCCTGGTGTCTTACCTGCTGAGCCACCACTTCCTTTAGTATTTAATAAAACACTACAGAAGGTTTGATAATATATATTCTAGAAAGTTTGGTAATTTAAAATAATAAATCTAAATTTAAGGAATCAATTAAAAATTATTTAATCAATGATGATACTCCTGATTATATAATATGCATTTACTGGCCAAATACTTCATCAATTTACTGAAATGAAATAGATTTACAGAATGTTGTAGATGTATGCAGCATTTCCTTATCACTGAGAAACATGGAGCGAACAATAATGGATCCTAGGAATAAATTAATCATTCTGCTATGGTTCTCAGAGTATCTTTGTATAGTTTTCATTGCAAATCAATACCAGTGTTTTTTGTGATTCTTCCCGGCTTCCAGTGAAAAGATGGCCGACTGAACACTCTGCTCGCAAGATCAGCGGACAGACCTAACAGCGTGGATTCTTTTTAGAGGCACAGGCAGGCTTCTCCTGTTGCCCTAGAGTGTTTTCGTGGACAGAAAACACTTGGAATCATCCCATTTGCACTTCATAATGTCTCCTTGTAGCCTGAAGATCGTCAACAGCACTGGCATTATTCCGGTAAGAGGAGACGGGAGTTGGGGGTGCCATAATTTCCAGACCACGCTGTAGACTTTTTGGGACACTAGGTCGAGCCTTTTTTATTTCTAAATCATCCAGTTTGTATATTTTTAAGTTCTTGGACCCCAAGAGAGGTTTTTAACAAGAAGAAGATACAAATCTCTTGGTGCTGAATAACGTTGTTTCTGGAGGAGGCTTAAAAAATTTTTTTTCTATGCTAGCATGCTTTCCATTCAAATTTAAGAAGGACTGAGAATAAATAATCATCTCTCCGTTATTGTTTTTCTATCTAGTTTGAAGGACTTTATATTTTCCTACACATTTAATTTGATGTTTTTAGCTTTCAGTTTTCTGTTCACTTGCCTTGGATTTTAGCCTTTGGAAGCCTTTTATTAACCCATTAGTTCAACTGAACAACAACAAAAAATCAGCAGAAGGTGCCAGACTTTACTGTTCGAATTATGGCAGACATTAAGGAAACAACTTTAGTGCTCCGATCTGACTTTAATAAGATTTTCCACGAAATTGTCCAAGCTAATTTACGAGAAGTACAGGATATTGCTTTTAAAATGTATCAATCAACTGAGGATTTTCTGAAGGGAGAGGAAGAGATTCATCAAGGAAGAAGTGTCCCTCCTGATTGTGAGAATCCAGATGGTGAAGAAACGACAGACATGAAGGAGTTACAATTTGGCTTTCAAGAAGAAAAACGGCTTGTTTATTACAGGGTTTGTTTGGAAATTGAGATAGCTCAGTCATGTGGGAAATTTTTTGTTGACTTTGTAGGGGAGATAGCTGGGTTTTTTTTTTATCTGTCTATAAAATACTCTTGTGCATAATATGGAGACAAATAAATGTTTTGGTTTATTTTGAGGTGGGATAAAAATTAAGAATAAGTAAAGTTTCTTGTAATGATTTAAAGTTTGTTTTTTAAGGTTTAATAGGGGTAAGATTGAAATAATAGTACTAAGTATAAAAGTAGTTAATTTAAATGTTTTTTAAAATGCTTTTACAATTTGATTGTTAAAATTAAGAATAAATACTGTATGTAGATTGATTTTATTTTATTTTTCTCTAATGACTTAAAGTTTCTTGTAATGATTTAAAGTTTGTTTTTAATGGCTTAATAGGGGTAAGATTGAAATAACAGTAATAAGTATATGGATTGATTAAGGTTGTATGATTCTATTTTTTTAATGATTTAAAGTTTGATTTTTCAGGTTTAATGGGGTAAGATTGTAGTATTAAGTATAAAAGTATAATAATATGATTGTTAACATAGTGGCCAGAAATATATAGAATAGTGTTAGGAGGGAAACATTTTATAAATGAGTTTATATGGGGGGGGGGGAGTTGATTTGAAGGTTTATATATTTGTTTATTTTTTATATATATAAGAGGAAGAAGCATTTGCTTTTATTGATTTATATAATGTCCATGGAATGTTTTATAGAAACAATGTGATTTTGGTTAAATTTGGAGAAAGGGATTAATTATGGGAATTGCTATATATTCTTGTTGAAAGTCGGAAGTCACTTCTTATGTAATCTAAAAAAAATTATTTTTCTTGTGTTTTGCATTTTTTTCTTTTTTTTGTAGTTTTTTCTTTTTATTGTAGTTTTTATTTATGCTCTATACTTAATAAAATTCTTTAAAAAAAATACCACTGTTTTTTGTAACTGCTAATTTTATATGGCTCCTATTTGGGCAGCAGACGGGCCCAGTGGTAAAATAGGAATTATCAAAGTTGGGCCAGAGTTTGGGAAAGCTGCCTTGCACCAAAGGCCTTCTTTATGAACCACTATGTAGCCAACTGCATAGACCACAAAATACATATTTATTTTGATAAGTCAAGTAATTAATACAATGAAATACTGAGATTTCATAATCTTTCTTGATTATAAATTCAAATTTAATTCAGTTGCTTGTAACAACTCTTTCTATAAAATTGCACATTTTAGATTTGTTTAATTAGATAACATTCATAACCCCCCAAAAACCTGCTTTCTCTTTGAGGTTCTTAATATGTAACACATACACCATCTTGTGGTGATTAACGATATTTTAATATTTAATGTGTAGTTGTTTGTGAAATAAACAAACACAGAAGAGAACAAAATATTATTTATGGACATACTTCACAAAAAACTAAATAACAGTCAAAATTCTTATTACCAAGTACTGTAAAATATGTTTTATATTGTGGTAGAAGGACACAATCAAGAAAATCTGTGAGACAGGATTTTAGAAAAATTCCACAGCTATGGATTAGTAATAGTAAAATGTAGCAGACAGGACAGCATCATTTTAAAGAAATATTGTTCACATTGTTTGGGACTGGCAGTAGTTCTTTTTTAAGCAATTAAAGGCAAGTACCTTGCAGCGTTTACCTTTTCTCTAGACCATAGCTTTCCAAACTGTGTGTCGCAACACACAGTTTAGTGTGTTGAGACACAACCCGGAAGTGTACGTGCACGGTGATGGAGCAGCGGTGCGTGCGCGGCAGTGGCATGGACAGCAGTGGCAGCAGCGACAATGGCAGCGGTGCGCCATCAGCACTTCCGCGTTTTAGCGGACAACATGAGGCCGCCGCTGCCGCCATACACGCCGCCGCCGCTGTATGCCCCCCTGCGCTGCCGCTGTGCGCGCCCCTGCGCTGCCGCTGTGCGCGCCCCCACGCTGCCGCCGTTGGTGTGTCACCAACGGCAGCAGTTTGGAAAGCACTGCTCTAGACCTTCTTCATAATCTATCTTCTAAACTTCTATTTCCTTTTATTAATTCTAATGTGAAGATACAAAACTATGTTTTTCTTCCAAGAATAACTTTGACCTACATCAATCGCTTTGACATATGAATCCTTTATATGCTTATGTCCTATTTTCAGTACATTTTCCACAATTCTTACCAAGTTTGGAAAGTAACCCTTTACTATACCAACAATTTATATGAATATATATGAAATAATAGTGACTGTCCTCACATATTACCATTATTCTGCCATATTCTGATGATTAGTACAGTAAACCTCTATTGTAGGCCACTGGAAGAATAAGATTTCAAGAAGTTTTGAAAGCAAACAGGAAGACAAAGATTATCCCTCTCCCCCACTCCCCATGGCATCAGACTGCATACACCTTGGATTACTTACATTCCTAAGACTATAAGGCAAAAGTAAAGCTGGCATTAACTGATAGATTTGCATATCTTCCGGGTCCAATTCAAGGTGTTGGTTATCACCTTTAAAGCCCTACATGGCATGGGACCAGGTTACCTGAGGGAACGTCTCATCCCCAGAACATCAACCCGCCCCACCCGGTCATGCAGAGAGGACATGCTACAGACCCCATCGATCAAAGAATTCCACCTAGCGGGGTCCAGAAGGCGAGCCTTCTCTGCAACAGCACCTGCCCTTTGGAACATCTTGCCCCCGGAGCTAAGGCAGGTCTCCTCACTCCCAACCTTCCGGAAAAATTTAAAGACCTGGTTCTGCCGCTTTGCATGGGAGGGGAATGCTAACAGTTCCTCCTGGGGCTGGTTGATCCCATGAAACCCTTTTTAGTATTAACATCTTTGCTCTTGGATTTTATATTTATTTATTGATGTTTTGACTATTATTGTATTTTATTACGGTTTTTATTGTGAACTGCCCAGAGTCCTCCGTTCGAGGAGATGGGCGGTAATATAAATCTAAATAATAAATAAATAAATATCTCTCAGGAGATCTGCTATTTGGGAAGAAACTCATTTTTAAGTTATCTTTGTCAAGTAAGAATAGTGGGTGAGGTGCATTGAATTAAATTTTGTATTATGGAGCTGGGAGTAAAAAGATAATACACATGGTACTTACCAGTACATCATGCACTAGGGCTTGGTAGGTCCAAGTATGGTGTAGAGGAGTTGCCAAATCTATGTTTCTGTCAACGAGTACTAAAAGAGGTCTCTGAAAACTATAAACAAACATATTTGTTTATTATCTCCATTACTACAAGCATACTTAGAAAATTTCTAATGACTACAACTATATTGGACACTGTAGGAGTTATAATGAATATGAAGCATTTTCCCACTGAGTGCAAGAGTTTTTAATTAAATGAAATGTTTGCCTCCATGTATGAAATTACAAGAAGAACCAACAAGATTCTGTCTAAAACAATCTGGTTAAACCATAAATTTTCTTCAAGAAACATTTTAAAAATGCTACTCTTATATTACCACAACAATACGTAAGCTATGGAAAAGCAGTGACATACTTTAATTATACAAAGTACTAATAAAATCATGTTTTTAAAAAATGTTGCCAAAAGTTTAATGAAATGTTACCTGAATTGCCCAGCCCCAAGTGTGTCACCAGTGAAAAGGCTGTTTCTGGCATCCCTAAGATTCTCTCGGAGCTTCTTATCCAATTTCTGTGGAAACAAGGTACAATTTTCAAAAACCTATAAAGTTGGTAAAATATTGGGGGGGAGGGGAACGCACCTGTAGATTTCTTGCAAAACTGGGACAATGACAGAAAATAATTAGGAATATGGGTCATGAATTTCTCAATAATAAATAAGATATACCCCAAACCATTCACCTCATTCCTTTTTTTTCTAGATACCACTAATAACAGATACATAATCCTCTCTACTGAAAATGCTTTTTTTTTTCCCTCCAGAGCAATCCTGTATCATTTCAGAACCTTTTCTTTGTGACCAACTTCTGGGGAAGAAATGGTGAACTGAAAACAGCTGTGTGAAATGCAGAGCCAACTACTGTGGCGGAATGAAGAGCCGGCGAGTAGACCGGTTCTTTGTAATTCCTCTCCAGACAAGGAGAGGACTCGAGATTGCTCACAAGTGCTCCAGACAGTTGCTCCTCACAAGGAGACTGCAAGAGAGTGGTCTCCGGTGGGTTGAGAGCTCTGGGAGACAAAGGAATAGCCATTTTACTCAAATCATGGTCAGTGCCATTAAAAGAACACTGGGTTTGCATACTTCCTTTTCTAATCACTTTTGGAAATTGCTTGAAACTGCTTTTCAGCTATTAGGAATTGTTGGATTGACAAGTTTGACAGCACTGGGTGAGTTTCCTTCAATCCTTAGGTAAAGAAGTTTTAAATACAAGTTTAAGGACTTAAAAAAATTCTTTTGGAATAAACAGCAAAGGGTGATTAAAACTTTATTTTAGAAAGTTACAAACAGAGTAAGGGTCCAGATAAATTTGAAATAAGATTTTGGAATTAATTATAAGAATCCTTCATGTGGGAAAATGCTTTTGTTTTGAATTCTTCTAAACAAAACATAGTAAGATAAGACTTTAAAAATTGGACACTAGAGGAAATAGAAGGAACTAAAGATTACAATTAAAAGGAGAGGAACACTTAAATTTGATTTACAAATTCAGAATGAAGCAAAATATTTTAACATTGGACATATTGAAGGATATTTTTGAACAAAGGACCCAGAAGTTAATTTTAAGACTGTTTACCTCTATAGATATATTATGCTTAAAAGAAGAGGAACCAATTTTACCTGACAAGATTGAGACTAATTTGAAAGTGGATTTAAAAATGACAGGCTACAAGAATGACATGGAAAAATATGTTACACTGGACATACAAAAAGAAACAGGCTGGTGTCTTAATAATTAAAAGGGATATACAAATAACAAACCAAAAGAGTGACCTGGATAATTTTCCTATATTGGATTTACAAAAGAGGCTTGTTAAAGCTTTGAAGAATTTTGTGAGAAGGAACAAAGAAAAAATGAAAAGAAATCAAGTTCTAGGATATTATTTGAAGGCAGTTAAAGATCAAGATTGTTAGAAGTAAAAGGAAGGAATATAAAGTTGGTTTATCTGATCAAGGTTAAAACAGATATGTTGTTATCTCTGGTAACCCTTAATGGACTTTTGCTGACATCAGGATTGAAATGACGAGGCTTTAAGAACTATGTTCCTATGTTCCTATAAGAGATGGGATATGGAAAGATCATTTGTGTATTTTAAGAGAAGGTGATAAGTTACTAAAATTGTTTATACTTGTGATGAAGGGGGAAGTAATTTCTTTATATATTTCTTTTTTTCTTTACTATATTCTTATTTTTTATTTCTTTTCTATTTTTCTTTCTATATTTCTTCTTTGCACTTTCTATTTTTTTCTTTTATTTCTTTTAGTTTGTATTAGTTATTGTTGCAATATATATATATATATATATATATATATATATATATATATATAAAATCTCCATCCATCCATCCATCCATCCATCCATCCATCCATCCATCCTTCTCTTTGCATTTTTCTTTCTCTCCTTCCACCACTACTTATTAATAACCCAGGCATTTATCAGATCTGAATCTACCAAGATTCAGCTGATGGCTGCATCATGTGTTACAGAATCATGATGTTGAAATGGGCTATTAAGCCATTAAGTCCAACCCTCTGCTTGGTGCAGGAATCCAAATCCTGTCTAGGCTCTGCTTGAGCATATCCAATGTTTAAAGTAGCTCCTTTCTCCTGTGGCCATCCTGTTCCCTCTAAAAGCTTGTCAGAAGCACTGGAGGTTTTTCTAAATCACATGGGAGATGTTGCATGGAGAATTAGTTAAAATCACTTTCCACCTTATTTTTTCAAATAAGAACCTATGTTGATCCCAAGGAGCACTTTCTTTTAGAGAAGGTTCAAATCTTGATATAATTCATTGTCTTAGCATATAAACCAGTGAAATAGCAAGTTGCTTTCTCACTGAAGCCTAAGCTGAAATGAGATAATTCTAACCATGGTTAAGCAAGTCATGACTTAGCATGATATATGAACCTTATCTTCCATGCAGTCCTGAGAGGAGTAGGGTTTGTATAATGTGGATAATATTAGAAAAATAAAGGGAAGGGAGGAAGAGAAATACAGGCTTAAATCAGATATAACAGCAGAGGATATAACCACAAGCCTATCTCTTTGCCTTCTCTGAAAAGGCCAGAAAGAATTGGATCATTTTTCTCTAATTCCTGTATCTGAATTAGGCATCAGATTTAACTATGAATTATTTGAACAAGCCAGAATTCTAAACTATCTCCAAGTTGGATGGAAGGATTAAAGACAACTGAAAATGGAAGGAAATCTCATTGCAACTGCAGCAGAAGAGATTGGAGAGTATATAATCCTAAAACCTATTTATTCTGCAATAAAACATTAGAAAGTTTAAGATTTGATGAAATAAGATGAACTGGGGAAATAGTTGAGATGTGCTTGGTTTGATACATGCATATGAATTTACTATCAAGAAAATGCCAAATCTCTTCTGCAATACAAATCAAAGATACAAATAAAAACATGTCACTGACCCACTGTAAGACTAGGTAAAAAAGTCCAAGACAAAGTAGTCTGTTAATACTTATGCAATATGTTAGCATTGTGCACACTGTAATGGAACAGTATGCATAGCCAGTAAGCAAGACCTACTAATACTTTTGTTAGTCCAAAGGTGGTACAAACAGAATCAAAGGTCTGATCAGGTATTTGAAAAAGGATGAAATTTGTTTCTGCAAGCTACAGAAACTCTGCACTAGCTACTGTATAAAATCCATTCCATGTTTTCTATTAAACACCTACCATGTTTATTTCAATAATTAATTCAGTTGTGGTATTTCATAACTCACCACTGCCACCATTTCTGCTGCTGTTCCTCTTGAACATCTAATTATTGGAATTGCTCCTATAAAAATAATGTTGAGTAAATATCCTTTGATCAAGTCCAGCATATATTTAAGGTAGATGACATACATATATATATATATATATATATATATATATATATATATATATATATACACACACACATATATTTAAGGTAAATGACCCACAGAAGACACACACCCTCTCAGCAGTTATAAATACCAGTAGGAACACACACCCTCCACTTGGGCACAGAGAGAATCTTCTAGCTGTGCTCCTGTCCTCTGAAGATGCCAGCCACAGCGACTGGCGAAACGTTAGGAACTAAAACTGCCAGAACACGGCCACACAACCTGGAAAACCCACAACAACCTTTGACTATACATAGATGACATACTGTTTGCGATGCTGCAGATTGCACTTTTTTATTAAAGAAATAGGTGGCTCACAACTCTGATAAAGCATAAAAATATTTTTTTAAAAAGATGACAAACACTACAGGACCTTTCAGAAAATGAACAGCAGTTTGATAAAGCAACAAAAAAATTATATATCAAAGGCTCTGCTAAAAAGGAAGGCCTTCACTAACTTCCAGAATGACATTAGTAAGTGAGATGGGCCTCCCCTGGAAGAGACTTCCAGAGCACTGGCAAAGCCACCAAAAACCCATGTTCCTAGTCCCAATTAGATGGATCCAAAAGTTTATTAGGATACACAAGACAGCCTTCAAAGTTAATTTTAATCGGGGGGCCAGTATATACAGGAAAAGGAAGTTCTTCAAATATCCTGTTTTTAATCATTCAGGCATTTAAAGGCTAACATTAGGACAGCATCCAGAAATAAACCAAAGGCTAGTGCAGCTTGTTCAATAACTGATCATAAGCTCACTATATGCAGTCCCTCTTAACACGGGTTTCAGGATTCTGGACCAATTGTATTTTCAATACAGAACGCATTGTAATAATCCTGACATGATCTAAAACTTCATATTAATTGTAAAATGATTAAAAAGAAATAATACTTTCAAATTTCATACATATGAACAATCTCAATTCTACCTAACGTCCCTTTTCAGTCTTTTACAATGTTATACCTGCCTCCATGAAAATAGGAAACATTATGAATGTTAGAAAAAGTTTGAATTCAGGGTTCAAGCTGATTAGGAATCTTTGGGAAAATGTTACTCTGGATAGGATAAACTGTAACACTACAACACAGCTAATGAGAAAATGAGAAGAGAATATGGAAATGCAGATAGAGGATGATAAGTCCTGCTTTTCTCATTATTTACTCCACATAGTACATTAAACCTAAAGTAGAAGTAATCATCTTTTCCAATAATAGTACAACAAAGAAAAAAAAACCCTTCACACTTACCAAGAGTAACAAAAAAACAGAAAAGGCTGTCAACAATTGTATCCATAATGGTCTCCATTTCTGTATCTGTTATGTCTGGTCTGTTAATGGCTATAATATCAAGAAGGAAGAAAAATCATTAAAATAATCAACAGAGTGACTATTTCTAGCAAAAAATTCTACATAACAAATCCTACACTAAAAGGTAAAACACATACACATGCATCTATGAAGGTTCTCAGTCATCCAGGTGGAATTGTCTGTAGCTTGAATCACGTCAACTGGATTTCTATTTTCTCAGTGGAAACGTTTCGCTCCTTATCCAAGGAGCTTCTTCAGTCTGAGCAAAGTTGGTAAGGGAATCCTAAATATGTTTCTAGGTAGCTGTGTGACCTTACACCTGGGGCTAGGTCATGGTTATATTGAGATGTTATTTTAAGTCCTTTTATCATCTAAAGGAGGATCGTTAAGATCACCATGCTGCTGTTGAGCTTGTGAAATGGTCTTAATCTTCCTAGGCACAGAAGACAAAGCAGGGAGGAATATGGGAGAAAGATTGTGCCTGAGGCCCCCACCTCTATTCAAGGAAGGATTTTCCAAGTTGGCATAAATGGATTCCTTCTTATGAAAATCCAGAAAATCAAAGACCTAAAAATAGATGAAGATGAAATTATGGTGTCATTGGATGTCACTGCACTCTTTACATCCATAGACCCAGCACTAGCGATTGAATCCATGGCAGCAGTTCTATGCAACACACCTGACACACCTTAGATACACTAAGATCAAAATACCCAGAATTATGGACCTCATCAACCTCTGCCTCACTATGTAGGACAGACCGGCAGAAGACTAGCAGAGTGTATCCATGAACACCAACTAGCAGTCAGAAGACACAATGAAAACTCCTTAATCTCACAACACATGGACAGACTCAACCATACGTTCAATTGGGAGACTGTAAGCATCCTAGACCAAGCCAAATCCAAGAATGCTAGGGAATTCCTGGACGTTTGGCACTCTGACAAGTCAGCCATCAACAGGCACATAGAGATAAACAACATTTACATACCATTCAAAAGAGACAATAGAAAAGCCAAAAGACCAGAACACTGCCTCACCAGCAATCAACACCTAGATATGCAAAGATTAACACCAGGATTAACACTAGATCAGAGCTTTCCAAACTGTGTGTCGCGACACAAAAGTGTGTTGCCACACACAGTCTGGTGTGTCGCCACACAACCCGGAAGCGCTGATCATGATCAGCGCTTCCGGGTTTTCCCGCGGCGACACACCAACGGCGGCGCATAAAAATCCGAAAGCGGCAGCAGCGCTTCCGGGTTTTTGCGCGCTGCCGCAACAGCAGCACTTCCGGGTTTTCCCGCGGTGACACACCAACGGCGGTTGGTGTGTCGCTGCGGGAAAACTTTGGAAAGCCCTGCACTAGATGAACAATCAAACAGTACAGTAGACGTTAATCAAGGAACTATTAACTCAGTCAATCAACCAAGCAGTAAACAACAGCCCAATCAAGGAACTCCCAAGGAGAGAACAACACCCCCACCAACACAAGCAGAGCAAACCACTGTATATAAACTGAGAGCAAACACAACTCCCTTTTCGCACTGAGGATGCTGCCTAGTTGGGCAATGAAACATCTGCAAGAAAACAAGATGGCTCAGAGAGCACCAAGGACTCCACAGTTTTTATCTATTCCACAGGAGAAAAAGTACTGTATATATGCCATCTCAAGGGCTGACATATTTTCCCCAATTCTGAGGATGATCCAACCAAGAAATGCTAACATCCTTCTTTTGCCCTTTGAAAGAAAGATCCAAAACACCTAAGATCCTGGGACACTCTTTCAGGAACTAAAAGACTGCAGGGTTTTTTTCCCTTAATTTGTCTCATTAAGATCCATTTTCATCTTTATAATAAATGCACATGTTTAATGAATGTGGGTCTTAAAAAAATAAGAGCCTGTGTGTTTAGTAGTAAAACTCTGTTTTAGCGATAGAAAATATGTATGCATGCAAAGAATTACAGCATTAAGATCTTATACAGTTTAACTGTACTATATCCTCGATAATTTAGGATAAAGGGTAAGCTGAAAAAACTTCTAATAAATAAATAAATAAATAAATAAATAAACAAATAAATAAATATTTAAAATACCACACATTACATTAAATAAATGTTTTTAGAATAATCACCTACCACGATATGAAACAAGCTCCTTATTTTGATTGCATAATACAAACATGTCATCTTCCAAAGTAATGAAATTGAGGTATTGGTCAAAAACCTATACATCAAGACAAAATGATCATCACTAAAGAAACATCTTTGTAGATCTTATACATATTTAATGAACTTATTTGAGAAATATCACATGGAATAAGAATAGTGAAATAATAAATTCAGTAGCCAGGCAGTTCCAGGAAAAAAATATGTGTTTGGATTAAGGAGGTACTAAGGAAGACACAATGACAGGGTAACAACATATATTTTCCTGGTTACTATGTGAGCTCAGGAAAAAGTATGATTTCTTTAAGGAGCACAGGCACAGGGAGTGCTGGATCCAAAGACTTTTCCTCCTTTGCATCCAAATACTGCACACCTCTACTTTACAGAAAGCATTCTGTAAAGCATTTTTATCTCATTTTTACTATTCTTTAGCAATCCCACAAAAAGATATGATGCAGAGGATTATAGTAGTTAAGAAAGATTCACAAAGATATAGGGGTCCCAACTTGTGCAAAAAATTTCCACTAAAGCAAAACCATCACAGGATACAACTAAATTAATGCCGACATGTATTATTAGAAAATGATAAAATGTGATGGTTATCTCAACTAATCTTGCAATTGGCTATACATCTTTATGTATAACCAATTCAACACACACACACACACCAAAATACCTGTATTGCTGCAGTGAGTAAAAACACCTAGATAATCTGAGTCTCTTTTGTAAACATTTGTTATTTCAGATATACTGCAATATGTATCTCAAACATACATTCCTATAAAAGTACATGTCTTTATACAAAAAATAACCTGACATAGCAAACCAAAGAGCTGTAAAACTAGGAAGCTTGAAGACTATTGCTATAGTAATTTAAAAACAGTTACAAATTATACTAAGAATCGATGCAAAATTATTTAGAACTCTACACAACTGCAGGCCATGTATCCACCTCATTCGAACTGCATAGTGCATCAAACGGTTTGAGCAAGATTTGTTATGAAATTCACAGCATATTATTAATGTTGAGTAGGAATCTGATTAATTCAGAACTGCTGAAACTACTTTTTGAATTAAAGCTATACAGTGCCAGTCACTCCACAAGCAAAGTATCTTCAAAGATGTGATTTTTAGACTGATTATAGATTTGTGCCAAATACTCACATTCTTTGGAGACAGACATGTATGTCATGTTCACCTGTATCAATATAACTTAAATTATACTTTGTACCTTAGCAACTTGTGTAACTGCACTGGCACCAAGAGCAGCGTTTGCTATATCTTCCAGTTTACTTCTTGAAATGGCAGAAATAAAATTTAAATAATACGACTCATAAAGTTGATTTCTAAGATCCTGAAAGAAAAAAAGACCAAACCAAATAATGTTAAATAAGTGGGCTTTTAGTGTACAAGAATGCTTTAAGATTAAAATATTTAGTAAACAAAAGGATAGTAAAAATGTAATTATTTTATGAGACTCTGCATCATATCTGGACCAATTTACTGTCAAGAATCCTGCCTTATTTAGGAGTACAATTCTAATTTCTCATGTATTTAAACACATACAGATTATCTTTAACATATGCCATGAGAAGTGGAAAGTGGATGCATAAAACTGAGCAGCTGACCAGATGCGGCTGTATGGAATTTCATAAAAAAACACCCTGGAGGTAAGCTTAATTTAATTTGGGACGTCCTGCATCACTGATTGGATGCATATTTCTAGTAGGTTGCTGAGTCATCTGTTAATGTTGATATTTCAATTGGGATGCAATATTTTTAGTTACTTATTGGCAAGGATAGCCTGCATTTATATTTTAAAAAATGCTTCTAAGTGAAAAAGTGCTTATTTATCTTAAAAGGAACGTCACCTGGTTATAGAAATATAAGATATGGGACAATCTATCAAAATTTTGTGAAGTGGATAGTCCTTAAAAACATGGATATACTAGACCACCTCATCTGCTGATTGAAGAATTGGTATCATGGCCAGGAAGCAATGCCCCTTTTCTACAGAAGAGATATTCTACAGTGGATATTTCCCTCCCATTTGCTCCAAAGGCAAGTACAAGATTCAGTCCGTGCTTCAGCGCAACAGCTCCATCCTCAGTTTCTGAATAAAAAGCTACTTGAAGAGCTCAAAGGAAGCATACTTGAGAAATGTAGAAACCAATAGGATACTTGGTAGTGCCTATTTTCTGGGCTCTATTCTCCTCTTCCTACAACATTCAGTTTAAAACTCTACCATTACGTTTTCAAAGCATCTTCCAAACACATTCCACCCAGTTCTTATGAGTCCATCTCTTGCGAGGAGCCCCTCATTCTTGGGAATGTGTCCCATTATCAAAGAATGAAAACTGTTTTTATTGGTACCATACACATAGCCAGTTGTTTAGTTCCCTCCTTTTCTCCCCATCTGAAGATCTGGACAACTTTTGTCCTCCAAAAATTCAGGCTACAAGTTGAATTACATTCAGGTTTATGTCTATGAAGGTTCTCAGGTTTATTTAAATTCAGGTTTATCTTCTTTGAAAACCAAGAATTCCAGCATTGCATGCTCACTTTCTCAGAATATATCCCTTGCAAGTAACACTCACTGAGATGAAGTGTCTATCTCTAATAATTCCTCAGAATACACAGCTGTCACTCCCTTATCATACTTGTATCCCCTTCCTGTTGAACTCTCTTACTCTTGTTAGCTTTCATTATTAACTCCTCCCCAGAGTCTGGCAAAATTTTGTAACAAGAATGGAGCTAACTGGTTTCAATAAATAGGGAAAGTATTTTGTTAACAATCCTAACTTCTGGAAAAGGTAAGAGGGTTAAAAGAGGTGGAAGATTCCCCTACCCTCTACCATATGAATGTACCTCACAGCTATGTCAACTTTTTCATGGTGGGACTTCTCCTTCATCTCCAGATGGTACATTAAACCTAAAGTAGAAGATATTTCCCGTGTATGCATTAGTCATGCAAAGCTGTATATTTGCACTGACTACAGCAGTACCGTCTCATATTATTAGCTAAAGACATTTCCTTTCTGTCCTCCAACTCAACTAGAGAAGAGTGCTGTTAATTCTTTCTAGCAACCTAAAAGAAAATAAACAACTGCTGCTCAAATTGCTCAATAATGAACAACGATGTGGTAGACATATTGCTATATGGTAAGCCATACTGATATACCTATAAGCCAAGCACTATGCGCATCTGGCAGAAAACCATTTGTATAAGCATCTGCATTATAGTTTTCCTGTGAGAATTCTAGGTTACAAGTTGAATTCTGTTACTGTTTACAGAAAACATTAAACAGGCAAAATCTACCTGGCACAGTCTGTCAATATTTTCTTCTGTTGGCATTACAAAATATATTGCCGGAACATCAGGAATAGGGTCTCGATCAGAGTGCAGAAGACTGAAAATAAAAGAAACTTAAGTTATTTAATACTAAACTAAAAAGCCATTTAAAGAACAAAGACATCACTTTATTCCTATGAATTCTTACTTGGGATTAATCTTCACAAAGAACTTAATACTGAGTATTATTTATTAATAATCTACCTCCATCATCATTCCATAAATGATGGTCTATAATTAACTAGAAAAAAAAACAAACACAAAAATCTATAATAAAATCTTTTTAAAAAGTTAAACCAACATTGAACACATAAAATCAAACTGATGTGTTTTAACTTCTTTTCAAAAACTCAAGAGTAGGGACTAACTAATTAATAAGAAAGCTTTTTCATTTATTCCATGACACAAGCCTCTGTAAGTGATTATATCCTGAAAGGGATTTTTATAGTGGTGGATGACACATTATGAATGAAATATATTTTCCCCCATCAGCAACTTTCCTAACACTTCTAAACTCTACTGAAAGACTGCTTTGAATATGATTAAAATATACAGTATATTTTTAGATTTTCTCTTAATGTCCTTCAGTACCTTCCAAAATAATAATTCTGTCATCAATCTCATGAATCAAAACTTGTATAGCTTTATACTGACTGGCATGCTAGTGCTTCAAGTCTGCTTGTGACAAGACAGGATATGGCTCTGAATAAAATTGGAATCTTACAACTTCCTCATCTACTGTCCCACTGGTAGGATATCTGATTTGCAACTTAATCTGATAAATCTTCAATCACACAAAATCTTTCAAATACTATATAATATATGTACAGACACAAACATACACAATACATACAGATGCAGAGTAATGCCCATATCTCTTAATTCTTTCACAGAGAGTAATGGAGATATTATGTCCTGACCAAATCTGTCATAAATAAGAACCTATAAGGCAAACACAAATAATATTAAGCCATATACTATGGATGAAATCTTAAAAAACTCTCGTGTATGCTGTTTTCCCACTGACAATTACTATATAATTAATACTAATTCATAGGGCTTGAACAAAGAAGTGGTGCAGAACCTCAATTCCCATAGGTTTTGCAATTTTTAAATGGATAGAAGATATTATGAGCAGTATTTCAGATACCAAGGAACCAGCATCATGTTTACAAATTCTTCAGTACCTTAAAAATTATTAAAATATACCAATGATATAGTTAAAAAGAAATTAAAATTAAAATAGGGTACAGAGATATTTATAAATATGGTACTATACAGCTCCCCCTCCAGCAAAGGAGATCGTTACCTTGTCGTGGTGCTGGAGCTTGAGCACCTCAATGAAACCATGAGCTAAACCGTGAAGGGACACCCAAGACGGGAAGGTCGTGGCAGAGAGGTCAGACTAAATACGATCCCTGGGGAAGGTAATGGCAACCCACCCCAGTATTCTTGCCGTGAAAACTAAATGGATCAGTACAACCAGAGATATGTCGGTATACCATCGGAAGATGGGACTCCCAGGTCGGAAGATGGTCAAAATGCTACTGGGGAGGAACAGAGGATACGTTCAACTAGCCCCAGGTGTGATGACGCAGCTAGCTCAAAGCCGAAAGGACGGCTAGCGGCCGACGGTGCTGGTGGTGAACGACGAATCCGATGTTCTAAAGATCAGCACACCATAGGAACCTGGTGTAAGATCTATGAGCCAGGGCAAATTGGATGTGGTTATTGGTGAGATGTCAAGATTAAATATAGACATTTTAGGTGTCAGTGAACTGAAATGGACTGGAATGGGCCACTTCACATCAGATGACCACCAGATCTACTACTGTGGACAAGAGGACCACAGAAGAAATGGAGTAGCCTTCATAATTAATAATAAAGTGGCTAAAGCAGTGCTTGGATACAATCCAAAAAACGATAGAATGATCTCAATTCGAATTCAGGGTAAGCCATTTAACATCACAGTGATCCAAATATACGCCCCAACAACAGATGCTGAAGAAGCAGAAGTAGATCAGTTCTATGAGGATCTGCAGCACCTACTGGATAATACGCCAAAAAGAGATGTTATTTTCATTACAGGAGACTGGAATGCTAAGGTGGGTAGTCAGACAACACCTGGAATTACAGGCAAGCATGGTCTGGGAGAACAAAATGAAGCAGGACATAGGCTGATAGAATTTTGCCAAGACAACTCACTGTGCATAACAAACACTCTCTTCCAACAACCTAAAAGACGACTTTATACATGGACTTCACCAGATGGTCGACACCGAAATCAGATTGACTACATCCTGTGCAGCCAAAGGTGGCGGACATCTATACAGTCGGTAAAAACAAGACCTGGAGCTGACTGTAGTTCAGATCACGAACGTCTTATTGCAAAATTTAGAATCAGACTAAAGAGAATAGGGAAGACCCACAGATCAGTTAGATATGAGCTCACTAATATTCCTAAGGAATATGCAGTGGAGGTGAAGAATAGATTTAAGGGACTAGATTTAGTAGATAGGGTCCCGGAAGAACTATGGACAGAAGTTCGCAACATTGTTCAGGAGGCGGCAACAAAAAACGTCCCAAAGAAAAAGAAAACCAAGAAGGCAAGATGGCTGTCTGCTGAGACACTGGAAGTAGCCCAAGAAAGAAGGAAAGCAAAAGGCAACAGTGATAGGGGGAGATATGCCCAATTAAATGCAAAATTCCAGAGGTTAGCCAGAAGAGATAAGGAATTATTTTTAAACAAGCAATGTGCAGAAGTGGAAGAAGACAATAGAATAGGAAGGACAAGAGACCTCTTCCAGAAAATTAGAAACATCGGAGGTAAATTCCAGGCAAAAATGGGTATGATCAAAAACAAAGATGGTAAGGACCTAACAGAAGCAGAAGAGATCAAGAAAAGGTGGCAAGGATATACGGAAGATCTGTATAGGAAGGATAATAATATTGGAGATAGCTTTGACGGTGTGGTCAGTGAGTTAGAGCCAGACATCCTGAAGAGTGAGGTTGAATGGGCCTTAAGAAGCATTGCTAATAACAAGGCAGCAGGAGACGATGGTATCCCAGCTGAACTGTTTAAAATCTTGCAAGATGATGCTGTCAAGGTGATGCATGCCATATGCCAGCAAATTTGGAAAACACAAGAATGGCCATCAGATTGGAAAAAATCAACTTATATCCCCATACCAAAAAAGGGAAGCACTAAAGAATGTTCAAACTATCGAACAGTGGCACTTATTTCACATGCCAGTAAGGTAATGCTCAAGATCTTGCAAGGTAGACTCCAGCAATTCATGGAGCAAGAATTGCCAGATGTACAAGCTGGGTTTAGAAAAGGCAGAGGAACTAGAGACCAAATTGCCAATATCCGCTGGATAATGGAGAAAGCCAGGGAGTTTCAGAAAAACATCTATTTTTGTTTTATTGACTATTCTAAAGCCTTTGACTGTGTGGATCATAACAAATTGTGGCAAGTTCTTGGTGGTATGGGGATACCAAGTCATCTTGTCTGCCTCCTGAGGAATCTGTATAACGACCAAGTAGCAACGGTAAGAACAGAGCACGGAACAATGGACTGGTTTAAGATTGGGAAAGGAGTACGGCAGGGCTGTATAATCTCACCCTACCTATTCAACCTCTACGCAGAACACATCATGCGACGGTGCTGGGCTTGAGGAATCCAAGGCTGGAGTTAAAATCGCTGGAAGAAACATTAACAATCTTAGATATGCAGATGATACCACTTTGATGGCTGAAAGCGAGGAGGAGTTGAGGAGCCTTATGACGAAGGTGAAAGAAGAAAGTGCAAAAGCTGGGTTGCAGTTAAACCTTAAAAAAAAAAACAAGATTATGGCAACCAGCTTGATTGATAACTGGCAAATAGAGGGAGAAAAAGTGGAGGCAGTGACAGACTTTGTATTTCTAGGCGCAAAGATTACTGCAGATGCTGACTGCAGCCAGGAAATCAGAAGACGTCTACTTCTTGGGAGGAGAGCAATGACAAATCTTGATAAAATAGTTAAGAGCAGAGATATCACACTGACAACAAAGGTCTGCATAGTTAAAGCAATGGTATTCCCTGTAGTAACCTATGGCTGTGAGAGCTGGACCATAAGGAAGGCTGAGCGAAGGAAGATAGATGCTTTTGAACTGTGGTGTTGGAGGAAAATTCTGAGAGTGCCTTGGACTGCAAGAAGATCAAACCAGTCCATACTCCAGGAAATCGAGCCAGACTGCTCACTTGAGGGAATGATATTAAAGGCAAAACTGAAGTACTTTGGCCACATAATGAGAAGACAGGATACCCTGGAGAAGAAGCTGATGCTAGGGAAAGTGGAAGGCAAAAGGAAGAGGGGCCGACCAAGGGCAAGATGGATGGATGATATTCTGGAGGTGACAGACTCAACCATGGGGGAGGTGGGGATGGTGACGGCCGACAGGAAGCTCTGGCGTGGGCTGGTCCATGAAGTCACGAAGAGTCGGAAGCGACTGAACGAATAAACAACAACATACAGCTCCCCATTCAGACAAATGTAAGGACAGTCTCTTATTTAAAAAAAGGGAGGGATGAGTTTACAGAAAGGATAAAGCAGAATAGTAAGAAACATTTTTAGTTGCAACATTAAGAATAGTTTTGCAAATAAATGTTTTTAGATGTTTACAATTTTCTTTATATAGCCTTCATCAAAATTTCAAGCGTCATTTTCAATAGTCTGTTAATTTTTCTATTTACTTCTTTGTTTCTCATAAATAGCAATTGTTTCCATATGTCACCTTATTAGCTAGAATTATAAAATACTGTATATCTTTCAAAAATATGGTTATTTGACAATTTAAATTATCTTGGATAAAAGATTAATCTATAACTTGACTTACTTTCCATACTGGTTCTCCTGTACTGTTTTTAACAGGTGGCACATTAAAATTCAACATGCGCTTCAGAGCCACTGAAAAAAGAAAAAAAGTTCCATTTTATTTGTTAATAATGATCATAATCTTGAATTACTTAGATTTTTTTTTGACACTGCAGAAAATGGGCCTATAGTCTTTTGAATATGCTCTCCATTACACAAATGTTTCTTTTAAACTAAAAGAAGACTAGAGGAATTCTTCTGGTTTGAATGCCAGCATCTGAAACAGAGAACTATAAATGACATGAAAACTGGTGTAAGTCTCTACGTACCCAGCAAATTTATACAAATCTCTTGCTAAGCCCCTGACATTATCTTCATCAGACATAGTACGCAAAGTAAATGAAATTGGAAGATCTATTCTATATACAGGTAGTCCTTGCTTAGCAACCACAATTGGGACCAGCAACTCTGTCGCTAAGTGACATGATTGCTAAGCACAACATCACATGACTGCGACAGGTTTATGACCTCACTTCTGCCACAGTCGTTAAGTGAATCATGGGGGCCATTAAATGAGACATCACATGACCGCAACTTGCGATTTTACTGCCGGCTTCTCCATTGACTCTGCTTCTCAGAAGCCAGTTGGGAAGCGTGCAAATGTTGATCATGTGACTGTGGGACACTGCGACAGCCATAAATGCCCACCAGCTGCGAAGTGTCTGAATGTCAATTGCAAAAAAAAAAATTGGGGCGTGGTGGCTCAGCGGGTAAGACGCCAGGCTTGTTGATCGGAAGATCGCAAGTTTGGAGGTTCGAATCCCTAGCGCTGCGTGTGGAGTGAGCTCCCGCACTAGCTCCAGCTCTTGCCAACCTAGCAATTCGAAAGCATGCAAATGCAAGTAGATTAATAGGTACCACTTTGGTGGGTAGGTAACAGCGTTCCACGTGCGTCATGCGGCCACATGACCGTGGAAGCGTCTTCGGACAACGCTGGCTCTTTGGCTAACAAACGGAGATGAGCACCGGCCCCTAGAGTCGGACACGACTGCACAAATGTGCGGGGGGAACCTTTACCTTTTTTAGTCGTAAAATTACTTTTTCAGCGCTGTTGCAACTTTGAACGGTTGCTAAACAGGGCAGTAATTAAGCAAGTTGTACCTGTACAAGCCTTGACTGTGATACTCTTAAAACCCAGAAAAGATTCTTTATTGTATTCTAATGATCAATATTGATGCAATTGTGAAAACAATATTAATATATGCAAGACGATTATCTTATTTAACCGGTCACTACATTTGTCAAGTCCTTCAGATATTTCAATTGAAGAAAAGGCAAAAACCAACTATTCAAAAGAAAATAGGGTTGCTCTTAGTAAAAATCTATTTGGTTGCTAAGAATCAACACCAACTTGATGGCATGTAATTAATAAATTACTAAAAATAAATGGTCATTTAAATGTACCACACATTGTATCAAACACATAGGCATTTCTATGCCTGAAAACATCATTTTTGTGATGTAACTAAAAATTATTCAGGTTGATCTGCACAAAAAAGGTTAAAATCCACAAGGAGAAAAAAGGACCCACCCCATGTACAGTACATTATCAATCGAAGAGAATATTTGTAGCTCAGGGTTGAACTGTGGAGTCCTTGGTGCTCTCTGAGCCTTGTTTTCTTGCAGACGTTTCATTGCTAGGCTAGGCAACATCTTCAGTGTGAAAAGGGAGTGGGACTTAGTCTAATTAATTAGTAATTAATTAAATTATTGATTGATTAGTTAATAGTCCCTAATCCCTTGACTATTAACTCAGTCAATCAACCAAGCAGCAAACAACAGCCCAATCAAGCAACTCCTAAGGGGAGAACTACACCTCCACCAACACAAGCAGGACAAGCCAAGGTATATAAACAGAGCGCAAGTCCCACTCCCTTTTCGCACTGAAGATGTTGCCTAGCCTGGCAATGAAATGTCTGAAAGAAAACAACAAGGCTCAGAGAGCACCAAGGACTCCACAGTACATTATATTCATGGCAGTGGAAAGAGCTAAAGAAAAAAAAAGGGGGGGATTTGTTTATTGCTTGGAGTTGTGATTTTAACTGTATGGAGAGAAAGAACAAGACTGTCTGATGTCTTCCTCTACTGCTCTCCTCATATTGGATAAAAATTATTTAGACTCTCCTTATCATGGTAAGCCCTAATCATGCAAAAGGCGCCATTTACAGATCTTTTCCCCAAACAATAGCTGAGGGAGAGCAATAAAAGAGTATGGATCCTTCACATGATTATATAATAAAGGAATTAGGGTAGAATATAGCAAGCAGTTGTTACCAAGAGAGAGACTGGTGTGGAGAAATCTTTAACAGGCCTGTCTTGGTCTCTTCCATTATGGTCCACCCAGGCTCCCAAGGAGTCAAAGTCTATAAGGTTGACAATGTATAGTAGACCTTCCATCTTTAACCAGGCCTTTGTGTGTGTTGTGGTGCTCCCAGGAGGTGGTTTGTCAGGTACTCCTAGGATAGGAAGATTGCTTACCCAGCATGTTAAAAGCCTTGGAACAGTGATCCCACTGCATGTAGGTGTGTGGCTGGGTGCTCAACCCTGGCTCTTGGCAGTGAGTTTTCAATGGGTAAGGAGGACGACTGACCTGGCATTTCTACATGGAGAAGAGCTGTGGGTAACTGAGGTCTATTTTTAGCATGGCCTCCACCAATTTCATGCCATCAAGGCAAGTTGGTATTACATTCTCTACCCCCCTCCCTGCAACTGACATCCCCATTTTTTTTCCGTGTTTCTATGGTTCATTCTTTATGATATCTACCTTTATGGTGTTTCTCTCTCCCCTCTACCCAATTACTATGGGAAAAAGACTGCCCAAATTTTCCTGATTTTCTTCAGAAAAGCCCCCGTTTCTGGACAGGCTGTGGCCTTCATCCTTTTCAAGGCTTTTTAATGGTCTTCTTTCAACCTGCCACCTGTTACATTTCTCCCATAGCTAATTGTCATGGCCTCTGGACGCAGTGGCAAAGAATAATGGGAACTGTGATCAGACACACCTAAAAGAGCAGGGTTTCGCAACCAGGGTTCCATGAGAGGTCACGGGGGTTCCCTGGGAGATCATGATTTATTTAAAAACTTATTTCACATTCAGGCAACTTCACATTAAAGAGGTAAGTTTCATTCTTTATTTTTAGTTTAAGAACACTGTTAATGCATATATACAGGCCTACACATGAAACAAATACAATAATTTTGTAACTTCTGGCCTATATTTGAGCCTGAATGTTCAGGGGTTCCCTGAGGCCTGAAGAATATTTCAAGATTTCCTCCAGGGTCCAAAAGCTGAGAAAGGCTGGATTAGAGGAAGCACTTGTAAACTGTACAGCATAAGAGGAGGACCCTACACTTCATTTCAAGAACTAATCTATCTAATCAAGGAGGAGTCCATGCCCCTATATTTCTTGGGATAATAGCTGTTTAGTTAATGTTGTTTGTTCGATACTGCCTCTTTTTTTGATGTAGGAAGCTCAAAATTCTTATTTTATTACAAAATGAAGCTTATTAGGCTTGTATCTCACTATTCCTCTATATGCCAAATTTCATTCCATGCAGGCACAGCTCCACGTAGGTTCAGTATTTCTAGTTATGCTTACATTTTATAGCAACTTCCGGAATGAAGGTTTCTAACCAAAATGAATCTGTGGGAATATTGGTGAGTATTCATAGAAATGGCCAAATTACACCAGTCCTGCAGGGATTGCACAGATTGCACATGTTTTGAAGCATGATTCAAGATTTAGATGATGTTCTTTAAAGCTTAATTCCATGATACCTTAGGACAGGTCTCCTTCCATACTGTCATCCTTACTCTCTAAAATATGATGAAAAGCCCTTGTCTGTGTCCTAGCTATGGCAGAGGTACATTTGGTTGGGGCAAGAAAAATAACCTTTCATGGTCAAATCTAAGCTCTGGAATGCTGTCTCTTGGAAGGCAAGGCTAGCACTCTCTTTGTTGGCATTTCATCAATTGGTCAAGACCTTACCTTTTAAGAATATATAATTTCCAGAGGCAACATGAATGTTAGAAAATGCATTTTTTTGTGTGTCTGTCTACTTTGTAATTTTTACCTTTATATGGGGGGGGTGTTGGGTCCCAAATAGCTGACATAAGTTCATATAAATAAATATTTCAACTTTGTAAATTTATTTTATTTTATTTTTATCCTGCCTTTATTATTTTTCTAAATAACTCAAGAAAAGTCCCTATACAAAGGTATAGCAGCCAAGGATTCTCCTACAGATTACTAATTGATTAGAGAGCAAGAAAGTTAGATACTAAAAATCAAAGAACACCATGAAAACCTGCCAAAGGATCTCTTCAAATGGAGCATGTTGAAACAAATTGACAGAAGAAGTTCAATACGGATTAGTGCAAAATGAGACTAAGTGTAAAATAAGATTAGTTTAAAGCTACATGCTAACTTCATATATAATCTAATAGTACTGAACTGGGGGCAATCTTCCTTTCTCTGTAGTATAATTTTGATAACTGTATATTAGTAGAGGTACCAGCAGGTGGATTCTACTTCTAAGCTCAGCCTCTGAGAGCATACCTGACATGAAGTTTATATGAAAAAAAATATTTTACCTATGATAATGGGCTATAAACCAAGCTATAAAATCAAAGTCTCATAATTTAACAGTAGCACTAGAGATGGTATTGTCTACACCAGGGCTTTCCAAAGTTTTCCCGCGGCGACACACCAACCGCCGTTGGTGTGTCGCCGCGGGAAAACCCGGAAGTGCCACCATTGCGGCAGCGCGCAAAAACCCGGAAGCGCTGCTGCCGCTTTCGGGTTTTTGCGCGCCGCCATTGGTGTGTCGCCACAGGAAAACCTGGAAGCGATGATGATGATGATGATGATCAGCGCTTCCGGGTTCTGTGGCGACACACCAGACTGTGTGTGGCGACACACTTTTGTGTCACGACACAGAGTTTGGAAAGCTCTGGTCTACACTGAAAAAAACTGACTCTAATGCAACTTTCCCCACCCAAGTGTTTTCCAGATGGCTAGATGACAAACCCCATAATCCCAATGAGCATAACCACTGCTGGATGGGAATGATGGATGCAGCCATCCAACAAATCTGAGGGCACCAGGTTGGGGAGTGTTCCCTTAAAGTACCTCCCGTTTACAAACTCCAAGCAGACATTTCTTATAAACGATTCAGTTTTATATTTTCAAAGGATGCCTTGTCAAGTACTCAATACAAATAGACCACTAGTGCCGGTTTAATCATTTAAAGTGACAAAGCACGCTAGAAATTAAGTCACAGATTCCTTTCTCTCCGAGACAATTCCGTGCAATAATTCCCTCCCCATAAGAAGTCTTTTGCAATGCAGCACTGGTGGAAGGCCGTGTTCCTGTTTTGCACCATGCTCTTAAACTTTAGCCCACGAAGTCCTTCCTAGCCGATAATCGCCAAGGCTAAGGAAACGGGAAAATAAAGGAAGGCCTCCAGAAGCGCTCGAAGTCAGAAGCACAAAGGGCATCCCAGTAGAAGGCACCCCAGCAGTGGGAGCTCGATCAGCCCAGGCGAGGCTGGACAAGCCCGCTCGCTCACGACGAGGCAGAAAACAGTTGTCTCATAAAAGACACTGAACTGAGCTAGAGCGACAAAGGGAGGGCCGCAAGCCACACCGGACGGAGACGAAGGAGAAGGCCCTGCCGTAATCCCTTGAGGCAGTCCCGGCTTCAGGACTACCGAAGGAGGCAAGGCGGCCAGACCAAGCAATCATGCGGGCGACCTATCGCCGAGCACTCACCTGTCTGCTTCTCCCGGATGCTGGCCGCCATCTTCCCCTGGCGCTCGGGCCGACTCCGCCCCCTTTACCGCCGCGCCATCACCAGCCGGCAGACGTGGCGCGCGAGGACTACGCGGATTCTTGCGGTGGCGCGGCGGGAGGAGTCTGCCGAGTCTGTCCTGGTCAACCCGTCGGCGCTGACGCTGCTGCCTGGGTTGTTCCCTCGGCTCTTTGCGGGAGAAAGAGAATCGGCAGTCTAACAGCGATCCGGTCCTGCTTCTTGAGAAACGGGAGTTAGGATTTGGCATTTTCCTATCGTATTTTACGTCTGCGACTCGTTCCGAACATAATTCCCCTTGTTGGCGATAGTTGGCCGGATGGCTGGTGCTGGACGTCTCCATTGATAGTCCTCGGCACCATTTTATGGGACTTTTTGAGTGTGAAACCAGATTGGCGCATTTAATCTTTCATTCTGTCAGAACCTATCGCTTCCGGCACATATTGCTTTTAGGGGACTGGATTACTGTGTTTTACATTCTGAAAGTTAAAAGCTGTTATCGTCGTTGTTCTCCAATACATTCTTACAACTGGAAAGTATGTGTGGGATCTTGCTCTTTAGGCTTCTTGTAACTTCAGCCTCAATTTATTGCACCTTAAAACGGAAGAAACCTATAGTTTTCTGAACGGTAGACTAAATCCCCATCCCTCCTGACTTTTCACCATAGTAGCTGATGGCTGATTGGAACTGATTTCTACATCTAAAGAGCCACAGATTCCCCATGCCTACCTTGAAGACAGGCATTAAACGCAATTGCTTCAGGAATAAATGAAAAATAAAAGACTGTACAAGATTTTATTTGTCTCCCCAAAATACCAAGAATGATTTATTTGTAGCTTGAATCATGTCAACTGGATTTCTATTTTCTCAGTGGAAACGTTTCCTCCTTATCCAAGGAGCTTCTTCAGTCTGAGCAAAGTTAGTAAGGGAATCCTTAAATATGTTTCTAGGTGGCTGTGTGACCTTACACCTGGGGCTAGGTCATGGTTATTTTGAGATGTTATTTCTAAGTCCCTTTATCATCTAAAGGAGGATCGTTAAGATCACCATGCTGCTGTTGAGCTTGTGAAATGGTCTTAATCTTCCTAGGCACAGAAGACAAAGCAGGGAGGAAAATAGGGGAAAGATTGTGCCCGAGGCCCCCACCTCTATTCAAGGAAGGATTTTCCAAGTTGGTATAAATGGATTCCTTGACCGCTCTCTCAAACCATCTATCTTCTCTGTCTAAAATGTGAACATTAATGTCCTCAAATGAGTGTCCTTTTTCCTTTAGATGAAGATAAACTGCTGACTCTGGTCCTGTGGTGTTACTTCTCCTGTGTTGGGCCATCCTCCTGTACAAAGGTTGTTTGGAGGATGGCCCAACACAGGAGAAGTAACACCACAGGACTTGGAAAATCCTTCCTTGAATAGAGGTGGGGGCCTCAGGCACAATCTTTCCCCTATTTTCCTCCCTGCTTTGTCTTCTGTGCCTAGGAAGATTAAGACCATTTCGCAAGCTCAACAGCAGCATGGTGATCTTAACGATCCTCCTTTAGATGATAAAGTGTTGGGGTTTGATAAACCCAGGAATTTACTTCTAGATATAAATTATACAGAGAGGCTTGATTTCTAGGTAAAAGGTGAAATATTCTGCAGTCACCCAATTAGCAGCCATTGTTGTAGGAATGATGTGTCATGTGTGACTCATAACAACAGGTGCTTAGAGTTAGGTTGGGTGTGGTGAATAACGAGAGTGACCTATAATGTGATTGGTCAGGTTCACTATATATGCAGAGACATTCTCATTTCCCATTATTCCCATTTTACCTCGTGAAAGCTGTATCGTTGATGGTGTATCATTTGTTACTTGTGGAAGTGATCTGTAAATACGTATGTATATAAAGTAAATAGGATATTTGATATAACTTCTGTTTGGAGTCTATTTACTGCATACAGTAGTACGTGGATCACTGGTGCCTAGGAGAGAGGCAGGCCGCTCTATCCGCGCTCCCTCTGACATAAAGGGACTTAGAAATAACATCTCAAAATAACCATGACCTAGCCCCAGGTGTAAGGTCACACAGCCACCTAGAAACATATTTAAGGATTCCCTTACTAACTTTGCTCAGACTGAAGAAGCTCCTTGGATAAGGAGCGAAACGTTTCCACTGAGAAAATAGAAATCCAGTTGACATCATTCAAGCTACAGACAATTCCACCTGGATGACTGAGAACCTTCATAGACACCAAGAATGATTTATGTTCTGCAGTGCTTAATTATTCCTGTGCTTCACAGGCAATTTCTGTATTTGAAGCCTAATTTCTGGGCATCAGATTTATGAAGATAGGTAGATTGAGCATTCTTTCTAACAAATCTTGTTTCTGTAACAGGATAGTTGGGATCCAGAGGTTATCTCACCTATAGCAAAAAAACAGCTGAGGGATGATCTCCTTCAAAGCGATTTAAGTTTTAAATAAATGCCTGACATTGATAATAAACCAAAGGAGATCACACTGAAGCAAGATGGAAAAACAAAACGGGGAATCGGAATTCTGCCTGTGTTAGATGAGACTCAGATTTATAGTTTTGGTGTAGTCCCAGATCCAACCTTGAATCTAAGCAGTATTTTGCCAGATCTGGCTGATGTACTAACTGCACCATTTGGAAGGTGTCATTTTTTGACAAAATGACTTTAGTTACATTCCATTTTGACAAAATTTTATATAGTGTTGACTCAAAAGCTGTGTTCAGACAATTGCAATAGAAAAGCTTTTATGTGGATCATGTACTGTAACTCCTTTGTTAGAAAATACTTTATTAGCTTCCATTCCAGGCAAATTCAAAACATTGGTTATGACTTCTAAAGTCCTATTGACTCCTAGCTTTTCAAAGTACAGCTTTCCTACATATGAACTACATGAGCTTAAAATCTTCATTAAAGTGTCTTTGTTAGAATTAAAGCACCTTTTGCAAAAAATTGATGGTCTTCTCTGTAGCAGTTCCCATTCTAGAATTGTTTGCTATGGGAGGCATGCTCTCTATTGTCCTGTCAGTTGGCAATAGCCTTCTTATTTCAGCAGCATTTGGCTTTAAGTAGGCTTCTCTACTGAGATTTATGTAAGTAGATGCTTTGTCTTTTTATTGATGACTTTTTTATTGTAAGTTGCTACCTTGAGCACCATTCTGGGGTGAAAATATGTAGAAAATTGTTTAAAATTTTAAGGTCTGTAATTGTTCTTGGGCCTACTTTATAAATTTCTATAGCAGAGTGAGACCTGTGGAGTCCTTGGTGCTCTCTGAGCTTTGTTTCCTTGCAGACGTTTCATTGCCAGGCTAGGCAACATCTTCAGTGTGAAAAGAGTGGGACTTGCTCTGTTTATCTACCATGGCTTGTCTTGCTTGTGTTGGTGGGGGTGTTGTTCTCTCCTTGGTAGTTCCTTGATTGGGCTGTTGTTTGCTGCTTGGTTGATTGACTGAGTTAATAGTTCCTTGATTAGGGTATATTGTGCTGTTTGTTTGTTTGTCTGGTGTTAATCCTGGTGTTAATCTTTGCATATCTGGGTGTTGATTGCTGGTAAGGAGGTGTTCTGGTCTTAAAAGATGACCTGTGCTAGATCTGTGCCTCTCCTGGCTGGCAAAGGCTGCCCAGGAGAGGATGTGAGATTGGGTTTGGGTGGTGGTCAATTCCTCTTTGACGGGGTAGTCCTGCCGGCTCTTAAGGAGGTGGTGGTGTGCCCCCTCCTCAAGGGGCCATCACTCGACCCAACTAATCTGGACAGTTTTTGTCCAGTCTCCAACCTTCCTTTTTTAGATCGTGCTCTTGGATGACCTCTGGCGGGAGCGGGATGGTGGTAGTGCATCCACCCTCGCTGTTCGTGATCTCTCAGCAACCTTTGATACTATTGATCATGGTATCTTCTGGACAGGCTCTGGGAGTTGGGGTTGGGCGGCATGGTGTTGTGCTGGTTCTCCTCCTTTCTCGGGGGTCGGTTCCAGTTGGTGTTGATAGGAGGGGAGAGGTCCAGCCCACAGCCCCTACTTTGTGGGGTGCCACAGGGCTTGGTTCTCTCTCCCCTCTCCTTTAATATCTACATGAGGCTGCTAGATGAGCTAATTCAAAGGTTTGGGGTGATGTATCATCAGTATGCTGATGATATCCAGCTTTGTATCTCCACCCTGGGCTGCCTGAGTGATGCCATGGATGTCCTATTTCAGTGCCTGGAGGCTGTAGGGGCCTAGATGGGGCACAGTGGGCTTCGGCTCAACCCAAGCAAGACTGAATGGCCAGCTTGGGCCTTCCAGTACCAAGATTTCCCCATCTCTGGTCCTGAATGGAGTGGCATTGCCTCAGAGGGACCCAGTGCACAATTGGACTCATGGCTCCTGCTGGAAGAGCAGGTGGTATCTGTGCCTAAGAGGGCCTTTGCACATCTTTGGGCTAAGCACCAGTTGCGGCCATTTGTGGACCGGGAGGCTCTGTTCGCTGTCACTCATGCCCTTGTGACCTCCTGTTTGGACTACTGCAACATGCTCTACGTAGGGCTGCCCTTGAAGAGCCTTTGGAAACTTCAGCTGGTACAGAATGGAACTGCATGGGTTTTAAATGGTGTCAGCTATTCGGAACATGTAATACTGCTTTGGGGGATGCATTGGCTGTGTGTGTGTTTCTGGGTGCAATTCAAGATGGTCGTCATCTTTAAAGCCCTTCATGGCTTGGGATGGGTTACCTGAGGGACCGTCTTCTCCCAGTTGTTTCTACCCATCCCATCCAGCCTGGCAGGATGGGCATGCTCCAGGCCGTCAGCCAAGGAATGTCGGCTGGTGGGGACCAGGAGATGTGCCTTTTCTGCCGTAGCGCCTGCCTTCTTGAACATCCTCCCTCCTGAGATTAGGATGGCCCTGACCCTGTTGGCCTTTCAGAAGGCCTTTCAGACCAGGCTATGTGCCTAGGCCTGGGGTCCTGAGTGTGTGAAAGGGCCCATTTCCTGGCTATATTGACACCGATTTAATCAAATTGACACCGATTTAATCAAATTGTGGTTAACTAAAAAAACCTTGATTTATTGCACTTTATATATACATGTATGTATGTATGTATGTATGTACACACGAACACATGACAGTTCTCCCATATATTGCTACAAGTAACTTAAAAGCAAAGTACAACAGACATCGAAAGTTACAAAAGGCTTCTGGAAATAATAGTTTTACACAAAATTTAATTTACAAACTTGTAACTGTACAAGCAAAATTCCACTTGGTTTTCATAATGACAAAGTTTCATCTTCCAATAGTACGCATTTTCTTTTTCATATGTATTTTTCTAAATAGATTATTTTGCTAAATAGATGCAAATAATAGTGAACATATGAATCCTATTTCAAGTACCTGAGCTGTCAAAAGGAATACTGTTGCCTTGGACTGACACACATATATAAACCTTATTAATTTACAGTGTTTATTTTCTCTGTTATAATCAGTAGATACAGTATTATACAGTCTAGCAAAGTTCAAATTCAAGTACTGTAATCATAATTGGAAGGACGTGAGAGCCCCACTCTCTGTACATATAAATTACAATTGAGAGATGATTCATTAACGCATATCTTATTTCCTTACAGTCCACCCCAATATACTGCTGTAAAACTTTTGTTAGATCATAGAATCACATGGCAAGAGGCAAAGAATGGATAATAGGAGAAACATCCAATCTCAATCATGACACATAAGCGCCATCAACATTGGCAGCAGTGGGTATCTCAGTTAATATTTATAGAGTATGACTGTCACAAAAAAATGGGATGATATGTGCTCGAATTTCACTGCAAAATACTTTGTGACTGGAACAATAATAAACTTTGACAAGGTGGACATTCAGTAGCTAATTCTGGCTGTCCTTACCAGGTATGAAATTTTGGAACAAAAATAGCTTTTCATTACCATACCCATATTTTAGCATTGTTGATAGTTGTGATTTATACTACTATCTCTTTTCAATTAAAACCAATGAGATATTGGCTAAAATATGGTCCTTATTTAGAAAAAGAATGACCAGGAACAAAACTACCAATTCTGTACATTTGTAAGATATTTCTCAGGCATATCTTCCTTTATAACAAACTAATACTGTACTGAAGAGCACTTTAAAAAAACATGTTCTAGTAAGGCATGGGGATTTGTTATTCAAAAAGCTAAAATTTCTCATTAGGCATGCTGAAGCCACTTAACAGGCCTAAAAAGCTAGAGATCTGACCATAAGTTACTCACATCAGAAGGCTGTTTGTATGTCACAAACTAATTGACAAAAAAAAAGTATAAATCTCATTAAAAAGACTTCATTGTGTACAGCTATAATCTGTAAAACATCTACAAAGAGGTGAAATTTGAACATTACCAACATTTACTTCTGAAAATGTTTTTGAACTACTGATAAGCAATTTATTTTTCCAAGTAATATACCATACAAGAAATTCCAACAATCAGCTAAACTTGCTTCAACTGCATGCACAAACATCAAATGGAATTTTATAACTGTTATATTAATTCCGCTGAAAAGCTAAATTAAAATAAGCGATTATTCTGATTAATTCCAAAATAAGAGACAGTGAAAAGCTCAGTGGGAATTGATAAGCCCCCAAACAGTAAGATATTTAAACTAAACCTGTCAATTTCTGCCAAAATGCCAAGATAAAAATCTCACTTTTTTTCCAAATGAAAATACAAAATAACCATATTACCATGAAATATCTCTTAGGCAATTGTATGTATATTTAAAAAATTACCTCTAAGGTATTTACACAATCATAGTACATCTGGATTAGTCAAAAGCATGTAGTTTAACTCCAGATTTAAAAAACCAAAACAAATCACAAAAGACCATATAAATCAGTAAACTTGTAATATGGTCTCTGTCATTGGTCCACAAGTTTTGTCTGGTTGGGTATCCAGAATGCAACTAATTCACATTGAGGAAAGAACCTGCATCAAATGTTATGTGAATCACACTGAAAACAATGCCCCACCAAACTGCTTGTTTATAGAAGAGGGCTGAATTTGTGTAACATTGAAATTGGAGTATCTTTAGAACTGAGTACAACTAGATTTTTGAAGGCCAGCAAATTAATGTTCCCTTTCAAGCACATTTTCCATTAATGTAAAAAATAGAAATTTGGGATAATAAACTGTGGGAGTATAAGCATTCCATCAGCTGTGCTGAAATATTAACTCCATCATGCTCTTCCTGTCCCTGAGCTCTTCCTTTACAGGTGAATCTAAGCATTATTATTTGACAGCTGAAGAATGGGATACAAGTGGTTGAAATAAATATCCTCTGACTGCAAAGATCCTGTACCCACCATAAATTTTCTTTATTTCAAATCACTGATAATATACACGCTTACCAAAAATGAAATTCCACTAATGAACTAGTTCTCACTTCTGAGTAGATGTGTATAGGATTGTTCTCAACATTCCATAATATTGTATACTGTATACTTTTCCCCACAGGTTGAAAAATAATTGAAATTTTTCATTCAAACAATTGAGAACAGATTCATAGATAAGCTCCAGAAGTTTCTGTTCTGATGCAATCATAGATATATGCCCATAAAACATGCACACTGCAATTTAGCAAGTAAAGATAGAATCATTACTTTTAAATGATGCACTACTGTGATTTAATATTCCCATCAAAATCAAAAAACAAAAGGTCCCCTAGAAACAGGGAACTGTTGCCCAGGGGAAAACAGGAATTTTTTCTTCTAGTAAAAGCAATGTCATGTTGCTTTGGATTAAAGCCATTTAAAGGGGTGTGTATCTACAGTATACATATGTGTGAAATGTGTGTGTGTGCATGAATTCCATCACCTATTTCATAAGGTTTAATACTCAACGTGGTATATCTATAATGCATCCAACGTAACAGATGTATCTTTAAAAAATGAAATCAAGTGCATAATCTTCCTAGTTAAGCATTGAGTAGATCTGTCTGTAGCTTGAATGATGTCAACTGGATTTCTATTTTCTCAGTGGAAACGTTTCGCTCCTTATCCAAGAAGCTTCTTCAGTCTGTGCAAAGTTTGTAAGGGAATCCTTAAATATGTTTCTAGGTGGCTGTGTGACCTTGCACCTGGGGCTAGGTCATGGTTATTTGAGGTGTTTATTTCTAAGTCCCTTTATCATCCAAAGGAGGATCGTTAAGATTACCTTGCTGTTGTTGAGATTGCGAAATGGTCTTAATCTTCCTAGGCACAGAAGGCAAAGCAGGAAGGAAAATAGGGGAAAGATTGTTTTTCCATTTCACAATCTCAGCAACAGCAAGGTAATCTTAACGATCCTCCTTTGGATGATAAAGGGACTTAGAAATAAACACCTCAAATAACCATGACCTAGCCCCAGGTGCAAGGTCACACAGCCACCCTAGAAACATATTTAAGGATTCCCTTACAAACTTTGCACAGACTGAAGAAGCTTCTTGGATAAGGAGCGAAACGTTTCCACTGAGAAAATAGAAATCCAGTTGACATCATTCAAGCTACAGACAATTCCACCTGGATGACTGAGAACCTTCATCGACACATTGAGTAGATAATGACATTTCTAACTTTGGTATTTCTGGGACAAATATAAAGCTAACTCATCTCAGCCTTCTAAAGATCTCATTTAAACTAAATAAGGATATTTACTTTAATATGCATAAACTGGAGCGTTATTCTTAAAACATCTACATACATTTGTTATAGTACGTATTTTAATTGGAACTAGCTTTGCGGAAGATACTTTGAGTATGAAACATCCTACTCCAAGTTTGAAATAGCTTCTTTAGTCTAAAACAGACTGAAGTTTAGACCTCTTCTGGTATAGCCAAAACAGTGCTGGAACCGCTCTGGTAAGGGAGGAACTGTTGTTTCAAGGTCAAAGCACTTCTATGTCAAAACATTTTGCACACCACTAATTGAAATCATGAAACTGAGTTAAGAAATGCATCTGACTTCAATTATACCTTTTCTGAATACAGAATCCCTACAATGCAGTTTTTTTTAATCCTTTCATATTTAAAACTACATAATTTTTTAAAAAAGTTAGAATGATTGCAGAACGGAAACACAGTTATTGAGTACTTTGGGTATAATACATGTCCTAAGCATTAAAATATTTAAGAAAAGATAACATGAGGTAATCTTTAGTTTCTTTTTTCATGTTTATAACTAATAACTAGAATACTTTAAAGGAGTTTCTGTGTGAAATTAACATCTCCCATCTCAGGGATCCACATAAATAAACCCACACCTCAAATCTTTATACAAAAACGCAATATATAAAGTGGATATATTACAAATTGGTAAGGGTTCCTGAATCCATTTGCAGAAGTTTCGATGTGTAATGTTTATAATATAAAATGGAGGGTACACTACAATCATAGACAACCAGTCACTTGCTGGTTGTTTGGCCAAAAAAACAAAAAAACTCAGAACAAAAATAATGCAAAACTGATTTAAAAGCTTTGTTTGCTCATCATTTTGAAACAATGTTCAAAATGTAAAGACTGAAACTAAGCATTTCCATGATCAAGTTTTAAAACTTTGAGGATGAATATGTGTGTTTTCCAGTAGCAGATAGCAAGCTTCTTATGTGCTTCATCAGTTTTCAGTATCCATTTTAGTGACTAATGTACTTCTGTAATAGAGCACGTCTGATGGCAATATCCAGAACTTTTTTAAACTTCTCATAAGATTTTGTTATTGGAAGCTCTAAACAGTTAAGGTCTCTCTTTCCGATGGGGTATTTTATATGCAGAAACTTAACTGAAGGGTCAGGATCAAAGCCAATGGGTGGAATATTGCGGATGCCAGTTGCAAATAGTAAGATGTCCTCTAGAGTTACAGCTGACTCACCACCTACACCAAGAAATATGAAGATTTTTTTTTTGAAAAAGCCATTGTAGTTAATCAAGATGTCACATTACTTAGGAAGTTACTGATGAAACAGAGTAGTAACATACTGACTGCAGGAAATCGTAATTACAAATATAATGTAAAATAAAAAGTGCAAAACAAGCCTGGTTTTGTCCACCAATACAAGCTGATGCTTCTTATTTTACAAGTACAGATATATTCCAAAAGCCTAGTTCACAGAAGTAGGCAATACCCCATTTCCTTACCTTCTGTCTCCTGTAAGTAACCCATCCAGAAATCAAGACTTCTGGCCTTGTCTGCTCCCGATAAACAATGAATTGTAAAGAGATCACCAAGAAGTTTTGCTGAAAGTTTCTCAGGTTTGTGACATAATATGCTACAGAATGCATCGGGATTCATTTGTATTTTTTCCAAAACACCAAGTGTTTTCAAACCTTGTCTAAAGCTTTTGGGGAAATAGAGATGCACAGAAAAAAATTAAAAAAAGTACTATGAGGCTTTAGTGTTGCTTTTCATAAAAAAAATATTTCCCTTGTGGACACTATCAAACTTACTTTCATATTACAGATTCTTCTTGTTTTTAAAGCAAAAACGTACTAGCTGATCTCTATTTGTCAGAACATTTAAAAGTATTATTTCTATTTACCAGAACATTTAAAATTATGTTTACTAAAATGATTCCTGTGATTGCTTGAATTAGAGATACAAGCCTGCATATTCTTACTCATAGCTTGTATTGATTCCTTATCCTTCTACCCATGGGTTTTTCAAATCTACTAAAATCTGAAATACAGTATGTTGGAAAGCTTCAGAACCCTTTTGCTTGAATAACTTATAATTGTTGAAACAATCCTCAAAGAAACTAACGATTTGTTAAGCATATCTGAGTATTGAGTAACAGTTTTTTTTTATTTACTTCACATTTTAGCAAAATTATTCATTAATTTTTCAATACTAATTGATTAAAGAGAAAAAGCAATCTGGTGAAAAATCACTAAAATATAATGAGCAAACATGTACATTTTAATGTATACGTACAAGACATCACATAATATTTTCCTGGGAAACAGTTGAAATGATTCTTAATTATAAAGTTAAAAAGTATAGGAATGATTTATACAGCAAGCAAACCTTTCAAATGGTAAAAGTGTTCTCTTGATGACATGGTAATTCAGAATCTCATTTACCAACATATTCTTATCACATAGTTCTGTTACAGGTTTCAAACATCCAATAGAAGCAAGATACTCAGAGCAATCACTTATTGCTGATTCTAAGCCGCTCAGTGTTGTGGCAGATTTTATCTACAGAAGAAAACCAAGTATATTTGCAGCATTAATGAACCACTCAAGCTAACACATTTCTTCCTTATTTTGATATTTTGTTGATCACATTTGTCTAGCTAATATGCTGATACATATATTATTCTGTTTGTTCATTTCTTTAAAAAAAGTTCCCCGAAGAGCTATTTTGTGCTTAATATAATATTAACAATAATTACCATTTATTCTAAGACATATCCTACTGTGCTACCCAGCAAGAGCTCACCTTCTCTATTGTCTGCAAAACATCTATATCAGCAACATCTTCTGCTGTTGGCTTCACATTTTCTGTGCCATAGGCGAGGCAATGAAACAAGGTTTTAGAGAAGAAGCTAGGAGATGAGCCTCCATGAACCAGAGAAACTGCAATCATTTTTCCTGCTTCGTAGTATAAATTATCTTTAAGAGCTGCAAGTACAAATAATATATTATGCTTATTGAATTCAACTGGTAGAAACTTGTTTTAATGTGAGAAAAAAAATTAGACCAAAATCCAATATTCTTTTTCCTAAGTCCTTAGCCAGTTACAATTCGAAGCCCATAAGGCCAAGAAAACGGCTCTCATTTCTTCTCAGCATTTGAAATAAGATGCAATTTGTTTGGGAACATGGAAATACTGTTTAGCATCTGAGAATGGAATCTGCAAGAATAGCATCAAGTCATTTCTGAAATTTCATTTGTTATATTCAAAAAGAATGGAACCCTTTCCTTTTAACAAATTGTATTGTGTTCCCGTTGCTTCTTAAAGTTACAATACAATTTACTATTCCCTGTTGATAGAAATTCTGTTTTGAATCCTTCTTAAATTTATTTATTTGATTTCTATAGCTGCCCATCTCAGCAAGTGCATCACTATATTTCATTCAATAAAATCCATGTTAACCACTTAGGCATTTATAGGATGAAAAAGACACAATCTGTTTGAGCATTAACACTTGGTTAATTCCTTCTATTACTGCATCCCCCAAAAACATCATAAGAAATGGTTCCTTAAAGCCTGGAAACTACCCAGAGAAAATTTTTGATGTAGCATGAGCTGTAGTCAATAGAAGAAATTTAACTATAAATAACAGCCAAAGTAGCTTTAGGAAAGTACCTCTCTCCCCATTTTTAAAAGTTTTTTTTAAATATATTGCATATTTTTAAAACACTCAAGAAGAAAAATAGAAAAAAGAAGAATATAAAAAGCAAGTTTGGTCTAGTGGTTAAGATACCAGGCTAGAAACCAGGAGACTCTGAGTTCTAGTCCCAACTTAGGCATAAAAGCTGGCTGGTGACTTTGGGCCAGTCACACTCTCAGCCCAACTCACCTCACCTTGTTGTGGGGAAAATAGGAGAAGGAAGGAGTATTAGGTATGTTTGCCGCCTTGAGTTATTATAAAAATAATAAAGGCGGGATAAAAAATTTTAAAAAAAGAAGAAAAAAGAAAAGATTTACAGGTAGTCCTCACTTAACAACCACAATTGGGACCAGAATTTAGGTCGCTAAGCAAGAATGCTTTGCTTAGCAACTGCAATCCCGGCTGCCATCATTAAGTGAGAATTGTGGGTCGTTAAGTGGGCGGAGTCCAAAGTAAGGAGCATGAGGGTGCCTCGGGGTGGGGGAGGCCCTGAGAGGCCTGGAGCAGGCCGTGTGTGAGTTGGGGGTGCTGCTGCAGTGAGGCACAAAGCCGCAGCCACCCCTGCAAACCTCAGCTGCCCCAGCCCGGCCCAGCAGTGCTTACGGATGCAGGGGTGCTGCAACTCCCTCCACCTGCCTATCTCTCTCCCATCTATGCCCTTTTGGCCACTCTGCACAGCGGCACTTGGCGGTAGCGCTGGGGCTGAAGTAGAGGCCCAAGGCCTTCAGCAGTCTTAGTCAGCCGCCACTGCTCCAGGCCTTGACTTCAGCCCCAGCGCTGCCGCTGAGAAATGCTACCTCAAGCCCCACGCCGCTGGTCTTTGCGCTGTTCCCCAAGCTGCACCTTTTGTTCCTTCCCCAAACTGTGCGTCCCATACCTTCTGCAAGCTGGTGTCTCGCGATCCTTCAGAAACCTTCGAAGGGAAAAGGGGGAGCGCTGGGAAGAAGGGGAAAAAAGGCTGCTTTCGGCATTTCCCCTTCTTCACAGTGCGAAGCCAGCCCTGCCCCCTCCTAGGAGCTCCAAATACGTTGTAAACCGCGCAGAGTCCCCTATTCGGGGAGATGGGCGGGGATAAATTTAAATAATAAATAAATAAATAAATAAAGAGGGCGTTGTGCTGAGAAGAATAGAAAAGGAGCTGAAAGCAGCCTCTTTTCCCCCTTCTTCCCAGCGCGAAGCCAGCCCTATAGGGCCCAGCAGCTATAGCAGCCCATCAACAGCGGGAGCAAGAAGAGGGCGGCAAAGGTTAGCTGGGGTGATGGGAGCACAGGGTGTCAGGGAGCCAAAAGGGCATAGATGGGGGGGAGATAGGTGAATGGAGTTGCAGCACCCCTGCAGTCATAAGTGCGGGCAGGCTACAAAGCACCCAAATTTTGATCACATGACTGCGGGGGCACTGCAATGGCCATATCTTCAGGAACGGGTCGTGAATCCATTTTTTCAGTGCCGCCATAATTTTGAACGGTCGCTGAATGAATGGTCATTAAACAAAGACTACCTGCACAAGGATTGAAAGGTTAAGTTAAAATTTTAAATAACATTCATTCATTTAATTCTACATAATCAAGTGTCTTATATCAATTTGAAGATTCAAATCATTGTTAAAATCAAATTAATAGAGATTAACTACAGTAATCAGTGTAGTATGAAAAATAAATCAAGATAAACAATTGTAATTTCTTTCTAGTCTAAAAAATATATCCCTGTTCAGCACATGAAACAAAAACTTAGTGTTAAAACTTAGAAGAAATTCAAACTTTGAATGTGGTACAAGCCCATATGTGGAATTATACTCTAAGAATGGTTTTCCATTCTTGTAGAATTGAATTCTGTATCAGATTTGTTTTTTAAATACAAGGTTATATTTGACATTGATGCATAGTCCCACAATTTAACCTGCTATTGTTCAACTCAGGGGATTATATGTAATTTCTGAATGAGAAGCATAAAGAAACTTGTGAGCTGTTACCATACACAGAGCCAATTTGGTGTACTTTATAGGAATATCCTTTTTGGTAAGCTGACCAATTAGCTCACAACATTTATTGCAATCTCTTGTGTGCTAACAAAATATTAATATTATCTCATTTTAATTTCAGTATAAAACCTGAAGTGTAGTTACTTATTTCACAGCTTTTGTAAGTTGCTCCGATCTGCAAACTCTGGGTTGGCGTATTACAAAGTCAAAATACATTATAAAAACAAAAGAACATCAGTTAATAGAAATCCCCCAGATGACCACCACAATCATTTTCAGTTTTGGTTAAAGGCATTTTGAGTCACGGAGTTGTATAAGTACCCGTGCTGCATCAGATAATCCTGGTCCGTATCTCCCTCATCTCACATACAATGAGGTCTATAAGCAGGCCTTCTCACAGTATTTTCACAGGACAGGCAGATTCAAACTTGACAAGATGGTGCTATGCCACCCAGGATTTTCTAGGTGATCACCAGCACTTTGAATTAGGCCCAGAAGGGTACTGGTAACTACTGTAGTGACTTTAGTAGTGGAGTTACCAAACTACTATTACAATATTGCCTATCTACTATTTATAGAAAAATTGGCCAAAAAACCCGTGGAAACAATGGAAGCAACAGTAAGCATGCCAGCCTAAGTGCTATAGAACTGAGCTACATAAAGAAGCAAAAGTAATGAACAACAGTAAAAACATACTTTCTAAGCTATTGTGTTAATACTTCATTGTAACAATACACATTAGCATTTGGCAACCTTTCCGCAATAAGTAGCAATACAATATTTGTATTTGGCACCCTGAAAGTTCAATGGCATAGGAATCCTATCTGTAATGTAAACACCCAGTGTTTATTTTAGCATTTGGCAGTTTGCATAAAAAGGAAGTCACCACACACACACAGAAAAAACAATTCAGAAACACTAACTTACCCATGGCAAAGAATTTAAAAGCAACTATAAACTTAATTAACGCAGCAAAAACATTTTTCCATGTCCAAATCTATCAACATATGCTTAGTTAACTCTTCTTCACCATTCAGTAGGTCAGCTTAATCCAGCCAATGAGAGGAAAAATGAGGCTTATTGATGCATTGTCAGATAATATACTAATCAAGCCTTCACAATTTGAAGGGATTTTTAAAATGAGCCACACCAATTCCAATGTCAGAATATTTGAAACAATGTGAAACAAAACACTGTTTACCCTGACCTTGAGACAAAACTTAAATGTTTATTTTGTACTTAGCCCAAAACATCTGAAGTAGCCGTTTTAAGACATTATAACAGTTAACATTAGAATAAAGGGTCCTACCTCTGCCACCATTATTTAGTGTCTGAACACAGCTAGCAATCAAGACTACATCCCCTCATGCTGTATATTCCAAATATTACATGTCAGGCTTACCTTGAGAATCAAAAGACAAATTCTTTGAGAAGTCCCCTTCAAATAATGAAGAATTCTGAAGGTGAAGCATCAGTAATAGAAAAAAATCTTCCTTAGATGAGCAACAGAGATCCACCTCTTTATTCCTGCCGTTTATATACTTTACTTCAATTGTGTTCGCAGGACTGAAGTTCCGCTTCTGAAATCCTTTTAGAGCACTACCCCAAACATTTTGTCTGTTGATATTCAGTCTTGTTGGTTTGGTATTAATTTGTAATCTTAATTCCCTCAGAATATTGGAGACTTCTCTTTTCTGCATTCCAAGTTGCCTATATGATTAGCAAAGCATCTATTTAGGAATTTCAGCAATAATTTTGATGAAACGCAAGTACCACTATCAGGAGCAAATTAATTCATTTTTCCCAACATGTATAAAATTATTTAATAATTATAATAATGGACTAATTTTAGATGAGGAAGCAAAAGGATTATTCTGCATCACAATTTGATACCAAGATCAGAGAAAAGGCTCATTGATTATTAAAGATGCATCTAAAATCACATTTCTATTGAGATAACGAAAGTGGGTTGGGGTCCTGATTGCGAATAGAAATGTCTTGAGTGGAATTCTGGTTGACTAATACTAATAGAAGTGTAGCTGTTTATACCTCTTGAAAATGTGCGCTGAAGAATAATCTTACTAGAATAGTGTGATCACTTCCATGTATATGTGGGAGCAAACTACTCCCTTTCTACAACTGAGATAATTGGAATTACTGTCCCTCAATGGAAGAATCCTGTCTATCTGCATAAGTCCACTTAGATTGAAAGCCAACATCACTAATTTTGAAACAATGGGAAGGATCCTAAGAACTAAAATTGTTATTTTACATTTCCCAGTATTACATGGCAAACTGCTTTAAAATAACGAACGGGTAGCAGAGCCAGATCAGTCCTGCCAAAAGTAATGGCAACGTGTTGCAGGAGAGTGGTATTCACTGAGTGCTTCCATATACCCACTCAGTTTGCTTGTGCCCAACTCTGAGATGTGGTGGAGGATGCTGTCTCTTAAAAATATTGAAGAAATTTTCAGTTGTCAGCTTGGTTAACCTCTCTGTGAATGAAAGGAATCTTCAGGGGTCAAAGAATTCAAAAGCAATTTGCAATATGATCTGAAGAAAAGTTACGCAAAGTAAACAAAAAACAAAAAACACCCACACCTTGTGTTTTAAACTCAATCATTATATGACAACTATTTATTAACTTACATTTTTCTTAAAGACAAATTCCTTACTGAAGGACTGATGAAGGCAGATGGGAGTAAAAATCTGTTATTAGAAGAGGGAAGATCTAGTTGTGAACACGGAGTAAAACCATTGGAACATACCATCTTTGGGGACCTGAAGGGAAAAGAACACCCCCAAGAATAACTTTAATTTCTACTGAGTTAGATTTGTGTTTACAAATCAAAAGCTGAAAACATATACAAGTTCAACCATATACATTTCACCCCAAGCCTACTTTGAAGTCAGATTCTTCATAATCCAAATAGATCTATTATATATCATGCAAAAGGAAACCATTTGCACTATAATTTCATTTTTATTTATTATTTAAATTTATATCACCGCCCATCTCCCCCAACCGGGAGAGTCCAACTTTTAAAAATGAGTACTCTAGGCAAAAGGCATTGCTTCTAGATTTTTTTAAAAAAATGACCTTAAATGAATTATGTTTGGTGTTTCTTGCTAAAAGCTAGTATTTTAATAAGCCAGCGTAGAAAGGGTAATTAACACGGCATAAACTTTTGCTGATTCCTGATACACTGAACAACAGCACAAAGTTCTGATTCCTACCTTGGAGAACAACTTTTATGGTACAAAAAGCTGCTTTAAACAATTTCTAAGAGATGCATGAAATTCATCATAAAATTCTTGTCTTTTAGCTTAAAACATAACATTGTGCTAAGCTATAGTTTAGCAAAATACAAACACACGAGAATGTAGCTTGAGCCGAAGAGTTTGGAAGCTTCTGATGCAGCACAGCCTGTGGGGTTGTTCAACTCAAAACTGTGACTAATCTTCTATTATAGTTGTCAATTGCATGAAATATGGTTTGAATTTAACATTATTTAGGATTAATTTTAGATGTTTACTATAGATTGTCAGTATGAGTGATGTAACAGTATAAACAAAAGAAAGTAAAAGCGTTCAAGTTGTTATGGCTATATAGGAAAAAGAAAAGGAAGGAGAGCATATGAGCCTGAACTCACTGTAGCACATTTCAGCTTATTTATATCATGTTAAACTTTGGCCAGCATAAGAGCAACCTATGGATATTGTTATTGTTGTTCTTGTATCCCACCTTCATTTTGTACACCTCAAGGTGGTGTACATGTTTCCACCTCCTATTTTCCCCACAACCACCACCCTATGAGGTGAGGTTGGGCTGAGAGAGAATAACCAGCCCAAAGTCACCCAGCTGATTGCTATGCCTAAGAGAGGACTAGAACCTCATCATCTCCCAGTTTTTAGTCCAGCACCTTAACTACTACACCAAACTGGTTTTCTAAACATTCTGACATGCTTGTGAGAAGATGGAAATCACATGCCTGACAAGGAAGCCAAGATGAGATCCTGGAGACTGTCTAGGGCATTTGGGTGATGGATCTTCCATCAAACTGTCTCCATCTGCTTTTTCTGGCATACTCAAAGAACGCTTTCGCCATTTCTGAGCACTTCCTGTATAACAAAATAAGCATGTTTTATTTCATAAATTATTAGCAGCTTTCAGTTAATTCAAGCTTTACAAGCAGTATGTTCATACCATTTGATTTGGCAAGGATAGTCCTACATTCTATGCATTCCCAATTTTGCTCCCAGCTTGTTAGTGAGGAACACGCCAAATGAGTTCCATTAGAACCACAATACTGACAGCGTTTTATTTCCCATTTGCTAAAAGGAAACAAAAATGTATTATAAATTATGTCAATAACTTTAATTCAGCAATAGGCATTATCATTCTTTCTGAAGAGGAATTAGATCATACATTCATTGAGTTGTAACAAAATACAAGAGTGAAAGACTAACAGCATTTTAAATTACTTTAGGCTGCCTTTCTATCAGAAAACGAATTTACTGATATTTAATATGACTGTTCAACTATATTTTGTTCTACAAACCACTGTTATTGAGTAACTGCTAAGAAACAGACTGATGTACACTACAAATCAAAAGAACTAACACAGTCAGAAAAAGCTACAGCAACACAAACACAAACCCCTTTCAATCTAGTCTATGGACAACTCAGTCCAACAAGGACCAATTTACTTTCATATTAACTGAAATAACCTTAAAAGCTTTCTGAAAAAGCAAAATTTTCACCATTTGAACAATAAAGCTTCCCTGGGGAGGTGAAGAGAAAGCCCTGACTTACACAGAAATTTATATATTTTAATCAAATTTATTCACCGCCCATCTCACTCAGAGGGTAGCATATGGATGAAGATCCTTAATCTGATTGCAGATAGGCATATACTGTACTTAATTTTCTTTTAAAACATTAATTTTTTATAACTATTATAATAAAAATAGGATTGTTTAGCATTTCAAATAAACAATGTCTTTGTTATATACAATGAATGACCAAGATAATTATGAATAGAAAGGAAAACCTTATCAGCCAATTAAAGTAAATGGTCAACAATTTATTTGGCTTACTCAAACAATTATAAATCATTTGATTTTTTTAATTTTAATTTTGTATTTGCTACATTTGAAAAACTACTAGACATTATTGTTGGCAAAGAAAGTATATATTAATACCTATCAGGCTCATTGTAGTCTCTTCCATTTTTGCAAAGGCATCTTTTAATATCACAGTGTTGATAACATTGAAGAAGTTCTTGATAGGCATTCTCTTCCAGTTCCCAAGAAGCATCTCTGGAATAATTCAAACATGTGTTAGAAGACCTTAATCCTGCACTTTAGCTCTTCTTGTTAAACCAGTCAACAGCAAAATACAGCATAAGAATGCAATCACAAAATATAATAAGATAGTAAAAAATAATTTAAATGACTTACTTTTCTGGAATATGGATTCCCATTCTTAACATTTCATTCTGAAATTTTTCTTTATTATTACATACAGGACATCTAAAGAAAAATACTCCTGCGCTGAGAGCTTGACACTGAATCCAAGAGAGAAAAATAAAGAATGATCAATAAAAGTTATTTACTTTACACAGAGACAACTAAATGCCTTTGAAAATTAAGGCATAATATATGTAGGAACAGATGATTGATTCAGGTATAAAAGCCTGAGACAAATTTGCCATTTAATTTAAATTTTACAAATACTAACTACAAAGGTTGAATGAAAAGTAATGCCTTCAAAGTCACCAACAGATGACTGTACTAATGCACTAAAAGCTCTGACATGTTCTTTAGCATGTTATTTCAGTTCACTGGTAGAAGGTTGCTATGAGAAAAGATTGTGTTGCTATTGTTCATTCTCTGAAATGGAAGCCTGCAATGAGTATTCTTCAGTGTGCTTTAAGCAATGCTCCATGTTGAATTTTTGACTGAAGGAGTCTCTCCAACTGAAATTCATTGTTGAATGTAGGTTGCTTATGGTGATGACTGCATTGAAATGAGTACCGTGTGCTGCTGGGTCAAAAAAATATAAAGATGGTGAACAGGGAAGACCTACTTTGTGTGATCAAGAATGAAGTGGACACCTATGATAGCAACTAAGTTTCACATGAGAAAGACTGATGAACTGATTAAGGACAATTGGCAGATCGTTCAAAGGGACATTACTGTCAAGCTTAGCATTTAGCTTAGCAGGAACATGTGAATCACATTATCAATGTCCTTCAATATCAGATGGTTGTGCAAGATGGGTTCCTTGCACACTGGGCAAGGTTCAAGAGTTGAAATTTGCCAGCAATTGTTGTCATGCTAAGAGAATGGTGAGGAATTTTTTTGTAGCTTCACTACAGCCAGTAAAACATGGACTTATCCTCATGATCCAGAAATGAAGCATCAGTCCATGGAATATCATCACAAAGCTTTACCTGTAGAAAAAAAAATTCAAAACCCTGGCTTTGTCAGGAAAACGCATGGTTACAGCTTTGGGACACAGATGGAGTTTTTCATGTGGATTTACTTTTAACTTGGCACCACTATCAACTCAGAATACTGCATTGCAACACTCAAAACTTTGAAACAACAGTTAAGCAGAGTTTGGAAGCGCAAGAAGGAAATTTTGTTGCAGCATGTCAATGGTTGGCCTCACACCTCACGAGCCACCCAAGAGGCAATTGTGAAGTTGGATCTCACCACCTTACCCCATTCGCCATACAGTCCAGACTTGGCATCATGCGACTTCCACCTTTTCCCCAAATTGAAGGAATACCTTTGTGGGCATCTGTTTGAGTCAAATGAAGAAGTGGAAAGGACTGTCGGGACCTGGTTGAAGAGACAAAGTATGGAGTTCTTTCGTGACAGCTTTCAGAAGCTTGTCCATCACTGGCAGAAGCGTATAGTGAATGGTGGTGATTATGTGGATAAGTAAATATAGGTAACAAAGAATTAATTTCAAGGATCATTTCCCTACTTCATTTATTAAAATATCCTTATATAAACTAAAGTTATGGAGATGGAGGCATTACTTTTCATTCAAACCTTGTAATTGAAGTTTATAATGGTTCCCTGGACCATCTCATCCACATATTTCTGTTTCACTTCCAACCTACTCTGAATACAGATCTACATTTTAACAATGACAATTTATAGCTTGTTTCTTTTTAGTAGTAAAAAAGGGACTTCTGCTATAATAGCAATCCAGACATACCTGCAAACATTCCCTATGAAACCAAGCATTTTTACAGCATGGACTTGTCAAAATGTTGTATGCAGGTGCATGTTCAACCAACTCCAAGCATATTGTACATTGTGATGATCCTTTACAATTAGAAGGACGTTTTTGAGTGGGTCGGTGTTTCCAACAATATGACCTTAAATTAGATAGGCAGAATTGCATAGAATCACATCACTTAAAAAAACAGAACTGCTACTCAGGTAAATCAAGTACTTCGGAAAAACATTTTCTCAGATATAGCAGCAAGGACCAATTTACTTTCATATTAACTGAAGTTAATCTGGTGTTATTAAGTGTATTAGCAGGAACTTTAATACTTGCAATTTTAGAAAACAAATATTTCCAATAAACATTTGAAATAATGAAGCAAAATAAACTTACGGAAAAGTTTCTCTGAATTGGAAAAGGCATCCTCTCTCTATCCCACAAGGAAAGTGGTAGCTTCGTTTGCATCTGGATGCTATACAACCAATTGAACCACCTTTTTTCTTACAGATAGTACATTTCTAAAAAATACCATATTAAATAGTCTTAAATAAGGAGACTTTACCACAATACTTATGAATCTAGCCTGTAATAAATTTAAATACTTTAAGCACTATTCTTTTATCAGCATTTAGAGAAAAAGTTATTTTGCATCAAAGTTTATACAAGAAAAAACATACTGGTGCCATAGTGAAATAATTTATCACTGATACTCAAATTGCAACCAAGCTTTTTTGCTAATATTTGGTGAAGAAAATTTTTAATAAATTATTAAATTGTTTAATAAATTATTATAAAGCCCTATAGCTTTCAAGCATTAACATTTTCAAATGAAACACAATTTTTCCTTTCATTTCATTACCTACAGACAATAATCCTATAGACTGCACTGCATAGCCAATCCAAAATACAACTGTCTAGTGTTTTCAAGGATGTGATCACACAAAATAATAGTATCTCCTCTTTTATATTAACCTTAAGCCAGTCATTCCCTCTCAGCCCTAATCAGCATCAGGCTTTACAACAAGCCAGCTGATAAACTCCCATTGCATCACAAATTGATAACTTTGTTGTAATAAATAGATGAATGCAATCACAAAACAAGCAGACCCTGCAACTGAGCAGAACACTATTACTGTACTGTACTTACAACAGATTTTATGAAACTTAGCAACAATACTAAAGTTAAATTAAATACTTAATGGTTGTTATTCTAACTACAGGATGGAACTTAACCTCATCTCATTTTGCTGCTCCCTCTTCAAATGTGTTCCAAAAGGTATGGAGGCTCTCTGTGTACTACAGCAACCATTCACATAGGAAGAAAGAGCAATAGACCTCCATTTGAATCTTATTCCAAACCAGTCTTTCTCAACCTTTTTACCTTGGAGGAACCCTTGAAATAATTTACAGTCTCAGAGAACTTCAAACACAAAATTTGCAAAAAATATAAAAACTTCGCAATACAATTCATTTCTAATCTACACAAACTACATTTCACCATGTTTATAACAATAGCAAAGCAGAGGCTGGCAGCTGAGTCACAGCACGTAAAAATTCCCACTGCATTGTGTGGTGTGCAAAGTTTTAAAAAAAAAGTTTATTTTTTTTATCACACTCTCATGGAATCCCTAGGGCATAGCTTTACAAAGTATGTGTTGCGACACACTGCTGTGTCGCCTGCGGTGCCCTGGTGTGTTGCGCGCAAACCCGGAAGTGCTGATGGGGGGAACAGCGGCGGCGGCGCTGATTGGCGGGGGTGCCGCTTCTTCCGGTTCCCATCAGCGCTTCTGGGTTTGGGGGCGACACACCAGGACACTGCAGGCCGTGCTGCCGCCGTTGGTGTATCGCCAACATGAAAAGTTTGGAAAGCTCTGCACTAGGGTTTCGTGAAACCCCAGTTGAGAAAGGCTGCTCTAAACCTTTGCTATCCATCTTTAGTATTTTTATCCTTTGTGATGAAAGTTCATTTTGAAGGAAGCTATAAACATGCTTTGGACATATTTGAGGTAAAGACCTGATTAATTCAGCTGGTCAAGAGTAACATAAATCTAGTTCCACAGACCAGTTGAGAACAAGAGTTTACTTTTTTCTTTTTCAACCAAAACAGCTTAATTTATTACATCTAAGAAGTTACTGCCAATGTAAGTTTAGCATACATTTAAATTTATAAATATTTATAACTCCTTGGAACAGATTCATTATTAAAAATCTCTTACCAGTCTTGCAGCTCGATTAATTTCTTTTTGGATATCTTCAGGTAAAAAACCATAAAAGCCTTCTTCATCTTCACCTCTCTGCCAAATCCCACTTGACATTAACTATAATAAAATTAACGATGAATGAAATCAACTGACAATCCAGACATATCTGCATTAAGCTTTCACCGTAAGAAAGCATATAATTTAATCATTACTGAGGTTTACCTGCATTATAATTATATGTGATTTTCAGTAAACTATTGAGTCATGTTTGCAATATATTTGCCCCAGAATTAATGTTGCCATCTATTCAGTACAGGTAGTCTTCACTTACTGACTGCAATTGGGAGTGGCAACTCTGTTGCTAAGCAACACGGTTGTAAAGTGAAATCACGTGACTGCGCATGGCTCACGACGTCAGTTCTGGATGTGGTCGCTAACTGAATCACTAGGGGTCGGTAAGCATGTCACGTGACTTTCTGGTGGCTTTCCCATTGACTTTGCTTGTCGGAAAGCTGTGAGGGTCGCAAATGGCGATCACGTGACCACGGGACACTGTGACCGTCATAAATATGTGCCGGTTGCCAAGTACCCGAATTGTGATCACATAACCATGGGGACACTGTGACAGCCTAAGCTTCGAGGACTGGTAGTAAATTTCCTTGTTCAGTGCTGTTGTAACTTCGAACGGTCGCTGAATGAGTGGTCAGTAAGCAAGGACTACCTGTACATGTTTTTGCATTTGGTCCACATCTCCCAGCCAACCAAGAAATATGAAGGCCAAGGACAAGTTCAGATAGTTCTATATGGCAACACTTGCTTTTTAGGAAATACAGACATGATTTGATGACAATTCCCATTGTTTTCAAAGTGGTACACTATCAGTTGTGAAGTTAGTATTGCAGCTTTATTGTACAAAATGATACCCAAATCTATTGCCACTTTCTAGTTGCATATAGGATCTTTGGCGATTTTTCAACCTAAAAATAAGTTTTCTCTGCTTCAGCATAGTATTTGTTGCCAAGAGTCTTTGCATGCTTCTATTCTGACCCTCATTCACAATGAATTCAGGATAAACCTGCACCCTTTTTGACGTCTACACGGCACATTTCTGCACGGAGCTTTGGCGTTATTCCTGCAATGGGGTTACATCCCTTTGTTCCCATGCTGATATCACCCTTGAACAGCAAAATGGATTTTCTTCCATTTGATTATCCAAAATTTTAATTCACAACACTTTCATATGAGCTTTATAGGTATTTCCACTGCACAGCTTTCCCATTGGTTAGCAATAGATAATGTTCTATTTAGTGGGTATTCTTGCTAATGTCAGTTTTTCAGGTCTGTGACTTCTCCTTTCCTTTGGTTACAATACTTCTTGATTGCAACCAAACCTTTGCACTGAGACCTGCAGCTTTTTGCAGCCATGCTGGTATTCTCCCCCCCCCCCGCCTTCACCATAAAATAAAGTGGTAAGGCAAGAAGGAAGAATGACCAAACACTAATTTTTGTGCTGCTTATTGGTCATCAGCAAGAACTGCAAATTGGCTCTGTCTTCTAATTATGAACCATTGCAAAAATGTGGAAGATTAGGAATGAGATTTGTTGGTTGTTTCTGATTTCTCAACTGCTTTTGATACCAACAATCACAGTATTCTCCTAGACTGCCATAAGATTTAGAAATAGGAGGCACTGCCAGAGATACCAAAATCAATTTCTCTGTCACTTCTTCTCCTGGCTCTTCTGCATTGGGTGAATTAACTAGCAACTCAAGTTAAAAATCCATCATGCAGGGTCATAGTTCTAAATTACTGTCCAAATTTAAAAGGAGGGAAAAAATATCACCATTAGTAAAAATCCAAAACTAACAGTTGGCATTGTTGGGGTCAGGTGAAAATCAAAGACTTCTGAGGAGGCTGCAGTTAGAAGCTAGACATAAATTATGCAAATTTTGATTGCAACAAAACATTAGTCCTGGCCTATTCCATATCCAGAAATTCCTTACATACAGGAAGTTTTCATAATCTACCTAGGCACTAACTACTTCTGATTCCCAGAGCCATATTACACCTCATTAGATGTGTTGCGCCAGATTTTTCTTAGTACAACCATGCCCTCCTCCAACTTTGTTTTCTAACTCTCCACAATGTTCCAACAGCACTCCTATGGGCTGGGAGGATGGGATTCCAGTTTATGGCCTGAGTCAGCTGGGACAGGATCAGTAGAAACTGATGCTACCCCTTTGCTGTTGCTTGAGGCTGAGCTTTCAGTGTCGCTCCCTGACTGCTTCTTCAGGGTACCTTTCCTCATCTGAGGATCTCTCTTCAGCCAGGGACAAATGTATCTTCAGGTAATGGTATAGATTGTTGAATACTTGTTTATGGTCAGCAATTGGCTGAATGAGGAAAATAGCCTGAAACTGAACTCAGAAAAGACAGGGGTACCTATTGCGAAGAGTCACATTTCTCAACAGAAGTGACAGATCTTCCCTATTTTTAATGGTGTTATATTGTCCCAGGAGGAGCATACAGTTTGAGAGTATTTCAAGATTCACATTTCTCTTTCATTTCCTAGACTGAAACAATGACCAACAAAACCTATAATCACAATTATTTGGGTGCAGCAAGAAGTACTTAAAGGTAAAGGTAAAAGTTCCCCCCGCACATTTGTGCAGTCGTGTCTGACTCTAGGGGCCGGTGCTCATCTCCGTTTGTTAGCCGAAGAGCCAGCGTTGTCCAAAGGCGCTTCCGCGGTCATGTGGCCGGCATGACGCACACAGAACGCTGTTACCTACCCACTGAAGTGATACCTATTAATCTACTTGCATTTGCATGCTTTCGAATTGCTAGGTTGGCAAGAGCTGGGGCTAGTCCGGGGGCTCACTCGATCACTTACTTACCACACAGTACTTACCACACAGTAATAATGAACAGTGAGATTATAGTCCTCATAAGTCCTCTTTTCCCCATATTTTTCAGGACAGTCATCAGCCCGTTGACAGAATTCACAGGCTAAAAGTTAAGAAGAATATCATATGGATGCTATGAAGTTCTACTGGTTATTGCATAGCTTTCCAAACTGTGTGTCAGGACATGTTAGTGTGTCGGCTGCAGTGTCTGGGTGTGTCCCGGCTGCTGCTGCCTCCAAACTTGCCCTGCCAGGATTCCATGCAGGTCCTAGTGCCTGCCTTGTGCCTTGCTGTAAGAGTGTGTCACGAAATGATGCCCTGCTGTAAGAGTGTGTCACGAAATGATGCCCTGCTGTAAGAGTGTGTCGCAAAATGATGCATGTCTAAAAAGTGTGTCACCAACATGAAAAGTTTGGAAAGCTCTGGGTTATTGAATATATAACAGGGTAACCAGAACAGCATGCAATTGTTTAGTACAAATATCTTATAGACCTTTCTGAACTATTAAGAGAAGCAAAATTATTGTAGCAGCAATTACAATCCCAGAAATTACTACTGGCTGCATTCATATAAAAAAAAGGTCACTTGGCAATTTATTTATTTAGCAAATTTACATGGCTGCACATCATAACCAATTAACACCAGGTGGCCAACAAAAACATAAATAATGAAATAAAAATGCAATAAGCATCATCTACCAATTTAAAATAGTTGAGACTCCTTACATATTCTCTGCAAGGAATCTCAAGTATTCTTTGACAGTATAAGAACAAGACACGCATACTAGGTTCTACTAGCATCTTGGCTCATTGCCTGAGGGAAAAGCCAGGTCTTCAAAGCCTTCTGAAAGGCATGCTTCCTGAGACCCACCGTGGCACTGTTTCACAGAAGGGATCTGGTGCATGCCCACCCTGCCAGATCTGCTGGGATGGGCTGAAACCACTGGAGACAGGCAGTTCCTCAAGTATCCTGGCCCTATACCATGTACGGCTTTGAAGGTGACAACCAGCATCTTGAATTACACTTAGAAGCCTACCAGGAGCCAATGCAGCTCACATAGCAGTGGTGTCATGTGAGTATTCTCCACTGCTACCGAATGCATTTCAAGGACAGCCCCATATAGAGTGGATTGCAATAATTCACCAGGAAATGGCTAAGGCATGAATGACTGTGAGCAGTGCCTCCAGATCTAGGAATGGATGCAACTAGTGTACAGAATGGATTTGTGCAAGGGACCTCCTTGCACAGCTACCCCCTGCTCCTCAAACAGGAGCTGTGGCTCCAGCAGGACTCTCAGACTGCACACCAATTCTGTCTGAGGGCATGCTACCACATCCAGGGTTAACAATGGAAGTTGTCCAGCTGTGGGGAGCCATTTAGTCTTGCTAGGATTGAGTCAAAGCCTCTTCTTCCCTATCTAGGCTTTGACTTAAGGTTTAATTACTGGTAAGATATTATATTGGTATAATATGCTTTTATACCTGTGTTGGAGAAAGTCGGAAGTCACTTTCTTTCTATATTTTCTATCTGTTTTGGCAATTTTATAGGTTTTTTTATTTTCCTTTTTTTAGTTCTGTATTCTATCTTTTCTGTATTCCATCTTTTGTATTTTAACTATACTTTGAAAATTAATAAAGTTTTTAAAAAAAGCCTCTTCTTCCCTATCCAGACCTTCACAGCTTCCAAGCACTGTGAAAGAACCTTGGCAGCATCACTTGGGCAGGAATGCATAACTAAGTATCATCAACATTCTGATGATACTTAATCCTGTGCCAATGGATGGCCTCACCCAGTGGCTTCATGTAGATGTAAACAGGAGTGGGTAGAGAGCCTAGGGCTAGACTCCCCCCCCCCCAAACACAGACTGGAATTCACCTTGGAGGAAGGAGGAAACCCACCGTAAGACCATGCCCACCCCCTTCCCAACTCTCTCAGCTGGTCTAGAAGGATATCATGATCGATGGTAGTGAAAGCCACTAAAGGAACGAGGAGGGCTAGGACAGATACAACACTCCGTCAAGAGCCTGCCATAAGTTATCCACAAGCACAATTAATACCCTCCTAGTGCTGTAACCTGACCTGAAACCCAACTGAAACAGATCTAGATAATTCATTTCCTCCAGGGACCTTGGGAGCTGCAATTCTACCACCTTCTTAGCAGCCTCCTCAAGAAAGGGAAGGTAGGAGAACTACCATGACCATATCTTTGATCAAGAACAAGATACAGCTGCTGATCTGGAGAACATGGCATTAAACTTTATTAATTCAATTAGAATTCAAAACATTAACATTGTGAAGTAGGAATAGTGTTTGTTATAGTCACTAAAAAATTGCAGTGATGATTAGTAATAATTACTACTGTGCCTGACTGTAAAAACATCCCAAAGCATGTGTTTAAATTAGTATCAGTTCCTTTGTCACCACGGTTACTAAGTACAGGAAAGGACAGAAATAGTTTAGTGTTCTCCAACCTGGGAACCATGCAATTTCCATAAATCCCAACCAGAGTGGCTATTGCAGACCCAATACATCTTGAAGGCACCCAGGCTTGAGGCTACAATAATTGAATCAAACAGAGATAGTAAGAAACACTTACGCAGGTTCTGGAGGCATCCAATAATGTTCTTACTCATTTTAGTGTTCTCCATTCAGCTAAGTAACATGAGAGAAAAATCAGTTGCTATGTCATATTAAACTTTTTAGTCTGTGAAATTATCTAACCCTCTACAGTTCCAATTAAAAATGAACTACATGATAAGAAAAATAAAGCATTAACTACTCATTATATACCTCTCAACTGCAACTTGAAACCTGGTCTCAGGTTTACCTCAGATCAGTAATTTATAGAACCTTTTCATTATCTCTAAATAACTGCAACTAATAATTTATAAAAACAAGTAACAATACAATTTAGCATAAACCTGAAAATCAGAAATGCAAATACATCATCTCTTTGATTGTACAAAATTACCTGGAAAAAAAAAAGGTATCCTTTGCTAGTATCCTTTGCTGTTCTTTTGTCTCTGCAAATTTGCTGAGTCCTGCATTCAGTCTTCATCCAGATAAGAAAGATGATGAGGCGCAAAAGAAGAAAAAGAGCAAACAAGAAAGGGAAGGAGGGGTAGGGGAGGGGATGAGAGGGGAGTTAAGTGTTTTATATCAAATGAACAAGCAAGGAGGCAGATGAGACAAGAGATCATAAAGACTACTACTCTGACACAATTAGGTCACAAAGGTGTTGCTCTGAGGCATTATATTTGTCATCAAAGCACCCAAGTCAGGGATCTCATATGTCAGTATGGTTATATAAGACAGAGTAGCAAAGCCTATTAGAATGTAATGCTAAATTAAACCCAAGCTACATTTTTAAAGGAGCCAAAGAACTGGAAGATAAGAGAACAAAGGAAAATTTACAAAATATGTAGTGTTAAATCAATACTATTCTGCTTAATATTTTTCTCCCAGAGATGTTAACTTATGCTACAGTTATGCTACATGTTAGGAGATAAAAGATTTAAAGGCACATCTAACAAGTGGAGACAAAACAATTTATTCTTGCCAACTGGAAATAAAACAAATGAATTTGCAGTAATATCTTTTACCTCAAATACTTTTAGAGGAAATAAGATAACTTCTATTCGTTGAGGAGTATAATATACATGCAACAATTTCAATATTTGTACATGGAATACATGTAGGGTTCTTCTTTTACTTAGAACTGGTAAATGGGATGGAATTCTGTATTCTTTCTGCAAACACAGGAATGCAGAGGGTCGTACAGAAGTGGTCAAAAGCCGTATCTTAGCATTTCCAACCACTTCCAGTTCCACATTTGAGGCCTGTTCCCCAACTCCCCAGAGCAACTTTTCTAGAAACTCAAAGACACAATAAGAAAAAATTACATCCCTTCACTCTTTCAAAAGAAGTGTTCTGTTAGCAGTGTTCCACTTGTAAAAAACATTATTTACAAGAAATTGATGTTTCAGAAATGTGGTAAACCACTACTTTTCCCATGATTATTTTGAATACAGTACTAATACACTATTGATGATGATGCAAATTGTATTTAGTCTGCAAATCTTTCAGAGAAATGAAGAGGTTTTAGAAATGTAGTAAGTGGGTCTATACAAATATGTTAATGAGTGAGCAAGGAGGAACAAATTTTAAAAGTTTACACATGTTTACACATGTACATATACATATGAATTCTGGGACTTTTCTTTCTTCCTTGTTTACTCATGAGCTATATCCGCTCATGAGTAAACAAGGAAGAAAGAAAAGTCCCAGAATTCATATGTATATGTACATGTGTAAACATGTGTAAACTTTTAAAACTTAGCCTGGCCTGCTTTTTTGCATACATTAGAGAAAAGGATACAGATTTTATTTATGATCTCCAAAACAAACCTTTTGTGCAACAGTAACTGAATGTGACTTTTTCAAAGTACTCACAGAACTTAAAGCTGTTTTCCTATAAGCTTGAGAAGGGTCTCCTGTCCTCCACCTTGATTTTGATCAACAATCTCACTCCATCTGCATACTTTAAAGATTAGAAAAACACAATGAGAGTTATTTTTATCTGAAAAGCAGAACTATTCTTTATTGGTAGTTAAAATATTACAAAGTGAAATGTTAGTTCTCTTACCCATAAGAAACTGATTCTAGGTCAGCCTTCCACAACGTGAGCATTCTCCAGATGTTTGGACTTCAACTCTTATCATTCTTAGCAGTTACCATGCTGGCTGGGAATTTTGGAAGTCCATACATCTAGGAAACACCCAAATTGGGAAAGGCTGTTGTAAGACACTGATAATATCTCAGAAGATAGTATTTTAATTTTGGAATGCTAGTTTAAATGTTCTTTGGTCAATATATGTCAATTTGCACATGAAATGTTAAGCCTAATGCCTGGTTTGTTAATGGATAAGTATGATAGGTAAACACAAATGGTTTTAATGGTTAATTTTTAAGTGGCTGACTAGAGACTGCAAACATTAGTTACTGGCTCCCATACTCAAAAATGAGGCTTAGCATTGTGCCCAATGTGAATATGCAGCATGTCAATGATCAGCACTATTGAACTTGCTGCTACTTCAAGCCCTTCACTTTTTCAAAATTGCTCCATAAAATGGTGGGGGGGGGCAGAGGGGGGAGCAGTTAGGTACAGCATGCACAATCCAGTTCAAGGCAATGTTTGCTTAGATTAGGAAATGTAAAACAGGAAGTGCTTGAGGATATATATCTAGGAAGTAAATTTTGAAATCGGCTAGACCAATGTAAAATGCCTGGAAGGACAGCTAATCACATAGTTAAATAATTTGTACACAAAGAAGGACAGGATATGAGGTATTGGGAGAAAAAAAAAGTATAGCATTAAATTATGGAAGAATTGGGTGCTTGTCTCCAGATAGTCTTTGGTTAAGCTAGCAGTATATGATTAAGGACAAGCATAGTTACGTCATGTGAATATGCACACAATCTCAATATCATACTTGAAAAAATGTTCTCAGAAGTAAATCTTAGAAATAAATCTTATGAAACCAAATGTCTCTCCAAATGTTTGGTAACCCAACAAGGGGGAAAAAAAAGAACTTGGGGATTAGTAATTAGGTAAAATTGATTTATCACCAAGAATCCATCACTATATCCAGAGTTTATCATAATTCATCTATGGACCAGTGCCTGGATAAATCCATTTAAATTTAAATTATTTCAGGGACTCGCCTCTCCCATATTATGTCTACCCATCCTATCAGGTCCTGCACAAGAGGCATGCTCCAGGTCCCATCTATTAGGGAATGTCATCTGGAGGGACCCAGGAAGAGAGTCTTCACTGTCACGGCACCCACCCTCTGGAACATCACCCCCTTGGACATTAGATTGGCCCAGACCCTGCTGACCTTTTGCAAGGCCTTAGCCATGGTTTTGTCATGAAGCTTGGGGATCTGGATGTGTGCCAGAGCCCGTGGAAAGATTATGTTGATTTGTTGTTGGCTGCTTTTTAAAAAAACAAAAACACCTCAGTTGCCAATTATCTATGTATTATTTTACTGTTAATGGTTGTTGTATGGTGTTTTTAACTGCTGTTAGTTGCCTGGTCCCACCAAGTCCTACTATGCTGCTTCATCATGGTGGTGGGGTGTTCCTGGGAGGGATGTGCAAAGAACATCGGGAGTGTATGCCAAGAGTATATATTCCCAGCAGGATCACCCAAGGTATGAAGGTCATCCCAGCTGCCCAGAAAAAGCAAACAGGCACCTATACTAAGCAGTAGCAATATAGGAAGATGCTAGATGCAGACGATTGCTTTAGTGACCATGGCAAAGGCATCAATTCATACTGCATGGGAGAAGGCAATGGAAAACCATTCCTATATTTTTACTAAGAAAACCACACGGATAGAAAATATAAAATGATTGACAATTCATGGAGAAAATCTATCTATGTGGTTGCTAAGAGTCAACAACAACTTGATGGCATATATTCAATCAATCAGTTCCCAGAGTCACACATTTGAGATGGGCAGCCATATAAATTGAAATATAAACAAATAAAATTGCTTGCTTCATTACATCAAACTGGAGCTGCTCTTATATGTGTAAGACTAATTCAACATATTTATTTTATTACATTAAATACATTTCATTATGCTGTTAGGGTAAAGGTTTGGACAACCCTTTCTGAAGAACTAAGGAATTCTCCAATGAAATATGCTTGGCCACACACTACACCAGCTTCAGATCAGAAAAAGAAGTATTTCACACTAATCGCAAATAAATGGAGCATTATATAATACAGGTCTGGAGAATTCAGGTAATTAGCTATTTCTTCTTTGCTGAATGATTTCAAATTACAATTTAAGTAACCTTACTTCTCCTGGTGCCTCTAAAGAGAGATTCTTTTCCAAGTAAGGTCCTCTGGTATTCAGGGTCCACAAGTTCCAAGTACTTCAACAGTGATATCATCTGTACAGATAGAATTTCCTGGACAAATAATCAAGGAATGTAGAATTTTAACTCATTTGGGAATATCATTTTTGTGAGTGTAGAAATTACACCCTCAATTATCTTTAATCACCACCCTCATAGAAAAAATCTGTAAGATACTGTTACATTATAATCCTCCACATTTCTAAGCAGAGATGTGGAGACCTAAACTCAATGAGATAAATACCCTCTAGTAAATATGATCTCTGTATTAAGGCTGTACAAAGCATGCAAAAGAGTGATTCAGCAGGAGCAAAACATGTTCAAAATGTTAAAGTGGCCATATCCCTTGCAAGGCTCATGTGCCTGTTTCAAAAGCTGACCCTGGTTGCTTTCATGTGCCATGTGCATGAACACACAGACCATCAGATACAGATTATCAAGGACGCCTTACAAAGCATGTTGTTGTTCATGCTAATGTGCCCTGTAAAGCATCTCTTTTGAACATTTTGCATATATAATGCAAGTTCAATTTACCTGACCTCAATGCAATGGAAATAAATGTTCCACAAAGATTAACATCATTTGCGTCATGACATGACTAAACAAATGATATAATTTACAAAAATCTAACATTTTGCAGATGAAACAAATCATTGCAAGTAACATACTTTTCAATTTAATGGACATCTGCAAATCATGGACATCCCAATTAGTTTACTAAAGTGAAGTTTACATAGTATTTTAGTTCCACTAAACCAGGGCTTTCCAAAGTGCTGCTGCTGGCGACACACCAGTGGCGGCGGCGCGCGCACAGCGGCAGCACGGGGGGTGCACATGCACGGCAGCAGCGCGGGGGGCGTGCGCGTGCACGGTGGCGGCGCGCGGGGGCGTGCGCGTGCACGGCGGTGGCAGCCTCCACTAAAATGCGGAAGCACTGATGCCGCGCTGCCGCTTCCGGGTGGTGTGGCGACACACCACGCTGTGTGTGGCGACACACTTTTGTGTCGCGACACAGTTTGGAAAGCTCTGCACTAAACCCTTGGGACTTAGCCAAATTCAAACTTCCATTCAACTAAGAAAAATGAATATTTTCAGATTTGAGGGCTTCTGGTGGGAACATGGCGGTCTGAACAGCTGTGCTCACGGGCTCCAGGAGCAGAACTGACAACACAGCAATTTTTTGGGCTCAGGCAGGACTTTTCTGAAGCCCTGGAGTGTTTTTCCAGAGAAGGAAAACACTCAGAATTACCCCATCTGTCCCCCGGGAGGCTGGGGCATCATCATTTCCAAGCCGAGCTGTAGCCTTAAAGGGACATTAAGACTGGCCACCCCATTTCTAAATCACCCAATTTATTTTTCTTTTAAGCATGTGTACCATAAGAGAGGCTTTCTACAGCAAGGAGAAGCGGGTTCTCTTGGTGCTTATTGTTATTTTTGTGATTACTTTTTTAAAAAAATCTTTTTAAATTTTGGATTTTGCTTTCCATCCAAATATAAAGGAAGGTTGAGACTACGTAATTGTCTCCCTGTTATTATTTTTGTACTAAATTTGAAGTTTTCTGCATTTTCCTACACGTTGAATCTGCTGTTTTGAACTTTCAGCTTTCTGTTGCTATTTTCACTGAAGAACTGCCTGTTATCATACTTTAATTTGTGTAAACACATTTTGAAATTTTCCTATTATCTCCCACTTTTGCTGGTTAAGTACCTAGGGGGCGCCATAATTTACTGCGTGAGACATGGAGGATTTCAATCAGACTCTCTCGGATTTTCATCGAGACCTTAAACAGATTCTTTTTGATTCCTGTCAAGTTTATTTATTTTTTATCCCGCCTTTATTATTTTTATAAATAACTCAAGGCAGTAAACATACCTAATACTCCTTCCTCCTTTTCCCCACAACAGCAACCCTGTGAGGTGAGGTGAGTTGGGCTGTGTGTGTGTGACTGGCCCAAGGTCACCCAGCCAGCTTTCATGTCTAAGGTGGGACTAGAACTCACAGACTCCTGGTTTCTAGCCCAGCACCTTAACCACTAGACCAAACTGGCTCTAATCTTATGCAAGGCATTCAGGACATTGTGGAGAACATGAGGTCTGAAATGTGTCATCTGGTTGGGGATGTCGTGGAAGAAATTGAAGAACTTAACAATGATAGAAATGTTTCTTTTAATAGCGAGATCAGGACTTCTGTTGAAATGCTAGATGAAGATTGGATTGCTGAGTTTAAGAAATTAAAGGGACAGATCGAGTTGCAAGCCTTAAGGGAAATTGATTTTCTGATGGAATGTTATGGAAAAAAAGGGGTTATTATGTATGGGAGGCTTTCTGTTGAGAAGTTGGAGTTTTTAAGGGGGGCAGTTGGGCTGTTTGATTTCTTTATGAAAAAAGCTCTGTGTGTATTGTGGGGATATGTAAATGCTCTGATTTATTTTGAAGTGGGGTAAGGGTTTAAGAATATTTGTTTGGATTGCTTCCAGGGCTTGTTTGACTTCATTCATATTTAATGATTTGGATTAAGATTAATAAGGTATAATAATAAATGCTTGGTTTTAGGCTTAATATGATTAAGATTATAATTGTTGTATTATTAATTATAATGACAATTTATATGCTTTTTAGTTTGATTTTTATTATAGTAGACAGAAATGTATAGAATAGTAGTAGGAAGGAAATAAATGTTATATTTGGGGGGGAAGTTGATTAGGAGGTGTGTGTATGTATGAATGTATGTATATACTTTTTCTTTTAATATAAGGGGATGGAGCAACTGTACTTAGTGATTTTTATAATGTATCAATGGAATGATTTATAGAAATAATGTGATTTTGGTTTAATATTGAGTAAGGGATTGATTATGAAAAACTTGTATATTCTTGCTGTTAAAAGTCGGAAGTCACCTCTTCTTGTAATTATAAATTTTTTTCTCTTGTGTTTTCACACTTCTTAATTTTTCTTTTTGTAGTTTTTATCTTTGTCTTAAATCTAATAAAATTCTTATTAAAAAAAGAATTTTTTTTTTCAGATTTGATAAATCAGACAGCAATTTTTGAAAGGTGGATTTCCTTATTTACTTTGCATATTAAACAGCTTTTAATATATACCTATCTTCTCAATTCATGCTTTAATTATAACATTCTAAATGAAATATTGTCATAGCATCAGATAAAGCAATTCAACATCTGTTCACTGCAGCTGTAACTATCAAGAAAATAAAGCTGTACATTATAATCACAAAAATCAAAAAGACAATGTATCTAGGAAAGGGAACATAAGCTGCTTTAAAAATCAAGTTTACACTGCCATGAACAAAACATTTTCAAGTTAGTCAGTTTTAAATGTTGTTTCTTAATAACACAACAAGAAGAGACAGAATTTCAGATGCATGATTTCCATTCTATCTAGGGGCAACAAAGGCAGTGTGTGATTCAGGGGCTTTCACAAATGCCATCTCAGTTCATGGTACGTGCTTTGAATTTAAATAAGGGTCTTAAGTTCACATTGTAGCTTCTGACAGCCTAATGTTAGCTCTTTAAAGGAAACCACTGGGCTATTCCTTTAGCAAATCGTACACAACTTTCAGCAAAAAGCTTCACTGAGATGAACAGCAGTGTCCAACAACAACAAATTTCTTGAACTTAGAAAGCACCAAAATATTTCAGCCTGATGCTCAACTTGTTCATTCAGAATTAAGTCCCACTTAGTTAGATTGGATATTTCATAATCATAATTTGGATTCACAGTTCTGGCTTAGAGTGTTTTAACTGTGACTAAAAACAGCAACCGAACTCCTGCTATCAAGAAAAATGTATTTCATTTTAAGATATTTTGATGTGCTTAGAAACAAGTCTGTTAAACACAAGCACAGGCACATGTGCATTATATATAAATACAGAATTGAGCTGATTAGTTTTTATAAGCCGTGGATTGCTCCAATAACTAAATGAAAAACATAGTTACTACTGCAGCAGTGAATCAATTTGCTTGCCTTTAAGGACACTAGATATCTTGAAGAAAATTTAAAAAGATTCAGTTCATATCTTCTGTACTGTACTGAAGTACGCCATTCTGACAAACAGGAGCAATGAAGTACTTAGTTTGAAATAAATCGATAGGGGCTAAAAATATTTCTATCTGACCAAATGAACATAGACTGATATAGGCATGAGCATAAAACCAAACAGGATGGCCATTTAAAAAAAATGCACAGCAACATTTAGAATGGGGACACCATAAAATAATCTTCTAGCATTAGATTAGAAAAAATAAATCAAGCTGGGAGAGTTGGAACACCACATTCTTAACCACTGTCAGATATGAACATGAAACTTGTTAAATACAGAGAACATAAGCTGTTTCTGTGAATTTTATATGAAGGGTATATTGGGGACAGTGCTATGCTAGGTATCAAAGGGCATAATGTAAAAAGATAGAAACTATCACAGGATTTCTACAGGTAACAATACCAAGCTCCAAAATTATTAACAGTGGAGACCACAAATGGACCAAAAAGCTCAGAAGAATATTGCTTATTTATTTGTATATATAATCCATTCCAATCCCAAAGGAATTTGGACCATGTACAAGAAAAAACCAAACAAAAGAAAACAATAACACAACAGCAAAATCCATAAGGAGAATTAAATCAGGTATTTATCCAAAGGAGAAAGTGTTCAAATAACAGATGACTTGAGTTGCTCTCAAATAGCCTATTCCAATGCATATTCTATTAATGACAAATGATAACATATTTAGTTATCTACAACAAATGTCACCTGGAACAGCTGGACATGGTATCAACTAGAATAGGGATGGACAATCTTTTATTCCAAAAGAATCACACCAACTTACAAGGCAAATATACGTCAATATGAGCAAATATGAGGTGATACATGTATGGACAAAAATCCTCACTAATGTGGAATGGGTCCCCATAGGTTAAACATAATTTGTTTAAACATGTTTTGGTGAATAAACTGGAAGGGTAAACCATAAACCATGATTTACAAACCACAGTGGCTAAGTTCACACAACACACTGAGTTAAAACCAAAATTCATGCTGGATTATCACATGTAAATCCAATCTCAGGATGATGGGAGTCTGCACTGGTAATGACTGCCAAGCACATGGTTTTGAGAGTACAGCAGATATTTTCAACAAGCTATCACCCTTGTGTGTGATTGCCATAGAAAACACAAATTCCATGTTATATTTAAAAAAGTAAAGGTTCCCCTGCACAGTCGTATCCGACTCTAAGGGCCAATGCTCATCTCCGTTTGTTAGCCAAAGAGCCAGCGTTGTCAGAAGATGCTTCCGCGGTCATGTGGCCGGCATGATGCATGTGGAACGCTGTTACCTTCCTACCAAAGTGGTACCTATTAATCTACTTGCATTTGCATGCTTTCGAATTGCTAGGTTGGCAAGAGCTGGGGCTAGTGCGGGAGCTCACTCCATCACGTGGGGCTAGGGTCTCGAACATCCAAATTTGTGACCTTCTGATTGACAAGCCTGGCATCTTAACCACTGAGCCATTGCGCCTTTATAGATATTTAGGAGAACTAAAAACAAGATTACTAATATACTGTGTAACTATGGGGTAAAACCTATACCTGGAATACTGTGCACTGATAACATCAAAAAGGCTATTGTGGAGCTGAAAAAAAGCTGTTGCCCTATTTTTTTTACAAAAAAAAAAAAAGCAACCAAAATGAAAGAATCTGGGGCAATTCCAGAGTGTCATTACATCTTGGGGCATTATAGTGTAGAAAAAGTAGGGAAAACAAGTTAAAACCTTTGATTATGCATGATATAGAGAAAATAAAGTTTTTCTCAGCTCCTGATAATATAGAATTCAGATCATTCAGTACTAAACCATGGAATGTGTTAAAACAAGTAGTAGTGATATCCACCAACTTTAAAAACTCAAAATCATGTCATCTACATATTACCTCTATGACCTGAAGCAATGCCTCAAAATACCATATATTGAGGAACATAAATAAGTATCAGTGAGTTTATGCTCTGTTTTGTTCTGTGCAGAAGAGGTTGGGAGGGAGAACCAGGGGGGGAAAAGGACACTGGTGGATATGGGGAGGCAGAGAAGGTACTGGGAAAATTTGGGACACTGGTGGATATGGGGAGGCAGAGAAGGTACTGGGAAAATTTGGGGGGCTGGGGCGGGCAAGCTAAGATATGCTGCGCTAGAGTATTCGCAACAGCTGTGTGGAGAGAGGGAAGGTACTGGGAAAATGATGGGCAGGTGGATAGGATATACAGTGCTGGGAGCTGCAAAGAGAAAAGGTGCATGATTCCAGCAATAAGTTGTTGATATTATACCAATTGCAGCTCATGGACACCCTTTAAGATCAGCCCAATGTTTAGGCATGAATAACTATTTTAGGTCTAACTGGCTCAGCTACTGTAGGGCACTACAGCTGGTGCCCTAAAATGGAGTATGTGAATTCTCTCTCTGGGCCAACACAGTTACCTAGAGATCTAAAAGTAGCAAGGAGTACCAACTTTCCCAAGCCTACATAGCGATTGTAGGGCCCATGAAAGGGCCACAACTTCGTTAAGGAGCAGCCAACAGAATGTGTTCATGCTGGATGCCAGCAAATTTGCTTGCTTCAGATCGAAATACCATGTATCACTAAGTCCAATCCAGATCTTATACTGACCAAAAGCACTGCTATCTGGCTTTAATTTCAGCTTCTCCATTCTCATCTTGCATATTATTTAACTTGATATTCAAAGCTATCAATCGCTTTCTTGGATTTCAGTGACTCAGACAAGGTATTTATTTATATAGCTGTCCATCTCACTTGCATGTGACTCTGGGCGGATACACAATTAAAACACAAGCTAAACAATCCCATAATTCAACCATTAAACCAATTAAAAACAGTTAAACTAAAATAACACCTCACTCCAAAGCTGGAGCAAGACCCAAGCCAACCAGATAATCTAGGATACCATGGCTGATTGTAACAAAAACTTCCCACTAGTGCAGATAACATATTAAAAGATTTTCGGTTTTAAATAGGTTGTTGAAAGGCAGGGAAAGGAATATGTCACCAAAAAAAATTTGAGTGGAAATTTGGAACAATTACCTTAATAAAGTATGCAAAGTTATTAACCTGAATAGAAGAAATTTTAAAGCCTTGCCCCATGCATATCTTTTCACAAATAAATTCAATTTAACTCAATATGTTTTCCTTACAAGAAGAACTGAAAGAAGCAGAGCCTATTTCTACAACCCTCGCTAAATTTACTTGGGAGTAGGCCCGATCTGAACGCACCAAGACGAACTCACGCGCAAACAAACGCCCAAGGGGGGGGGAAGTGTCGCTTATCCATAAAACCTTATTTCTTGCCTTCTCTGCAACAAAACAGCAAACCCGCTGTCCGGGAATTCTTCTTTTAAGCCGACTCAGGCAACCGCAGCCCTTTCTTCTTCATCTCGCATTTTGCACTGCCGTTTTATCCTAGTGTTTACCTTTCCGGGAGTATATTTATTTATTTATTTATTATTTGGATTTATCCCCGCCCATCTCTATCGTGGTAGACTCGCCGAGTTTGACGGGCTTACCCCATAGAGCGCAGCTCACTAATTTAGCATAACCAGGGAAAGGCGAAAGGAGTCGCAAACAGCAGCCTCATCAAAGCCACGACGGATGGTCCGGAGTCCAAAGAGGCGCCGTACAAAAAATCCCCACGCGGAAAAACCCTTTCCTTCACCCTCCCAGCCCTAGTACTCTACTGCCCAGGCGCCGATCGCAGCTCCCACTTCCCCTGCGCAGACTAAGCTACAAGCCTCACCTCCAAGATGCGTAAAACGCCCACTCCAAAATAACCGCCGCACTATTCAAACTCCGACATCCGCTTACGTCACAAAAAGAGGCAAGAACGGAAGAAAAGAACCCTGCCCCTTTTCTCCGTTGCAGGCTACATCCATTGATCTGACTTTCTACTGCGCTTGTCTGAATAGAATTCTTGGATCGGAGTGTGTGGGGCGCGGGTGTGGACTTCTTTGATTGGACGTTTGGCTGCTATTGGCTGAAGCTGCTCTCACCACGTCGGGAGGGGAAAAGAGGCCGGGCTAATTTTTCACCCGCCCTTTAAGTCTTCGGCGAGGGGTGGTAATTTTCAGCAACGTGAATTTGTCAGCCGGGAAATTAAGCGCGCGCGGTGGGTTGCAGTTTGAGGTTTGTTTGCACAAAGGCATGGTTTACAGTATTTTAAGTTGGCAAAACGCATCCGTGCTACAAATCTTCATCGTTCCGGGACTGGAAGTAATCCCTTAAATAAGCAACCCTCAACACGCTTACTTGGGAGGACGCCTCCTTGTGTAAACCAAGCCAATGTTTGTGGGAAGGCGTGCTTAGGTTGTAAGCGCTTATTCAACGAGATTTTGTCTACCTACCCGCTCGTAAAACCCATTGATTTTAGTGAGGCTTATTTTTAATAGCAAAGAATTGCATTATAATCCTAAGTTCTTATGCGAGTTGTTACAAAAGTTAGCTAAATTTAATGAGTGTTACTCTAATAAACGATTGCAGCAAGGAATTCTCCATGTAACTCTAGGTTTCCCTTATGCTAACTTTATTTGCTATAATGCTGCAAATCCCATCCATCCATCTATCCATTCTACCGTGTCTGATTCTCGGAGACTGCCTGGACAAGTCCCTGCAGTTTTCTTTGTAAGTTTGTAGCTTGAATCATGTCAACTGGATTTCTATTTTCTCAGTGGAAACGTTTCGCTCCACTGAGAAAATAGAAATCCAGTTGACATGATTCAAGCTACAAACAATTCCACCTGGATGACTGAGAACCTTCATAGACATTTTCTTTGCAAGGTTTTTCAGAAGTGGTTTGCCATTGCCTTCTTCCTAGGGCTGAGAGAGAGTGACTGGACCTTGAGCTTTGTGCCTAATGTGGGACTAGAACTCACAGTCTCCCGGTTTCTAGCCCAGTGCCTCAATCACTAACCAAACTGGCTCTCTAAAAAATTAAATTAATATGGATTAAATGTTTACTCCCTTGAACTATTTTTCCCCAACTTACCCTTGATTTACCATTTTTCTTAACTGGCAGTATACTCTGACTGTAAGCCTTATTCTACTCAGTGGAACTAAAGGATAAACTAGTGCAGGGTTGGGTTTTAATAAGTAGCAGCTAGAGACCATTTGTTCCTTAACATTTTTCGGAGATAAAAAATAATAAATGTACCCTTGTACAAGGTATCTTAAAAAACAACAACAAGAGAGTGACTTGGGAAATCACTCTCCGCTCCTTAGGAAGTCTAGAAAATAGTAGGGTGCGTTGAAAATGCAGTTCATCTATACACATACAATCCATGGTTGCTCAAGTGAGATTATTTTTTTCAAAACTTTGTTCTTCTAAATGACATTGATAAACTGGAGCATGCCTGGAGAAGGGCTACCAAGATGATAAAAGGACTGAAAACGTAAGTCCTATGAGGTAAGTTGAGCTTGCAGGTTGAGAGGGGACATGATGGCTGTCTTCAAGTTTCTGAAGGGCTGTCACACTGTAGAGCAGAGCTTTCCAAACTTTTTATGTTGGTGACACACCTTTTAGACATGCATCATTTCGCGACACAGTAACAACAGAGCTCCCTGCCCCCCGGCCCCCGCAATTGGCTCCAGCCTGCAAACCCCAACCCCTTGCCCACGGGATTGGCTCCCAGCTGCAAACCCCGCCCCCCGGTCCATGGAAAAATTGTCTTTCACGAAACCGGGCTGGGCGGCATAGCTGTGGTGCGGGGCCGAGCAGCGGGGGCTGCCTTGATCGCGGGGCGGAGAGGCAAGGCAGCTGCGCTTACCGGCAGGGCAGGGCAGCGTAGCCGCGGTGCGGGGCTGGCAGGGGCTGCCTTGATTGCAGGATGGAGAGGCAAGGCAGCAGCGCTTACCAGCGGTGCACCAGGGCAGGGCCGGGCGGCGTAGCCACAGTGCGGGGCTGAGCAGCGGGGGCTGCCTCGATCACGGGGCGAGAGGCAAGGCAGCGGCGCTTACCGGCGGTGCGGCAAGGGCTGGGCGGGACTCCATTGGGGACTCTTCGGTGGCTGCGGGCGGCTGCGCTGCTCAGCCCGCCTCTCAGCCCTCCTTTGGCGCACGCTGATTGGCGGGGGTGCCTCTTCTTCTGGTTCCCCCCCAGTCAGCGCTTCCGGGTCGTCTGGCAGCATACCAAGACACTGCTTGCAAAACAGTAGTGTGTTGCAACACACAGTTTGGAAAGCTATGCTGTAGAGCAGGGCTTTCCAAAGTTTTCCCGCGACGACACACCAACCGCCGTTGGTGTGTCGCCACGGGAAAACCTGGAAGTGCCGCCGTTGCGGCAGCGCGCAAAAACCCGGAAGCACTGCTGCTGCTTTCGGGGTTTTGCGTGCCGCTGTTGGTGTGTCGCTGCGGGAAAACCCGGAAGCGCTGATGATGATCAGCGCTTCCGGGTTGTGTGGCGACACACCAGACTCTGTGTGGCGACACACTTTTGTGTCGCGACACACAGTTTGGAAAGCTATGCTGTAGAGGGTTTGGACTTACCCTCACTGTTCCAGAGGGTAAGACTATAATTAATGGGATGAAACTTCAAGGATGTAGTTACAGATTAGACATTAGGAAGAACTTCTTGACAATAAGAGCTGTCAGTCAGTGTAATAGGTTACGACATGGGGTGGTTTCTTCCCCTTCACTGAAGGTTTTCAAACAGACTGAACTGTCAGATTTCTCGTATGAAATTAGCAAATTGTTTTCTATACAAAGCACAGCTTTCTCATGATGACATGACGCCAGGTGGCCAGATAACAACAAAGCCTTCCCATAGCTTTGAATGGCTTTGCTTATATCTTCTTTAGATATGAAGCTAGAAGGTACCATGTGATGTATTGTTTACGTCTAGTCTCTAAACCTTCCCATGGGAACAGTTTGCCATGATGCTTCTGTGGGAAGCCTTGCTCTGTGTAGAGCAAGGGAGGGGGGATCACATGCTTGCTTAGATGCAGCACTGCCACCCAATAGCAGGTTATGCTATGTGCTATGGCCTATGATTTAGGCCTGGTGTGTGTCACACCTAACTTCCAGCCAATCAGAAAGCTGGAAGAACTGAATATCTAACCATGCAAAATGGTGTTCTATGCTTCTTGACTTCTGTCCGGTCTTTTAGCCATGTTCGTGTGTGTGTTCTACTTCTGAAGACTGGGAAGTGCATAGCTATGCGTGGCTGTGTGTGTAGGCCATGGCATGAGCCCCTTCATGTCTGTCAATGGAAACAATACACGAAACTCTGCTTGTAAGTTTGTTTTTCCTTTTGCAATGCTGTACCATGTATATTCAACTTTGCTTTTATCACAAGTAAAGATTTTATAGCTTTTACAAGCTGCACTCTGTTTACTCTCAAGCCTTGATTTTTCCCTATAAGCCAGCGTACATCCTATCATGAACAAGTATGATGTTTTTGACACATTTGTTTAAATGGGTTCTCTTTAGTGTTAAGATTTGTGTGGAGAACAGATCACGTTTTAGGTCACATTTATGCAGAAATATTGAAAATTAAAAAGGGTTCACAAACGTTTAAGTACCATTGTATATTTATTTATTTATTTATTTTTCATATTTCTATCACCGCTCATCTCCCCCGAGTATATGTAAACTTAACCAACAAACTGATTAAATAACCCGTAGCTTGGTGTGGTGTGTGAATTCACCTTGCATCTTTTTTCTTCCAGGGGCAGTCAAGATGTATTAGATGTATTCCACTTCTAATTCGCAGGTTGTCATAGAGCAGGGGTCCCCAACCTATGGGCCACGGCCCACTAGTGTTAGGAAGTGGGCCGCACAGCAGGAGGTGATCAGTGGTGTCAGGAACGAGCCTGTCCCTTCCGCCATGAGTCGGAGGAAGAGCACCTGGTAGCAGGAAGAAGCTGGGAAGGCGCAAAGACAGAGCCTGAGCCAGAGCAGCTGATTGGTGGGGACCCTGAAGGGGAAACACCTCCACCTACCAGCGCGCAGCAAAGAAGGGCGGAGAGGCGGGCCGAGGAGCGCAAGGCCAATTGGCCCCTGTTCGCAAACCCTGCCCCCCGTCCGCACAATTGGCTCCCTGCAAACCCCGCCCCCCGTCCGTGCGATTGGCTCCCGCCTGCAAACCCCACCCCCCGGTCTGTGGAAAAATTGTCTTCCACGGAACCAGTCCCTGGTGCCAAAAAGATTGGGGACCCCTGTATAGAGGACCATAAGTACTGGTAGAGAATGAAAAAAGTAGGATGTTATGTTGTTCTAGTGGATTGTGGAATGGAGCTTATCAGTCCACTCTGTGGTTCAGTTCATATAAGCTAAACCACCATTTGTTTAACGATGGTTTATTGTGTAAACCATAAGTGTCTAGATTTGCAAAGTATGCTAACCCAAAATCGTGTTATGATGTAGTATGAGATATGTCTAAAGTATTCATGCTTGCTTAGCAAGGAGCTCATGATGGACAGAAGTTCCTTAAAACAAGGTCATACTAGAACCACAATCACAAATAGTTACAATGAGGAGGAAAAAATGGAAGACAGCAAAAAAAGCCCATACCCCTGTACAAAAAGCTTAGTGAAGTTCTGGAAACAAAGGACACCCATAGGAGGGAGAAAGAGAGAAATTATCCAGGAAAAGTACACAGTGGTAGTCCAGAATTGTATAGATGATGTCAGAAAGACTTAACTTCAAGATGAGCTGAGATTGATGAGGAATGCTAAAAATAAGAAAAACAATAAATTAGACAAAAGAATGTAGACAATATCCAACAAAAATAATTCAAATAAAAACCATTTAGAAAGGAAGATCAACAATTCAGTATGCCACTTGCTTAATAAAGATGACAAAACAGCAAATAAAGAAAAATGGCATTTATATTTTAGCTCAGCCTTCTCTGAGTCAAGGATACCATGTTCCACCAGGGAATTGTGAAGAGTAGGATAAAGGGATAGGTTTGAAGCTTCAGAGTGACAGAAATATGATAATGGAATAGCTATTTTAAACAAGTAAATTCCAGGAGTAGATAAATTGCATTTTAAAGTACTTTAGGAACTTGCTGATGCTTTGGCTTATGGTGCCTATTTTATGGATTGTAGACAGCTAACTGGGTAACCATGAAGACATAAGCTCCCTTCCCTCCACCAAAACCACCCCCACAGTCCATGTACATGTAACTCTACTCCCCAAGCACTTGTCTTCAATGAGATGATACCCTGTGCTTTGAAGACTTGTTGGTAAAAAGACAGTTTCACCACCTTCCAAAATATCAACAGGGAGGGGCCAATTCTAATCTCATGGAATTATCTTTGAGAAATTTAATTATTTAATTACTGCATTTTTATACTGTCATACTCCACAATGATTTCTGGCAGTTTACAGCAGGTTTGGGGCTACCCGAATCTTGGGGGTTAAGCTGTTCCAGAGGGCAGGAGCTGCTTTAGAAAAGGCACACCTCCTGGATCCCACTTGTAGAGGGCATAAAGAATGGCCTTGAAGGACAGTGGGAAGATCCATTATCAATACATTTATGAGACAATCATGGCTTAAGTCCATTCCAAGAAACTAACTTGAGAGAACATCTCAGACAGGCTCCTCCCTAATTCACATGAAGATAAAGTGAGGGAGGAAGGAAGCACATTCAGACTTGCAAGAATCTGTTACTATAGCTGTTCTAATAAAAATGGTTTTAAACCTATATGGCATTGGTTTCTTAGTCTGATCTACCCTATAGGGCTGTCACCAACAGATGACATTGTTTTATAGAAGGGACCTGGAGCATGCCCACAGTGTTGGATCTTGTGGGATGGGAAAATTCAGTTGGAAATAGGTGGTTACATGAGTAAACTGGCACTGTGTCATGAAGAGATTCATAGGCGATAATCATATTGAATTACACTTGGAAGTCTACTGGAAGTCAGTGCAGCCTTGCAGAGCCGTGGATTTACATGGAGTACTGTGGTATACCCATGACTACCTATGCCACTGCATTCTGGACCAGCTGCAGCTTCTGAATTATCTTCAGGGGCAGGCCCATGTAGGGCTCATTGGAATAGTCCAGTCAAGAGGTGACCAAGGCATGACTGATTGTGAGCAGGGTCTTCTGATCCAGGAACGGGCACAATTGGTGCACAAGATTGATTTATACAAAGGCTCTCCTGGCCGCAGTTGCCACCTGCTCTTTAAGCAGGAGCCAAGAGTCCAAGAGGACTTCCAAATTGTGTACCAGCTCTGTCTGGGGGAGTGCAACCTCATCCAGATGGAAAGTCCCCAGATTCAGGGGACACTAACACTCACAGCCACTTGAGCTTACTGGGGTTGAACAGAAGCCTGTTTGTCCCCATCCAGATCCCCACAGCCCCCAGATACTGAGAAAGCCTTGATGGCAACACTCAGTTGGCCAGGAGTAGGATGTATAGCTGAATACCATCTGATGATATATGGACTTCCTGGCAGATGACCTCACCCAACGGCTTCACATAGGTGTTAAATAGGAGTGGGGAGCTCTGAGGGACCTCACAAAATAAAGGCTTAAGGCTAGATCTCTCCCATCCTACCAATATTGTCAGGAACCAGCCCTGGAGAAAGAACCACCATAATGCCATGCCCCCCACTCCAAACCTCAGGAAGTGGTTCTGAAGGATACCATGATCAATAGTATCAAAGGTTGCTGAGGATTATGAGGAGATTTGAATGACGTAGTCTCTGATTAACAGGCTCTGATTAACAGGCTAGGCATAACGGGTGGAGGAGAATGGCAGTATGCCTGCTCCCATTACCTTTCTTCTGGCATAGCATCTCCTGCAAAATTAATTGTATGACATTGTATAAATTGAGCAGCACAAAATATATAAGGGCATAGAAAAAGCTTCAGAAATAAATAATAACATGTAGTGATATTTGAACAAAGAAAAGGATTATACAGCTGAAAGAAATGTCTTCTTTCTCTTAGGTAGACAGTTTTCCCATAAATAGATAATATTTGGCAGAAGAAAACCAAAATATTTTTTCCTCTTAGACATCTGGATAGGGATTCTGTCACAATACAATATTTGTATTCTCTTGGGTCTTCAAATTTGTTTAAAAAAGAGGCATCTGCAATGAAATATTTCAGTTACAGGATGTACACATTCTTCTAAGCTGTTCTTCAGAGCTAAAGGCTTCATTTTGTTGGCTCACTACTAAGTGATTTTTACCTTAGGTTCACACACTGCTAAACAATGGTTTGCTTAGCCATGGACTACTGAACAAATAAATGGCTGGGTTTACATAGCATACTGAGCAATAAACTATGGTTCACAAATCCTAATGTGTATGTTCATACAATACACTGCCCCAAGCAAATCATATTATGGCAATGTTTGCATGCCACACTCAGTTAACAAACAATGTGTTCCACCATCTTACTCCTCATTGTGTGCTGCATTTTAACCAATATTTGAGATGTACTATGTTGTCCATAGGATGTCTGGGGAATAGATGATGTTTGGTTTTTTTGCCTGCAGTCCCATCTCATCACTTCAAGCATCCTATGAACAGAAGGCCTTGTTATTCTTGCCTTTGGGTGTCTTTGCATATCAACCTTTCTGCTCTACTTTGCACATCACTTATGGCTTTATTTTCTGCTGTCTACCAAAAATTGCCTTTCTTGCCTTCCTCTCTTTGTCAGGATGTGTGTGTTTGTTTCCTATTATTTTTATGAACTTTATTGAGGCAGGAATTTTGTGGAGAAGAAAATGATGGGTGCAGTCAGTCTTCTTTCAAGAGGGAAATCCTACGATATATTTAATGAGAATTTACCTTGAGCTTGTATGAGGTTTTGTGTGTGTATAAAGAATTGTTAGTTTATCAATTAGATCATCAAAACAGTGATGATGGCAAAGAAGATGTTAAATGTTCTTCCTTGGCTATTACATTTATATTGTACCTGAAACTGTTCTCAGCTTGTGTAGGAAAAAAGGATAAGAAAAATATATGGCTAAGAGCAGATGAATGTTTATATGATTTTGATTGATTGATTGATTGATTGATTGATTTAGTCAGTCAGTCAGTCTGTCTGTCTGAACTACATTTTGCTTCAGGGTCCGAGGCTGAACAATGTATAAGTTTGGAGTGCTGCCCAGACACAGTCATTATGTCATAAACCTTGATGTACAGTATAACCACAGTGTTTGGATCTATGTATTTCAATCAATCAATCAATCAATCAATCAATCAATCCCCAAACAAACTACAGCAGTTTGCTGAAGCACACTTTACTGAATGAATGCTAGTTGGCTTAGTTCACACAACGTGTTGACATAAAACATAAAACATGGTTTGTAAACTATAATGGCTTGGATTCATATAATATGATGAGTTGAAAACTTCTCCGTGGTGGCTCCCTCCCTTTGAAATATTCCCCCAGAGATATGATTGGCCCCCTCCTTGCTCCTTTTCTGGAAGGCCCTGAAGACATTTTTTCAGCAGGTCTGGGGACCCCAGGTCACTTCGGAGCCAATCAAGTGGCTGATATGAATGTGTTTGCTGCCGCTGCGGGGTGTGTATTGTGTTTTTATGGTTTTTAATTCTGTAAGCTGCCCGGAGTCACCGTGTGTGAGCTGGGCAGATAGATAGATAGATAGATAGATAGATAGATAGATAGATAGATAGATAGATAGATAGATAGATAGGCAGGCAGGCAGGCAGGCAGGCAGGCAGGCAGGCAAGCAAGCAAGCAAGCAAGCAAGCAAGCAAGCAAGCAAGCAAGCAAGCAAGCATTGTTTGTCCAAAATCCATCTGGCTTGTTGCTGAAGACCACTGAAGACCAGATCCACAACTTGGGAGTGGGAGAAGTTATTCTGAACTCATGGCTACTGCTTTATCAGCATGGCTGTATCCAGGGAAGCCTTTGCCTATCTTTGGCTGCTATGCCAGTTGCAGCGTTACTTGAAATGGGAGAACTTGGCAACAGTAACTCATGCCCTCAGCCCCTTGAGACTGGATTAATGCAACACACTTTTCATGGGGTTGCCTTTGATGACTGCAAAACTGATGCAGAATACAGTGGCTTGCCTGCTGATGGGTAAGAACTCTTTCAGCCTTGTTCCATCTGTTTTGCAGGCACTGCATTGCCTAATATGAGAGTTCTTACAGAAAAAAACTATATGATAGCTAATCTGACCATTGGAAAAAGAGGTTACAGTTGGAAACTGGGCCTTCTGCCCAAGATATGGGTTGATCAGCCCACTATATGGGGGTGGGAAAAAGAGTTTGAATATTGATTCTATAAATCGGACTAGGTCTTGGAGCATAGCAGTCCCTGGAATTCTTTTGTTATAGCTTCCTAATTTTTCTTCAATAAATACCACTTATCAGAAGTTCTTGGATTCTTTTGAGCTTGACTAATTGGTTTCAGTCATGCCTGCTAGTTGAAGCCTGACAACTAAGTTCCTGAGTACAATTCAAAATGTTGGCTTTAACTATAATCCCCTACATGGCTTGGTTATCAGGTACTTCCAGCACTGCCTCCTTCACATTGAATCTGCCTGTCCAAATGTACTCAATCTGGAGTGGGCTTCAGTTTCCCCCTTCAAGAGGAATGTGTGTGGCTGTCTGGAAATACCCTTTCTTGGTGGCTGCCCTATCCCTACAGAATACTCTTCCATCAGAAGTCAGACTACCCCTAATTTTCTGTTTTTCAGAAAAGCATTGAAAACTGTGTTGATTAATAGGGCCTTTGGCGTTTAACTGATTGCTCGCATTGCCCTGATGGGGAGAGTATGGAAGGTTTGTGTTACATTGTATTACTATTTGATCTTATTTTTATTTATTTTATGGAATTGTTCTTCAGATGGTATTGCTTTTGTTCTTATTGTAAGTTTTATTATTGTAAGCCGCCTAGAGTCATATGGAAGGGGGAGGTATATATGAATCTGTCTCATCCTACCATTTGTGGCTGTTAACTTTCACAGTTCCTAATTTCCAACCCAGCATTTCTTAGGTGTATCATTTTGGTTTTTTTTTACTATAGATCATCACTTTTGAAAATTTCTCTATTATAGTCTTCCATTCTTATGTGAGTGTTTTGATCCCGAAATAACCTCTGGCTGTGTTTGGGTGCCTTTTAAGTTCAAACATGCCACCTTTTTAGCAGCAGGTTTTTTCCCCCCACAAAACAGCAATTTCAAGTCTCTTGTTACAGGTTGCCTGGATAATAAGTAGCTACATGAGCAGCGGTGCCTGGGAATGATATTTCCCCCTGCTGTGTGACCATACAGCTTCCCAGGGAGAGCTCAGGTGTTACCTTCAGGTTTCCATTCCTTGGCTCTAATCTGGGCCACAATGTAATGTGTTTATATGAATGCAACATCATCATGCCACATTCCTTGGCCTTTGAAACATAGCTTGGACTCCAATTATTCTTTGTTTCCTTTTCCTCGGTTCACACGATATGATGCATCTGAATGTGAATTTAGTTTCCAGTCGATCAGGAGCCTGATGAAATGAGGATCAACTGAACCAAGTTAAAATCTGGTTACTACTGTCTTTTGTAAAAGACATCATTTCTTGCACTCATACCTTTTAGTTTCCTCATCTAACTGGTATTAATTGTAAGGTGAAATAAAAAAGTATAGTAATAGATGTGTATGCTGATGGTGATGATTAACTTCTGCCTGAGTTGCCTTAAGAAACAATTTTCATATGTAGTACCAAATGTATTGGATAAAACAACTACTAAGTCTTGGCCCACATTCATACATTCATTCCGTCATAGATTTATTTACTTATTTATTTAAACATTTATTTATTTAATTTAAAGAGCTGCCCATCTCACTGAAGTGACTCTAGGCAGATTACATGGTTAAAACCAAAAATAATACAATTTATAAAACAAAATATAAAAATCTATAATATATCAAATGCCTGGGGTCAAAAAAATCATGTCACTGAAACAGTAACTAAACAACCAGCTAATGGGATTCCCTTAAGCTCCTGACCTAAACGCCTGTGGAGACATGCAGATTATTAATGCCTTGCTAAAGACCAACTGGGTTAGGGCCACCAGATCCCCAGGGAAATGCTGTTCTACATGCTTTCCTGCTTTCAGAGACAGCAAACATATTTTACTTAGCACAGGGATATGTGCTTCATTCCTTCATTTAGAATGTAACATGTTTATTCAGAAATTAATGAATGGAATTTATTCTTATATGAGACAGTAGGCTTAATCCTCTCTACCATACATAAAGCATATACCTTTACCTTTATTTTACTTAAACAAAACTTCATAGGCAGCTTCATTTTAACTTTCATTTGTTCTATGAAGGATCTTCATCTTAAACATGAACAACAAGGCAGAAAAAGCACATACTGTAGGGCTTTCTAGGATTTGTTCCAATTCCTTTACCAGCTGTGGCCATAGAAAGCACCTGTATTTTCTTCTGTGTAATGAAGTAATGTGTTTTAGCCATGTGTGCGTTCTGCTGTCTATCAGTGGTCTTGTGCCTGTGTCCATAGGGAAGCATGGGGTGGGCTGTATATACTTTGTACTAGGTTACGTAGCTCAGAGAAAGGGGGCCTTAGTATGGAGAATTCTGTACATTGCAATGTCACAATGCAAGCTCTACTCTTTTTGTACTTACATTGTGGTGTGTAAAAGCAGATCTGTAAATGCAGGGCTTGTTTTGTTATGTCATTTGATGAAATGTCGACTTCGTGAGAATGCTCCTGGCTATGAACCCATGACATTGCTTTCACCTCATCGCCAACCCTTGAGTGAAAATGCCTTAAGCTGTCCTAAGCTTTATTGATGTTAATATAGTATTTTCCTTCTTATTCCAGCACCTTTCAAGAGCACTGTCAAGTGACTTGAAACAGAGGCAAGATAGTGATCAGGAATAGAGACAGCACATTTCATGCCTGTATTATTTTTTGCCAAGCCAAGGATAGGTGAGTAGAACTCAGCAGTGGGGAAAGGTCCTGTGGATTAGTTGGTGTATACAATGTGGACTTTTTTCCAGCATCGCTTCTCACTTACATTCATATTATTCTCATTGGTGAGACATATAATTATTTTCCAGTACAAATAGAACAAATATTTGTTTGTTACAGTTGAACTAACATATGATATACTGCACCCATAATTTAGAATTGTTTTATTAACATTATACATTATGCATCAATAGAATTACAGTATATTCTTGAAATTTTCAGAAAAGAACTACATGTTATATATAATCAGTCACCACTAGGAGGAATCAAAGAATCTCTTAGTTATCCTGCCTGAGGAGTTGCCAATTTTTTAAAAAGTATTTTTAAAATTTTGTAATATTTTGTTTGATGTGATAATCTAAGCAGAGACAAGGATTCTTCAAGCCATTATTCAAGCATGCAGATATTCCCCTCTATATTTTCAAAATCTGTCCTCCCTGGTAATTCCTTTGAAGAATTTATTTATTTATTTATTTACCCAACTTATATCATGCAATTTCTATGCTGCAGTTCTTATACCTTTTATTTTCTGATCTATCTTCTATTTTATCTCATGTTATATCAGTGGATTTACAGTGCTTGGAGCTTCAGCTAGTTTTTCTAAAAATTATTTTAATTCTAGTGTGTTTGTGTGTGTGTGTATGTATGTGTATGTGTATGTATGTATGTATGTATGTATGTATGTATACACACACACACACACACACACACAATCCTTTGCATATTTACATGGAAGTAAGCTGCACTGAATATAGTGATTCTGACTTCTGAATAATTATATACGTATTGATCTTGAAAGACATACTGTTTTTAGATATGTTTTCTAATTCAAATTACCTAGATGCAATGATCTCCCCGTTGGGGGAGATGGGCGGTCATATAAATTTAAATAATAAATAAATAAATTTAACTCAGTGAAAATTACTTCCACAAATACATGTATAAGGTGGTTCTTAAGTAGGTGTGTTAATACTAACACTTTCTAATTGCATGAGTGAATGAATGAATTAAGTACTTAGAAATGTAATGTCTTTCGTCTAGATGTTGAAAATGGTCACTCTCTCAAGAAAATCTGGCACCTCGATATTTGGTGCTAGGACCACTGTTTTCAGTCTCTAGAGCAGTGTTTCTCAACCTTGGCAACTTTCAGATGTGTGGACTTCAACTTGCAGAATTCTGGCTGGCTGGGGAATTCTGGGAGTTAGGGTGGCAATGGAGGCAAACCCCAAAGTCCACACATCTAAAAGTTGCCAAGGTTGAGAAACACTGCTCTAGACTACTATATATTTAGATAGTGCCACGTTTACTAGAGCCATTTTTACTGTTTCACCTAATTTAAAGCATATGATGGGAAACAGCCTTCAAGCTGAAGTTTGGTCTAGTGCTGTCAAGTTTGGTCTAGTAGTTAAGGCACCAGGCTAGAAAGCAGGAGACTGAATTCTAGGCCCGCTTTAGGCCTGAAAGCTAGCTGGATGCCTTTGGGCCAGTCCCTTTCTCTCAGCCCAACTCACCTCACAGGGTTATTGTTGTGGGGAAAATAGGAGGTGGAAGGAGTATTTGGTATGTTCCCCGCCTTGAGCTACTTATAAAAATAATAAAGGCGGGATAAAAAATCTAAAAAAACAACAACAGCAGCAGCTGAAAACTGTATAACAGAGTTTGTTCTCCTGAACTTAAACTTGTACTATGGGGCTTATTTCCAAGTGTGTCTAGGACTACAACCTAAATGTCTAATCTGCTCACTAACATTTCTTACTGCCACATCTGACTATAAATACAATGTTCTATTTATAGTGCACGAATGCTAAGCTACTTAGTGATTTTACCTCTTGGGGGTGAACTTGCAAAGGAAATTGACTTTGGGGATTATTTTGCAGTGAAAAGGGTTATTTTGCCAGGAAAAAAGAAACAAGCTTTAAAGTAAATGGATCTATTTATAACATGCTTCCTGATGAACTGTTTTTTTTAAATAGACAAATGAAAACATTTACAAGATAATGGGTTTATTAGGAGTAAGTAGAAAGTTAATCAGCCCTCAGTTCTTTAGGAATGGATATAATGCTAAACAAAAACATTAAAAAGTCACTATGGTCCATGATGTAATTTCAAAAAATGTAGAATTAAAATAGATACATTATCTCATGGATCGTAGAATGAATAAACAAGTGTGTATAACTATATGTTTTCTGTCTCATAGACCTTGTCATCAATAACTAGAATTGGAATCTGAGCAAGGGATAACACAGATCAGGGATTTGAGCATGAGAAATCTGCTTTTTAAACTGTTTCTTTATACCAAGCCTGGGCAGACTGGTAACTGATTAAGAGATAACTATTCAACATTTTCATTTGTACCCCTGACAGTCTGAGCACACACAGCTCAAGTCTGGGTTTCAGTCTTGGACCCCAAATATCTCCTGGCATTTTCTTAGCAACTGAAAAACAACCTTTATACCTGTGACATTTTTTTTGCTCAAAATCATGTATTGCCCCCTGCTACTTTCCTACTCATAGAGAAAAGCTTGAGGAGGAAGATTTTGAGAGTACAAATAGTAAAGTCAGTGTGCAGTTCTTTGATCAGGATCACAACTAAACAATTCCTCCCCACAGTGATCCTTAGTTTAAACTAACAATCTGCTTGGCTGCTTTTTAATTATTAAAATTAAGCTACGGGAACTGTTCACATGTTTCTGGTAATTCAGAAATTTAAGAAATGAATCCCTGCCTCAGCTTTGGGTTTCCTGATCCCTCATTATGTTCTTATGTGGAGAAATGTGGTGGACACACCTACTATATATGTACCAGCCCTTCTACTCCTATTTGGGGCTTCCTCATTCTGGCAATCTTAAACTCCTTTCTGCCTTTCTTAGAACCAAATGATGCCAGGGCTACACTAGCAAAAAGATAAGGCACAAACTGCACACATATATAATGGAGCCATCATACCTGAACTTCTCTGTAACCAATCTCTTTAAAATTAAAAAACAAAAACAAAAACAAAAAACTAACTTGATGGGGTGAAGAGGTTACTCCCATTTCCATTGCCAGCATGCAGACTAGTGATTGTTTAGTGGATTGGAAAACAAACCAATAAAAACTAGCAGGCTAGTAATTTGTATACGCACAATTCAGAATCAGACTAAAGAGAATAAGGAAGACCCACAGATCAGTTAGATATGAGCTCACTAATATTCCTAATGAATATGCAGTGGAGGTGAAGAATAGATTTAAGGGACTAGATCTAGTAGATAGGGTCCCAGAATAACTATGGACAGAAGTTCACAACATTGTTCAGGAGACGGCAACAAAAAACGTCCCAAAGAAAAAGAAAACCAAGAAGGCAAGTGGCTGTCTGCAGAGACACTGGAAGTAGCCCAAGAAAGAAGGAAAGCAAAAGGCAACAGTGATAGGGGGAGATATGCCCAATTAAATGCAAAATTCCAGAGGTTAGCCAGAAGAGATAAGGAATTATTTTTAAACAAGCAATGTGCGGAAGTGGAAGAAGACAATAGAATAGGAAGGACAAGAGACCTCTTCCAGAAAATTAGAAACATCGGAGGTAAATTCCAGGCAAAAATGGGTATGATCAAAAACAAAGATGGTAAGGACCTAACAGAAGCAGAAGAGATCAAGAAAAGGTGGCAAGAATATACGGAAGATCTGTATAGGAAGGATAATAATATTGGAGATAGCTTTGACGGTGTGGTCAGTGAGTTAGAGCCAGACATCCTGAAGAGTGAGGTTGAATGGGCCTTAAGAAGCATTGCTAATAACAAGGCAGCAGGAGATGACAGTATCCCAGCTGAATCTTGCAAGATGATGCTGTCAAGGTGATGCATGCCATATGCCAGCAAATTTGGAAAACACAAGAATGGCCATTAGATTGGAAAAAATCAACTTATCCCCATACCAAAAAAGGGAAACACCAAAGAATGTTCAAACTATTGAACAGTGGCACTTATTTCACATGCCAGTAAGGTAATGCTCAAGATCTTGCAAGGTAGACTCCAGCAATTCATGGAGCGAGAATTGCCAGATGTACAAGCTGGGTTTAGAAAAGTCAGAGGAACTAGAGACCAAATTGCCAACATCTGCTGAGTAATGGAGAAAACCAGGGAGTTTCAGAAAAACATTTATTTCTGTTTTATTGACTATTCTAAAACCTTTGACTGTGTGGAACATAACAAATTGTGGCAAGTTCTTGGTGGTATGGGGATACCAAGTCATCTTGTCTGCCTCCTGAGGAATCTGTATAACGACCAAGTAGCAACAGTAAGAACAGACTACCGAACAATGGGCTGGTTTAAGATTGGGAAAGGAGTACGGCAGGGTTGTATACTCTCACCCTACCTATTCAACCTGTACACAGAACACATCATGTGACGTGCTGGGCTTGATGATTCCAAGGCTGGAGTTAAAATCGCTGGAAGAAACATTAACAATCTCAGATATGCAGATGATACCACTTTGATGGCTGAAAGCGAGGAGGAGTTGAGGAGCCTTATGACGAAGGTGAAAGAAGAAAGTGCAAAAGCTGGGTTGCAGTTAAACCTCAAAAAAACCAAGATTATGGCAACCAGCTTGATTGATAACTGGCAAATAGAGGGAGAAAAAGTGGAGGCAGTGACAGACTTTGTATTTCTACGCACAAAGATTACTGCAGACGCTGACTGCAGTCAGGAAATCAGAAGACGTCTACTTCTTGGGAGGAGAGCAATGACAAATCTTGATAAAATAGTTAAGAGCAGAGACATCACACTGACAACAAAGCTCCGCATAGTTAAAGCAATGGTATTCCCTGTAGTAACCTATGGCTGTGAGAGCTGGACCATAAGGAAGGCTGAGCGAAGGAAGATAGATGCTTTTGAACTGTGGTGTTGGCGGAAAGTTCTGAGAGTGCTTTGGACTGCAAGAAGATCAAACCAGTCCATACTCCAGGAAATCAAGCCAGACTGCTCACTTGAGGGAATGATATTAAAGGCAAAACTGAAGTGCTTTGGCCACATAATGAAAAGACAGGATACCCTGGAGAAGATGCTGATGCTAGGGAGAGTGGAAGGCAAAAGGAAGAGGGGCCGACCAAGGGCAAGATGGATGGATGATATTCTGGAGGTGAGGGACTCGACCTTGGGGGAGCTGGGGATGGCGACGGCTGACAGGAAGCTCTGGTGTGGGCTGGTCCATGAACTCACGAAGAGTCAGAAGCGACTGAACGAATAAACAACAAACTACTGTACTTCTGAATGTTTTCCAAAAGATCATCTCTGTGGCTCCCTACAGTACTTAATTAAGCAGTGGAAGCCTACTCATTTCAGCAGAAAGCTAGATTAAGAACAAAGCTTTCTAGCTTGTACAGTATAGCAGACATGTTATCTGCTATGCTGGAGACAACTTAGGAGCAAATAATGACTTTACTAAGAGACATAATATCCCTCCTATGTCAACAGTGAAAGCATAGCAACCATTCTCAGTTCTAAAAAGTACAATGAGTTTTCTGCACAACATCAAGTCAGAAGACAGGCTCAATGCCTTGGCAATGCTATTTACTAAACCACAAAATCCTTGCACTATTTGCCAGACAGAAGGCACTTTTGGCCAACTTTCTATACAAAAAATGAAAGTGGGAGGGAACTGGAGAATTGAAGTGATGGAGGCCATAGTCCTTTTCTCCCAGCATGCATACCTTCTGAACTAACTTTACATTGAATTAGAAAATAAGTGACTGTAACGCAGGACTTTCCAAAGTTTTCCCACGGCAACACACCATCGGCGGCGCACAAAAACCCGCAAGCGCCGCCACCGCTTTCGGTTTTTGCACACCGCCGCCACTGTGGCGCTTTCGTATTTTCTTTTTGTATTTTCGTATTTTCGGATGTCCTTGTGTGCCATGTGAATACCCAGAAGCGCTGATGGCCTGCCACCGCCATCAGCACTTCTGGGTTTTGACGTGACACACCTGGGCCCTGCAGGCAACACACTTTTGTGTCACGACACACAGTTTGGAAAGCTGTGCTGTAACGTATAGCTTAAGTACTCTTGATGCTTTGCCAGAGAGGAAGATGGAGATAAAACCAAAAGCATTTGGCTCTGCCTATCATTTATCAACCTGCCCTCTGCTCCACCATGCCCAAAGGGCATTGCTCACCACTATTGTTGTAACCCTTTCTGGAATATTTTATCCCACAGTGTGGAATGGGCTTAGATTCATTTTTTTCCTTCCCCACAGACAGAAATTCAAAGAACAAAAAGCTTTCCATAAACTCCTCCCTCACTTTTAATTCAAGAAGAAATAGTAACCTTACTAGAAATAGAAGGGATTAGTCTACAGGTCAGTTGCTCCACCCAACTACAGTTATCCTAAAAACTGCATATATAATATTCAGGCTATATTCCATATACAAGTGAATATAATATATAAATGAAGTGGGCTATGAGTTGTATGAAAGTTTATGTGACAATAAACAGGTTAGAAATTAAGGTACCATAAGATTCTTTGTTACATTTTCTTCAAAGACTAACACTGTGTGGAATGTTTTCCTGTATGTCTATGATCATTCAGGAAATGAGAGCTTTGTGTTCCATTATGCGGAAAGATTGTAATTATAAATTCTTCAACTCTATTGCTTTCTGTTCCTTTTATTCTAAGATATGATTCTAAAACATTCTATGACATGGATGTTTTTTAATCATTTCCCCAGTTTAAAGTGCTTATAGCCTTGCTTCATTGGAATACGGTATATAAATCTGCATTTGGACAAGATTTGTGCATTCAAGTACACATATAAATGGAGGACATGTGGAACCATATTCCTGCGTAAGCTAGTGATTTGATTTAAAAATATAGTATCATCTTTTGTGATGCATTAAAATGGTCATTTTACTGTATTTCTTTTCAGTGTATTCCACATAATGACCATCTTTTCAATTCACAGATGCTTCTAGAATAGAAAGGCGGGAATGTTCAACATTTAAGGACATCATTCCACCAAGAATAATCTGTCAGGGGCTACAGGCTATTAGCGGGTAGGACTAAAGCCAGGGTTGGTAGGGTCTGAGCCAAAAGTGGGTGCATCATTTTTCCCTATCATTCCTTCTCTATTTCCCCTTCTTTTCCTCCCTCCCATTTCTTCTTTACCCAGAGAGCTGGTAGGGGAGAGAATGATGGTTCTTGTTAAAGGTTTGAACTTACCGCTTGCAGTTGACTGTTGAAATTAAGCCAAGGGTTGTTTACTGGCCATCTCTGCCTTTTCATAATGTTGCATCATACATGTCATTTTAATAGTTGCCCTATGTGGGAAATAAATGCCTATTGGGAAGGCACAAGCCTTCAGGTTTACAGCCCCCTATTTAAATCCCAGTCTATGTGGTGGGAGCCTCGACTGGCCAATAATTTCCCTTTGTTTTTTTCTTGGACCTTTTTAAAGACCCAAACAAGATAGCTTATTCTCTCTCTCACCATGAAATATTTTCAGCCTTATCTTTCTTACTCAGTTCCAGGAAGGTTGGGTTATTCCTCTAGATCACCAATGATTTGCAGTAAATTATCTGAGCATTGTAAACTATAAATAATTGAACTATTTCAGTAAATAGGCTGTTGTAATAAGGAATAGATAGATGGGTGCACAAAAGGAATTGTATACAAGCTGCACTGCTGACAATGAAAATAAAGAGAAACCAGAGAATGATCATACTTTTGTGTCATAGAGTTATTCATAACACATTATGTTGATGCTGAATATACGGTTCATTACTGTAGTGGGCAGAATGGAAGTATTAAGATAATATTTAAACATGGTTTAAATGGCAAGGAGCTTCTGAACTTTTTGCTCTCTGTGAAACTTCAATTATTAGCTGAAACTGGCTCTTTAAATAAGAATCCTTTCATCTCTCTCATAATAATATTACCCATATCAGGCAGTGAAATAAAATCCCTCTTGTTATGTAATTTTCCAGGGGGCCTTTGGGGTGTGATTGTTTGTCATCATTACTTGGAATTAATTAATTAATTAATTAGCTATTCATTTGTTGTTGTTGTTGTATGCTGTATTACTATTACTCTCTTGAGATGTTTTATTGTATTTAACATGTTATTGTAAGGATATCATGTAGAACAGAGCTTTCCAAACTGTGTGTCGGGACACGTTAGTGTGTCGGCTGCAGTGTCTGGGTGTGTCGCGGCTGCTGCTGCTTCCGAGCCCTGCCAGGATTCCGCACAGGTCCTAGTGCCTGCCTTGTGCCTTGCTGCCTCCAAACCTGCTGTGATTCCACGCAGGTCCTAGTGCCTGCCTTGTGCCTTGCTGCCTCCAAACCTGCCCTGCCAGGATTCCGCGCAGGTCCTAGTGCCTGCCTTGTGCCTTGATGCCTCCAAACCTGCCCTGCCAGGATTCCGCACAGGTCCTAGTGCCTGCCTTGTGCCTTGCTGCCTCCAAACCTGCTGTGATTCCACGCAGGTCCTAGTGCCTGCCTTGTGCCTTGCTGCCTCCAAACCTGCCCTGCTGTGATTCCACGCAGGTCCTAGTGCCTGCCTTGTGCCTTGCTGCCTCCAAACCTGCCCTGCTGTGATTCCGCGCGGGTCCCAGTGCCTGCCTTGTGCCCTGCTGCCTCCAAACCTGCTGTGATTCCGCGCAGGTCCTAGTGCCTGCCTTGTGCCCTGCTGTAAGAGTGTGTTGCGAAATGATGCATGTCTAAAAAGTGTGTCACCAACATGCAAAGTTTGGAAAGCTCTGATGTAGAAGAAAGGAAAGACATGTTCTCTCTAGTTCCAGAATAAGGTATAAGAATAATGGGGGGGGGGGAAAGCCCCCAAGAGCAGAAGCAATTGCCCAGAGAAATGGTAGAGCTCCCCTTCACTGGTTGTGCCCAAGCAGAGGCTAAGGATCTGACTGGGTTGCTTTAGTTCAGACTCCTACATTGAGTTGGAAGTTGGACTCAGTGACCTAAATGGTCCTTGCCAATGCTATGATTATTCTCTTGACCTACAGTATCTATAGTTGAATATTCCTAGTCCTATTGATCTGTGTAGCTCAATAGGTCTATATTGATTTACTTCTATGTCTATATATTCACTTCATTCCCTTCATCTTTAAGTGCTAAGCCTCTGTCCAATGACACAGAACCGATATTGTTGTTATAGATGTAGACATTCATAAACCACAATAACATCAAAATGCCAAAAGTATATCATAACATCATCACACAAATGACACAATTATGTATTTGTGTCATGATATCTGGTACAAGTACTTAAGTTGCATCATTTGCATGATGTTTCATTGTTCCCCCCTCCCCCCAGTATTTTCTGCAATAGTGTTTCATTTAAAATATCCAGAAGTAGTGACAGCCAGTATACAATGACATGCACATTATCTATTCATGCTTCTGGATCTCATTGAATTCTGAATTTGGCATGAAGTCACCAGAAGTCAAACTTGGCTCAAAGAAGACTTTATCTTTACCTTAATGCAGAGCTTTCCAAACTTTTCATGTTGGTGACACACTTTTTAGACATGCATCATTTCGCGACACACTCTTACAGCAGGGCACAATGCAGGCACTAGGACCTGCGCGGAATCCTGGCAGGGCAGATTTGGAGGCAGCAAGGCACAAGGCAGGCACTAGGACCTGCGCGGAATCCTGGCAGGGCAGGTTTGGAGGCAGCAAGGCACAAGACAGGCACTAGGACCTCCACGGAATCCTGGCAGGGCTTGGAGGCAGCAGCAGCCACGACACACCCAGACACTGCAGCCGACACACTAACGTGTCCCGACACACAGTTTGGAAAGCTCTGCCTTAATGTATGCATATCAGGAGTAGTCCTCATCAAATTATGAAGAGGACAGATAATCTCATTCACATGAGAGCTGAAAGCACAGAATCTGAAAATATCACACCTGCTTCCAGTTTCCACTTCTGGATATCACACAGTGATGTTCAGTCTATATCAAAAATATTAAAGGAATAAATATTGCTCTCTGATATAAACAGTGATATTTATTGTACACTGTGTAGTTACTTGGATCAAAGAATGAAAATACAACTTTTATTTATGAAATGTGTTTCTTTCTTTGTCTTAACATCTAAACATCAGAATTTGCAATCAGAATACTTTACCCTATACTGTACATACTTATTTAGGAGTAAGCTTCATTGCACATATTCAGTGTGCTTATGCCTGAGTAAATCTACACAGAGCTGTGGTATAACAGAATGAATGAAATTTCTTCTAAACCATTATGTCATTTTAAATGAAATAGACTAGGACAGAATATTAATAATACCACATACTTGTACATGCATGAACTAATATAATTTTTATTCTGTTCCATTTTTAAAAAATCTTTTCTTCCCTAACCTGTAATATGATATGTCACTTCCTTTCTAGCAGGTTGATCCCAGGAGGTCCTGTAGCTGCAATTACCGCATTTAAATATTCCACGTATCTGTCAAGATTCAAAAGTATTCCGTGGTGTCAGTTTAAATATAAATATCTATAATTCTAGTTAATCACCGTCACTTTTAGTCAGTTTTGAAACTCACTTGATGTCTGTTTTGTGCTGGAGGCCACATGCTGCTTAGACTGTAGCACTTGGCATTGATTTATTGGTTAAGATGTTACCCAAAGCAGTTCTGCCACACCACAGGATTCTTACAGAGAAGGGGCTGAGTCTTTCATAGAAGTAAACTTGTCAATAACCCCTTTCCCCTAATTGTTCAAGAAGTTGGTCTGCTTTTCATACCAAACTGTAAATGAGCTTAGAGTTGTTACACAGACCCTGTACCCTGGGCTCTACTTATAAAACACAATACCTCCTTTCTAAAGAAACCCCATCTATTTACCGGCAACTCAAAGGCTATCGATACTCCGCAATGCTTTTTCCCTTTTGAAGCAAGCACAGATTCTGTACGGCTTGTAATGACATCTTGTAAACAGCCTGAATGGCCATTCAACAGAAAACAAGCATTTTAGAGGTTTCTGGAAACTGCAGACACCTCATTTTGACCAGAGATGGGTCAGAAGGCCAGCCTGTTTATCTTTAAACTTAGATGTGTCCGTGTGTCGACATGTATTTATCCTACTTCAATAACTCTTGCAGTGCAGATAAAAGTGCAATTATTTTTACAACAATACAGGATTCAGGGTGCCAGAACTAATACCCTTGTGCCCAGCAACCAGAACTAGCACCAAAGAAAAGCACTTCAAAGCTTTTAATCTCCATGACAACCTACATCCCATTCTTCAATAAATGCCACTGTTCATAAACATATTCTTTATGTGTACCTACTATATATTCATAAATATTACTTGTCAGCAGTGTAAATATGGTCAAGGCAGGGTGGCAGCCACCTTGGGGCCACCAGCACAGTGGGGCCCAGACAGGGCTTCAGTCTTTCAAAAACCAAACTTTGTCGTGGTCTGCTGCAGAGCAGCACCTGCCCAGAGAGGAAACGACACACATGTGAGGGCAGCAGAGGGGCAGGCAAAAGTAGCAGCAGGCAAGTATGACCACCAGCCTCAGGGTGTACTGACTAGGATGACCACTGGATGGTAGCAAAGAGATGCACGGCACTCTCCTTTTTGCCATCTAGTGGCATCCAGAATTTGCAGCCCAGATCTGGGATCACTAATACTGGACCAACCTGGGTGCCATTAATGCCATTCTGCCTCCAAGAGTTGCTCCTGCTGCCGTCCTTCCCCTATAGCAGCCTGGATGTGTCAGTCCCAGGCCCCAGAACAGGTCTGCTTCTTCTGAAAATAGCCAGTAGATTTTTAACTGTCTAATATTTGGAGGGAGGCATCTGAAAGGCCCAGAGAACTCTAGTTTGCTCCTGGTACTTTTTTTAAATTACTTTTTAAAATAATGACAGAAAGAGGGGAAAAAATAAAAAATATATACACAAAGATATGTATGTTATAAAAAAATACATAACAGGTGCTTCAAAAGATAAGAAAAACATAACAGAAAGAAATAAAATAAAAATATAAAATATGTCACTACAGCAATAAACAATTACAATTCTATATATTATTTATCTAATGCAAATATTATGCAAATTTGATGCGATGTGATATAGCCAGGAGATCACTAGGATTGACTGGCTACCCCAACTTCAAAGCTTCAGGTGTTTGCTTCGAAGTGACTGTTCTTTAGCACCACCCAGGGGAAACGTGTGACTTAAGGAATGTCACGGACACGAACAGTCATTGTCCCCCTGGTTTACCTGGTTTGCCTGGTTTACTCAGCAGCAGAGTACTGTGCCCCAGTGCGGCTTAATAGCTCGCACACGAGAAAGATCAATACACAACTGCATGAGTCAATGCACATCATTAGTGGGACGATACGACCTACTCCCACATACTGGCTGTTTTGAGCCATATACCACCTCTGGATGCAAGACGAAAAAGCGCCCTTCTTCAAGAATATCGGAAGATTATTGGTAATCCCCAGCTACCAATACTAAATGACGTAGCCTTCTTGGAGCGGAGATTGAGACATCCAGCCATTTCTACCACTAAAGCTCTTCTAGAAGACGATTTCAATATCCACAAGACGTGGAAACAACATTGGTTAGGAAATTGCCCCCCACAATGCCGAAGCTTGCCCTGCATCTTAGAAAAACCACCTGGATTTGACCAGCCCCGTGCGATATGGACAACCTTGAACCGAATTCGCACAAGTCATGGTAGATGTGCAGATGCCCTTTATAAATGGGGCAAAACAAAATCATCGAATTGTGACTGCGGGGCCGAAAAACAAACTATCCAACATATAGTGACAGAGTGTCAAAACCGAGCCTACAATGGAGACTTTCCTAATTTCCTGGCTGTGACAACTGAACCAAAATACTATATTGGTAACCTAGACATACGTTTGTAATTTTCCTGTCTATATTTTATATTTCATATTTATTATGCTCTATGTTTTTATTTATATTTATTTATTTATTTATATTTCTAACTTATATCACCGCCCATCTCCCCCCATTCCGGAGGGGACTCTGGGCGGTTTACACCAAGCCAGCAATTAAAACATATAAAAATTTATAAAATAGGATACATAATTTAATTAAATATATAAAATCCAGGAGGCTCTGATGTTAGGCTTTAAAGAACCCTATGGAGCAAGCCAACCCCAAGAGGAGCTATTACTCCCCCCATCCCAAGCGAAGTGGCAGAGACAGGTCTTCAGTTGTTTCCGGAAGGTCATAAGTGTGGGGGCTAGCCTCACCTCCAGGGGCAGAATATTCCAGAGGGCGGGTGCCACTGCCGAGAAAGCCCGCCTCCTGGACCCCGTCAGGTGGAATTCTCTTATAGACGGGGTCCGAAGCAAGCCCTCTCTGCATAGCCGGGTGGAGTGGGTCGATGTTCTGGGGATGAGGCGGTCCTTTAGGTAACCTGGTCCCATGCCATGTAGGGCTTTAAAGGTGACAACCAACACCTTGAATTGGACCCGGAAGCAAACCGGTAACCAATGCAGATCGCGCAGCAGAGGTGTCACATGTGCCGACCTTGGGGCACCCATAACTGCGCGCGCAGCCGCATTCTGGACCAGTTGAAGCTTCCGGATACTCTTCAAGGGTAGCCCCATGTAGAGCGCATTGCAATAGTCTATGTGGGAGATGACCAGGGCATGAGTGACTGTACGGAGGGCGTCTCGGTCCAGGAAAGGGCGTAGCTGGCGCACAATTCGAAGTTGTACAAATGCCCTTCTGGCCACGGCTGCCACCTGCTCTTCAAGCAGGAGTCGTGAGTCCAGAAGGACTCCCAGGTTCCGCACTTTGTCTGAAAGGGGTAGTGCCACCCCGTCCAGATCTAAAGATGACAACTCCCTGGATCTCGAGGCACCATCAATCCACAGCCACTCCGTCTTACCAGGGTTCAGCTGAAGCCTGTTGTTCCCCATCCAGGCCCCCACAGCCTTCAGACACTGAGAAAGGGCAGCCACTGCATCACTTAACTCACCCGGGATGGATGTGAATGTGTTGTTGTTTATTTGTTCAGTCGCTTCCGACTCTTCGTGATTTCATGGACCAGCCCACGCCAGAGCTTCCTGTCGGCCGTCACCATCCCCAGCTCTCCCATGGTTGAGTCTGTCACCTCCAGAATATCATCCATCCATCTTGCCCTTGGTCGGCCCCTCTTCCTTTTGCCTTCCACTTTCCCTAGCATCAGCTTCTTCTCCAGGGTATCCTGTCTTCTCATTATGTGGCCAAAGTACTTCAGTTTTGCCTTTAATATCATTCCCTCAAGTGAGCAGACTGGCTTTATTTCCTGGAGTATGGACTGGTTTGATCTTCTTGCAGTCCAAGGCACTCTCAGAATTTTCCTCCAACACCACAGTTCAAAAGCATCTATCTTCCTTCGCTCAGCCTTCCTTATGGTCCAGCTCTTGCAGCCATAGGTTACTACGGGGAATACCATTGCTTTAACTATGCGGATCTTTGTTGTCAGTGTGATGTCTCTGCTCTTAACTATTTTATCAAGATTTGCCATTGCTCTCCTCCCAAGAAGTAGACGTCTTCTGATTTCCTGGTTGCAGTCAGTATCTGCAGTAATCTTTGCGCATAGAAATACAAAGTCTGTCACTGCCTCCACTTTTTCTCCCTCTATTTGCCAGTTATCAATCAAGCTGGTTGCCATAATCTTGGTTTTTTTGAGGTTTAACTGCAACCCAGCTTTTGCACTTTCTTCTTTCACCTTCGTCATAAGGCTCCTCAACTCCTCCTTGCTTTCAGCCATCAAAGTGGTATCATCTTCATATCTAAGATTGTTAATGTTTCTTCCAGCGATTTTAACTCCAGCCTTGGATTCCTCAAGCCCAGCACGTCGCATGATGTGTTCTGTGTACAGGTTGAATCGGTAGGGTGAGAGTATACAGCCCTGCTGTACTCCTTTCCCAATCTTAAACCAGTCCGTTGTTCCGTGCTCTGTTCTTACCGTTGCTACTTGGTCGTTATACAGATTCCTCAGGAGGCAGACAAGATGACTTGGTATCCCCATACCACCAAGAACTTGCCACAATTTGTTTTGATCCACACAGTCAAAGGCTTTAGAATAGTCAATAAAACAAAAATAGATGTTTTTCTGAAACTCCCTGGCTTTCTCCATTATCCAGCGGATATTGGCAATTTGGCCTCTAGTTCCTCTCCCTTTTCTAAATCCAGCTTGTACATCTGGCAACTCTCACTCCATGAATTGCTGGAGTCTACCTTGCAAGATCTTGAGCATTACCTTACTGGCATGTGAAATAAGTGCCACTGTTCAATAGTTTGAACATTCTTTAGTGTTTCCTTTTTTTGGTATGGGGATATAAGTTGATTTTTTCAATCTGATGGCCATTCTTGTGTTTTCCAAATTTGCTGGCATATGGCATGCATCACCTTGACAGCATCATCTTGCAAGATTTTAAACAGTTCAGCTGGGATACCGTCATCTCCTGCTGCCTTGTTATTAGCAATGCTTCTTAAGGCCCATTCAACCTCACTCTTCAGGATGTCTGGCTCTAACTCACTGACCACACCATCAAAGCTATCTCCAATATTATTATCCTTCCTATACAGATCTTCCGTATATTCTTGCCACCTTTTCTTGATCTCTTCTGCTTCTGTTAGGTCCTTACCATCTTTGTTTTTGATCATACCCATTTTTGCCTGGAATTTTCCTCCGATGTTTCTAATTTTCTGGAAGAGGTCTCTTGTCCTTCCTATTCTATTGTTTTCTTCCACTTCCGCACATTGCTTGTTTAAAAATAATTCCTTATCTCTTCTGGCTAACCTCTGGAATTTTGCATTTAATTGGGCATATCTCCCCCTATCACTGTTGCCTTTTGCTTTCCTTCTTTCTTGGGCTACTTCCAGTGTCTCAGCAGACAGCCATCTTGCCTTCTTGGTTTTCTTTTTCTTTGGGACGTTTTTTGTTGCCGCCTCCTGAACAATGTTGCGAACTTCTGTCCATAGTTCTTCCGGGACCCTATCTACTTAATCTAGTCCCTTAAATCTATTCTTCACCTCCACTGCATATTCCTTAGGAATATTAGTGAGCTCATATCTAACTGATCTGTGGGTCTTCCCTATTCTCTTTAGTCTGATTCTAAATTTTGCAATAAGAAGTTTGTGATCTGAACTACAGTCAGCTCCAGGTCTCGTTTTTACCGACTGTATAGATGTCCGCCACCTTTGGCTGCAAAGGATGTAGTCAATCTGATTTCGGTGTCGACCATCTGGTGAAGTCCATGTATAAAGTCGTCTTTTAGGTTGTTGGAAGAGAGTGTTTGTTATGCACAGTGAGTTGTCTTGGCAAAATTCTATCAGCCTATGTCCTGCTTCATTTTGTTCTCCCAGACCATGCTTGCCTGTAATTCCAGGTGTCGTCTGACTACCTTAGCATTCCAGTCTCCTGTAATGAAAATAACATCTCTTTTTGGTGTATTATCCAGTAGGTGCTGCAGATCCTCATAGAACTGATCTACTTCTGCTTCTTCAGCATCTGTGGTTGGGGCGTATATTTGGATCACTGTGATGTTAAATGGCTTACCCTGAATTCGAATTGCGATCATTCTATCGTTTTTTGGATTGTATCCAAGCACTGCTTTAGCCACTTTATTATTAATTATGAAGGCTACTCCATTTCTTCTGTGGTCCTCTTGTCCACAGTAGTAGATCTGGTGGTCATCTGATGTGAAGTGGCCCATTCCAGTCCATTTCAGTTCACTGACACCTAAAATGTCTATATTTAATCTTGACATCTCACCAATAACCACATCCAATTTGCCCTGGCTCATAGATCTTACATTCCAGGTTCCTATGGTGTGTTGATCTTTAGAACATCGGATTCGTCGTTCACCACCAGCACCGTCGGCCGCTAGCCGTCCTTTCGGCTTTGAGCTAGCTGCGTCATCACATCTGGGGCTAGTTGAACTTATCCTCTGTTCCTCCCCAGTAGCATTTTGACCATCTTCCGATGGTATACCGACATATCTCTGGTTGTACTGATCCGTTTAGTTTTCACGGCAAGAATATTGGGGTGGGTTACCATTACCTTCCCCAGGGATCGTATTTAGTCTGACCTCTCTGCCACGACCTTCCCGTCTTGGGTGTCCCTTCACAGTTTAGCTCATGGTTTCATTGAGGTGCTCAAGCTCCAGCACCACGACAAGGTAACGATCTCCTTTGCTGGAGGATGTGAATGTGCCATATGATAAATAAATAAATTATATAATTTATTTATTTATCATATGGCACATTCACATCACGTTACAATAAAAACATAGAGCATAATAAATATGAAATATAAAATATAGACAGGAAAATTACAAACGTATGTCTAGGTTACCAATATTATGTAATTTATATATTATAAATAGTATGTCTAATACAAATATTGTAATATATATATATATATATATATATATATATATATATATATTTCTAATACAATTATATAACCAACATGCCAGTTTGGTCTAGTGGTTACGGCAACGGGTTAGAAACCATGGAGACTGTGAGTTCTAGTCCCGCCTTAGGCACGAAAGCTGGCTGGGTGACCTTGGGCCAGTCACTCTCTCTCAGCCCAACTCACCTCACAGGGTTGTTGTTGTGGGGAAAATAGGAGGAGGAAGGAGTATTAGGTATGTTCGCCACCTTGAGTTATTTATAAAAATAATAAAGGCGGGATAGAAATTAAATAAATAAATAAATATAACCAACATGCTTTTCCCTAAATTACTATATTTTGTAAAAATGAGTCCCATATTTCATTGTACTTATCCATACAAAGTCTACATCTAAAGGCAATCCTCTCATAGGTGGCAAATGTAATCAGGTCTTCAATCCATTGAGTAAATGGGGCCATACATTTATCTTTCCAATGTTGCAATATCAGTCTTTTGGCCATCGTAAATGCACGGAGAATCCATTTACATTGTCCTGTAGTCAAATTCCTTGTACTAGGTATGTAATTTAGAAGAATATTGTCTGAAAATTTTAGCTTTTGACACATGGTCACATTTATATGATCTACTACTTTCTCCTAAAACTTAGTAAGTATAGCACATTGTAAGAACATATGTTCTTATTATATCTCCAACAGCATATTATCTGTAAGCCGCCCAGAGTCGTCGTTTACGAGATGGTCGGCAGAGAAATTTGACAAATAAATAAAAGTAAATGTTGTCTTAGACAATCCTTTTCTATACAAACGTAATGGAGTCCAATAAATTCTAAATATTATTTTTTGTTGTATAAGTCTTAGTTTAAGGTCCATTGACATGTTTGCTATAGAAGTTAAAATGCTCTCCCATTATCTAGGCAATATAGGAACTTCTAATTCTCTATTCCATTCATGTCTTAGCATCTGTATATAAAATTTATTTATTGATAACAAATATCTATAAAAACTAATAGTAGGTTTTTTAGTTTTAAAGGATTTAACAAGTTGTTCTAGTATCTCAGGTGTCTCAGAAGCTGAAAATGCTGCTGGTCCAAACAATGCTATTAACAGATGTTGTAACTGTAAATATTGCCATTGAGTTACATCTGGTAGAAGATATTTATCTCTTAACACAGGATATGTTAAAAATTCATCTTCATCATCTATCAATTGATCCAAAGTCAATATCACCACTTCCATCCAATTTTTCCATATCACCATCTTTTTCCCATAGTTTGCTCCTGGTATTGCATTGAGCAGTAAAGAACCCGCCCCAAATTTTTTTCTTGCAAAATGACTCAGTCAGCTGCCCAGTTCAGATTTTTTTTCCTTTTTTTAAAATATAATTTTTATTTTAAAAAAATTAAAAAGGAAGATAAAAACTAATACAAACTAATATGAAGTAAGAAAAAGAAAAGAATAAGAAAGAAATCAAAGAAAAAGCTAAAAGTGCAAGATGGGGGGAAAAGTAAAAGAAAAATAGGAAAGAAAGGAGATACAAAAAGTAGCTTCCAATCTTCTTTACAGCAGTTATAAGTACAATTATAAATTTATCTCTTACTCTATGGTTACAAGAAGACTCTTCTTTCTCTAATCTATCCTGTCTAATCATCAAAACCATAAATTACTGTATAAGTTCATTTTTTTTCTGTTTTACGCAAAAAGTCCATAAGGGGTTTCCAGTCAGCAATAAATGTCGATAATGTCTTTTCTCTGATCAATGAATTTAGCCATCTCAGCAAGTTCCATCATCTTCACCAACCATTCCTCCATTGTGGATAGTACTGAATCTTTCCATCTCTGTGCATTCAATAATCTCGCTGCAGTTATCATGTACAAAAACAAAGTTCCATGACTTTTTTCCAACTGTCTGTCCATCAATCCCAAAAGAAAAACCTCTGGTCTCAATTGTACAGTATATTAATCTTTAAAATCCTTTGAATCAACGTGTATATTTGAATCCAGAATTTTCTAGCTTTTTTACACATCCACCAAACATGATAAAATGTCCCTTCATGTTGTTCACATTTCCAACATAAATTTGAAGTGCCTTTATACATTCTAGACAATTTTTCTGGTGATATTTTCCAACGGTACATCATTTTATAAAAATTCCCTTTAAGATTATAATAAATTTCAATGTTTTCAACCACATATTTTCCCATTGTTCCATCTGTATATTATAACCACAATTTTAGCCCACTTTATCATACTTTCTTTCACTTGTTCTTCTTCTGTTTCAAATTTCAATCAAAGTTTATATATTTTAGCAATTACAGTACATCTTTGTACACAATTCTATTTCAAACTCAATCTTACAATGTTCAAAACCATATTTTTTTTGTCTACTTTAAATCTTTCTAATAATTGTAAATAAGAGAACCATTGACAACTATATCCCTCTGCCAACAGTTCTTCTCTTGATTTTATTTTACATTGCCCTTGACAAAATTCTAGTATCTCACAATAAGTTAGCCATTTGTGTTGCCTATTATTTCTCATCTATAAAATGCTTCTTGTGCTGAGATCCATAAATGTGTTTTCGGGCACAATCTGGGTTTTTGTCTTTTCCATATTCTCAATATGGCATGTCTAATATAATGATTTTTAAAATCCACATTAACCTTAACTTTATTGTACCACAAATATCCTTGCCACTCAAATCTCAGGTCATGTCCTTCTAACTCCAAGAGCCTTCTATTTCTCAGCAGCATCCATTCTTTCATCCAAACCAAACAACAAGCTGCAAAATAGAATTTCAAATCAGGTAAATCCAATCCACCTCTTTCCTTTGCATCTTGTAACACCTTATATTTAACTTGTGGGTTTTTTCCCCAGCCACACAAATTTAGATATATCTTTCTGACACTGTTTAAATGGTGCATCAGTTGTCAAAACAAGTATTGTCTGAAACAAAAACATCATTCTAAGCAAGAGATTCATTTTTATCACAGAAATTCTCCCCAGCAATCACAGTTGTAGCTTCTCCCATCTTAGCATGTCTTTTTTAACTTCATTCCATGTCTTAACATAGTTATTTTGAAATAACATACAATTCATATTTGTCTTACTGATACCCAGATATTTTGCCTTCTTCTCAATCTTAAAACCCATTTATTCATCAATTCTATTTGATCTTCTATTTTCATATTTTTGTTAACATCTTTGTCTTCTGTTTATTAACCTTGAAATCTGCTAATGCACCAAATTATTTTAATTTGCCTATTAATATTTTTATAAATCAAATATTTTATGTCCTTTTTTCTAATATGTGTCTCTTGTTTATATTATATATTGTTTTATATATCAAATTATATCTTAATTTTTTCAAATAATGAGTTTTCCCCTCTTTTGAGGAGCATTTGCTCCATTTATATTTCACGTTAAGCATTTGCAACCCATAATCAAGCCAAAAATTTAGAAAAATTGATACCTGTGGTGCCTAGTTCAGTATCATCCCTTTCAGTTTCCTGTTGCACCTGTTGGAGTTTTTGTGTAGTCTCCTCTGACACCTCCATTTGAATCTCCTCCAATTCCTCTTTGAACTTTTCTAGAAATTCCCTTGCCTTCTGGACAGAATTCAATCGAAATCTCTGCTGATTAAAATTAAAAATCACACCTTCCAATTTGTCCCATTGGGATGGGATCTTTTTCTACTTTAATCTCTCAGTCAAAAAAGAATACTCTTTTCTCTTATGCAAAATTCTAATAGGAATTTCTTTAAGAACAATTACATCTGTATTATCAATCTTCAATCTTGTATTAAAATGCTGCTGCAAAACTTGATCCCTTGTCTTCTTCCTGACAAAGTGCACCAAAACATCCCTTGGAACATTTCTTATTCTCACCAATCTTGTATTTATTCTATATACTTTATCAATTTTTGCCTATGTATCCTCCTCATCCCAATCAAAAAAATTTGCTAAAACTTTAATAATCTTTTCTCTAATATCTTCATCAGAATCCTCTGGGATTACTCTAATTCTCAAACAAAATTCATTCTCTCTCAATTCCAATAGAGCCAGATGATCTAGTTCTCTTTCCAACTCTCTGTCTATAAATAAATAAATAAAATAACTTCTGTCTTGCTCTCCAAAATTTCCACTTTGTCCTTAATTTGTTTTACATCTCCAGACACGTGTTTTACAGAGATTTCCATCTTTTTAACTATTTCTTTCATCTGCTCTTTCATCTTTACAAGTCTTCCATTCCCCCCCCAAAGCTGTCAATTTAGTATCAAGTTATTCAGCTAACTTACTGCCCAGTTGCTCAAACATTTTCTGAAGCAAATCTGGTGTAATTCTCTCTCTGCAGGTTGCTCTAGCAGTCCTCTCTTCCCCTCCATTTTTGCTGCTTTTCTGGTGGTTGCCATTATATTATAATCCAAAAATGAAAGTGTCTCAAACAAGGGAAAAAGATACTTTTGTCTCAAGTGGCACTCCATATTTACAGTCAGCATCACAGTCAACACGTCTATAGTTACAGTCAGCATCACATTCATTCTGGCTCATATTACCTTTATCTTTTGTTTTGTAAAATCCACCAATTGTCTGTACTCTTTAATAGTAAACAAAAAACATTTCCATGAAGGTCTGGTTCATTTTCCTAATTTAATTCCAATTTATTCAAAAGCATTTTCACCAAAAATAATCTTTCAAAATAACTATCCTCTTTATCCATTTTAAACTTTCTTACATCGACTCCTTAAGCTTTTTGCCAAAAGTTTTTAAATCTTTAAAACTTTTTTTTCTTTATTCCTTTGTAATCCAGAAAGAATAACTCACCAAGTGCATTTTTTATCCTGCCGCTTAGAAAATCTCTCTTTAGCTATAAAATTAATTACATCCGAAAGTGGTTAAGAAATTAGGCTCATGTGAACCTTATGTCCATATGTCGATGAAGGTTCTCAGTCATCCAGGTGGAACAGTCTGTGGCTTGAATCATGTCAACTGGATTTCTATTTTCTCAGTAGAAACGTTTCACTCCTTATCCAAGGAGCTTCTTCAGTCTGAGTAAAGTTAGTAAGGGAATCCTTAAATATGTTTCTAGGGTGGCTGTGTGACCTTGCACCTGGGGCTAGGTCATGGTTATTTTGAGATGTTTATTTCTAAGTCCCTTTATCATCTAAAGGAGGATCGTTAAGATCACCATGCTGCTGTTGAGCTTGCGAAATGGTCTTAATCTTCCTAGGCACAGAAGACAAAGCAGGGAGGAAAATAGGGGAAAGATTGTGCCTGAGGCCCCCACCTCTATTCAAAGAAGGATTTTCCAAGTTGGCATAAATGGATTCCTTGACCCCTCTCTCAAACCACCTATCTTCTCTGTCTAAAATGTGAACATTAATGTCCTCAAATGAGTGTCCTTTTTCCTTTAGATGAAGATAAACTGCTGACTCTGGTCCTATGGTGTTACTTCTCCTGTGTTTGGCCATCCTCCTGTAAACCAAACAACCTTTGTACAGGAGGATGGCCCAACACAGGAGAAGTAACACCACAGGACCAGAGTCAGCAGTTTATCTTCATCTAAAGGAAAAAGGACACTCATTTGAGGACATTAATGTTCACATTTTAGACAGAGAAGATAGGTGGTTTGAGAGAGGGGTCAAGGAATCCATTTATGCCAACTTGGAAAATCCTCCCTTGAATAGAGGTGGGGGCCTCAGGCACAACCTTTCCCCTATCTTCCTTCCTGCTTTGTCTTCTGTGCCTAGGAAGATTAAGACCATTTCACAAGCTCAACAGCAGCAGGGTAATCTTAACGATCCTCCTTTAGATGATAAAGGGACTTAGAAATAAACAACTCAAAATAACCATGACCTAGCCCCAGGTGCAAGGTCACACAGCCACCCTAGAAACATATTTAAGGATTCCCTTACTAACTTTACTCAGACTGAAGAAGCTCCTTGGATAAGGAGTGAAACGTTTCTACTGAGAAAATAGAAATCCAGTTGACATGATTCAAGCCACAGACTTATGTCCATATAGACTGCATTATGGCTGTGAGCTTGATTGAAATCCCTCGACTCCCAGCCACTCAACTCATGAGCAGACCATAAAAATCGCAGATCCTGCAGTCTACTCATGAGGAGCAGCTGTCCGGAGTGCAAGTGGGCGATCTCACAATCTCTCCTTTTTCTGGAGGGACTTCACTGGCCAGAATTCACCATCTTGCCACCAATCTCTGCCGTAAGGCGATCCCCGCTCCTTCAGGAACGTCTAGTTCACCTCACCGGAAGCTCCGGAATATTTTTTTTTCCCCAAGGAAGGAAACTGAAGTCAATGGAAACTTCTACTGGAAGAAAAGAAAGCAAGAAATTATTTGTCCCTAATTCTCCCTCATTTTGCAAGCCCATGAGTCATTTCCTAACATTAAATTCACTGTCAAAAAATGAAGAACGAGTATCACACGTTCTGAGAGTCATGGTATATTCAAGGTGGTTTATAACATTGGGTAGTAGCAGAAACAAGGGAGATTTTTTTTTCCATTCCAGATGTAGAACTTACATTTAAAAGGACCCTTTGGCCATTCACCTTTTGTGATGACTGGGTATTAGAACTGCCACTCAAAGAATGTAACAAAGGGTGTCTAATCCCAGGTTAAATTCTAGAGGGGGGTGGGATTAAGAAGAAAAGGATTGGGGAGGTGTGGTAGAAGGAGAGCTTTGAGAACGCTCACAAGCTGTAGCCCAAGGAAATCCTCCAACTGTCAGAGTGACACTTAGGAATAGATATTTATTGCCAAGGATAGCAGAGGGAAACAGATACTTACAACAGAGTGTGCAACACATGATGATGAGGTTCAGTGATTCTGAAATAAATTCTGAGGAAGAGTTGCAACTAATTGCCTAACTGGCAACTATAAAAGAAAAAGAAAAAAAAGAGTTAAAATATGGATTACCAAATTTTGGTCATTGGACAAGACAGCTTTAGTAAAGGAATATGAAGAGAAATATGGGCGTGGTGGCTCAGCGGGTAAGATGCCAGGCTTGTCGATCGGAAGATTGCAAGTTCGGAGGTTCGAATCCCTAGCCCTGCCTGCGGAGTGAGCTCCCACTCCAGCTCTTGCCAACCTAGCAATTCGAAAGCATGCAAATGCAAGTAGATGAATAGGTACCACTTCGGTGGGTAGGTAACAGCGTTCTGCATGCGTCATGCCGGCCACATGACCGCGGAAGCGTCTTCGGACAACGCGGGCTCTTTGGCTAACAAACGGAGATGAGCACCGGCCCCTAGAGTCGGACACGACTGCACAAATGTGCGGGGGGAACCTTTACCTTTTTATGAAGAGAAAGGGTTTCCTCATGAAGGTGTGAGTGTAGAAGATATGAGGGTTCTCACAAACCAAACTATAGTGCAGGAAAGTGTAGAAAAGGAGATGGGAAAACAGATACAACCAAGTGGGGAATATTTGGAATATCTGAAGGAGAAACTGCGTGACAGAAAGCTAGAAACTGAATAACTGAGGGATGTTATGGTTTTATGATTTTATCTCTTTTATTTTAGTCCTACTGCGGGTGTTTTAATATTGATTGCTTGATTTGTGGTTTTGCTCTTAATTGCTGTAAACCACTGAGAGTCTGTGCAAATCCAGTGGGTAAAAGTCTGATATACAGTATAAATAGTAGGATGTACTGTTAACTTTTTTAAAGTCCCAAAGCTGTAAAAGTTTCAGGGAAATTCTAGGAACTTGTTCCAATAACAAAGAGAGTGAGTTGTATCAGGCCATGGAAGAGAAAGTCTGCAGAGCCCCTGCTCTGACTGTTTGCACAATCTGCATCAGCTTTCCTCTCTGTTGCATCTCAGCTACACCACGGGATCTATGAACACAAGAACTAGAACTCAAACAAGCTACTGTGTGTTTTACACTCAGTGATCTGTATTATTGTGTACTTCCTCGAGGACACTGTAGAAAATCCCATCTTCTTAAATATAACTGATTTATTGATCACATTTATATGCCACCAAATCTTCACAACTCACATTGATTTACAGCATACTAAAACACAGTAAAACATACAGACAATAATAAAACATTAAAACAATAATAACAACAACCATTATGGCACCTAATAGAAAAAGTGGGACATCCAAGTAGCGACAATTACAATCATTCCCCATAGACCCTCCAAAAAGCTCAATTTTTAAAAGCTCCCAGAAGGATGCAGGCAAGGAAGTCATCCTAATTTCTAGAGGAAGGTTTTGAGGTTTTAAGGTTTTAAGCTGTGAGTTAAAAATAGTAAATTCATAGGCATATTTGGTTGTTTGAAACATCCTACATGTTTAGGTGGCTGTTCCAATGTCAAACCAAGTCTGAACCTGCACACTAATAAGAAATGTGCCCATAAATTTCAAGCCTCTACTCATTCATGAAAGTGCTCATTTTTTTTTTAATTTATATGTTTTTAAAAAGTCCATCTTAGAGATCTTTATTAGATCTTAAAGTTTGCTTAAGCCTGCTGATACCTCCCTCTTCTTTTGTTACAGATATATTAACAAACAACTTGGTAGTAACATTACAGTCTGAAGTAAAAAGCAAAAACTTTAAAACTCTGGACATATGTCTATTGTTGCTGTAAGGGAATCCAGTATTTTTAACTTTTTTTTTGCTACATAAGCACCACTGAAATCATACAGCTGATTACCCATCCAAATGTAGGCAAAATATATCCGATTAATGCCCTTTGTTCATAACCTGGCAAGTAATACAGTCTGTTTCCATGTGAAATCTCCTTCTCTTGATCAGGGCTGGTTCTTAAGCATTAAAAGGTGTGTGTGCATTGATATCAGAATACTTTTAACACATTGCACTGAATTTTCAGCATAACTTTTTAACTACTCTGTGCTGCAACTAAAAATCATAGTCTCATGCCGAGCTTGACTTTCAGTGACTACATGGACACATGCATAGAGTTTCCATGGAATTTGTTTGCCACTGATTTTGTTTTGCTTTGTTCTGTTCTGTTTTCCAATCTAGCCTACAGTTTGAGGATTTCCCAGTGGTTTCCCATTCACACAGTAGCCAGCCCAGCCCTACTAAACATTTTTAGATCAGCCAAGATTAGCTAAATGCTGCTGTCTACCTGGGTCTGCAGCTAAACAAAAGCTTAAACATAGCAAGCCCTGCATCAAGTATTTAAAAAATGACATGAAAACCATTTTTAAAATAAACAAACAAATTTAGGATGTGAACGTTTCTCTTTATTTCAGTAGAGCAGGAGAGGGGAACTAGTGGGTTTTTTTTCCTTGTTGAATTAAAACTCTTATTATCCTTTTTTACTGACTAATGCTGAAGAGAGCTGGAATCAGTAATAGAACTGCTAAAGGCAAAAACTTTAGGACCAGTTTTAGCAAATCCTCAAAGCCATTAAGAGGGAAAAAGATTCTAATGACAGCACACAAAGCTGTTCAGATAGTCCCACATGATTACCAAATAATCAGGCTAATAATTCCATTCCAAAATAACACAATTAAGTGTAAGATCTAGATCAGTGTTTCTCAACCTTAGCAACTTTCAGATGTGTGGACTTCAACTACCAGAATTCCCCAGCCAGCCAGAATTCTGGGAGTTGAAGTCCACATATCTTAAAGTTTTATAAAATTGGCCAAATTTCTATTCCATAGGAGTCATGGGTCCCAGATTTTGGACACATCCTGTAAGTTAGCCTGTTTGAGGTACCTTGGTTCAAAAGTTTTTGTCCTATTTATTTATTTATTTATTTATTATTTCTAACTTATATCACCGCCCATCTCCCCCCACAAGGGGACTCTGGGCGGTTTACAATAAAGTCAGCGATTAAAAACATATAAAATACTTTATACAATCAATTAAAAATATAAAAATATAAAAATATAAAATCCAAGAGGCTGTATCTGATATTTACGAACCGGACTGAACTTTATGGTGCGAGCCATCTCCAGGAAGAGCTATTACTCATCCCGTCCCAGGCGAGGTGGCAGAGCCAGGTTTTCAGTTGTTTCCTGAAGGTCAGGAGTGTGGGGGCTAGCCTCACCTCAAGGGGCAAGATGTTCCAAAGGGCGGGTGCTACGGCAGAGAAGGCACGCCTCCTGGATCCCGCTAGATGAAATTCTTTTACTGATGGGATCCGTAGCATGCCCTCTCTGCATGACCGGGTGGGGCGGGTCGATACTCTGGGGATGAGGCGGTCTCTAAGGTAACCTGGTCCCATGCCTGTGATGTACCGTTTCCCCCAGTTAAAGGTTACAAAGTATCAAACAGACACAAGAGTTTTAAGTAGTATAGAGATGGATTTTTGTTTGAAAATTTAATGTGTGTGTGTGTGCATGTACATATATTGCTTAACTATGCTTCATTTTGAAAGTGGTCCCCGAATCAAAGAGCCGGTTTGTAGAAACTCACTGCTGACATTTACAGGACCTTCAATTAACTAATCAAATCATGACTTGACTCCCTTTTTGGCCGTATTATATTGCTGTGAAAAAAAATTATATACTTTGCTGTTCAGAAATGGGCTTATTCTTTTTTCAACAAACTGCCTAAGGAGAACAAAAAGTTTTATATATGGGGTGAAGGTAATACTTGAAGCTATAGTTTCTTGCTATATATAATTATTTTCTATGGAGCAAAATCATAGTAAGAATAGATTTATTGTCATATTTTTCACCAGTGGGAGTGAAGAATGATTTAAGTTACAGGTACTGATTATGTAATTGTATTGATATAGGGCACACAGCCTACTCTGCCTTGTGAATCATCTAGACTGACAAGAGAACTCCCCACATACTTTGGGCTTCACAAAAGGAGAAAGGTACTTTCTCGGGGAGCCATTACATAAAAGCGAACATTTCATTGCCATGTGGCACCATTATTGAAATGAATGGGTAAAGTAAACCATGGCAAGCACACAGTTGCCTGAAAGTAAACTTGTGAACAGGTCAGTTTATAGGAGATATTCATACCACATTATTCATGGTAGGCATCCTGTAATGTTCTTTGAAAATTGTTGTTTATTTGTTCAGTCGCTTCTGACTCTTTGTGACTTCATGGACCAGCCCATATCAGAGCTTCCTGTCGGCCGTCGCCATCCCCAGCTCCCCCACGTTGTTAATGTTTCTTCCAGCAATTTTAACTCCAGCCTTGGATTCATCAAGTCCAGCACGTTGCATGATGTGTTCTGCGTACAGGTTGAATAGGTAGGGTGAGAGTATACAACCCTGCCATACTCCTTTCCCAATCTTAAACCAGTCTGTTGTTCTGTGGTGTGTTCTTACCGTTGCTACTTGGTCGTTATGCAGATTCCTCAGGAGGCAAACAAGATGACTTGGTATCCCCATACCACCAAGAACTTGCCACAATTTGTTATGATCCACACAGTCAAAGGTTTTAGAATAATCAATAAAACAGAAATAGATGTTTCTCTGAAACTCCCTGGCTTTCTCCATTATCCAGTGGATATTGGCAATTTGGTCTCTAGTTCCTCTCCCTTTTCTAAACCCAGCTTGTACATCTGGCAATTCTCTCTCCATGAATTGCTAGAGTCTACCTTGCAAGATCTTGAGCATTACCTTACTGGCATGTGAAATAAGTGCCACTGTTCGATAGTTTGAACATTCTTTAGTGTTTCCATTTTTTGGTATGGGGATATAAGTTGATTTTTTCAATCTGATGGCCATTCTTGTGTTTTCCAAATTTGCTGGCATATGGCATGCATCACCTTGACAGCATCAACTTGCAAGATTTTAAACAGTTCAGCTGGGATACTGTCATCTCCTGCTGCCTTGTTATTAGCAATGCTTCTTAAGGCCCATTCAACCTCACTCTTCAGGATGTCTGGCTCTAACTCACTGACCACACCGTCCAATCTATCCCCAATATTATTATCCTTCCTATACAGATCTTCTGTATATTCTTGCCACCTTTTCTTGATCTCTTCTGCTTCTGTTAGGTCCTTGCCATCTTTGTTTTTGATCATACCCATTTTTGCCTGGAGTTTACCTCCGATGTTTCTAATTTTCTGGAAGAGGTCTCTTGTCCTTCCTATTCTATTGTCTTCTTCCACTTCTGCGCATTGCTTGTTTAAAAATAATTCATTACCTCTTACCTTTTGCTTTCCTTCTTTCTTGGGCTACTTCCAGTGTCTCTGCAGACAGCCATCTTGCGTTCTTGGTTTTCTTTTTCTTTGGGACATTTTTCATTGCCACCTCCTGAACAATGTTACGAACTTCTGTCCATAGTTCTTCAGGGACCCTATCTACTAAATCTTAAATCTATGAATCTCTTCACCTCCACTGCATATTCCTTAGGAATATTAGTGAGCTTATATCTAACTGATCTGTGGGTCTTCCCTATTTTCTTTAGTCTGATTCTAAATTGTGCAATAAGAGGTTTGTGATCTGATCTACAATCAGCTCCAGCTCTTATTTTTACCGACTGTATAGATGTCCGCCACCTTTGGCTACAAAGGATGTAGTCAATCTGAATTCGGTGTCAACCATCTGGTGAAGTCCATGTATAAAGTCATCTTTTAGGTTGCTGGAAGAGAGTGTTTGTTATGCACAGTGAGTTTTCTTGGCAAAATTCTATCAGACTATGTCCCGCTTCATTTTGTTCTCCCAGATCATGCTTGCCTGTAATTCCAGGTGTCGTTTGACTACTCCATTTCTTCTGTGGTCCTCTTGTCCACAGTAGTAGATCTGGTGGTCATCTGATGTGAAGTGGCGCATTCCAGTCCATTTCAGTTCACTGACACCCAAAATGTCTATATTTAATCTTGACATCTCACCAATAACCACATCCAATTTGCCCTGGCTCATAGATCTTACATTCCAGGTTCCTATGGTGTGTTGATCTTTAGAACATCGAATTCATTGTTCACCACCAGCATCGTTGGCCGCTAGCCATCCTTTCAGCTTTGGGCTAGCTGCGTCATCACATCTGGGGCTAGTTGAACTTATCCTCTGTTCCTCCCCAGTAGCAGTTTGACCATCTTCCGACCTGGGAGTCCCATCTTCCGATGGTATACCGACTTAACTCTGGTTGTACTGATCCATTTAGTTTTCATGGCAAGAATACTGGGGTGGGTTGCCGTTACCTTCCCCAGGGATCGTATTTAGTCTGAACTCTCTGCCATGACCTTCTCGTCTTGGGTGTCCCTTCACGGTTTAGCTCATGGCTTCATTGATGTGCTCAAGCTCCAGCACCACGACAAGGTAACAATCTCCTTTGATGGAGCCCTGTATGCTTACCATAGCTTTATGTCCTGACCTGCTTTTACTGCAGGTTTTCTACTTTTCCTCTGGAAGAATGCCTATTGCAGTTAAGCCTCTGTCCCCGATACCTTTTAGGTGAATATTTTTATCCATCCAGCCAATAATGTGGAATTAGAACAGAAAAGACAGGGTATAATGATGCAAAAGCATGTAATAATTCATACTATACATTATGAATCTGAGAAGTACAGCTTTGTCATTTTGGGCAGCTGCCCTGTGATTTTCAGAATATGTAACTCCATCTTTATAGCATTCTGAGTCTATGGTTAAAATATAATGATACATACACATGTCAGATCAGCCCCTTGGGGAACATCTCAGCAAGTGACTGCATCTGGCTGACTTTGTCCAGCTTGGAAGCTAAACAGGCCTGGTTAGTACTTAGATAGGAGATCACCAGGAAATAGCACATCTAAAGCCTAACTGGGAAGTTGGAAAACAGCCTGGAAGAATGCAGTGCCTAAACACTTTCAAAGAATTGCGAAGAAAAAAAAATTACCTTTCTCTTACCTTACAGAACAATTCTCCTCCCACCTGCCCAAATTCAAATTGAATTTGAGATTCCTAAAAGGTTAGGAATGTCAAACCACAGAAAAGGAGATGGGTCAAGGATCTGCTGGAGCTAAACCTCCAATCCCAAGCCCTCTTCTGTATTCCCAGAGAAAATGTAACAGTTTGAGAGCTGATCTAAATTTATTATCTCCCATGATGTGTAATATAAAAGGAATTTTTAAAAAGTAAAAAGGGTAGCAAACACTGTTCCTTCCTACTTCTGATGCTGCTACCCCCCCTCCCTTCCAAGTTCCATAATTTCCACAGGAAAGCTTTTTTTCTGGATTGAGATACTGTACTTCATTTCCAACTTTTTATTTGTAAGATTAGGAAAGACAAAAAAGGGAAAGTGTTTATTTAGCATGAAAAGAAAGCAAAAGGAAAAAAAAAGAGCATTCAACACGAAAAGTATGTCAGGGAACAAAAGTACCTTATATAACACTCTGGAAAAATGGTAAAAAGTACAAGTGTTCACACCATATTGTAAAGTAAATTCTTTAGAAATTGTTATTTCAGAGGTAGCAGACATACCATATGCTGTATCTTGCAGTTGCTATAGTAACTGCTCTTGAAATTTAAACATAGGAGAAACTGTTGCCTAAAGTCTCCATGACTTGGGTCATATTCTGTATGTTTGGTTAATATCCTGAATTTCATTAATACTTTTAAGGAAGATTGTATACTTTGTTCAAAACATTTGTAGTTTAAACTACAGCATCTGAATGGGAAACAACAGTATTTCATAGCCCTGTTTTTCTCTTACAAGGTTAGTTTTTATGTTACAACTGCCTTGGTGAAACTGCCTGAAACCTTATTGAATTCTGGCCACTTGGAACAATTCCTGCAGTGTTAGCATCATGTATATTGCCTTCCTTGTGGTAGTTTATCTCTACCACCACCCAACATCTCTAACAATGGCACATGATGGAAGTGTTTGCTGTGTTCATACAATCATCTTAATCAGCCAGAAAAAGATCTAATGGTGTCATGTGCAGAACATGCTTAACTTGGTTAGTTTTAAATCTGTTAAAGATTTGGTTTTGGGCCTCTTGTGCAGGTTAATGTATTGCATGAACCCAACTTGATTCATTTATGGCATACAGTAATATATTGTGCAAACCCAGAAAATGGATAAATTCAATAACCTGGCTAAGGAAATTGCATTAAGCCATCTTCTGCACAGCTGAGCTATAACCATGGATAAGATATTCCAGTGAATATTCAGGGTACTCAGCCGCTTTCCGCCAATATCCTGGGTACATCTCTAAACTGTTTTTGAATACTATGAACACAAACAAGGCAAATAATTTAGATAAGCAAGTAAATAAATGATGGCTACCAGATCTAGGCTGCAAAAATCCAGATGGAGCAGAGAAAAAGTCAGTGCTAACTCTTTACTCCCATCTAGTGCGTGCCTGGATTTCTGAAGCAAACTAACACATAATATGAAGGGGCCTTATCTGGGTCTGGGCTGCCACATACTGGATGGGGGAATCTGAATTTCCTCCCCACCCCACTGTGTCTGTGATTCATTGTGTGTGCGTGTGTATGAAAGCAAAATAAGAGCAGTGGATACACTGCTGTAGGCATACTGCTGCTTTGGGACTGCCCTTGACACCTGTTTCTATGGCCCCACCCCTACTTGCATTTTAACATGACACAATTCTTCTCCGACAATACCTTTTCTTTTCTCTAACCCACACAGCATTAGCTTGATCTCATCCCCAAGCCTTGAGTGAAACAGCCTTAAATGTTCATTAAGTATACTGGTTTTAACGTAGCGTCTTCTTTGGAAGCGTGTGGAGTGAGCTCCTGCACTAGCTCCAGCTCTTGCCAACCTAGCAATTCAAAAGCATGCAAATGCAAGTAGATTAATAGGTACCACTTCGGTGGGTAGGTAACAGCGTTCCGCGCGCATCATGCGGCCACATGACCGTGGAAGCGTCTTCGGACAGCGCTGGCTCTTCGGCTAACAAACGGAGATGAGCACCAGCCCCTAGAGTCAGACACGACTGCACAAATGTGTGGGGGGGGGGAACCTTTACTTTACCTTTACCTTGTTTGGAAGCTGACACTATGCCACCTCAGTTTCAAAGTGTGCAAAATCCATAATATTTTGTCATTCATTTTCTTGGTGATGTCAGCTGAACTGGGGTGGCTGTGTTCAGAGGTGTGTTTTGGGAGCGTTGGGTGGCACAGAGAGCTTCCTCCCCTCTATTTCAGCCATTTCTCTCCCAGCATTTTCTCTCTCTCAACTTTCCCCTCCCTAATTTTGACATCATGTCTTCTCTGGGCTTCCAACAAGGTAGAGGAGAAGAGAACTCTGCTATTTTATTAGGGAAAGAAGAGGTGTTCTATTAGTGCTATTCTGTTTGGCAGAAATCTCAGATGGCTGGACCGCCACAATTCCTTTTGGGAAAAAGAGGGGTGATGTTGGCTGGTGATGTGTGGAAAGAAGATACCAGCAGAGAAGACCAATCACCTTGTTTATTATAGTGACTGGCACATTACAAAATGAGGGCAATACCATTCAGCAGTGATTTGGAACAGATGCAGAAAAGGTAGGATAGGGATTGGTAATGAGAATAGCAAATTTTATCCTGGCATTGTTCTATGCCTGTTCAAGGATGGATGGATAGGACTTTAATACCATAATGGGAAAATGCCCTGAGTCTAGCGACTGGAAGGAGAAATTCACTGTTGGTTAATTTCTTATCTGGCTTCAGATGAACCTGCAGACCTTGTCTGCAGTACATTAGTCAAGAATATGACCTAATTACAAACGGTGATCAGAATGTCCCACTTTAATCACAATCTGGGTCCTGAAATGATTCAGATGACCTTAAGGCAAATCATAATAAGCCTTAGAATATAGCATGAATAAAACTAATTTCAAGGAAACAATTTATTAGGAATTACCATATTATAGGGTTGCTTGCTTTTTTTCCTGCACCTTTGCCAGCTCCATAATACCCTTTTTAAGATGCAGAATACACAGTACTCAGTATAGTCTCACTATACCTTTAGACAGTATAAAGACATTAGTAGCATGGCAGGTTTACTTTCATGCCCTTTATAAATGATTCTAAACATGGAATTCATCTTTTTTGTAACTGTATGTACTGGGAATCACTTGAGCTGTCATAACTTGAAGATCTACTTTCTGGTAGTCACTGTCAGCTGAGACTCCATTAACATATATACAAAGTTTTTAGAACCATCATGTTTCACTTTGAATTGGCTTTGCCTTGCTGAACAAAAGCCTTTTATCTGCCATATTGAGGATTATTATTATTATTTATTATTATTTATTAAATTTCTATGACCGCCCATCTCCCCCTCAAGGATTATATTCCAAAACTGGGGCTTTACCAATAAACAAAACAACAACACAAAATCTTTGTTCTCAAGCACACCAAAGCAGAAAGAAGAGTTCAGAATATAGACATGTAGAGAAACTCACACCCTTAAATATGAGACAGACAGGTGTGTCTTCCCCCTTGCTAAAAATACTTGCCAAGTAGGAAAATGGAGGAGGTGAAAACAAGTTAATGTTGAGCTCACACAATTGGAGAATCTGAAAAACCGTAATAGGCTCAACCATGCTCGCTTCTTTTTGGCTGAATTGTATTTTATGTGAAAAAAAAGTAGTGGGCTATGAGACTAATAATTATTAAACAAAAGGAAGAGAATTAGGTTACTCTGAGATTGATAGTATATATAGATTTGTTGGAACTTGTATATTAACAGTTTAAATGTTACATGACTTTAATTTAGCTATTAGTTTTAAAAAATTCATCTCCTCCATGCCCTCTTTAGTATTAATCAATGAATGGACTTCAGTGTGGATTCTAATTTGGGTATATAAAATAATCAGATCTCATAGCCATTTCTAAGCCTCTTAGTAAAGGGTCAAAAAGTGCATAATGTGACCATTTTAAAATTGCTAAAGGCTAAATGATGGTTTTCTGCTATCCTTAGCTAGACCAATTCTAGGTCTGAGGGAGCCTTTAAAAGGGTCCATTGTTGGATTAATTCCTTAGTTAATGGGACCTACTTTTGGACAATGGTGGTTTGGTATTGTTCTTAGTAGCAGTATTGTGTGATTTAGTTTGGCTATTTTTGTAGTTTTGTACCTACTCATTATAACATCACACAGAACACTACACTAGAAAAACATCAGTAGAGACTCTTCGATTGGCATTAATAGAGACTCAGGGCAGTTGCTAAAAGTTGCCCTGGCAGTATATATACTTAACAATAGTGTCGGTTTGAGCAGCACTATTATAGCACTGTCTGGGCTACAAATTAGGTTCTAGTAAACCTGGGATTCAGCTAATTGTCCTAATCCAGTCAGTTGCTGGTGGGCAAGAGAGGACCTAGATATACTAGGTCCACCTGTCCCTCAGTTGTTGTACTGTTGAATCTATGTCTTTGGGTAGAACTTTTCTTCATGCTGCATTGAGTCTCAACAACAAAACTTTATTATAGTTATAGACCGGACTCAATAAAATAACAAAGATCCTCTTAATATATGCTCAAGAAACCATACCCAATTTATCAAGATTAGTCACCCTGCTCCATAATAACAACCTTCTAATAGCCTGCCCTTGTCACTAGGTAGTAGAATTTGTCAATTAGGTTGAGAAGATCACAGCAAAGTTTGCATGAAGTAGGGTTGATTGCCATTTGTCTGCCAGTTTTGTGGCATGTAAGTCTAACCCTTGTAGAAGTTTGACACAGAGTTTATATATATATTAAACATGAAGGGAGCCAGGATGCATCCTTCCTTCACTCCCTTTGAAATTGTAATTGAATATGATAGGTGCCCTCACTACTGCATCTAACTTGGAGACATTAATAACAATGAATGTTTATCAATTACGGGATTTTTGAGCTTGTTTCTTAAGAGCATTCTGGAGATGCAATAAAAGGCTGGTTTGAAATCAACAGAAGCTACATACTGTATAGTTGTAAACTGGCGCCTCAAATACAGATCATTTACTGACACATCTGAGATGAGGATATATAAATCTGACACACCATATAAGGCTCAGAAGTGTTCATGCATCTACTCCTATGCATACTTATATAACCAAAAATAAATAACTTATATTTATTTATAACTTACAGAGGGAGCAAAAACAGGACAATTGGAAATCTAAAAGATATTAGACTTGCTATGCCAATATGCCAAACGTCAGCTGAAAGGGAATGTTCATAGTTGCAGAGGATGTTTGCTGTGGTAGTTTCACATTGACAAGCATTTGTTGTTAATAATCAAGCTACACCAATATGAAGAAACTTCTACATCACCACCGTTTTCACTTCCCACTTCCCACTCTCCACAATTATCTTCACTTCCATTGATCTTGAAATGTTGAGGGGAGAATGTAAAGAAATATAATTTAACCAGGACTGCCTCTTGAACTACCACTGGTCCTGGAGGAATAAAAGTCCTCTCACTTCCATTCCACACACAAAAAAGGAAGGGAATAAATTTGCTAGCATCCCCTTACCCATGTTTTTAACTCATATTATGTGCATATGTCTGGTTGTATGCAAAAATGCCTGAGCAACTGCTATGGTACAAAGCTGTGAAGGAACCTCTCCATGTCAGCGACTTGTGAAATACTAAAATGGACCTTAAGCCCAAGAATTAGGAAGTAGTTGAAGTAAGAGTTTTCATCGCTGGAAGAATGAATGGCCCAAAAGTTTTGCAGATTCACAGCACCACAATAGAAAAGACCAGCTATTTCCTGTTTCAGATAACCTGGTGTGGCTCTAAAACAGTGCAGTGTCATGGGATCATACACCTGAGGAGCTGGTTCCAAACTAGCACAAAACCCTTGTATGAAGGTGTTCTAAAAGCACATACTAGAACAGGAAGACAACCTGTTTGTCTAATCCAAAGCCACATTGCAAAAAACCATCCTATAGTTGTAAGAAGAAAACTGCTGTAGCAATCGTCTGTGTGTGCGCGCACGTGCGCACCTTCAAGTCAGTGTTTATTCTTGGTGACTGAATGGACTAGTCCCTGCAGCTTTCTTGGCAAGATTTTCAGAAGTGTTTTGCCATTACCTTCTTCCTAGGGTTGAAAGAAAGTGACTTCTCTCCTGGTTTCTAGCCTGATGCCTTAACCACTACACCAAACTGGCTCTCAGTAATCTTTACAGACTTTTATTATATGGTTTAGCTTGGTTCACACAGCACACTAAACTAACCTTGTCAAACTCTTTATCTTCCATCTCTTTCTAATCACAATTACATTAAACATGCATTGTGATGTGAAGTTGCAAACTCTGCTCTTTATACTTGTATTGCAATGTCACTCACAAGTATGTAAGGGATGGAGTTGATTCACATTTTGTCACTTGCTCCTCGTCCCCTACCGTGGACACTTATGCCCTCCAGATGTAATGGGTCTTCCAGAATTTCTAGCTAGGTCATGCTTCACCTTAATGTAGTTTAGTTTCAGCTTGGTATATTCTGATAAGGTAGCTATTGTGCTTTATAGCTCTGCAGGTTGTGCATATCCAGCCATTTGTCATTTATTCAAGAAACTATGCTTAAGCCATCTGTGGCTTAGTACAATGTGTGAACCCTGTCTTTCTGACAGTTGACGAAATTAAAAATACCTATTAGGAAGAAGAAAAACAAGAGATTATACAACTGAGTAACAAGTGGTGAATGCTGATTGGACAGTGAGAATGCACAGCACTCAGAAAACATTACAAAAAATTAAATATAGATTTAGTATGAAGACAGTGAAATCCAGACTTAGTCCAGCTTTAATTAGTTCCACTGAAGTCAGCAAGACTTAAATTAGTCATATCTAATTTTGATTTCAGTAAGGATAGCGTTACATCATTTGGAGTTGGGAGAGATCAGAAGGATCATTCAGTCAAACCTGCAGAAAAAAACAAGCCATCCTCAAGAAGTAGCTGTCCAGCCTCTTAAAACCCTTGAGAGATGGAGAATTCACAACCTCTATAGCAGTGTTTCTGAACCTCAGCAAATTTAAGATGTATGGACTTCAACTCCCAGAATTCTGGGAGTTGAAGTCCACACATCTTAAACTTGCTGAGGTTCAGAAACACTGCTATAGAGGTAGATTGTCTCACTACTGTACAGATCTTACTCTCAGTAAGCTTTTCCTTACATTTAAGTGAAATTTAGGTAGCTGCAAATTGTACTCCTTATTTCCAGTCCTGTGGGAATGGAAAATCGTTCCTGACCATCTTCCCTTTATATACCTGAACACTGAAATCATGTTTCTCCTCAGTCATTTCTCCAGACCAAACACCTGAAGTTTCAACAGCCTGCCCTCATAGGGCACTTCTTCAAGTCTTATACCACCTTGATCCCCCATCTCTTGATCAGTCCTGGATCAATTTCCTTCTGGAAATATGGTACCCGGAATTATACATAGTACCTCAGGTATGGTCTCAACATTACACAATAGAGGGAAATAAGGACTTCATATGTCTTTGATACTGTACTTCTGATGCAGTCCAGAACTGCCTTAGCCCATCTAGCAGCTGTTTCATACCACTGATTCATGTTCAGCTTGTTGTCAATGACCACATCCAAGTCCTTCGATGTAATGCTTCCAAGCCATGAATCCCTCACCTTGTATGTGTGCCCTACGTTTCTCCTCATATGTCATACCTTACATTTCCTCTCAGAGAGGAAGGGAAACATACAAACAAGCATTGTGAAAAAGTTGTCCTTCAGCCATGGAAAAGGAGAAGAATCAATCTGTGGGTCTACATGGAGGTCATTCATCCAAACCCCTAAAGATGACTAAATGAATCCAATCCCCATCACTAACATTTCAGGACTGTCCATTCTGGGTGGAGGGGCAAAATTCCAAGTTTAAAGTTCATGGCAGGAAGGGCTAGACGGGGAATGTCATATTTATTTATTTATTTTTTATCCTGCCTTTATTATTTTTACAAATAACTCAAGGCAGGCAACATACCTAATACTCCTTCCTCCTCCTATTTTCCCCACAACAACAACCCTGTGAGGTGGGTTGGGCTGAGAGAGAGTGACTGGCCCAAGGTCACCCAGCCGGCTTTCATGCCTAAGGTGGGGCTAGAACTCACGGTCTCCTGGTTTCTAGCCCGTTGCCTTAACCACTAGACCAAACTGGCTTTCTCTCATATGAAAGTCTGAGTCTTCAGCAGGTACTCCAAATTCTTATGATCAGTCTGAACCTGAACAGGATGAGCCACTACCTCTAAGAAATGCCTCAACTGTTGAAATCATGCTTTATTGCTTGTTGCAGACAACACAGTTCTGAATAGGTAGAAGAAGGAATCTAGAATAAAGGAGTTTAGGATAAAACAAGGCAACAGATCCTTGTTCCCCTCTGCTTAACAGCACACAAAACAGTCTGTAGCTTGAATCATGTCAACTGGATTTCTATTTTCTCAGTGGAAACGTTTCGCTCCTTATCCAAGAAGCTTCTTCAGTCTGAGCAAAGTTGACAAAAAGGAGTCCATTTATGCCAACTTGGAAAATCCTTCCTTGAATAGAGGTGGGGGCCTCAGGCACAATCTTTCCCCTATTTTCCTTCCTGCTTTGTCTTCTGTGCCTAGGAAGATTAAGACCATTTCACAAGCTCAACAGCAGCATGGTAATCTTAACGATCCTCCTTTGGATGATAAAGGGACTTAGAAATAACATCTCAAAATAACCATGACCTAGCCCCAGGTGCAAGGTCACACAGCCACCTAGAAACATATTTAAGGATTCCCTTACTAACTTTGCTCAGACTGAAGAAGCTTCTTGGATAAGGAGCGAAACGTTTCCACTGAGAAAATAGAAATCCAGTTGACATGATTCAAGCTACAGACTGTCCCACCTGGATGACTGAGAACCTTCATCGACATAGCACACAAAACAGTTTGAAGCATCAGTTTGCATGACCTAGGGGCAGCTGAGATCAGGATGGTGGAATAGCGGCTGGGAGAAAAGAACTAGTTTCAAGCCCTGAAAGGCTGTTTGCTCTTGAGGAGACTGCTTAAAGTGGCACTCTTTTTAAATTGACTTAGAAATTTCATGTGCTCAGCAAAATCAGGAATTAAGCATTTCTAAAAGTTTGCAAAGCCTACATACCATTGGACATCTTTAACATTTCTAGGTGCCTGTTATATAAGAATGTACTACCCCTTAGCAGGATCTATCTGCACCTCCTTTCCGATGACCCAAACAGTCTAAAGCAGGAAGATCAAGGAGCTTGTGGTTATGTAGGTGCTCTAGCACTTTTTTGACATGAGTAGAATGCAGGGAAGAATCTTCTGAAAAAATCAAAAGGTCATCCAGGTAAACAATATATTTGTCCACTGTAGAACAATAGACCAAAATGAATTATCATGCATTCAAACTTCCTATAATGTATGTCAAAGGCTTTTAAATTCCCATGACCTTCCTACATTAATGGAATTTTAAGCTCCTCTTAAATCCAGTCTAGTGAAAACATATGCCTTCTGAAGACAGTCCAGCAGGTCTAAAATAAAAGGCTGTGGGTAGTGATCATTAATAGTTACAGAGTTCAGAAATCTATAGTCATGCACAATACTCAAGAAATTATCTTTCTTTTTTTACAAAAAATGTTCGTGCAGATGCAGGAAATGAAGAAGGGCAAATAAACCCTTTTTTCACATTGTTGTCCAGAAATGTCTTTAAAGCTGCTAGCTCTTGTGTAGACATGAGATATTGCCATTTAGCTGGGATCTGGGCTCCAGGCAGTATGTTAATAGTATAATAACATTTTCAGTGGGGTGGCAATGTCACAGCTTCCTACTTCCCCAAAGCATCAGCAAAATCTGCATATTTTTCAAGCAAGGAAGGAGGTTCAGGCTGCTATAAGAGAAAGAGAGGAGGAGGAGAGTCCAAGGTTTGCAAATAGTGTTGTTTACAGTATTGAGAGGGGAAAGGAATAGTCCTTTGCTTCCAGTGAATATCAGAAGTATGTGTTTGCAGCAGTCTATTCCCAAAACAATTGGGACTTGCAAGAAGCAGTCAAACAGAGTGCCAAGAATTATTTGTGGTAATTTATTCTCAGTTGCAGAGGGTCATATGTTGCAGGATGGGACCTGATTGCAAGGGCCTGCAATCAATCATCTCCACTTGTATAGCCTTTCCAGCAGTTTTGTGTGCAAGTCAAACTATTTCACAATAGCCTCATCAATGAAATTTGCCCCCAAGTTCAAAAGAGTCCAAAAGAGCTGAGAGTTGTATTTCTGAGCCTGTGAGGGTACAAAGACTGACAGGGATAACAAAATACAACTGCCTAGTATCAGATGTCAGAACTCTCCTTAATCATCTGAGGAGCCCTCGGCAAAGGTCTTGGGGGGAAGCCTGTGAAGTTTCCTGGAGTCAAAGTTTTGGGGCAATTCTGGCACATACTTGCAAGGCGTTCAAAATTTTCACAGGTATGACACTCCAGCCAACTCCAGGAAAGAAGCTTAGCAAGGCAAGCCACCACTAGATGCCTGAAGACGCTACAGTCTTCAGTCTACTGTCTTCATTGTTTCTCCATTGGAGACAACTATCTTGTCATTGCTCCTATTTGCATAGGCAGCTGGGTGTGTGCATGTGTGGAATGGTTGAAGAAATGCTGTGAAACTGTTTTGCCTGATGATTTACTCCATGCCTCAACATTTCTAGTTTATAATTGATCATGATCACCGTACGGTATTGAAACAGCTCTTCCAAGGTCTGTGGGGTGCCGTCTCTCACTAATTCATCTTTCAGTTCATTGAAAAGGCCTTCCTGAATCTGGTTGATTAGGGCAAAATAATTTCAGCCTCTTCCCTGGCATATAACTTAAAATCTGCTGTGTATTCATATACTCAGTGTCCTCCTTATTGCAATTTACAAATCTCCCTATTAGCAATTGCTCTCCTAGCAGAATCATCAAAAGAAGCTTTGCATAAAGTCTCAATAGCTGTCTAGTATAGTGTTGTTGCTTTCAATGAATGGAACTGCCCATCTGGCCACACCATCTTTCAAAAAGTTGAGAATGAATGCTATCTGAATCCAATCTGTAGGGAACTTTGTTAATTCACACTGAGTAGTGAAAATTAGGAATTGGTCCTGAGCCCTCCCAATTTTTTCTGGCAGGCTTCTAGAAGAACAGAGTACAGGTAGTCCTCACTTAGCGACTGTCTCATTTAGTGACTTTTCAAAGTTATGATGGTGCTAAAAAGACAACATAGCAACCAGTCCTCGCATTTACGACCTTCGCAGCATCTCTCTGCTCTTATTTTCACTTGCTTATTTACTCCATACCAAGATATCCTCAAAGAGAAAGAGAAAAAAACCCAGTTCAGCTGAAGGAAGTAGCAAGAAGCAAAGGAAAACAAGTAAAATCCAACTGAAGAGAATATATGTAGCTCAGGGCAATCATCTGAGGAGGGCAACCTACTGTATATAAACAGGGAACAAACCCCACACTCACTAGCACTAATGATGTTACCTAGTTGGGTAATGAAATGTCTGCAAGGAAACACCAAGCTCAGAGAGCACCAAGGACTCCACAGTTCACCCCTTAGCTACATAATAGATATAAACCACATTTACACGCCATTCAAAAGAGACAATAAAAAAGCTAAGAAGGAAACAAAAAGACCAGAACACATCCTCCCCAGCAACCAACACTCAGATAAGCAGGGATTAACACCAGACAAACAATCAAGAAGAAAACAATACCCTAATTAAGGAACTACCAAGGAGAAAACCACACACACACCAACACTGGCAGGGCAAGCTACTGTATATATAAACGGAGCAAACCCACACTCATCAGCACTGATGATACTACCTAGTCGGGTAATGAAATGTCTGCAAGCAAACAACCAAGCTCAGAGAGCACCAAGGACTCCAAAGTAAAATCGTAAGGACAGTTGAGGTCACATGATTTTCACTGCCAGTCCCAATTCCGGTCGCTAAATGAGGACTAGTTGTATAACTGGCAGTGCAGCAGCCTGTGGGCCACTCATGATTGAGGTAAATCCTGGCCCAACTATTGAGTTAATTATGCAAGCTCATGATCTGTGTGTCTATCTGATGACTAGGCCGCAATAAAGCCTCCGTCATTTGCTCTGCTGACAACAGAGTATCTCAAGGATCAGAAGCCAGTCTAAGCCCAACGTGGGAGATCCAATGCCTCTCTGATAAGTGAGTAAAGAGGCTTTCAAGGTTAAAGTCAAGCCCTGCAAGCTGACAAACTCAGGAAATAAGAACCATTTGGATTTCAGGAAAAATCTTGATTGCTAATAGGATAATATAACAGACTCTGGAAAGCCTATCAAAGCAATTCTCCCACTCAACTTATACCTTATGTAATTAAGGCAGAGTTGCTTTGTATCTCTCTAAATCTCTTTCTCATGGGCTGAGATTTCTTTTGCAATGGTCTTTTTTCCTCCTCTGCTTTCCTAGAGTCTGTTAGACATACCATCACACATATTGCTCTCCAAGAGTTCCGGGTTTCACATATTTCAGAAAATTGGGCTACTTGAGAAACCTATCTTTAAGTTAAGTTAACAAACTGCAACTAAAATATAGCTGACATAGTACAACAGGTTCAACACCAGTCTGCTGTAAGCGGAGGGTTTTCCTGTTTTTGCTTCAAGAGTGACTTCCTGCCCCAAATGTGAGCTACTAAAAACTAAAGGAGATACTTACAGGCAAGACCTTATTCTGGAGCAGACCTGTTGTTCTCTAAGAGTCCTGGCATCAAGGAAGAGCTGTTTCTACACCCACTCTCTGTCTTTACACCTTCATTTACTGAATTTCTAGGACTCAGAGGTGACTAAATTTATTAGTTGGAGTGAGATGCCAACTCTTCTAACTTGTCAACGGTGTCTTGGTCAAACTGATGAGATATTTTTGTCTCCCGCTCATCCTCCAAAGAAGGATCAAGGAAGATCAGGACACTGCTTGGAATCAACAATTGTTTCAAGGATGAGGAACATCCATGTCTTGATTTTACTTGGATCTCAACAGTTCTGCCTGACACGTGTTGAATATTTGCTTGCAGGAGGTAACTTGCGATTGCATATATACATCAAGACACTGATGTTCACAGTATAGCTGGTAGCTGGTGGAAATGAAATAATCTGTATTGACACATTTGGAAGTTTCACATCTTTTTCTACTTAACATGCTAACGTGATAATTGCTAGACTGATGATTTTTCCAGTGACACATCTCCCTTTGTCAATATTTAGACCTGTGTATAGAAAGCTTATCTAGCACACCTGGCTAATTTTCACTTAATTTAAAAATAAATGGAACATGTTTTGCTTGCAGGGGTAGCAGAACCAAAAAGAAGAAGGTTTACAATTCTTTTTCTTGAAACCTCTTTGCTTCGTATAATTACTGCTTCACAGAAATAAAATTAGCAGCAATGTTTGGTTCAATTCTTAATATTTCTTTGCATCTTGGTATCTTTTCAAAATTTTATTTGGCCAAATGTTACAGTGGTTTAATAAGGTTGTCAGAAATCTGGCCTGAGTTTCATTGACTATAGTGCTTGAGCACATATATTTTTTTATCCTGCCTTAATTATTTTTATAAATAACTGAAGGCGGCAAACATACCTAATACTTTATTTATTTATTTATTGTGAACCGCCCAGAGTTCCCCATGGGGGGAGATGGGCAGTCATAGAAATTAAATAAATAAATAAATAAATACTCCTTCCTCCTCCTATTTTTCCCACAACAACCCTGTGAGGTGAAATGGGCTGAGAGAGAGTGACTGGCCCAAAGTCACCCAGCCGGCTTTCATGCCTAAGGCAGGACTAGAACTCAGACTCCTGGTTTCTAGCCTGGTGCCTTAACCACTAGACCAGGGCTTTCCAAACTTTTCCCGTTGGTGACACACCAACGGTGGGGGGCAAAAACCCAGAAGCAGTGGCGGTGCACAAAAACCCGGAAGTGCCGAGGTGGTGGCAGTGTGCGAAAACACGGAAGTGCGGCGGCAGCGGTGCTTCCGGGTTTTTGTGTGCTGCGTTGGCATCGGCGCTTTAGGGTTTTCACGCACCGCGTCGGCATCAGTGTCCTGGTGTGTTGTGCAAAAACCTGGAAGCGCTGATGGCCTGCCGCTGCGCTCGCTGCTGCACACGGCTGCACACAGTGGCGGCAGCGCGCCATCAGCACTTCCGGGTTTTTTTGCGACACATCTGGGCCCCAAAGGCGACACAGTACTGTATCACGACACACAGTTTGGAAAGCTATGCACTAGACCAAACTGGCTCTTTGTATGTATTTATTTACTAATTTATTCCTTTGTCCTATGTATGTATATGTACTAATTTATTCCTTTGTACAGTCCATTGGTGGCCATTTCTAATAACAAATTTTAAAAAATTGAATTTTTTTTACCTGCTTTCAACATCCCCAAGCAGCAGTGAGAAATATTCTGAGCATAAAATCTCCTGGCTTTGGGTTTCTTTGGAAGAAATATTTTGCATATTTGCAATACAGTATTTAAATAATTAATTAAGGGGGCGTGGTGGCTCAGCGGGTAAGACGCCAGGCTTGTCGATCGGAAGATCGCAAGTTCGGAGGTTCGAATCCCTAGCCCTGCGTGTGGAGTGAGCTCCTGCACTAGCTCCAGCTCTTGCCAACCTAGCAATTCGAAAACATGCAAATCCAAGTAGATGAATAGGTACCACTTTGGTGGGTAGGTAACAGCGTTCCGCGCGCGTCATGCGGCCACATGACCGTGGAAGCGTCTTCGGACAACGCTGGCTTTTCGGCTAACAAACGGAGATGAGCACCGGCCCCTAGAGTCGGACACGACTGCGCAAATGTGCAGGGGGAACCTTTACCTTATTTAATTATTTAATAATTAATACAGGTAGAACGTGGTAGAGAAAAACACCTCAGATCAGTTGCACTGCCCTTCTATAAGCTCATGTCCCATTGTTCTTTGTAATCAGGACAATGTTCCACTGAATCTGAAAACAGTTTGTGTTTATACTCACATAACGTTTCTGTCTGTGTTCTGATCGTGTTCGAATCTTTTCCAACAGATTTCTAAAACATTTATTCTTGTTTAAATTATGGTTCTTGCCATGGCTCCAGTTCTTTATGCCTTCATTTTAATGCTGTTTTATTTTGACATTTTTCTTGTTTCATTTCTTGTATTTTTAATTACGAGGTTATTCTATTCTGTATTCATTTATTAGAGATTTTGATTGTCTGTGGAGAAGAAAGCTAATAGTATAAATGGAATTCTAAACAATCTGACCTAGGATAAACTTGCTGATTCCCTTTTCTTTCCTGGGACTCCAGATTTTTGCTTTGGTTTTGAAGAGATTTCCATTCAGAAAATTAAAGGAAAGCTCTGAAGATGAACAATTCTATTTTATAGCATTAGCTGTCTGAATTCTGGCCTAAGATCAGTCACAAAAGTGGTTACTTTCATGGGTTAAATTTTTGTTTTTTGTTTTTAAGAGAAAAGAGAAAGACAAGAAAGAGACAGAAATAATAGATATGCATAATATTAAAAGAAGATGTTTACTTCTTGGGAGGAGAGCAATGACAATCTCAATAAAATAGTTAAGAGCAGAAACATCACACTGACAACAAAGGTCTCCATAGTTAGTATAGAATGGTATTCCCTGTAGTAACCTATGGCTGTGAGAGCTGGACCATAAGGAAGGCTGAGCGAAGGAAGATAGATGCTTTTGAACTGTGGTGCTGGAGGAAAATTCTGAGAGTGCCTTGGACTGCAAGAAGATCAAACCAGTCCATACTCCAGGAAATAAAGCCAGACTGCTCACTTGAGGGAATGATATTAAAAGCAAAACTGAAGTACTTTGGCCACATAATGAGAAGACAGGGTACCCTGGAGAAGATGCTGATGCTAGGGAAAGTGGAAGGCAAAAGGAAGAGGGGCCGACCAAGGGCAAGATGGATGGATGATATTCTGGAGGTGAGGGACTCGACCTTGGGGGAGCTGGGGATGGCGACGGCTGACAGGAAGCTCTGGTGTGGGCTGGTCCATGAAGTCACGAAGAGTCGGAAGCGACTGAACGAATAAACAACAAAAATATTAAAAAATGAGTTTCAAGCTTTGCAGGCTTGGGATAAAGGCAGGTTTCAGTATTAAAAGGCTGAAACCTTGTATCTTATAGGACACCTGTATATATCTTGTTAGCTTGTAAACTTTCCAGCCAATTCTTATGCTGTAATGTTTCATTCTTTCATGGTATGATCAACCCCCCAAGGGGGATTTAAGGTTTAGAACTTGAGATTCCCGCTGTTTGAGTTTTTCATCATTGGTAAATGCTTGGCATATGTTGATTGCAATCAAAATACAAACATAGATTAAACATAGCATTTGCATTTTTTGAATTAATGGTGAAATATTTTTGACAACTCTGAGAAGGATACAAAATTAACTTCATGGAACCCAAAATTAATTTTACCAATTATATTCTTGTAGTTTATTCTAACAGGAACTGCATTTGCAAATGCTTTCAATGGAGCCTACTGGTAACAGCGTGAACATAATGCCATAAATGGTCAGTTTCACTGCCACTGTATAAAATGTACAAGATCATGAAACCAATTTGCTTAGGTTGGAAAGAATGGAATGGTATGGAAGAGGGTCCCTTCTGCTCGTATTGCCAGAGAAGTTGTAAACCCATTGGATTACCTGTGTTTGCAAACTTCTATTTAACCTAAGCATGCATGAAATTTCTTACCTTGCTGAATCTCAAACGATGAGCAGCATCCTTATGCAGTCATGCCAGCATAGCTTTGTAACATGGGTTTATTTTGTGAAAGAAGTCTAATTTGCAGTACTAACAGCGGGCAATCACTAATCTTTTTGTCTCTGCTGCTGCTGTGATTATGCTGTATTCAGCCTTGGAATCTGTTTTGAAATTCAATTTTTGTTCGTTTAGTTCCATGTCACAAAGCAGTCTGTTGTAAAAATCCTGCTTTGTACATTTGTGGGAAGACTCAGGCAAGAAGTTTGCTTCTGTCTCCTCACCATCGCTAGGCCTTTATCTTACAGCTGCACGTTCATTAGTGTATTTTGCTTTTGTCTCCCTGCTCAATTTGTGCAGAGGAAAACACATTTCTCTCAAATAGTTTGCTTTTATTGCATGTCTGATACTTTGCCCCTTGTAGGGGAAGTCTTTGCATTGTGTTGTGATTGCCTCCACATTTATTAGAAACAAATCTGGTCTCTGCCACTTGTTTACCCTCATTGTGTCTTTATGTATGGGTATCTGTTTTTAATTAGGCACACTCTAAATCATTCACTGCTTGCTAACACTTTCATTTGAGAAACACAGTTTTCAGTAACCTCGCAAATATCCACTTTTTTTTCAAAATCGAATCCACATCCCAAAATAACTTTGTCATAGTCTCTTGTTAACAGTGATATACACATACACACATATATACAGACATACAATCAGTCTGTAATTAATCCATCTGTTAACTGTTCAGTTTTAAGCTGCGTATTAATTATTGCTTATTATCTACAATGGAATGGTCAATGGCTTATCTTGTGTCAGTTTGCTAAGAAAAAACAGCATTTTTTCACGGTGCACATTCATTCATTTGGTTTCCAATTCAAGCTGGCCCACTCCTTCTGACACATTTCTTCTGCCATGCTTCATCATCCTCCATAAATGGGATGGATACATTCTGCAGGGGAGAGTCTGATATTGAATCAAATGTGGAGTCCTTGGTGCTCTCTGAGCCTTGTTGTTTTCTTGCAGACGTTTCATTGCCAGGCTAGGCAACATCTTCAGTTGCTGCCCAATCAAGGAACTACTAAGGAGAGAACAACACCTCCACCAACACAAGCAGGACAAGCCATGGTATATAAACAGAGAGCAAGTCCCACTCCCTTTTTGCACTGAAGATGTTGCCTAGCCTGGCAATGAAACGTCTGCAAGAAAACAACAAGGCTCAGAGAGCACCAAGGACTCCACAATTCAACCCTGAGCTATAAATATTCTCTTCGATTGAATCAAATATTCTTATAATTTTCAACCCTTTGCTCAGAGCAAGGGGATCTACAGCCTCAGTTATGTAATAATTATTTGAAGGACCACCTTTCCCCAGTTACATCTACCAGGCCCACCTGAGCGGGAAGGCAGGGTATGTTGTGGGTCACATCTATGAGGGAAGTATATCTAATGGGACCATGAAAAAGGGCCTTCTCCATGATGGCTCTCTCCCTATGGAACATCATTCCCCTGGAGATGATTGACCCCCACCTTGATACTTTCCCGAAAGGCCCTGAAGATGTGGTTCTGTCAGTGGGCCTGGAGACCCTAGGTTGATACGGAGCCGATCAAGTGGCTGATTTGATTGTGTTTGTAGCTGCCATTGGGGGTGGGGGTGGGTCGATGGTTTTTTTGTATTGTGGATTTTAATTTTGTAAGCTGCCCGGAGTCACCGTGTATGAGTTGGGTGGCTATATAAATTTGTATAAATAAATAAATAAATAAATAAATAAATAAATAATATTTTTGATAATATGTATTATCATGAGATTTTAATATTGTCACCTGAAGTTTAATAAGATTTGGCAATATTCCAAGACATTGGCTATTTGAAATATGTTTTAAATCTATCCCTGTACGTCTACCTCTATCTCTCTATCATCTGATTTGGGAGTCCTATGCTATTAGAATGGAGATGCATATATGTGCTGGTGCCTTCAGCAATACTTTGGTAACCCATGGCTTCTGTGGTATACCCTAACAGCTTTTGGTGATGAGGCTGTGGTCCACATAAAGAAGAGGGTTTTTTTAAAAAAAAATGATTTGGCCACTTTGAGCAGTCAGCAAAACTAACACTGAGAATGACTGAACAGGCAGTGACCTCTTTGATCATGTGTTGTTGTTGTTGTTGTTGTTCAGTCGTTTAGTCGTGTCCGACTCTTCGTGACCTCATGGACCATAGCACGCCAGGCCTTCCTGTCCTCCACTGTCTCCCGGAGTTTTGATCATGTATAGCCCATAACAAATGTTCAGTGATGCATGATGTCAGCCACAGGGTCAGGTTTATCCTATCTCTACATGCTATCCAAAGCTCAGAACAGAAATTATCTGTTAATAACCTGCAGGCAGTTGTTGCAAGATTCCCAATGATGAAGAAAGTATATAGTTAGGGGACTGTTGCCATCTTATCCTATTTTTATTTTCAAATTAATTGATTTTTTTTGTCCTTGGTGATATGATTTTATTATTGGTTGCTGCTATTATTATTATTATTATTATTATTCTCTAATTATTAACTTCTTTTACTTTGTTATGGCTGATTTATTTCTGTGGGTTTTTTTTTACATTTTCTTTGCAAAGTGGTGGACAAGTTGAATCAATAAACAAATAAACAACCAAATAAATGTAAAGGTTGTATAAATATAAAGAAGACAATCTGTATAAATATAAAGAGGACAATCTGCTTTTATGATCTTGCTTTCCTCACTTCACATGTTAAGTGTAATCTGTTGGCTTTAAATCTGAAAGAAGAAATGTATTGTATCTGGCATATTAAACAATCCTTCCATGTAGAGGCAAGCTGCTTCTGCTTGTTTTATACATACATACATACATACATACATACATACATACATACATACATACATACATACATACGTCTCCCCTTCTTTTTTTAATTTGCAGTCCTGTTGTGCTGGTATTAATTAATTTTGGGTTACAGTTTAGACATTTTCTCTCTCTCCAAGGACATACTGAAAATAATAATAATTGTAACTCAGTATGCAGACAAAAGGTAGAATAAAAGAACACTTATCATGGGAATTCAGTGCTGTATAAGGATTTAATTTGAAAATATGCAAAGGGAATTGCACTGCAAATACTATGTGAAGGGATGCTGTTTGTAGTATTTTTTGCCTACATCTGAATATTGTTCTTATTCCCATAAAATGGTAAACATGAGACTGCTGAAAGCTTTTTTTGACCATTTGGATTACATCAGCATCCTTTGATACAGAAATATGTCTTGAGACAAATAAAGATGATTATGGTTGGGGAGGGGGGCTTTTCTCCCCAAATAGCATGCCCTTTTCTTATAAATGCTCACTTTCTTACCTCAAAAAGTATAAATGAAACTGTCCATATTTAGTGTAAGAGTCTAATTGTGACTAAATATAAAAGATGGATGCAATTTTGAGGAGCATTACACAAACCAGATGCTGCATTTGAAAGAATGAAATGTGCTGGATTAGATCAAAGGCCTCTGCTGTACTGCAGTCTGTTAACTCCATGATCACAAAGCTCCTTCCTATTTGTGTTCCCCAGCAATTGGTACAGTATATGATCAGTAGATGTACAGTAAGTGGTATTCTGTTGTTTCCTCTTCTGGACCTGTTTTATAATAGATTATTCCTGAATCTCTGATAGGGAAGCAGTTCTTCTGAATATGATATTGATTAACCAGCGAGCAGGCAGCAGTTCCCCCCCCAAAGTGACAAGGATGTGAAAGAAAAATGGTGGGTTCATTGCCGGAGGTACACAGTGTAATGTTGAGTACAAGCTGGTCTGCATTTGAGAGAGTAACGCATGGGGCCAGGACAAAATGAAATTGGATCTGAATTCATTTGCAGTGAATTAAAACAAATATAGTTAATATGATTATTCTCCCATCATGAATTTAACAATTTACTGCTTGTGCCAAATTTGAAATTGCAATGTGGAATTTGGAGATCTTTGGGGGTTGCATCCTGACTTTTGGAAGTCTGGAAGAGGCATCATGCAGTTCTCAGATCTCAGGTTGAGCCCCTTTGGATCATTGCCTAGCATCTGATTATCGACATGCTCATGAGAGAAGGGTTTTTTTTTCATGTTTGAGGAAACCCAAGTACATGGGGTTTCCTTCATGATTATGGAAACTAGCAGATCTGTGGTGGAAAGTCAGGCACAAGATTCCCCCCCCTCACTGTCATGCACTTGCTCTCTTCAGAATTACAGTGAAGTATTTTTCAAGTCTATTGCTTTTTAGCTTAACAAGGTCATCAAAGTGAAAGTGATTTGTCTGAAACCACTCAGGAAATCTTTTTCCAGACTAGAATATTAAACTGCGTTCCTTAGGTCCCCATTTTTATTACTTTCAGACAGATAATTCAAGACTGATAGATTGTAGTGTTACAAGGGACCATTTAGATAATTGGGTCCAACTCTGCTCTATGGAATCCAAGTTAAAGCACCCCCAAGACGGCTGTCTAACCTCTGCTTGAACACACCCAGTGGAGGAAAACCTACCACCTCTCTGAGAAATTGGTTCCACATCTCTATCAGGGCAGAGTCTTGCAAAATCAGTATAAAAAATTAGCTTAGTAATATCCTCCTTTTAAGAACATACCATCTCTTGGATTTGGATTTTTTATTTTTATAGTAGCTTTTAAATGTATAGTCTTTTTAACTTTTTATATATTCTGATTGTAAACCGCCCAGAGTCTACCATGGTAGAGATGGCCGGGGATAAATTCAAATAATAAATAAATAAATAAATAAAATATTACTGGAATCCCAATAGTGGTGATGGCAAGTAAAAAAGCACTTCCAATAAGGCACCCGCCTAAATTATTCTGATTACTCTATCTTGCTATAGCTTCTCCTACTCCGATCCATGCTATTTCAGAAGCTTACAGACCCCCAGGAATAGTTCTTGAGGAGGATGCTAACTGCTCTGCTATTATATTAGGAGGAGGAAAAAGAGTATGTGGAGTTATATTGATCTTTATCATTACTTCATTCTGCCTTTGTTGTCATTATATGCGCTACAATCCTTGGTTTGTAACAACATATTGACTGCTTTGATTAAGTCCCATATTTTATCCAATAGGTTATACTCTTTATCATATTGTTTTGCATTTAATATCTGCTTCAGACCTTAGCTATGAGATTAATTGGCTCACTTTGTTTTAGTCATCATGCCTAACTCTTCTGAAGGTAAAATGATAGCTCAGCTTCTAGCTGTTTTCTTTGCAATTTTCAGCTCATTGTCTCAGCTATTTTTCAGGCATTGCTGCCAAACAGTGTGTTCTCACCAACAGCCGAGAAGCATTTTTAATGTTATCATGCTGCTGTTATTGTGAATTACTGTAAATCATAGGAGCTGTTGACATCACAAGGCATATTGCAAGGGAGAAGGATTTGTTTCCATAGCTGTATACAGTTCAGTCTCATTTATTTAGCATCTTAAAATGTTTGGCTAATGGATGTTTTGATGAGCACTGGAGTTATGTGAACCTCCTCCTCTCAGATATGAAACTATCTATCACCTATGTTGCCACAATGAAAATGAGGCAGCAGCTGCCACAAATCTGACCTTTTTCCTTTTTAATTATGTTTGTATGTAATCTGCTGATCATTGTTTGAAACAAAAATGGATTCATTTTGTTTAAAAATAGCTTTGCAGAAACCCAGATGAAATATCAGCTACCGTATGGTTTCATTCTCCAGCTTCAGTTTTTGGTTGAAAATAGTTGTTTTGGTGATGTAAACAATTTTTTTCCAATAATGCAAATATTCAGTTCATTGATCCTATTTATTACTATGGTTTTATTGCTGCTATTTTTCTTCTTCCTGAACTGGTCACATGGGTGATCTCAACAAATCAGGGATCACATAGCGGAAAGGATGTGAAGACTGTTTAGTAGACAAACAGCCTACTAAAAAGTGTTTGAAAGCCAAAGTTTTTACAGTAAATATAAGTCCATTTAACAGGGTGCAAAGTAGGGGGATTAGTAGAGAGAAATTGATTTTCTAAAGGCTTGATATTAGGGCCAATGCTTTTTAAATTGCTCATAAATGATCTGGAGTCAGAGGTAAGTAGGCTGACCATACGTCCCGTTTTGAACGGGACAGTCCCGTTATTTAAGCATTTTTCAACCGTCCCGTCGTTTTGATCAAAATCTCAATTTTGTCCCTTTTTTAAACCTGGTGGGAAGGAGGACAGGAAGACAGGAAGGAGGACTGGAGCCGGACTTGCCATTGGAGGCAGCCCGGAAGAGGCCCTATCAGCGCGGCAACTGGAAGCCCGGTTGCCACGTGCGAGCCCAGCAGCAGACACAGCACCACAGTCCACCCGGTTCCTGCCTCCTTACCTGAACCTACCGGTGCCGCTTCCTCTGAAGCCAAGATTGTCTGCCCAGCAGTGGTGAGGCCAGGGAAAGCAGGCACGGGAAGGTTGTGGAAAGAGGGTGCGGGGTGCGTGTGTGTGTGTCTGATTTGGTGCATTTGGTCGCAGGGAGGCTGGGGAAAGAGGGGGTGGGGTGTGTGCGTGTGTGTGCGATTACTTGCTCAGAGTACACACACACACGCACCCTCACCCTCTTTCCCCAGCCTCCCTGCGACCAAGTGCACCTGCACAGGGAAAACAGGTGCGGGTGCATTTGGTCGCAGGGAGGCTGGGAAAAGAGGGTGTGGGGGTACGTGTGTGTGTGTGGGGGAAAGGCTGGGGAAAGAGGGTGAGGAAAGTGATTTAGGGTTAAGGAATGAGGGTTACACCAAGCTCCCAAGGAAGGGCGTCGCCTGCCACAGTGACAAAGGGAGGATCTGTGCCCATGCAGCCAACAGGTGCCCTGTGAGCATGGGCACCTCCTTAAGTGGGCTTCCCGGCAGGTCTTAATGGTCAGAGGGGTTCATATCCCAATGAGGCTAAGATGTTTAGGGTTACAGTAACTTGTGTGGTGGTCAGTGAGTAAATGAATTAGAATAAACCAGCTGCACAAACCCTCCCTCCCTCCCTCTGTTCTTGCTTCCCGGCAATCTCCAAGCCAGAGATGGCCAAATCTGAAAGCTGTAAAATGAGTTGTGCTGAGCTTTGCAAGACATTTTTCCCTGGAAAAATTGCCAACAGATTAACCCACATTTTGACATTTGTCTTCCATTGTGAACTGGGGGAGGAGGCCTGTTTTATGACAAGTCTATGGGTGATGATTACCTAATAATGATGCAGATAATTAAAGATGTAGGGTGATATATGATTTCACAGCACTTATAACTGCTTAATCTTAATCTTATTATGATTTTATTTACAAAATATAATATTTATACACTGGTTATTGAACTCCCACAAAGAATTTTTAAATACTTAATAGATGGCATTGTTATTCCTTTCCCCCCCAATAATTTTAGAAAGGCAATTTGTTATTGGAATAATGAAATGTAGAGTGCTTAATCCTTCAGCAAGGCATTTTAATTAATTGTTTTAATTGATTCCATTTACTAGAGGGAAGAAAAGATATACAACTTGTCATACTTACTTGGCTGCAGTGATTTGACCACTTTCTACAATTCAGTTTCATTCGGGACAGAGGGAGCTTGCCACTAACTAAATAGAAAATTGAGTTGCACCCCCTGTATTAATTTCCAGGTGGGTCACCATGTGCATGATCAGGCTTGTGTATCATTACAATCAAGTGTCAGTTGAAAGCTTGGGAGCCTGGGAGGCACACAGAAGTAAGCCTGTTTCCTGCGTAGTCTATAAGTGAGCTTCTAGCTGTAGGAACATCTTTGGAAAGGGTCTCCCCTGCTGATCTAAGTAACCAAACCGGTTCATATTGGAAGAGGTGGTCCCTCAGATAGTCAAGCCCTAAACCATTTAGGCCTGTCCTTCTGCCCCAGCTTGCTGCCTCCTTCAGCCTTCAATAAGGTACTATGGGAAGTTCCTTGCCATGCCCCCTATCGTTGCCAAGAAGTTCTTGCCTTGCCTTGTCTTGCTGCTGTCAAGCCAAATCCAGACCCTTGCTAATCTGCCTTCCTGCAGACCTGTCTAGTCCAGTCCAAACCCCAGTGTGCCTTACCTTGTCCTATATTTCTAGTCTTGCCATATTGTCAAAGTTTGACAATATGGCAAGACTAGAAACATATGACCAATTGGCAGCAGGGCAAGGTCGGGGTTAAGGTTCCCTTTGACAGTCAATATTTGCAGGCAGGACCCAATTGGGTGGACCGGGGGCGGGGTTTGCAGGTGGGAGCCAATCACACGGACAGGGGGCGGGGTTTGCAGGTGGGAGCCAATCACATGGCCTGGGGGGTGGGGTTTGCAGGTGGGAGCCAATTGGGTCGACCGGGGGGAGGGGTTTGCAGGCAGGAGCCCATTGGGTGGACCGGGGGCGGGGTTTGCTGGCGGGAGCCAATCGCACGGATGGGGGTGGGGTTTGCAGGCAGGAGTCAATCGCACGGACCAGGGGGCGGAGTTTGCAGGTGGGAGGCAATCACGCGGATCAGGGGTGGGTTTGCAGGCAGGAGCCAATCGCATGGACCCGGGGGGTGGGGACCCCTGTCCCGTTTTTTCCATCCCAATGTCCCGTTTTTGTCTCAAGGAAATATGGTCAGCCTAGAGGTAAGCAGCATAGGGCCTAAGTTGGCCCCTGGCATTAAAAACATCAAATTATTTAATTCATTTAATAAAAACAGTTGGCAAAGAACTTTAAAGGAATCTGTCTAAAATTGCAGGAAGAGTCATTTATAGGCATTAAAAAGACAAATGTGGTAATCATGTATAAAAACATGCAAGCTACTTTAGAAGTACAAACATACATACATTAATACATACATATTCTAAGTTCATGTACAAACTTATTAGATCCTCACTAGCATGAATTGACCAGAAAAGAGATCTTGAAGTCATCCATGGTAGCTGATGTTCATGAGTTTGATCTGCTACTGCCAGTTGTCTACAGTAGGGAGATTCAGGACAGGAAAAAGGTACTCTCACATAGACCAGAGTGAAGCTGTAAATCTTACTGCCACAGGTAGGGTTACCAGACATCCGGCCAAAGGAGGACATGTCTTCTGTTTTGGCTTCATGTTCTCCATCCAGCAGGCATAGCTTTAAAATAAAATAAAATAATAAAATAAAATAATAAAATAATAAAATAATAAATAAAATAAAATAAAATAAAATAAAATAAAATAAAATAAAATTTTAAATTTTAAAATTTAAAATTTAATTTTAAAATTTAAATTTAAATTTAAATTAAATTTAAAATAAAATAAAATAAAAACCATTTTTTGGATTTTACTTATTCCCTCTATTTATTGTTTTATAGTAATTTTTTGTATAGATTTTAACTTCTGCTATTTTGTAAACCGCCCAGGGTCCCCTATTCGGGGAGATGGGCGGGGATAAATTAAATTAAATAAATAAATAAAAATAAAATATTGTCTGGCTTTTTGAATATCTAACAAGCTATCTCTTTGGAGTCCTTGGTGCTCTCTGAGCTTGGCTGTTTGCTTGCAGACATTTCATTACCCAACTAGGTGACATCATCAGTGCTAGTGAGTGTGGGGTTTGCTGCTTGTTTACAGTAGCCTGCCAGTGTTGAGGGGGGTGGGGTTTTCTCTTGGTACTTCCTTGATTAGGGTATTGTTTTCTTGCCTGGTGTTAATCCCTGCTTATCTGGGTGTTGGCTGCTGGAGAAGATGTGTTCTGGTCTTTTTGTTTCCTTCTTAGCTTTTCTATTGTCTCTTTTGAATGGTCTGTAAATGTGGTTTATCTCTATGTGTCTATTGATGGCTGATTTGTCTGAATGCCAAGCTTCCAGGAATTCTCTAGTGTTTTTGGGTTTAGCTTGGTCTAGGACAGGGGTCGGCAAACTTTTTAATGCCAGGGGCCATTTTGACATGCTCGAGGGCATTTTGACATGCTCGAGAGCCAGGGGGAGGGGTTTGCAGGCGGGGGCCAATCGCGTGGAAGGGGGCGGGGTTTGCAGGCGGGAGCCAATCACGCACACTTAGGGCATGCTGCCGCCATGCCCGCCACGCCCACTGCAGTGCCCGCCGCCGCCACCGCACACCATGCCCGCTGCCCCGCCTGCCCCGCCACTGCACCTCCCCCGGGGTCCGAGTAAGCCGCGACGGGCGGGTGGTGAGTGAAGCGTCGCCCCGCCTCCTCCCCCGGGGTCCTTCGTGAAGACCTTCTCCTCCATCCTCGCTGCTCCTGCCGCCGCCTGCAGGGGCGGCTGAGGTGGAGAGCGCCCCTTGGAAATCTCCCCTCTGCAAAATCCCCCGGCAGAGCTCCTCCCCGACCCCGGCGGTCCGTCTTTGTTTTGTGCCTCCCGGGACGACTTTCTCACAAAAAGAGCAGCTGTTTGTGAGTTGCTTCCTCTGCGTTGTGCCCTTAGTTACTAAATTTGTCTAAGCATATCCTGTAGTTACCAGTGATTATTTATACCTGCGCAGCAATTTGTGAGTCTTCCTGTCTCCCATTTTCTTTGCAATTTATTTTACTCTGTAAATGTCTGGGCGAGGCGCGCGGGCGGAGCTGCCTGCCTGGCACTCGAGCGCTCCGGCTGGGGTGCAGTGGGACGGGAGCATCACCGGCGGCCCGCGAGGACCAGCCATGGAAGGCACGCGGGCGGAGCTCCTGTCCCGCTGCACCCCAGCCGGAGCGCCCGAGTGCCAGGCGGGCAGCTCCGCCCATGCGCCTTCCCTGGCCGGTCCTTGCGGGCCACCGGCGATGCTCCCGTCCCGCTGCACCCCAGCCGGAGCGCCCGAGTGCCAGGCAGGCAGCTCCGCCCGCGCGCCTCGCCCAGACATGCTGCCAACAGCAGCAGCAGCAGCAGATCCCAAGGCACGCCGGTCCCTCCTCCGTCAAAGGGAGCAGCAGAGAGCCCCGCGGGCTGTGCGCAAGGTGTGGGCAGCTGTGGGTGGCCCCGGCCTTGGAGAGTGAGAGCGCGTAAGAGCGTAAGAGTTTGGGGACGGGATCCAATCGCGTGGAAGGGGCGGGGGTTAGTTCAGCTGCGGAAGAGCCACACTCAAGGGGCCAAAGAGCCGCATGTGGCTCGCGAGCCGCCATTTCCGACCCTTGGTCTAGGACGTTTACAGTTTCCCAGTTGAAATTATGGTTGAATCTATCCATGTGTTATGAAATTAAAGAGTTTTCATCATGTCTTCTGACCACTAGTTGGTATTCATGGATGCGCTCTGCTAGTCTTCTGCCTGTCTGTCCTACGTAGTGGCTGTTACAGTCCTTACACTGTATGTTGTAGATGACTCCTGTTTTTTCTTCTTGGGCTACTGGGTTTTTTGGTTTACTCAAGATGTTTTGGAGGGCTTTAGTTGGTTTGTGTGCTATGGTGGTTATAATAGTCTGTGGTTGTTTCTGAGATGTTTTTGATGTATGGCAGTGTTATCCTTTTCATAGTTTGTGTTGGTTGTGCTGTAGTGGGTTGAAGGGTCAGGCAATTTTTGGTCTGTTTCCTTTTTCTGGTGTTCTGGGTTGTTGCTCGTCTGTACTGCTCGTCTCTACTGCTGTTTGTACTTGTCTGAATAATGTTCTTATGCAGATCCTCTTGTGGGAGGTTGGGCTGTTACTTTGGTAATGGAGCACTTGGTTAGTGTGGGATGTTTTTCAATAGACTTGCATTTCTAATTTGCTGTTGTTTCCTCTGCTGATGAGGATATCCAGGAAGGGTAGTGTGTTGTTGTTTTCTTCCTTGTGAATTTTCTTCCTTTGAAGATGTTGTTGATTGTTTCATGTGTCTTCTCTAGTTGTTCCTTTTTTATTATGATGAAGGTGTTGTCTACATACCAGATCCATACTTTTGGTTGTATGAGTGGGAATGCTATAGTTTCTAGATGCTGCATTATGGTCTCTGTTATGAGTCCTGAGAGTGATGATCCCATGGGTGTTCCTCTGATTTGTTGGTATATTTTTCCCATCAAACTGAAAGTAGGTAGTGAGGCAGAGGTTGATGAGGTCCACGATTATTTTGATCTTAGTGTATTTGGCTAGGTTGGGTGTGTTGTGTAGTACTGATGCCATGGATTCTTTTGCTAGTTCTGGATCTATGGATGTAAACAGTGCTGTGGTATTGAATAAAACCATAATTTCATCTTCTTCTATTTTTAGGCCTTTGATTTTCTGGAGGCACTGTAGTGGGGAGTTGATAGAATATTCACTCCCCTCTGTGAGAAATCCAAGCTATTTGTAAGTTCTTTGGCTATGTTGTATGTTGGGGTCTCTGATAACAATACAATTGGATGAAGAGGTACTGTATGTTGGGCTTGTGTATTTTTGGGTGTCCATAGAAGCATGGCAGGACAGGTCCACTGCTTTTCATCCACCACTATTCTTCTTTTGTGATTTGACCTTTCTTGGTTAGGTCATTGAGGGTTCTCTTGATAAGGTTGTCTACTTTCTGTATTGGGTTGGTGTTTGCTGGGATGTAGGTTTCCTTGTCCTCCAGTAATTCTTTGGCTTTTTGTATGTATTGTGTTCTGTCCATGATAGCTGTGGTTCAGCCTTTGTTTTCTGGGAGGATGGTGATGATTTGGTCCTTTAGGTTTCTGAGGGCTGCTCTGTCATCTACTTTGAGTTGGTTCTGATTCTGTGTTCTTCTGGTCTGTGGCATGATTGTCTGCCTTATGTTTTCTTGAATCTCTGTGGTAAGTCCTGTGTTTTAAATACTGCTTCTAAGGCTGCAAAGAATTCTAACTGATTAGCATCATCTATGTTATAGTTGAGGCCTTTCCGGAGAATATTGTGTCATGCGGTGGATAGTGGCTGGCTGGTCCACTAACATGTCCATGTAATTAGTTGATTAGTCCCCTCCAACTGGCTTTCTCTGCTGCCTGAAATTGACAATATCTTAATCAGTTACACACTGAAGGCTTTTGCTTCCTAACCTGCTTGCAACTTGCAGCCCTGAGCTGGCTAGGCAAACAGCTGGTGCTAGCACATTCCTCTCAATGTGTATTTCCCATTGTGTGCTTGTTTACTCACTTGTAATCCCTTCTTCTCCAATGAATGTAAATACAAATATTAAACAGTGTGTCTTCCTCCCCCACCCCCCCATTTGTCCTCCTTTCCATTTGTCTGTGTCCTCCTTTGCCTGTTCAGGTATCTGGTAACCCTAGCCATGGGACATGCTGATGGCTTTAAAATGGGTTTAGACATATTCATGGACGATAAGCATACCAGTGGCTATTAGCCATGATATTTATATATCTTCAGTCTTTGAGTCAGTATGCTCCTCAATAAAACGTGCTGGACAATACAAGCAGTTAATGCACTTATGTCCTATTTGTGAGTTTCCCACAGATGTATGATTGGCCACTGTGAGAAAAAAGGATAATATGGATAGAAAGATTAGGTAGAGCTTTGGTCTGATTCAGTAAGTTTTTCTTATTGCTAAGTATTCCATTTTAAGATTCCAACAAAAACTGCAAATGTCAGGCTTCAACTTCATAATGTGACTTTTCTTTTTTTCTTCTGGCCCTGTTGTTTGGCTTAAAAAACATCTGAAGAAAAGTTTTAGATAACTTAAAAACTTGCTCACCATTTTGTGTTATTTGTTTGTTTGTTTGTTTGTTTGTTTGTTGGTCCTCATAAAACTTCCATCATGGCTTTTGGATGATACCCATTTTTAAAAAGCGGTGATAAGTCAGAATTCAGAAGGAAGAAAAGTCCTTGGTTAACCAGTTGCCAGAAGGCCAGCCATAAAAGGGAGAGAGGTTTTACCTTAGCTTCATCAAGCTCTGTGAGAGAAACCCGTAATGCATTCTTGACTGTTTTATCCATATATCATCTTCAGACAAGCAAGGCATTTAGAGAGGTTATCTCAGGAAATGCACCATAATAGTGGGAAGACCTATAAAGTCTATTAAAGACTAGATCTTGGGTCTTTCAGGAGATAGAATCATGGCTTGAAAAGAACAGAGAACAATGTTGGAAGGAACCAGATAAAAAAGTACACCCAGACCACCCCAGGGATAACTTCCCAGATTTGGCTTCCTTCAGTAGCCCAATGGTGCAACTGGGTAATTTTAGTACCTAAATTTAATGGACTAGTAATAACTCTCTTTCAATAACTCTGTTATATTACTTTAGTTATGAAGCACCCAACTACCATTTCTCTCTTCTTGACACTTGTTACTGTTATTCCATGCTTTATCGTAGCTTTTTATATTCTCTTCTACATTCAATAAACAAATACATTTTTACTGGATTTACTTAGCAGGTGGCACCTTCCAGATGGCCTTGTCTGGGCTTAGAAGCTAAACAGGATTACGCCTGGTTAGTACTTGAATGGGAGACCACAAGGGCATCCCAGGGAAGATGGATAAAACATCCCAGAGGAAAGCAGGGGCAAACCGCTTCTGTACTATCACAGAAAAGTTTATACAGGCGCATCCATGAAGTCACCAGGAGTCAAACTCTGCTTGAAGGAGACTATACATTAATAATTCATGTCACATTTATGGCTACAAGACTAAAAGGGACTTTACTTCTGCTACTCTGGAACTAAATGTATTTGCTTGGGAATAAATCTTTCTCTGTCTCAAATGTTACAACTCAGGGTCATCCTAAATATAGGATGAATTTGGGACCATCCTCTGTCACTTTCTGTGTGGTTATTTGGGATATCCCTGGGCTGTGTAGTTCTGGGCTTTTGCTCTGAGGTTCAAATCTAGTCCCTCCCTGCACTGACAGCTTGGGCTAAATCCTCATGTAACGTGTGTCAGATACTCCTCAATTCTTCCTGCATCCTAAGAACGTAAATTGGGATGAAGTGTGTACAGTAAGACCCGTTGCCTTGAAATAAGAAAGCAAGCAATTAAATCCTCCACAGGTGTTGCACATAATTGTTCAGGGCAAATCAGAAGATTAAGCACTGCTGCAACGCACAGCACAAGATGGCCTAAACTCTGTTTTTCCTGCAGAACTGCAAATAGTAGCAAATCAAAAGGCTGTTCTCCTTAATTACCACTGTATGAGGCATCAGGCTAAAAGCAGGCTCATTCTGCAATGTTTTCTATATAGCTACAGTATGAACAATCAATGCAGGCCTTTATGTGCCACGTAATAGACAATATTACACGCCAAATTATTGCCTGCTTTCATTTTACAGGGAGAAATCACTGGTGAGTCTGGGCCATTGGCTTCTCAGTTTCCCCAGCAAGCAATGTGTTGACTGAACTAAGAGAACAGTTTTACTTCTTCAAACCAGTGGTGACTATTTATACTTAAACACATTTTTCACAACTTCCAGCATCTCCTATTCTGTGACAGCCTGGGAACAGGATGGGTTGTTTATGAGTTTTGCAAGCTGGTGTTTGTGGCATATTTTGCAACGTTTGCACATTTCCCTTTGTTCCTTACCCTGCAGTTTTTTATTCTGCTGCCAAAGCATCCTTGTGAGACCTAGACTCAAAGTTCCAAGGGCACACACTTTCGGATGTAACTCCCACTGTTCTCCTAAGGAATATAAGAGGCACAAGTAGTGCTAAAGTTTTGCACATAGAGTTGGTATCGCCCACACTTATGAATATCTCACTTGATGCATAAACAGGACAAGCAAAAATAATCCTGTGAACCTACCTGATTCATTTAAAGAGCCAATTATTCATGTTATATAGCACAGTTGCTGTATTTTTAAAGTCCTATGAAAGTTAATCAGCAAAGAAATGGATACAGCTCTGTCCTGAAGTCTATGAAGGTTCTCAGTCATCCAGGTGGAATTGTCTGTAGCTTGAATCATGTCAACTGGATTTCTATTTTCTCAGTGGAAACGTTTCGCTCCTTATCCAAGGAGCTTCTTCAGTCTGAGCAAAGTTAGTAAGGGAATCCTAAATATGTTTCTAGGTAGCTGTGTGACCTTACACCTGGGGCTAGGTCATGGTTATATTGAGATGTTATTTTAAGTACTTTTATCATTTAAAGGAGGATCATTAAGATCACCATGCTGCTGTTGAGCTTGTGAAATGGTCTTAATCTTCCTAGGCACAGAAGACAAAGCAGGGAGGAAGATGGGGGAAAGATTATGCCTGAGGCCCCCACCTCTATTCAAGGAAGGATTTTCCAAGTTGGCATAAATGGATTCCTTGACCCCTCTCTCAAACCACCTATCTTCTCTGTCTAAAATGTGAACATTAATGTCCTCAATCACTCTCAATTTTGGCACTCATTTGAGGACATTAATGTTCACATTTTAGACAGAGATCACACAGGTCACAAGGTCACACAGCTACCTAGAAACATATTTAGGATTCCCTTACTAACTTTGCTCAGACTGAAGAAGCTCCTTGGATAAGGAGCGAAACGTTTCCACTGAGAAAATAGAAATCCAGTTGACATGATTCAAGCTACAGACTCTGTCCTGAAGCTGTTCTCAAGAAAAATAACCGACAGTTGGAAGGGAGAGTCTATTCTAGTCCAGCAAAGGAGAATCTCTTCCATGACAGAATCTGACCGTTTCAAACAGGAACATGTATGTGAGCTTTTGCAAGCACCTTTAGTAAATCTTACTACATAGACGTGTCTGTGAAGCCACCAGGAGTTGTGCATGACTTGAAGAAGACTTTACGATTTTCACTGTTACCTTCTAATCCTTTCACGCTTCTTTGTTAAACTTATAAAATTGTAATTTTCCAAAGGGCAAAAGACACAGAAGTAACTACTAAGCAATATCCTATACTGATTTTAACCTTCCTGTTTAAAAACAGAAAGGAAAGATACCTTAGAAGGCAGTTGCATTCTCTCTCATATTTCTTCCATCCTACACAAAAATATGTCCCTCAGGTTGACCTTGATATCTGGTGACTCTGTGATCATATTTTACGTCCTTCTTATCCCAATATTATGCTAACTCTGAATCCAGAAGAAAAAGATAAAATTTTGCATTTAAAATGAGAATTAGGAAGTCTTTCATTCCAAGGTTCAAGCTTATCAGATTGACGTTACCAAGTCTGGTCATTCCTTTTATTTAAAGTTATCACGTAGAGCTTCTATCTTCCTTTTAAACTGCATATTTGTGAACAGTGAGCATCATCCTTAAAGATTCTGGCCAAAGAAGCTGGCCCCTAATCCTGTTATAGAATCTCATTCTAGCTCACAAATCCCCAGAAAAGAGGGAAAAGAGGCATTTATTATCTCTGTTTGCTACACTAAAATATACATACATTCCCAAACAGGAACTTGACTTCATTGTAATGTGTTAAATCCTAAGAAAAGGCATAAAAAGGTTATTACTGTACCTTGGATTCTTTCGATCTAGGAAAAACCCTCATCCTTGCTACTTAGCTGAGTCCCCCCCCTCTTCTTTTTCTTTCTTTCGCCTTTCTTTTTCCTGAAGAAGTTTAGGAAGATGTTTGCATCAACCGCTATTTCTTCTGTCACATTGGCCTCTTCTCTGTATAGTTCACTTGGGAGTTTATCCCCAACATAAATTATCCTCAATTCTTCTTTTAGGTCACTTCTACTCCTTCTTTTCTAATCTTCTCTTTCCAAACTCCCTCAAGGGCAATTTTTGGCTTTGGAATTTCCAGCATTCCCTTTTTCCAAAATCATATCACCCGAGGGTCCGGAGGGTAGGGAGAGGCAGGAAAGCAAGGGGGGGGGAAGCAATGACATCATCACAATGATGTCACTTACATATTTGAGGCAGACATCATGATGCAAGGATGTATGTGTCATCATTTGGGCTTGCTATGGACACCAAGGACTCCTCCTTTAGAAAAACCATTCTGTTTTTTTCCTTCAACCTCCTCCTTCCAAAAAACTATAGTCACATCGTTGCTAGGAAATATATTGGGCTGGCATTTGTTTCTCCTCTCTTTCAATTAAATACTATAACTTTCATTTTCTAGTCACACTGTCCCCAAAAGACAAGTATTATTTTCACACGCTTATTGTATTTTATGTGCAACTTTAGCTCTCCTGATACATTAATATTTTTAGATTAATGTGTGATTCCAATTTCCCTAATATTTTTTAAACATGCTTTAATTAATAATTACTTTTAAAAACTTTTGGGAGGGTTGAGATTTTTTAAAGTGCCCACAGTTTAATGTAACAAGAACATGCAATGCATACAATAGGCAACTTTAAAATAGCTCTGCTCTGCAACTTAAATGACATAACTGAATTCAGTAAGATTTCAAGGCTCGCTTCCTGCTGCATTCATAATTTAATTGCAAAATGTACTTATGCTTGCATTTATTTTGGTTCTAATTTGAATCTTATAACTACTCTAGAAATACTAACAATACAAGCCAGTCTATCCTCCCTACCTATTTTTCAGAACAAAGGCATTTGTTCCAATGGACAGGTTTAGTGGATAAGGAAAAACTGAACATTTGGCTTTATTTATTTATTTATTTAGTAGACCTTTATCACCGCGCCATCTCCCCCACAGGGGACTCTGGGCGGTTTACAAACATATGGTGGAGACTGCAGGTGAACCTGTCCAAATTTCAAATTTTAATTTATATAAAATTAATCATTCTTTCTCAACAGCTCTCTGTGTAGGAAGGTGGGTCAGAATAAGAATGAGAGTGAGAAAGAATGGCCTTGAACCCAAAGGTGTTGGCTGTACCTAGTACTGGTTTTAGCTCTTGCCTATCATGGGCTTTATTCTGCTAATCACTGGCATCCCCCATCCTATAGCCTTCAAGGGAATCTGGCTGCTGGCAGGACAAATGATTGTTCCTAAAGTTTAGGAGAGAAGGCTTGTGTGGCCTTCATTCCATACATCAGCCACATCAGCAAGAAATTATGAGAGTTGGAACTGAATAATATCCAGAGGCTCACAAATAACTCCCATTTGTCCTTCAGCCATAACAGTGCAATGCCTGCAAATGGACGAACCATTCTGGGGCCCAATCAACAAGATTTTTTGTATACATGGATTGGTTTGTATAACTTCTCCTTCATCCATGCTAGGCCTAATATTACAACTAGTATCAAATAATAATAATAATAATAATAATAATAATAATAATAATATCAAACTTCCGTGCAGTGAAGGAGAGAGGGATGGATATAAAGGGATCGTACAGACCTCTGATTTCCCCCAATAGCCTTTATCTGCACTTCTTTGCTTCTAAACACCAAAATAGGTATAGGGAGACAGGAAAAAAAAACTAGACTACTGTAACAATCTCTGCCTTCCAGCAATGCACTTCAAGTAATGAAGCATTACTGAGTAGAACCAGACTCTGACTGTGGTTTTCTTGGGACATCCTTTCTTACATCATCGGCCTTCTGTTCCTACCTTAAACTCAGCCAGTGTCTCTCCTTGCCACCTAGGCTGCAGACCAGACCGAGGACAACTGCTTATCCACCTGCCCCTATAATGTCATGCCCTCAGGTCTTGCTCCTCAAATTGGACAACTTGTCTCTGGCCCAAGGACACTTGCTAGCTTTGACTAGTCTGCCTCTATGGCTCTCCCCATCTTCTGTTTTGCTTAACAGCAGTGTCTGTGGTGGGGGACAATTGGGGGGTCAGACTGATGATTGTGATGCAAGCCTCTTCTCTCTTTTACTTGTGTCATGACAATAAATTCCCCCCGAAGGGTGGAGCTTGTGCTGCAGTGCTGCAGCACTACTCTTGTCATTTTCATAACGGTTTTGAAATTTACATAATCTTATCTGCTTATCCACATATGTTTTAAGGGAAATGACAAATGCAATCAAGTAACAAGCGTGAACAGAGCCTAGCAAAATATACCTGTCCCTGTCCCTCCAGGCCTTATTTGTTGCTTTTGACCTTTGCCTGTTTTGATTGAATCCCATGCTTGCTTCAGCCTCTCTTATGGTGATAGTTCCCCCAAGACTTGGATCCCGACTTTTGCAGATTTGCCAAGATGCCCTGCTTTTGGATTGAATCTTCTAGCCCTGTGTTCAACTTTGGAACAATCTGGATTAGGCCATGTGCCCCATTTCGGCTACATTTTGCAGAGAGCTCAGCTCAACACCTGAGTAACTATGTTTACTAGAAGCAGGTGTAACTGATGTTTTTTTAATATGCTAAGTTCAAAGAATGTTTCTAAATATGTAGCAGAGTAAAAACGAGCCAAATCTGGTAAACTTAAGACATGTACAGCAGAGAGAAGTCGAAGTTGTGTGCTGAATAGCTATGTGGGAATCTACTGCAGTAATTACCCTCCTATCATTAGTGACAAGTAATTGCCATAGCAACCTCATTGCCACCTCTCTTTCTCTCACACACTCTCTCTCTGTTCTTTCTCTCTCACACATACACTATATATTCTGAATGAAAAGTATGCAGACTTTATTTTACTGAATTGCATGTTTTTTTTAAAATAAACAAGATATTATCTCTACCGCCCAATAAATATCCATATTCATTCTTTGTTTAAGAATAAACATGCTATGCTGGGAGATTAAGGCTGCTTGAGCAAAAGACTTGATTCCAGTTATTCAAGGAGTGCACAAGCAGTTTCTGAATTTAGGGAAAAAAACATCTTAAAAGCAACTTGAGTGACTGGAACTGGAAACAGTCACCTGATGGGGAATGGAAAGGAGGTCACTTAACTCTTTATCTCCTTACTGTTTACCCTCTCAAAATGGGGCACACTGAATTAGAAGTATTTGAGGAAACCAAATGCTGTATAACAGGCCTGTATTTATAATTGTTTGACCCCCCTAAATGGTTTGATGGGAAAAAAATAATTCCATGGGAAATCAAGAGTACTGTCTAACGGTAATTGTGTGAAATGTGCTTCATAGAATGTCAGTTTCTTTGTGGTTAATCACATATTCCTATATTAAATCTGTGACAGTAAAAATTATGGATATTCCTGCTTTGTCAATGGGCATACTTAATTAATCTGCTGGAAAAGTTGGCTACCCAAATGTCAGAATATATAGCAAAAGAACAAAAAGTCCTCAGTATGGCACAATCATTTCTAAAGAACAATTCCATCCTCCATGTCATGCTCTTCTACATATTAAATAATATGTAGCTTAAGTTGCTCAGTTTATACAATGGGAATTGACACCAGTCATGCTGTATTTTTATGAAGGGACATGATTCTTAGAGATTGCAATTCACAGTCTGCTGTCTATGCCAACTAGTATAATAAATTAAAGTCAGTTTGCTGCTCTCTGCGGTAGCTGCCTTATTTTACATAAGGATAGGACTAGCCTAGGGGCGTGGTGGCTCAGCGGGTAAGACGCCAGGCTTGTCGATCGGAAGATTGCAAGTTCAGAGGTTCGAATCCCTAGCCCTGTGTGTGGAGTGAGCTCCCGCACTAGCTCCAGCTCTTGCCAACCTAGCAATTCAAAAGCATGCAAATGCAAGTAGATGAATAGGTACCACTTCAGTGGGTAGGTAACAGCGTTCCGCGCGTGTCATGCGGCCACATGACTGTGGAAGCGTCTTCGGACAACGCTGGCTCTTCGGCTAACAAACGGAGATGAGCGCTGGCCCCTAGAGTCGGACACGACTGCACAAATGTGCAGGGGGAACCTTTACCTTTACCTTTTTAGGACTAGCCTTGTTGGAGTTGCTAATTGCCCTGTGAGAAGATGTAACAATAACTTTATGTGTTGCTGATAAGTCAAACTTGAGGAATATTTTAAATAGTAAAACCACATGGGGGGAGGGGGGATTTAAATCCCTTTTGGCATCATGTTCCTGATCCAAACTGTTCCCCTATTCCATGCTGTTCAGGAGAGAAGGTTAGAAACTGAATACTCTAGCAACAACACAAATCCGTTAAAAATTATAAGCACTTATTTATTTAATGGTTAAGGTGCTGGGCTAGAAACCAGGAGTCTGTGAGTTCTAGTCCCGCCCTAGGCATGAAAGCCGGCTGGGTGACCTTGGGCCAGTCACTCTCTCTCAGCCCAACCCACCTCACAGGGTAGTTGTTGTGGGGAAAATAGGAGGAGGAAGGAGTATTAGGTATGTTCGCCGCCTTGAGTTATTTATAAAAAAAAATAATAAAGGCAGGATAATAAATAAATAAATAAATAAATAAATAAATAAATAAATAAATAAATGCTTATAATTGAGAGATCTTAGATCCTGTCTGGTTTGGACTCAATATTCCTATTTTAGGAAATTATATTCTCTAGGTTTCTGCCCTATGGGAGATAATTTTTAATGGATTTTTTTTGTTGCTACAGTGTTCAGTTTCTAACCTCTCCTCCACTAAAAATGGAGATAAGTAGTCAAAATACTAACCTATCGAATGACCAGCATTACAAAAAGAATAATCCACAGAATTAACCCCATAAAATGAATAATGCTACAGTAACTATAAACAGCATAAGAAAAAACAAGAAACTAATCAAGCAGACTTAAACAGTGATAGAGTTTTTTGCTGAAAGAGAACAAATGCTGGTGAAGAACATAATTTTAAACCACATTCCTTAAATTTAGTGCCATCTAGATATTTTGGATTAATAATTCTCAACCCAGCACGGACAGTGGGGGATTTGTACAGGATGTCTGATTGAACAAGACTAATCTAAATTAATCTAGGATTGCCTTCTTTCAGATTCTAGTCCTTTCTCCTTGTCCCTAGGAGAAATTTCAGGTTTAGGTCTATTGAAACAGATGCTACTTGTTTCTATCTCAAATGCGTACTGATGCACACATTTTAATGTAAGAAAGACACTGATTCTGAATTTGACATTTCACAAACTATGCTTGCTGAGATTCATTTTGATCTAGTGATAATCCAGAATGGCTTCAGTTTTAGAATATATCTTTAACTCAAGGAACCCTTTCAGCGTCTCAGGCAGAACGTACAGCGGGACGAGTGGGGCGCATACAGAAATAGCAGAATAGGTTCTGCTGCAACATACTTTGCCTCAATGCAGAGGTGCCATTTTTCAAGCCCCTACACCAAGAACGTATAAATTGCAAAAAGGTTGAGCAGGTGACTCTCCTGTTAGATGTCACACAGATGGCCTCATATGGCTGATCTTCAGACTAATATTCCAAAAATGAAAGAGGAGAAGGGAGAAGTCTGTGGTACTAGGTTTAAAGGAAGCTAAGTGCAGATTTTTAGAAGGAAGGTATTTTGAGAAAGGAGAACAGGAGGGAATTGAGATTGCTGGAAAGAGAATGGGGCTCCAGATTGTTCATGTTGCCTTAGTGCCTAAAGCTAGCCAGAGACAACAGTTAAGAAGATAGAGAAGACCATTTCAAGGGATTATCTACCACAAAGCTTGCAATATGTACCCATTCCACTAGATGTCACCAAACTACCAATAAAATTATTTAGATCTACAAATTTAAAAATAGACTAGGTTTCTTTAACCCTATCATTCAGCACATTTGAATCTGAAAGCGAAATTATAGCCTTTAAAACAAAAGGGAACTGGAGAAAAATGCAGAGACACGATGGATTGGTATAAACCATTTGCATCTTTCCAGTTATTTCCATTGATTATCTTGCAGCACATTTTTACACTAAATAAGAAACTATTTTTTGCCTGAGATCCAAAACAGTGATCTTTTCTCTGTTCAAAACATTATTATTATTATTATTATTATTATTATTATTATTATTATTATTATTATTTTTTCAGGCAACAAAGGGGAAAAGATGAAGGGGAAGAAGATTACCCATTGATAAACAAGGTGATGCATGTTTTTATGGAATTAAAATAACATTATTACGAGCTAGCATACTTTTGGCAAAAACTGAATCCTTGTAGCATTTATTTGAAATTACATGTGTTGTTCTTTTAAGCAGCACAATTAAACAATAAAATTTATTTTAGAAATAACTTAAAATTAATAATCAATTAGTAGATTCATTTAATTAAATTAGCACCTATAAGTTGTTTCAATAAAGAACAACCTGGGTTTGTATAACCCAACCAAGGGAAGGAAAGCATTTTTTTAAAGACAGAGAACAATTAATTGTCTCTGTTAGCATGGAACATACAAACTGTAATGTTTGTATGTTGGCTTAAATAACAACCACTGTGAAGTGGAATGAAGGGGAGGGATAGCTTGCAATCATGGAGAAAAGCAACTGCCCAACCATATGAGCCATAGACAGGCTTCAAACTCTTTGCACAAAATTCCTTCTCTCATGACGTTTTTTACCTCATCTATTCCCGGTTAAATTGGTTGCTGCGCTCTTATGTTTACATGTTCCATCTTGGGACAGGTCATCCTCCTGTCAAAATACAATGCAATGTGTCAATAGAAACAAATTTCTGTTTACATTTCTACTTTAAGCAGAATTTAAGCATGTTACGTCGAGTGTCCCACTCTTTTATAATCGCAATAGCTATGTCAGTGATTAATGAAAAGTTTGGGTGTTGTGCATTTCTCATAGAATAGGTGGGCAGGTGAGAAATCTGGAGAAATGATTTAATTTCCAAATGAAAGAATTAAGCCAAACTTAATGAACATGCTTAAGGAACATAGAACAGGGAAAAAAGAATGTAGAGGAACATTACATTTGTAAAGAAGGGATTTTCTTTGACAATTTTTTTCCTGTTCCAGTACCACCTCTTCAGAGGTACAATGAAGCAATGTTTAGCTTGCTGACAAACCCCCCTTCAGGGGTTCCCTATCATACAATTAGCAATGCATCCCTAATGCATCATCAAGCGCTTGGCGGCTCTGTCCTCTAGCTATTTATGTGCCAATGAATGTCTGCAATGGGGAAGTTGCCAAATGTGTTTAGGTTCTTTCTATGGGCTAAAACCCTCAATGTTTATGGAAGAAATAAATATTATAAATTTACCTGATGTCGCCAAACTGGGACTTTAGAATTATTTGAACCTGCACTCTAAGTTAATTGGCAGCCTTTACATTTTAGTTCTTATACTTAAAATAAAATAAAATTAACACGTGAAAAATGGTTAAGTAAATACACTCTCTATTTGTTTAAAATATTACTTACTATGTTATAGTTCAATGTTTGTAAAAGCATACTTAACAGTATTTAAAAGCATACCCACACATGCCTACATGATAGGAAAAAATGCAATAGAAACAGAGCATCCAAGGTAAAAGTAACATAAAGAACAAAAGAAATCAAGAACAAGATGACAAAGAGCAAGATTAAAAAGCCTGGGAAAATTAAAATGATTTTCTCATGGCTGGATTAGGTGTGTGTGAAAGCCCTGTAACAGTTCCCATAATAGTTCCTCCTTCTGCTCAAATGAACATGCCTGTGGGAGGGTTGGAGAGGGGAGAATTCTATTGACTGTTGCTAGCATGAAATAGATGGATTAACTCTCCTCTACATAGTCTGTAGCTTGAATCATGTCAACTGGATTTCTATTTTCTCAGTGGAAACGTTTCGCTCCTTATCCAAGGAGCTTCTTCAGTCTGAGCAAAGTTGGTAAGGGAATCCTAAATATATTTATAAAGAAACATATTTAGGATTCCCTTACCAACTTTGCTCAGACTGAAGAAGCTCCTTGGATAAGGAGCGAAACGTTTCCACTGAGAAAATAGAAATCCAGTTGACATGATTCAAGCTACAGACAATTCCACCTGGATGACTGAGAACCTTCATCGACATATCTCCTCTACATATTTTCCCTCTACCTGCACTAGGAATTAAACAATTAATAGAAATTGAATATGAGATTATAAAAGAATGCATTGGCAGAATTCATGTATCTTATCTATTATTTTTCCTGAATTCAAACAAAACTGTACCATACCAGACCACAATAAAATCAGCAAAGATGCTATCTAACATAAGGTCTCTGTGAGAGTTCTCACTGGTAAAGCTACCATGATAAAAAAAAATCATCTTATATTTTAAACATTTGAAAAAGAAGGAACTAATAATGCAATCCTATATACAGTATGCCTACTCAGAAGGAAACTTTATCATGTTTAATAAGACTTAATCCCAGATGAATGTGCATAGGCTTGCAACTTAATTGGATTATTTTTAATTTTTCATTCAACAAAGTTAGAATGTTACCCTTTCTAGATTAGGACAGTTATGGAGAAATGTTCTATCCTATTACTCTGTCTTCAAAATATAGTTATTTCTGTATCTTTTCACTTGATCCTTTGACTATGAACAAGGGATACTTATTCTGGCCATGACATAAAATTCTTGAAATCAAATTAGTTACTGTGTGTATAATATACACATGTACTGTATATAACAGGCACAATGTGTAATGTTGGCTACATAACAGTTATTGCCTACTTGTCTATCAACCTGACTTAATAGTCACAGATCCAGTGGAGTACCATGCCCCCTTCCCATTTCCATCTGCTTTGGAAGGATACTGTAAAGGAATATAGAACTGCCCTTGGGAAAGGATGGACTGAACCACTGAAAGAGGACTTGGAAAAGAGAGTATACAGTCCTGAGAAAGAGGGAAGTGTGAGAAACAAGCTCAAAATAACTCTACCTTGATTTTGTTTAATATAAAATGGGACAGAGAGAAACTTGGACAGGCTTTCAAGATTCTGTTATTTTAAAAAGGTAAAGGTTCCCCCCGCACATTTGTGCAGTCGTGTCCGACTCTAGGGGCTGGTGCTCATCTCCGTTTGTTAGCCGAAGAGTCAGCGTTGTCCGAAGACGCTTCCACGGTCATGTGGCCAGCATGACGCACGCGGAACGCTGTTACCTTCCCACCGAAGTGGTACCTATCTATCTACTTGCATTTGCATGCTTTCGAATTGCTAGGTTGGCAAGAGCTGGAGCTAGTGCGGGAGCTCACTCCGCACGCAGGGCTAGGGATTCGAACCTCTGAACTTGCGATCTTCCGATCGACAAGCCTGGCGTCTTACCCGCTGAGCCACCACGCCCCACCACCATCTGTTATTTTACCTTACTACAATAAACAGCATTCCTGGAATCCTCATCATGCCTATTTCTTGATCTGGCTTGCTTTGAAAGGCTGACAGATCTCATGTTTGATGCCATTCAAAACCCACAAGAGATTCAGGAGAACAGGAATATACTCCCTATGTTCTTTTTTGTGGGGCAGTTCCTCTTTAGAAAAACCAAAGCTGTTTCAGTGCCAAGTCCTGGTTATATAACCAGACTAAAATGGACTCAGACAATCTATTAGAGACCTGGCACCTCTACTTGGGTTGTAGCCAAACTCCCAGAATTCCAAGCTACTGCTGATATTGTGGTTGCCATCTATTTGGAGGGCATACAGTTTGGGAAGACTAATCTATAAAAAGAAAGCAAACAGCTGGCACCCAACATTGTGCTTATACTTGGTGGAATTTTTTTCTTTGCTTTTATTTTTGAATGATTTTTTAAAATTTAATTATTACAATTTATATTCTGCATTTCTGTATAACACTGAATACTGTATATCACACTGAAAAGAAAAAAGCTGCAATTGACTTGCAACAATGTCACCAATATTTGAACTCATTTTTTTGTGATCAGAACAAGTTTTGCATCTTCAAGTAATTTTATCAAGCTTTCTTGATTTTTGGGAACTGTTACATATTACATACATTTCTTGAAAAAACGCATATATATTTTGTTTATTTTCTTAATTTGGATAATGTGATTTAGCAGTATTTGAGAAATGTTGAAATGGATGCTTACATTTTGGGGGGTTATTTTTCTTTTATAAAGTTCATTAAAGGGGGAAAAACTGCACCTTCCTGTATTTGATTGAATAGTTTACATAACAGCCAACAAAACAATAACAAATCAAAATCATTTATTTATTTATTTATTTATTTTCTATCCCGCCTTTATTATTTTTATAAATAACTCAAGGTGGCGAACATACCTAATACTCCTTCCTCCTCCTATTTTCCCCACAGCAACAACCCTGTGAGGTGAGTTGGGCTGAGAGAGGGTGACTGGCCCAAGGTCACCCAGCTGGCTTTCATGCGGGACTAGAACTCCCAGTCTCCTGGTTTCTAGCCTGTTGCCTTAACCACTAGACCAAAAATAAAGCATACTTTATTTTATCAATCTGAAATGATAAAATGACAATTTATATAACATGAAAGAGTGAATGAAAGGGTGATAGTGTAGAAATCAAAAGGATGGGGAGAAAACACAATTACTAAGAATTTTAAGACCCTGTTGAAATTCCTCACCTAAGTACAGTAGAGATAATGTGGCAGACTTCTCTGTAATGTCAGATCTTCCTCAGTATAGGTAATAATGGAACAGCAACCCATAAATTTTGGGCTTACTGCAGACGGTAACTCATGAAGGCACACTGAAAAATATGTGCTAATATGAATCCTGGTGTCATGATAAATCACTTGTCTAGAAAAGCTCTGAAAATCTTTTGGAGGTATAGAATACATCTGTTGTTATTCGGATTTAACACCTCAATCTGTATAAACTTACATGTCTCCTTATAATGAATGCTAAAGGTATGTTTGCATGACTAATTTGGCAATTTTACTGAAAGAAGAGATATACTTTATATTTTTATAGAAAAGGAGAAACAATAGGATACAGGAGAGAAAAGTCTTCAGCTTTGGGAGATATACTTGCTATTGTTGGAGATGATCCAAGTATTTTGCCTCTTTCTCCCACAGCTCTGTTACAACAACTACAAGTTACATGTGACTTGAAAGGATCAAATGACATACAAATATAGTTGGGAGGATGTCTAAATACACATTTTAAAAGATATACCACTTTATGGCTTCTAGCACATCTAGCATCTTTCCAGAAAGGAAGATCACCTGTATGTTGCAGAATCTCTGTGGGTCACATAGAACCTTGGAGATGAGGGAAATCTGCCAACACAGTGTTTTCTGTTCTGAAATATAGCCCCAAGTTGGCACTTGAGAGTTAGAAGAGCAAGGAGATGTGGAAATGACATACCTTCCCATGCACTTCAAAATGTGCGAGCTAGGACTCTCACACACTCCCTCTCTAAATATGATAATACCTGAATTTCAGTAGTTGAACAGTGTGATAAATTCATTATGTATTAAATTGTATCTATTCATTTTACAAGGTCTACCTAGCTTTATTGAACCGTGTCTAGGAGGTTACAGGTTCATGTTTCCATATGACCATGAAGTTGTGAATTTATTTGTGGACTCATTCTTTCTCAATCTGCCTGACAGGGTTGCTGCTGAAGAGACAAAATGAAGAAAGAGAGGATATAAATGCAGAAAGAAAATAACTTAGGACAAACTCTGCATAGGAAAAGTACATTTGAAGTGTAGCAAATTACTCAACAATAATAACTGACAGTTAACTGACAGTTGATTTTACCATCTTTTGGATTTTTACTTATTCTATCTATCTGTTGTTTTATTGTGGTTTTATGTATAGATTTTAACCTTTGCTATTCTGTAAACCGCCCAGACTCCCCTATTCGGGGATATGGGTGGGGATAAACTAAATAAATAATGATTAAAACACAAACAAGAAACCCTAGTTTTTAAGGTTGTGAGAGAAAGATTCAACATAACTTTTTTTTTCTCTGATAAATCATTTGATTATTTTTGGAGACAAGAGGAAAAATTCTACTTCACCTCAATTGGGTCTTACCTTTTGTGGCATGGAAACTCTCAACAAGGTCTCACAAGAATGCTTTATGCATGTTGATAAAAGAAAATGCATAGAAAGGAAATCCAACAAAGACCTCTTTTGATTCTTGCTTATCATCATTTTTATGAAGTAAAAAAAAGAAGAAACAATGCATGGTATTCTAATCTAATAGCCAGTACCTGAACATATCAGTTGCACTAATGAAGCATGTAAGGAAAAACAGAGGGAGCATAATTATTCTTTCCTCACCTTTTCCTTAGTCCCAAGTTCTACTTTATTTTTCATGTATGCTCTACACTAGCTATATACTATATCAGAGCTTTCCAAACTGTGTGTGGCGACACAAAAGTGTGTCGCCACACACAGTCTGGTGTGTCGCCACACAACCCGGAAGCACTGATCATCATCAGCGCTTCCGGGTTTTCCCGCGGCGACACACCAACGGCGGCACGCAAAAACCCGAAAGTGGCAGCAGCGCTTCCGGGTTTTTGCACGCTGCCGCAACGGCAGCACTTCCGGGTTTTCCCGCGGCGACACACCAACAGCGGTTGGTGTGTCGCCGCGGGAAAACTTTGGAAAGCCCTGTACTATATACTATATACTATATACTATATACTATATACTATATACTATATACTATATACTATATACTATATACTATATACTATATACTATATACTATATACTATATACTATATACTATATACTATATACTATATACTATATACTATATACTATATACTATATACTATATACTATATACTATATACTATATACTATATACCATATAAAGTAAAGGTAAAGGTTCCCCCCGCACATTTGTGCAGTCGTGTCCGACTCTAGGGGCCGGTGCTCATCTCCGTTTGTTAGCCAAAGAGCCAGCGTTGTCCGAAGACGCTTCCACGGTCATGTGGCTGGCATGACGCGCGTGGAACGCTGTTACCATCCCACTGAAGTGGTACCTATTCATCTACTTGCATTTGCATGCTTTCGAATTGCTAGGTTGGCAAGAGCTGGAGCTAGTGCGGGAGCTCACTCCGTCACGTGGGGCTAGGGATTCAAACCTCCGAACTTGCAATCTTCCGATCGACAAGCCTGGCATCTTACCCGCTGAGCCACCACGCCCCTTATACCATATACCATATACCATATACCATATACCATATACCATATACCATATACCATATACCATATACCATATACCATATACCATATACCATATACCATATACCATATACCATACACCATACACCATACACCATACACCATACACCATACACCATACACTATACACTATATTTGTTGTTTATTCGTTCAGTCGCTTCCGACTCTTCGTGACTTCATGGACCAGCCCACGCCAGAGCTTCCTGTCGCCTGTCACCATCCCCAGCTCCCCCACGGTCGAGTCCGTCACCTCCAGAATATCATCCATCCATCTTGCCCTTGGTCAGCCCCTCTTCCTTTTCCCTTCCACTTTCCCTAGCATCAGCTTCTTCTCCAGGGTATCCTGTCTTCTCATTATGTGGCCAAAGTACTTCAGTTTTGCCTTTAATATCTTTCCCTCAAGTGAGCAGTCTGGCTTTATTTCCTGGAGTATGGACTGGTTTGATCTTCTTGCAGTCCAAGGCACTCTCAGAATTTTCCTCCAACACCACAGTTCAAAAGCATCTATCTTCCTTCGCTCAGCCTTCCTTATGGTCCAGCTCTCACAGCCAGGTTTAACTGCAACCCAGCTTTTGCACTTTTTTCTTTCACCTTCGTCATAAGGCTCCTCAACTCCTCCTCGCTTTCAGCCATCAAAGTAGTATCATCTGCATATCTAAGATTGTTAATGTTTCTTCCAGCCATTTTAACTGCAGCCTTGGATTCCTCAAGCCCAGCACGTCGCATGATGTGTTCTGCGTACAGGTTGAATAGGTAGGGTTAGAGTATACAGCCCTGCCATACTCCTTTCCCAATCTTAAACCAGTCCGTTGTTCCATGCTCTGTTCTTACCGTTGCTACTTGGTCGTTATACAGATTCCTCAGGAGACAGACAAGATGACTTGGTATCCCCATACCACCAAGAACTTGCCACAATTTGTTATGATCCACACAGTCAAAGGCTTTAGAATAGTCAATAAAACAAAAATAGATGTTTTTCTGAAACTCCCTGGCTTTCTCCATTATCCAGCGGATATTGGCAATTTGGTCTCTAGTTCCTCTGCCTTTTCTAAACCCAGCTTGTACATCTGGCAATTCTCTCTCCATGAATTGCTGGAGTCTACCTTGCAAGATCTTGAGCATTACCTTACTGGCATGTGAAATAAGTGCCACTCTTCGATAGTTTGAACATTCTTTAGTGCTTCCCTTTTTTGGTATGGGGATATAAGTTGATTTTTTCCAATCTGATGGCCATTCTTGTGTTTTCCAAATTTGCTGGCATATGGCATGCATCACCTTGACAGCATCATCTTGCAATATTTTAAACAGTTCAGCTGGGATACCGTCGTCTCCTGCGGCCTTGTTATTAGCAATGCTTCTTAAGGCCCATTCAACCTCACTCTTCAGGATGTCTGGCTCTAACTCACTGACCACACCGTCAAAGCTATCTCCAATATTATTATCCTTCCTATACAGATATTCCGTATATTCTTGCCACCTTTTCTTGATCTCTTCTGCTTCTGTTAGGTCCTTACCATCTTTGTTTTTGATCATACCCATTTTTCCTGGAATTTACCTCCAATGTTTCTAATTTTCTGGAAGAGGTCTCTTGTCCTTCCTATTCTATTGTCTTCTTCCACTTCTGCACATTGCTTGTTTAAAAATAATTCCTTATCTCTTCTGGCTAACCTCTGGAATTTTGCATTTAATTGGGCATATATCTCCCCCTACCACTGTTGCCTTTTGCTTTCCTTCTTTCTTGGGCTACTTCCAGTGTCTCAGCAGACAGCCATCTTGCCTTCTTGGTTTTCTTTTTCTTTGGGACGTTTTTTGTTGCAGCCTCCTGAACAATGTTGCGAACTTCTGTCCATAGTTCTTCTGGGACCCTATCTACTAAATCTAGTCCCTTAAATCTATTCTTCACCTCCACTGCATATTCCTTAGGAATATTAGTGAGCTCATATCTAACTGATCTGTGGGTCTTCCCTATTCTCTTTAGTCTGATTCTAAATTTTGCAATAAGAAGTTCGTGATCTGAACTACAGTCAGCTCCAGGTCTTGTTTTTACTGACTGTATAGATGTCCGCCACCTTTGGCTGCAAAGGATGTAGTCAATCTGATTTCGGTGTCGACCATCTGGTGAAGTCCATGTATAAAGTCGTCTTTTAGGTTGTTGGAAGAGAGTGTTTGTTACGCACAGTGAGTTGTCTTGGCAAAATTCTACCAGCCTATGTCCTGCTTCATTTTGTTCTCCCAGACCATGCTTGCCTGTAATTCCAGGTGTCGTCTGACTACCCACTTTAGCATTCCAGTCTCCTGTAATGAAAATAACATTTCTTTTTGGCGTATTATCCAGTAGGTGCTGCAGATCCTCATAGAACTGATCTACTTCTGCTTCTTCAGCATCTGTGGTTGGGGCGTATATTTGGATCACTGTGATGTTAAATGGCTTACCCTGAATTCGAATTGAGATCATTCTATCATTTTTTCGATTGTATCCAAGCACTGCTTTAGCCACTTTATTATTAATTATAAAGGCTACTCCATTTCTTCTGTGGTCCTCTTGTCCACAGTAGTAGATCTGGTGGTCATCTGATGTGAAGTGGCCCATTCCAGTCCATTTCAGTCCACTGACACCTAAAATGTCTATATTTAATCTTGACATCTCACCAATAACCACATCCAATTTACCCTGGCTCATAGATCTTACATTCCAGGTTCCTATGGTGTGTTGATCTTTAGAACATCGGATTCGTTGTTCACGACCAGCACCGTCGGCCGCTAGCCGTCCTTTCGGCTTTGAGCTAGCTGCGTCATCACATCTGGGGCTAGTTGAACGTATCCTCTGTTCCTCCCCAGTAGCATTTTGACCATCTTCCAACCTGGGAGTCCCATCTTCCGATGGTATACCGACATATCTCTGGTTGTACTGATCCATTTAGTTTTCACGGCAAGAATACTGGGGTGGGTTGCCATTACCTTCCCCAGGGATCGTATTTAGTCTGACCTCTCTGCCACGACCTTCCCGTCTTGGGTGTCCCTTCACGGTTTAGCTCATGGTTTCATTGAGGTGCTCAAGCTCCAGCACCACGACAAGGTAACGATCTCCTTTGCTGGAGTATATACTATATACTATATACTATATACTATATACTATATACTATATACTATATACTATATACTATATACTATATACTATATACTATATACTATATACTATATACTATATACTATATACTATATACTATATACTATATACTATATACTATATACTATATACTATATACTATATACTATATACTATATACTATATAGGCGTGGGACAAAGGTAGAGATAGTTCCTCCTGGGGGTGGTTTGTTTAATAATGACCTCCTTTTAAGATCCTACCATCCTCTGGATTTTTATATTCTTATTTATTGTATTGTTTATTATATTTTAATGATTATTGATTTTTAACTTTAATTTTAACATTTGTTTTAAACCGCCCAGAGTCTACCATGGTAGAGATGGGCGGTGATAAATTTGATTAATAAATAAATAATAATAAATACTATATACTATATACTATATACTATATACTATATACTATATACTATATACTATATATGTTGTTGTTCAGTCATTTAGTCGTGTCCGACTCTTTATGACCTCATGGACCATAGCACGCCAGGCCTTCCTGTCCTCCACTGTCTCCCGGAGTTTACTCAAATTCATGTTCATTACATCGGTGATGCTATCTAACCATCTCATCCTCTGCCATCCCCTTCTCCTTTTGCCTTCAGTCTTTCCCAGCATCAGGGTCTTTTCCAGTGAGTCCTCTCTTCGCATTAGGTGGCCAAAGTATTTGAGCTTCAGCTTCAGTATCTGTCCTTCCAATGAGCAGTCAGGGTTGATTTCCTTTAGGATTGACTGATTTGACCTCCTTGCAGTCCAAGGGACTATCAAGAGTCTTCTCCAGCACCACAGTTCAAAAGCGTCAATTCTTCGGCGCTCAGCCTTCCTTATGGTCGAACTCTCACAGCCATACATTACTACTGGGAAAACCATAGCTTTAATTATACGGACCTTTGTTGGCAAGGTGATGTCTCCGCTTTTTAATATGCTGTCTAGGTTTGCCATAGCTTTCCTCCCAAGGAGCAAGCGTCTTTTAATTTCATGGCTGCAGTCACCGTCTGTGGTGATCTTGGAGCCCAAGAAAATAAAATCTGTCACTGCTTCCATTTCTTCCCCTTCTATTTGCCAGGAGGTGATGGGACCAGATGCCATGATCTGGGTTTTTTTAATGTTGAGTTTCAAGCCAGTTTTGTACTCTCCTCTTTCATCCTCATCAAGAGGCTCTTTAGCTCCTCTTCACTTTCTGCCATTAGGGTGGTATCGTCTGCATATCTGAGGTTGTTGATATTTCTCCCGGCAATCTTAACTCCAGCTTGTGATTCATCCAGCCCGGCATTTCTCATGATGTACTCTGCATATAAGTTAAATAAGCAGGGTGGTAATATACAGCCTTGTCGTACCCCTTTCCCAATTTTGAACCAATCAGTTGTTCCATGTCCGGTTCTAACTGTTGCTTCTTGACCCTCATACAGGTTTCTCAGGAGACAGGTAAGGTGGTCTGGTACTCCCATCTCTTTAAGAATTTGCCACAGTTTGTTGTGATCTACACAATCAAAGGCTTTAGCGTAGTCAATGAAGCATAAGTAGATGTTTTTCTGGAACTCTCTTGCTTTTTCCATGATCCAGCAAATGTTGGCAATCTGATCTCTAGTTCCTCTGCCTCTTCGAAACCCAGCTTGCACTTCTGGTAGTTCTCGGTTCACATACTGCTGAAGCCTAGCTTGTAGGATTTTGAGCATAACCTTGCTAGCATGTGAAATGAGCGCAATTGTACGGTAGTTTGAACATTCTTTGGCATTGCCCTTCTTTGGAATTGGAATGTAAACTGACCTTTTCCAATCCTGTGGCCACTGTTGAGTTTTCCAAATTTGTTGGCATATTGAGTGCAGCACTTTAACAGCATCATCTTTTAGGATTTTAAATAGCTCAGCTGGAATACTGTCTTCTCCGCTAGCTTTGTTGTTTGTAATGCTTCCTAAGGCCCACTTGACTTCACTCTTTAGGATATCTGGCTCAAGGTCAGTGACTACACCATTGTATTTATCAGGGACATTAAGATCTTTCTTGTATAGTTCTTCTGTGTATTCTTGCCACCTCTTCTTAATCTCTTCTGCTTCTGTTAGGTCCCTGCCTTTTTTGTCCTTTATCATGCCCATCTTTGCACAAAACAGTTCCCTTGATATCTCTGATTTCCTTGAAGAGATCTCTAGTCTTCCCCATTCTATTGTTTTCCTTGATTTCTTTGCACTGTTCATTTAAGAAGGCCTTCTTATCTCTCCTTGCTATTCTCTGGAAATCTGCATTCAGTTGGTTATATCTTTCCCTTTCTCCCTTGCCTTTTGCTTCCCTTCTTTCCTCAGCTATTTGTAAAGCCTCATCAGACAGCCACTTTGCTTTCTTGCCTTTCTTTTTCTTTGGGATGGTTTTAGTTGCTGCCTCCTGTACAATGTGTCTATGAAGGTTCTCAGTCATCCAGGTGGAATTGTCTGTAGCTTGAATCATGTCAACTGGATTTCTATTTTCTCAGTGGAAAAGTTTCGCTCCTTATCCGAGGAGCTTCTTCAGTCTGAGCAAAGTTAGTAAGGGAATCCTAAATATGTTCCTAGGTAGCTGTGTGACCTTACACCTGGGGCTAGGTCATGGTTATATTGAGATGTTATTTTAAGTCCTTTTTATCATTTTTTTCCTTTTATCCTCCTTTAGATGATAAAAGGACTTAAAATAACATCTCAATATAACCATGACCTAGCCTCAGGTGCTAGGTCACACAGCCACCTATAAACATATTTAAGGATTCCCTTACTAACTTTGCTCAGACTGAAGAAGCTCCTTGGATAAGGAGCGAAACGTTTCCACTGAGAAAATAGAAATCCAGTTGACATGATTCAAGCTACAGACTCCTGTACAATGTTACGAACCTCCATCCATAGTTCTTCAGGCACTCTGTCTACCAGATCTAATCCTTTAAATCTATTCCTCACCTCCACTGTATATTCATATGATTTAGGTCATACCTGATTGGTCTAGTGGTTTTCCCTACGTTCTTCAATTTAAGCCTAAATTTTGCGATAAGAAGCTCATGATCTGAGCCACAGTCAGCTCCAGGTCTTGTTTTTGCTGATTGTATAGAGCTTCTCCATCTTTGGCTGCACAGTATATAATCAATCTGATTTCGGTATTGACCATCTGGTGATTTCCATGTGTAGAGTCGTCTCTTGTGTTGTTGGAAAAGAGTGTTTGCTATGACCAGCCTGTTCTCTTGACAAAACTCTATTAGCCTTTGCCCTGCTTCATTTTGTACTCCAAGGCCAAACTTGCCTGTTATTCCGGTTATTTCTTGACTTCCTACTTTAGCATTCCAGTCCCCTATGATGAAAGGGACAACTTTTTTTGGTGTTAGTTCTAGAAGGTGTTGTAGGTCTTCATAGAACCGGTCGACTTCAGCTTCTTCAGCATCAGTGGTTGGGGCATAGACTTGGATTACTGTGATGTTGAATGGTTTGCCTTGGATTCGAACTGAGATCATTCTGTCGTTTTTGAGGTTGTACCACAGTACTGCCTTTCCCACTCTTTGATTGACTATGAGGGCTACTCCATTTCTTCTAAGGCAGAGCTTTCCAAACTTTTCATTTTGGTGACACACTTTTTAGACATGCACCATTTTGTGACACACTCTTACAGCAGGGCATCATTTCGTGACACACTCTTACAGTAGGGCACAAGGCAGGCACTAGGACCTGCGCGGAATCCTGGCAGGTTTGGAGGCAGCAGGGCACAAGGCAGGCACTAGGACCTGTGCGGAATCACAGCAGGTTTGGAGGCAGCAGGGCACAAGGCAGGCACTAGGACCTGCATGGAATCTTGGCAGGGCTCGGAGGCAGCAGCAGCTGCGACACACCCAGACACTGCAGCTGACACACTAACGTGTCCCGACACACAATTTGGAAAGCTCTGTTCTAAGGGATTCTTGCCCACAGTAGTATATATAATGGTCAACTGAATTAAATTCACCCATTCCTGTCCATTTTAGTTAGCTGATTCCCAAGATGTCGATGTTCAATCTTGTCATCTCATGTTTGACCACATCCAGCTTACCTTGATTCATAGATCTTACATTCCAGGTTCCTATGCAATATTGTTCTTTACAGCATCGGACTTTCCTTCTACTTCCAGACACATCCACAACTGAGCGTCCTTTTGGCTTTGGCCCAGCCGCTTCACTCTTTCTGGAGCTACTCAGAATTGCCCTCTGCTCTTCCCCAGTAGCATATTGGACACCTTCCGACCTGAGGGGCTCATCTTCTGGCGTCATATCTTTTAGCCTTTTGATACTATCCATGGGGTTTTCTTGGCAAGGATACTGGAGTGGGTTGCCGTTTCCTCCTCCAGTGGACCACGTTTTGTCAGAACTCTCCGTCATGACCTGTCCGTCTTGACCTGACTTCATTGAGTTACGCAAGCCCCTTCGCCACGACAAGGCAGTGATCCATGAAGGGGATATACCATATACCATATACCATATACCATATACCATATACCATATACCACATACCACATACCACATACCACATACCACATACCATATACCATATACCATATACCATATACCATATACCACATACCACATACCACATACCACATACCACATACCATATACCATATACCATATACCATATACCATATACCATATACCATATACCATATACCATATACCATATACCATGGAGGTGAAGAATAGATTTAAAGGACTAGATTTAGTAGATAGGGTCCTGGAAGAACTATCAACAGAAGTGGAAGAAGATAATAATAGGAAGGACAAGAGACCTCTTCCAGAAAATTAGAACCATTGGAGGTAAATTCCAGGCAAAAATGGGTATGATCAAAACCAAAGATGGCAAGGACCTAATAGAAGCAGAAGAGATCAAGAAAAGGTGGCAAGAATATATGGAAGATCTGTATAGGAAGGATAATAATATCGGGGATAGCTTTGACGGTGTGGTCAGTGAGTTAGAGCCAGACATCCTGAAGAGTGAGGTTGAATGGGCCTTAAGAAGCATTGCTAATAACAAGGCAGCAGGAGACATCAGTATCCCAGCTGAACTGTTTAAAATCTTGCAAGATGATGCTGTCAAGGTGATGCATGCCATATGCCAGCAAATTTGGGAAACACAAGAATGGCCATCAGATTGGAAAAAATCAACTTATATCCCCATACCAAAAAAGGGAAACAGTAAAGAATGTTCAAACTATTGAACAGTGGCACTTATTTCACATGCCAGTAAGGTAATGCTCAAGATCCTGCAAGGTAGACTCCAGCAATTCATGGAGCGAGAATTGCCAGATGTACAAGCTGGATTTAGAAAAGGCAGAGGAACTAGAGACCAAATTGCCAATATACGCTGGATAATGGAGAAAGCCAGGGAGTTTCAGAAAAACATCTACTATTGTTTTATTGACTATTCTAAAGCCTTTGACTGTGGATCATAACAAATTGTTGCAAGTTCTTGGTGGTATGGGGATACCAAGTCATCTTGTCTGCCTCCTGAGGAATCTGTATAATGACCAAGTAGCAACGGTAAGAACAGACCATGGAACAATGGACTGGTTTAAGATTGGGAAAGGAGTATGGCAGGGTTGCATACTCTTACCCTACCTATTCAAGTTGTATGCAGAACACATCATGTGACGTACTGGGCTTGATGAATCCAAGGCTGCAGTTAAAATGGCTGGAAGAAACATGAACAATCTCAGAGACGCAGATGATACCACTTTGATGGCTGAAAGTGAGGAGGAGCTGAGGAGCCTTATGATGAAGGTGAAAGAAGAAAGTGCAAAAGCTGGGTTGCGGTTAAACCCCCAGAAAAGCAAGATTACTGCAGACGCTGACTGCAGCCAGGAAACCAGAAGACGTTTACTTCTTGGGAGGAGAGCAATGACAAATCTTGATAAAATAGTTAAGAGCAGAGACGTCACACTGACAACAAAGGTCCGCATAGTTAAAGCAATGGTATTCCCCGTAGTAACCTATGGCTGCGAGAGCTGGACCATAAGGAAGGCTGAGTGAAGGAAGATAGATGCTTTTGAACTGTGGTGTTAGAGGAAAATTCTGAGAGTGCCTTGGACTGCAAGAAGATCAAACCAGTCCATACTCCAGGAAATAAAGCCAGACTGCTCACTTGATGGAATGATATTAAAGGTAAAACTGAAGTACTTTGGCCACATAATGAGAAGACAGGATACCCTGGAGAAGATGCTGATGCTAGGGAAAGTGGAGGGTGAAAGGAAGAGGGGCCGACCAAGGGCAAGATGGATGGATGATATTCTGGAGGTGACGGACTCGACCGTGGGGGAGCTGGGGATGTTGACGGCCGACAGGAAGCTCTGGTGTGGGCTGGTCCATGTAGTCACAAAGAGTCGGAAGTGACTGAAAGAATAAACAACAAATGCTCTACACTGTAATCCTCTAATCAGAAGAGATATAGCTTACTGTTCCCCAAATTAACTTGGTGGTTTTCCAAGTCACAGTTCCTAATATATTTGGTTCAAAGTACAAAATTTGACTCTTAGGACTCTGTAGAAAAGGCATATGTGTGGGTACATGAATTATAGTCAGCACATGCATGATATCAAAATATATCATCTACTTTCTCAGAAAGTAAGGATTGACAAGCCAGCTGTGATGGAGTTAACCATCTTGTTCCTTCTGTGAGTTAGAGGAAGAGAAAATCCATTGTAACCTGTTTCTGAAAAAAAGTGTGCCATGCCATAAGCTACTAGAAGCTTACATTTCTATCTTATTGCTTCTTTTTGTTTTTCAGACATGCATGTGTGAGTGCACTTGTGATTTAGAAAGGTGGAAAAGGGGGCATGACCCAGTCTTCAAAAGTAAGCTGGACTGCTGGAAGGGGAAGAGGGCTATCATATAGTGCCAACCAGTAGATTATTGCACAAAAAGACAGGAAAAGTGTTACACAAAAGGACACATATATAGATGTATTTTGTTGCAGGTGGACAAAGGTTCATTGTAGTCTTCACTGCAGTGGTGCCCTCCAGATGCCCAATCTAGAATTCCAAATCAATTTGGCCAATAGTTGGCTGGGAATGCTAACAGGAGCCCCTATTATTATCCTTTTCCCATCAATAGATGAAAAATGTTATTAAAACCTACATGTGTATAGGGTTTCTATTCCATCCATATATATGGAAAGCACCCAACTTTCACTAGTTGGAAAATGCAATAGTTTGAAGGCATCCAGGATTTCAGTATTTACTGAATTTACATTGTATAAGTCATACATGGTGTTCCCTGTTGGCTGGGTCCACATATTCCACTAAATAATGTTTTGTTTTAATCATTGTGCAATGCATGAACTTAGTTATTGCAAAACAATGCCTTTGTGTCATGTGTGAACCAGAACAGTATGGACAGTTCAATTACCTACAATTTAAAAACTTTAGTTTATTGTGGTATGTGAACTGTGCACTTAATAATTCAAAATCAGTCTAATGAAAGGTATGCACCATTTAAGCATTTTCTATCAAACTACTGCAAAGTGATATTTAAATATTGAAGTCAGGGCAGAATATAGTACTTTATAATGAAGACTGTTTGAAATGCAGCTGGCTGCAATACAATTGAGGAAGTGGAAATTGGGCACAGCTTGAAGATTTAAAATGCATAATAATTCAGTTTTGTTGCATCAGTTTCCCCAAAGCAGATCCTGGCTTTGATCCAGAGATCCACCTGCACCCAATACATTGATGTACACATGCTTCTTCATGTGAAAAATAATTCCAAGTGAATGGATGGCCAGTTGTGAAATTCAACAAGAAGCAGAGGGAGAGAGGTGTGGAATGGGTGGGCAAAGAGAAAACTAAGATTTATTTATTTATTTATTTTTCAAATTTATCACCACCCATCTCCCCCAATGGGGGACTCTGGGCGGTTTACAACAAAGTCTACAATTAAAAACCTGTAAACATAAGTTACAGTCTAGTATAAAAAATAATAGTTAAAAATCCAAGGGATGGTAAAAAGAATTTCATGTAGTTCATTTTTAAAAAATTTGAACTGAGGAAAATATGAAAATATTTCACTTTTAAAAATATAGTTTTGAACCCTTAAGTACTGAACCATATTTATAGTGGTAAATTAGAGCTTTCTATTTTTTCCTAATTTGTAAAGCCCTATGATAGGGAGGTGGAGCATGTTCAGCTTTATGCTAGACATATTTGTAAGTACATAAAATATGTCTATCTCTACTTATTGTTATTCAGAAGAAAAAGAAGAAGAAGTTATAAGCTCTGAAGATACCATGTTGTACCTCTGTAAAAACTCTAGCACCTCCCACCTTTTACTTCTATAGGCAGTTACACTTTTTAAAAGTCAACTTATGTGAAGAACTCAGATAAACCTTGCCCGACAAAGGTCCGTATAATTAAAGCTATGGTTTTCCCAGTAATAATGTATGGCTGTGAGAGTTCGACCATAAGGAAGGCTTAGCGCTGAAGAATTGATGCTTTCGAACTGTGGTGCTGGAGAAGACTCTTGAGAGTCCCTTGGACTGCAAGGAGATCAAATCAGTCAATCCTAAAGGAAATCAACCCTGACTGCTCATTGGAAGGACAGATACTGAAGCTGAAGCTCAAATACTTTGGCCACCTAATGCGAAGAGAGGACACACTGGAAAAGACCCTGATGCTGGGAAAGACTGAAGGCAAAAGGAGAAGGGGATGGCAGAGGACGAGATGGTTAGATAGCATCACCGATGTAATGAACATGAATTTGAGTAAACTCCGGGAGACAGTGGACAGGAAGGCCTGGCGTGCTCTGGTCCATGAGGTCATGAAGAGTCAGACACGACTAAATGACTGAACAACAACAAAAATGTGAAGAACTATAGGTAAATAAACATTGCCATTTATACCCTCTGAAAATGAAACTATGATGAACTGTCTTTTAAATAAACTCAGTAAACAGTAAAAGATTTATGCTGCTGCAGTTCATTTTCTCTACAATATTGCAGGCGTCATCTTACATGTTTGCATACACTATGGAAACAATTTCATAAGCTTATGTTCTATTTAAAATGTGTTTTCTTTACCATTGCATATTAAAATTTTACCTAAAACAATATACTCTGGACTTCAGTTCAATATTAATAGACAATAAAAACAAAACAGGTTACTGAATGTTATGTGGAAAGTTATACAGGAGTATACATATAATTAACTCTAATATAGCATTAAACTTTCTAATACCTGTAACTAAATGTGTTTTTCTTTAGATATATTTTCATTCACACAGTGCTGACTGTTTTTAAAGGCTTTAGTAATGTGTACATGTTCCAATAAACAGCATCAAAAATTCTTCTGCTTATCTGAAATAACAAACCCTCTTCATACATTCAGCTGAACTCATGGAGGGGCTTCAAGCTGCACAGACAACAGGGGCCTGCATGCCATTCTGCCTCCTCTTTTTCCTGAACTTCATGTATTCCTCCTGATGTCTGAAGGAGAACTTTTTTGCATCTCCCTGATGTGCAATCTGGGTGCTGAATAAAGCAAGGTCCAGATTATGGAGCTAGCTGTATCACGTTCATGCAAATATGAGTATAGTTCTCCTTCTCTAAATCTGGCTGAATATGTGGAGGATTGGAAAAAAAATGGGGGCAATGTGTTGTTCTCTACACTGTTTGAAACTTTCTATGCATTCAACTGAACTTAACAAAACTGTACAATGTTGGAATATTTAAAACTGTCCTGATAACTAAGCAATCTTCTGATAATAATCCGGTAATGATCAGATGAACTACCTCATCCAAAGTCCTGCCAGATTCATGTTGGCAGGCAAAATGTAGGGAGGGGATGTATTTTCTTCCTTCTTTATTCTGGGTATATTTGTTTTGAATTACTTCCTTCTGACTGGAACCAATGGCAGAGATTTTCGTATATCCTCCCCGGGGCTAGGATGCATCCCTTCCTTTCATGTTGGGGACTGGGAGGGTTACAGATCCTGCAGACCCTTTTTTAAAAATCTGTCCACAATTTATTCTTTATTCCTCCTCTCTTTTATCTCTACCAACATTAATAAAGATTTTCCCCTCTGATGGAAGACCTCAGGTGAAGATCTACAGGTAGTCCTTGCTTAATGACCATTGGTTCAGCGACTGTTTGAAGTTATGGTGCTGAACAAATGGCATTTACGACTGGTCCTTAAAGTTATGGCTGTAACAGTGCCCCCAAAGTCACGTGATCAAAATTCAGGCGCTTGGCAGCCTGTCTGCATTTATGACTGCAGGGTGGATTCAACTCCCCCACCTACCTATCTCTCCCCCTATCTCTGCCCTTTTGGCCGCCCTGCGCTCCACCACCCCTACCGCCCCCAGCTGACCTCTGCTGTGTCCTCGCCTAACATCCGGGTAGGATAAGCTTAATGATGGCAACAGGGACTGCCAGAACTGCCATCCCTAAGCTTAGCGATGGGGTTACTGGTCCCAATTATGGTTGTTAAGTGAGGACTACCTGTACTGTATCTGATGCCCCTTGGAATACATCATAGAATTGCAACATTAATATAACATGCTACTTTGTATTCTTATTATAAAAAAGGCGATGTGTGTGTATGTCCATGTGCACTTTGTTTTTACAAAGACTAAGCATTTTCTTGCATTTAAAACTATGGCAGAATAATATTAAAAATCATAACAGGCAATTTCCCAAAGGAAAACAATTTACCTGTTCAGATGTTTATTTTGGCAAATTGGATTAATTTCCCCCCCTGTGCTTCACAACCTTCCCTCTTACAGAGTTAATAATTTTATAGTATGTTGTCAAAAAATAAAGTTCAGATAATTAAAGGCCAACCTTTTTATTGCACTTCCTCGTGTTATGAAATCCAAGCAGATATGGAAAATGGTATAATTGCTGTTTGACACTTTGGATGTTACATTTCTCTAAAACCATAACCTTCAAGAGCTAATCTAATTTTATCAACCTTCCTCTGAAATTAAAAAAAAGTGATCATTAACCTCAAAGGAGCTGTGAATAAGTATTACAGATTGAAGACTATGTGGAACTTCCATTCAAACAGTCAAATTAAGTGATCAGTTTCTATTTAGAAGCTTTTTCCAATATATTTGATCCCCCAGGAGATCTAGATCCGACCTGAAGGAAGGGGTTATAGTAACTCTGTCTACGTTTGCAACAGCTTGAGATATGTCATCTCACGTGGCTTAGGGAAATTGCTGCCAGCATAAACCAAATAATTCCCTTCCTCTGACCCTTAAGGATAGCTGGAGAGTGTAACTTCTCATTATTAAGATATCTGCTGTCCTGCTGTAACTCTGTGCCACTGGTCTGATTTGCAGTTACCTTTTCAGCTGAGTCACAAAGATTGTCTTTTCTTTTCTTTTTTCCCTCCCCTTCTTTCTCTCTCTGATAAAAATTACATTTAGCAATCATCTGCACCACGATTATCTTGGGGTTGAGGCAGAATCTTAGAAGAGGTTGCCACAAAACCCTGGAAAATTTCCTCAATTTAAGCTGAAGTTCTGGGTGTCTTCCTCATCCATTAGGTTAAAATTGATTAAAAGGAAGATCATTAGGATTTAAGTCATTTATATTTTACCCTCTTAAAGAACAAATCCAAAGAGTTTACCTTCAAAATATACCAGCAATTTCAGTACCTTAATCTATCTTTCCAAACAAACACAGCCTTGTTTGTATAAGTAATTTCTCTGTGAATTTATGAATTTCAATCTCAGAGAGGTTCAAAAAGGCAATACCAGTTAGAAGCCCTTCTTCCTTTTGACATTCCTTAACTGCAAGTCCTTCTGGTTCCAAGGAAAAATTGACAATCATTTGAGAATGGCAATGCATGGCAGGGGTCTACACAAATGGGTCTTCAATTATGCATACTCCAGTGATAATGCTCTTTCTTAACAGAGGTAGCTGTTGTTTTTCCACCATCAAAATAATGTACGAAAAAACCAATTTGAAAAAAAAAAAATTCCCCCTGAAGTAAAATTGCAAGCAAGCTGATTAATATTACTTTGCTATTGTTTACTTTTGTGTTTCCAGCACTGCAGTATTGCTTTATTTTTACATTTACAAATAAGACAATCCTTCCCTTATGGGCATAGACATTAATTGTCTTTTAAAAAGGCATAATATTTCTCTGATATCTTTGATTTCTCTACAGAATGTGTAACTCTTTCACCTTTTAAAAAAGCATCGTATTTCACAGTAGAATATATCTATCTAAATAACACTTATACATTTATTAATTATTCACCTCTAACTGCAGCGAAATGTTATTTTAAAAGCAGAAGATAATCCCCTGTGTGGCGGCTTTGTTAATATAGAACTTTAGTGGTTTTTTTTTTTTGAAAAAAAAGGAAAGAACTTCTCAACATTTAATAGAAGATTTTTTTCAAACAATTTTGAAAACATGAGTAGTGTAAAGTAAAGTGCCCTTAGGATCAGAGTACAGATCTTTAAATAGATTTCTTCTATAAACTCAGTCAGATTTCTAAGCACAATCATTAAGGCATTGGAAAATAAACTGTTTACCACCTTTTGTTTATTTATTCAGTCGCTTCCGACTCTTCGTGACTTCATGGACCAGCCCACACCAGAGCTTCCTGTCCACCATCGCCACCCGCAGCTCCCCCACGGTCGAGTCCATCACCTCCAGAATATCATCCATCCATCTTGCCCTTGGTCGGCCCCTCCTCCTTTTGCCTTCCACTTTCATCGTCCTCAAGTTATAACCACTTGTTCAGCGGCCATTCAAAATTGCAACAGTGCTGAATGAGGGGGACTTACAACCAGTCCGCAAAGTTGTGGCCATTGCAGTGTCCCTGCGGTCATGTGATTGCGATCCGGGTGCTTGGATGCCCAGCTTGTGATTATGATGTCACAGCGAGCCGCACTCATGTAATTGCCATCTGCAATCTTCCCTGCTGGCTTCCCACAAGCAAAGTAAATGGGGAAGTCAGCAGGGAAAGTTGCAAGTTGCTCCTGTAAGTCGCTTCCGCTGATTTTGCTCCCAAGGAGCCCTGCTATGGAGTACGAGATCCCAGGGATCTCATACTCCATAGCATCCCCTGCCTGCCCGCACTCTGTAGCACCTGCCCATGGCTCCTGCCAACCCACCTGTGCCCCCCGCTGGCCCACTCATGGCCCCTGCTGGCCTGCCCATGCTCAGAAGTGCCCACCCACAGCCCCTGCCAGTCTGCCCGTGCTCCCTAGTGCCTGCCTACAGCACCCCCACCTCCCGCGGCATCTGCAAACCCCCACACTTCTTGCCTGGGACTCCTGCCTCTTCCTGCTTAATGACCCATGCAGTCCTGGGATTCACCAAAACAGGATTCACCAATCAACAGTATAAGCACATGGATATGTGCACATTTAATTTTTTTTATTATGAATTTTATTAAGTTTGAAGAGAAAGATAAAAACTATGAAAAACCAAAAAACTGCAAAAAAAGAGAAAAACTAAAAAGGTGTGAAAACACAAAATATTTTTTTTACAACATTACAGAAAGGTGTGTGAGGTTTGCGCCGCTCACCTGGCTGCCGGCCGACATGCTGGACTTCGAGCCGGAAGAGGAGCCAGTCGCCGGAAGCAGCAGGCTTGGTGCGAACCCAACCAAAGAACCGGAGACGCTGATTGGCAGAGGCTTGGAAGGAAGGACGCCTCCACCAATCAGCGCACGCCAGAGGATAGCAGAAAGGCGGGCCGAGCAACACGAGACTTGATTGGGCCCTGCTCCCCAACGGTGTGAAAATCGAAATAAAAGGCCGGCACGACGAACCTCGGTTGCCAGAGACAACCGATCCTACACACGACCTGGATTCTTGCCCGTGACCGATCCTCCCGCCACGTGGAGTACCCGAGCCGAGCCTAGCCAAGAACCTCATACCGAGTCAATCCCAGCAACCAGCCTGATCGCCACGGAGGAACCCGATCTAGGAGATAGATCCACCTACCTGTTGTCGCCGAGAGCCGAGCCGCCTCCTGCCGCTGCACCTTTGTCCAGCGAACCTCCAGATCCCGGAAATCGCTCGGAGTATTTCCTGTTCCCTGCGGAAGAGGCCACCACTGGGGTAAGCGCCGCTGCATTGCCTGCCCGTTCCGCGACTACCCGTGCCCTGGATTCCCCACTGATCTCTGAACCGGAGCAGTTTCTGCCCACACTGCCACCGCCTCCAAGTGTTGCCGCTGGGTCTCCTTCAACCGGGAACATAACCAGTCCTCAGTTGATTCAAGCCGACGCTGGTTATCAGTGGGCTGCTTTTGTTGGTCTCCGGTCCACCCCAACTCCCACCAGCCAAAGTCCTCAGTGACCGGTGATGGTCGGCGAAGCATTTGTAGTCGTCCTTGGCCTTTTCCAACTGGCCTCTAAGCACTTGGTGGCTGGCCTGTAGTTCTTGGAAAAACTGATTTGCGGCTGGCACGGCTGAGTCCGGCGCGGTGAGAGGAAACGATCGTGGGTGGAACCCATAATTTGCAGCGAATGGGGCCATCTGGGTCGAAGAGTGTTGTGCATTGTTGTACGTGAACTTCGCCAAGGCTAGGAGGTCTGCCCAATTGTCCTGTTGGTAGTTTACGTAACAACACAGGTACTGCTCCAGGATGGCGTTCACCCTTTCCGTCCCTCCATCCGATTGCGGATGAAATGCAGTGGATAAGTGGCCTTGGATACCTAGATTCTGGAGGAGTGCCTTCCAGAAACGGGTGGTGAACTGGGAGCCTTGGTCTGATACCACACTCTTCGCTATTCCATGCAATTTGTATACATGTTTGATGTATAGGCGCGCCATCTCTTGGGCTGTGGGTAAGCCTTTACAAGTGATGAACTGGGCCATCTTGGTCATGGAGTCCACCACTACCAGAATAGCAGTGGCGTCCAGGGACTTGGGAAGGTCCGTGATGAAATCCATGGAAATAGCCTCCCATGGTTGTTCAGGTGTGGGTAAGGGCATTAGGAGACCAGAAGGCTTGCCCGTCTGATTTTTTGCTCTGTGACAATCTGGGCAAGAGAACACATATTGTTTAACATCGTCCCGTATGTGCAGCCACCAAAACTCCCGGGAGACCAGGTTCAGTGTTTTGAAGAACCAGAAATGGCCGGTGGCAGGGTTGTCATGGCAGAGTTGCAGGGCCAGTTTGCGGAGCTCTCCTGGGGGTAATTAGTAGTGGCATCGGAAGCATAGCGTCTCATGACTCCATGTCCACTGATCTGTCTGATCTGCAGGAAGATGCGCCAGCTCTTGTCTCTTTTTCCTTGCCCAGGGGTCAGCTCCTTGTTGTTCCTGAATCCATTGGCGTAGATCACCCTGTACGGTGATAGCAGCAAACAGCTCTGGAGAGATGATGGGTTGAGGCGGTACTGGAGACTCTAGGCGGTCGTATTCGGGTTTCCTCAAAAGCGCATCTGCCCGTTGGTTCTGGCCTCTCGGAATGTAAGTTACCTTGAAGTTGAACCGGGAGAAGAACACAGACCATCGTATTTGCCGCTGGTTCAAGGTCCTTGTGGTCTTTAAATGTTCCAAGTTCTGGTGGTCGGTTCTTACCTCCATGGGGTGTTGCGCCCGTTCCAAATGGTGCCTCCATGCCTCGAATGCCACCTTGATGGCCAGAAGCTCTTTGTCCTAAATGTTATAGGCCTTCTCGGCCGGGGTGAGCTTCCGGGAGTGGTAAGCACAGGGGCAAAGGATGCCGGTCTGGGGGTTGGCCTGGAGCAAGATGGCGCCGACGGCTACATCGGATGCATCCGTTTCAACAACGAATGGCCAGAACGGGTCTGGGTGCCTGATGATAGGCTCGGTGGTAAAGGCTAGTTTTAGTCTATCAAAAGCTTGTTGTTCTGTGTCTCCCCAATGGAACTTGGTCTTCTTCCGGAGTAAGTTGGATAAGGGTGTGGTTAGTTCTACGAATTGAGGAATAAAATTCCGATAGTAATTAGCAAACCCGAGCAGTCATTGAACGTCCTTGGCCCGACGTGGAGGCTGCCAAGTTTGCAATGCCTCCATCTTGCCTGGTTCCATGGCGATGTGGAGATTCGGTGTCCCAAGAACTCTACGGTCTTACAGGCAAATTGGCACTTCTCCAACTTGGCGTACAGGTGGTGCTCCCGCAGTCGTTGCAATACGGTGCGGACCTGCTGTTCATGGTCGCTCGGAGTGGATGAAAAGATCAGAATGTCATCGAGGTAGATTATCAGGTACTGGTCCAGGAGATCCTTGAAGATGTCATTCATGAAGTGCATGAAGACCGCAGGGGCGTTAGATAGTCCAAATGGGATGACCATAAACTTGTAGTGGCCGTAGCAAGTACGGAACGCGGTCTTCCACTCATCGCCCTGTCAGATACGGACCAGGTTGTACTCCCCCCTCAGGTCCAACTTCGTGAACAGGCGAGCGTTGCGGAGTCGCTCCAGGAGCTCTGATATCAGTGTCAGGGGGTACCGGTTGTTGACCGTAATCTCGTTCAATTTCCGGTAATCGCAACACATCCTGAGCTCACCCGATTTCTTTTTGACAAACAACACGGGGGCAGCCATCGGAGAGGTAGAGGGTTGGATGAATCCCCTCCTGAGGTTGGTGTCAATAAAGTCCTTGAGGGCTGCTCGCTCCAGTTCTGATAGAGAGTATAGTAGAGCCGAGTCCGTTTCCTGACAAGGAAACAACTGGAGACTTGGCGGGACAATTTGCAGCGCGGTGACCCACTCCCGCGCAATACAGGCATAGACCTTCCTGGCGGTGGCGGTCCTTCTCGGTAGATGTGAGGCGTGGTCTGGCGCCCCCCAACTGCATCGGCTCCTCTATGGCTCGAGAACGCAGAGGCGGAGCGTGCGGAATGAAGGGTGGAGGTTGGGCGAAACGCCTCCTTGACCTCCGTTGCTGTAATTGCTGATCGATCTGCAGGCAAAGATGGGTCAGGTCTTGGAGGTTTCTAGAGCACTCGGTCCTGGCTAGTTTGTCGAGGAGCTCTGAAGATAGGCCATCCTGGAAATGGTCTACCAAGGCAGGTTCGTTCCAATCCAGGTCTTGCGCCAGCAACCTGAAATCACTGATATATTCGGCCACTGGCCTGGCCCCCTGTCGCAATCCCTTAATCTGCCTGGCGGTGGTTTGGACCTTGACCAGGTTCACATACATTGCCTGGAGTTGGTCGCAAAACCCGCCATAGTTATCTAGGAACGGGTCTTGTTGGATTATCAGTGGCGAGACCCATTTTGCAGCAGGGCCCGACAGTAGACTGGCCACGAAGCCCACCTTGTGTCGGTCTGTTGGGAACTCCTCTGGGCAGAGGCTCTGGTACAGCTGACATTGTGCCAGGAAAGCCGGGAACTTGGCAAGGGTCCCATCGAACTTCTTTGGCACCTGTACTGGACATTTGGTTCTCTGGCTGACAACCGGTGCAAACGGTTGTCCTTGCAGCTGGGCCACTTGCATGCTCAAATGGGCGATCAGCTGGCTCAGTTGGTTGTTTTGATCGCTGAGTTGGGCAACCTGCTGGGATAGCTGCGCGTTTTCCATGGACAGCTGTTGATCCATGGCTTCTTGGTTGTCAGGGCGACAGGTAAATACCAGGCAAGGGGGAAATAACAAGACAATAACGCTTCCTTCCTTCCCAGTGGAAGTGTGGCCGGAGACAATCTGTCCTGTTCCGACTGACACGGAACACGCCAACACTGTTGTAAATATCTTATAGTCATTGTTCAATAAAGATATTGGTCTATAATTCTTCGTTAAAGTCAAATCTTGTTGATCTTTTGGAATCAATGCAATATGAGCTTCTTTCCATGTTTCTGGCATTACACCTGTTTCTAAAATTGAATTCATAGTCTTTTGTAAAGGAAGACAAAGCTCATCCTCAAAGCATTTATAATAAGCCACTGATAAACCATCGGGACCAGGCGCTTTCCCACTATTAATTTTCTTGAAAGCAGTTGACATTTCCTCTACCGTTATAGGGTTATTAAGCAATAACTTTTGCTGATCAGTGAGAAGAGTTAATTTTTGTTTACTCAAATATTTGTCAATGTCATCTAATGAAACATCTTGCTTTTTATATAATGATGAATAATAACAATAAAAGGCTTCTTGGATACCTACGTTGTCTACCAAAGTTCTCCCCTCATGTTGTATTTTAGAAATTAAATTCTTTTGTCTTTGTTTGCACAATTTATAAGCTAACCATCTGCCTGGTTTATTTGCAAATTCAAAATGTTTCTGTTTCACAAATTTCATCTGAGTCTCTAATTCCTGTATCAATATCATTGACATTTGTTTTTGTAAAAATTTAATTTGAGTCATCAATATTTCATCTAATGGGTTATCTCTCAAACAAGTCTCTTTATTTTCAATTTCATCTAAAATCAGTTGGATTTTCTCTCGTTTTCTTCTCATCTGAGCATTATATTGCATAAAGTAGCCCCTCATATAAGCTTTGCTGGCATCCCAAACAAACTGAATATTAGTGCCTTTATCTAAATTCAATTGAAAGAATTATCTTAACTGTTTTTTACATGTATCAACTGTTTCATTTTTCCTTAAAATTGTCTCATTTAATCTCCATCGGAATGTATTCCTTTTCCCTTTAATAGTCAACATAACTGGATTGTGATCTGAGAAAGTCTTAGGTAATATTTCAACCTTAGTAACATCCAGCATCAAACTTTTATAAATCAAAAACATATCTATTCAGGAAAATGATCTATATCTCTCTGAAAAGTATGTATATTCCCTAGAATTTCCATTCACGAGTCTCCAAATGTCTTGTAAATCCAACATATCTTTCAAATCAAAGAATGTTTGGGGTAATTTTCCTCGTGTGAGTCTCAATCTTTTTTGAGAATGTCTATCTTCCATTGGAAAAATTACCCCATTCCAATCACCCATAAGGCACCAATTTTCATAAGGTAAATCCAACAATTTGTCCATTAAATTTTTATAAAATACTCCTTTGTCAATATTTGGAGCATAAAGTCCCACTATCAATGTTTTAGTCCCTTGTATATTAACTTCAACTCCAACATATCTTCCTTCATCATCAGTCAATATCATTTGTGGATTCAACTTTGGTTGTATATACAAAACAACACCCTTAGTTTTTTTTTAATCCAGCTGAAATAAATTCTTCTCCAAGTTGTTTTTGGATCAGGTACTTAATATCTTTTTTACAAATATGAGTCTCTTGCAAACAAATTATATCCAATCTCGATTTCTTTAAAAAATAAAAAATCTTTTTTCTCTTCTGGGGGGAATTCATCCCATTTATATTCCAAGTTAGGTATTTATCATCCATAAGTAAATTCATATTTAAAAATTCTTTTTAAGGTCCAATCCAACAGCCCCCAACTCAGATAAATCTTCACCCATTTCACTGTCTTTTGGTGTCATTTCATTTTCTTTCAAGTCTCTTGATCTATCACTCAAATCTGCCCTATATCTCTCCAAAAATGCTCTCGCCTTTAAAATAGAATTTAATCTAAATCTTTGTTCCTTATACATAAAAATTACTCCTACTAATCTCTCCCATCTAAATATAATGGGATCTTATATTGCTTTAATTTATCTGTAAGGAATGAATTCTTTTTTGAAAAGGAAAAAGAAAAGGGGGAAGGGAGGGGAGGAGAGTACAGATTAGTCCAATGAATCAAATGCCAAGCAACTAGATTGAGGTTGAGGATATGATTGGTACAACTGAAATGGTCAAAGCAGAGCAGATACAGTTCGCAGTAGTTTTGCCGTTTCCTGCTGCTGGTCATCCAGCTGTCTTCCTCCCCCAGCACAACTGAGACAGATTCATATTAAACAGATGGGTGAGATTTTATTTATTTATTTATTTATTTATTTATTTATTTATTTATTTATCATATTTATACCCCACCTATCCCCTCCCTATCGGAGGACTCTAGGCGGCTTACAAACATACATTGCAATTCATATTTATACATTCAATATTAAACAATGTTTACCGCGCGCTGAGGGAAGGGGTAAGGAACCGACTCTTCTTCAGTGGGTATTGGACTACAAGTCCCAGGATACCTTGCTTCTGAGTCGGCTGCTGACGTCCTGGATGTTGCTATTCGGGATTCGTCGTCCTCCGCCGCCATTCACGGGATCTTCTTCGTGCCGAGGGCGACCCCCGACAGGATGCCAGCACATATTCCCACGTAAGGTAGTACCCATTTATCTACTTGCATTAGCTTTCAAACTGTTGGGTTGACAGGAGCTGGGGCAAGTGACGAGAGCTCACCTCGCCACGCAGAGATTCGAACTGCCGACCTACTGACCGGCAGTCCTACAGCATCAGCAGTTTAACCTGCTGAGCTACCGCACCCACATACTGTTTCATGTAGTCCCCACCCCCACCCCAATTTCTATATATGTTGTTTTTTAACCTGAGGATATTAGAGAGAAACAGCATGTTTATATCCCATAAGGAGTATTCTGGTTCTCAGTAAAATGAATGCTGTGCATTAAATTTTATGCATTAAAACAGGTCAGATCTTCACATGCACAAGATTGAGTATGGTTTTGCTCATGTAGAATGACTGTTTCGTGTATACAATGGATCTCTTGCATAAACAGGATCAGGGAATTTGGCCAGTTTTTTATTGATACAAAGAACTCTTTTATATGGAATGGATAGTAAACTCTAATACAATTAGGTTTTCCAGACATCCAGGTTATATGAATTCATGTGGCATATTTTTCAATTGAGTAGAATTCCACATTGATGTTTTAGAATTAAGATATGGAATGTATTGGAGAATTATAAATGGGGCACAAAAATCATTTCAATAACATCTGAGACCATCAATATTCCTTCCTGGATTTATATTGCTTCATGTGTTTTCAATTGTCTCTTTCTCACTATATATTTTCTTTCAATGTCCAAAATGCAAAACAGCTTGAGAGCTATAAATCCTAGGACATTTCCATATTAGATTTTTTGCACCACTCTAGCATTAGCTCTGGACCTCATTGATCACAAAGCTTTGTTTGGTTTGGGGAAGTTAGCCAGTTTGGTCTAGTGGTTAAGGTGCCAGGCTAGAAACCAAGAGACTGAGAAGTTCTAGTCCTGCCTTAGGCATGAAAGCCAGCTGGGTGACCTTGGGCCAGTCACTCTCTCTCAGCCCATTTCACCTCACAGGGTTGCTGTTGAGGGGAAAATAGGAGGAGGAAGGAGTATTAGGTATGTTCGCCGCCTTGAGTTATTTATAAAAAATAATAATAAAGGCAGGATAAAAATAAAATAAAAAAATAAAATAATAAATAAATTTATTACTGACTTTGCTCTTGTTTATTTGAAACTTTAACAAATGTTCTAAATTTGTTAATACAAAATTTGAAACTAGAACAAATGTTCTAGACCTGTACAAATCATTTCCAATTCAATCCAATTCATAGAAAATCACTCCAATTTGATTTGAATAATTGATCTGATTTGGAAAATCTATTCTGTTCTATTCAAAAATCCAAAACAGTTGAGACTGAATTGCTAAATTGGATCTGATCCAGACCAATTCATATGAGCCTATGTGAAAAGGGTCTGGATTGGTCTAAACCAATCATTTGGATGTTCACAGTGTAGTAGTTCTTCAATTTAGAAGTTCAATTCAATTCACTTCAGAGCTGACCTGAGGGTGATTTCTACAGTCCTCCCAGTAAATTATAAGTGATCTGCTACCCAGAAATGGTAGAAAGATGGTGAGAAAGTTTTGAAATATTTAAATGCTTTTGTTTACAACTTTTATAATTAATCCTACACTGCATAGTTTCCCATCATAGCAATCTATCATATTTTGGGAAGGCAAACCACAAGACCAATATATATATATATAAATGAGTGCACCAATAAATGTGGTTGGCAGAGCTAGCAATTTTTTCAAGAAATTCCTTTTTGTGTAGAGTGGGATTGAAGAAAAAATGGTTACTTCATGATCAGTCCTAGCTTAGGGGACAGGAGATAGGAAGTTTTTTTTGGATGATGTTTTTTGCATTCTCCTATTAGTCGCCTGGAAGGAAAGACAGCATGAACCGATGGGCTCACATTCTCTGCATATCTGCATCAACAAATATGAAGAAAACTGTAACTCGATTTCAGACTGCTCTGCAAGCTAATTTTCTTACCGAATCTTTCAAAAGGTGTGTCTGCTTTAACAATTTGAACTGAAGTGCTTTGTTCACAATCCCATGCATTGCAAAGCATCTCTCTTGAATAATTTGCACAGCTCTAATAAAATGTACTACAAGTATTTCTCAAATGTATGTGGAATACACCAGTTACTTCATTTGGTATTATATACTGTCTAACTTGATTGTTCATTTTTTTCTCCTTATTTTTGTTTTTATTTTGGGAATATGTATAGTTTGTAATGAAGAGGCTTGCTTTTCAACCACTCCTTCTCCCCCACTTTGGAGGACTAAGTATGCAAAATGGGTTCCTTGACTGTAGGTGTAAAAAATCTCAGCAGCAAAAAATATGATTGACTGCTAAATGGCAGCCTACTTGACTGGGTTTAGGTGTTCCCGTGTCATACTGACTGGAATTAATTTAACTTTGTGCATGAACGGTTCTGTTTGAAGCTAAGATTAAGTCCCCTGGGAGTCAACTGACTCCCTTGCTGTTCCTACAACACACTACCCCACACTGGCTCACTTAAGCATGTTTGGGGAGCACACCTGGTGTGCTCCTAATGAACGCATGAGGGATAAACAATGTATGTCATCTATTTCTTGCAGCTCAAACATGCCAAAATCTGGAGCAGTTCCAGTCCAGGTTTATCTACAGTAGGATGGACATCACATACTAACTTTGTATATAGTATGCATTTTAAAAACAAAAATAACTGTTGGTTATACAGATAGTTCTCGCTTACCGACCACTCGTTCAGTGACCATTCGAAGTTACGATGGCACTGAAAAAGGAAACTTACGACTGGTCCTTCAAGTTGCAGCCGTTGCAGCATCCTTGCAGTCACGTGATCATGATTTGGGCACTTGGCAACCGGCATGCATTTACGACAGTCGCAGCTCCTGTGGTCACGTTACCACCATTTGCGACCTTGACATTTAGCTTCTGACAAGCAAAGTCAGTGAGGAAGCCAGCAGGAAGTCACAAGTCACGGCCACATGACACTGTGTTTAATGACTCGTGGTGATTTGTTTAATGACCGCAATCAGAACTGATGTTGTAAGTCGGCGCAATCACGTGATGTTTCACTTAACAACTGCACCACTTAGCAGCGGAGTTGCTGGTCCTAATTGCAGTTGGTAAGTGAGGACTACCTGTAATGGCTGGGAATGCAGTAAGAAAGAGGGGAGACTCCCTTTTCCTCCTCCTTCAGGTGTCTGCAACACAGCAATGGTTCTTCTGATTTTTTTTCTTACATTATGAAGAAAATCTCCTCTTGCTACCAATGGGAAACTTTTCTCACAGTGCCAGTTACAAGAGTGGATTTTGCTCAGGAAAACTGCAGGGGAAGGAACTATATCTTCATTGCTATGATCCTGGTAATTATTACACACATATCCAGCTGCTATTTTCATTTGTAAAATCTGCTTGTTAAATGCAGAGTATCTCATTTCTAATTTCACCCAATTACCTATCCCTTATAAAGCTAAAACATATCCAAACAACCATGAAGATTCTGGTTGGTCTTACGTCTTTTCTACTGATAAAAGAAGATAAAAGAAACTGGATTTAGGAGTAGGTTTCCCTCCTGTTTGCTTTACCAAATCTTCTAGAGTCTTCAAAAATTACATCTTTACCTCTGGCCAACCAAGGGATGCTTTCAAGGTTGTTTCTGATGTCTGGAGGCTGTGAGGGTCTGGATGGAGAGGAACTGAGCAAGACTGAGCGGCTGTGAATCTCTGCACAAATCCCAGGAAGTCTTCCTTTTCTACCATAGCGCCTGCCCTCTGGAACAGCATATCTCCTGAGATTTGGATGCCCCCGACCCTGCTGGCCTTCTGTAAGGCCTTGAAGACCTGGCTTTTCCCTTGGGTGTTGCTCCAGGTTGTTGGGTGGGCCCATCTGTAATGGCTGGGAATTGAATGACTCTGGGTTGGCCTCTGTTACGTTACACTTTATTTTGCATTGTTTTTTTTTACTTTGCTGGTTTTATTTCTGGTTTGAAACCTTTGTTAGCCTCCCAAAATCACAGTCTGAGAGTTGGGCAGCCATAAAAACTGAATGAATGAATGAATGATTAATTAATTGCAATATACAGGCAGGCCCATCAACTAATAATACAAGAGCACGACAAAAAATAATACTGTACATTACAATAACCCAATACACTATAGGCCTCACTTACATTACTTTAACTAAACCATTCTTATCCTGAATGTGCTTCTGTGCATTTGTTTGAACATTTTTGCACAGCCCCCTGCAAAAATGGCCTCTTCATTTATTTTAGCTTTTTCACCAAAACTGCCAAGGGTCTTCTTTAACTGGTAATTCTATCAAATGATATTTTCCTATTAACTACCATTAATAAAACTAGATAGTGTAATTTGTCTACTGTTTATTATTTATTTCTGATGATTTTTTTTTTGGAATTATAATTCATGTTTTAAAAATTAAGCAAGAGTAGAAGAGCTTTAGATAAATTCACCTGGAAAAGGCAGTTACTTGCATCAAAGCTGTCTTTGCAATGTAATGTGACATTGATTGCTTTGGGCACCACTTGGATTTCCTACTATTAAACGCTGTAATTGTGTATGCTGTGTTGGGTTGCAGTGTAATATAGACAAGGCTATACAATTGAAGACTTCTCTCATACACATGCTGTAATTATATTTGTCAGACCATGATAATTGTAGGGCATTTCCTCACGGCAGCCTAAGCTGCTTGTCTTCTGGGCTGCTCCTGTTTTTTTTAAAAAGCTAACTTCAGAAATACCACTCTGGATTGTGTGGGTTGGTAACGGGATTGACCTGGTGCTTAGTCTGGTCTAGGGCCAACATACAGTAGGTTCGGACTGGCTGCTCCCCTGCTTCTTCTCCTTCCCAATCACACAGGGAAGTCAAGTGCTATTGGATGGCCCTGATGTGGGCGGGTCTCCCTGTACCTGCCTTTTCCTTTTAGGGATTGGTCCTGTGTCACTCGCGCTCTGTGTTTGCCCTCTCCTCTTTCTCGCATTCTGCCCATTTATTTATTTATTTAATTTATTCCCCGCCCATCTCCCATGCAAGGGACTCTGGGCGGGTTACAATAATTAAAATTTAAAATTTAAAAAATTTAAAAAACAATACAAAAAGAAGATATATAAAAATATATCCAATATAAAATAAAATAAATAAAATCCAAGATGGCTTGAGGACCGTAGCACAGATTACCTACGGGGCCAGCCAACCCCAGGAGGCACTACCGCCTCTGTCGTCCCAGGCCAGGTGGCAGAGCCAGGTCTTAAGGGCCTTCCGAAAGGCCAGGAGTGAAGGGGCCAGTCTCACCTCCGGGGGGAAGATGTTCCATAAAGCGGGCGCTGTCGCAGAGAAGGCACGCCTCCTGGACCCCGCTAGACAACCCCCTTAGTTTATACAACCCCCTTACTTCTCCTTTTATTACTTTCCCTCCTTTTCCTATTTTTTATTTTTTAACATTGTGCCCACGCTGCTGTGATGAACTGAGGCTGTGGACTGATCTGTCATTCCTTCAATTAATATATTTGCCAGAGTGTTCCCTTTTCAACCCCCTCACAACTAGTAGCTCTTTGCTTAAGAGGCTGATGCACTGCTCCTGTTCAGAGGTTTTTCTGTGTAAGTTGCAAGACCAGGGGGAAATGTTGCATACAGTGGCCTGGGGGTGGGGGTGGGAGGAGGGCAAGCTTCACGTAGTCTGGGGGAAAGAGTAGTTACTGGGAATAATGAGAGTTGAGTGTAGTGTAACAGGAACCTTCACAGAGGTTGGGAAATCACCAATCATCAAGCCACCCTTGGATCGTCTGCCAGATTTAAAAAGGTCTTCACATTTTTAAAATGAGAAAGGAGGGATAGCGAGAAATGAATATATATGTTTTCTTTTTCCAACTAAAATAAACAAAATAAAATGGAGAAGAACAGTGTGGAAGGATGAACTGCTCTGGAACTCTCAAAGTCACAGGTTTTTATTTTTTCTCTGCAGTGGTCTGACGGTCTGCTGCCATCTTTCTCTTGCAGGGCAAGGAGAAAAAGTTTGAAACTCTTAGAAGCACCTGGAGGCTGGATTCAAGAGAAAGAAGCCAGTATAAAAGAAGCCAGAGCAAGTAGACAGAAGGAGGGTTTTTTCCCCTCTCAATTTGGCTGAATATGCTGCTGGAGTGACAGGCAATTGGATGAGGTGTGGAGCATGGAGGAGAGGAGGCTGCGGCTGAAGAAGTGAGGAGCCGTAGGATCCACGGCCCGGGAGAAGAACCGGGAAGGCCCCTGAGGCAGGTGAAGCCAAAGATGAATCTGCAGAAAGAAAACACAGCCCTGGACTCTCTAGATGGCGGCCGAGCAAACTCCATGTGATTCAGGTGCTGGAGGACAGGGCAAGAGAATATTAAGGGGAGAGGCTGTTAGCATTCCTAAGCCTGCAGATAAGTAAGTGTGGGAGGAGGAAACGTCTAGCAGTGAAGCAGTTTGTATTATAAGCAAAGTATTAGAAACTTAAATCATTTAATTAAATTCTAAGTGTTAAGTTAAACTAGGTATTCAGGTACATATTTAGGCCAGGTGACTCTAGGTATACATATAATAAAGCAGTGTTTCTCAACCTTGGCAACTTCCCGCTGTGTGGACTTCAACTTCCAGAACTGCCCAGCCAGCCATGCTGGCTGGGGAAGTCTGGGAGTTGAAATCCACACAGCGGGAAGTTGCCAAGGTTGAGAAACACTGTAATAAAGACTTATACACACAAAGTATTGTACATACACTTTGTACTATGTTTGTATATGTAACACACAGCACTATCTTCACTCATTAGCTGTGTGTGTGTTCCTGGTGTCTTTCCTATCCATTCCCACCCTCTGACAAACAGGTCATGTGTTTTTTTCCCCATGCAGAATAATTTCAAAATGTAACAGCCAAAATTTGGATGGATTTTCCCCATCTTTCGTTCTATGAAATCTTTTGTTGTTGTTTTTGCAGGCTTATATGAATCTTCCATTGAAAATTTCCTGTAGACAGGTCTATTAAAAACAGGACAAAAACTATGTCCTCCGTATACTTCAAAAAGCTCTGCCAAACCAGAGGTTTATGCATAATTTATAATTAGTTACAAGGTCATCTTTCTAAAGCAAAAATTATATCTTCAAGCTGGAATGGATTCCTTTTTTAGAAAGAGAAGTTCAGCCAATCTTTTTTCAGCCAAATTTTTTAAGAGTCCAAATTTTACCATGTCAGTTGTATCACTGCTTGCTGTGTGGAACAGAGAAGACTGTAATAGTTTCCTTAACCTTAGGAGTGTGTTTTCCCAACATAATATTGTTTAAAACAAAAATACAAAATATCTTGCCACATGTCTTTCTTGTGTTTTCTTGGACAAACTACTTTGTACACCCCCTCTCAGCAATCTACTTTTGCTGAGACTGTCCTTTCTATGGAAAGTAACTCTTAAAATGCTACTTTCTTCCAAAGTTCAGTGAAATTGAACATAATGAAGATGCTAACACATTAGCACTGAGCCATTTGATTGTTGTTGTTCAGTCGTTTAGTTGTGTCCGACTCTTCATGACCTCATGGACCATAGCACGCCAGGCCTTCCTGTCCTCCACCGACTCCCGGAGTTTACTCAAATTCATGTTCGTTACATCGGTGATGCTATCTAACCATCTCATCCTCTGCCGTCCCCCTCTCCTTTTGTCTTCAGTCTTTCCCAGCATCAGGGTCTTTTCCAGTGAGTCCTCTCTTCGCATTAGGTGGCCAAAGTATTTGAGCTTCAGCTTCAGCATCTGTCCTTCCAATGAGCAGTCAGGGTTGATTTCCTTTAGGATTGACTGATCTGACCTCCTTGTAGTCCAAGGGACTCCTAAGAGTCTTCTCGAGCACAATACAGTTCGAAAGCATCAATTCTTCGAATGCTGCCATTTGATTGTTATTTTGTTTTTTACTTAATGTGGCACATGAACGTACTGCCCAAAATTGGCTAGATTGGGACAGTTTATAAATATTGTTAATAAATAAATAATGCTATCCATTATGTTTTAGTGTTTGTGGACTGGGCCATTAGGGGTTACCTGCAAACTGTGTTTAAAAATCCTACCTTTTGTGTAACCCACGTCTGTGACTCCTTAAAAAAAACAGGCAGGCAATTATTCTTACAGGAAGGGGTTATGTTTTATGTTTTATTTTTTTAAATGACCAGGAAGTTTAGGAGTGTCAAGATGGTATACATCATCAGAGGTAGCAGGTCTTAACATATTTATTTTGGAGCTCATTTGATTAACTAATAAAAAGAAAACATATCACCCAAGTTTCCATTTGGTACCAAATTTCAGAGGCAAGACCTTGGGGGGCTCTGGGAACTGTGAAAATTATGCTAGGGCCTTTATATAGTTCACAAGTTACTCAGTCTTGCATTAAGGAGATAGATAACAGGGAACGATGTCACTTTAGCACTATTCCATCATTCATTTATTTCACACAATTTCTGCTTCAGTCTATAGATTAAAAACTTATACACATATACATAGCACATTTGTGTATGCAATAAATACATTGTTGTTCATGCTGTTCCCTAACATACACACTTTTGAAACATGCTCCTTTAGCATCTATAATTTTGTTTGCAACTGTAATGGTATGTGGGAATGACCTTGGGAGACTAAGAGCTGTAGCCAGTTTGGTCTAGTGGTTAAGGTGCTGGGCTAGAAACCAGGAGTCTGTGAGTTCTAGTCCCGCCTTAGTAAGCTGACCATACGTCCCATTTTGAACGGGACTGTCCCGTTATTTCACCATTTCTGGAGCGTCCCGTCGTTATAGTAAAAATCTCAATTTTGTCCCATTTTTGAAAGTTTTATTTATTTATTTATTATTCAAATTTATCACTGCTCATCTCTACAGCAGTAGACTTTGTAGTCTACTGTAGTCTAAGTTTCCCGGCGAAGTGTGCGAGTGTGAATGCGCACCCCCCTACCGCCGCCACATGCCCCCATCCCCCTGTGTGCACCCCCCATGCACCCCCCTGCCCACTTTGTCCGGCGATGTTTTTGCCTCAAGGAAATATGGTCAGCTTATGCCTTAGGCATGAAAGCTGGCTGGGTGACCTTGGGCCAATCACTCTCTCTCAGCCCAACCCACCTCACAAGGTTGTTGTTGTGGGGAAAATAGGAGGAGGAAGGAGTATTAGGTATGTTCGCTGCCTTGAGTTATTTATTAAGAAAAATAATAAAGGGATAAAAATAAAATAAATAAATAAAATAAGGGGAATGGTTAGATAAAAGGCAACTTACCCTGCAGAAGGAATGTGGGTGGGGCAAGTGGCTCAGAAGGGACACTCCCTAGTTTCTTGGGCTGTAAAGGGGATGAGGGGGAGGAATGTACTTTCAGACTTGCAAGATTGATGTCAGCCTTGTGAAGTAGACCAGACAGGAAACACGACCTGATGAGCTGATTCTACTTTATTGTAAGGTTCCATTAACAGAATCTTGCAATTTGCCTTTTATCTGACTGTTCCCTTGGCTGCAGCTCTTCGCCCTGTCTCCCAAGGTCATTCCCACATACCATTACAGCAATTTACCTTAAGATAAATATTTTCATATGTTATTTTTGAGCCATTAACACTACCAAGTTCTTTAGAAAAGTGTACAGTTCTAAGGTTAATGATGTGCGGTATTAGTTCATGAAGTGAAAGTCAAGTTGAATCAGAACTTGAAGTTACAAGACTGTTGTAGTCAAGACGTTGGAAAAGCACAGAAGCCATCTGCCTATTTCAAGAATCCCAGCACACTTTGTAGACAACCTAAACAATTTGTTTTGTTTTGGATTCAGAATATTTATGTATACAAATACGTCTGAATCCAGAGAAAAACAAATAGTTTAGGTTTGTAGGACTGAAGACCAAAAGCTGCCAGACGTAGCTTTTTCTTTTTTTTTAAAAAAAAATGGAAATTGGATCAGTTAAAAGCAGTCAAAAATATTTTGGATACTTTGGAAATTAGAAAAAGGAATAGACAATGTGCAGAAGTAAGAGGGCTAATTGATTAGCGCATACCAGGAAGTATCTACAGGGGGTGTCTGGCACACCGGCAAGCTTGAATAGCTGTGAAGTAGATACAGTCTTCATAAACAAAACAAAATATAGGCTTACTTGGCAGTCTAGAAGCTGGAATTTTTGGTGTATATAGCTTTGAGTACCACCAGAATGGCAGCATATTAGCAAAGAAAAATACCATAATTAATATATAAAGTAGGGCAGTACATACCTTTCAATCATTGTAGCTTGGCAAGCTATACCCAGGGATGGTTATAACATATCTGAGACCTTGAGATTCTGTGAGCTTCCAGTGACAAAGGTGAATGAAAGTGGGTCTCCAAGATGCATACCAGCTGTTTGAGAAAGCCTCTACATAGAAATGATTGCATAATCAATTACCAGTCATGAGAACCACCTCTCCATGTGGCCTCTGCGTTGTTGGAATTCAGCTTCAGTTTACTGGCCTTCGTCTATCCTATTACTACGTTCAGATACTGATTCACCATCTGCAAAGCTTCATGTCTCAGATGGCAATAAGAAATTGAGGCATATTTTACTTCAGATCTTCTAATAACCTTATGCGGTAACTATTTATAGAACATGAAAAAATATGGAGGATAAAATGAGCTCCTTCAGGATCCCACAGCTCAAATGCCATATGTGCAAGATGAAATGATCACAACCACCATTTCAACATGCCTCCAATGCACAATTTCAGAGCCAGTTCAGGAAATTAACCGCCCAGAGTCCCCCTTGGGGGAGTTGGGCGGTGATAAATCCAATAAATAAATAAATAAATAAATACATACATACATACATACATACATACATACTATAGGCCAGTGTTTCTCAACCTCAGCTGGTTTAAGATGTGTGGACTTCAACTCCCAGAATTCCCCAGCCAGCATCGCTGACTGGGGAATTCTGGGAGTTGAAGTCCACACATCTTAAACCTGATGAGGTTGAGAAACACTGCTATAGGCAATGGTATCAAAGGCAAGACAGAAATCAAAGATAAGAGTTTGAAGAGAGTTGTACTCCTCTTGTATCTCTTCTGATACAGACTATTCATAAATGTGACTAATTTCAGGCTGGAAATGGGTGCAAATAAAATGTTTCCTCCCCAAACATCTGGAGCTGAGTAGCTGCTGCTCTTTCCTAAAGAGTTGCCTAAAAAGAGATACCAGTAATGGGACAGAAAATGTAATAATCTTCCTTTATAAGGAGGATTTATTGGAAAGTGATCCCAAATTTTAAGGTGGCTGTCCTTCATTAAGTGGGCAATAAGGCTGTACATTTGAATGTCATTTATGCAGTTTCATTCTGCTCTTTTCTCTATCATAGAATCATAAAATATAAAGGTTGGAAGGGATTTTGAAGATAAATCTAGTTCAACCCCCACCCAGTCCAGGAAAATACTACTACAGCATCCCCAACAGATAGCCATCCAGTCTCTGTTTAAACACTTCCAGCAAAAGAGAATGAGCCTGCCACCTCCTGAGGCAGCTTGTTCCATGGTTGAACAGTTCTTATCTTAAGTTTTTTTTATTATGCCCAGGAGAAATCTACTTCCTTGTAATCTAAACCCATTGTTTCTTGTCCTGTCTCCTGGAAGAACTCCAAACCATTCTGCCCTGTCTTCTACGTGATAGAGCTTCAGATAATTTCATTCATTCATTCATTCATTCATTCATTCATTCATTCATTCATTTATTTTTCAAATTTTGCCACCGCCCATCTCCCCCCAAAAGAGGGACTCTGGGAGGTTTACAATAACAAGCACATTAAAACAATAAGCATAAATAACATCTAAAATATAAATACAAAATTACCAAATATAACTATAAAAGTAAAAATAAATATAAAATCCAAGTGGCCATAAAAGATCTAATTCAGTGAGGAGAGCTCTAAGGCGCCAGCCACCCCCAAGAATCACTACTCCCCTTCCCGCCCCAGGTGAGACGGCAGAGCCAAGTCTTCAGGTTCCTTCAGAAGGTCAGTAGCGATGGGGCCTGTCTCATCTCTGGGGGCAGAGTGTTCCAGAGGGTAGGAGCCATTGCAGAGAAGACCCGCTTCCTGGACCCCACCAAGCGAAATTCTCTTTCAGACGGGGTCTGTAACATGCCCTCTGTGCATGACCGGGTGGGGTGGGTCAATGTCATGGGGATGAGACGGTCCCTCAGGTAACCTGGACCCATGCCATGTAGGGCTTTAAAGGTGATAACCAACACCTTGAATTGGACCCGGAAGCAAACTGGCACCCAATGCAGCTCGCATAGCAATAGTGTCACATGTGCCGATCTTGGGGCACCAAGAATTGCCTGCGCAGCCACATTCTGGACCAGCTTAAGCTTCTGGATACTCCTCAAGGGTAGCCCCATGTAGAGCGCATTGCAATAGTCTATATGGGAGATGACCAGGGCATGAGTGACTGTTCGGAGGGCTTCTTGATCCAGGAAAGGGCGTAACTGGCGCACAACACGAAGTTGCGCAAAGGCCCTTCTGGCCACGACTGCCACCTGCTCTTTGAGCAGGAGTCGTGAGTCCAGAAGAACCCCCAGATTCTGCACTGGGTCTGTCTGGGGCAGTGCAACCTCATCTAGAACTAAAGATGACAATTTCCTGGATACAGGGGAGCCATTAACCCACAGCCACTCCGTCTTACCAGGGTTCAGCCAAAGCCTATTGTTCCCCATCTAGACCCCTACAGCTCCCAGGCACCGCGAGAGGGCAGTCACCGCATCACTTACTTCACCCAGGATGGAGATGTATAATTGGGTATCATCAGCATATTGATGATACCTCATCCCATGGTGATGGATGATCTCACCCAGTGGTTTCATGTAGATGTTGAATAGGAGAGGAGAGAGAACCGAACCCTGCGGCACCCCACAAAGGAGGGGTCGAGGGTTGGATCTCTCACTCCCTATCACCACCAATTGGGACCGGCCCCGGAGGAAGGAGGTGAACGAGCGCAATACCATGCCGCCCATCCCCAATTCCCTGAACCGACCAAAAGGATACCATGGTCGATGGTATCGAAAGCTGCTGAGAGGTCAAGAAGAGCCAGGATGGATGCACTGCCTCCATCCCTCTCCCATCAGAGATCATCCATAAGCGTGACCAATGCAGTTTCTGTCCCATATCCAGGCCTGAAAACTGACTGGAAGGGCTCTAGATAATCCGTTTCATCCAGAATCCTCTGGAGTTGCAATGCCACCACCTTCTCAACCACCTTCCCCAAAAAGGGGAGGTGGGAGACTGGACGAAAATTGTCCAGCACAGCAGGGTCCAGCGATGGTTTCTTGAGGAGGGGGTACACCAGCGCCTCCTTAAAGGCAGCCGGAAACACCCCCTCTCTCAAGGATGTATTAACCATTGCCTGGACCCAAGCACATGTCACCTGCCGGGCTGCCTTCACCAGCCAGGAGAGGCATGGGTCTAGATGGTAAGTGGAGTCCAAGAGGAAGAAAACAATAGTATGGAAATTAGATCAGAAGAATAAAGCGGTAGCTGTGTTAGTCTGTTCACACCTGAGAAGCAGCATGTAATCCACAAAAGCCTATTCCATGTCACAAAACTGTTTGACCTTTTTGCCTTATCAGCTAAGTTACATTAGAGGTCATAACAGATTTTGAGCTTCAGCTACAACGAAGGCACATTATGCTCCTATAATGCAGCTTCTCCAGAACAAAAGACATATTAAATAATGAGCAAACAAAATATATACATAAGACCCATCACGGCCAAGTGTCCCAGTAACAAATGCACACCTTTCCTTTGTGGCATTATTTTTTCCTTTTGAAGTTCCTCAGAAATTGCAAGAAAACCAGCCCAGTCATTCCTGATTCCTATACTGCTTGTCAGGTTCAGCTTTACTTCCTGCTTGTCAGTTCACATTAAGGAAGATTTACTATAGATAGATGCAGATTCTGTACGCCTCGCCATTTTGAAAAACAAAGTTTGGTTTCTGTTTAAAAGTAGAGCAACATTTATACTTTCCCAATTTTATACACAGAACTAACATATGGTATATCTTATTAAGATATGAAATCTGGGCTGAATGTTCAGATTTACACATCAGTTACACTGGCACCTATTATCAAAGTGAAAATAGACGATTGTGAGAACATTAAAACATATTGAAGCTTCTCTCACAGCCTCTAGGTACAAAGCGCATTACTGTATGCCTGAGCCTTTTCTTAACTTCTTATCCTTCTGCTTGCTGTTTTTCACTCAAATTATGACACCTTTTCTCTAAAATAAATTAGCAGGATTTTCCCCCTCCTTTCAGTTTTCAAGTTTAGCTCCTTAGAAAAGATTAATATAAAGTAGAGTCATTAGGCTTTGGTATGAATCCAAGTTTTTGTAAAGCAAATGGGGAGGGGAATCCCTTTAGGAATTTTAAAAAAGTCAAATATTCACAACATGCATGGAATTAGTACAAATCCTTCTGATTATAGTACTTATCATTATACGAAAGATTGACTTTAATCCCACACAACATCCATGAATGAGGGCTTTCAAAAAGGGGCCTTTTCCCTGCTGACACTAAGCTACAGGCCTTCAAAACAAAGCATCTATTCCAAAATATGGAGCGTAGTAGAGTTATGTTGAAAGGTTGGTATAAACAGCCTGCAGAGATTGCTGTTTCTGTCTTGGATCATGTTGTTTGGAATCCAGCAGTTATGCCCAAACCAAAATTAAAAGAGAATGCACTGTAGTTGGGAGTGTTCCAATTTCCCATGCACTGCCCGAAAATATTAAGCATATCACCACTTTTCCTTTTTACACCAATGCTCCTAGGAACATGCTACAGCTTTGTGTGCTGTTAGCTTTTCAGGGGAGTGGCCTTCCAGGATATTTAGTCTTCAGAAATTTGGAGCACAATTTATATGTCCTATATACAAGCCTATGTGCATATATTCAAAAGTATGCACCGTTGAATTCATTCAGGTGTACTTCCAGGTAAGTGTGTATCTAATTGCTGTTTCAATGGAATTATATTAAAATGGGGCTATAGTGGGAACTGGGAATTGGGATACCAAGGGATTTGATGGCTGTCACTGCTAGTTTATTGCTGGCCCTTCAATCTGTAGAGGAAAGGAAGGAAGGAAGGTAGGTCATCTTGTACTGGTTGAACAATATTTGTGCTGCCAGAGGTGTGATAACTAATATGTAAGGAAAATTTTGGAGAATCTTATTGATAATATGGTTATTTCATTGATGATGATTGATGATGATGACAACAATAATAGTATCTGCTTTTGGCCTTGGCTTGTGGAAAAGGGACATGCAAATAAGCTGATGACTATATTGACATATGAAACTGCTTATACTGAATCAGACTATATGTTGCCCAGTACTATCTTGCATATTTGACCCTGGATCTGCAAAATTTCAGGAAAAAGCATTCCATTTTGCTGACATTTTTAAACTTGACGTGTATATGCCATACTGCTAATCTGCAGCTTTCCCCCAATATAAGAAGCAAATATTGGCAAATATTTTATGCTGAGTAAAGAAGTATGTAAAAATAACAGAATGGAATTGCCCCCTACCCCCAAGTCCTGTTGTGCTGCCTCATCATGGCAGGGGTGTTGTTGTTCCTGGGAGGGATGAGTGAAGAATGCCAGGAGTGTATGCCAAGAGTATATAATCCTAGTATGGTCACCCAAGATGTGAAGGTCATCCCAGCTGCCCAGCTAAAGCAAGCAGGCATATTGGGAAGCAGCAATATAGGAATATGCTGGAGGTGGGTGATCACTTAATGACAATGGCAAAGACATCATCTCATATTGCATGGGAGCAGGCAATAGTAAAGCAATCCTGTATTTTAACAAGAAAACCACATGGATCCAAAATATAGAATGATTAATGATATAGTGCCAGATGATGTCCCTCTCAGGTTGCATGGAATTCACATGTTACTGAAGAACAGCTGGGGATCTTTTGGAATACTAATGGTTTTTACGACATGGCTAAATTAAAGCCTTCATGACGTCTTAGTTGCTGAACTTGCCATGCAGGAAAAGAAAAAGCTTTGAAGCTGCAAAGATGGAATTACAGTGAGAACATGGAATGTAAGAAGCACGAACATGGGAAAGCTCAGCACAGTGAAAGATGAAATGAATTGACTACACATTGACATCTTAGGCACCAGCGAATTGAGATGGACTGAAATTGGACACTTTCCAGTCAGAAGATCACACTATTTAATATTCAGGATATGAAAAACAAAGAATAAATTGTGTTTTCATACAGTAGTTAGGAAGGGTATAGCAAGAACAGTACCTAGCGATAATGCAATCAACGAAGATTGCATTGGAAGAAGATGAGGGTGGTTTTAAAATTGGAGGAAGAAACATCTCTTCCCCAGAATCCATGGTGGTACGTGCTAATCTTGGGGAGTAAAAGGTTATTTTGCTAGCAAGTGCCTAAATAATTCCAAGCCTGAGGAAATGAAATCTGATTCCCTTTCAAGAGCTCCGAAAGGATGTCATCAGACAACTAAGGGGAATGCAAACAAACAAGACAATACCATTTTATCCTGCTGGTGATTTTGAATTCTCTGACAGGTCTAATATTCACCTTTTGGCCCTCTTGGATTTGGCAGCACAGCCAAGATTGTTGACAAGACTACACTGCAAAGATCTACCTTACCTACCATATAAATAAACCTCTTATGCAGGTAGAGACCACTGAGGAAAGACTTCTGCATCTTCACCTAATTAGTGAATGTTCTGTTCCCTTTGCTGTATCACTGACAATCAGAAAATTTTGCTGTTTTATTTAACTTCCTTGCATATTTCCATTGTGTTGGGGATGGATTGTCTACAGACTCATAATCCTGTGATTTATTTGGATCAAGGAACTATTGTATTTACCTCCCAGAATTGCCATGATCACCATTTGCAGAGACCAAAGCTCTCCCCTTGGCAGTCCTCAATAAGTCACCCTTCCAGCCTTACCAGAAAAATACTCGGGGTTCACTGATGTATTCAGGAAACAGGAGCCATGTACACTGCTAATCCAATATTCCTGTGATTGTACTATATTCTTGGTTTCTGGGCTCAGATCTCTGAGATCTGCAGAAGGGTTGGCTTGTTTAAAAGACTATCAATGGCAACTTGCAAAAGGAATTTGTTAGACCTTCTGCTTTCCCTGCTTTAGTCATTTTTTGGCTAATAAGAAGGATGGTTCTCTGTGAGTGGTCCTTGATTTCAGACTTTTAAACTATTAGGAATCACTACTCACTCTCATTTTTTTCTAATCTTTTGGAACTACTGCAGCATTTTTACTAAACTGACCTTAAGAAGGGCTGCTAAACTCTGGGAAGAGGAATCCTGATTTGGACAAACTGTCTGACCCTTCTTTTTGAGGATGTATTTTTCTCTCTCCAGACTCTGTTGCATGGGAAGGAAGGGAGATAATTTTATTTATTGAGAAGGTTTTTTTTTAAAGGAGGAAGGGGAAGTAGGAGATGATGTTAAGGGTAGTTTTCAGACTGAAAAAAGTTCACTATTCTACCCTTGGAACAAGAGACAGTGGGTCTTGACTTTCTTCTTCATGATCTTTGATGATTAAGAGCACTATCATATCCCCCAGCAATCAAATTTTCTTAAGCCCAAACATACAAACTCCTCCAGTCTCTCTTCATAGTTTCTAGTCCTTTGAAAAATGTTATTGCCCTTCTCTGGACTATTTCAGTTTCTCTGAAGCCTTTGTAAAGTGTGGTACCCAGAACCACACTTTTGATATCTTTGTGATCTGGATGAGGAGACCTCTTTGTAGCTAATTTATATCCATAAATCTCTAGAAGAATTGCTAAGTTCTGTTGTATAGTTATTGCTCTTTGGAGGTTATTGTAATAGCCTTCCTCCCTTCCTTCCTTCCTTCCTTCCTTCCTTCCTTCCTTCCTTCCTTCCTTCCTTCCTTCCTTCCTTCCTTCCTTCCTTCCTTCCTTCTTTTCTCTAATATTAGCCAGCAGGCCAAAATTTAAAGCAACTGAAAGAAGCTGTACAAGATTGGAAATCATGGAGAGAGCTGGCTTATGGAATCACCAAGGGTCGGATACGACTGAATGGATAATTCGATTCAATGATGTGGCTGCAAAGAGGGCAAAGGAAAGTTTAGTTTAGAGAAACTGAAATCAAAGATCATAGAGAAGGAGGTCAAGACCCACCGTCTCGTGTTCCAAAGGGTAGAATAATTATTTTAAATTATAGGAAGGCAGATTCCAAATGAATGTTAAAAATTACTTCTTAATACTATGAGCAGTTTAGCAGAGGAACAAATTACCCCAAGAGGTGATGGGCTCCCTTTCACTTGAAGTGTTTAAGCAGGGCTAGGCTGTGGATTTCTGCAGAGTAGGGGGTTCGACTTGATGACCTAAATGTCCCCTTCAAACTCAATTCAATGATGCTATATTTAGTTTAATATACATATATTTATATATTCTTAAATTTAGTATATATTAAATTATATTCAGGACAATAGCCTTTATTTATTTACAGGAAACAAATTAGCAGTCAGTCGGGCAAAGTTTAATCAGATCATTAGAAGATAATTTTGAAAGGGGTTCTATGTATGATCTAAAGGAGATAAATGTTTTCTCTGTTCATATTTTAACAGAGCAATTAGAACTCTTGTCTACAGTGCCCTGTTATGCTTGTCTGTTTAAATACTTCGGCTGTGCACTTTGAGTTACTGTGACTATCTGTGGTCAAAAGTGATTTCTCTAAAATTTGTAACAGTTACACTAATCGGATTTCTATCTGGCCAGACATGTCTAATGCAACAAGGCAGAGGCAAGCATTAGAACAGTACACTGTTTTTATTTTGAAGAGAAAGAAGGCACATATAATGTGATTAGATGGGATTATAATTTTTCATTAAAATAGTTTAAAACCTGTCCGTGACTGAAATGTAGACTCCCCTTAGTGAGCACCACAGAGAATGCCAGTTAAAGAGGAAAAATAAAAATCCAGAAAACATTTTCACTGGGGTTCTTCCTCTCTTTACACACAATCAATCTATACGCCTTTAAGACTGGGTCTAATGCTCATTGTATGCAAAGCAGATTAAGGTGCTGAACCCTACTACTACTTTATCCAGCTGGACTCTGGAAGAGAATCACATCTGGAAAAATGTGTTGAGGAGAAAATTAGTTATGGAGAAATACCGAGTACTATGGCATATCCCTAACATTCTATCTTTTGCTTTACATGTGATAGGAACAGACCTACTGTATATTTAATAATAAGAATCTGACCTTATCTAATGCTGTTTGGCTCAAAAAAATAGCCTTTTTCTAGCAGAAGTGTTTGAAGTATCAGATGATTTCTAAAATATTCATTTATTCCACTCTGATCACAAAACAACAGAAGAAACTTGCATTAAACATGATTGCTCAGGTGCCACACCATCTGCAAATGTAAGACACTCAAAGGCTTAATTGTTGTCCAAGCCATAGTCATCTGTGTCATACATAACCTTAGTCAAAAGTGTCCAGAGTGACTTATAAAATAATTAAATAGTGCCTCTCAAAGGAAGAATTGCATCATAATCCCCAAGAGTTTTGCCTCTGCTTGAATTCATCCCTCTTTCCCACATCAATTGAATTGATAAAGTCAGAACTTCCTTTGTGATTGAGGGCTATATTGCTTTAGATAGAAAGTAGATATTTTTGATTTTTTAGTAATCTTCTATTTAAGCAGGATATAAATCCAACAAGTAAATAAATAAATATTTTAAAGAACGAACTACCATTTCATTGGGTGATTATTCTACCACCAGAGTGAGTGAGTTGAAAATAGCCATGGACTTATTAAAAAAAATGAATAAATGAACTCCTTTGCGTAAAATGTATTCAGTGAAAACACACAGCAGTACGTCAATTTTGCTTGGCACACACTTTGATGGCGCATGAGATTGCATGCTGTATTTTCTGAGATGCAAACATGTAACAGATACATATGGGATGCAGAGGGTTTCAGGGTCGGCTTCATTCATTTATGTATTTGGAAACTTGTTCTCTGTGAAGCAGCTTTGCAAAAACCGACAATGATAGGTTACTATGTACAAGCCTGAAACTCTGGTTTCAAGCATTCAGTCAAACAAGAAATCTTGGGGGAAAGAGTATTAGGTATGTTCGCCGCCTTGAGTTATTTATAAAAATAATAAACCAAAACTGCCAGAACATGGCCACACAGCCCGGAAAACCCACAACAGCCATTAAAAATAAATAATCTATGCTTTGAAATGCACTTATCTTGTTTAACAGTGGAGCAGAAATTATGCATAGCAATCCTGGATTCTTTAACCCAAACTAAATACAAGTGAAGTTCTTTTTGCAGCTGCATAAGAGTAAGAGAAATAAAGTACTTATAGTAAGTAAGTAAGTAAGTAAGTACAGTATGTAAGTAAGTACAGTAAGTAAATAAGATAAAGGACACACTGCAAGCTCATTCTAAATCATGCACTTTATTTATTTATTTGCTTAAGAACAACAACAACTTGTTTTTTCATGATAAGCATAATATTCATGGCAGTAATTCCCCAAACTGGGTAGGTGTGAAGAAATCACAAGGGGCAGCATGAAGAAGTGAATTTTTAAAGAAAAGTTATCCATGTAAAAAATGCAATAAATTTCAAATGAAGATCATTGGAGGTGGGCAGGTTGATGGAGGGGAGGGGAGAGGAGGAAGTACAGAGAAGACTGCATGGTGTACAGTAGGAGGATCAAGGGCTGGGCAGGCTGATGGGAGCAGTTCACTGGGATGATATATACTCTATGTACAGTATATTTTTATACATGCGCAAAATGGAAGATGGATTTAACAGATGTTTGGATGGGGAGGTGTGAGAATTGCTGAAAGTGGTGTGATGCTGAAAAGTTTGAGAATCCATGTACTAAACCATGGCTTCCATTATATACACACCAGTCATGTTGTTTATTTTTGCTAAACAAATGAATATAAAGAATGGCAGTTTTAAATTAATACAACTTTCTCATCCTTTTCTTTTTATTATAAACATCAATCTTTTTTCTTCCGACATGGGTGCAACTTACTTTAAACCAGAAAAAAACAAACATCTAACACAATATAATAATCATAATCATCTATTAATCTATTTTTTTATACAGCGCCACAACCTAGGTTTTAAAAACACAACTATTCATAAATTATTTCTGCTGTGCTCCAGAGATGGTTTGAAGTCCCAGCTGAAGCAGAGGCAGAAACTCTGGGCAACTGGCAAGCTTGGAGATACCACGTATTACAAGAGGGAAAGCCGTGGCTTGGCCAAGAGCACAGCTGTATAGAGGAGCCACAAAAAGCTTGTACATTAAATAATCATACATGAAGAGGGTGAAATCAGTTGGCATGCATTGTTCAATGTTCTAGAATTCTCTAGAGTGCATGCTAAGGCTGGCTGTGCAAAAGCTGTTACATTTTTCTGGGGAAAACGGACTATGTTTTCATATATCATTTGAAAAAATTAAATTGCCCTAAATTATTTAACAGTCTCATGCCTTCTCTCCGTCCAAGACCTTCCCTGTATTTATCAAATTCTTTTTGCCAGTATGTTCAGATACTTACCTTTCCAATATTTTAGACATTATGATTAATTGTTAATAGTTCAACAACAAGACCAAAAAGGAGGTTCATTGATGAAAACTTCAAAAGAGAGAAAGAGGAGAGAAGAAAGCAGCCTTTTCGGCTAAGTTTATCAGTACAAAGGCCGTGTTCCCACTTGCTCCTTGACAGGAGGAGTTTCTACCCTTGCCTTCACCTTGTCATCAGCCCATGAGTGAGGCAGGCTTATGTTGTCCTTAGCTGTTCTGGTATTAAAGCAATGTTTTCCTCCCTTCTTCTAGTACCATCCTGTGGCAGCCTCAAGGTGTGTAAAATCTGTTACTGTATGCTTTGCCACCCCTGATTTTGGAGGTGAGGTCAGGAAACCAGCAGAGGGAATGATCAGAGGGGTGTCAGTTGGATGTTCTCCCCTTTCCTTTGGTCTCTGATCAGCACTATCTCTGCTATTCACTCTGTGAAGATCTGAGCAGAATTGTTTTAACCACTGCCTCACTCCCATGCTGTCACAAGGAAAACCACATGAACATGAGCGTTGTCACCACCTGTGGCCAAACTTGACCTAAAAGAGACTTGCAAGTTACTTCTGAATGAGGTATAATGAGGTCAGGCATAGGGCCTGCTGCTGTGTGAGGGGCTGAGTGGATTTGTGCTGTAGCGCTTGATAATTCCATGATCCCACTGGGATTATTGTGAATTCTTTCTCTATTACTTTTGCCAGTTTTGTGCAAGGCTGCAATGGTGGACAGTGAAATGATGGGATCAAGGGAACACTTCAAAAGATTCAATTCTCTTTGTAGTTCCTACTTGGCTTTTAAAAACACTATTCAACTTGTGTTATTACAGAATGGAGTGTGGCAGCAGGAGCACAAGCAGCCTAGAGACACTTGGCTGAGTTGTGCTATCACACCCATCCTATTCTGATTGTGTTGCTATGAATGGGGGAAAGTTTTTTTTTCCACCAAGGGGGAAGTAGTGAAGAGGGAGGGCCGGGCAGGGATGAGTGCCGGGGAGAGCAAATGTCATGCTAGGATAGTTTCCTGCTGACTCAGGGATGGGCGGACAACACTTTCCCTCCATAGCTGGCCTGCTTCGGGATATGAGGCTTTACCATTTAGATTCCATACTTCTTTAAATCAAGCCACAGCTCCATTTGTAAAGAGTAACTGAGTGGTTAGATGCCAGCCAAGATTTTGAATGTTAGCTCAACATGCTATTTCCTTGGAAAGTATAACATTCAACGCTTGTCTTGCTGAGAAAGCCAGAGACCAAAATGTCACATTTCCTGCATGGCTCTCACTTCCTTGCTGGCAATCGGCGTGGAGGCTGCATTTAGACTGTGGCTGTGCACATGGCTATTTCTGCCGTGTGTGCAATCACAGGGAGGCCTTGGCCAATTGGCCCTGTTGCCTTTGCTACAGGTGAAGGAGTGCAGGCAGTTTCCATGTGGTTTTCCTGCACAGAAGTCACAACCATGGAAAAGATGGCCATATGGTAGGGGGATATTACAATCATGGTTACAGTGGCACCAAAGGAGCAGACAGGAAGAGGACCAAGAAGAAAGAGGGGGTTGGAGAATCTCAGCAAGTGCTCCTTTCTTTTCACCACTAACTGCCACTGGGGTTTAATGCAATCTATAAACTCATCTGTCTGTTTACATACCAGCAAACGATACATCTTTCTGATCCACTTACTTTTTCAAGCCAAATTTATACGCAGGGCACTGATGTTGTGTATACAAGACACAGAGCTAGCTGGAGGCTGTCCCTGCTTTCACAGCACATGTCATTCTTATAAATAAAGCATTGGCTCGGCTAAAGAGTCTGAGAACCAAAGAGGCACATCGCGTGCAAATCCAGCTCAGTGCCTGAGCTTCTTTGAGCTTGAAGCTAATCCTGACTGACATGTTACAGTAAAAGTACTTATAAAATCAATAATAAATTCACTGCTGTTGACATCTTGGGACATCGAAGATAAAGGAGAAATAAGCCATGGAGTAAACAGTCCTGCAGCTATGCCAGTTGTTCAAGGAAAGGAGCAAAGGAAGACACAGGAGACCATGGGGGAAATTAGTATTGTGCTAGTCTTGTTTTTATTCCAAGGTCTTGACATCAATGAAAACATAAAAATGGCATGCAAACTTTTACATAGAAGAAAAATTCCCAAGAGGTCAGGTATAACCCATGAAGGTATGTAATCTTGAATTTGTGAAGGTAAAAGGAATATAATTGCATTAACATGTTGCCACCTTGATATTTTTCAAACACTTAAGGGCATTTGAATAAATCCTCTCACTCAAAGAATGAGCCAGCAGTATCCTGCTGCTGTTACAAGAGCAAATGCAACATTGGGAAGCACAGAGTCCAGATCACAAGGAGCAATTGTTCTATTTTATTCTGGCCTGATCAGACCCCATTTGGAACATTGTGTCCAATTCTGGGTACTACCACAAGTACTAGGACAGCCACAAATTGGAATGGTAATGAAAGGTCTGGAAACTAACATGTATGAGGAATAGTTAAAGGATCTGGATATGCTTAGCCTATAAAAAGGTGACTGAGGGGAGTTATGATAGCAATCTTCAAGTATCCTTTTTTATAGTAAACTTTTTTAGCTTTCAAGAGAAGAATAAAAACTACAAAAAAAAAACCAAAAAACTACAAAGAAAGAAAACAGAAATAGAAATACAAATTAAAAAGAAAAGAAAAGTGTAGTAAAGTAAAAGAAAGAAACAAACATAGAAATTAGATAACTTCCGATCTGTCTATGGTCATAAAAATAAAAAAGATAGTTCATTCTTACGTGCTGGCTATTCATATAACATTCATATACATTTCTTGTCTAATATATACTATTTATATATAATCTAATCATCAAAACCCCATGCAAGCTTTACTCCTCCTGCTTTTTGCAAATAGTCCATCAAAGGCTTCCACTCTTTAAGAAAATAACGGTTTGAGTTTTCTTTTAATAAGCATGTCAATTTGTCATTTTCTGCCATGTCTAGTAATTTCAACATCCATTCCTGTATTGTTGGTACACTTTGGTTTTTCCAGTTTTGTGCATATAAAAGTCTTGCTGCCGTAATCATGTATTGTATTATTCTAAAAAAATGTTTTTCTATTTGTACATCCCAAATTCCAAGTAAAAAAAATTCTGGTTTAAATGGTATTCGTATTTGTAATATATTTTGCATCAGTGAATGTATCTCAAACCAAAATTTCTTTGCTATTTTACATGTCTACCACATATGATAGAAAGACCCCTCTTGTTTTTTACATTTCCAACATAATTTGGAAATATTCCCGTACATTTTTGAAAGTTTTTGTGGGGTCATATACCATCGGTACATCATCTTGTAAAAGTTTTCTTTTAAGTTATAGCACAAAGTAAATTTTAATCCTTTAGTCCACATTCTATACATTTCTGTCTACTATAATAAGAATCAAATTTAAAAGCACATAAGTTGTCTGCTATTATACTTAATAGTACAACGATTTTAATAATCCCAAGCTTAATAAACCCAAAAAACAAAATTCAAAACAGTAATTCCATATCTTTAAGAGGGAATAACATAGGCTGACCACACGTCCCGTTTTGAACGGGACAGTCCTGTTTTTTTTTAGCATTTTTCAACTGTCCTGTCGTTTTGATAAAAATCTCAATTTTGTCCCGTTTTTTAAACCTGGCGGGAATGGCACGGAAGGAGGATCTCAGCCGGAGCTGCTGATTGAAGGCAGCCTGGAAGAGGAAGCCCTCCCGCCTATCAGCGTGTGGCAAAGGAGGGACCGGGGGGCAGGTTTTGCAAGCAGGAGCCAATTGCACAGACTGGAGGCGGGGTTTGCAGGCGGGAACCAATTGCATGGACCGGGGGGCGGGGTTTGCAGGCGGCAGCCAATCGCGTGGACTGGGGGGCGGGGACCCCTGTCTTTTTCATGAATACAGAATATTACATAAGACCCCATCCCGTTTTGCCATCCCAATGTCCCATTTTTGTCTCAAGGAAATATGGTCAGCCTAGAATAACATCAATCAAATCCTTAAAGCAAACGGCTTTCGGGCACCGCAAGCAGAACTGAGAACGTGGCAATTTTTTGGGCTCAGGCAGGTCTTTCCTGAAGCCCTGGAGCATTTTTCTGGAGGAAGGAAAACACTCGGAATTACGCCATATGTCCTCGGGAAGATGGATGGATGATGGATGGATGACAGGATACCCTGGCGAAGACGCTGATGCTAGGGAAAGTGGAAGGCAAAAGGAAGAGGGGCCGACCAAGGGCAAGATGGATGGATGATATTCTGGAGGTGACGGACTCGACCGTGGGGGAGCTGGGGGTGGCGATGGCCGACAGGAAGCTCTGGCGTGGGCTGGTCCATGAAGTCACGAAGAGTCGGAAGCGACTGAACGAATAAACAACAACCCCATTTCTAAACCACCCAATTTATTTTTCTTTTAAGTATGTGTACCCTAAGAGAGGCTTTTTACAGCAAGGAGAAACACATTTTCTTGGTGCTTATTGTTATTTTTGTGATTAATTTCTTTAAAAAATATTCTTTTTAAGTCTTCTTCAGATTGCAGAACAGGGTTTAAGGCAGAGGGGAGGAAGTTCCTTATGTTGCTCAGTTTTGTATGAACCAACATCTGAGCTTCCCTGGACCAACCTACTGCTCTTTACAAAACGTTATGAGACCCAGCTCATGGTAATCATGACCATACAGTCTGTCTGTAAAATTGATCTTGGTTAAGTTTGGAGACATTTGTGTGGATGCAACTAATATAATCAGCTTAGGGCTCTTCTATATGGATCTTTGTTCCATCCCAAAAACGGTTCTGAACTGTGAGTTTCCATGCTGTCATTTGTGTTGGGCGGCTGAGCTGATTAAATTCTAGCTTAGCGGCAGTAGATCCAGAACTGGGCAGAGGTGGGGGTGGGGAGCAGTCAGTCAGTTCATTTACAACAGTACAACACTACAACTGAAGGGCATATGGCTAATGTCATTTCTCATTGGCAGGAATTTATGCCTCAATCAGCCTCCCAGCTCTTAGGTTTCAGCTGAGATCGCATCTATTATAAGCCCTTAAAGGGGAAAGATAGTTTGATGGAATCATGGGTTCCCCCCTTCACAGCAAACACTTGTATTTTGTGTTTTTTTTTTAATTTTGCCTTTTAGCAGACAGATCAGCTATGAGCCTACTATGCTACTTAAAATGCAACCTCAGATGTGGTCCTTATCCATGTAGGAAATACCATTCAGTGATATTTCGTTGCACCAGATCTGGGCTTTCTCCTACTGTTATCATGAGATTTTGTAGTTCAAGAACCATCTCCCTTCCCTGCTCCCACAGGCAACAATTTGCAGCCTGTTCAGAATATCCATCTCCTTCTCCTTGTAGCCTTCAGATCAATATGCAGTATGGTTGCAGCTACTGGAGAAAAACACCTGGTTGCAAGATTGCTAGCATTTTAACATCTAACCATCAATGTGAGCAATAGCTTTTAAAAGCTTGGATGTCTTTTGCAAATGCATATGTCATTTTATTTCCTTTTGGTATGGAATGGGGATGTGTGCGCAATGTAATGTTTGTTGGTCCAGGACCCATAGTAGCTTGGGGTAGGACATTGTTTTAGTGATTGTTTTGCGCTGTCTCATTGGTCAACTTGGAGAGGAACATGACTGGTTCATGATGTCCCCAGCCTGTTCTTGCCTTCTGGGGACTGCAGTGGTGAGATCATTGTACTCCCAGATTCATATCAGTTTGGAGGGACGGGGAAGAGGAAACAGTGTCATGTGAAAGTGCCTCACTAAATTCAACGTGCACAATTGGTGTTTTAGCAATAATATAATGCCATACAACTCATCAGGCATCTTAATTTTTACGACATTGGACTATTGCACTTTCCTTTGTCATAATCTAAACATCATTAACGACAGCAACCACAGAAGCATTGCCACTGACATTGTATAGATTGGAGCTGTTAGGAAAATGACTACTGATAACAGCACCATCTGTGCTCATAATGATACTAGATAGGAGTGAAAAGTACATTTGCATACTATCATATGCTAGAAAAAATAGACTGGAATAAGTTACATCCATTTCATAAGGTATCCCAGAAGATAAATCAAAGTGCAGAGCATAGAATAAATAGAAAATAAATGTCCCGGGCCTTAGAAATCAATATAAATGTATACAGTCACAATTTTAAAAGTAAAAGAAATGTGCATTTATTTTAATCTTAAATAGGAATTACTCCAGTATATGCTTAGCAAGCACTTGAAATGGAATGCCGCTTTTGTTGTTGTTGTTCAGTCATTTAGTCATGTCCGACTCTTCGTGACCTCATGGACCATAGCACGCCAGGCCTTCCTGTCCTCCACCGTCTCCCGGAGTTTACTCAAATTCATGTTCATTACATCGGTGATGCTATCTAACCATCTCATCCTCTGCCGTCCCCTTCTCCTTTTGCCTTCAGTCTTTCCCAGCATCAGGGTCTTTTCCAGTGAGTCCTCTCTTCACATTAGGTGGCCAAAGTATTTGAGCTTCAGCTTCAGTATCTGTCCTTCCAATGAGCAGTCAGGGTTGATTTCCTTTAGGATTGACTGATTTGACCTCCTTGCAGTCCAAGGGACTCTCAAGAGACTTCTCCAGCACCACAGTTCAAAAGCGTCAATTCTTTGGCGCTCAGCCTTCCTTATGGTCGAACTCTCACAGCCATACATTACTACTGGGAAAACCATAGCTTTAATTATACGGACCTTTGTTGGCAAGGTGATGTCTCCGCTTTTTAATATGCTGTCTAGGTTTGCCATAGCTTTCCTCCCAAGGAGCAAGCGTCTTTTAATTTCATGGCTGCAGTCACCGTCTGTGGTGATCTTGGAGCCCAAGAAAATAAAATCTGTCACTGCTTCCATTTCTTCCCCTTCTATTTGCCAGGAGGTGATGGGACCAGATGCCATGATCTGGGTTTTTTTAATGTTGAGTTTCAAGCCAGTTTTGTACTCTCCTCTTTCACCCTCATCAAGAGGCTCTTTAGCTCCTCTTCACTTTCTGCCATTAGGGTGGTATCGTCTGCATATCTGAGGTTGTTGATATTTCTCCCTGTTTCTCTGAAAAAAAGTGTGCCATGCCATAAGCTACTAGAAGCTTACATTTCTATCTTATTGCTTCTTTTTGTTTTTCAGACATGCATGTGTCAGTGCACTTGTGATTTAGAAAGGTGGAAAAAAGGGCATGACCCAGTCTTCAAAAGTAAGCTCATCTCCGTTTGTTAGCCGAAGAGCCAGCATTGTCCAAAGATGCTTCCATGGTCATGTGGCCACATGACACGCGTGGAACGCTGATACCTACCCACCGAAGTGGTACCTATTTATCTACTTGCATTTGCATGCTTTCAAATTGCTAGGTTGGCAAGAGATGGAGCTAGTGCGGGAGCTCACTCCGCACGCAGGGTTAGGGTTTCGAACCTCCGAACTTGTGATCTTCTGATCGACAAGCCTGGCGTCTTACCCGCTGAGCCACCATGACCCTCTTTTCTAGGTAATTGGCTGGTTTCACTACTGAATTGCTGTTATTGTTACAATTTCCCCCCCCTAATTTTCATCTGGATTCCTTCTTCCTTCTTCTAGATAACCTTACTCTGATATTTTGTTTCTTGCACTCGGGAATCATAGAGAACTTGAACTTCCTCTGTGTTAATTCCTTCAGGTATTTGATGAGTGCTATCATATCTCTGATCAGTCTTATCTTGTTAAGTCTATACTTCCCCAAATTCTTTAGCCTCTCTTCACAGGAAGTAGTTCTAGTCATCATCTACATAACCCTTCTCCTTATGCTTGGAAGTTTTTCATCTAGACATTTAACATCATAACCGATAAAGATCTAATTCTGTAGATCTCACTGTGCAACAAACTGCAGAACACAAGAGATGTAAATATTTTATTTATTGGATTTATCACCGCCCAACTCCCCTAAGGGAGGAGGTTTTGCGGCTCTGGAAAACTTGTCCCACATAATCTCTCCTACAAGGAAGGGTAACGGGTCACTCCTATTGAACTCCAATGCTTATCAGTCCAAACTAATATGACTCATGGTGAGGAACAATGGAATTGCAATCCAATAACTTCTGGATGCCTTTGCTTTGTTAAGTTAAACATAATTACATTAATATTTAAATTTTAATGTTATTGTGTTAGTCTGAAAGAATAAAAGACAGCCTATGTATATATCTCTATGTATATCTTTATTTTCCCATTTGAGAAAATACAGTATAAGAGAACTGAACATGAAAAATGTGAATTCATATTGTAAGGAACATAGGAATATTATATGATCTGGATGTAATATATTCTCAGCCTTATCCAGGAACAGAGCTGCATACAAAAAAATACAGAAGTCTGCAAGACCTGTTTACTAGAGGTGGGACAAGTGCTTATGAGTTTATAATCTAAACTTCCTCTTCCAGTTACTATTAAAGAGTTGAACTTCTGGATCTTGTGAAGTAATGAAATGCTCAAGAGAAAACACAGCTTACCGAGAATCTCTGTTAACCTACAAAAGCTTTATTAATTACAACTGCTTAAGCATGACCCAGGGGCATGGTGGCTCAGCGGGTAAGACGCCAGGCTTGTCGATCGGAAAATTGCAAGTTCGGAGGTTCTAATCCCTAGCCCCGCATGACGGAGTGATAGGCTGACCATACGTCCCGTTTTGAACGGGACTGTCCCGTTATTTCACCATTTCTGGAGCGTCCCGTCGTTATAGTCAAAATCTTGATTTTGTCTCATTTTTCAAAAATCTGAGTCAGGAGTAAGCCTGACAGGACTGGGTCATCCCCCGCCGCCATGCCAGATTCGGACTCAGTCGGAGGAAGATGAGCCGACCTCCGGAAGAAGCTGGTATGGTCCGAACCAGAGCTGCCCATTGGAGGCAGCCTGGAACAAGAAGCCCCTCTAACCAATCAGCGCGTTGCTTGGCCAATTGGGTCCCAGCCGCAAACGGCGCAAGATTCCAACCTTAAAAGGCCGAGATCCTGCCTCAGAATCCTGCCCGCAAGACGCTCTAGGTCTCGCCTTGCAGATGTCAGCGCTGGGGAGGCGGGATGGTGGCCAAGCCAGGTGGTAGGGTGGTGTTCTGCGAGGGGCTCGGCAGCGCTGCATGAGAGGTGGGACAGAGACACTGCGCCGGCCGCTGCGAGGTCCGCGGGGCTGGGCTCCGTGCGTCTGCTGGGCTGCAACCTGAAGCGTGTCTGGAGGACGAGAGTGAGTCAGGCGCTGTGGCGGGGGAGGGAGAGGAGGGCCCAGTGGAGCCATGGCGCTGCCTTTCCTCGTGAGGGGCCTGAGGAGCTGCCTCCCCTGCCCAGCAGCAGCCCCTCTGTGAGCACCTCCACCTGGAACCGTCCCTCTCTCCGCCACCGCCACCGCTCTCCCGGGAGGTGTCACAACCTCATCACACTGTGCTGCCGCCCGCCTCCTGCTCATCGGCGGCGACTCTCCTCCATGGCCAAGCCCGAGGGGGTCAGGGCGGCGGTGAGCCTCCGTCCTCTGCAGGAGCCGGCCGCGCTAGGGGGCTTCAGCCGCACCACGCCACCCCTTGCCACCCGCCGGGCTGCGGGAGCTCCTGGCGGGTGGCAAGGGGCGGAGTGGTGTGTCCGAAGCCCCCCAGCTCGGCCAGCTCCTGTTTGTCCTGTGCGGCGGCGGCAGCAGTAGAAACTCTCCTCCCTCCCTTGGCCAAGTCTGAGGAGGCTGGGGCAGTGGTGTGCCTCTGTCCTCGGCAGGAGGCAGCTGTGCTGGGGGGCTTCAGCCGCACCATTCCGCCCCTTGCCGCCCGCCGGGCTGCGGGAGCTCCCACAGCCTGGCAGGCAGCAAGGGGCGGAGTGGTGCAGCTGAAGTCCCCTAGCTCGGCCAGCTCCTGCTTCTACTGTGCGGTGGTGGCGGCGGCGGCACCAGCAGCGACTCTCCTCCCTCCCTCGGCCAAGCCTGAGGGGGATGAGGCAGTGGTGGGCCTCTATCCCCTCCATCCCCGCCCCTTGTCCCCCAGCCGATGACGGTGCTGTGTGCACAGTGTGTGTGCTCCGGCCTTCCCCAAACACACCAGCTCTGCCGCACCATTTACCAATTGCGTGGACTTGGGGGCGGGGTTTGGAGGCCGGCATGGTGGCATAAGACCCTGTCCCGTTTTGCCATCCCCAAAGTCCCGTTTTCATCTGAAGGAAATATGGTCAGCCTACGGAGTGAGCTCCCGCACTCGCCCCAGCTCTTGCCAAACTAGCAATTTGAAAGCATGCAAATGCAAGTAGATGAATAGGTACCACTTCCGTGGGTAGGTAACAGCGTTCTATGTGTGTCATGCTGGCCACATAACCATAGAAGCATCTTCGGACAACGCTGGCTCTTCGGCTAACAAACGGAGATGAGCACCGGCCCCTAGAGTTGGACACGACTGCACAAATGTGCGGGGGAAATCTTTACCTTTTTTAAGCATGACACAACCCCCTACCCACCTACTCACTTGCCCTGCTGCACCCTGGCCAGGTGATGCATGGGGATTGGGGAAGGTAAGAGCCCTCTGTAGATGGTAGTTGCATGCATGAATAAAGAGTCTTCTAACTACTAACCTGTGCAGCCTTCCCTTTTATCCTTTGCTAGCGGCATTCCATCATGCATCACCTCGGCTGTCCTTTTGTTGACCTGTTATATTGCTGGGTCAAACATGACTCGCTGCGCGGCAGTTAACTTTCATATCTTCTGTTTGCTGCTTCAGAGTTGACTTTCTTATCTCTTCAGCTTGCTTGTTCCTACACATACAGTATATGCATTCTTCTCTAGGGTCAAATTTTGGTCATTCTGCTGTCTACTTCTCCCAGTGTTTTAGTTCCTGCAGCACTATTTCCAATTGGCTATGAAGCAAAGATGAAGCAAAGATGCTTTGCCCAAACTGTTATGAAGCAATGATTTGGTTTTCTGAACCAGCAACTTAAAACTAAACGAGACCTTCCTCTTGAACTGCATACATGCATTTTATTGTTATTGTTATTTAAAAGTAGGGCTGTGCAAATCATTCAGAGAGAGCCTATGGATCCATTCCTCAAAGCCTTGAAGGAGCTGCGAATATGTGAAAGCTCAGCACTGATGCTTTCAGGGCCTCTTCAAGGTCTTCTGGGCATGTGCAGAAGACACTTCTACTGGGATAGCCACTTTAAGGACAGGATTTATTTATTTATTTGTTCGATTTATATAGCCGCCCATCTCACACAGGTGATCCCACATACAAAGGGATACCACTTTGCTTGCAAGCAAAGTGCCTCATTGAATGATTTCCACAGGTCTAATAAATAACCTAAAATGCCTAAGCAGTCACAGAAATTTAACTCTTTCCTTCAGTTGTACTGACAAAAGTAATCTGTTCAAATTTGGCACCCATGGAGAACCCCCTTTGCAAGCGCACCTGGCAACTTCAGAGATGGGATATGTTTCAGGACCACAGCAGGGGAAAAAGAACGAAACTCACTTTACCCACCCACTCTCTCCTATGATGGAACTGCTTAAGTTTCCCTGCAGCTATCAAGAACCTGCATGCAGGCCATGTTATTTCTAGTTTAGCCCTTCATGTCTTCACGTAGCCCAAAATATCACAGTATGAGTATATCTGAACACTGAGTTAAACTCATCTCTTCAGTAATAGGCAATATCGTCCTCATGCCATGTCCTTACAGAGTAATTATGAGTAAAATTAGCCATATGAACACATTATCCTGTCATTGTATTTCAGCAATTAGTGTCACCTCAACTTCTTTCTCTAATCAAATGACTATTTCTTTCAGATCAATAATGTTAGATTCTGAACTTCCATTTTTATTTCCACATACTTTGGAAAATTAATGGTTTACTCATATTTATTGTTCTTTATTGTTACATAACTGCGTGTTTCTTGCTTTCTTATATATATTGTTATGTTGATACCCCTCATTTCTGATCAGTGGGGGGCGCCAATGTGTATTCAGGTTTTGGAACTTTGTGGTGGTGGTGGGGAAGAGGCATCTTAATGGTGTTTTGTGATATAAGTTTATTTTTACATGTATACAAGATGAATATATGATGAAAAGTTCAGTATTACACCAACCGTTTTCTGTTCTGCATCTGATCTCTAAGGAAATTCATTTGGTCATGGGTTTTCTTACAAGGACCACCCAGGTTGACAAACTTCTCTTTCATTCCCTCTCCTTGACTATAGGACAAAAGGATAATTTGTCTTTTATTCAGGTAACTCCTCATTAAAAGCGCTTTCTCTCTCTTTTTGTTTCTTCCCAGACTCAGTTACTACATTCTTTCTGAAAAAGAGAGGGGAACAAGGAAAAGCCACTCATTCACAGATCTCAAAACAACCCCGCTAATTTGCCAAACAATTTGAACCAGTCTAACCATTTCCCCCCCACAACCATAAATTCACATGTCTGGGGGGTAGCTATGAGATATCAAAGATCATCTGCCAGTCTTGTGATTACAAAATGTATTTCCTAACACAGAACAACTTTTCTTCCATGTTGCAGAAGATAAATTTGAAGAAAGCAAAGGGATGGAATCATTGCATATCCAAATTTTAATGGTATAATATTATAGATGGCTTATGTGCATCATTATAAGCACTTAAAAGGAATTAGAGAGTTAAAAGAACACAGGAAAACCTTGCCTTAAAAATATTTTGCTTTTTTAAAATTATTATTATTATTCAATTTCTATGACCGCCCATCTCCCCCTCAGGGAGGGACTCTGGGCGGTTCACAGCCACAACAATATCAATACAATATAATAAAATATAATAAAAACACAATAAAATACCCATACAATAAATATAATTTAAATTAAAACCAAGTGGCAGATGGTTCGTATCTGATGCTTATCCCTTTAAAAGAGAAAGTGTGGGTTCTTTTCCCCACTTTCTCCCCAGATTTCCAAGTTTTTTGGGTAAGAAAAAAGCCATGGAAATAATGAACTATTTCTTCTATTCTATTCTTCTTCTATTCTTCCAAATATACTGCCTTCTCTAAGTACAGTGAAACCTCATTTAATGAACTGAGAAGGGAGTCTCTGTTATTCACCAGTGCCTATTAAATATAAAAATACATAATCATATTTATATTTTTGTATAATGATATCATTATGCAAAAGATGTAAATTGGTGCAAATGATATAATTTGCATTATTTGTGTGATGATAACAACAAATAATAACACTATTACGCAAATCAGGTAAACTGATATGGGAATTTGGTCCAATGCATACAAATCCCATTGTACTGATGTCCAATAAATTGAGGTTTCACTGTAATCTGATTTTATGCTGATTGACCATAATGCAGTAGTAGAACTCATTCTTTACAATGTAAAGTAACCCAGATGTAATCCAGGTAGCAGAATCTGAAGAAGGTCCAAGAAAGTCTTCTGCCTGAAAGCCTGAAGCCTTTCTAACCCACATCTATTAGAAACCACACTGAGCCATATTGACTAACAGTATGATCCAGAGGAGAGCATTTTGATGTATTCCAGTGACTTGCCTCTACAGTGCACGAAAATGTCCAAACTCTGAATGCTATGCTGGAGTCACATATGTATTGAGGCTGAAGCCTACAGATCCCGTAAGTATTATGATGCACAGAATGTGTAAGGACATGTGTAGAGAAAAGAGTCTTGTTGAAGTCAGTGGAATAAATTCCCTATATATTTATTTATTTATTAAACAAATTGATAAGGCCGCCCAATTCACACACGGTGACTCCAGGCGGCTTACAGAATTAAGAACTATAAAAAACACAATAACCCCGCCCCCCGGCAGCAGCAAACACATTTATATCAGCCACTTGATTGGCTCCGAAGCAGCCTGGGGACCCCAGGCCTGCTGACAAAGCCATGTCTTCAGGGCCTTCTGGAAAAGGAGCAAGGAGGGGGCCAATCTTATATCTGGGTTTTTAGTTGACCACAGCAGGCAATATGTTAATCCTGCAATCCTATAGACATGTATTCCGAAGCATGCTCCTCTAAGTTCAGTGGGTCTTACTTCCAGATAGATTAGTATAGGACTGCTTCCTAAAAGGAGCATAATCTTTTGTGCACAGGAAACAGGATGAAATCTTTTAAGACAGCAACACTCATTTGAAGTTTTAAACCTACTTAATGGAAAACCAAAGTACGCAAACAAGTAGTCAGAATGCTCAATAAATTGGTGGTCCCTTAAGTAGTCATGCAAAGCTTTAAAAATAGTTTGATTAATCAGACTGTTATTGGATCTCTAAAGAAATGTGTCACAGTAAGAGAGATATTCCCTGTCATGCTGGCAAAAAAACAATGCTTCTGAACTCCTTTTCTACCACCTGAATTGTACATTAATTTCTGAAAACTCCAAAGGATTGTGGAATGGAAAATGCTGCTGTCAAAATGATAGTAAGTTTTCATGCACATTCAAGACATCTGATTTGGAGGCATCACCATATGTCAGCCCTTCCAGATAGGCCAGGTCAGGAGCCAGACTCCCCAAGAACTACTGGGTCTCTACATTACAGGTGGTCCTTGCTTACTGATTACCTCATGCAGTGACTATTCTAAGTTATGACAGTGCTAAAAAAAATAACTTTGTGACCAATCCTCACATTTATGATCGTCGCAGCGTCCCGCGGTCATGTGATTGCCATTCACATGCTTTGCAAACTGGCTTGCAACAAGCAGAGTTAATAGAGAAGGCAGAAGTAAAATTGTAAGTCACAGTCACCTGATTTTCTGTTTAGTGACCGATTTGTGTCAGATTTCTCATATGAAATCGGAAAATTGGGTTTCTCTACAAAGCAAAAGTGTTTTGGCAAATTGCATCCTTTACAAAGCAAAGGCTTCTCGTGGTGACGTGAAGTGCAGGTGCAAGATAACAACTGTCACGTGTGTATTGTTTTGGCTAGATTGCATGGGAACAAGGTGTCCTGAATCCTTCTGTGGGAAGCCTGCTCTAGGGGGAGCAGAAGGGGGGAGGAAATCACGTGCTCGCTTAGATGCAGCACTGCTACCCAATAGCAGGTCATGCTATGTGCTTTAGGCCTAATGCTTTAGGCCTGGTGTGTGTCACACCTAACATCCAGCCAATCAGAAAGCTAGAAGAACTGAATATACAACCATGCAAAATGGTGTTCTATGCTTCTTGATTTCTAGTGTCTTTTAGCCATGTAGTTCTTCATGTGTATTCTACTTTTGAGGACTGAGCAGTGCATAGCTATGGGAGGCTATGCATGGCGTGAGCTCTGGCCCTGGGATCAATACACGGAACTCTGCTTATAAGTTTGTTTTTGTTTTTCCTTTTACAATGCTGTATCATGTATATTCAACTTTCCTTTTTGCGATAATGTACTGTATATACATTATTGCCTTTTGCTACAAGTAAAATACTTTTAGCTCTAAAAGATGCACTCTTGTCTGTTTATTCTCAAGCCTCGAGTTTTTCCCCTTTAAGCCAGCGTAATCCCATCAATTTGCTGGTCCCAATTGTGGCCGCTAAGTGAGGACTACCTGTATTGACTCAGATTGTCATAAAAGAATCTTGAAAGCCTGAGAGAGTTTCTTTCTTCCACTCTTCCACCAAAAAGAATAAAGGAGGGGGCAGTCTTGAATTTCTTTTTCACCCCCTCTATCTCTCATAGGCCTAAGCTAGTATTTACATAACTACCCTTGTAGTCTTTCTTCAAGGCTATTTCCATACTCATCTACAACATGTATCCATGCAGACTGGTCATATGAACTGAGAATCTCTTCAGAGTCAACAAAAGTTAACTCTAAATGAAACAAGGGTACCCTGGTGTAATTATACCAGTAAATATTAAACGTCCAATTGTATTAGTATACATATGGGCAACTACACTTGCAGTTGTCAAAAGTACATGGCCTACCTTGTTTCATATGAAATTAAGAGACTAAATAAACCAAACACTTACACAGATAAATTCTACTGTGCTTCAAATGTATTCACAGCTTCAGATCCCAGAACAATTCTATTTAATCCAAGTAATTTCCTCTCAGAATTTTTTTCCTCCCATCTCAAAGCTTTTGTTTCCTACAATATTTTTTTACAAGTTTCATGTCATAAACCTGGTTGAAGTCTGGTGAACTGGAGAGACCTTAACCATCAGTCTCTTTTTCATGAAGTAATATTGACCCCTAAGCAGCCCGTCCCTTTGTAAACTTATTGGACTGATGTGATACAGACAAGCAGTACTTCTTGAGCTAACCATGGTTCTACTTTACAAAGGACACCTTCTTTTTGAAGGGCAGTTTAGTCTAGTTAAAGATCAAGGGAGAGCAGGGGCCTTAAAGTTGCTCATCAACAATTAACACTGAAGCTTTTGAATTTTAGTGGTAATAATAAGTTATCAATTGGAATATCATCAGCTCCAGATTTTGGGGAAAATATCTTCCCTCAAGGCTAGTCTTACTATTAGGCTAGTGAGGTGAGAACCTCAGACAGTGTTGAGATAAATGTTAGTTGTGTGCTACATACTCTCCAAAACCCTTCAGAGCATCTTAAGTAACCCAAAAGACCCAGTAGCCCAAGAAGAAAAAACAGGAGTTATCTACAACATACAGTGTAAGGACTGTAGCAGCCACTATGTAGGACAGACAGGCAGAAGACTAGCAGATCACATCCACGAACACCAACTAGCAGTCAGAAGACATGATGAAAACTCATTAATCTCACAACACATGGACAGACTCAACAATACTTTCAACTGGGAAACTGTGAGCATCTTAAACCAAGCCAAATCCAAAAATGCTAGAGAATTCCTGGAAGCTTGGCACTTAGACAAAGCAGCCATCAATAGAAACATAGACGTAAACAACATTTACATACCATTCATAAGAGACAATAGAAAAGCCAAAAGACCAGAACACCTCCTTGCCAGCAGTCATCACCCAGATATGCAAAGATTAACACCAAGATTAGCACTAGAGGAACAATCAAACAATCAAATATACCCTAATCAAGAAACTATTAACTCAGTCAATCAATCAAGCACCAAACAACAGCCCAATCAAGGAACTCCTAAGGGGAGAACAACATCTCCACCAACACAAACAGGACAAGCCATGTTATATAAACAGAGAGCAAGTCCCACTCCCTTTTCGCACTGAAGATGTTGCCTAGCCTGGCAATGAAACGTCTGCAAGAAAACCACAAGGCTCAGAGACCACCAAGGACTCCACAGTTCAACCCTGAGCTACAAATATTCTCTTCGATTGGTACTCTCTTAGTCATCAGACGTGGTGAAAATATCAACTGTCAGTCCATTTAGCTTCCCACTTGGAATCTTAGTCTCAGGCAGTAACATGTTTTTGATGTGCCCTGAGAGATCTGATCTTGCTTCTTTATCTTGCTCCCCATTTTGTAAGCAAGATAAAGCAAGATTGTATTGCTACCCAGAAAGGGAGGGCAAAGTAGGTGAATCCTCTCCTTGCACATTTTGCTTTCATGTCTGCTTATGGACATAGAGCTTAAGTTTTCTTCAGGCATTCAACATTTAAAACGTGAATTGCACATTCCTCCCTTGCACCTTCACACTTATTAAATATTCGTGACCTGAATGGAAATGGGAAAGGAGAGTGAAACTGCATTCAGCTGAATTCAGCTATAGGTTTCAAATTATTAGAGATTGCTCAGTGATGAGAATCAGTCTCTCACAAGGGAAAAAGAAGGAGGTCAAGAATTTTGATAACAACACTGAACACAAGACAACTCCTTGTTCCAGTTGTTATGCTAGAGGACTCACTCTGAACAACCCTTGAAAGGATCTTTCCTTCCAGTGTAGAAACAATGTGGGTTTTTAAAAGCTCATCAATTGAAGTATTGCTATGACCTCATTATCCACTGGCTCTTGCTAGTTATGAGTAGGTAGATCAGTAATGACTATTTTAGATGTTCTCATAAATTTCTAATCACCAAAGTCAATAGAAATTCTCCTCAATGAGAAGTAGCTATCCTTCATTTAATTGTCTTTGGTTGAATTCCACTTTCATTTCCTGCCAGATGAAATTAATAAGGGAATCTAGTTAATTGTTTTCAAAATCTCTTGTTACATTTTATGGTTTTACAAATACTGGGAGAGGGAAATACTATCTGAAATAAAAGTAAGAGGATAGCATTATTTTAGAACTTAGGTATTAAAGGATGAAATTATCAACTTACACGTATCTACTGAAAAGTCAATCTCTGACTTCAGTGGCACTGTCTCACAACTATTTCAACACTGACAACTTAAACTATTTTAAAATCAGAAAAAAATACAGAAAGATAACTGGGGCAATTTGAGACCTTTAATTTAATTATTGGGTCCTTAAGCATTTCATTTGTAAGATTTTTTTTTTGCTGACATAATAATTCTAATGAACATTGAGACATTGACTTTCAATATTTTATATGCATTCCATGAAAGCTTTGATGCAACCCCCCAAGAGACTTTTAAAAGTTGTTAATAAATTATATATTTAACGTGATAAAAATGGAAATGAGTAAATACATGACTGGAGAAAAATAATTTTTAATGTATTAAAATATTAAAAAGTATTAAAATACTTTTAATTATATTAACTTCAGTGGGGGAGTTGGGCGGTCATATAAATTTAAATAATAAATAAATAAATAAATAAATAAATAAATATGAAAATGATACCAAATCAATTTTAACTTTTGTTCTGGCTTCATATTCTAGTTTTTGGAGTGTATCCCCTGGACCTATTCAGAGTCTAAGTAGATAGTCTAGAAAAAGTTGCTTATGTTAACACTCTCTGACTATCCTGATAGATGTGATCCCAATCCAGCTGGAGGATTCTAAGCTAGAGAAGGATATGATATACAAAATGTGAGCATAATTTAACTATGGATACCTTTATAGGCAAAATGGTGCCCATGCATGAACAAGGCAGAGGTATCAATAGGAGATTCAAGATTTGCAAAGCATAAAAATTCCATTTAGATAAACTTGAATGAGAGGTAGAGACAAATACCATTATCTAACAGACAGATCTTGTACAAGGAAACCAAGGTAATACATTAGTATGAATGTCAGGAATGAATAAATTAGTAGAATGATATTCTAGGATGGGGAAGTGACCAGTTAGCATTTTAAAAAATCATTTAGGAAACAAAGTGTAGGCATTAAAACAATGAGAAATGGACATGTAAGGCTGTGCATATTTATAAGAATTGTGATAGTTCCTGTGGAACAGATCTAATAATAGTTTCTGAATAAATTTTTCTCTTTACTGTTGGCTTCCTTTACTAATTGGGTATGGAATTGTTATTCCACAACAGCTTGGTGTCATCTGTGGGATCAGAAGTGGTGGTTGGTAAGTAGTTGAAGAAACAGGATCTGGGGCTACTGAACCATTTTGTTCTTATCACCTTTCCTTGCCCATGTTGACCCCTTTTGGGTCCAACTCAGTTCTTACTCCTTCCAGCAAAATGGGGTTGGGTGGCTCCAGTTTTTCAAAGGGGACCCTAGCCCAACATATGAAAAATTCGCATGGATCTCATTGTGTGAACAAAATATTATTTAATTTAATTTATAGGCCTCTTGACTCCCAAATGACTCCGGGTGACTTACAACTAAAGAGTAATTCATTAAAAGAAAAATACAACAGACCAGAGGAGAAAAGTACAAAACATAAAACCAAATCAAATCAAAACAAAATAAACCCAAACAAAGCAAAACTAAACCAAAAAGGGGACTCTACAATCACCCTGTCCCCAAGGCTTGGGAGAACAACCATGTCTTCAACAATCTCCTGAATGACATAAGGATGACAGCCACACAAATCTCTTCCCCTTCCTCATTCTTTCCTGTTTTATCTCTTGATTGACCACATCCTGCTCTTGCCTGGGTGCCATCAGCATTATGTGTTATCTCAAAAACTGAATGTGGTTTGGTCAAATCATCATTTTGTTGTCACTTCTTCCTTGAATTCCTCAGTATTCCCTAACTAAAGCTGCCACTGAAGGATGCCAACATATCATTACTGACCTAAAATAAGAAAGTATTGCCAACCCTTTGAGATAGGCCAGGTCAGGAAACACACACCACAGAAACTACTGGAACTGTATAATTGTAGGGGATAACAACATAATCTTGAAAACCTGCCAATCTGCTTCCTCTTATGCAAACGGAATGTAGGTTTATTTATTTTGAGTGTCTTTCTCACACTCCCACTTTTCCCAGGGCTGAGATGTCATTTACTGTCTCTTTTATCTTACATTCCTTCACCAAAGTTATGTATGCCTTCTTCTATAGGTATTGCGGCACCCACTTCCAGTACCTGTCACACCTCTCTCTTTGCTGTCAAAAAGTCTGTCAGGAAGGGGGTGCAGTCCAACACTATCTAGTTCAATATCTAAGACACATCAGTACTATTATCTGAGCCATTTTTCCCATTGTTCCCAACCCAGCTATGTTGAGTGGCATTCCTCCTACAGATTCTTGTTTTACATAGACCTGTGTTTTGCTTTCTCAATTCTCAGTATCTTTTTGCTTTAATTTTTAATAATGATCAACCATTAATGACCAGAATCCCTCAGGTCTACATGAAGATTCCTATGTTGTGAGCATCTGTACTCTCACCCTTTTGCTCCTGTGTAAATCTGTCAATTTACAATAAGTAGATGACCTTCTCCTGGCTTTGGATGGTGAAGACACTTAGGTTGAAAATTCTATTTTACTTTTACACCATCTAGCAGACCATGGACATAAAACTAGTGGGCAGAACTTGCATTTTTGTAAGTCTCAACTTCTCTATTTGGGTCATTTGATTTTACAAGGTGAGCATCAATTATCTCAATCACTGATTATCTCAATTATCTACAGCATCAAGGTGAGTACAGGCTATTTTGCAGTTATCACCTCCTACCAATGAAAAATAATTGTCTTCTTTTTCTTAGCATGGTTGGGTTTTGTCATCTCTGGATTATTGACTTTGCTTCTCAAATTCAACTCTTAATTCAAACAAGGCCTCTTTTACTTCTATTAAGGACTCTGACCAAGCCTTTAATCAACCTGGCATTGACTTCCACCCCTGTCCTTAGCCTCCTAATTATTCTTTATCCTATTATGCCATGGTGTCCTTGTGTCCTCTGGTGTCCTTGTTCAGTCTCATGGTGATTGTCTTTACTTAGTGGATACTACATTTAGAATCTGGATCCAGTTGCAGTTACCTTTCACTCTCTCTCCTTGCCATTCAAATTCCTGTCCTCTTAAGGACAAATCCTCAGAGCTCACGGTATCTGTTCCCCACATAGTGGTGTCTCCCTGCCTTTTAAAGTTGCTTTGCCCTTGACTCCCCAACATCTAAAGAAATTGGAAGTGGCACTCCTGAACTCTCAAATATTATTAACACCCATATTTCCTCCCTTGATCCCTCTTTCTTTTTACCCCTGGCTTCTACTGAAAAAATTTCCAATGACGATTGTCTCCTTTTAATTGTTGCTGAATGTCTCCCTCACCCTGATGTTCAGAAAATTCCCATTGCACATGCAGATTTTGAATTTTATACTGATGGGTCTTCTCACCATACCCCTGATGGGAAACATGTTTCTGGATATGCAGCATGTACTCCTTTTGAATGTGCTGAATCTTTTTTTCCCCCTCCTTCTGTCTCTGCCCCAGTTGTTGAGTTATACATTGTGATGTGAGCTTGTCTTTTAGTCTCTGGTTCCTCTGTTAATATTTATACTGACAGCCATTACTGTTTTGGAGTTGTACATGACTATAGCCAACTTTGCTGAAACAGTGAGTTTCTCACGTCTTCTGGTTTTTCAATTCAGAATGCTGACTCTATAGGGTTAGGCTAGGGTCCCCTTTGAAAAACTGGAGCCACCCAACCCCATTTTGCTGGAAGGAGTAAGAACTGAGTTGGACCCAAAAGGGGTCAACATGGGCAAGGAAAGGTGATAAGAACAAAATGGTTCAGTAGCCCCAGATCCTGTTTCTTCAACTACTTACCAACCACCACTTCTGATCCCACAGATGACACCAAGCTGTTGTGGAATAACAATTCCATACCCAATTAGTAAAGGAAGCCAACAGTAAAGAGAAAGATTTATTCAGAAACTATTATTAGATCTGTTCCACAGGAACTATCACAATTCTTATAAATATGCACAGCCTTACATGTCCATTTCTCATTGTTTTAATGCCTACACTTTGTTTCCTAAATGATTTTTTAAAATGCTAACTGGTCACTTCCCCATCCTAGAATATCATTCTACTAATTTATTCATTCCTGACATTCATACTAATGTATTACCTTGGTTTCCTTGTACAAGATCTGTCTGTTAGATAATGGTATTTGTCTCTACCTCTCATTCAAGTTTATCTAAATGGAATTTTTATGCTTTGCAAATCTTGAATCTCCTATTGATACCTCTGCCTTGTTCATGCATGGGCACCATTTTGCCTATAAAGGTATCCATAGTTTGAAACTATGGTCTCCTTTGATGTGTCCTCCCTTTTCACCAGCATCCCCACCACTCATGCTCTATCCACTGTCAGGAAGAGACTAGAAGAGGACAGCACCCTTGAAAGGAGAAGCCATCTCAACCCAAACCAGATCTGCCATCTTCTGGACCTGTGTCTTAACACCACTTATTTCACATACAGAGGTGACTTTTACAGACAAAAACACGGCTGTGCCATGGGTTCTCCTGTGTCACCCATTGTGGCCAATTTATACATGGAAGAAGTGGAGAAGAAAGCACTCAACACATTCCAGGGAACGGTGCCCACCCACTGGTTTAGGTATGTGGATGACACCTGGGTCAAAATCAAGACCCAGGAAGTACAGGCCTTCACGGACCATATAAACACTATAGATGCCAACATTAGCTTCACCAGAGAAGACACCAAGGACAACAGACTGGCATTCCTAGACTGTGAAGTCCTCATTGGGACCGGTGGCAAGCTAGAAATAGGGATCTACAGGAAACCCACACACACAGATCAATATCTCATGTTTGACTCCCACCATCCACTGCAGCACAAACTAGGAGTCATCAGGACATTGTCACACAGAGCAGAAACCATCCCCACCTCCATGGATTCCAAAAAGAATGAAAATCAGCACCTGAGAACAGCTCTGAAGGCCTGTGGATATCCAAATTGGGCCTTCACCAAATCTAAATCTACCAGACCTAAAACAGCAACAGATAGGGCTGAGACTCAGAGTAAACGAAAGAACCTGGTCATTCCCTACATGGCTGGTGTGTCTGAAAAGATAAAACGGATATTTGGCAAACACCACATACCTGTATATTTCAAACCCACCAACACACTGAGACAGAGGCTTGTACACCCCAAAGATCAAACTCCAAAACACAAGAAAAGCAATGTAGTTTATGCAATCCAGTGCAGTGAGGAGTGCTCTGAACTCTACATTGGAGAAACCAAACAACTTTTGTACAGGAGGATGGCCCAACACAGGAGAAGTAACACCACAGGACCAGAGTCAGCAGTTTATCTTCATTTAAAGGAAAAAGGACACTCATTTGAGGACATTAATGTTCACATTTTAGACAGAGAAGATAGGTGGTTTGAGAGAGGGGTCAAGGAATCCATTTATGCCAACTTGGAAAATCCTTCCTTGAATAGAGGTGGGGGCCTCAGGCACAATCTTTCTCCCATCTTTCTCCCGGCTCTGTCTTCTGTGCCTAGGAAGATTAAGACCATTTCACAAGCTCAACAGCAGCATGGTGATCTTAACGATCCTCCTTTAGATAATAAAAGGACTTAAAATACATCTCAATATAACCATGACCCCAGGTGTAAGGTCACACAGCTACCTAGAAACATATTTAGGATTCCCTTACCAACTTTGCTCAGACTGAAGAAGCTCCTTGGATAAGGAGCGAAACGTTTCCACTGAGAAAATAGAAATCCAGTTGACATGATTCAAGCTACAGACAATTCCACCTGGATGACTGAGAACCTTCATAGACAATGCTGACTCTATTTCCACTTTCCTTGATGCTATTATTCTGTCTTCTGCTGTTGCCATTATGAAAGTAAAAGGTCATTCTCATTTGTCTGGCAATGAACTTCCTGATTCTTGAGCAAAAAATGCTGCACACCACTCTCCCACGATTTCTATGTGATCTTTTACCACTTTCTTTATCTTCCTTGTTTGCTCAGAAACATGACACGGCCTGGAAGCACTGGATTTGGGTGAGGTGCTTTCTTAGCCCTCATGGAGCTCTTCAAAATTCTTTTAACTACACAATCAGCACTAAAGGTTGTCACCGTATCACTTTCCTTTTGTATATTTGCATGTACATTTTTGGCCTTCTAGGTTACCACTTCACCATCCCCTTACCTGCCTCTATAGGGCATAGGGCTATCACGGGTGGTGCAGGAGGGACTGGCATCCTGGGTACAACACCAAACTTTTAAAAACAACATCTACTGCAAACATGGCCATTACAATTTTATTTATTTATTTATTTATTTATTTATTTATTTATCAATCAATCATACTTATATCACAAAATTGTGAAAATCACAATTTTCACTACCTCTTGTCGAACAGGCCAGGATGATGATGTTCTCTGGGCTGACATTTACTTTTGAAAAAGTAGAACAAGTAGAAATGAACGGACAAATAAAAAGCTATTCTCCATTATCAGGATATTCTATGGTAGGGAACTGACCAGTCAGCATTTTAAAGATCATATATGTAACCAAGTGCCTTTGTGCAAAAAATGGACAGTGTCACCACATAAGGCAAAAGCAGACATAAAACCGATGAGAAATGGACACATTGTGCTATGCGTATTTATCAGTATTGTAGTAATCCCAATGCATATACCTACTCCTGCAGAACAGATCCAAAGTTCACTGCTGAGTAAATATTTTTCTTTAACTGTTGGCCTGCTCTACTCATTGTGCATGGAATCATTCCATAATTGGGGTGGGGGGTGGGGCTAGCAAGGAATTGTCAAAACAGCCCAATGGAGAGTTGGCATGCTCTTTGTTGGCCATGGAGTTCTAGATGTATGTTGTGGAGAAAAGAGGAGAACCAGAGAGCTGAAAGTAATGGAGTATTATCAAATACAGCATGATTTACACCTGGAGCAAAACACTGTATCTGGCAATACATTCTTATAGGTCTCAGTCACAGGCTGATAAATGCCAATTTTTAATTAAGAAAACTAATCTCTTGGAAATCTCATTTAAGTTGCATATGTGACCCAAGTAATTTGTGTGTTGTCTTTGTATATTTGACAACTCTAATTAATTCCATTTATACAGGGAAAACTGCTACTAATGCTAATGCTATGTTTTGGTATAATGGCGGCATCTGAGGAATGGTATATAAATAAAATTAATAATAATTTGCTGACTGATAAAAGTATCCATCCACTTCATGAAGAAGCATTCTCTTGAATGCCTTCCACTTCCAGTCCTATGTCCTCCTCTACAATATCCTTCTATCAATTTTGTTCCCTTATTCTTAACTTGGTGTCCTCCAAATAACTTACTTAACATACTCCAAATAACTTACTTAACATTTCTTAACCTGGTGTCCTCCAAATAACTTGGACTTCAGTTCCCATAATCCTCAGGCATATAGTCAATATCTATTCACAATCTACCACCTCACTAAAGAATGCCTTTATTCTTACTTCTTCCTTACTTCTTCCTTCCAGAATAGGAGAAGGATATAAAAACCACTTTGACTAGCTTGTAAATGTTAGCAACAAACCCTGAATTCAACTTACCATGCATCGTTTTGATGTAAGGACCCTAAGGAGTCTCAAGGCTGTTTGTTGTTTAGAAAATAACAGTAAGTGATGCTGCCAACCCAATCATCATGGCATATGTAGATAAAAGTTAGGTTGACTTTTTCTTGTGTTGAGTTGCCTAGGCAACCAGGAAAAACCTGCTGCTAGTTTTCAAGCATTGCATCAAGCTCTTGTTGATTTTGTTTTGTTTTTTGTTTTTTTTAGAAATTGAACAATAAACAATATTTCACTCAGAGAAAACATTTCTCTGAAATATATCTGCTCAAATTACAGGATAAATTTTCCAATTTTTTGCAAAGAATTGTTCTTTCTTAACAGTTCAGGCTTTTGTCACCTGGTATTTTGAAATCATAAATTGCAATTTATTGACCTGTAATAAAATATCTCCCATAAAAGCAGTAGCTCAGCTTACATATAATGTTAAAACCAAGTCTTTTAAAATAATAACTTGTTGAACAAACTGTAGTGGCCTGGTTCACACATCTTGCTAAGCCACAGTAGTTGGGTACATACATCATTTTTGTTGTTGTTGTTCAGTCGTCTAGTCATGTCCGACTCTTTGTGACCTCATGGACCATAGCACACCAGGCCTTCCTGTCCTCCACTGTCTCCCGGAGTTTGCTCAAATTCATGTTCATTACACTGGTGATGCTATCTAACCATCTCATCCTCTGCCGTCCCCTTCTCCTTTTGCCTTCAGTCTTTCCCAGCATCAGGGTCTTTTCCAGTGAGTCCTCTCTTCACATACTAAGCTAAAAATAAACCAATCACATTATGGCTTTGTGTGATGTCTAAATCCAGCCAAGATTCCTTTTTTTGTGGGTTTGGCAGGATTGTACTGTAAGTGAAATTTTTAACTCCAAGATCTTGAAAAAGGGAAGGTTTTGTGAGGAAATGTTAAAATAGGTAAAGCATTCTTAAAATTAAATTGATAATATTTTAGTGAATATTTGTATGATGTTCAATAGAAAATGTTAAAGAGCTTTCTGGTGATATGAAGAAAGCATTTCAAAAACTTTATAGGATCAATCTAGTGGAAAATTACTGAGAAGAAACTCCCATTTGTGTCCAATGGGATTTAATCCCTATTAAGTGTGTTAAATATTGCCATTTTAAGGAAGCTGTCTTTAAATTAGAATCACAAGGTATCATTTGTCCTATGAGGAGGAATGGGGAAAAAGAAGAGGAGATGTAAGCTATCAATATGGAGGGAGGTACCGAGTTTGATACAAAATTATTAACTTAAAATAAATTTGAACTGCAGTTTTCAGCAATGGAGTATTAATATTTCATAGTATAACCTATAAATACTATCTTTCTTTTTCAGCAGTTTAGTTAAAAAAAACAAAACTCTTGACCTCAGAACATATATATTTTTCTCTTTGACCTACATTGTCTCTGGGCTATTTTGTTAGTTAACAACTTAGATCTCTTATTGACTTTCAAAAGACTTGCTTTCATCTTGAAAATTATCTCTGGTGGCCTTTCCATTGGCTTCCTCCAATTAGGCAGATAAACATCTTAAGGTCAAAACATAAGGCAGATAGCTTACACAGCAGTTTGCTCAGAATATAAGAATATAAAAACAAGATTTTGCTGAAAAGAAGATGAAACAACTGGCGTGACAGAAATAGTAGTAGCAAGAATGAAGTTAAATCCATATATTTCCCCTCATGTAGTAAGTATAAAAAAATAAGAAATTAAGTTTGGTATCTTAAATTGTAATTTAATTATTTCAAATCAGCGCAGTTTTCTTGGCAGCATTTTCAGAAGTGATCTGCCAGTGGCTTCTTCCTAGAGCTAAGAGACTGCCCCAAAGTCACCCAGCTAGGTTTGTGCCTAAGGCAAGACTAGAACCCTGGTTTCTATACTGATGCCTTTAACCACTGCACTAAACTGGCTCTTCTGCTTTAGGGTAGTAAGTGAATTTGTGAAACATTTCTATGAGAGTAAGTCCCATTGAACTATACATGAGTAAATATGCACAGAATTATGCTATGTCTTCTTTTCCCCAGCACAGTGATGTGGTCTAAAACTAGATGAATCCCAGATCCCATAATCATATGGGATAATTTGGAATATATTGTTGTGGACACAGGGTGGAATGGATGGCTCTGATCCATATTGTTAGAAATCAAAACCCTGTAAACCTCTGGTTCTGATCTGTTACTCTGGAGTTCTGCAATATTGCAAATGATTATGTGATGACAACTGCAGTTTAAAATAAAAAAGCTTTTGCTGATTGTGTAAATTGTGAAGAAGGAAGATAAGAAGGAAGCCTGATTTCAAATTAGAGTGACTCTTACAAGTCAGACCAACATTGGTTGTCCAAACATAATGACTCTTGGGATTAGGCTACCATCAGTTGCCTCAAACATAGTGCCTTGGATGGATAGAGAGATCTTTGGGTCACAGTATCTTGGGCACTGATTGGCCACTATACGGCCATCTGAAAACTCAAAGAAGAGAAGGGCAGAAGCAGATCTCAGTCAGTTTGGTAGCATAAAGAACTACTGGATTTTGGGGAAATGTGGAAGTGGTCTGAGTAAGTAGCTGTTAAAGTATAGAGACAAAAAGGAAAAAGGAAAACATGATATGAGTGGCTTATGATGAGTTGTGCTGGATCAGATGCAGACAAAGGGCTGTAATCCGGCATGAGAGATGCTATTGCCAAATGAATGGCCAGAAGAGGGTCACGATAGAATTCCTCCCTCTGTTTCACACAGGACATTCTTGCTTCTGCTTTCTTGGAAATGTGTGCTATGGTCAGCCCTTTGTGGTGGACAAGGTCAAGAAACAGACATGGAAGGGATTCCAGGAATGCACTTTATTCTAGTAGGGTAGAATAGATGATCCTTGAAAGCCTGTCACAGTTTCTCTCTATTATATTAAACAAAATCAAGGCAGGGTTATTTTTAATTTCTTTCTCATGCTTTCCTCTTTCTCAGGATTGAGTAATATTTTCTCAAAGTCCTCCCTTGGTGGCTTGCTCGTTCTTTCCCCTTTTCCCAAGGTTAGACCTACATTCCTCAGTGGCTATATAGTGGAATATGCATGCAGTCATATGCAAGCATGTCTAATCCTTTGTGCGGAGCCCATCTAGAGGAGCTGTGTTCAGAAAACCTGGAGGGAAGAGTCTAGCCTCCAACAAGTTGCTCAACTGAACAGAAGAGAAATATATTCCTAAAAGGGATCTGATTAGCAGGAAGAGAATACTGTCCCCCGTCCCACCCCCTGAAATCTGCTTAGGATTTGAAAGCAAGTTGGAGCAACCTTTCCCTGGACTGACCTAGGATGAGCTGCCCTATTTCCAGAACCTCCAGTCCCAGCCTCAAATGGATCAGATGGTCTCTGCACAATCCTAGAGTGGAGTGGCTCAGCGGGTAAGATGCCAGGCTTGTCGATCGGAATGTCGCAAATTTGGAGGTTTGAGACCCTAGCCCCGCATGACAGAGTGAGCTCCTGCACTCACCCCAGCTCTTGCCAACCTAGCAATTCGAAAGCATGCAAATGCAAGGAGATAAATAGGTACCACTTCAGTGGGATGGTAACAGCGTTCCGCGTGCGTCATGCCGGCCACATGACCGCGGAAGTATCTTCGGACAATGCTGGCTCTTCGGCTAATAAACGGAGATGAGCACCGGCCCCTAGAGTCGGACACGACTGTGTGGGGGAACATTTACCTTTATCTTTAGTATCTTCTGTGGATGTTACTGTACAGAAATGCAGACTAGTGCATCTCTAGAGCAGAGATGGGTAATCTGTGGCTCACAGGCCTCCCTCCCTCTTTGAGGTGCTAGTGTGACTGCCAGAGCTCCCTTTTCATCTGAAATTCACTTGGTACTGAATTTGCCACCAACATTCAACACTGCAGTTGACTGCCAAAATGCCACTGAATTTTGAAAGCTTAGAAAGCATCTTTGTTAGGATTAGGGAAAAGATGTTGACAAATGAAAAATACTCAGGATGGCATGTATTTAAGATTTATGGATCACATTTACAGTATATAAACTTAAACTTTTGAATTTGTTTGTAGTAATTTTATTAAAGATTATAATTACAACAGTAAAATAAAAATACAAACTAAAAAAAGAAGAATAAAAAGAAAGAAGGTGCAGAAAAGGAACAAATAAAAGAAAAATAGAGAAATAGAAAAGAAAGTAAAGTAATAATATAGTCAAGAAAAAGAAAAGAAATATATAAAGAAGTGACTTCCCACCTTTATCACAAGAAGTATAAACAATTTTAGTAACTTATCAACTCCTCTTAAAATACAACAAATGATCTCTTCTTCCCATATCTCATCTCTTATCTATAAACAAATCCATAAAGCATCATCATTTCAATCCTTGTGTCAGCAAAAGTCCCTTAAGGGTTGTCAGAGATAACATATCTATTTTAACTTTGATCAGATAAACCAACTTTGTATTCCTTCCTTTTACTTCTAACAATCTTAATCTTTAGTCCATTCAAATAATGTCCTAGAACTTGATTTCTTTTCACTTTTTCTTTGTCCCTTCTCATGAGGTTCTTCAAAACTTTAACAAGCCTCTTTTGTAAATCCATTATAGGAAAATTATCCAGGTCACTCTCTTGGTTTATTGTTTGTATATCCCTTTTAATTATTAAGACGTCAGCTGGTTTCTTTTGTATGTCCAGTGTAACATTTTTTTCCATGTCATTCTTGTAGCCTGTCATTTGTAAATCCACTTTCAACTCAGTCTTGATCTTGTCACATAGAGCTTGTTTCTCTTCCATAATATCTTTTAGACACAGTCTCGTCATAGAAGCAGATGTCTCTGTTGACACTATTAAAATTAACTTCTGAGTCCATTGTCCAAAAATATCCTTCAATATGTCCAATGTTAGAACATTTTGCTTCATTCTGTAATTGTAAGTCAAGTTTATGTGTTCTTCTCCTTTAATTGTAATCTTTAGTTCTCTCTAGTTCCCTCTAGTGTCCAATTTTTAAAGACTTATCTTATTTATTTTTTTTAAAAAAATTCAAAACAAAAGCATTTTCCTATGGGAAGCATTCTTTATAATTAATTCCAAAATCTTATTTCAAATTTATCTGGACCCTTAGTCCATTTGTAATTTTTTAAAATCAAAGTTTTAATCACCCTTTAGTTTTATCCTCCCCCCTCCCAAATTTTTAAGTTCTTAAACTTGTAGTTAAAACTGTGATGGAATGTGTCTCTGAGGCAGAAGGTGATGTTATGGAGATTGCAGGCGAGGGAGGAGGACCCCCTCCTTCCAGGGAGAGAAATGTGTTCACAGTGTCGAGGACCTTGGGCGCCCAGCCAAGAAAGGCTGGATCCGCCTTAGAGCGCCTGGGGTTTCCCCCCAGAGAACTGGTTAGCATAGCTTAGTTTGGCAAGTTTCTGTGTAAGGTAGAATAATAAAGATCTGGAACTTAATTTCTGGCTCAGCGTTGTCCTTCGCCTAATCCACAACAAAAACTTTCTTTCACTAAAGAATGAAGGAAACTCACCCGGTGCTGTCAAACTTGTTGATCCAAAGGTTGCTAATAGCTGAAAAGCAGTTAACAAGCAATTTCTGAAAGTGATTAGAAAAGGAAGTATGTGAACTTAGTGTCCTTTCAAAGGTGCCGACCATGGTTTGAACAAGATGGCTATTCCCTCGACTCCCAGAGCTCTAAACCTGCCGGAGACCTCTATCTTGCAGTTTCCTTGTGAGGACCAGCTATCTGGAGCACTTGTGGATGATCTCAAGTCTTCTTCTAGAGCTGGTCTACTTGCCGGCTCTTCATTCCGCCATGGTTGTTGGCTCTGCTTTTCGCAGACCTGTCTTCAGCCCACCATTTCTTCCTCTGGAACTCCAAACTTTTGAATTCTTTTGGAATTGAACAGGTTATGTTTTCATCTTTAACTTTTTATTTCTTTTCAAAAGTCTCACTTAGCAGCAACACATATAGTGGGTTTGGGGCAACTTATTTTGTATTTTCAGAAAAATATTGGGCAATAATGAATGGATATACAGTATATCAATGTCTGAATCCTGTTTCATCTTTGAAAGTTTTCATAAAATAATTTTGAATCTTTTGAAAGCATCTGAATAGCCACTGTGGAAAAATGAATAAATACTCTATTAATTTTCATTACACATGTACATATATACACATATATACATACATACACATGCACATACTTCTTAAAGCTAGTACCTAGTACAGAGCTTTCCAAACTTTTCATGTTGGTGACACACTTTTTAGACATGCATCATTTTGCAACACACTCTTACAGCAGGGCACAAGGCAGGCACTAGGACCTGCGCAGAATCGCAGCAGGTTTGGAGGCAGCAGGGCACAAGGCAGGCACTAGGACCTGCACGGAATCACAGCAGGTTTGGAGCAGATGCGACACACCCAGATACTGCAGGCACTAGGACCTGCACGGAATCACAGCAGGTTTGGAGCAGATGCGACACACCCAGATACTGCAGCTGACACACTAACGTGTCGCGACACACAGTTTGGAAAGCTCTGACCTAGTACATCACATAAAGGAACTGAATGTGGCCTTCTGTCCCTGCAAAGTTTAACAAGTTTAACAATTTCATGTAACTTACTGTTTACCTTAAGAATTTGTGAGAAGCTCTGTTTAAGCTGAATAATTAACCTTGAATTTGACCATTAAGAGCCTTGGGATATCAGATAAAAAGTTCCCTTTAAGCCAGAAATATCAATATGAGGTCTTTATGTTATGATTACGATTATAATAAGGCATTCAAACATTGAATGCATGCACACATACATACACACACACACACACACACACATACACTAATGCTACAAATGGGGGAATATTTACAAAACAGTTGTTTTTATGAATGGTATTCTTGGCAAGAAATTGAATATGCTGTATTCTTTGTAATCAGGTTTGACTTTTCCAGGCATAATATGCAATTTAGGGAGAAATTGTAGATGATTTTATGCTGATTACACTGAAGTGGCTGAATGCACATGTTTGGTACCCTCCCCCCCCTGCTTAAATCATGCTCCATTTGTGATGGTTATTATGAGCATTACTCAACTACTTTATTGAAATATGTAAGATGTCAGCCCTAGGCATTGGTATTCAAGTGTAAAGTTGGCTAGTCATTTCAAGAAGCAAAGGAAAATATACTTTAGTAATAAGGACTCCTTCCTTTTACTGATTGGTGATAAGTAGCAGACACCATGACTTATCCCAAGACCTACCATGCTAGCTTCTTATTAAAGGGCAATCACAGAGGTGAATTATACAAGTTATTGGTCAGGATACTGATGTGCCAATGCTTTGCTGAATATTACAAGAAGGTCCTCCAGCTGTCTAAAAAAGTGATTATATGTTTGGCTAGTAATGCTTGTTTAGCAACATCAGAAGCTCCTCATGCATGACCACTAGAACTACAGAAAAATAAAATCAGAGTAATTGCCACATAATAATTAAAGCCATAAAAAGTTTCTACAGTTTAAAGGTGAGAAGAGTGTTGTCAGTTGTACAGATGATAGATACAACTTGTGAGAAATAATGGGCTAATATATCTAATAATTAGCTGCATGTTTTCTTTGGTGTGGCAGAATCATTTAGTTAGGAATGTGAAGCATTCTTTCTCTGTGTGCGAGTGTTCCTGAGAGTGAGAATCTGACCTAAGCAATGATTAGTAAAGCATATATTTTAACTACAACAGAAAGGAGACTTATTTACAGGAAATACATTATAGGAATATCAAACGCCTAGCATCTAGCTAGCTGCATCCTACCAAAAGAATCAAAGAGGGTGTGTTCTTTGCTTATGTGCTTGGGAAACAAAGACAGAAGGAAGGGGCCCGAGATGATCCATCTTTTAGAGAAAGAGCAGGCAGATTGATAGACAAAAAAGGAGACCCAGAGTAATTCTTAAACTCTCTATCTACACCCCACTGCCTCCTTTTGGTCAGTAGGTCATGAGGGGCTGTGGAGCCCATGTGACTGAATTCACACTTCCAAAGTATCTATTCTCTTAGCCAGCTTTCACCAAATATCTTCGACTTTGCCTCTCATAATTTCCAATCATCATAGTCTTCAACCATAGTGGAAACTGTCTGGAGAAGGCTGCTCTTCAAGTAGCTTAATCCTGTTTACATAGCCTACTATCTTGCAATCTCCCACATCTGCATTTTTATCTCACTACTCCCAGAGTCACTGGGAGTTGGGCAGTGTACAAATTTAAATACTACTACTACTAATTTTCCACTATTGCAAATGAATAATGTATGTTGACCTATCCATCCATCACTATCTATATCGACCTACTGTATGAATAGCAAGAGATTCCTCATGATATTTACCTTAATTTTTAGTTTTTTTCTTTGATTTTATATAGCTACAGTTACTTCTTAAACCCACAAGAGATACAACTATAAAAGGTGCTATATAACTATAAGGGAGGACAATTTGGTTAAGTGAATTAGAAATAAAATGTCAGCCCTTCAAGCTAGACCAAACTAGGAAACCAAAGTCATGTAGGCCAATACTACTTTTATTCTAATGATATAGTAACAGAAACTTGCAAGTCTGAATGCACTTCCCCCCTCCCTCCCTTTATTTTTGTGTGAATTAGGGAGGATCTTGTCTGAGACGTTTTCTCAGGTTACATTTCTACCCTCTTTTATCTGACTGTTGTCTTGGTAGTGGCTCTTCCTCCTGTCCATCAAGGCCATTCCCTCTTCTCTCGGCATAAAATAAATATTCATCTAGTTTAGTATACCCTAAGCTGTGGGAAAAATGCCCACTTAAATAAGGAACCAAAGCATTTGAAGATAGATGCAACAAAGCCTATTTTATTGGCATGCACAACTATAGAGATCACTGGGCTCTTGGCCAAAAGAATGCAAAAGAGCCCCAGTTTCAGCAAGGTTATGGGTTATATACCCCCAAAATGTTACATAGAAATGATAAAGAAAGCAATGTAAATCATACTGTGACCTTTACAGCCAGAATGCAGCATCTAATAACACTATAGGCTGCCCAAGTGCTTCTAAGCTCCATTCTACTAATGGGACTCTCTACCTTTCCCCCCACTACTGATGCCAGGACCATGCAACATAAACAATGACTTTTATTGTGTCCATACACCAACTCTTTTCACACCAGAGAAAAGACAACAGTCTGGATTCTATTATCTGTTTCCTCTCCCTCCAGGGTCATCCGGTGGTTTGCTTGCTCCTTTTTCTGTTTCTATGCCTTATACATATTATTACCCCTATATTATTATTAACCATATATACTTATTATTAAACCTGTAATGTCTTTTGATTTTTGAATTTGGTCTTGGGATTGATTTTGATTCCACTCAAGTCCCAAGAATATCAGAGATTGGGGCTCTAAGGAGGGAAATCTCTTGGACAAAAGCTCCATCTTGTGATATTATCAGGAACAGAAATTGCTTCATGGAAAAAAGTAGTCAGAGAATAAAGTGGAGTGATATATTCTCCACTTTATTATCCTTAATGGAGAAAGCTTTTATTTTACTACTTAGAGAGAAGAAAGAGAAAGAGAGCTTCATTGGCTTTGACTATTTCTTGCAACTACCCTGATTGGCAGAGGCTTGTCCTGGAATTTAGATAGAGATCTTTTCCAAGCCTACTTGAAGATACCACTTATTGGACCTGGGACCTTCCACACAAAAAGTCATGTCCTCCATTATTATTATTATTATTAATTATCATTATCATCATCAGCAGCAGCAGCATCCAACACCCAAATATATCAATTGCTCTAGAAAGATACGCATACACAGGAATGAAAAAATGCAAATGATAACTAATTAACTGATTCTCTGTCCAAACAATGAACTGTATGCTTTATGTTCAATGCATTGACATTCAATCCAAGGCTTGGAGTGTTAGCTTGGAAAGTTGTTTTCTCGCAACCTGTAGGCACATGTTTCTAGAGGAATTTGATGACTGATTTGGGCTTTAAAAAATTGGCATGACAGCATATATATGCTATGATCCTACATAAGATACGTAAGTATCTGAAAATAAATACAACTGTGCATTAGGTGTTTGTGCCTAATTAAACACAATGATTTCTCTTGTGCCAGGAGCTTAAATGGAAATTAACTCTAAAAGTTGCATGTTATTTTATAGTAGCATCCCCGTTTGCTTTATAAAGATAGCTTGTCACACTGAATAGAAGAAAGGAACCCCAGTTAATACTCCATGACAGACATAGTATCTCTGATTTGTATTACATTATGGAGATAAATGTGGAGAGCAGGATTCTCAGAGCAAACTAAGAAATCATCAAGATAGACAATCAAAGATTTGTCCAGAAAATCATGAAAAATATGATTCATAAATTGCATGAAGGCCAATGGACTATTTCTTAATGCAGAAAGTGTTCTGATTTCTGTAAGGGGAAGAAAAAGCAGTTAAATATTCATGCCCATCTTTCATATGAATCAGCTTTCTGCAAGAGTTCAGAAATGAGGGGAAGTAATTAGTGATCCTAATGGTTACAGAGTTCATGAGCCAGTAATTGTGGGCTACATGTAGGAAGCCATCCTTCTTTTGGATAAAATAAAGGTAGGAGCACATGCAGTGGAAAAGGGGTGGATAAAACTTTGTTATAAGTTTTTGTTGATAAATTCCTTCAGAGAGGCTAACTCTGCTTGTGACATTGAGTAATGGAATTTGCAATAATATGGGCCCCAGGAATGAGACTGCACAGTCAACAGAACAAATGGGTGGCAGAAAAAGTAGGAAGTTACACTTTTGAAAGGTGGTGAATAATGAGAGTTTGAAACCCAGCAGGCTGTGAATCGTGCTTCCAGGGAAGTCAAAGGTGTTATCATCTGGTCCCAATGAATTCCCATTTCTTCTCAGAAGTCAGACTTGTTTAATTTAATAAAGTCATTACATTTAATTTACTGGCAGGGAATGGTACATAGGATAGCATTCTGAGCTACGTAATAAAATGTAGGAAAAAAGAGCTACTTCAGAGCAATATATAACTATCTTAAATAAATTAAATTAAATGCATGGTTCTTTTTTCCTTTTTTTCAGATTTTTTATCCCGCCTTTATTATTTTTATAAATAACTCAAGGCAGTGAACATGCCTAATACTCCTTCCTCCTCCTATTTTCCCCACAACAACAACCCTGTGAGGTGCGTTGGGCTGAGAGAGAGTGACTGGCCCAAGGTCACCCAGCCGGCTTTCATGCCTAAAGTGGGACTAGAACTCAGTCTCCTGGTTTCTAGCCTGGAGCCTTAACCACTAGACCAAACTGGCTCTCTTTTGGAAACAAACATAGATATAAAGAAATATATATAATTTATGTTGCATATCATAATACTGATGATGGTTTAGTGATAAAAAAGAAACCAGCTTTGCAAACTAGGAATATTACATTACTTTTCAAAAGTTAGTGTACTGCTTTTTTCCCCCAAACATGCAAAATGGAGGCTAAAACCATTAATACTTCTGCATGATAGTTAAGATCAAAACATGTTAGCAGTAAACTTAAGGAAAATCATATCTGTCTTCCCTGTGGGTGAATCTTGTGGGTAATGTATTCTATGTTGTGTGTCCAATGATTTAGTAACTAATCGAAGAGAATATTTGTAGCTCAGGGTTGAACTGTGGAGTCCTTGGTGCTTTCTGAGCCTTGTTGTTGATTTAGTAACTGTTTTTCCCCCCAGTGCAGGATGTTCAAAATGACTCAAATAATTTTTTAAAGTATAAGACTACATCAAATATGCTTAACCTAAAATTATCTGTCTCCAAATAAAAAACCTGTCAAAATACAGTAATTGTCAAGGAGTATGAAGATGGACCCCTTTTGTAAAGGTTGGTCTCTCTTGGAAATGATTCTTTCTGGGATATAAATAGAAAGCATATACTGTGACATACTGTACCCAAGACATATGCAGCTTCCATAGTTCTGGTAGCAGCAGAGGGGCAATAGTTTGTGTCTGAAAGAAATGTCTTATTGTTGAGTGTGCCTGCAGAGAGCCTACGAGAAAGATAAGGTTAGATATTAGATTAATTAAAAGAAGCTGGTGGGATATCAGATTTAAATTTCGAGAAAAACAGCCGTATGCTTTCTGTCTTTCTATCAGAAACCAGCCAGGCCTTCATATTATTAATAGCTTCAGCAAGCAGCTCGTTTTGTTGACTATCCCAATACAAAAAATTCAGCTGAGTTAGAAAAGATATAAGAATGATACCACAGGTTTTCTATCAAACACTTTATCATTTTTGTAAAGCTCTGAGTACATTTCTTAAAACCTATTTCCATTCACTTTGTGTGTTTTATGACCATCCTGAATCATTGAAATAAAACTCTGGGCTTGTTGCTGTTTTAACTGAATATCAAAAACTTATCTGGGCATTAGAATACAGGTAATTCCTAAACCAGATGAAATCATATACATTGTTTTAATTATAGACTGACTTCATTAATTAATGTGGATGTTAAAATATAATATGGAACCTTTGCTGACCCAGGAAACAGCTAATGAGCTTGATAAAATTGTACACAAGGGGCTGACAAGGGGCTGACAATTTGCAATGATTAATAAATCATTTTAACCTTAAGATGGTTCCTGCTGTAATAATTTCATTGGATTTTTAATAAAACCTTTTAATAAAATCATCTACTGGCAATATCTATCTTTTAATTCTTCCAAAACTTTCTTTGCCCCAAGAACTTTTAAAATGAATTGCAATTTTTATTCTTCCCCCAAAACACAATGGAAGACTAATAAGATTTTATCTAACCCCCTTTTTTTATTGGAGAAGGTGTAGGGAGATTGTCCTCTAACTCCTTTATTGTTTGATTTGAGCTTGTTTCTTTAGTAGGCATGATTAAATGGATAGTTTGATTCCTAGTTTGATACACGTAGTCCTGTTTGCAGATAACACATTGGTATTTATTGTTGGTATTTATTAAATTGGTATTTATTAAAAAAAATCAGATCATGGCATCTGGTCCCATCACTTCCTGGCAAATAGAAGGGGAAGAAATGGAAGCAGTGATAGATTTTATTTTCTTGGGCTTCAAGATCACTGCAGATGCTGATGCTGGGAAAGACTGAAGGCAAAAGGAGGAGGAGAAGGGGATGGCAGAGGATGAGATGGTTAGATAGCATCGCCGATGTAATTAACATGAATTTGAGTAAACTCCGGGGAGACAGTGGAGTACAGGAAGGCCTGGTATGCTATGGTCCATGAGGTCATGAAGAGTCGGACACGACTAAACGACTGAACAGCAACAACAGCAGAGAGTCAGCAACAACCCGCCCAGAGTCCCCTCTGTGGGGGGAGATGGGCGGTGATATAAGTATGATAAATAAATAAATAAACAAACAAACAAACAAACAAACAAACAAACAAACAGCAATTTATTGTTAAATCTTATTCTTCCATAGAAAAATTAATAAAAATTAACTGATAGTTTTGGAACTCTTTTTGGGGGTATAATATTGATTGGTCTAAATCTAAATGTTGCATATGGAGGCTACTAAGCTTCAATTTTTCCCAACACTTTTGATGGTGCCTAGAAGCAATAACTTATTTTTAGTTAGAATATCTATTAAATAAATTGGAAGTAGCAATTGCAATAGATTTGGATAAATGGATCTCATTTAAATATAATTAATACTTGAAAATTTATAGCATACATGGCTTTCCTCTATATATTCCTCTTCTACTTATTGGAAGTTTACTTGAGGAAACTCTTCTCCCTCAGAAAACTTCAATTGCCAATTAGAGGAGATATTAACTTTCTAGATTTACATTTATACCATAAAGGTAAATGTTTTTTTTTCCTGGGTTAATGAATGGCAACTTTTGCTATGGAATTTGTCCTCATGGACCCTCTTGCAATTGGCACATTTTTTAATAAGATGGAGAGTGTTAGATCCAACCGTCTTGGAAAATAGGGAATTATTCCTCCTCCTATCAGGCTATCAGGAAAACATGATATACTGTACAAGTAGCACATGAACTCTAGTTTATGTTGTAAAATGCTCAAAGCGGGTTGGAATGAAGTGGCATAGGAATGTAACTAAATAACTATATTTTTACTTGAAAATAACAAAAGGAAATGATTACAAATCAGTGTTATTAATGTGCCGGAACCAAGGATAGTTTGCAAGGATAGAAAAGCATGAAGTCATATAGTGAATGGTGTTGCTGGAAAACAGTTTTAGTTATGTTTCTTTTTTGTTATCTCATGCCTTTAATTTATTTGGCTTACTGTTTCTTACTTATTATCTGTACTCTGCATAATTTATAATTTCTTGATTGACTAGATTTTTGACTGCTGCAATCACATAACTCCTGGCAGTTTAAAAAACTAAAACATCTATAATTCAATAGGGCAATAATAAATACAATCATGAAAATATGTAAAATTATCTTTATATTGCTTACCCAGAAAGGGAATAAAATGATGGATATGTGTGTATGTATTTTTGAAGATAACAAGGCAGGTTTATTCTTGGATTCTCCCTGAGACAGGTGCTCACAATTATCCATGATGATGTCAAAATGATGAAATGTTTGTGTCATGCATCATGACAAACATTTTGTCACCTGCTCACCCCCCACCCACAATGGATGCGCAGGCTCCCTGGAGTTTGCAGGGTATACCTTACAACAATGAATAGGATTAATTTTTTTTTTTTAATCATGTGCCATCAAGCTGGCGTCGACTCTTAGTGACCACAGATATAGATTTTCTCCATGATGATCTGTCATGGAGAAAATCTGGTCTTGCAGGTTTTCTAAAGGTGCACCCATTGCCACTGTAACTGAGTCCATCCATCTGGCTGCTGGTCCTCTCTTCTCTTCTCTTCTCTTCTCTTCTCTTCTCTTCTCTTCTCTTCTCTTCTCTTCTCTTCTCTTCTCTTCTCTTCTCTTCTCTTCTCTTCTCTTCTCTTCCACCTTTCCCAGCATTAGAGCCTTCTCCAGAGAGCTGGGTCTTTGCATAATGTGTCTGAGGTAAGATAATTTGAGCCTGGTGATTTGTGCCTCTAGTGAGAACTCCATAGAATTATTATCAGTTATCGCAAGGTATAAAATGACCATATCATCAGGCAAAACACCTTCTGATGTCTAGCTAAAGGCCAACAGCTGTTAGGGCTTCAGAGTCCAGTCTAGTATTAGAGTGTTGTTGTTCAGTCGTTTAGTCGTGTCCGACTCTTCATGACCTCATAGACCATAGCACACCAGGCCTTCCTGTCCTCCACTGTCTCCTGGAGTTTACTCAAATTCATGTTCATTACATCGGTGATGCTATCTAACCATCTCATCCTCTGCCGTCCCCTTCTCCTTTTGCCTTCAGTCTTTCCCAGCATCAGGGTCTTTTCCAGTGAGTCCTCTCTTCACATTAGGTGGCCAAAGTATTTGAGCTTCAGCTTCAGTATCTGTCCTTCCAATGAGCAGTCAGGATTGATTTCCTTTAGGATTGACTGATTTGACCTCCTTGCAGTCCAAGGGACTCTTAAGAGTCTTCTCCAGCACTACAGTTCGAAAGCATCAATTCTTTGGCGCTCAGCCTTCCTTATGGTCCAACTCTCACAGCCATACATTACTACTGGGAAAACCATAGCTTTAACTATACGGACCTTTGTCGGCAAGGTGATGTCTCTGCTTTTTAATATGCTGTCTAGGTTTGCCATAGCTTTCCTCCCAAGGAGCAAGAGTCTTTTAATTTCATGGCTGCAGTCACCGTCTGCGGTGATCTTGGAGCCCAAGAAAATAAAATCTGTCACTGCTTCCATTTCTTCCCCTTCTATTTGCCAGGAAGTGATGGGACCAGATGCCATGATCTGGGTTTTTTTAATGTTGAGTTTCAAGCCAGCTTTTGCACTCTCCTCTTTCACCCTCATCAAGAGGCTCTTTAGTTCCTCTTCACTTTCTGCCATTAGGGTGGTATCGTCTGCATATCTGAGGTTGTTGATATTTCTCCCGGCAATCTTAACTCCGGCTTGTGATTCATCCAGCCCGACATTTCTCATGATGTATTCTGCATATAAGTTAAATAAGCACGGTGATAATATACAGCCTTGTCGTACTCCTTTCCCAATTTTGAACCAGTCGGTTGTTCCATGTCCGGTTCTAACTGTTGCTTCTTGACCCGCATACAGGTTTCTCAGGAGACAGGTAAGGTGGTCTGGTACTCCCATCTCTTTAAGACTTTGCCACAGTTTGTTGTGATCCACACAATCAAAGGCTTTAGCGTAGTCAATGAAGCAGAAGTAGATGTTTTTCTGGAACTCTCTTGCTTTTTCCATGATCCAGTGAATGTTGGCAATCTGATCTCTAGTTCCTCTGCCTCTTTGAAACCCAGCTTGCACTTCTGGTAGTTCTCGGTTCACATACTGCTGAAGCCTAGCTTGTAGGATTTTGAGCATAACCTTGCTAGCATGTGAAATGAGCGCAATTGTACGGTAGTTTGAACATTCTTTGGCATTGCCCTTCTTTGGAATTGGAACGTAAACTGACCTTTTCCAATCCTGTAACCACTGTTGAGTTTTCCAAATTTGTTGGCATATTGAGTGCAGCACTTTAACAGCATAATCTTTTAGGATTTTAAATAGCTCAGTTGGGATACTGTCTTCTCCGCTAGCTTTGTTATTAGTAATGCTTCCTAAGGCTCACTTGACTTCACTCTCTAGGATGTCTGGCTCAAGGACAGTGACCACACCATCGTATTTATCAGGGACATTAAGTTCTTTCTTGTATAGTTCTTCTGTGTATTCTTGCCACCTCTTCTTAATCTCTTCTACTTCTGTTAGGTCCCTGCCTTTTTTGTCCTTTATCATGCCCATCTTTGCACAAAACTTTCCTTTGATATCTCTGATTTCCTTGAAGAGATCTCTAGTCTTCCCCATTCTATTGTTTTCCTTGATTTCTTTGCATTGTTCATTTAAGAAGGCCTTCTTATCTCTCCTTGCTATTCTCTGGAAATCTGCATTCAGTTGGTTATATCTTTCCCTTTCTCCCTTGCCTTTTGCTTCCCTTCTTTCCTCAGCTATTTGTAAAGCCTCATCAGACAGCCACTTTGCTTTCTTGCCTTTCTTTTTCTTTGGGATGGTTTTAGTTGCTGCCTCCTGTACAATGTGTCTATGAAGGTTCTCAGTCATCCAGGTGGAATTGTCTGTAGCTTGAATCATGTCAACTGGATTTCTATTTTCTCAGTGGAAACGTTTCGCTCCTTATCCGAGGAGCTTCTTCAGTCTGAGCAAAGTTAGTAAGGGAATCCTAAATATGTTTCTAGGTAGCTGTGTGACCTTACACCTGGGGCTAGGTCATGGTTATATTGAGATCTTATTTTAAGTCCTTTTTATCATTTTTTCCTTTTATCCTCCTTTAGATGATAAAAGGACTTAAAATAACATCTCAATATAACCATGACCTAGCCCCAGGTGTAAAGTCACACAGCTACCTAGAAACATATTTAGGATTCCCTTACTAACTTTGCTCAGACTGAAGAAGCTCCTCGGATAAGGAGCGAAACGTTTCCACTGAGAAAATAGAAATCCAGTTGACATGATTCAAGCTACAGACTCCTGTACAATGTTACGAACCTCCATCCATAGTTCTTCAGGCACTCTGTCTACCAGATCTAATCCTTTAAATCTATTCCTCACCTTCACTGTATATTCATATGATTTAGGTCATACCTGATTGGTCTAGTGGTTTTCCCTACGTTCTTCAATTTAAGCCTAAATTTTGCGATAAGAAGCTCATGATCTGAGCCACAGTCAGCTCCAGGTCTTGTTTTTGCTGATTGTATAGAGCTTCTCCATCTTTGGCTGCACAGTATATAATCAATCTGATTTCGGTATTGACCATCTGGTGATTTCCATGTGTAGAGTCGTCTCTTGTGTTGTTGGAAAAGAGTGTTTGCTATGACCAGCCTGTTCTCTTGACAAAACTCTATTAGCCTTTGCCCTGCTTCATTTTGTACTCCAAGGCCAAACTTGCCTGTTATTCCGGTTATTTCTTGACTTCCTACTTTAGCATTCCAGTCCCCTATGATGAAAGGGACATCTTTTTTTGGTGTTAGTTCTAGAAAGTGTTGTAGGTCTTCATAGAACCGGTCGACTTCAGCTTCTTCAGCATCAGTGGTTGGGGCATAGACTTGGATTACTGTGATGTTGAATGGTTTGCCTTGGCTTCGAACTGAGATCATTCTGTCGTTTTTGAGGTTGTACCACAGTACTGCCTTTCCCACTCTTTGATTGACTATGAGGGCTACTCCATTTCTTCTAAGGCAGAGCTTTCCAAACTTTTCATTTTGGTGACACACTTTTTAGACATGCACCATTTTGTGACACACTCTTACAGCAGGGCATCATTTCGTGACACACTCTTACAGTAGGGCACAAGGCAGGCACTAGGACCTGCGCGGAGTCCTGGCAGGTTTGGGGGCAGCAGGGCACAAGGCAGGCACTAGGACCTGTGCGGAATCACAGCAGGTTTGGAGGCAGCAGGGCACAAGGCAGGCACTAGGACCTGTGCGGAATCACAGCAGGTTTGGAGGCAGCAGGGCACAAGGCAGGCACTAGGACCTGCATGGAATCTTGGCAGGGCTCGGAGGCAGCAGCAGCCGTGACACACCCAGACACTGCAGCTGACACACTAACGTGTCCCGACACACGGTTTGGAAAGCTCTGTTCTAAGGGGTTCTTGCCCACAGTAGTATATATAATGGTCACCTGAATTAAATTCACCCATTCCTGTCCATTTTAGTTCGCTGATTCCCAAGATGTCGATGTTCAATCTTGTCATCTCATGTTTGACCACATCCAGCTTACCTTGATTCATAGATCTTACATTCCAGGTTCCTATGCAATATTGTTCTTTACAGCATTGGACTTTCCTTCCACTTCCAGACCCATCCACAACTGAGCGTCCTTTCGGCTTTGGCCCAGCCGCTTCACTCTTTCTGGGGCTACTTGGAATTGCCCTCCGCTCTTCCCCAGTAGCATATTGGACACCTTCCGACCTGAGGGGCTCATCTTCTGGCATCATATCTTTTAGCCTTTTGATACTGTCCATGGGGTTTTCTGGGCAAGGATACTGGAGTGGGTTGCCGTTTCCTCCTCCAGTGGACCACGTTTTGTCAGAACTCTCCGTCATGTCCTGTCTGTCTTGACCTGACTTCATTGAGTTATGCAAGCCCCTTTGCCATGACAAGGCAGAGATCCATGAAGGGGAGTATTAGAGTACTTAACCTTTATTTTTTAAATATAAGCCTATATGAATTATTTATAAACAGCTGTCAAAGTATAGTAGATAAGATGTTCAATGGTGTAGAGAAGCATGGAATAAGGAAGTAGAGTGTCCAACACCCATTTTTAGCATCTAATATGTCAAATTTTTTTAGATGTAAATTAAAAATTACTCTGAACATTGATGTATATTTTTAATTATATCATGTATTCATATAATGCTAAAGTGTCTTTTTTTTGGCATATACAAGCACTCAGACCAGTTTATAACTGTTATACCAATGATTAAGAAATTAACAGGAGGACAACAGAACTGACCATAGCAATCTTTTGGATTAACTGATTATGTGCCATCAAATTGGTGCTGATTGTTAGTGACCATATAAATCTTCTCCAGGATGATTTGTCCCCAACCTGGCCCTTCAGGTATCCCAATGATGCACCTATTGTTCTTGTAATCATCAATCTATCTTGCCACTAGTCATCCTCTTCTCTTTCATTCTAATTCTTTCCTTCTATGGACTTCTCAAGGAAGCTGGGTCTTTTCCTAATGCAGAGCTTTCCAAACTGTGTGTCGGGATACGTTAGTGTGTCGGCTGCAGTGTCTGGGTGTGTCGTGGCTGCTGCTGCCTCCAAGCCCTGCCAGGATTCCGTGCAGGTCCTAGTGCCTGCCTTGTGCCTTGCTGCCTCCAAACCTGCCCTGCCAGGATTCCGCGCAAGTCCTAGTGCCTGCCTTGTGCCTTGCTGCCTCCAAACCTGCTGTGATTCCGCGCAGGTCCTAGTGCCTGCCTTGTGCCCTGCTGTAAGAGTGTGTCGCGAAATGATGCCCTGCTGTAAGAGTGTGTCGCGAAATGATGCCCTGCTGTAAGAGTGTGTCGCAAAATGATGCATGTCTAAAAAGCGTGTCACCAACATGAAAAGTTTGGAGAGCTCTGTCCTAATGTGTTCAAAATATAATTTGAGCCTGGTCACTTGTTCCTCCAGTGAGAATTCTGGATTGATTTGGTCTATGATCCATTTGTTTGTTTTCTTGGCTATCCATGATATCCTCAGGAGTCTTCCTCAACACCAATGTTTAAAAGCATCAATACCTTTTTTCTATACTGTTTCTTCATAGCACAATTTTCACTTCCATAGAGTGTCACAGGGAAAAGCATTGCCTGCATAATTCTGATCTTTGTAAGTATAGACATGTCATAGTATCTGAATATCTTTTCCAAAGCTACCTACCAAATGCTAGACTGCAGTGTATTTCCTGTCTTTCATTATTACAGTTTGCAGATAATTTGCATTTTCAGCTATCGGAGTACTGTAGTGTTATCAGTATAGGGCAGGTGGTTGACCTGTTTTCCTCCAATTTTAAACCCACATTCATCTTCTTCCAATCCAGTCTCCTTCAATATGTACTCAGCATATAAGTTGAATAAATAAGTGGAATGTATAGAGTCATGTTTCTTTCCTTTACTCACCTGGAGCTAGTCTGTTTGCCATGTTCCATTTGGATTGTGGCTTCCTTTCCTGTGTATAGGTTTTGCATGAGAACAATGACATGTTTTGGGATTCCTATTTTCCTTGGAACATTCCACAGCTTGATTCATTGACACAATTGAAGGTCTTCCTATAGTCAGTGAAGCACATATTGACTTATTTTTGGTATTGTTTGTCTTTCTCAATTATCCAGCAATAATGTCTCTTGTACCTCAAACTTTTCTAAAATGAACTTGAATATCTGGCATTTCCCTTTCCATGTAGGGCTCCAAATTGCAGTGGATGATCCTAAGCATTATTTTGCTAACATGTGAAGTGGAAAAAATAGATACTGCAAGGTTGGAAAGATGTCCATTCTCAATCAGTTAAATTAATGGTCTGAAGAATTTACTTCTCTTTTTATATTTAAACAAGCATTTCACAGCTGGCAGTCAACTGGAGAATCAATAGAAATTTGGACAATTATTTTTCTATTTTTCCCTATTGTTAAATGCACAATAATTATTATTGTTAATTATTGTTGTTGTTATGGTGGTGGTGGTCCTTCAAGTCATCCTTGACCCCTGGTGACTCCATGGACAGATCCATGCAGTTTTCTTGGCAAAATTTTCAGAAGTGGCTTGTCATTGCCTTCTTCCAGGATATTTTTCGGCTTCCCTGTTTAGGGCTGAGAGAGTGTGAATGGTTCAAAATCATTTTTGTTTTCATGCCTAACAGAGAATTAGAGCTCAGGTTTATGTATAGATGTATAGGGGTGTGGTGGCTCAGTGGGTAAGACACCGGGCTTGTCGATTGGAAGATCACAAGTTCAGAGGTTCGAATCCCTAGCCCTGCGTGACAGAGTGAGCTCCTGCACTAGCCCCAGCTCTTGCCAACCTAGCAATTCGAAAGCATGCAAATGCAAGTAGATGAATAGGTACCACTTCGGTGGGTAGGTAACAGCGTTCTGTGTGCGTCATGCCGGCCACATGACCACGAAAGCCTCTTTGGACAGCGCTGGCTCTTCAGCTAACAAACGGAGATGAGCACCGGCCCCTAGAGTCGGGCACGACTGCACAAATGTGCGGGGGGAACCTTTACCTTTCCCCATGCTTCTAGTCCAGTGCCTTTAATCATTACATCAAACTGGCTCTCATGATTATTACTAATTAAATGATAATAAATTAAGTGCCATGAGAAGACAATGGATGTAAGACTAGTTTTGATTAGTATTGCAGGCTCTAGGTGAGTTGTAAGGGTTTTTTTCCTATTCTTTTTCCTTTTATTTTTGCGTATAAAATAATATAAAAATGTGAATTATATGAGAACAGTATGGGACACTGGAACTAACTACCTGAAAAAGAGAGAGATGTTTTTACATGGATTCCTGCATTCAGCAGGAAATATGTTTCTATGATTCTAAAGAACAATGAAGCTGGAAATGAGATCTTTATATAAATTAAGTGCATACAGATTTCTGTCAAATGCATATTATCCTTCAGAAGTTCTCCTGAAGTTGAAAATATATATCCATGTTTTTCCTCAATGGCTTTTAGTTTAGTTGTCTCTGGGCTTAGTTTTGTGATGTAAGTTTTGAAAAGCCAAGTTTCATGTTGTGTTTGGGGGCTCTCCTGCACATTTTCTTGAGTGTGGCCTTGAATTTCTGTCCCAAAGTCCTGTCTTGATGGTGTTGCTGACTAGAGCTTTCTCTTTTTTTTATTTCTTTATCCTCTTATTATAAATAACAAAGCTATATAAATTAGATAAATAAATAAATAAATAATAAATGGGTGATCACAAAATAACTGTTTTGATTTCACCTTCTTATGAAAGTTAAACCATTGGCAGTCCTAATTTTTTTGTCAGTGTTGTAGCTTCATGTTGTAGCTGCGATTCAGGACATAGTGTTGTAATAAGCACAGTTATTTCTCCTGACAGAAAGGGCTGTTCCGCTTGATTTCATTGGAGGCCTCCTACAGTGAAAGAACATCAACCTAAGCTGTGGGAACCTGCTCTCAGGGGAATAAAGTTTTAGCTGGGCTGGTTTTATTCAACATCAGTCACACAAAAAGACCAAGTTCAGCATCAAACTGCAGACTGTCTTCCTTAAGGATTTTTGAATTGCTACATGTGTGAGTGGGACAGTGAAGGTAATTCCTTATACTCAGTAATGCTATATGGGAAACCAATTGTCTCAAACTGAGAGCGTTGGGGGTGCGGTGGGGTGGGGGAAGATTTATTGCGATAGTTTGGTTTACAGCCATACGCCTGGCAGTGTGGAAGACAATTATTTTGCAAATGAAACCATACTAGATGACAAAAGAAGGCATTTACATTTGGAGTGTAACAAATGTTTTAAGAGATTTTTTTTTCAAGGCAGTGATTATTTCGACAAACATAAAAACTACACAACTCTGTTTATTTTTAAATATTGATGCTGTCACTATTAATACTAAACACTGAGTTAGAATTCACACATCGAGGGTGACATCTGAATGTGTCTGCTTGATATCAAAACAACACCCCTGAGGAGCATTGTTTTGACAGATTTAAACAGGCTGTGTGCCGTGTGGCTTGGTGGGCTGATCAAACAGCTTAGAACCTGGAATTGTGAATTTCACCTCTTTATGACAACTCCTCCAGAAACACTGGGAAGCCACTTATCTTCCTCTGTTTGTCAGGGCTGGTTCCCAGAACTTCTTCCCAGGAGAAGGACTTTGCAAGCAAAAGGAAGGTGCTAAGCAAGAGCAGCACGTAGCTTAAGCCAAACCACAGTCATTCAAGGCAACACACATGCCGATTCTTTGGACAATGGTTACCCTAAGGATGCTCTTGTCAACCTAGCAATTCGAAAGCATGCAAATGCAAGTAGATGAATAGGTACCACTTCGGTGGGTAGGTAACAGCGTTCCGCGCGTGTCATGCGGCCACATGACCACGGAAGCGTCTTCGGACAACGCTGGCTCTTCGGCTAACAAACGGAGATGAGCACCGGCCCCTAGAGTCAGACACGACTGCACAAATGTGCGGGGGGAACCTTTACCATTTTACCTTTTACCCTAAGGATCCACGGTGTGGGTCATAGTGTGGGTGTGGGTCATAATCTTCTTCCCCCTTCGTTAGGAATGACCTCTGCCAATGAAGAACCTCCCTTAAGGAAAGCAAACTCCACTTGCCTGTAATTTTCTATAAAGAAGGATTTGTTTATTGTGTTCCATAAAGATAAAACTGAGAGGCTGGCAGCCCATGCCTAGAAAGATTGTAGGTAAGAAGTACAAAGGGGATTGTTGGCACCAGTTTGCACCTGGTGGGGCACTGCCTCATATCTAAAAATGAACAGCTTTCCCTGTGTTTAGTTGGTTCCCAAAACCCAGAACCATATCTGCTTGTGCAGGCAAATACTAGGTGGGTGAATGCTTGGAACTGGCAGGGTTTTTTTTTAAACTTTATGCTTGTAGAACAAAGTGTTGCTGGAGTCTATCAAGGCTTATTTCTGTTGACCTTCAGAAGATACCCTTGCCTCCTCTAGCTAATTTTAGATCTTTAGCTACTGTGAGCTTTGTTATTATTATTATAATTATCATTGTTGACCTTATTATTAGTTGATTTTTGCAGTGATAGTTGGTTTGAGCTTTGCTTATATTAAACTGTCATTTCCCCAAACACCATGCATTTTTTAAAAATGATAATGTTGTAGCTTTCAAGCCAAGTGAGGAGGTAAACTCCTGAAGGTTGTGAAACTGATGAGAAGACTAGATGTACCGATTTCCTCCCTGTCCCAACAACCCCTGTGATGCTTAATTGAAAGTAGGCTAGAATCTTCTTATTATGTGTGTGTAAAAACAGCAATTTTAAGCACACACAAAGCAAACTGTGGCTGTTGTGGGTCTTCTGGGCTGTTCCGGGCTGCAAAGCCTTTGACAATACACAAAGCAAACTGTTTTAAAATAGCACTGAGAAAGATGAACTTCAGAAAGTCAAGGGGTGAATAATGGCTATGAAAGGTTAAGAAAGGAAAAGACAACATGTCTTCAGTTCATTTCGTGGTCAGAATGTAGTGAGATGAAAAGTCACAAGCCCTTGTACTATAGGACAATCAGTGGGAACTCTGTAGACTGAATATTCAAATAAGAGAATATGTTAAATATATGTTCGCTTGAAAACTTTGGATTGTATGGGTTTGTTTCTTTTCATTCCCATCTGTTTTTTTGTCATCATTGCCATCTTTACTCTTCATTTTTGTCTATCATTTTTTCCCTTGTTTTTAACATTTTTATTTGTAACCTCCCAGAGTTGTTGGGAGCTGGGCAGCACATAAAAAGGCTGACCATACATCCTGTTTTGAACGGGACAGTCCCGGTTTTTTAACAATTCCTGACCGTCCCGTTGTTTTAATAAAAATGTCCATTTTGTCCTGTTCTCAATGAGAGAGCGCCCACCCGCCCCGTTTGTCAGGGCGCCGCAGGGACTGCACTGCCGGTGAGGCTTTGTTAGACGGAGTGCACGCACGCATGCCCACTTTGTCCGGTGAGCCGTGGGTAGTTTAGGGTCCCGTTTTTGCCTCAAGGAAATATGGTCAGCCTACACATAAACAAAACAAAACAAACAAACAAATAGGATAATATAACAAAATGAATAAAGATAATGTCATAGATTTTAGATATTTAGATTTGAGTATAACATTGTATTGTGTCTTGTAAAATTATATTTGGAAATAATGAATTCAACTTATACAGGATGTCTGTAAGAGATTCTTGCCTATGGATGTGTTATTATGTCTTTATGAAAATGAAAATGTCTGTGTGTGCATGTGTGTATGCAATCCATAGTTCTTTGAAATGTTCTTTGAAATGAAGTGTTTTACAATACCCTGTTTGTGTCAAAGAGCCCTTCCAGCTCATCAGATCATCCTCTTCCCAGATAAGTGAATAAAGGATACAAGATTAGACACTTTGAACTTTTGCATTTCCCACCCTCATCCTGTTAATTCTTCATTTGCATTTCTTACATTGAATCAGAATGAGGCTAAGATTAATCTGTATTATGTTGCATTCTACTCTGAATAGATATATTGCTTGGTGGCAGGTGACTTGTAAACATGTAGAATAACTGTGCAATTTACATCACAGGGGTACAAAAATGGTTTAGGTTTGTCAACACCCTTTATATGGCCCCTCTTACCTCATCAGAGTGGACAGGGCAATGTAAAGCCCAAAGCCCAGCAAGCTGATATTCTGCACCCCATTTAACATGTTTTCATCTCATTTCCTTTTTGATTTGGGCTCTGCCATGACCTGAATGCCCTACCCATCCTAGGCCAGATTAATGGTTTTTGGTTTTTGGAGGGCTGGTAACTGCATCTCAGGAAAGAGAGAAGCACTGTGGTTGTTAGTTTTTGAATCTTGGTGCACAATTTCAGAATTTAGTTTAGCATTTTGAGATAAGAGCAGTATGAATAAATAAATATTTCTTCTGTTATGTTCTCACTTCAAATTTTGACATGAAGTGAATGTCACTAAATTGATTCAAAAATAAATCTGGAATAACATTTTATAGAAATAAATAGAATCAGCATTCAAATTACTGCAGCTCCTCTTTATCCTCCTCCTCTGTATGCACCATATGAAATAACATTTCTCACTTCCAACAAGTAAATCTCGTTTTCTTTTGTTCCACCCTGGCTGCAAAAGAACTTGTAAAAATGAGTTTGTGCTCAGCTGGTATGCATGGGAGATGAAGGGGATCTCTTTGTTCCTGTCAATACAGTTCAGCCAAGAGGAAAGTATCATGTGCAATCTTCCCAAAAAAGCTGGGGAGCCTTTATTATAACTGTTAAATTATCTTTCTGCAGACTGATTTGATGCAAAGTTCAATTCACTTTTTTATCCCTGGGCCAATCTGTGGCCATTGGGAGGCTGGTCCCTAATTATTACCTTGACCAATTTCTGCTGATTCTGTCCAGAACAGTGCAGGAATGCAAAATCTGTAATAGAAACTTTCAGCTTCAACTGACAGGTGTGGAAAGGAGGAAAAAGGTTTGTTAGGAGAATTGGGTGGCTGCGTAGTTTCCATCCCATGACCAACTTCGAATCCTGACTGGCAGGGGTCCAACTTTTTCTAGAACTTTCTGAAGCTGAACTGCCATCACTTTCTCAACAACCTACTCCCAAAAGAGAAGATTGGAGGCAGGGCAGAATTTATCAAAATCTGCTGGATCCAGGAAGGGCTGTTTCATAACACCCCCCTTTAAAGTAGGCAGCATTACTCCTTCCCTCAAGGAAATCTTGATAAATTCCCTGATCCAGCAACTCATGCCCCACCTGGTTGCATGTAGGAGCCAGAAAGGCCAAGGATCTCAGCCAAAGGTGGCAGAATTCATGCTGTAAAGATCCCTGTCCACTTTCTCAGGTGCAATAAGCTCAAAAGAATCCCAAATAATATCACAAGATCCAGTCTTATGCATCACTTTGAATTCTGTCCAACTGACATCCAATTCCAGAGTAAATCGAGTAATTTTATCTGTCAAGAAACCCACAAAATCATCTGGTCTGCAGGGATTTTATCCTGTCCATTCTTCCCCCAAACACTCTTTGTAACAGGGCTGCTGGGCATAAGTCTGAGGATGCAATAAGTGTGGAAAAGAATATGCTGATGACATTCAAACCTACCTCTCCATAACATCTGAATCAGTTGGGGAAGTGCATGTCCTGAATTAATATCTGGATGCCATTCATGTCATTGGCGATCACTCGTAGCCGAGTAAGATTGTCTTCCAAGGGTAAAATTTTAACAGTGGATCTGTAAGTGGCTGTAAAGGCCAATTCTGGATCCGCACAACCTCCCACAATGAGGGCATAGGTTTCCGGGTGGGAGACGGTCATGATGAGGGTTTGCCTGACGTGCCTTCCTTTTAGCTCTTTTCTCCCTTTCACCCTGTACTCGTGCTTCTTCAGAGTCCATAGCGCCTTTAATAAAGGCTGACCTCCAACTGAAACGCTCATGAGTTAGGGCTTCCCAGTTCTCAATGCTGATATTACATTTTTTAAAATTAGCTTTGAGAGTGTCTTTGAATCTCTTTTGCTGTCCACCAACATTCCATTTTCCATTCTTAAGTTGGGAGTAAAGTAGCTGCTTTGGAAGACGATGGTCAGGCATTCGAACAACATGGCCGGTCCAGCGAAGTTGATGTTGGATGATCATTGTTTCAATGCTGGTGGTTTTCGCTTCTTCTAATACGCTAACATTAGTCCACCTATCTTCCCAAGTAATTTGCAGAATTTTTCGGAGGCAGCGTTGATGGAATCTTTCAAGAAGTTGGAGGTGGCGTTTGTAGAGGGTCCATGTTTCACAGGCGTACAGAAGGGTTGGTAGTACAATGGCTTTGTAAACAAGCATTTTGGTCTCCCTGCGAATGTCCCGATCCTCAAACACTCTACGCTTCATTCGGGAGAAAGCTACACTCGCAGAGCTGGATGCAGTGATGGAGTGGATGAGGACCAATAAAATGAGGCTGAATCCTAATGATTGCCACTTCGTGGATTAGGTTTGGGAATTAGGAAGTTTATACAGTATTTTCTAAATTGGGTTGCATTTCTTTAGAAAGAACAGGTATATAGTTTGGTGGTGATCCCAGAGTCATCACTGTCTTTGAAGACCTAATTAGTATCCACTGCTAGGACTACCTATTGCAGACTTGGTTGGTATATCAACTATGCCCCTTCCTGAAAATACTGTTTAGTTCAGTTGTTCATGTGCATGTAACCTCATATTTAGATGACTGAAATGTCCTCTGTGTGGGCCTTGATGTCCATCTACTCCAGGTGAAAACTGCCTGCCCAGTAGGTGCTGAGATGATGGGGTCTTTGTCTGGCATGGTTATCTGAGTCAATCTGAGGAGGCGGATCCTGAGGAAATGGACAGGTGTTCTGTGTTATAAGTCCAGCCATCTATGGACTTGATCATTGTCCCATCTGTCTAGGGAAAGCTGCCAGGGAGGGGATAGGAGACGGGGTTCAGCTTGGTATATACATTTTTGAGGGAGGAGCATCTGGTTTTCACCTTGAAAGAGGTGGTGGTACATCTCTTCGTCCAGAAGCCATTGCTCAGTCCTGCTGTTTTAGAAAACAACCACCCAATCTCCACCTTTCCTTTTTGGGAAGATTATTGGGAATTGCTTGGCTAACAGCTACAGAGAATCATGGAGGAAAATAATTATCTGGACCCTTATCAGCCAGGATTCAGCACTGTTTATGGTAGTTCTATTCCTTCCTGAGGGGCCAATTTCAGTCAGTGGTGATGGTGTGCGAGGAGCAGTTGAGTCTGCTGGAACTCCAGTGTGGAAAGATCTAACCTTTCTCTGTTCTTATTTAATATCTACATGAAACTGCTGTGAGAAACCATCAGTTAGCCCGGGGTGAGGTATCCTCAGTACACAAATGATACCCAGTTATAGATCTCTGGCCAAACAGGTTATAAAACAAACAGATACATACCCACGACCCCAAACCATTTGGGAGGCTTTGGATCTAATCACAGACACCTTGAATTTGGGTTGGAAGTTTATTAGCAACAATTGCAATTTCTTAAAAACTGGTGAAATACGGTTTTTAGATGGTTCGTTTTGCTACTGCAGTTTATACTAGTTACTGATTCTGGGAAGCTCCACTTACAGATATCTGCATAATTGAATCCTGGGAGACACACCTTTTCAGTTGGAAAGAGATTCTACACTCATCTGATGTTACTGTCAGGAAAAGAATAAGTATTCTAGTCTACTTTTTTCTGGGGGGCGTGGTGGCTCAGTGGGTAAAATGCCAGGCTTGTCGATCGGAAGATTGCAAGTTCGGAGGTTCGAATCCCTAGTCCCGCATGACGGAGTGAGCTCCTGCACTAGCCCCAGCTCTTGCCAACCTAGCAATTTTAAAGCATGCAAATGCAAGTAGATGAATAGGTACCACTTCAGTAGGTAGGTAACAGCATTCCGCATGCATCATGCCAGCCACATGACCATGGAAGCGTCTTCGGACAATGTTGGCTCTTCGGCTAACAAATGGAGATGAGTACCGGCCCCTAGAGTTGGACATGACTGCACAACTGCGGGGGGAACCTTTACCTTACCTACTTTTTTCTAGCTTTGCTGAACTGATCTTGTTCCTCTTTTTCACTACATCTCAAGACATGCCCTGGCCAGCAAGGGTCTTGCACAGCATCCCAGAATACCTTCTGGTAGGTTGTTCACTGCAGTTTATAGAATAGTGTGCCTGACACATTTCTTCTGCTTATACATCTTTCAGTCAATTCTCTGTGATCAGGGATAGTGTACATTTTTATCCCTCAACCCAGCCTCATATCACTTTAAAAGAGCATGACTCTCTCCCACCCGTATGTCAAAGAAAGCCAAGCACTCACCTTGCATTATAGTTGGAGGAAGAGGAAACCTACAGGCTACATTCCATCACAGAACATGCCACTAAGTAAATGGGAGAAAATTCCACACAAGCAAGTCACTAACAATGATAGCAGCTTCTATTTTCCCCACATTCTGTACTGCCTATTTCACTGGAGTATATGTACATCTTCCTGCTGTCTCTGAGATTGTCTGGGAATAAGATAAACCAATAGGGAAAATGACCCGGAATACTCTAAAATGTTGGGGCTTAGTTGCAGCCTGACTGCTATTCTTCATATTTACATTCATTTGCAGCTAAAATAATGCCAGGCTAGAGATGATACAAAGGTACAAAGACATCCCCCTCCTGTTGCTAGCATCCATTCCCATTGAGCGTGTATTGGGGTTTTAGCTGACTCCTATCTGAGTCATGATGGGATGCTATTATTTGTGAAGCTTCCTGAAAAGGTGATTCATTCCAACAAAAAGTCCTTAAATTGAATCATGGTTGGAGTTCACTTGTAACTATTTGAAATGTAACTCCAGATTGAATAAACCCAACTTGTTTAGATTCCTCTTTTATGTCCCATTGCAATGTTTTGTGGTGGAGAGTTATTTTTGTAAGCCCGAGTGGGTGGGCACCTTCCTGTTTGGGCTGGATGTCATCTGTGCTACATGAATGTTTGCTCCAGACATTCATTGGGCATCCACAAATATTTCTTTGGTTGCCCTCTGAATTTTCAGGTCATTAATCTAAAGAGTTATGTATTGAGCTCAGAAAGCAGAGCTAGTTGGACCTGTCTTGGCCTGCCATTGTTCTTATGATCTTAGGTATTGGCTAAAATTCATTTAGCTAAAGGTTCCAGCAGTCTGAGAAATTCTACAGATATGCAGTGACAACAACTGACAGAAATAATAACTGGGGCTTTAGAGCAGTAAAATACCTGCCTTGCTGACAAGTGTTGAGAAGTGACAGAAGATGGCAGAGCTGTGCCACCAGATCCAATGGGGCAGGGATGCTGCCACAGAGCCATGGTGAGTTAATAGAAGGTCTCTTCAAGGATGAAAAATAATAATTAAACACTGCTTGTCAATTAATGCCAGCCTAAAAAAGGCCCTACACTTAGATTAAGTGAGGAGCATGGGTTTCTTGAAAACAGCAAGAAAAGAGGAAGAAGAGTGGCATGGAATAACAGACGAGAGACACTGAAAACAGAGTAATTAAACACACATGCATTTTCTCAGAGTTGGGGCACTTGTATTCCTAATTAGAATTTCAGTGTAGGAGCCTAATTTAACCTTAGGGAGTCTTTATATTCGTGTCACTGTTGTGCACAGCAATCAGACTGGTGCTTGCATCTGATAAGCACATTTAGATTTTACTTTGCTTATGGTAAAAGTCTGTTGTATAGCAGATTTTCTCATTTCAGAACTATAGGAATAGTCCAATGGCCTGTAATCTAGCAGAAATTTTCATCCTGAAGCTGTAATATGATGACTAATTTTACAAAATGCAGTGGTCCGACTAAAGATAATCCCCAAGAGAATGTACAGTGTGTGTATAGGACTTACCTTGTTCTATCCTGCTGCTTGAGGCACTGTGTATTGGCATATTTACAATATGCTAATTTAGTTACACAAGACTGCCTTTGGTCTAACTCTTTAAGTAAGAGGTAGGCATCTACGATTATGCCTGGAAGAAGATAAAAAAAAAATGTTGAGCACAACGAATTGAGAAAAAGAATCCTTTGATATAGCTACAGATGAGAGAGAGTAGTAGATTATTGGTGTTGCCAATATATAGGAAGATTGAAAATATTAGAACCAGTCATAAATATCACCATAACCATAACAACTACATACTGTGGTTAACACTGTAACCTGACTCATGTCTACTGAGAAATAAATCCCATTGAGTTGAATGGAACAATGTCAGCTAAATGGATATAGGATTGGAGCCTGAAACAGCAGTGGTTTCTAAGTCACCTTTGTCATATTGAGGCATCTCCCAGTTTTCTTATTTCCTACCCAAACTGGAATACTCTGCATATCTTTCCTCAAGAAGCAAGAATGTCACCTCTGCAAGTCAGTTATCTTGTTTACCTCAGTTGAAAGGATCAGGATCAACAGCTAGGATTTCTTGAAAATAGTAGCAAAAAGCATCACATTCAGATGTTGCCGTTGATATTGCTGGACTGCATTAAGGCTGGACCTTCTCAGCAAGCCCACTAGCACAGTGGATTCATCACCAGGGCCGTGCACACTATGATTCTTGCAGCAGAGGTGTTATTCCTCAGTTCTGTGTCATGCTATATGCACTGCCTCTGCCTTCCCTGTAATTATAACTGATATGTACAAAAAGCACAAGAAAAATTAAGATTCCATACTTTCAGAGTCCATTGCCCAAAGAATGCACTCATCATATTCCAGATAGGTTTAAATAAATAATTGCTTAAAATAAATTAAAAAAAATCAAATTTGTGCTCCATTCAATTTATATCAAAAAGTCGGACTTCCTACATTTCACTCTCAATGGCTGAGTTCACACATCATGCCAAGTACAACACAGTCAGTTTACTTTTGGATTCTTGGCATGTATAATTCTCAGCAGTGTGTAAATATCAAGACTAGGGAAGCGAATGTCATAAAGAAACAATAAACCAGTCTCTTATACTTTAGAAGGCTGTTTCACATTATTAATGTGTGGTGGTATGCTGCACTGATGTTGTACATTATTGTTGTATATATCAACAAGATTCTTTGATCCCAAACAAAAGTATTCACATCTCTATATGTATCCTGTTTATACTTGGTCACATTCTGTCTAACTGGGAAGACATTGGTCTTAGCCACACTAAGCGGCTTTTGGGTAGAAAGGTGAGATAGAAATCTATATCATCATCATCACCACCACCACCACCACCACTGCCACCACCCAACTGTTTTCCAAAGACAAATACATTTGGTAAAGTAGCCACATGTGTCTCAACCAATGAGGGCAAAAAAGAAAAGAAAAGCAGAAGCAGAAGCAGATTTTCATATGCTAATTTATATAAAAAGTAAAGGTAAAGGTTTCCCCTGCACAGTCGTGTCCGACTCTAGGGGCCGGTGCTCATCTCCATTTGTTAGCCAAAGAGTCAGCGCTATCAGAAGATGCTTCCACGGTCATGTGGCTGGCATGACACACGCAGAATGCTGTTACCATCCCACCGAAGTGGTACCTATTTATCTACTGGCATTTTGCATGCTTTCAAATTGCTAGGTTGGCAAGAGCTGGGGCTAGTGTGGGAGCTCACTCCGTCATGCGGCGCTCGGGTCTTGAACCGCCGATCTTGCAACCTTCCAATTGACAAACCTGGCGTCTTAACTGCTGAGCCATCACGCCCCATACTAATTTATATACATAGGGTAAAATTAAATCCCATTTACTCACCTTATCCATTGTGTTCCCCTTCTTCAGCTTCCCTCAATCTTCCAAAACATAGTAACTTTTTCCAGTCCATCATCTACTAGCATCACATGCCCAAAGTCCATGAGTGCCTGCAGATGATTGTCTCAAGAGAACAATCAGCCTTTATTTATGGAATATCTTGCCTTATTGAATATCTTGCCCCCGGAGGTGAGACTGGCCCCTTCACTCCTGGCCTTTCGGAAGGCCCTTAAGACCTGGCTCTGCCGCCGGGCCTGGGACGACAGAGGCGGCAGTGCCTCCTGGGGTTGGCTGGCCCCATAGTAATACGATCTATCCTACGGTCCCCAATCCATCTTGGATTTCATGTAATTTATTATTGGATGTATTTTAGATATTGTTTTTGTATAGTTTTTAAACTTTCAATTGTTGTAACCCGCCCAGAGTCCCTTGCAGGGGAGATGGGCGGGGAATAAATTGAAATAATAAATAAATAATAAATAAATAAATAAATTTAGTCCAGAACTGTTTTTGGTTGTTTTTTCTTGCAGTCCATGCTACTTTTGTTAACCATCTCTTAACCAGATACTTCAAATCCTCTGAAATTCTTTAAAAGAGGATTGATCTCTGTAAATTTGGACAAATTGTCACCCTAACTATTGGTCAGTCAGGGTGAACAAAGACTGAACAGAACATTTCAAGCCAGGCAATGTCCTAGGATGTCCCCAATGTTCTGTAAACTCATAAGGTGAATTTAACACATTTATTGGTAACTGTGAACACATTGTTCGTTCAATTACATATTTTTCCAAATAGACTCGTTAAGGATAAAACTGATCATTTTTGCAAATATATCTTGTATTTTCTCACATTCTCTTAGTGTGTCTTCACATTTTATTAACAATATTTTATAATTTAGACTATACTGTGCATATTGAAGCATTTAAATAGAAACATTACTTTGAGTAATGACAGTGATACTCAATGTACTGACACCTTTTCTGACTAATTTGAATACATTTGTGCCTGTACCCATTACCAGATATGCTGGAAGAGACTGTGTAGCACAGTACACACACATGTAACATGCACATCTGTGTAATTCAAATAAAATATTGTTCCCGCTATCTGAACATATGGTGAATAAAATACTGTATGTTATATTCCCCTAGTTTGTTTGGATGATTAGGAAATAGAGCAATGATTTATAATTCTTTGGGGGTCTTTTGGGCCTTCAGCCTCACTTGGATTTGGGGTAACATGTTTTAGGGTATAATATAAGCTTCCCAGAGTAGGTGGGCAGGACTAAATTAAATTAAATTAAATTAAATTAAATTAAATTAAATTAAATGAATTAAATACTAGCTACTATGATTGCTCCCATGTATTTAATATTTTTCCTTCTAAACAGTAATTAGAAATTACAATTGAGCAACAACTTGTGAAAGGATTCAGGGGACTTTGAGAGCAATATAAGGCTCTAAGGCTGTAGAAGGTTGTGTGTTCCAGCTGTAGAATAATAGTTTATGAAAGACTTGATTATATTGTTTTGCACTGCACTCTTTAATTAATGAAATGTCTTGAGCAATAAGAAAGAGATGGAGAAAGAAGACACTTGTTATTGCATCAGTTGTTAAAAGGAAATGTGAAATACCTTCACCTGGGAGCTAAAATGAAGTCTTCTTCTGTTAGAATCTTAGCCAATGCGTTATCAAAATACAAGATTGGAAAAGGTTATGGGGGATTTGGATTAATATATCTAATGTTTCTAGCGCATAATCCATGTGGATGATGTGTAGCAACTAAGATGCATCTGATGATGTGGACTTTGGCTTATAAATTTAAGGTGAGGCAAAGCCTGTATTATTTTCATAATAGGACTATATTATGAACAAATGGTCAAAAACAATGATCTCACAATAAGCTTTTTGCTTATGTTATTCTGAAAAGCAGTATAATTAAACTGATTTATATTTATATTTATATTATTTATATTTATATTTATATTTATATTTATATTTATATTTATATTTATATTTATATTTATATTTATATTTATATTTATATTAGATAATGAGAAATAGTAGTACACATACTGCTGGTCTGTGTGAACATATTCAAAGTTTGCCAGCTCAAGTCTGCTGCAAACTAGATTTCCTAGAAGCCGAATACAGTAAAGTGCTCAGATCCATCCTGAGGCCAAATAGAGAGATAATATAGATAGATTACCTAGGCTTATTAATGTCTGATTGCAAGGAGAATCTCCAAATTGACTATAAATATCCCTGCAAAATATTGCAAAAAAAGCTATTTCCTATGGGTCATTGGGCAGGTTAGGACTGTAGTGGTTTCAGCAATAATGATAAATCACCATAAAGTCACTGGAAGTTGGAGACCTAGCATGGGCCTGGTTCCATCACCACATCACTAAATAATGACTTTCGGAACATGAAAGGGTGTCCTGGACCATCCCTATTCAGTACTTGGTGATGGGAGCCTGGCAGTCTGGTCTGCAGAGGTGTGAGGTTCTTCTACTGTGAGTTACATAAGTTACTTCAGAGATCACGCAAAGCGCACGTGCTTGAAGGCTAACGATTTATTGTACACACAGGATTAACACTAAGAAAGACTAAGATGGCTCACGGAAGTGTGCTTGGGCTTTTAAGCTATCCCGCTGGGCTCCCTCCCCCCTCCCCACCGTGGCTTTCCCCGGGTTGGCTCAGGTGGTCTTAGTGGGGTCAAATGTCCATCCTCCCCTTGGCGTGTGTGATTGTCGTATTTCCGCTTTCTTCCCGGGTCTGTTGTCTCCTCTTGTCAATTACGTTCGTCTCTTTCCTCCTGTGCTCATCAGCTGTATGGCGGGACTCTGGGAGCCATACCAGAGTTCTGACAAGAGGAGACACACTGAAGTATGGCCATGTTGCAGCCATGGGGACACTGGGTGATTGGCTGGGAGGGGGCAGCCATGCAATTTAACTTTGCTGTCTATAAAGAATAAATACCCTTTAAAACTCAGTGTAAAGCTCAGAAAAGCAAAGAAGTAAGCAGTATGTAGGACAAGAGAGACTGTTGTGTGTTAAGGTTAAGTGTATGATATTCCAGTTATGTTGTTCTAGATACAGAAACAGTTGGATGCATTTCATGCATTATAATCCCCTTGAGTGTGATTATCATCTGATCACTACCTTCTAGATGCCTTTTATAAAGGATGTCTTTTTTTCCTGCTCAATTAACACATACACCCTCATGAAAATTAGCTATCAAGATGAATTACCAAATAGTGATATTTAACACGACAGATTTGCAATTGTGAAAATCTCTCCATCCAAGAGCTGTAATTTGCACTATGGACAGTGATGATTACTTTAGCAAAATGATCCCACTCACTAACCTTGATGAAGCTTAGTAATTGCATATGAATATTATACCAGTTCTGGCAAATTAATACAGGGAAAGCCGTATCTATAAAGTCTCCAGATTTACAACTAGGCCCACTTGAATGGGAAGATTCCTTCTATAATTCACTGATAATGCTAGAAAAGTTTCAGACAGAATTGAAACTATCTGTGGATGGAGATGAATTTTGAGGGGAGTCATGGTAGCCTACAAAAGACTTGGCCGGGATGCTAGAACATTGCTAAAGAGGGCAGAAAGTATTTTTTTGGCAGACTTCTCCCATTTTTTCAAAAGGTAAACTACTTAGAGCTTATTTTCCCCATCACACTCCAGGGTAGAAAAACATGGAGCCATTGTCCAGTGGTTTGCCATCAAGTTTTGACAGCGTGATCATCAGTCACACTGAAGGATAACATTTTATTGAAGAAAATGTTTAGCTGATCTAACAATCAGATAAACAACTTGATAAAAGTACCTTAATCATTGTAGATAAAGACTACTGATTCTTTAGGAAGGAAGGACGAATTAAATAAGACCTTAATCTATACTCATAAAAACAACAGTAATAGAATCTAAAGAAAACACTGAAGAAAAATAAAATGGTTAGCCAAGCAGGGTGATTTCAGCTTCTTCAATGTAAGACTGAAACCTTCTAAAGATACTCTCTTAAATGACTCATAACTTCTCCATGACACAGCATATTAATACTCTGAAACTGGCCTTGTAATTGATCTGGATTAAAAAAAGAATTGAGCTCTATTTATGACCTGGAAATATTTTTATTGTGCTTTTCTATTAGAAAACTCAAGGTGGCTCACAACACAATAAAAGCAGCAAATGTATGAAAACAGATATTTAAAAACACATAAAAAGATCAGGGAATTGTTTTTTTTTAAATAACAGGAAAAAGAAAGATGATAAATGCAATGATTTAGCAGGTGAAGTGCTTGCTTGGAATGCAGGCTGTTAAGTTCCATATATAAGACTTTCCATACATTTCAATAGAGCTGTAAAGTTACGGACCAGCAAAACGCAAAGAAGATGGTGGAGGAAAATGAGAATCCTTACAGTGGGAAAGTTACATGCAAGACATCTCATCAGAAATGTAGCAGGATGGAAGTTATATTGTCAGACAATGCAGACAGTCACATGGTCTGACCAGACATACTGCAAGCAGAAAATAGCTTCTGCAGAGAATCCCAAGCTCTGGTTAAAAGGAACAGGTGAGCCCAGGCCACCTCATACATTTTCAAAAATAAATCCAGCCAGCCTCTACCACTGAAACAAGCTAATTTCAATTGAGATGAGTAGAGGGGAAGTAAAATTATAGTAGAAAAACGGACCAACTTTTTTTCCCTTGGCTTTATTAAAAGTCTGGACAAAATTAGAAATCTGGAGAAAAAAACCCTGCTGGAGTGGAAATCTGTCCCCAAAAGCAGACTGTGAGCTCTACCATACCACCAGCCTTCCCATTTGAAAATACTTTCCAAAGCACTTTAAAACTAACCTGTGATTCCTCCTCTTTGCCTCCACCATCTGCAGACCAAAAATGCTTTCAGCATGGTGTTGCCCATATGTTCATGGTGGTCTCAGAAAGCATTTTCACTGAATCATTGCTCTGACTGAGCTGGTCAATAGTGAGTTTCTGCTTCAGGCTTTCCAGTCCTCACACATACAGCCCTGGAGTTTCTAGTGCTCTATTAGTTAATGAACTGAGGAACAAGTAAGTTTCTAGCTCCTGTACATACACACATATAGTCCATGTATTTATGTAACACATATTTATGTAACTTGTGTGTTGGCTTCCAAAAATGTCATTGTGCTGGCCTGCTGGGGAATGGTTGTAAGGAAGGGATGATTTTTGAAAATACTAGAGAGTGTACAGGGAGGCCCACAAAACTTTTATTTCGGCATGGCACTAGAAATGTGTTTCCTAGAAAATCCTAAGTGTTGAATGGCTATAAAACTGCAACCAGCAATACTATTTGAGGGCTTTTGCCCAAGCTGGGAGAGATGAAACGCAAGCTGAGGAGTATGCGTGTGTTGGGGGCTGTGGGAAACAACACTCTCAAACATTGGAGGAAGTCATTGGGACCACAGTTTCATCCATCTCTGAAGTGAAGGTGGGAGGGAAAGCTGATTTTTCTAAGGAATCAGAAGTTTTAGAAGTTTGCAGTGCATCACAATTGATTTGCAGTGCACAATCAGCAGAGACTTGGAGACTAGCAGAGGCAGGAAAATGTTATCATGTGCCAGGGTTGTGTAAAATAGAACTAATTTTATATTAATCTGCACATTCCTATCTGAAGCCTAAATCTATAATTGCTCTGTCAGACATAAAATCAGACACCTGAACCTGGGCTAAACATATCATACCTGGTTAAAGTGTCAATTTTATATGTAAAAAGCAAAACAAAAGAAAACAGTTGCTGCCTCCAAAGATGCTAATCTGGCTTCTCATGGGCAAGAGAGTTGAATGAGCCATTAGAAGGCCACTGTCAATAAAGTCTCCCAAGGACAGCAAACAATTTATTCTATAATGAATGTTTTTTCTAACACTTAACTGAGAAATGCTTTCCTTATTAGACAGCTTCTTCTCCTTCTGCCACTAACAATGGTGATGATTCTAGGTGCAAACTGAAACAACAACAGTTATTGGCACTTCTGTTCTCTGCTGTCTTTGTTCCTGCCCAGTGTATAAAGGTGTTTTTAGATTCTCTCATAAAGTGTAAAGGCAGAAGCTGATGAGGTTGTTTGTTGTTTATTCGTTCAGTCGCTTCTGACTCTTCGTGACTTCATGGACCAGCCCACGCCAGAGCTTCCTGTCAGCCGTCACCATCCCCAGCTCCCCCACAGTCGAGTCCGTCACCTCCAGAATATCATCCATCCATCTTGCCCTTGGTCGGCCCCTCTTCCTTTGGCCTTCCACTTTCCCTAGCATCAGCATCTTCTCCAGGGTATCCTGTCTTCTCATTATGTGGCCAAAGTACTTCAGTTTTGCCTTTAATATCATTCCCTCAAGTGAGCAGTCTGGCTTTATTTCCTGGAGTATGGACTGGTTTGATCTTCTTGCAGTCCAAGGCACTCTCAGAATTTTCCTCCAACACCACAGTTCAAAAGCATCTATCTTCCTTCGCTCAGCCTTCCTTATGGTCCAGCTCTCGCAGCCATAGGTTACTACAGGGAATACCACTGCTTTAACTATGCGGATCTTTGTTGTCAGTGTGATGTCTCTACTCTTAACTATTTTATCAAGATTTGTCATTGCTCTCCTCCCAAGAAGTAGACGTCTTCTGATTTCCTGGCTGCAGTCAGCATCTGCAGTAATCTTTGCACCTAGAAATACAAAGTCTGTCATTGCCTCCACGTTTTCTCCCTCTATTTGCCAGTTATCAGTCAAACTGGTTGCCATAATCTTGGTTTTTTTGAGGTTTAACTGCAACCCTGCTTCTGCACTTTCTTCTTTCACCTTCGTCATAAGGCTCCTCAGCTCCTCCTCGCTTTCAGCCATCAAAGTGGCATCATCTGCATATCTGAGATTGTTAATGTTTCTTCCAGTGATTTTAACTCCAGCTTTGGATTCATCAAGCCCAGCACGTCGCATGATGTGTTCTGCGTACAGGTTGAATAGGTAGGGTGAGAGTATACAACCCTGCTGTACTCCTTCCCAATCTAAAACCAGTCCGTTGTTCCATGGTCTGTTCTTATCGTTGCTACTTGGTCGTTATAGAGATTCCACAGGAAGCAGACAAGATGACTTGGTATCTCCATACCACCAAGAACTTTTGTTATGATCCACACAGTCAAAGGCTTTAGAATAGTCAATAAAACAGAAATAGATGTTTTTCTGAAACTCCCTGGCTTTCTCCATTATCCAGCGGATATTGGCAATTTGGTCCATAGTTCCTCTGCCTTTTGTAAACCCAGCTTGTACATCTGGCAATTCTCGCTCCATGGACTGCTGGAGTCTACCTTGCAAGATCTTGAGCATTACCTTACTGGCATGTGAAATAAGTGCCACTGTTCGATAGTTTGAACATTCTTTAGTGTTTCCCTTTTTTGGTATGGGGTTATAAGTTGATTTTTTCCAATCTGATGGCCATTCTTGTGTTTCCCAAATTTGCTGGCATATGGCATGCATCACCTTGACAGCATCATCTTGCAAGATTTTAAACAGTTCAGCTGGGATACCATCGTCTCCTGCTGCCTTGTTATTAGCAATGCTTCTTAAGGCCCATTCAACCTCACACTTCAGGATGTCTGGCTCTAACTCACTGACCACACCGTCAGATCTATCCCCGATATTATTATCCTTCCTATACAGATCTTCCATATATCCTTCCCACCTTTTCTTGATCTCTTCTGGTTCTGTTAGGTCCTTACCATCTTTGTTTCTGATCATATCCATTTTTGCCTGGAATTTACCTCCGATGTTTCTAATTTTCTGGAAGAGTTTCTTGTCCTTCTTATTCTATTATCTTCTTCCATTTCCACGCATTGCTTGTTTAAAAATAATTCCTTATCTCTTCTGGCTAACCTCTGGAATTTTGCATTTAATTGGGCATACCTCCCCCTATCACTGCTGCCTTTTGCTTTCCTTCTTTCTAGGGCTACTTCCAGTGTCTCCACAGACAGCCATCTTGCCTTCTTGGTTTTCTTTTTCTTTGGGACATTTTTCGTTGCTGCCTCCTGAACATTGTTGCAAACTTCTGTCCATAGTTCTTCCGGGACCCTATCTACTAAATCTAGTCCCTTAAACCTATTCTTCATCTCCACTGCTTATTCATTAGGAATATTAGTGAGCTCATATCTAACTGATCTGTGGGTCTTCCCTATTCTCTTTAGTCTCATTCTAAATTGTGCAATAAGAAGTTCGTGATCTGAACTACAGTCAGCTCCAGGTCTTGTTTTTACTGACTGTATCCTTTGGCTACAAAGGATGTAGTCAATCTGATTTCGGTGTCGACCATCTGGTGAAGTCCATGTATAAAGTCGTCTTTTAGGTTGTTGGAAGAGAGTGTTTGTTATGCACAGTGAATTGTCTTGGCAAAATTATATCAGCCTATGTCCCGCTTCATTTTGTTCTCCCAGACCATGCTTGCCTGTAATTCCAGGTGTTGTTTGACTACCCACCTTAGCATTCCAGTCTCCTGTAATGAAAATAACATCTCTTTTTGGTGTATTATCCAGTAGGTGCTGCAGATCCTCATAGAACTGATCTACTTCTGCTTCTTCAGCATCTGTGGTTGGGGCGTATATTTGGATCACTGTGATGTTAAATGGCTTACCCTGAATTCAAATTGAGATCATTCTATTGTTTTTTGGATTGTATCCAAGCACTGCTTTAGCCACTTTATTATTAATTATGAAGGCTACTCCATTTCTTCTGTGGTCCTCTTGTCCACAGTAGTAGATCTGTTGGTCATCTGATGTGAAGTGGCCCATTCCAGTCCATTTCAGTTCACTGACACCCAAAATGTCTATATTTAATCTTGACATCTCACCAATAACCACATCCAATTTGCCCTGGCACCAGGTTCCTATGGTGTGCTGGTCTTTAGAACATCGGATTCATCGTTCACCACCAGCACCGTCGGCCGCTAGCCATCCTTTCGGCTTTGAGCTAGCTGCGTCATCACAGCTGATGAGGTAGGAACCAACAATTCTCAAGTCAGATAGAAATGCTATCTAAACGTGGAACGGGTCAATTTGACTTTCAAGGTGAAAAGGCCAGGAGAAAAAGGCCTGGAATTTCAACCTCGGGATTAATATGTCTCTCTTTCTCTATCTCAGAGTAATTTCTGGGTCCTGTAGTAGGTAGATGTGTGGATATTGTAAATAACTTATTTCTTATCTGCAGTAAAGCAGCTTATTGAAATAAATAAAGAGGGAGGTAATGTAAGGGCTAAAGCTGGTGGAACAAGTGATGACAGAACCATTATACAAACTTATTATCTCTAAGGCTAAGAAAAAAAATAGCCACAAGTCTCTTGATTCCAAAGAATGGGAGAAAAAGGCCTAGGATTTAAACCCATGGTATGTATGTATGTATGTATGTATGTATGTATGTATGTATGTATCTATCTATCTATCTATCTATCTATCTATCTATCTATCTATCTATCTATCTATCTATCTATCTCCATCCATCCATCCATCCATCCATCCATCCATCCATCCTATCATCATATATTTACAATCTTTTACAGAATGCAAATCTGTTTCTAGATGATTTTTTCTTTATCTGCAATAAAGAAACAACTTTTTTAGCTGAGTTGAGTCTATGGAGCTTCTGCTGATGTTATGGTATGTGGGAATGACCTTGAGTAACAGGAGGAAGAGCTGCAGACTGGACAACCATCACGTAAAAGATATCTCAGTCCACAGAAGGCTGGGGGGGGGGGGAGTGTGGGAAGAGTTTCAGAAAGGACTCTCCCTAGTTTCCTGGAAAGTAAAAGAAGAGAAGGGGAGAAATACTTTTAGTCTTGCAAAATTCTGTTAATGTAATCTTACAATAAAGACAGAGCTAGTACTCATAGTTGTGCTTCTTGTCTCGATTACCCCAAAGGGCTAACAGCTGTGCAGGCTGAGTTCTGGAAACTCAATATTTATTGCTGTGCCTGGTAAAATCTGACATATATGATATTTGAATCCACCAGAGTCATGGTGCAACCTTGCTTCTAATACTAAAGGTAATGATACAGTTGGTAAAAGGATCTTAAGGCAATTGTTTTGGTTTGTTTGATAGGCTTTGGGTCTCATTTTGATGAAAATTGTCCCAAACTGTGTTTGGTCATCTACGATTAATGTGCACCCATAGGCATCCATTTTAAGTGACAGTGATGTCAAAATGATGACATGTGCCTAAGGATGTTATCGTGCAAATGATTCAACTTGCATGATTGCATGACAGATCTCATGATGCAAGTATGCAGTTGCATTATCTGTGTGATGACTTCATGACACATTGCCTCCCTCCTCCCTGTAGACAAGTATGAATGCAATTCTCTTTACCTTATCCTTTGCTTGGCTGTCCGCTGGCAATACAAGATCGCTCTACAGTATCATGTGAGTATCTTTGAGAGGTTCCAGAAGAAACTTTTGCAGATAAAGGAGGAGGATGGAAAAAAAGGATTGACAGAATTTGAGAAATAATTATTAATGCCATCTTATAACTCTTTTAAACATATGCAGTAATATCTTATGGAAAGAATAATGTTGGTATTGCATATTTAAAAGCATAGCCCAACTCTGGGTTGCACCATTGCTATTAATTTTGTATGAATACAGCAGTGAAATTCTGTCATGGAATTTAGTGTCAAAAATCCATCTCTGTGCTAGTGGCTTAGCAGTCATAATATCAACGAGTTTGCCGAAAAGCTGATTTGCATGTCTCAACCATGACTCCAGCTCAAGAAGTGGCTTGTATAGCAATCAAGCGGTGGCTTCTTGAAATCAATGGCGGAAGACTCTGGCTTTCTTGCAGTAGTTAGCATTAATGACATCTTGATCAATGTTAATGTACATTCATTTCCATCAGAGCAGCCATTATAGCAACACTGAAGTGGTCCTTTTCGTTATCTTGGGTCCCTTTTTCCTCCTTGAACATTTATGATTAAGCAGATTGAACAGAGAGAGAAAAACGAATCCCAAATCACTGGAAATGTTTCTTTGGGAAATTGTCATCAGAAGACATAACCATAGTTAGGTCACTTTTACAAGTTAGGTCATTTTCTATAGCAAATGTTCTTTTTTTTAAAAACGTCCTGCACAGGAAAATAACCCACAGTGAATGGATCTTGATAGGAGGGATATTTAATATCCCTGTGTCTAGTGGCTCTGACTTAAAGCTCCTACAACTTAATCACTGCGGGGGGAAATCCCCAAACTACCTCTCTCTATGTTCTTTTGGAAGAATAAAATAAGCAAAAAACCAAAAGCTCAATGTAGTTTCTACAGGTCTAGAAGGTGTAATCCTAAAGAAGAAGAATACTAATTTTCCTTATTAAGATTAATATTCCTTTTAGAATTCTACTCCTCATTATAGCAGAGAAAAACACAGTTGCTCTTTATAGCAATTCAAAACATATTAGAATAAGGATGCTTAATATGTTATATAACAACATGACTTTTTTCACTTGACAAGGACTGATGTCTCTCCACATATCTACACTCAAAACTTGAAAATGGGACGGTGGTAGTTTAATCTCATGAAGAACTTTAATATACATAATCAGATAAATAAGGCATTATGTTAGGGATGATAAAGGCTGATTCTTCCAATTCAATAATAATTCTGATTTATTTGGTGTTTTGCAAAATTTATTTGTGTAATTCGGTTTACTTTGGAGTTTATCCTGAATAGATAAAGGTCTAGGAGGGAAAAAAAGTGTTATTGCTTGGTTTGCTAAACAGGATTGTGTGGGAATGTATATGTCTGATTATCTGATTTTTATTTTTTTCTATCCCAATTATTCTGCCACAGAAGTTTACCTATAGACTACCTTAGCTTCTTTCTTGGTTCTTGCTTGTGGTCCATTTAGAATTCTGCCTGCTGTATTTATAAATAATAGCATTTGGCTTTCTCTATATGTGTTTTGAAGAAGGCAGTCCCACGTGCCTTGAATATGCTGTCTGTTTTGTTCATACTAAGACTCATTTTTCCCCCAAAAGTCTTTTTTGGCACTTGCTTAAAACCATGCCACCCACAAGCTGATCTCTTTTTGTGGAATCTCTGAAATGCCTATAAATGCTTGCTTCAGTTTGCAGGCTTGGTTTTCTTAAAATCTCTTCAAACTTCTCCAAACTTCTTCATACTGGTATCCTAGCTGGCCAGTTCATCCACTGTGTCTGCTTTTGAAATATTTTGTAAGATATTTATTTATTTATTTATTTATTTATTTATTTATTCCCCGCCTTTATTATTTTTATAAATAACTCAAGGTGGCGAACATCCCTATTACTCCTTCCTCCTCCTATTTTCCCCACAACAGCAACCCTGAGAGGTGAGTTGGGCTGAGGGAGAGTGACTGGCCCAAGGTCACCCAGCCGGCTTTCATGCCTAAGGCGGGACTAAAACTCACAGTCTCCTGGTTTCTAGGCTGGTGCCTTACCCACTAGATATTACTAAAGTTGTGAGGGTTGTAATAATTGTCAGTGTTAACCATAAAGTCAGACGATCTGGATAACAAGGTACCATGTATTTGTAATAATTACAAATGGGCCTGGTTACATCACCACATCACTAAATAATGACTTTTGGAATATGAAAGGGTGTCCTGGACCATCCCTATTCAGTACTTGGTGATGGGAGCCTGGCAGTCTGGTCTGCAGAGGAGACACACTGAAGTATGGCCATGTTGCAGCCATGGGGACACTGGGTGATTGGCTGGGACTAGAACTCACAGACTCCTGGTTTCTAGGCCAGCACCTTAACCACATATTGTCTCATCGTGAGGTACAGCTATCATGCCTTCCAAGATTCTGACATCATTTCCTTTGCAAATGTAGAGCTGATCCACTGGTTGCACTGCTCTGCTGATTCACCTGGGAAAAGCCTGCAGTGAACATAATGGAGCTTAGTTTCAAGTAAACATACATAAAGGCATGTTTGATAAAGGGCAGACATGAAACTCCCATTTCAAATAATGGTAGGCATGCTGCAGGGTGAGCCTATTAGGTCAAAGAACAGAAGGAAAGTGGGAATTACATGATTTCATTGAATGCAGAGGGAATCTTTGATGTCAGGCAGGATGGATTGTGCAGAATTATTTAATTCCATATTATATGCCCCCCCTTCAGTCTTAGTCTTGGAAAGAAGTTGCCCATTAGCCAGCCTATGTTTAATACTTTATTGAAAGAGGTATATTATTATTCCAAAATGTAAATTAAAATATAAACAAAATTGCAAGCTGAGTTTTGCCATGGTTGTCACATTTTGTGCTGAGCTTCTGCACCGTTTGGTGCCGTCAGAGTCATGCAAATTTCTGAACCTCGGTGCCTATGAGTGATGTTTTGGCTTCCAAGAAAATCGGTGAAATGTGGAGAGCAAATCTTTTAGTGATTGATTAAATGAACAGATGGACAACTTGGCTAAAGTAAATCTAGACACTTGTCCTCATGTTCTATGTTTGAACAAAATTGTCCCTGGCTCCTTTGCACTTGTCATGGCTACTGTTTACATAACATATATTTTTTCAAAAATTGAATTGGTTGCCTTACTCAATTATCACCATAAGGACAGTTGGCTAACTAGATATTCCCAGTTTTTAGTTTCTCCTTCTGGCACTTCCTGTATGGCCAGTATGGTAGATGGAATGAATATGTGTCAGAGGTTTATTGTCCTACATTGGCAAAGACAGATGGCTGTAAGGATTGGATCATACCCTCAGGCTGTAAAAATAAAATAGTGAATAGAGTGGCTTGTTGTGTGATGTAGGGATGGTAAAGATTGCCAACACTCAGGGCTTAGATAGAAACTTCTGATTTTTAAGGATTGCTAATGGGTCTAAACCTAAATTATAAGAATATTAATACTGTTTTAAGATTCTAGTCCTCACTGTAGTACAGCAAAACACTATTGCTCTGCCTATTCCATAGTTCTTGATTCAAAATATACAAGCAGAAAGCAGCTCATTTTTTCTTAATAATAGATAACTTGTAATTGTAAGTCAAAATTATACCTTGGGATAACATGCTGCCAATCAGAACTCAAACAGGGTCTATCTTCTGGGAACCTTTTTTGACTATTTTGATTTTAAGGCTAATGTGTATGCACAGTTTCCTCCAAGAAGTGGCCCTCTTGGACTTTATAGCTGCTTTCTGTAAACAGAAGAGCACACCCAACCGTTTTTGGATACTGTGCATTAGATAGGCTGACCATATTTCCTTGAGAGAAAAATTGACTACGCTAAAGCCTTTGATTGTGTGGATCACAACAAACTGTGGCAAATTCTTAAAGAGATGGGAGTACCAGACCACCTTACCTGTCTCCTGAGAAACCTGTATGCGGGTCAAGAAGCAACAGTTAGAACCGGACATGGAACAACCGACTGGTTCAAAATTGGGAAAGGAGTACGACAAGGCTGTATATTATCACCCTGCTTATTTAACTTATATGCAGAGTACATCATGAGAAATGCCGGGCTGGATGAATCACAAGCCGGAGTTAAGATTGCCGGGAAAAATATCAACAACCTCAGATATGCAGACGATACCACCCTAATGGCAGAAAGTGAAGAGGAACTAAAGAGCCTCTTGATGAGGGTGAAAGAGGAGAGTGCAAAAGCTGGCTTGAAACTCAACATTAAAAAAACCCAGATCATGGCATCTGGTCCCATCACTTCCTGGCAAATAGAAGGGGAAGAAATGGAAGCAGTGACAGATTTTATTTTCTTGGGCTCCAAGATCACCGCAGACGGTGACTGCAGCCATGAAATTAAAAGATGCTTGCTCCTTGGAAGGAAAGCTATGGCAAACCTAGACAGCATATTAAAAAGCAGAGACATCACCTTGCCGACAAAGGTCCGTATAGTTAAAGCTATGTTTTTTCCAGTAGCAATGTATGGCTGTGAGAGTTGGACCATAAGGAAGGCTGAGCGCCGAAGAATTGATGCTTTCGAGCTGTGGTGCTGGAGAAGACTCTTGAGAGTCCCTTGGACTGCAAGGAGGTCAAACCAGTCAATCCTAAAGGAAATCAACCCTGACTGCTCATTGGAAGGACAGATGCTGAAGCTGAAGCTCAAATACTTTGGCCACCTAATGAGAAGAGAGGACTCACTGGAAAAGACCCTGATGCTGGGAAAGACTGAGGGCAAAAGGAGAAGGGGACGGCAGAGGATGAGATGGTTAGATAGCATCACCGATGTAATGAACATGAATTTGAGTAAACTCCGAGAGACAGTGGAGGACAGGAAGGCCTGGCGTGCTATGGTCCATGAGGTCACGAAGAGTCGGACACGACTGAACGACTGAACAACAACAACAACCTACCCATAAGGGGCATGGTGGCTCAGCGGGTAAGACGCCAGGCTTGTTGATCGGAGATCACAAGTTCGGAGGTTCGAATCCCTAGCCCCGCGCGCGACTCCCGCACTAGCCCCAGCTCTTGCCAACCTAGCAATTCGAAAGCATGCAAATGCAAGTAGATGAATAGGTACCACTTCGGTGGGTAGGTAACAGCGTTCCGCGTGCGTCATGCGGCCACATGACCGTGGAAGCGTCTTCGGACAATGCTGGCTCTTCAGCTAACAAATGGGGATGAGCACCGGCCCCTAGAGTCAGACACGACTGCACAAATGTGCAGGGGGAACCTTTACCTTTTTAACCTACCCATGGCTTGCTGGACAAAGTGGGTGCATGCGCGGGCACGTGGGCAGGTGTGCTTGCAGGTGTGCAGGCAGGCGTGCATGCGGGCTCACAGACACATGTATGTGGGCATGCGGGTGTGTGCGGGCAGGCGCGCTTCGCTGCGGGAACTTTCAAAATGGGATATTTTTCTTAAAATGATGGGACGGTCGGGAATTGTTTAAAAAACGGGACTGTCCCGTTCAAAACGGGACGTATGGTCAGCCTAGCATTAGAGGTTAATGAAAATAGGGGTAGGCAAGCTGTCTTTCCAAGAAATTTGTTCACTGTTACTAATATTTTCATTGAAGAATCCTGATCAGCATTAGGGAATGCTAGGGTATCTCAGTAGGGCTACTATATCTGCACTGCGACTATCTGGATGATCACTAGCTGACAGGAAAGCGCTTACATTTTCTGTATCTCTTTCTTGCCATGTAGTGGTCATTTAGGTTTTTGCAGCCCAGAAAGGATAGTCCTAATCTCATCACATAGTCTAAATGATACTGATATACAGGCCTGTTGTCAGTGTATGGAACCATTAGCCATCTGCTTGGTGAAGTCCACAGTTGACACCACCATGACCCCTTCACTGCTGGTAGCTAACTCTGGGGAGCTGCCATTTTCATTTTCTATAACGATCAAGAACTTTGTGGGAAACTAAAATAGCAGCCACAGGCAATTTGCTATGTCACATGAGAGACTCTGGATAAATAGAAGCAAATGCAGATTTACGAGTTCTGTTGATCACTTTCTGAAATAAAAGCTTCACTTATACCTGTCCCTTCTGACCCAGTTCTGTCTACCTGGGTTGGAGTGCCAGAAGACTCGAGTTGAGATATCCACTGTATATGCAGCTTCACTCTACATGATGTCTCTGAAGTGCTACAATCCCTACCCACTGTTATAACTTCCAATGATGCTTGCCCAGTCTTAGCTTGGTATTCTTCTTATGTCTCTTTGTACTTTTCCACCAGAGTGCCATTGCTTGATACAGTTCACTAAAGGTAAAGGTTCCCCCCGCACAGTCGTGCAGTCGTGTCCGACTCTAGGGGCCGGTGCTCATCTCCGTTTGTTAGCCGAAGAGCCAGCATTGTCCAAAGATGCTTCCGTGGTCATGTGGCCGGCATGACGTGCACGGAACGCTGTTACCATCCCACCGAAGTGGTACCTATTCATCTACTTGCATTTGCATGCTTTCAAATTGCTAGGTTGGCAAGAGCTGGGGCGAGTGCGGGAGCTCACTCCATCACGTGGGGCTAGGGATTCGAACCTCCGAACTTGCAATCTTCTGATCGACAAGCCTGGCGTCTTACCCGCTGAGCCACCACGCCCCTACAGTTCACTACCTGCCTTTAAATCTTCATTTCTCCACACACACAAGCTGAAATCTGCCAGAACAAATCCTGCTACCTCTATGGGGCTCATGTAATCTATTTTTCATATATATCCATTCACACCGTCCCAAATCCATGGCACAAAGTATATAGGAACTAAAAAGCTACAATTCTCTCTCTCTCTCTCTCCTACATAATACTTGTAACTGTCTGATCATAGCTGCTATTAAGCCTACCTGAAAAGCCAGCATTGGCAGCGAAGGAGGTGGCAGTAGAGAGCATGTTGTTGGGCTCCTGATTCAAGATGGAGCCAAACTTACAAATTTACAAAGAGAACTCTGTTAGTTTTATCATAGTTGTTGCATTTTACTATACATGCCTGTATCTTCACTGAGATTAGTTCTTCATTTCAGAGTATATGATCACATTTGTTTTACAGCAGGTCCAAAGAGAGCATGTGCAGTCTTGTGATGAATGTAGCAATGGCACCACCTGTATGCAAAAGATGTTGGAATTAACTACTGCTGCTGTTACTTGATTTGCATGTTTTTCAATAAGGGCCTGATAGTTTATTTACTGTGAGTTGAGATGTTTATAAATATGCAATTTTTAGTTAGGAATTTGTGTAGGTGGCAATTTGTGCAAAACATTGAGGAAGGATGGAAGCTGGCATTTAAGCAAAAATCATTAAATAACCTATCCCCAGACAGTACATTATGATTTGCATGATGCATATATCTTCAGCATGGGCTCAGGGTTCTAGGAACTGAATGTTACAGTTTAAGGGGGGAAAGCAAGTTTGAGAGAGGCTTAGCTAATAGGTTGCTCTGGATAGGCCTCTTTCCTTTCAGATTTGCAACCTCTTTTCTTCTTCAGAATGCTACTAGCCTAATGTTTAAATGAACCTGTGCCAATTTCCTGTATTACTGGAGAATTGTGAGGGTCTGTACTGGGTAGAGGTTTTTTTCCTTGTTGAAAATAAATCAATTTATCTTTAAGTAGCTGTGATGGATTTGCAGTATGCCTGAAAATAATGCAGACTTGAATGTTTAAAAACACCTTAAGCTCCAAAATTAAGAAAGTGCTCAAGTAACAAGAGTTTCTATCCCCACCAATGGATGTATCAAAGCTGATGCAATGATGCATCATGGTGGTTCTGACAGTCCCCCAGCTATCTTAAGTTGGGTTGTTAGGAAAAATTCACTCCACTGTTGGAATGGCATCACTGGATTCAACCCCTTTGTTGTTTATTCATTCAGTCACTTCCGACTCTTTGTGACTTCATGGACCAGCCCACGCCAGAGTTTCCTGTTGGCCGTCGCCATCCCCAGCTCCCCCACGGTCGAGTCTGTCACCTCCAGAATATCATCCATCCATCTTGCCCTTGGTCGGCCCCTCTTCCTTTGGCCTTCCACTTTCCCTAGCATCAGCATCTTCTCCAGGGTATCCTGTCTTCTCATTATGTGGCCAAAGTACTTCAGTTTTGCCTTTAATATCATTCCCTCAAGTGAGCAGTCTGGCTTTATTTCCTGGAGTATGGACTGGTTTGATCTTCTTGCAGTCCAAGGCACTTTCAGAATTTTCCTCCAACACCACAGTTCAAAAGCATCTATCTTTCTTCACTCAGCCTTCCTTATGGTCCAGTTCTCGCAGCCATAGGTTACTACAGGGAATACCATTGCTTTAACTATGCGGACCTTTGTTGTCAGTGTGATGTCTCTGCTCTTAACTATTTTATCAAGATTTGTCATTGCTCTCCTCCCAAGAAGTAGACGTCTTCTGATTTCCTGGCTGCAGTCAGCATCTGCAGTAATCTTTGCTCCTAGAAATACAAAGTCTGTCACTGCCTCCACGTTTTCTCCCTCTATTTGCCAGTTATCAATCAAGCTGGTTGCCATAATCTTGGTTTTCAATCCCTTACTTAATAATTTTTTAAAAATGTTTTTTGTTTTTAGAAGACATGCAGGAATAACAACCTCTATTTTGTTTTATATTATCATTTAGTAACTGTATACTAGAGATGTGTGAATCAGCCAAACCTAATTTGAATTTGTGATTTAACTTGAGGAGTTGAGTAGATTTAGTTCACATTTGTGATTCAAATAGTAGAATAGAAATCCATAAAAACTTCAAATTGGTTTGGAGGCCCCTAATTTGATGCCATGGACTGAACTGATATAGTGATTTGATTTGAAGGGATAATTTAATCAACTCAAAAGCATTACACCATCCTAGTGAGTAGCATTGTAGCAATTTTCAATCAACCAAGCCAAGTTTGGAAGCCATAATGGTGGTCAATATGGAAGTGAGATGGATATTTCAAAAGTATAATGCTGCTCCAAGTGTTCCCATTGCCAGTAGAGGTTGTAGGCATGCTGTGAAGATTTAATTGCAGACTGATACCATGGGGACTTCTCAGATAATGCCAGTTTTTTTTTTCTGGTTTTGGTCCTGAAACAAATAGGGGAACAAAATTTGGGGAACAAAGGAGGATAAATAATTGATAGAAGACTATAGCAGAAACAGTATATTCATTTTTCTGAGCTTCAGAAAACTTAGAGAAAAATCCAATTTTAATAAGAGTTCTCTAAAACTCTGTGTAAAAATCCCTGGCCAATTCAAACAGTACTATTCTAGGATGTTTGGGGAATTAAATCTGGATTTTACACAACCTACCTCAGTTTTCTGCTGAGTATAAAATAACTCCACTGGTGACCCTGAGCTCTAGCAGGAATCACATTTCTTCAAGTTTTCAGTTCTAAAACTGCTGAGTTCCTATAGAAACAATACAAACAATAATATTAACTCTTGATCACTGTGGAATCCAAGATTCACTTTTATACAATAAGTTACTCTTACTGTATGTTCAGTTTTGACAAAATTTTACTCCTGTTGTTTCAGGTCTTTGACTACTTTTATACTTCAGTCATTTAAGAATGTTCTTGTTTTGGATTATTAGTGATGCACTCAGAGATGTGTAACTTGAAAAGTTGATGTTTATAATCTGTCCCTTTCCCCTCCCCCCAATGTAGGAGAAAGATCTTTCCTACATTGGAACTCCTAAATTTTAAAATAATTTATTATACATCTTTGTAATCAGTTGCATCCAATCTTCAATATCTACATCAATATCTATATCTATATGTTAAGCACATACAAAAACACTCTAATACATCTATCTAATCTACACCTGTAATGTTAGTTCAGGAAATGTTGAGAACATTACATCCCTTTTGCAAACGCCATTGAAATAAAGAGTACTAGCTTAAAAAAACCTGATACTTTAATTGCCATATAAGATATAAGGCTTATGTTCCACATATTGACAAGTGTCACCTTGAACCTAAAGTTTAGAGATTTAATTTTTCTGTCTCTTTTAATGAATACTTCAACAACAGCCACCTCCTGTGGATTGGAATAAAAAGTAGTTTGTATACCTACTACAACATTTGCAGACCTCCTTGGTTCTCTGTTTTTAATGTGATGAAAATTTGCACAAGTAACAAAGAGAAAAATGTCATGGTAACTAAAACATTTCCTATCCTTGTATTTTAGAGGGAAACTAAATCAAAGGTCTTCAAAGAATTACTAGGGTTCTTTCTAGGAGGTTATTGACAAATATGTAGCTTGTCTCCCGAGTTTGTGCCTCTTTCACAGATTGGTGTATTTGTGATCCCACAGGCAGGAATAAGCGTCTGTAATTCATTTCTCCTTGTTAACTAGTGTGCTTTTGTGTGGAGGATGATTGACAGCAAACTCGGCTTAGTCCCAACGGATGAGCTTGTTAGCAAAACCCTAGTATCCTATCTCTAATAAAGCATATCAGCAGTACATTTTGTCCTATCTATTAGCCTCTCTGTTTCTTTTTTGTGAAAAGCTGAGTGTCCCTTTGAAGCAATGACAAATAAACCCCTGAACTGAAGTGCTAGGCTGCCTTATGGACAGCTGGATAGTAAATGTCACACCGTGTATAGAATGCCTATTATCAGAGTGAGCCATTTGTTCCATGCCTTTCAGTATCTTAATGTAATACAAAATTGCTAAATCAAGCCCCATGTCTGTGACAGAACATAATTAATGAGAAAGCAGGAGCCAATTCAACACTCTTTATTGGGACCTAATTGGCTCAGGCAACAGAGTTGTCACTCAACAAGAGACTTCCTTTAAAGCAATTTTGTTCTTGGTTGTATTACAGAGCCTATTAAATTGTCCCCTCCTTGATCGCACAAAGAAGTATCTGCATGCAATAATTAGCTTTTCCAAGGGGATTTTTTTTAACTCTTTCTGCAGCAGAAAAATTTTCAAGCTCGGCTGGAGGAAACAGTCAGCCTATAGAGATATAAGCAGCCTGGAGGCTGGGGAATTGTAATCTTCTGAAGGCCTATCAGAAGGCTGCAAAAACTCCAGCTGGTGCATAATGTATTGGACCTCCCTCACATTGGGGAGGGTCAAAGCAAGCACATCTGTGCTTTTCAGCAGCCTATTGACCGCCAGGTGCCATTCAGCTTGAGGTGTTTGCTATGTTAAAAGCTTGCAACGTTAGGGAACAACTTGTTTAAGTTAAGCTGCCCTTCGTGAAGCACCACTGAAGCAATGGAGGTTGATATATTTTATTTCAAATCTTGCTCCGCTCTCCTTCAATTCCAAACATGCATGGGGTAGGTTTGTTTATTTATTAATTTATCACCGTGCTTATAGCCTGCCTTTTCTCCAAGAGCTCAAGATGGCATACTGGAAGGTCTCTCCTCTTTTTATCCCTACAACAGCAACTTTGGGTGGTGGGTTGGGTGGCATGAGACTGTTTGGATGTCACTTAATAAGCTTCATGACTGAGTGGAGACTTGAACCCTTCACTACTACATTACACTGATTGTCAGGGAAGACAGTGAGGCTGCATCTATTAGAGTTTGCACTTTGGCTTTCAACAATACTGTAGTAGGTTGTGGTACACTGACAAATTATGGGCCCTTTTTCCAGGAAACCTCAGTTTCTATCCTTTTGTAATTGGGTCCCATCTGATACCTGCTAAGGACTTTATTATAGGAGGAATATTTATTTATTTATTATTTAAATTTAAATTTAAATTATGGTCCTAACAGATACCTGGGCAGGTATGATACTTCTGTAGGTAAGAATTTATGGAAGTTACAGAGCATGATGTGTGTAGGCCGAAGCCACATGATTTACTTATGTATAGATGATGTATCATACTTTCTGGGCGTAAGACCTGCAAAACGTTAATTGAAAAGTTAAGGCCCCAGAGCTCGCCAGCTGTTAAATAGCAACTCTTTATCTGCTGAGACAGCGGCAAGAAAAGTGCAGTCTGGGTGGTGCGTGGGGCCTACCAACATCCCCTTTGAAACTCCCTGAGCCCCCCGAAAATGTACCCTTTTCTTGCAATTTTGGGAGTTTATGGGCAGTGATTAAGTTACAATCACAATTTGCACAATTGCAGAAGCTAAAGATTCCTATTTTACTCTTAAATTCCTCTCTCCTCCTGCCCCTGCCAAAGAGATACTGTTCTTCCAACTTTTGTAGTATAGCCCTTTACATGCTATGCAAAGCAAGTCTTGGCCAATAGAAATTGCCCATCACTTTGTTAAAGGAATGGGTGTTCTTGGTGGAACGGATTGTCTCTGCAGTTCTCTATGTACATCAATGATTTGTTCTAGATGATTGAGGGATCCCTGGAATAGTCTTGAGGAAATGCAGAGGGAATGCAAGGAGGAGAAGTGTGTCCTCAGCAACATTTTGGAAGTCCATTGGTTGCTGTAATAAGATGATAAGTAGCTAGAAACAGGGAAAAGGTTGGTAGACTGATTAATCAATACATTGTCTGTAATAGAACTGTGCATGCTTTTCAAATGCTTTGGAGAGATTGTTTGGAATACATGGGAGTGCAAGCACAACACCTCTTTAAAACAGCCATGTCATGGAAGCCTGAAAAAAGACATGGCTGTTTTAAAGAAGTGCTATGCTTGCACTCTCATGCATTCCAAACAATGTCCAAATCATTTTTGAAGCATGGATAGCCCTGGTATCTAGTGCTGGCTTCAGCATCTTCTATGTCCTTGAACATGAAGTTCCACATAGTCTTCTGAATGTACAAGAGAAGTGTTGCTCAAACTGAGACTTCTCTCATGTAGTGCTTTTGGTGCCTAAGGGGATAAACTTTGGGGTCATTTTGGAGAGGTAGACCCCTTTTCTAAAATGACTAGCTTCATTATCTTGTGAAGCCTGCCATTGGTTTTGGGCATACTGTACATAAACGTTTGATTTAGAGTGGCTGGAGAAATTCTTTATGAATGTTTTCCCCCAAGATGAATGATGTTACTTGCTAATAGAATTTTTACAGGTAGTTCATCTTTAGTGACCACAACTGGGACTGGTAACTTGGCCGTTAAGAGAAATGGTCGCTAAGTGAAACTGCAACTGTGCTTATGATCTTACTTCAGCTGTCCTTTGCTTTACAGACCTGCAAAGGTCGTAATTGCAAGGATTGGCTGTAAAATTACTTTTTCATCACTGTCATCACTGCAAACGGTTGCTAAATGAGACAGTCACTAAACGAGGACTACCTGTAATATAATTCATGGAAGCTTCTAATGTCCATCGTGACTCAGAAATTAAGCACATAAGGTGTCTGTAGCAAGCTGAGATTTTATCATAAAGTGACAAAATATGTGTTGTGATGACACAATGCAAGCCCTACCCCTTATATACTTGGGGGCATGATGGACACATGTACTAAAGGGATGGAGTTTGCATTGCAATATTGCAAGGCAAGTTTCATCATTTGTTTCCTCCCAATAATACCCTTGGGACATGCAAATAAGTACAAAATGTCTGTTTTAGAAAAAATAGTATAAAGGTGCAGACTTTTATTGCTTTATTTTCTTATATTTGCAGAGTAATATGGATCAGATTAAATATTAACACATGTGATATTGAGAAGGACTCAATATACTGTCTATTCTTACTTTCATATACTGTATCTTAGTCCTTAGATGCTAACTTGGTTACCCTCTCTGAGAAATCACATAGGTTTGTGAAATGAGAAAATACATTAGAGGTGAAGACAAGCAAAAGTCCCCAATCCCTTTATCACCTACAGTTCCTGAGCATCTACAAAGTTTGTGTTTGTTGTGAAGCAATAGATACTGATCATCATAATCTGTATTAAATTTACATCCTATAGTTATCATTGCTGTACAATGTGGTATAAAAAAGGTAAAGGTTTCCCCTGCACAGTCGTGTCCGACTCTAGGGGCCGGTGCTCATCTCTGTTTCTTAGCCGAAGAGCCAGCATTGTCCGAAGACGCTTCTGCGGTCATGTGGCTGGCATGACGTGCACAAAACGCTGTTACCTTCCCACTGAAGTGGTACCTATTTATTTACTTGCATTTGCATGCTTTTGAATTGCTAGGCTGGCAAGAGCTGGGGCGAGTGTGGGAGCTCACTCCATCACGTGGGGCTAGGGATTCGAACCTCCAAACTTGTGATCTTTCAATCGACAAGCCTGGCGTCTTACCCATTGAGCCATTGTGCCCCCACAATGTGGTATACATTTATGGAAAACAGAATAGCCTTAAAAACAAACATTGTTTGTCTTATTATTATCCTGACAAGCTGCTTAGGGATAAGGTGTGAATAGTAGAAACAGCCACTACAGAGTGTGGATGTAAAGTAAGGGCTGATTCACATAGCCATGTTTTAAATTTATAGTCAGTGCACAAAGGCATAATGAAGTTGACCAAATGTTTCAACATAATGCTTAGTCTTTTGAAAGTATCTGTATATAATAATCTTATCCACAACACATAAAATGTAAAGCACAATTTAGAAAGTTTGTTAATTAATTTGATACCTTTGACTCGTGCCCGTCCCCTGGTGATTGTATATGCTGAGTATGCAAGATAGCAGCCATGCACACTTATACACTGACTCTTAGCAGCATAAGCTAGGGATGCTTTGAGGGAACATATTGGCCACTCTTGTTTTAATAACACTTTTAGAGAGCATACACCTATGTAAGCTCCACTGAATAAATTAACTCTCTCTCTCTTCAGGAACACAGCAGATCCATGATCGTGTGTGTGTTTTAAAGAAAGCTTTTTAAACAAGTCCAAAAATTCCTTAGCGGGTGATTTCAATCAGTGGTTATAGGAGAAGAGAGACTGGGCTGGTGGCCACTCACTTGTGGGATGCTGCTGGATTCAATCACCTCTCCCCTGTTTATTTAATACCTACAGCATATGACGCTACTGGGAAGATCATCTGATGGTTTGGGGTATGGAATCATCATTATGCCTGTGATATCCAGCTCGGCTTTCCTACCCCATGCCTTACTGGTGATGTCATGGCAGTTTTCTCATGGTGTTTGGAAGACATTTGGACTGGGATGGGATGATACAAGCTGGAATGGAGCCCAAGCAAGATAGAGTTACTGCTTGTTTGTTAACAAGCTTGGCCAGTTCTGGTGTAGTTTCTTGAGAGGGAGGCACTATTCTTCAGAGACCAGGTCAGCAATTTGAGAGTTCTCCTGGAGCCAATCTCTCTTGCGGGAAGGGCAGCTTAAGTTGTAGCCAGAGGAGCATTTGCCCATCTCAGGATGGTGTGCTGTTTGGGGCAAGAGGACCTTAGAGGAGACATTCATGCCCTTATTACCACATTCTTGGTCTACTGCAATGTACTCTACACGGGGCTGTCTTTGGGACCACCTAGAAACTTCCATTGGTGTAGAATGCTGCAGCCAATTTGCTGGTAAATGTTCACCATCATCTTCAGATTACACTTGTGCTTAGGGTCCTCCGTTGGCTTCTGAGTTCAACTCAAAGTGCTGGTTTTGACCTGTAAGCCCATACAAGGCTTGGCACCAAGGTACCTCTAAGACTATCCATTTCAACTAGAATTGGCCTGTCTAGAATGATCAAATAGGGGGAAACTCTTGGTTGTCTTACATTTTCATAGATTAAAGGGACTGAGAGGAGGTGGTGCTTTCCTGTAATGACATTTTATGGAATATATTTCCTTTGTATAGATAGTCCTCAATAGTACTAGTCTGTCAAAAAGCAGTGAAGACAGAATTGTTCTGCAGGGCCTTTTCTGTCTGATGGCAGTCTCGATGGAGGATTTTGATAGGAGTTTCATTTACTGTTTTGAGTTTACTATGGAAGCTTTTACTGTCAGTATTTAAGCTATTATTTTAGTATTTGTTGTTGATGGTATGTTTTTATGTATGTTGCTGCAGTTGATGTTTTCTTTTGATTGTAAGACATCCTTAGTCCATTTTGATTTGGTAGCATAAAAAATTAATCAATATTCTATCAGAAATATAAGAATTACAACATGCTGTCTCATGATTTATCAGGTGCAGGAATACCATTCAATGGGCTAGTGGATACTGGGCATCCAGGATCTCTGTATGAACATATGTCCATTCCATTACATGTGGATGAATTAAGAGTACCTAGATGGTAAGTTGTACATTAGATGAGGATGTACACATTTACAAACACAGCCTGGGTACAGACATAGACATACTGCATATACATTGGAGGCAACAAGTGAACAATAACATATGTGCTAGTGCAAGATGCCTATATGAAATGCTGTGGTATTTAAAGAGAAATAATATGTCCAAATCATCAGGGTCATTGAATAATATTAACCACAGACCATATGTTTCAAAATCTGTTATAAATATTGTCCATTATTTGAAATGATTGGGTTTGTATGCAAACATTCAGTGTGGTGCTGACTTCAGGATTTTCAGGATCCTTTTGGATATCCTTCAGATTAGACAGACTAATCTGTCATAATACCTCTGAGCTCCTTAGATGCTGCCTACTAATGTTAGGGCAATAGGAGACCTTTTCGAGACCTTGAACGTTTGTAAATACTCAGTATCACATCCCTTCAGTCCCATCTGAAGTGATTGTTAGAGCTCCCTTTAGGCATACATTTCAGTAAATGCACTAATGCAATTAATTCATTAGCATGTTGCCTTCTGTCTATTCCTCTCCCATTGGTCCATCTTCCCAGTACTGAAGTAGATTATTGTATGTAGCATTTTCTACTTACATGTCCTTGAATATCTGTTGAAACGATTACACCTCAGAAGCCTTGATGAAGCAAGGTTTCTGATGCAGCAGAGCTATATATTAATATTCAAGAAAATTTTAATAAACCCATTGCAGATTTCTTTTTCCAAGGATGGGGGCATGGATTTCTGGATGATGGCTTGAATACCACCAGACTAGTAAACTTTGCCCTTGTTAGTACTTGGATGAGAAACAACCAGGAAATGCCACTAGTATTTCTGGTATTATACCAGAGCTCAAGTTTTGTTTGTGTAGAGAGTAAGGAAGATGACCTTGATGGAGATATGCAAGCTCCGTTGCCAAGGTGACAAAGGTTAAACATTTTTTAAGTCCAGAATGTCCAGATAACGTCTGGAAGTGACTCAGATAGACACCTCCCTAATTCACTGAACTATAAGAAGGAGGAGGAACAACAAAATCAGATTTGCAAGATTCTGCAATTATAACCCATTTCAATAAAAGTAGCTGTAGCTTTCCTGTGGAGTGATTTCTTGGTCTGGTCTTCCTAGTGGGGCTGAAAGATTGATTCATTATGTGCCATCAACTCAGTGTTGACTCTTAGCAACCACATAGATAGACCTTCTCCAGGATTATCTGTTCCCAAATCTGGCCCTTCAGGTCTTCCAATGGTAGATTCATTGCTGCTGTAATCGAGAGCTCTAGGTTACAATGGAAATAAATAAGTAAGTAAGTAAGTAAGTAAGTAAGTAAGTAAATCTGGAAGAAGGCAATAATGAACATTTTTTGTAGTATTGCGAAGAGAGCAATACAGAAACATCCATGAAGTCACTAGGAGTTAAGTTTGTCTTAAAAAGGACTTTATAAATTTTTTCAGTAAAGGACCATTACATAGTAGTATGTCGATGAAGATTCTCAGTCATCCAGGTGGAATTGTCTGTAGGTTGAGTCATGGCAACTGGATTTCTTTCTTTTGGTTGAAACGTTTCACTGCTTACTTGGACAAGCAGCGAAACGTTTCAACCAGAAGAAAGAAATTCAGTTGCCATGACTCAACCTACAGACAATTACATAGTAATAGTAATGATCTTTTAATAGTAGATCATTACGAAGGTATAATGCCAGAGTAAGGCATAACATCTGACTAAGGTATAGACTTTAGTTTGAATGCATATTCATGTTGTCCCAACTCTTCATATTTTGAGATTTGAGCTATATGAGAGCATCAAAGAAAAATTATGGCTGAGGTTTTTCAAAATGGTGTCTGCTAGACACTTTGATATAACTAGATATTGGGACTGATGGAAGTTGAAGTCCAAAAATTCTGGAGAGCGGTGTAGGTTGCTCTAGAATCTAGGGTGTAAATCAATCTCAAGCTTTAGCTACATTTCATCTCAGTTTTGGTCAGAATGAGCCTTGTTTCAGAGGCAAAGGTAGTAGCTCAGACATCTAAAGGGCATCATTATAGGAGGTAAGAATGTGAGTTGAACCAGCAGAAATACAAGCAACATTTGAAATATGTATCTGTGATATGTGTGTGTGTGTGTGAGAGAGAGAGGGAGGGAGGGAGAGAGGGAGGGAGGAAGATGCATTTTTAAAAAAATAACTACACAAAATACGTGTGGCTTGGAAGTCCTTTATCTCATGGCTGAAGAATCCTAACTAGCACTAAATTTAGTAGATTAAACCAAACTGTTCAGTCAGCACATCCATGGGTTGTGTCTGTACTGATTCAGACTATAGGGAATTTCATGTTATAAAACTATAATACCCAGTAATTTTCTATAGAAATTGATGATTTAAAAAATGGGGGAGCAATCAGAAGATATACTTCAGCAATAAACAACCAACCCTTACAATAAATTGTGATATTTGCCAGTCTTTCTTTTTCCCCAAAGGGCAAATAAGTGTATTGATAATGAAACTCAACCTCTTATTATGATACTATTTAAAAGAGTGAGATGATAATGTAAAATAAATAACAGATGATGAAAGAGATAACGATGCCTATCACTGCTCCTTGGATAGTTTAGATTTTTATTAAGTACCAGTTTCCTTCCATATAATTTTTTCATGTACATATTTTTAAGGGGAAGTAGGCTAATATTAAGATTTAAAGTACAGATAATTGGATAAAAAGTACTGGTAAGCAATGAATTTAGATGCCTTAATTCAGGGTTGGGTAATCTATAACCTCCCAGCACCCCAATATATTATTGGGAAAAGTAAGGATGGGAATAGGAACAGAAGTCCTCCTACCTTTATTTTTCCACGTTTAACTCCCCCCAAATACCCCTCCCCCCAAAAAAAAGAGAGGTCAAAATGGTGCCATTAAGCAAAAGAGATCTGTTTGGTGGCACAATTCTGGAATTTAAAATATAAGAAAATAAGGCTGCGAATGAGATCAGGCAGCTTCTAGGAGGTCAACCACTCACGTTCCTTCTTTTCACCCTATCCCAAAGCCCTTTACAGCCCATTCAGCGATGTTACCATATCGCCAGATGGCTTTTTGCAGCCAGCTGGCAGGTCAGAAAACTAAGTTGCTGCTTCCAACTCAGTAGAATTGGCCAGCTGTTGTAACACAATAGGAAGCAGTATATGTAAGAAATAAAATACTGTACCAGGAAGAACCTGCAGTGAAGATTGAATCCACAAGTAGGTAGTGCAGATGACACCTTCCCTCTCCAGCTCATTCTAGCTCATGGGCAAGATGATAAAATCTACTCTACTCTAGAAATGAACGACACATTTCATGATGATGAAGGAAGCATCACTCTGATATTACTCCTAGAAAAGCTGTGAGGACTGGAGGAAATGGGCAGAAAGAGAACTCAGCTCAGCAACCCTATCTACCCTTTCTCATCTCCACTCTTGCCCTATGGATTCTTAACGCTGCATCAAAGAAAAACTGCTGTGGGGTTAATTTGGAAGAGGAAAAACTTCAATGGATACTTTTATCTGATCCTGATATCCTTTAGGGAGCAGATCTTCTGGTTTCAAATGGGATGTAGGGATGATGCTGTTTGCATGTATATTATATCTAGTTTGGATTTGAATAAAGACATACAGTATGACTGCAGGATGGATGACCATGTGGCTTGAAGTTCCAGAAAGTTTCTGATTACTGTAGGATGAAGACTGAAAAATGGTATTCTCTCTGGATTCATACATCCTGCTAAATCCAAATGTGGTTGGTTTGACTATGGTTTAGCGTGCTTTATGAAGTACAGCTATAGTTTGTCAATCATGGTATATAGCTTTATAAATGTGAATCCAGCAAGTTGTAATTAATTCAATAAGTCACAGTTAAAGAAACTAGGACTTAGCCCTGTGGGTGAACCAGGTACTTTTTTCAAGAAAAAGTAAAGGTTAGTTTTCTGATATATTCAGAAACTGCAGAGGTGGGAGCTGGTTAATAGCCTGAGGCAAATAATACAGCTAAATTCTAATCAAATTCCAATCAATATTTACATTCTATCTACTGAAATTCCTGCTTATTTCTTATTTAAGAAATAATTTATTTAATTCTTAATTTAATAAATTCTTAATTTAATAAAATTTAATTCTTAATTTAATAAAAGAATTTATTTAATTCTTATTTAACCTGGCATATATGAGCTTTCCCAAATTCCCCTTTTATATTCTCCTGCTGTTAAAGTTCTCCTGAGTTGAGCTGAGAATGAACTTTGGGATACTTTCCATTTAATTCTCCAAGACATAGCTTTCCAAACTGTGTGTCGCGACACTTTAGTGTGTCGCGACAAAACCCGGAAGTGCTGATGGTGCGTCGCCATCAGTGCTTCTGGGTTTTAGTGCGAAACATGAGGACGCTGCCGTTGCCGCTGCCACCGTGCAGGCCGCCACGTGCGCCCCCGCACCACTGCCGTGCACGTCGCTGCCGCCGCGCGCACCCCCACACCGCCACCGCCGTTGGTGTCTCACCAACGGTGGGACTTTGGAAAGCACTGCTCCAAGAGTTGGGAGCAAGGGTAGCTGTAGAAGAGGGCAGTTTTTGCAGTAATTCTGGAGCTGAACTGCATCTCCTGTTGTGCTCTGCCACTCAGTGGCAGTATGTCAGCTAGTTGATAAAGCATGTTTCCTCCTCTTATGGAATATTCCATTACTGGGCCATGGCCTCCAGCTAAAGAAACCAGATGTGGAATATGTTCTGATGGGTGGGGACTTCCAGGGATGGCTCTTTGGAATGGGCTATTGCTAATGTTGACCCCAGATGATATTCTATGGTTCAGGCTTGATACCTAGTGAGGAAATAAGGTGTAGATAATTCTGTAATAAGGAGGAATTGTCTACAGCAGGGGTTCCAAAATTAAATTATCATGAATACTATCCCCATAAGAGTACCATTTCATTAGCCTGACGGCTGCCATGCTGAAACCTTTGTGTACATTGAAATAAAAGTCTCTAGTGAATTTTAAAAATGAAGAAAATAAAGAGTATCCTGGTATGCCATTAAACATAAATGTCACACACATATATATATACTATATATATAAACAAACAAACATTATATATATATAATTATATATATATATTTATATATATATAACATTATATATATATACATATATATAATATACTGTATATATATTGTTGTTTATTCGTTCAGTCGCTTCCGACTCTTCGTGACTTCATGGACCAGCCCATGCCAGAGCTTCCTGTCGGCCGTCACCATCCCCAGCTCCCCCAAGGTCGAGTCCGTCACAAATAAACAAATATATGCATCCCTATAAAACATTGCTGCAAAACAGCCATAATTCATTAACTAGAACACCAAGATTTGATTTTATTATAGGTTGATATGCAGTATTTTTTTTCAAGATCATAACTAGGTTGAGATAATTTAGAAAACCCATTGCATTAACAGCTGTTGCAATCTTGCTTTTCTTTTTCTACTCTTAACTTGCTGAGCAGTGAGACCTTTCTTTCACTTTTCTCATTCACTTTCTCTTCTCATGTGTCAAAGTCCCTCCCTCCCTCCCTCCCTTCTAGCAGAAAGATCTTGCTTGCTTGTTCACTATCCTTCCCATTCTTTGCCTGGCTGAAAGAACCTCGCAGCAGGACAGACAGACCCCATCTTCCTCTGCAGCCACTGCCTCCTTCCTTCCCTTGGGCAGCTCTCAGTTTGTCTTCCCTGAGCAAAACATGGTTGCTTCTGCTTCTGCTTGGAGAGGCTGTGCTTCCTCAGCAGTGTCCTATCATGGAGACCAAGAGCAGGCAAGACTTCCCAGAAGGCACTGCTTGGGGCACCAATTGTGTGGCCCAGTGAGCTGGGCTCCTCTATTGCCAGGACACCTTTTCAATATATCTAAAAAGGCCTGCCTTCCTTCCTTCCTTCCTTCCTTCCTTCCTTCCTTCCTTCCTTCCTTCCTTCCTTCCTTCCTTCCTTCCTTCCTTCCTTCCTTCCTATTTCAGAATCCAAGATACCTTTTAGAATTAGGCACAACCATTTCCCATATATTATTACAGAGGTAAGTGGATGAGATGGTTAGATAGCATCACCGATGTAATGAACATGAATTTGAGTAAACTCCCGGAGACAGTGGAGGACAGGAAGGCCTGGCGTGCTATGGTCCGTGAGGTCACGAAGAGTCGGACATGACTAAACGACTGAACAACAACAACAAAGTGGATAGCATATGTAGGATGTTCTGTTCAGTGAAATATACTCTTCTGCATACATATTCCCCTAACCCTGTTAAGTATCTCCATGTCCAAAATGTCATATCTGATTTTCTTATCACCAGTGGAAAAAATACAAAGGTCACAAAACAGCTGGCGTGTGTTTGAGGTCAAAATTAACCAGTTGTTCTGTTGAACAACTCTGTTGTTCAGAATTCCTTTCTCTGCTTTTATCTAGCTTCAACCCCTTTGCATGTTGCCCATTTGATGCTGATAGAAATTAAGGGATTATTACTTCAAGATAAATGATTACAGACAGCACAATAGTAGCACTTGTGTCTTTGAGAAAGTTGCCAATAGGCTATCTTTCCTTTCAGTGATCTAGTTCCATGCCATCTGAGAAGATGTGTGGACTGATCAGGTTTCACTTGTAGGTGTCAACATGTTAAATAGATCAGTAGGAATAGAACAGTACAAAAAACAGCAGCATTCTAATATCTTCTACCACATTCTCCACTAAAGTAAGACCTCTGCAATCAATCTAATAGAAAGGGGCTGTTTGTTATAAATTATCCAGTTTGCTGCCTGCCTGCCTCTCCTGATGGATAAAGCGACTAAAAATTGTTATTCAGATAGTCTGTGACACAGTTTTAAAAATCATTAACAAATGACCCACTCTTTTTGTATTATATTATCATTTATTTCACTCTTACACCTCTTTGATCAACTTTGTTTTCTTTTTCCTATGATCGGAAAGAAAACACCTTGCCACTAAATTACATCTCTCATCCAGATGATATCTGAAATGCAGCTATAGCACAGCCAGTAACTGAAAAGGAAATTGTCCTTCCTTTTGTTATCTTTTTAATTGGGAGACTTGCTTATCACCATTTGCCTTCTCATACTCTAGATGAGAAATGTTGTCGGGGAAGCTATTGCCATTGATTTTCGATGAATATGCCAGGAGAGCACAACCGCTTTGCCTTGTTAGCGTGCATTAATTACTCCAAACAGTAGATCACCACACCTTGGAATCACTCAAAGTTTGCAGAAAAGAATCAGCAATTTTGAGGTTTACCATTGTGTATCTCAGTGCTGGAAACTGCACATTACAGGCAATGCTCCCTAGAAATAAAAGCCATTTCATTATGCCCACTCTCAGATGTGTTTCCTACTGGGACATCTTTATCAGAGCATGGTGTGATCTATTGAAAAATACAAGGCATTATCAGCGAGGATTTCTACACCTGGCCCACAATTGTTGCTGTTAGTTCTGAAGACAAAAATCACTGACAAAGAACAGAATTTGGAGAACAAAACTTGCCAATGTTTGATTGACTCCTAATGTCAAAAAGCTCTAATTTAGATAAGAACCATTAAGTAAGTGCCACATATGCATGGTTAACAGTTGACTAAGACTTTGGGGTAACTTGTTTCCTATTTGCATCACTTGAACATCATCTTACTTAACCACACATTAGAAATTGTGTTAAATCACTGTTTTTCTGATGTTAACCCCTGGGAAATGCCACTTGACAGATAAGCCTATTCACCCATGCTTAATATGTTCAGTGAACAAGCAGAAGATGGGCACTTGATCAGGGTGGTTGGTTTGCATCACCCTGTGCAGATTCTTTAGAAACTTTGTATAGATCCTCAGCATTCAGAGAGGTATACAGAGCCAGTTTGGTCTAGTGGTTAAGGCAACGGGCTAGAAACCAGGAGACTGAGCGTTCTAGTCCCGCCTTAGGCATGAAAGCCGGTTGGGTGACCTTGAGCCAGTCACTCTCTCTCTCAGCCCAACTCACCTCACAGGGTTGTTGTGGGGAAAATAGGAGGAGGAAGGAGTATTAGGTATGTTCGCCGCCTTGAGTTATTTATAAAAATAATAAAGGCGGGATAGAAAACAAACAAACAAACAAAAACAAACAAATAAATAAAAAATAAATAAAATACAGACTATACAATAACCAAGTATTTCAAAGGTACATGGCCTGTACTCTCTATGTTGCTTGCCACAGATATCTGAATGAATGTTGATTAGGAGAGACTGTCACTCAGTGCCATACCATCCCTAAAGGCACCATCCTCTACCATGTAAATGTACCATATACACGTATATTGCATCTGAGAAACATACCTACATAATTCTGGAACAATCATCCTTCCACTATAAACAAATAGAAAAAGTGCCTAAAAAGAGTTCTGAGACAAGGTCCAAAAATTCCAAAGAAGCACAACTAGTTGCTTTTATGGGCACCAATAAATGGGAATTTGAACAACTTACCTCATTCACTTATTTTCTATATTACTCTGTAAGTATAAAATAGTGAGGCAGTAAGCATTTGGCAGCATGGAGGGTCAAAGATAAAATGGGATGAGTAAAATTGTCCATAAGTGGAAGAAATATTCTGTATGCCAAAACAAATCAAACCAACCAACCAACCAACCAACCAACCAACCAACCTAAACCAAATTTCCCCCCTTTTGTAAAAAAGAAAGAAAGTTATATGGCACTAAAGTGCTGTTTAGATGTCCTACGTGAAAACCACAGAAAACAAAATATAAAAATATACTAAAATATCAAAAAGTTTGACATCAAATGCCTATTAGAAAACATTTCTGGATACTAGTAGAATATGCTAAATGAAGGATAATTGTTTCTTATTGGCATAAGTTTTAAAGACCATCCTTAAATGTTCAGGATAGCATTCTCTTTTTGTGGGGCGTGTGCACATGTGTGCATGCATGTGCATAAACTTGGCAGTGTAGATTTGTTAATTTACAGAGTTTTGTGGGTTCAAGTTTTGGTTGATTTGTTGGATTATATTTCTGCTTATATTTTAACGCTACATATTCTTAGTGTCCTTGGATCTGGCAAGAAATTAGTGTTTTTCCTAGTTGTTGAAAAACATGTTGATATTCCTTATAAGAACCTTGTGAGGTTGGCCAGCATAATTTTTCCTCTATTATAGATGGTATATTTTCTTTAAACTGGGCTTTGAACTAAGCACATTTGAATTGTATGATCAGATGGCAGTACAAATCCATTGGAATCAAACTCTATTTCCTGACTTGCATATTTCAGAAAAGCAATAGCATGCATGCATATGAATGGGCTCACATTCCCCTGCATTTGGAATGACTATTTTGGTGCATTCTAATAACAATTTAGAAGGAGAAACATTTGGACAGTGTTATTGTGGGCCATGCAGAGAGATTGGCAGAATCCCAACCCATTGCAATGGTCATTCAGAACAAGAAGCATTTGTGTATATATTCAGCTAGGTTTAATTGAGGCAAAATCCCTCATCCTCTAACTCCCCTAGCTGCATTTTTCTCTGCAGGAATCTGTATTTCTGTTGCAGGCTTAGAACTTCCTCTAGAGGAAAACAGAGGTAGGATATTTGAAGGGGAAAAGCAGAGTACAGGAAGAATTATACCTGATGTCCCCAACTTGGTATGCTCCAGATACTGTGGATTCATCTTCATTGGCCATGTTGGTTAGGGATTCTAGATTAAATCCATGTTATTTGGACTTTACAAACACTCCTTCTCTCTACTTTTAAGTGAGCCTTCCATTCCGGTCAGTAAATGGGCTTTGAATACATGCATAGAAGGCAGAAAATATCTTAATATTTGTATCTGGACAAGGAATTGGAGAAAAATATATTCATCTTTTAAAAGCTATTTTTTTGTGCTTGATCACTTAAGAGCTTTTAAAGATGCTCATAATATTTTTAAATCTGTTTCTTTTATTAATCCTCTTTTACTAATCCACACTTTTACTGTGTTAAAGTATTATAGCTTAAACATTACTGGTGTGGTGTAATAATAAGGAAGACAAATGGAATAAGATAAATTAGTAACCGAGCTGGACTGTTTTCTTTAAAAGAAGCAATACAAAGGCAATTGTTTGGGGGAAAAAAATCCTGCTATATAAATATGCCTTTTCTGTGTGGGTTGCCCTCACCATACTGCTATATTTACAGTTTAGATTGCTAATATGGTACTAAAAACACAAGGAATGTTGTACCTCCTCATTTTGAATGAGTGATCATTGAAATTCACTGTGGAAGAACAATTTTTTTTAAAAAAAAATGCCCTAATTTGTTATAATAAATTATGCTTCTTCAGCACAAGTTAATTAGCTCTCTTGTGTTTTTGCAAATCAAATGTATTTAACAACTAGCAGCCCAGACTGGAATGCCATCTTCTGCAACATAGCATTAAAAGGAAAAAAAGGAAGAAAAAAACCTCTCTCATCTGAAAGGGGTGGAGCAAGAGAGAAATTTGTGATGATAAAGAAGCACACTGGTCTATAGCTTTCCATTATGTTAAATTATTCTTATATTTTCTTTGATTTTGAAATGCTGACTGCTTTGCAAGTTTTTCCAAGGATAAACCACCACTTATCTCCTAGCTCTAGAAATATTAATTACTCCTCTCTCTCTAAATTGTGAATATTCCTTTAAATGTAGCACTAAGTAAAGAAAAAATATTAGCTAGGAAGGAAGGGGAACCCTCCCCTCACACTTCTATGTAAATTAGTCCTATCAGCTCTATTCTTACCTTACCCTCTGGGCAAATGCTTTGTAGTAGCCAAGCATTATAACAACAACACAGGGGAGGCTTGTGTGGTGTGTAAATCAAACAATTGTGACTTGTAAATTTCTGACTGAATATGTTGTGTGAAGCCAGCCAATTAGAATTAGCTCAATAAATTGGGGTTAATCAAATGTGGCTTAATGTTATGTGTGAACCCATCAAACATCACAGTAAGCTGTGATTTGCTTAACTAATTTACTGAGTAACTTTAAGTTCATTATTAAGTTTATTATTTATTATTTTATTATTAAGTTTATTTAATAACTGCTGGGTTCATACAACACATTCTCCCTGAACCAACCAAACCACATGATGGCTTTGTGTGATGTGTAAATCCAGTTACAAAACCTTCTATTGTATACCAGGATCATGGACATTGATCCAATATGGTTGGAGGACATAAGGTTGGAGAAGGTTTCTCTATTGAAACTAAGCTGAAAGACTCTCAGTTAAGAATTTCAGCTGAAGTAGACAAGGGAATTGGAGGTCCAAGAACTGGAGAGGCAATAGGTGTGGGGAGCTAGGAAGAAATTATCCAAAAGTTTCATGGTGGGAAGCATTAATACTGTTTGCAATATATACCTTTATATTCATCTTGTGGCTTCCCAGAGACATCTAAGCCAGGCTCTATGAGAAACAGGATACTGAGCTTGATGGTTATTTGATCAGCAGACCTGTTCTTACCTTTCCGTGATACTAAATACTAATAATTGTTATCAAAACCGCTATGAGGTCAAAAAAACCTTTGATTTCTGCCTTAGTCGTCCACATACTAACATTTTATGCCCCGTTACATCCATCTAAAGCTCCTACCCCTTCTTTTAGATTCTTATAGACTTTTATACTTTCTGTTTTAATATCTTCTAGCTTTTCATAATTTTTTTTAGACTCTGATGTATCTCCTATGCTTTATGTATCTTTAATTGACTGTATCCAACCCTCCTCATGCTGGTCTATAACTGTAATAAAGATTTGATTTGATTTCTGCCTAATTTGTATAAAGAAGGAAAGAGGTAAGGCTGTCACCAAAAACTGTGGGGAACTGTGTCAGAAAACTAAAGTGAGGCTTCTGAGAAATGCCCAAAATAACAAAAAAGGCTGTTTCAGGTATGTTAGAAACAAAAGGAAAATCAAAGAGGCTATAAGCCTGTCATGAAGGGAAAGGAATTAATTGGGAATAGGAGATGGTGAGAGGGCAGAATGTCAACAGTATTTTAAGTGTGTCTTCTGAAAAACAACCTTAGCTGGTCAGTGTTGTGCCATCAGTGGTAGGAAGGATCTGCAGCTCAGGATAGACAAGGAGAGGTTAAAGAACGCTTAGCTAGTTTAAAGGGATGCTAATCTCCAGGACTGGATCCTAGGTTGCTGGCAAAACTCCCTGAGAATGGAGGACAGCAGATGTTACTGTATCTCTATTTTCAGAAAAGGGAAGAAGGAGGTAGATAAATGTTAGATGGATGGGAGGATTTTCTAATGGTAAGATCTGTCAACCAGTGGAATAGATTGCTGTCCTTCGCTGGAGGCCTTCCAACAGAGTGGAGATAGTCTTTGGTTTAAAATACTTTTTAGCAGATTCTGCACTAGGTTGGACTAGATGACCTCTGAGATTTCTTTCAACTCTGTGATTCTATAAATGGAGTCTGGAACCAGCTTAACACAACCTTAACATATGTTCTATGATAGTGGCATTATTTCAGTTAAGCCACTGAGCTTGTGCGCTTGGAATGTCACTCCACCCTTATGTTACGCGTCCCTGGAATAACATCATGAGGTTTAGTTTACCCATGAAATAGTTAGATGAAAGAGTAAAGCAGCAATCCATTTCCTAACAGCATTTATAACCCTTAATCCCCAATTCCATTTGGATGATGGTGATGATGATGATTTGTACTGAACACTTTCTTTCCAGATTATACTCAGGATTCTCTCTTTATACTTCTTTTATATTTTGCAATTCTTTAAAGATTGATGATGCAAATGTGTGATTATTTATGAAATATGACTGCTTTTTTAAAAGAATACTTTTTAAAAACAGGCATTAACTGTTAAGAACATGTACTACTAATGCAAGCCGCGAGAAATAAATTGGGACTTCATAGAAAGAAGACTGTGGAGAATCTCTACAGGCATTTATGAACATTGCATTTGTCCATTCAAATAAACTTTATAGGATAATACATATCACAAGTAGGAAAACAATGGCTTCCTGAAGGGGCCTGTTCATTTTCCCTGCTGTTTAAATCAGCTGAGTAGCTGGGAACCTGCTATTAATATTTTATACCTCCAGATAAAGTCCATGATTTGTGCATATCTGAAATGCACAAAATAATGAAATCACCAAATTTCCAGTGTGAATGCCTCTGTTTCATGAGATCTCAGAGATGAGATTGCTGACATTGGTGATTTCAGAGATTTTGTCACTGTTATTTTTAATTTCATTTTTAGGTCCCTGGTCATAAAAGGTTTCTGACCTTTGCTGTATAGGAGGCACTTCGGTCCTCATCGTTAAAATTCTCAGAGATTATTGCTGAAAGAAATGTAGTTCTTTCTCAAAATAGCAAAGCTATTACTATTTGAAGACTCAACTATTTCTTTTTTTAGCAAGGTAATCCTTCCACCTTTTATGTATAAGCAACATACTGCATTATTGTCTTTTAATTGGATTTTGCATTACATTGCAGAAAGTCTGAATGATAAAACATATATAATTAACACAAATTCTTGTTGACATATAACTAGAGGATATGGTTTCCAAGTGCAGTTGAGTTTCAGCATCTTTTCCTTTTAAATCTATCATCCATCATCCATCCATCCATCCATCCATCCATCCATCCATCCATCCATCCATCCAATCATAGGTTAGAAGGGGCTTTTAATCCATTGATTCCTATCTCTGTGCAGGAATCCAAATTAAAGAATCTCCAACAGATGGTTATTCAGCTTTTTCCACGTCCGTCGATAATTGGTTCCATTGTCAAACTGCTCTTATCTTTAACGTGTGTTTTGTAACATTCATCTAGAATATGTCTTCCTGTATTGTAAGACCATTGGTCTGTTCCCCACACTTGAGGATGAGGGAGACCAGTTCTTGCCTTTCTTCTACATGTTATTTTAGATATCCACCAATCCCACAGCCCCAATACCACCTGCTTTGCCTCCTGGTCATCCTCCGTGCATCTGAGGCAGCATTTGGCCACAAAGATGGAATACAGAAAATTTAAAAAATGGTCTGACCTTTTCTTAAGTACAAATGTCTACAAAGTAGGGAGAAACACAACAAATTGGATTTTAGTTTTCTGAGACAGAGCAGACCCTTTGAAATCAGTAGAACTTAGTTCAGTCACGATTTCAATAGGTCTACTCTAAGTGTGAATTCTCTGGATCAAATGTTTAGTTTTTGCTGGGCATTATCATCAATGTCATTTCTAGTTAAGGAAAATTTCTTTTCGTAGTGACTGGTTATTCTGATACCTAATTTTTATTGAGAACTTAGCTATTCCTTTCTCTGATGTTCATGAATATGCTTTCTATGTTCAATGGGCAAGAAGTCCCACGTATACAGGGACTGAAGGTGATTTTCCATATAAGATAAAGGTTTGAGTGATCTCTTTGTGGATTTTTCTACATTTTCAGACTCAATTGTAACCTGAAAAAAATGCCAAGTGTGAAGCTGTAATACAAGTTGTCAAATTTTGTGATACAAAGGTAAAATATTCACTGGAAGTTGCTTTATAGTGAATTTTGACCACTGGTCCATACAGTTATTTTTTTTTAAACTGATTGGTAGTTTTGGACAAAGGTCTTTCCCAGCAGTACTGGAGATGCCAATAATTGAACCTGGAAACTTTTACATTCAAAATAACATTCTGGATACTTCCAAATTTATTTTACTGATGCTTTGAAAGTTTGTTTATTTTGTTTTATTATTGTGTTTGTTTTCTATTGCACAAACTTAAGCCTATCAGGTGTCTGAAGATATCTGGATTGGTCTAAGATTTTGAAGTATCCAAAGCATCCCACAGAGTGGAGGAACTTGAAAAACAAGTTGATTGTCCAGCTTTTGGGGGCCTTGGCCAGCCAGGGTTCTATCTCCACTCACAGGATCACTAGTTACTGAGACAGAAAGTAGTGCTAGGTCTGTCTACCTTTATAGATACACACTGCAACTGCCTAATAGATGTGACTGATTTCCAGAGAGCACATTAGGAATTTTCCAAGACTCTGAGTGGCAATTCTGCTGAGTCTTTGACTGCTCACTGGAAGGTAGAGATGGCCATGGGTTTGGTTAGAATTGTATCTGTGTGGCCTTTCTAGGTGTACTAATCCTTTGCTTTACCAAGGAGCTCTGGGAGATAAAGCAGCAAAGGAGATGCCTAGTGTGATGCTGGAAGAAGAACAAAGAGCAAGTCTGACTGAACACAAGTAAGCTCAAGTTGAAGCCTACACTGTGTCAGTAAGAGTGGTAAAACATCAATATTTCTTGGCTTTGAACATTGTAACGATTTGTTGAACCCCGGTTTATTGAGTAAGCAATTGGTTGTGTTCACACAACCTGTTGAGCCAAATGAGCAAATGAATCACATTGGATGGGTTTGCCCAGCATGCTGAACCACTAATGAGGACTTACAAATTATAGTTGCTGCATTGATATAACATGTTATGCCCAACCAAGTAAACCTGGTTTGCACAATATACTAAGACAAAGGCTAGATTCCCATAACATACTGAATCATAAACTATCACCCTAATTTACCATAGCCTAGCATGAACCCAGCCACTGAAAACAGCAGCAGCAGAAGCAGAGGTGCAGTGAGTGGGAAGCGGCTAATGATCAATATATATTTATATATAACTGCTTTTCAAATGAAAGCAGCTTCTCAGATCAGAGCAGTTTACTGTAATGTTAAACAAAATATCAATTTTACAATTGGCCCTCCCGAAGTATGCAGAACTAGGAGGCTAAAGAACTAAATATGTAGAATATTTTAGTCTTGCCTTACTATAGCCTAATTCTAATTCAAATCCAAATGTTTTAGGAAACTCAAATGTTGTGCAAGGCATCCAAAGCTGATGGTGATTTCCTTCTAACTTCTCATTTTCCCTTTTCTTATGTGGTGTTCTTTCCTCAATTATGCTAGTGGACAGCTCTCTCTCTCTCTTTTTTTAATCCCAAGAGCTTCATCTTCAGTTACAAGAGGTTGTAAGATATATGGTTGGTAAGTGAGATGGAGAGAAGTGAGATGGGCCAAAAAGAACTGATAGCAATGCAGAGGCTTCCATCCATTATTTGCTGACCCTTCCAACTCTACTAAAAAGATTCACTCTAATGAGAAATATGCATAGACATAAAAAGAAGGAACAAAAAAGGGCTGAGATATTATTTTTTTAAGTTTATTTGGGGACATTTGTAACAATCTGTGCCAAAAATGACATTGACCTATGTTTCTATTTGCTTTGTTTTTTTCTAAGACCATGCTTACCCTGGCACTTTGGGATTCCTACCCAACTTCAGTTGGCCAAGATTGTGTTTATATTATTTGCTATACAAGAAGAAAAAGGGGTTTTTGTTTAAAAAAAGGAGTATTGCATATGGTTGAAAGCAAGAAATAATCAAACTTAAAGAATAGCCTGAGATCTTTAAGACCAAGTGAATAAATTGTTACATGAATTCATTTACAAATTATACAAATTAATGTGCAATTTAATATATAAATTAATATGCAAATATGCTCTTTTTTTTAATCTCGAGATCTGCTGGCCCACCCAAATCACCTTTCCTGGCTTCCTATGTCCTAGGAACTCCCCTTATGGTATCTTCCCTTGGTGTTTCAGACATGGGAAACTAGGGAGGTTGCAGTTGGTTAAATAAATTACTATGCAGTACAAGATGGCATACTCAAGCACAGTCCTTGACCACCTTGTCAGGAACATGAATAAAAGAATTCTATAACCCAAGGCTTTCTGCAGACCATGGGCCCTTAAGTGACATATTAGGAGCTATACTCCAAAAAATAGAGATGGACATTAGAAAGAAATTAAAATTTAAAATTCAATTTGATTGCACCATCAATATGGTTAATAATCAACAATTTATAACTAATGTGCATTTAATAATTTTTCCATTCTGCCACATGTAAAATTAGATCTCAACAACAACTTTGAAGGGGCGGTCGAAGTCCTACCCAGGGCTTTTAGAGGCCACACATGATGCTAGTGCCTTGAGGTGGGCACCCATGCTGTGAAATACGTATCATGTGCCCTCATTTCATACTCCATATATTCTTTGTCTGTCTTCCTACCCTGAGTGGGAAGAATGGATGTAAGTATTTTGAAAATCTATTTTCTCCCAGCCTTTGCAGTCACTCACCTCATATGATCTTTGCATTGCAGGATAGTGCAGTTCCAGAGAAGACTATTCACTCACAACGATGGTGAGCTGGGAGGCAGTGTTGCTATCTGGACACTGGCTGTTGCAGCTTATAGAAGTTATAAGGCCAATTGTTTTAAAATAGGCACTTTTTCGGCTGGTGCTTAAAAAGCACCATTAGCATTGGGCCTATGTAAATAATGTAAGTGATCCCAAATGTTTTGCTGGTGATTGATCAAGCAATGATGGAGCAGTTGATCCAGCGTGAATCTGATGATCCTGACTCTTAACAATCAAGGTACAGAAGAAGCATTGGGAGGTTACCAGCAATTTATAACTAGCAGTCTTCTCAGACCTTGTGTCTTCCAGATGTACTAAGCTTTAGCTCCCAAAACTGCCAGCTTGGAAAAAGCTGTAACAGGGGATGGAATATACTCTGTTATTTCTGTTGAGATGTAAGTGCTTATATACTGCAAGGGACACAGTAAATCTTGCAAAGCAGGGGTACACTTTATATGTTTTGTTTTGAATGACAGCTTCACATTTTATTGCCCTTGGCTGCAATTGATGATTGTCAAAAATATTTGGAGAACAGTTGACTTCTTTTAAGACTTGTTTGGTTGCAATCCTTCAGCCTCTGAGAAGATTTGTTTGATGGAGCATCACTGGAGACAGATCTGGCAGCTCCTCTCTCACATCTTTTTTGTTGGACCTGTTAGGATTGCTCTGTCTATTAATATCTGCATACAAGAATAATGCAGGAGTTTCACCAAAAGTGTCCTCACTCTGTAACCATTTTAAATGTCTTTCTCTCTCTTTCTCTCTCTCCCCCTGTGGGAAGGATCCTTCAAGGGAGATTAAGGAAAGCAGGTGACAAACACCACAGAAGCTTCCCCAGCTGGACATTCCTCTTCCTCACCATGGGAAGGATTCTGGAAATTTGTTTCTGCACTTCATTGTAAATAATACTGATTTTCTGTGGTTTATCTTACTTGTAAGCCACTTCAGGAGAGTGTTTATCTTTAAGGTAGGATTTAAGTTTTTTTTTTATCTGTTCAGTTGTGTCCAATTCTCAGAGACTGCCTGGACAAGTCCCTGCAGTTTTCTTGGCAAGGTTTTTCAGAAGTGGTTTGCCATTGCCTTCTTCCTAGAGCTGAGAGAGAGTGACCGGCCCAAGGTCACCCAGCTCGTTTTGTGCCTAAGGTGGGACTAGAACTCCTGGTCTCCCGGTTTCTAGCCTGGTGCCTTAACCATTACACCAAACTGGCTCGTGAGGATTTAAGTAATTGTTATCAGTAATAAATAAAGCATAATAGAAATGGGATACTGATCATATGAAATCCTTGTTCTCCTTTAAACTCATATTGTTTGTGGAGAATCACAGTTTCAAATCAGTGTATAAATACTGGACTACCAATGGTTTGGCCTTTCTTTTTCCAACCTGATGTCTTCCACATGTGTTGAACTACAGATCCCATAATTCTCCAGTCAACACATCTGAAGGACATCAGATTGGACGAGGCTGATACAAATATACCATGAGCTCTGACATTGCTCCTGTTTAATTCTGTCACTTCTAAATATAAAGAATGATCACCAAAGCAGTACAGTATGTTGACTGAATAAAAATATTTCCTCTGTGTGGGTGTATGTCCCTGTATCTGTATGTGTACACATTTGTGTATGCCTTCAGATACAAAGGCCAAAATATTATTACATTCTTCCCCCAATGGTCATTATAAATTATAATGACAAAACGTACCATTTATTTCCCAGGTATATTTTTCTTTACATTGTAAACATGCTGGGCTGAATTATTTCTGATTGATTGAAAATGACTTTATATACCTTTAATTTATCACAAGCTGGTTTAAACCCAGAAAGGGTTTTTTTTATTGAACAGTTGTGAATAGATTTTCTGTAAAGAGCTTGAATTTATGATGTTTAGTGTTACACATTATACAGTTTATTTTTCGCCTGCTTGATCGTGCTGTGAAAATTCATGAATATTTAACTATTAACTGAAATGCAAAATTTTCATCACCATTTTATTGAAAAGTTGACATCTTAAAATACCATACATACCATTAGTATTCTGCTTCATTGTCACCTTATTGAAAAATGCTGCTAAAAAACAATACACCATTCTGGAGGGGGGAAAAAAATTGTCCGCCCAAGGCTATTAACTATAGTTCTACACATACATTAGTGACAAATAAGTGAAGCAGCCAATGTTCACAAAAGATGTCACTAAACTGCTAGGAAACAACGGTAACCATAGAAACCATCTCACACTGCAATCTGCACATCTTTTGTCAGTGTTTGACTAGAAATGAGATGCTTAAAATCATTAGGCTATCAAAAAATATCTGAAATCTCTTCATTGAAATTTACATATTTAAATATTTTGAAACCTGCAGAAACTTCAACATGATACTTTCATAAAATATTGTTTCAGCTCCTTACCCTCAACTATCACTCTATATGTGACAATAAAAATTATACACAGAGGATCCTGATGTTTCGCTGTGGGTGGGGTGGGGTGGGGTGGGGGCTTTATGCATGTTCACACACACTGAATAAAGAAAGAAGACAGTGAGTGTAGGAGCAAATTCTTACACACATAACTTTTCTTTACATAAAACTCTACATTTCCATCTTTCAACCCCCCTTACTGTATAAATAGACCTATGTATGTGTCTATGTATATATAAAAGTGGTTCATTTTAATGACAGAATTAGGATGTTCATCTTTTCAAGTTTTAGTCTATCTCTAGACAATAGCAAGATATTTGAAGAAAAAAGGTTTTAACTGTAATAACACCATATAAAGCCATGGGGATTGTGGTGCTGTTGTTGTATTGGATAGATTAAACATTCTGAGCATTTATATGGCATCTCAGAAACTGTAGGGTTCATTGTTTTCATTCTTTCTTCCAGGGAGGAGGGGCAACTCCAACCTTGGGAGGGGTAATTCAATTTCAGAACCATCTCTCCCCCCCCCCCCAATTTTTTTCTCTGTGAGCCATTTTACTAACATCAGGAAAGATTCAAAGAGGGTATGATGGATGGAGCACGATTGAAGATGGAATGGCATTGAGTCTTCAGCCACACATCTACCTTACAGGAAATTTAGATCAGCACATACACTATTTTTCTCTCTAGAACTAATAAACACAGAGAACCTCATAAAGAGAATAAATGAATCCGAGAAGCAGATTATTGGTGTAAATCTTACATAGTAACAGAAATAGATAACTAATTCCACAATATAGTTAATTATGTTGAATAGCATGAATCCATTCCCCCCCCCCCGCCCTCGCCCCCCAGGTTGAACTAACCTTTGGATGTGGATGGATTTCCCAGAGGGGGAAGGTATCTTTAAGGATTATCCCTCTCTTCTTACCCCCACCCCCACCCCCAAAGAAAAGCAAACAAGTGAAAAGCCTTCATGTCACTTCAGGTAGCATGATGTAGCTACCATCCCTTGCAAGTTATTCCATACTCTGGAATATTGCTGGGTACTGCAGACAGATAACCAACCAGCATTTAAAGTAATGAAAAGGCTGATTTTTAGTAAAAGAAAATCCTTAACCACCATGGGTTCAACAGACAAATATTTCAGCTGAAATTCTTCAGAATTTGGTTTCCCTCCTCAAAAGCCCTCAAATATCCACCTACTTTTCTGGAAACGTGTGCTGAGATATTTACCTCATCTTCAGGGTTGATATATTTACCTCATCTTCAGGGTTTAAGCTGCTCAGAGTCACTTGCTGAGAAGGGCGGCTATAGAAATCGAATAAATAAATAAATAAACAAACAAACAAACAAACAAATAATAAATAAATAAATATACAGTTCAACAGGCTGTGCACCAATGCTTTACTGCTTTTATAGATCCAGGTTTTATAATGGAAAAGGCAGCATTCATTATAAATTACAATTTACATCCTTTTTACAGGAAGGTGTCCTTGGTCCATTTAATTATGAAACAGAGATTGGGAGCAGTACTCCAGGTCAGCACACTTGGAGAGGAAATGTTTTATTTATTTACCTTATTTATACTGAATTTATACCTTGTGTTTTTCTTTATTCCAACACTCAGGTGGACTTAAGTACAATAACAAATGAAGTATACAACAAAATGCAATTATTACAATCAACCTTAGTAAAAACCAGTCATTAAAATATATATTTAAAAACTTGGAGAAAGAGATATATTTTTACAATCTTCCTAAATATTGGAAGAATGGGAGCCAAATCCATCTGTGTATTCAGTAGTTGGGTTTCTGGCAGTGGGGGCATATTCAGAAGGACCTCTCCCACTGATCTAAGTAACTAACTGGAAAGGTGGTCCCACAGATAATGAACCCCTAGGATGTTTGTTAAGATGCACCTTAAATAGTGCTTGGTAGGCAGTTGTAGCTAGTGCAGATCTTTTAATACAGACATCATATGATCCCTGTATAGTACCTTTTATCACCCGGTAGCCTGGCTACTGCATTTTGTTCCAGTTGCAATTTTGGACCTTTTTCAAGGATAGCCCCACATAATATGCTCTCTTTTTGATACGTATTATTACCTTCTGTCTGCTCAGATCTGAGACTGACATTAAACATAGGCTTCCATAAGAATAGATGACTCTGTCTATACCTGGTCCATGCTAGTTTTGTTCACATTCCATGTTACATTAATTCTTTTCTACATCACTGCTTTTTTTAAAAAAGTACTCAAAAATATGAGATTGATGTTCTATCATTTCATTTCATCTTCCAAGCAGCTAACAGCAAAAATATAAAAACAAATAAGCTGACAATGCAATTAAAGTATAATTAAAACAATACATACTAAAACAATTACATAATTAATAGGTATTATTTACACATTACATAAATAATACACAATGAAACCATCTGTAAAACCATTTAAAAGGCTAAAATTTTGCCTCTTTCGAAAGCAGAGACTGAGAGAGAAAAGAAGGATCATACAATAACCCCAAAGGAATATTCTACCACAGAAGAGCATTTATTACTTTTTTGGTGCCTTCAAGTCAGTGTTGACTCCTGGCGACTACCTGGACACGTCCCTGCAGTTTTCTTGGCTATATTTCGGAAGTGGTTTGCCATTGCCTCCTTCCTAGGTCTGAGAGAAAGTGACTGGCTCAAGGTCGCCCAGCTGGCTTTGTGTCTAAGGTGGGACTAGAAATGACAGTCTCCCGGTTTCTAGCCTGGTGCCTTAACCACTATGCCAAACTGGCTCTCGTTCCTTCTCCCAAAAGAATCAGAACCATTTTTTAAAACATTTTTCTTGCATAGATTAATGTTTAAGCAGGCTCATAAAAAAGAACCTTCAGATAGCCAGGCCCCAAACAGCTTCTGACTGTTAAGGTTAAAAACAATACTTAAACTAAGTCCAGAAATTAACTGGTAATGGGTTCACATTTTTCAGTTGGGATGTAACATGATCGTGGTGCTATACGCTGGTTACCAGCCTAGCTGCCAATTGTAGTTTTCAAGTGCTATTTCAATGGTAGCATCACCACATTGAACTCACTGCAGTCGTTTAGTCATGATAATCAAAGTACAAGCATGTGTATGTGTGTGCCGGGTCTGAACAGCTCAGAAATAATTTCAGTGGCAACACTAAATGTAACTGTGCAAACAAGCTTCTTGCTACTATATTACACTTTTATCTGGAGACTGGGGAATAATGCAGAATTAAAGAGTACTTTCAGGCTGTGAGTTCAGGCTTGCCCATACCTGGAGTCTGAGCTTCTCCTGATAAACTGCAACTGCTTTTTTTCTGGATTTAATTCATTATGGTATGCAATTTTACCTAACATATGCATTTTGCAGATTTTTAAAATATATACCTTATTGTGCTAATTGCTAACCCCATTGTGTTCTCTTATCTGCGGAGTCCATGGTGCTCTCTGAGCCTTGTTGTTTTCTTGCAGACGTTTCATTGCCAGGCTAGGCAACATCTTCAGTGTGAAAAGGGAGTGGGACTTGCTCTCTGTTTATATACCCTGGCTTGTCCTACCTGTGTTGGGGTGTGTGTGTGTGTTGTACTCTCCTTGGTAGTACCTTGATTGGGTTGTTGTTTGCTGCTTGGTTGATTGACTGAGTTAATAGTTCCTTGATTAGGGTCTATTGTGTTGTTTGATTGCTCCTCTGCTGCTAATCTTGGTGTTAATCTTTGCATATCTTGTTGTTGATTGCTGGCCAAGAGGTGTTCTGGTCTTCTGGCTTTTCTATTGTCTCTTATGAATGGTATGTAAATGTTGTTTACCTCTATGTGTCTGTTGATGGCTGCTTTGTCTGAGTGCCAAGCTTCCAGGGATTCTCTAGCATTTTTGGATTAGGCTTGGTTTAAGATGCTCACAGTTTCCCAGTTGAAAGTATGGTTAAGTCTGTCCATTTGTTGTAAGATTAAGGAGTTATCATCTCTTATCTGCATTTGTATGTCGATGAAGGTTCTCAGTCATCCAGGTGGAACAGTCTGTAGCTTGAATCATGTCAACTGGATTTCTATTTTCTCAGTGGAAACGTTTCGCTCCTTATCCAAGAAGCTTCTTCAGTCTGAGCAAAGTTAGTAAGGGAATCCTTAAATATGTTTCTAGGGTGGCTGTGTGACCTTGCACCTGGGGCTAGGTCATGGTTATTTTGAGATGTTTATTTCTAAGTCCCTTTATCATCCAAAGGAGGATCGTTAAGATTACCATGCTGCTGTTGAGCTTGTGAAATGGTCTTAATCTTACTAGGCACAGAAGACAAAGCAGGAAGGAAAATAGGGGAAAGATTGTGCCTGAGGCCCCCACCTCTATTCAAGGAAGGATTTTCCAAGTTGGCATAAATGGACTCCTTGACCCCTCTCTCAAACCACCTATCTTCTCTGTCTAAAATGTGAACATTAATGTCCTCAAATTGGTGTCCTTTTTCCTTTAGATGAAGATAAACTGCTGACTCTGGTCCTGTGGTGTTACTTCTCCTGTGTTGGGCCATCCTCCTGTACAAAGGTTGTTTGGTTTCTCCAATGTAGAGTTCAGAGCACTCCTCACTGCACTGGATTGCATACACTACATTGCTTTTCTTGTGTTTTGTAGTTTGATCTTTGGGGTGTACAAGCCTCTGTCTCAGTGTGTTGGTGGGTTTGAAATATACAGGTATGTGGTGTTTGCCAAATATCCGTTTTATCTTTTCAGACACGCCAGCCATGTAAGGAATGACCAGGTTCTTCCGTTTACTCTGAGTCTCAGCCCTATCTGTTGCTGTTTTAGGTCTGGTAGACTTAGATTTAGTGAAGGCCCAATTTGGATATCCACAGGCCTTCAGAGCTGTTCTCAGGTGCTGATTTTCATTCTTTTTGGAATCCATGGAGGTGGGGATGGTTTCTGCTCTGTGTGACAATGTCCTGATGACTCCTAGTTTGTGCTGCAGTGGATGGTGGGAGTCAAACATCAGGTATTGAACTGTGTGTGTGGGTTTCCTGTAGATCCCTATTTCTAGCTTGCCACTGGTCCCAATGAGGACTTCACAGTCTAGGAATGCCAGTCTGTTGTCCTTGGTGTCTTCTCTGGTGAAGCTAATGTTGGCATCTATAGTGTTTATATGGTCCGTGAAGGCCTGTACTTCCTGGGCCTTGATTTTGACCCAGGTGTCATCCACATACCTGAACCAGTGGGTGGGCACCGTTCCCTGGAATGTGTTGAGTGCTTTCTTCTCCACTTCTTCCATGTATAAATTGGCTACAATGAGTGACACAGGGGAACCCATGGCACAGCCGTGTTTGACGTCTGTAAAAGTAAAAGTAAAAGTAAAAGTCACCTCTGTATGAGAAATAAGTGGTGTTAAGACACAGGTCCAGAAGATGGCAGATCTGGTTTGGGTTGAGATGGTTTCTCCTTTCAAGGGTGCTGTCCTCTTCTAGTCTCTTCCTGACAGCGGATAGAGCATGAGTGGTGGGGATGCTGGTGAAAAGGGAGGACACATCGAAGGAGACCATAGTTTCATCTGTATCCAGTTTCAGGGTCTTTGCTTTGGAAACAAATTCTTCCGAATTATGGATGTGGTGTTCAGAGTGTCCAACTAGAGGTGGTAGTATGGTAGAGAGGTGTTTGGCAATGTTGTATGTTACCGAATTAATGCTTCTGACTATGGGTCGGAGGGGTGTTCCTTCCTTGTGGATCTTAGGGAGTCCGTAGATGCAGGGGATGGCTTCTCCAGTATACAGATGGTGGTAGGTAATCCTATCGATGGAGTATCTGCATTTGTGTGTAAGATTTTTGAACAAAGAGCTATATCACAAAATTAAGAAAGAAGTGTATTATTTATATTTCCAACTTATATCACCGCCCATCTCCCCCCATTCCGGAGGGGACTCTGGGCGGTTTACACCAAGCCAGCAATTAAAACATATAAAATTTTATAAAATAGAATACATAATTTAATTAAATATATATTATTTATTCTGGAAGTGAAAATTTGATTGCTTTCCTTAAATATTTGAACTAAATTAAATTCTCTCCTTTCCCTCGATTCCCATCTGAAATTTGCAACAGCTCAACAGATGCTGCAATCAGCAATTCATCCATCCCTCTAAAGTCCTAAATCTATCTCCTTGCATAAATTCCGTACCTCTGACCAGGACATCAACACCAGCACTTTATTGACAATGTTTAACCAAGGCATGAAAATCTCTAGTAGTTTAGGAAATGTTGAGTCCAAACTGGTCTAAGAAAACCTGAAATGCTGGAGCATCCTAATGAATCAGACATGAAGAGATGTGTGGTTTTCCAGAACTGTTACTTTTGCTAAATATCCATCTTTATAGATTTGATAATTAATCAATTCATTCGTCAACCAAAAGCAAAGATAGATTACAGAACTTAGCTCTTCCCCATGTGGCAGCATGCCAATTAAAAATTCCTTGATTACTTCCGGTGGGGACATGGCGGACTGAACAGCTGTGCCCGCGGGCTCAGCGGGCAGAACTGACAATGTGGCAGTTTTTTTGGGGCTCAGGCAGGTTTTCCCTGAAGCCCAGGAGTGTTTTTCCAGAAAAAGGAAAACACCTGGAATCACCCCATCTGTTCTCCTGCTTGCAGTGAGAAGATCGCAAACAGTGTTCGCGCTCGACTGGTAAGAGCTAGCCGGGAGGCTGGGACGTCACCATTTCCAAGCCGCGCTGTAGACTTAAAGGGACACTAAGATCGGCCACCCCATTTCTAAATCACCCAATTTATATTTCTTTTAAATACACATACCCTAAGAGAGGCTTTCTACAGCAAGGAGAAGCGGGTTCTCTTGGTGCTTATCGTTATTTTTGGGATCAATTTTTTTTAAAAAAAATATTTTTAAGTTTTGGACTTGGTTTTCCATCCAAATATTAAGGAGCATTTAGAGTAAATAATTGTCTCCCCGTTATTATTTTTGTACTAAATATGAAGATATTAGTATTTTCCTACACGTTGAATCAGCTGTTTTGAACTTTCAGTTTTCTGCTTCTACTTCCCCTGGGGAACTGTCTCTTATTTCTCTTTCGCTTATTTAAACACATTCCGGAATTCTTTCATATCTTCGACTTTCGCTGGTTAAGCTCCTAGGGGATGTTAATAATCTACTGCGTGAGACATGGAGGATTTTAAACAGACTTTCTCTGACTTCCACTGAGATTTTAAAAAGATTCTTTCTGATTCCTACCAAGTTTTTATGCAAGGTATTCAGGACATTGTGGAAAATATGAGGTCTAAAATGTGTCATCTGGTTGGGGATGCCGTGGATGAAACTGAGGAAATTAACAGCGACAGAAATGTCTCTTCTAAGAGTGAGACCAGGACTTCTGTTGAAATGCTGGATGAAGATCGGATAGTCGAGTTGAAGAAATTAAAGGGAGCGACCGAGTTGCAAGCCATAAATGAAATTGATCTTCTGATGGAACGCCATGATAAAGAAGGGGTTATTGTGTATGGGAGGTCTCCTGAAGAGAAGTCAGAGTTTTTGAGGGGGGCAGTTGGGCTGTTCAATTTTTTAAAGAAAAAAGCTCTGTGCGCATTGTGGGGTTATGTAAATGCTCTGTTTTATTTTGAAGTGGGGTAAGGGTTTAAGAATATTTACCTGGATTGCTTTTAGGGTTTGGCTGATTTCATTTATCTTTAACAATTTGGATTGAGATTATTAAGGTATAATAAAAAATAATAAATCTGGTTTTGGGTTTAATATGATTAAGATTATTAAAATTGTTGTATTATCAAGTACAATGGCAGCCAATTTATATGTTTTTTAGTTTTATCTTTATTATAGTAGACAAGAATGTATAGAATAGTAGTAGGAAGGAAATAATTAAATTTATTTATTTATTTATTTATTTATTTATTCGATTTCTCACCGCCCAACTCCCTCAAGGGACTCTGGGCGGTTTACAAATCATCAAAATTACGAATATTGAAGATTTAAAATACCATACATATAAAAATTAAGAAGGCGATGTGTTCTTTCAGCCTTGGAAGGGCTATTCTAGGACTATCTTACTATACTAGCCATCCCCAGGAGTTTCTGCCCTCCTTACCGCCCCAGGCCTGTTGACAAAGCCAAGTTTTAAGTTGTTTCCTGAAGCCCAGGAGCGAGATGGACTGTCTTAACTCTGGGGGAAGAATATTCCACAGGGCAGGCGCTGCTGCAGAGAAGGCATGCTTCCGTGACCCCGTGAGATGGAATTCTTTAACTGATGGGGTCCGTAGCATGCCCTCCCTGCATGACCGGATGGGACGGGCCGATGTAATGGGGATAAGACGGTCCCTTAGGTAACCTGGTCCCATGCCATGAAGGGCTTTAAAGGTCATAACCAACATCTTGAATTGCACCCGGAAGCAAACTGGAACCCAGTGCAGCTCACGTAGTAATGGTGTCACATGAGTCCGATATGGGACTTCTAAGGTGGTTCGTGCGGCCGCATTCTGGATCAGTTGGAGCTTCCGGATAGTCTTCAAGGGTAGCCCCATGTAGAGCGCATTACAGTAGTCTATATGTGAGATAACCAGGGCATGAGTGACTGTTCGAAGGGCCTTCCGCTCCAGGAAAGGTCGCAACTGGCGCACAACACGAAGTTGTGCAAAGGCCCTCCTGGCCACGACTGCCACCTGCTCTTCAAGCAGGAGTCGTGAGTCCAGGAGGACCCCCAAGTTACGTACCGGGTCTGTCTGGGGCAGTGCTACCCCATCCAGAACTAGAGATGATCTCACCCAGCGGTTTCATGTAGATGTTAAAAAGGAGCGGAGAGAGTACCGAGCCCTGCGGGACCCCACAAAAGAGGGCCTGCGGGCCGGATCTCTCGCTCCCAATCAACACCGACTGGGACTGGCCCTGGAGGAAGGAGGCGAACCAGCGCAATACAACGTCGCCTGCCCCCAACTCCCTGAGCCGCTCCAGAAGGATACCACGGTTGACGGTATTGAAAGCCGCTGAGAGGTCAAGAAGAGCGAGAATGGATGCACTACCTCCATCTCGCTCCCGCCAAAGATCATCCATAAGCGTGACCAATGCAGTTTCAGTCCCATGACCAGGCCTGAAACCTGACTGAAAGGGGTCCAGATAATCCGTTTCCTCCAGAATCCTCTGAAGCTGCAACACCACCACCTTCTCAACCACCTTCCCCAAAAAGGGGAGGTGGGAGACTGGACGAAAGTTATCCAGTACAGTAGGGTCCAACGATGGTTTCTTGAGGAGAGGGCGTACCAGCACCTCTTTAAAAGCTGCCAGAAACACCCCCTCCCCTAACGATGTATTGACCATCATCTGGACCCAACTGCAAGTCACCTCCCGGGCTGCTTTCACCAGCCAGGAGGGACATGGATCTAATTGACAGGTGGTGGCATTAACAGTTTGGAGAACTCTGTCCACTTCCTCGGGTCCGACAGGCTCAAACCATTCCCAGTTAACAAAGTACACTCCCTGGGTATCTCAACAGACTCTGTCTCACACTCGGAATCGAACCCAGAGCGAACCCGAGCGATTTTATCCACTAAATGCCGAGAAAATTCCTCCGCATGGCCCTGGAGGTGAATTTCTACCTCCCTCCAACTGTTCATGAGAACCCAACTTGAATAACAAGGTCTCACACCCGGTAACTTGCAGAGCAGGGCCCCTGACGGCCACTAGAGATTCCCTGATGACAACAGCCACTCCTCCTCCCCTGCCCCGAGGTCTCGGCTGGTGCCAAACCCGAAACCTGGCCGGGCATATTTCAGAGAGAGGAACACCTCCCTCCGGGCTCAGCCAGGTTTCAGTAATACATGCCAGGTCTGCCCCCTCCTCTAAAATCAGATCGTGAATGAGGGGGGCCTTGTTATTTATTGACCTGGCATTGCATAGCAGCAGCCGGAAATCGGGACAACCACGCGTCTGCTGACCAGGGCCTAGGTATAAGTGTGGAGGGCCGGAACACGCCACCAGTAATAAGCACTGGGGGCGTCTTCCCCTACGATGGCCCGCCCTCCAACTCCCGTCATAAATAAATGTTATCTTTGTGGGGGAAGTTGATTAGGAGGTTTAGATTTTTCTTTCTTTTTTCTTGTAATATAAGGGTAGGGAGCAACTGTATTTAGTGATTTTTATAATGTGCCAATGGAATGATTTATAGAAATAATGTGATTTTGGTTTAATATAGAGTAAGGGCTTATGTAAAATTGTTGTATATCCTTGCTGTTAAAAGTTGGAAGTCACCTCTTTTTGTAATTTTGAAAAAATTTCTCTTGTGTTTCTACACTTTTTTAGTTTTCTTTCTTTGTAGTTTTTTGTTTTTCTGTAGATTTTATATTTGCTTGAAACTTAATGAAATTCTTATAAAAATTAATTGCTTATAGGCAATGGCATCTGGTCCCATCACTTCCTGGCAAATAGAAGGGGAAGAAATGGAACCAGTGACAGATTTTATTTTCTTGGGCTCCAAGATCACCGCAGACGGTGACTGCAGCCATGAAATTAAAAGACGCTTGCTCCTTGGGAGGAAAGCTATGGCAAACCTAGACAGCATATTAAAAAGCAGAGACATCACCTTGCCGACAAAGATCCGTATAGTTAAAGCTATGGTTTTTCCAGTAGTAATGTATGGCTGTGAGAGTTGGACCATAAGGAAGGCTGAGCGCCGAAGAATTGATGCTTTCGAACTGTGGTGCTGGAGAAGACTCTTGAGAGTCCCTTGGACTGCAAGGAGGTCAAACCAGTCAATCCTAAAGGAAATCAACCCTGACTGCTCATTGGAAGGACAGATGCTGAAGCTGAAGCTCAAATACTTTGGCCACCTAATGAGAAGAGAGGACTCACTGGAAAAGACCCTGATGCTGGGAAAGACTGAAGGCAAAAGGAGAAGTGGACGGCAGAGGATGAGATGGTTAGATAGCATCACCGATGTAATGAACATGAATTTGAGTAAACTCCGGGAGACAGTGGAGGACAGGAAGGCCTGGCGTGCTATGGTCCATGAGGTCACGAAGAGTCGGACACGACTAAACGACTGAACAACAACAAAAATCCATCACCCATTGTTGTAATGGATCTGCGAATATGCTACTAAGAACACCTTATGATTTGTGAAGTACACAGTGGAATGTCTTGCTGTTTTCTTCAACTTCCACATGACCAGGTAAATATGGAAAATAATACTTCTCTTGACAATTTAGATAGTACGTTCAACTTAGCTAGTAAGCTAGTAAGTCCTGAGAATCATAGGAGATGCCCATTGCAAATACTGCAGTGAAACATGCTCAGTAGTGTTCCTGTGGCTTCTGATCCTCTGGCTTCTGATTTAGGTAATGTGAAGGAAATTTAGTGCATTTTTTCCCTTCTTGGTTCCCCAAATGTAGTTGGGCTACAACTGCAATACTTCCTCAGCTAGTAGGGCAGTGGGCAAGGGTACTTCATTTGTAGTCTTACTATATCAAAAGGACTCAAGTTTCCAAGGCCTGCTCTACAGAAATAGAATGTCTATTCAGTTTTAAATTAGCAAATTATAAACTTATTTTGGCAAGAACTTCTCAGATTAGGTTATGTACTGTATGTATGTATGTATGTATGTATGTATGTATGTATGTATGTATGTATAAAGTTATAGGCTTCCTATAATTGTGGACATGATATAGGATAAAAAACAAGCTATACAATACAAACAGAAGAAGACAATATCCCATGGATTCATAAACCAACACATTAATAAAATTCCCACAGTGGATACACTTCCTAACATGGCACCTGGAGAAAAAATGACATCTTCAAGGCCTATTTAAAGCATGGCAGGGTTAAAGCAATTCGAATCTTGGGGTGGAGTGGGGATACTATTCCAGAAGGCAGGCGATGTGAAGAAAAGGCACACTGCCTAGGTCCTGAGTCTCATCAGATAACTTTGTGTTAACTATGGGAAATGGAGCATGCTCACTCTGAAACCTTACTGGATGGACTGAAATGAAGAAAAGCAGTTTCTCAACCAGGTCCTATGCCATGAAGGGCTTTTTAGGTCACAACCAGCACCTTGAATTGCACCCAGAAACTTACTGGTAACCACGGCAGCTAGCACAGCACAGGTGTTAAATGTGCACAGCAAGGTGCACCGATAACTGCCTGTGCTACTGCATACTGGACCAGCTACAGCAGGGTTCCTCAACCTCAGCAATGCTGGCTGGAGTATTCTGGGAGTTGAAGTCCACACATCTTAAAATGGCTGAGGTTGAGGAACCCTGAGCTACAGCATCTGAGTGATCTTGAAGGGCAGCCCCATATAAAGCACATTTCAATAGTCTACAAGTGAGGTGATTAAGGCATGAGTGACTGTAAGAAGGGATTCACATTCCAAATAAATTTGAGCAAAGGCCTTCCTGGTCACAGCTGCTGAAGCTATGAATCAAGGAGGACCGCTGAGCTGTACACCAGTTCTATCTGAGGGAATGCTATTCCATTCTGAACTAAAGATGAAAAGTTCTTAGTATTGGGAGAACCCAAAACACACACTTGGTCTTCTCAAGGTTGAGTTTGAGCGTGTCTCTCTGCATTCAGATATCAATAGTCTTTAGACCATAGCTTTCCAAACTGTGTGTCACGACACACTACTGTGTCGCCTGCTGTGTGCAGGTGTGTTGCGCGAAAACCCGGAAGCGCTGATGGTGCACTGCCGCCGCCGTGCGCAGCAGCGTGCGTGGTGGCGGCGCGCCATCAGCACTTCTGGGTTTCGTGTGACACACCTGCACACAACCCTCACACGCCACCACGCGCGCCGCCACGTGCGCAGCTGTGCCACTGCCGCCGCTGTTGGTATGTATCACCAACAGGAAAAGTTTGGAAAGCTCTGCTTTAGACACTATGAAAAGACCTCAACAGCATCACTTGGTTGTCCTGAGGTTGAGCTGTACACTGGGAATCATCAGCATATTGATATCTGGCCCTATGCCTAAGGATGAAACCAAAAGTCATCCACTGGTTTCATGTAAATGTTAAACAGGAGGGGTGAGAGTGTAGAGCTCTGTGGCACCCCACAGACCAGAGGCCTCAGACTTGACCTTCTCCCCATCAATACTGATGGGAACTGACCATGGAGAATGGAGAAGATACCATGCCTCCACAATACCATGCCTCTAGCTCCTAATCCTCACAGTCAGTCAAGACGTATACCATGACTGATAGTAATGAAGGCTGCTGAGAGTCAAAGAGAAGTGGGAGAGTTGCAGAACCACTGTTCCTGTTCCACCAGAGGTCATAAGCAATGCTGTCTCCATACTACATCCTGGTCTGAAAGCCAACTAAATAGGATCCAGATAATCCATTTCTTCCAGGGCCCCTTGAAGCTGCAATCCTAAATATCCTAAATCCTCAAGAAGGAAGCTTGGAGACTGGGTGGAATCTGGATCCAGTGGTGGCATCCAGGCAAGATGCATTAACTACTGTATAGACCCAACTCTGTGTCACCTTCTGGGCAGCCTTAAGTAGCCAAGAGGGGCATGGTCAGGTGGCTGGGTTAGTAATCCTAATGATTCTATTCACTTCCTCAGGAGGCACAGTGTCAAATATCTCCCAGTTAATAAACAGGACAGTGCCTTGGTCAACTTGTGTGGATTTGACCAATCAGAGTCTAAACATGAGCAGATTAAAGCATTTTTTTCTGTCAGATGCCTAAAATATTCCTCACAGTGGCCCTGAAGATATTCACATGACTTCTTAACAGGGACCAGGTCACCTTAAACAAGGCCACTGGCTACCTGTAAATGCAGTAAGATCAAAAAAGGAAACATATTTGCCCACTACATATTGCCATAATGTAATTCCTAATAGGTTTGGTCAGATTCACTCTTTGTCATCCTCCAACAGCACTCTAGATGTTTCTTCTCTCATTTATTTATTTATACATAGATTTAACAAAGCTTAACTTCCAGAGATTCTGAGAGCATTATACTATAAAAAGCTAGAAGAATAAAATAAAAGAACAAAGGGATGTGCATTCAGAGGAAAAAAATGGTTGTTGAGATGGGTGGCCATATAAATTGAATTAATTAATTAAATAAATAATAGCCAAACAAAACCAAATCTTACAGGGGCTCACCACCATCCTATCCCAATGTCTGGGAGAATAACCAAGTTTTCAGTGCCTTCTGATCTCCTATCCATCATCTGGATAGGAGCCATACAGAGGGCAGGTGCTGTGACAGAGAAGGCATGCTTCCGTGGTCCTATTAGATGACGTTGTTTAATTGAGGGAACATGAAGTGCAGCAACTCAGCCAGGTTTTACCAGACAGACAGAGTTTTTATCAGATATAGGCAGTTCCTCAAGTAACCAGGCCTTATGCCTTGAGGGCCTTTCTAAGTGGCAACCAGCATCTTGAATTGCACCCACAATCCAACTGGCAACTAGTGCATCTCATGGAACCATGGTGTCACATGGGCATACCGTGGCATGCCCATTATTGACCATGGCACCACAGTCTGAACCAGCTGCAGCTTCAGAGTGATTTTCAAGGGCACCTCCAAGCAGAGTGTGTTGTAATAGTCCCTTCTGCAGGTGACTAGGGCATGAGTGACTGTCCTAAGGGCCTCCTGATCCAGGAATGGCAGCAACTGGTGCACTAGATGAATCTGTGCAAAGGCCCTCCTGGCCACAGCTGCCACTTGCTCTTCAAGTAGGAGTTGTGAGTCCAAAACATCCTCCAGATTGCGCACCATTCTTAAGCAGGGAAGTGCAACCTTATCCAATGCTAAAATTGGAAACTCCTCAGAATCAAGGGCCCCAAATATCTACAGCCACTTGGTCTTGTTAGGATTGAGTCTGAGTTTGTTCCTCCCCATTCAGACCCACACAGCCTCCAAACACTGGGACAGCATCACTTGCATAGCCCAAGGTCAAGATATAGAAGTGGATATGATCTGCATACTAGTGATACCGGACCCAAACTGACTGATGATCTCACCCAGCAGTTTCAAGAGGGGGAAGAGTGTCAAGCCCTCCAGCACCTCACCTTTGAAGGGCCATGTACTCGATATCTCTCTCCCTTCAACAATGACTGAAACTGACCACAGAGAAAGGAGGAGAACCACTGCATCCCAGGTCCCTCTTACTCCCAATCCCCAGAGCCTATCCAGAAGGATACCATGGTCAAAAGTATTGAAAGCCATGGAGAGGTTAAGCAACACAAGATTGAGTGCACTACCCCTAAGCATGATGAATGCTGTTTCAATACTATATCCTGGCCTGAATGAAATGGGTGTTGGTAATCTGTTTACTCCAGGATCCTCTGGAGCTATTGCCCAACCACCTTCTCAATCTTTCCCAAAAGGGAAGGTTGGAGATGGAATGAAAATTGGCTGCAACAATGATTTCTTGAGGAGAAGGCACATCACCGCCTCCTTCAGAGCAGAAATGATCACCCGTCTCTCAAAGAAGTCCCTACAATGAGGGACAGTACCAGCCAACCAAAAAAGCATTCAGAGAATTATCTGTCTGTGGCAGATCATGTTACAACTGCCTTGAGACAAAATTTAGATCTTATATGTGACCCCCAATTTGAGTCAGACCCTCAATAATCTGGGATAGTGCCATGATTAAATATCTGCCCGATATTTAGTAATGAAACATGCAAATCACTAGCAATAAAATATGCAAATACAATAACATACAATAAAAGCAAGTATCATAATATAATAAAGGCCCATCTGAATACAACTACTTGCCTGCCCCCAGAGAAATAAATAGTCCTTCCAGGAAGGATATTCAAGATGGGACAATAACTGAGCAGGCCCTTGCTCATGTTTGGACTAAGCTTCAAGCTATTTGTCCTCCTCAACCAGTTCAATACCAGGCAATGATTCACAAAAAGAGTTAGATATTGCTACTGTGGAACATACTTTTTCAACATTTTCTTAACACACTGATTCCAGAAATATTTATTTTCTAGAGGAATTGAATATTGGCTGTTCTCTGTTAGCATAGAATGTAGAGATAGTTCACATCTCCTACTCAGTAGATGTGGGCTCTATGAATGTTCAGGTATCTAGCTTTACAGTATACTTGGTTCTTAATGCAAACAAGTCATTCCTAACAAGAAAATACATGCTGCTACGGTTTCAGAACTTTTACCATATACCATTCAAACAGATGAATCTGAAATATATGGAAGGGGAAGGTGTATAATTAATGTCAACACAAACAACAGTTGAATAATTATGCAATGTATTACATTCAGTTAGACAAACAACCAAGGAGAGGAGAAAGTCATTAATTCTAAAACCAGCCAGAGAAAATAATTTATCTCACTGTTTTTGTTCATAAATACAGTCAGTGTGTAAATGATTCACATACTCACATAGAAGATCAACATTATAAAAGGCAAGGAAGCTCAGAGTTGTTTTCTTCCAAATCTATAAACACAGAATGCAGTCCCTAGCTAAAAAGTGGTAATTAAAATTTGTTTTGAGCACTGTCTGAGGTAAAGCAACCAATGAGCTTTAACTAATCAAAAGCCAACATTAAGTAAAAATATTGACTCTGTGTTTAGAGGCTGTAAGAGTCTGGACGGGGAGGAACAGACTGAAGCTCAACCCAAAGAAGACAGAATGACTGTTAATCCAGAAACCAACCAATTCTGGAATAGTTTCAGTGTTAGTTTTTGATGGGGTCGTATTCCACCAGAAGGTGCTGGTTCATAATTTGGGTGTTTTTTTTTTTTACTCCCAGCTCCTGCTGGAATAGCAAGTAGAAGCTATGGCTAGGAGAGCCTTTGCCCTGCTTCAGTTGGTGTGCCAGCTTTGACCGTTTCTGGAAAGGCAGGCACTGACAATGCTCATGCTCTCATCACATCTCAAATGGACTACTGTAATGTGCTCTACATGGGATTGCACCTGAAAATCACCCAGAAACTTCAGCTGGTGCAGAATGCAGCTACCCATGTATTTACAGGAATTTCCTGATACTAGCATATAACACCAATACTCCAGGAGCTGTGTTGGCTATCTGTTTGTTTCCAGGTGCAATTCAGGGTATTAGGACAGATAAAGTCCTACATGGCTTGGGACCTGGATATTTGTGGGACCACTCACTCCAGGTAGAATGTGCCCATCCAAGGTATGCTGGAAGAGAAACTCTGCTAAGAATCCAGTCCGACTGGGGTACAGTGGGAGGAGACGTGATCATTCTCTGCTAGAGCTTGCCTTCTATCGAATTATGCTGTCCCCCAGAAATAAGATCAACATCCCTCATTATTAACATCTAGAAGTTTAGGCTATTTAAGTAGGCATTTGAGGACTGATATGGAGGTGTAATGGGAAGAAGGAATAACCTTGAGGAACAGGAAGAAGAGCCACAACCAAGTCAATGGTCAGGTAAAAGAAATCTGAGTCTGGGGCAGATTTGTAAACCATGTAAACATCTCAAATAAGACCCTCCCTATCGGTGAGTAGGTAACAGCGTTCCATGCACATCATGCCGGCCACATGACCGTGGAAGCGTCTTCGGACAACGCTGGCTCTTTGGCTAACAAACGGAGATGAGCACCGGCCCCTAGAGTTGGGCACGACTGCACAAATGTGCGGGGGGAACCTTTACCTTGTTTCTCACAAAGATAAAGGGAGGGAGGGGGGAAGTGTATTCAGACTTGCAACATTCTGTTATTATAACCTTATAATAGAAGTAGTATTAGCATGAGTGACTTGGAGAGCTGACAGGAGGATTTATTTATTTATTCATCTGTACTGCTGAATCAGTATGGACTCTATAACAGTTAAAACATCCATGGTAAAATAAAAAATTAAAACAACCAATGACTCATTGAAGCTACAACAAATACTTGTTGTAATTTATAATAGATGTGTTTTAATTATTTAATTAATCATAATTAAATCAATATAAGTAATTCAAACTAAAATAAAGATGGCAATAAGGAACTATAACTACTCCTCAGAAAATGCCTGCTTTTCAGTAGCTGAAAATTGAAGAGGCAATGAAGGAACCTGTCTCCTGGCTATGTAAATGATTGTTGGTTTTCTCAGCTGCTGTGTATTTTAATTTTTGTATATGTATTTGTTTTATTTTTATTATATTTCACCACCAGAGTCATTGTCAAGATGAGCAGCTATATAAATTGATTAAATACATAAATAAAGCAGTCGTAATACATATAAAGTATAATAAATAGGTGATGCTTTCATTTCATCTTTGAATGTTCATGCACAAGATCAGCTAGTACCATGAGTATACCCTTCTAACTAATTTATATGGTTAAAGATGATTTCAAATAACATAACAGATATTGTAATGAGTATCAACAAGTTGCAAGCCATCCATAGGCAAACAAGGTGCTATATTCAAAGTATTCATACAGAGGGGCATTTGACTGAACATGGTCTTATATCAATGTCTAGCCTTGTTTTGCCAGTTCAGATAGCAAAACTGATAGCAGATCTCCAGGTTCTCAGGCAGAAAACTTGTTCTTCCTCCTCCTTCTTTTTTAAATATTATAAAGGATAAATGATCAGCATTTTTTAATATGATTTCCGAGTCAGCTATGTATCTACTTAATTTTTATGCCATTCTCTCCATACTTGGCTAGCTTTCTAATCCAAATAACATGAGGTAGATTGACATTGCTGAAATAAAGATATATGATGTCTATAACATTCCCACAATTTAATAAGGAAATTACCTAATAAAAAGTAAATTAGTCTGAATACTTCTTCTTGACAAATCCATGCTGACTTCTAATAATCATTATATTAATTTCAAAGCACTTATAGATCGATCACTATGATCTGCTCTGCAGTCTTTTCAGGTATTAATGTTAGACTGACTAGTTTATAATTCCTAGGATCCTCCATCCCCCCTCCCTTTAAAAAAAAAATTGGGACATTTGCTCTCCTCCAGTAATCTGGCACTTTGCTAGGATTTCTCAAAACTAATGAATAGGGATTGAGCCAGGCAAATTCCCTAAATACTCTAGTATCTGGCTCTGGAGATTAGAGTTCACTTAAGGCCAGGTCAAACAACTATCCAGAGCCTTCAACATGCTCTTTGCAATTACCCAGTGAAATATATACTATCTTAGATAAACCTGAGCCAGAATAAGGGTTGAATAGTTCTGCCTTTTTTTCCCTCCCTCATATACACTGAACAGCTGTATATTGACTTTTTCCTTTTTCCTTTATTTTGAACATGTGTGAATAAGCTTTTTTTGTTAGCACTCTTGGCTCATTATGACCTTTATCTTTCGTAACCTCTCTTCAAAACCAGACTACCTAAATCTACCCTTCCTTTGTGACCCATCCCTTTTTTCACATTTTAAAAAATATTTCCCAATTTTCACTAAGCTTTTTTTGTAGGAATTTTGGATTTCTTCTGTTGTCCATTTATTTTCTCACTGAAATTGCAATTCTACTTTTAGTATTTCTTCGTTTGTTTTTTAGGAACCCCTGTCCATCTTGGGTTCATTTTCTCACTGTCTTCTCTTCCATAGAATCCTTGTTATAATTGCTCAGTCTGTCTTAAAACTTGCTTTCTTAAAAGTCTTCGCTAAAATGAAAGTCAATGTACTTTTGATTCTGTAATCCATGTCTTAGTCTGCAGTACAATAACCAGTTATATGGCAATAATCTCTAAGGACTCAATGAGATGCTGTATAATTTTAAGTAGATAGGTACAGGATTGTGCTACAAATAAAAATTGAGTTTCCTACAATGTACAGTATATGAATGGACCTGTGATAGGGCAGCCAGAACTGTTTTTATGGGAGGAATATACAGAAATGCTTCATATGTTCCTATTTATGAAGTCCATTTCCTGTTTCCCAGTTCCTATTTTGCTTTTTGGGTATGCTTCTTAAAGTTTTCTTAGTATCAGTTTCTAGAAATGTCTTTCTTCTAGTTTCAACTGCATTCCCTTAGCCTCCTTTCTCTAGTGGCGGGTGCAGGGAATGGGAGACAGATGCATCTTGACTCTAGGGCACACATATGTCAATGCACGCACATGAGCAATAAGGCCCCATGTAGTGCACAACCTGCCATTTCACATGCTACAGCTGGTGAGATTTATTTTGAACTGTTGATAACATATTGTGGGACAATTATGTTTTTCTGGTGTAACTTTAACCCAAAGAACAAACACTCTCTTATCTTTTAAATCAGTGGGATTCAATAAAGGAATAGATTATACAGCAGATGGATTATAAACTAATGTATAAAGGCAGGAGGGCAATAGAGGGTACGTGGGCTTGAGCTTCAATAATCCTTAGTGTGAGAGTAGTATTATGACTCTTTATCTTTAACATTTTGGAGGATATGGAAATGCCCTTCTTACGTTGACTTATTTTGGCTGTGACATGTAGGTCTTCCATGAGTTCTTTGTAATGTGGATTAAGTGGATGCTAACTTGGGTAGTTTTGAGAAACATCCTATAACAAGGCATTTTACATTATAGATGTATCATGTGTATCTTAAGATGTGAAAGTTCTGTGCAATACACATGAAGCTGAGAAGCTATCATAGGAACATAAGCAGAACCCTGCTGTATCAGGCCAATCTGATCCAGCAGTCCAAGCCATCCAGTTGCATATCACCCTACAGTAGAGTGTAAGATTTGCATGAATAAAATATTTGGTTCAGTCTTGGGCACCTTGAGCTGGAGAGATCTCAGGATTCTAGAAGACTTCTGCCTGAGAACTTAGAGAACCACTTAGAGAACAAACAAAACCATTGGAATGGTCTTGCTTAGTATAAGACATCTGTATATGTAGAGTTTAGTTTAAAACCGTTCCCAGTAGCTGTTAACCTTTCATGTTTCTGAAGTTCACTTTGAAGTCTTTCGGCTAAGTATTGCTTTTTGCAAGACAAAGGCAATTTTGATCTGGAAAGGAAGAAGCAGGAGAAAGAGCAAAGGATTTTAGTGTCATCACTGATAGTCTTTTCTTGAAAACAAACTATAATGGATAATTTGTGCTAGTTACTCTCTGGGAATGCTGGATATCATCAAATGTCTTTCTTGCATGAAATGCACTTGGCCGCCTGAGACTGCATATGGGCCTGAAAATCTTAGCTTCTGTGCCATTTTGGATCACACTGCTAAAGATCGCTCAGTTCCAGTGGCGCACAATGCCACCACTCTAAGGCCAGCTCTGCTGCCAATGGCTTAAAAAGCAATGTCTCAAATTGAAAGTTAATTAAAGGACAGATTGTTCCACAGAGACATGGGCAGAAAAGCTTCAGCATGAATTTTTTAAAAAAAAAGTGCAGGGAGCTATAAATAAATTGTGCAATATTTTGCAATATCTCCAGTGTTTTGGTCTAATGTTGAACATGCTCCATTGTTCGAACCAGCTGTGTTCTTTCCCATTTTCATTTCTATAAAGAGATTATAAAGGCTGTCAAAGCAAACCCTGCCGCTCCAGCCTGCCTTGATGGAAAGTTCTGTATACACAGAGCACAGCAATCTTTAGGAGGAACTTTGTTTCAAGCCAGAACAAATCTTCAGCTAATTATAAGAGAACTATATTAAGCACAAAAGGCAAGCTCCATTTATACAGAACAAAGTTACATTTTACTCTTTGCTTTGCAAGTGCATTTATTACAATTTCGGCAAGTAATTGGAAATTCATTTTCTTTCATTTTCTTAGGTTATTTCTTTTATTGTTTTTAAGTGCTCTGCACATTGCTGAATTGAATAAGCTCCAGAAAGAGAAGATTAGTGGGGCTTTTTTGGTTAATTTGTAGCTAAAGTTGTGGAATAAAAAATGATTCATTCTTCTGATTCCTTACTTTCTAGTCCTAGTAACTTTCATATCAACTGCTAAATGAACTATAATTATAGGAGCACACACAAGGAATCTGGATGGGGGAAGGGTGGGGAATAAAATGTTAAAGTGCCAACAACATTAGAGAATTTATGGCACAGAAGAGGAAGGGAGGATGATTTCACACCTCTCCTGTTGAGCACCTCTTATACTAAATACTATTTGTCTGTATCTATGTTATTTTATTAATGGGGGAGGCAGCTTTTACATCACAGAGAGTTGGAAGTCATGTATAAAATGCCAGCATCCCCTAACTGAAATGTATTCAACAAAAGAGACAATGCCAAATAATCAAGAGTCAAGCTTCATTTTGACTCAGTTAAAACTAGCATATTGACTTTATACAGCAATGTTGCTTATGCCTTGACATAGAATAAAGTCACTCTTATTTTGTAATGTGGTGTTCCTTTTCTAACTACATCAGTTGAAGCTGTTGTGGCACAATTCATTATAAGACAGTCAGAATGTACATTTAACTTTCTATGGCATGGCAATGGGGGGCGGCGGGGGGGGGGGCGGGGGAGGACAAAACTATATTTTCCTATGGAATACCCAGTTTCTGGGTGTGCTGCCACATGGTGGCAGTGTGAGACCTCTCCATGGAGGGAAAATAATCTTTCGGGCTGTAGTTGCAAGGACAGTTATGCATACCCTTGTGTAGAATGCTGAAGGGAAAAAATTGAGGTAGGGAAGAAGGGAAATGGACATAGAATCTAGACTTACTGAGGTAGAAGAGGCCATTTAGGCCACCGAGTTCAAGCCACTGCTCAGTACAGCAGCGTTTCTCAACCTTGGCAACTTTAAGATGTGTATTCTGGGAGCTGAAGTCCACACATCTTAAAGTTGCCAAGGTTGAGAAACGCTGCAATATGGGGATCCAAATTCAACAGTCACCTCTCTAGCCTCTGCTTGAACACACCCACAAAGGGGAGCCTATCAGGTTTTGAGTAATTAGTTCCCCTGTCAGACTAATCTTACTCTCAGAAACATTTCTTAAGATTCACTTGGAATCTGTCTTCCTGTAACTTATATTTTTCTGTGTCCTGCAGACCCTCTGAACTATAGAGGAGAGGTCTTAACTTTTTTCCTTCTCTGTGTAAAATTGCACCCATTTTGATCGACAATACCTGGGTCATGTGCCTGTTGACTAGCTGTGGATCACTTACCTCTTGTCAAGGTGTTTTCCATTTAGAACTTTCTTCTTCTCTAGAAGGCAGAAGGGAGGACAATTTTGAAGTATTTTCAGCATCAGTTAATGAATTGTTGTACCCGTTCCTTGGAAAATAAGGACAAGGGTATATTAGATGGTTATATATGATATGTAGAAATCTCTTCTAAATCACATTGGTTTGAGAGTTAGGCTAATGCACAGGAAAGCATTCTTTATTGCCTGTTATGGAGGATTTGCATATGCACTGTATTGGGTAAAAGAAAAATAAGAATTTAATGCAATAGACTATTTTCTTTAACATTTAATCTAAGGGTTACATGCATTTTACATATTGATAAAACATACTAAGCCATAAACTATGGATAACAAGCCACAATTATTGATTTCAGTCAAATCTAAATAAATCATGTTATGGCTTAATGCAATGTGAGAAACAGCCATTGCCTATGAATGAAGTTGACAGCAATCAAAGCCATATGTCCCTAAGCCAAATAGTGGTCAGTTGAGTGTCTCCTTGTGTGATCAGCATCCCATAAGAGTAATGAGTAGTGAAAGAAATTAGCAAGATGGCTAATTCCTTTCGATAAAGATGGAAAATGGTGAATTGTAGTATTTTCCATTCACAGAAGAGTCAGGAGAAGTTTGGATCACCAAGGCCATTCAGATAACTGTTTTGTTGATGGGCAGTTAAATACAGTTTAGAAATCAGAATAAAAGTGTAGATTGGAGAGACGGAAGATCCGTTATCAAAGCAACAAAAAGGGAAACATTGCTTAAGTCCAAATGATGAGGGAGGATTATAAAAACATCTCAGACATCCCCCTAATTCACATGAATATAAAAGGAGGAGGAGGGGAAGCACAATCAGACTTGCAAGATTATGTTACTATAACCAATCTATATCAAAGTAGTTTTCAGTCTTCAGTGGAATCTATGTATTTCTTGGTCTGGTCTGCCTCGTATGGCTGACAAAGAGTTAATAAATCAGACAAGGTTGTACTGTATTGCTTATTAAGTGGAACAATTCCATAAATAGGGGCTTGCTTATTTGTTTGTTGGGTTTTTTTTTTAAATTGTGAAAGCTTTGATCAGTGCAGATGAATTTGAGAGGGAATGACACTTTGACACTTTATGGAAATATGTTCTTATGCTCATATCCTGCCTATGGGCTTCCAATAAGCATTGATTGGCCACAGTAGGAACCCAGCGCTGAACTAGGAAGGCCTTTGATCTGGTCTCTACTTGATCATGGAGCTCACTGAATGAAATTGCCCAGTCATTCTCTAGTAACTCAACCAATCTCACAGGGTTTTTGGAGTGAGACAAAGTGTGCAAAGAGCCCTGCAGATCTCAACTTGAACTCCCAGAGGAAATGTGGGACACAAATACGATAGATAGATAGATAGATAGATAGATAGATGATAGATAGATGATAGATAGATAGATGATAGATAGATAGAAGCTATTTTCAGATGCAAAGGATTTGAGGCTGAATTTTTTCATTGAACAATGTTTTACAGAATAGAAAATGATGTTGTCTGACATAGAACAAGCTTACTTAGTGTATGAAGTTAACATGAGAAGAAGATGTTGTATTAGATTTACAACATCATCTTTTAATGTTATCTTTAGACACTAAATATTAATGGCTTTCCTTTAGGAGAAGGAAACATTGGATTGGTTTTCTTTTTCTTTTTAAAAAAGGACATTTGTTCTAAAGTGTAAAGTCATGTATGTTTAAAAACAGCAAGCAGTCATCTGAATATAATATTTTAGGTAAGAAAGCACAAAAATGCATGCTTAATTTAGAGGCATGCAGTCTTGCAATAGATGAGTCAAGAAAACAGATCATGCTTCACAAAATCAAGCTGATCCTGTGATCCTGCTCTGATATTAGGTGGATTTAAGTGTACTTCTACACTACAGCTCTTAACAATGCAACAACCAGTCCAGAAGCAACAACTAGTTCAGTAGCCTATCATTGTTCAGTCATCTGGTAGCAGATTACCCATGCACATAATCGGTACATGTGAACACTCCTTTAGAATGCTAATACTATTGTGCTATAGGTTTCTAATCCTTCCCTCTCCTGAAATCATGACAAAGTCCTAGAGAGGCCCTGTGAAAGCATGGCCTGTTTAAGCACCCTATCTCTATGGTTGTTTTGGTTTTCATCCCTCCACAGCTACATATGAGTGTGAAAATCAAACAGTGAGGTGGGTAAGATCATCCCAAAGCAGACTATTCCATGTTGAAGTGGAAAGGAAGTGACATTTTTCTAACATTTTTTTGAAGTGGCTGGGAGCAGTGTAAAAATGTTCACCACAATAGAAATTCAGTCAATCTCAGTTGTGTTCTGATGGTACATGATGGCCAAATCAACTGCCTAGAAAAGTAGATGATTAAGTCATTTGTATTGTAGTAACATGGCCATTGTGGGAGAAGAATGTTTACAGATCTGATATTTCCTGGCAAGAAATGATGCCCCTATACCCCTCATTAGTTGTTTGCTAGCTTCGTTGAACATGAAAACAGAGTGATGAAGCCCAATGCCAAGAGAAATCAGAATATATGGATGTATGATCAGTATTCCTTGTATGGTTTCATATTCATATTTCTCTGGCAGCATTGTGTAAGTAGCTGCAGAGTTACAGTATACTGTATGCCATTTCTCATACCTCCAAGTCACAATAATGATTACAAAAATAAAGCATCTAATGTACTGGTTCAGCATTTTGTTTCAGTCCTCATTCAACCAAAGCCAGTCCAGCTGAGAGCTGCTATGCACTGGCCAAAGCTTAGCCTAGGCAATAGAACAGATAAAGGTATTATCTGATGTGTAAGCTGACTAATATTTCACTATAGGTGATGGTGAGAGTCACTTACCTTCATCTCCTTTGGAGTTTCCAATCAATCTAGCAAAACAGTCAACCATCACTTCACCATAACCAGCTACCCCATGCACTCAACTCTGAATACTCAGATATAATTTGGGGTTTTGTCAGCCAGCCTTCCATTTGCTCAGTTCCAGATCATGGAGCAAGAAGGATTCAATCTGGGTCATACGCTCACCTTGTGCAAACTGAAGAAGTAACACAGATAAGCTTTAAAGGGTAGAATCAGACTGGTATAGAAAAAAGGCCTGTGTTAAGTGCCCAGTATGCTTATAGTTATTATAGGGGAGTACCCTATCTAATTCTCTTCTCTTGTCTCCTTAGCTCTCTATTAGTGATGGGCATTTCTCAAGTGCAAGCCAGCTGCTGCATGACAATGTGGATAAACCTGGTTTCCTTGCATAATGTACAGAAAGCTGAAGGGAGCATGAAGACATGATTCTCCCTTTCAGCCTAACAGAGGAAAATCTTTTCATGTCAGGTTCTGTAATTGCTTGCAAAGACAGGGAAGCAAGGAATATTTTGCCTGACTGCTCCTAAAATGTGTTCTACAAACTAAATAAACAGATTCAAGCATCATCTTAATACATTCCTATGTATTAAGAACATTAAAATCATAGAAACAAAATTATAGTTGGACTCTCTAGGCCATGGAGTCCAATTCTCTGCTCAGTGCAGGAACTCAAATTAAAGCATTCTGGAAGACAGATGGCTTTCCATTTATTTATTTATTTATTTAAACAATTTATATAGCTACCCATCTCACAGCAGTGTCTCTTGGTGGTGCAAAGAAGTTTAAAACCCAAAGCCAACAATATAATTTACAAAATACACATCCAAAATAATAATATAACATTTGCTTGGGGTCTAAACATCAGTAAAGACAAGACAAACCCACCAATAGGGCTCGTTTAACCTCCCAGCCCAAATGCAGAGGGAACATCTAGGTCTTTAATATGTTATGAAAGGCCAAGAGGGTCAGAGCCATCTGGATTTTTGCGAGGATAGTGTTCCATAGGGCAGGGCGAGAAGGAATGGCTCCTAGGTCCTACAAGGTGAAATTTCCTAATAAAAGGGACCTGGAGCATGCCAACCATGCTGGTTCTGGTGGTACAAGCAGAAACAAATGACAGATAGTTCCATAAATAACTTGGCCCTGTGCCAGGTGACAACCAGCACCTGGAAGCCCATTGGAAGCTAGTGCAGAAGTGTTATTTTGGTGTATTGTGGAAGACCCAAAATTATCCAAACTGCTGCGTTCTGGACCAGATGCAGCTTCAGCATGCTCTACAAGGGCAGCCCCATTTACATTACATTATAGCAATCCAGCCAAGTGGTGACTAAGGAATAAATTACACTGAGAAGGACCTCCCAGTCTAGAAATGGGCACAATTGATGCACAAGATGAACCTGTGCTAAGGCCCTCCTAGCCATGGCTGCCACCTACTCTTCATGTAGGAACCATGAGTTCAGGAGAACCTCCAAATTGTGCACCAGCTCCGTCTGGGAAGTGCCACCCCAATTAGAGATAAAGATGTTTGTTTGTTTGTTTGTTTATTAAATATATATATATAGCCGCCCATCTCACAAATGTGACTCTGGATGGAAAATCTCCAGATCCAGGTGGTCTCAAAACCCACAGCCATTTGGTTTGACCAGGATTGAGCCAAAGACTGCTCTTCCCCGTCCAGACCCTCACAACCTCCAGACACTGGGGCAGAACCTCAACAGCATTACTTAGTTGGTCTGGGGCAAAGATGGATAGCTTGGTATCACCAGCATACCTTGCCCCATGTCGACAGAAATTTCCCCCAGTGGCTTCATGCTGATATTAAATAGGAGCATGGAGAAAGTAGAGCCCTAAAGGACTCTGCAAAGCTGGGTCTTGGCCTTAATCTCTCCCCACTTACCAACATCAACTGGAACTGGTGGAAGGAGGAGAACCAACACCAGGTACTTGAAAAGTGCTATCATATCTTCCCTCAGTTTTCTCTCAAAGATAATCATATTCTGTTCCCTCAATTGTTCCTTGTTTCCAATCCCTGTTGGGATTGGGGAGAGCTGTTCAGGTGAAGTCCACATCTGAGGGGATTTTGAACACTGACTTTTTGTATTAGATCTATATCCAATAAAACACAACCTTCCCTCTCCCCCATGTTCCATTGACCCATTCTGAGACACACTGCCAAGTTTTCATGTTTCATTTCTAGGAAATTCATTGCTTCCCCTCCCAGCCATGATTACAGTCTGAAATTGTGGAGTAATGCAATGCATCATTATTAGAACCTGCTATTTATCTCCATTTGTTATTATCTACTTTTTCATGTATAATAGATGTTTTAAAAATTAGAGTGTTTAAATAGCTGGTCCATACTGTTTTAAGTTTTAAGAAAGGTAAAATTACTGGATTAAACTACTTAGCACAGCTTATATCTATATTAACTGGGAACAAAGCATCAAAATTTTAAGCATAATTTTTTTTAAAAAAGTTTTGTTAAAAGGAGGTATTTACTAAACTGGAGGGGGAGGGGGGGTTTAAGTATAACATAGCTAATGATAAAATCCAGCTATTAAACACTTAAAATAACATCTCCTTCAAGTCAAACCTGACTTCTGATGACTTCATGATCACATTCACATAATTTTCTTGGCAGCAGTGTGGAAATGGGTTGCCATTCTTTTCTTCCCAGTCTAGCATTCAGCCCTGATATTACCTGGATGTTTCCCATCCAAGAACTAACTAGTCTGATTTTACTTAGCTTCTCAACCCAGACAAGTCTGGCCAGATATTGCTACTGCTGAGACATTAGCATATTTAAATATGCATTTAAAAAGCCTGCCTTTTCAAAAATAATTGATTATGTGCATGATACAGAACCAAAACATGGATATGCAATAAGGTATGCTCCAAAACTGCTGTTACACACAAAACTGCTGGATACACAGAAGATGATCCATATCTGTTAGATAAGACAGTGTATTATCAGGTTAATATTGGTTTTTCTAGATCTCTCAGTAGTTGATAATGCCATCAACTGTGGCATCTGTGTATTGTGAGTACTGCTGAACAGTGGTTCTGCTAAATTATTGAGAAAGAATAGCTAAAATATAGTCACAAGGAACTTGTGGAGCTTCAGACGTTATCAGATCACAACTCCAATAATTACTCAATACTAATCATACTGGCTGGGCCTGGCATCCAATAACATCTGGAATACCAGTTCCTCAGTTCTAAACTTGGGGAGTGCAACAGCATTGCACACTTGGGGAGTGCAGCATTGAAATTGTTCTGTACAGTAATGCTTAGTCCCAGTTTGTTCTGAATTTTAACACCAAATGACATTTTTTGAGGATTTGGCTGAGATTGTTCTGAGATTGTTCCAGGCCATGTCTTCTTTGGGGCTGATTCCAGAAGATGGTGCTGGGGACATCTTACCAGTGACATATATGGCATAGGTGAACAACCTATAACCCATCTCCTTTTCACCCTTCACAGTACCCATTGGGATGAATTGAACTAAAACTTTTTGCTCATTTTTTAAAACATTGTTTGCAGGTTGGGATGATTAAAAGGCAAAACAAGTGTCTTTAAGCTCCTGCAAGGAGCCAGACTACAGTACCAGTAATTTCTCTGGTGAATGATGTTCTACTGGGATTATGAATTGGAGTGCATTGATACTATTTTGTGAATGACACTCCACTCAGTTATCTTTTTCAGGTAATAAGAAAGAAACTGTTAGGAGCCTAAATGGTAACAGGTTAGGTGAGCACTAATTATTTGAAACTAATCCAGGCCAAGGGAGACAAATTATGGATTTGGGATTAAACCTTCTTTAAATGGGGTTGTACCTGCCTTGGAAAAAATCAGGTTTGCATTTTGGACATGCTCCAGGATGCAACTTTGCACTTGAGATTTACCTGTGCTTAGGTAACAGTAACAGCCAGGCATGATTTTGCTCAGTTTTGACTACTGCATCCCTCACTCCTGCTCCCAAGGATGTCAGATCTGGCTACGGTAACCCAAGTCTTTGGGCTGTCCATATGCAAGGATAGCACTGAGCCAAGTTCACTGCTGCCCTAGTGTTTCTCCACAATGCGGTGGGGTTTCTGGTGGGCCTGCATGCTGAGCTTATTAAGTTCAGAAGTTAATTAAATACTGCTCTAGAGGAGATGAAGCAAAATCAGTTTTGCTTTTATTTTTTGGTAGCTGTAACTTTCTCTATTGATAGGAACTTAGGACATTCTCCTTCTCTTATGAAGTGAACATGCTATGGTGCCTTGCCATCCTTCTCTCATTTTCTTAGTTACTCTGAGAGGCAGCTTTGCTATGCCTCTGCACACTGACTTTTTGCTTTTTGTTAGTTTCCTTTTATTCAGAAGAAGGAGGGGGATAGAATACTGGTTAGCTTCCATTTTTAGCGCTCCCCCACTGGCCAGCTAGAGAGAGCAATGATGGCTCAGGGAAAAGAGGAGGAACTAACAGAGCAAGCCCAGCAGCACACAAATGTTGCTAACTGTTGGGTTTGTGTGTGAATCTAATGGCCATGTGGACAGGGCTTTAATTACATTAAAAAAAGGACTACTGGGAAAAAAAATGCACAATCTATATGGGGATTTTTAAAAAGAGATTTCAGAAGTTACTGCAGTGTAACAAGAAAACTGATAGTGGGCTCACTCCCATGGGGCCATGCTCCAGCTACCTGCAACATCTACATGGTCTACCATTTGCTTCTGTGCACAGTTCAGAGTGTTGGCTGTTACCATTAAAATCCCAAATAGCTTTGCTCTGGGAACCTGGGAAATCACTCCTTCCCAGCAGTGTCTACAGGGACAGGTCAAGATGGCAGATGGAGCACTGCAATGCAAGCCCTTTACAGGGGTCCCCAACCACTAGTGGGCCGCGGCCTGTTAGGAAGTGGGCCGCGGGGCTCCCGCCTCCAAACCCCGGCCCCCAATGCGCGTGATTACTCTGCCCCCGGTGTGCGCGATTGGCTCCCACCTGCAAACCCTGCCCCCTGGTGCACGTGATTGGCTCCTGCCTGCAACCCCCCCCCCCCGTACATGGAAAAATTTTCTTCCACGACCGGTTCCTGGTGCCGAAAAGGTTGGGGACCGCTGCTTGTGATGTCAACACACGTTCAAAAAGGTGAGGCTTGCATCACAATGGACTGTCTACTCTCTTGCTGATTTTAATCCCTTCCTGCAGATGCCTCTTGTATCAAGAATGCATACAAGAAAAATGCATACGTATTTTTCTGAGCCATGGGCTACTTACACCATTTAAAAAGTGTTCCAGCTAGGGATTATGATCTGGTCAAATTCCAAACTGTATAGGGTTCACAACTGATAACAAATTCAGAGTTTTCAAATTGTGAAGCTAAGAGAGGTTCTCCTGATTTTTGGATAAAAGTGACAAGAAGGTGACTGCACTGATCCTGTAAAAAACTTGTTCTGTGAAGGACAAGTTCCTCTTTTCTAACTAGCCTTTTTGACTGGTGAGGCCAGTTTTATTCTGTCAGACTTCTGATGCTTTACTGAAATCTAGGCCTTCATCTATGTTTTACTGACATTGTCTGCCTTCATATTTCTTCTCTTTACATTTTGGAATTTGACAAAATCTGTGGTTTTGTACTGCATAATGGTTTTCAATTACTGTGTCTTTTTTGAGTGGTACACAGGAACTAGAACTAAAATAAAACAAAGTACACGTTGTTAGATATATCATAGAATCATAGAATTAGAGAGTTGGAAAGGACTGTTGAGGTCACCGAGTCCAATTCTCTGCTCAGGGCAGGAATCCAAATTAAAACACTCATGTGATGGGAGGGGAGCCCATCACACTCAGCAATTGGTTCCATTGTTGAACTGCTCTTACTGCTGGGTAAATTTTCCTAACATTCAGCTGAAATCTGTCATCCTGTAACCTAATAATTCCTGTATATTTCTCAAAAAATAAAATGCATAAATCAGGAGAACCTCTCTTAGCTTCATAAGCTTTGAATTTGTTATCAGTATTCTCTGGCAACAATCAGGACTAGAAATGAGAAATTAAAGAATAAATCTCTCTCAGTTCTTTTACTAAGATTCATTAGGGAAAAAAAAGGTAAAGCTAACAGCCCAAGAAGGCTGATGAGTACTTTTGCTTTCAGATGTGAACCCTATACATAGGTAATTTAAAGTAGTTAACTTCTTAGTTGCTTTCTCCTACCGTTCCAGTTTCAGGCTGTTACTTTGCCAGGTGAGAATTATCTTTCACAATTAGGAAACTGGTTATCCCTTTTTTGCTTTGTTTCCAGAGTGCAGAGCAGTTGCCAACAAAATAATGCTTACAGAGTCTGAAGTAGGACTAGGGATTAAACTGTGAAGTCCCTCTGTTCAAACAGATTGGAGCCTCATTCAGATCGGTATTTTTTTTCTCAAAAAAGGACATTTTTGCTTTATCTCTACTTCTTCATTTCACAAGCAAGCAAGAGAGTCCTAGTTTAAAGTGATGCCCCTGATTATGTGCAGGAATGCCATTTTCTGCCAGGATCATGGGATTTGTGATTTATATTGTTTTCTGGCCAGAAACAAAGCACAGGCTCATACCAAAACCAAAACAACTAGAAGGACCATCCTAAGGAGTTGGTTTGCGTTCTGTAATGACTTTTCTTGCTTAAGTTACCTTCATCCATTTTTATGTCTTTTCCTTCCAATACCAAATTTTCAAAATGTTTCTTGATGTGGGGGAGGGATTTGCACAGTGACCAAATACATTACTGACACAGAGATATAGTAATGGGGATAAATCTGCCTCTTTCCATTTCAGTGCGAACAGCTCTCTCAGAAACAAGGACCCAATGAGAGCAAGGAAAAGGTGTGAAGGGATTGCAACATAGGCTAGCTACAGCCTAATCACTTACAGCAGTGTTCTCAACCTTGGCGACTTTAAGATGTGTGGACTTCAACTCCCAGAATTCCCCAGCCAGGCTGGGGAATTCTGGGAGTTGAAGTCCACACATCTTAAAGTCACCAAGGTTGAGAAACACTGACTTACAGCATAAATGTATTCCCATCATTCATACATATGGATAGTGTGGAAGAAAAATCTTTTCCATGCTTACTTAAACATGTAGGGCTCTTCCAGTCAGAATCCCTAATTACTTGGAGGATTGCTGTATATGAACATCAGTGCCTGTGGAGATATCTTTTTGTTGTCTGCCAAATACAAGGCCAGTGGGGAAGAATGTCTGCCATGGGGACGTGACCATTACCAGAGAAGTAAAGTGGGAGTGGTTCTTTCAGAGGAAGTCTCTAGAATGTTTAGATGGTGAATGTTGTTTTTCATTCATGGCTAGTATGCTGTATTATCAATGTGACTACTGGTAAACTGTACAGAATCACTGTGAAACTTATCACTATGATTGGTAGATGGCAATAGACTAAAATGTTGCATCTCCATGGCTTCTCATCTTCCACATAGCATTTGTTTTTTGAGTATGGTTGGAGAAGTATCATAGCCAGACTTTTTCCTATTCCCACATAAGCTCTGGCACAATGACAGCGATTGTAACCAAAGGCATTTGCAAGAAAGCAGTGCTTTCATTAAAATGACAACAATGTCACATTGTTGCAACACAGAGTGGACACAGCCCGGAAGACCCACAACAGCCACAGAGTGGACCCTTTTATATTTGTGTGCAATGTCACAATACACATATTAAAGGTAGAGCTTGCATTTTATCAGCGATCAGCGTGGTGTTGCTTTTATCATTTGCCCCCCTTGTCTCTCCCCCCCCCCCATGCTTCTGATCATATGGTGCCTGGTTTGGCTATCTGCATGCAGGTTAAAAGAAAAATATTATGTTTGATAATGATATTATTCCTACATGCAATCAAAGCATGCATTGCGTCAGTGTATATAGTATATAAAGGTCAGCAGTCAAAGCACTGTCAGTATTTAGATGAAATATTACAATTTTTGAAGGAGAACAATATCTACAGGAAGCCTAAATGTGCTGTGTGCCTTATATACACATTTGTGATTGTAAGCTACCACTAGATGTCATCAGAGGACACCAGTTAATTAGATGCACACTGTCAGCTCCCCTAATTTTAACAGCTAGAGAAAAGCTGCTTGTGGTTTTGAGTTTATCTTGTATAATTTTAAATAAATAAATGCCACAATAAATTAACAAAAGCTATACATTTTAAGGGGGCGCAGTGGCTCAGCGGTTAAGAAGCCAGGCTTGTCGATCAGAAGGTCGCAAGTTCAGCGGTTCGAGACCCTAGCCCCGCGTGACGGACTGAGCTCCCGCACTCGCCCCAGCTCTTGCCAACCTAGCACTCCGAAAGCATGCAAATGCAAATAGATAAATAGGTACCACTTCGGTGGGATGGTAACAGCGTTCCGTGCTTGTCATGCCTGCCACATGACCACGGAAGCGTCTTTGGACAACGCTGGCTCTTCGGCTAACAAACGGAGATGAGCACCGGCCCCTAGAGTTGGACACGACTGTGTGGGAGAACCTTTACCGTTATTTTACTTTTGTTGTTGTTTATTCGTTCAGTCGTTTCCGACTCTTCGTGACTTCATGGACCAGTCCACGCCAGAGCTTCCTGTCGGCTGTCACCATCCCCAGCTCCCCCATGGTTGAGTCCATCACCTCCAGAATACCATCCATCCATCTTGCCCTTGGTCGGCCCCTCTTCCTTTTGCCTTCCACTTTCCCTAGCATCAGCTTCTTCTCCAGGGTATCCTGTCTTCTCATTATGTGGCCAAAGTACTTCAGTTTTGCCTTTAATATCATTCCCTCAAGAGAGCAGTCTGGCTTTATTTCCTGGAGTATGGACTGGTTTGATCTTCTTGCAGTCCAAGGCACTCTCAGAATTTTCCTCCAACACCACAGTTCAAAAGCATCTATCTTCCTTCGCTCAGCCTTCCTTATGGTCCAGCTCTCACAGCCATAGGTTACTACAGGGAATACCATTGCTTTAACTATGCGGACCTTTGTTGTCAGTGTGATGTCTCTGCTCTTAACTATTTTATCAAGATTTGCCATTGCTCTCCTCCCAAGAAGTAGACGTCTTCTGATTTCCTGGCTGCAGTCAGCGTCTGCAGTAATCTTTGCGCCTAGAAATACAAAGTCTGTCACTGCCTCCACTTTTTCTCCCTCTATTTGCCAGTCATCAATCAAGCTCGTTGCCATAATCTTGGTTTTTTTGAGGTTTAACTGCAACCCAGCTTTTGCACTTTCTTCTTTCACCTTCGTCATAAGGCTCCTCAACTCCTCCTCGCTTTCAGCCATCAAAGTGGTATCATCTGCATATCTGAGATTGTTAATGTTTCTTCCAGCGATTTTAACTCCAGCCTTGGATTCCTCAAGCCCAGCATGTCGCATGATGTGTTCTGCGTACAGGTTGAATAGGTAGGGTGAGAGTATACAACTCTGCCATACTCCTTTCCCAATCTTAAACCAGTCCGTTGTTCCGTGCTCTGTTCTTACCGTTGCTACTTGGTTGTTATACAGATTCCTCAGGAGGCAGACAAGATGACTTGGTATCCCCATACCACCAAGAACTTGCCACAATTTGTTATGATCCACACAGTCAAAGGCTTTAGAATAGTCAATAAAACAGAAATAGATGTTTTTCTGAAATTCCCTGGCTTTCTCCATTATCCAGCGGATATTGGCAATTTGGTCTCTAGTTCCTCTGCCTTTTCTAAACCCAGCTTGTACATCTGGCAATTCTCGCTCCATGAATTGCTGGAGTCTACCCTGCAAGATCTTGAGCATTACCTTACTGGCATGTGAAATAAGTGCCACTGTTCGATAGTTTGAACATTCTTTAGTGCTTCCCTTTTTTGGTATGGGGATATAAGTTGATTTTTTCCAATCTGATGGCCATTCTTGTGTTTTCCAAATTTACTGGCATATGGCATGCATCACCCTGACAGCATCATCTTGCAAGATTTTAAACAGTTCAGCTGGGATACCGTCGTCTCCTGCTGCCTTGTTATTAGCAATGCTTCTTAAGGCCCATTCAACCTCACTCTTCAGGATGTCTGGCTCTAACTCACGGACCACACCGTCAAAGCTATCTCCAATATTATTATCCTTCCTATACAGATCTTCCGTATATTCTTGCCACCTTTTCTTGATCTCTTCTGCTTCTGTTAGGTCCTTACCATCTTTGTTTTTGATCATACCCATTTTTGCCTGGAATTTACCTCCGATGTTTCTAATTTTCTGGAAGAGGTCTCTTGTCCTTCCTATTCTATTGTCTTCTTCCACTTCCGCACATTGCTTGTTTAAAAATAATTCCTTATCTCTTCTGGCTAACCTCTGGAATTTTGCATTTAATTGGGCATATCTCCCCCTATCACTGTTGCCTTTTGCTTTCCTTCTTTCTTGGGCTACTTCCAGTGTTTCAGCAGACAGCCATCTTGCCTTCTTGGTTTTCTTTTTCTTTGGGACGTTTTTTGTTGCCGCCTCCTGAACAATGTTGCGAACTTCTGTCCATAGTTCTTCCGGGACCCTATCTACTAAATCTAGTCCCTTAAATCTATTCTTCACCTCCACTGCATATTCCTTAGGAATATTAGTGAGCTCATATCTAACTGATCTGTGGGTCTTCCCTATTCTCTTTAGTCTGATTCTAAATTTTGCAATAAGAAGTTCGTGATCTGAACTACAGTCAGCTCCAGGTCTTGTTTTTACCGACTGTATAGATGTCCGCCACCTTTGGCTGCAAAGGATGTAGTCAATCTGATTTCGGTGTCAACCATCTGGTCCATGTATAAAGTCGTCTTTTAGGTTGTTGGAAGAGAGTGTTTGTTATGCACAGTGAGTTGTCTTGGCAAAATTCTATCAGCCTATGTCCTGCTTCATTTTGTTCTCCCAGACCATGCTTTCCTGTAATTCCAGGTGTCGTCTGACTACCCACCTTAGCATTCCAGTCTCCTGTAATGAAAATAACATCTCTTTTTGGTGTATTATCTAGTAGGTGCTGCAGATCCTCATAGAACTGATCTACTTCTGCTTCTTCAGCATCTGTGGTTGGGGCATATATTTGGATCACTGTGATGTTAAATGGCTTACCCTGAATTCGAATTGAGATCATTCTATCGTTTTTTGGATTGTATCCAAGCACTGCTTTAGCCACTTTATTATTAATTATGAAGGCTACTCCATTTCTTCTGTGGTCCTCTTGTCCACAGTAGTAGATCTGGTGGTCATCTGATGTGAAGTGGCCCATTCCAGTCCATTTCAGTTCACTGATACCTAAAATGTCTATATTTAATCTTGACATCTCACCAATAACCACATCCAATTTGCCCTGGCTCATAGATCTTACATTCCAGGTTCCTATGGTGTGTTGATCTTTAGAACATCGGATTCGTCGTTCACCACCAGCACCGTCGGCCGCTAGCCATCCTTTCGGCTTTGAGCTAGCTGCGTCATCACATCTGGGGCTAGTTGAACGTATCCTCTGTTCCTCCCCAGTAGCATTTTGACCATCTTCCGACCTGGGAGTCCCATCTTCCGATGGTATACCGACATATCTTTGGTTGTACTGATCCATTTAGTTTTCATGGCAAGAATACTGGGGTGGGTTGCCATTACCTTCCCCAGGGATCATATTTAGTCTGACCTCTCTGCCACGACCTTCCCGTCTTGGGTGTCCCTTCACGGTTTAGCTCATGGTTTCATTGAGGTGCTCAAGCTCCAGCACCACGACAAGGTAACGATCTCCTTTGCTGGAGGTTATTTTACTATACATTTTAAAAGTTCAAAACATAAAATTATGGATAAGTTATTTGCAATGTACTCATGTTGCTTGTTTGGAAACATTACTTAAAGGTACTGATTACCTAAAGGTACTGATATACAACGTAGTCTTCAGGTTGAGCTTGACTCCTAGTGTCTTGATGGACTCTTCTCTGTAGTTTTCTTGGCAACAGTGTGGAAGTGGTTTGCCATTCCCTTCTTCCAGAATAGTTTCCAACTTCCCAGTCTGGCCTGAAATGGTATTCCTTATATTAGCAAAATACTAACTGTCATCAAAGTACTTTCCATGGTTTCATAAACATCCATTGAGAACTCCTTCATTGTCAATGAAGAGATGCATCAGGAGGCCAGTTCACAGAAAGGCAGTAAGACAGAAAATGAGGAAGAGACCTAGGCAGCTGCATTTGAAGTAAGGGTAAGAAATAGGGATTGTCATAATGCACGTACGTATTTGAATTTGGCCCTATATGGACATATTCGTGTTGTTTTCTTGGCAACAATGTAGAAGTTGTTTGTTAGTTAGTTGTTTCTTCTGGGATGTTTCTGACTTCTCAGTTCTAGCCTGAAAATTCCTGGTGGTTTCACATCCCATTTTGGTTTGTAAAAATAATAAAAAATAAGAATCAAATATTTAATTTAATTAATATAATTAATTTTTTTTTAAAAAATAACAGCAGCCCAATGATAAAGGACAACATGAAAGCACGAAATAACATGATCGTAAAACTGTATGAAAGGAACAAAAGCAGAGACATCTGCGAGTACCAAAAACTCTGTCCAAGTAGGTGCAAGGCATGCTTACATAGAACCCTTCAGAATGAGGGGACCTCTGTCATGAAAAACACCTCAGGGGCACCTGCAGAAGGGCTTCTGCTCAGCATGACCATATCTCTGCCCCTACGCTGGGGGGGGGGCAGGTCTTTATTGGAGGTCTTGCTCTAAATGCCCATGTTGTGGTGGATTTCAGAGCTGCTGCTCTTTCCCTGGAGGGAGGGGGCGCATTCCAGGGAGATAAACGATTTCACAGTTCGGATTCTGCTGGTGGGAAAATCAAGAGGTTCAAGGTGACTCTGCCTTAGAGCCCTAGCTGAGTATTTTACCCATAGGTTGGTTAGAGTGCCTTTAGTTAGGCTAGATTCTGTCTGATATGGCAAGAGCAATAAATAACTAGAGTTGGAATTGAGGCTCAGTGTGGTTCTTCGTCCGTTTTACCTGACACATGTCGAGATTCTGCAGGTGACCGTTCAGGTAGAGATCTTTTCTGTGGTGGCCCCCAAATTGGGAAATCACAGTTATTGAAAGATCTTCTGGCACAAACCTTCTGTCTATTTATTCTCTCAAGCTTTTATGCCTTGAAATTAGAATATTTTGTAAGGTTCAGATATCGCAAATTCTTTCCTTTTAATGTCGCTCTCTCTTTTTTATCCTCAAGGATACTGTATATTTTCAAGCTGCATTCTGAGATGGTCAGTCACTGTGCTTCGTCATTGTGTAACTTTTCCTTTTAAAATATTGCTGTTTTTATACTTGATTGTTTGATTTTAAATGATGTTACTGCTTTATTAATTTATTCTTTTTTATTATGTAGAGTGCCCTCAAAGCTTTGTAACAGGAAAATTCATTATTGAAATAAAGGAAGGAAGGAATATATAAATGAATTTTGTTACTAGAATAACAGTGAAAGTTGCTCTGTTATAAACATGATTTAGTTTTGCTCTCTGTCTCATGTTCCACATTTCCTCAATCTGCCAGAGAAGCTGGAAGGCTGGGTCAGTGATTAGTTAACGTGCTTAATGCCCTTGGCTTTTATCACAGCTCCAGAGACCTTTGAACTATTTTATTTTTACTTCTAGATCAGAACCCCCAAGTTCACATGAGGTGACCTCTCCTGGTAAGATGGCAAGATGGGCCTAAAAGTAACACAACTGAGGAAGGGAGAGGGTGCTTTTTCTTTCCTTGCCTTTGATTTGTATCATACATAAGCAGCAGCACCCTTGATTAAGGCACAAGCTCACCCAAGTGATCAGTTGTGGTGGCTTTTGCTCAAAGAATTGTGATAGTCTTTGATTGGCTGGAGTACTCCAGTCAAGGCGAGCCTCTCTTTAGCTGGTTTTTGCTGTGTGTGACAGGAAATGCACCCCAGAATATCTCAAGCCATTACTTTGAGTGTCTTCCTCTGTGTACTCCTGTGATACTTTAATCTTTAGAAGTGCACCTAACTTAAGTGATGATTTGATATAGCTGTACTTGCTGACCTTGAACACGGCTAGGATGGGAGACTGCCTGGGAATACCAAACATGTAATTACTTTATATATTTTCCAAACTTGCCATCTTTTTCAGTTTCACCCTTCAGGTTTTGAATTGGACATGTGGATTCTCATTAATGTATTTTAACTCAGGTTTTAAAAAACGAGCACCTCACATTTGTTTGTACTGCTTGCATGTTTGCATCTGAGAAACACTAATCTGAATTGTCATAAATTGTCAACTGCTGAAACAGATAATCACTGTATGTTATTTATCAAGTGTCACTGTATATTAAGAACTTGATTGCAAAACAACTATAACATTCCATCAGTAATTAACCATGGCATTCCAGCCATCAAACAGAGTTAAATATGATATATCAAGTGGATTTCAAGCTGTTTTCTAAAAATCCCTAGGTTTTTCCAAAGCTTATCGTAGTGACAGAGTTGTACTGTAGGAGGAAGGAGAACTAGATCTGGACCAAACACCAAATACAGCCCACTCCTTGTACTGGAGGGCCTGATAGCACCAGAGGGGACAGTTTAACATGCTGTAGGGGAGCTGTGCCTCTTGATATCATCCATATGTATCTTCCTCCCATACATACAAAATGACATGGGAGGAAGTGGGGAGATGTCACTCCTGAGGTCCCCCTGCATGGGAAAGAAAGACATACTATGCAGTGTAAAACAGGCAGTCATCACTAATTCATCCACACATGGTTTTCCCAATGGGAGCAGTTGCAACCCAGAGAAACAGGCAAGTGTCCAGTTCACAGCTCACTCTTTGTTGAGTCTTTGGAACTGTCACTGGAAGAGAGATGCCAAGGACTGGTGGTGGTTATTAGTATTGCACATAAGTACATTTTTAAGGGTATTATGTTTCTGTTTTGATTTTGTTGGAAAGTTGTAAACGACCAAGAGTCTGTTGGAGTGTGGCACTTTACAAGCACTGTAGACAATAAATAAGAAAATAAAAACAAGCTGTTTCTCCAAGTGATTCAGCTCCTAAAGCAATTCGTTCACTGTGTGCCTTTTCTCAATGGGAAGCTGATTGCGCAAAGCATAGGACAGAGCATAGAAAAGGTTGTACATTGGATAAACAGCTTTAAAAACTGCATTTTTCCTGAAAAAAGAAAGCAAATGGCAGACAAACGGAACATGCAAAGCCGACCCCGGAAGAGTTTGCCCTGGATGCATTTTCCAGAATGGGCAAACATGCACAGTTGATAAACTAGCAGAAAAGTACAGATAGGTTAGTAGCAGTGGAACAGAGGAAGGGTTTTTAGAGGAAGGGGCATTGCCTGAACTCCTGCAGGATGGAAAGATTGGCTTGGCAGCCTAGATTAATTATGTGGGATAGATGTTCCAAATCCTTGGGAAAACAGCACTATAGCAGGATATAATGAGTGGAGAAATGGGATGCAAGAAGATTCTTAATATAAGGCCAACTGTCCATGTTTTAGTCCTTCCTGCCCACAAGGATCCAGTAGCCTGGACAAAGTGGATGCAAAAGGTCCTGAAGGATTGAACTGTTTTGGCAGATGTGAATCTGAGACACAGGTAAACCAAACACAAAGGTTTGTACATACAAAATGACATGCAGTAGAAGAATGTAAGGCTGAACATTAGTATATAAGAAGAAACATGCACGGAAATGCATGCAAATATCCATGTTGATGTATAAATAATTGATACAGAAATGAATGTAAGATTTACAAAGGTGGCACCAAAATCTCGAAAGAGATAAGATGTAGGAAAATATCTATGTAACTTGTGGAATTGTTGAGATGTAGAAGGGAGTCTTTGTCTCCATGGAGATGAAGATCAGGGAAGGCTTGGAAAAATTCACAGTACTTAAAAAACAGCAGTGACAGGGAAACAGAAAACACAACCTTGCATTACTGCTTAACATCTATTTAGCTATGATACCCTGGAGCCTGACACAAAAAGTAGTTGTGTCAGGGGCATTATGCTTTAGATCTCTGTCTCGCAACTGGATTCTGTATACAAAATGGGTATTGCATTGTTGAGAAAATTAGTTTATGTTTTGCTCATCTTGACAAAGGTATTCATAAGACTTTTATCTCTAGTTCCCCAGTAGGCTTTAGCAGAGTGAAGAGAGAAAATAACTGTTTACTCAGTTGACTGCTTCTAAGGACTGTGTATGTAGAGGAGCAGTTTAACAGTTTCACAACATAACAATAAACATGTCTATTCTGCATTCAATGGGTGTGCATAAAACTCATTAAAATTAATGGAATTTACACACACAATCATACACACACACACACACACACACACACACGTATCAGTCCAAATCAATTCACTACAGGATGGCCTGTTCATTGAATGTTATGGAGCATAAACTACTACATTCATCCACTTCAGGTTGATAGAGATATGTTTTTCAACTTCCCAGTCTAGGCTGAATAAGAATGACTGGACCAAAGTCACCCAGCCAGCATCTGAGCCTAAGGGAGGACTAGAAACTGGGTCTCCCTGTTGCTAGTCCAATACTTTAACCATTACATCACACTGGCTGTCATACAGTGTACTATCATATGATATATGCTCAATCTAGACACCAAAACATTTGATGATTTTAAGGGTGACATTTGCTTTTTATAGGACTTCTCCAGACTGAGGAAGACTGCTGGATCCAGGGGGAGGAAATTGTCATAATTCAATGGAAAATTCTTTGACACAGATGAATGGAATAGTGTTCTTGTAGTTGTTGTGTTGCAAGAAAATTCATTCACAACTCTCTGTTATTTATTTATTTATTATTTAAATTTATATGACTGCCCATCTCCCCCAACTGTTATTCTGTACTCAGAAGAATTAGGAAGATGCAACAAAGTCAATAAAAAGGTAAAGGTAAAGGTTCCCTCCGCACATTTGTGCAGTCGTGTCCAACTCTAGGGGCCGGTGCTCATCTCCGTTTGTTAGCCGAACAGCCAGCGTTGTCCGAAGATGCTTCCACGGTCATGTGGCTGGCATGATGTGTGTGGAACGCTGTTACCTACCCACCTAAATGGTACCTATTCATTTACTTGCATTTGCATGCTTTCGAATTGCTACGTTGGCAAGAGCTGGGGCTAGTGCGGGAGCTCACTCCGTCATGTGGGGCTAGGGATTCGAACCTCCAAACTTGTGATCTTCCAATCGACAAGCCTTGCGTCTTACCCGCTGAGCCACCACACCCCTCAACAAAGTCAATACCTAACAACAAATAGTAGTTTGACTATAACGATATCCAGAATATTACTATTAAGACTCAGGGCGTGAATGTGTGATAACTCTGCAAAAAATCTGAGGAAGACCAAGATGAGATATAGAATTTATGTTGAGAAAGCATCATGCATCAGAATCCTCTCTATGATATGTACCCAAGACAAGTCTTTGCTCCCTTCTTACGTACTTAAGAACAAGATTCTGCCCCACTTATTGGTCTCCATATCCAAACCCTTGGTAGAATGAAGGTCTCTTGGCCATTTGGAGCCAGTACCTGTGGAACAGCATAGACTCACTATAAGTAGTGTCACAGCAGATTCCACAGAAGTGGCAGTGGCAGAAGCACAAGAGCTGAAACCAGGCTTATTTAAATTTCCAGTTAACTTCAGACTCCCACTGAAGCAATATCACACCTTGATGTTGTTGAGTTTCTGTATCCAAATATGACTCTGTTTGAAGTTCTCCATGGTTTTCTTTTTTTGCCTGTATTCTTTTTCTATTCTCCCAGTTTTCTACAAGTTTCCATGCATAAAAGGCTTAATGAGAGATCAAACAGTAATCTGTACATCCATACTCATAAAATGATACAACGTGTGGTTGTATCATCGAGGCTTACAACCTTGATCCTTTCCAGATATCTTAAGTTTCAGCTCCCAGTAGTCTTGGCCTACATGGGCAATGGCAAGGAATTATTGGAATTGTACTCTACTTCTGGAGTACACTAGGTTGCCAATTTTGTGTGTGTGTGTGTGCATGCTTATATAAAATCAACATTCCATTTCTAGAGGATTTGTGTAAAATTTAATTGTGAATACAACAATATTTTAGTTTGGTCATGGGTTGCACTCAATGAGATTATATGTTTCAAACTGATTGTATACTAAGACGGGTGGGAAACAATCCATCCAATATTTGTCCCATCCAAAGTCCCAATAGGAACTGATGTACAACTATGGGATTTCTGGATGGAAAAGCCAATCCCATTCCAAAATTGCCACTCCTTCCACCATCGTTCTGACAATACAGAAAGGGAGTAATGCTGAGCCATTTTGTGAAGGGTAAATTTGGAGACTACCATTTTCTGGCTTGCCCTGGATGGAGGACTGCTCTCCATGCAGGAGGAAATGGAAAGTAGTGGGTCTTTGTCTCTTCCTCTATGGAGAAGTGAGGTCTGAGGGGACAGACAGGAACCCATCATTCCCTGTGTTATCTTGCATGGGGAGCTTCAGCTACATTATACAACAACAACAACAACATCAATGGACAGGCACAAATAGTCTTACATAACATTTAGGTAGTAGATGAACATTTAGAATTCTTTTCAAGGATAGATGAATTATCTATCCTATTATCACCAGAGCTGATTGAAGAACTCTGCTTGTCCTCCACTGAAGCTGGAAACATCATGGAGTTGGTTGAAAATTCTTCAAGTGCTGTTGTGAAGTGACTTGAAAAATAGAAAAAAATGTTATTTTCTTATTCTGTGGAGGAGGTTGCCATGTTGTCCTCCCTTTCAGAATAATAAATAGCCAAATGTTCATATGGAAGAGCTAACGTAGAAACAGGTTTGGAGCTTGTCAGTTACGTGTCTAATTCGTCGGGTCTTCCTGCATGTATCCTTCTGGTCTGAATGGCAGAGGTCTGCCAGAACTCTGACATGCCGCCCGTCCAAGAGAAATCCCCCCTTTCCCCCCATGAGTTCCATACGTATTTACATTGTCTACCTCCTGCTGTCTTATGTCTGTAACGACAAAATACATTAATTCGATTGTTTTTACCGAGGTTTGTCCGGAAACTCTTTGTGAAAAGTTCTAACTAGCGTTGGGGCTTGCATGTGTTTCTGGTCTACCCACTCTTTGTGCCCAATCGGCAGATGTTGCCATTTTACTAGGTACTGCAGCTGCCCTTTATGTCACCTGGAGTCTAGGATTTTATCAAATTCAAAATGTGGTTCCCCATTGACTATTGCTGGTGTCGGCTCGGCCACTTCGGGGTGCCATTGTGATGGGTTGTACCGTTTTAACAAGCTGATGTGAAATACTGGGTGAACTCGTTTCAGTGATTTGGGAAGTTGCAGTTTGGCCGTTACTGGGTTAATCACGTTTATTATAGGGAACGGCCCAATGAATTTTGGGGCAAGTTTTCTAGCTGGTTGGGTGGAGCGCAAGTTTTTGGTGGACAGGTACACTCTGTCCCCTACTTTGAGCTCCCATTCAGCCACCCGTTTTCGATCAGCATGTTTTTTGTAGTTCTCCTTAGCTTCCTGGAGGGTTTTCACCATGACTGGCCAATTGTTTTTAATGCGTGCGATCCACTCATCCGCCCGTAATGGGGTGGTCCCATCTGTTACTTGGGTCAGGGCGAGTTCGGGGATGGTTATGAAGTCTTGCCCCATCGCAATTTTAAAAGGTGAAAACCCCGTGCTTTGGTGAATGGAATTATTGTAGGCTACTTCTGCAAAAGGCAATAATTCCGCCCAATTATTTTGTTGATAGCTTATGTAGCATCTCAGGTACTGTTCTAGTATTGCATTAAGGCATTCAGATGATCCATCCGTGCACGGATGGAACGCACTACTTAATCCTTGTCCGGAACCAATTAATTTCAAAAATGCCCACCAAAATTTGCAGGTGAAAGTACTGCCGCGGTCGCTTATTATGCATTCGGGCATACCGTGGGCTCTGTAGATGTGTTGAATAAACATTTTGGCTAGTTTATGGGCATTCGGAATCCCATTGCAAGCAATGAAATGGGCCTGTTTGAAAAATAGATCAGTGACTACCCAGATCACCATTTTTTTTACTGCTCACGGGTAAGTCCACAATAAAGTCCATGGCAATTTGTTTCCATGGCTGCGTTGGGTTGGCTACTGGCTGAAGCAGTCCTGTGGGTTTCCCCATTACTCGTTTCGCAGTAGCACATACTGGGCAGGAGGCTACATATTCTTTTACATCCTTGCGCGGCGTTGGCCACCAAAATTTGTTTCTGACTAGGTGCAATGTTTTGACAAACCCGAAGTGGCCAGCCATCTTGTGGTTGTGTGTTTTCTCTAAAGCCCCTTTCCTTAACCCTTCCGGAACGTATATCTTTCCTTCCTTCCACCACAGTCCATTGCTTTCAGTTAATGTGTACCTGTTCTCCCCCCACCATGTGTCTACCACTGTTTCCGCCTGTAGTTTGGATTCAAAGGGGTTCTCCCTTGCCTCTTTGGATTTGCTCCGGGTGAGTGCCAAATTGCCCTCAAGCGTATCAGTCTGATTGCTCTGGTTTGTTAGGTCAACTGCCTGTGTCATTGTGCACGTCTGAGTGGGGATGAGCGTTTCCACGATCCCTTCGACTTTACCATCGTGTTGGGGAAGGCGTGATAATGCGTCTGCCAAGAGATTCTTTCCCCCGGGGAAATACTGCAGGGTGAAGTTGAATTTGCTAAAAAATTCAGCCCACTGCAGTTGTTTGTGATTCAGCTTTCTGGGGGATTTGAGCGCCTCTAAGTTTTTATGGTCCGTCCAAACCTGGAACGGTACGGTCGCCCCGTCCAACAGGTGTTGCCATGTGTCTAGGGCATGTTTAACTGTGAATGCTTCTTTTTCCCAAACATGCCATTTTTTTTCCGTTTCGCTGAACTTTTTTGAAATATAAGCACATGGCCTCAGTTTTTTGGAATCATCGAATTGTAGTAATATTGATCCAATTGCGTTGTGGGAAGCATCCGTGTGAATTATGAATTGCTTCTCCACTTCCGGGTGTTTTAGAATGGGTTTCTCTGTAAACAGAGCCTTGAGTTTGTCGAATGCCTCCTGGCATTCCTTGGTCCAAATTATTTTGCTACTGGGCAATTTCCCTTTGTTCCCCTTTCCTTTTCTTTAATAAGTCCGTCAGGGGCAGCGCAATCTGTGCGAACCCCTGAATGAACTGCCTATAGAACCCCGCAAACCCGAGGAACGCTTGGAGTTGTCTGCGGGTTCGGGGGGGTTCCCACTCTAACACTGCTTGTACTTTCCGCAGGTCCATTTCAATGCCCTTGTGTGAAATTCTATAGCCTAGGAAGTCCAAGCTATCCTTATGGAATTCACATTTTTCTAATTTGACATAAAGTTTAGCCTCTAGCAATTTCTCTAACACTTTTTTGACCAATTGGGTATGCTCCTCTAGGCTGTCGGAAAAGATTAAAATGTCATCCAGATACACAATTACCCCTTGGTAGAGAAATTCATACAATACCTCATTGATCAATCTCATGAAGATGCCCAGTCCCCCCGCTATCCCGAATGGGAGAACCCGGTACTGATATTGACCCAATGGGCAGTTGAATGCCATTTTCCATTCATCCCCTTCCCGTATGCGTACCCGGTAATAAGCCTCTCTGACATCCAACTTTGTGAAAATTTTGCCTTTTGCCAATTGTGCTAGCATATTCTTCAGGAGTGGAAGTGGGTACTGGTTTGTTACGGAAATGGCATTTAACCCCCTGTAATCTGTGCAGAGTCGTAAGGACCCGTCTTTCTTTTTCCGAAAGAGGACAGGGGCTGCCAGGGGCGAATTTGCGGGTTCTATAAACCACCTTGCCAGGTTTTTGTCAATGAACTTGCGTAATTCAACCGATTCTTTCTGGGTCATCGCATACATTTTGGGTTTGGGAAAGGGTGCCCCGAGTATGAGGTCAACCGTTGCGTCTGATAGTCTGATAGTCTGTGGGGGGGTTCTTGTTCACATTCTTTTTGGCTAAACACCTCAGCTACGGAGAGATATTTCTCCAGGATTGTGTCCAGGAGCATGCCACTCTCCTGGTCTTGGTCCTCCTCCCATTGTTCCATCCCCCCTTGTTCTGTGCCTGCTGCCCCCCATTCGAGGTCATTTACCCCAGTCGTCTCCACGACCGCTTTGTATGTCCCATCAAAAAAATCCATTTCCCCAGATGCCCAGTCCACTCGGGGGTTTCTTTTCTTGATCCCCAGCACAATGTGTCGTGTTGCAATAGGTGCTATGACAAATCGTAATGTCTCTACATGAGTCCCCACAGACATTTGTATGTCTTCTGTGGTATATTCAATTGGGCCACCTTTCATTTCTGACCCATCCAATTGGCAAAACGTGATGGGTGTGTTCATTTTGATCAATTTAAGTTTCAGTTTGGATGCCACTTTCGGGTGCATCAGACATCTGGAGCACCCAGAGTCCAGCATGGCCACCCCCCACAATTGTCCCGTCCCATCCAAGTTTTGTAACTTTACCTTGATATTCATTGTGGGGCATTTGGGAACACCATCCCCCCCGTCGCGCCCAGTGTTGAAGGGCTGTCCTGTGGCGCACTTTAGAACAGACCGTTGTCGTTTCCCGCCGGCTCGAAGTCGTCCTCTGAAGTGTCAGAGTCGGTGTCCCGGTACTGCATGCTCCTTCGCTCCTCGGTTGCTGCCGCCGCTCCTTTGTATTTCGCGGGCGCTGTTTTGGCTCCTTTGTCGTCTGGCATCTTTTTTGTGGAGGGTTTTTCCTTAGAATTAGCCTTGGTCTGGGGGCAATTGCTAATCCTATGTCCCTCTTTCCCACAACGGAAGCAGAGTCCGTCTTTTGTGAGACGTTCCTTCTCCTCTTCCCAGTTCCGTTGCTTGGTAGGTTTGCGGGGTTGGGTGAAGGAATTTCCCTGTTTCTTCCGCATGGAGTGGAAAGTTCTGATATTCTGTAGCTGTATTTTGCTACTTTCAACTTTCCCTGCTAGCTGGATCCACCCTTCTAGTGTTCCAGGGTCGTCTCTCTCTATTGCCACTTCTATCAGATCCTGTCTCAGTCCATATTGAAAATGTTCTATTTTAAACGATTCAGGCCAGTCTGGTAATTTTGACAAAAGCTTTTTGAAGTCCATAGCGTATTCCGCTACTGTCCTATTGCCTTGTCTCAAGTTCTGGATTCGAGCCCTGGCTGATATTTTTGATAGCGTATCCTCGAATCTCTTCCTAAGGGCGTACATGAACTTCCTAAAGTTCATCAGCTCGCGGGCTCCACTATCGTGTAGAGCCACCAGCCAGTTGCCCGCCTCCCCTTCCAAAAAAACTGGAGACGTACCGCACCTTACTCTCCTCCGTTCGGAAGGTATGCTCAAATTCTCCCATAAACCCTTGTACATGCGTTAAAAAGCATGCTAGTTTCTTAGGATCTCCATCAAATTTCGTCTTTAACTCGCCTATGCCACTTGGAGCGGGGGTCCTCAGTGGGATCCTGTGGTGGTCATAGGTTGGGGTTATAGGCGGTTGGCTGTAGGGCAGCTGACTGTAGGGGTGAATTTCCTCTTCCCCCTCATCACTTTCCCCACTAAATTCTATGATTTCTTCCTCCTCGTCTGAGGGTGCCGGGCTCACTTCCGTCCCTCTGAGTCCCTCTAGGTTTCTTATTAATCTTTCCATGGCCACCCCCATAGAGTCCAATTTTTTATTCATAGTTCCTACTTCTAGACTCAAATGTGCCATCTGGTCTTCCAGGACCTCGATGCGTTGGGTTGGGGTGACCCTTTTCTTGGTAGGTTTCCCCACTTTCTCTTCCAGCCCTTCACCAACGGCGACGGACCATCCCGCCAATTTGGGCTTGGTAGCACTGCAGAGGATAGGGGTTTTATTTACCTCCTTCTTCTGGGATTTCTTTCTCTCCTGCTTGTTGGTGGTCTCGGTAGAGAGTGCTTCCGCTCGCTGGGTTTCTTCCATCGTCTGGGCACCTGACGAGCTGGGTCCAGCTACTGTGATAGTTTCCGCTGCCTCTACTGATTCCATTCCATTCTACGAGGATGAAGTTTTCTGGTGGTGTGACCACTTTCGACTGGGGAGCTCACCGATTTTTCGGGATAGTCCTCAGGATACGTTGTCAGTGGTGATTCACGTCTTTATGTAAGGACTGCTCCCAACGATGTCCAAAAAATCCCTTTCTCTAAAAGAAGCCACGAACGCTGGGTTCTTACAAGTAAAAGGATTTATTTTGGAACACAGGAACAGGAACAAAGACGTGAATGAACTGGTATGGCATGGTATATTACATTTAAACATTCCCCCCCCCATTGTCCTTTTGAAGTTGAGGTGTGTAGTTCTTGGCTCCGGAGTACTCAGACAGTCTTTCCCGGGTTGATGCGTTCCGTTTTGCACCTCGTTACTGTAGCTCTTGCTTCCGCGCTAGCTTGTCAGTTACGTGTCTAATTCGTCGGGTCTTCCTGCACGTATCCTTCTGGTCTGAATGGCAGAGGTCTGCCAGAACTCTGACATGATGAGGATCTTTTTTTTCCTTGACAGATATTGGGAGAATTCACATATTGTGCTAAGTCATGGTTTACTTTGTCTAGGATTTGTTGAACAAGCTGTAGTTGCCTGGTTCACATGTAGCACTATTGGGACAGGCAATATTTTATGGTTGAAGGCTGCATTTTTCTTTTGTTTTGTTTTCTAAAGCTGTTTAGCTTCTGAAGGCTGCAGGGAGTATGACAGTGATATGGTAATGTCATTAGGGGAAGTAGGGCTGAAAATATTTTTGCTTTAGACAGGCGGTGAAGTATAAAATAAATATGCTGGGTTTAATATATCAATGTTCTCTTTTTACTAAAGAAATATTCAGAGAGGAGGAGGAGGGGAAATAATCATGCTCCCTAAACCTGAGGGTTTTTCCACTAAATTTTAGTGACTCAATTTATGGGTGGTGTAGAAGCCACAAAATGGGTGCCGAGGGCTACAGGAATCCTTCAGGTTGCCCATTCTTGTCATGGTTTACAATGTACAGTGGCTAAATTCATCCATTATGCTATTTCCCAAGCATTATGGCTAAGCATGATATGTCAACCCACACTTTCACACTCCTCTTTTATCCTCAAGAAACCTTATGAACTCATTTTCTTGTAGGAACCCTTTTAGAAAGGAAAGTCCATTCTTTCTAAGAATCATTGAATTACATAGGTGGAAGCAAGAAATGACTGTTTTACCAGATGATATTGGTCTGTATTGATATTAACAACCAGAACATCACACTCTGCTAATAGATTTGCTCTATGCATCTACTACTGCCTCCCAATGTTATTCCTTCAAGGTTTCCTCTATACATGGCTCTGGAACAGGACTGGATAGGTTTTGAAGGGGCAGGGGGAACAATGCAGTGCCCAATGTTTTGGAGAGCCAAAGGCCATCCAATTATATAGTAACATCATCAGAAAGAGTGTAGGGCATTTTGGGAAGGTGGGGAGAGAACACAGAATGGTTTGCAGTAGCACTACTGAAATTTGGTCATTTTCCAACTGAATTTTAATGGTGCCATCTTGGAGCACTACAAATGGGTCTCTGGAACACTGTACATGTCTCATCATGTGCTTTACATGGGGCTGCCCTTGAAGAGCATCTGGAAGGTGCAGTTGGTTCAAAATGCAGCAGCACAGGCAGTTACGTGTGCTCCTTGATCTACTCATGTTACACCTCTGCTCCACAAGCTGCACTGGTTGCCAGTATGCTTCTAGGTTTAATTCAAGGTGCTGGTAGTTACCTATGAAGCTCTTCGTGGCATGGGGCTGGGTTATTGGAGGGGCTACTTTTCCCCAATTGTGTCTACCTGTCCCAGATTCAGATGTTGAGGCCTGCTGCAGGTCCCATCCATTGGAGAGCGCCATCTGGCGGGACCCAGCTTTTTTGCCACAGTGCTCAATCTTGAGTACATCATCTCCCTGAAGATCAGACTAGCCCTGATCCTGCTGGCCTTTTGTAAGACTTTGGGGATGTAGCTATGTCACCGGACATGGGGGTCAGAATGTATGGCAGTGTCTGTGAAATGGTTATGCTGATGTTGGATTTTGATGTTTCTTTATAGTTTTATCTTGGCTGCCAATTATGTATTTATTGTTATGCTATTGTTAGGTTATATTTTTAATTGTTGTTAGCTGCCCAGAATAATGACAATGAGATGAGCGCCATACAAATTGAAATAAATGGATGGATGGATGGATGGATGGATGGATGGATGGATGGATGGATGGATAGATAGATAGATAGATAATAAATAAATAAATAAATAAATAAATAAATAAATATGCTGAGAGCTGCCCACAATTGATTTTTAGTAACCATTGACATTATATAATCTGCAAGTATTCTGCTTTCTTTGTTCAAGATATCCCTAACCAGTGTAAAAAGCATTCATCACCACCACTGTCATCAAATATAAAGCATTTTAAAAATTCCATTAGCTAAAACATTCAATGAAAAAACCTTAAAAGGGTGGTGGTTGGGATTATTCACATACAAAACCCATACAATGAAAACCTGGGTGAAAAAACAGGTGTCAACCAATGTCTAAAATACAACATAGTAGGTACCTTCTAAATACCAGGAAGGACAGTTAATATATTCATAACCATAAAGATTTATTTAAAATCTTTCTCAAACTATAAGCCACCTTTTCTAAAAATTAGCAATGTAAGTTCATTGTTAATTTTTAAAATTTTAAACCATCCTGGCAATCATTACTAAATAGCTATAGTGATGTTATTTAGAATTCATCAAATGATGTTTACCATGATAAAATTTTAATATGAATTTATTTAATAATGAAGTGATAATCTCTGCTCATTGGTTGCAGTAGAGCCTTCTAGCAAAACAAATTCCAGAAACAGAAGGCTTGATTCAGATTAAAACCATTGTCTCTGTGTTAAGATGACACATACTGTATGACCAGATAGGATCTACTCTGAGAAAAATATTCTCCCAGTCAAATGGGAACAACTAACTTAGGCAGCCTGCCAGTTGCTTAAAAGAGAGCTGGAAAGCTTCCACTCCCTGCTTTTTTTTAAAACAAACAAACATTGTGGTGGCCTGATTGGAATTAGAGTGACTGTGGACAGTCAAGAAAGGATTAGCTACCCTTCATCTCTTTCTGAGGCTACTCTACCTGCAACACAAAGAGAGGCTTAAACCTTTATTATCTTTCAATCCTCCAGCTGATGAGATTATGGTGTTTGCACAAAGCACTAATGCTTCCCATGACCCAGGTAAGCTTGTGTGAACAGGTCAAGTGTGTGTGTGTGTGCACACCAAGGACTAAAGCCAACCTCCTTTCCCATTTTAAGTATGAATTTGATTTAAGGCCAGAACTGTCAGTTTGTGAAAAAAGGATCAGAACTATGTTTTGTTCTGTTTTGTGCCTTTGAGTCAGTGTTGACTCCTGGCGACTGCCTGGACCAGTCCCTGCAGTTTTCTTGGCAAGGTTTTTCAGAAATGGTTTGCCACTGCCTCCTTCCCAGGGCTAAGAGAAAGTGACTGGCCCAAGGTCACCCAGATGGCTTTGTGCCCAAGGCAGGACTAGAACTCACAGTCTCCCAATTTCTAGCCTAATGCCTTAACTACTACACCACACTGGCTCAGAACTATACAATTTAAGAAATGTGTGGCACGAAGACTATGTTCACAGGGCATGGTTAATTGAATGAAGCAAAAACGTAGCATCTGCATTCATACAATATGGTGGCACATGGTTAGTTTTTATCTTGTGTAGGACTTGGTGGCTTAGCACGTTATGTGAACCCACCCCATTTGATTAGTTCAATGTATTGTGCATAACCCCAAAATGGATTAGTTCAGCAACTAAATGAAGCACTTTGTGTGAATACTTTCACAGTGAATTAGGTAACTTATAAATTTGTTGAGTTAGATTCTTCTAACATTATCAGCACATTCTTATGTTCATTTTCCCAACTCTCTTTTCCAATAATTTACAGGTGGGCTATCCCTATGAGCAGAATCATAGAGAAGAGGAGAATCATGGAACTGAAGAAGCAGCATGATTGTAGCATTTGCACAAAATATGTTAATATCCAACTTGGCTTCACAATACTTAAGAAAGACAACCCCCTGCCCCCCCCCACACCTCCTAAACCATGGGGCTTGTCATTATGACAGCTTTAGAGATGTTTAAGAGAATGCATTTCTACTAGATTAAGTCTGTGGCTTGAATCATGTCAACTGGATTTCTATTTTCTCAGTAGAAACGTTTCACTCCTTATCCAAGGAGCTTCTTCAGTCTGAGTAAAGTTAGTAAGGGAATCCTTAAATACATAAAATCCAGTTGACATGATTCAAGCCACAGACTGTTCCACCTGGATGACTGAGAACCTTCATCGACATACTAGATTAAGTGAAACTGACAATTCTAAAAGCAGAGAATGAAGTAATTTTTTCCTTCTATTTTATATGGGAGAAATGCCAGAAAATCAACCATACTAGTCTTTTGCAGTAAAGGTATCTTTATATGACACTTTTAAAAAAGATTTTTTATCCTGTCTTTATTATTTTTATAAATAACTCAAGGCGGGGAACATACCTAATTCCCCTTCCTCCTCCTATTTTCCCCACAACAGCAACCCTGTGAGGTGAGTTGGGCTGAGAGAGTGTGACTGGCCCACGGTCACCCGGCCGGCTTTCATGCCTAAGGCGGGACTAGAACTCACAGACTCCTGGTTTCTAGCCTGGTGCCTGAACCACTAGACCAAACTGGCTCACTTGGCCAGTTGGCTACATGCACCTTTTGAACAAACCTATCAACGAGGTTTCGTCCAATCCCACAAGCCTACTCTGCTTGCTGAAACATAACAGGCCCTGGAGGTGACAGAATGCATACGTTGCAAACCTTTGGGACTCAGGTTTAAACCTTGGCATCTTTGGGTTAGGAAACCTGGGGCATTGCTGCTAGTCAGTGTTGATAATACTGAGCTAGCTGGAGCAATGGCCTAACTCAGTCTATGGTAACTTTCTGTGTTTCGGTTCAGGAGGAAAAATGGCTTTTATTCAATATTTTCTCAAAAACTGATGAAATCAAAGTTAGATGATGATCATTTGTTTGCTAGAGAGTACTCACTGCAGGGGTATAATGTTGTGATGATAGTGTTTCGCCTTCAGAGCAGTAGCTACAATTTTTGCTTTCTGGCAGCACCTCTAGCGCATGTAGGATTAGATCAAGAAGGGAGAACCTTGGGTAAGAATTTGTTCAATTATCTATGTGACTCAAGAGGATCGAATGGATTACTGAATATCTTGACAACAGTGGCAGAAATTGTGATGATGTTGTGAGAGTGTTGCATTCATATACCAGGTGTCAAAGTATAGAATTAACCATGGTGGGTAACATTTCACATTATTTTTTCCATGTTATAAAATCTAACAAGTCATTAAAATGTGTTCATGTTACTCCCAAACTGTACTGTAATCCTGATGACAATTTTTGTTCACTGCACAGATCTAGCTGTGCAATGTTTTCATTTTCACCCATTCATAGCAGTTGGAATCACAACCCCAATATTGCTTTAGTGGATCTTAAGACGGCTGTAAGGAGAAGGGAAGGAGAAAAAAACTACTTTGAATTTCAATCAGACTACCTACAGTAGAGGCATAACATTAACAAAGATGCTTAAACAGCACTCTGTAAAGATGTTAAGAAAATATTTGTAGTGATTCACACACACCTATAGACAAAAACAGTTCTTGTTGCTGTTGAAGCAACAACACAGCACAGCCTTAATTAAAGCATCGTCTGACCTGTTTTTTTTATGCTACAGTTGCAGAATCCTGTTAAAAGAAAAAAGGATTAATTACAGATGGGCTGTGTGTCATGATAATTAACAATTGCCGCTTCTCTTATTTGTCACATTCTGAAACTTTTTTTCTGCTTTACTAGGTAAAGGGAATCAGAATTTTTATCACATTCTATGCCCGCAATCCCTGATGGAATTGTCACCCATAAATTTGCACAGCATATACAAAATATTGCGCCATCAGCATTATTGCACCACATACATCAGTGTTTTTCACAGGAGAGTGTGCCATATATTGGCCTATGTGAAGTGGTAAACACAATGATGGGGATAGCTAAATATGAATTAATAAAAATTAATATATGGCACTGAAGACGCCATTATTGACTATGCTGTTGAACTGCTATATAAATACCGGCTAATAGAATTAAAATTATCCATTCATCCTCCTCTTTTTTTCATTTGTATGATTAGCAGCCTTATTTTTTTCCCTGTATACCAAAATGATACAAAGTCAAATAGTGGATTATATAATGCATATATTTACAAAACAGCACTAATCATGCCAATCCGTTTCTAAATACTGGAAGTGAAGATTCATTGGTTCCTTCTTTGATTTCTTTGGCTAGAAAACTTACTATATACAGGATATCACTGTGACATATTTTTTTACATATTCTATATCTTCCATTTTATCCTTTAGTTAATTCAGGACAATCAATCATGGAGAAATGAGCAATGAGATGCAATGGCTTTAAAGCAACATAGTGGTGAACAGCTGAAAAATCCCAGGAACTATTTTGTATTTGCTCAGTCCACTGATTCTCTAGTCTAGAGTCATCAACTATGACTGGCACCAACTGTCTCAACTTTCAAGCTATATTAGCCCTAAGGGAGCGGGGTGGCTCAGTGGTTAAGATGCCAGGCTTGTCGATCGGAAGGTTGCAAGTTTGGAGGTTTGAGACCCTAGCCCCGCATGACAGAGTGAGCTCCTGGCAATGAAACGTCTGCAAGAAAACAACAAGGCTCAGAGAGCACCAAGGACTCCACAGAGTGAGCTCCCGCACTCGCCCCAGCTCTTGCCAACCTAGCAATTCGAAAGCATGCAAATGCAAGTAGATAAATAGGTACCACTTTGGTGGGAAGGTAACAGCGTTCTGCATGCGTCATGCCAGCCACATGACCGCGGAAGCATCTTCGGACAACGCTGGCTCTTCAGCTAACAAATGGAGATGAGCACCGGCCCCTAGAGTCGGACACAACTGTGTGGGGAACCTTTACCTTTACCTTTTATATTAGCCCTACTTGTTGATGCTGGAGACTACACTAAGAAACTTCTGCAGGCTCTAAAAAGGAACAACTTTCTGTACGCCTTCCATATTGGCTAAGCTTTCCCACAGTTCCCCAGTCATAGCCATTATATTCCTCTTGCCCATCTTTTGGATGTTATCTGTGGTGCTACTCAGGAAGGACTGAGAGAAAATGGGGACTGCTGGGATCCTTTGGGGCATGTTCTGATTTTAATGACATGATAGAGGCTGAGAAGGGGCCATGAAGAATTAAAACTAAGACTGAGAAGGTTAGTTCAGTGGGGACCAATTGCTGCTAATTCTAATCCTGCCCTCATTCTGACATGGACTATTTACTAGGAATTCCTACATGGAGGGGGGTGGGGGGGGAGTGCTGTTTCTCTAAGATAATCTGAAGCTTCCATACATACTGTTAGCTGAGTCCATAAAATCAGAGTCTGATCTTTTCTGCTTACCAATCACTGACAAATGCTTATTATCAGTCTCTGACAATAACGCAAATGAATCCTCAGTCTTAAAACATCATAAACACCAAGGTCATCCTGTAATTGCCAACCAATCTTTTCCTCTTTAAGAAGTGATTTTTTTACTATTCAAATTGGGTGCAATTTTTCTCAGATCTTCCGAGTGTTATCTGTAACACCTATCCCAACAAAGAAACAAACAAAACAACCCTAAGAGTAAAAGTGAAACTTCTTAAAATCATAAGATTTTCCTTATTGCCATGGTCTCTCAAGGAGGAGGAAAGGCCCCCCCGCCCCATCTTTCTTCCTTACAAGGGGTGTTTCAAGACTACTAATGATTTTAGTTGGTCTTTTCGGTGCCTTTTCCAGCTCTACATTATCCTTTCTGCTGTACAAGGAGCAAAGAGATACATGGTTTCTGGGTACATTTACATCATAAAATGTGTATAAAAAGATTGTGATATTGGTAGTTTTAGTCTCTCCCCCCCCCTCTTTTTTAGCAATGTCCAAAACAGAATTTGGTACCTACCCTTATAACTTTCCTTTCCTATCATCAGAGCTTGTGCATTGCCATACAGAATTCACAAAAGTTTTTCATTTCCTTTTTTCTTATTCCTACTTTCTTGTTTTTAACTCACAACTAGTGCTGCTTTCTGAATTTCACTATTCCCTTTCTCCTGTCCATAACTGAAGACCTCCTTCTGGGAATGACTTGGGTCTGTCTCTCTGGATATATCCACATTTACCATTTCAACTGCTCCTATTCTTTGCTCATATCTACTTGACTTTAATATGACTTAAGAGAATTCTATACAGACCGAGACACTTCGGCAGCAGCCTTCAAGGTATTCAGCTTGGAATGCAGGCTACCCTGTCATCTCTTAAGACAATTCCCCTGCAACTAACTATGCCCTCCCATCTTTCTGTTCCATGAAATGGCCAATCACTTTCCTTCCTGTGGGTAGGACTTCCAGGAGATAAATAGTTTAGTGTGTGTGTGTATGTATCTTTGTGTGTGTATACACACACGCAAACAAGATTAAAGCATCAAAATGCAGAAACATGAAGGCACAACAAGCAATTTAAAAACAACAATGAAATTGTTCTTTCAGTCAGCATTCTACCACCATCACTAAAATAGCCTAGTGCAAGGGTCGGAAATGGCGGCTCGCGAGCCAGATGCGGCTCTTTGGCCCCTTGAGTGTGGCTCTTCCGCAGCTGAACTCACCTCCGCCCCTTCCACGCGATTGGCCCCCGCCCGCAAACCCCGCACCCTGGCTCTCGCACTGAGCGAGGCCCAGCGCGGCAGGGAGGCTTTGGCTTTGATCAGGCCCACATGCAAGGCCGTTTGCAACCCAAAGGGGGGAAACACAGCCTCCCCCTCCCCGCAACCCCCGGAGCTGACTCTCACGCACACACGTTGCCCCTGCAGCCGCTCCTGCACCGCCTCCGACAGCACCGCGTCCCGGGACGCAAGCGGCAGGGCAGCGCAGGGTGAAGAGCCTGGGACTCCGAACGGCGGGGTGGGGGGATTGATGGGGCAGGAGGGTGCCGTGCCACGCGCCGCCCTTGACGTCAGGCGCTGGCGAAGGCCTTTCCCCTTCTCGCATTCTTGGCTGCGGCGGTGGCGGAGGATGTGCGGCCCGGGGATCCTGCCGCAGATGGGAAACCCAGCCTGCTCTCCCCACCCGCTTCCCACGCTCTCCGCTCCCCAGCAAACCCCACGATATTCTGGGGAGAGGAGAGCGTGGGAAGCGGGTGGGGAGAGCAGGCTGGGTTTCCCATCTGCGGCAGGATCCCCGGGCCTCAGTCTCCTGGGACTTTCGCGATGGCGAGGGGAGGGCGCCGAAGCTGCGGGCTGGGCTGGGCTGGGGCCGGATCCTGTGCTCCTGATGACCCCTCCGGGCAGGTTTCCCTTTGCCCCACGATATTCTGGGGAGCGGAGGGTGGCAGCTGTTTCTCCGCCACTCCTGGTGGGGCGGCCGGGCCGGGTTCGCAGAGCCGCTGGCTGCGCGGAGCCACTGGCTGCACCCCCTCCCTCCGTGAGCCCCCCGCCCCCTTCCACGCGATTGGCTCCCGCCCGCAAACCCCGCCCCTTCCACGCGATTGGCTCCCGCCTGCAAAACCCGCCCCTTCCACACGATTGGCTCCTGCCCGCAAACCCCACCCCCTTCCACGTGATTGGCCCCCGCCCGCAAACCCCGCCCCCTGGCTCTCGAGCACTTCAAAATGTGCACGAGCATGTCAAAATGGCTCCCGGCAAAAAAAGTTTGCCGACCCCTGGCCTAGTAGTTAACATCCTGGCTTAGCATAGAGAAAGTTGCTGTTTCAATATCCAGAGCAACTTTTTTATTATGATTTTTCTTAAGAAACTAGTTTTCCTCCTCTGTTTTTTTTAAAAAATAAATCCAGGATTTTACTTTATCATTTTTCCAATCACTTGTGGTAGAAGGATTTCATCCTCAGCTCCAAATATCCTAAAACAAACATGGATTTTCTGGTGACTGGAAAATGATTAAATGGTAACCTCCTGGACTTATTAAAAAAAAAAAGGTTTAGGGAAAAATTATATTTTCAAGAAAAGAAAGATGTAAATCTCTCTCTCTCTCTCCCTCCCCCATTCTGCCAGGTTTCAAACTGGCAACTTTTGCTATGCTAAACAAAGATCCTGATCACTGTGCTATTTCATGAGTGCTGGAAGGATAGGGTGCATGATAAGCATTGGCTCAACTGAAAGGTGGCCATTCCTCTCAAAGTAGCCAAGTGTTGAAGCTACCTTGCAGCAAAGTGAATGGACAGCAGCACTTGAGGTGTCATAACAGGGCAAAATTACTTTGGAAGTGGAGCAGAAAAACCTGTCCTGAGGTCGCTTGAAAGTAAGTGGGAGATTAATAGAGAGTGATGTCCTCCACTTCGGCCCTCTCAGTTCTGGCAATGGGGTAATTGGGCATCGCAGATAAACCCTCTGTCTAGCATTTCTGGAATGGCATACACTCCCACCAGTGTCTAACAGGGAATATCATTTTAATCTCCAAGTAATCCCATAAACTAGATACTTTCTCCTGCTCCAAAGCTTTGCTACTATAATTAGTACTTCATTTTATGGGGAAGGATCTGCATAGTAGACTGGACTTGGCTATATATGGATGTCATTACGATGTGGCACTATTAGTCTGAAAAACGGGCCACAGAAAGCTTGCTCCTTACTTTTCCTCCTTCCTTCATACAAGTGCAGGAAGATTCTCTTACTATAAAGACATGTATCACCAACCGTATTTCATTTTATAAAATAATTTTTAGGACACAAAAACAAGAAAGGAAAAGAAACTAGAATAAATCCAGATATGTTATTTTACTTTCTATAAATCCCATACTTTGGTAATAAATCTGTCCTCACAGTTACAAATGACGTTCAGTCAGAATTTCTAATTAATACTTTTTGACACAGCTTCGGCCATAGATGCATAAATCAATTCTTGCTTCCCAACTGAAATCACTAATAGACAACATAGTACAGGCTACTTACCACTTCCTGAGTATATATCCTCCTCCTTCCACCCCCAGCCCATTGCAAATGCACTTACATCTATGTTTTCCAGCTTTGATTCAAAACTGCTATTTTCCAAATTGAGCTGTCTTAAGCTCTTCAGAATAGTTGATCAATATTTTGGTCTTTTATAGTACCTTCCTGGGCAACGATTGGCTGGCCATTGCCCTGGGCAGCAATTTTATCCTGGTTTGCTGGGCTGCTATGTTCTCTGCTGATCAGCAGTTGCTATATTAAAAAAAAATCACTTGTCACCCCTATGGGTGGTATGTGTCTTCCTCAACCTTGGGTCCTCTACTGGAGGCCTGGGATTTTGAGGGTTCTGTGCAGTATCTTAGCTGTTCCTAGCACTGCACTCTTCTGGACAGAGAGCTCTGATGTTGTTCCTGGGATCTGTTGGAGCCACTCCCCCAGCTTGGGAGTCACAGCCCCAAGTGCCCCTACCACCACAAGAACTGCTTTGGCCTTTACTTTCCACATCCTCTCTAGTTCCTCCTTCAGGCCCTGGTACTTCTCAGCTTTTCATACTCCTTCTTCCCGATGTTGCTGTCACTTGGCACTGCTACATCTATCACCATTGCTGTCTTCTGGTCCTTGTCTACTTTACCACGAGACAAGAGACTATATATATACAGTATACTGTATATTCATATTTATATTCATATTTGCGGTTGATCCAGTGGTGGTCCGTTAAGTCAATTAACTATCCACACAATATTTCAGTACTGTATGTTTTAGGCCAGGGCTTTCCAAAGTTTTTCCCATGGCGACACACCAACCGCCGTTGGTGTGTCGCCGCGGGAAAACCCGGAAGCGCGGCAGCGCGCAAAAACCCGGAAGCGCTGCTGCAGCTTTCGGGTTTTGCGCGCTGCAGTTGGTGTGTTGCCGCGGGAAAACCCGGAAGCGCTGACGATGATCAGCGTTTCCGGGTTGTGTGGTGACACAGCAGACTGTGTGTGGCGACACACTTTTGTGTCGTGACACACAGTTTGGAAAGCTCTGTTTTAGGCAATGGTAGGTTTGTGTTTCCTTAATAAAAAAAGGGTTGGAGAAGATATTTGTACTATTGCTTCTAAGAAATGGAATGAGGTTAAACTCTTCACCTTCAACTTTCCTAAGTATGGCACACTCACACATAGAATCATTGAATTATGGATTTGGAAGGTTCTGTAAGGATCATCTAGTTCAACTTTGCCATGTGCAAGAAAATAAGTTAAATCACACTTGAAAGGTGGGTGTCCAGCCTCTTCTTAAAATCCACAACTTCCATGGAGAGACTGTTCCACTATTGTGGAGATCTTACAGTCAGAAGGTTTTTCCTTATATTTAAATGAAACTTAGACAGCTGCAACTCACACCTATTATTTCTGGTCCTAATTTCTGTGATAATGGAAGATAATTCTTCACCATCTTCCCTATAGCATCCTTTTAGGTACCTGTTAGTATATGTTACTACATGTTAGTACTCTTCCATGTTCTGAAGAGGAGCAGGAGATTTTGGCTAAACAACTGAGCATGTCTATTGCATAAACAAATTGAGCTGACAAGGTAAAGTCATTTCATTACACACCTTCATTATTCTGACAGGCTTACTTCAGTTTACAGTAATCTGACCGTCCACTGGAGTCTCAAAACCTTGAAGCTGACTTGGTTTCATCTGTTCTGGCACTTTGACTGTATATTAATTAATGATGTGACCTCTGAACACACACTGAGGCTTTCAGCATATGCTAACAAGCAGCTTTAAAAAAACCTGTCTCCTCATCAACACTCCTTCAGTTTTCTACTTCCGTAACTTTCCCAAGCATTTTTTGAATGACACCTTCAAGGATTCCTTTTCCTTCACCCGCTGAACTTTGCTTTCATTGGAACTTGCAGTGACAGCAAGACTGAATAATTAGCAGCCTTTTGTCATTGTTGATACCTCCTCAAAGCTTTTGTTGATGACTTCTTGGAACTTAGGGCAGAATGGCAAAGGGTTCTGGGAGGCATTACAGTCTCCAGCTGGATTGGCAGCAGGAGTTTGTAGAAGTGTTGCAAGCATTAATGTACAAGAGGCTCAATATTGATGAAAATTACAGACCTCAAGTTGTCACATATCAGAATGGATCAGGACTGGGCTTTTTAATTTGATTTAATTTAATTTAATTTAATTTAATACAATTTATTACATTGAATTATTTTATTATGTTTCTAATCTGCCCAACAGTCAAAGTTCTGTGGTAGATTTTTAAAAACAGCAAAACAATGAGAATCAAGAAAATCTTATTAATAAATAGCAAAGATTTAAAAAGTTATATAAACATGGATTTATTTATTTATTTATTGGATTTATATCCCACCATAGTCTTACATCGCTTTGTGCTTTACAAGATATGAAAAAATAAAATTAAAACATCTAAAGTACAATTAAGACAAAAATAGCCTAAATCATTAAATCATAAAATTAACTCTCTCTCTCTCTCTCTCTCTCTCTCTCTCTCTCTCTCTCACACACACACACACATCTATCTATCTATCTATCTATCTATCTATCTATCTATCTATCTATCATCTATCTATCATCTATCTATCTATCTATCTATCTATCTATCTATCTATCATCTATCATTCTATCTATCTATCTATCTATCTATCTATCTATCTATCTATCTATCTATCTATATCTATCATCTATCTCATCTACAGTATCTATCATCTATCTCATCTACTCTCCCACTGTAGAGATGGCACTTAAAATCAAACAGACAACCATATTATGAACATGACTGGGAGAAAAAGAACAAGTTATCCTAGTATCCCAAAGATATTAATATAGGCATGACTTCCACAGAAGGATGTTCCATAACTGGGGCTTGACAGCTCTTCCTTTTAATCACCTGCTTCATTTCACTTAGTGTTGGCACCTGGAGGACAGCCACAAAAGATGATCCTGGGCAGGTATATAAGGAAACAGTCCAGCAGATGTCTACTCAAGTTCGTAACCATTGTGTAACCAGCTGAGAAATGTTATGTGGGCACGCCATTGGATTCTACTTAAGCTACTATTTGGTTGAATCTTATGTTCTGATGTTTTTTATCAGGAACTTCTAAACTCTTGTTGCATAGAAATAAAGGGGTTCTATCTGCTCTAAATGATTGCTTCATGTGAGGTCTACACATTGCCATTTACACATTGTTTACTGTATAACATTGGCTCGAGTCATTTCCCTTTGCAGCACTTGGAATAATTGCTAGTTCCTGGCAAATGGGAGGTGGGGATTCAGTGAAGCCTACCTGCCACAATGCAGCTTATAGGTCCCCCCAACTGCAGGAAAAGTACCATTTCTGGCCTGCATTTCAGCCTCATTGCCTTTTCTTTTTAATTTAATTTTAATTTTCAGCAATGAAAGGATGAAGTGTCCATGCCAACTTCTTTTTCTGTCATATACAGTATTAAATCCAGGTGTTAATTCATGTAATAGTGAAAGAAGAGAGAAGCAGTGAAACCTGACTAATATACTATCAATATATTCAGCTGTTTATATGATTGAAATTACTTTTTGTCTCTGGCAAGAGCTGAGTTATAAGCAAACATATTTTATGCCAGCCAGTAAACTTGACCACTTGATTTCTTAATGAAGAGCAGTTCTGGAAATGGTGGGATATAATAGAGTAGAGCTTATATCTGCTTACTCTTTTTCCATTCTTCCATTTATTATTGTTGTTGTTATATTTTTATCCCAATACACACACACACATGCACACACTTTCTTCCTAGCGTTTTTCCCGCAGGTGCAGGGTTTGCTTTTTCGGATCAACCGAATGTTGATCCATTGGTTGCAACAGGAATTAAACTGTGATCGTGCCAAGAATAACATCCTATGCCCATCTTGAATTTTTATATTTTATATTTTTGTATTTTTAGACTTGTATCTGTTTTTGTGTGTATTTAAACATGTATTGAGATTATATTGTAGTGCTTTTAATTACTGCCATTTTATTGTCTGTAAGCCGCCCAGAGCTGTTGTATACGAGATGGGAGGCAGAGAAATTTGACAAACAAACAAACAAACAAACAAATAAATGACTGGCTTGTCACCTGAGGCTGACATCATGGGCTGAGAGAGAGTGACTGGCCCAAAGTCACCCAGCCGGCTTTCATGCCTAAAGTGGGACTAGAACTCACAAACTCCTGGTTTTTGGCCTGGAGTCTTTACCACTACACCAAACTCTCCTGCCCTCCCTCCCTCCCTCCCTCTCCCTCTCCCCCTCCCCCCCCTCTCTCTCCAACTCAAGGCAGCTAACATACTACTGTAAATACTCCTGCCTCCTATTTTCCCCACAACAACAACCCTGTGAGGTGGATTGGGCTGAGAGAGAGTGGCTGGCCCAAAATCACCCAGCTGGCTTTTGTGTCTAAGGGAGGCCTAGAACTCACTGTCTCCTGGTTTCTAGGCCAGCACCTTAACCACTACACCAAACTGGCTCTCATTCAAATTATTTATTTATACATTCAAATTGCCTTCATTATTATCTCCCTCCATAATACAAACAGCACAACACCTGCACAGAAACACATTCCAGAAAACTTAGCTTTGGGGTTTTTCCCATTACTACTCCATTCCTCATAAAAAAAATTGCTAAAGCAGTGTTGGGATCTGAGAGTAGGTTTCATGTAAGTATGTAACTGTAAGATATACTGACTTAATAGACAGCTAAATGATTTAACTATACAGTGTGTAAAGCAGGAAATATTCAGAAAAAGAAGAGAGTGATAAATTTTTTTCAGCTTGACAAACTATTATACTGTATATTGAAAGGAACAAATAAATACATATCAGAAGACTCTGTGTTGTACCACATACTCATTTTTCCAATGTCATCATTGCTGGAGATAGCAGAGGTTTGACAAATAATAACTCTTCAAGTGTTAAGTGAAGCAAAAATTGTTTTTCATCTCTCTATTCTCTACACTAAAATTCTTTGCTGCTCTCATTGCTAGCTATGCTACATGGATGAACTGAATTTCCATTTTTCATAATATTACACAACTGGCTAAAGCTAATGAACTAGAAACTGTTCTCAGAGTACCTTAATTTAATAAAGCCTAGCATATTTTGGACAAGAATTCTTCCTCAAAGCTATTTGGCAATCTGTAAATAACTTGGCACCCTTATTTGATTTATAATAAGAAATCTTAAGAGCTTAGTTTACTTTAGAGCTTAGAGCAGGTTTGCCAAATGCCTCTGAAAATCCATTCATTGTTGTACGCCGCCCAGAGTTGCCTTGTGAGATGGGCGGCCATATAAATGTGAGCAATATACATACATACATACATACATACATACATACATACATACATACATACATACATACTCTGGTGTAGTTTTCTTCTGCTCCAGAGGATTTCCTCCTGGAAATTGTTCTTCACATTCTAGAACAGTGTTTCTCAACCATGGCAACTTTAAGATGTGTGGACTTCAACTCCCAGAATTCCCTAGCCAGCTCAATTCCCCAGAGGGGTCTTTGATAAAAACTCTCTTTACACTTTAGAAAATCACCATTCTAAAGTGTGTTTTTTCATTCAAATTTGCCCCAATAAAGTGTAATGAGGGCTGGAACAACTGCAACTGTTTCCTTACAAAGTAGGTAACCACAACATTTTTGACTGGGTAAGCACATCTGGAATTCTGGGAGCATGACACAAGCACTTTTCACAAAATGGTCACCGTAGTGGAAGTGATAGCTCACAGATCACCCATTTGCCAGCAGGTAAATTGATGAAGTTACTCCCCACCACTGACTCTTAACTTTCTAGGATGCTTTCTAATTCCCCCCCCTTCCTAATGTTTTTCCCGCAGGTGCAGGATCCGCTTTTTCAGATCAACCGAATGTTGATTCATTGGTTGCAACAGGAATTAAGTGACCGGTTTGTTGCCCGAGCCTGACATGGTGGGCTGAGAGAGAGTGAGTGGCCCAAAGTCACCCAGCCAGCTTTCATGCCTAAGGCTTTTAGCCTGGAGCCTTAACTGCTTGTTAACTTGCCTACCTTTGACTCTTTTTCGTGTCTATGGACATATTTTTAAAGAAAGCACTAGTAACAGCCATGCTTCCATTGCGTTAACTAAGAATACCTAGGAAGCCGTACCATGGCCAATGTTATCCCTAATAATATGCTAGAGCACAGCTTTCCAAACTGTGTGTTGCGACACAAAAGTGTGTAGCCTGCGGGGCCCAGGTGTGTCACGTCAAAACCTGGAAGCGCTGATGGCGCGCCGCTGCCGTGCGTGGCCGCGCGCATGGTGGCAGTGGGCCATCAGCACTTCCGGGTTTTCGCACTGCACACAAGGACACCGCCACCGCTGTGGTGTGCGAAAATCCGAAAGCGCTGCAGCGGCGGTGGCGCACAAAAACGGAAAGCGGCGGCGGCGCTTCCGGGTTTTTGCACACCGCCGCAACAGCGGCGCTTCCAGGTTTTCTCGCGTGCCACCGTTGGTGTGTCACCGTGGGAAAACTTTGGAAAGCCGTGTGCTAGAGGTTGTTGCTTTGCTTCACAGTACACCATTTGCCCATTTATTTATTTCAATGAACCTTCACAAAAGTTAAAAATCCACTGAGGAAGCCTAGTGAGGACATAGGTTGGTTGAGCATGGTTATGTTCATGTCCATGACCTCTGTCAGCTGGGGACCTTGAGTCTAACAGGACAACTATCAAGTGCAAAGCCAAAAGTCCTTTTCATGGCATGCAGATGAAATATTGTATATAGTAAAGTGGGACTTATGCCAAACTATGTACATAGGTTTCTATTGGGGAATATCCATCTGAATGTATGCTATTCAGATCTACTAGCAGATGCAGCACCGTTAGGGCAGCAGGAATGATCCAACATATTTGTTTGGTTTATTCATTAAGACAGCTTATGAAAAATACTTTAGTTGCATGATATCCTGCCCTCTTCTCTGCATCAGCAAAGTTGATTGTTTATTAACTAGATTTATATCTGCATTTCCTCTAGGAGCTCAATGTGGCATGCTATCTCTAAGTATATTTAAAGACAAACAGCCCCAGCCCTTCCATTCAAGTCATGGTGTATCCTTTACATTGCCAAATTATCATGGCACCAAAAACAACAAATCCCAACAGCAACTTTCTTAGTTGTGAAAACATTAATCATCCACTAAAGAGCTAACAGTTTGCTACTCTTTCAAAATACCCCAAATCAAGGGCTTGGATGGGCCATCTCACTCTAAAGGAGAGAGACTGATCCTTACATGATATCAGGTTGATACAGTGAAGCTGCTGATGATTTGAGCAAAAACCAAGGAGACAGAATATTGTCTAGGCAACAGAGCATGATAAGAATTTGTTTAATTGCTTCCCTTTTATAAAATGAATCTAGTTGAAACTAGATCCCAGCTCAATACATCTTCCTCTTCTACCAATAGTGGAGGCAGTGTGGAATGGTCATGAGCTTGTAGGCCATCTTGGTAATTCCATAATTCAACAAAGGCCCTTGGCTGTAGATTTTGTAGTTCTTTTCTATAGTACCCACCTTTCTGGCATCTATAAGCAAATACATAATTGTTGATACTATTTTTAATTCACCTTCTCTTTCAAATGATTGCCCAATTAACTGCTTCAATATGTTTGTGAAATACCTAACTTGAGAATATCAACAGCGCAACATTTGGTGCAGATATTTTGATATGAGCAGTAGCTGGTAGTGGTAATACAATAATAATTGCTGGCTCATTTACGGACTATTTAGCTCGTGCAGTGAGCCAGATGAGAACAGCTAATGAGCACAGCTTCTTGCTGTAATTAGTAGAACAATCCTGGCTCACAGATGATTTACAATTTGGAAAAAAAAAATCTATATAGTGACTTTGAGCACCTATATACTGCAGTCCGGAGGGACACGTTTGTTCCATGTCATGTCATTCTTCTTTCTTCTTTGTAGGGCTATGCTCTAGCATTCATACTGAGGACAAAACTTAAGGTAAAGGTAAAGGTTCACCCCGCACATTTGTGCAGTCGTGTCCGACTCTAGGGGCCGGTGCTCATCTCCGTTTGTTAGCCAAAGAGCCAGCGTTGTCCGAAGACGCTTCCACGGTCATGTGGCCGCATGACACGCGCGGAACGCTGTTACCTACCCACCGAAGTGGTACCTATTCATCTACTTGCATTTGCATGCTTTCGAATTGCTAGGTTGGCAAGAGCTGGGGCGAGTGCGGGAGCTCACTCCGCACGCAGGGCTAGGGATTCGAACCTCCGAACTTGCGATCTTCCGATCGACAAGCCTGGCGTCTTACCCGCTGAGCCACCACGCCCCTAGAGAACCACGACCCTAGAGAAACCATTCATTTCTCTCTGTGTTTCATTGGAGCCACTTTTGTACAGCTCAGATTGGCTAGCTGTCCTGTCCGGGAGATGAACTGAGACTGCAGGACACATGTCACTTGTAGAAAGACAGGCAGGCAGGATGGTTAAAGACCGGCCCAGGAATCAAAAATAACAAAATTTATACCTTAAATCAAGAGAATCAACTACAGCACGTAGTCAAGGGACAGGCTAATAGTCAGAAAACGAGGAAAATGACTGGAATGAAAAAGCATTGTTTCTACTCTACTGACCTCCAAGTGAGAGTGTATTTTTTTAAGGAGAAGTTATTAGAAATCACCCAGATACAGGTAGTGTTTATTATGGAGTACAGGTTTCCCAAGAGTAAGCACTGAGGAGGCCATTACTCCCAAGTTGCCAGCCTTGAAGCTGTGCAGTCCTATGCTGTTGTCTGGCTGCTCCTCATCCTGGAAGCCCTTTCTCATGGATGTGAAGGTGGTAATACTAGCCCAAGGTCAGGGTCCTGAGTTATACGGTTTGAAAAAGTACAGGCACTTGACTCCACCCATGGAGTCACACTAAAGTTTGGCCTTTTAGATGAGAGAGGTAATCTGCTCTCTTCTAGTGGAAGGACTTGATCAGAGGGACCATGGTACTAGTGCTTGGAACATCACAAAACCATTTCTCTTCCTTTTCCCTCCTCCACAGGAACTTTTTTTTAAGTTTAAAAGTGAGAATGATGATGGAAGAAAAATGAGGATGATGATAGGGAAAAAAAATCCTCATGGGTTTTCCTCAGGATATTTCCCCTTGGATGTGAAAGTCATAAACTAGGGAGGCTACAGAGAGATGACAGTACAGTAAAAGTCAAGGTTCTTCATACATATCTTAGTCACCTTGTAAGGCACAGCTATCACACCCTTGACAATTTATCTTCTTTTTCTTTGGGGAGAAAAAAAGTAATCAATTTCTTACCTCTCAAACTAAATGAGAATGGTAAAAATGCAGCACAATTTTGTGCCAGAGTGGTAACTACTGTAACTATTCATATTTATTCATAGAGGATGATTATTAGTATAGTATAGAATAGCTACCATAATCTATACCTACACATTCATAAAAACTAACAACTGTTCAGCAAAATGAGGTTCCCTGTTTTTCTCAAAACTCCTTTTACTGATGTTACATACTGTTTTGAGATGTGTTTTGATGGTTTAAGATATTTATTTATTTATTTATTTATTTATTTATTTATTCGATTTATCACCGCCCAACTCCCTCACAGGGACTCTGGGCGGTTTACAATCCAACACAAACTCCAATACAAATATAAATAAAGTCAAATAAACATTAAAATAAGCAATTTAAAAATACAATAAATATAATAAAATCAAGATGGTGGTATCTTCTTTAAAACACTGGAAAGGGCAATTCTAGGGCCATCCTAACGTATTAGCCATCCCCAAGAGTGTATACTCTTCTTCCCGCCCCAGGCCTGTTGGCAGAGCCAAGTCTTGAGTTTTTTCCTGAAGTCCAGGAGCGAGGGGGACTGTCTTAACTCTGGGGGAAGAATATTCCACAGGGCAGGCGCTACTGCAGAGAAGGCACGCTTCTGTGACCCCGTTAGATGGAATTCTTTGACCGATGGGGTCCGTAGCATGCCTTCCCTGCATGACCAGATGGGACGGGACAATGTAATGGGGATAAGACGGTCCCTTAGGTAACCTCATCCCATGCCATGAAGGGCTTTAAAGGTCATAATCAACACCTTGAATTGGACCCGGAAGCAAACTGGAACCCAGTGCAGCTCGCGTAACAAAGGTGTTACATGTGTCCGATAAGGGACTTCCAAGATCGTCCGTGAGGCCGCATTCTGGATCAGCTGAAGCTTCCAGATACTCTTCAAGGGTAGCCCCATGTAGAGCGCATTACAGTAGTCTATATGTGAGATAACCAGGGCATGAGTGACCGTTTGAAGGGCCTCTCGTTCCAGGAAAGGTCATAACTGGTGCACAACACGAAGTTGTGCAAAGGCCCTCCTGGCCATGACTGCCACCTGCTCTTTGAGCAGGAGTCGTGAGTCCAAGAGGACCCACAAGTTACGCACCGGGCCTGTCTGGGGCAGTGCCACCCCATCCAGAACTAAAGATGGCAATTTCCTAGATATCGAGGAGCCATTAATCCACAGCCACTCCGTCTTACTAGGGTTCAGTCGAAGCTTGTTTTCCCCCATCCAGGCCCTCACAGCCCCCAGGCACTTGGATAGGGTAGAAACTGCATCACTTACTTCCCCCGGGATGGAGATGTATAATTGAGTATCATCAGCATACTGATGATATCTCACCCCATGGAGACGGATGATCTCTCCCAGCGGTTTCATGTAGATGTTAAAAAGGAGCGGAGAGAGTACCGAGTACCGCAGGCTGGATCTCTCGCTCCCAATCAACACCGACTGGAACTGGCCCTGGAGGAAGGAGGCGAGCCAGTGCAGCACAACACCGCCTACCCCCAACTCCCTGAGCCGCTCCAGAAGGATACCATGGTCAACGGTATCGAAAGCCGCCGAGAGGTCAAGAAGAGCGAGAATGGATGTACTGCCTCCATCTCGCTCCCACCAAAGATCATCCGACCAATGCAGTTTCAATCCCATGACCAGGCCTGAAACCTGACTGAAAGGGGTCCAGATAATCCATTTCATCCAGAATCCTCTGGAGCTGCAATGCCACCACCTTCTCAACCAACTTCCCCAAAAAGGGAAGGTGGTAGACTGGATGAAAATTATCCAGTACAGTAGGGTCCAGCGATGGTTTCTTGAGGAGAGGGCATACCAGCGCTTCCTTAAAAGCTGCCGGAAACACCCCCTCCCCCAACGATGTATTAACCATTGTCTGGACCCAGCTACAAGTCACCTCCCAAGCTGCTTTCACCAGCCAGGAGGGACATGGATCTAATTGACAGGTGGTGGCATTTACAGTCCGGAGAACTCTGTCCACTTCCTCGGGTCTGACAGGCTCGATCCGTTCCCAGTTAACAAGGTAAGTACGTTCCCTGGGTATCTCTTCAGACTCTGTCTCACACTTGGAGTCCAGCCCAGAGCGAATCCGAGCGATTTTATCCAGTAAATGCCCAGAAAATTCTTCCACATGGTCCTGGAGATGGATTTCCGACTCCTCTTTCCCTAAAAGGGATCGGGTAATCTTAACAGGGCCACCAGATGGCATTCCGTGGATGCAATAAGAGTGGAGAAATATTGACGTTTTGCTGCTCTTACCGCCACAAGGTAGGCCTTAATAGCGGCTCTAGCTTGTGTTCAGTCAGATTCAGTCTTTGTCTTCCTCCAGTGGCACTCTAGGCGTCTCTTAATCCTCTTCAGAACCCTCAGCTCCTCCGTAAACCAGGGGGAGCTTCGGGCCCGACTGGACAAGAGAGGCCGCATAGGTGCGATCCTGTCCAAGGCCCCAGACACCTCTCTATTCCAGGTGGCAGCCAGGGCCTCCGCTGGACCATGCAGCAGATCTTTGGGTATAACCCCAAGCTCACTCGCTGGATCGTCACCTTGTTGTGGTGAGTGGGCTTGTGTGTTCCCAATGAACCCTGTGAGCGAAGCCGTCGGGAGTCATGTACTCCTGGCAGGGTCACCCATGGCGGTAAGGTCCAGGGGGAGGAACCAGACAAAGAACGATCCAAGAAAGTCCTCAATGGCAGAACAGGCGGAAGATAACAAGGTGTATTGTTACAACGGCTGTGAAGGCGGATGAAGGCTGCAGCAGACAAAAGGTCACCAATCGTCATGGTATCCATGCCATTGGATTAGAGCCTTTTTCTGTGAAGGTTGTGTGCTGATCGTTGTGCACCGATCTCCACACATAAAACAAATTCACGCACAGGCGTCTTCCAACCACACCAAACCCAAAACAACCAAAAGTCCCATGGCAACTGACGAATGGCAACGGGGGCAGGACTGTGAAATCCGGAAGCTCCTAGTCATGGACCAGCACATGGGCGGTGGATACGGATTCAGTCGCCCTGACTCAAGGATCGAGGCAGTTGAGTAGTTCGGCAGCTGTATCCACGACTGAGCAGCCCTATTTAGGATCCACTCTGCTCACCCCATATGGGGAGGGGGCTAGAAAAGGTGCCCTAAACATAGTCTGCCTCATTTTCTCCCTGACTGGATTACCGCGACCAGTGGGGTCACCATCTAGCGGTCGTAAAAAACACATGAATTTTGGAACATGGAATATACGGACACTGCAAGACAATATGGATAGTGAACGACCTGAACGTAGGACTGCCATTATTGCAAGGGAGCTGAGACGTTTTAATATTGATATAGCAGCACTCCAAGAAACTCGAAGAGCAGGAGAAGGACAGTTGAAGGAAGAAAAAGGAGGTTATACCTTCTTTTGGAAAGGACTGCCTGAACAAGAACGACGAATACATGGGGTAGGCTTTGCTATCAAAAACGACCTTGTGAAGCTCTTGTCAGAAGTTCCCACTGGGATTAACGAACGACTCTCAACTCTGCGAATAAAACTCGCCAAAAACCAACAGGCAACTATCCTAAGTGCTTACGCACCAACACTAGATGCAGATGAGGATATCAAGGAAAATTTTTATACCCAGCTGGACACCATCTTATCAGAGATACCAAAGGAGGATAAAATTATCCTCCTGGGCGATTTCAATGCAAGAGATGGGCGGAATTTTGATTTGTGGCCAGGGATCATTGGGAAAGAAGGAGTTGACAACATCAACACGAATGGAATCTTACTTCTGACTAAATGTGCAGAGCATAACCTTGTCATTACTAACACACTCTTTCGCCAGAAAAATAAATTTAAAACATCATGGAAGCACCCACGGTCGAAGCACTGGCATCTTTTAGATTATGTAATTGTCCGTGCTAGAGATCGCCGTGATGTACTTCTCACCAGAGCCATGACGAGCGCTGATGACTGCTGGACAGACCATCGATTAATTCGATCCACGATGGCCATAAAGATTGTCCCTCATCGTAGGCTCCAAGGAAGAAAACCAAGGCGTAAAATGAATACACTGGCCCTTCAAGATCCTATTAAACGAGCTTGCTTTCAATCAACTCTCAAGGAACATCTGCCTATGGAACTTCCTGAAAATGTTGAGGAACACTGGACTAAATTGAAGACTTCTATTATTTCAGCCTGTGAACAAACTATCGGATACCAGACTAAGAGACATCAGGACTGGTTTGATGAGAACGATAGTGAGATTGAACATACTATTGACAAGAAAAGGAAAGCCTTCCAGATATGGCAAAAAGATATTAACTGTGCCGTTAAGAAAAAAATCTACGCCAGTGCAAAGGCAGAAGTCCAAAGAAGAACTAGAGAACTTAAGAACATATGGTGGATAAAAAAAGCCCAAGAAACCCAACATTTTGCAGATGCTCATGATGCACGGGACTTTTTTAATGCCATAAAGGCCATCTATGGACCAACAAACCATGGTACAAATCCCTTACGCTCAGTAGATGGTGCTAAACTTCTAAAGGACAAAGAGTCTATTGCACTGCGCTGGAAAGAGCATTACTACAATCTCCTTAATCGTCACTCTACTGTGGCTGATGAAGTCTTCTTGCAAATCCCACAAAAACAAATAAGAAATGAGCTTGCAGTACCCCCTAGTTTGGAGGAAGTCAGCAAAGCCACTAAACAAATGAAAAATAACAAAGCTAGTGGACCTGATGGGATTCCTGCTGAAGTCTTTAAAGAAGGCGGGCCTGAACTTACACAACAACTTCATAAGCTCATCGAAAAAATCTGGATGAGGGAGGAGATTCCAGCAGACTTTAGGGATGCCATAATTATCACTCTCTTTAAAAAGGGTGATAGAACAGACTGTGGAAACTATCGAGGCATCTCCCTTCTAGCCACAGCAGGCAAAATCCTGGCAAAGATCATTGCAAACCGTCTCCTATCTGTATCAGAAGACATCCTCCCTGAAACGCAAAATGGCTTCCGCCCTTCCAGGGGAACAGTGGATATGATCTTCAGTGCACGACAGCTTCAAGAAAAATGCAAGGAGCAAAACCGCCCTCTGTACATGGCGTTTATTGATCTGACTAAAGCTTTTGATACTGTAAATCGTACTGCTCTCTGGACCATCCTTCTGAAAATCGGATGCCCTGATAAATTTGTGAACATCTTGTGGTTACTCCATGACGACATGATGGCAACAATCCTGAATAACAATGGCTCTCAAAGCGATCCATTTAAAGTGGAATCCGGCGTTAAACAGGGATGTGTTATTGCTCCAACCTTATTCGCTATCTTCATCGCTATGATTATGCACCTTGTTGAAGAGAAACTTCCTACTGGTGTAGAAATTATATATCGAACAGATGGAAAGCTTTTTAATCTTAGTAGGCTGAAAGCAAAAAATAAGGTAATTGCAACTTCTGTTATAGAACTTCAATATGCTGATGATAACGTAGTCTGTGCACACTCCGAGGAAGATCTTCAAACTATCCTAAACATCTTTGCAGAAGCATATGAAAAACTCGGCCTCTCGATTAACATTAAAAAAACCAAAGTGCTTTACCAGCAAGTTCGAACCAATCCCTCCGCAGCGCCATCAATCCAGCTTAAAGGTGTGTCACTAGAAAATGTCGACCACTTTTCTTATCTCGGCAGCCATCTATCTACAAAAGCCGACATCGACGCTGAAATTCAGCATCGCCTGAGCTCTGCGAGTGTAGCTTTCTCCCGAATGAAGCGTAGAGTGTTTGAGGATCAGGACATTCGCAGGGAGACCAAAATGCTTGTTTACAAAGCCATTGTACTACCAACCCTTCTGTACGCCTGTGAAACATGGACCCTCTACAAACGCCACCTCCAACTTCTAGAAAGATTCCATCAACGCTGCCTCCGAAAAATTCTGCAAATTACTTGGGAAGATAGGCGGACTAATGTTAGCGTATTAGAAGAAGCGAAAACCACCAGCATTGAAACAATGATCATCCAACATCAACTTCGCTGGACCGGTCATGTTGTTCGAATGCCTGACCATCGTCTTCCAAAGCAGCTACTTTACTCCCAACTTAAGAATGGAAAACGGAATATTGGTGGACAGCAAAAGAGATTCAAAGATACTCTCAAAGCTAATTTAAAAAAATGTAATATCAGCATTGAGAACTGGGAAGCCCTAACTCATGAGCGTTTCAATTGGAGGTCAGCCTTTATTAATGGCGCTATGGACTTTGAAGAAGCACGAGTACAGGGCGAAAGGGAGAAAAGAGCTAAAAGGAAGGCACGTCAGGCAAACCCTCATCATGACCGTCTCCCACCCGGAAACCTATGCCCCCACTGTGGGAGGTTGTGCGGATCCAGAATTGGCCTTTACAGCCACTTAGGGATCCACCGTTAAAATTTTGCCTTTGGAAGACAATCTTACTCGGCTACGAGTGATCGCCAATGATAACCCCAAGCTCCCTCTGGAACCCTAACGGGTCCATCAGTCATCGGGGGCAGACCAATTGAATAGGTCCAGCCTCCCTGAGGAGGGGAGTGGCATAGGAGAATCTCAAGGTCATCAGGGCGTGGTCTGACCATGACAAATGGGAAAGATGTAGCTCTCCCTGCAGATCACTTTGCCACTGCTCCGACAAGAAAACTAAATCCGGAGTGAGGCCACTATCTCGAGTCGGGTCCTGGATAATCTGGGACAGGCAAATGGTCATCATGGTGACCATGAACTCCCGAGCCGCTTCCGAGGCTCACCCCAAGGAGGGCAGATTGAAGTCCCCCAGGACCATAAGCCTGGGGAACTCAACCGCCACCCCCGAAATGGCATCCAGCAGATCAGGCAGGTAGGTTGCCATGGAGCAGGGAGGCTGGTACAATAGCAACACTCCCAACTGTTCACGAGAACCCAACTTGAATAACAGGGTCTCACACCCGGTAACTTGTGGAGCAGGGCCCTTGACGGTCACTAGAGACTCCCTGATGACAACAGCCACTCCTTCTCCCCTGCCCTGAAGTCTTGGCTGGTGCCAAACCTGAAACCCGGCTGGGCATATCTCAGAGAGAGGAACACCTCCTTCCAGGCCCAGCCAGGTTTCCGTAATACATGCCAGGTCTGCCCCCTCCTCTAAAATCAGATCGTGAATGAGGGGGGCCTTGTTACTAATTGACCTGGCATTACATAGCAACAGCTGGAAATCAGGGCAACCACGTGTCTGCTGACCAGGGCCTAGGTATGAGCACGGAGGGCCGGAACACGCCACCAGTACTAAACACCGGGGGCGTCTTCCCCTACGATGGCCCGCCCTCCGACTCCCATCATAATATCCCCTGCCCATCACCACCTCAATGGCCTGTCCCTCCCTGTATATATTCCTGCTTTGGGCACAAATCTTCCAGTATATGAGAGAGACAAAGAGAGAGATTCCTTTAAGGAATCCTCACTCTCCACCATTGGTGGTTTTCAGGATGAACCACCTCCGAGATCTCAGTAATTTATTTATCAGAAGCAACATTTTTATATCTCTCTTCCTTACGTAGCACACTACCATGGTAACAACATACAAAATATACCGGATGTCTGAACTGATCACCTGTGTAGTGCATTTGACCTATGGGGTTTTCTTTATTATAGGATGTTAGATGTTTGAGTAATTTATTTTTCTTTCCCTTATTTTTCTATTTTTCTTTTTCAACCGAGTTTCTTTTTCCACAGCTATTGATATTCACTGGTCTGGACCATTGGTGCCTTTTTCTTTTTCCAGTTGCCTGTTTCTGGATCCATTTCTGTTGGAAAAGGGTTATTGAATTTGCTACTAGAGAGGAGTAATGATGATAGTAGAAGTCCATAATGTGTTTGAATAAAATTCTCATGGCTTCAAAGAGAAAATATGATAATGTTACTAACAGGGTTGCACAGGTTCATCATCATCATGTATATTATTTACATAGAAATAGCCATATTGCAGAAAACTTTAAACAGTTAATTAGAACGTTTGGTCCTTTGACAGTTGCACACTAAAATAAGCTAAATGCAATCATGCAAAGCATTTAAAGTACTGTGTAATTCCATGTGTGCAGAATTAAATGCAAATAGGTTGCATTTTTGTTTTATTGTTTTCCCAGCCTTCGGCTTCTCTCATCATCTGCTTTGTATTTTTATTGTGGACTGGCTTGGAGTTATATTCTGAAGCCGAATGAAAACAATCAGATCAAATCAAAATTTGTCAACAGCAATGGCAGTTGAATTTGGTAGTTTGAAAAATATGCCAAAGAAATTAAACCAATGGTGATAACAACAATAGAAATATTCCCAAACAAATAATTTTCACAATTCTAGAATATACCATGCAATGTTAGCTGTTTTGCTTTTTGGAATTTACAAAATAAAAGTATGACAACAATTTATTTTTGGGAGAGCTGGGTTTAGAAGGACGCTGCTGATCAGCTGTTCAGTGGCAATGGAAACTCTGCCAATCAGCTGTTGCGGGGTTTTTTTTGGAAGGGCAGCTTCTGGGTTGTAATTGGGTCTTTGAGCAGCAGCAGGATTGTGTGAACAGCTGGAGGAGGCTTTATCTGGCTTTTGGGGAGCTGCTGATCTTCAGTTTTTAACATGGGATGGCAATGAGAGCAGAAGCAGGCAGGAGGCTTTTGAATGGGACTAGCCTGCATCCTATGGCTGCCATCGGACTGACCACATGGAGCAGCGGCTATTTTGCAAGTTGCAGGTCTTCTGCCAGTTTCCTCCATCTTGGTGGAGTGCTACAGAAAATAGCCTCCTGAACTTTTACTTTAGCCATCTCCAAAGTCATCCTCCCTTGCCGTCTGGAGGAGTTGTGATTGTGGGGTGCTGGACTTTAGAACGTTGGATTGAGGGGTTTTGGTGGGAGTTGCTGGGGGGAGGTTGTTTTTCTGGGGTGCTTGTTTCTCCTTGGGTAAGTGACAAAGTGGCAGGGGCAGACCCTAGGTTGCTGTGGCTTCCTCCCACCTGGGTGAGAGCAGGGTAGGTGATAGTGGGGCATGTTGGGTTTCAAGTTGGTGTGAAGTTGAGGAAGAGGGTGGTGGAGTAGCTGGGGTATGAGGGATGCTACCTCGCTGAATTGTTGTGGTAGAGCAGAGTCAGAATAACTCCATCATTTCATAGCATTTAAAACAAGGTAGTCAATTTGGGAGACCTGACATTTTAAACATTGCATGCTGCTAACTGGTTTGCAAATTATGTTTGCCCTTTGAACTGTTTATTATAAGACGTAGTGATAAACTGCAGATAGATATTATCAGGGTTCTTAAGAATTTTTTTCCAGGCACAACGGGTTAAAATGAAATGTTAAAGTTCACATTTGGTTTGTGATCAAACCAGGAGCTACATCCCACTGAATGTACTTATCATGTGACTAAACAAACTTTTTGTCATCTTTGTAATACAAAAAATGAAGGTAAGGGTATTGCTTTTTTGATTATCTATCTATCATCTATCTATCTATCTATCTATCTATCTATCTATCTATCTATCTATCATCTATCTACCTACCTACCTACCTACCTACCTACCTATCATCTACCTACCTACCTACCTACCTACCTACCTACCTACCTACCTATATCTTCTACAGCAGCGGTCCCCAACCTTTTTGGCACCAGGGACCAGTTGTGGAAGACAATTTTTCCATGGACCGGGGGGGGTGCAGGGTTTGCAGGCGGGAGCCAATCATGCACACCGGGGGGCGCTGTTTGCAGGTGGGAGCCAATCGCGCGCACCGGGGGGTGGGGTTTGCAGGTGGAAGCCAATCGCACGCACCAGGGGGCGGGGTTTGCAGGCGGGAGCCCCGCGGCCCACTTCCTAACAGGCCGTGGACCACTAGTGGGCCGCGGACCACAGGTTGGGGACCCCTGTTCTACAGTATCTATCTTAATTGGTAAAAAAAATAGGGTGACAATATATGTAAGCCTGTTTACAAATCAAATAAAGACTTGATTCCAGTCTTCATTTTCTTATGCATCAAATTGGCTACCTTCTTCCCTTTTTCAATATAAGCATATAAAAATCCTTACGTGTTAGAACAGCTAAACTCAGTAATTGCATATTTCTTCTAAATGATCTGCTCCTCTACGCTTCTCTCTGAACTCTTGGTCCTTGTTTTCCAAAGATCTAAATCTTTACAAGTCTTGTTGTGAAATTAAACAAGTTGGTTTTGTTAATTAGTGCTCAGATTATGGGGGGAAAGGTATGGGGCCTTTCATGAAATCTACAAACTGATTTCTCCCAATTTTGCTAAATCATATTCAACCCTGATTGTCTTTCTAAAAACACATCACTTAGAGCACTGTCACAAAAAAACAGGGGATCATCATTTCTAGTGCACCACAGTGAATAGAAAATGCCTTTTGAGTTATACTCATTAGAACAATTTATCCATAACCCCTGCTTAATTGCACATTATATATGCCTGAAGATACTTTTTTGATTGAAGTATTTTGAAGTTGCTTCATTGTTTCATAAATGTAGCTAGTTATCCTTAATTTGCTGCTGAAAATTTACAAACTTTCCATTATATTTATTTTGTGTGTCCAGCTTTAGTAATGGCACCATGATGCTCAAATTGTCAGATATATGTCACTACTAATATAGACCAATGGAAAAGCCTTCTATAAGGTTTTTAGGTTTTTAGAGAATCTTTTTTCACTTCTGGGGCCTGGTATCTTCAAGAGCTATTAGGAAAACCAATCATAACTGGGCAGCTTTGTACCACAACTTTGGCAATGCATGTAAGTCAACAGTAATATAACTAACAACAATTGTTATTTCCACCAACTAAATAAATTGTTGTAGGACTCTTTAGTAATTTGGCTAAGAGGACAAGTCAGGGATACGGAATAAGATACTGATACTCAGAATCTCTTGGCTTAACTAACCCTGTTTTAACAAATACTCTGATTCATTAACTACTTTAATTAACTATTCTGATTAAGTAACTAACAGCATGTTTTAATAGCCTAAATATTTTTGTAAAGAAAAGTAGCCTTTGTTCTTTCTTCAATTAATAACTTTTGATAGATTATATACAAGTAATTATCTTATTATATACCACCGCCCAGAGTCCCTCTTTTTGGGGGAGATGGGCGGTGGCACAAATTTGAAAATAAAAATAAAATAAAATAAAGTGGTATTCAAAATTATTGTATTCAATTGAAATAGCTTCTTCCTGTACTTTAGAGCAAAGAGTATGGCAAAGTGCTTTGAAGGGGAGTAGAAAATGAGGGGGGAGCCACTGTAGCTACCAGTTAGCTACTTGATTTTATGTTGCTCCAGCAATCAGCATTTATAGATTTATTTATTTAATTAATTAATTAATTTAAAAGGTTTACATGGCCGCCTAACCTATATAATATAACCCTGAGCAGCTCAGAGCAATCGGACCACCAGAAATGTATGAAAAATAAAAACCAGGACCCTCACAAATTTAAAAACTAATCATAACAATCCTGTACCAAACATGTGCTGGGCTCAACTCCCATCCTAGGCTAGTGCCTGAGAGAAGAGACCTTCATGGCCTTCCAGAAGGCTATGAGGGTAGGGACCCTCCAGATCTCAGGGGAGGCTCAGTGGAGGCTGTTCCACAGGGCGGGAGTGACTATGGAGAAGTCATGCCTCCTAGTCCTACCACATGATAGTATTTAATAGAGCAGGTGATTGAGGTTGTGACGGGCTGGGGATGTTATGGTGGGAGCCGGAGGGCAGGTCATCTTAGAGGAAGGCGTCCCCGATGTTTACTAACTGTGACATCTTCCGGCCCTCTGTGTTTAAACCCAGAGCCTGGACAGCATACTCGTGGTGACCCTGACTTCCGGCTGCTGCTCTGCAATGCCAGGTCAGTTAACAACAAAGCCCCCCTCATAAGTGATTTAATCATGGAAGAGGGGGCAGACCTGGCGTGCAATACGGAAACCTGGCTGGGCAATGAAGGGGGAGTTCCTCTTTCAGAGATGTGCCCACCCGGGTTTTGAGTATGGCACCAGCCGAGACTTTGGGGCCGGGGAGGTGGGGTGGCTGTTGTCATCCGAGAATCCCTGGTAGCTGTCAGGGGCCTTGCTCCACAAGTTTCTGGATGTGAGACCATGTTCTTTAAGTTGGGTTCCTGTGAACAGTTGGGAGTGTTGCTGCTGTACCAGCCTCCCTGCTGTGTAGCATCCTCCCTGCCCGAGCTGCTGGAGGCCATCTCGGGGTTGGCGGTGGAGTTCCCCAGACTTATGGTTCTGGGGGACTTCAATCTGCCGTCCCTGGGACGGGCCTCGGAAGTGGCCTGGGAGTTCATGGTCACCATGGCGACCATGGGCCTGTTCCAGATTATTCAGGGCCCGATTCGAGATAGTGGCATCACACCAGATTTAGTTTTCTTGTCGGAACAATGGCAACGTGATCTGAGGGGAGAATTACAGCCCTCCCCTTTGTCATGGTCAGATCACGCCCTGGTGACTTTGAGATTCTCTCATGCCACCCCCCTCTGCAGGGAGGCGGGACCTATTCGATTGGTCTGCCCCCGGTGACTGATGGACCCAGAAGGGTTTCAGAGGGAGCTGGGGGTTATACCCGAGGATTTGCTGAACGGTCCAGCGGAGGCCCTGGCTGCTTCCTGGAATAGAGAGGTGGCTGGGGCCTTGGTCAAGATCGTGCCTATGTGGCCTCTCTTATCCCAGCGAAGCCAATACTCCCCGTGGTTCACAGGAGAGCTAAGGGTTCTGAAGAGGATTAAGAGATGCTTAGAGTGCCGCTGGAGGAAGATAAAGACGAAATCTGACCAAACACAGTCTAGAGCCGCTGTTAAGGCCTATCTTGTGGCGGTATGAGCGGCGAAACATCAATATTTCTCTGCTCTTATTGCATCTGCGGAGAGCCGCCCGGTGACCCTGTTTAAGATTACCCGATCCCTTTTAGGGAAAGGGGAGTCAGAAGTCCATCTACAGAGTCGAGCCAAGGAATTTTCTAGGCATCTCCAGGATAAAATCACTTGGATCCGCTCCAAGGTGGACTCTCAGCGTGAGGCAGAGTCTGGGGAGACACCCAGGGAACATACTCACCTTGTTATCTGGGAGCAGTTTGACCCTGTTGGTCCTGAGGAAGTGGACAGAGTCCTCCGGACTGTGAATGCCACCACCTGCCAATTAGATCCTTGTCCCTCCTGGCTGGTGAAAGCAGCCCGGGAGGTGACTTGTGGTTGGGTCCAAGTGATGGTAAATACATCCTTGAGAGAGGGGGTGTTTCCGGCAGCTTTTAAAGAAGTGCCGGTGCACCCCCTCCTCAAGAAGCCATTGCTGGACCCCACTATACTGGATAATTTTTGTCCAGTCTCCCACCTCCCCTTTTTGGGGAAGGTGGTTGAGAAGGTGGTGGCGTTGCAGCTCCAGAGGATTCTGGATGAAACGGATTATCTGGACCCCTTTCAGTCAGGTTTCAGGCCGGGTCATGGGATGGAAACTGCATTGGTCGTGCTTATAGATGATCTTTGGCGGGAGCAAGATGGAGGCAGTGCTTCAGCTGAACCCTGGTAAGATGGAGTGGCTGTGGATTAATGGCCCCTCAGTCTCTGGGAATTTGTCGTCTTTAGTTCTGGATGGGGTTGCACTACCTCAGACAGACCCGGTGCGTAACTTGGGGGTCCTCCTGGACTCACAACTCCTGCTCGAAGAGCAGGTGGCAGTCGTGGCCAGGACGGCCTTTGCTCAACTTCATGTTGTGCACCAGTTACACCCTTTCCTGGACCGAGAGGCCCTTCGAACGGTCACTCATGCCCTGGTTGTCTCCCCTATATATTACTGTAATGCACTCTACATGGGGCTACCCTTGAAGAATATCCGGAAGCTACAGCTGGCGCAGAATGCGGCCATGCAGGCAGTTTTAAGTGCACCAAGATTGACACATACTGTATAACACCTCTGCTCTGTGAGCTGCATTGGGTACCAGTTTGCTTCTGGGTCCAATTCAAGGTGTTGGTCATTACCTTTAAAGCCCTACATGGCATGGGCCCAGGTTATCTGAGGGACCGCTTCATCCCCATTACATCGTCCCGTCCTACCTGATCTTGCAGAGAGGGCATGCTGCGGACCCCCTCTATGAAAGAGTTCCATCTAGCGGGGTCTCAGGGGCGAGCCTTCTCTGCAGCGGCATATGCCCTATGGAACATCCTTCCCCCAGAGATAAGACAGACCCCTTCACTCCTGGACTTCAGAAAAAAATTAAAAACTTGGCTCTGTGATCTCGCCTGGGGCAAGAGGGAAAGTGGTCACGCTTGGGGATGGCTGATTTCTTAGAGCCGCCCCAAATATTTTTAAAATGTTCAGCGTCACTGTACGAGCCACCTGCCACTTGGTTTTAATTTATATTTATTGTATTTGTATTTTATTGTGTTTTTATTGTATTTTAGTGATGTTATTGTGGCTGTGAACCGCCCAGAGTCCCTCCTTGAGGGGGAGATGGGTGGTCATAGAAATTTAATAAATAAATAAATAAATAAATAAATAAATAAATAAATAAAATAATAGAGGGGACCTGGATTGTGCCCACTAGGTGATGATAACGATCATTGGCTTTTTGTTGTGTTCGGCCATCTCTTGTTGTAGTAATTCAGCTTCAGCTGAATTCAAATAAATAAGACAAAGTGTTCTTACAACTGAACTTGCTCTAACTTATAATATAGATACATATCTCAATTTTTCTTATGTTCTTCAGAAATTCTGGAACTTGAAAATTGCATTCTTTCTATCTCCCGTAGATGGAAACTACAAACTCATGCAATTAACTCCAACTGAAGATACTTTGCCTGACAAAGTACATAGGCAAACATATATAAAGGCCTGTTGCTGAAATGGACATAGTGACCTAAAATGCAAGAGGATGTTGGCACAGGTGAAATAATCCTTTTCTCTTTCTTTCTTTCTTTCTTTCTTTCTTTCTTTCTTTCTTTCTTTCTTTCTTTCTTTCTTTCTTTCTTTCTTTCTTTTTCTTTCTTTCTTTCTTTCTTTCTTTCTTTCTTTCTTTCCATCCATCCATCCATCCATCCATCCATCCATCCATCCATCCATCATGCTCAACCCAGATTGCCCACTCAGGAAGGAAGAACAGGAATCTGGAAGAAAAGACAGAATGAACTTTAGGGCTTCTTGATTTCTAGGAATAAGGTTAAAGCAATACACATAATAACTTCATACTGCTAAGAACAACACACAAAACCAAGAACATAACATAAGCTTACCATAGGTGGGACTAAATCCCATCTGCCCACAAAAGCTTTCTAGAACAGCCAGGTCTTAATGGCTACCCTGAACCATAGCAGGGTTGATGAAAGCCTGATTTTTGGGAGTGACATTGTTCCAGAGAAGGGGGGCAGCAACAGAGAAGGCTGTCCCATGTGACACTCCTTTGGAATAGGGACCCAGAGGGAGCCCTCCCTTCCAGATCTTATTGGACAGGCATATACCACTGGGAGCAGGTAGACCTGAAGATGACAGCCAACTTCTTGAATTGCACCAGGAAGCCAACTGGTAACCAGTGCAGCTCTTGTAGTAATGCTGTTGCCCTTGTGAAACAAATAATACATGTAACTACTGTACTTGAGCAGCTGCAATCTGGACCAGTGGATGGTCTTCAAGGACACTCCCATGCAGAGCACATTGCAGTAATCCAGCTAAGGGCTGTCCAAGGTAAAAGTGACTGGTCCTTGATCCAGGAATGATCATAACCGGTGCATAAGATGGAGATGTATAAAGGATCTCCTGGCTACAGCTGCCACTTGCTTCACAAATAGGAGTTATAAATCCAAAGGAACCCCTGCATTATGAACCAGTTTGGCACGGGGGAGTGCAACCCCATCCAGAATCAAAATTGCTCTCAGAAAGCTTCAAAATTCAAAATGTTCCATTTTCTTCCAAGATTTAGAGGTGCCAATTCAAATGTATGTTCTTTGTCTTTAGTAATTTTAGCTTTTCTTTCTTTTTCCAGAACACTTAAATATAGAAAAATTAAAAAGTACTGAAATAGGGAAAATATTTTGTGAGATTCCAATCTGTGCTGCATCAGCACACATATTGATAATACTCCTTCTCAAACATTTAGAACATGGGTTGTGGTACAATATTCAGCCTACGTAAATTTCAGAAAAGTATAACTCTAGCTGCTAGAATGGACCCAAGATTCTGATCTTGTAGCAAAACTATGGATTTCAGAGACCCAAAACTATTGCATCTTACACACTTTCATTATATTCCATGTATTGATGAAAATTTGAAGACAGTAGAAGCCATCTCTTTTCTAGAGATAAATAAACTTTGATACATTCACATAATTATGACGTTCACCTCTGATATAGTATTCAGGCTCTTGGTGAGAAATGAATAAGAAAGACAGTGGTTCAGTATGATATACATAGGGGAAAAATCCAAGATGGCAGTAGGAAAAATCTTGAACGAAGATTTTTGAATTAACAAAGATATGTTAATTTTTTAAAAAAACATGAAGCCCAGTATAGACATTAGGAGTGTGCTACCCAAGCCACTTGGGATGCAGCAATTAGTGGTAACATCAATGCCAGTTATCACTGTCATCTATGTACTTCTCTTGCCACCTGTATTGGCACTTAGGAAACAAGGTGAACAAGTTGATTCTTAAAGCAGTGGATTTGGTCCCGGCACTTCCACTCATTGTTTGGCCCCCTAGATATAAGCAAAATTTGTTCTAAATTTCCTGGAATGGGATGAAATAAACAAGGTTCTGATGACTGAAATACAATATTTATTTTAAGAAAGCAAATGGCATAACTGAAGATTTAACTTTCATATTATTGTTCCAGGACAGCAGGCCTAGCCAAGAAAGATAAAATATCCTTTCGAAGGCATTTTTAATTTAAAACATATTTAATTCTAAATAGACAAATTGCCACATCTAAGACTACAGTAAATGGACTGAATAAAATTCTGATTTGGCAGGACATTCAGAGCTGGGATATTTTTGGACTTCTGGAGTGAGTAAAATGTACATACAATGTTTTCTCAAGTGTTGTGTATTATGCTTTTAAGGTTGTATGTGAATACAAATGACTTCAAGTCATAAGCATAAGAAAACAAAAGATAAATAATAGGATACAAAATCACATCTCTCACTGAGATAGTAATTATTTGTATTTCTCTTTTTTGCATCAGTGAATCTTCCCTTTTAGCCTGAGACATATGAACAGACCAAACAATTAGAGAAATAATTGATGATCAGTGCCTTCAAAGCTTGCAGTGGCCTAGTGTATGCTTTAAGCGTACAATAATGAGCATATTTCTTCATTGGTGATGTGTGTGTTGTGCTGGTATTCTCAGACAGAGGTTGGGAGATACATCTGGATCAGATGAAATACATTTTTTTCTAAATCTCTTTTCAGATAGTTAGCCTTTAATGAACTGAACTTTTGCCCCTTGCTGGTTTAAGATTCCAATTAAACTTGTTTGTGGAGCAGGCAAAATAATTACATACACATGGTGCTTAGACATTCTTCCAGTTGTTTCCTGATGGGACTGAATTTCAGTTGATAATTATCTATTGCAATGTTGAAAGAATAGGAAACTAGGCTAGTTACACTGTTCTTCTGTAGCTTGCATGTTAATCGGCTGTTTTGTTTTAATGTATACTAAGTGTTGGAATTGTCAATCACTCTAGGATGACTGAATTTTGAATTTGGGGCACATGAAGTTATCTTGTTTCAACAGGTTACTGGTACATTTAGTTCAGCTCTCTCTGTGCTCATTGATTGTGACTCTGAAGGGTTTCCAACTGGTGACATTTCCACTCAATATCCTATCCTCATCTGATTAACATCTTGCTGACATATTTATTTTATTTTTATAAAACACCAATGATATAATATTAGTCTCCCCTCCTCTGTTTAAATGCCACACTATATTAAGAAAGTGAAAAACTAAAATAAAACAAAACATAGATTAAAGGAAGGATTAGATTTCCCACCTCTAGTACATGTTGTTCCCAGTCCACACCAGGCCATTCTGTGCTTAATTACTTAGGGTTCAAAGAGTGGATTCAATTCTGGGTGATTACATGGACAAATACCATCTCAAGCTGTTTCTAATAATGTTCTAAGTCTTACAAGACATTTCTGCAAAGACTTGGATCCCTCCATCCACATTATCCATCGTCTTTTCCTTCTTCTCCTTATTAATTTAAATAATTTATATGGCCACCCATCACACAGCAGTGACTCTGGGCAGTGTACAAAGATTAGAAACCAACTGTTACAAACAATAGGCCATGATGCCCAAGGTAAATAATACATCCCGATCATAAAATCACATCAACCACACAGCTTGCATGACCTCCTGGCCCAAAAGCCTGGGGAAACAGTCAGGTCTTCAGAGCCGTACATAAGGCTAACCTCAGCCTTGACAAGTATTACAGTATTTCATCTGTATTACATGCCCAAATTATATGAGCTTTTGCTTGCTGTTCATTGGAGTATCCTTTTTTATTTGGTCCAGGATCAGTTGGTTCTTCTTGCAGACCATGATACTCTTACAACTGCTTCCAGATCCATAGTTCAAAGGTGTCTGCTTTCTTTCTTTTGCTTTTCTGCACATTCAGAAGTCACACATTACCACTGGAAGGACTTGCTTTAACTAACCTAATGTTTACTGCCATAGGAATATTATTATTATTTTTCATGATCTTGTCTAACATTGTCATTGTCTTCTTTCCTAGGATTAATCTCTTCCAGCATGCTGCCCATATTCATGTATTCTTGAGTCCAAAAAAATAAAATGCTACATTAACTTCTCCATCATCAACTATAAGTGACTGCAAGCATGCTGTCTTCTTCAACTGTGACAGAATGGATAAGGTTACTGTTCACAAAATCTTTAAACTTAGCTGATTAAGAATGTGAAGCTACTGTCTTTGATGACTGTGTCAACAATCCATAGGTTTCAAATAAACGATGTAGTGTATTGTCGAAGGCTTTCACGGCCGGAGTTCGATGGCTGTTGTGGGTCTTCCGGGCTGTGTGGCCGTGTTCTGGAAGTTGTGGTTCCTAACATTTCGCCAGCATCTGTGGCCAGCATCTTCAGAGGGCAGGAGCACAGACAGAAGCGAAATCTCTGTGCCCAGGTAGAGTGGCAATGTTTTGTTTGTTTTCTATTTATAGAGCTAAGTTATAGGAGATTAGGTGGGGTTTTTTTTGTTGTGTTGAAATGTTAACGAGTGGCTGATGAGCATGATTAGCATGTTCATTGTGAGAAGTATTCCCATGTCCTGGTGGTTGGACTGAGTTCGTTGACCTTTTGCAGGCTGTGTTTTTCAGGACTGGTAGCCAGGTTTTGCTAATTTTTAGACTTTCTTCTTTTTTATTGTAACTGTGCTGGTGTTTGTGAATTTCAATGGCTTCTCTGTATAATCTGGTGTAGTGGCTTTTGGTGTTGTCCAGTATTTCTGTGTTTTCAAATAGGATTTTGGGTCCCGTTTGCTTGAGAGCATGCTCAGCTACTGAAGATTTTTCCGGTTGCTGTAGTCTGCAGTGTCTTTCGTGTTCTTTTATCCTGGTGTGAATGCTTCATTTTGTGGTTCCGATGTATACTTGTCCGCAGCTGCATGGTATGCGGTATACTCCTGCAGCGGTGCAGGGGTCCCTTTTGTCTTTTGCTGATTTTAGCATTTGTTGTATTTTCCTGGTGGGTCTGAAGACTGTTTGAAAGTTGTGTTTTTCCATCAGTTTTCCCATGCGGTCAGTGACTCCTTTGATGTAGGGCAGGAATACTTTGTTTGTGGGGGGCTGTTTTTCTTCAGTTGGATGTTGTTTTCTTGGTTTGATGGCTCTTTTTATTTCATTTTTGGAATAGCCATTTGCCTGTAGGACCCAATTCAGATGGTTAAGTTCATTGTTGAGAAATTGGGTTTCACAGTTTCGATTAGCACGATCCACCAAGGTTTTGATCATGACTCTCTTTTGTCGTGGGTGGTGATTGGAATTTTTGTGCAGATACTGGTCTGTATGGGTGGGTTTTCTGTATACTTTGTGTCCTAGTTTGAGGTCTGGTTTGCGTATGACCAGCGTATCTAAAAATGGAAGTTTGCCATCAGTTTCTTTTTCCATAGTGAATTGTATATTGCAGTGGATGCCGTTTAGGTGGTCCAGAAATTTCTCCAGTTCTTCTTCAGTATGACTCCAAATTGCGAAGGTGTCATCCACGAACCGGAACCAGACTGTTGGTGTAATGGGAGCCGATTCCAAAGCCTGTTTTTCAAAATGTTCCATGTAAAAGTTTGCTATGACTGGGCTCAGGGGGCTTCCCATGGCAACACCATCCATCTGTTCATAGAACTCATTCTCCCATTGAAAGTAACTAGTTGTTAGGCAGTGTTGAAATAAAGCTGTAATGTCTTCTGGGAAGATTTGCTTGATGAGTGCCAGGGTGTCCCTTACTGGTACCTTGGTAAACAGGGATACCACGTCAAAGCTGACCAGTTTGTCTGTGTGGTTGAGTTTTAGGGTGCTGATTTTGTTGATGAAGTGTCCTGAGTCTTTGATGTGTGATGGAGTCTGTCCGATATGGGTCTGTAAAAGGGTTGCCAAATGTTTGGATAATTCATATGTCAGGGAGCCAATGGCACTTACAATGGGTCTGAGTGGGATCGAGTCTTTGTGGATTTTGGGGAATCCGTATAGTCTTGGTGAGAGAGCTTCTGTCTTGCAGATATGGTGTAGTACGTTGGGATGCAGGGAGGAGCTCTTTATCAGTGTGTTGGTTTGCTTCATGATTTTGTTGGTCGGATCCCGTCTTATTGTTCTGTATGTGGTGGGGTCTAGTAGTTCTCTGATTTTGTCTTTGTATTCATCTGTGTTCATAATTACTGTGGCGTTGCCTTTGTCCGCTGGAAGGATGATGATGTCTGGGTCCGAATTGAGGGTCTCTATGGCGTTTCTCTCCTTCTTAGTAATGTTGCTGGTGGGGGGCTTTGCTTTCCTTAGGATTCTTGCCACTTCACCCCTTATTTCTTCTGCTTCTTCCTCTGGCCGTTGGTGAATGGCTGATTCCACATTGGCAATGATATCTTCCACCGGAATTCTGGTGGGTGTAATTGCAAAGTTTCCTCCTTTGCTTAGGATGGAGGTTTCTTCAGGAGAGAGTAGGCGTTCTGTCAAATTGATGACAATGCTAAAACCTAAAAACCTGGCTACCAGTCCTGAAAAACACAGCCTGCAAAAGGTCAACGAACTCAGTCCAACCACCAGGACATGGGAATACTTCTCACAATGAACATGCTAATCACGCTCATCAGCCACTTGTTAACATTTCAACACAACAAAAAACCCCACCTAATCTCCTATAACTTTGCTCTATAAATAGAAAACAAACAAAACATTGCCACTCTACCTGGGCACAGAGATTTCGCTTCTGTCTGTGCTCCTGCCCTCTGAAGATGCTGGCCACAGATGCTGGTGAAACGTTAGGAACCACAACTTCCAGAACACGGCCACACAGCCCGGAAGACCCACAACAGCAAACGATGTAGTGCTTCGATTGTTGCAGTGGATGGTAGTGAGGGCACTAAAATCAGCCATTTTGAGTAAGTGTCCATCACCATTATAAATTTCCTTTCTTAAAAACAATTCTACAAAATCAATATGGAGTCTTGACCAAGGCTTTTTTGTCGCTTCCTAGAGAAAGGTAGGTGCCTAGGGGATTATGTTGAGTAGCCTTGCATGTGCTCCATTCATTTACAGTCTTTGCAATTTGCAAGTAAATTCCAGGCCAAAAAACACAACTTCTAGCCAAACAATTCTGGGGTTGCTGCATGTAATGTGGTTAAAAAATTCAACAATTCCCTTTTGGAACAACAATCTGAACTCCCACAAAACACACCATTTATGGGCAGACATCTCATGATGATAATTTTCTTATTCTGTTTTGGCAGATCCTCATCTGGACAACCCTTCCATATGTCATTTCAAACAGGAGTGAATTTGGGAACCTGGGCAATGGATCTTGCAATTTGATCAGCCTGTAGGAGTGGGTCTGGGACAGAAATTCAAACAATGGTGGCACAACAAAACCAGAGTCTGATGCGTCGGACAACCCACGGCTTCAGTATTACCTATTGTTCTTTCTGCTTTTAAACAAGTGCATAATTGTAAGCATTAAACAAATACTCATATATGCATACAAATGGTGGTATTAAGGGTGTAGGGTTGGCATTACAGACGATTCCCCAAAGGGCCTTATGATCAGTAAGAACTTTAAAGGCAGGGCCATAAAGATAGTTGTGGAACTTCTTGATGCCTGTGATAACAGCAGGGGCTTCTTTGTCAACTTGTGTACAGTTCGTTCGGTGGGAGCCCTAGTCCTAGAATAGTAAGCAACAGGTGTCTCTCTTCCATCTGGCAATTTGCAGCTAAGCATAACTCCAATGCTATTAGGAGAAAGATCAGTGGTAGAAGTTAGAACCAGAAGTTAATAATTTCTTCTAAGAAGCCTCCAATTATGCAGTTGAGAGATTAGCAGCTATATGATATAAGCAAAAATGCCTTCTCTTCAAAGCAACTGTTTTAACACTGGATCTGCTCAGGTTTCCAATCTGGAGATTATTTGTGACTGGTTACCAATACCACTTGAGAACAGAACTACATTTCCTGCTGATCTTCAGTTTTCCACAAATCCCATCCCTGTTGCCAAACACTGTTGTGTTGAGAACGCAAAAAAACGGTGCTAGCACTTCCAGGCCTAAAACAACTGATCTTTATTGCTACAATAAAGATAAATAAATAAAATGTAGTGGGTTTTATATTTGGGTTTTTATTTTTGTAAGCCGCCTGGAGTCACCGCGAGTGAGTTGGGTGGCCATATAAATCTCATTCATAAATTAATTAATTAATTAATTAATTAACTAACTAACTAATAAAACAGGAACTACAGAAGGCCAGCCCAAGAGATCAGCTGTCAACTGCATAAGCTGCAGCAAACAGAAAAACTGTAAGTAATAATAAAACAACACTTCAAAGGGCACACACCTCTTCTGAAGATGCAAGATGCAAAATGATTTCTGTGTTGGGCTGCTCCTTCTGTCTTATACAGCTTTCTAATTAGTCCATTTTTGGATCAGAATGCAGATGATCTTTCTGGGTATTCTGAGTGTCATTTCTGGCTCAGCCAAGTTCTCATTCAAAACTAATCAGCTTTTGTTAGCTAGCAGTGGTATAGGGAACAGCATGCAATGGAAGCTGATTTTGATCAGATCTGGATTGGCCTCTTGCCCTGTTGTCAGAATTGGCTGGCAACCATTTCTGGAGGGCTGAAATGGACAATGTTGTCCTCTACCATTCCTTCACTCACTCATTCAAGTAACGTCCATGTGTGTTTTTCTGCTCCAGTTCAAAAGTTCACTTATATTGGCTCAAGTGGTCCTGTCCATTTGGGCTGGCAGTTCGTTGCAGACTAACCTGTACAGAGCTATGGAGATAGCCTTGAGGAAAATATTTGTAAAATAAGCTGTTACAAAAACAAGAAGGGCAGAAGCATTCCTTGAGCCCTGGGAAAGGAGGTAGTATTGGGAAGAGACTCAGGCTGGCTCTTCCCTGGCATACTGGGGTATAAGAGGGAAGGGAGGAAAAACACAATCAGACTTACAGTTAATATAATCTATCTCAATAAAGCTTACTACTAGTGCCCCCATGTATCTGCAATTTTGATGCCTTAACCTTGTAAATACAAATTAAATTTAAGTGTGTGTGTGTGTGTGTGTGTGTGTGTGTAAAAGAAAAAGATCTAAGGAAAGACTACATTTGTTCTTTTCTTCTTCTGAAGAAAGGCTAGATCAGTGTTTCTCAACTTTGGCGACTTTAAGATGTGTGGACTTCAACTCCCAGAATTCCCCAGACAGCCATGCTGTCTGGGGAATTCTGGGATTTGAAGTCCACACATCTTAAAGTTGCCAAGGTTGAGAAACACTGGGCTAGATTAATTTTTGGAAATTAGTCTCTAATACTACTACCAAGAATTGAAGAAATCTATGTTGCTTTAACATAGGATTTAATATGTCTTTTCTAGGTAAGCTCTAGTGAACAGTAGAGAGTGAAAACCAGTTCCTTGGGTGGGCAGAGAGTGCTCAAGTGGGGAGATGTTGGTGTCTCCATGTCTTGCTTCTTTATAAGCTTTTCTGAACATCCATAGGGCTACTGATGGAAACAGGGGGCCTCTTCCAACAAAATAGGGTGTGATCTTTATGGACATTTTTGTTAGTTTTGCAAACCAGTTACATTAAACATGAATGTCACAGAGGTGTAAACATAGCTGTTTTCTGTTTTTCTTCTAAGTTGTGAATGTCACAGGCTTTTTTTTGTGGTTTTGTTTGCAGGCTTTTTAAAATCTGTTTGTTTTCTGCAGATTTTGACTAAAATTAAGCATTTTGGTTGACAACATGTTTAATTTACCAACTCAAACAACATGCCACTGCCAAACAAAAACAAACCTGAAATATAAAGCTGCATAAAATTATTTCAAACTCTGAGGCTCAGAGTTTCCAAGAAGATTGACAGTCGTTTGGAGAAACATGAGATTTACCTTCCTCTTTTAAAGCTCTATTTTGTTCGCCAGTGTGGCTGCCCCTTTCAATTCAGAACTCCCATGGCCACAATCTTTGCCCTATCACATGAAGATGTGGTGCTATTTCCTATCCCTGAAAAAAATGTTCCTTTGTTTTCCTCCTTTTTGCATAGAAAGTACAAAATAGAAGGAAACAAGCAATAAAGAATGTGGCATCTTTATTATGTGGCAAAAGTATAATATTAATGTTTTATTCATTCATTCATTCATTTAAACATATTGGCTGCCCAACTCCAATGCACTTTGATGATGATGATGATGACAATGCAAGAAAACTTTTATCTCACCACGTGCATGGAGGGAAAAGGAGAACTGAGATGGCATTGCTCATAGTGCAAGGGGAGGAAATTTGATATCTTACATTTCACCCAGGACCTCAAGGGGCTGGTAGCACTCCCTCCTCCAAACTTTTCTCCTCCACAGACCCTGGGAGGTAGATTGGACTTCAAGAGAATGACTGTTCCAGAGTCATCCAAATGAACTTCCATGGCTGAGGGTGGACTTGAAGTCAAACTCCGCTGGTCTTAGCCCAACATTGTAACCACTATACCATCCAGGCTCTCTAGGAAATATTGCTTTGTGTACCAGGTGTTTACTTTTCCCAGCTGCATTGATTTAAAAAAGAAAAGAAAATTCTATAGCTGTCCTCATCCACTTATTATACTTGTTAATGCAGAAATGAAAATGGTGTGAAAATCAATACACTAAATTTAATTTTGAAAAACAGAAATTATGATAATGTTGTTTCTATACTGGAAAAATATATTAAAATAATCTGAGTATTTAACTAAAGGAGGAATTAGGATATGAAAATAATATAGAAAAAAATATCTCAATTACATTAGTCAAGATTTAGCAATAAAATGTCAGCTCATCCATATCTATAGCACTGCATCTTCCACTCTCCTTGGTTTCACCTCATCTCCCTTTGTTCCTGGAATTTGGATTTGCTGCAACACTCTCAGTTCAGAGAACCATGAACTTATAAGGGGACATTTAGACTACCAAGTAAAACTCTCTTCTCAATGCAGGAATTTAATTTAAAGCTTCCTTGATTGATGGATGTCCAGTCTGTATAAAAAATGTTGATATAACCTTGATTGAAATTCTCCTGTTCATTCATTATTTTATAGATAATAAATGTGACAGTAGCCCCAAGCCCATGAAAAATATCTAGAGGAAGATGCTTATGCTTCCAAAGGACAAATAAAGTGTATTAAGGAAGTTTCATGCTCTGATAAAAATCCTGCATCTCTGTGTTTTCTCATGAAGGGGAAGGAAATCAGAAGAAAATATTATATTTTTCCTGTAGGAAAGAGGTTGAAGGGGAGAGCCTAAAAGTATCAGCCATTCAAAGGGGGAGTGAACAGAAGCAAAGAGAGGAACAAAGAAGGATCTCCATCTTTACTTTCATTATTCTAGTTCTCCCTAGTGGTCAAAAGGATAAAAGGTCCAAAGTGTCATCTGTAGCTTGAATCATGTCAACTGGATTTCTATTTTCTCAGTGGAAACGTTTCGCTCCTTATCCAAGGAGCTTCTTCAGTCTGAGCAAAGTTGGTAAGGGAATCCTAAATATGTTTCTAGGTAGCTGTGTGACCTTGCACCTGGGGTCATGGTTATATTTTTTAAATAACATCTCAATATAACCATGACCCCAGGTGTAAGGTCACACAGCTACCTAGAAACATATTTAGGATTCCCTTACCAACTTTGCTCAGACTGAAGAAGCTCCTTGGATAAGGAGTGAAACGTTTCCACTGAGAAAATAGAAATCCAGTTGACATGATTCAAGCTACAGACAATTCCACCTGGATGACTGAGAACCTTCATAGTCCAAAGTGTCAATACTTGTGAAGCTGCATCTCCAACAGAGCCTCTGCTTGAACACATCCAGTGAAGGCGGGAATCAACTACCTCTCTAGGAAATGGGTTCCACTATCAAATTGCTCTGTGTTAGAATTTGGGGTTGTTGTTGTTGGGGGGGGGGGGTGTTGTGCTAATATTCAATCCATATCTGCCTTCTTGTAATTTAAATCCATTATTTCATATCCTGAATTTTGGAATAGTAAAAAGAACCTCAGCCTTTTTTGGAGGGGCATCGATTGAGGTGCATGAAAACTGCCATCATATTCCCCCCCTCCCCACTTCATTCTTCTCTTTTCAGTGCTAATTATTCCAGGTTTTTCCAATCTCTCTTCATAGGTTTTCACTCCCAGCTCCCAAATAGGTCATAAGTTATTCTGGCTATTTGGGGAACTAAGGGTAAAACCTTTCTACTGCAGGTGACTGAAAAATGGTAAAATGGTGCACCACTGGAAGTTTTTTTTTTTTTTAAATAAAGCACAGGAGGAAGTAAGAAGCTCAAAAATAAAAAATAGCAATTAAAAAAAACCCTTTCTCCTAGATTTCAAATAGCAACCTTCTATTTGTATGGTAAATTACAAGAACCACACTGTTTTAGCACTCACGATAACAGGGACGTCTAAATGGTATTAGAGCTAATAGTAAGCAGTGGCTCAATGGAAGGGGTGGTATTTCCCCTGCACAGTAGCAAACAGACTGCTGTAGTTAGCCTGCAACAAATTGAAGCAATATATCCCAAATGGACAGGAGCCTTGAGGCAGCATAAAGGGAAAAGTGCATTTTGGAAATGGAGCAGGGAAAGACACACTGAGGTTGCTTTGTATGGGAGTGGGTGATTAGTAGAGAGAAATATCTTCTTCTGCTCTCCAGAAATGGTTCCCAATCTGTTCTGGTGATAGTGCAGCCAGACAGTGTGGATAAGTCTCTCTTATAAGTGGCTCTGTTGTGATTAGAGGGCAATAGAGGGCAACAGAAGTTGCATTATATGTTAAACACACCATTGTCTCCCTCATAGTCTCCCCCTGAAATGGTAAGTCTCCATGAGATACAGAGTTCCCAAACAGTAGACTTTTATAAAGAGCAGCATTTTGAATTAGCCTCTAAAGGTGGTCTGGCAACTCTGTTTGAATTTAATGGGAACTTTTGCATTATCTTCAAAGACAGCTCTGCATAGATTACTGAATCTAGAAAATGGATGTGAAACTTTTACCAGATCCATCTTCTTCAGCAGAGTAACTGCTGGCATGCCAATAAAAATTGTGATAACAGAGAAACAAAGAATGTCTAATTCTCCTTTGTGAAGTTGATGGCAATTATACAATATTATCCTTTAGGGACTGTAGTGTAAATAGTGGCTTATACGGCAACACTTCAAACAGCATCCTACTCTTAAAAGTTCCAGAATCACATAGAGTTGGAAGTAACTTCTAGGTCACTTTTCTAAAACTTTGTTAGCACTTTGCTTTCATAAACTGTCTTTTATTCTTTACACAGGTACCAGGATATCAGAATTATTTTTATGTACTGTAATGTATGGTAATGGTTTTATATCAGTCACTTTTCTATATTGTTCCAAGCAGGCTTCTTCTGTTAATGGAATTTTGTTATATTATTGGCCCAAGGCTTTCCTTGTGCTGGAGCTGTTTTTTTTTTAAAAAATTCCAACCAAGGACTTAAAATGAGGTTGTATTACTACTGTTGCCATGTCACTGTGTCAAAATGATACAGTGGCATGGCCACAGTAGTAGTACAACCTCATTTTAAGTCCTTGGTCAGAATTAAAAAAAAAAACAGCATAAAATGTTTGACGACTGAATTAACTATCATTTCATAGTTCAGAAAATATCAAACAGGAAATGAGATTAAAAATAGTATAGGATAAAGTCTTGTCAATTCCTGTACTCCACTTGTAGAATTCCTCCCTACATGTCTTTTTTGAATGCCAGGAAAAATGCCCTTGAAAACAGTTAAGTGCCCTTAAAAACAATTCCATATGATTTTAATCATTTAATATTAAGCTTTCTTTGTTTTGATGCCTTTAATGAATGACTCCTATAATCTTTTATAAATATTAATATTTATAAATTGTGTTTTCAGGACAAATGTCTTTCCAAGGTATTTTTTTTAAAGAGTTAAACTACACTTCGTGCTGTGGCTGCATTGTGTGGATCTTCTCTCAGAATTTGGAATGGCATCCATTTATTAACTTTTTTTAAAGCTGTTATCTAGTTAAAATTACTGTTGCTTTTCCAACAAAAATGTTTCAATTGAGATGAATAGCAACTCAAATAGTTCTCCATTTTCCAAAACAATTTAAACAACCACGCCACATGCTTTGTTCTTGCTTTGTCAAGAACTGGTACTTAACAATACATTTTCAGGTAGAAATAATGATTCTCAAGTGACATGTTTTTCCTTTTATAAAATCCAGTTTTATTATGTCATCCTTGTCAACACTGCTAAATATTCAAAGTGAACAAAGTTAATTGCTGGGGAAATGAGGGTCACTACAGACTGAGCAAAAAGGAAGACACTTAACTGAAATCCATCATTTTATGACAAGATGTAATTTATTCACACTTCGTAATAGGCATTGACAGGTCCCAACCCTGTCTTTGTCTTTGTGGGAAATTGCAATTATAATAATATATAGTGACATTTGACCATAAAGGTTGTGGCCCTATTTCACTACTCATGAAAGATTTGTATCTCTCAGGAAATTCTTAGCAACTGCAGCCTGGAAAAAAAAAAGACTTATGACTCTCAGTTGTATTTGTTCATCATCTCATATGTCTAGATGAGTTATTAGCATGCACTGTTTCCTAAGCTTATTGATATTATTGTGAAAAGGAATGACACCATGTTGTGGTCAAATGTTGATATGCACAACACCAAACACTCAAGTTTGGGCAGAACTGGCAAGGTTGTATATTGGGTGTTGTGCTCATATATGTTGGATTATATATCTATGTTTTACCCAAGTAAGTTGGTGCAAAAAATGTAGACAAGCCTCCTACCAATTATATGTGTTTGTCTGTGTGCGTGCGTGCGTATAATTAAATATATAAAACGTAATGTCACATCTTAGTAACTTCATGGTTACATCCATGTTGTCTGGCTAAGCCACATGAACGCAGATTGCTACTCCCTTCTTTCAGCATTTCTCTCTTGTCTTTCTAATCTGCCACTGGAACTCCTGATTGGAATTCCTGATCCAAGTACTAAGTAGGCCTCACCTTAGCTCCCAAGTCCAGCCAAGGTAAACCAAGTGCTATTACCTGCAGAGACATATTGCTTGCTTTTCATTTGGGTGCTGCTTCAGCTTATGAAGCTGTTATTTATTTATATAATTTGTATCCCATTCTTTTTCCTCCCCAAGCAGCTCACTCTCTTCTGTGTTACTTTTGCACTGAATCAGTTTCATCCAACGAGAAATTGACAATTGCACCCAAGGCCACCTAATAAAATAAAGGTCTCCTTGACTTCTGGGATATGTTGGTTGACATTCAATTATATGCATAATATTTAACTATGTGCCTTCTGTATGAGCAGGGTTTAATTTGTTGAGCTGTTATATTGCCATATGTTTAGTTTGGATTTTTTTTATGTATGTGTGTGTTTATTTTGTTTTAGTTTTAAATTTTTTCAGTGTCCATTTTTATTTTCTGGAATACAAATTTCTAGTTATTTATATAATAGCAATACTGTAAAATAAGAATTAAAAAGGAATTAAGGAACCATGAATGAACTGGAAAACCCTGTAGACCTATGCATGCAACTTCTGTGTTATTACTTGCTTATTTCACAAGCCATACCCTTTATTTTTATTTCTTTATTTCTTTATTTTCTATCCCGCCTTTATTACTTTTATAAATAACTCAAGGCGGCGAACATGCCTAATACTCCTTCCTCCTCCTATTTTCCCCACAACAACAACCCTGTGAGGTGAGTTGGGCTGAGAGAGAGTGACTGGCCCAAGGTCACCCAGCCAGCTTTCATGCCTAAGGCGGGACTAGAACTCTCAGTCTCCCAGTTTCTAGCCCGTTGCCTTAACCACTAGACCAAACTGGCTCTCTTTATATTTAAGTCTTTTGACATTGATTAAATGAGTTGGGAATTTGCCATTTCTTGATCTGGATTTATTTATTGGATATTGGATGCATTTGAAATATGAAATAGAATTAATGTAGAAAATAGCAATTGCTGGACTACTGGCTGGTGTAGCTACTACTTCTGCTAAAAAAAGAATTTTCCCACAACCCTCAGTCATACAGTATGTCCTTGATTCACCCCCTCCCCATTTCTTAATTTTCTGTATCTGAATCTTTTTTCTCATTCTCTTCTGGAATGAGAAGTCAGAACACCTTGAATCTAATTCCATCTGGTCCCCAAAATCAGTCTCCAACAATGGATGTAAAGTCATTTAAAATGTTCACATTACTTTACAAAGAATAAAGATGGTAGCTTACATCACTTTAGTTATTGAGAAATATCAAGATAGAACAGTATTAGGCAGGCTTTTCTCTCTCCAAGATAATATCCTCAAGCTCAGCCTCCAAATGAGCTCAAATTCTGATTGGGATGAGGCTGAATCCCATGTGACCAGAGAATATCCAGTGAGGGATGGAGACAAGCTGATTTCCTTGTCTCAGATGAAAAAAAGCTACTTAATGTAATCTGACACATTACTACTAATAGCTGGTTCCCCTTGCCATCCTCCGGCACAAAACTGATCGGGTGAGTTAGGGTGTCCTGCCTTTTTTTTGCTCTGGCTGGTTGCTGTTCAGACCATCATCAAGATGATTCCCCCCTTCCAACTTCATAGTTGTCCTACTTAAATCTTCCTTGTCCCCCCACAGCCTTGCTCAGCCATCTTGGCAGCTCCATCCTGGGAGTAGAATGTCAAGGGACCAGCTACCTGTTCATCATGAACTCACTTTGCTTTTCTTGATAAGCAAAGGCTGGGTTTGCTGGCATAGTAAATGCTTTTGGTTTTTCTCTGCACTCTCCCAACAACAGTCCCCTGCTGTGATTTAGCAATCCATGAAAGTTTCTGTCCTAACATTGTCAGAGATCAGATTAAATTAGAAGTCCATGATTGAATTTTTCATTCAGCATCATTTTATCCAATTAGTATTATAAACGAATATTTCCTTCCTTCTTTATTCACCCTTAACAAAGGAGAGTGCACCTTTTGTCTCTGATCAGTTCCCAAACCACTACTCTTCTCTTTTTGCTGGGGGTGACAAACTCTCACATATTCAGTGAATTAGGCAACCATTTTCCTTTGTAATTTTACACAGTCGTTTTTCAGAGTTATAAAACTTTGTGAAGTAGATTTTTAAGAGGGTAAGATTTATTATGAATTTGGATGGTCTGTTACGTAGTTGATATATAACCTATTGTTCCCAAAGCCCTTGGTGTGGCCCTAGGGCCCTGCAAAAATTGCCATCACATTTTTAATGAGTCAGAAGGATACAATTGTTAACATGGATAGAGAGTAATTATATGAACTGTGTTTAATTATTGGAATTTTAATTTAATGTAAGTTCACTTAAATTTAACTTTTTTGTGCTCCCACTCACTTTTTGGAGTGCAGTCTCAGCAGATCACTCAAACACAAGTGAGACTCTTGGCAGGAAAAAGGATTCATTCATTCATTCATTCATTCATTCATTCATTCATTCATTCATTCAACTTCTATCACTGCCCATCTCCCCCCAAAAGGGGGACTCTGGGCGGTTTACAACAAAGTCAGCAATTAAAACATATAAAATACAATATAACAACCTTAAGAAAAAATAAATTAGATATAAATATAAAATCCAAGAGGCAATGAGGTCATATATAAAAGAACTCTACGGCGCAAGCCAACGCCAAGAGGAGCTATTACCCTTCCCATCCCAGGCAAGGTGGCAGAGCCAGGTCTTCAATTGTTTCCGGAAGGTCAGGAGTGTGGGAGCCTGCCTCACCTCCAGGGGCAGAATATTCCAAAGGGCGGGTGCCACTGCAGAGAAGGCCCGCCTCCTGGACCCCGTCAAGTGAAATTCCCTTACTGACAGGGTCCGTAGCATGCCCTCTCTGCATGATCGGGTGGGGCGGGTCGATGTTCTATTGAAAGTAACCTGATCATTGTGATGACTAAACAATGTTTGTGAGTGTGAAAAGACTGGATAGTAGCAATCTAATTCCAAACTTTTTAAAATAAAAGTTTCCAGATATTTCTGGAATTAGCCAATGCTTTTGGCTCCTCTTATGAATCTGTTCCATTTTCCAGCTCTGCTAAATGGCATAAGCCTGAGAAGAGTTCATTTTATCTTGGTGCAGTCTGTCTGAACACCTCTAATAAAGAATAGGCTCCTTTTTCAAGACTGTCTTTTCATTAGGGCAGAAAGCAAAGGCCTTGAAAGTGGTAGAAAAACATGGTGTAATCACTAAGGAACCATTATCCTGTCCCTAGTAACCATTAAGTGTAAGCTTTCCAAAGCCAGGGAGAGTAAATTACTCATTTATTGTTACTTGAGCTGTCTATGAGAGATTGAAATCTGGACTATTAATGATTTTCATTCTGTTTGGGAGAGATTCAGTGAGAATTCGTGTGCAAGTTTGGATGCTGGCTGTCTACATTTTCTTCAGATGTGCAATAAAATAGAGGTGGGGTGTCATTTCTCCCTTATGAAAAACCCTTGTCTCTTTCTTAGAGTAGCTCCAAGAGTTTTTTTGAAAAGTGTTATTCCATAGCAACTCAGAAAAATATTAGCCTGCTTGAAGTTTTATGTTTTCTCAGAGCAAAAAGATGTTACCTGGGTTTTTAAATGACGTGTACATTTAATTTATGGTTGCCTGTTATTGGCTTTACATAGTCTGTAGAGTGCAATAAGACCTATCTGAAAACAGTCTTCTTCTGGTACCACATGATCAATATCCTGCTGATTAGTTTATGTATCATAAATAATCCAAAACAATGGCTAAACTAGATGATATTCAAAAGCTGTGTTGCCTTAAAGCGATTTCTGATTTTATTTTCTTAATTGTAAGTACAACATGTCCCATTTGGACAAGGACTAGTGGGTGGCAGGTATGATAAGTGTAGTATTTTCTGTCTGTCTTAAAAAATCACTTTCCCCATGTCTGTTAATATTGCTTCCACTGCTTTCTTTGCAACAATGAACCAACCAACCCACCAGGCACCAGGCTAGAAACCAGGAGACTGAGAGTTCTAGTCCCGCCTTAGGCATGAAAGTCGGCTGGGTGACTTTGAGCCAGTCACTCTCTCTCAGCCCAGCTCACCTCACAGGGTTGTTGTTGTGGGGATAATAGGAGGAGGAAGGAGTACTAGGTATGTTTGCTACCTTGAGTTATTTACAAAACAATTATAAAGGTGGGATAAAAAATCTAAAAAAAAAAGCAAGGGTGGGAATAACTATATTATAATTTACATCACAAGGTAATGTATAAATGTGAAATACATTTGCCAGCCAGACAATACAACAAATTACCATCCCATAAAAACGCAAGAGACAACTCACTAATTCTAAACTAGAAACAAAATGTTTTGGGGAAAAATAAGGTAAAATTGAAAAGTAAAACAGGTAGAGTTCCCTCAGGAGAGCATTCCAGAGGCAGGGAATTACAAAACAGTCTTTCTTTTGTCCCTTCATAATGTATCTCTGTTGGAAAAGGGCCTTACCGTGGCAAGTGGCAAGTGAATCTAAGACTCATTCTTGGAAGCTGTGTGTTAGTTATTGGAAGTGATAGCAGAACCTTCAAAAGGTAGCTTCTAGCCTGTAGCTGCTGTTTTCTGTTTATCCAATCACTTAATGTTGCTGAGGTTGAGAAATACTGACTTAGATCATAGGGTTGTTCTATGCTGTTCAGGAGAAGACAAGAAGCTGCAGTATGGATACCATTTTACCCACCCCTCCCCTCCAACATCCCAGAATGATACCATGTCCATACTGTAACCAATTAGCAAACAAAACCTGATGCTACTCACTTTTTATCCATTGCCAGAAAATTGGGAAAAGGCCAATGCTTTTCTTGCCCAGTCTTTACTTCCTTGCTTAAAGGAACAAACACGTCTTCTAGAATATTTTATCCTGTAGGACTTTTTAGGAAAGACAACCACATTAGTATTATTTAAAGAAGTGTCTTGATTATTTATTATGCATTGATAAGACATACGTTGTGGTGTAATTAATGGTTATGGTTTGATGAAATCTACAGTATCTTCATCTTCCATGAACTTCCCGTATTCTGTTGCATATCCTAAAGAGCTTTACGTGTTAAAAGGGCTACCCTGGCAGCAAGTGTACTTTTCCACTTACAGTGTGGCATAGAGTCCTGTGGCCCCTTAGGTGATTGTGGTGCTGACTATAAGATAGCACCATGAGGTTGCAATGCTGCACAGATTTGCATAAAAAATAAGTTCTAATGAACTCAACACAATCCACTATTGTGTAAATATGTACATATTTCCCTGAGACGGAAACGGGACCCTAATGCATGCATGTGGGTGCGCTGGCACACCGGCACACATGTGCGCACACCAGCACGCACACCGGCACGCACACGCAGGCACGCACACCAGCACGCACACCAGCACGCACACCAGCACGCGCGCCGGCATGTGCACGCGTACTCACTCCATCCCTTAAAAAACGGGACGAAATTGAGTTTTTTAAGGAAAAGACGGTACAGTCCGGAAAAGGTAAAAAAACAGGACCGTCCCGTTCAAAATGGGACGTACGGTCAGCCTATATGTATAGGATTGCACAGTAAGAGATACATGGTAACATAAGCTTTTGTGACTAGAATTCACTTGCTTAGATATATGAAGATTTTCTCAATTGGCACTTGATACGAATAGAAGCAAAATGGGATCATGTGGCAAAAAAGGACAGCTTGTGAAAATTCAATATAAGGGTTAAGATAAACGAAATGAATGGGATCCCATTTTTGCTTGTTAATAAACAATTGAAGTGGGATAGGAAATGTCTTTTCAGTGCAATGTGATCTCACTGAGGATTCCCCTAAGTTTCTATTTATTTGCAAAGAAAATCCCTATAGGCTTCTGCATGCTGATGGTAGCCTAGGTGGAATCATAGAGCACAGGTGAGTTTAATACTCCATCCATGCATAGGCTTGATCCTGTGCACCTTTGTGTGACCATTACTTAAGGAATATATATACGTATACATACTTACCTACATACATACATTAAAAATGCACAGTAAATGCTTACATACATTTAAAATTATGAATAGATTGGCTCACAGTCATCTGGCAGCTGTCTGTAGGTAAGATTACCAGGGAACTGTGAAAAACCTTACTCATGAAAGTTTAATTTAGTCTTCTTAAGGGTTATCAAGCCCTACAAGGCAGGCAAACTCAGGAAGCAAGAATCACTTGGATTTCTGGACTTCCGATGGCGATATGGTGGACTGAACAGCTGTGCCCGTGGGCTTAGTGGGCAGAACTGACAACGTGGCAGTTTTTTCGGGCTCAGGCAGGTTTTTCCTGAAGCCCAGGAGTGCTTTTCCGGATAAGAAAAACACCTGCAATCACCCATCTGTCATCCGGATGGCTGCTTGCAGCCAGAAGATCACAAACAGCATTCGCACTCGACTGGTAAGAGCAGCCGGGAGGCTGGGACATCACCATTTCCAAGCCATGCTGTAGCCTTAAAGGGACACTAAGACCAGCCACCCCATTTCTAAATCACCCAATTTATATTTCTTTTAAGTACGTGTACCCTAAGAGAGGTTTTCTACAGCAAGGAGAAGCAGGTTCTCTTAGTGCTTACCGTTATTTCTGGGATTAATTTTTTTTAAAAAAAATATTTTTAAGTTTTGGACTTGGTTTTCCATCCAAATATTAAGGAGGATTGAGAGTAAATAATTGTCTCCCTGTTATTATTTTTGTACTAAATTTGAAGATATTAGCATTTTCCTACACGTTGAATCGGCTCTTTTGAACTTTCAGTTTTCTGCTTCTACTTTCCCTGGGGAACTGTCTCTTATCTCACTTTCACTTGTGTAAACACATTCTAAATTATTTAATATCTTTGACTTTTGCTGGTTAAGCTCCTAGGGGGTGCCATAATCTACTGCTTGAGACGTGGAGGAGTTTGTGCAGACTTTCTCTGACTTTCACCAAGATTTTAAACAGCTTCTTTCTGATTCCTGTCAAGTTTTTATGCAAGGTATTCAGGACATTGTGGAAAATATGATGTCTAAAATGTGTCATCTGGTTGGGGATGTTATGGATGAAACCGAGGAATTTAACAGCGACAAAAATGTTTCTTCTAAGAGTGAGATCGGGACTTCTGTTGAAATGCTGGATGAAGATCGGATAGACGAGTTGAAGAAATTAAAGGGAGCTATTGAGTTGCAAGCCATAAGGAAAATTGATTTTCTGATGGAACGCCATGGAAAAGAAGGGGTTATTATGAATGGGAGGTCTCTTGAAGAGAAGTCAGAGTTTTTGAGGGGGGCAGTTGGGCTGTTCGATTTTTCTAAGAAAAAGGCTCTGTGCGTATTGCGTTGTTGTTGTTAGTGGCCATCGAGTTGTTTACAATTCATAGCGACCCTATGTACAGTATAATAGAACAAAATGTTAAATGTGCGTATTGTGTTGATATGTAAATGCTCTGGTTTATTTTGAAGTAGGATAAGGGTTTAAGAATATTTATCTGGATTGCTTTTAGGGTTTGGCTGATTTCATTTATCTTTAACGATTTGGATTAAGATTATTAAGGTATAATAAAAAACTAATAAGTGTTTGGTTTTGGGTTTAATATGATTAAGATTATTAAAATTGTTGTATTATGAAGTATAATGGCAGACAATTTATATGTTTTTTAGTTTGATTTTTATTATAGTAAACAGGAATTTATAGAATAGTAGTAGGAAGGGAATAATTAAATAAATGTTATCTTTGGGGGGGGAGTTGATTACGAGGTGTGTGTGTGTGTGTGTGTGTGTGTGTGTATGTGTGTGTATATATATATATATATATATATATATATATATATATATATATATATAATTATAAGAGAAGGGAGCAACTGTATTTAGAATGGAATGATTTATATAAATAATGTGATTTTGGTTTAATATAGAGTAATGGATTAATTATGGAAAATTGTATATTCTTGCTGTTAAAAGTCGGAAGTCACTTCTTTTTGTAATGTTGAAAATTTTCTCTTGTGTTTCTATACTTTGTTTAGTTTTTTGTTTTTTCTTTGTTTTTTTCTGTAGCTTTTATCTTTGCTTGAAACTTAATAAAATTCTTATAAAAAAAGAATCATTTGGATTTCTGGAAAGATCTTTAAAGTATTCTAAGTTAGTATACTAAGTACTGTAACAGAATCTTGAAAATCTGCCGGAGTCGTTCTCCAGCTCAATTTATACCTGGCATAAGTAAGGCAGAGTTACTCCAAGTCTCTTTCTCATGTTTTCCTCATCCCCTGGACTCAGAAATCTTTTCTGTAACAGTTGGGCTCCTTCCTCCGTGTCCGTTGGACATTCCATCGCAAAGGCAGAACTCAGCGTTTTAGGCTGTTTGTTGGCAGCTGAGGCTTCTCTTGAGATGCTGAGCTGTCTATCCTTGCTGCAATAATGCATATGTATTTCCTGAACCCAGGATATCATTATTATATATTTCTTCTCTGCTAATATTCCTAAAATAATGGATATGGATTGTATTCTAGGAAAACAGTTACAGTTCTCCACTTGATTTTAATATAGCTGGAGAATATAAGTATTTTTGTCTATGTTAATTTTTTCTCTTCATTTTATTATGCTTATTTGCAAACAAGACAAATACTGAACATTCCTGTGGCACCACCTAAATGAATATGTGCCTCTTATGAAAGTTTCCAAACATTCCAGCAAATTGGAAGTGACATTATCACATCTTAAAAAATGCATGCATGTTCTTCCCCCTGGAAAAATAGTAACCGCATTGTCTAGATCCATTTTCCATTTTTATTATCTTAAGGGAAAACTTAACAAATAAAACTTTTTTTAAAAAAAAACTCAGCCATTTTTATTTGCAAGGAATTTATCCCTTCAGATACAATCACAAATCAAGGAAAGCATCTCTACTATAAAGTTGCATTCCTTTCAGAGCAAGCTTGCCAGTTCAGTGCAAAATGTGTTCAATGCAAAGTAGTGTGATGGTTCCAGAGCCCTGTATAAACCCTGAATGTTCTCTTCGTTTTTTAGCACACTGCATTTTCCTTTCAAAGGAGGCATAATCGTGCTTAGAGAGCACAGTGCTTCAATGCAAAACTCTGAGGATCTTTCTCAAGACTCACTTCTGCAGAGGTAATTATAATGGCGGGGAATGGAAGAGATCTGGGATGGTTATCTCAATATGGCTGTGCTGGAAGAACTTACATCAAAATAACTGCACCTTGCTAGTATTTTACAAGCTGCAGCACTGCATACATTGATTTAAATCTAGGGAACATCCTTTGCTCTTCTTTTTTTTACCTGATTTTGGTGAATGAGGATGGCTGACTGTCTTCAAAATGAAACCCAGATTTCAGGAATTCTACAAGGGTTAGCAAAATCCTCCCTCCCATTATAAGCATGGGTTTAAATTTCATTTTTTTTATTTCCAATGAAACAGTTTTATTTGATTGAAGTATGGGTTTATATTATTACTTGATCTGATTTTTCTCTTTTGAATGGTTAAAAGTAAGCAGTATATTATTTATTGCTAAACCCTAGCCCCAAATAAATCATTTGTTCCATTTATGGGAAGGTAACATAAATTCATTTTATGTATCATTTTAGGGAGTCCTGGTATTGAAAATTTTAAGAATCCCTGATTCTTATTTGTTATACCTTTCTTGAAAAAGTTGATCATTTGTGAATGCTAATTCTGAAAAGGGATTGGAACCTTCAACTGGTGCATAAGAACATAAGAGACATTAGAAGTGCCCTGGTGGATCTGATCAAAAGCTTATAGAGTCCAACTCCTTATGTTTGCTGAAACTGACTTGTTGGAGTGCCTAATTGCAGTTTTCAGAACAATATATAGATTATCATCATTATCATCATTAGAATAGAATCCAAGATGGCGGCCGCAAGGAACGCCGGCAACCGCTCCGGGAGAAGTAAGTTCTAAAAACCCCAAAAAACCTTCCCTATACCCCCACAATTTTACCGTGGTGGTTTTAGGTGTTACATTGGAGTTGGGGTGAGTGGACTTCTCTGGACGGAGCGGGGGAGGAGTGTGTTGGCTGGGGCCGAGACAGAGGAGCCCAGGAGCAGCCCAGCGCTGCTCAGCGAGTCATCGGAGTCGCCTGGTGGGGTCGGCGGGAGCCTGGCGGAGCTGGAGTGGCGAACCGGGACTTTTTCTGGGCCTAGAGGAGTTACCGGAGTTGTGGCCTGGTAAAATTCAGCGGAGCCTGGTGGAGTTCGGCTGTGGAGACCACGGAGGCTGCGGAGGCTGCGGAGGCTGCGGAGCCCAGTAGCAATTGGCGGAGCCTGGTGGCGGTTAGTGGAGTTGCGGAAGCTGCCGGGATCGCGGACCAGCTTGCGAGGCTCAGCTCAGCGGCTGGCCCCTTCGAATGGAGCGGCGCTGAGGCTTGTTGGACCTGGAGGCCCTATTACATTGCAGGGTGGATGGCTGCCACAGAGGAGAGGCCTATGGTGGCTGGGGGAAGTCAATTAGGACTCAAACAGAGAACCGGCAGAGTAACCCCCCACAGACTGAGAAATTTGGGGGGCTGTAAGAACTGTGGAACCGAGGCCTGTGGAGGCCGGTGGAGGCTTGTGAAGGCCTGTAGAAAACAATGGAGGCCGGCTGGAATTAGAACTGGTGGTGGACTTGGACTCTGGCTCTGGGGTGCTCCCAGAAAAGGACGATTTTACTCAGTTGTGATCTGGACTCCACTATTGAAAGCAATTAAGCTATTAAGATCATTATTCAATAGTTGCTGCTTGCTGGCCTGAAGGACAACCACCCCCGTGTCAGGGCGGCAGGAAATTGCGGGGTCTCTTGAGTGAGTGTGGTTCCCCTCCGTGAGTGAGAGTGACGAGTGGGGGGGGAAAGATTGTATATGTTTGAGAGAGTACCTGACCCTGAGTGAGAGACAGGGCAGGTAGGAGTGACTGTTTGCCCCCCTGTGACCAGTGAGAGAAGCCACAGGGGGCATAATGAGTGATTGGAGGGTGAATGCAAGGGGCGGTTGGGGCTTACCAGCGCCGAGAGCTTTGGTTGGTTGCGCTGGTGGCCTTCGGCTGCCCAGGAGGATGGAGTATGAAAGGATGGGTGTATGGAAGAGACCCCGGCCTAGATCCAGGTTTTCGAGGGATTCGGGAGTGGAGGCGACTGGATCAGGAAACTCTGGGGACTACAATGTGGGCATTCCGATCGAAGTGGTGACGGGCAGGAGATATTGTGACGGGAACTGGAGGACAGGCCATCTTCGGGGAAGGCGTCCCCGGTGTTTAGTACCGGTGGTGCGTTCCGTTCCTCCGAGTTCAACCCCAGGTTCTGGTCAGCGGATCCTCGAGGGCCCCGGCTTCCGGCTGCTGCTACTCAATGCCAGGTTAGTAAATAACAAAGCCCCTCTCATAAGTGAATTAATCACAGAGAGGGGGGCGGACCTGGCGTGTATTACCGAAACCTGGCTGGGCCCAGAGGGAGGAGTAGCCCTCTTGGAGATGTGCCCGGCCGGATTTCGGGTGTGGCACCAGCCGAGAGACCGGGGTAGGGGAGGGGGAGTGGCAGTTGTTATCAGAGAATCCTTGGTGGTTTTCAGGGGCCTTGCTCCACAAGTATCCGGATGTGAGACCCTGTTTTTCAAGTTGGGTACCTGTGAACAGTTGGGAGTGTTGCTATTGTACCAGCCTCCCTGCTGCGTAGCAACCTCCTTGCCTGAGCTGCTGGAGGCCGTCTCGGGGTTGGCAGTGGAGTTCCCCAGGCTTATGGTCCTGGGGGATTTTAACTTGCCGTCCTTGGGGCGTGCCTTGGGTGTGGCTTGGGAGTTCATGGCTACCATGGCAGCCATGGGCCTGTCCCAGATTATTCGGGATCCGACTCGAGACAGTGGACTCACTCCGGATTTGGTTTTCTTGTCAGAGCAATGGCAAAGTGACCTGAGGGGAAAGTTAGAACTATCCCCGTTGTCATGGTCAGATCACGTCCTGGTATCCCTAGGTTTCTCTTATGTCGCCCCACTCCGCAGGGAGGCTGGACCTATTCGATTGTTCCGCCCCCAGCGACTTATGGACCCATTGAGGTTTCAGAGGGAGCTGGGGGTAATACCTGAGGATCTGCTGCACGGTCCAGCTGAGACACTGGCCGCAACCTGGAATAGGGAGGCGGCCGGTGCCTTGGACAGGATCGCGCTGATGTGACCTCTCAAGCCCCATTCGACCTGTCACTCCCCGTGGTTTACAGAGGAGTTGAGGGTCTTGAAGAGGGTGAAGAGACGTCTGGAGCGCCGCTGGAGAAAGACGAAGACGGAATTCGACCGAACACAATCTAGAGCCGCTATTAAGGCCTACCTTGTGGCGGTAAGAGCGGTGAAACGTAAATATTTCTCCGCTCTTATTGCATCCGCAGAATGCCGCCCGACGGCCCTGTTTAAGATTACTCGATCTCTCTTGGGTAGGGTGGTTTCGACCACCCACCTGCAGGGCCGTGCGGAGGAATTTTCTGAGCATCTGCAGGATAAAATCGCTCGGATTCAGTCTAAGTTGGACTCCATGCCTGGATTGCAGTCTGGGGAGATGCCGGGAGAGCGGTCTTACCCTATTATCTGGGAACAATTTGATCCTGTTGGACCTGAGGAAGTGGACAGGATCCTTCGAATTGTTAATCCCACCACATGCTATTTAGATCCCTGCCCTTCCTGGCTGGTGAAATCGGCCTGGGAGGTGACAGGTGGATGGGTCCGGGCTATGATTAATACATCCTTGTTGGAGGGGGTAGTTCCAACTGCCTTTAAGGAGGCGCTGGTGCACCCCCTCCTCAAGAAGCCATCCCTGGACCCTACCATCCTGGACAACTTTCGTCCAGTCTCCCACCTTCCCTTTTTGGGAAAAGTGGTTGAGAAAGTGGTGGCGTTGCAACTTCAAAGGACCCTGGATGAAGCGGATTATCTTGACCCTTTTCAGTCAGGTTTCAGGCCAGGATATGGGACGGAGACTGCATTGGTCGCGCTTACGGACAACCTCTGGCGGGAGCGGGATGGAGGTAGTGCATCCATCCTGGCTCTCTTGGATCTCTCAGCAGCTTTCGATACCATCGACCATGGTATCCTTTTGGGGCGGTTTAGGGAGTTGGGGTGGGCAGCGTAGTTTTGCGCTGGTTCACCTCCTTCCTCCGGGGCTGCTCCCAGTCGGTGGTGATAGGGGAGGTGAGATCCAGCCCGCGTTCGCTCCCATGTGGGGTGCCACAGGGTTCGGTTCTCTCTCCTCTCCTGTTCAACATCTACATGAAACCGCTGGGTGAGGTCATCCGACACCATGGGATGAGGTATCATCAGTATGCGGATGATACTCAATTGTATATCTCCATCCCTGGTGAAGTAAGTGATGCAGTGTCCACCCTGTCCCAGTGCCTGGGGGCTGTGAGGGCCTGGATGGGGAACAACAGGCTTCAGTTGAACCCTGGTAAGACCGAGTGGCTGTGGATTGATGGCTCAGCATCTGCTGGGAAATTATCATCTTTGGTTCTCGATGGGGTAGCACTGCCCCGTTCAGAACCGGTGCGTAATCTGGGGGTTCTTCTAGACTCACGACTCCTGCTCGAAGAGCAGGTGGCAGTCGTGTCTAGGAGGGCTTTTGCGCAACTTCGGTTGGTGCGCCAGTTACGCCCATTCCTGGAACGCGATGCCCTCCGTACAGTCACTCATGCTCTCGTCATCTCCCATGTAGATTATTGCAATGCGCTCTACATGGGGCTACCCTTGAAGACTATCTGGAAGCTTCAGCTGGTGCAGAATGCGGGCGCGCGGGCAGTATTGGGTGCTCCAAGATCTGCACATGTAACACCGTTGCTCCGCGAGCTGCATTGGGTGCCGGTTTGCTTCCGGGTACAATTCAAGATGTTGGTTATTACCTTTAAAGCCCTACATGGCATGGGACCAGAATACCTGAGGGACCGTCTTATCCCCATGTTATCGACCCGCCCCACCCGGTCATCCAGAGAGGCCCTGCTACGTACCCCATCAATTAGAGAATGTCATCGGATGGGGTCTAGGAGGCGGGCCTTCTCTGTGACAGCGCCCACGCTATGGAACAGCTTGCCCCCAGAGTTAAGGCAGATCTCCTCCCTCCTGACCTTTAGGAAAGAGCTGAAGATCTGGTTCTGCTGCCTGGCATGGGATGGAGGAAAGGATAGTTCCTCATGGGGGTGGCTAATCCCTTGATTTTATTGTCCTTCTTTAACGAATATCTTATACATCTGGATTCATAATTTATAATTATTTTATATGGTCTGTAATTTTTATGTATAGTTTTTTAACCATTTTATCCTGTAAACCGCACAGAGTCCCTTATTCCGGGAGATGGGTGGGGATAAATTTAAATAATAAATAAATAAATAAATATATCCCCAGATGCAATTCAAGTGCTTAATTAGTCAGATGCAAGTGGACTTGAACTATACTACTGACTTTCTCCTATGTAGGCTGACCATACGTCCCGTTTTGAACGGGACAGTCCCGTTTTTTTAGCATTTTTCAACCGTCCCGTCATTTTGATAAAAATCTCAATTTTGTCTCGTTTTTTTAAACCCGGCGGGAATGGTGTGGAAGGAGGATCCGAGCCGGAGATGCCGATTGAAGGCAGCCAGGAAGAGGAAGCCTTCCCACCTATCAGCGTGCGGCAAAGGAGGGCGGAGAGGCGGAGAGGAGGGCGGACCGGGTGCGGGGTTTGCAGGCAGGAGCCAATCACACAGACCAAGGGGCGGGGACCCTTGTCTTTTTCATGAATATGGAATATTACATAAGACCCCGTCCCGTTTTGCCATCCCAATGTCCCGTTTTTGTCAAGGAAATATGGTCAGCCTACTCCTATGGGACCTTGTCTGTCTATTTGTGTTTTCATTGGAGCTGTTCTTCCATGTGCTACTGCCTTTGCCATGCCTCTATTTGATTTTAGGTGTTCTAGTAAACCTTTGTTGTTGTTGTTGTTGTTAAGATTACAGTGAGTTATGCTTTAGTTGAAACCAAGTACTTTTTCTCTCTTTTGTTTCATTTCTGTTATTTATTTATTTTTTGCTTCATGATTTTTGAGCTGCCCTGTGGAGCCCATATAAAGTTGAATGCCAGGATAAACATTTTACAGATAATTCTTATTTCAATGTCAAATTGCATATACAGAGAAAGTATACTTTTAAATTTTAATAAGAATGATTAAGATCTCAATAGTGATAAAGATTTTAGGCAGTTTTGTAATTAAAAACAGTTGGACTGCTGGCTACAACAGATTAATTACAAATATTTGAAGAAAGAAAAAGGAAGGGGAGATTGCAGATGTGTTGCTTAAATGCATTGTCTTTCTGTTTCCAGTAGATGGCAGATACAGTTCTTCCAATGTGAAAAAAAAGAAAGAAATATTTGATTTGTTAAGAATGTATCATATACTTTTGACAATGGGGAGCTGTAAATTTTGTTGCCATTATATAACATAGAACAATGTATAAAACACATTAAAAGAAAAAATAAAATAAAAATAAGTTTATTGCTGGAAAAACATTGAATTAAACATTGAAAAATGGAAAATAAATACATATGTTGAGAAGCAGCTTCTTGACTGAAATCCAGAGAAAATTTACAGCCTATACTAATATATATTTATTCAACAACTTTATTGATTAGTCTTACGACCATATCAAAGATAAAATAAGATAACAAGAATACAATACAATTCAATTTAACTAATAAAATTGATAAAAATACACCAAAATAGGAAATAAGATAATTGAATAACCTGAAATAATAATAAATACAATACATGTATATCTAATCAGAATTCAAATGAGTTCATCACCCCTACATGGGACTCCAATCTTTTCCATATAATGGGCTCTCTGGTGAACTGCCTTGTCTACAAACTTGGCAGTCCTATTCACAATAAAAGTATTTGAGCCCGAAAGAAAATAAGATAATCTGTGATTAGAATCCCAGTGTGCTGTTCTTTCTAACAAAGGAGACAGGAATTTAATCCTAAGTGAATCATATAATTTGCAGTCGAACAAAACATGGGCAATATCTTCTATGGCTGGGTCCCCACATACACAAGTCCTCTCATTATATGGCAAATGATGAAAACGTCCATATTTAACCATAGAGTCCAACAATTCAAACCTAGCCCTGGAATAGGCCCTTCTCAGATTTTGTGTTAGACTCATCGACAGGTATTTTTCAAATTTAAAAATAGTTTTATTCTTAGCTAACCATTTTAATGAACCATTTTTTGCCAATGTCTCCATGTCCAATTGGGCACTGATATCCAGGGCTCGCTGTTTAAAAATATCCTTTGCCTGCGGTGCAGTTATGAGTACCTGTTGAATGGAAAATCCATATTGTGTAATAACTTTAGTGAGATGTTTTAACCAGGATGTGGTAAAATCCAAACTCATTTGTTCAAGTAGGCATAATTTGGGAAGCCTATCATGGTCCATTGAATGGACCTTCTGCCAGTAAGAAAAGACCTTTGATACTGTCTGGCTATGTATAGAGTGGATACCTGTTTCTGCTCTAATTGCGGGTGCTGACGTATTTTTATCAACTCCCAGTATACTTCTTAAAAAGCGGGTTTGAACATATTCAAGTGCAGCAGAATTTGTAAGACCCCACACTTCCGCACCATAAGTCAACATTGGGACAATTTTTGCTCTAAATACTTTCAGAATAGGGGTCAAAGTGCCGGGATATTTATAATTATACAGTTTAGATAGCCTTTTGGCACAGACCTCAGCCCTCCCTGCGGTCCTTCTGAAATGATTGTCCCAGGCTCCAGTATCAGTAAAAACCACTCCTAGGTAAGTGAAAGAATTCACTTGTTCTATAGGCTCCCCATTTATTTGCCATTTATATTTCATCCTTTTTCTTTTACCAAAAACCATCACTTTAGATTTAGACTTATTTATAGTTAAAGAGTTATGAACACAATAGACATTCAACTTTTTCAGGAGTCTTCTCAGGCCAACTTGTGAATGTGCCATCAAAATCATATCATCTGCATATAATAGGACATTCACAAATATGCCATGAATTTTTAACATGTGAGTATCTACGGTACGCATAAACCCTGGAATATCATTAATATAAAGATTGAAGAGCATTGGAGCTAAGATACAACCCTGCCTGACACCTCTATGAGTAGGAATACTTTTGGTTAAAGAGCCATTTACACCAGTTCTTACTTTTAAATAAGTATTTGAATAGAGGGCCTTTACCAGGAATAAAAGTCTGGGCTCCATATTTAAATTAATTAATTTCTTCCATAAAATGTTTCTATCTATGGAATCAAAAGCTGCGGTAAAATCTATAAAAGCAGCAAACACTTTTTTACCATTTGCCAGTTGTTTTGAAATAAGATGATGTAATGTGAAACAATTATCTATTGTGGAGCGATCTGGTCTAAAACCAGTTTGTTCCTCTACAAGGAGGTTTGTCCTAATTACCCAGTCCTCTATTTTGCCCAAGAGGTGTTTGGCATACATTTTTGCAGCAATTCCTATAAGACTGATTGGTCTATAATTTTGTGGCTCAGTCCTATTTCCTTTTTTTAAATATAGGGACAACAATTGCTACTTCCCATCCTACTGGAATGAATCCTGTGTTGTTTATATAAGAAAACAAACCTGCAAGTAATGGGGCCCACCAGTCAGTATGGGTTTTAAAAAGTTCTGGTGGTAAAAAGTCCTCTCCTGGAGCCTTGTTGGGTTTCAAGGAATGGATGATAGATTTAACTTCTGCCACTGACACTGAGGGCCAAAGAGGGAGGTTTTCAAAATAAGTAGGATCAATTATACTTTCCTGCAAGGGTCTTTGGTTTGACTCAGTAAATAAACTTGTATAGAAATCCTCCCAGACTGAGGCAGGTATAGGAATGTCAAGTTGAAAATTGCGTTCCTTCAATAAACCCGAGACGGAATTCCAAAAAAATATTGAATTAGTTCCTTTTGCTGATAATTCCAAGTCTGCCCATATTTTAGCTGTATAAAGAGCTTTTTTGGACACAATAAGTTTCTTATATTCCCGCCTGATTTGTAGCATTTTGGATTGATTTTTTATACTAGGATAACTCTGGGCCATACGCATTGCTGCCCTTAAATGTTTCCTAGTATGTAGACAATCAGAATCAAAGCAGTTCATACTGTTTTGAGAATGATTTCTAGCAGGAACTTTATCTATCAAAAATTTCCTCAACGAGCTAGACAAAAGATCATATTGTGTCAAGATCTTGTCTGGGCATTGAAAAGGAGTTGAAATAGAATTTCTCCAAGACTGAACCTGCTCTGAGTTTAGATAGGTTGTTATTGCCTTTGTATCTACCTTGTGCCACCTAAGTCTTCTGTTTTGCCTAATTTCAATATTGGCTAGTAACCTCTTATCATAAGTCATAAATGATCTAATATCTGATCTGGCTGCAAAATAAACTGTAATCGGCTGATGATCGCTGTCTTCTCTCACATGGGCTTGAATATCTGAAAATAACCCAGACTTATTTCGAGAAACACAAATATAATCTAGGACACTACTAGAGTTTCCTGTATGAAATGTAAATGGATATATAAAATCAGATTCTTTGCCTCCTAAAATATGAAGGTTACATTTATAAATTAGTGAGACCAACTGAGAACCCGCCATGTTCCTTTTGGAATCTCTAGAACGCCAGGGTGGGTTGTTAATAAGGTAGTCCTCAGGAATAACACCCAGTCGTACAAAATCAAATAAAGAAGCCCCCACTCTGGCATTAAAATCTCCCGCTAAAATTACAATAGCATTGGGGTAATTAAGGTTTATCTTCAACAGTAAATTTTCTAAATTTACCCAAATGTTGGGAGAAAAGTATGGAGATGAATATGGTGGCAGATAAATGTTCACTAGTACTACTACAACTGCTTCATACGAAAATTTAACCACCAAATAGAAAGGAGAATCAAAACCAAACACCAGTTCCTGGCCTTGCCAACCCAACTCAGCCTTGGCAAGTATCGACAATCCTCCCGATGCCCTTCCTTTAGTCCTGTGTTTCACTGCCGGGACTGACCAGGAATTAAATCCTGGAATGTGGATCCTTTCTTCCTCTTTGGACAGCCAAGTTTCTTGAAGAGCTATAAAATCAAAGCCAGAGAGAAATTCCAACAAGTCTCCATCAGATACTCGATTTTTCCAACCGGCAATGTTCCAAGTCAGTAGGTGGAGAAAAACCTTGCAATTGATGTTGGCAGGCGGCCCCATTGGAGACTTGAAATTTTGGGTTAGAGTACATGAGGCTTTTAGTCAATCGGCAGGGGTGATGTTGTCTAGAATGCCTTCTGTATCGAAGAAGACACATTGATTTACAAGTTGTCTGCCTTCGTCATTGTCTTGTTGATGGGGAAGCGCCAACAGAGATTGGGGAGCAAGACAATTATGATGAAATACTTTAACAGGTTGAAGAGTCAAAGTAGAATCAGCATCCAAACAAACAAAGTCCTCACTAACAGGTAAGGATGTTCCAGCCTTTAGTTCTTTCCATAACCCATTTTGAACTTCTCCTTCAAATGCTGTAGATCTAGCGTATGCGGGACTCATTTGAGACAACATTTGGTTGGAAATAGAATCCTTAGGACTTAGTTCTATTCCACCACCAGCATCCGATTTTAACACACAAGATACTTTAACTTTCTGCAAATTATCTGGGACTGGATTAAGCAATGCCATTTCCTCACAATCAGCCTGTGTTTCTAGACATTTCTTTTCTGTTGAAGTAGTAGTATTTTGTTGAACAGATATATTTTCACAGGCCTGAGTACTTAGTAATGCCATATTTATTAATGGCTTTGCCATAGATTGTGTTGTTTTCAATGTCTCTCTTAATTCATCCAGTCTTTGTATAACATCTGATTGCTCTGATTGTGGTAACTCCCCAAATAAGTCAATCAGCGTTTCTTCTGGCATTTCCTCACTCAGGGTCATTGCTGTTGTAGCAACTTCATGATTATCTGTATGTTTGCTACTGCCATCAGAACTTAAAGCAATATTACCCCCTTTCAAAGACTGATCAAGGAGAGGACTCACTTTCTCTGAGCTAAAAACACGTATTGGAAATATTGAAAAAGTACTCAGGAAAGGCTTCATTTTAAAAAGCATGCTGGGAACTATAGGCTGCTTAAATATTAACAAAACTCGGATATAGTCTCTTCTGGATGGCAGCCATTCAGCATGCACTAAGTCTATCAGAGAGCGTTCGCATCGTAGCAGTAGACTCAACGAGAGCATAACAGCTCTCCTATCACCCCATCTCCCTCTATTCATTTTATTATCATAAATCTGCAAGGTAATCTGTTTGGTTTGTAAGTAATAACTACATGGATCTCCTCTCTGCCTTTTTCCTGGTTGAGAGCTATTTTCTTTAGAGCTATTCTTTCCTCTCCTTTCGGTTTTGGGAGTAGAGCCAGCTTTATTTTCTGTATTAACCCCTTGATGACTGTTGGTGGGAGTAGTAGTAGATATCTTCCTGTTTCGTTCTGTTTTATTTGGATAGTCCTTAATGAATTTTACAACGGACTCCTTCAGGGAGTCAACCTGATCCTTAATTGATGTTAGAAGTTCGAAGATTGAAACCACTGTCTGTGCGGTAAGCAAGCACTGTCTAGATATAAAGTCTCTTGCATTCTCCCTTTTTAAGTCCATAACAACTCCCTCCTGCATAAGCATAGCAGCTGCCGAGCAAGCTGCTGTAGTCTGGGAGGGGGAGACATTTTCTGTAAGGCAGGAGGAAAGTTCTAAGAGCTGTTGACTATCCCATTCCACTGAGCTCTGTAAGTTAGCTCTACCTGATAAGGAGTCCAAGGTTAAGTTACTTACTACAGCAGTCTCTTTACTTGTTGTATAATTATCCATTTTCTGCTGCTTCAGTGGCTTCTGTGCTGCGGAGTGCGCACGCTGCCTCTTTTTCCTTTTCCCCATTCCTGAGAGCTAATTTAAAATGTTGATAAATTAAAGCTAAAAAGTTGCCTGTCTGTCATAAAATGATGATAAAAGTGGTTAAAAATAGTTAAAAATAGTTAAATATATAAAAATTTTAAAATAAAGTATAAAAATAAACTACTAAAAGTAAACTTTAGAGGAGCTCTTTCCAGCAAATGCTGCCTCATCGCCATCTTGGCCCCGTATCCTATATTTATTCAATGCTCAGTCTCACCATGTTCAACAGGACTTAAGTAAATGTAAAGTTGGGAGTCTATTTTCAAATTACACTTGCTGAGATATGGTGGGCATACCTTTAAATTGTCCAAGGCAGTGGAGCATAGAGGTATACCTGTGGTGTCTCAAGACTAAATACTGGTAAAACTAAAACTTTCTTCTAATGTGATGGCAGCAGTGCAATAGAAAATTTGAATTTTATTCTATAAACATACTCAACAGGGGAACAAGGAGATTAAAGATCTAGGCTGCTGCCTGTGGCATGTAGGAATATTTAGGTGATGTGATTATTCATCACTTGCACATTTAAATATCAGTGAACCCTAAATCCCTTTTTCCCTACCTATTGAATGTACTAGCTGACCTTGAGTGGAATTGGAATCCATCAAGTTCAGGTGAACCATACACAAAGATGTTCCCCTTCTCTCCATGTAGAACACAAACAAGGCCTTAAAAAAAGAACAGGATTATTTATTTATTTATTTATTTATTTATTTATTTATATTTCTAACTTATATCACCGCCCATCTTATAACCAGAGGAAGGACTGCTGATTCTTCAGTGTAGTTGTTATTTTTTAATTTCAACAGAATCAATGTGCTTTCCAATAATGTAGATTTCCGATAATTGTTACACCTGGTGTGAAGAAAGACAAGTTGTTTATTTTAAACAAGTTACATTGTTGGAAACATTAACCTTTGAATACAGCAGTGACTGGCTACAAACCAAAATGTTGAGGGACAGATGATCCTGGTGGAGGTAGCACCAGCCCTAAGACCTATTGCTAAATTTGATTTCTCCAAGCCCAAGATGTAAAGAGTAGCAGATTTTGGGCTCCAAGTTCAGTTATAACAAGAGACTATCATATCTGTATTCAAAACCATTATATTCTACAGAGTTGGTATATCAGTCCAGGCAGTGCATCCAAACAGCTCATGGGAGTATGAGAAAGAAGTAGGAGTGCTGTAATCTAGACCAGAATCTGTTCCTTTGAGTTGCTTTGCTTTTCAAAGAGGAACTCAGCCTGAGAAAGAGATGGACATTATATTACTGAGGGGTTCAACTTGATACTAGGCCTTGTCAGTGAAAATTGACACTTTAAGATCTGACTTGCTTCATTATGCTTTATGGACTTGATGTGAAATCCTGGACAAGACACTAGATGGGAAATTGGAGAAAACCCCAAATTACTACCAATCACCTGAGAAAAATAGAAAGCATTTGGGGTAGAAGAGGACCAAAACACTTGAATCAGACTATTGGGACATTTATTTTCTCAGTGACATTATCTTATTTCAACTGTATACTGTACATCTCTCTTCACAGCTCTTTTCCTGTGATACTATAGCTCAAGATTAAATCAAGGTCTTCTTGTACACTAACAATGTGCCTTTCCAGTGATTAATGATCAACATAGATTGCCGTCAATGCAGGCTTTGTGGAAGTATCTACATTTGATGCTGGAGTGAGGGTGTGACACCAACTATGCCCCTCTGAGATGAAATCTCACTTCCTGTCTGTCTCCTTGGTTGTAGAGTTGAAGAAGAGGTTGCCTGGGTTATAGCAGTGCTGTGTTACTCTTTTCCCATGCAAACTTCTTGATTTTATTGGTATACCTGACATGAGGTGGTGGTGATATATCTTTTTCGATCTATAGGCTCATTTAGGATTTTGAAAAACTATAATGGATTCTTTTATAACATGGCTGCCATTTTTTAAAAGGCAAGCTGGTGAGGGAAGCAAAAAATAAGATCTGAACTTTAAAATGCACAACCTTTTTGTTTGAATGCAGTTTACTGTTCCAACACAGGCAGCCAAAGTTCAGAGACAAGTAACTTACCCACAAAATTGAATTCAAGGCAGTGGTAGGATTTGAACTCCAAGTGCCAAACTACATATCTGGCCACATAAAACTCAGAATGACAATTTCACAGAAAACCAATTTTTGATACTTATATACTCATGCAGTATTTTTAAGTGAAAAAAAACCCCTAAAACATAAATAAAAATTATCAGGAAGGACAGGGCATTTGACACAGATTAAAAGAGGCTGTCTTGAGCTTATTGGTTTAAAAGTGGACTTCGCTCTGAAATGACTACATGAGCATTTTCCCATGGTAGGACTCAAACTTGTATATCCCTTGAGAATATACAACATATATTTTAAACATATTGCTTGTTCCTGCTGAACCAATAGATCTTTTTCTCCACATCGTTTTTCTAATACTCACCCTCCCATGATGGTCCTTACTAGAACTATTTCTACTTATTAGGGGTCAGATCTCTGTCACTTGTATCAAGTCAAGGCTGGTGTTCTGAGTTCTTCGCCAATTCCAGATATTTCTTCAAGGTGACTACAGTCTTGTGAATCCCTATTCTTTTCCTCAGCCAGCATACTTCTTACACTCATTCTCATTCCTTTCTTTTGTCTAAACACAATGCTAGATCATTAGAATGTGTTCATATCTAATCCAGAGCTTTCCAAACTGTGTGTCGCGACAACATACGCTGCAGTGTGTAGGTGTGTCACGTGAACATAATGAGAAACCTCTGAGTCGAATGCTCAGAGCCTCAAGCGCCTCGCTGCTGCTGCTGCCTCTGAGCCCTGCCAGGATTCCTGCCAGGTCCTAGTGCTTGCCTTGTGCCTTGCTGCCTCCAAACCTGCTGTGATTCCATGCAGGTCCTAGTGCCTGCCTTGTGCCCTGCTGTAAGAGGGGAGCTCTGTCCAAGCCTTGCCCTGCTGCAAAGGGGAACTCTGTTTTCATGAGATATGTTGTGTCCCCCTACATTTCGCTATTACAATTTATGTATGTGTCCATATCTCTTATATTATAAGTTAGTTAGTTTAACCTCCAGTTTGCTAGTAAAACTGAATTACTGTGTCGCGAAATGATGCATGTCTAAAAAGTGTGTCACCAACATGAAAAGTTTGGAAAGCTCTGATCTAAACAATCAATTAAACAATTTAAACTGGAAGGAAGTTAAATCCATTAAAGATTCTGTACTGAATGAAGTGTGTTAAGGAAAGGCTCACAGCACTGCCCTTCAATAACCTCTCAGCATTCTGAGGCTAACTGCACATAAAGAAAGCCTTCATTCAGAAAAAAAGGTTGTGCATGTAAACTCCTCCTACTATTGATTCCTCATTTGTCCATTTCCCCGCCACTCCCCTGCCCTCATTTTCTGGATTTGTAACTGCAGATTTGGGTATAAGGAAGAAAAGCATGAGTTTTACTACACATTTCTTGCTGCTGCATAACTGTGGGTGGACTTGCAGGATGTCAGTAGGATAAGCAATATCATTTGGAACCATTTTGTAGGCTTTTAGAAATTAGAATATAATTCTAATACTTTTTAAAAATTGTGGAGTCCTTGGTGCTCTCTGAGCCTTGTTGTTTTCTTGCAGACATTTCATTGCCAGGCTAGGCAACATCTTCAGTGCGAAAAGGGAGTGGGACTTGCTCTCTGTTTATATACCATGGCTTGTCCTGCTTGTGTTGGTGGAGGTGTTGTTTTCTCCTTAGGAGTTCCTTGATTGGGTTGGATTGCTCTTTAACTGGCAGACAACCCAATCAAGGAACTACCAAGGAGAGAACAACACCCCCACCAACACAAGCAGGACAAGCCATGGTATATAAACAGAGAGCAAGTCCCTTTTCGCACTGAAGATGTTGCCTAGCCTGGCAATGAAATGTCTGCAAGAAAACAACAAGGCTCAGAGAGCACCAAGGACTCCACAGTTCAACCCTGAGCTACAAATATTCTCTTCAATTGGTACTCTTTAAAAATACCCAGCTTTTTTAAAGAGTGATTTTATTATCTAAATTATGCCTTAAGATGATACATAGTAACCACTACACCATTTCCATCTTCTATTTATTTAAGAGCAAAAGAAAGTATGATCTACTGCACATCTGCCTTTTTTAATTCACCCTTTTAAAATGTAAAACAGTTAACCACCTCCAGGAAGGGGAAAAATATTATCTCCAAATTAAAGAAATGCAGGAGAAGGAAGAATGAAACCTGTGCAGCAAGAGGTCATCTGCGAAATGACAGAACAATGCTTCTCAATCCTTCATCAATTCCAAATAATTTGACATCCATTTTCATTTTTCAAGAACGATTGATCACAAATCTGTTTCTCTAACTCTTCAAATTTGTTATGTCCCGGTGACTGCAAATATAGTACAATGTTGTTTTTATACTCCCCCAGGTAAACGTGGACAGTCTGTTTGGTTTAAGCAAGTTTTCCACAGAAGTACTGAAATATGTCCTGGCAAATAGAAGGGGAAGAAATGGAAGCAGTGACAAATTTTATTTTCTTGGGCTCCAAGATCACCGCAGATGGTGACTGCAGCCATGAAATTAAAAGACGCTTGCTCCTTGGGAGGAAAGCTATGGCAAACCTAGACAGCATATTAAAAAGCAGAGACATCGCCTTGCCGACAAAGGTCCGTATAGTTAAAGCTATGGTTTTCCCAGTAGTGATGTATGGCTGTGAGAGTTGGACCATAAGGAAGGCTGAGCGCCAAAGAATTGATGCTTTCGAGCTGTGGTGCTGGAGAAGACTCTTGAGAGTCCCTTGGACTGCAAGGAGGTCAAATCAGTCAATCCTAAAGGAAATCAACCCTGACTGCTCATTGGAAGGACAGATACTGAAGCTGAAGCTCAAATACTTTGGCCACCTAATGCGAAGAGAGGACTCACTGGAAAAGACCTGATGCTGGGAAAGACTGAAGGCAAAAGGAGAAGGGGACGGCAGAGGATGAGATGGTTAGATAGCATCACCGATGTAATGAACATGAATTTGAGTAAACTCCGGGAGACAGTGGAGGACATGAAGGCCTGGCGTGCTATGGTCACAAAGAGTCGGACACGACTAAACGACTGAACAACAACAACTGAAATATGATCAATGGGACTTGGAGCTCAGTTTTCATTCTTGTAAAGCTTGGCTTCAGATGGGAAGGAAGCACAAAGTGAGGCTAGACCGATGCAAATTAAACACATGAAGTGTTTAAAGAAGAAAGTTCATTGTAGTAGTTTTTCAGTATGGAAATACTTTTTTGGACTTAATATTACCGTTCACATGAACTGAAATGCAAAACTGAATAAAAGATCTATTTAAACAGTGAGACTTATTGTGTTCTAAACATCATTGTGGCTACAAACTAGTGACTGTGGAATATATCACCAATGGTTTTAATGATGGTAATGCTACTGACAAGTGGGTAAAGAAACTTTGGCTACCTGCAGTTTGAGGACTTCTTCTATTGACTATTTCTACTTTTAAGCTCTTTGTATCCCTGTTCTATAAGATTTATATACTTATATATGCATTCCTCTTTGTTGTAACAGCAGAAACAGAAGTGAATTTGGATAATGGCTAGCATCATAGAACAGCTCTTTAACTGGCAGACAGTACTAATCTTGAGATAAAGGAAAAATCTACCCCAGCAATTTTGTTATAGAATGGTATGCTTAGCCCAGCTAAATTGCAGCACCCTGGTGCAAAAGTAACTTGAGTTAAAATGCTCTAACTCTTATGCAAGTATTCTAAATTCCCTAATCTTAAATTGCTCAGAATTCTATGTAAATGTTTCATTTCATAAAAATTGTTATATTTCTTGAACAAATCAGTTGTTAATGGTTTTAGGTTTATTTTGGGATGTTCAAAGCTCTTCCTAGACATAAACATGCTGGACATAGTAGGTTAGATTCAATGCTTTTATTATTAGAATCGTTATAACCAAGATTCCATTAAGAATTCTGTTCGAAAAGGGAACTTTCGTATTTGGTAAGGAGCAGAGACCAGTTACCTTGTGATTGATTAGAGACCAGATTCATACTTTGAAATTTTACTTTAAAACTTTATAAAAATCAGGAAGTGAATAAAACTGTTCTTTTAAAGAATCAATTATTTAATTAGATAATAATGGAGTAAGAATAACACTTTGAAAGCATCTTATACCTGTTGATTCAGACCTAAGTCCCTTTGAGTTTAAAATATCCTTTTCTCAGGTTTGAGTGACAGAAAAGTTGTGAATCAACCCAAACACTAGGATAGATAATCTCAGAAGGTTCCCTCCCTATCTCAAGAAGCTTTTCCAGCTGATGTATTACAACTCTTACATGTTCTCAGTTCAGGGCAAGTCACCTCCTGATAAATATGATGTGAAAACTTCTTTATAAAAATATTTAATTCTACTGCATTCTGAAGTTACTGAATTTCCATATTTCAATTTGCTTTTCCACCACTGTTCAGGGTGATTTACATTGGAATTCAATGGCATGCACTGGCTTTTTGTACCTATAAAGCTATTGACCATGAGGGGTAATATACAGTATATAGAGAGAGCGGTAGCAGATGGACTCTGCATTTTATTTAGTTTCCTTGTCTAAAACACTTATTTTGTACTTCTCTTTGCAACATGTCTTAATATTCTGTCTTAATATTCTTTTATTCTCTGTCAGTCCAGTTCTCTTTCTTTTCTGACTCTGACCTATGCAGTTCAGACTTGCTCTCTCTCCATAATGGGACAGAGCACACTACAGGCTCTTAGCTAGGCAGAATTACCATTTCCAGTTACCACGTTATTCCCTAAATGAAGCTTATCTTTATGTTCTTTTATATAAGCACCAGCCTTCTTACGAAAGTTGTACTCCTAATTTTAGTGTTTCTCTCTCCATGCATTGTCAGCTGTATAAAGCTTTCAGCTATCCAAGAGTTTAAAGACCATCACAAAACCAAAATAATTTAAAACAGTTAAACTGCAGTTAAAATAGCAACTGAAATAACAATTTATTATGCCTCACTGAAGAGAAAGGTTGTGACTTCTTTCTTCAAAGTAGAGAGAATGGGTCTAGTCACAGTTCCCAAGGATGTGTATTTCATAACATAAGAACATTATGAGCATTACTATAGGGAAAGCTTTCTCCTGCATAGTTGGTAAATTGAGGAAATCTTTAAAAGGACATCTATTGACTTAAGTGACTAGAATGATTCATGCAAAGGCATATAGTTAAATACTAAACAATTCAGGGCTTTAATAGTTGAAACAATACCCTGATTTTCCCCCAGAAAGCAGTGGGTAACTATTTCAGGCTTTTCCATTATTAGCAGAACAACCCAACCACTGTATTTTATACCAGTTGACATCTCTAGACACTTTTCAAGATAGCCCCATGTGCAGCATTGTCAGAACTGGAGTGTCCCAGAGGCATCTGGTCCATCCGCCTGACAGATTTAGTTAGTAGAAAGCATTAGAAACATAGTTGCATAGCAATGGGGGAAGAGATGCATTCCACCAGTTGTTTACAGAGCCTTTGGCTGGATTGCAGGCCATTTCTCCTTTGTTACAGAATCTATGTATATCCGAATTTTATTTTATTTATTTATTAAATTTTTATCACCGCCCATCTCTCTCCTCAGGAGGGACTCTGGGTGGTTTACAATAAAATGATTTCTTAAAACAATAACCATAAAATACTAGAACAGTATATAAAGTATAAATACAGCTATTAAATAGTTATAAAATAAGAGTAAAATCCAAGTGGTAGAAAGATCTAATACAGTCCGTTTGTGTGAGGAGCATTCTAAGGCACTAGCCATCCCCAGGAGTAACTATTCCCTTCCCGGCCCCAAGCAAGGTGGCAGAGCCATGTTTTCAGGTTCCTCGGGAAGGTCAGGAGCAATGGGGCTAACCTCACCTCTGGGGGCAGGATGTTCCAAAGGGCGGGGGCTACTGCAGAGAAGGCCCGCCTCCTGGACCCCATCAAATGCCCTCTCTGCACAATCAGGTGGGACAGGTTGATGTATTGGGGATGAGGTGGTCCCTCAGGTAACCTGGCCCCATGCCATGTAGGGCTTTAAAGGTGATAACCAACACCTTGAATTGGACCCGGAAGCAAACTGGTACCCAATGCAGCTCGTGCAACAAGGGTGTTATGTGTGCCGATCTAGGGGCACCAACGATAGCTCGTGCGGCTGCATTCTGGACCAGCTGTAGCTTCCGGATACTCTTCAAGGGTAGCCCCATGTAGAGCGTGTTGCAATAATCTATATGGGAGATAACAAGGGCATAAGTGACTGTTCGAAGGGCCTCCCGATCCAGGAACGGGCGTAACTGGCGCACAACACAAAGTTACGCAAAGGCCCTTCTGGCCACGACTGCCACCTGCTCTTTGAGCAGGAGTCGTGAGTCCAGGAGGACCCCTAGATTCCACACTGGGTCTGTCTGGGGCAGTGCAACCCCATCCAGAACTAAAGATGATAATGTCCCGGATACGGAAGAGCCATTAACCCACAGCCAACCCACAGAATGGCGTGTACTGTGGATTACTGAGAGCAAGGTTGCAGCAGCTGTGATCCTCACAAGCATGCTGCAATATTTTAACCACAATGAAACAAGAGAAATTATTCCTGCCTCATTTGAGGAAGATGTTGCTGCTGCAGAAGAAGGACCATATAATCCTACTAAGTCCTCTGCAGTAGATGAACCAGGCCCTAAGCAGGACCCAGGCCAAGATCAGTTTCCTGTAACCAAGGCCCCTCTGTTTTGACTCTGATTTAGCCTAACCTATTCAGTCACTTAGCCTATATAAACAATGTACTTTCACATCAGGATATAAAGGTTTATAGGATTACAGTAAATACAGGTAGGCAGAGGGATGCTGAAGTGCTTTTTTATAGGAGAGCGACAGCCACAAAGATGATTTCCTTGGGAACAACAGTCTACTCAGGAAAAGCTCAATATTCCTGGATGGCCTTGCCATCCAGATCAGATTTAATGAGCATCAGAAGAGTAATGGCTGGATAGTAGCAGCCTTCAGTATAAAGCTTTCTGAGAGTAAATACTGTAACTACTCAATGCTATTTTTATTATATGTGAGCCCATGTGACCAATTATCCTTGTGCCTTGAACACTTGTCTGTCTCTCAGATTTCTCTAATGTTTGATCTCTGATGCTTTACTGTCTGGGTCACAACTTTGGGTCTCTTGCCTTCATCCTCTGGAACCTAGGCAAGGACATGAACATCATTGGTCTATCTTACTGACTACACTTTTGTGTGTCCTTTTGGCCATGAGTAACCCATTTGTTGAATGAAACCTCACACTATGTATGACACACACTAGGGTCCAGGACAGAACACATGGAGGAGTTATAGCAGGTTCACTTTCTCTATGTATAGTATGTATATTGAGCAGTGGTATCTTCTGTATTATATGCTTAACAATGTATGCAATTGAATAACATACTCTCAGAATATTAATATCATAGCACATCAGCATTTACTTCAATTTGAATAGACTTCTCCCAGTATCTGGAAGTAACAGTTCTGTTGCTCTATATGAAATGCCAAATATTCTTCTTATATCACTAGTAGACAGTGAAGTTGAACTGAGTAATAAATTAAGCATGAGATGGAACTGGGTCCTAGCCAAGTTTCAGACAGAAAGAATAATTGAAGTGATATGTTTGTCTCTCCTCCTCTCCTTTTTAAAAGTACTGGTGCATGAGCATCACTTCACTTCTCATTGTCTGGTAATAATTTGCAATTGCATCTATAACTATCCCTATTCAAAACTGTGTTTGAATTGACAATAGGAGATATGAAAGTTCCATGCTTCTCAATTGATTTGTGATGGCTCATTTATATATAAAAACACAACTCCAATAATCAAGATGCTTATATAAATTAGCCCACAATTTCTCATAGTTCAGAAAATGGTGGGAAAATAAGTAGAGCTTGTTACTTGAAACCCAAAAATTGGCACTCCCAAGAATACTTATTAGAGCTGCATTTCCCAACATAGCACCTCCAAATTATGCTAGAAAGGGCTATAACATGGAAATAATTATCCCAACTCATTTGGAGGGCACTATCTAACTTATCAATGCATATGATAAAACAAGAATTGCTAGTAAAAAGATAAACATAATATGTATTTAATTCCAAATAACTCTTCAAAAATCAGTCTTTTTTTCTGAAATTCTTACAGTGCTTCTGAAAAATATCTGGCAACTGGTAAGTTTGCTTTCCAGATATGTTGAACTCCAGTTCTTTCCACTGACAGCTGTTCTGCCAATTGGTTGTGCTGGTGGAGGTGTCCAACACATTAGCATGGCTGCAGGTTGGGGAAGAGTGATCTTTAAACCTGGAATGAACATAAGAAAGTCTGCCTACAGGAAGTATCTTTGATACATTGAGCTAAGCTTTAAATGTATTAACTCTGAGGGGTGTTGATATATGCTTCTGGAATATGAATGTACTACAGTTTTATGTATTTAATGAATCGGTATGATCCCCATAAACTCCCTACATCACTTACATTTTGAACTGAAATCAGAGTAGTTACTCTGAAGTAGAAGTAATTACTATATTTATATGACTCCCTAGCCCTAACCTTGTTTAAAAAGGTATGAAGCTCTTTTCTTAGTGTACATGTCTTGGTGGATAATGAGAAGAACAGAATCAGAATCCCAAATATGATGAAAAAAGCCCAATTTCAGTGGAATACTGGATTATATATATGGATGTTACTCTGTGTTTGCAGTTTTGATTAGGCAGTATTCAACTGTAATGCTGGCTTACTGGCTTGATTTCCCCATCCTCCATTTGCCAGGGGAGGTGACAGATGGGAAGATAAACTGTGGTTAGCATGTACTGGGGTTTTGTGGTTGAATTAGTTGCTTACTTTTCTGGAATTGTAGAAATAAATACCTTCTAACCCAAATCGTTTTTATTAGTACCTCTCCCCCAGAAAGCCCAAGTCACACTTGCTTCAGAAAGTCTGGTGGAACAATTTCTGAAGGAAGAGGGTTTAAGATTCAGCACAGTCTAATTTGCTGTGCCTTTCAAAAGAGTTCTGAGTTTCTCTTTTATCTTGAAGTGGTGTTTATTTCAGAATAATTACATAGGGATTACTGTCCCACTCACATTGTATCATTTAAAAGTAATGCAGTCTTCTAACTTTACCATCTCTATTTCACTTAAGTTCCCATAAAAAGGTAAAGGCTCCCCCCGCACATTTGTGCAATCATGTCCGACTCTAGGGGCCGATGCTCATCTCCGTTTGTTAGCCGAAGAGCCAGCGTTGTCCGAAGACGCTTCCACGGTCATGTGGCCGCATGACGCATGCAGAACGCTGTTACCTCCCCACCGAAGTGGTACCTATTCATCTACTTGCATTTGCTTGCTTTCGAATTGCTAGGTTGGCAAGAGCTGGGGTGAGTGCGGGAGCTCACTCCGTCACGCGGGGCTAGGGATTCAAACCTCCAAACATGCGATCTTCTGATCGACAAGCCTGGCGTCTTACCCGCTGAGCCACCATGCCCCTACCAAGTTCCCATACAAATCTCTTTATAGCTATGACTTTGATGATTGGTTCAATCCTGCAGAAAAAGTACTGGGAGAAATGTGAATATGTTTAGAACAACCATGTTTCTAGTTCTATTGAATGAATGGGACAATAAGTTCAGTTGTCTCCTGACTTGTCCACTGATATACAGGTAGCTTCTCTCCAAAAATAATTTCTAAAATTTATCTAGGAGCCTTTTATCTGAACCCTAAAGGATTTAATTCCAGTCTTATGTATTCTGGATTTTGATGTGGCCTTTTGGATGTAGTTCATGCTGACTGGGGCTTATAGGGACTGCTGTCCAAAATCACCAGACTGTCTACCCTATATTATGAGAACTGGAGGTGAATGGGGGCAGGTTGATATCCTCCTCACTTGGGGAAATATTACTTTTTTTAAATAATAATTTTATTAAACATTACAGTTAAAAAAATAAAAGACTAAAAAGAAGAAATAGAAAGTGCAGGAAAGAGAGAAAAATAGAAAATAATGAAAAAATAAGAATATAGTCAAGAAAAGGAAAGGAAATATATAAAGAAATGACTTCCCCCTTTATTACAACAAGTATAAACAATTTTGGTAACTTATCACCTTCTCTTAAATATAACAAATGATCTCTTCTTCTCATATCTCATCACTTATCTATAAAGAAATCCTTAAAACCTCTTCATTCAGTCCTGGTCAGCATAAGTCCATTAAGGGTTACCAGAGATAACAACATATCCATTTTAACCTTGATCAAATAAACCAACTTTATATTCCTTCCTTTTACTTTTAACAATCTTGATCTTTAATCTCTTCAAATAATGTCCTACAGAGAACTTTTCTTTTCTTTTCATTTTTTCCTTGTCCCTTCTCACAAAACCCTTCAAAACTTTAACAGGTCTCATTTGTAAATCCAATATAGGAAAATTATCCAGGTCACTCTTCTGGTTTGTTATTTGTATATTTATTTATTTATTTATTAAGTTTCTATCATCGCCCATCTCCCCCAAAGGGGAACTCTGGGTGGTTTACAATAAAACCACAATTAAAATTCAAAGCAGACCACAATACAAAAAATATAAAAATACAAATACAAATAACAATAACAATAAAATTTAAGTGAGTTACAATCTAGATAGCTAAAAGTTCTCTGTCAGTCCTATATCCCTTTCATTTATTAAGACATCAGCTGGTTTCATTTGTATATCCAGTGTATCATCTTTTTCCATATCATTCCTGTAACCTGTCATTTTTAAATTCACTTTCAACTCAGTCTCAGTCTTGTCCAGTAAAATGTGTTCCTCTTCCATAACATCTTTTAAACACAGTCTATCTATAATGGCAGACATTTTTAAAATTAACTTCTGAGTCCATTGTTGTGAGGTGCCCCTCGTGTAGAGTGTAACGTTTCTCTCAAAAAGACTTCAGCTCTCATTTTAAAGAGTAAATGGTTTATTTCATACACTAGGGTAGCACAAGCCAAAGGCAAGAATGACAGCCAGAGTCCTGGGTTGCCTTTTTATATTATCCCGCCGATCATCCAACCCCCTCCCCGTTGCAGGTTTCACTTCGGGCTGCTAGTCTTGTGTCAGCATGCTCGAACGCTTATTTGTTCGTCAGCCGAGTGGCGTGATTGTGGCTCGATGTCTTGTCTCCGCCCAGCTCTGCCAGTTGTCAGTTTCAACTCAGTCTATTTAAACTTGCCGCGCTTTTTTATGGCGGAACCCTGAAGCCATGCCAGGGTTCTGACATGCCGCTGTCCCAAGATTGTCCCCCTCCCCTTTTTGCCTTCACCCTGTTCATGGTCGTGGTATCTGGAAGAAAGAAAGCATAGTTAGTGTAAGGGTCACCGGGGTTTGTCGGGGAATTTACGATGGAAGTCCCTGATTAGGGCTGGCACCTGCATATGTTCCTCTGCCACCCATTCTTTGAAACCCTCTGGGAGGTGCTGCCATTTGACTAAGTATTGTAGCCGCCCTCTGTGATGTCGCGAGTCGTAGACGTGTGCGATTTCAAAATGTGGCTCCCCATTGACTATAGTAGGTGCCGATTCCGGGGCTTCAGGGTGCCACCGTTCAGAAGGGTGGTACTGTTTTAGCAGGCTCACGTGGAACACAGGGTGTACCTTCCGCAGCGATTTAGGCAGTTGCAGTCATGCCGTTACTGGGTTAATGACCTGTGTTATGGGGAACGGCCCAATGTATCTTGGGGCCAGTTTGTGGGATGGTTGTGTGGACCGTAAGTTTTTTGTTGAGAGGTATACTTTATCCCCTACAGTCAACTCCCACTCAGCTGTCCGTTTCCTGTCCGCGTATTTCTTGTAAGACTCTCTCGCTTCCCGCAGAGTTTTCAACATAATTGGCCAGTTGCTGGTTAATTTGTTTATCCATTCATCAGCTTGTAGAGGTTCCAGTATGCTGTTTCCCTGGATCCTGTCCACCTCCGGAATTGTAGCGAAATCCCGTCCTGTGGCGATCTTGAATGGCGAGACTCCCGTGCTATGGTGGACTGTGTTGTTGTAGGCCACCTCTGCAAATGGCAATAGCTCCGCCCAATCGTCTTGTTGATAGCTGATGTAACAGTGGAGATATTGCTCAAGAATTGATACCAGGCGTTCCGACGCTCCGTCCGTACATGGGTGGAACGCGCTACTCAGTCCCTGTTCCGACCCGATTAGTTTTAGAAACGCTTTCCAGAATTTGCAGGTGAAAGTGCTCCCGCGGTCGCTGATAATTCTAGCAGGCGTGCCGTGGGCCCTGTAGATGTGCTGGATGAAAAGTCTTGCGAGTTTGGGCGCCGTCGGTATTCCATTGCACGCGATGAAATGTGCTTGTTTCGAAAATAGATCCGTGACTACCCATACCGCTGTTTTCTTATTACTGACGGGCAGGTCAACTACAAAGTCCATGGCTATTTGCTCCCATGGCCGGGTGGGGTCTGCCACTGATTGCAGTAACCCCTTGGGTTTTCCTATTGCCCTTTTTGCGGTTGCGCATATGGGGCACGTTTTGACATATTCTTTGACGTCTCTTCGCAATGACGGCCACCAGAATTTGCGCCTTGTTAGGTGTATTGTTTTCACAAAACCAAAATGCCCTGCTGCTTTGTGATCATGGCATTTTTCTAATATCCGCAATCGTACGCTAGCCGGCACATACAGTTTATCATCCTTCCACCACCACCCATTGTATTCTTGTAGTGACCCCTTGTTCTTGCCCCACCATGCGTCTTCTGGTACAGCTGCTCGTATGTCGTTTTCAAGAGGGTTTCGTGCTGTTGTTTTCCGTATTGACTTCTTCACCACCGCCATGTTCCCCCCTTGAGTGTTTTGCGGCTCTCCGGTGATTCCCTTATTCATGGATTCGGCGGGGAAGAGTGTTTCCGTGACAACCTCCGTCTTGCCTTCGTGTTGTGGCAATCGGGACAGCGCATCTGCCAGATAGTTTTTTCCCCCCGGGAAATACTTTAGGGTGAACTTAAACCAGCTGAAGAATTCAGCCCATCGAAGTTGCTTCGGATTCAACTTCCTGGGTGAGGTCAACGCCTCCAGGTTTTTGTGGTCCGTCCAGACCTCGAATGGTACCGATGACCCCTCCAGTAGGTGTCGCCAAGTTGCCAGTGCGTGACGGACTGCAAACGCTTCCTTTTCCCATACGTGCCATCTTCTTTCCGTCTCACTGAACTTCTTAGAGATGTACGCGCATGGTCTCAGTTTTCTGTCCTCATCCTCCTGAAGTAGTATACACCCCACTGCGTTGTTGGACGCATCCGTGTGAATGATAAACTTTTTGTCAACCTCAGGGTGTTTCAGGATGGGATCCACGGTAAACATTGCCTTGAGCTTATTGAATGCCTCCTGGCATTCTGGAGTCCATTTGATCTTGGAGCTAGGTTGTTTTGCCTGTGTTTTGTTTTTATTTGATTTTGTTTTTAACAGGTCAGTGAGAGGAAGCGCGATTTGTGCGAAATTGCTTATGAAATCTCTGTAAAAGTTGGCAAAACCAATGAATGCTTGGAGTTGTCATCTGGTACGCGGGGGTTCCCACCCCACCACTGCCTGTACTTTAGCGGGGTCCATTTCTATGCCTCTGTGCGAGATCCGGAACCCCAGGAAGTCCAATTGCATCTTGTGAAATTCACATCTGTCCAATTTGACGTACAATTTGGCATTGAGTAACTTCTCCAGCACTGCTTTTACAATTTTCTTATGCTCGGCTAGGTTATCTGAAAAGATTAGGATATCGTCCAGATATACGATGACCCCCTGATACAAGAACTCGTATAGTACTTCATTAATCAGTTTCATAAAAATTCCTGGGCCCCCTGCAATTCCGAACGGGAGTACCTTGTACTGGAACGAGCCGAGCGGGCAATTAAACGCCGTTTTCCACTCATCCCCTTCTCTAATTCTGACCCTGTAATATGCTTCCCTGAGGTCTAGTTTGGTAAAGATCTTCCCTGTAGCAAGTTGCGCCAGCATGTCCTTTAGTAAGGGAAGGGGGTACTGGTTTGTCACCGAGATGGCATTTAATCCCCTGTAATCGGTGCAGAGCCGGAGTGAGCCGTCTTTCTTCTTTCGGAACAGCACGGGTGCTGCCATGGGGGAGTTTGCTGGCTCGATAAAACCCCGTGCCAGGTTCTTGTCGATAAACTTACACAGTTCTTGTAGCTCCCTCTGGGTCATTGCGTACATTCTGGGCTTGGGAAACGTCGCGCCGGGAATCAGCTCAATTGCACAGTCTGTTTTCCTGTGGGGCGGCAGCTGGTCGCACTCTTGTTCATCAAACACTTCTCTGATGGGTTTATAGCTTCTGGGGAATCTTCTCTCCTTTTCCACTACAGTTTCCCCAGCCTTTGCCGTCCCCGCAGCTCCTAATTCTGTACCACTTCTCTCCGCTCTGTTGGTCTCGGCATGATATTTCCCATCTATGAACACAATTTCGCCCGACACCCAATCAATCCGGGGGTTTCTTTCCCTCAGCCATTTTAATCCCAAAATGATGGGTTGTGTTGATATGGGGGCTACAATGAACCGCAAGGTTTCCGTTTGTGTTCCCATTGACATATTGACAGCCTCCGTGTAGTGCCCCACTGGCCCCCCTTTCATTCTCGTCCCATCCAGTTGGCAAAATGTAATGGGTGATTTCAACTTGAATAGTCTAAGCCCCATCTTTATTGCTATTGACGGGTGCATCAAACATCTGGTGCACCCCATGAACTGCTCCCTCCCGTCCAAGGTTTTGAGCACTACCTTAACCTGCATTGTGGGGCAGTCCTCTGTAGTCATGGTGTCTCTGCGCCCCGTACTGAAGACCTGTCCCACGGCGCAGTCTAGGACAGGCCACCACCGTTTCCCGCCGGCGCGAACTCTTCGTCAGTGGTATCGTCCATGGAAACTTCTGGTTTTGTGTAATGGCGTCTCTCCGTTGCAGCTTTCGCTGTGGTCTGCTTAGAGGGTGGGGCCTTGTGGTGCTTATCTTTGGGTCTATTTCCCCCTAGTGCCTGTTTGCATTCGCTAATCCTGTGCCCCTCACTCCCACATTTAAAGCAGAGCTTGTTTTTCGCCCGATGCTCTTTTTCCTCCAGCCATTGCTTCCTCTCGTAATTCCTATGTTCCTGGTATCAAGTGGTTTGAGCTGTTCTCCCCGCATATTGTATTTGACGGTACGAGCGCAATCACATTTTAGTGCTTCCGACCTTCCCTGCCAACTGGACCCATTCGTCGAGCGTCTCTGGGTCCCCTCTCCCTGCTGCCATGTCTAGGAGGTCCGGTCTCAGTCCCATTTGAAAATACTCGACTTTAAATGCTTCTGGCCAGTTCGGGAGGCGACTGACAAGTTTCTTGAACTCTAGCGCGTACTCTGCTACAGTTTGGTGTCCCTGTCTAAGTCTCTGTATCTCAGCCTTAGCTGACATGCCTGACAAAGTGTCCTCGAATCTCCTCCACAGGGCTTTCATAAACAGGCTAAAATTTTTTAATTCCTTTGCCCTGGTATCGTGGAGTACCGCCAACCATTTTGCTGCCTCACCTATCAGGAAATTCGACACATAGCGGACCTTGGCCTCCTCGTTAAGAAACCGTTCTTCAGAATCCTCCATGAACCCCCTGACGTGGTTCAGGAAACATGCCAATTTTTCCGGGCCCCTGTCAAATTTCGTTTTCAGTTTCGTGATGATGGCCGGTTTGTGCATTTGGTAGTGAGTGTGGTCACTCACGTAGCTTGGCTGCGCTGCCGGTTCATCTGAGTCCTCCCCGTAGTCCTCTTCCTCCTCGCTGTCTTTCGGGTTGTCGGAGTCGGAATGTTCTGCGGGATGACTGCTGGTCAACGTGTGTCTGTATTCCTCCTGATGTTGGGGTTTTCCCAATAGTGTTTCTAAGGCTGCCTGAATTGCCGTTAGCTTGGCATCCATGTTCTCTAGTCCCACCTCCATTCTGGCTGCCCTTTCCTCGAGCGCCACGACTCTCTGGGCCTGGGATATCCGTGCTTTCGCCGCTGGTTTTACTCGTACTGGGGCCATGCCTCTTCCCACCCCAATTGACCACTCAGCCGCGGGGCGGCTTGCCTGCGTGGTGGGGGTGTGAGGAGTTTTGTTTCCCAGCCCCACCCCATCTTTCTTTTGCCCGCGCCTTTCTTCCGCTACCAGCATTGTAGCTGCTTCTGCTCCTTCGGTCGGATGCGCAGTTGTTTCTTCGTTGCTGTGGTTTAGCCTGGTTTGCTCCATTCCTTTTACGCACTGCGTTGATGGCACCACTGCCTGCTCGCTGCTGGGAAGCGCTGGTTGCTGCTTCGCTGCCACGGGTCTTTGCTGCCTGCTTGCTGCTGGGGAGCGTTGCTCGTCGCTTAGCTGTCGCGCTACTGCCGCTTCTCAGCTGTGCTTTGCTGAGAGGGTGCCGGTCTACCTGTTTGTGGCTGCCTTGCCGCCAGGAGCTGCTAGGGGGCGCTGGTTCCTTTTTTTTTTCCTCTGGGAGGAACCGGTCTACTTGCTGGCTGCTGCTCTACACCTCCTCGCTGCTAGGGGGCGCTGGTTCGCTGCTTGAGATCGCCGGCCTCCACGTGGCTCCGTCATTCTCTGCCGTCGCCGCAAATCACTGGGCCGAGCTGTTGGGGAGCGCTGATCTGCCACGTGGCCGCTGCTGCCTCCTGCCAAGCCCTGCCGCCGCTGTAAGTTGCTGGGGATGAGCTGCCGGGGAGCGTTGGTCACCAAGCCGCCACTCGTTGCTAGAGGGCGTTGCTTCCGTGCTGGCTCCGCCGTCCGTTGCTGCTTGCTTCCCGCCTTGGGACTTCGCTTCGCTGCCTGAGGTAAAAAATTTCGCCTCCGCAATTCCACCGCGAGCTAATTCTCCACCCGGAAATCTTAGCTGGGTCGTTTGCCACTGTGGGCTGGAGCCGATCTCAACCGGGGTTGTCCTAATGGGTCTCAGGTTCGCTCCCGGGAAAATCGACTAGTTGAATTTTGCCTTTCTGTGAGGTGCCCCTCGTGTAGAGTGTAACGTTTCTCTCAAAAAGACTTCAGCTCTCGTTTTAAAGAGTAAACGGTTTATTTCATACACTAGGGTAGCACAAGCCAAAGGCAAGAATGACGGCCAGAGTCCTGGGTTGCCTTTTTATATTATCCCGCCGATCATCCAACCCCCTCCCCGTTGCAGGTTTCACTCCGGGCCGCTAGTCTTGTGTCAGCATGCTCGAACGCTTATTTGTTCGTCAGCCGAGTGGCGTGATTGTGGCTCGATGTCTTGTCTCCGCCCAGCTCTGCTGGTTGTCAGTTTCAACTCAGTCTATTTAAACTTGCTGCGCTTTTTTATGGCGGAACCCTGAAGCCATGCCAGGGTTCTGACAATTGTTCACAAATGTCCTTCAATACATCCGATGTTAAAGTATTTTGCTCCATTCTCTATTAGTATGTCAGATTTAAGTGTTCTTCTCCTTTAATTGTAATCTTTAGTTCCTTCTGGCTCCCTCTAGTGTCCAACTTTCAAACCCATCTTATCATGTTTTTTTTTTTTAGAATTCAAAACAACAGTGTTTTCCCACAGGAAGGATTCTTATAATTAATTTCAAAATCTTATTTCAAAGCCATCTGGACCCTTAGTCAATTTGTAACTTTCTAAAATCAACATTCTAATCACCCTTTTGCTGTCTATTCCAAAAGGATTTTTTAACGTTCTTAATCTTGTATTTAAAACTTCTTTCACTAAGGATTGAAGGAAACCTACTTGGTGAGTGCTATAAAACTTGTCACTCCGAAGATTCCTAATAGTTGAAAATCAATTAAGAAGTAATTCTGAAAGTGATTAAGAAATGAGGTTTGGCAAACCTTGTGTCCATGTAGGCTACATTATGGCTGTGAGCTTGGTTGAAATCCCTCACAAGTTGACCACAAAAACCACAGTTCCTGCAATCTACTCACAAGGAGCAGCTGTCCGGAGTACATGTGGGTGGTCTCACAATCTCTCCTTTTCCGGAGAGACTTCACTAGCCAGAATTCACTGTCTGGCCACCGATCTCTGCCGCAATGCCATCCCTGCTCCTTCAGGGACATCTAGTTCGCCATGAAACCTCTCCAGAAGTTCCACTTGGGGAAATATTATTCATTTGTTAGGCATAAGTCATATCAATTTTACAGGAGAATTGCTTAGCAGAAGAAAACTGACAGCAAATTCTAAACTTGAGTTTTAGAATCGTGTATTTGACTATCCTTTTTATCGTCTGTCACTTGGGATTTAGGGAATACAAATGAAAAGTCTTACTATTTTCCATAGGCATTTTGGGGGAAGAGCAGTTCTCAGAGCTGAGAAGCAATGACTTGAAGCTGTTCTGACAGTAGTTTATGGTATTTTCATTCTGTAAGTCACCCAAAGATGCCTGAAATAATCCATTGGTGATTAAATACTAGAAGTAATGATCAAGAGAAATCAACCACCCAAGATCTTGTGGAATGGAAAAGTGTTTGCATTTTAGGCAGTCTGGTAAAAAGTCCTTTGCTTGATATCAGATTTGTTTCAAATTATTTCCTAAACAGTGATGCATTGAGGGCAATAACCTTTTCCAGAGAGCACTAGCTATCAATCAGATTTGTTTTCCAAGTGGTATGGTTAGCACAACTAAGCTGCTCAAAAAAATAAAGGGAACACTGAAATAAGACATCCTAGATCTGAATGAATGTAATATTCGTATTAATTACTTTGTTCATTACATAGTTGAATGTGCTGACAACAAAATCACACAAAAAGCAATGGAAATCAAATGTAAGCAACCCCTGGAGGTCTGGATGTGGAGTTACACTCAAAAATTAAAGTGGAAAAGAACACTACAGGCTGATCCAACGTTGATGTAATGTCCTTAAAACAAGTCAAAATGAGGCTCAGTAGTGTGTGTGGCCTCCACGTGCCTGTATGACCTCCCTACAACGCCTGGGCATGCTCCTGATGAGGTGGCGGATGGTCTCCTGAGGGATCTCCTCCCACACCTGGACTAAAGCATCCCCCAACTCCTGGACAGTCTGTGGTGCAACGTGGCGTTGGTGGATGGAGCGAGACATGATGTCCCAGATGTGCTCAATTGGATTCAGGTCTGGGGAACGGGCGGGCCAGTCCATAGCATCAATGCCTTCGTCTTGCAGGAACTGCTGGCACACTCCAGCCACATGAGGTCTAGCATTGTCTTGCATTAGGAGGAACCCAGGGCCAACCGCACCAGCATATGGTCTCACAAGGGGTCTGAGGATCTCATCTCGGTACCTAATGGCAGTCAGGCTACCTCTGGCGAGCACATGGAGGGCTGTGCGGCCCCCTAAAGAAATGCCACCCCACACCATTACTGACCCACTGCCAAACCGGTCATGCTGGAGGATGTTGCAGGCAGCAGAACATTCTCCACGGCGTCTCCAGACCCTGTCACGTCTGTCACATGTGCTCAGTGGGAACCTGCTTTCATCTGTGAAGAGCACAGGGCGCCAGTGGCGAAGTTGCCAATCTTGGTGTTCTCTGGCAAATGCCAAATGTCCTGCATGGTGTTGGGCTGTAAGCACAACCCCCACCTGTGGACGTCGGGCCCTCATACCACCCTCATGAAGTCTGTTTCTGACCGTTTGAGCAGCCACACGCACATTTGTGGCCCACTGGAGGTCATTTTGCAGGGCTCTGGCAGTGCTCCTCCTGTCCCTCCTTGCACAAAGGCAGAGGTAGCGGTCCTGCTGCTGGGTTGTTGCCCTCCTACGGCCTCCTCCACGTCTCCTGATGTACTGACCTGTCTCCTGGTAGCACCTCCATGCTCTGGACACTACGCTGACAGACACAGCAAACCTTCTTGCCACAGCTCGCATTGATGTGCCATCCTGGATGAGCTGCACTACCTGAGCCACTTGTGTGGGTTGTAGACTCTGTCTCATGCTACTACTAGAGTGGAAGCACCGCCAGCATTCAAAAGTGACCAAACCATCAGCCAGAAAGCATAGGAACTGAGAAGTGGTCTGTGGTCACCACCTGCAGATCCACTCCTTTATTGGGGATGTCTTGGTAACTGCCTATGCTTTCCACCTGTTGTCTATTCCATGTGCACAACAGCATGTGAAATTGATTGTCAATCAGTGTTGCTACCTAAGTGGACAGTTTGATTTCACAGAAGTGTGATTGACTTGGACTTACATTGTGTTGTTTCAGTGTTCCCTTTATTTTTTTGAGCAGTGTATAAATACTGGATCTTACTGGACCAATATTTTGATCCAGCATTTGGGTGTGAAGCCTCCTTGACACAAAGGGAAAAGATACTTAGTCTACCCTAAACTTCATTTTTTGGGGAAAAAAAGCAGGATTTGCTTTCACAGAGCCTACATAAGATGATGATGATGATGATGAGGAGGAGGAGGAGGAGGAGGAGGAGGAGGAGAGATGCCACACATGGGCTGGATGTTTCTGTCTAACCATGCTCATGAGGTCTTCAAACAGAGGTGGAGGGTCATCTGTCATAGATGCTTTAGTGGATCCTGCACTGAACAGGTGGTTGGAATAGATGTCTCTAAGGCAGGGTTTCTCAACCAGGGTTCCGTGGCACCCTAGGGTTCCGCAAGAGGTCACTAGTGGTTCTCTGGGAGATCATAATTTATTAAAAAAAATATTTCAAACTCGGGCAACTTCAGATTAAAGAGGTAAGTTTCATTCTTTATTTTTAGTTTAAGAACACCGTTAATGCATATATACAGGCCTACACATGAAATGGATATAATAATTTTGTAACTTCTGGCCTATATTTGAGCCTGAATGTGCAGGGGTTCCCCAAGTCCTGGAAAATATTTCAAGGGTTCCTCCAGGGTCAAAAGGTTGAGAAAGGCTGCTCTAAGGTAACTTCCAACTATGATTCTATGAAGACACTATGAATAAATTGTGCACAATAGATGTATCTTTGTGCACTTCTCAGCCTCTTGCATAATACATCAATGGCTACACCAGCCATCTGTTATGGTGGCCTAGAAAATGTTGGAGTCTTAAAGGTTAGTAAAAGAACTCCAAGCAGCAAACAACAATCTTGCAGAGTAAAAAGTGTATACCCAAGGAAGACTTGCACATAAAGCTTAATTGCGTTCAGAAATAAATCCAGTCTTCACACATTAGTTAGATGAAGAAAGATAAAGATAGCTTACATTTATTCTGTAGGTCTGGTTACAAGTAGATTCATTGTAGAAAACCACTTAATCATCTCTGGTGCGTGCAAGCGAGATATCTGGACAAGACCCGCATTTTAGCAGCCCTCCTGCAAGCATGTGTGTGTTAGAAGAGGAAAAGATAGAGACTGAAATCTCCAAGATGGAGAAGAAGCAGGAAGTGGAAATCAGGTGACTCAGGAACATCCCACAAACACAGTAGAGATACGTTTTACTAGAAAAGCCCCTCCTTTATGCTTGTGAGACAATGCTGAGTTGATTCCTGATATTCCCAACAGAAAATACTAGATATTGAGAACTGGGAAGCAGATGAAACATAATAACTGTGAAAAGTTGTAATTTACTCTTGCTACAACTTTTTATTATCACTAGAGTTCAACTGTTCCTGTAATGGTAGTTAAAACTGAAAAATGACTTTTTACTAGGAAATTAATAAATGACCGCTGACAGTTCTTCAAGCATCATTGTATCAGTGGAATGGACAGACTTAAAAAAGAACAGTTCCTTTTAAATGATCAGAATTCCACATTTGGGATGGAAAAGTTCTTCATATGACCTGACAGTGTCTTTTTTTGTCATCACTTTAGTATTATACTTTGAATATGACTTCAGAGGAATCTACTTTTTGAATTGTTTATGTGTATTGTTTAGGGGTTTATTTGAACGATAGTGTGTAGCATGCATTTGTGCATGAGAAAAATGGTCTGTCATTGCCTTCTTCTGTGATTCCCCCTCCCCTTCCAACTTCTACATCTAGCCTACAGTCCTGGTATTTCCCATCCAAATACAAGTCCCACCTTGCTTAGATTTTCAGGTTTGCAGTTTATATAAAGGGGGTCCTGTATTCTGTTGTCTCAGGCCAAGTAATATATAAAATAGGAGGAGGAAGGAGTATTAGGTATGTTCGTTGCCTTGAGTTATATATAAAAATAATAAAAGTGGGATAAAAAATTAAAAAATTAAAAAAGTACAGCAACAGCTCAAGTACTGGCTGTGAAAATTTATGCTACATCCTAACCCTGAATGACTTGGTCCTGCCTTTGGAATTATTGGGTTGTACTTCAGCAGGAACTGTTGCCACTGTTCTCCCTTTAGAACTGCCTCTAAACATATGCAGAAATAACCTATGGCTGTGATAGCTGGACCATAAGGAAGGCTGAGTGAAGGAAGATAGATGCTTTTTTTTATATTAATTTTTTATTAATTTTTGAATAATATATAACAATACATTATAAAAAGAAAAAACCATACCAGACATAACATAATATAACAAAACATATCCTAACATATCCTATCCTAACATTTTATAATTTTACATAATTAACCTTGATCTAATCTAAACTAACCTAACAAAACACACACACACACACACACACAATACTTCTTCCTGTTTGACAAAGCTAACCAAAACTGACTAACCTCTACACTTTCTAATTTGGTAGTTATTAATAACCCTCTTTTCTATTTATTTCTTCTCATCCTCTTTCTTTCTCTCCTTTCTTCCTCTTTCTTCTCTACCCTTCTTTTAACTCCACTTCCTCACTCCCTCTACTCTACTTTCTTCTACCCCTTCTCCCTTTACCACCTCCAAAAGGAAAAACAAAAAAGAAAAACTAAAAAAAACCCACAAATACAAAAAGGATTTCTTACTTCCCATCTACTCTTTCCCTCACATCTTTATATACCAATTTAATTCTATTTATCTTAATTACATAATTAATATTAATTTTCTAATTGAATATTTTGCGATTTTTGAATAAATTTAAAAAAAGGACTCCAAACTATATTAAATTCTTCCATGTTTCTATCGTTAATTTGGTCAGTCAATTTAGCGATTTGCATCAAGTCCAATATTTTTATAATCCATTCCTCAGTCGTGGGTATATATTCTTCCTTCCAATATTTGGCAAAGACTATTCTAGCAGCGGTTATTACGTAGAATAGTAGTTTTCCATGTTTCTTATGTAGTTCTGGTTTTATGAAGCCCAATAAATAGAGTTCTGGATCTTTGATGATATCTTCTTGAATAAAGTCACAGATAGTTTTATGGATTTTGACCCAATAGTTCTTTGTTTTTCGACACGTCCACCATAAATGAAAGAAAGTACCAGTTTCTTTTTTACATTTCCAACAGTGATTTGGTATAACAGGATTCATTTTTGACAATACATTTGGAGTCAGGTACCATCTGTACATCATTTTGAAAAAGTTTTCTCTCATATTGTAATTTAAAGTAAAATTCAAATCTTTTAACCATATTTTCTCCCAATTTTCAAATTGAATGCTGTGACCCACATTTTGTTCCCATTTAATTATAGAGTTCTTTATAGGTAATTTGGAGATTTTATTTTGTAGTAAAATTTTGTAAACTTTGGTAATTAGATGGTCCTCTTCTCTCCACAATATATTGTCCCAATTAACAGAGCTACTTTTGAATTTAAATTTTTTGGAGTCAATCTTGAATTGCGCTTTTACTTGTAAATATGTATACCAATTGCAAATGTGGCCCTCATTCTCTAATTCTTCCCTGGTTTTAAATTTATAGTTATTTGAACCCTCAAATAACAACAAATCTTTATAATTTAACCACTTATTCCTAGTTGTGACACCTGGCAGTTATCTGTTATATTATAATTTTCTGTTATCTAATTTTATCCATTCTCTCATCCAACCCAGTACACTAGCTTCATAATATAATCTTAAATCTGGTAAACCAAATCCTCCATTTTCTTTAGTATCTTTTAAGTATTTATATTTGATTCTAGGTTTCTTCCCTTGCCATATGAATTTAGCGAGATCTTTTTGCCAATTTAGAAATGTTTTCTCTGTGATTATTATTGGTACTGTTTGAAATAAAAACAGTATTCTTGGAAGAATATTCATTTTGATTGTGGAAATCCTTCCAAGGAGAGATACTTGGAGCTTTGTCCAATTATGTAGATCTTGTCGTATTTCATTCCAAATTTTAATATAGTTATTTTTGAATAGATCTGAATTTTTTGATGTGATTTCAACTCCTAAATATCTTATTTTTTTAACATTTTTAAATCCCGTTGCCAATTCCATAGTGTGAATATCGTTTGCAGACATATTTAAATTTATCATCTTTGTTTTTTGGTTGTTTATTTTAAATCCAGCAAGCTCTCCAAATTCATGTATCTTTTTTAGTAAGTGACTTAATGAATTATCTGGATTTTGTAGAGTAATAACAATATCATCTGCAAATGCCCTTAGCTTATAATTTTCCTGTTTTATTTTGACTCCTTCAATTTGACTATCTTTTCTAATATTTTCTAGAAGGATTTCCAAAACCAAAATGAATAAAAGGGGAGATATTGGGCATCCTTGTCTAGTGCCCTTACCTATATTGCAATTTTGGGTTGTATCATTATTTACCACCATCTTGGCTTTTTGATTTGTATAAATTGCTTGAATCACATTGATAAATTTGTTTCCATATTCTAATCTTTTAAGCGTTTTAATCAAAAATTCCCAATTTAAATTATCAAATGCTTTTTCAGCATCTAAAAATAATAAAGTAATTTGTTTATCATTATGATTTTTTGCATATTCATTTATGTTTAAAATGGATCTTATGTTATCTTTTATATATCTGTTTGGTAGGAAACCACTTTGATCCAAATTTATTGTATCTTGTAGAACTTTTTTTAGTCTATTAGCCAGGATGGTGGTAAATATTTTGTAATCTGTATTTAGAAGAGAGATTGGTCTGTAGTTTTTACACAGAGTCGGATCTTGGTCTTCTTTAGGAATTAAAATGATATTTGCTTCTATCCATGAATTAGGTATAGTATTTCCTGCCATTATTGAATTTAGGAGCATATTAAATGGAGTTATGAGAAATTCCTGAAAATGTTTATAATAAGATGCTGTAAAACCATCCGGTCCTGGTGTTTTACCTGATTTTTGTTTTTTTATAGCTTCTATTATTTCCTGGTTTGTAATTGGTTCATTCAAATTCTCTCTTTGCGTTTGAGAAATCTTCTCCACTTTACTTTTTTGTAAATAGGTATCACATTTGTCTTGTGTTAATTGTTGCTTTCGATATAATTTATTATAAAAGTTCTAAAACGCCTTTCTAATACCTTGATTATCGGTCAATTCTTCTTCATTTTCTTTTCTTTTATTAATAATATTTTTGTTCGCCTCTTTTCTTAATTTAAAAGCTAACCATTTCCCTGCTTTATTAGCATGTTGAAAATGTCTCTGTCTGACGTATCTTAATTTTTTTTCTATTTCATCTATTGTTTGGAGTTCTAATTGCTTTTGTAAAATATTTATTTGGTTTTTAATATTTTTGTCTTTGGGATTACTTTGAAGTTCAGTTTCTTTTATTTTAATTTCGTCGCAGATTTGTAGAAATTTTTGTTGTTTTAGTTTTCTAAGATGGTTGCCAAGAGACACAAAATGACCCCTAATATAGGCTTTACCTGCATCCCAAATTGTATTGTTTACCTCATCATTCATGTTTATCTCAAAAAATTCTTTTAGTTTTTTTTGCTGTCTTCTAGATATTGTTTGTTTCTTAATAAAGTTTCATTAAGTCTCCATCTATATGTTTTTGATGTAATTTTTAGGTCTAATTGGACAGCATTATGATCTAAGAATGTTTTGGCCAATAATTTCATATCCTTAATTTTATTTATTAAATTTTTAGAAAGCCAAATCATAGCAATTCTAGAGAATGATTTATGTCTATCTGAAAAAAATGTAAATTCTTTTGCGTTCCCCATTTTGTGTCTCCATGCATCCACCAGATCTAGGTTGTTTGCAAGTTCAAAAAATTCATTTGGTAATTTTCCCTGATTTTGCTTAATTGGCTTATCCGATTTTCTATCAAGTGTGGGTGTTACCACTCCATTATAATCCCCCATCATAAGCCAGTTTTTGTTGGGTATATCTGCTAAGGAGTTAAATAAATAACACATAACACTGGCAACAAAGGTCCGCATAGTCAAAGCAATAGTATTCCCCGTAGTAACCTATGGCTGCGAGAGCTGGACCATAAGGAAGGCTGAGCAAAGGAAGATAGATGCTTTTGAACTGTGGTGCTGGAGGAAAATTCTGAGAGTGCCTTGGACTGCAAGAAGATCAAACCAGTCCATACTCCAGGAAATAAAGCCGGACTGCTCACTCGAGGGAATGATATTAAAGGCAAAACTGAAGTACTTTGGCCACATAATGAGAAGACAGGATACCCTGGAGAAGATGCTGATGCTAGGGAAAGTGGAAGGCAAAAGGAAGAGGGGCCGACCAAGGGCAAGATGGATGGATGATATTCTGGAGGTGACGGACTCGACCTTGGGGGAGCTGGGGTTGGCGACGGCCTACAGGAAGCTCTGGCATGGGCTGGTCCATGAAGTCACGAAGAGTCGGAAGCGACTGAACGAATAAACAACAAAAAAAACTTCAGCAGGAACTGTTGCCACTGTTCTCCCTTTAGAACTGCCTCTAAATATATGCAGAAATAATTTCTGGCCCATGGTAAAAAGAAAATAAAAGCACCCCAAAACATCACGATATACACACAAAACCAAATTCCACAAGACACTGAAAAGTATTGCAAAGATATTAAATATATCTACATTTAAAAACTTCCCAACAAAATACATACAAATTCCCCAGCTAATTAAGTCTACGGAAAATAATATTACGGTATCCTAAAAACAAAGCCACCTTTTAATGTAATATTTGCAGGAGCAATTTGAAGTGTGAAATGTCAGATGGGGCTGCACGATGTGTGTCCTTTCTACTTTCTCTTAAAGTACTTCTCCTCACAAATACAGTATTTGCACAGCTCAGATCGCCACTACCTGACATTTTGGAAGGCAAACACCAAGTGTGGGGTACTCCAAATAGTTGCTTGGACCAGAGTGAAATAAGTTTGAAAGCCTGTTTAGTTCAAATTCTTGCCTAATCCTTCCCCCCCCCCCATATATTCCTAAGAGGCTTTCCAGCAATCTTTAGAGAGAGCATGGGGTATAAGTGTGCTAAACAAATGACAGTGCTTCATTCTCCCTTTATTGTTTGAAAGATTGGAGTACATGCAGAAGTAGGCTTGCATCTGTTCCAGTGATGGAAAGACAAACTCCTCCTCCTTGGTGAGATTAAGGGCTTCTGCTCAGAAAATGACAATCACTAGCTAGGATGTTCCCCTCACCTCATGTTTGGTAAATAGAAAAATGACAGGTGGTGGGTGGGATTCTTGCTAGTTATTCTTCAGTCACAAATCAAGGGGGAGGTGGAGCAGCAGCAGCAGCAGCTAAAATAAGGGACAGACTAGAGCCCTAAGTCTGTAGTGACAGCACACTCCCTTTCCTCTCTGCATGTGGCTGCCTCTTGGTGGGGGTAATGGCACCACTCACCGCTGCTCTGCTGGATGGGAGACAGCTCGAAGGAGTTAGCTGACAGGTTTAAGCTCCTGCTTACATGCAAATTGTAACCCAGCTCAGAAGCAGCCACAAAGCAGGAGGGATTCAGAATTTCCTCTGACTCTCCCGGCTAGTAGAGCTGTTGCCTCTCACTAATGCAAGAGCATCAACTGTGGAAGAACCATTAGCAGCTGGGATGAAGGCAGCTTTGAAGGTACTGACTGCTGAATCAAAGGGAACTTGGGAGATGTAACATTCACTCTCTGGATCAGCCCTTTTCGACTTGGTAGCCTATCATCCTCAGCTAACATACCATGCAGGTTGGGGGGGATGGAAGTTGTAGCGCCACACATTCGGAAGGCACCTGGAGGGGGAAGACTCTTATTATTGAAAAACCAAAGCTAAGTTGGGAGTTTTGAAAACGAAAGGCTGTGATAGGTGGATGGCAAAGTGCTAGGGCAGACAGCAGGGCAAAAAATAGATGTGTTTGCCATCGGGGTGGGGGTGCTTAACAAATGACTAGATGGCAGGGCAAAGTTAGGGTTGGAAGAAAGGGTTGCCAACTTGCTTTTCCAAACCAGACTTCTGTATCTTTCCTAGCTATGGGATAAGCAGAAGTACAGCAAGTGACTTTCTCTGGTTATACTGCATCCTCCTGCCAGAGCTGGACTAAAACTTCACCTACTGATCAGCTGTTGAGGGCACAAGAGCCTCACTAGGATAAAGGCGCTGGCAACTGGCCCTGACCCACAGATAGACCAAGGCCATGTTCAGGAGCGCTTGTCAGAGAAAAAGCAGGTCGACGTCTTCAATCCGATCCAGCGCCTGGCGCCGAGTCGAGGCAGCGCCCAGCGAAGCGCAGCCGGGGGGAGGGGGGGGGGGAGCGCCGAGGGAAAGGCGTGTCAAAGGGAACTGTTTGGGGCTGCCCGAAGGGGAGGTCCGCCCCAATGGGCTTGGGTCACTGCCCCGCCACTTGGGCGCCTCGGAGTTGCTGTTGCTACTCAAGGCCGCCGGGTGGTGGCTCTGGCGCCTACGTCTACTTTCCCGCCCTTCCTCTTTTATTCTCAAAGCGCGCTTGACCGCCCAGTGGCCACAGCCGCCGCCGCCGCCGCCGCCGCCTCCAGTGAGCGCTGGGAGACGCGGCAGCAGCAGCAGCAGCTAAGGCGCTACCCCCACGAGGCTGGCCTCTTCTCCAAGGGTGGCCAAGCTATGATCGGCGTCCTTTGCCGGTCTCCTCTTTGCCAGCCGAGTAGCTTCGAGGAGTTTGCAAAAGCCAACTTTACCGGCGGTATTTATTCTGGCAAACTCCTGCTTACTAAGCCGCGCTCTGGCTCTCTCTCTTTCCGTCGCATCTTTCGTGCTGCGGGAAGTTGTCGATGAGTGCTCCGCCGATCATCCGGCCGCCCAGTCCTTCGCAGCCCGGCGGCGGGATCTCCTTCCACCTTCAGATTGGCCTCAGCCGGGAGCCGGTGCTCTTGCTGCGAGACTCCTCGGGAGAGTTCAGCCTGGCCCATGTCCGGGAAATGGCTTGTTCCATTGTCGATCAGAAGGTAAGGCGCCTCCGTCCCCGGCTTGTTTTTGGGAGGGGGCGAAGTCTGACTCGAGGGCCTGTCAGCTTGCAGAGAGCAACTGGCCTTCCCAGCTAGGAGGTAACTACCGCCCCCTCTTCTGCCCCTCCCCCCCCGCGGCCCACACTTGCTCGCCTCGTTTGGGAAAAGTGTCCAAGACAGCAAGAGGAGGGAAGGCGACCGCTTCAGGGAGGTTTCATCCGGGCCCGCCCGGGACTCATCTCAGTTAAGAAACGCGAATTCCTTTTGAGTTTTCATTGACTACAACGCCCTCTGACTAGTATGTAATGGACCATGTAATAAAATAGTGATGTTCCTTGTTTTATTCCTTTCAACTGAATCCCCTGCTTTCCTCCCTCGGCCGTGTTATACTTTCCATCGTGGCTAGTTGTATTTGTTGACTCTCGGCAGAGTCTGCCACGCGCGGAAAAAAAAGTTTACTGCTCCGCCTCTCTCCCTTCCCCCTTTCTTCCCTTCCCCCCCGTCTCCACCCGCGGTCTTTCCCTTGTTTTCAAGAATGACTTTAGGAGGGGCTGGAAAGAAAACGGGAGATAGGGGCGCACTGGCAGCTGTCAAAATAATCCCTCGACCCTACACTACCCGCTGGGGAAATAAAAGTTTCCACTTTGCAAGCCAGAAAGCCAAACAAGCCGGCACGCTTGGCAGCCTATGCTCAGGCCAGTAATCCGATGCCTGCAAACCGGTGCAGCACAGCCTGGGTTATGTGGGATGCCGGCTCTGACCTTGCAGATGGAAGGCTCCCCGTCCACGGGAAGTGCGAACCTGGAGGCAAGGCTCCTGGGTTGAATTTATGTGAGGATCCCATAAATCCGATCTTTTATGTATGTTTTCCCGGAAGGAAGTCCTGAGATATGCAGAGGATTGCTCCCACAAAAGTGGCATCTTGTAATGCAGCCCTATGTAGATGTACTCGGAGCTAAACTCTGTTGAGTCGAATCCCAGATTAAATGTGCAAATTGGTTTCCCCCAATGTAGTAATCTTTGGATATGTCAGAAACTCTCATAACATCCAGATATCTTCCCCAGTGACAGAGCTGACAGATTTGGGGGGGGGGGGGGGGGCGGGCACCAGGTGGTGAAGAGAAGTGCAGCCTCAGACCCTGTGCCTATTACATTGAAAAGATGTATGGTATGATATTTTATGGGTAGATGCGTATTTTGCAGCAGCCTTGTTTGCTCACCTATGGAACTGTCCACAACTATACCACGTTTTTAAAGTTATTTTGACCCCCTTTCTCACACTTTCCCCATCACCTGCTTTAACCCAATCCCTCCATTTTAACAATGGTATTACTTTTTCCCCTTCCTTGATACATCAGTACATTTATTGATCTGGTGAACATGGGAATGAATGAATGCATGTGACTGAGGAAAATAGGATAATTCAAACCCCCCCCCCCCCCCGAACATGCTGATGTGATGTTATTTATGCCATTTTCACCTAAGAGCACTGTCTGCCCCATGTGGTTCCCAGGTAGTTTCCACCTTAGTTTGGAAGATGGTTAAACTGCAGTGGCCATTATTTTGGGCCAAATTGCATTTTCCCCTTTCAAAGTGGTGATGCTCAATTCCAAACATCTGGTGATTTCACAGAAAGCCTTTTAAGATATGAAACCAACTGGCTTGTTATGGAATGAGTCAAGAAACAGTCAATTTTCACAGATGCATTAAATAGATTTAGAAAGTAGCCACTGATGAAATTTGATTATTTCCTAGATTTCTCTTTATCGATAGCCAGCTACCATTTGCTTCCCACAAAATTCAGCTTCTTGGTCACTGAACAATTTTTGCTGTCTCTCTCTTTTGGGTGTGTGTGTGCGAGAGAGACAGAGAGAAGATAATGATGTTGTCATATTAGTGAGAAATTAAAGCTTAAGATATAAAGATGGAATCCTAAGGGAAACTTTTTAATACCTCTAATGGTAGTGTGAACAGTTTGCGAAGAAATGAACTTATCTTTCCTAATCTAGTACCCTCCTTATATTTTGGGATTGCAACTGAGAGTCGGAAAAGGTTGGCCTAATACCTTCTTACATGTGTGACTTCTACCTATTTAAGAAGGAATGCTATTGTTGACAAAACCAGAAAGTAGATGTAACCAGTGAAAGATTCCTGTATTCTCAGTTACTTGCCTTATCTCTACTGACATCTTAACTTACTGTAGTTTTGGTACTATGTTTGCATTAATTATACATTAAGCATCATCATATACACATTTTTTAAGTTGTTTTATTGGAGACTGAATAGGCTATAGGGGTTCAGAAGAGTGATGATCTGCTCTCATTGTAGCAATTCCGGGATGCATTGTAGCTTGTTGAGGTCATCAAACAACCTTCATGGTTGAGTGACTATTCAAACAGGGGTTTCCCACATTAAAACACAACACAGTGACTAGTGACTGTACCATACTGGCTCTAAATAGATGGGGGTGGGAATTGTATTGCTGCTGCTGCTGTTTCATGCTGATTATGGTTTGTATAGATAGTTCTAATCCTTTTGTTTATTTGTTTATGAACAACGATGGATATTTGTTTTAGAACAGTTTTAGTACAGCAAACAAATGCATACTCTTCTAGAAAACAATCAAGGGAAAGTTGATATGACATTGCAGGATTCAGGTGGGATATACTGTAGTGAGGAAAGAGCGACATGTACAGCTAAATTTTGGCCTTTTTAAATTTTATTTTCCTAGTGGTAAAATGTTGTGATTTTAAGCATTGGGAACATGAGAAATTGCAGTAATGGAAAGTGTTAGTAGTTAGACAAACAAGAAGGGGTTAGTAGTTAAATATAGTGTGGAAATCTGTAAGATACCAAAACACTTCATCTCAGGAGATAATGAAGAGCGCACAAAAGCTATTAGAAATCAAGAACATGCCCTAAAAATACCAAATCTTGTTGTGGGCATAAGAACAGAAGTCTCAAACTGTTGCAACTAAGGACCTAACAATAGGAGCCACAAACACTTTTGGATTTTAACACTTTATGTTGTGGACTTTCCTAGCCACAGTACAGATACTTTTGTTAAAGGAAATAGCAGAGGCTAAGACTTGTTAGGCACTGAAGGAAAAATGACAGGAGTATATATCTGAAATAACAAGGTCTCATATTCTAACACCTGTATTGTGCTCAATGAACTTTTAGGTGCTTAAGAAAAGCTTTATGTTAGGTAACAAATTGAACTTGGTGCAAATGATTGGGATAAGTAAGTCAGTTTTTTTTGTTCAGGACAAAAATATGATGCAAGAGTAGACAGGAACCTTTTAAAAGGATTGGTGCTGAATTTCAGCCAGGGGAATTTGCAGGTGACCTCTCTACATAATAATAGTAATTGAATTGTGCTTTGTTAACAACACTGAGCTATCTGGTTGTGGAACTGCTGGATACAAAGACACTGTAAACAAGGAATATAAATTCATTACAATTTTTGTTATCTGGCTGTTATCTTTCCTTTTGCTCTGGGATTCTGGGATTGTGTCTAAAAAGAACTGTCTTGAAATGGAGTAGGTGCAAAATGTTGCTAAATATGCAATCCAACTCTTTCTTTGTAAGAGCTTGTGAAAAGTAACACTTTTGTTAGGGTAAGTGTGTTAAAATGTTTAATCTTGCTTGTTGATCAGGATCCTCTGCTTAAAAATATTCAGATAAATATTGGGGATTGATTTTATATTAAAGGTCATATAGGGATAGATATTTATAATATGTTCATATTATATTTTGTTGCTGACTTCATAAAGTCTGAAAACAATTTTATCTGCTATTTTGAAAATTGCTAGTTTGAGAATAATAGTATCTCTTTTTAGATCCAGTGTCTAAATTTGTTTATGTTGGGAGAAATATTTTCCTGTGATGTTTCTATATATTAAAATTCAGACTGGTATCTAAAAAAACAGCCACCATGAAATATTTTTATTTCCTTTAATCATTCATAACTTACTGTATTTGAAGCAGCTGAAATGCATTCCAATTAATATACTATTATTCATCTTTCCCTGAGTCACATGCCTGAATTATAACAGGGACACCCTTTGAAAACCATATAGAAATCCTAAGATTATAAGAGGAATGTTATGGTTACCAGATCTGGGCTACAGAAAAACCCAATAACTGCTCTATGGCTGCAAAGAGTTAGTGCTTTCTATATCTCTTTGCTGCCATCTAGTGATGGTTCAGATTTTTGCAGCCCAGATCTTTGAGATGAGGATATGTGCTTCTCTCATGTCCTCTCCACCTCATTCACTCATTGTTGATGGGGAAGGTTTGCAGTAAAACTGGAATCAGATCCAGTTAAATGCATCTTAGAGGGTAGCTAGTGTGGGACCAGACTGTCCTTCAACCTTAGGGTTTTATTTTGATGTCTGAATTGGCTTTTCTTAGTATCTGATTTTATCTGATTTAAGTAATAATGAGTTGCCCATATTCTGCCTCTAATATCAATATTGCTTCATTATTTAAGTTATGATCTTTTGCACACTTACTTAGAAGTCCGTGTAATGTTGGAAATGATTGGTCTTTAAAGTTTATTTATTAGTTTAAATAGTTCATGGACAAGGAATAATATAAGCTTTATAAAATAAACAAGTATGCTTAATTTTTTTCACTGCAGCTTGTGTAGAAAGAGAAGGAGAAGGAAAGTGATGTAGGGCAGGAAGTGTCAGGTTCCTAGCCTAAGCAAGAAAGAAAATTGCCACCCCAACATAGGTCCAGTCATCCCCCCTTAGACATTGGTGGGGCATGAAGGTGAGTATATTTTCTGGGGGGGGGGGAGGACGACGGGTACTTTTGTATTGTGGGAATAGTGGTAATGAGTGCAATGTGATGGGCCTTGTGCAAATCTGGGTCCTCTCTATCAAACAAGGACATCTTGTTGGATCTCAGAGTCATGCCTTCTCAGTTGCAATGCCTGCCCTGTGGAACAGCGTCCCCCTGGGGATTCAGATGGCCCCAGTCCTGTTAGCTCTTTGCATTGAAGACCTGGCTGTTTTCCCAGGCATTAGGGTCAGGTGGGTAGATGAACTCTTGCTGCTGATGTGCTTTTTGGTGAGTGGTGTTATTGTTTATCTTTGGGTGCCAGGTGTTCTACGTTGTGGGCTTTCTCTGTGTTTAATCCTGGTAAGTCACCCAGAGTCACTTGTGTGAGACAGGCGGCTATATAAATCATATAAAATAAATAAATTTGTATAGGTGATTTAGATAAAACGTTTTCAGGTTCCCAAGATGCTTAGAGCAATTTCAGTTAAGTCTCATACCTTTAATTTTGTTTAAAATGCTATAGGAAGTAAATGTGGATTCCAGAGTAATGTTATAACATGTTTCCAAGGATTGCATTTTAAATTTTAATCCTTGCCTCTGTTTTAATCCAGTGTATATGTCTGTTATCACATAAGTTTTATGCCTTGCAAGTTTGTAAAAAGCCTGTTCATTAAACTCCTATCTGTCTTTGCGAATAGTATCTGGTGGAGCTGTTCCCATTATATATTTGCTTTCATTTACATTTTAAAACCACATTACAGGCAATGATTACAAGGTTAACCTGATTAGGTTTGAATTTCAAGACTCTTCTGACAGCTTTAAAAAATAATTCAATCAGAAACAGAATCTAATCAAAAGCATTAGGACTGAACTTCTAAAACAGTATATATCTCATTTTCAGTGTGTTTTGATTAACCCCATAGCAGGCCTTTCAACTAGATTCCAAAGATCATATGAACGAATTTCACTGGTTTCAGTGGCTTAAATATTTGACAATATACAAAAGAAGTATCTATGTGGGCTTCAGTGTTAAAGAGTGAGTGTAAGAAATGTACTTAGGTTTGAATTTCATTGGATGATCTTCTGTATACAGGGCCAAAATCTGACTTCCAGTTTCTTGGAAGCTTTCTTTCCATGAGGAAGTATCTTCAGTTTTCTATCTCAGTCTTAGAATGCTTTACATTTTTTCCTAGTTTTTAAATTCCTTTATTGTTGCAAAGTGTGAAGAGTGTTGATTCTTTTCTGTTACACATCTTCCCCTAATTCTGTCTATAGCCCCCTTGTTTTCTGATCTAGAAAAAAAAATCTGTTGGGAAAAAAATCAGTTGAAGCATAAGAAGTCAGGGAGGCTATAAATTTCTGGTGAGACAATTGCATAATGAATCAAACATATCCCCTTAGCTATCAGATAACTAAAGCAAGTGCAAGAACCCCACACCACATCCATGGAAAGGTCACTGAAACTTTCTTCTTCTTTTGAGGACAAACTGCTATCAGGTTTTCTTTACTCAATTACATTGGATGAGTGGCTATAAAAATATAGAATAAATTTCTTTACAGCATTAATTTTGTGCTCTATATTCCAACATAACTTCCCTGGCAGTGTTTTTTCTGAGGAAAAAAGTGGGCACCAGATATACTGCATTGTATTCCTTAAAGAAAGGGTACCGGACATATGGCTTGTGAAATTGTGCTGCTGCAAGTTTTAAACTTTCCTCTCTTCCTCTATCCAGACAGATTCAACACTTGTAAAGGAAAAATGCGTCAAAATATATGTATTGAGCTTCCTATGATTCTGTTACTGAAGTACTAACAATTTCTACACATGCCAAGATATGACTGGTAGCTTTCATATGAAAGAAACATGATTTCTTCATTCACCTCTTATTTAGAAACTATGTTAGATGAATCCAACATTTTATTAAAAAGAAGAATGGATACAGCAGAGATTACAAAACTAAAACAATTCCATTAATTGTTTTCAAACTTCGGGAACATGTAATCCTTTCCCCCCAACATTATAACATGTACACTAAATAAACACAGTGAGACTCTCCTTATGCCTGGGGGTCAGTTCCCAGTTTACAGAAGAAAGTGGGGGGTCATTAGTCATTGTGATAGCTAGACAAGGTGAAATTTATTATTTATTTATTTATTTATTAAATTTCTATCATCGCCCATCTCCCCCAACAGGGAACGCTGGGTGGTTTAAAATAAAATCAGCTGTTAAAAACATATAAACATAAAATTATAATCCAAACCCAATATAAATAAAATAAATAAATATAAAATCCAAGGGATGAAAAAAATCTCATATAATAGGGAGGGCACTACAGCGACAGCCACTCCCAGGAGGAACTATTGCCTTTCCCATCCTAGGAAAGGCAGCAGAACCAGGTCTTCAAATTCTTCTGGTTGGCCGGGAGCGAGAGAGCCCGCCTCAACTCCAGGGACAGGATATTCCAAAGGGTGGGCGCCACTGCAGAGAAGGCCCGCCTCCTGGACCCTGTCAGATGAAACTCCCTTGTCAATGGGGTCCACAGCATGCCGTCTCTGCATGACCGTGTGGGGTGGGTAGATGTTATGGGGATGAGACGGTCCTTCAGGTAACATGGACGATGGTATTGAAAGCTGCTGAGAGGTCCAAGAGAGCCAGGATGGATGCACTCCTTCCATCTCGCTCCCGCTAGAGATCATCTATAAGTCTGACCAATGCAGTCTCCGTCCCATATCCCAGTCTGGAACCTGACTGGAAGGGGTCTAGATAATCTGTTTCCTCCAGAATCCTCTGGAGTTGCAACGCCACCACTTTCTCAAAAACCTTTCCCGAAAAGGGAAGTTGGGGACAGGATGAAAATTGTCCAACATAGTAGGGTCCAGGGATGGTTTCTTGAGGAGGGGGTGCACCAGTGCCTCCTTAAAGGCAGCCGGGAACACTTCCTCCCTCAAAGATGTATTAACCATCGCCTGGACCCAACCACAAGTCACCTCCTGGGCTGATTTTACCAGCCAGGAAGGGCATGGGTCTAGATGGCATGTGGTGGCATTTACAGTCCGGAGGATCCTGTCCACTTCATCCGGCCCAACAGCATCAAACTGTTCCCAGATAACAGGGTAAGTACGTTCCCTCGGCATCTCCCCAGTCTGTGCCTCACGCTTAGAGTCCAACTTAGAATGGATCTGAGCGATTTTATCCTGCAGATGCTCAGAGAACTCTTCCGAACGGCCCTGTAAATGGGTCACTGAATCTACCTGACCCAAAAGAGATTGGGTAATCTTGAACAGGGCTGTCGGGCAGCATTCTGTGACGCAATAAGAGCGGAGAAATATTCGCATTCTGCCGCTCTTACTGCCACAAAGTAGGCCTTAATAGCGGCTCTAGATTGTGTTCGGTCAGGTTCAGTTTTCTTTCTCCAGCTGTGCTCCAGACATCTCTTAACCCTCTTTAAAACCCTCAACTCCTCCATGAACCACAGGGAGTGACGGGTTGAATGGGGCAAGAGAGGTTGCACAGGTGCGATCCTGTCTGGCTGTCTCCCTATTCCAGGCTGTGGCCAGGACCTCCACTGGACCGTGCAGTAGGTCCTCGGGTATAACCCCCAGCTCCCTTTGAAACATCGGGTCCATAAGTCACTGGGGGCAGACCAATCGAATGGGTCCAGCCTCCCTGTGGAGTGGGGCAGCACAAGAGAATCTCAGGGCACCAGGGCGTGGTCTGACCATGACAATGGGGACAGATCTAACTCTCCCCTCAGATCATATTGCCACTGCTTGGACAAGAAAACCAAGTCCAGGGTGAGACCACTGTCTCGAGTTGGGTCCTGGATAATCTGGGACAGGCCCATTGTCACCATGGTAGCCATGAACTCCCGAGCTGCTTCTGAGGCATGTCCCAGGGATGGCAGGTTGAAGTTCCCCAGAATCATAAGTCTGGGGAACTCCACCGCCAACCCCGAGATGGCCTCCAGCAGCTCAGGCAGGGAGGTTGCTACGCAGCAGGGAGGCTGGTACAGCAGCAACACTCCCAACTGCTCTCGGGAACCCAACTTGAAAAACAGGGTCTCACAACTGGCCACTTGTGGAGCAGTGCCCCTGAAGGCCACTATAGACTCCTGGATGACAACCGCCACCCCTCCTCCCCTGCCCCAGTGTCTCCGCTGGTGCCACACCTGAAACCCAACCGGGCACATTTCCGAAAGGGCTACCCCCCCCCCCCCTTCTGGGCCCAGCCAGGTCTCGGTGATACACGCCAGGTCTGCCCCGTCCTCTGTGATCAAGTCACATATGAGGGTGGCCTTGTTATTCACTGACCTGGCGTTAAGAAGCAGCAGCTGAAGACCAGGGTGCTCGAGGATCTGCTGTCCAGGACCTGGGTTTGAACTCGGAGGGCCGGAACATGGCACCGGTAACAAACACCAGGGGCATCTTCCCTGAAGATGGCCTGCCCTCCAGTTCCCGTCATAACATCCCCGACCCGTCACCACCTTGATCGGATAACCCGCCCTACAGCCCCCAGAGTTTCCTAGTCCAGTATCCTCCACTCCACTTAAACAAGGGTCCCTTACCCCATGCATCCGTCCTCTCACACTCAATTCCTGTCTTTTTTTTTTTAGAAATTCATCAAGAAGCAAAAATCTACCATAGCAAGATTTTGCTTAACTTTTGCTTAACTTCACCTAGAACCTACACTGAGGAATTTGAGCATTGCTGAGATTCCTCAAATTTGAGGAATTTGAGCATTGCTGAGATTTTTCCATCCTACCTTATTATTTTTTTCCTTTAAAACATCTGGAAAGCTGGTAAAGCCTAATGTTAAATTACCCTACAATGTGTTTTCTGCTCTATCAGTTTAGGTAACTCAATTACAGTGAAGAAATTAACTTTGGTGTCTGGTTAGATATGAAGTAATAGGGCATTGTAAAATCTAGAACTTCAGACAGTTTAAAGTATGCTTTAATGTGCAATTTACTATATAGGAAAAAGGCTATTTTTTCTCAGCTCCAGAGGCAACAGTCTTGTCTTCCTTTTCAGGAAAAAGGATGAGTAGGTAGGAAGTCCTGTGAAGTTTGGACTAAGATGCAGCCCTTTGCCTCCGTAGTGGAGTGGATTGTGTGGGAAGGAGAGGGAGGGAGGGAGTGCTATCTGGCTGCATCCCAACTGGAGTCATTACCTGACTTGCTCTGCAGGCTTTCCTCCTGCTTCCTGAATTTGATGAACCAAAACAAACATGGTGATGCAATTGTCCATAGTTGTATCTCTCTTCTTTCTTCTGCCTTTAATCAAGGAGTGTCTATCCTTTAACCATAATACCTAAGTTGTTGCTGAAGAGCAGAATCTAGATATGAATGTGAAGGGGAAAAAAAACCTTTCTGAGGATATATGTGTACATCATGTGCAAGGCACAGGAGGACTGTGAGTTTGTGATTGCACACCTACACTTTGGTAGTTCATGTGGACAAGCCGTTACTAGCTGGCTTCCTAGAGCACTCCACTGTTTCTGCATTCGGATATTTAGTGACAGGCTACTGATTCTATTTTCAGTTCCCCCGTGCTTGAGAATTTGAGTGCTGACAGCAGGGCGCATTTGGCACATTTATTGGAGCCATATGGAGCCATTTGCTCTGCTTACCCTGACTGTGATGCCCATTATTATATACTTACGATGTAAAATTCTTTATTATACATACAAGTGAGTATGAGGGAAAAGTATATGGTCTTCAATGAAGATAAAGGTGAAGTCTGTCCGAACTTTTTAGTGGATTGTTGCTGTATGATACAAATCTGGAAAATGTCACTGAATGAAACTGGAAGTTGTTAGAAAAGTCAAGGAATTAATATTTACAATCAGAAGCTTGCTGCACATGCATGAAAGAGAATCATTAATAGACATGGGAGTGGCACATTTATTGAGGTATGTATGTATGCAGTGTACATTGTACTGACACTAAAGTTGAGAAGAACCTTTGCATCACTTTTTCTATCATATCTGAATTATATACAAGATGCTATAAAACATCTATGATTTTTCAGGTAGAGACTTTCTAGTACTACCAAGGAATTGTGCAGCTTTTCTTTCTTCTATATATGTTTGTTTTTGTTTTTCTGGTAACAAGAAAGACAGAACATAGGAAGGTTCCAAGCAAGGATGTCTGTGGGGGTGGAGGTGGTCAGAAAAGCCAAGGTGGAAATTATGATTACAATGATTATGTGATTGAAGCCCCACCCCTTTTTTCATGTATCAACATGACCTGGATTCCTTGTAAAATTCAGTGGATGAGACAGGGGGAATTGCGTGTTAAAATTCTCAGCAGGCATCATCTCTGCATAACTTCATTCTGGACATTAGTTCATCTCCATAAAAAGTAACAAATATCCTATATTTGTTTTGTATAGTATCTTTGTATTGTGTTCCATGAATTGTTTAGCATTCAACTTCTGTCTTCCAGCTAGTGTTCAGATTATACATTGGAGAATATTTCTAGAATACATGTTTTCTGTTGCTTCCTTGTTTTAAGCCTTAGCTTTTCAATGCAAAATTCACCAGGGTGGTTCATCTGGCTATATTGTGTTACTTTGTGTGTGTGTGTACATATGTATGTCTGTGAAAGAGAGATGGAAGAGGAACTGACAAGAAGATTTTCCATACTTTCTTTGAGATCAGGCAGCTTAGCCTTCAATTAAACATCTTTGTAGGGCAAGGATTGGCATGTAGTACCTGCCAGTACCTTGTCACTCATAATTCCTTCAGATAGCATCCATGGGACCCCCAAATGTGTATTTCAGAGCAATTGTGCCCTAAGATTTTAGGGGGAGATCTCATGAGATTTGGCAGTATTATGTTTTGCAATATTTTGTTTAGAGACAACAACACTAGAGGTGAGAAAGCATTTTGAACTTGGATCAGTTGTTTTGTCCTTGGAACAGATTGTTTGACCATTCTAGAAATAGAAATGGCTAAGATGACTCATTTTGCACTTAAAACAGCTGGTTCATATTTGAAACATTTTACGCATCCCTAACCCAAACCATTATGCAAAATTAGGTGATGGTGCCTGGCACTTGAAAAGGCTGCTAACATCATGGCTCCTGCCTACGATACCCCTTTCATGAGGAAGAAAAAGAAGGAAGAATTTCTAGCCACTGAAAAGTTTACTTCAGTTAGCAGGTCCCACTTCACAAACTCGAATCTTAATTAAATGTCAGACTGCCTAGCTCATGGGAACACTTTTGGCTTTAGACAGAACCAAAAGATAGAAAGAGGAGTGCACATTTGTGGGAAGAAGCATGTAGCATGAATAGCTTTGCTTGTAAGTAGCATGTGGGCTTGAAGTGCCAGGCCTTGTAATTAGGTCTGATAGGCACCAACTGTGCTTGGCAGAGGCTGAGAGCATGTGTATTTAAGGCTTTACTCAAGCACTGTTAAGTGCTGGAATAGTTTTCTGTTACAGCTCAGACTGTGTTGATTGACTTCTCGATTCCTGAGTTCTGCTTTTACATAACCATGTTTCTGGCTTGTCTGTTGAACCTTGGTATCCAAGCTGTTGCCTGTCTTCCTGGATTTTTTTTTTTGGTGTTCCTTTTCTTCACCCTGATTAGGAGTCTGCTTTTCCTCTGAATCTGGTTTGCTGTTAGAAACTCTCTGTTTTGATGTGGACTTGCATTGCAAACTGACAGTTTTATTAATTTGGCACTGCTTAGTTGACAATGGCTGATCTTTAGAATTTAAGTAGAGTCTGTTCTGGTTAGATGGGAGATGACCAGGAAATCCCTAGATTATAGGTTATAGGCTAGGATGCCATCCAGATTAAATGCTCTAAATGGTTCTGATAACTATGTGAACATATGGGTAGACATAGACATGTTTCTCAGTCTAAATGCTGAACTGTAGGGATAAATGCTTGATATACTTAAAATGCTACAGCATGATTAATAACAATTCCTCTGTGTTTTGCAGAAGGCTCTTTTGAAAAGGTTTTAAAAGTTTCAAGTGTCTGCATATGTGGTTGCTCATTTTCTTTCATCATCTCAAGTGTAGCAAATCATCCAAGTGGCCTTGTAGTTGAAAAGGATTTAAAAGTCAACCAGTGACTTTATTAGCACTGGGAAAATATCTCTTCAAAAAGACTGATCGTACAGCAGTATATAAATGTTATACGGAGCAGACAATTAGCTTGAAATGTTAGCTTTTTACTGTCCCATTGTAAGCAACAGAATGACTACTTCTGGTTAAAGATTAATGAAAAATACATACAACATGACTAGACTTGTTGGCCAGATTAGGAAAAAAAATGAATTTTCACAATTTGCAGTCAGCTCCAACTTCATTTGTTTTCAGATAATCATTGCCCTGTCTCTTTAGTTACATCATCATAATGCAGTGAAAAATACATTCGTTTCAGGCAAGCTTATTTGTTCTATCCATCTGGTACCCTCACAGTGGCAAATTCCCAACAAAGACTAGTGCTGGACTACTTGCTGGTAATTACTGGTTTTGAAAAGGTTTTTACTGGAAGTTATTGGGGAATGGGGAAATGAAATAAATAATATGTTCATCAACATTATATGAAAATTAAGAATCTTACTTTTATTTGCCCTTCAGTGCAGCTTACTTCCATTAGTGCCAACATTCTGCTACTCCCACAAATCCACAAACGTTGTTTAATTTAGTTGGAGGCAGATAAACTGATGGATGAATGTCTTACCTTTGTGCTTTCTAGACAAGCATGCTGTATTGTGGATAGTTTCTTGTCTTTGCAGATTTCCTTTGCAGGATTAAGCCACATATCCTTTCATTGCTGCTATTCTTACTTATTGTTTGCATAATTCCCCTAAATGTAACCTTTCCTGTTGGGGCGGGGGAGGCTACTGGACTATTTTGGCAGTGACAGCATTATGCGGCATTCCTCTGAATGGAAATTGTGCATTCTTTTTGCTATTTTTCAGTCTAATAGACAAGGACTTGAGTATTCAGATTCTCCTCTCTTCTGAGGTGCTCTAGGACTAGGAGAACAATTATGGATAATACTTTGTAAGAAAGAATGTGGAAACAACAAACAATAGTTGACATTAATTTATATTGTTACCAGAAGTAGTGATTCCTTAAAAATAGATATTCTGAGTCAGTTTTCATTACTCCTCATCTATATTATGTTCACACTCAAAGTTACATGATACATGCATGGAGCTTTATGCTATTAATTTATTGCTGTTAGCTTGCAGTAAGCAGAACATTCTAACTGGTGTGGGTGGCAGTTCCACATTGGGCTAGGAAGTGTTTCTGGAGACTCTTTGTCCAGGAGAAAAAGAAAGGAGCCAGCAGCTTGACTCCATATAAGCTTCCGTGTTTCCATTTCAACAGATACAAATAACCACTGAATATCTTGTGTTTTTTCTATCACAGATGGGCAGATCTGTTCAGGTATTAAGAGCTCATAGGTTAAATCATAAACTGTTGTAATGCTAGTTTTTTTTTTAATTTTATGCTTATTTTAAACTAAAATAGGGATACGCAGAATCTTCTTACAAACAATTCCTATTTTAAATACACTGTAGCATAGATTAGTTTTCTGTCAACTTGTTTCAACTATTTGTTTTTTATTGCTACTTGAAAGCTTGAACAATGAGAGGCATAGGGCATTTTTGTTTTCTTTCCTAATATCTACTGGGAGGGATGATGCCTAAATAGTGGTACTCAAGTTTTATATGAAGAAATTCCAACTTCATGGTCTCAGGAGAATGGCTTGAGATCCTGCAGATCTGAAGCCATTCCCAGATCCAAGAAACCTGCTGTAAGGCAGCTTCCTTTGTTCTGTATCCAACAGTGATTAGTAAATTCCTTTATCTGAATGATTTGAAAATTGCTGTGTTTTTCCTGAATATGTATCCAGATGGACAATTTTTTTCATGAAAACCTGTCAATTTCTTATACTAATAGCTCTGTTTGAGGGTTTTAAAAAAGTATTTTTATTTCCATGAATAACATAATGCAAAATCATACAGAAAGTTATCAGAAAACATCTTTCTTCCTTTCCAATATCTAGTACTTCCTGGCACTATATTTTTATGTTACTGTATGTTTATGTTATTGTAAACCGCCCAGAGTCCCCTGTTGGGGAAGTTGGGCGGTCATATAAATTTAAAAAATAAAATAAAATAAAAGTTACACTTTTTGCTCCCATGCTTGCTTAGACTCATAGCCAATGCTAAGCCAGAAGAAGGCTAAAGTAGTTTCTGATCATTAGAACCTTTGAATCTATGTGTGTATGTGTGTGTGTATGTATGTGTGTATGTATATATGTATGTGTGTGTATATACAGTGTGTGTGTATATACAGTGTGTGTATGTATGTATGTGTGTGTGTGTGTGTGTGTGTATGTGTGTGTGTGTATGTATGTATGTGTATGTATATATATATAGGTAAAGGTTCCCCCCGCACAGTTGTGCAGTCGTGTCCGACTCTAGGGGCCGGTGCTCATCTCCGTTTGTTAGCCGAAGAGCCAGCGTTGTCCGAAGACGCTTCCACGGTCATGTGGCCGCATGACACACGCGGAACGCTGTTACCTACCCACCGAAGTGGTACCTATTCATCTACTTGCATTTGCATGCTTTCGAATTGCTAGGTTGGCAAGAGCTGGGGCTAGTGCGGGAGCTCACTCCGCACGCAGGGCTAGGGATTCGAACCTCCGAACTTGCGATCTTCCGATCGACAAGCCTGGCGTCTTACCCGCTGAGCCACCACACCCCTTTTATGTGTGTGTGTGTGTGTGTGTGTGTGTGTGTGTGTATGTATGTATGTATATATATATATATATATATATATATATATATATATAGTTAGTATTAGTGTTTATTAGGAACTGACAGCATATGTTGTAATTCTTACAGACTCCTCACTGGAGTTATTTTTTTTCAGAAGTTCAAGTAAAGAAAAACGTAGTCCTGACTCAAGTGTCTTTTGCATGATCATTAGAAAAGGCACAGGAATGGTGATGTAGGTGTGATTGGGGGAAAAAAAGCCTCTTAAGCCTAGCCTTATCTCTGGAGAAGGAGAAAAGGCAGGCCAAGAAATAGAGGAAGAATTATGCTGAAATAGTCACAGTGAGTAAAGACAGAGAAAAAGGACACAGTAGGATGGCTAAATATATTGGGAAGTTTAATGGATTTGATAGTGTCACAGATGCCTGGATGTTTATTTGTTTATTTATTATTCAAATTTATCACCGCCCATCTCCCCCAGTGGGGGACTCTGTTATATACAGAAAGATGCATGTTATATACAGAAAGACTTAAACAGGTTTTTTTAAAAAGCAAATTAAGATACTTGCTGAAAAAAAGTGTTTTCCTGAGTGTTATGGGAGGCAAAATGTACAGGTTATATGAGTTTAACTGCCTGACAAAAAGTCTTTGCAGTTTGTTTATTTTATTAAATTTATATGGCTGCCCATCTCAAGTACATGACTCTGGGCCACTCACAACATTAAAATCAAATAAAAATATATACAAAAAATAAAACAATACACAGCTTCCAGTCATAAAAAGCCCTCAACATAGCCAAGAAGCAGGCTAGTTTAGTTCCTACATTAAAAAAAATGTAGGAACATTTGGTGCCAAAACCATTATTGATTGCAGAGCATTTAAGATTTCATAAGCACAGCCAAAAGAGGGAGAGTCCATGCAGTTGAACTGAACTGAGGTAACATTGCATATAGGATGGTGGTCAAATGATGCATTGAGAGATTGGCTAGTCTGTGGAATTCTGAAAGAAAACATTAAAAAAACCAGACAGATGTAATATTTAAAAGATTTGAAATTGCTAACTCAATAAAAACTTACTAGTGATACTATTGATATGCAGTCAGGAGTCAAAGCAAATGTGATTCAGCTTGCAGTAGCATACAAACAGAGCAACAGGACAAAAAGAACTGTGTTGTCATTGGGGTAGAAGTTCCCAAATACAGCTTAATGCAAATTTAGAGGAGAAACCTGCAGAGAATATAATTAAGTGGGACATATTCAGAGAGCCTGTTGCTCAGGGGAAAGAAGACTATTTGCTAAAGATACCCAACTAAGCCATTGCTTTAAAAGGAGTGTAGTGAAAAATTTAATGAAGAATTTGGTAATGAAAGTGAAACCTGGATAGCTGATCTGGAATTATATTCTGTAAAGGGTGAAATGAGATAACCAGGAGGTCTCACGCTTGAAGTGAATGACAAAACCATATTGATACAGTTGGATGCTACTTCTGCTGTTGTGGAACATATTACAACAGCCTTTCAGAGAAGCTAAACAAAAGCCATCAGAAATACAATTAAAAATGTATAATGGAGAAAAGATAATCCCATTGGAGTGATAATTTTAATTATGAAATGCAATAACCAGCACTTTTACTTGTTGTGAAAATAAGCATACCAGCACTCTGAGGTCATGATTGGCTGAGGAAACTGCCGGTGGATTGGTTTTATTTATTTGTTTAATTTAGTCAATTTATATAGCCACCTTCTTGACTCAAGGTGGCATACAGTTGAAACAAAAATTCCATTAAAATATGATATCAAAATACAATAAGGCATAAATAATTCCATAGAGAATTCAATTAACAAAAACAAATCTGGATGGGTACATAAGACCACCTGACTCTATGGCTGGGGAAGAAAAAAAAAACAGATTTTTAAGATCTGAGAAGGCATGTCTCCTCGGTCCCACCAGATGCCTTTGCTTAAGTGATGGGATATGGAGAATGGCAACTCTGTTGAATCTTGCAATAATTAAGACAAGCAGTCCTGCAAACAATCAGACCCTGTCCTATGAAGCATCTTAAAGCTCTTGAATTGCACCAAGTAGACCACTAACAACTAGTGCATCTCATGACATGGCAATATTACATGAACATATTCAGGTGCATCCATAACCACCTGTGCTGCCACATTCTGAACCAGTGTAGCTTCTGAGTGGTCCGTATAAAGCACACTGTAGTAATCCAAATGAGTAAGCCCCCAAATAGTGCAACTAGTCTGTCTGGGGGAGTGTAACCCCATTCAGAATGAACAACGGAAAATCTCTGGGTCAAGGAGCTGTCAAAATCCATAGCCACTTTGAATTGGTAGGGTTAAGCCTATTCCTCCCCATCTAGACCCCATTGCCTCCAGACTATGAATGAAAACCTCACTGGCATCACTTGGGCAGCCAGGGGCTGACATGTATAATTGGATATCATCATACCAATGATACCTAATCCCATGCCAATGCATAACCTCACCCACTGAGGTAGAAGTCAAACAGGAGCAGGGAGAGTATTGACCCCTGAGACACCCCAAAAAGCAAATATTGAGGACTCAACTTCTCACCAGCCCCATCAACACTGACTGGAACTGGTCCTGGAGGAAGGAGAATCACCAAAGCACTGTGCCTCCCAATCCCCCTGAGAAGATCCAGAATGCCAAGATCAATGGTATTAAAGGCCACCAAAAGATCAAGAAGGGCCAAGATGATGCACCACCCTATTCTAGTCCTATCACCGGTCATCCACAAGTGTAATCAACACTGGCTTGTTACTGTACCCTAAAATATGAGTGAAAGGGATCCAGATGATCCATTTCTTCAAGAACACACTGAAGCTGCAGCCCAATCACCTTTTCCACAACCTTCCCCAAAAAGAGAAGGTTGGAAAGGGGTCAGAAATTACCCAAACCATTGGGGTTGAACTAGAAGGGGCTAAGATACATGGTACACCTTCCCTGAGAGTGCCCTGCCCTGTGTTTCTTACCTTATCTCTCCCTGCCCATCGTTGTTGTTGTTTTTTATTCATTCAGTCGCTTCCGACTCTTCGTGACTTCATGGACCAGCCCACGCCAGAGCTTCCCGTCGGCCGTCGCCATCCCCAGCTCCCCCACGGTCGAGTCCGTCACCTCCAGAATATCATCCATCCATCTTGCCCTTGGTCGGCCCCTCTTCCTTTTGCCTTCCACTTTCCCTAGCAACAGCATCTTCTCCAGGGTATTCTGTCTTCTCATTATGTGGCCAAAGTACTTCAGTTTTGCCTTTAATATCATTCCCTCAAGTGAGCAGTCTGGCTTTATTTCCTGGAGTATGGACTGGTTTGATCTTCTTGCAGTCCAAGGCACTCTCAGAATTCTCCTCCAACACCACAGTTCAAAAGCATCTACCTTCCTTCGCTCAGCCTTCCTTATGGTCCAGCTCTCGCAGCCATAGGTTACTATGGGGAATACCATTGCTTTGACTATGCGGATCTTTGTTGTCAGTGTGATGTCTCTGCTCTTAACTATTTTATGAAGATTTGTCATTGCTCTACTCCCAAAAAGTAGACGTCTTCTGATTTCCTGGCTGCAGTCAGCGTCTGCAGTAATCTTTGCGCCTAGAAATACAAAGTCTGTGACTGCCTCCACTTTTTCTCCCTCTATTTGCCAGTCATCAATCAAGCTGGTTGCCATAATCTTGGTTTTTTTGAGGTTTAACTGCAACCCAGCTTTTGCACTTTCTTCTTTCACCTTCATCATAAGGCTCCTCAGCTCCTCCTCACTTTCAGCCATCAAAGTGGTATCATCTGCATATCTGAGATTGTTAATGTTTCTTCCAGCGATTTTAACTCCAGCCTTGGATTCATCAAGTCCAGCACGTTGCATGATGTGTTCTGCATACAGGTTGAATAGGTAGGGTGAGAGTATAAAACCCTGCCGTACTCCTTTCCCAATCTTAAACCAGTCCGTTGTTCTGTGATCTGTTCTTACCGTTGCTACTTGGTCGTTATACAGATTCCTCAGGAGACAGACAAGATGACTTGGTATCCCCATACCACCAAGAACTTGCAACAATTTGTTATGATCCACACAGTCAAAGGCTTTAGAATAATCAATAAAACAAAATAGTTTTGGTGGCTCAGGAACAGAAGATACAAGGGACAGATTTAGAAACAGAGGAAAGACCTTTCGAATCAGTAGAGAAACAGGGAAAGAGGATTTTGAATGTATTGGTACAGAAGAAGATTATGATATTTTACAGGAAGTGGTCTATTAAATGTTTGGGCATAAATACATTGTGGCAGCTGAGACAGGAAGATTTTAATATGCAAATTGATAGATATGGCAAAATAAACATTTTGACATCCCACATGAGTTACAGAAATAAACAAGTTGCATATTGTGATATTGGCATAACCTAAACAGGAGATTTATTGATATTGATTTGGAATGCAAGGTTAATGAAAATGCGGATTTGGTATTGTACACAGAGTAAGCACAGATATGAGAAACTTACAGATGCATAAAAACATGATATTTTAAGTGTAAGATACAAGATTATAAATAAATATGTTGATATTATATATTACTCTTTCTGGAGACACATTTATGAGAAGACAATGAGATGATGAGATGGAATTAGAATGTAGGTTATTACAAGAATATGTTGTATGTATTAGGTTATATGTTATGTTAGGTTTTGTATTTTTGCTATATTATGTATTATGTTATGTAATATGTTAGATTATGTATTAATGGAATATATAGTCATAACATGAACAGAATATACTGTATTTTATTAGACGTAGATAAGGCCTTCATTTGTTATACTAATTGGACTTTATTGAAGATATAAATATAGATGTAAAAATGGAAAGAGCAAATGGAAAACATTTAATTGATGCAACAATGAACATTTGATTACTATTCTAAGGAGTAGAAACCAGAGATGGATTGTTGGAAGATATCAAGAAAGGCGAAACCTATATGAAGAACAGAAGATTGGATTATAGAAATCATAGGGTATATGACAAAGAAAAGTTTCTGTGTATTGTATGAAGGACTAACATTTAAAGTTAATTGTTGTACTTAAAGTTCAAGGATAAATTGGAGGACATCTATTTTCTATATTTTCTTTGTTTGTTATTTTTTGACTTCACTTTTTCTTTTCCTTTTTCTTACTTTGTATTTCTATTTTTTTTCTTTTGTATTAGTTCTTAATATGTATTTTAAAATTCAATAAAACTTATGGAAAAAAATAAAATAAAACAAAAATAGATGTTTTCCTGAAACTCTTTGGCTTTCTCCATTATCCAGCGGATATTGGCAATTTGGTCTCTATTTCCTCTGCCTTTTCTAAACCCAGCTTGTACTTCTGGTAATTCTCACTCCATGAATTGCTGGAGTCTACCTTGCAGGATCTTGAGCATTACCTTACTGGCATGTGAAATAAGTGCCACTGTTCGATAGTTTGAACATTCTTTAGTGTTTCCCTTTTTTGGTATGGGGATGTAAGTTGATTTTTTCCAATCTGATGGCCATTCTTGTGTTTTCCAAATTTGCTGGCATATGGCATGCATCACCTTGACAGCATCATCTTGCAAGATTTTAAACAGTTCAGCTGGGATACCGTCGTCTCCTGCTGCCTTGTTATTAGCAATGCTTCTTAAGGCCCATTCAACCTCACTCTTCAGGATGTCTGGCTCTAACTCACTGACCACACCGTCAAAGCTATCCCCAATATTATTATCCTTCCTGTACAGAACTTCCGTATATTCTTGTCACCTTTTCTTGATCTCTTCTGCTTCTGTTAGGTCCTTGCCATCTTTGTTTTTGATTTTTGCCTGGAATGCCCATCATTACTAAGAGTTATTATCAGCTCCTACCCCATGATCAAGCCTTCTCCTACAAATCTACCACCTCTCCACCTAATCCCATCTAATATTAAAGTGTCATTAATCACCCACAGGCCAGCTGGCCAGCCAGAACCTTGGTCCACTTTTACTTGTGCACTCAGCAGAAGTCATGCCTAATCAAACAAGCTATGTCCTCATCACACACACCATCAGAGACACATCATCACCCCCAGTCCCATACCTGCTCTCACCAGAACTAATTGGGAGCATAAAAACCCACTCCAACCCATCTGCAGCTTGGAGTGATCTGAAGGGGATATTGTTACCCCACACTCAGAGGGAAAACAAATGAACTCGGGCATCTCCAGTCTAAGCACATTCACCTTAATCCTTCAAAGCTACAGAACATTAATATTAGTCTTCAGGTACCTAACTTTATATGGTAATATAAGTGTAAATAACATAGAAGGCACTGCCAGCAGTAGGAGGAACAGCTAAAAGTTCACTTACTCAAGGTCCCAATGGCACAGCATGAAAGAGACAAGATAGCTGCTGCCCAGGATGATGGACTCTGCAGAAGCATCCAACTGGGTCAGTGGCCTGATCCTGCTGCTTCCTTATGTTACCCAGTTGCCCTAGCACTCAGGCTGGGTATGTGCAGGTTGCTGCCACTGGCACCACTGAGTCACCAGAAGAAGGAATAGTTGCCACCAATAGAGAAACTATTGCTGCCTTCAGTCTGCAGCCCAACATCAAGCAGTTGATGGTTTGCACCTCTGGGCAAGTGTGTACTACTGCTCAACAGCTGATTGGTGGCGTTGTTGTTTCTGCTGCTGAACAGCTATCTCCAAACTTGATTGAATTGCTCTAACTCTGCCTCTAGCATCTTCTTCAGCTCCTGGACAAGTGCTGATGGTATTAAATAGGTCCAGAAGCCTGTTCCCTGCCGGCAGATCTAAACCAATCACTCTGGAGGTGCCTTTGTTTTGGTCTCTACTGCTGCTGCTGACAGACCCAGCAGTACCAGGAGACTCTCAGAACCATTGAAGCCATCACTTCTGTCCACCAACCCTCTTCAACATTCTAAACCAGCTAAAATCCGGTGCCCTCCCAAATTTCCAACTTGCCTTGATGCCATTACCAGAGAAATGTTGATAGTGTTGATTCTATCAACAGCCTGCATCCTTTGCTTCTTATCAGTGGGACCACTGAGTGTAAGTTAAAACAGGTATTGAATGATGATATGCCTGTCTTCAAAGATGGATCTGTACATTCAAGCACATCAAAGGTAAAATAGTTTAATGGAAGAATGCCAAGTTTCATAAAGGACATCCAGTTCTATATGGCATACACAAAAGGTTGAAACCAATCTGGATTGGATAAAAGCAGAGGAATTCTTTCAAGAATTGGTTGAAGTCTGTGGGCCACTTCTGTGATGAACTCCATTCTGTACAGGTACTATCTGAAGCACTGAGTCCCCAAACCTAGTTCTGTGTTTCATTATCTATTTCTTCAAAATTTTCTTCTCCAGATGGGATGAGTAGGATGAAAGGCTATAGGGCATTCACTAACATCTTTTTATGATGTGTAACATAACTGCATCAAATGCTATACTGTGTAGCGTCATAAGCCAATTTCACTAATAAGTGCAGGCTGTAATGTGTGAACATCATGTCTGATGTCTTCATTTTCTCTAATCCTGTGAAAGCTTTTTGAGAACACGTGCTCCAGAACAATTGGTAAGTGATAATGGACCACAGTTTGACTACTTCCTGAAAACAAATGGAATCGGACATGTAACATCCGCATTGTACCACACAGGTACAAATGGATTGGCTGAAAGTCTTTTTCAGGTTTCAAGAATGCTTTGTAAGCAATGTTAGGAGAAAACATTGCACTAAATTGAAAGCTTTTGATTTTTCTATTTGCATATCACAAGGTAGTGCATGCAGCAACAAGTCAAACACCAGCAATGTTGTTCTTAGATTGTACCTTACATTCAAGATTCAGCCTTCTGAAATGTAATTTGAGAAGAGGTTCATCTGAAAGAAGCTGAATTATTTTCTTACAGTGAACACAACACATTGACTAGCTGAAGACTGAGACTGTAAGGGCATTCTCAGAGTTTGGGTAAGAAAAAGTAGGTTTTCGAAATATGGCAGATAGGGACTAGATGTATTTTCTAGCTTTATCTCTTAAGCAAGGTGTCAATCCATAGAGATTCCACCTTTCTGTATTCTCCAATAAATTAGGATGGACAATACTTACCTAGTTTCTAAGATTCTGTAACTTAACCCCTTTTTTCTGCCATCAAACCTGATTAACAAGACTCTGAATGAATCTAGCTTCCTTGGCTGTGTTCTGCTTTTAGGGGTTTGACATACAGTAAGTATGTGTTGCCTCATTTGTACACCGAAGCCAACATAACACCTAGATTTGTAATGATAAGGTCTATATTGTGGAAGTATTGGATTGTTGTTATTGGTTGGTTAAGCCTGCCTGTCATCTAGTAGTGTTGTTGATTGCCTCGGTCTGTCTGTCATCTATCTATCTATCTATCTATCTATCTATCTATCTATCTATCTATCTATCTATCATCTATCAGATTTATATAGCTGCCCATCTAAAAACACATCTCTCGGTGACTCACAACAATAATATATGTCGTAATTCTTGCACATTCAAGAGTTAGTTGGAAGTTTCAGTAAAGCAAGCAGTAGAAAAAGCTATCGCTCTTTGAAGTGACTTTGTTTGATCAGTAGAAAAGACACAACGATTTATAAAGTTAATGCTCTACATTTTCAGGATGAGATTTTTTTTGTTCAGTCGTTTAGTCGTGTCCGACTCTTCGTGACCTCATGGACCATAGCATGCCAGGCCTTCCGTCCCCTTCTCCTTTTGCCTTCAGTCTTTCCCAGCATCAGGGTCTTTTCCAGTGAGTCCTCTCTTCGCATTAGGTGGCCAAAGTATTTGAGCTTCAGCTTCAGTATCTGTCCTTCCAATGAGCAGTCAGGGTTGATTTCCTTTAGGATTGACTACTTCACACTAAAATACTGTACTATATCTTTGTATAAATATACCAAACTTTGTAGTTGACATCATGCAAACAGAATTTTTTTTTTTGTGATAATTTTTATTTTATTTCAAGATGAACTGATAGCTTGCCTATTAAAGTCTTCAAAAATAGCCCAATCTGAGGCACACTGTGCATATCTTCTTTCCCTCCCCACTCCATTTTTTTTTTTGACATCTGCAGTTCGTGTGACTAAATATTTGATTCGCTGAAATGAACATTTTGGATCTGACTGTCGTGGTGTTTGCTCTGATATTACTGACATCTTACAAATGCCTTGCAGCATAGAAGTAATTGTTTCCAATTCCCAGCATCACATTTTAAGATATTAGTATGCATGGATGCATGTGGAACAGAACTGCAGCTGAAGGGTGTGTGTGTGCTCATCATACTCTGCAAACTAATCTTGTTTTTTATTTGTTTCATAGATGGAATGAAATGTGGAAAGAATTTGAACTAGGGTTATTATCAGTTTTGATTGTACCCATTTTCTCCTCTATTTCAGTTTTGGAAAAAAAAATGAGCATCCATTTTTTAGGAAAAACAGTACAATGGCAGGAGTGGGGAATGAGTCCTGTAAAACAATAGGTCATATTGTATAACTATATACGTTATAGTTAGATGGAAAAAAAAATAAGTAGATGGAAAAATGAAAAGTTGACAGTTTCAGGATTGAACTTAATATCTCCCTGAAATTGCTAGAGAGTCATAGAACTGAAGGGAACAACAATGACACCTATTTTTTTAATATTGTATTTTTGGGTAGGTAAAAGGTAAAGGTTCCCCCTGCACATTTGTGCAGTCGTGTCCGACTCTAGGGGCCGGTGCTGATCTCCGTTTGTTAGCCAAAGAGCCAGCGTTGTCCGAAGACGCTTCCACGGTCATGTGGCCGCATGACACGCACGGAACACTGTTACCTACCCACCGAAGTGGTACCTATTAATCTACTTGCATTTACATGCTTTCGAATTGCTAGGTTGGCAAGAGCTGGGGCGAGTGCGGGAGCTCACTCCGTCACGCGGGGCTAGGGATTCGAACCTCCGAACGTGCGATCTTCCGATCAGACAAGCCTGGCGTCTTGCCCGCTGAGCCACCACGCCCCTTTTTTGGGTAGGACCTACCATTAGATAGAGGTAACTGCCTCAGGTGGCAGTTGTCTGACTGATCTGGAAAAACTAAGCAGGATCAGGTCTGGTTAGTAGCTGGTTGGGAAACTACTAGGAAATCCCAGGCTGTAGGATAGATCAGAAACTGGAAAAAAGTCCTAGAAGAAGACAGGTTTGTGTTCATGAAGTTACCAGGAGTTACACTCAACTTGAGGGAGTATCTACTTTGATAAGTAAATCAGATATGCATTGGATAGCTTCAGAACCTATTCAGAGCAGGGAGAACCTATTATGCTCCATATGAGGCCGTTCTGGCTACTCCATAATGTGAACTGCTTGTTACAAAGAGGAAGACTACTTGGACCATGCACTTTTTTCTGGGTGTTTTTCATTCACATTATTATTTACTAGTGATTAGGGTAATCAACGGTGTGGGTGGGGGAGAAGATGGAATGAAACTGCCCATAAATTTTTAGCAGCATTGTAAAAGCATTTTTTGAGATAATGTTCAGAAAACGTTTGTGAGTTCATTTCAGAGTTGGCCATTGAAGAGGCAGATGATTTTATATGTCTGTACTTTATATTATGCTCTTATTACAGAAGCTTCACCATATATATGCTTGATCTTATTGTAATCTTCCTTACTGTAATCTTCCCTTCAACAGCATTGGACTACAGTTAGTCCAACATATGTAGAGAGTGCCAAGATGAGAAAAGGTATTTTACTTTGTGTATGAAGAAAAATGACTAGTTGGCATAATGGCATAATATATAGTAGTACCATTTGTATTAGGGGCATGGTGGCTCAGCGGGTAAGACGCCAGGCTTGTCGATCGGAAGATTGCAAGTTCGGAGGTTCGAATCCCTAGCCCCGCGTGACGGAGTGAGCTCCCACACTCGCCCCAGCCCTTGCCAACCTAGCAATTCGAAAGCATGCAAATACAAGTAGATGAATAGGTACCACTTTGGTGGGAAGGTAACAGCGTTCCACGTGTGTCATGTTGGCCACATGACCACGGAAGCGTCTTCGGACAATGCTGTCTTTTCGGCTAACAAACGGAGATGAGCACCAGCCCCTAGAGTTGGACACGACTGCACAAATGTGCGGGGGGAACCTTTACCTTTTTTTACCATTTGTATTACTTGATCTTTATTAGTTCCTCAGATCTACTCTTGGATCCTTGCTTGTTTTTCTCCTATTCATTTTTTTCTCCTATGACAAGACTGTTGATTTGAGTGTTACAGATATTATGGTGCTAGTATTTTTGTGCAGTACTAAAAATGGACCAGGTTCCAATTTCAGTATGGATTTGTTGATATGATCATGGATTTTCAATACAATTATTTTTACATTGTATACTTAAACAATTTAAAATGTATTACGTGGACTTCTGGTTTTTTTTTTTTTAGTATCATTTGGGGCTGTTTAAAAATTTGGTTCTGTTTTTTTCTTTGCAACAGCATCATAATCTGTTACTGAATAAATATATACAAATATACCACCTTTCTCTGGAATTTTGTGGAATTGTACATCAACATAGGATTTTCAAAATGCAGAAATACTGAACAGTGGGTTATGTTTGGATATTTGAGGCAGAAAAGAATAAACATTGCTTTGTAATGCTCATTATGTGGATGAAAATACAGAACATAAGTTGGTACAACAGAGTTATTTCTCACAAAAATTATATTTATTTAGTAAGTAAGACTATCTTGGGGTCACAAGAGGACTACCAGGAGATTCAAATCAGCACAAAAGCCCTTGAACCAGAAATTATGCTTTTCAGTCCATCATAATAAAAACACAGATCTGTATGCAATTCTGTAATGAGATGGTGTTATTTGTACGGTGCCTATTGATTTTAGTTTTGTACGAACAATCAGAATTATATATTGTTGACTGATGTTCTGCAATTACAGCGGAACAAAGTTAACATAATTGTAACAATATACCAGCTGATTTCAGTAAATTGCGCAACCTTGTCATGTCAACAATTTTACAACATTTGTTTTAATATCAACAACTGTAACATCATTTCTTTTTATTTTAATGCATTTGTTTCTCTTTCCAGCTATCCAAAGCAACATAGACTTAAAACTGTAAAATTCAAAAGTCATTATAGAAATCATACAGTCAAGAATAAACAGAAATAGAAACCCACAGTATTTAAAAGCTCTTTCACTTAGAAAGGCTTAGGAGAAAAGTTTTTATCTTTTGCCAGTCACTTTCTCTCAGCCCCTAGGAACAAGGCAATGGCAAACCACTTCTGAAAAACCTTGCCAAGAAAACTGCACGGACTTGTCCAGGCAGTCTCCGTGAATCGGACATAATTGAACGGATAAAAGAAAAACAAAGAGAGAACAAAGTGAACCTCCATAGAGAGAGTTCAGTGAAATGGCTGTTCTTCATCTTTGCACTGAGTTAGGGAGCTATGACTTATACCTACCATGATGAACTTCCACCATAACTATAAAGTTTTTCTAGGATATATATTATTTATCCATCATCACTGCATTCTGTGGCTGCTGTGATTTCATTCCGGATTTTTATTCTGGCATAGTTGTGATGTTTTACAGTGAAACTACTTTTAAGTTGTATAATTGCTTATTTATATTGTCTGTTCTCTGAATATATTGCTGTTTTGTCATTCTAAACTATATAAGAAAAAATTAATTACAAATATTCTAAAATGTAGCCTTTGTCAATACCTTGCTGCTTCTGTCCCTATCTTAGCTTCCAGGCCTTTGATTTTTTTTTAAATGCTATATATTTTTGATTACTATTTTACAATAAAACACATGCACACAAAGTCTATGTTTGCTGTATTTGGGTTCTTTTGTCCCTTTTTATTTGGAAATTTTGTCCTAAGAGTGTCCCCAAATATACATAAGTAATTAAAAATACTCAAATGACTTTTAACCTGAAGCCAGAAATTTTGGATGTTTAAAATTAAATAACTATGCAAGAATCTAACATTCATGTGTAAGTTAAACTTGAATTGGTGAGAGAATTGCAACTGAAAAAATTGTGGGCATTACCTAACATAATTTCTTTTTTGTGATGCCTCAGATTGTTGAAGAAATGACAGTTGTATTCTTTTGTTCACAAAGGAGATAAAACATGATTATATGGCAAAATTAAGGGGGATTAAGTATGAGTAACCTTAAGTGTAACAAAGGATTTCAGCTGAGGCAACACTTAAGCCTCTTGAAAAATAATGGCTCATAATATATTAACTGATCATGGCTTTATAGAGATCCATCTGTTGAAATGTCCCTTATAAAGAGCATTGTCTTTTACCCTTGCAAGTTTGTAAAGGCTTCATGAGGTTGGTAATACATTCCTCAGACAAATTATTACTCTGGAAAAATGAATAAGGAAATTAGTCTCACTGGGGGATCTCAGCTAATCCTGATTTTGGCCCCCTTGCTGTTCAGTGAACTATATGCTACTAGCATAGATAAAATACATTGTCTCTTTAAGGGATCCATTTATTCTTTTGTAAGGAACTACTCAAAGAACTTAATAAAATCAGACCCAAATGCTCTGATTCTTCCAGTGTAAAATGTTACTTCTGAAACAATAAGGAGCTAATTTATTTTCTTGTAACTTTTGTTGTTGTTCAGTCGTTTAGTCGTGTCCGACTCTTCGTGACCTCATGGACCATAGCACGCCAGGCCTTCCTGTCCTCCACTGTCTCCCGGAGTTTACTCAAATTCATGTTCGTTACATTGGTGATGCTATCTAACCATCTCATCCTCTGCCGTCCCCTTATCCTTTTGCCTTCAGTCTTTCCCAGCATCAGGGTCTTTTCCAGTGAGTCCTCTCTTCGCATTAGGTGGCCAAAGTATTTGAGCTTCAGCTTCAGTATCTGTCCTTCCAATGAGCAGTCAGGGTTGATTTCCTTTAGGATTGACTGATTGTAACTTTTACTTGTAGGGAAATTTCTGTAGGGGAATTTTGAATCATTAATTTTTCAAAGAATTATCATCAATCTCTCTAACAGTCCAATGGGATTTAGAAAGGCTGAAAATGATATGAGAAGCACATTTCGGAGTAAGAATTTTGCTATGAAATTTATGATTTCGATTGTGAGAAAGATATGTCTTAAAATTTCTTAAAATTAAGATAAACAAATTTCTTATTTCTTATTTATTTATTTAAGATAAATTCAATGTGAGATTCTATTTCGCTGGACTTAAATATCCTGGGGATTAAATGGAATGTAGAATCAGAAAATAAAGTGAGGCATCTGTACTGGAAAGCAGCCTTGATATCCATCAAACGATTTAACATGTAATCAGAAGATATTATTATTAGGTACATAGAACATGAGATTTGGTCTAGATCTTCATTCAACAGTTTGAAAAAAGAGCTCATTTCTGGTTGGACTGCTTTGAATCAGCGGCCTACTCAGAATCCTCTTGAGAGGAAGAGGGAGGGAGGGAGAAACAGGGAGAAGTTGACTATAACATGTCTTTTTCAGAAAGTGAAAAGATTGTTGAACATCTCTTTGGAGCATTTCACCAGCAATACAGTTGTGGTCAGTAAAAACTTAAACTATTTGCACAGATAAAGTATTCTTATACCTTATCAGTCTGTATGCTCAGGAAGTCTTGGATCTCCCTTGAAGATAATGATCATATATACAGTATGCTGTGCCCTTACTGCAGTAAACAGGTGTAAGGTTCCTCATAGCATAAAAACATTCAGCATGATTACTACAGTGATATTCACTGGCACTGCCAACAGGGATCGTTCCCAGGGTGTTACAGTGTTTCTCTAATATTGATATGATGGAAAGAAGGAAACTGAAGCTCCCAATATATGAGATTATAACATCTACAACCCTACTTAATATATGCAAGAAGGCAGATGAGGAGGAAGAGAAGGAGCAGGATAATGATTCTAGAAAGCTGCTTAATTCAAAAGATTTCTAACAGTTTGATAGCAGAATTCCCAATGTGGCATTCCAGGATACAAAAGTACCTTGCAACATCTTGATTGCCACCAGTCAGGTTCCACGCCTCATCTGTATGTGTGTGTGTATTATCACCCCACATCAATCCACTGCAGGAGGAAGCTCTCATCACTGAAGATTATAGACTAAATCTAAAATGCTGGTCCATTGTGGGTTGGTAGATAGATGATTTTCAACTTCCCAGTCTAGGGCTGAGAGAGAGAGTGACTGGCTCAAAGTCATCCAGCCAGCTTCTGTGGCTAAGAGAGAACTAGAATTTGGGTGTTCCTGCTTTTAGTCAGGCTATGTACATAAAGAGAGCCAACCCAAAGAGAGAACCGCCCAGAGTCCCCTTGGGGGAGATGGTGCGGTGATAGAAGTCGAAACATAAATAAATAAATAAATAAATAAAATTTGTTGTAGCGCTTAAAGGCACTGGACAGTAAATTAGGAGACTGAGTTCTAGTCCAGCCTTAGGCATGAAGCCAGGTGGGCCACTCACACCCTCTCAGCCCTAGGAAGAAGGCAGTGGCAAACCACATCTGAAAACGTTGCCAAGAAAACTGCAGGAATTTGTCTAGTCCAGGAGTCAAATGCACCAAAACAAAACAAACAAAACGGAAACAAAGGCAGCTATTTTGTGAGAAGGTTTCATTGGGAATAAAAATGCCCTAAAGTGGTATTCAGACAATTTCTCTCCTTTGCACAGATTAGACAGAGCAGCATAATTTAGGTCTACTATAGGACCTCAACATAGGTTATATAAACAAGAGAATGTGTGCAAATGCCTGGTAAAACAGACTGCATTGATTAAAGAAAATAATTTGGCTAATTTTGTTTTATGTGGAAACCACTTTTGGACTTTTTGCTTGAAACTGAAAAAGATGAAGTTTTAATTTTGGGGTTTGACAATTAGGATTGTATAACAATATAGAAATAATGTGTTTTATAGTTAAAATAGAGTAAGAGGTTAATGTATTTTTATGTCTATCTGTACTGAAGATGGTCAGAAGTCACTCTTTTTTCTGTCTCTTTATTTCTGCACTTTTAAGTTTGTTCTTTCTTCAATCTATTTCTTATATGTTTTACTTATATTCTGAAATTTAATAAAGTTTCTTCCAAAAAAAAAAAAATGTGTGCAAATGCCCTGATGTTTTAATAGGATCTCTATATAGTCTGAAGATGAAATCTAGAACTCTAGATGGTCACTGTCTCTCTATCACTGTGATGGAATGTGTCTCTGAGGGGGAAGGTGATGTTATGGAGATTGCAGGCGAGGGAGGAGGGGGCGCCTTCCAGAGAGAGAAACGCGTTCACAGCGTCGAGGACCTTGGGCGCCCAGCCAAGAAAGTCAGGCCGGATCCGCCTTAGAGCGCCTGGGGTTTTTCCCCAGAGGACTGGTTAGCGTAGCTTAGTTTGGCAAGATTCTGTGTAAGGTAGAACAATAAAGATCTAGAGCTTAATTTCCGGCCCAGTGTTCTTTGCCTAATCCACGACAATCACTAATCAAAATGTTACTTTTGCAATGAGAAAGTCAAATTAACCATGTAAGATGATTCAATAGTTTTATCCATTTTTCTTTTAAATAAAATATTTTTAGAATGACATCTAATGTTTTGCAGATTGAACAGGTTGCTAAATAATACAAGCAAATATACAAGTTTTTACATGCAGCTCACTACTATGACTTTAAATAAATTTGAGATTACCCTTATTATCTAATGATATGTTTGGAAAGATGAGGTCTTTGAGATTTTAGTTTTCCAGATGCTTAGACAATGTGCTTTAACTACTGCATTCACAGGCCAGTCTTGTAACACATAAGAACTGCTATTTTAAGATTTGTATAGTGAATAATATGCACAGGATTCAAATACCACCACATCACTAATACTTGCAAATCTTGATAGCCTGAATTAGCAGTACTGCCTTCAATTCCATGTAGATTAGTTCTCTTGAAAATTTGGAACTTTTATGTATGTGCATTTTAAAATTTTAACTTTGAAATATTGTTGCATTAATATTTGATTAATATTCATTCAACAAAAAGATCAAATATTTTGTAATCTCTATATCACGTTTTACCATAATTGAAATGAAGGCAATTACTGTAAACAATAATATAAACTCTAAACAGCTCAAGTTTCTTAATAGTTTAAAATTATTAATTTTTAGCAATATTTTGGTTTATAAGCCAAATGTATGTATTTTCTATTTTGCCAAAACTTTTGCTTTCATTTGTGTATTGTGTAAATTTGATTTAGCTTCTTCTTTATTAATTCATTGAAGATACGAGTATGGAATGAATTAAGAATCAGAGCCTTTAATGTGAGTGTTGAATCACATTTTATATCTCAAAAACAATAGAGGGGTTATATCGTATAGATAGAGTTCCAGAAATCAAGTTCCAGTAATCTTTGAGTGACCAAAGAGAAATGGGATGAAGCTGAAATTATTTGAATCTTCTAGTTCTGATATACATCTCAAGTGGTATTTTTCAAGCTGTCTGACTCATACTGAAAGGCCTGTAATGATCAAGATACCATTGATTTACCCCTATTAACGCTGAATGGTTGGATGGGTGAATATATCTTGGGTTTGAGAGAACTTTGTTTAATCATTTGCTTGACATGGCTGTTCCTTACTATTACTGGTCTGTTAACCTGAAAGAATTGCACCTTTTCTGTCCTACACCTACCTGGACATTAGTCCACCAAATACTTTGTGCTGTCTTAATTCAGAAACTAGAAATAACATTATCATTTATACAGTACTAGAAAATTCATCCTGTATATTTGTTCCACAACTCCTAACACAGTCACTTCCGTGAGATTCACGAGGGTCTTCTTCCTTTCAGTGTTGTACATAACCTCCTTAATTTGTTTCTCAGAAGTTTGGTATGAACATTTCCCACCATACAGTCAGGTTTTGTCACATCTTGCTCTAATACAACAACAGGTACTTAAAATAGATCATAGTTGAAAAATCCATGCACTTCCTGTGCAATTTGTATCATGCTCTCACAAAGCTCTAGCTTAGCTGTACATTTTTGCTGAAAAACAATACAACAAAAATTACACCCATTTGTATTCCCATGGTAGAGAACGGAAGAATAAGGCTGCCATATCCAGACGTTAAGTTGGATTGGATATTTCTGAAGTGACCTGGACTGGATTTGGACATTTCTGAAGCTCTAGATTGGTTCCCTGAGCCAGATGGATACTCTCCACACACTTTTAGTGAATGTTGTTTTCTCTCCAGATATGTTTTTATTTTTGTTAATTATAAATAATTATTCAGTTTATACTTGTTTAATTAAAGCCATAGTGGGGAATCTACGGTACTTCAGATGTTACTGAACTAAAGCTCCTGACAGTTCTTGCCTATATGGATAATGGAGAAAGAATCTGAAAGCTGTAATTTAGCAATAATTGGAAGGCCACATGTTATCCACCACTGCTTTAAATTGATTGCATTACAGACTTAGCAGTTCATCTGTTGTTTCCTGAAGGGCTGCTTTCAACACACATGCATGCACATTTTATTTCTTTCTTGGTTTATACATTAAAAAAACACGTTTTCCTACAGCCAGATTTCTTGGATACACGGTTTCTTTAATAAGAAATCAAGGAATAGTTTTGGCAGATACAGTCAATAGTTTAAACCTGACCTGAAGCATTTTTCATGGCTGATTTTGTTGTTGCTGAAATGAAAGGTGACACAGACCTTGCTTTCATGTGGATGACATTTTCTTGGAAGATTTATGTTGTAAAATATGTTATGCAGCAAAAAGCAAGCATAACTTTGGAACCAATACAGTTTAATTGGTAATATGAAATAAGCCATGTTGGATTGGATTCAGAGTAAATTAGTCAAACTTGAATCCTATTGATTTTAACTGAAGGAAAGCATGCTATAATCTTACCTTTATATTCTTCTTTGATGTGCATCATACTCTTTCAGTTTAGGACATAAACAGACTTTCCTGGAAGAAAGCAGTGACAAGCCTTTCTATATTTTTGCCAAGAATACTACGTGGCTGTGTCTATGAAGTCACCAGGACCTGGCTCAGTTTAAATTACCGTAGTCTTGAATAATAAGTTGAAGTGGCAGAATGTTCTCCAAGACTATGGATCTAGCTTTATTATACAAAGAACATTTTATTAGTGTTTGGACAAACACAGTAAGCTTTTTTTTTCAGACAATAACACTCAACATGTTATCCAATATTTGAAACTGGAGAACATAAGGGCAAGATTGGCATGTAAGACATTTATTTATTTATTTATTTGTTTGTTTGTTTAATTTATCCCCCGCCCATCTTATTTATTTATTTATTTATTTATTATTTCAATTTATTCCCCGCCCATCTCCCTTGCAAGGGACTCTGGGCGGGTTACAACAATTGAAAGTTTAAAAAATACAAAAACAATATCTAAAATACATCCAATAATAATAATAAATTACATAAAATCCAAGAAGGGGGGACCGTAGGATGGATCATATTACTACGGGGCCAGCCAACCCCAGGAGGCACTGCCGCCTCTGTTGTCCCAGGCCCGGCGGCAGAGCCAGGTCTTAAGGGCCTTCCGAAAGGCCAGGAGTGAAGGGGCCAGTCTCACCTCCGGGGGCAAGATATTCCATAAGGCGGGCGCTATCGCAGAGAAGGCACGCCTCCTGGACCCCGCTAGATGGAATTCTCTTGTCGAGGGGGTCCGAAGCATGCCCTCTCTGCATGCACGGGTGGGGCGGGTCGACGTTATTGGGACGAGACGGTCCCTCAGGTACCCTGGTCCTATGCCATGTAGGGCTTTAAAGGTGATCACCAACACCTTGAATTGGACCCGGAGGCAAACTGGCACCCAATGCAGCTCGCGTAGCAGAGGTGTCACATGTGCCAATCTCTTAGCTTTAGAACTTTGTTCTAAAGTTGTTGGAGCTCATGCATGTTTGGGTAAATTTCTGATAAGGGCTTTAGTTTCCTTCCAGTCTACTCCTTCTCTCGCTTATAGTATCTACAGAAGGCTTGTAGAAGTTCCAGAAATGAACTTGATGAATAAGCAGTTAAAAAGGCATTACATAAACATATTAATACTGCCTATTTTTCTAACTGAATTTTGTCACATGATTATTTCTATGTATCTACTAATACATAGTAGATTGAAAGTATGCTATAGGTTTGGGCTAAAATCGAGGTGCTTTCCAGTTATTTTAGATTTCAACTGCAAACTGTCCAGCTAGCATGGCCAAGAACCAAGATCTATGGGTCATCTAAAACCACTGGTAGCTGCCCCTAAATAGAAAAAGAATCTGGGATACTTCAGGTAACACCTTGTCAAAATTGAATTTGCTCATCCAGTGTGGTCATGAAAAAGGGCCAGATGAAAGTTCACTTCTCTTGTGAGATTTACAAGGTGTGGGTGAGATGGCAGCTTTCCATCACAGCCCCCACCATATGGAATACTCTTTCCACATACACCACCTTCCTATAATACAGGTGTATTTCAATATGTTTTGGTCCCAGTTGGTGGGAACAGTTGAATTATTACAGTGAATCTTAGTTTTTATTGGAGGTTTTATCTGTGTTTTCTCTGGTTATTCTTTGTTTGTGATACTGTTCTGGGTTTACCTTTTTACTTGTTCTGGGTTTACCTTTTTACTATTACGGTTTGCTGTTGTTTTCTTTTTGTTTTATGTTGTATGCCACTCAGAGTTCTTTGGAATTTGGGTGGGTTGCAAATATTGCAAAATAATAAATATTCACTAGATAGAAAAATGTGTTACACAGAATAATGGAATTTGCTGTTCTAAAACCTGAAGAAAATAAGAAGCATAATATTTAAACATAGATTAAGGTTAAGAGTTTACATATTAATGGTAAAATATCTAAAGTAAAATAGGGTCTTAGTGTTAGTTAATTTATTTTCAAAATTTAATGATGCCATTTATAATTGGGGGATAGGCTTGAATACCATGATTAAATCCAATAATACATTGGATACATTGATTAAATCCAAAAGTAAAGTATCTTAGTTTTACTAGTAACTGTTTTGTCTGGGAAGTCAGGAAAAAAACTCCTGAAGGATGACAGTAGCAAACTACTTCCATGTTTCTGCCAAGAAAATGACATGGACATATACGCAGAATCATCATGGTCAAGCTTGATCCTATGACATTACCTGCTCTTACCTAGCCAAGCCCTAAAGCTTAAACACAGATCATATTTGTAAGACTAGAATATGTATGTATGGTATATATGTGTGTTTGTTTATTTCTGATTTAGTAACATTCATTCATTCATTCTTTAAATTTGTATCACTGCCCATCTCCTCTACACCAGGGAACTCTGGGCGGTTATTAATCTTGTAACCAGAAATTATCCTTTAAAATTCTAGCATATACCACAGTCTTGAAACCATTTTGTAGCTGGGAAAAACTATACATTTCTTTTGAGCATAAGCAAAATCCCCATTGGAATACTATTAGTTTTTTCAGTGTAATTGTCTGTATCCAACTGTTTCATGAAGCTGCTGAAAACCCGGGAATATTCTATTAATCATTTTGGTAAACACTAATCAGTTAATATTTCTGAACATTCATTAACTCTTTCTCCAAAATGCATACATATGTACAAGAGTCTAATATTCTTAATTCAGAATCTTTAGAACTTCAATTTAAATTAATATTATGCAAATTTAAAATGAGATTTTAGGCGTATTGTGTTATCATCTTTTTAAAATTTATAAAATCTGCTTATTGGCTTGTTTCCTTTTTTAATGTAGCTATTTTAGAAGTGTAACAGCACCATCAATGCAATCCTTATTTAAATCAATATGAACATAATTGCTACTTTAAGGCTTCAAAGTTCTCAGCTTCATTTTTTTATGATTATTTGCATAGGGATTTTCAACTAAAACTATTATTTTCTTCCCCAAAATTAGTTTCCTTCAGTTGTTAAGAAAGTTGGAATATAAACTTATTTAACTGTATCAAGAGAGCCAGTTTGGTGTAGTGGTTAAGGCACCGGGCTAGAACCTGGGAGAATGAGTTCTAGTCCCGCTTTAGACACAAACCCAGCTGCGTAACCTTGGGCCAGTCACTTTCTCTCATCCCTAGGAAGAAGGCAATGGGAAACCACTTCTGAAAAACCTTGCCAAGAAAACTGCAGGGACTTCTCCAGGCATTCTCTGAGAATTGGACATGATTGAATGGATTAAAAGAAAAAAGTATCAAAATAAAATGTTGCCTTTTCATAACTAATTTTGGAAGGTTTTTTTTGGCAAAGATTTGATTTTATGCTTGTTTGCTTCAATACATACATGGAATAAATATTCATAAAGTGAAAACAATGGGAAGTGAATTTTGTAGATTGCTGGTAACTAGTGGCAGTTATTAAGGTTGAAGTTCAAGGGCTAACTTTTGTTTTTGATCAAAGTTATGCTTTTGTTTTGTCTGCAGAGTTATTGAACCATGTACTTTTTGTGTAAAGAATGTAAACAGTAATTTTTAAAATTGTAAGTTTTACCGTTCAGACAACCTCATGTTTTCTTTCTCTTGTATATATTATATTGTATATACAGATATTCAAAGGCGCAATAGTAAGCCAGGTATTTTCAAAGTGGCCTCAACTGCTTAGTGATGCAGTATTGCAAATTTAACATAAATTTCAAGAACTGTTGCAACTTAGAATTATGAGGGTTTGGAACATCTAATAGCATTAAAGTTCCATTGTGGATATGCCATTTTCTTTTCAGTATCAAGTTCATATTAATTTTTAAAAGAATGTCATATTGAGGGCTTCATCTACAGTCTGCCATTCTAAACTGTCACCAGAATTAACTGAACAGTAATCTGAGTAATTCAACCAACAATGCAGTTTATTAAATTTGGAGGGCTAATTTCCAAGAAAGAGTAAGTGCATTAACAAAGAGAGAATTACTTAGTTTGCATTCATAGAAATTTATAGGTTTTTTTTGTAATTTAATGCTTATTGAAAGGTTGTTGAGATTCTTTACAAGAAAAAATCCTCCCACCATTTCCTAGTTTATAAATAATGATTAAAAAAAGGCCTTCATTTCTCAATTTTTTTAAATTTATTTTTTCTATCCCGCCTTTATTATTTTTATAAATAACTCAAGGTGGCAAACATACTAAATACTCCTTCCTCCTCCCATTTTCCCCACAACAATAACCCTGTGAGGTGAGTTGGGCTGAGAGAGAGTGACTGGCCCAAGGTCACCCAGCCGGCTTTCATACCTAAGGTGGGACTAGAACTCTCAGTCTCCTGGTTTGCCATTGGCTCCTTCCTAGGGCTGAGAGAGAGTGACTGGCCCAAGGTCACCCAGCCGGCTTTCATGCCTAAGGCGGGACTAGAACTCTCAGTCTCCTGGTTTGCCATTGGCTCCTTCCTAGGGCTGAGAGAGAGTGACTGGCCCAAGGTCACCCAGCCGGCTTTCATGCCTAAGGCGGGACTAGAACTCTCAGTCTCCTGGTTTGCCATTGGCTCCTTCCTAGGGCTGAGAGAGAGTGACTGGCCCAAGGTCACCCAGCCGGCTTTCCTTCCCAGTCTTTCTTTCTCCCCATTTCCTCTTGTAGTTTTCTTTATGGGGACAAATAGTGCTTGCATATGCAATAGTAGGTTCTAATTTCTGCCATTCCATAGTTTAATGAAAATTATTCAGAGTAGTAAGAAACTAAACAAAATGATATCCAGCACTGATGACCATTATGCAAGATTTTGAATTCTACATAAGTTTTCATCAGTCTCAAAGGTTCTGTGTTATTGGGAATCCATACACATCCTTCTATTTTCTGTATGGCTGGATTATCTCCAGTTGTATTTTGTGAGAAATCTGAATTGTTTGTGTGTGTTTTTATGTGTGTTCAAGATTAGAAACCATCATAATACAAATGTTTTGGCTAACATATAAAATGAAACATTTAATGGATAGTAAAAAAAAAACAACAGGATTAAATGGACAGTAAAGCCCTCTGGTGGTTTAGCCTTAAAACCAATACAGATACAGTAAGACTATTCAAGATTGTGACTGAGGCTCCCTATATATGGCAGGAATGCCACTTCAAATTTGAGCAATGGGGAAAATAAGAAAGTTTAACTCAGGAAACTGTAGTTAAAGGAATATAAGATTCAGCACAATTTAAATTCTCTCTCTTTTCATTTAAGGTTAAATTGAGAAAAGCCCAGAATATGTATAAGAACATCTGTTGTTTTGCATACATTACAGTCACTGTTTTTAACATGTGACAAGGTTTTTTTAAGCAAAAGATGTTATGTTTTCTTACCTAATAACAGATCCATTTAATTATTTAATAATGTCACTCTGTGTACAGAATCTTGGGCTAGCCTGAGATGCAGGTGTTTTTGAGAAAGAACGAGGTTTTGTCTAAAACCTATGAGGAGACCTATGTAAATGGTAATTCATCACAGAGTGTACAGGACTACAATATCTATGTAACAATCAGGGGATGATGTAGTTGGTTCAGAGCATAGTAAATATACACATGTGGGGAGGTTAGATATAAGAAGCTGTTTAGCTCGAAATAACCCAGACTGTTAAAGTATCATTAGCCATTATACACTTAAGCTAGTTGTAACTTGTCATCAAATTTATTCCCCATTGCTGATTAACTGAGGTACTTTGAACTTGGAAGGCAGATATGGTGGCTAGGATCACACATCATACTAAACAGTAATATGATTTCATTGATTTTGTGTTAGAGTGTTATGTAAACATAGCCATTTTTTGTTTGTTTATTATATAGCACAAATTATTGAGATGCCTGGCTTATGGCTTAGTGTAGTGTATGAACTTAGTCAACTCTGCTTTATTCATTAAACCATGGCTAAACCAGTGTTTATCAATTAGATAATTTTTAAGCTATGCTGGCAATTGGTTTTGAACACCAGTATTCTCTTTTATGTCAGTCCAAAGTTGCTCATTAGGACAAGTTCCTGGTTCAAGCCAAGGAGCTCTTTGCAATCACAAAAGTAACTTTGGGGGTAGAATTTCATAACTTTTATTGTGATACTGAAGGTTAACAGATGAATGCAAATAACAGATACTAACAGACAATGGATGATTGAGAATAATTAATGCTTCTCTGAACGTAAGGTAACATTAGTTGATATATGTAATGTTACTTTAAAAAAGGTGTCTGTGATTCTCTGCAGGTTTCAAAATATATACTTTGTACATGAGATAAGGAGAATTAAAATAATATGACTACAAGTAATGGGTGATAATTTCACATAATATAAGTATGTAGTATCTGTCTAACATGGTAATACCATAAATCAGAGCTTCTGTGCAGTTTTGTTAAGTAAAATATGATTACAAATCTTTTAGGAATCTATTATGCACTTAAAACCCATTTCATAAGTTTGTAGTTCTCTGGTAATATAATGTATATTTAAACTTGGTACTTGTACAGAGTGTGATCCAGATCTTCACTTTGTTCAAACAGTGAGTGATCCTGCTGTGAGCAACTTTTGCTGATTGTCTTCTCAGAGCTTATTGTTCTGGAAGTTCCCCTAGTATAGTGGATCAGAATTCTAAGAATTTGTATAAATTTAGCTTTTCTTTTTCTCTTCTTCCCACTCCATCCCTTTTCCTTTCTCTGTTGTGTCACTTAGATAGTAAGTCTCAGAGTAGAATCTCTTGCTTTAAAACAAAATGTTTTCCAATGTATGAGTTTATCATTACATAGTCCTCAGTTAACGACTACAATTAGGACCGGAATTTTCACTGCTAAGCAACGTGGTCATAAAGTGCAATGTCACGTGACTGTGCTGCTTAGCAACAGAAATTCTGGTACTTCTGGTTGCCATTGTTGAATCACCATGGGTTGCAAATGGCGATCACATGACCATGGGGACACTTTGACCGACATAAGTACGAGGACTGGTCATAACTACCACTCGTTCAGCACTGTCGTAAGTTTGAATGGTCGCTGAATAAGTGGTCATTAAATGAGGACCACCTGTATATTTAAAAACCATTTAACGTAGGCATATGAACTGAAACGTTGCTGTCTGCATATAGTTGTTACCATTCAAATACAGTATTTTATAATGCATGTTTTTCAGATAATACAAAATCACAATTTTATGGAATATCAGATTACCCCACCCAACTATGTGTTTTGCTACAGATATAACAATGGTACACAAGAAATATAGGTTGAAATGCATCCTGAAAACCCATAGCTAATCATTGCTTTTGCTGGTATGCTTAAGGAAGCCTATGTGGCCATTAGTTGTGGAAGAGAGGGTATAATATCAATGTACTTGCAGGAAATTGAGTGTATTGTAAAATGAAGGTAGATATAAGGCCAGCACATGTCCTTTATTTATTTATTTATTTATTTATTTTAATTTTTATCCCACCTTTATTATTTTTATAAATACCTCAAGGCGGCGAACATACCTAATACTCCTTCCTCCTCCTCTTTTCCCCACAACAACCCTGTGAAGTGAGTTGGGCTGAGAGAGAGTGACTGGCCCAAGGTCACCCAGTCAGCTTTCATGCCTAAGGCGGGACTAGAACTCACAGACTCCTGGTTTCTAGCCCAGCACCTTAACCACTAGACCAAACTGCATCTATTCTATTCTATTCTATTCTATTCTATTCTATTCTATTCTATTCTATTCTATTCTATTCTATTCTATTCTATTCCATTCCATTCCATTCCATTCCATTCCATTCCATTCCACTGTACAGGTAGTCCTTGTTCAGCGACCACTCGTTCAGCGACCGTTCAAAGTTACAACAGTGCTGAACGAGGAGACTTATGAGCAGTCCTCGTAGTTGCGGCTGTCACGGTGTTCCGGATCTTGTGATCACAATTTAGGTGCTTGGCAACCAGCTTGCAATTATGATGTAGCAGCATCCCGCGGTCATGTGATTGCCATTTGCAACCTTCACTGCCGGCTTCCAACAAGCAAAGTCAATGGAGCCAGCAGGAGGTCGCAAATGGCGATCACATGGCGGTGCATCTAACGACTGTGCAGGATTTGCCTAAAGATGGCAGTTGGAACTGCCATTGTACGTTGGCATGGTCACATAACACTTTAAAGCAAAATCCGTGCTTAGTGACGGAGTTCCCAGTCCCAAAAATTGAGGACTATCTGTATTATGTATTGTCGAAGGCTTTCACAGCCGGAGTTCGATGGCTGTTGTGGGTCTTCCGGGCACTGTGGCCATGTTCTGGAAGTTGTGGTTCCAGGAACCACAACTTCCAGAACACGGCCACACAGCCCGGAAGACCCACAACAGCTATCTGTATTATGTTTCAATTTCAAGTGAGATTCATTCTCAGAGACTGTTTATTCATTTATTTTTCTTGAGTTTATTATATATAAAGAAGGAGTAGTGTGCTCTTAGTATGATGTACAGATGGACATTGCAATATCAAATACCATTTCTGGGATGTCCTATAAAAAATCAAGGTTGGGATCTAGTGAGCATCTTAGGAGACTTGTGCTATTGCAGCAGAATGTTTTACTTTCCCCCTTCTTCTTTGGATGGATGACTTTCTTGTAGTGTTTGAAAATATTTTTGAAAACTCCCATCTGTTTCAAAATTAATGTGCTATTTGGTATGAGTGGCTACTGTGCAAGAAAAGACAACTCTCTGAGTTTCCTTTATGGTTCTTTGGATACTGAAAGTTGACAGCTGCATTCTAATACCTATCTGCTATAAGATTACTAATACAATTACTCAGAGATTAATAACTACTATTCTAGTAATTTATTTTGGTAAACTATTTCAGATAGAATAAATTAAAAAACAAAGAAGGTAATTTTGAGATTTGGCACATTTCTTGTTTCCAGTCCTTTAATAATATTTGTTCCTCTTCATAGGCAATATAATAGTCTAGAATTCTACTGTGACATAATTGTTCATTAAAATATTTCATATAAAAATGTTCAGAATTACCATTTATTAATATTCTGATATATAGATAACATACAGGTGGTCCTCATTTAACGACCCTTCATTCAGCGACTGTTCAAACTTACGATGACGCTGAACGAGTGGTAGTTATGACTGGTCCTCATACTTACAGCTGGTGCAGCATCCTGCAGTCACATGATTGTGATTTGCAACCTTCCCTGCTGGCTTCCAACAAGTAAAATCTGTAATGGTATGTGGTATGTGGGAAAGAGCTTGGGAAATGGGGCAGAGAGATGCTGCCTAAGGAATGGTCAGATAAGAGACAGCATAGCCTGCAGCTGGATACTAGGTGGGGCAAGAGACTCAGAAGGAACCCTCCCTAGTTTCTCGGGCTGTAAAGAAGATGGGGGAATTGTACTTTCAGACTTGTAGGATTCTGTTCGTGTAGCTTTACAATAAAGTAGAATTAGCTTATCTGGTTGTGTTTCCTGTCTGGTCTGCCTGGTAAGGAAGACAAAATCAATGGGGAAGCTGGCAGGAACTTGAAAGACGCGGATACTTGAGGTCCTTGCTTAACAACGGCAACCAGGACTGCTGGAACTGTCATCTCTAAGCAGCACAGTCACGTGGTTTTTCAACTTAACAATAGAGTTTCCGGTCCCAATTAGTGTCATTAAGTGAGGACTACCTGTATATAAATATACAGTATATACAAGGTTTACTGAGAGTACACACATCCACTTCATACATTGTATTTGACATTCATATAAAACATAAACATTGTTAAATTATACAGGTGTCTTTTGGAGAAGTAGCTTTAAGTGGCTTTTGTGCATCTGTTGAATGCACATTTGGTGGATTACTAAGTTTGTCTCTCCATGATGTATAAAATGATCCTTTAACCAATTCATGTACATTACAACTTGAATGTCCTAATGGGAGAAGTGTAATATAGAACTAGTCTTTCTTCAGATTCAAATTATTTTATTTGCATATGTCTTGTCTTGCCTAAATTGTGTTTGGTCTGATATGTGCATTATTATTATTATTATTATTATTATTAATTAAATTTCTATTGGATTTATTCTAATATAAATCCAAGAACATTTTAATATTTTTTTCCCTTTGATGTGACAGTATTCTGACTTTGATGGGTTGATAGTCAAGGCAATAGCCTTCTCTTATTTCTGCAGTGGAGACCATGACAATGAATTTCTCATGGGTCAGCTTTGAAAAATAATGTCTAAACATTTTATTTGATCCAACTATGGCTTTGAAAATGTTGACTGGGCCTGGCCAAACAGACTATATCACATACATTCATTTTTAATGAACAATTTTTATTAAATGTATTGCATAGATACTTAAACAATTGCACTAGTTGCTCCTTTTTTTCTGAGCACAATTCATACTAGTTTTAACTTTTTGAGCTACATATTACCTGGGACCTAAGTCTCTTAAGGAGTATCTATTTCTGCTTAAATCTGCCAAAGTCTGAGATCTTTAAATAGCTTGATAGTTAGGCTGTCTTAAAGATATATTTAATACTTAAAAATGCTAACAATTAGACAGTGCAATTCCCAAAAGTTTGATTTACAACTTTTTCTGTCTTCAATGTAAAAGAATGGAATGGAAATCAATCTAAAGGAAGATTGATTTCAGCCACTGACTTAGATTTTGGGCAGGGGGGAGCTTCCCAGTGTTGCCAGAGCTTATTCTGCCTCTTTAACAAAGGGAGAATTCTGAGTAACATATTAAGAGCAATTAATGCTTGGTAAAATGAGCAGTCATCCATTTTCTTCTTATCTAAGTTTCATTAGATGAGTTTCATTGAAGCCCTCAGCATTTGTGTGTGGCTTATTCAGGCAGGTGGGGCCAGACTGGGGTTGCAGGACCCTGGATAGCTCCAAGCAGAAAATGTCATGACAATACCCTCTTCAGTCATTATTAAAGTATGTAAGCTCTATTAGGGGGCGCGGTGGCTCAGTGGGTAAGATGCCAGGCTTGTCGTTCGGAGGTTCAAATCCCTAGCCCCACATGACGGAGTGAGCTCCCACACTAGTCCCAGCTCTTGCCAACCTAGCAATTCGAAAGCATTCAAATGCAAGTAGATGAATAGGTACCACTTTGGTGGGATGGTAACAGTGTTCCGCGTGTGTCATGCCGGCCACATGACCGTGGAAGCATCTTCGGACAACGCTGGCTCTTCCGCTAACAAACGGAGATGAGCACCAGCCCCTAGAGTCGGACATGACTGTGCAGAGGAAACCTTTACCTTTACTAAGCTCTATTAGGTTTCAGCAGGTGGCAACACCTGGCTGACCTTGTTTGGCTTGAAGCTGAGCAGGGTCCAGTCCACTGAGTACTTAGATTGGAGATCACCACGGAAGGCTATGGGAGTAGGGTAGCTTGGGAAGTTGAAAAACATTTTGGGAAAAGGCTTTGGCAAACCACTTCTATGCTGTTGGCAAGAAAACTGCATGAGTGTATCCATATAATCATCAGCGGTTGAGCCTAATTTGAAGGAGTCTTTACTTTTAAAGCAGGAGGAAGAGGATCAATATACAGAGTGTACCAAAAGTCTTAATGCAGTTTTAAGTAACTAAAGCTTAAATTGCACTAAGACTTTTGGGACACACTACATTAGCTCTGTCCCTATTGCCTCTTTTAAATGAGCAGGAAGAGATAGTCTTATCATTACAGAGTCAGTACTCTACTGCATCTCAATCATTTCCAGTAATGTGTGTTTCTTATACAGTCATCAGGTAGTGCAGAGCATAAGGACCTGTGCACAAAGATAGAAGTTGTTTGTAAAACTCACTCTGACCAAGAAGTACCAATTTGTGTTTTAGTCATCATAGCTTCAGTGGGGGTGTGGTAGCTCCATAAATTACACAAGTAGACTTCTTCCTACACCCCTGTCCTACCTGTTGGTTATTATTAGAGTCATGAAATTGTGAGCCAAGAGCATTAGAATCTATTTAGTGTAAGATCAGAGATTAAACAAAACCGCTTTCCATAATTTGTTTCTTCTGGTTTATAAACAATGGTTTTGAGTGGGAGTAGAAGTTTTCTATAATATTAGGCCAACTTCTTTCTCTGAAATTAGGACTAGATTTTTTCATATACTGTAGATGTCCACCTTCTCTCCAGGATCTTTTTTGTGCTGCTGCTTCCAGTTTGAATTTGAAGTTGGAATGTAATTTCCATGTGAAAACATGTCTCTTCTATCTCCCATTCTTACTCAGGAAAAATCAGTTTTAATCACTTCTAATGAAACCATTAGAGGTGTACCTCATTTCAATTCAGTGTATCCTTTGTGGAGATCAGTTCACTTTTTGTGCAAAACTGTGGATAGTATGAAAAGGAGCCTCTGACTTGCCAAGTATATCATGTAATGACATTGGACACTCTAAATAAAGCAAGATATTTTAGTCTTGCCTCTGAAATTACTAGTTTAAGTCTCTTATTTTCTGAGCTCTTACACTATTGGAAAAATGACTTGATGCAGTGCATTCAGAAAAGATACAACTTGTATAGAATGGTATGTGCTAAATGTGGTAATATATGCTTGGGTGTTTATGTGCATATGATATCTGTATTTGTATAAATAGATAAATATTGCTATGCATAATAGTTTTATTATTTCTTTAGAACTTTGAAATATCAAATTGCAAAATATGGTAAAATTGGAGCTTAGTACAGGATTTATAATTTGACTGATTTTTTTAAAATATGGTTTTCCTCTTATTTGCATGAGTCTTTATGCAAATTTCTGAAGGCTTTAAAGAGAGCTTGATATTTTGAAGCCTTCTTGAAAAATGACTGTTATATTTATAGTAGAGAAATGTATGGCTTTATCAGCTCTATTTTGTTCAAAAGTAACACTACTAGCTGGCTAAAATTATAGTGCTCTCACAATGGAAGAAAAAAAAACTATACTCTTTTGTTAAGTTTACATATTTCTGCATGTTTTATATTATCCCAAAGGAACTTTTCTTATTCTTGGCAGAACATTTTATTTTTAATATCGCAGGATTGAAAATGTACTGCTTTTTAAAAAGGTTACCTGTGTAATTTAACTCCTTATATACTCTTTCTATACAGGTAGTCCTTGACTTACGACGACAATTGGGACTGGAATTTCCATTGCTAAGTGATGAGGTTGTAAAGTGTGACTGCATCGCTTAGTGATGGCAATCCCTGCAGTCCTGGTTGCTATTGTTAACCGAATCCCACAGTCGTTAGGTGAGGCAACTTCCTGCCGGCTTCCCACAACCAAAGTCAGTGGGGAAGCCAGCAGGAAGCTGCAAGTCCCAGGCCAGCAGGCAGGTAAGTGGCTGCTGCCAGGTGGGGGAGAGAGTGAAGGGGTGTGGGAAGGGTGCATGGGGTGCAAGGGGGTGCGTGAGAGGCACCACACAGCAAGGGTGCATGGGGTATGTGAGAGGTGCCATGTGAGTCAGAAGGTTGTGCAGGGGTGCAGTGCGGGTCGGGAAGGGTGCACGGGGATGTGCAAGAGGTGCATTGCGGGTCGGCGAGGGCATGGGGGTGCACGGCATGGGTCGGGAAGGGTGCACGGGGGTGCATGAGTGGTCGGCATGGTGCGAGCGCAGAGGGGCTGGGGAGGGCACACGGGTGGGAGAGACTTACCCCAGCGACTTGCAACCTTCCCTGCCGGCTTCCTCATTGACTTTCTGGGGAAGCTGGCAGGGAAGGTTGCAGATGGAAATCACATGATCACGGGGTGCTTGGCAACCGGTCGTAAGTGCGGTAATATCCCAATTTTATTTAAGAAAGAATAAGATCCACTGAACATAGGTAGGAATTACAATTAAATAAAGTGTATAAATTATTCTGTAAAAACTCTGTGGAATGAAGCTGTTTGGGTGTTAGACTGAAGTATTCATGCTATGTGCTAGAGAATACTAAAATACAGTCATTCATCTGAGATTAACTGCCTGAACTTACTCATTACTGACAATTTTAAAGGTTCATAGCATGATTCACAAAGAGGACAAATGGAATTTTATTGTCAACCATCCTCAAGTTAGTGATGATTGACTGGGGGTGTCTGTGTTTTCACCCACCATCACACTGAGCATAATATGTCAGCAGTTTTATTGTATGAACAACTCCATAGTTCTGGGGAGGAAAAGAAGGCAAGATTTTTGCACTTGCAAGCCCCAAGGAAATATTGAAGGGCAGAAAAGAATGTGGCATGAATGAGCTTTTTTTTAAAAGAGAATCTTATATTGTACCAAAAGAATGTGCTTCTATTCTTTTTGATAATCGACTAAGAATAATAGTTTCAATTGAATGCAGATGTGTAGGCTTGAGTCTGTTCATTTCAGAATATTTACTAGAAAGCTGCACTTTAAAGGACTTTTAAATACAGTCTAAAGTTTAAAAACAAAACAAAAACTCCTAAAATTTTAATAAAATGATAGTGACTAACATAATATACATTTAAACAAAAGGCTCCCATCCTCTTTAAAAGCCCCCTCCATCCTCTGTTATTTTGCCTTACATGCCTGTATGAACACAAGTGTAAGGAATGCTAGGCTTAAACTTCAAATGAAACAACTGCAGTCAGTTTCATTGTAGAAAAGGAAAGTTATTTAATTGAAGAAAGCTACAAGAATCCCAGAGAAAGCTGGAACTGACAAAAAAGGTGTGAAGCCTCTAATTAAAACATTCCCTTGGTGAGCTAACATCCCCCCTCCCTACACCTGGCTCAGGCAGTTACAATTGACCTTGGTTCCCAGAGTCTGCTGCTCGCTGTCTGGCTTCCATCCCCCCTCCCATCCTGTAAACAAGCTTGACACACCTCGGCTTTCTCTTGTCTATCTGGCTCTGCTGGTGGGAAGCGAATGCACTAAGTTCATTTGGTTGCACGATCATGACAACATACATGGTGCCACCTCTTCTGCTATGTATTTTTGGGCTTTTCCTCTTAAACTCTATTTTCTACTGTTTCAAGCTTTAAATAGAGAAATATAGATGGCCACAGTTTCCTTTTTCTCAGTGTTGCTTTCTCATAGGCTAGATTGCATCCTCTTGGGAAACAAGGATTTGTCTGTTCAGATTGAATCTACCAGTTTAAAATCAGTTTAAAAATGAAATAAAATATACAATTTCTTGTATATAATGTATTGGCTTTGTTTAAATCAGGAGTGAGCAACCCTTTTTTCCCTGTTGAAGCCACACTGCCACCACACTATCGTAGGGCACCATGTGGACCTCTTATAACTCCCTTCCCAACATCCTGTGCAGCTCCTAAAGTTTCCTCTGCAGTTGTTCCCAGTATTTGTCCCTGATATTTGATAGCAAGCTGTGATTTAATTATTTTTAGTGCTTTGAAAACATTACACTTAAGTGCAATTGAGTCTTTTTCTAATGCTTTATTTGGAGGGAGAGCTTGGGTTTGTTTTCGTTGTGGTCCTGATCTTGCAAAATATTGTGGCCCTTAGCTATAAAAACCACCTTACTCCTAGTACTAAAAAACATGTGGAGTAAAAAGGTGTTTTGCAGAAACCACTACCACTTTTTAGAATCAACCTTCCAGATAGGAGTAAAGTTACTGAATCTCTGTGTCTTCAACCGGCTGGGCCAGTCTGGTATAATAACTTAGCCACCAGTAATTTTCATGTGGGGTGCTTCTATTAGCCCAACCCATGTTATTTATAAGAGAGAAATTTGTGACTAGCTAATAGTTATTGTGATCATTCATGTCTATGGTGGCTTTTGTAAAATATGATCAAAGGCCTGTATCCTTTTAGGACTGTGGGATCACCTTTCTCAAAGAAGTTTTAATTGCTTCCTGGATCCATTTTTTTTTTAGGTTTAATAAATCACAATGGGGAATGGTTGATCAAGCTGAGCAACTTTTTCAAACATTTTGTCTATATCCTTAAGGTACAGCATCTGAAATTTATTTCGTGATATACGATCAGATGGTACTCTGGACTCAGTCATACAAATTGCCCTACCTATAATATAAAAGTCATGTTATTAATTTTATCTCAAAAACCTTGTAAGCCTGTTATTTGCTAAAATTGTTTCACCTCTTGCATTGTTGCTCTCCCTTTCTTGTCCTGTCAATCAGCATTTCATTGATTGTTTTAGTCCTGAGCCTGCAACATTATTTAATTCTTATTTGTTGCATTTCTGCCAACCTTAAGTTTGTATAAGCCTACGGTTACTTTGATACTTACTTTTTGTAAACTAAAAAGATTGAAACGAAGCCTACAAAGAAAAAGAAACAGAACTAAAAAGGTGTGAAAAAACACAAAACAAACTACTACAAAGTGACTTCCGACTTTCTATAACAAAGATATACATAAATCAATATCAGTCTCTTACTCCAATTCATATTATAGTAAACATTATTTCTGTAAAGCATTTAAATTCACATTATTACATTCCCTTCTAAAACAAAATTACCCTCCCAATTAAATAAAAACATATAAAACCCTTCAAACATAATTTGGAACCTAATATAGTAACAAACACTACCTTCTTCACTATAATTTGCTCCTATCTGCCAACTAAACTTACATTAAGCAAAAATATAAGAATTATCCAAACAGCATAAACATTTATCTAAGCCCTTAAAAAACCATCCTGATAAACACATCTAAACAATAACCTAGGCATTTACCAAAAATGTAAGAATTTTCAAAACAGCATAACCATTTATCCAAACCTTTAAAAAACTGTCCTGATAAACAGATTTAGACAATAACCTAGGCATTTACCAAAAATGTAAGAATTTTCAAAACAGCATAACGATTTATCCAAACCTTTAAAAAACTGTCCTGATAAACACATTTAGACAATTATCCCACTTCAAAGTAAACCAAGGCATTTACATGTCTCAGTATTATGTACAGAGCTTTCTTCTTGTCAGTTTCAAATTCTACAACCTGCTTTAAAAAGCCCAAATATTTCTCCAAAATGTTCCAGCCTCTAGAGTTTAATTCTCTTTCTTGATCATGGTGTGGTGGCAACACTGTCTTCTTATCTTCAACTTTCGACAACTCAATTTTCCTTTGACTATTTAAACGTAAGTCACCAATTCTCATCTTTTTCTTTGGAGAAACCACTTTACTGTTAAGGTAGTTTTCAGCCTTATCAATTTCTCTCAATTCTTGTGACAATTTGGACTCCACAAATTCTGAGAAATACTCCAGGACTTGAATAACAGCATTGTAGAGATCTTTAAATATCAAATTAATTTCCTCCATATTTCTTAACAGTAAGATAGTTCATGGCGCCCTCTAGTGCCTCAGGAAGGTAAAGTCATTAACGCTGTAACTGAACACTCTCTCCAGCCTTTTTATCTCCGGTGTGGCCAATCAGGAAAATGAAAAGTAATAACAAACAGCATTCCTATGGGAAAGTGAAAGCAAATAGATTAGAACTCCAATCCGCAGATTCAACGAAGAAGAGAAAGTTTTATATTCCTCAAAAATCACTTTAATAAAAAAAGCGATTAAAAAATTCTTTAAATCTCAATTTGACAAATTATATATAAAAATCCAAATTACCAAATTAATAATTTTCAAAAATAATGAGAATCACCAAGAGATTCCACATTTCTTTGTTGTAGAAAGCCTCTCTTTGGTAAAATTCAAACAAAAAAACAGTGCTGTAGAAATGGGGTGGGCAGCTTTAAGGTCCGTTATGACTTCAGAGCAGCTTGGGAAAAAGATGATGGCCCCGCCTCCCAGCTGATCGCTTACCAGTCGGTTGCGAAACGCCAGTTTGCGGTCTTCTGGCTGTGACCAGCCATCTGGAGAACACATGGGGTGATTCCTGGGGTTCTCCTTAATCCGGAGAACGATTCTGAGCTCCAAGGAAGCCTGCCTGAGCCCAAGTCCCCACCGGAAGTCCTGGTAGCATCTTTTCCAAGTAACAAATTTAATTAAAAGTCATAAGCTTTTGTGAGCTGCAGCTCATTTCATCAAATGCTTAGAGTGACTAGAAGGGAAGGGAAGACAGGCTGGTTATACAGATGCAGGTTACATGTGAGACCGGTTACAAGTACCTTACCAATTAACAATTCTAGTATGTTAAAAAACCTATGTGTTTGTTGTGACCCTTTGATGAAATGTGTTAGTTATAAAAGGTACTACCAGATTCTGGATTTTTTGCTACCATAGGCTAACATGGCTTTCCTTCTAAGAAGGTCTCCAAATATTGAAGGTCTCCAAATATTGACTTATCAGTACCAAGTACAGTGGAACTATTTTAACTCTAATCTGGACACAGTTTTTTCCAGGACCTTGCCCAGTACAAATATTAACCAGGTTGAAGTTTTCCTTATCCTTTCCCTTTTTGAATACTGAAACCATGATTTCTGTTTTCCAGTCCTTCCTCACCTTGAAACCAAACCCCATCTTATTATGTTTTACATTCCATGCCAGCCCATCTTATTCTGATCTTTGCCTCAGAATAGCTCACAAGTGATGGAGAAGTTTGCATAACTTCATTAATTTGTAGGCCTGTGTATGAATACTGTCCTCCCAAAAGAGTCCTCTGTTAACAGAACAGCTTTGTTGGATCAGGCCAAAGCACCTCCTTGTACAGCACTTTGTTTCTCACAGTGACCAAATACTCTTCTCCCACTCTTGTTCCCTTGCAATTGGTATTTGAACTTAACATTCAACCTTTAAGGCCAACAGATCTTTATACACCTGCCCTCCATTAATTTAGCCAAGCCTATTTTAAAGCCATCCAAATTGGTAGCCATCGCCGTGGCTTATTCTACAGTCCATTAATAATTCTACAGGTTCATTAATAATGCTGTGAGAAGCTGCTTTTTGTCTGTTCTAAATATCTTTCTGATCAGAATCACTACCTATTTTTCCCCCTATTTGTTCCTATTTTTGCCTGATTTTATACCTTGATCATATCCATGGTTGCTCATCTTTTTTTTTTCCAACCAAAAGAGTCCCAAATATTTTCTCATGAAGGTGTTCAAGCTCCCTGATCATTTTGATTACCTTCTTCTTTTCTAATTCCAGCTGTGTTGTATCCCTTTCCAAATATGTTTACCAGAACTGTGCACATTACTCCAGACATAAATGTACCATAGATTTTTAGGGGGTCATTACAGTTTCTTTCCTCAAGCCCTGCTATCTTGCCTCATCATGTTGAGGGGGTGTTTCTGGGAGGGATGAGTGTAGGATGCCAAGAGTATATGCCTAGAGTATATACTCCTAAAAGGAGCAGCCAAGGTGTAAAAGTCATCTCAGTTGCCCAACTAAAGCAAGTAGGCATCTCTCTCAGGCAGCAGTGGTACAGGAAGATGGTGGAGGTGCATGATCATTTTAGTGACAAACGTAAAGGCCTAATTTGATACTGCATGGGAGAAGGCAATGGAAACTTCTCTTGTATTTTACCAAGAAAACCATGTGGATTGACAGTATAGTGCCAGATGATGAATCATTCTGATCAGATGACAGTCCAAATAGAACATGATGAAACAGATTAGTTCCAAATCAGCAAAGGAATGAAAAAAGGCTTTATAGGCTCTCATTATTTATTCAGCTTATGTACTGAATAGATATTGAGGGGGGCTGGATTGGAAGAAGATGAGCATGTTTTAAAAATTGGAGGAAAAAAAATCAATAAACTGTACTATGTGGATGACACCACTCTGATAATTGAAAATGATGAAAAATTGGGACTAAAATTAAATACTGACAAATAGGTACAGCAATCAGCCCTAGAACTGATAATGTCATTATTGAAATGGTGGATAAATCCTGTCTTTTAGGATCAACTATCAATGGAACCAGCAGTCAAGAAATATGCCACAGACTAGCACTTGGTAGGGCAGCAATGAAGGTATTGGAAAGGATATTTAGGTGCCATGACATGTCTATACCTACAAAGATCAGAATCATGCAGGTAATAATTTTTCCTGTGACAGTCAATGGAATTGGGGGGCCAATATGGGGAAAGGTCATCCTGAAAAAGGTCTATCTATGTGGTTACTAAGAGTTAACACTGACTTGATGGGACATAAACAATCAAAACTTGTTATTTTCAGTTTCTTTCCTAATGTTTCCCAGCATATAATTTGCTTTTTTCCATAGCTGTTGCACATTGAATTGCTATCTTCACTGAACTATTCATTTTGACTCTAATATCTTTTTTCCTGGTTAGTTATCAACAGCTCAAAGGGGGCGTGGTGGCTCAGCGGGTAAGACGCCAGGCTTGTTGATCAGAAGATCGCAAGTTCGGAGGTTCGAATCCCTAGCCCTGCGTGCGGAGTGAGCTCCCGCACTAGCTCCAGCTCTTGCCAACCTAGCAATTCGAAAGCATGCAAATGCAAGTAGATGAATAGGTACCACTTCAGTGGGTAGGTAACAGCGTTCTGCATGCATCATGCCGGCCACATGACCGTGGAAGCATCTTCGGACAACGCTGGCTCTTCAGCTAACAAACGGAGATGAGCACCGGCCCCTAGAGTCGGACACAACTGCACAAATGTGCGGGGAGAACCTTTACCTTTTTATCAACAGCTCAAACTCCATTAATGTATATGAGTGCCGGTGTGGTGTAGTGATTGAAGTACTGGAATAGGAACAGGGAGACCCGACTTCTAGTCCTTCCTTAGGCATAGAAGCCAACTGAGTGATTTTGAACTAGTTACCGTCTCTTTGCTCTAGACTGGAAAGTCAAAAAAATCTACTTACCAACCTGCACTGAATCAGCATGGTAGATTATGGTCCATAATCTTCAATTAAGGGGCCTTCATCCTGCAGTGGATTGAATCAGGCTGATAATATGTAGAGTGGTGCTTAAAAGTTTGTGAACTCTTTTAAATTTTCAGTATTTCTGCATAAATATGACTTAAATCTGTTCTCCACACAAGTCCTAAAACTAGATAAGAATTAAAGAATGAGTCAAAAACATTATACTTGTTCATTTATTCATTGAGTAAAATGATCCAAGGCTACATGTTTGCATGTGGCACAAGTATGAGAACATTTGCTTTCAGTCACTGGGGTGCCCCCCCTCCGGTAGCAATAACTGCAACTAAACATTTCCAATAACTGTTGATCAGTCCTGCGTATCTGCTTGGAAGAATATTAGCCCATTTCTTCATACAGAACGGCTTCAACTAAGGGATGTTGGGTGGGCTTCCTTGTATGAACTGTCCACTTCAGGTCCCTCCACAACATTCCTGTAGGATTTAGGTCAGGACTTTGACTTGGCCATTCCTAAACATTAACTTTCTTCTGCTTTAACAATTCTTTGGTCTTACAACTTGTGTGTCTTGGGTCGCTGTCTTGCTACATGACTCACTTTCTCTTGAGCTTCAGTTCACGGACGCATACCCTGACATTTTTCTGTAGAATTTACCTGTACAATTCAGCATTCATAGTTCCATCAGTGACAGCAAGCTGCCTGGTCCAGAGGCAGCAAAGGGAGGCCAGACCATGCAGGGCCAGCTCTGGACATTTTGACGCCCTAGGCAAAGCCATATTCTGGCACCCCCTATGATTTGGCTCATCTTCACCATCTTATTTCTTTTTTCTTCAAGTTTTTGAGCTTTGCGTTTACGATGTTCTTTTTTCAGACATTTTCACCCTATTTACCCTATTTTCACCCTATTTACTGTGAATCACAGTAAATAATTTTAATTACATCAGCATCCATTGTTGACATATGGCAACAATTCTGCGAAATTGTATTTAACCCTCGAGTGGGTGCACAGGTGCACAGAGTGCGCCATTACCACTTTTCTAGGTATAAATTCGATAAGCTGATATTCATGTGACTCGCTCACTCAGTACCTTCCTGTCAGATTTTTGTCATGCTTCAGTAATATTATCAGCTTCCTGAGGTCCATAGTTGTAATAATAGTTTCTTTTTTGTAACTTGCAACATCTGATTGCTGTTCACTACCATTCAACAACTTTGTCAGTAAGTGTTTTCGAAAAGCATAGAAAGAAAACCTTCTAAAGAAATGAGGAAGGACTATCAGATTTTATGTTCATATTGTGTATTTTGGCACCCCCTTTCAATTTTGGTGCCCCCTAAAATTCGGTGCCGTAGGGGACTGCCTAGGTTGCCTAGACCTAGAACCGGTCCTGACAGATGGGATAAGGTTTTTATGCTGGAATTCAGTGTTTGCCTTTCACCAAACATAACCCTTTTCATTCAAGCCAAAAAGTTCTATTTTGGTCTCATCCATCCACACAACGTTCTTCCAATAGCCTTCTGGCTTATCCATGTGGTCTTTCACAAACTGTAGACAGGCAGCAATGTTCTTTTTAGAGAGTAGTGGCTTTCTCCTTGCAACCCTGCCATGCTCGCCATTGTTGTTCAGTGTTCTCCTGATGGTAGTCTCATGAACACTGACATTGGCCAATGCCAGAGAGACTTTTAGTTCCTTAGATGTTACCCTCCTGTAGTATTACATGCCTTGCTCTTGGTGTGATCTTGGGGAGGGTAACAATGGTCTGGAATTCTCTCCATTTGTACACGATCTGCCTGACAGTGGACTGGTGGAGTCAAAACTCTTTGGAAATAGTTTTGTAACCTTTTCCAGCCTGGTGAGCATCAACAACTGTTTTTTGGAGGTCTTCAGAAATATTTTTTGTTCGAGCCATGACACACATACCTGTGTTGTGAAGATCAGACTTTGATAGTAAATACCCAGAATTCTGTTCTATAAATAAGGCATGCCCTCCCACACACACACCTGATTATCATCCCATTGATTGAAACACTTGACTCTAATTTCCCCTTCAAATGAACTGATAATCCTAGAGGCTCACATACTTTTGCCACACACAAATATGTAGCTTTGGATCATTTTCCTCAGTAAATAAATAAACACATGTAATGTTCTTGACTCATTTGTTTAATTGGATTCTCTTTATCTAGTTTTAGGACGTGTGTGGAGAACAGATCATGCTTTGGGGTATATTTATGCAGAAATATTGAAAATTTAAACAGATTCACAAACTTTTAAGCACCACTGTATATACTCTGTCTGTCTGTATGAAGTTAGGGGGTTTTGCACCCATTTGCATCCATTTACACTTACCTACATTGAATAACCTTTACACTTGCCATCTGATTTATCATTCAATTTAAAGAGATCCTTCTAGAGCTCTTCCCAATCTTTTTGTTTGCTTTTTTGGTGCTCAGAATAATTTAACATGTCCATGCACACACATACCCAGAAGATTTTGAGAGGTCTGCTAACAAACAAGCCATATGTTTGAGCTTTGCCTTTTCAGTAAGTGGAATGATCTTTACAATCCTCTATATTTGTACATTTTTAATCAAAAGAATTCATATAAAAATCAATATGCATTTTGTACTTATTTTTCCTAATATGAGCCTTTTTGTTTCAAATCTTTGCTTAATAGACATATTTTCTAAGCAATTTACCTATAACTGCATTGTAAAGTTCAGAAAAATGTATAAATACTAAAGAACAACCTAATTTACTCTTAGGAAGCGTGTACTATTTCTCCCTAAGAATGAGTCTGCTATTAGCATCAGATGATCAGATGATGTCATTATGCGCTTGTTCTCTGTACTCTGTATTCATTATCTATTATATAATAGCATCTTATTCTATTAATTGAAATTATTTGGTTAATGCTCTATACTTAAAGGAAAAAACATATACTCTTTTTTTCTATTAAGTCTTTTCAAGTGATATGTTTGTTCTGCTCACTAAATAAGTGTTTAATCTTTTACAAAGCCTCTGCTTTGGCTTCCATGGTAACCAAAGGATGACTGGAACTCAACTGTCAGAATGACTTGTTCACCTTCTACTTTATCATTCCGAAGCTTCTGAAAATTAAGGCTGACTAAATGGAATTGGAATTGTTGTGAATGAATAGAGAAGAGCTTTGTATGAAAACTTACATAGAGGAATAATATGAGAATATACAAATGTTTTCCCATGATTATTCTTGCCTTGTATTTTCCAAACAAAGGGGCAGAAACAGTTATGATTTAGACAACATTTGCTGACCATTAGTAGGATCAGGGTTGTTGTTTATTCGTTCAGTCGATTCCGACTCTTCGTGACTTCATAGACTCGCCCATGCCAGATCTTCCTGTCGGCTGTCACCACCCCCAGCTCCCCCAAGGTCGAGTCCGTCACCTCCAGAATATCGTCCATCCATCTTGCCCTTGGTCGGCCCCTTTTCCTTTTGCCTTCCACTTTCCCTAGCATCAGCTTCTCCTCCAGGGTATCCTGTCTTCTCATTATGTGGCCAAAGTACTTCAGTTTTACCTTTAATATCATTCCCTCAAGTGAGCAGTTTGGCTTTATTTCCAGGAGTATGGACTGTTTTCATCTTCTTTCAGTCCAAGGCACTCTCAGAATTTTCCTCCAACACTTATGGTCCAGCTCTCGCAGCCATAGGTTACTACAGGGAATACCATTGCTTTAACTATGCGGACCTTTGTTGTCAGTGTGATGTCTCTGCTCTTAACTATTTATCGAGATTTGTCATTGCTCTCCTCCCAAGAAGTAAACATCTTCTGATTTCCTGGCTGCAGTCAGCGATTGCAGTAATCTTTGCACCTAGAAATACAAAGTCTGTCACTGCCTCCACGTTTTCTCCCTCTATTTGCCAGTTATCAATCAAGCTGGTTGCCATAATCTTGGTTTTTTTGAGGTTTAACTACAACCCAGCTTTTGCACTTTCTTCTTTCACCTTTGTCATAAGGCTCCTCAGCTCTCCTTGCTTTCAGCCATCAAAGTGGTATCATCTGCATATCTGAGATTGTTAATGTTTCTTCCAGCAATTTTAACTCCAGCCTTGGATTCGTCAAGCCCAGCACATCGCATGATGTGTTCTGCATACAAGTTGAATAGGTAGGGTGAGAGTATACAACCCTGCCGTACTCCTTTCCCAATCTTAAACCAGTCCGTTGTTCCATGGTCTGTTCTTACCGTTGCTACTTGGTCGTTATACAGATTCCTCAGGAGGCAGACAAGATGACTTGGTATCCCCATACCACCAAGAACTTGCCACAATTTGTTATGATCCACACAGTCAAAGCCTTTAGAATAGTCAATAAAACAGAAATATATGTTTTTCTGAAACTCCCTGGCTGTCTCCATTATCCAGCAGATATTGACAATTTGGTCTCTAGTTCCTCTGCCTTTTCTAAACCCAGCTTGTACATCTGGCAATTCTCGCTCCATGAATTGCTGGAGTCTACCTTTCAGGATCTTGAGCATTACCTTACTGGCATGTGAAATAAGTGCCACTGAACATTCTTTAGTGCTTCCCTTTTTTGGTATGGGGATATAAGTGGATTTTTTCCAATCTGATGGCCATTCTTGTGTTTTCCAAATTTGCTGGCATATGGCATGCATCACCGTGACAGCATCATCTTGCAAGATTTCAAACAGTTCAGCTGGGATACCGTTGTCTCCTGCTGCCTTGTTATTAGCAATGCTTCTTAAGGCCCATTCAACCTCACTCTTCAGGATATCTGACTCTAACTCACTGACCACACCGTCAAATCTATCCCCAATATTATTATCCTTCCTATACAGATTTTCTGTATATTCTTGCCACCTTTTCTTGATCTCTTCTGCTTCTGTTAGGTCCTTGCCATCTTTGGTTTCGATCATACCCATTTTTGCCTGGAATTTACCTCCGATGTTTCTAATTTTCTGGAAGAGGTCTCTAGTCCTTCCTATTCTATTATCTTCTTCCACTTCCGTGCATTGCTTGTTTAAAAATAATTCCTTATCTCTTCTGGCTAACCTCTGGAATTTTGCATTTAATTGGGCATACCTCCCCCTATCACCGTTGCCTTTTGCTTTCCTTCTTTCTTGGGCTACTTCCAGTGTCTCAGCAGACAGCCATCTTGCCTTCTTGGTTTTCTTTTTCTTTGGGATGTTTTTCGTTGCCGCCTCCTGGACAATGTTGCAAACTTCTGTCCATAGTTGTTCTGGGACCCTTTCTACTAAATCTAGTCCCTTAAATCCATTCTTCACCTCCTCTGCATATTCATTAGGTATATTAGTGAGCTCATATCTAACCGATCTGTGGGTCTTCCCTATTCTCTTTAATCTGATTCTAAATTGTGCAATAAGAAGTTCGTGATCTGAACTACAGTCAGCTCCAGGTCTTGTTTTTACGAACTGTATAGATGTCTACCACCTTTGGCTGCAAAGGATGTAGTTAATGTGATTTCGGTATCGACCATCTGGTGAAGTCCACGTATAAAGTCATATTTTAGGTTGGTGGAAGAGAGTGTTTGTTATGCACAGTGAGTTGTCTTCACAAAATTCTATCAACCTATGTCCCGCTTCATTTTGTTCTCCCAGACCATGCTTACCTGTAATTCCAGGTGTCATTTGACTACCTACCTTAGCATTCCAGTCTCCTGTAATGAAAATAACATCTCTTTTTGGCGTATTATCCAATAGGTGCTACAGACCCTCATAGAACTGATCTCCTTCTGCTTCTTCAGCATCTGTGGTTGGGGCTTATATTTGGATCACTGTGATGTTAAATGGCTTACCCTGAATTTAAATTGAGATCATTCTATTGTTGTTTGGATTGTACTCCTTTAGCCACATTATTATTATTTATGAAGGCTACTCCATTTCTTCTCTGGTCCTCTTGTCCACAGTAGTAGATCTGGTGGTCATCTGATGTGAAGTGGCGCATTCCAGTCCATTTCAGTTCACTGACACCCAAAATGTGTATATTTAATCTTGCCATCTCACCAATAACCACATCCAATTTGCCCTGGCTCATAGATCTTACATTCCAGGTTCCTATGGTGTGTTTATCTTTAGAACATCATATTTGTCGTTCACCACCAGCACCGTCAGCCACTAGCCATCCTTTCGGCTTTGAGCTACCTGCGTCATCACATCTGGGGCTAGTTGAACTTATCCTCTGTTCCTCCCCAGTAGCATTTTGACCATCTTCCGACCTGGGAGTTCCATCTTCCAATGGTATACCGACATATCTCTGGTTGTACTGATCCATTTAGTTTTCATGGCAAGAATACTGGGGTGGGTTGCCGTTACCTTCCCCAGGGATCGTATTTAGTCTGACCTCTCTGCCATGACCTTCTCATCTTGGGTGTCCCTTCATGGTTTAGCTCATGGCTTCATTGAGGTGCTCAAGCTCCAGCACCACAACAAGGTAGCGATCTCTTATTTCTCAGGCTTCATTGCTGATGCTGATATTGGATTGGCAGCACATAATTAATTTAAGGATGTGTTGTTGATCTTTAGTTTAGTTGGCTTGAAAGGAGAATTAGGCAGAATAACGTTGAACAGGCTTTTGAATGTCTTTTACTCAGTGGGAGTATATTGTAGAATATCAGCTGGGCCTGAATAGCAGGAAAATGCTCTTATTTTCATGTTTCTATATTTTCTATGAGGATTTTCTGGAAGGCATGTCACAGATCATTCTTGCAAAAGAAACCAGAGGTGGATGGAATAATTATTCGATCTAGTAGTCCCATGGTTACATTGTGTGAATCAAAGATACCTTCTCATTTGTGTGTGTGTCTGGGTAGGTGATAATACTAGTTTACCAAAACTTGGATACTGGGTATGTATATGTATTTCCATGTAGTGTGGAACTTGAATTTCATTTAGAGAACTGAATGGAAACATAACTGCAAAACAGTTGATGAGTCCTAGCATGACATAATTAGAAATAATACATCAAGGGGTTCTCTACAACTGAAAGGGAAAAAAATTGAACCCTGGAATTGTATTAATTCCAAAGATTAAAAATGGGGCAAGAAAACTGGATCTGAAATTAAGTCTCCCAAACAAGTAAAAACAAGTTACTCACCCACAAAATACTTATTTGCTATCTGTACTTCCGTGTCATCACTGTTCTTTCCCAAGTTATGAGACATGTGGAAGCCCCAACCTGCAATCTTACAATTAAGATTTTAAAACATGAGAAAAAAAGAGATTGGATTCATATTTATGTGAAGCTAAAAAGAAAATAAGTGATTAATGGGGGGAAATGGATCTAATCAAGAACAAAATGCAAGAGAAGAATTTGTAATATTTTTATAAAAGGAAAACTAAAAAAGAGGTTTTCTGAATTTCTCAGGGGAAAGACTTTTCCATGTAGAGTGGGGTAGAAGAGAGTGAAAGCATACATAGAAAATAGGATGAGGGGCAGAGGTTTCATGAGCAGATTTATATTTAAGGAACCAAGATAATATATATATTATTACCTATTACTCCTTCCTCCTCCTATTTTCCCCACAACAACCCTGTGAGGTGAGTTGGGCTGAGAGAGAGTGACTGGCCCAAGGTCACCCAGCCGGCTTTCATGCCTAAGGCGGGACTAGAACTCACAGTCTCCTGGTTTCTAGTCCAGCACCTTAACCACTAGACCAAACTGGCTATATATACTCTAGAATAAAGGGCAATATTTAAAGAAAGGCCTACAAATAGATAAAGGCATATAGTTAAAGCACAAAGAAAAATTTAGTAAGCAGATGCATTGAGAGAAGAGAGAGTTGAGTTCAAATAAAGTTCTGTAGTTGTCCACTAAGTTTCATTAAATTCCAAGAAGCTTACACCAAAGTAAGATATGAACAGAATTGCAGCCTTTAGCTGACAAAGGAAAAGACTAGCAAGCAGACCATCATGGTAATTCACATGGGGCAGAGTAAGACACCATATAAAGGTTTTAATAGATCAATAGATGAGGATAGTTTCAGAAATAAGAGACTGAATTGGCATATTTTCATTAGCCTAGGGGTACATGAAGCAAAAAAATGTAAGGATAAAAATTTAACATTCAAGCTCTGGACTTGCTGATAATTCCTAGGAATTAGAAATAATTATTTGTAGCAACTGAAAGAGAGAAAGAAGGAATACAGTAAGCTTGCTGTATATTAAATCTTGCACAATGATATAGTAAATAGCTCTAAGGCTGCTGTAATAAGCAACATTTTTAAGAATGGTATGCAATAACAAAAGTAAGGGGAAAAATTGAGTTGGGAGATGTATGTAGTTTGCAAAATGTGGATTATTCACCCAAAGTGTTAAAGGGAAGTGAAAGCAGAGCAATTTATTTAGAAATGTCCAATGGAAATGGAGAGGTTGTACTTACCTTTAGTGACAGGTTAATATCTCTTTTACACTAAAAATACTTCTTGTACTCCACCAGTGGCATGAAGTTCTGTTAAGACTTTCTGGATCAGTCAGGCAAAACATTATATAATCACAAGATCATTGCAAGAAAACCAGCAGAGTATATTAGCTGGGTATGAAGATCCAGTGTTGATATTCAGGTTCACTCCCTTCATGTGATTCCTCCTGGAAGTTCCCTGACTTAAAAGTTGTAGGAGTAAAGTGTTGTGGTGCTTAAACACACTTGAGGCATTTTTAGTGTTAAAGTGAGAGAGAAAAAGAGACTTCTTTGCCACCTCATTCATTTAACAGTGCAAAAATAACCTTTCCTACCACCTCTGCATTTTTTTAAAAAGAAATTCTTCCTTCTCTACAAAAAAGGCAGAAAAAACAATGTCTTTTACAGACCAAAGATTTGCTTGAAGGTAGGGGGCAAAATTTGTCACAGCACTATATAGAACAAAAGATTGTCACTTTAAGAAGCCAAATTCCTCCTTGTCCTACCAGAAGAAAGAATTTAAAGGCCGAAAGAAAAAGGTTACAGGTCTCTGTCCTGCCAAGAGTGAAAGGAAAGATATAACAGGCTTTAGTATTGAAAGACTCCAAGGGAAGAGGGAAATTGAGAGGAAAAGAACCAATCAACAGATAATTTAAAATTTGTGGAAAAAAACTTAAAACAAAGAAAGTATTATACCACCAAAGCATGAAGAATGAAGAGAATTATGAAGCAGGCTTTCATGAAAATAGAGCAACAGCAGAACTCAGTGAGAGTAATTAACTTTAGAAAACTCGGTGAAATCAGCAGGGAACATAAGCTAAGGTAGGGAAAAGGAGAGGTAGAGAAAAATTGAAAGGCTAGCTGAACAATAGAAATGAGTGGTGGTATGTAGTATAGAATGCCAGCATCATTGAAATTCCAGCAATGCCGCATAAAACTATAATGGTGGCAGATCCTGTTGTTCTTCTGCAGGAAAAGAATTGCTCACTCACCCTAAAGGAGACTGCAAATTTTGTAAAGCTTTCCTGCCTTCTTAGAGAAGGGAGATGTAGTTTCTACATGCATGCAAACTAAGGGGCCATTTGCATACTAGATAGAACTTAATGGATAAGGAAAAAACAACAACAACTGTGAAGTCATGTCTCATTTCAACTTTTGGGGAGTTCTCCATATATGTTCTCAGTTGTGTTTTAAAAAAGCTTCATTGTGTAATTCAGTGCTAAAATGTACTCCTTTGGAAAACTGAAAGTTGGCATTTCTGGAAATCAATTCTGTGAACAGCATATGATGGATGAAATCGACATAGACTCTATTTCAGTTTTGAAGAGCAAAGGTTCCCAAAATGCCTTTTGTATCTCTGAGCCTCTGTTTGTAAATATATCTATCTGTACATATCTATGCATTATTGTTTGGTTGTGTGATGATTTTAAAAGAAATCTTGAGCCCTACACCTGGGCCTATGTACTTGGAAATAAGTCTCTCAGTTCTTAATGGAATCTGTTTCTGAGTAGTTAATAATAGAACTATGTTAGACCGTATCAAATCTAGAAATGAATTTATTATCTTCTGTCACTTACTAATTAGCTTTTAAAGTGTTTAATTTATCATTAAACCAATTATAAACCCCTTGAACCCTCTTTTGGTCATGATTCTAAAACTCCCCCCCCCCCAGACTACGCTTATAGACTCCATTCATTGACTCCAGAGTAAATGGTTTTCATGGCTAAAGTTTTGGCAAAACTACTTTTAGAGGAAAGGTTAGTAAAACAGCATCTATAGTCCCAAAAATTAAATTATATTTTTTTAAAAATTAAAATGACCAAAATCTCACAGGACTGTCATATTTTGGATATTCAGCATTTTCACTGATACACAATTTTATGAGATCTTGGAATGAATGCCAAAATCACCTTTGATTTGGTGATACTGCACAATTTAGGGCAATTTTGTAGGGGTTGTGGGAGAGTTAGGCACCGAGAACCAGAAGTTACCAGGTCCTTGATTTAGAATAATTGGAAGATTTTTGATTCGCTTATTAAAATCTAGATTTCTTGACAGATACCTTTTGGGATAAATTCAGGATCCTACCTTGTATTATGAAGATTTAGATTTCTGTCCTTGCTTGGGAAGTACATCTACCACTGAACCTATTTTCTGTGTTCAGAACTAAGCCCCATGGAAAACTGGGAAGACAAAATTTGCTGCAAGGGAAAGCTCTTCCCTTTGCATCTGTTCATTCCATTTCTTCCAGAGGACAATTATTACCATAATAGAACTGGCTCTGAACAAGCCGACAGCATACCAAGTTATTATGCTTTCTGTCTATATAGGCAGGTATCCCCATAATCTTTAAGAGCTAGCATTTACTTTTTGAAAAATCATGGAAGAAAGGCAAAACAGTTCTTAAAAGGAAATTATTTGGCATAAAAGTTTGCGTCTCAGCACAACTTTATTTAGTGGAAAGAGAAAGTAGAATAATATGGGCTGGAATTAACAAATAACCATCTTTACTCAACAAACATACTCCCCCCTGCCTTAATTGCCAGCCTTTACTCACGATTAACTATTTTACATTACAACTTTTAAATTGGCAGGAAACTAAGTGTTACATGATTGAACAACAAAATTCTTCAAGGACTGTATTATATTCCATCAATTTGTACCTGCTACAATCAGGTGGACTCTGTAGAGGTGATTGAACATGGAAGTGAAACATGGTTCAGTGGTACAATAAGAGTGATTCAGAATACTGCCATAGCAGATTTGAGAAGTACTCGAAGAGGCAGGGTGGAAGAGAAGAAGAGGAAGGGCAAGTCCTACTGTGCAAGTAAAATTTACATGCCTTTTGATGCATTCCATAATGTTAAAGATTTAAAGTAATGGAGAAGGGCTTGGAACCACTGAAACCATGATGAGCTATCAAGAAATAGATCGATCAATTGTCTGACAAAATATAACAGCTTCTTATATGTCATACTTTTACTTCAACTTTACATTAAATGATTTGATGGATCTGCTGCTATAATACTGAAGATTCAAGGACCTACTGTATAAGAGGACAAAGATGTGTCTGAGGTAGCAGGAAAATGCTTCTGGGTTTTTCTTTCAAAAACTGGCAAGATTTTATGAGCAATATATATATATATATATATATATATATATATGGTTGGAAAAGTGCTTTAATTTTTTTAAAAAAAAGTTATTTAAAACTATGTTTTCATGATGAATATATAGGAACTGTGCTTTCCAAATTGTCTCCATATCTGAAAACTGTAGAAGTGATATTTGCAGCTTTATGGAAAGAGAGATAGTTAATCATGAGCATCTCAACTGATATTTGCTTTACTTTTGATTTTTCTGGGTTAAAACTATCAACATAATATTTAAATACTGTTTATAATTGAGATAAAGTCTCAATACTATCCATTTACAGTTTCCTGAATGTGGCTTCTATGGAATGTATGATAAAATCCTGCTTTTTCGTCATGACCCAACCACTGAAAATATACTCCAGCTGGTGAAGTCAGCTGCTGATATCCAAGAGGGTGATCTGGTTGAAGTTGTCTTATCAGGTAAAATACTTATTTGCATTCTTGTTTCTAAAAACTTTAAATATATTTTAAATATATATTCAATGGCTACTAATTATGTGGGGGATAAAAGAGTGGAAGTAGGTGGTATACTGCCCTCTCCTGCAGTGCAAGAACAAGTAATGTAAATCCTCAGTTGGAAAGACTTATTTGTGATGTACTATAATAACAAATGCACAGCCATGTTAATATGAAGAAAACAGTTCAGAAAGAGGTGACTGGATGTAGTAACTAACATTTTCTACCAAATCTCTGAAGCAGCACTTAACCAACTTTATGTCAATGCTTCTGTGAAAAAAGATCATTTCTTTTAAAATTTCATTCATTCATTCATTCATTCATTCATTTAACAGATTTATAAGGCCGCCCAACTCTCACACAGTGACTCAGGGTAGCTTACAGAATTAAAAACCATAAAAAAACAATAGACACCCCCCGGCGGCAGCAAACACATTCATACCAGCCACTTGATCGGCTCTGAAGCAGCTTGGGGTCCCCAGGCCCATTGACAGAACCACGTCTTCAGGGCCTTCTGGAACAGGAGCAAGGAGGGGGCCAATCTTATATCTGGGGGAATGATGTTCCAAAGAGAGGGAGGCACTATGGAGAAGGCCCTTTTCCTTGGTCCCACTAGATGTACCTCCCTAACTGAAGGGACCCGCAACGTGCCCTGCCTCTCCACTCTGGTGGGCCAGGTGGATGTGACTGGGGAAAGGCGGTCCTGCAAATAACCTGGCCCCAAGCCATGTAGGGCTTTAAAGGTGATAACCAGCACCTTGAATTGGACCCAGAAGCAAAAGAGGTGACACATGGGCAAGTCTAGGCTTGCGCAAAACTATGCAGGCCGCTGCATTTTGGACCAATTGAAGCTTCTGGATACATTTCAAGGGCAGCCCCATGTAAAGCACCTTACAATAGTCCAAACGGGAGGTGACTAGGGCGTGGGTGACTGTGAGAAGGGCCTGTTGGTCCAGGAATGGGTGTAGCTGGCACACAACACACAGTTGTGCAAAGGCTCTCCTGGCCACGACTGCCACCTGCTCTTTGAGCAGGAGTCGTGAGTCCAGGAGAATCCCCAGGTTACGCACAGGGTCTGTCTGGGGCAGTGCAACCCCATCCAAGACCAAAGATGGTAATTCTCTGGAAACCAAAGAGCCCCGAACCCACAGCCATTCCATCTTGCCAGGGTTCAACTTCAACCTGTTGATCCCCATCCAGACCTCAACAGCCTCCAGGCACCAGGAGAGGGTGGTCACGGCATTGCTCACCTCACCTCACCATGGGCAGAGATGTACAACTGAGTATCATCAGCATACTGATGATATCTCACCCCATGGTGACAGATGATCTCACCCAGCAGCTTCATGTAAATGTTAAACAGGAGCGGAGAGAGCACTGACCCCTGTGGCACCCCACAAAGCAGGGGCTGAGGGCGGGACCTCTTGCCCCGATTAACACTGACTGGAAACGGCCCCGGAGGAAGGAGGTAAACCAGGACAATATAGTGCCCCCCACCCCCAACCCCCGAAGCTGCTCGAGAAGGATACCATGGTTGATGGTATCGAAAGCCACCGAGAGGTCAAGTAGAGCCAGGATGGTTGCACACCCTCCATCCCGCTCCCGCCAGAGATCATCGAAAAGTGCGACCAATGCCGTTTTTGTCCCATATCCAGGCCTGAATTCTGACTGAAAGGGGTCCAGATAATCCGTTTCATCCAGGATCCTCTGGAGCTGCAGCGTGACCACCTTCTCAACAACCTTCCCCAAAAAGGGGAGGTTGGAGACAGGATGAAAACTGTCCATTAGGGTGGGATCCAGCGGTGGCTTCTTGAGGGGGCAAACCACCAAAAATTAGAATTAGAAGGTAAATATCCAGAGATAACCTTTCCATATAAAGGAATGGAGAGCATGCTATATTTAGATAGGACCTCAGTTCATGCACTGATAGGTATCTATATGTTGCACATGTATGGAATTTTCATATCTTTTTGAAGCAGTATGAATGTGTACATGTTCTCAGTAGCAGCTGCTAGCAACTGTGTGAATATGTAGTTTGTTGTAACTGCAATCAATATTCCCTAATGCAGTCTTCTAGCTAACAACTGATTTTGAACTACGCAAGGACTAGAAATATTCCTTTAACTTCAGAATAAACAATAGCAATGCTTGGAGTTGAAATATATTCTTATATATTTCTTGTTCTCCTTCTCATGCTTCCCTTTGTTTATCGTTAGAATGAACACATGATATATCAAGGAAAATTCTAATGCTGCATGAAGGAGATAGATAAAGCAAAAATTCTTGCTTGGTTTTTATTTAAAAGAGATTATTGGCATTCTATGGAGGAGAAAACCATTGAATCTGGGAATCAGATTAGAAGTTTGGTGGAAAAGAGCACATTGGTTTTTGGTTTCCTGTCCTTAAGTGTAGGTACTGTGTATGATAAATAATATAGGAAATACTTTGTGCATGTCTGTGTAGAGTTTGCATCTCAAAAGGAAAACTGTTTAAAGTTAGGGAGAATTTATTTTAAGTGATGAATAAGGACTGTGGCTCTGTATAAGTAATGATCTAGAATACTTGAATCACACCAAGGGACTGGGAATTTAGCAATGGGCTGGGGCCATAAGCCTTATGTAATAAACATTAAATGTCCCATTTCTTGACCTGGCTGAAGGTCCTTAAATTGGGATGTCAGAAAAAGCTGAGGAAGAAAATAAAACAATATTTTTCACACATATTTTCTGTAAAGCAACACCCAGTACAACAAAATTTAGGAATCTATTTACTCACTTCTTTGTTTGTTGGATTATTTTGTAATTTACCCAATTAGAAAAGGGAATTTCCACATTGCAAAAATACATAGTGACAAACCATGTGAGAAATCCAATTGGTTTGACTGCTGCAACGTGTTCTACATGGGGCTGCCCTAGAAGACCACACAGAAGCTTCAACTGGTCAAGAATGCAGTGGCAAGAGCAGTGATAGGTATGCCTCTGTATGCCCATGTCATACCCCTGCTTTGCAAGCTACACTGGTTGTCAGTTTGCTTCCAGGTGCAATTCAAGGTGCTGGTTGTTGCCTATAAAGCCCTACGTGGCATAGGGCCTGGTTACTTGAGGGACCACCTGTGTCCTATAGTATCTGCCTGGCTGATTCACTCTTTTTTTTTAATAAGAATTTTATTAAGTTTCAAGCAAAGCTAAAAGCTACAAAAAAACAAAAAACTACAAAGAAAAAAAAGAGTGAAAACACAAGATAATTTTTTTTTCAAAGTTACAAAGAAGTGTGACGTCTGACTTTTAACAGCAAGGATATACAAAAGTTTTCCATAGTCAATCCCTTACTCTATATTAAACCAAAACCACATTATTTCTATAAATCATTCCACATTGGCACATTATAAAAATCACTAAGTACAGTTTTTCCCTCTCCTTATATTAAAAGAAAAAAAAAACATTCATATAAACCTCCTAAACAACTTCCCCCTCCCCAAAGATAACGTCTATTTAATTAACCCCTTACTACTACTATTCTATACATTTCTGTCTACTATAATAAATATCAAACTAAAAAGCACATAAATTGTCTGCCATTATACTTAGTAATACAACAATTTTAATGATCTTAATCTTAATAAACCCAAAACCCTCCAAATAGGCACAGCTGTTCAGTCCGCCATGATTACCTTTCTCTCACAATTTGTACAAGAGTTAAATTGGTACATAATATATGATTGGTACATAATATATGATTGTACTATATCCAGTCTTATAATATCTACTGCAAAATAAGTCCATTTTAGTTCAGTTGGGTTATTGCCAGACAAATCTGTCTACTATTGTAGCTTAAGTGTAATTGTTTGCAATATAATGAAATGTAGCCAAAATAGAGGTAAGACATTTGCCTATATACTTTCCTTCTTTCCCTTAGGCATTTTAGCATATTGTCCAGTGTAATTTAAACAGTAAATTTATGAAAGTTGGTTCTATTTATGTTAATGACATATAATGCTATGCAAAATGTAAAATTAATATATATTCTGCAAGACATTAAGGTATTCAAATAATCTGAAAAAATAATTTTTATTTTTATTTTTATTATTTTAAAATACCATATTTTGATATAGAGGTTATCTTTTTCTTTTCCTGCCAAATATTCTATTATCTGAAAGGTTTTTATATCCTGAATTTCACAGATCCCACAGGGATAAGCATCTTCCTCTTTTTTTAAGAGACAAAGAATAGCATACTCTATAGTTAGTACCACATTTTAGTAAAGCTGGATCAGAACTCATGTGTTTCTTCATACATCTGGATCTTTTTTGTTCAGAAAGGAAAAGTACATTTAAAATAATGTTCTATAAATTTGAATAGGCATTCAATTTGAGATGATGTCTTCCCTGGCATGTAAAATTACAGGTTTCTTATATAATGTAAAAAAGTAGAAAGCTGGAGATATTTTCACAAGTTTGTTCCATCAGGCATTAATAGATTAAAACTTTTTTTAAAAGTCAGATTGATACCACCTGCCGGCCAAATTTACAGCATTACATAATTGAAAGAAATGAAAACTATTATATAATGGTTTTACCTGAAATCTTAAATTTTATACTAGCATGAATTCAATCCAAAATTACATTTTACGAATTTATCCTCGAAGGCACACTGGAATCATTGTATATCAGCTTAATGTAATCAGAGAGAAAATGAGATATTTTATACAGGCTTTTTTCTTTAGAAGAGAAACGGGTTAGAAGATGTTACTGAGCTTTTGCACAGAATTCCAATAGGGGCTTTTTTTTTCACCCAATGATGGTGAATGATTTTTTTTTTAGTCCTTTTCTGTGTCTGAGTGCCTTCTGGATCATGTGAAATAACATTGCACTAGTATCTGTCTAGATGTAAGGTGAAAATTCCAAACTGTTCATGGTGTAGCTATCTAATGAGCAAATCTAATTTCAATAGTCTGAGAATATGAAATGGAAAATAATATTCAGTAGTTTTTCAGAGCCAGTAAGTATACTATTTACAGCCTATGTACAGTATAATCATTGTACAGGTAGTCCCCACTTAATGACCACTCGTTTAGTGAAAGTTCAGACTTACGACAGTGCTGAAAAAATGACTTATAACGTGCTCACACTTACAACTGTCGCAGCGTCCCCACGGTCACGTGATCACAATTTGGGCGCTTGGCAACCGGTTTGCATTTATGACCACCGCAGTATCCTGTGGTCACGTGATCGCCACTTTCGACTTTCCTGGCCAGCTTCTGGCAAGCAAAATCAATGGGGAACCATGTGATTCACTTAACAACCACGTGGTTCACTTAACAACTGTGGTGATTTGCTTAATGACCGCTGCAAAAATGGTCATAGAATTGGGTCGGATTTGCTTAATGACTGCTTCGTTTAGCAACCAAAATTCTGGTCTCAATTGTGGTCATTAAGCGAGGACTACCTGTACAACAAATCACATATATGACTATTCATGAGATTTCCTATGATGATGTTCTTTGGTATCTAAAGAGTCATTTTATTTTTCTGTTTATTTTTTAAATCCATTCTTCCATATACTTCCAAGAATGTAGTAATCATTATTATGTGGAAGGAATGTAGCAATAATTATTGTATGGAAGAAAAATAAGAAATTATCCACCAAAATTAACATTTTGACTCAAATATAGGGGTATGTGTATGCTGATACTTTTTAAAAGATCATTTTAAGTATATTAATTCTACCTGTGTGTCAGTTTGTGATTCATACTTGTGTCAAAATTCTATGAGTCAATTTAAAGGCAGACTGGCAGGTAATTAGATGATATAATTTTATTTATTATTAATATTTATACCCCGCCTATCCCCTCCCTATCGGAGGACTCTAGGCGGCTTACAACATTGAATTCATATACAATTATACAGCTCATTTTAACAACGTTATTTACCGCGCGCTAAGGGGAAGGGGTAAGGGAACCGGCTCTTCTTCGTAGGTATTAGACTACATGTCCCAGCATACCTCGCTTCCGAGTCAGCTGCTGACGTCCTGGATGTTGATCGGGATCCGTCGTCCTCCGCCGCCATTTCCAGGATTTCCAGGATTCACGAGGTCTTCCTTTTTTTTTTGTTCCGAGGGCGACCCCCAAACGGGACGTCAGCAAATTGACGCACTTAATGTGGTACCCATTTATCTACTCGCATTAGCTTTCGAATTGTTGGGTTGACAAGAGCTGGGGCGAATGGTGAGAGAGGGGATTTGAACTGCCGACCATTAGATCGGCCAACTTTTTACAGCTCAGCGGTTTAACCCGCTGAGCTAACCGCGCCCCTTCTGAGCTAACCGCGCCCCTTCTATACAACAAATAATTTTGTTTCTTGGTAGAACATAGGTTGTTGTACAGAAATTAAAAAACATTACACTAAAAGTGGAAAGCATATTTATTTTGTAGCACATAAAAAATCAACTTGTATGATGAAGTCACTTAGTCTCTTTATATGATACCTGTGTTCATATAGCATGCTTATCGATGGTCAACTTAAACATGGTCTCCTCAATTACCGTATTTTTCTGGCTCCACATATTACTCTGAGCCATAGGCTGTAGTTGCACAACTTGATAGGCTAAAATTTGTTTGGTTGGTTTATGGTTCATTGTGTCATGTGAACACAATTGATGTGCCCAGTTGAAAGTTCTTAGCATACCTTGGATTCTGACATATTTATAGCCGTTTAACCATTTTTGACAGATTGTAGAGGATGACAAGCTAGGAATCTTACTGCAAGTCTGGCAGCCAGTTGTTGTGAACTTTATTTAAACATGATTATTCATTATTAAGGGGCATGGTGGCTCAGCGGGTAAGATGCCAGGCTTGTCAATCGGAAGATTGCAAGTTCGGAGGTTCGAATCCCTAGTCCCGCGTGACGGAGTGAGCTCCCGCACTAGCCCCAGCTCTTGCTAACCTAGCAATTCGAAAGCATGCAAATTCAAGTAGATGAATAGGTACCACTTTGGTGGGGAGGTAACAGCGTTCCGCGTGCGTCATGCCGGCCACATGACCATGGAAGCATCTTCGGACAACGCTGGCTCTTCTGCTAACAAACGGAGATGAGCACCAGCCCCTAGAGTCGGACATGACTGCACAAATGTGCGGGGGGAACCTTTACCTTTTTATTCATCATCAGTTGATATTTCTGCATTTAGCCATAATGGTTGATGCCTGTGACTAACTAGGATATAGATTCCAGTGAGGGTGACTGAAATGGATAGTTAGTGTGATGTGAGCAGGGAGACTGGCACATTACAGAGGGTGTAGCCAGCAAGACTATAAGAATTGCCAACCTAGCAATTCGAAAGCATGCAAATGCAAGTAGATAAATAGGTACCACTTCAGTGGGATGGTAACAGCGTTCCACACATGTCATGCCGGCCACTTGACTGTGGAAGCGTCTTTGGACAGCGCTGGCTCTTAGACTAAGAAATGGGGATGAGCACCGCCCCCTAGAGTTGGACATCACTGTGCAGGGGAAAACCTTTTAACCTTAGCCAGCAAGAGAAGAAAAGGGAAGATGGTGACAGGGGGTGCTTAGATCTCCAGAGGTATTTCACATTTGAGAGAACTCATGCAACTTCAGGTTTTTTATTTTTCTTTTAAATACCCTGTCCCTCTCATACTTTTTGATGACATACTGCTTTGAGAATTTTATAGAGCTGCTGATTTTTCTAAGACCACTTAGACTATACACCTCTAGGAACAGATGACTCAATATGTCTTGCCATTTGCTTTGCCATGCCCTTTGGAACAGAACAAAGCACTATGAATCAACCAAACCACAGAGAAACAAGAAGAATCAGGGTGAGTGCATTACATTTGGCAGGTTTGCACTGGAAATGATCTTAAGTCAAGGTTGATTTCATTTCACCTTTTTTCAGGCAGGGACTTGGTAAAGGAAAAAGGTATAAGACATACAATGGCTTGCAGTCAATTTAGTGCTAAAATTACTTCCCAAATAAGGATTCATGATATGTTCTGACCCTCCCCCTTTAGATAAAATTCAGTGACATTAGCCCCAATAACTCCAAAGGAGTTATTGTAGGGGATACATTAATTAAACAAATTACTCAATAAAATGCCACAAGTGTATTAGTCAGTTTTATAGTGGAGTATTGGTTAGGTTTCTATATGTATTCAACTTGTTTTAAGGTATATATTTTATCCACAGGCTTATGGTAAAACAATTGAAAATGTTATAAGAAAAAGAAATAATGAAATAAACTCAGGAACACAGTAAACCCCGTGTATGATTCAGCAGAAAGCACTTCTAAATTACTCATAAATAAGGCATAAAAGTGATTTACTGCAGTTTGCCATTCAAATGAAGGGAAATACAAGTGTAGTTACACTCCAATCCTAAATATATTTCTAATCAGAATTAAATTCTAAGAGCTCAGTGAGGTTTAAGCCCAGGGAATAGGGATAGAGTTATGGAATTAGGATTCTGCTGGTGTGAATCACCCTGATATGGTCTAAACTAGGGATTTGAGATTCAAGGAGGGCATTATTTAAATTTCTAATACAGGATTAAAAATGCTGTTTTTAAAAAAGATCCATATGCTGTGATGAGGAAGCATCAAAGTACCTGCAACTTCTTTATCTTTTGAAAGAATAGGATGAAAATAGCTGGGACAGTGAACTTGTTAGACGACATTAACCCTGCAGCATGGTGCTGGATGTCTTCCTGGTATCCACTTCAATTTTTAAAAATATTCTATCTATACCTCTCTTCAGGCAGGGATGAGTGAAGGATAGTACAGCAGCCTCTGAATTGCCCAGCAAAGAACCTAAATTATCCTGAGCTAATGCAGGGAGTCCTACCCCAACTGAAAACTAAAAACCTTCAAAAGCTGTTTAAAACGTATGCTGTTACTTCCCCATTTTCTTTTCCAGGATACTTGACTTGCCTGATGTGATAATGTAGCTTTGCTGCCTCTGAACGTTAACTTTTCTGGGCTTGGCTTAGCTACCTGGCAAGGTTGGCCCTTCTGGAAGGGACCCATCGTCAGTGACAGGAGTTGGTTATGTGAGGCTTGTGCCTGACTGGCATTACTGTAACATAGTTAATTGATAATTAGCAGAGACGAGAGCTTTCAGAAGACTTTGATATGCTTCAACGCCATCTGATTTAATTTGCTGCTTCAAAACAGTCCGTTTTGGTTCATGAATCTGCTTCACTGGGGTGATTTGACAGAATTTGACAGATTCATGGAATCAAAGCAGCCCCTTTGCAGATTTATTTATTTATTTATTTATTTGATTTGTCACCACCCATCTCCTCCTACCAGAGGGACTCTGGGCGGTTTACAACAACACAATCATTAAAACAATAAGTTACAATATATACATTACAACATATAAAATGCAATTAAAGCTTATAAATAAAAATGAAAATGGAATCCAATGGCTGATGATCTAACTCAGCCTTGTATGTAGTGATCAGTTTAGGATACTAGCCATCCCCAACCATGCCTACTCCTCTCCTTACCCCAAGCCAGGTGGCAGAGCCAGGTCTTCAAATTCCTCCAGAAGGCCAGGAGTGGTTGGGCCAACCTCATCTCTGGGAGTAGAATGTTCCAGAGGGTGGGAGCTACTGCAGAGAAGGCCTGCCTCCTGGACCCTGCCAACCAAAATTCTCTTACTGACAGGGTCCACAATATGCCCTCTCTGCAAGAATGGGTGGGATGGGTTGATGTAATGGGGAAGAGGCGGTCCCTCAAGTAACCTGGCCCCATGCCATGTAGGGCTTTAAAGGTGATAACCAACACCTTGAATTGGACCCAGAAGCAGACTGGTACCCAATGCAGCTCGCGTAATAAAGGTGTAATATGTACCCTTCTAGGGACACCAAAGATGGCCCGTGCAGCTGCATTCTGGGCCAGCTGCAGCTTCTGGATACTCTTCAAGGGTAGCCCCATCTAGAGCACATTACAGTAGTCTATATGGGAGATAACAAGGGCATGAGTGACCGTTCGAAGGGCCTCCCAAGCTTTGCTCATCCCTTGAAACCATACATTCAAATATGGAGAATTTACTTTTAAATTTTCACCCTGGAATATTGCCGAGGAGATTCAGAACTACATTTTTGTTAAATAAAGTTTAGATTAAAATATCAAATGCATAGGTTGCATTAGCAAATTACATAGGGCTGGTTTACATAAGAAATTGACCTTTGTGTGATTCTTAATTGCTCTTGGATTATATGAAATAATACTTCACGGATATGTTTCCACTGCAATTTCTCTGATTGTGGTACTGCATCCTGTGACAATTGAAACTGCATTACAAGTATATTTATGGATTATTGGTTCACATAGTACTCTTCTAAATGTATTTTTTTTTGTATTCTTAAGACTGTGCTCAAAGAATTTTAAATGTAGTGAATGCTGATTTATAGGTATCATGAGCATTCTTTTTTTGTCTTCCTTATCCTACTTTAATGCTGGTGCTTATTGTTTATTAGTGATAAGAAGCACTCTGCATGCCTTCAAATATACTATTATTTTTTGTCTTCACATGCCACATCTGAAAATAGATTACAGTCCTCTTGAAGCCTTGCTCACTACAAGCCCTAGATGATGGGTTAAATTGATAGGAAACATGTTTGATTGATTTAACTTTTGTTTTGAGTTGTCATTTTTGTTTGGTTTTAGCCTTCAACTCTAACTGTTCACACATTCTGCTTTTATGTCAAGGGTGTGAGCTGTGATGATCCCATAATTAATCTGCAGAGAGCCTTGCTGGACAAACTGTGGTTTTAATAAGATATATGTCAGTTATTTCCCTGCCAACTGACTTGGAGTATAAGGATGAAGACTGTATAGTAATAAAATTGTTACAGTAACTGAGGCTGCAATATTGGGAGTTATTTCTATTATGTTTACTTATGAGTAAGCATACATAGAATTGTGTGCATATCATGAACAGAACAGCTTAATTCTAATGCCTGTTAAAAACATGTAGGTGCATAAAACTAAACTATTATGTTTGTTTATGCATCTGAATATCTTCTGAAAAAGATCCTGTCTGTGGAAATGAATGGAAGTTGTACATCAAGGGAAGAAACTAAATGTTCATATTTTAGTTGTTTATGGTTTCTTGTTTCATAACAAAAATGTCTTGCCTTCTTCTGGTTTCAATAGAAAACTAAAGATGCTGATTTTGATGCAGCAAGTCCTTGATAGTTTAACTCAAATATGCAATCTAAAATACCAGGAGAAGAAATTGTTGTTGTAATTGGTGAAGACCACAACAGTACTTACAGAACCAAAGTTGAACCTAATGGGAAACCAAGTTGTTTGTTTAGAAATGATGCGTTCTCTTCATGTTGATAGGGGAGAGAAAATCTCCAATACCTGTATTTGGAGTATACAGGTAGTCCTCACTTACCAACCGCAATTGGGACTGGCAACTCTGTTGCTAAGCAATGCGATCATAAAGTGAAACGTCATGTTACTGCACCCAACTTATGACATCAGTTTGTCAGTTCCGGCTGCAGTCATTAAGTGTGACATCACGTGACTGCAACTTGCAACTTCCTGCCAGCTTCCCATTGACTTTGCTTGTCAGAAGCTGGCAGTGAAGGTTGCAAATGGCAATCACGGGACTGCGGGGATGCTGCAATGGCCGCAACTTCAAGGACCAGTTGTAAGTCTCCTTTTTCAGCACCATTGTAACTTCGAATGGTCACTGAATGAGTGGTAGGTAAGCGAGGACTACCTGTATTCCCTGTATGATACATTTGAGTTGGAAGTCAGACAGCCTCCAGTTGATAGGAGAAAAGACAATGACATTGTACACTGATTGCCCCAACAACTCTGGTTCACTATTTCTCTCTATGTGTTTAGGGACAATTTATCCAGCTACCATTCACTTTATCCTCCTTTCCTAAAATAAATCAACAAAAACATATATTGCAAAGACCTGTGATCCCTGGAGACTGGTTCAGAAACTATGGTTCAATATCTCATTGACACTGAAATCAAGACAGTAATTGAGGTGGCTCACTACTCCAATGAACTTCTACAAAGCCCACCGGGCTTGTTTTACCAGTTTTGCAGCCCAATATGGCTCTGATTTATAAAACTGCTCTACGTGGGAGTGAATATTGCACATTCTGCTTTCTTTACAACCCAGAAAGCTCACCAATTTCTCTGTATGTATATATGTACCAGCACTCTCAATATTCAGTTTCCCTCTCAAAGTTTCCTCGGTGCTTTCCCATGTATTTGTTTTCTGAGAAGACATATAACTTCGCATCCCCCTCTACTCCCCTCAAACTAGTCTGACAGCTATCCTAGAAATAATAAAGCCCTTCAAGTTATTCACAGTATCCTCCATTTAACTGTTGACCTGAACATTTGTTTTAATTCCATTAGGCCAGCAAGTTTGTGTTGTGTGAATGGATTTGCCTCATCTAATAATTTGTTGTTTATTCGTTCAGTCGTTTCCGACTCTTCGTGACTTCATGGACCAGTCCACGCCAGAGCTTTCTGTCGGCCGTCACCATCCCCAGCTCCCCAATGGTTGAGTCCGTCACCTCCAGAATACCATCCATCCATCTTGCCCTTGGTCTGCCCCTCTTCCTTTTGCCTTCCACTTTCCCTAGCATCAGCTTCTTCTCCAGGGTATCCTGTCTTCTCATTATGTGGCCAAAGTACTTCAGTTTTGCCTTTAATATCATTCCCTCAAGTGAGCAGTCTGGCTTTATTTCCTGGAGTATGGACTGGTTTGATCTTCTTGCAGTCCAAGGCACTCTCAGAATTTTCCTCCAACACCACAGTTCAAAAGCATCTATCTTCCTTCGCTCAGCCTTCCTTATGGTCCAGCTCTCGCAGCCATAGGTTACTACAGGGAATACCATTGCTTTAACTATGCGGACCTTTGTTGTCAGTGTGATGTCTCTGCTCTTAACTATTTTATCAAGATTTGCCTTTGCTCTCCTCCCAAGAAGTAGACGTCTTCTGATTTCCTGGCTGCAGTCAGCGTCTGCAGTAATCTTTGAGCCTAGAAATACAAAGTCTGTCACTGCCTCCACTTTTTCTCCCTCTATTTGCCAGTCATCAATCAAGCTCGTTGCCATAATCTTGGTTTTTTTGAGGTTTAACTGCAACCCAGCTTTTGCACTTTCTTCTTTCACCTTCGTCATAAGGCTCCTCAACTCCTCCTCGCTTTCAGCCATCAAAGTGGTATCATCTGCATATCTGAGATTGTTAATGTTTCTTCCAGCGATTTTAACTCCAGCCTTGGATTCCTCAAGCCCAGCATGTCACATGATGTGTTCTGCGTACAGGTTGAATAGGTAGGGTGAGAGTATACAACCCTGCCGTACTCCTTTCCCAATCTTAAACCAGTCCGTTGTTCCGTGCTCTGTTCTTACCGTTGCTACTTGGTCGTTATACAGATTCCTCAGGAGGCAGACAAGATGACTTGGTATCCCCATACCACCAAGAACTTGCCACAATTTGTTATGATCCACACAGTCAAAGGCTTTAGAATAGTCAATAAAACAGAAATAGATGTTTTTCTGAAATTCCCTGGCTTGCTCCATTATCTAGCGGATATTGACAATTTGGTCTCTAGTTCCTCTGCCTTTTCTAAACCCAGCTTGTACATCTGGCAATTCTCGCTCCATGAATTGCTGGAGTCTACCTTGCAAGATCTTGAGCATTACCTTACTGGCATGTGAAATAAGTGCCACTGTTCGATAGTTTGAACATTCTTTAGTGCTTCCCTTTTTTAGTATGGGGATATAAGTTGATTTTTTCCAATCTGATGGCCATTCTTGTCCATCTAATAATCATTCATCTAATAATGGTCAGGGATAAAACGCTACTTTTCCCAGCTTTCTGCCTAAAATGATGTAATCCTTCCATCTTAATCAGGACATACATTTCTCTATTATTTTTAATTTCTGGAACTAATTAGGAAGAGAAGGAGCCATACTTTTGGTGTCGGAGTAAGAAGCAACCTCCCTGTCAAATCTGAGCTCTATATTTCTTAAACTCTTCCCTTCCATTTTCCTTCGGTGTCATATCTTTTAGATTATAAACCTGAGGGCAGTATTGGTATTTATAATATTCTCTAGGAGCATTTTTATCTAAAATGCTTAAAATAAATAATCTCAAAAAGATCTCTATAGATACAGAACTCATGCAAATAGTTTGATGACCACTTAAGGAATCCTAAGTAAACCGTTCTACATGCTCCACTTACAGTACGTTGTGAAAGCCGTCATTATTACTATTCTCCTGGAACAGTGAGTCTTTGTTTTGTATTTCAGTTGAACAAAAATCTTTGAGTATATATTCCTTTGCCAAAATGACTCAAGTATTCAGTTGTTTAGATAAGCAATAAACAGTGATAAAGGATATGTAGCCCTTAATGTCACCATATTTTAAAACCTTCAATCATCTTTTACTTCACCAGCTTCTGCAACTTTTGAAGACTTTCAGATTCGGCCACATGCTCTGTTTGTTCATTCATACAGAGCACCAGCCTTCTGTGACCACTGTGGAGAAATGCTGTGGGGGCTTGTACGTCAAGGACTGAAATGTGAAGGTAAGTGAAAGAACTACCTCCATGTATTTGGTATGCTTTGAAATGTACTGCAAATGATATATGCATTTGGAAAAAAAATCTAATGGTGAAATTTCTGAGGATGCAATGGGATATATTTGCATTCTGGCATCCATTTTTATGGGGAAAAGACAGAAATTATTGCTAAATATGATTGTTGAGAAAGTAAGATCGTTCATCTACGTATCTAGGCAGGATCCAACTACTGGATCCTTCAACCTTCCATATATATGTTATTTAGCTCAATCAGTAGAAACAATAGCTTTTTTTTCAACTCTCATCTGTTATTCCCAATTCAGTCTAGCCCTAGTTTCCCAATCCATCTTTGCCATTCCATTCAGGGTCTCCCTGCCATAGAGAAACTATAAGAATATAGGAAGCTGCCTTATATTGCATCAAATCATAGGTCACAGGCTCAATACTGTGTGTAAAACAGCTCTCCAAGATTTGATTTCAAACAATAGTCTTATCCTGGCTTCTCTGGTGATAAACAAAAGAGAGAGGGAAGAATTCCAAGTTCCAGTAAAAAAAAGTTTTTATTTGGCCCGGCATGTTTTGGAAAGTGTATTCCTTTTTCACTAGAATGACTTGCAACACACACACACACACACACACACACACATACAAAACTATATTTCTAAAAATGGGCAATGCTCTTTGTGTATATTCAAAATAATTCAGTAAAAGTCTAAAATAGAATAGCCTCATGTTACAAATGCAAGGAGTCATGTCATTTATAAAAAAGCATTATATCTGTTTGCTGCATTCAGCTATTAAGGATAAGAATGTTGCTATAACAAGCACAATAACAGTTATCTACAAGGAACACCAACATTCTTAGAACATACAGCATACATTACCTTTATTGTGAATAAAAGAGAAAAAAATGCATTTTTTCCCTAAAAGGGCTCCAATTCTGTGTTTCCTATGTTGCCCAAATCCTCTCTCATTTTGGCCTCGAGAGCACCAGTTGTTTTGCCCACACAAAGTTGAGGACAAGGGCACTGTATGGCATATACAATATGTAAGCTGAAACTTGTAGTAAACCCTTCAGCATAAATGCAATTAATAAAATACACTGAAAAGGCTGTTTTCTAGGTGCTTACAGAGTATAAGGAATCTTTGCTTGCAGAACACATTCATTGCAGGACTTTCTGCTTCTCGGAGCCATTTTCTTGTGGTCACTGCTTTTATTATAAGGACACCCCCCCTCCATCTTTTTCATTAATCCTGTAGATGGACAGAGACACTCCCTGCGAGGGTTCACTAAATATGCCAAAATTGCCTCTCAAATTTATGCTTTTGGGCAACAGAACACCATTGGGCAATGATGATACGGTCTTATTAAAGAAAGAAACCAACTGCATTTTACTACTGAATGGTTTTAGCTTCAGGGAGATAAATGAAGACATTTGGCATCTACCTTTGATTTAGATATGTTTGGTTCTTTAAGAATTATGCCCTCAAAGCCCATAATATTCTTTTGCATTGCCAATCACTACAGCTTCCCCTCAACCTCAGTCATTATGCAGATCATGGCACAGTTCACAGACTTCCCAGAAGGTAAAGCAAACCTGTTTCTTATTGTCTTTGTGAGTCTTCTTGTTTTTATTTTCATTCACAATAGAGGTAAATGTTGAAAAAGGAATACATTCTAAAATGCATTGGACCAGATAAACACTTTTTTACTGGCACTTGGAATTCTTCCCTCTCTGTTGTTTACATCTAGGCCTGCCCTCCTCTTTCATTGCTCTTAGGTGATACCATTGACTGAACTTTGGATCTTTTATAGGCTGTAAAACAAAGCAAGTATCTGTTCTGCCACTAGAGGAGAGCTGATGAGCAGAGGGAAGGGCTATCCTTAGGCCTGACTATCTGGCACTATGTACAATCTTATCAACAGCTCTAGAAAGCAGAATGGTGTTTGTAAACAGCACTTATGAATGTACATGAATATGTTTCTTTGAGTTACTAACAAGAGTTTATGGCCCTAGAATTCTTGTTTGATGAACTCAGTCCTACTGGTATGCTAAATGTTATATGGAAGGATGCCAGCATGGTCATGTTGGATATATTTATTTATTTTCTGGGTATTGGCATTTTCAACTTCTCTAACTTGTGGCAGTCACTTCTATATTACTACTGGTATGGTAGTAATGTGTGCCCAAGAGAAGCTAAGTAATTAATATAATGTGTGTTAGGTCTTGCCTAAGTGAAGAATCTTCTTCAAATCTAATGCCATTTTTAATGCATGCTCTTGACAGCATAAATGGAGTCCACATATTAGACATTTATTAGCATGTTTCAGAATATAAAAATGTGCTTGGTTGAGTAGTACTGTATTACAAAAACAAACCATGGAACATTTCTGAACCTTGTACATTTTACTTGACTTGCTTATTTAGTCTTTATAAAAAGACTACCATCTTTTTAAATAAAAGGTGGTAGTCTTTTTATAAAGTTCTAGTTTTCATTGTGATTTATTTCAGTTTTTCCATCGTATTTTCTTTTTTTTATTATTAAAGTTTTATTAAAGTTTTAATCTGTAGCTTGAATCATGTCAACTGGATTTCTATTTTCTTAGTGGATACGTTTCGGTCCTTATCCAAGGAGCTTCTTCAGTCTGAGCAAAGTTGGTAAGGGAATCCTAAATATGTTCCTAGGTAGCTGTGTGACCTTACACCTGGGGCTAGGTCATGGTTATATTGAGATGTAATTTTTAAGTCCTTTTATCATCTAATGGAGGGTCGTTAAAATCACCATGCTGCTGTTGAGCTTCTGAAATGGTCTTAATCTTCCTAGGCACAGAAGACAACACGGGGAGGAAGATGCGGGAGAGTTTGTGCCTGAGGCCCCCACCTCTATTCAAGGAAGGATTTTCCAAGTTGGCATAAATGGATTCCTTGACCCCTCTCTCAAACCACCTATCTTCTCTGTCTAAAATGTGAACATTAATGTCCTCAAATGAGTGTCCTTTTTCTTTTAGATGAAGATAAACTGCTGACTCTGGTCCTGTGGTGTTATTTCTCCTGTGTTGGGCCATCCTCCTGTACATAGGTTGTTTGGTTTCTCCAATGTAGAGTTCAGAGCACTCCTCACTGCACTGGATTGCATAAACTACATTGCTTTTCTTATGTTTTGGAGTTTGATCTTTGGGGTGTACAAGCCTCTGTCTCAGTGTGTTGGTGGGTTTGAAATATACAGGTATGTGGTGTTTGCCAAATATCCGTTTTATCTTTTCAGACACGCCAGCCATGTAGGGAATGACCAGGTTCTTTCGTTTACTCTGAGTCTCAGCCCTATCTGTCGCTGTTTTAGGTCTGGTAGATTTAGATTTGGTGAAGGCCCAATTTGGATTTCTTCTCCACTTCTTCCATGTATAAATTGGCCACAATGGGTGACACAGGAGAACCCATGGCACAGCCGTGTTTTTGTCTGTAAAAGTCACCTCTGTATGTGAAATAAGTGGTGTTAAGACACAGGTCCAGAAGATGGCAGATCTGGTTTGGGTTGAGATGGCTTCTCCTTTCCAGGGTGCTGTCCTCTTCTAGTCTCTTCCTGACAGCGGATAGAGCATGAGTGGTGGGGATGCTGGTGAAAAGGGAGGACACATCAAAGGAGACCATAGTTTCATCTGTATCCAGTTTCAGGATCTTTGCTTTGGAAACAAATTCTTCCGAATTATGAATTATGAATTATTTAATTATCCATAATTAAAAAGAAAGCACTCAACACATTCCAGGGAACGGTGCCCACCCACTGGTTTAGGTATGTGGATGACACCTGGGTCAAAATCAAGGCCCAGGAAGTACAGGCCTTCACGGACCATATAAACACTATAGATGCCAACATTAGCTTCACCAGAGAAGACACCAAGGACAACAGACTGGCATTCCTAGACTGTGAAGTCCTCATTGGGACCGGTGGCAAGCTAGAAATAGGGATCTACAGGAAACCCACACACACAGATCAATATCTGATGTTTGACTCCCACCATCCACTGCAGCACAAACTAGGAGTCATCAGGACATTGTCACACAGAGCAGAAACCATCCCCACCTCCATGGATTCCAAAAAGAATGAAAATCAGCACCTGAGAACAGCCCTGAAGGCCTGTGGATATCCAAATTGGGCCTTCACCAAATCTAAATCTACCAGACCTAAAACAGCAACAGATAGGGCTGAGACTCAGAGTAAACGAAAGAACCTGGTCATTCCCTACATGGCTGGCGTGTCTGAAAAGATAAAACGGATATTTGGCAAACACCACATACCTGTATATTTCAAACCCACCAACACACTGAGACAGAGGCTTGTACACCCCAAAGATCAAACTCCAAAACATAAGAAAAGCAATGTAGTTTATGCAATCCAGTGCAGTGAGGAGTGCTCTGAACTCTACATTGGAGAAACCAAACAACCTATGTACAGGAGGATGGCCCAACACAGGAGAAATAACACCACAGGACCAGAGTCAGCAGTTTATCTTCATCTAAAAGAAAAAGGACACTCATTTGAGGACATTAATGTTCACATTTTAGACAGAAGATAGGTGGTTTGAGAGAGGGGTCAAGGAATCCATTTATGCCAACTTGGAAAATCCTTCCTTGAATAGAGGTGGGGGCCTCAGGCACAAACTCTCCCGCATCTTCCTCCCCGTTTTGTCTTCTGTGCCTAGGAAGATTAAGACCATTTCAGAAGCTCAACAGCAGCATGGTGATTTTAACGACCCTCCATTAGATGATAAAAGGACTTAAAAATTACATCTCAATATAACCATGACCTAGCCCCAGGTGTAAGGTCACACAGCTACCTAGGAACATATTTAGGATTCCCTTACCAACTTTGCTCAGACTGAAGAAGCTCCTTGGATAAGGACCGAAACGTATCCACTAAGAAAATAGAAATCCAGTTGACATGATTCAAGCTACAGACAATTCCACCTGGATGACTGAGAACCTTCATAGACATTAAAGTTTTAAATATACAAAGTTAAAAGTTGAAAATGAAACAGAAATAGAAATAGAAATACAAATTAAAAAGAAAAGAAAAGTGTAGTAAAGTAAAAGAAAGAAACAAACATAGAAATTAGATAACTTCCGATCTATCTATGGTCATAAAAGTAAAATAGATAGTTTATTCTTACATGCTGGCTATTCATATAACATTCATATATATTTCTTGTCTAATATATACTATTTATATATATTCTAGTCATCAAAACCCCATGCAAGCTTTACTCCTCCTGCTTTTTGCAAATAGTCCATCAAAGGCTTCCACTCCAAAAATAATAGTTTGAGTTTTCTTTTAATAAGCATGTCAGTTTGTCATTTTCTGCCATCTCTAATAATTTCAACATCCATTCCTGTATTGTTGGTACATTTTGATTTTTCCAATTTTGTGCATATAAAAGTCTTGCTGCTGTAATCATGTATTGTATTATTCTAAAGAAATGTTTTTCTATTTGTACATCCCAAATTCCAAGTAAAAAAAATTCTGGTTTAAATGGTATTCATATCTGTAGTATATTTTGCATCAATGAATGTATCTCGGTCCAAAATTCTTTTGCAATTTTGCATGTCCACCACATATGGTAAAAAGACCCTTCTTATTTTTTACATTTCCAACGTAAGTTGGAAATATTCCCGTACATTTTTGAAAGTTTTTGTGGGGTCATATACCATAGGTACATCATCTTATAAAAGTTTTCTTTTAGGTTGTAACACAAGGTGAATTTTAATCCTTTAGTCCACATGTCTTCCCATTGTTGAAGTTGCATATTGTGACCAATATTTTTTGCCCATTGAATCATACAATCTTTAACTTGTTCCTCCACCATTTCTCCTTTTAACAATAATTTATACATTTTAGCAATTAAGTGTTCATCAGTTTCACATAGTTGTATTTCAAATTCTGATCGTATTTTCCGTCATATTGAAATAGATTTTATTTTCTTCTCAGGATGTGGCTTAAACTATCACAAGAGATGTGCATTTAAAATCCCTAACAACTGCAGTTGTGTCCGGAAGAGGCGATTATCAAATGTTTCATTAACAGGACTTAGTAATATCAGAACAATGTCTGCCGAACTTTCATCTACACCTGCAGATGAAGCACTCCAGGTGCAGAATTTCTAAATGTTAAAAATAGTAGGTTGGATAATGAATGTATTGTATTTGAATGCTTGTCTTTTTTCTAGTGTAGATGGGCTTTTCACATGTACATATGTCCCAGCATAAGAATGCTTTTGGAATCCCATTGCTAAACTCATTGTGCACAACAGTTCCTTTCTATAAATGAAGAATAAAATCTTAGTTACTTCTTGTTAGTTCAATATGGGAGAATTTTCCAAGCTTTTGTACCAAACTGTTCCAGCAAGATAAACATGTTTGGGATCAAAAACATTCCTTAGTTTCTTTAGGCATATGGAACCTTCTACTCCAGTCCACTTCCACCCTCTCTTTTTGAACTTTGAAAAGTTACAGTAGTTTATTTCTGGTATTAAAATTAAAACTATAAATTACCCAACTGTAATTTTCTGGCTCTTTGAAAATACATTTAATAATAAATTTTATTTCAATAGCAAACAACATCCAACTTTGCATGAGCAGAATTTGATTTTCACAAAAGAACTCTCACTTTTTCTCTTCTTCATTGTAAGAGGCAGAAAGAAGAAGGGGGAAATCTATTTTTCTAGTTGTGTCCATTCTGTTGGCAGATGGGCACAATTGGAGGCAACCTTCAATTTATTGGTCAGTTAATCTTATAGAATCTGTACACATTTTAAAAATGACCATTTGTGTAATGGCAATGTATACAGTATATTGAATAATTACATGCAAGTTTCAACTTTTTCATTTTTGTTCTAAACTTTGTATTTACTTCCTAAATAATATTGCTCTACATTTTCTTTTTCCCCTTGTTCTGAATGTGGTCTTCATTTTCTAGATTCCTGGAAGCCCAAGCTTTGAGGTGGGTTCTTGTTTTTTACTCTCCTCTCTTTAAAGTGTCATATCAAAGCACATTAAGAATTCAGACTTTCTAGTTTTGCTGTAAATTTCATGTAAGACTACAGATGTATCATGATTCTTTAGTTCTGGAAAATTGGAAGTTTAAATAATCTATGATTAGAACATGCATTTTCAGTTCACAAATGAAACATTCAGAAACTCTTCTATAATTCCAGATGCAATATACTGCACTATTTTAAGAACACAGTGAAAAGGAATATTTTTACTATGTATCAGCCAGAAGAAGGGGTATGGATAATGTATTGGGCTTCATTATGCTGTATTATAATATAACTACTGCCAGGAGAGAAGGCTCGTAATGCAAAATATTGATGTTTTAAGTGGTAGTACATAGTGAATGCATTACAGCCTAATTCCCCCAAAAGCTTAATTTACATTGTCAAATATTACTTTTATTTATGTATTTATTAAATTAAAACAAACCTTGTCTCAATATAGCAAAGTCACTTATACATCCTGTGCTTGGAGGAAAAGGTTTAAAAGGTTATGGACTTTTTGCTGAAAAAAAGAGAAAAATGAGCTTGTGATTTATGGTTTGAAGATTAGAAAGGGTAGCTTATGGAAAGAAGGAAATTATGATGTAACTTTAGAGAGAGAGGGCAAAATATAAATGTATCTATAACTGCTGTCAAGAAGATCAGAAGCTGCTTCTTTATAAACTTTCCTCCTTTCCTTTCCTTTCCTTCCTTTCCTTTCCTTTCCTTTCCTTTCCTTTCCTTTCCTTTCCTTTCCTTTCCTTTCCTTTCCTTTCCTTTCCTTTCCTTTCCTTTCCTTCCCTTCCCTTCCCTTCCCTTCCCTTCCCTTCCCTTCCCTTCCCTTCCCTTCCCTTCCCTCCCCTCCCCTCCCCTCCCCTCCCCTCCCCTCCCCTCCCCTCCCCCTTCCCCTTCCCCTTCCCCTTCCCCTTCCCCTTCCCCTTTTTTCATTATTTACTATTTTTCTTTATTATCTTTTATGGTTTTTACTTTGTTAAAATTTTTTCAATAAAAATTATAAAAAAAGAGAAAAAGGTTTAAAGGAAGAAAATGCAATACATTAAGAGAAAAAAGATGAAGCTCTGTGCTGAAAAAGTTAAGATGCTTTGGGCATTAGTGGTTTTGGCATGAACAGTACCTGGGGCAGAAAACAGAAAGCAACTGAATCTGAAAGCAGATGTGTTGACAGGGATAGGAATTTGGAGAAGAGTGTTTGGGTAGGTTATTAATTCTGGGATTTTATGTGACACTTCAGCTTCCATACCTGAAAACAAAATGAGAATGTACTATGTCAAACTCTCTCTCTGTGTATGTTTACTTAAACTGTTTATATACCACCTTCATGAAATGTGATTCCAGACTGGTTAGCAAAATGAAAATTCCAAGAAACAAAAAAGCCACATAATAAGGACAGTTAGCAAATAAAAGAGGACTTTTAAAATACCACTTTGTTATGGCTCCAAAAAGAACACACTGTTTGTGCTCACCACGTTTCCTCAGAGATGGATGAAGCTGCCACGACCAAAAAGGTTGCTTGTTTGGTTCTCTCTTGTTTCATTTTAAACAAGAAGGAAACAGAAAAACAGAGATCAGAGCAGACTCTGTGTAAATGGGGGTGAGACTGCTTCAAAGCATCTAGGTTTCAAGACATCAGTCAAGGACAGGTCTACAGCTTAGCACTACTCTTTTAAGGCTGCATTTCTGGGGGAAAAAACCCAGCAGTATTAAAAATTGCCCGTTTGCATTGTGGCACTGGGCTTTGGGAGTCACAAAGGTGGTGACGGGGAGGCCACAGGTGGCTCAGAGACCTAAGGCTGCCTACTCGGATTTAGCAGCTTCCACCATTTTTCTTCTTTTCTGGCAGATGATCCTGTCTTTGGGAGATGCAGATCTGTGGATATTTTTCTTACAGGCTTTAGTTATAGCCTGGCCAAAACTGAACTGCTGCATAGTGAAGTTTTGCTGTTGAAAGGGTAGCTTGGATTTAATCAATTTTCCTGAAACATTTGGCAATGGTGCACTTGTAGTATCTGCACACGTGTGCAAAAGGTTCTTGAAATATTATTGCCCAGACTCAAAGTAATATACTTGCTGCAAATTAATTGGAGCAATTTGCTTATTGCCTGGCAAACAGCTGGCTTCTGTAGTTTCCATAGTGTTATCTAGTTAAGCAATTGTTTCCTGGTTAGAATCCAAGCTTCCTGAGTCAGGAATTCTGGCTAGCTACCCGGGGAGGTGGGGGGAGAGAAACCACATATCTCTAGCTAACCAAATCATGCTGGATAAAGAACTATGAATTTGATAAAGGAGATCTGAGCTTCAGCAGATATTTCTGCAAGAAATAATATAATTTTGTGCTGAAAACTTCAGACCTACTGCTACTTTTCATGCTATTGAAACATTCCTAGCTGACTAATTGTATTTCATTTTGGGGAATTTGTGCTTGTTGCCCTGAAGAAAAAGAGGATTTATGTATAACAATAGGGATGTATATATAACAATTGTGCTCTGTGATAATTTGGGTTTAAAAGCAAAATGGTACTTCATTGGGGGCATGACTCTAGCACCTGTCTGCTACTCCTTAACAAGTTAAGACAGGTGAAATATTTACACCCCTGCATGCCCTGAAGCACTTTTTTACTTTTAGATCTGAAGCACTGCACATCCCTACTTATTTTACAGTGTTCTTTGTTTATTATTTCTGAATGTACATTCCTACAACTTCAAGGGATGAGAGAATAGAAAGAGTTAAGGCATCTCTTCACCTTCTCATTGAACTCAGTGCTTTAACCTTTAGTCCCAGTTTTAGGTCTTCTGTTATCTGCTTTTCATTGACATTAAACATTGGCAGGAAACATTCTAGAGCTGCCTGACATGTTACTCAGCCTTTTGAAGGTGGATCTTCCTAAATGATATAGTGAATTCTGCTGCTAAAGTAGTGCCTACCACACATTAACTATGTTGGAATAAGCAGTTCCTGTATGTAAGGGTACCTTTAAAAATCACTCTAAATATTTCTAATTGATTAAACACATTAATAAATTAAATAAAAATGCAGAACTGTTGCAGTTGATACATCTTTGGTTTAAATGGACACAGGTTTGAACTTTAGTTCAGTTTTTTTTCCTTCAGCTTATCTAGTCAGTTCCAAACAATGACTTAAGGATATCACTATTCTGTATTTTGAAGTATACAGTCTTCCTAACCATGCATTCTACAGTATTATATGATCAGCATACCTTTTTTTCCTGTTTATGGAATAATGTGCTTGAGAACTAACTGGATTCAAAATTAACTGCATTGCAGAAGTTGAACATAGAAGCCATATTTAGGTTCCTTTGTTCAGGTGTAGAATTTGTGTGTCCAGAAGTCTCAACTGATAATCTGTTTCTGATGTCCTTCAGGGTTGTTTCAGTGCAAATGCTTTGTGGGTAAGGGAGAAAATACCGTGAGGAATTCCTGGAAGGGGCCTGGAAGACTAGAGCATTGGCTTAAGTACTTTTTTAAAAATATTGAGGTATATGCAAAAACACCTTCCATGAGAGAGTTTACTAAAATGACTTTATGTATCTTATTGGCCTATTGTAGCAAAAATCGCCGCCTGATTTTTCATTTGGAAGAGAAAAGAGGTCTAATTCGCAATCACACATTGGACGACCTATTCAGCTTGACAAGATCTTACTTTCCAAGGTTAAAGTGCCTCATACTTTTGTCATTCACTCATATACAAGGCCAACAGTTTGTCAGTACTGTAAAAAGCTACTTAAAGGACTTTTTAGACAAGGCTTGCAGTGCAAAGGTAAGCAACTTAAGAACTGAAATGAACATGTTACCTACCTGCAAGAATGCTAATAATGCATTTGTTTTAAATATATTTTTACAACATTTGAATATTTTTTTTGTTACTACTGTGTCCTGTGTTATATACTGATATATTTCCTTACTGGTGGGATGCAGACAACAATATATTGGCTTGAAAGAAAGTCTGTAGTTTGGAGATCAAAATCTTAACTGGGTTTTGTTTGCACCTGTGCTAAAATTTACTAAAACTGTTCTTATTATTAGCTTGGAATAGCACAGATATAGCTTGCACTAGATTAAGGGTATCTCCCAATTATTATACTCTAAAGGTATAAAGCTGAGTAAAGCTGGTAACCTAGTCCATAGGTTTTGATTGACCTAAATCATAGTTGATGGGTGGAAAATCCATATCTATGTGCCTGTCCATTAGTAACCATGGCATATGGAAGATTGTGACTTGGAATGCATGACAAATAAATGCTAAAAATTATGAATTAATTAATGAAATAAAGTGAAATAGTTATGCTGTAGGTTTGTGAAACTAAAAGGGTAGTAGATCTGAGTGAAAGTAGTCTGATTTTTGGAATGGAGTCGTGAAGCATAGTTGTATATACAAGCATGGTTGTAGAGTTATAGGTTGAATTATGAATCTAAGTGCTAATAGGTATATCAGAAGGTATGAATTTGTATCATCTAGTTTGTTGTGAGTGCATATGAAAATATGAATCCATAGGTTGGTGATAGCTGCATGCTATGCTCAAGGAAATAGTGATAATAGAAGGACTGAAGAAGAATTGTGTGTGGAATTCATGGGGAAAAATTACTCTGCTATATGACATGTATGGATGGGGGATACTGAGACAGAGTACAGAAAAAGATATAGGGACCATTGGAAGAGTCAAGAAAAAATGAGAATGGTGATGTACCTACTTAAAGAGGACCTACTTAAAAAAAAGTCTGTTTTGAATGCATGGTTTAAACACAAGTCTATCAGTGCATGGGGAAAGTGGAAGGCAAAAGGAAGAGGGGCCGACCAAGGGCAAGATGGATGGATGATATTCTGGAGGTGACGGACTCAACCGTGGGGGAGCTGGTGATGGTGACGGCCGACAGGAAGCTCTGGCGTGGGCTGGTCCATGAAGTCACGAAGAGTCGGAAGCGACTGAAAGAATAAACGAATAAACAACAATCAGTGCATAGATATGGGAAAAGAATGAACTGAAAAGCTTGATTTGATTGATTATGATAAAAGACTGACACAATTAGTGAAAAATACAAGGGCAATGAAAAATTCTGATGTGGGACAGAGCATTATTTGATTGAATGAATGGTGAAACAAAAGAGGTGGAAGAAAAATTCATATAAAAGAATGCTATACAAATTAGGATGGAAGATGGATATATTATAATGTGCATAAAGGTAGCTGAGATAGAAAAGATAGTTGCAAAAATACAGTCAAAGACAGCAAGGAACGGTAAAAATATGTAAACAATGCAGAGTGGTTTTGATGAAACTAATGAAAAGACTAAACAAGGAGCCTCCAGCATAACAAAGGGAATTAAAAATAAAAGTAATGAAATAATCTGGGATGAAACTCTAGTGAGAGGATGTGGAAGGGATATTTTAAATATTTTAGAGATATGTATAGAAGCGTTAGCAATATTTGGAAGAGTAACATTGAAAAAAAATACTATAAAAGTTCATTTCTAAGAAAAACATGCTAAAAAGGAAGTCATTAATGTTGTCCAAGACTGCAGGTGTAGACGGGGGAAATGGAGAAATGGTTAAAATATGGGTGTGTGTGTTTGTGGAGTGATTGTAAGACTTTAACTGATGTGTGAATCTGTTCCTTACAATTGGGAAAATGCTACTGTTGTTCTCCTATGCAAAGGGAAAGATACAAAGAGTAAGTGCATAGTGTGCGTGGGAAGATAATGGCAGAATTCTGAGTAAAATGGTATGAGATATGACAATGGGCAAAATTTTGGAAGTGCAATAATGCTGGGCAGGGCATGGGCAAACCAGATTTTAGCTCTTCAGCAGGTCATTGAGAAATGTGTGACTATGAGAAAGTTTTTTCTACAATTGATGATTTAGTGTTTGATAAAGTGAATAGAGGGGCGTGGTGGCTCAGCGGGTAAGACGCCAGGCTTGTTGATCGGAAGATCGCAAGTTCAGAGATTCGAATCCCTAGCCCTGCGTGCGGAGTGAGTTCCTGCACTAGCCCCAGCTCTTGCCAACCTAGCAATTTGAAAGAATTCGAAAGAAAGAAAGAAAGAAAGAAAGAAAGAAAGAAAGAAAGAAAGAAAGAAAGAAAGAAAGAAAGAAAAATTGCAAATGCAAGTAGATGAATAGGTACCACTTTGGTGGGTAGGTAACAGCGTTCCGCGTGTGTCATGCGGCCACATGACCGTGGAAGCGTCTTCGGACAACGCTGGCTCTTCGGCTAACAAACGGAGATGAGCACCGCCCCCTAGAGTCGGACACGTCTGCACAAATGTGCGGGGGAAACCTTTACCTTTTAAAGTGAATAGGCTTGAATCTTGGAACAAGTTTGCACAAACATGGAATTCAAAGATGGTTGTTAAATGTAATAAGAACAGTAAATGAAGGAACTGAAGAATACATGAAAATAAATGTAATGCTTCTTGATTTGTTCAGTATTAACCAATGAGGTTAAGATGAAACATGTAAGACTACTGTATAACATCCTGGACTCCCATTTTTCTTCCTCAACACTGTCTTTGTGTGCATCCTGAGAACTTTGTTTCAACAATAGTACGCTTTTTCAGTTCTTCATTTATGAGGGTCTAGAAAAAGCACAGACTGTGCAGTTTTGGCACAGAATACAGCAGAGATTCTCATCTTGTGTGGACTAGGTGGAATAAGAGTAAGTCACTGAAAGTTTAATTAAGTCTTTAAAACTTACCATACATGGTAAATATAATAACAGAATATAAATGCCCTTCTTGGAAAAGTGCCCTTTTTTTCTGGTCCTTTGATAGAGGCGTTAGTGAAACTTAAGATAAGCATGATAAGAACCACTGAAGTAGGACACCTGGCTATTCCAGCTGCCAGCAATAAACAATAGCTTTCTAAACTTCGTATGCTTGGATATGTTCTTGAAATTATGTATGTTGCTTATAAAAATTTCAGATGCTGTAGAGGAGTGAAGACTAAGATTTCCAGTAGTTAGAATGCAGTCCTATTCTGTCTGTCATAGTAACTTATTTTTATTTATTTATTTATTTATTATTTGGATTTATCCCCGCCCATCTCTACCATGGCAGACTCTGGGCGGTGTAACTTGCTCTAACAGTGTTAGCAAAATTGGAATAAAAGATAAAAAATACTAAAAGATTCCAAATACATGATTCAAAAAGTATGCTGTGAATATTTATTTATTTAATTTTTATCCCGCCTTTATTATTTTTATAAATAACTCAAGGCAGCGAACATACCTAATACTCCTTCCTCCTCCTATTTTCCACACAACAACAACCCTGTGAGGTGAGTTGGGCTGAGAGAGAGTGCCTGGCCCAAGGTCACCCAGCTGGCTTTCATGCCTAAGGCGGGACTAGAACTCTCAGTCTCCCGGTTTCTAGCCCAGCAGAATGCAGATTTTCTTAGTGCAGAATTCTTGCTGGGGTTCAGATATAGAAAAACGTTCTTAAGATGTGTTGCCATACCTCATTTGGAGCTACTTTGTCATTGCCTTGAAAAAATGAAGAGACTGAATGGACTTGTATATTTTTACATACTTTATATTTGGACTCCACTATTGGGATTAATGAAGATCTTCCCAATAGCGTTAGCTTGTTGGCTACTGAAGGACAACCACCCACACTGCCAGGGCGGCACGAAATTGCGGGGTCTCTTGTGTGAGTGTGGTTCCCCCCCTGCAAGTGAGAGTGGCGGGAGGGGGTCCAGGATTGTATGGGACTGAGAGAGTACCTAACCTGAGTGAGAGACAGGCTAGGTAAGAGTGACTGTTTGCCCCTTTGTGGCTAGTGGGAGAGGCCACACGGGGCATAGTGAGTGATTGGATTGGTGAATGGAATGGGGTGGTTGAGGCTTTCCAGCGTCGAGAGCTTTCGCTGGTTGCGCTGGTGGCCTACGACTCCCCAGGAAGATTGAGAGTGAAAGGATGGATAGATGGAAGAGATCCCCGCTTAGATCCAGGTTTTCGAGGGTTCCGGGAGTGGAGGCGACCGGGCCAGGGAACTCTGGGGACGGTAATGTGGGTAATGCAATCGAGGTGGTGACGGGCAGGAGATATTATGACGGGAACCAGAGGACAGGCCATCTTTGGGGAAGGCGCCCCCGATGTTTAGTATCGGTGGCGCGTTCCGGTCCTCTGAGTTCAACCCCAGGCTCTGGACAGCAGATCCTCGAGGGCTCCGGTTTTCGGCTACTGCTCCTCAATGCCAGGTCAGTAAACAACAAAGCCCCTCTCATAAGTGAATTAATCACGGAGAGAGGGGCCGACCTGGCGTGTATTACTGAGACCTGGCTGGGCCCAGAGGGAGGGGTAGCCCTCTCGGAAATGTGCCCAGCCGGATTTCAGGTGTGGCACCAGCCGAGAGACCGGGGCAGGGGAGGAGGGGTGGCAGTTATCATCAGAGAGTCTTTGATGGCTTTCAGGGGCCTTGCTCCACAAGTATCCGGATGTGAGACCCTGTTTTTCAAGTTGGGTGCCCGTGAACAGTTGGGAGTGTTGCTATTGTACCAGCCTCCCTGCTGCATAGCAACCTCCCTGCCTGAGCTGCTGGAGGCCATCTCGGGGTTGGCGGTGGAGTTCCCCAGGCTTATGGTCTTGGGGGATTTTAACCTGCCGTCCCTGGGACGTGCCTCGGAAGTAGCTCGGGAGTTCATGGCTACCATGGCAGCCATGGGCCTGTCCCAGATTATTCGGGACCCGACTCGAGACAGTGGACTCACCTCGGATTTGGTTTTCTTGTCAGAGTAATGGCAAAGTGACCTGAGGGGAAAGTTAGAACTATCCCCGTTGTCATGGTCAGATCACGTCCTGATTTCCTTAAGATTCTCTTATGCCGCCCCACTCCGCAGGGAGGCAGGACCTATTCGATTGGTCCACCCCCGGTGACTTATGGACCCAATGAGGTTTCAGAGGGAGCTGGGGGTAATACCTGAAGATCTGCTGCACGGTCCAGCGGAGGCATTGGCTGCAGCCTGGAACAGGGAGGCGGCCAGTGCCTTGGACAGGACCGCGCCGATGCGACCTCTCCAACCCCATTCGACCCGTCAATCCCCATGGTTTACGGAGGAGTTGAGGGCCTTGAAGAGGGTGAAGAGACGTCTAGAGCGCCGCTGGAGAAAAACGAAGGCGGAATCGGACCGAACACAATCTAGAGCCGCTATTAAGGCCTACCTTGTGGCGGTAAGAGCGGCGAAACGTGAATATTTCTCCGTTCTTATTGCATCCGCAGAATGCCGTCCGACGGCCCTGTTCAAGATTACTCGATCTCTCTTGGGTAGGGTGGTATCGACCACCCACCTGCAGGGCCGTGCGGAAGAATTTGCTGAGCATCTGCAGGATAAAATCGCTCGGATTCGGTCTAAGTTGGACTCCATGTGTGAAATGCAGTCTGGGGAGATGCTGGGAGAATGGTCTTGCCCTGTTATCTGGGAACGATTTGATCCTGTTGGACCTGAGGAAGTGGACAGGATCTTTCGAATTGTTAATTCCACCACATGTGATTTAGATCCCTGCCCTTCCTGGCTGGTGAAATCAGCCAGGGAGGTGACATGTGGATGGGTCCAGACCATGATTAATACATCTTTGGTGGAGGGGGTGGTTCCAACTGCCTTTAAAGAGGCACTGGTTCACCCCCTCCTCAAGAAGCCATCCCTGGACCCTACCATCCTGGACAATTTTCGTCCAGTCTCCCACCTCCCCTTTTTGGGAAAGGTGGTTGAGAAAGTGGTGGCGTTGCAACTTCAAAGGACCCTGGATGAAGCGGATTATCTAGACCCTTTTCAGTCAGGTTTCAGGCCGGGATATGGGACGGAGACTGCATTGGTCGCGCTTACGGATAATCTCTGGCGGGAGCGGGATGGTGGTAGTGCATCCATCCTTGCTCTCTTGGATCTCTCAGCGGCATTCGATACCATTGACCATGGTATCCTGTTGGGGCGGCTTAGGGAGTTGGGGGTGGGTGGCGTAGTTTTGCGCTGGTTCACCTCCTTCCTCCGAGGCCGATCCCAGTCGGTGGTAATAGGAGAGGAGAGATCTGACCCTCGGCCCCTCTTGTGTGGGGTGCCGCAGGGTTCGGTTCTCTCTCCTCTCCTATTTAACATCTACATGAAACCGCTGGGCGAGGTCATCCGACACCATGGGATGAGGTATCATCAGTACGCGGATGATACGCAATTGTATATCTCCATCCCTGGTGAAGTAAGTGATGCAGTGACAACCCTGTCCCAGTGCCTGGGGGCTGTGAGGGCCTGGATGGGGAACAACAGACTACAATTGAACCCTAGCAAGACTGAGTGGCTGTGGATTGATGGCCTAGCGTCTTCTGGGAAATTATCATCTTTGGTTCTTGATGGGGTAGCACTGCCCCATTCGGAACCGGTGCACAACTTGGTGGTCCTTCTAGACTCACGACTCCTGCTCGAAGAGCAGGTGGCAGTCGTGGCTAGGAGGGCTTTCGCACAACTTTGGTTGGTGCGCCAGTTGCGCCCATTCCTGGATCGCGACGCCCTCGGAACAGTCACTCATGCTCTCGTCATCTCCCATGTAGATTATTATGCAATGTGCTCTACATGGGGCTACCCTTGAAGACTATCCGGAAGCTTCAGCTAGTGCAGAATGCGGCCGCGCGAGCAATTTTGGGTGCACCAAAATCTGCACACATAACACCTCTGCTCCGCGAGCTGCATTGGGTGCCAGTCTGCTTCCGGGTACAATTCAAGGTGTTGGTTATTACCTTTAAAGCCCTACATGGCATGGGGCCAGAATACCTGAAGGACCGTCTTATCCCCATTTTATCGACCCGCCCCACCAGGTCATTCAGAGAGGGCCTGCTACGAACCCCATCAATTAAAGAATGTCATCGGATGGGGTCTAGGAGGCGGGCCTTCTCTGTGGTAGCGCCCACACTGTGGAACATCTTGCCCCCAGAGTTGAGGCAGATCTCCTCCCTCCCGACCTTTAGGAAAGAGCTGAAGACCTGGTTCTGCCGCCTGGCATGGGAAGGAGGAAGGGATAGTTCCTCATGGGGGTGGCTAATTCCTTAACTTTATAATGTCCTTCGTTTTAATTCCATCGTCCATCTGGATTTATAATTGTTTATTATTTTTATATATTGTACATTGATGTTTTATCCTGTTTTAATCTATTTTATTGTAAACCGCCCAGAGTTCCCCGTTGGGGGAGATGGGCGGTTATATAAATTTAATTAAATAAATAAAAATAAATTAAAAATAGACTTACAATGTGTTTTTTATGATCTTCTATTGTGGAGCAAATGGAAGCCACTTGACTGGATTGCATGGAATGGCTGGCAGGGAAGGAATTGCAAAAAGAGGAGGGAATGTGTGGAATTCATTCCCAGCTTTTTCACATAGCATCAGACCTTGGTTTGCTTGAATTGAGATCCACTGTCTCATATCCAGACTTAATAATGTTCTTTGTATCTGAAACTGGTACATTATAACCAAGCAATTTGTGCAAATTATGCATCTTTTCTTTAAACAGATTGTAGATTCAACTGTCACAAACGCTGTGCACCTAAAGTACCAAATAATTGCCTTGGAGAAGTGGCCATTAATGGAGGTAAGTTGCATCAAAGATATTAGTAATCTGTATTCTAAAAACTATTTGAAGAAACAGCAGTCATTTATTAGTGGAGATAAAGAAAAAAAGATTATAGTGTGTCAAAATTAAGAATGTGTATGTCAATAAGCCTTGGCTTAAACAACTAAAATACTGAGAATGAGCTATTAATATATTACTGCACTTGAAAATGTAACAATCTAGTCTTTAATAATTCTAGTGTATAAGTAATAAAATAATAATTCTAGTCCATAAATAATAAATAAGTCCATTGAAATTTGAAATGTAGTATGCAATTTTATTTTAAAGTAAAAAAAATCTTCCTGTTATATGTGAGTAATTTTTTATGCTTCAACATAAATGAATTTAAATGAATTTCATATTGGAGAGAAGCAAGCAGCCCTCTGATGGTCTTCTGCAGATCTTGGACCATCTCTATGATTATTGACCCACCAAATTTCTTAATATTGGGTCTGCCCGCTTTTGGAATTCAGTTTCTGGCATACAGTATCACTCAAAGGTTGGGAATGAGTTCAAGCCTGAAAAATGTTGTCCACAACTGATCAAAGAAGAATAAACTAGACATTTAATTAACAGACATGCTAGGGCCAGTGCAATCAAGATTTGTCATGGAGTTGAGAATTAGGAACCCCCAGAGTTCATACCAAGGCCCCCAATGAGCCTAATTTTACAGCTTCCATAGACAGGCATTTTCTTTTAATATATTTATATTCCAACAACAACAACAACAATTGATCTATGTTGTATTTGTAAGCAGACTTTTCTCAGAAGTTACCAAGCAGTCTTTCAGTATTTACAAGCAACCTTTCCTGTGAAGAATCTCCCAGAAATGAACAGTTTATTTATTTATTATTTATTTATTAAGCAAATTTATAAGGCCGCCCAACTCCAGGCAGAGTACAAAATTAAAAACCATAAAAACACAATACACACCCCACGGCGGCAGCAAACACATTCATATCAGCCACTTGATTGGCTCCGAAGCGACCTGGGGTCCCCAGGCCTGCTGATAAAACCACGTCTTCAGGGCCTTCCAGAAGAAGAGCAAGGAGGGGGTCAATCTTATCTCTGGGGGAATGATGTTTGTAAAAAGGTAAAGGTAAAGGTTCCCCCTGCACATTTGTGCCCGACTCTAGGAGCCGGTGCTCATCTCCGTTTGTTAGCCGAAGTGCCAGCGTTGTCTGAAGACGCTTCCACGGTCATGTGGCTGGCATGACATGCGCAGAACGCTGTTACCTACCCACCGAAGTGGTACCTATTAATCTACTTGCATTTGCAATTTTTCTTTCTTTATCTTCCTTCCTTCCTTCCTTCCTTCCTTCCTTCCTTCCTTCCTTCCTTCCTTCCTTCCTTCCTTCCTTCCTTCCTTCTTTCTTTCTTTCTTTCTTTCTTTCTTTCGAATTCTTTCAAATTGCTAGGTTGGCAAGATCTGGGGCTAGTGCAGGAACTCACTCCATCATGCGGGACTAGGGATTCGAACTTCCGAACTTGCGACCTTCCGATCAACAAGCCTGGCATCTTACCCACTGAGCCAAAACGCCCCTGTTATGATGTTTGTAGGCAAACCATATTTGCTCTTTTCAATTTTTATGTCTGCCAAAGGGAAGCAACTCAGGAAATTACACAACAGTGTTTGCCATCTTTAAACAACCAGTCAAGGATTAGAGAAATGTTTATTGAAAATTCATTCCAGAGAGAGAAGCACGATTACTGGTATTATTGGTACTGGTATTTACAGTATTATATAATTCTAACCAAAGATAATTAAGAAAAGACAACAATTTCTTCCTGGCACAAAATATCTAAGCTTACAGAAAATGAGACTGGAAGAATGGCCCATTCCCTTAGTGCGTTACCAACTGTGGATAAAACTCAGAAGAAAATATGTGATATATTCAACTGTAATGTTCTAGATTCATTTTCAGTGCTTAGATAATGAATGTCTAAGAAGTTGTATGAGAAAGATTTAAGTGTTATATGTTTGTTTGTTTGTTTGTTTTTATTTATTTAATTTTTATCCCGCCTTTATTATTTTTATAAATAACTCAAGGCAGCGAACATACCTAATACTCCTTCCTCCTCCTATTTTCCACACAACAACCACCCCGTGAGGTGAGTTGGGCTGAGGGTGACTGGCCCAAGTTCATCCAGTTGGCTTTCATGCCTAAGGCGGGACTAGAACTCACAGACTCCTGGTTTCTAGCCCAGCACCTTAACCACTAGACCAAACTTGCCACTGATATGATAAAAGATTATTTGCTGTAATCTGTGGATATTTTTCTAAAATATGTATGTATTCTTACATCCTTACAGTCTTAGCTCACATATTGTAATGCATTATTTTATTCATCATGGGCTACAGTACTCGGCTGCTGAAATGTTGTTTAGTCTTTTCAGTAGTTCTACCCATCATCATTTTTTCTCTCCCCCCCCCCAATAATACCTGACAATCTGTTACTTCACCAATGACTTTGGCTTAATTTTTTATACATTCTTCCCCTCTTCTCCTTTTCTCAACAGTTTCTGTGAAGATTTGGGGGTAATCTAATTTGTAATTTAAGCAATTAGATAAACTGAGATTAAAAACTAAGTACATCTAACTGCATGACATATCACTTGTTATCCATACTTTTCACTCACTTGTATTGTTTTCATCTATATGCATCTGATTACAGCAGGTGGAAGCATCTAGCCAATATTACAGTAGCTGATCTTAAAAAACTGAACAGATCAGATATGGATGAGAGACTACCAGGAAAACACAGGTCTATATATTAACCAGGGCAACAGAAAAACATCCTTGAAGATTGTCAGCATTCTTCACAATGGAAGACTATTGCCATATTGTTGCCAAGAACAATATACATGTGTCCGTGTACTCACCATAAGTTGGGCTCAACTCAAGGAATAGTTTATCTTTAACTTACATTCATCAGACTTTAGGGCAAGGGTCGGAAATGGCGGCTCGCGAGCCAAATGCGGCTCTTTGGCCCCTTGAGTGTGGCTCTTCCGCAGGCAGGCGTGGCGGGCATGGCAGGGGCAGGCGCGGCAGTGAGTGTGGCGGGGCAGGCGCGGCAGCGGGCATGGTGTGCGTTGCTGTGGGCATACCCCTGGCAACCTAGGCCCAGCCTCTCTTTTTCCTCCGGGGACGGGCTTCACACAGTCTCGCGAGAGTTTGGAAGCCTCCGTCTCCGGCAGCCATCTTGATGACAGGCACTTGCCCATCACCTTAACCCAGGGCTTTCCAAACTGTGTGTCGTGACACAATACTGTGTCGCCGGGGCCCCCCAAGTGTGTCGCGTGACAAGCCGGAAGCGCTGATGAAAATGCCCTTGGTTCTGGCAGGGAGGTGAAAATCGTGTGGCGCGCGCTGCCAGGCCACCCGGAGTGGAAATTCTCCGCGCCAATCAGCTGTGCGTCGGGAAGCACGGCAGCCTGCACGCGCGATTTTTGCCTCCCTGCCGGAACCGAGGGCATTTTCGGGGTCCCTGGAGTCTGCCCTTTCGAAGGGGCAGCGGCGGTGGTGGGCCATCAGTGCTTCCGGGTTCCAGGACGCCGCTGCTGCCGCTGCCCCTTTGGAAGAGCAGGCTCTGGGGACCCCGAAAATGCCCTCGGTTCCAGCAGGGAGGCAAAAATCGCGCGCGCACGCTGCGGGGCTTCCCGGGGCACAGCTGATCAGCACAGAGAATTTCCACCCCGTCCCCCCCCACCGCACCGATCAGCTGTGCGCCAGGAAGCCCGGCAGCCTGCCCTCAGTTTAGGCAGGGAGGCTGTGTGCAAGCGGCGCTCAGCTGTTCTGCGGTGAGAATTTCTACCCCGGCTCCAGGGCAGCGTGTGAATGTGGGGAGGGGAGGCTTTTGCCTCCCTGCCAGAACCGAGGGCATTTTCGGGGTCCCCGGAGCCTGCCCTTTCGAAGGGGCAGCGGCAGCAGCAGCAGCAGTGCTGCCCCTTCAAAAGGGCAGGCTCCGGGGACCCCGAAAATGCCCTCAGTTTAGGCAGGGAGGCTGCGCGCAAGCGGCGCTCAGCTGTTCTGCGGGGAGAATTTCTACCCCGGCTCCAGGGCAGCATGTGAATGTGGGGAGGGGAGGCTTTTGCCTCCCTGCCAGAACCGAGGGCATTTTCGGGGTCCCCGGAGCCTGCCCTTTCGAAGGGGCAGCACTGCTGCTGCTGCCGCTGCCCCTTCGAAAGGGCAGGCTCCCGGGACCCCGAAAATGCCCTCAGTTTAGGCAGGGAGGCTGCGCCCAAGCGGCGCTCAGCTGTTCTGCGGGAAGAATTTCTACCCCGGCTCCAGGGCAGCGTGTGAATGTGGGGAGGGGAGGCTTTTGCCTCCCTGCCAGAACCGAGGGCATTTTCGGGGTCCCCGGAGCCTGCCCTTTCGAAGGGGCAGCCGTTGCCGCCGCAGCGACAACCTGGAAGCACCGCTGCCGGTGCTTCCAGGTTTATGTGGGCTGGCCGTTGGTGTGTCGCCAACGGCAAAAGTTTGGAAAGCCCTGCCTTAACCTCTTTGTTGCTGCTCTGCTTACTCTTTTTCTCCGTGCAAAAGCAGCACATTTCCACCCCACAGCCCTAAGTGTGCGCAATTGGCTCCCGCCCGCAAACCCCGCTCCCGCGCTGGATTCCCCACCAGCTTTACTTTGCCTGGACTGGGGGCGTGAGCGGCTCCGGAAGAGAAGCGACTGGAGCAGTCGAGCCTCTCTTTCCCTTCTTCTTCCAAACCTCCCCCGCCCCCTTCCACGCGATTGGCTCCCACCCGCAAAACCCGCCCCCTTCCACGCGATTGGCTCCCGCCCGCAAAACCCGCCCCCTTCCACGCGATTGGCCCCTGCCCGCAAACCCCGCCCCCTGGCTCTCGAGCACTTCAAAATGTGCACGAGCATGTCAAAATGGCTCCTGGCAAAAAAAGTTTGCTGACCCCTGCTTTAGGGCATTTTTTATCCCACAGACACAATGGATCATTACATATGCATACATTGTATATTAAAGTTGTTATGCTGTTTCCTGATTATTAATAGGAAAAATGCTTGGCATTTACTAATATGCTAATGCATGGTCACAAGCAGAAGATTGTATTTCTGCAGAAATTAGAGAATATTCTAGTTTCACTTTTGATTTTCTAAATCTATTTTAGACATAAAGGTAGATATAATCTTTGGATATAAGATTCTGTTCAATTAGCTTCATCCAATGACAAAGAAGGGTTATTCTTCCTTCCCTCTTTTGCCAGATCTGCTCCAAAGCAGATTTAGGGACTTGAGGACAAGAGGAGATTTACTTCTGTGATGTTGGATAACATGGCCAATTCAGCTTAGATCTTTTTCTGGATTGCTATAATAATGTAGTTTTTTAAACATTCCAGACTTGCTTAGCCCTGGAACTGAGTCTGATGTTGTCATGGAAGAGGGAAGTGATGACAATGACAGTGAAAGAAACAGCGGCCTCTTAGATGAAATGGAAGATTCTATGGCGCCTGATGCTGAGATGGTGATTGTGAATCCAGGTGACAGTGGAGACATGCAGGACACTGATCCTGACCATGATGAGAGTAACAGAATGATCAGGTGAGTTTAGCATAGTGATAATGTTTGCTTTTATTGCTGTATAAGCATGCCAACAGTATCTACTGACACCATTCAGGACAAAGGACACTGCATCACTGAAAATTTTACATCTTCCTAAATAGTGGGTCACAGTTTTTGGGTATCTTGCAAATAAAATGTATGTGTTTATTATTGTGATTTTTATACTGCCCACTCCGGAGATTCTAGGGACTCTACAACATAATAAAAAGTCATCCAAAATGTTAGAATTAAAATACAATTAAAACATAGACAATAAAATAGAATTACAACAGTGCCCCTAACACAACTATCAAATAGATGTTAAAAAGGAAGCTTTTTAATCATCTTATATGCCAGAAGCAAGAGATCTAGGTGAATCTCTGAGAGAAGCATGTTCCATAGTATGTGGGCAATCACAGAGAAGGCTGGGTTCAGAATACAGCTAGGGTAAGAGATTGGAAACAAAATCCTGTGATGAATCGTTAAAGGAACTAGGTATTTGTAGCCTGCAGAAGAGAAGACTGAGGAGAGATATGATAGTGGTCTTCAGATATCTGGAGGAGGAGTGGACGTGTTCTCTGCCATCCCAGAGAGCAGAACCAGTACCATTTGCTTGTAACTATAGGAAAGTAGATTCATGTTTGATCCTGAGAGGAAAATCTTGATGGAAAAAATATCAGCTAATCATTAAGTGATATACTTCCCTTCTGTGAAAGTCTTCAAAAGAGGCTGAATAGTCATTTGTCTGAAATGCTTTAGTAATTTCTGCAGTGAGCAGTGCTTGGATTTGATGACCCTTGAGGTCCCTTCTAACTCTGTGATTATTGACCATTCACCTCCAGCCATGGCAGGACTTTTAGTGGCATCTATCTGGATTTTGTCACTTGGTGGACAAAACCATACTGGGTGAGTTAAGTAATCCAGCATTATGCTGTGTAGTGCTTTATAGGTTATAACTAACACATTGATACAGGCCCAAAAGTTTATTGATAATCAGTACAATCACTGCAAAGTAAGTATTATCCTGAGGTAATAGGTTTTCCTGCCTGGAATGGCTGCGGCATACTGGACTAGCTGTAACTTTGTCCTCAAAGGCTGCTCCATGTAGAGCACGTTGCGGTATGCTACTGGACAGGGTGGTTAGTATACCACCAGCAGCTTTAGGTTATTCCTCTAATCCACCTTCATGTACAGGCACTCACATGCATTAGCCTTGAGTATAGTGCCTTTCTCCAGCAAAGGAGATCGTTACCTTGTCGTGGTGCTGGAGCTTGAGCACCTCAATGAAACCATGAGCTAAACCGTGAAGGGACACCCAAGACGGGAAGGTCGTGGCAGAGAGGTCAGACTAAATACGATCCCTGGGGAAGGTAACGGCAACCCACCCCAGTATTCTTGCCGTGAAAACTAAATGGATCAGTACAACCAAAGATATGTCGGTATACCATCGGAAGATGGGACTCCCAGGTCGGAAGATGGTCAAAATGCTACTGGGGAGGAACAGAGGATACGTTCAACTAGCCCCAGATGTGATGACGCAGCTAGCTCAAAGCCGAAAGGACGGCTAGCGGCCGACGGTGCTGGTGGTGAACGGCGAATCCGATGTTCTAAAGATCAACACACCATAGGAACCTGGAATGTAAGATCTATGAGCCAGGGCAAATTGGATGTGGTTATTGGTGAGATGTCAAGATTAAATATAGACATTTTAGGTGTCAGTGAACTGAAATGGACTGGGATGGGCCACTTCACATCAGATGACCACCAGATCTACTACTGTGGACAAGAGGACCACAGAAGAAATGGAGTAGCCTTCATAATTAATAATAAAGTGGCTAAAGCAGTGCTTGGATACAATCCAAAAAACGATAGAATGATCTCAATTCGAATTCAGGGTAAGCCATTTAACATCACAGTGATCCAAATATACGCCCCAACCACAGATGCTGAAGAAGCAGAAGTAGATCAGTTCTATGAGGATCTGCAGCACCTACTAGATAATACACCAAAAAGAGATGTTATTTTCATTACAGGAGACTGGAATGCTAAGGTGGGTAGTCAGACGACACCTGGAATTACAGGCAAGCATGGTCTGGGAGAACAAAATGAAGCAGGACATAGGCTGATAGAATTTTGCCAAGACAACTCACTGTGCATAACAAACACTCTCTTCCAACAACCTAAAAGATGACTTTATACATGGACTTCACCAGATGGTCGACACCGAAATCAGATTGACTACATCCTTTGCAGCCAAAGGTGGCGGACCTCTATACAGTCGGTAAAAACAAGACCTGGAGCTGACTGTAGTTCAGATCACGAACTTCTTATTGCAAAATTTAGAATCAGACTAAAGAGAATAGGGAAGACCCACAGATCAGTTAGATATGAGCTCACTAATATTCCTAAGGAATATGCAGTGGAGGTGAAGAATAGATTTAAGGGACTAGATTTAGTAGATAGGGTCCCAGAAGAACTATGGACAGAAGTTCGCAACATTGTTCAGGAGGCGGCAACAAAAAACGTCGCAAAGAAAAAGAAAACCAAGAAGGCAAGATGGCTGTCTGCTGAAACACTGGAAGTAGCCCAAGAAAGAAGGAAAGCAAAAGGCAACAGTGATAGGGGGAGATATGCCCAATTAAATGCAAAATTCCAGAGGTTAGCCAGAAGAGATAAGGAATTATTTTTAAACAAGCAATGTGCGGAAGTGGAAGAAGACAATAGAATAGGAAGGACAAGAGACCTCTTCCAGAAAATTAGAAACATCGGAGGTAAATTCCAGGCAAAAATGGGTATGATCAAAAACAAAGATGGTAAGGACCTAACAGAAGCAGAAGAGATCAAGAAAAGGTGGCAAGAATATACGGAAGATCTGTATAGGAAGGATAATAATATTGGAGATAGCTTTGACGGTGTGGTCAGTGAGTTAGAGCCAGACATCCTGAAGAGTGAGGTTGAATGGGCCTTAAGAAGCATTGCTAATAACAAGGCAGCAGGAGACGACGGTATCCCAGCTGAACTGTTTAAAATCTTGCAAGATGATGCTGTCAAGGTGATGCATGCCATATGCCAGCAAATTTGGAAAACACAAGAATGGCCATCAGATTGGAAAAAATCAACTTATATCCCCATACCAAAAAAGGGAAGCACTAAAGAATGTTCAAACTATCGAACAGTGGCACTTATTTCACATGCCAGTAAGGTAATGCTCAAGATCTTGCAAGGTAGACTCCAGCAATTCATGGAGCGAGAATTGCCAGATGTACAAGCTGGGTTTAGAAAAGGCAGAGGAACTAGAGACCAAATTGCCAATATCCGCTGGATAATGGAGAAAGCCAGGGAATTTCAGAAAAACATCTATTTCTGTTTTATTGACTATTCTAAAGCCTTTGACTGTGTGGATCATAACAAATTGTGGCAAGTTCTTGGTGGTATGGGGATACCAAGTCATCTTGTCTGCCTCCTAAGGAATCTGTATAACGACCAAGTAGCAATGGTAAGAACAGAGCACGGAACAACGGACTGGTTTAAGATTGGGAAAGGAGTACGGCGGGGTTGTATACTCTCACCCTACCTATTCAACCTGTACGCAGAACACATCATGCGACATGCTGGGCTTGAGGAATCCAAGGCTGGAGTTAAAATCGCTGGAAGAAACATTAACAATCTCAGATATGCAGATGATACCACTTTGATGGCTGAAAGCGAGGAGGAGTTGAGGAGCCTTATGACGAAGGTGAAAGAAGAAAGTGCAAAAGCTGGGTTGCAGTTAAACCTCAAAAAAACCAAGATTATGGCAACGAGCTTGATTGATGACTGGCAAATAGAGGGAGAAAAAGTGGAGGCAGTGACAGACTTTGTATTTCTAGGCGCAAAGATTACTGCAGATGCTGACTGCAGCCAGGAAATCAGAAGACGTCTACTTCTTGGGAGGAGAGCAATGGCAAATCTTGATAAAATAGTTAAGAGCAGAGACATCACACTGACAACAAAGGTCCGCATAGTTAAAGCAATGGTATTTCCTGTAGTAACCTATGGCTGCGAGAGCTGGACCATAAGGAAGGCTGAGCGAAGGAAGATAGATGCTTTTGAACTGTGGTGTTGGAGGAAAATTCTGAGAGTGCCTTGGACTGCAAGAAGATCAAACCAGTCCATACTCCAGGAAATCAAGCCAGACTGCTCACTTGAGGGAATGATATTAAAGGCAAAACTGAAGTACTTTGGCCACATAATGAGAAGACAGGATACCCTGGAGAAGAAGCTGATGCTAGGGAAAGTGGAAGGCAAAAGGAAGAGGGGCCGACCAAGGGCAAGATGGATGGATGGTATTCTGGAGGCGACGGACTCAACCATTGGGGAGCTGGGGATGGTGACGGCCGACAGAAAGCTCTGGAGTGGGCTGGTCCATGAAGTCACGAAGAGTCGGAAACGACTGAACGAATAAACAACAACATAGTGCCTTTGGTTACTGCCAGTGTCTCATTAATGATTGTAACAATTCTTCTTCCTCAATCTTGGGATATGGTTGCTGCAGAACCTGAAACCCAGAAAGGCAGATCCCTGATAGGTCATTTCTTCTCTTCCCAGCCGAGTATCAGTAATACACATCTAGTTTGCAGTGCTCATAGTCACGGGTGGACATGATCTATTCTGTATAAACCTGGCATTTACCAACAGCAGCATGAGGGTCCCTCTTCTGTAGTGGCTCTACCACTGTAGGTCCCTCTTCTGTAGTGGCTCACCTGGTGCCCACCTGACATAATTTTTTCTGTCGCCATCTCTCTCTGAGCTGCTATTCCTGTTCCCCACACTATGTAGCCCAGGTCTCCTTATCCTGAGATTCCACTCACCCGCATCCCGGTCAACAAATTGTTCTTGAGCTGCAACCTGCCAAGCGTGTGCTATACCTACCTAAACCTGCCAACAAGCCCTTCAGCCAATCACATTTACAACCATTTCCTCTCTCAAAACATATTCCACCACCAACTGAAAAACCTTACAGAAGATAACCTTTGTTGCACCCTTTTCACTTTTGTCCAATACTGGCATGATGACCCCATCCCCATCTCTCATTTTAGGGAAAGCTGTCATTTCATTGACTTCTCCCACTTACTTCATCCGCTCTTGCAACTAGGCAGATCCACAGGCCATCAGTGTCCAGGCTCTGCTCATGTCCCCAGACAGCAACTCTAAATCAGTGTCCCAGGATTTTTGCAGGAGCCTCTTCTGGCCAACAAGCCTCTGCCATTCCTGTGTCTGTTCCAGCTAGCCCATACTCCATTCTTCCACCCATTCTTTGCTCCTCTCACTATTGACTGCTAGGGTCCCACCTACTCTGTCACCTGTTTCTTTTTTTCTTTCTTCTGTTCCTTTCCTCTTGTTGTTTTAATTCTTATTCTGCCATCACCCCTTTATTTTGTTTTTCTGTTTTAATCTGTTTGTTACATGTTTTATGTAAACTGATTTAATATTTTTATTCAAAAGTAGCATAGAAATAAATACATATATTTCTCTCTAAACCTCTCTAAACTTTATCTGATAAGGTGAATAGGTTAAGCTGAGAAAAAGGACTGAACTAACATAATCTGTATTGAAATAGAAATTTGAACCTGAATTATTCCATGCAGAGGCCAGTACTATTAACTACTACGCACCACACTGAGTTTGAATGTATTAAGTATAGATCTGTCAGTGGGTCTAATGCATAACTGGAATGTTCAGAACGTTTTGATCATGAAATAGTTCAACCTCAAATTGGCCGTTTATAGTGTTCTGAGATCAAGAGCAAACATATGTGCCCCAAGAGTTCTGTGCTAAAGTTGAAACAAAACTTTGTTCTTTTGAAGTATGTTGTTTCAGGTGGTTTACTTGTTCCAAGCTGTCCTACATTTGGGTTGATTTGTGGCTTGTGACTGGGTGGCTTTTTTCAAACTATGTCCAGCCTAGTCAGTTCAGTAGGGAACAGTCATGTTCCTGCTACTATTGATTTACAATCTCTGTGTTTTCATTGGAAATGTTCATTTTAGGGAGAACCTAAAGTCACTGAAAACGTAACATATGAAAGATGGTATAATTTGTTAGGTTTTTTCTGCTTAACTTCTCTGTAAGATTTTGATGGTGTGATTTCTTGTTTTTTTTCTCCCAGTAATATCATACTGAGATCAAATGATATGTCTCTAAATTTAAAAGTCCATGTTAGTTTTATTGCAATATAATTTAATGTTATATTTCATTGAATGTGTGATGAGAGCTCTTACATATCATCTAGATCAACCTTCTGTACAGTGCAAAAATCAAGTAAACCATACCAGACAGGTAGCCATGTAGCTCCTTTCAAAACCTAGTGAGCAGGAATCTACTTTTCTCTTTCAGCTGCTCAGGTCATTTATGTGTTGGGGTGACTATGTAAGTTCATAAATGTAATAAATGAATGCAATTTCAGATATTATTGTGCCTGCAATAAATCACTGTTCAGAAATATGTGAGTTGAACAAGTAACCATTTAAATTGTCTCTCTCTGAAAGCATCATTCAAATAATCTGTTGTTCGGTTTACTGTTGCTTTTTTTAAGCCCTTCAACAAGCAATAATATCCCATTAATGAGAGTGGTACAATCTGTCAAACATGCAAAAAGGAGAAGTAGTACAGTAATAAAAGAAGGATGGATGGTTCACTACACAAGCAAAGACAGTTTGGTAAGGAAGTAATTAGCTGAACCCTATTCATTTATATAACATTGATATGAAGAACATTCAGGATACCTTACAGAAGTCTTTCAATGGTCATGATTAAATTTTCAATATTGAAGTTTAATTTCCATGTATACAAAGTGCTTCAGGAGTTACACAAGAAACAGACAACCTGGGATGGTGTCCAAAGAACTTAGGTAATGTACAAAGGGACATTCAGCTGTTCCCACAAAATAGATTTCCTATTATATGTGTTGGGAGAATAATATCTAACTTTAATCCAGATTCACACTTACTCTTGTTCATTTTTTCTAAGTTGTGACATTTCTGATAAGAGTTGGTTGTAAAGGAGGTGGTCTCTGTACTGAGTAATCTTTTCTCATTGATGTCTGTGAGAACAGATATTTTCGACTACAGTTTCCATGGTTCCTTTCCATTAGCTTATGTTGGTTGTGACAGATAGAAGCTGAAGTCAAAAACATCTTGAAGGCATTGATTGCCTGACCCCTTGGCTTTATAAGCAGGCAGTCATGGGTGATGTGATAGAGAGAGGGTATATATTGCCCATCTCCAGTCGCTTGCTTTGAACAGTACCTTATGTATAATGAGAGAAGAATAACCTTTTTCAAACAATTCAAGATTTCACACGTAATATCAGTTTTGACTCAGGATAGTGCATGTTAATTTCAATCTATATTTGATCAGTTAATGTGAAGTGATGAGTAGCAACTTTGTACAAACTTTAAAATGCATTTCAAAATACTACTTTTAGGCAATATAAAATGATGCAATGGAGAATTTATGTGTAGTAATTACAACCATTTATCATTTGTCTAAATCTGCATCATTGTGTTAGTTTATTTCATTTTATTTCATTATTGCAGCATTCTTTACTAATTGTTAAAGTATTTTAATTTTCTCTTTCCATGCAGAGGAAGCGGCACTACTGGAGATTGGATAGCAAATGTATCACTTTGTTTCAAAATGAAACTGAAAGCAAATACTACAAGGTAAAAATGGTTTCAGTTTTTAGATAAAGTTTGTTTGTTTGTTTGTTTGTTTGTTCGTTCATTCATTCATTCATTCACTTTGACTTGGATGCTGCCTGATTCCAATTGGCTCTGGGTGGGCACAGCATAAAAACAAAGCAACAAATATACAATAAAAAATCGAGTATATAACATTACTAGGAGTTATCCTCTGAAGCAGGTTATCTAGTTACTAAGGGTGGGGAAAGTACTTTCCTCTTTCACATGTTTATGGCCAGAAAAGAAACTTGGCTTAGTCTTCCCATTAGTGCAGCAATTTTTTGAGGATCCTTCTTCAGCTCCAGTTTTAATCTGAGCAAGAAAAGGATAATATTTTTATACTTAGAGTGGAAATTGTAGGTTTCCAAACTGTGAATTAGACTTGATCTTAGCAAGTTTCTCCAATGTCTCTAGTAGGCCTGTGCAAATTATCTGATGAGCCTTCACTGATGAATAAAACATCCCTCTGGATCTGCTCCTCAAAGCCATGAAGCAGCTGCAGCTGCTTGAAAGCTCAGAGCCACTGCTTCCAGACCCTCCTGAGGTCTTTTGGACATGCAACTGCGTGCTCAGAAGACATTTCTAGTGGGATAGTTAGCAAAGCAGTTCATCAAATGATTTGTACAAGCCTAATGTCTAATACAACACTATTGATGCCAATATTTATCATTTAATAACTAAGCATAATTATTTTATATATATATATATATATATATATATATATATATATATATATAATATATATAATTATATTATAATTATATTATAATTATATAATTATATTATAATTATATATATAATATATATAATTATATATTTATATATTTATATATATATTATAAATATATATATATAAATTATATATAATTATATAATTATATAAATATAATTATATAAATATAATTATAATAAATAAGGGGTGTGGTGGCTCAGCGGGTAAGACGCCAGGCTTGTCGATTGGAAGAGCGCAAGTTTGGAGGTTCGAATCCCTAGCCCCGCGTGATGGAGTGAGCTCCCACACTTGCCCCAGCTCTTGTCAACCTAGCAATTTGAAAGCATGCAAATTCAAGTAGATGAATAGGTACCACTTCTGTGGGATGGTAACAGCGTTCCGCGCGTGTCATGCTGGCCACATGATCGCGGAAGCGTCTTCAGACAACGCTGGCTCTTCGGCTAACAAACGGAGATGAGCACCGGCCCCTAGAGTCGGACACGACTGCACAAATGTGCGGGGGGAACCTTTAACCTTTAACCTTAATTATAATATTTAAATCGGCAGATAACATGCAAAATATAGCAGGTAATATTTAAACCTAACCTTTCTCTGATTTTTTTTTAAATGGAGTTTCTAAGAAAAAATGGGTAAGGAATTTGTAAAGCCCTCTGCAGTTTTTATCTTTTCAGTTATTTTAACATATTTAGAATATGATTTCATGAGTATATAACCATGATTTCAGCTAAAAGTACCATCTGGATTCCATCTGAATATTGGCAAAATGTACTGTAGGTTGTTGGGAACAAAGTGTGAGAGGGGTGGGATTGAGCTGTTGCTATTTAGAACAGGGTTTTCCAAACTTTGAGGTATATCGGGTATATCTCCCTTGGGGAAGTACAGAGTCCAGGGAAGGCGTGAAGAACCTTTTAACTGTACATTGTTACAATAAATCCACCATTCCCAAAGTTTCATTGTATTGTTTTCATTGTTCATTTGTGTTCATTTTAGTGTTTGTATTTTTAAGGAAGGTGTGCACAATAAGATTACACTAAAGTGAGGTATCATGGCAAAATGTTTAGGAACCCCTAATGTAGAAGTTAGTTTGTTGAGAGGAAGATGAGCCTAAGCTCCTTATTCTTTGGGGCTCTAGTCAAAGTTTGACCCTGTAAAGGATGCAAAGTCCAGAAAACCATAGGAGAGGCAGAACTTTAGGAGCTGAGAACTGGATTTCACAAAATTCTCAAAAGCTGGGAACAAGTCAGTATTTAGTTGTATAAAACAAACAGAACATCAGTCCTGAGTAGAATAAACACATTTTGGAAAAGGAGTCTTGGAATAACATTAATAACCATTCTTCACAGGAAATCCCATTGTCTGAAATACTCTCTCTGGAACCTGCAAAAAACTTCAGTTTATTACCACAAGAAGCAAATCCCCACTGCTTTGAAGTAACTACAGCTAATGTGGTCTATTACGTTGGGGAAAACGTTGAAAACCTACCAAGTCTTTCAGCTAATAACAGTGTCCTCACAAATGGTTGTGGCCCAGATGTGGCAAGAATGTGGGAGATGGCAATCCAGCATGCCCTGATGCCTGTCATCCCCAAAGGAGCATCTACTGGTTCAGGACCAAGTTTGCACAGTAAGTCTGAGGTCTGTGAACACCATTCAGGTATACGACAGAAACATTCCAGATCAATTAAAGGCTCGGTCGACATCCCCAGCAACACTGAAGTGGCTCACAACAACAACAGACATTAATTAAAAAGAGTTTGTCAGTTGCTAAATTAATGTTTAAATAGTATAGTAGATACACCAGTGCAAATAGTGAAATGAATGTGTGCATTTTAGCCCAGCATCTGGGTCCATACAGCTAGGAGAGATTCAAGTCAGTCTGCCATCAGGTGAGTGGAGTCAGAAGATGGCAGAGTGAGGACAAAACCTAAATATGATTTCATTACAGTTTAATTCTAATTTAATTTGGTTACATAGAGGTAATATGCTACTCCTTATTCTCATTACTGTTTTCTTCTTTGCGTGTGCAAGTTCTCACAAATGCACGTGTGAGCACCTGCTGTTATACTATACAGTAATATTCTTTGATTTCATATTGTATGTCATACAATAATGATTGGATCTCTTCTTTCTAGGAAATATATCCATAAGTATTTCTGTGTCCAACTGCCAAGTCCAAGAAAATGTGGTAATTGACTACTTATTTCCGTCCTTGATTATGTCAGTATGATAATTTTTTCTATTTACTTGCATTTAAGAACAGTTAAACAAATGAGGACATTTTCAAACCTAATCTAATTCCAGTGTCAGTGACATATCTATTTAAGTATCTTAGTTATGCTAACCTCAGAAACTATAGAAGACATTAAATGAAATCTAACAAGAGAGAGTTCCTTCCTCAGACTGAAGTTGTCATGATTAACAGTTGGGACTGTTGCTACTGTACCAGCCTCTCTGCTGCGTAGCAACCTCCCTGCCTGAGCTTCTGGACTCCATTTCTGGGTTGGTGGTGGTGGTTCCCCAGACATAAGATCTTGGAGGACTTCAATCTGCCTTCTCTAGGTGTGGGGTCTGAGGCAGCTCAGGGGTTCATGGCTATCATGACAGCCATGGGCCTATCCCAGGTCACCAGGGCCCAACATGGGACAGTGGTCACACACTTGATCTGGTTTTCTGTCATAGCAGTGGCAATGTGATCTGGTATTGGGGGAACTGTTGGTGTCCCCCTTGTCATGGTCAGATCATGTCCTGATTACCATGGGGTTCTCTGGGGCCACCATCCACTGCAGGTCGGTGGGACCTATTAGATCAGTCCACCCTCGGCAACTGATGGACCTGGATGGGTTTCAGAGGGAGCTGGGGGTTGTGCCTGCTGGTTTGCTGCACAGTCCATCTGAGGCCTTGGATCGGATTGTGCTGATGTGACTTCTCCCCTCTTGTGGATCCCATCATTCTCCATGGTTTATGGAGGAACTGAGTGAGTTGAAATGGGAGAAGAGATATCTAGAACGTCACTGGCGCATGACAAGGGATGAACTTGACCGAACATGGGTTAGATCTGCTATTAAGGCCTACCTCGTGGTGGTAAGCGTGGCAAAGCATCAGTACTTCTCCACCCTTATTGTGTCTGCAGATGGTTGCCCTGCAGCCCTGTTTTGGGTGACATGTCCCCACTTGGGTAGAGGGGGTGCGGAGACCCCCCTGCAGGGCCATGCAGAAGAATTTGCTTAGCATCTGTCTTAGCATTTGTTCAAGCTAGACACCAGCCTTGTTGCAGGTCCTGAGGAGGTGCCCAGGACAGAGTCTTGCCCTATTATCTGGGAACAGTTTGAACTAGTTGGGCCTGAGGAAGTGGACAGGGTCCACAGGGTCCTTATGACTGTGAACTCAGCCACTTGCTCTTTTGATCCATGCCCCTCCTGGCTAATTAAAGCTGCCAGGGGGGTGTTGTGTGAATGGGTTCTGGCAGTGGTGAATTCCTCCTTGGGTGAGGGGGTTGTTCTGCTGTCTCTTAAGGAGGTGCTAATTTGCCCCCTCTTCAAGAAACCATTGCTGGAACCCACTATACTGGACAATTTTCATCCAGTATCTAACCTCCCCTTTTGGGGGAAGGTGGTGGAGAAGGTGATTGTGCAGCAGCTTCAGAGGATCCTGGATAAAGTGGATTATCTGGATACCTTTCAGTCAGGATTCAGGCCTGGGTATGGGATGGAAATGGTATTGGTTGTACTTTTAGATGATCTCTCTCAGGAGTAGGATGGAGGTTGTGCATCCATCCTTGCTCTACTTGGTCTCTTATATACCAGTTGGTGGTGATTGGGGGAGAGAGATCCTGCTCTCAGCCCCTACTTTGTGGGGTGCTGCAGGGTTCTATTGAACATCTATGTGAAGCTGCTGGGTGAGCTCATCTGTCGCCATGGACTGAGGTATCATCAGTATGCTGATGATATCCAATTATACAGTACCTCTCTGCCCCTGGTGAATTAAGCGATGCTATTGATGTCCTATCCCGGTGCGTGGAGGCTGTGGGGATCTGGTTGGGGAACAACAGGCTTCAACTGAGCCCTGGTAAGACTGAGTGGCTCTGGGTTTTGGGGCCTTCTCGTTCTGGGACTATACCATCTTTGGTACTGAATGGGATTGCACTGACCCAGTCAGACCCGGTGTGCAACTTGGGGGTCCTCCTGGACTCACGACTCCTGCTCGAAGAGCAGGTGGCAGTTGTGGCTAGGAGGACCTTTGTACAGCTTTAAGTTGTGTGTCAGTTGTGCCCATTCCTGGATTGGGAGGCTCTGGTCACCACCTCGGTGGACTATTGTAATGCAGTCTACATGAGGCTGCCCTTCAAGAGTATCCAGAAGCTTTAGATGGTGCAAAATGCAGCGGTGCAGGCAGTTATGTGTGCCCCTAGAATGGCACATGTTACACCTCTGCTCCGCAAGCTGCATTGACTTCCAGTTTGCTTCCAGGTCCAATTTAAGGTGCTGTTTTTGACCTTTAAAGCTCTTCATGGCATGGGGCTGGGTTATTTGAGGGACTGCCTCTTCCCAATTACTTCCACTCATCCCATCGGGTCCAGCAGGAAAGGCATGCTTTGGGTCCCGTCTATTAAGAAACTACATTTGGCGAGACCCAGTAATCTACTGTGGCCCGCCCTGTGGAACATCGTCCCGTTCGAGGTCGTTAAGCGCAACATCACATGACCATGATTTGTGACTTTCTGCTGGCTTCCCCATTGACTTTGCTTGTCAGAAGCTGGCTGTGAAGGTCACAAATGGCAATCACATGACAATGAGACACTTCAACTGTCATAAGTGCGAGCCAGTTGCCAAGTGCCCAAATTGTGATCATGTGACTGTGAGGACACTGTGACAGCCGCAACTTTGAAGACCGGTTGTAAGTGTCCTTTTTCAGCACCGTTGTAACTTCGAACAGTCGCTGAACGAGTGGTTGGTAAACAAGGACTAACTGTACCCTTTTATTTTTTATTTTATTTATTTATTTTATTTTTATCCCGCCTTAATTATTTTTTATAAATAACTCAAGGCAGTGAACATACCTAATACTCCTTCCTCCTCCTATTTTCCCCACAACAGCAACCCTGTGAGGTGAGTTGGGCTGAGAGAGAGTGCCTGGTCCAAGGTCACCCAGCCGGCTTTCATGCCTAAGGCAGGACTAGAACTTACAGTCTCCTGGTTTCTAGCCCAGCACTTTAACCACTAGACCAAACTGACTTTTACAAATGTCTTAGAATTATAGAACTGGAGGAACTTTAGAAGTCATCTAGTTCAACCCCCTGAATGATCCACTATAGCATCTCTGAGTGATGACCATCCAACCACTGTTAAAGGACCACTAGCAAAGGAGAACTCATCACTTATTGTGGCAGTGTGTTCCACTGACTGACAGCTCATACAGTCTGGAACTCTAGCATGAATCTGAAGTTTTAGCCCATTGATTCTGACCCTGGGGCAATAGAGAATATGTCCATTCCCTTCTTTATATGACAACCCTTTAGATATTTGAAGATTGCTATCATATCTCCCCTCAGACACCTTTTCTACAAGCAAACATACTTATATCCTTTAACTGTCCCTCATAGGGCTTGGCTTCCAGATCCTTCACCGCCATGGTAGCCTCCTCTGAGCTTAATTCCCATTTTCAATGTCCTTTTAGAATTGTGATACCCAGAACTGGACACAGTACTCCAAATCAGATTGGACTAAGGCAGTGTAAAACAATTGCTTCCCATGATTTGAACATGCTTTACCAGAATTCAAGCTACTGCACTTTGTGTAGAATTCAGTGGCATCTGTTATTTGTTTTTTTTTTAATTTGCCAATTTAAGATTCAGAAAAACAATTCAAGTTGCAAAATATTTGTATCAACAGGATATCAGTACAGTGTATCAAATATTCCCAGATGAAGTTTTAGGATCAGGACAGTTTGGAATTGTTTATGGAGGTAAGACTCTTTACATATACATTAGGAAAATGAAATGTAAATGCAGCATTTCTTAGGAATTTAGAATTTACGTAACTATTTTAAATAGGAAGTTATACAAAAACATTAATCACAAGGAAAGCAGACAGAAGACAGAATAATTATTTAGCCATTTTCAGCATGTGGCTTAAGTTTTTATAATTGGAGATATACTATTCAGGATTATGGTATTCTGAAACCACTTACAATGCTGTCTTTTGCATTTTAATTTTGGAGTTTGAAGTCCGAGAAATTTTCTCTTCTGTAGGTATTTCTGTGTTGCTTTTTTTTTCTTAGTTAAAATTTGGCAAAACGTTCCTACTTTCCTTTGAAGGCAAGGGGTCAGGCTGGTTGTCTCTGGAAAAAACTGGCTTCCCTTGAGAATTGGCCCCATATTCTTCCAGTTCTTCTTTTTCTGTAATTGCTTGTGGGAAACTTGTGCAATGACCTAGTTTGCATGGCAAAATTATGGATCGTGTTATCTACAATTCATAGACAAGTTTCACCTTTTCTTGATATTTTTACAAAATATAGAAGCAGAGGTTGCAAATGTGTATGAAAACTATTGTGTAGTTAGGGTTTGTTCTTGCAAATGTGTATAAAAAACTATTGTGTAGGGCAAGAAAGAGAGCATGGCTTTGCTCTTATCCTATTCTCTTCTATAATTCTCCTGTACTGTTTTTTGCCCCATCAGAGAAAGAATTCCTGTCTATCTAAAAATATGTTTAAAAAGGTTCATGGGATTAACTGTAGCTTGAATCATGTCAACTGGATTTCTATTTTCTCAGTGAAAACGTTTTGCTCCTTATCCAAGAAGCTTCTTCAGTCTGAGCAAAGTTTGTAAGGGAATCCTTAACTATGTTTCTAGGGTGGCTGTGTGACCTTGCACCTGGGGCTAGGTCATGGTTATTTGAGATGTTTATTTCTAAGTCCCTTTATCATCCAAAGGAGGATCCTCTTTGGATGATAAAGGGACTTAGAAATAAACATCTCAAATAACCATGACCTAGCCCCAGGTGCAAGGTCACACAGCCACCCTAGAAACATAGTTAAGGATTCCCTTACAAACTTTGCTCAGACTGAAGAAGCTTCTTGGATAAGGAGCAAAACGTTTCCACTGAGAAAATAGAAATCCAGTTGACATGATTCAAGCTACAGACAATTCCACCTGGATGACTGAGAACCTTCATCGACATACTTCATGGGATTAAATGTCAAAAAGATTTATTGCTTTGGATAGCCACTTTATATTTGGTGAAGTTTGAGGATTCTACTCCCAAATGGCAATGTAGTTGGGAATGATGGGCACTGTAATCCCAGAATATCCCATGGTATCTAGCTGGGGAAACCTGCGTGGGATCAACCTTTAATTGGAAGAGAAAAGTTTCCATTAAAAAAGACAAAAGTTAGATTTTAATAAAAGAAAAAGTGAATTTTAGAAGGCTCTGCTTCTCAGAACTGATCATGTTAATTGGCATATTTTTCATCAAACAGGAAAACATCGGAAAACAGGAAGAGATGTAGCAATTAAAATCATTGACAAACTGAGATTTCCAACTAAGCAAGAAAGCCAACTTCGTAATGAGGTTGCAATTTTACAGGTAACTTTTATTTAATTACCAATTATATCCTGTATGTATTTAATTTAGAGCAGGGCAATAAAACTTACTGAGAAAGGTTTCAGCAGGAGAAATCTATGGAACTAATTATACACTGAATCTCCAGATAAAGTTCTCAAGTGATGTCTTTTTTTTAGATAGTTTCTAATCTATTTTAAATACAGGAATTTTTGAATCAAAATGACCAGTATTTACAGCAGTTAATATATATATATATATATATATATATATATATATATATATATATATATTAAGACAACCCATCCCAATTATAATTCATATAATATATCAGTGCATAGTAAGGTTATGTTTCTCCCTACGCATGTAACAATACGAGATTAACCCAGTTCAGTCATTAAGAAAAAGGGAGGAACTTGCTGTGTGTGTGTGTGAAGGATGAGTCTCCCCTCTGAACACAGGCAGATTATGTCTTATGTTCAAAAGTATCTACAGTTTTAGCAGCAGTGTTTACACCCAGAAAGCCTTCCTGTGTCCAGCTTTAGATGTGAAGGGTTCCAGCTTTAGGTGTGAACACTGAACTGACATGGGGCAGTATACATGGTTTTACAAGCAGATGCTAATGGCATAGATTTTACATCATAGATGTCAATGACAAACTCCTTTTCCAAATGTTAATCTTAACAAATCAGAGACACTCATGGCAAATTCATAGAATTTTACATCATGGATGCTATGGGAAACCTGTTCTCCCAGTGTTAATCCTAATTCATCATAGTTCAGTTCACTGACCCATTTTAGTTTGGCTTTAGGCCTTGGTGTTGATAGGAGACTGTGTTGATCACTACAGATCTCTGGAGTGGATATTAAAGAGCAGGGAACATTACTCTACTTTGTAAATTTTAAAATAGTTTGATTAGAACAAAAAAGTTATGTTCCCTATATAGAGAAAAATGTTAAGGTGTCAGACCAAAATTTTGACAAGTTCTAAGCAGATTTGTGCTATCCTGGGTACTTAATTAGCACAGCGTATTATTACTAATGTATTTTCTTCCTGCCTTGTTATACTTAGGCTGGTGCCAAAGGACTTGAAAAATGAATGGCTGCGCAATAACCTAATATTTCCTGAAACTTGTCATTGGATGTAGACAAATTAGCTCATTTAAGTAGTGTTTATCTTTTATTATAGAATCTGCATCACCTGGGGGTTGTAAATCTGGAATGCATGTTTGAGACACCAGAAAGAGTGTTTGTTGTTATGGAGAAGCTCCATGGAGACATGCTGGAGATGATCTTGTCAAGTGAAAAAGGAAGGTTGCCAGAGCGGATAACCAAGTTTTTAATTACACAGGTAAGAGCCCATTAGGGATAGATATCAAATACGATACTTCGTTTCATGTGAGATTCAATTCTATAAATTAAGTATATTTTCAAATATTCTTTATGTATAATAGAGGTTATTTAGAGATGAATGTACAAGCCAATTTTGGCTTTGTTTAGTTTTTTAATTTTTCCAGACCTTAATTTATCCCTCCTATATATACATTAGTTTGCAGCTTCTTTTTTTAAAAAAGTCTACAGGAATATTTGTTGGCATTTTCATGTGTGTTTCTCCTAATTTACACATTTTGTATGCATCTTTGTATCATAGACACATTTTTTACAAGCAGTATTCCCTTATAGTATTTCACCAATATACATATTTTTGTTTGGAAAATTGCTGTGCAAAACTCTTAAGAAGTGTGAATACCAAAAATGACTATGGCATTGTTCATATATTGATTCAAAAAGTGTGAATTTGGTAATTGGATATTAAAATGCAAACTGAAAAAAATCTCCAGTGCAATCCAAGTTAAGCAAAGAGTATGTTGAACTGCTTTTCCCTTAATTAGTATGGTACTATGTTCAGGCCAATGTTTTTGTAGTGTTAGTAATAACAATAGAGTATTGATGATATTTTATGGTAACTTAATATTATGTTCCTCTCATTTTGTAAATTGTTTATCCAATTTGGAATGGGATTATAAAATAAAATATTTAAAATCAGTTGAATTAAATCACCATCCTTGTGTTTGCTGATATCATATCACATTTCTAGGAACACATTGAAATATAAATAAATATTGAATACATTTTCTATATTACAGCACAGTTGATTTGTTTCTTTACAGATCCTTGTTGCTTTGAGGCATCTACATTTTAAAAACATTGTTCATTGTGATCTCAAGCCAGAGAATGTATTGCTAGCATCAGCTGACCCTTTTCCACAGGCAAGTCAAAATATTTTTCTTTGCATAAATACAATTCAATCCTCTATGAAAACAAATTACAATTACTGAAACTGATTTATGACACTCAATACTTTAGTTGCTTTTCACTGAAATATTAAATGATTTTTTAGAAAATAAAGAAAACATATTTCATTTTCTTGAAGCTGAGCTCCTCAAAGTATGATTTAGTTCTTTGTTCCAGTAATGCTTTCCATGACTATAGTCCAATAACACAACTAAAGGACCAGTCAAATTTATCTCTGCATACCTCTGTAAATTACAAAATGTGAATCAGTGCATCTTGCTTTTAATCTGAATTATATGGATGCAGATTAAATTATATGTGAGAATCCACATGATATTTTCTTTGTGTGCGTGTCTACATTAATTGGTTAGCTATCATGGGGGATTCTGATCATTATCAGTCTCTTATATACCTAATATACAAAGCATATGCCCTTCTTCCATGTTACATGAGGATGAGTTCCAGATTGTAATTTAAGTAAAATGTATTAGTGTATCTAAATCTGCATGATTTGTGCCATAAGCTCACTATGAAGTACAGTATACCTGCCAATGTAGAGATTGAGCATAGATGAAACATGTTCTTCCTGGTCAAAGCCAGAAGTCCTAGTGGCAACTGGTTGATTTCCTGTGATGATAAAGCATCCTCCTCCTCCTCCTCCTCTTCTGGAGTAGTTTCCTTATCTTTAAAGCAATGCCTTTGTCTGTATGTGTGTTTTAAAAAACAAAGAACAATTAATCAAGTGAGAAAACATACATGCCTGTCTTTACTTTTTTTTTAAAAAAAAAGGTTGAGCATGGAGGAAAGGCAAAGCAATCAACTAAATTCATGTACAACTTCACTGGTATTTCAAATTTTTGAGTAAACTAGTTTGTTTATATTGCTAGGGAAATATATGTCCTACTATTGGTACATCATATACATTCTATAAGAAGCTTCATTTACTACTCCTTTATAATAACACCCTTACATGTCTTAACAGGACCTTTAAAGAAAGGGTTCTGTGTGCTTTGTATGTATTTTGTTCAATTTGTGGGAATGCATCAGTGAAATAAAGAAGCATAGTAAATTACTGCTAAAATACTATGTGTTATCATAATATACTATTATTATACTAACAAATACTATTGTGTTAGCATTATGCACAATGCTAACACAAATCAAACATATTGCATACTATATACTCATCTTGGTACCTGCTAAATTGGTATTCTCATGCATAATTTATTGCTTTTTTTTTGAAGCTATCACATCTTCAGGGATTCTAGCTCCAATTATTTCTGCCCACTAGCAAAACTGACATCACACCAAGCACTCACCTACCATTTTTTTCTCAGTAGCTTAGAGTACCTTTTAGAACAAATGAGTAGGATGTATGTGGGAAGGAGGGGGCAGTCATCAGGAAACAATCCCATTACACAAGTAGAAATTAATTTATCTATTGGATATAGCCCTACTTTATAATGGAGTTGTCTCATCAATTTTTGTACCAAATAGGTGAAGCTTTGTGATTTTGGTTTTGCCCGAATTATTGGAGAGAAGTCATTTAGACGTTCACTTGTGGGTACACCAGCATATCTTGCTCCTGAAGTTCTGAGAAACAAAGGATACAATAGATCACTTGATATGTGGTCCGTTGGGGTCATTATTTATGTTAGCCTCAGTGGTACATTTCCATTCAATGAAGATGAGGATATTCATGATCAAATCCAGAATGCTGCTTTTATGTACCCACCCAATCCCTGGAAGGAAATCTCTCATGAAGGTATTCCATTTTTTATTTTATTTTTATTTGTTTATTTATTTAGATATGTACTTATGTATCTATTAATTAAACAATATATCCTGCCTTTCCATATAGGATGTGCAACATAATTATCTGCAGAGTAATAGAAATAATAATAATAGTAATAATAATAATCCATAATCAAATCCAAAGAGAAGATTAAAAAGATTTGATTATAATCTTAAAGAGAATATTGTAGCTGGCACTAAATTCAATATTGTAAGATTTTTTTCTTACCTTTTAAGTACAAGGTGGATGAATTCTTACTTCATTTCTTTTTATCAAAAATCAAAACAAAACATTCAAGCAGTTACTTGACTGCACAGTACTTCCTCCTTTATGCTTGGAGACACCATGCCCCTAGAGTGAGACTTCATGATACGTAAGAATTTATCCTTTAAAGGGAACTAATAGGGTCATGGGTTGCATTCTGAATTCTTGCTTAGCCTTATCACTGAAAATATTTAATCACATCTCATTGAATAACATCAATTTACTAGGGAATAGGGCTATGCAACACTTCAGACCTGCTTTCCAAAATGTTTTGGAGAGTACTGGAACACAAAGCAGAACATGTCTGGAAAGCCTTAAAGCAGTCTGACCTTTCTCCAGGACTGCATGGCTGTCGTGTGCAACTACTGTATTGTTCTGGGTAAGGGCACAGCTGCTTTGTGGTGTTGCAGTCAGGTACTGCATTCACTCTCCAAAGGACTTTTGGAGACTGAATCTGAAGCTTGCACAAACACACTAGTGAACATTGACTTACTGCCAACATCACCAAGAAGGTGACCAGAGATGGAATTCTTCCATGATTGAATTCCTCTGTGAAGTGTGTACATTATGTTATGTACCTCTCCAGAGATACACTGCAGTATGTATCGGTTGGATACTTTTCTTCTAGTAATGTAGCATAGGAACATGAGACATTTGAAAAGGACAAGTGGTTTCCAGGGAAAGTGAACCGGAGCACTTATTAAAATAGAGGTGGAAAACTTGGGATACTCTAAACTAAACTTGATGGGCTAAAACTTAGCAGTTCCATTCAGCTTTCAGTAGTGAAAGCTGCTGCTACCTGCAAAGAACATCCCTGGCTTTAGGGTTCAATTAAATGTTAAGGGGAAACTACAGGGTTTTTTTAATAGTTTGTCATGGGGGGACATTGCATAAAGATGGTATGTTTGTTTATTCCCTCTCCATAAGATCAGGGAGGGGCGGCTTTCAGTTAAATCAGGGCTGGGGAAGAAATAATTAAATTTCCTCATCATGAAGGCTAGGAGTCCCAGTAAAAATCAGAGCACCTTCTCTCCCAGACATACTGTGGAATTGAGCCTTCAGTATGTCAAATTCCTGAATAAAAATGTGTTTTTATATAATGCAATATTTGGAAAATTGTATAGAACTATGCATGCAATTAGTACAATGCCATGTATACAGTGATTGATTATGTGCCATAAAGTCAGTGTCAACTCTTAGTGACCACATAGGAAGATTTTCTCCAGAAGGATCTGTCCCTAACCTGGTCCTTCACATCTTCCAATGGTGCATCCATCACCACTGTAATTGAGTCCATCCATCTTGCTGCTGGTTGTCCTCTTCTTCCTTTCCTTCCAACTTTCACAGCATTATAGACTTTTCCAGAGAGTTAGGTCTTTGCATAATGTGTCCATAGTATGATAATTTGAGCCTAGTCTTTTGTGTCTCAAGTGAGATCTCTGAATTGATTTGGTCTATGATCTGTTTGTTTGTTTTCTTGGCTATCCATGTTATTCTCAGGAGTCCTCTGGAACACCAACATTCGAAAGCATCAATACTCTTTCTATCCCTCTTCTTCAAAGTCCAACTTTTGCTTTGATAGAGTGTCACAGGGAAAACCATTGCCTGCACAATGCTGATCTCCTGGCATCTGAACATCTTTTTCAAGGCCTTCATGGCTACTCTACCAAGTGCTAGTTTGTGGCGTATTTCTTGTCTGCTGGTTCTTTTACTATTGTTAGTTGATTCTAAAAGGCAGAAGCTATCCACCACCTCATTGTCTTCATTGTCAGTTCTAAAACTGGTTGCTGTATTTGTTCTCATTAGTTTGGTCTTCTTTATATTTAATCTCAGATCCATTTTTTCACTGTGTTCCCCGAATTTCATTACTAGAGCTTGCAGATTATTTGCATGGTCAGCTTCAGAGTAATGTCATCCACATACCATAAGTTATTGATGTTTTAAAACCATGCTCATCTTCTTCCAATCCAGTTTCCCTCAATATATCTTCCACATAAAGGTTGAATAAATAAGCAGGAACCTTGTCTCACTCCTTTGCTAACCTGGAGCCAGGATGTTTTCTATATCCTGTCCATACTGTGGCTTCCTTTCTGGTGTATAGGTTTCACATGATGACAATGAGATTTTCTGGGATTCCCATGTTTCTCAGCATATTCCATAACTTGTTCTTGAAGGCCTTTCTATAAACAATGAAACACATACTGACTTTTTGGGGGTATTTCACTTTCTCAATTATCAAATGTGCATCAACAATAATGTATATACATTAGACTTGTGCAAATTATTTGCCAGAGTTTTTTCACTTTCTCCAGCAAATGGTCTTCTGTGCATACACAGGCATGTCCAAAAGACCTCAGGAGGGGCTGCTTTGTGACTTTCAAGGAGCAAATCCAGAGGAATTTTTCGGAAAGAGCCTTGTTGAATGATTTGTACAGTCCTAACATACCTGCAACTTGTACTTGTGCACAGATTAATGTGTGGAGTAGGAAGCAGCATAGAGGAAATATATTCTTGTTGGAGAGAGAAAACGTCTGCAGATTACTACAGATTTATTTGAATGCTGTTTTGCATTTCAAGATAGACTTCTATTTCATCTTTCTTACTGTATATACAGCATCATTTTTATTGTATTCTGGAGAAGAGAATGTGCAATTGCCAGTATCAATACCAAAGGTGAGGTTTAACTTGACTAGAAAGCAGTAGTCCACTCAAGGCTATTCTAGCCAGAAAGAAAATTGGATTACACCCAGGGCAATTTATTACTGCCATTAATGTGTAATATTAAAAATGATTTGAGATTGCCTAATGTTGCTATGCCTGGTTATATTTTTGACCCTACATACATTTTTGAATGGAATAACTATTCTGAAATTTGAGTATAAAATAAGTTTTGAAAAGTGTCTAATAACTATTGTTTTATAACAATCATATTTCTGTGTAATTCTATCATGGTTACAGTTCTATAGAATGCTTCACTTGAATTATGGGATGAAACAATCCAGCTTCTTTAAACTAATTTTCTTATTATGCTGGAAACTAACATTGAGTTCATTAAGGCTTAGTTTTCCTAGGACCAGTACCATGCAAAAATAGGAAGGCTTATAATTCATGGTTTGCATATGACTGGTTAAGCCAACTCTCAACATGTTAAGCTAGGAGTTTCAGAACATCTGGGAATTAGCAACTGCCTATCAGTAGTAAAATACTATGATGCAATTTAGTAATCTCAGCAAAAGAAATTTGGCTACCATGTATAACATACAGTATATTCCCCATGTATAGGATGTTTCTTATTTGTTGCAGTCCCTTTCTTTTTAGTTGACAATAATCTTGATGTGGCTTATGAACAATCAGTAAAAGTTATTCAAGCCTGTAGGCTTACACTGTAAAAAGAAGAAGAAGAAGAAGAATGATGGTAGACACATATCCCTGGACATTTTGTGACTCTGTTTAATGTCAATCTTATAATCATGTAAGAGTCCTGATAAATATTCATCTGTTGTATTAGCTATTACTTTTATTCAAAACATTATGGTGCTTTTGCATGAATAATATGAAATATACTATCAAACAAGGAATAGACATTAGAAAATTACACTGATCCCAAGAATTATCCCGATTAGAGGTTCATGCATGTGCTAATATGCATAAGGACCTTCTACTAATTGTTGACAGCTTCTATATGACAAACTTGATTATCTACTGAATACAGAGACGGCTAATTTAAAACACATCAATTGTATGATTTTCAGTTGTACTTTAATATTTTCTTTAGTTGCCAAATGCAGCAACCACACAGTGGCTGAATATTCCTTGCCATTTCATATACTTCTAATGTGGAAACTTCATATAAAACTTGAAACAAATTATGGATATAAACAAAGATACATCCTTGATTCTCTTACTGAGAATGGCAAATTATATTTAACCAAGAAAAATTAAATTGAAGCATGCATGGACATGCATGTTTTCCAGCCAGATATTAAGTGTTCATGGGACCAATATATTACAAGCTACCTTCATGCATTTCCTGATATAAAGAGGAATCATGTAATGACTGGAGAGCATTTCTGTACCTCTGGAGATGATTTGGTATTGGCTTGTTTAGCTGTAATGGCTATGTGTTGAGAGTGGATATCTGGAGAGGAATACTTAATATATGACAGCTGTTTCTTTTCAACCAAATATACCCAATGTATGGATGCCAGGTACATTTTGCAGTGATAACACTGTCATTGTATGATACCTTGCCATTATTGGAACTTCCTTTTTTCAAGCTGTATTTCTCCTCCCACCCCAGAACACTGCAATATTGACTAAGGAAAATGGAACAGCTAGAGAACAAGCTTCTTGAAAAATCCCTAGGTTGAATTACAATATCATATTCTACATATAACCATCTTTTGAAATCTCCTATCTATGATATGCTAAGATAATATTGATTTGTCAGTAGAGAATAGATATATCAGCACACAAGAGAACCATATTTCACTTTTCACCACAACAGTTTTCACAGCCAAACAGCTTGTCTAGCAATGAAAACAGCACAGAAAAAAACAAAAACAAGCAAGAAGTTGCATACGTTAAGGTCCTGTCCATTAGGCTGTTGAATCACAAATGTCAAAATAAGACTGATATGATTGTCACCTTTCTGTTCATTTGAAATTCTCTTTTTAACACAGTTAAGCTACACCTCTCTGTCAGAATGGTTGAAAAAACTGAATTATTCCTAGTTTGATTTTGTTATTGCATGATATTCAAGCATATTTTAGGGAATGGTGTCCTCTGAAATTGTATTTTTTTTCTCTAGCTATTGATCTCATAAATAATTTGTTGCAAGTGAAAATGAGAAAACGTTACAGTGTGGACAAGACATTAAGCCACCCCTGGCTACAGGTAATGCTATAAATTTCATGCCTTTTACCTCTTTTGTATTTGTAGTTAGATAGCAAACAAAGACAACAGTCTAGTGGTTAAGGCAACGGGCTAGAAACCAGGAGTCTGTGAGTTCTAGTCCCGCCTTGGGCATGAAAGCCGGCTGGGTGACCTTGGGCCAGTCACACACACTCAGCCCAACTCACCTCACAGGGTTGCTGTTGTGGAGAAAATAGGAGGAGGAAGGAGTATTAGGTATGTTCACCACCTTGAGTTATTTGTAAAAATAATAAAGGCGGGATAGAAAAATAAATAAATAAATAAAATCACAACTGCTACACATGTAAGCACAATTATCTGCACATTTGAAAAGCAAGGGGCTAGTTTAAATGCTAATAGACCCACGTGTAGGCTGCTCCAGTATATGATGAGCTTCCTAGAATCCAAGTTTAATACTTCTTGAATTGTGCACAGCATTGCCTAGTTTACATGAAGTTATGATGCACCACATACTTTTCATGCAGAATGTCCTGGGTTCAGAACTCTGTCAGAATCCTGGAAGACTGTTGCCATTCAGTGTACATCATCTTTCCCCAAACTGGCATCCCTGCATGATTGGATTTCAAATCCCCCAAAAGGCTTGGTGACTAGGAATTCTGGAACATAGATTAAACTGAAATAGTTGAACTAGTGGTCCATCTGCATGTTGAGATGAAGCTATATCTGACCTTTTAAAAAGTAAGGTGCGTTATATTTCTTATTACTAGAATATAAAGTGTTTGTGATATTGTTTATACTGTCAGTGGTTTTTTTTTTTTTTAATATATAAATTAAACTTGTTATCCTGTTTTACAGGATTACCAAGCCTGGCTGGATTTACGGGAGCTTGAATGTAAAATAGGCGAGCGTTACATCACCCATGAAAGTGATGATTCCCGGTGGGAACAATATGCAGGAGACAATAGTTTGCAGTATCCAGCACACCTTATGAGTCTGAGCACTAACCACCGTGAAAATCCTGAGCCAGAAGAAGCAGAGTTGAAAACCCTCAGGGAGCGTGTCAGCATCCTTTGAATTGCAATCTGTCAAAACACTGTGGAACTAATAAATACATACGGTCATGTTTAACTTTTGCTTTGCAGAACATGCCATTATTTTCTGTCAGATGGGAATAAAGCTGTTACACTGTTACTACCATTGATGTATGGGAGTTGCCAAGACAAATCAACAGATGATTATTATTATTATTATTACTATTATTTGTGAGCAAGTGTGTTATATTTACAAAAGAGTTCCCAGAAACATTCACCTGTTGTTGTGGATGATTTCTATTCTACTTTGAGCATCCGAACCTGTTTCCACTGTGCCTTTTCAGGTGAAGGTTCCTCTTAGTCAAACCTTTCTGTCTCAGATGGAGCATTTCCAGGCTGATCTTGGGGTTTTGTGTGCAGCATTGACTAGCATTGTTTGCAAACTCTTGAAGAGTAGATTACTACCACTGTTCTGTGAACAACTTTTTAATGTTTTTAATAAAGCTAGGGACTTAACGTTTTTTGTTTTTGCTGTGGAACAATGTATTGACATCCTGATACAAGGAAGCACAAATGGAAAGTGTACAGTTGCAGATGAGTCATTGCTTTGGTTATGGGCATTTGTAAGGGTGCAGCCTGTTTTTAAGCATGAACATCATAATAATGGAAACTGCAGCCTCTGTTTGGTAGTTTATTTCCTTGTTCTTATACCAGCCTGCTGTAATACATACATTTAGAAGCTGAGCAACATGATATTTTCATGAATGTTTTCAATAAAATTCTGCTTAAAGCATCAAAAACTTTGAATTACTTTGCCAATGGAGGGTCAGGGTTGCCAGACTTAGCCCAGGAGCATCTGTCCAGTAATAATTACAAAGACTCTGAAAAATAACTGTCATCTAATTTCCCCAAACTTTTCTTGCCCCACGAAATAGACTTTTTTTCTTCATTCTCAGTGTGCTTCAGAACTACTTCTGGTACTGTTTGAAGTTACTTTATTGTTGCTTGGTGATGCAGGATGCGATTGCTGCTCTTACATAGGTCTCATGCACCTCTTCTCCATTGGCCTGCAGCCTCTGATCAGAAAACATCCTCTGGAAAGATTCTGTATTTTTCATGTATGTGTAGGCTGACCATATTTCCTTGAGTCAAAAACGGGACATTGGGATGGCAAAACGGGACGGGGTCTTATGTAATATTCCATATTTATGAAAAAGACGGGTCCCTACCCCCCAGTCTGTGCAATTAGCTCCTGCCTGCAAACCCCGCCCCCAGTCCGCACAATTGGCTCCTGCCTGCAAACCCCGCCCCCCGGTCCCTCCTTTGCCACGCGCTGATAGGCGGGAGGGCTTCCTCTTCCGGGCTGCCTCCAATCGGCAGCTCCGGCTTGGATCCTCCTGTGCCATTCCTGCCGGGTTTAAAAAACGGGACAAAATTGAGATTTTTATCAAAACGACGGGACGGTTGAAAAATGCTAAAAAAACGGGACTGTCCCGTTCAAAACGGGACATACGGTCAACCTATGTATGTGGAAGGTCAGGGAGTCTATAGAACACTGAAAAGATGGTTGTATAATAAGGCAGGACACTCATACACATCCCTCAACCATCTTATAACTAAAGCAAGGGCCTGAATCTGGCAGCCCTTTCCCCAGAATTTCAATTGAAATTTCAAATTGCAAAGCAGTTTATTTTACATCAGATTAAAGGAAAGAAATGTGAGAAGTTACTGGCACAGCACTGCATTATGTATTCTCTTCAAAGTAATCACAAAACAACGTTGTGATTCTAAAGATAATTAGAATAGTCACACTATTTACATTTGATCAATTTTGGGATTACCTGCAATGCTTTTTTCATAAAATCCGCTTTTAGCAATCAGCTTCTTGTCTTTTCAATGCTGGTATTGGCAGATGTTTCTCACATTTGCCCATGACCAAAATTGAGATTCAGTGGCAAATAATGGGGTTGCCTCTCTGGAATATATGAATTTGCGGAGATCAATGGCAGCCACTTTTAATAAAGATTTGTAGTTATTTCCAGGGGAATGAGAGTAGGAGGGAGAATACATCTATTGTACGTTTAGTTCATTCTATTTTCAGGTTGTAGAATTTACATACCAGGATAAAAGGATCAGCAGCAGATGTCATTGACAGAAGAAAATGCTGATTGAGATGCAATGTTTATATCCAGAAGAAGTGACCTTACAGTCCCAGAATATAATCCATTTTTAAGATGTGCAGAAACAATCAAGTACTCTCAGGACACCAACCAAGCAATTTACTATTCCATTAGTAATTCTTCAAAGCTAACTTTTTATAATGCAGTTGCACTTCCTTTGAGTAATGGTTGCTAGACCTTATTTAATGGTAAATCTGTTACTTATTTTTAAAATTTATTTATAAATACTGCCCATCTGTGCCCGCAAACCAGTCAGCAAAACAAAAGGACAAAAAGATTCTTTGCAACAAGCAAAGGATCAGCAAAGGCCTGATAAAACTGCAGATATTACTGTGCCTCTAAAAGATGGTAGAGATGGAAGCAACATGAATTCCCTAAGGAAGGAGCGTCGGGCAAGTTGGTACAGAAATAACACCATTTTGTATAGTTACAATCCTTGCCTCCAATTCAATTTGTGGCAGTCACCAGGGGTCAAAACTGACTCGAAGGCACCAAAATAATAACAGTAAGTAAGGCATGAACAATTACAATAATGTTTTATGATCATGATTCCAAAAAGATCACAGTGGCATGCAAAAGTTTAGGTGCCCCTGATCAAATTGTACTGTATACTGAATTATTTTCATTTTTACATGCTGAGACAGCTACTTAGAAAAGCCTATGGTGGTTGACCATAGACAAACATTGTGAATTTGGGTCTTCAGAAAACACAATACCATCCAAAAGAGCAAGCTGTATTCCCCACCTTCCAGCGCAGTTTGCCTTGCTTATTGAGCAAGAAAACTTTACCTTGTCCAGTTTGAACTAATTTGTTATATATACCTTTATGCCTCTCTGCTGCTTTTCCCCAGAGGCTTTTCCAGGAGATCAAATGGCTGCTGGGAGTGAGAAGAGTGGCAATTCCTTATGCTTCTGTGAACTTCTGATACTTACTTACCTTCAGAGCCAAACCACTGTGTTTTAATCTCAAAATGAGAGAGGTCAGATAGAAGTGGGTTCTATCTTTAAATTTCAAATATGTGATACATTATTGTCATTCCTAATAATGAAGAAAAGCTATTTGATACATAGTGAAAGATGGCAAGTTTATATGGCCAGGTTTTGTTCCTAACACTGAAAGTAACTCTAAGGGTTCAACCTTGGAGAATATTAAGCAAATTCAATTCTGAAAGTAACATACAATGAGAATCTTTCCATGGTACAATTATGGAATTTATATAACTATTTTAAAAATGTAGAAAATTATTACCGTATATGAAACAGCATCCCATAGTTTATGCCCATCATAGGAAGATATTATTTGTAACCCATCATGTTTATATCTCTGCAGACTCTTATGTCCTCAGAACATCAGAGAAAAGAGGTGAACGCACAATACATTCATCTCTTGAAGAAGGAACATAGCCAACTTAAATGTACTTTTTTTATGAGCACTGGTATTCCCATGGCATATTCCTTCCCTTTCAGCCAAACAATGTAGCAAAATTGGAACGTGTGTGGCACCAGCCCAGGGCCACAACACTGAAGCCCCACCTGTACCCCTATAAAAGTATCCAAGTCAAAAATGAAGAAAATAAAGAGCACCACACCACCAAGCACCAATTTATCAAATAATTAAAAAACACTCTGAAACAGAACCACAGATGACACCTCCTCCAGCAGCCTGACACTTCCAGAAAAGTCCCACTCATCAAATGAATTAGATTTTGAGAACTCTACAGCCTAACCACTCCTCCTGACATTGTCATAGCCCTCTGCCACTAGCAGCAAGCTGACAGGCCCCAGCCCTTACTATGAAGATGCCCCAGTGAAGTGTCAGGTGTACAGCCACTCCCTTGGCCTGGCCAACAATTTAGCACTGAGCCATCCTCATTGCAAAGTTGCAACGAGAAGGAGCCATTGTGGAGATTGCTGTGCCAGTGCACCCATGTGACATCAGGAGTGCAGCAGCAACCCTGGACTGCTTTGCCTGGGTGTGGAAGCATGTCCTCCTGCTTTCCCAAGAAAGAACCTTCAGTATTCAGCCAAGATCAGTAAGCTGATGCCCCACCCATAGTAGCACCCTCTGCAGGGTATCTACCATTTTGATCCACTCCCTCCAAAGCAACATGGCAAGTTTCAGAAAACACATGTGGCCTGCAGGCTGTAAGTATAAGACTCCTGCTGTAAGAGAAAGTTGGAGTAGAACTGTGTTCATAGGATGCTATCTTTAGTGATTTTTTTTTCTGCAATTCCCTGAATTGTGGGATTCTAGGTAACCTATAGTGGTGTTAAGGCAAGGCTGATTGTTAGAATTCCTCCCCTTTGCCAATAGGAATCACCATTGGCTTAGAATCTCTTCTGTGAATGAAAGGAGCTGTTCTGTTCATAGAAAGCCATTCCAGGATCCAAGCTGCTGAGTTTACCTGCTGATCTGCTGACACTGTTGTGAAACTATAGAGGAAAATGCACAGCATGCTTCTTCCAGCTCAGAAGATATCTCTTTCTAACATAGCTAGGAAGAAGTAGGCAACTTGGTGTCCTGTAGATGTTTTGGACTTCTAGTTCCCTTCATCCCCAGGCATTATGTCCAGTGGCTGAAACAGCATCAGGTGCCTTCTCTTGGGCTCAAAGATGAAAAATCCGTTATCTAGAACTCCTATGGTAAAAGTAAGTTCTAGGGTGGTTCTAAGCCTTACTTTCTTCTATTTTATTTTCATCAAATAATTTTTAAGCTACTTTCTTTGTAATCAGAAGAGGATACCTTTTGAACTGGGAAGTCCAGTCAAACAAACAATTTATGTTCAATATCCTTGCAAATATTTCCAAAACAAATCAGCTGTTCTTTGTTGTGTCTAAATGATGTGGTATATAAAGAAAACATATAAAGCCAACTGAAAAATCAACAACTTTCTCTGATGTGGCACAAATCGTCTCATTATCTTCTATTGTATTTGTTTTCATTTAAAAATCCTTTTAATCACTGAATGCCGACTGAATCATTCCTCTACACACACATACACACACAGAAATGATAATGGCCTACAAGAGAACTTGCCTTTGAAAATGTGTCAAAATTGGAGATACATGCAAGAAAACAGCACAAATGTGGCTTTTGTGGAGTTAATTTTTTCACAATTATTATAATTAAGTTAAATTTGCTCTGACAATAGTGGGATATATGAAATCTGCAAAGTATTTAACTTTCATTGTATTTTAAAACTTACCAAACCTGTTTGTTGTTGGAAGTTATACCTAGAGATTAAAACTGATAGAAAAGAGGCTGCAAATTAGTATGATCTTTCAAAAGGCTGCAGTTTGAATGAGATGTTTGCTTTCCAACTCAGAAACTGGATCATATTTCATGCCCAAAGCCTGCTTTGAATTACACCCTTGAAAGCGCAGCAGAAGGAGTTGGCAAGGGGCGAGGAAATGAGGTGACTACTGTGCTTAAATGAATATGTTGTTATTTGTGTGTTTGGTTTATATAGCCTGACTTTTTGGGGGAAGGAAAAGGGTGTGATAAAAACAAATATATACATGGAACATATACATGAAACAAGAGTCCTGTAGCCAAGGTATGACTGATTAATCCAATTTAAATCTAAATATGCTCTTGTTCTGTTTTTAACATCTTGGCCCAAGTTTCCCAGGCTGCAGATCATCTTCCATTATGTTTTATTTGCAGTGCTTGAGACTTCCCATCTTGGCGTTCCATGCTTTGCCATTGTTTTAATCACTGCCTTCTTGTTTCATCCTTTCTTCAGGCATCAGCTGTCCAGTCTGCCCCATATGCAAAATAATCTGAATGCAAACTATTTTAACCTCAGAACAGCCATTTCAAAGGTCTGAGCTCAACACAAAACATAGATATTCTGAGACTTCGTTTCAAGGTCAGAGCAAAAGTTGGTGGTTTTTTATGGCAGAGTGTTTCAAATGTTTTGGTTATAGTAAAACCTGAATTGGGCAGTTTGAGGATTGGAAGGCTATTTCTAAGTTTTCTAAGCTCAAAATAAAACATATTTGAACTGTTCTATGGTTGGAGCAAAACTTCAAGTTGTTTGGATGAAATACCAATACACAAGCAATATTTTCTTCTCTTCAAGCCTTTTCATTTGAGTTACTGAACATGCCAAATATTAGAAAATTTGTTCAAATATTGTTTTTTATACTAGCATGCATCATTACTAATCAACAGAAGAAATATTATTTTTCTCCATGGCTATCCAAAAAGCTTATTCTGTGAAATCAGAAGTTTGCAAATCAACCATGCAGGCATACTCACAAATCCTTAAAAAACCAAAGGCTTGTCTAAATTATTGCAGAAAAATAGCATTCAGCATGTTAGATCAGTATTCTCTTGCTTTTAATAACCAGCTTTAAAAGGCACTACTATAAATGTTGAAGTCAGTCCCAAATGATTCCTCAGTGTTGGAACACTCCACCTACCTTGATTGTAGATGCATAGAGCAATTTAAATTACTGCTTCACTGCATATTTGAGGAATGGGTACTATGCATTACCCCAAAAAAATGCAATGCTGCTGCTACAGGAAATCCTTAAAGGTACACCCCCCCAACCTATAAGATATCCAGAAACTTATTTATATTTCCAAAAATATTATTTTAAAAAAAGTTTCTATATCTCCAAAGAAACTTTTAAATAACATCTCTGAAGTTCAATAGCTAAAAATATCCACACCCAAAAGATACCCTACAGTAAAATTATAACTTCTTCTATATGAGTATGTGTGCATGTTAATTTAGATATTCTTGGAAAAGAGAAAAATTCTATCACCTATCTTTCTACCTTTCTATCTCTATCATGTATCTGTCTATTGCTTGCTTGAGTTAGTGTACTTGTGTACCTTGCCACCTTGTGGCTGTTTTAGATATTTGCATAAATCTGTTAGCAGCTTCCAATGGTAAGTACAATGGACAAAGTATGCTTTAGCTGTGCTTCATTAATGAAATCAGTATTTGGCAAAATTTGTGAATACCATTTTGTACCTGCACTGATTTTCATTGCAACTATATTTCTTTATATTTAGGAATGAGTACTTTGCACATATACTTTGCAATGTTAAGAAGTACAAATAAGTTATTAGATTCTCCATATATAGATTTTGATTCCTGGGTACAGGCGGCTACCAGATCCGGGCTGCAAAAATCTGGACAATGTCTAGATGGTGGCAAAATGTTACAGTTTGTTATTTCTTTGCTACCATCTAGTCATTGTCTAAATTTCTATAGCCGAGATCTGTTAGCCCTAGCACAGAGGTAATTTGGAGAACTTGTTTGAAATCATAGGGTCTTGGCTAGAAGAACCTGTTCAAAGGGCTAGGTCCAGGATGCACTGCTGCTATACATAAATGGTACACCTTCCTGGATTGATTCTTGTTGGCTTAATCACATATCATAAAAATGTGGGAATCAGCATACTTGCCTTTGTTCCAAATCTCCATATCACTTACTGTATTTCCCTGGGATCCTTACAAGTGGTTTGCCATGAGAAATTGTCTCGGGGTTCTCTGGATCCCTTGGCATCTCACCTAGCACTATGTTTGCTTTGCTCTGGCTGAATCCCTCACTTAATTGTTTTACCCAGACATTCAGTTATCTGCTCTGCCTTAAGAAAATATGCTCCTTTGATCAAGGACCTATTTCCTTTGTCTGTGGATGGCCAGTCCATTGTAAGTTATTTTTATTTCTGAGTGACATAAAATCCAATCAAAGAGAATATTTGTAGCTCAGGGTTGAACTGTGGAGTCCTTGGTGCTCTCTGAGCCTTGTTGTTTTCTTGCAGACGTTTCATTGCCAGACTAGGCAGCATCTTCAGTGCGAAAAGGGAGTGGGACTTGCTCTCTGTTTATATACCATGGCTTGTCCTGCTTGTGTTGGTGGAGGTGTAGTTCTCCCCTTAGGAGTTCCTTGATTGGGCTGTTGTTTGCTGCTTGGTTGATTGACTGAGTTAATAGTTCCTTGATTAGGGTATATTGTGCTGTTTGATTGTTCTTCTAGTGCTAATCCTGGCATTAATCTTTGCATATCTGGGTGTTGATTGCTGGCAAGGAGGTGTTCTGGTCTTTTGGCTTTTCTATTGTCTCTTATGAATGGTATGTAAATGTTGTTTACCTCTATGTGTCTGTTGATGGCTTCTTTGTCTGAGTGCCAAACTTCCAGGAATTCTCTAGCGTTTTGGGATTTGGCTTGGTTTAAGATGCTCACAGTTTCCCAGTTGGAGTCTGTCCATGTGTTGTGAGATTAAGGAGTTTTCATCATGTAAGGCCCCTGCTTACACTGTTTTACCCAAGTTCCTGAAGTTACCAATAACAGTCTTGAGTCGAGGCTTGGAGATATAAAATTACAGCATTTATTTTGGCCAAGACAAAGCTGGGTGAGGTCTCCACAGACATCATGTCAGTAAAATGTCTGGGAAGATCCACACACACACATCACAAGTTCAGTACTTATATAGGTTTTGCAAAGCTCAGTAAGGAAGCATAATGAACTCTCCTCCTAGTCAGAGGGCAAGGTTCCTGAATCTGCATTGCTAGCAGTAAGCATCCTAGAGACCTCCAGGGGCAGTCTGCATGTCTCCTGGTATTCTAAACAATCCTTGCTGAGCGTTATCTCCCTAGAGACAGCAGCAAGGTCCCTGCGTCTCCTCTCACCTAGTTTCTAACAGCAAGCAGTTTCCAAAAGCAAGATGGCGTTAGGTAAGCTAAGCTAACCCTTACAATAGTGTCTTCTGACTGCTAGTTGGTGTTTGTGGATGCGCTCTGCTAGTCTTCTGCCCATCTGTCCTACATAGTGGTTGCTACAGTCCTTACACTGTATGTTGTATATAACTCCTGTTTTTTCTTCTTGTACTACTGGGTCTTTTGGGTTACTTAAGATGTTCTGAAGGGTTTTGGTTGGTTTATGTGCTATGGTGATGCCGTGTGGTTGTAACAGTCTATTGGTAGTTTCTGAGATGTTTCTGATGTATGGCAGTGTTATCCTTTTCATAGCATCTGTTGGTTGTGTTGTAGTGGGTTGGGTAGTCAGGCACCTTTTGATAAAGTTGTGTGGGTATCCATTTTGCTGGAAGATGCTGTATAGATCTGTTTCCTTTTTCTGGTGTTCTTAGTTGCAGTGCATTAGTGCTCGTCTGAATAATGTTCTTACACAGCTTCTCTTGTGGGAAGTTGACATAAAATACAATTTTCTTATTTTGGTGTTAGTTTTCATTTATGGAACTTACAACTGGTGAACAGGGGTGTTATTTACAGTAAGTAAGAACTGGTTTCAACAATTTGTCACATCTCTTCAAAATGAGAAAGGTTAATGTAGTTAATAATAGGACACACTAATGTGTCTTTTTCTTTTTAAAAAAATGATGTATTAATTTAACAAATATAAAACAGGTAATGAGTCACAACCACACCAACAAGACAGAGTTTTTCAAACCTCGTGGTGCCATGAACCAGTAAAATTTCAAATAGGTTGACCTTTCTCATTGCCTTGATATTATAAATTCAGGAATCCGCTCTAAATAATACAATTTAACTAAATATAAATTGAAACCCTTGAGAAATGCTGTAGTTTTGGGATGTAAGACTGACAGGGAAAAAATCTTGATAATAAAGGAGTTTCTTGATAATAAAGGAGTTTTAAAAATTGGTCCTTGATGCTTTACTCAGAGAACTGAAGGCATAAGGAGAAATAACTTGATATTTTTCTTGAGCATGGATGGTAGAAATATGTATGAGTGCTTAGAGAGATTTTCCTTATTTAACTCCCCCCATCCTTTTTAATATTACTGATATCATTCACCGTTTGATCATTAAAACAGTTTTAAAGGCTTTACTAGCTAAGAGGCATCAGCTGCAATCCTAAACACACGTGCCACAGAAGTGGTTGAGGTAATACAATTTTGTGCACAGAATCTTACTGAACTAAATAAAAATTCATGTATATGAAAAATTAGAATACATTTTCATCTTCAAACCACAATAATGCACATCAAGTTGTATTAAAAAGGAAATATTCTTTATATACCTTCTCAAATCTCAGTATTTTCAGTACAATTACATCTATGAAAGTGACAGTACTAGTAATGTTTATTCAATTAATGACCAGCAAAATTTAAAAATATACAACACAAAAGTAAAATCAAATGGGTGAGATAAAATACTAACATAACAAGGAGTCTCCATAATAAAAGTGATATGCTATTATAATGGTATGTTAATTAACCATGCAAGTATAAATCTAAAATATTACAATCTATGAAGTAAAAATAAAAAGGTAAAGGTTCCCGCCGCACATTTGTGCAGTTGTGTCCGACTCTAGGGGCCGGTGCTCATCTCCGTTTGTTAGCCGAAGAGCCAGCATTGTCCGAAGACGCTTCCACGGTCATGTGGCCAGCATGACTCACACAGAACGCTGTTACCTTCCCACCAAAGTGGTACCTATTAATCTACTTGCATTTGCATGCTTTCGAATTGCTAGGTTGGCAAGAGCTGGAGCTAGTGCGGGAGCTCAGTCTGTCACGCGGGGCTAGGGATTCGAACCTCCGAACTTGCGATCTTCTGATCGATAAGCCTGGTGTCTTACCTGCTGAGCCACCACGCCCCTAAAGTAAAAATACATATTACCTAAAACAAGATAATATAGTAAGTGATGAATAAAACAGAAGTGGTTATTTTTGTGACCAGTTATGCCTTATTTTCATTGTGGCAACACAGAATTTGGCTACTGCACAAGTGATGAAGGGTTCTGAATCTTCTAGAACAGTGTTCCCCAACCTTGGCAATTTTAAGATGTGTGGACTTCAACTCCCAGAAGGGGAGTTTCTGAACTTTAGCTGGGGAATACTGGGAGTTGAAGTCCACATGATTCACATAGAAGATGTCTGGCCTTTTGGGAAAGAGCTATGATTTTTTTTTTCATTTTTCCCATGAGAAATAGGGAAGGCCTGGACTCTGGTCCTCTCAGAGGTCTGCCTTGCCTGTGCATGCAAAGCTTGATCCCCTGTCCAGGCAAAGCAGGAAAAGATGAATGACTTTGGCTTAGCTGACAGGGGTGTGACAATTTAACAACTAGCTATCATAAACTGGACCAGCTGCTATATAATACCCTTGCTAGTGAGATATTTCTACTGAAGTTCTCAGTCTAAATTGTGACTATTGGGTGTTTTTTATGCTTTTTTAAACCAATTTGTTTGGAATTCCAATATTGTTAGTAAAGACTTACTCTACATTCAATGCCCCCGCTGCCCTTTCCCCCCCCCCATCATCCCCATTACTGTAGCTGGAATCTGAAAATCTCTTTCTTGTCTGTCCTTGGCAACAATATTTTAGATCATGTCAACACTGGATGTTCAAATAAAAAAATATTGGGGGGGGGAGCAGGGGAGATGACATGCACATAAATACATACTTAAATTTTGAATGCAAATAGGAAGATTCAGCAAAACTCAAATAATTTGTGTTTAGATCTGAATAGAGTTAAGGAAAAGTTTATGAATTGCCACATGTCCTTAGCTAAGTTTAAATGCTTGGTTTTATGTCCTTTCATATGTGAAGACAATATCAGGAAGAAGAGTAGGAACTTTCTGTTGAAGCCCCTCAGAGCTTATCATTCCAATTTGAAGGTAGAGTGTAGTTTAGATGATGAATATTGTAAAGGCAGTTTTTTTAAAAAAATTCCTATGGATTTTAAGAGGCAAGGCAGGAAAACTGCCCTTCCCTATGGTAGAGATTCACAGTGTTTAGGGCCAAGGACTACATTTGAGTAGCAGTTACTCTAAAAAGTAAGTGGGCCTTGGAAAAAAACTACTGTAAATAAAATTTAATATAATGTATGCATAAATATTATAATTAATTAATTAGTTTTATTATTCTCTGTGTATTTAATATTATGCAACCTTCTGATAAAATTTTTGGGAGGTATATTTAAGGCTTTTTTGTGGGTAGGATCAGATATGGCCCTAGATTCAGATGGTGGTCTCCTGTTTTAAAGTCTATTAAACACACACACACACAAACACACACACACACACACACACACACACACATTTTTTATTATCAGGAATTGATTGATAGATTGATAGATTGATTATTTGCCATCAAGTCTGACTTTCTGTTGACTCTTAGCAACCACATTGATAGATTTTGTCCATTATGATCTATCCCTCACCTGGTCTTTCAGGTCTTCCAACCGGTACACTCATTGTCACTTAACTGAGCCCATCCACCTTGCTGCTGGTCATCCTTCTCTTTCCTTCCACCTTTCCCAGCATTAGAGCCTTCTCTAGAGAGCCGGGTCTTCACATAATGTGTCTGAAGTAGGATAATTTGAGTTTGATCATTTGTGCCTTGAATGAGAACTCTGGGTTGATTTGTTCAATGATCCATTGGTTTGTTTTCTTGGCTGTCTGTAGTATTCTCAGGAGCCTTCTCCAACACCAAAGTTCAAAAGTGATTATCAGGAATAATATAATCTAATTAGAAATTGGCTAACCATCATAAATTTAAGTTATGTAGCTCTGGATAAACAGTAAAAAAGGTAAAGGTTCCCCCCGCACATTTGTGCAGTCGTGTCCAACTCTAGGGGCCGGTGCTCATCTCCGTTTGTTAGCCGAAGAGCCAGCATTGTCCGAAGACGCTTCCACGGTCATGTGGCCGCATGACGCACATGGAATGCTGTTACCTACCCACCGAAGTGGTACCTATTAATCTACTTGCATTTGCATGCTTTCAAATTGCTAGGTTGGCAAGAGCTGGAGCTAGTGCGGGAGCTCACTCCGCACGCAGGGCTAGGGATTCGAACCTCCGAACTTCCGATCGACCAGCCTGGCATCTTACCCACTGAGCCACCACGCTCCCATCTGAAATTTCACAAGATTTAGCAGAAGATGGCCAAAATCTCATAAGATTTTAAGAAAGAATGGCCATCCTACAGCATCTCACAAGATGTCGATGAAGGTTCTCAGTCATCCAGGTGGAACAGTCTGTAGCTTGAATCATGTCAACTGGATTTCTATTTTCTCAGTGGAAACGTTTCGCTCCTTATCCAAGGAGCTTCTTCAGTCTGAGCAAAGTTAGTAAGGGAATCCTTAAATATGTTTCTAGGGTGGCTGTGTGACCTTGCACCTGGGGCTAGGTCATGGTTATTTGAGATGTTTATTTCTAAGTCCCTTTATCATCCAAATAACGATCCTCCTTTGGATGATAAAGGGACTTAGAAATAAACATCTCAAATAACCATGACCTAGCCCCAGATGCAAGGTCACACAGCCACCCTAGAAACATATTTAAGGATTCCCTTACTAACTTTGCTCAGACTGAAGAAGCTTCTTGGATAAGGAGCGAAACGTTTCCACTGAGAAAATAGAAATCCAGTTGACATGATTCAAGCTACAGACATCTCACAAGATATTGATTGATTGATTGATTGATTGATTGATTGGATTTTATCACCGCCCATCTCCTCCCAAAAGGACAGTACAGTACAATACAGAATGATAAATTCTGAATAGAAATCTCTTTTCTCTTTCTTTCTTTGTGAGCTCTTCCTTCCTCTCTTCCCATGCCCCCTCCCCAGTTCTGGACCAGAATGGCGCTATAAAGCCTCCATCTCAATCTAGATCAAGTCTGCAACAAGAATCTTAGGCTGTGTGTGATTATATTTTTTTAAAAAATCCTGTTTGTTTTAGCTAAATCATTAGTTTAGCAGTTACCAGGCACATTTAGAGGTTTTTAAGTATACCTTCAAACTTCCCACAGGACGTATACCCCTCTGGAGTCTTAGATACATGGAATTTATTTTTTTACATAAGTCTCTGAAGGTAAAAGATTGCTGTCTCTTTTTTTACTAAAATGGGAGCAAAATATTATACAAAAATCCACAGAATTAGCAAAATCAAATCACTAACAGATTACTATATCTTGGTTAAGAAAGTATGATTAGTTATGATCCATCTGAATTATACAGTAGTTAAAGGTAACTGAGGTTTCCATTTGGGAAAAGGTGGCTTCAGCATTACTTTGATTTATTTATTAGATTTCTATCCTACCTTTATTTTGTACAACTCAAAGTGGCATACATCATACTCTTTCCTCCTTTTCCCCCCACAAGAGCAACCCTGTAAACTGGGTTGGGCTTTGTGAGAGTGACTGGCCCAAAGTCACCCAACTCGCTTTTGTGCCTAAGAAAAACTAGAGCTCACTGTCTCTTTGTTTCTAGTCCAGCAACTTAACCACTACATCAAACTGGCTGCCACTTATACTTCTATATCCTTCCTAATCTATTCTTCCTAATCTATATAACCATCATTACCTTGAGGTAGATTTACAGAGGTAGACTCTTACTCCAAATGTCTGTTATATTTCTGCAGTCTTCTTCGTCTCTTCTTGGCGATCACTCGTAGCTGAGTAAGATTGTCTTCCAGGGGTAAAATCTTAACAGTGGATCCGTAAGTGGCTGTAAAGGCCAATTCTGGAACCACACAACCTCCCACAATGAGGGCATAGGTTTCTAGGTGGAAGACGGTCACGATGAGGGTTTGCTTGACGTGCCTTCCTCTTAGTTCATTTCTCCCTTTTGCCCTGTACTCATGCTTCTTCAAAGTCCATAGCACCTTTAATAAAGGCTGACCTCCAATTGAAACGCTCATGAGTTAGGGCTTCCCAGTTCTCAATGCTGATATTACATTTTTTAAAATTTAAATTTAAATTTCTGCAGTATCTTCTTAAACAATCTGTCATTTTCTAGGGACCTGGCATCTAAGGATGTATAACTCTAGTACCCCTCATTTTATGGTCCTTTCCAGCTTTGATTTCCTCTGATAAACTACCACCAGATACCAGTTCAGAGTTACAGTTAAAGAACATGGGGTACTTTCGATTCAATTGGTTTGTAAATCAGGTTACAGCACCTGACTCACCATGTTGGGGCTTGAAAGCTAAGCAACATTGCACCTAGCTAGTATCTGGGTGGTAGATTACAAGAGAATATCAGGACTGTAGACTATGCTGGGAAGTCAAATAACATCCTGGAAGAAGTCAACAGCAAACAGCTTCCATGTTATTACCAAGAAAACGGCATGGATGTGTCCATGAAGACTCTGGGGATCTACATAGCTCAACTTGAAGAATATTTCATTTTCATTTTCCTCAGGAGCCTTTTCTGTATTTCACTGGCCTATGTGGTCCTTTTGATTCACTAATATTCTCATCCAAAGTGAATTGAGCAGGTGGTGTTTCCTCTAACATAAGAGGCATTGGAAATATTTGTTACAATTCTACCTTGTCACTTGTACATAAGAAGCAAACCCAGATCCAAAACTAGCATATGTTTATTTCTGAAGGATCCATTTTAAAATGACTTGCACTGAAGATTCCCAGTAAGACAATTCCTGTCATTTGCACACTGACATTACACATTTCACATCATTTGCTTCTCCCAAGGACACTCATGGCTATAATTATTTAGCACAAAGGTCCCCAAACTCTTTGACTCATCGACCCCTTCATGGAAGTTTCAGATTGTTCATTGACCCCCAAGCATTTATTATATGAAAATAATTTAATAAATACTACTTTAACTAATAGTACTATGATAGTACTATGGATTATATTGGATATAAGTACTATGGATTATAAGGATATAAGGGGTGCGATGGATCAGTGGTTAAGATGCCAGGCTTGTCAATTGGAAGGTCGGCGGTTCGAGACCCGAGCGCCGTGTGACGGAGTGAGCTCCCGCACTCGCCCCAGCTCTTGCCAACCTAGCAATTCGAAAGCATGCAAATGTAAGTAGATAAATAGGTACCACTTCGGTGGGATGGTAACAGCGTTCCGCGTGCGTCATGCTGGCCACATGACCGTGGAAATGTCTTTGGACAGCGCTGGCTCTTCGGCTAAGAAATGGAGATGAGCACCGGCCCCTAGAGTCGGACACGACTGTGCAGGGGAAAACCTTTACCTTTACCTAGTACTATGTATAATAATAATAATAATAATAATAATAATAATAATAATAATAATAATAATAATGCATAGTCTCATCAACCCTTGGGGTCGATATTGACCACTTTGGGGAACCCTGGATATAGAGTCGTTTCTCGAGATGGGCGGTGTAGAAATATGATAAATAAATAAAATAAATAAATAATAAATATAGTGGAATATAACCCTGGATTATATAATGGAATATAGCCTTACTCATTCCTGATGTCTGAATATGGGCTCAGAATAGGGGCTTTTGGACCAGTGTCTTACAAAGAAATTCTCTTCATTTTTTTCTCTGGCAATTCTCAATGATAGAAGAAAATTTGCTTTGGAAATTCTTCCAAAGGGTATATATGTAGAGCATTATGTTCTTGCAATTATTTCGTTACAAAGTAGCCAAGAGGCATGTATTTCCTGTATTTCATTGTACAATGATTTCTCCAGTGGTTTGCAGCCTCCATGGCTTCTTGTGCTTTGATTAAATCACAGAGAAAGACTTATGAGACAATTCTTGTCATTGTACTTTTTCATTTGTGATATGTCACCACTATGGGGACCTTCTGGCCTGAGGAAACTGTAGGAGAATTTCTTCTTATCTAGTATAAAAATAGAGCAATCATCCACATAATTTCTCTGTTCACAGATGTGGTGGTGGATTTTTTTTTTTAAATCTACCCAACTCCATATGGAACTTTGGAAAATGGAAAGTAAATTTTATGACAGCTAATGTAGTGTTGTGATTACAATGTCAGACTTGGACAAATGCAATAAAAGTTCAAACCCTAATTTATCAAAGAGGATTATTTGATGACTTTGTGCCAAAAGTATTCTATTTCAGAGGATTTGTGAGAGGATAGAATGTGGGAAATAGAGGGGAAATTATGCACATTATTACAAGCACCTTGGTGAAAGGGCAGAATAAATAGTCATTTATTTATTTTTATTTATCATATTTCTTTACCGCCCATCTCGTATTGCAACGACTAGTCATAAAGAAATAAAGGAGTAAAATGATGTTCTTTACCTCAATTGGCTTTGTTGATACAGTGTTGGAGTGTTCAACTAACATCCCCTGTTTTCACTCAGGAAGAGGTACATTTGTACCTGCAGTTCCTGCTCCTTTGCATGTTCAACACCTTGTTTGGTATTGTGGGAAGAGTTCCTATACACGTGCAACTGCATGCACATAGAAACTCTTCTACTCTTGTTTGTAAAGTTGAATGTTCAAATGATCATCAGAAGTTGTGACACTGAAAATCACAGACTTATAATTGTTAAAGATCAACAGTGATACATTGACTTATATGAAGCCAAGTTGACTGGTCTTCGGTGATATGGCAAAAAATGAAAAGTGACTCTGCAGCATGTAAGAGCTCTGGAGAAACAGATCAAATCCAAATCTTAATGAATGTCCAGATTTAAAATGCAGCAGGTTCTAACTCATCATCTTTGTTCAGATCAATGAAAAACTGTCCCATATTACCCAGTTTTATCTGAGTAATATTTTTTTAAATTGTCCTTTTGGGAGGAGATGGGCGGTGATAAAATCCAATAGATAGATAGATAGATAGATAGATAGATAGATAGATAGATAGATAGACAGACAGACAGACAGACAGACAGACAGACAGACAGACAGACAGACAGACAGACAGACAGATATCTTGTGAGATGCTGTAGGATGGCCATTCTTTCTTAAAATCTTATGAGATTTTGGCCATCTTCTGCTAAATCTTGTGAAATTTCAGATGGGAATTCCCAAATCGCAGAAGGTTTGGTGAACTCAAAAGATTTCAGCCACTATTTTTTAAAATTCATTCTTATTTAATTTCAGGATCTACATATATTATCTGGGACAGAACACATGGGCCATGATGCTCAAAGACACTACACTGCTGATCTCTGTTTCTACCATGCTCCATATATAGTAAAGGAAAAGGTTGGGAACTGCACCACTAAACCAAATTCAAAGAAATCACTTTAAAATTTAGTGTGATGTATGAACCCAGTCAAATGGAAAATTAAGTTTGATGTGGAGTTTCTGCAGCCATGACTGAATCCAGAGCTAGAAAACATGGGTCAGTAGTTGGACAGATCACACTACTGTTCCAGTACTGATACTGTATTTCAGTCAATCAGGTTTGAATCCTTGTAAGGAAAGAACTGATATAACAATTTTCTATTAAATTAATTAAACATATCTTGCTCAAGATATCTGTGGCTAGCCCTTCTTTCACATTTCTCTACAATTTATCTTATCTAAAATGTTTATTGCAGATAAATGCATAAGGTATTTCTGCTAAAAGTGACTAAAATTGAAAAAAGGAAAAAAAATAAACACATTTGCTTAGACATATTTTTTCTAAAAGGATCTAATTATACAAAGAGCTGCTGAATGATGCTTTGAATGATCTTTAGATACTATTACTACTGCTAACAACAACAGCAATAACCAAAGCACCTTTGCAGTTGTATGCGAGAAAATAAAAATGTCGAGACAACTAGATTAAGGTAGTTCTCTTCTTGTACATTTTGGAATATTAGCATAAACTCAATAAATAAATATTAGCGAGGTTTCAGAGGCAAAAGCATTTTGGAGATAATTCTTAGCAATTATCTACCAGGAGATGGCACCATTGACAAAATAATTTTGCGAACCACAAACAAGCTCCTTGCAGCCATCTGTTTATCTGAATATATTGACAGCCCCAGGTGTTCATCATGGGCCCAATCCCATCAATTAGTATTCACTCCAGCAATCTTTCATATAAGCTTTAGTGTTCTGGTGGTAGGAGCAGGTAGACAGCAATGGATGGTTTGGCTCAGATCAGTAGCAACTTGTGAAATGAAAAAATCTGTGGGGGCGGGGGCAGGTTTCCTTTATTGGAAGACTGTCTCTGTTGTCTCTTTCTCAGACTGCAATCCTGTGCATTTACCTAGGAATAAACCCAAGCAAACACAGTGGGGCTTCCTTACAGATAAGCACGAATTGAATCAGACTACATTTTTATAAACTGTCTTTCATCAAAAGGTATCTGGGGAAGACATAATAAATACAAAAAAAGTCATGCAGTCATGAAATGCAATAAGGACAATAAAATACCAACATAAAAGAGCATTGGCAAGCACAAATACAATAAACAGAGCAGGCCGGCCAACTTAAAATGTTTCAGAAAGATGATGATATAAAATGAAATTGGTTTCTGAAGAAAACAGATCAATTTTAATTTTTCCATTTGGAAAGGGATGTTCCTCTTATGTAGAAAAGACAGTTCCATATATTATTATTTTATATAGGCTATTGTGCGGAATTTATTTTTTCACATGAAAGCCACCATTCAACATGTTTTATTGGTACGTTTGTTCCCCACTGAACTTTTTTAAAAACAACAACATGGCAGTTGATATCAGGTCATCTTGGGGGATGTGATCAAGGAGAATAAACTGAAATGATTGCATTCCAATGGATGGACTGTTGCTATCCTAGAATTTTTGTTGGAGATATGAGAGGTGCTGGTGGAAGATTGTGACCTTGGAGTCATTGCAATAGTCATATATAGACTATTGCAATGCGCTCTACATGGGGCTACCCTTGAAGAGCATCCGGAAGCTTCAACTGGTCCAGAATGCGGCCGCACGAGCAGTTATTGGTGCTCCAAGATCAGCACATATAACACCACTGCTGCACGAGCTGCACTGGGTAATGGTATACTTCCGGGTCCAATTCAAGGTGTTGGTTATCACCTTTAAAGCCCTTCATGGCATAGGACCAGGTTACCTGAGGGACCGTTTCATCCCCATAACATCGACCCACCCGGTCATGCAGAGAGGACATGCTACGGACCCCATTGACAAAGGAATTTTATCTGACGGGGTCCAGGAGGTGGGCCTTCTCTGCAATAGTGCCTGCGCTTTGGAATATTCTGCCCCCAGAAGTGAAGCAGCCCCCTTCACTCCTGGCCTTCAGGAAGAATCTGAAGACCAGGCTCTGCCGCCTTGCTTGGGATGGGGGGGGGGGGGGGGTGACAGTTCCTCCTGGGGGTGGCTTGCACCGTAGAGCCCTCCCTATGGAATAAGATCTTACCATCATTGGATTTTATATTTATTTATTTCTATTTATAGTATTGGCTGTAATTTTATCTTTTATGGTTTTAATTCTGATTTTACTGTAAACTGCCCAGAGTCCCCCTTTGGGGGAGATGGGCGGTGATATAAATATAAATAATAAATAAATAAATAAATAAATAAATAAATAAGTCAGATTAATACCTGGTCTGTGGGAGTTCAGTAGGGAGCTTGGATGACAATTGTGACCATGGCTGGGTCAGCCTGGGAAAGGAAAGTCAACAGTTATTGTGCTTGATGGAGACGAGTTAATGGAGATGGCTAGAGTGCTTGATGACATTGCTCTGGAGCAGCCTTTTTCTGCCCACAGATCCTGGGTGAAAGGGTCTTGATTTGCTAAGAAACTTTGGGAAATAGAGAAGTGGAGGAATCACCTGGAGCACTGTGGGAGGAAGAATGCAGGTTAACTTGATAAAACATGTTTAAGAGCTCACGTTCAGCAATACGCTGTATTGATAAGAGTAGTGAAGCAAAATTAGTCCTCTGCTCTCAATGCATTAGTGGCTTGAGCTCTGGCAGTCATTTTCAGAGTGACATGCATCTGTTGGGGGGTGATGTGTAGGAAGATCTTTTGAGTGTTGCTGTCTTTGTGCAACATTTCACTGAAAAATCACTCAAATTTACTCAAGCCATGATTCAACATGGGCAGGGTCCAAGGTGAATGGGATAAGATCTTGCAAAGTTACCTGGGATGAATTTCAACTTTTTAATTCTGAGGAACTGGAAAAGGTGGTTTTTGATGTGTGCTTCGCCATCCATGGGTTAGGTCCATGCCCAACCTTCATGAAGCTGAAGGACCAGTGATGTTAGTGAGTATCTGGATCTGAGAGGTGGAGAAGGGGAGAAGTGATGATGGCCATCTTGAAGAAGGCAGTGGTACCCCCCCTCCAGCCCCACTTAAGGAGACCCTCCCTGGATCTGGCCAACTTAGATAACTACTGTTTTATGTTTTCAGGAAAGGTTATCAAGAAGGCGGTGAGGCTAAAATGACAGAATGACCTAGACAACACAGTTTATCTGGACCCATTTCAGTCAGGGTTAAGACATGAGTATGGGATGAAAACATCAATGGTCACTCTGATAGGATCTTTGTTGAGATCTGGATGGAGAAAGTGGGCTCATCTTTGTTCTTTTGGATCTCTCAATCGCTTTCAATGAAGTTGAATCCCTTTCAACAAAGGTGCTGTTTGCTTAGAAATCATCTATCTCTTTCTCTGTTCCAAATATTACTCTAGGTAGACTAGGTAGCATTTTCCCTAAAGATGCAGGTCTGTGACTTAGAGGACTTCCTAGACCAGGACTTTCCAAACTTTTCATGTTGGTGACAAACCTTTTAGCCATGCATAATTTTGTGACACAGTAATGAGGTGTCCCCGCCCCCTGGCCCACGCGATTGGCTCCCAGTTCCGAACCCCGCACCCTGGCCCACGTGATAGGCTCTCGGCTCCAAACTCCACCCCCCAGCCCACGCGATTGGCTCCTGCCTGCACCTCCCACCCCCAGCATGGCAGCCTAGTCGCGTCCCTGCCCCCCCCCAGAGCAGTGGCCTAGTCACGTCCCTGCCCCCCACCCCCAATGTGGCGGCCTAGTCATGTCTCTGCACCCCCTCCCCCAGCGTGGTGGCCTAGTCATGTCCCTGCACCCCCTCCCCCCAGAGAGGCAGCCTAGTTGTGTCCCTACACCCCCCATCCCCGAGCGCAGTGGCCTAGTCACGTCCCTGCACCCCCATCCCCCTGCACGGCGGCCTAGTCATGTCCCTGCACCCCCACCCCCAAGCACAGTGGCCCAGTCGCGTCCCTGCACCCCCCACTCCCCAGCGCAGCGGCCTAGTCGCATCCCTGCACCCCCAGTTGCGGCCCTCCTGGGCTGGTTCCTTACCTGGGTTGTGCGGCGAGAGCTGGGCATGGAGCAGGGACTGGTGGTGCAGCAAGGGCTGGGCGGGGCTCTACATGGAGGATGGCCTCCTCTTCCAGGTTCCCCCATGACACACCTGGGCCCTGGCCATGACAGCAATGTGTCGTGACACACAGTTTGGAAAGCCCTGTCCTAGATCCTCAGCTATTGTGAAAAAGACAGGTGGAGGCTACAACTTTTGCCCAACTTTATCTGGTGCACCAGTTGCAGCCCAACCTGGCAGGAAGGTTTTGATCACCCTTACACATGCCCTTATTAACTCCAGGATGGCCTATTAATGTGCTCTGATGAAACTGCCTTTGAACACGATCCAGAAACTGCAACTGGTTCAAAATACAGTAACCTGCTTGCTGAGCTGCCAAAATCACATAACACTGGAGTTGGTTGCCAGTAGGTTTCAGAGTACAATTCAAAGTATGGGTCATTACCTATAAAGACCTATACAGACTCACTCCTAGGTACCTTCAGGATTGCTTGCTTTGAATAGAACTGATCCATCCAGTGTATGAGAGCCAGTTTGGTGTAGTGGTTAAGGCAGCAGGCTAGAAACTGGGAGACTGTAAGTTCTAGCCCTGCCTTGGGCACAAAGCCAGCTGGGTGACCTTGGGCCAGTCACTCTCTCTCAGCCCTAGGAAGGAGGCAGTGGCAAACCACTCAAAAACCTTGCCAAGAAAACTGCAGGGACTTGTCCAGGCAGTCTCCAAGAATTGGACACGATTGAACGGATAAAAAAAATATCCAGTGTATGTTTCCAGATATGGGATATTGAGGTCCCCAAATTATGAAATGGGGGTGGGGGTGGATGGCTCTCTATTGGCCTTTAGAAAAGCAGTCAAAACAAAAGTATTTCAGACAGTTTTAATTTACAGCATTGTTGGAACTGGAAACCTATGAGAATTTTATTTATTTATTTATTTATTTATAATTCAATTTATATCACCGCCCCATCTCCCCCAAAAGGAGAAATTGTGGAGAGGCTGGAAATGGGGGGAATATTAAACATAATATTAAACATCTATTAAAGCAATAGGACACGAGTTAGTTGCTGATTCCATAAATAGCTCAGTCCAGGATGCAAAAAGCCCAGGAAGTAGAGATACAAACTATTCAAATAAACTAGGCCCTAATGCACTCACTAATTCATGAGGGCTGGCGGTTCCTACTATGGTTTCCAAAATTCTACATTTTACCCCAATTCTTGCATTAAAACTCCTTATTGTATTGAAGTTTCTATGATTTTTGCTTCTTGATTGTGCCCTGTGGTATGGGGATTGACAACAGCTGGAATAGAGTATTGGTTATGGTAAGACAGAAATTAAAATTAGAACATTTAAAATTGAGGGTTTTTATGATTTTATGTTATCAATATACATACATTGCTAGCAGTCCATGTGGAATCATGATATACATCTATTGTAATAAATAAATTATTGCTTGCTTGCTTGTTTGTTTATTAAACAAACTTATGTGGCCACCATCTACCTGAAGGAACTCTGGGCAGCAAACAAGAATAAAAACACAATATAATTAAAACACAAAAATAATTTAAAATGGAAAACAAAGTTGCCACCCTGATAATCAACCATACCATGCCAGCTCCAACAACATCCTGGCTTTCCCCCAGTGCCTGGGGGGAAAGGCAGGTCTCTACTGCTTTCCTGAAGCCCACCAGAGTCAGGGTCATCCATATCTCTGGAAGGAGGCTGATCCATAAGGTAGGGACTGTGACAAAGAAGGCATGCCGTGATTGGTAGTATTGAAAGCCACTGAGAGATAGGGCCAGGACGGATACACCACCCCCATCCCAGGCCATCCAGAGGTGCAATCAATGTCATCTTGGTACTATATCCCAGCCTGAAACTTGGCTGCAATGGGCTCAGATAATCTGCCTCTTCCAGAGTTCTTTGAAGCCTACCACCTCCAAAAAGGGTAGGCTGAAGTCTGGATGAAAATTGTCCAGTATGGACTGTAGCTTGAATCATGTCAACTGGATTTCTATTTTCAGTTGACATGATTCAAGCTACAGACTGTTCCACCTGGATGACTGAGAACCTTCATCGACATATGTCCAGTATGGATGCATCCAGTGAAGAACTCTTGAGGAAAGGGTGGACTACCACCTCATTCAAGGCATACTGAACCACATCCTTCCACAAAGCATTTGCCACTGTCCGGACCCAGGTACATGTCACCTCTTGGGAGGCATAAAAAACCCACAGGTGACAGAACTCAACAAGCCAAGGACCCTGTCCATTTCCCTGGGATTACTGGATTCAAGACCGAGCCCCAGTCATCTCCAGAGGACCATCACAGCCAGAGTCTAACTCTGAGCAGATCATACATGCATAGATATCTTCATTATGGTCACTAACCAGGATAGAGCCATCAGCAGTGGATGAAACAAAATAAAAGAGTTCATGGCTAGTTCACTGATGTGATAAAAGTTTGCCTAGTTCTCTGAGCGGATGCAAACAACTTTATCCAACAGATGCTTTGCATAATCCTCACAGAGGCCCTGCAAGGCCTCCCATGTACCCCTCTTCACCAAGAAGGGACCGAGTCACCCAAAACAGGGTCACCAGATGGCTATCTGCAGATGCAATAAGGATAGAGAAATAAATACATTTCACTACCCCAACCTCCACAAAGTAGTCCTTATGTGAACAGAACTCTTACCTGTGCTTGGACAGCCTTGCTCTTTGTCTTCAGTAGCACTCTTCATCTCCTGGAACTGCTCCAGAAACCAAGGACTCTCTGAGATTCATGTGCACAGAGTCCACATAGGCTAAACCCAATCCAAGGCCACTGACACCTGCTTGTTCTAAGCAGCAACTAAGGCCTCAGTTGAACTGTGAACCAAAACTTCAGAAACTATCCCACTGGGTCCCTCAGACACCTGGGGTGGATCAATCGAACAAGTCCCTCCTCCCTGCAGGGGAGGGGCAGCCTCCAGGCCCTCACATATGGGTCGTGCAGCTGCTGTGCCTTGATTCGTGCAAAGAGATCCCCGGCTTGTCGCCCTGCTCCTAACCTCTCTGGCCTGTCCTCTTTGCAGTGGTACCTGAAGCATTATCGCTTGGGAGCTTTGTTGTTGGGCTGAGATGTACTCTGGTTTATGGGATAGGGCATCTGGTAGGTGGTTCTTGGACCTAGGGATGTACGTTATGTAGAAATCAAAACGGGAAAAGAACTGACTCCATCTGACCTGCCGGGGGGTGAGTGACTGATTACTTTGCATTAGTTCCAAATTCTTATGGTCCATGCAAAACTGCATAGGAAATGCTGATCCTTCCAGCCATTGCCTCCACTCCTGGAAGGCTGCCTTGATTGCTAGCAACTCCTTATTAAATATATCATTGTTTCTTTCTGTGGGTGACAGTATACAAGAGAAAAAGATGCATGGGAGTAATTCCCCCCTTTCACCTTTTCCAGCCTGGAGCAGCAACTCTCCTATGGCGGCATCAGAAGCATCAGTCTGGATCAGAAATTGCCGGGAGGGGTCGGGGTGACGGAGGAGGGGCTGAGAGGCAAAGAGCTGTTTTAACTCTTGGAATGCGGACTACTCATGTGCCATCCAAGCACATGTCCTTTCTTCAAAAGTTGTGAGAGAGGTTTAACCCTGTCAGCGAAATTGGGGATGAACTTTCTGTAAAAGTTGGCAAATCTCAGGAAACGCTGTACATCTTTCACATTACGGGGAGGGTGCCATGACAACACTGCTTGCACCTTAGCTGTGGAGATCCTGTACCCCAGATAGTCTAACTGATGCAGATCAAAAGCGCATTTTTCCAATTTGGCAAAAAGCTTATTCTCCCTCAGTCTTTGCAACACATTTCTGACATGCGTTACATGAGAAGTTGCATCATCAGAATAGATTAAGATATCATCCAGATAAATTACCATGTAGGCATCAATTATGTCAGAAAAAATATGATTCATGAATCTGGAAAATACTGCCACACAATTAGCCAATCTGAACTGCATTACAGTATATTCAAACTTCCTGTACCTGGTATCGAAGGCAGTCAGGTATTCATAGCTCTCTCTTACCCGAATGAAGTTATATGCATTCCTGAGATCTAACTTTGTAAAGATGTGGGTCCTCTGCAAGCGGTCCAACAGGTCTGAAATCAGAGGAAGTGGGTAATGGTCCTGGATAGTGACCTTTTTGAGGTCCTTGTAATCATGGACTGTGCGCATGGGAGCTCCCTCGCCCAATCTCTGTGAGGAAGAGGCCTGTGGGTTGAGCTTCTTTGGAATAAAGAAGGTTGGAGCAGAGGCTGGGGACTTCGATGGTCTGATAAAACTGCCCAGAGTCCCCTTTGAGGGAGATGGTGCGGTGATAGAAGTTGAAATAAATAAATAAATAAATAAATAAATAAATAAATAAATCCTTTCTTGAGATTTACATCCAAGTACTCCTTCAGAATAGCTAGCTCATTAGCAGACATAGGATACTGTCACTTGGCTGGGATCTTTGCCCCCGGCTTCAGATCTACCGAGCAATCGCACTCCCTGTGAGGAGGAAGAGCAGCCACCACTTCTTCCCCGAAGACGTCTGCAAAATCAGCATATTTGGTGGGCAGTTCTACTCCCCCTGCCGTAATGAGTGTCGTAGGTGCTGAGGAGAGTGTGGTTGTTTGCAACTTGTGGTCCTGGCAATCTGTGGAGGGAAAAGAGAGTGCTCCCATTGCCCAATCCACCAAAGGGTTATGGAGTTGCAGCCATGCGGTGCCTAGAACTATGGGTACTTGCAATGAGGCTGTTACGTGAAGGGGAAGCAACTCTGTGTGCTCTCCAGTTGTTAGTTGTAACGGAGCTGTACACTGCACAATGGGTCCTGCTTTCAATGGTTGGCCATCTATAGTTTCCACTTCTATGGGCTTTGGTAACTTTACGGTAGGTAGCTGTAACTTCTTCCATCTATGAAGTTTTTGGTAGCCCCAGAATTGATAAGAGCCTGTAGTTTTACTTTGTGCCCCAATTCTAAAGTATTGTACTGTAACAGGTATAAAGAAAAAGGCTTGCCTGCTGTCTTCAGAATGAGCTCTTCTTACTTGCTTGATGGCTCCCCTTGTGAGCTCTCGAGAGGGAGGCCAGTGGAGTTTCTCTGGTTCGCAGCTGTGGAAGGAGCTGGGCGCTTGCTGGCAGCTTGCTCTGCTGACTTAGTCCTTGCCACCAGATTTCTTGCCAGGCACGCGCTCACTATATGCCCTGAGGCTCCACAATAAAAACAGAGAGCCATATCTCAATGTCTCTGCCTCTCTGCCAAAGAGACTGATTTAATCGCAGCACCAATCTGCATTGGCTCCCCCACCTCTGTATATGAAGCCGCAGCAGGGAGAGCCGTGAAACCGGTAAGGTGTGATCTGTAGCCACCTCTGTCTCTAACACTTCAACTCCCCTTCAATTCCTCAAGCCGGGCATCAATCACCACACAAAGCTGGTACAGTTCATCCAAGGTGGCTGGGGTTCCCTGCCTCACCAGCTCATCTTGAATATCGTCATTCAGTCCCTCTCTAAACTGGTCCATAAGGGCCCTCTCGTTCCAGTCGACGTCTCCAGCTAATAGCTTAAAATCTGCAATGAAAAGCCTTACTCTCCTGTTGCCTTGCTTGAGTCTCCGGATCTCCCAATTGGCTGTAACCCTTCTGATTGGATCCCTGAAGTGGTCTCTGAACCTCCCCATGAAGTTCTGATAGTCGTGCAGAATTGGGTCGTTGTTTTCCATCATGGGAATGGCCCATTTCGCTGCCGATCCCTTTAACAAACTTAAAACAAATGCTACCTTGGTGCGATCTGTTGGGAACTCAGCAGGTCTGCTGTTGATGAACATTCCACATTGAGTAACGAATGTCCTTAACTGGCCGGCTTCTCCCCGAAACTTCTCTGGTAAGCTGCCATGGTTCCGCAGAAGCACTGGCTTAGCTGCTGCCACTGCTGCCGGTTGTTGGGCATTCTACCCGATGTGCTGCAACATCCGCATCATCGCTGCTTGCAAGTTATTGATCTATGCACCCACTTGCTGCTGGTGCTGCAGTAAGGCTGCTGCCAAATGCTGCGGAGTAATTGGCGGTCTCTGGGGATCTGAAGCCATGTTGTAAAAAATTTCCTCCCTCTCCGAAGGGAGTAGCAGTCTGGCATGATGTTGGGGTCAGCCCAAGAACAACAATGAGACAGTGTGTTCCAAATCTCCAGTTCTTTATTGCTTCCATCATACAGACAGAATCTTGCCGGACTAAAGCTACTCTAACTAACCTAAGCACAAATAACCCGGGAGACTCTAAGGCGGGGTGACCCTGAACCTCTTTGCTTTCCCACCAACACTCTCCAGACTGCTGAGAGTCTGCTTATCTCCTTGGAATGTGCTCCCTCCTTCCTGAGAACCAGCAGCAGCCTCGAAATCCACCACAATATATTGAAAAAAATCAGTAACTAATTTAAATTTTGATAAAATGAATTATGGTTTGGGATCTGCTTCTTGCCCAGCCCTCCTCCTCCTCTGATCAGTTCTTAGAGATCTTCCTCATTTAAGTCCTGAGAATAGGCTGATTGACTCACTTGCATGCCTTCAAATCTGTTACATACCAGTTGTTGAGCTAAAGCAACTTTCTGGTTAACCTCATCTGCAACAGCAGAGTATCCATTACCAATTTCATCTTCCAAAAGCATTAAGGAAGCATTTCTGCATTTCATACAACCGTTTCATGACAGTCAATACATGAGCAATTGTGTTTGCTTTCCATGCATCTTTAAAGTCAGATTTTGGTTATAGTTGATTATATGGTCAATATACTTAAATATACGGCAAGTTTTAAAAAGTATTATCTGTATACATAGGCTGAAGGAGTAAGATGGTGTTTGAAGGAAGAACATTACTTCAGTATTCGGATGAGCAAACAGTAATTTGTCCTGATGATGACCAGGAATATTAGAGAGAAGCAGTAACACCTTGACAGCTAACAAATATTTTTCAAATAGTGCTTGACTTCAAGAGTGAAATACTTCTTGAATCAGTACATGAAGAGTGTCTGTAGAACCCATGCTTTTCTATTCTTCCCCTTTTTATAGTAATTTAATTAAAGATTATAATTACAACAGTAAAAACTAATACAAACTAAAAAAGATAGAATAAAAAGAAAGAGCAAAAGATGAAGAAAAGAAAGAAAAAAGGAAAAGAGAAAAAGAGAAAAGAAAAGTAAGAATATAGTAAAGAAAAATAAAAATAAAGAAGTGACTTCCCACCTTCATCACAACAAGTATAAACTATTTTAGTAACTTATCACCTTCTCTTAAAATACAACAAATGATCTCTTCTTCCCATATCCCATCTCTTATCTATAAACAAATCCATAAAGCATCATCATTTCATTCCTGGTGTCAGCAAAAATCCACTGGGGGTTACCAGAAGTAAAAAGATATCTAATTTAATCTTGATCAAATAAACCAACTTTATATCCCTCCCTTTTACTTCTACCAATCTTAATATTTAGTCTATTCAAATAATGTCATAGAATTTGATTTCTTTTCATTTTTTCTTTGTCCCTTCTCACAAGATTCTTTAAAACTTTAACAAGCCTTTTTTGTAAATCCAATATAGGAAAATTATTCAGGTCACTCTCTTGGTTTATTGTTTGTATATCCTGTTAAATTATTAAAATATCAGCCAGTTTCTTTTGTATGTCCAGTGTAACAACTTTTTCCATGTCATTCATGTACCCTGTCATTTTTAAATACACTTTCAACTTAGTCTCGATCTTGTCAGGTAAAACTTGTTCCTCTTCCATCTTTTAGACACAATCTCTCTATAGAGGCAGATGTCTCTGTTGACACTATTAATATTAACTTCTGAGTCAATTTTTCAAAAATATCCTTCAATATGTCCAATGTTAGAATATTTTGCTTCATTCTGTAATTGTAAGTCGAGTTTATGTGTTCTTCTCCTTTAATCATAATCTTTGGTTCCCTCTAGTGTCCAATTTTTAAAATCTTATTATTTTTTTTAAAAAATTCAAAACAAAAGCATTTTCCTATGGGAAGGATTCTTTATAATTAATTCTAAAATCTTATTTCAAATTTATCTGGACCCTTAGTCCATTTGTTATGTTCTAAAATCAAAGTTTTAATCATCCTTTTGCTGTTTATTTCCATTTTTTTAAAAAAGTTCTTAAACCTGTAATTAAAACTTTATTTCACTAAGGATTGAAGAAAACTCACCTGGTGCTGTCAAACTTGTCAATCCAAAGGTTTCTAGTAGTAAGCAGTTAACAAATAATGTCCAAAAATGATTAGAAAAGGTAGTATGCAAATTTAGTGTTCTTTCAAAGGTGCCAACTGCCTTTGAGCAAGATGGCTATTCCCTCATCTCCCAGAGCTCTAAATCCACCAGAGACTGCTATCTTGCAGTCTTCTCATGAGGAGCAGCTGTCTGGAGCACTTGTGGGTGATCTCAAGTCCTCTTCTTGTCCGGAGAGGTTTCAAAGAGCTGGTCTACTCACTGGCTCTTCATTCCTCCATGGTCATCGGCTCCGCTTTACACAGAGCCATCTTCAGCCACCATTTCTTCCTCCAGAAGTGGCTATTCTTTCTCCAGAAAAAGTGAACATTAATCTTGTTTTTACACTTAAGTGCCCTAACCCTAATCCTCCAACATTGCATCAATGTACCCTTGTAGATACTCAGATTTAGGAGGTCACACAAAGCAATTTGATGTACAGAAATTTCCTGTGGACACTCAAATTCACATATGGTAAACACGCATATGGTGAGGAGTTACTGTTGTGACCACATTGCATTTCACTGACCCATTTGTTTTTATTTAAGAAAACAAGTTGGTTGTCATCCGTAGCACTAGCCATAGAATTCAATAGAGTACAACTACCAGATCTGGGAAGCCCATTCAGCAGTCTGTTAGAACTACTGAAATGGAGCAGAGCTGCTAAACTCATGTACAGAAAAAGAATATTGTTTAAAAAACAGAGCCCATGAGCATATTAGATCCAGGTTAATCTTACACCTTTAGCCCACCCAAGCATAAAGAAACATGCACTTAGACATGGCAGGTATGAAAAGTAAGTACAAAAGAGTCCTTATGTTTACTCATTGCAGGTACAGCATTTTTGGTAGATAAATGATGTTCCATTTCTTCTTCGTTTCCCTAAACTTAATACCTCTAGCCCTGCTTGCTGCAAGAGATGAGTGTAGAAAGGAGGGAATATCTCTTAGGTCCATCCATGGCCTAGAATGGAGCAGCACACAGCCATGTGCTTGCTCCCGGTCCAAGGAAGGGAGAAAGAGAGAGAGAGAGGAAGTGGGAGTGGGAGTGGCCACAAACAGCTTCCTCAAAAGCATGGAGAGTTTGCATCCTAGAGCAGCCATCCATATGCTGATGAGGCATGCTGGATTTGCCAGAATCTCCAACAATCTGGAGTTAAAAAATCCAGATGACCACTAGATAGCAGCAGAGTGTTAGAGTTTTCTGTTTCTCTTTGCTGCTATCTAATGGTCATCTGGATTTTTTGATCCCAAATCTGGTAGCCTTGCTATGTTAAATTGCCCACAGAGTGCATAGTAGTACTTGATGTAGCAATGCAACAACAGATAGCCTAGGTCTTAGCAAATTACTTAGTTTTTAGATTTAGATATCCTGTTCCCCAGCAGTTTAACATAGTTTACATGGAAATCTCCCTTGATTTTATTCTACAACAAACATTCTGTGAAGGAAGTTGGGCTGAGCGAGAGAACAAATAGTTCCAAATCATCATGTAAGTTTTCATGACTAAACAGAACTTGAACATGGATTTTCCTAGTGAAACACCTTACCTATTACACTACACTGGCTGTTCACTGATAGAAGGACATAGGAGGACATTGGTGCCAATTCTGTCTGTTTTTCTTTGGGTGTTTTCTCAGAAGATTTTAAGAGCACTTTGCTAAGACTAGCTAGCTAATTCCAGGCAAAAATAATTAGGAATAAAATATAGCATTCTGTTTATTATTGTTGCATAAAGCTACATAATGCTTCCAGAAGCTAATCAAAGAACATAGAGCCCTTTTTCTGATCAATAGCCTTGTTCTGAAAGAGGTTAGATGATTTAACAAATGAAGGCAGTGTGTGCTTATGCATTGAAGATAACAGGTCCCCACATCCCAGAAAATTATATCCCATGGTTTCTGCCTAGCCAGTACAATCAGACAGTGTCATCTATCAGGACCCAAGAAGCATGCTTTCTCAGTAATAACATCTGCCCTCTGGAATGAGACACCCCCCCCCCCCCGAGATCTGGATGGCTCCCACTCTTATGGCATTCCAGAAGGCCTTGAAAACCTGGCTATTCTCCCAGGTCTTGGGGTAGAGTGGATACAAACACACACACACACACACACACACACACACACACACACACACACACCATTTCAGATTGGTGGGTTGTCTGGATTGCCATTCTGTAATTCTTTTTGGGATTAATGTTTACTGTATTCATATTTACTTGTTGTTTTTCACTTTGTAAGCCATCCATAGTCAGTTGGAGTTGGGCTGCATTAAAATCAAATCAATCAAATCAATAAATAAAATATAATGGCATAGAGATAAGGGCTGACACTGAAAAAGTGGCACATGTAACCTTGCCACTCATCCTATTTTGAGACTCAAAGAGGTTTGGGGCAGTGCCGTAATTTTTAGCCTTGCACTTATTTATTCATTTTCAAGAGATGAAAAGTATCTCAGATTGCACAGAATAAAAACATAGCCCCATATTTAGCATGCCGAGAGTTGAGTCTCAGTTGTGCTGGCAGGACCAACACAGAGGTGTAACATTCTATTAGCCCAAGCAAGAGCAAAGTTATACTTGTGGCTGGTCACATTAAAGAAGCTGAGAGCTGAAGCTGAATATCAGCCCTGACACCCAAAATAACTCTGAATGGCAGAAAAATTAATGAGGTACTAAACGGATTGGCTAGCTACTCATCTTAATATCAGAGAGCCCATCACATCACTAAACTCTCCCTTGGCATTCTTCATATATGGAACTGAAATTGCTATCAAATTTGCAAAATGCTCTAAAAGGCTTCGAAGCACTTCAAAGCAACTATACTCAGTTCACTGCCTCACAGTGCATCTCTGCTTCGATTTGTGAATCTGCTTTGATGGGATAATTCAACTAAAGCTTTGTCAAATCAAATCATCCTTCAGAGTTTTACACAGCCCTAGATGCCTTTGAACTATGGTGCTGGAGAAAATTGTTGGGAGTGCCTTGGACAGCAAGAGGAACGAGTCATTCAGTACTAGATGAAGTAAAACTAGACAGCTCACTAGATGCTCCAATAATGAAGCTAAAGCTTATATATTTGGAGTACGTAAGTGGAGAAGAACCTGGTGATTGGGAAAAAAAATCTATAGCAATAGAAAAAGAGGCCAAAAGAAAATAAGACCGCTAGACAATATATCTGACAACACAAGCATGAGTTTACAAGTATTCAAAGACACAGTTACTATCAGGCAATTGTGACAAATTACTGTCCACAGGGTCATGAAGATTCAGAAGTGACAAAACAACTGAAAAAAAAAACAATGGATACTTATAGAGGTAATGTGAGTTGGCTGGCTTTGATTGCTCAGTATCTGGAAACACCACTAAAATCATTGGGGCATTATGAGTATAACAAAACTCTTGTTTAGACATTTCAACAAATAATTAAAAGACTCTCATGCTTCTTCTGTTTTCAAAATTTCAGCGTTTGAGGGACTAACTTATGTTAGAACATCAACCAGCTATATTGGGGGTTCTAGAACATCCTATTGGTAAAAGACCCATCTAATGAGAGCAAAGCTCATTAGATGTTTCAGTATGCCAAGAATGATTTTTTTTTATGAAATAGCACCCCGTTAACATAACAAAAGGCCCAGGCCTCAAGAAACAATTTGACATTATGGAAATGGCATGGAAGTGGGGTTGTCTATAAATGCAAAAAACCATTGATGGCGTCAGATTTCGGGAAGAGGTCTAGCAGAGCAACAGGTTCAGCAGATTTAGTATGTAATTTCATTGATTATCTCCCAGCATAAAGAGTCTCCCAGGATGATTAAAAAGTTCCAGTTCCAAATCTTGCCTGAATCTGGATTAAAATGTATCCAGCCAACAGTTAGAGCTCAGATGCCACTAAATGCTCAAGTACTTTGCTAAAATATTAGCAACTTGATAATAAAGAATCTAATACAGTTGGATCTGAATAAAGATCTTACAACAGTCAATTCATCCTATTCACTCATTCAAATTTCCCTTAGCTGCTTAAATCAGAGTAAAGCACTCACATGGTTGCTCTCCCAATATTAAGGATCATGTGTACATTTTCAAATTGCATTAAAAATTAAATAATTAAATTAAATTAAATTAAATGTGTGCATTGCATAGGTAGATATGACAAAGCAGACAAAAAGGCAACAGTATGCACATAACTGACCCTTCCTTACCCCCATCCCATCTTCCTCTTCTCAACTAGCTGATCTGCTGTGCTGTTTTCTTTGTAATGCACTTTCCTGTCTCCATGGTTTAGATATATTTTTAAAACTAGGCAGTTTCAGGGTGCCAGAATATCTGAAACCATTATGGAAAAGATATCTTATTTTGCCCTAATTTTGAGACAAAAATCCAGAAAAAGGGATGCTTTGTTCTAAATTTAGAAAACTCAAAATAGCTGTTCCAAGACTTCAATTTTCAGAATATTTTAAGCTTGAACTGTTTACAGATCATCACTATTATCTCCATAATAATTCTTGTTATTAAAAAGTCAAGGATAAATTCTGCTGTATAAGGAACATAATATATTTCGGGACAACTCTACAATTCCATGAAGGCCTTGAAGTCTTGAATGATTCCTGATCAAATGGTCTCCGCATGGAGGGTGAATTCTTCCAGTACCATAGTTCAGAGAGGGTTGCTGAGAGAATGCAGTAAATGAACTAAAGCATGTTGTGTACAAAATATGTATTTTAGAGAATGATGCACAGAAAATATTAGAGAAAGGCACATGTAACATTGCATTTTTAGAATGCAAGAAAAATTGATGAAATAGACCAATAATTGACTGCATGTTATAGCAACACAAATCATATTTAGAATGATCCATGGTCACCTAGCCTCAAAACCATGCTCAAGAGTATTCTAGGTACTCAGGCAAGTGAACTCCTGCATAGCAGGATGGAAGATACACACACAGAATCCTGGTTGTGGTCCGGGTGCCTTAAGAACAAATTTTAAAAATGGGATCACTGAGCTGGAATTGTAATACTCCACAGTAACTCTGTGCTTCAGTGTCCCAGTAACCAAGAATTAAATATAAATTGTTACAAGATGCTAAAGAACGAGGAAGTTTGGGTTTGCCTAATTTAAAATTATATTTTGATGCTTGTTGTTTGCTCTGGATGAAGGAATGGATTACTTTGGAGAACAAGAAACTATTACAGCTTGAAGGACATGAATTAAGATTCAGGTGGCACGCCTATTTGTGGTATGATAAAGTTAAAGCTAATAAGGATTTTAAAAATCATTTTGTTAGGAGTGCCATACTAAGGATCTGGAACAAATACAAGGTAAGATTGTCTCCTAATGTACCGTTGTGGTTGTCACCTCAAGAAGCATTTGTTAGAAGAGAAAATGTGGGAGGAATAAGTTGGTTAAAATATAAAGATTTGTTAAATTTTGAAGAAAGTGAACCAAAGTTTAAAACAAGGGAAATGTTAGAGTTGGAAGGTTTTACATGTCATTGGTTTACCTATATGCAATTGTCAGAACGTTTTAAAGTGGATAAAAAGAAGTTTAAATTTGTTAATGAAATAACTAAGTTTGAAATGGAACTCTGCATAAATGATGAACATGTTATTACTAAAATGTATAAAATGTTGTTACAGATGAATTTGGAAGATGAACAGGTTAAAGAATGCATGATCAAATGGGCTAAGAATTTTGGATATAGTATTATGCTGGAGCAATGGGAAAACCGCCCAGAGTCCCCTTGGGGGAGATGGTGCGGTGATAGAAGTCGAAACATAAATAAATAAATAAATAAAATAAAATATGTAGAATAAAGGTCTGAAATTCACCTTAAATTATAACTTAAAAGAGAACTTTTATAAGATGATATATCATTGGTATCTAACTCCTGATAAACTATAAAAAATGTATAATGGTGTAACTAATGTTTGTTGGAAGTGTTTACAGAGAGAAGGAACTTTTTATCATCTCTGGTGGACCTGTGAGAAAGCCAAACAATTTTGGGATCAAATATGCGTTATTATCCAAAAGATTTTAAAAGTGAACATACAAAAAAAGGCAAAACTGTTCTTTTTGGGTTTGATGGAGAAGGAGTTGGAGAAGCAACATGGAGTTTTGCTTTTATATATGATCACAGCTGCAAGACTTATATATGCACAGAGATGGAAAGATCCACAGATACCTATGGTTGAAGATTGGATTGTTAAATTAATGGATCTGGCCCAAATGGCTAAATCAACAGCATTAATTAGAGAATATTCGGTTTCTGGATTTATATCTGTTTGGCAACCACTTCTAGAGTACTTACTTGTGGTAGAAAAAATGATGTTCTGATTTTGGGTTTTAACGATTAATTTATTTTAATAGAAATAATGTTACTATGGTTTAATCATTGGTAAGAGATTATTTTTGTAAATTTATCTATATCTGTATTGGGGAAAGTAGGAAGTCACTTTTCCGTCTTTGTTTTCTGTCTATTTGCACTTTTATAGCTTTTTCTTTTTTTTTCTTTTTTCTTGCTTTTCTGTATTTTCTATTTTGTATCTTAGCTATCGCCAGCAAAGGAGATCGTTACCTTGTCGTGGTGCTGGAGCTTGAGCACCTCAATGAAACCATGAGCTAAACTGTGAAGGGACACCCAAGACGGGAAGGTCGTGGCAGAGAGGTCAGACTAAATACGATCCCTGGGGAAGGTAATGGCAACTCACCCCAGTATTCTTGCCATGAAAACTAAATGGATCAGTACAACAAGAGATATGTCGGTATACCATCGGAAGATGGGACTCCCAGGTCGGAAGATGGTCAAAATGCTACTGGGGAGGAACAGAGGATAAGTTCAACTAGCCCCAGATGTGATGACGCAGCTAGCTTAAAGCCAAAAGGACAGCTAGCGGCCGATGGTGCTGGTGGTGAACGACGAATCCGATGTTATAAAGATCAACACACCATAGGAACCTGGAATGTAAGGTCTATGAGCCAGGGCAAATTGGATGTGGTTATTGGTGAGATGTCAAGATTAAATATAGACATTTTAGGTGTCAGTGAACTGAAATGGACTGGAAGGGGCCACTTCACATCAGATGACCACCAGATCTACTACTGTGGACAAGACAAGAGGACCACAGAAGAAATAGAGTAGCCTTCATAATTAATAATAAAGTGGCTAAAGCAGTGCTTGGATACAATCCAAAAAATGATAGAATGATCTCAATTCGAATTCAGGGTAAGCCATTTAACATCACAGTGATCCAAATATATGCCCCAACCACAGATGCTGAAGAAGCAGAAGTAGATCAGTTCTATGAGGATCTGCAGCACCTACTGGATAATACACCAAAAAGAGATGTTATTTTCATTACAGGAGACTGGAATGCTAAGGTGGGTAGTCAAACGACACCTGGAATTACAGGAAAGCATGGTCTAGGACAGGGGTTGGCAAACCACGGCTCGTGAGCCACATGCAGCTCTTTGGCCCCTTGAGTGTGGCTCTTCCCCAGGCAGGCGTGGCGGGCGTGGTGGGGGCAGACGCAGCAGCGGGCGTGGCGGGGGCAGGCACAGCAGTGGGCGTGGTGGGGGCAGGCGTGGCAGTGGGCATGGCAGCAGCAGGCCCTAAGTGTGCGCGATTCGCCCGCAAACTCCCGCCCACAAACCCCACTCCCGCGCTGGATTCCCCACCAGCTTTACTTTGCCTGGACTGGGGGCGTGAGCGGCTCCGGAAGAGAAGCGACTGGAGCAGGCAAGCCTCTCTTTCCCTTCTCCTTCTTCCAAACCTCCCCCGCCCCCTTCCACGCGATTGGCTCCCACCCTCAAACCCCGCTCCCTGGCCCTCGAGTGATATTATAAATTTTATAAATGTCAAAATGGCTCCTGGCATAAAAAAGTTTGCCGACCCCTGGTATAGGAGAACAAAATGAAGCAGGACATAGGCTGATAGAATTTTGCCAAGACAACTCACTGTGCATAACACTCTCTTCCAACAACCTAAAAGACGACTTTATACATGGACTTCACCAGATGGTCGACACAGAAATCAGATTGACTACATCCTTTGCAGCCAAAGGTGGCGGACATCTATACAGTCGGTAAAAACAAGACCTGGAGCTGACTGTAGTTCAGATCACGAACTTCTAATTGCAAAATTTAGAATCAGACTAAAGAGAATAGGGAAGACCCACAGATCAGTTAGATATGAGCTCACTAATATACCTAATGAATATGCAGTGGAGGTGAAGAATAGATTTAAGGGACTAGATTTAGTAGATAGGGTCCCAGAAGAACTATGGACAGAAGTTCGCAACATTGTTCAGGAGGCTGCAACAAAAAACGTCCCAAAGAAAAAGAAAACCAAGAAGGCAAGATGGCTGTCTGCTGAGACACTGGAAGTAGCCCAAGAAAGAAGGAAAGCAAAAGGCAACAGTGATAGGGGGTGATATGCCCAATTAAATGCAAAATTCCAGAGGTTAGCCAGAAGAGACAAGGAATTGTATTGTCGAAGGCTTTCACGGCCGGAGTTCGATGGCTGTTGTGGGTCTTCCGGGCTGTGTGGCCGTGTTCTGGAACTTGTGTTTCCTACAACTTCCACAACTTCCAGAAAATGGCCACACAGCCCAGAAGACCCACAACAGCCAGATAAGGAATTATTTTTAAACAGGCAATGCACGGAAGTGGAAGAAGACAATAGAATAGGAAGGACAAGAGACCTCTTCCAGAAAATTAGAAACATTGGAGGTAAATTCCAGGCAAAAATGGGTATGATCAAAAACAAAGATGGTAAGGACCTAACAGAAGCAGAAGAGATCAAGAAAAGGTGGCAAGAATATACAGAAGATCTGTATAGGAAGGATAATAATATTGGAGATAGGTTTGACGGTTTGGTCAGTGAGTTAGAGCCAGACATCCTGAAGAGTGAGGTTGAATGGGCCTTAAGAAGCATTGCTAATAACAAGGCAGCAGGAGACGACGGTATCCCAGCTGAACTGTTTAAAATCCTGCAAGATGATGCTGTCAAGGTGATGCATGCCATATGCCAGCAAATTTGGAAAACACAAGAATGGCCATCAGATTGGAAAAAATCAACTTATATCCCCATAGCAAAAAAGGGAAACACTAAAGAATGTTCAAACTATTGAACAGTAGCACTTATTTCACATGCCAGTAAGGTAATCCTCAAGATCTTACAAGGTAGACTCCAGCAATTCATGGAGCGAGAATTGCCAGATGTACAAGCTGGGTTTAGAAAAGGCAGAGGAAATAGAGACCAGGGGCGCGGTAGCTCAGCGGGTTAAACCGCTGAGCTGGAAGACTGCCTGTAAAGATCTGATGGTCAGCAGTTCTAATCCCCGCGTGGCGAGGTGAGCTCTCATCATTCACCCCAGCTTCTGCCAACCAAGCAATTCAAAAGCTAAGGCGAGTAGATAAATGGGTACCACATTAAAGTGGGAGAATTTTATTTATTTATTTATTTAATTTATATAACCTCCCATCTCCCCCAACGGGGAACTCTGGGCGGTTATATTCCCAACGGGGAATTTGCCGGCGTCCTGTGATCGGGGGTCGCCCTCGGAGTGAAGAAGATCCCAGGAATCCCGTTAAATGGCGGCGGAGGACGACGGAGCCCGATCGGCGAACATCCAGGACGTCAGCATCTGACTTGGAAGCGAGGCATGCTGGGACATGTAGTCCAATGCCTACGGAAGAAGAGTCAGTTCCCCTACCTCCTTCCTGTGCGCGCGGTTAAAATGATATGTATATGAATTGTTAAATATATATTGAAATGTAAGCCGCCTAGAGTCCTCCAATAGGGAGGGGATAGGTGGGGTATAAATATGTAAAAATAAAAATAAATAAAAAAAATAAATTTATTTTAATAAATTTTGTTTAATAAATAAAAATAAATTGCCAATATCCGCTGGATAATGGAGAAAGCCAGGGAGTTTCAGAAAAACATCTATTTCTGTTTTATTGACTATTCTAAAGCCTTTGACTGTGTGGATCATAACAAATTGTGGCAAGTTCTTGGTGGTATACCAAGTCATCTTTTCTGCCTCCTGAGGAATCTGTATAATGACCAAGTAGCAACGGTAAGAACAGAGCACGGAACAACAGACTGGTTTAAGATTGGGAAAGGAGTACGGCAGGGTTGTATACTCTCACCCTACCTATTCAACCTGTATGCAGAACACATCATGCAATGTGCTGGGCTTGAGGAATCCAAGGCTGGAGTTAAAATCGCTGGAAGAAACATTAACAATCTCAGATATGCAGATGATACCACTTTGATGGCTGAAAGCGAGGAGGAGTTGAGGAGCCTTATGACGAAGGTGAAAGAAGAAAGTGCAAAATCTGGGTTGCAGTTAAACCTCAAAAAAACCAAGATTCTGGCAACCAGCTTGATTGATAACTGGCAAATAGAGGGAGAAAAAGTGGAGGCAGTGACAGACTTTGTATTTCTAGGTGCAAAGATTACTGCAGATGCTGACTGCAGCTAGGAAATCAGAAGACGTCTACTTCTTGGGAGGAGAGCAATGGCAAATCTTGATAAAATAGTTAAGAGCAGAGACATCACACTGACGACAAAGATCCGCATAGTTAAAGCAATGGTATTCCCTGTAGTAACCTATGGCTGTGAGAGCTGGACCACGCCTCATCCCCAGAACGTCGACCCGCCCCACCCGGTTATCCAGAGAGGGCTTGCTACGGATCCCGTCTATAAAAGAATTCCATCTGACGGGGTCCAGGAGGCGAGCCTTCTCGGCAGTGGCACCCGCCCTTTGGAACATTCTCCCCCTGGAGGTGAGGCAGGCCCCCACACTCCTGACCTTCCGCTCTGCCTTCCGCTCTGCCACCTCACCTGGGATGGGGGGGGGTAATAGCTCCTCTTGGAGGTGGCTGGCACCATAGAGTTCCTTAAACAATAACATAACCTCTTGGATTTTATATATTTATATATTTATATCTAATTAAATTGGAATAATGTATTGTATTTTATATGCTTTTAATTAATCAATTTTGTTGTAAACTGCCCAGAGTCCCCTTGTGGGGGGAGATGGGCGGTGATATAAATCAAACAATAAATAAATAAATAAATAAATAAATAAGGAAGGCTGAGCGAAGGAAGATAGATACTTTTGAACTGTGGTGTTGGAGGAAAATTCTGAGAGTGCCTTGGACTGCAAGAAGATCAAACCAGTCCATACTCCAGGAAATAAAGCCAGACTGCTCACTTGAGGGAAGGATATTAAAGGCAAAACTGAAGTACTTTGGCCACATAATGAGAGGACAGGATATCCTGGAGAAGAAGCTGATGCTAGGGAAAGTGGAAGGCAAAAGGAAGAGGGGCCGACCAAGGGCAAGATGGATGGATGATATTCTGGAGGTGACGGACTCAACCATGGGGGAGCTGGGGATGGTGATGGCTGACAGGAAGCTCTGGCGTGGGCTGGTCCATGAAGTCATGAAGAGTCGGAAGCTACTGAACGAATAAACAACAAAAATTTTAGCTTTGAAAATTAATAAAGTTTAAACTAAAAAAAAAATTGTCAGTAATGATGTCTGCTCTATGGATAGACTATGTCTAACCGCCCAGAGTCCCTTGAGGGAGTTGGGTGGTGAGAAATCGAATAAATAAATAAATGTCCAAAATATGTTATTGAAGAAATGTCAGATGTAGAACAAATTTTATCTGACAAGATAGAGACAGTATCGAAAGTGGATTTGCAATTGACAGGCCAAGAGAATGATTTAGAAAAGGATGTTTCACTTGGATCTAAAAAAAACTGCCTGAGGTTTTAAAATTTAAAAGGGAAACACAAATGACAAACCAACAGAGTGATCTGGATAATTTTTCCCCACTGGATATACAAAAGAGGCTTGTTAAAGCCTTGAAGATCTCTGTGTGATAGGAAAAGAAGAAATGAAGAGAAATCAAATCCTAAGACAATATTCAAATGAACTAAAGATTGAGACTGTTACAAGTAAAAGGAAGGAATATAACGTTGGTTTATTTGATCAAGGTTAAAATAAGATATGTTGTTACTTCTGGCTATCCTTTTTGGACTTTCTGCTGACAGTTGGACTGAAAAGAAGATGTTTTATGGATTTCTTTATGCAGAGTACATCATGAGAAATGCCGGGCTGGATGAATCACAAGCTGGAGGTAAGATTGCCAGGAGAAATATCAACAACCTCAGATATGTAGACAATGCCACCCTAATGGCTGAAAGTGAAGAGGAACTAAAGAGGAGAGTGCAAAAGCTGGCTTGAAACTCAACATTAAAAAAACTCAGATCATGGCATCTGGTCCCATCACTTCCTGGCAAATACAGTAGAAGGGAAGAAATGGAAGCAGTGACAGATTTTATTTTCTTGGGCTCCAAGATCACTGCAGACGGTGACTGCAGCCATGAAATTAAAAGATGCTTGCTCCTTGGGAGGAAAGCTATGGCAAACCTAGACAGCATATTAAAAAGCAGAGGCATCACCTTGCCGACAAAGGTCCGTATAATTAAAGCTATGGTTTTCCCAGTAGTAATGTATGGCTGTGAGAGTTGGACCATAAGGAAGGCTGAGCGCTGAAGAATTGATGCTTTCGAACTGTGGTGCTGGAGAAGACTCTTAAGAGTCCCTTGGACTGCAAGGAGGTCAAATCAGTCAATCCTAAAGGAAATCAACCCTGACTGCTCATTGGAAGGACAGATACTGAAGCTGAAGCTCAAATATTTTGGTCACCTAATGGGAAGAGAGGACTCACTGGAAAAGACCCTGATGCTGGGAAAGACTGAAGGCAAAAGGAGAAGGGGACGGTAGAGGATGAGATGGTTAGATAGCAGAAAGATAAATGTTTGTAACTTTAGAGAGGGTGAAGAGTTACTAAATTTGTTTATACTTGTGACAAAGGTTGGAAGTCACTTCTTTATGTATTTCTTTTCTCTGTCTTTATTATATCCTTATTTTTCTCCTTCTCCTCTTTTTCTGTTCCTTCTTTCTTCTTCCTTGCACTTTTTACTTCTCTCTATTTTCTTTTCTTTATTTAGTTTGTATTCGATTTTACTATTATAATCAAAATTCTTAATAAAAAAGTCAGATAGCTAGAGATAGATAGGAGGCAGAGGCAGGAATATTAGGTATGTTCACTGCCTTGAGTTGCTCAAATATTTTTTAAAAAGGCAGGATAAAATAATAGTAAGTAATAGTAATAGTAATAATATGGATATTTAGAAGGGAAGGCCTTCTAAATATCCATATTATTACTATTACTATTACTTACTATTATTTTATCCTGCCTTTTTAAAAAATATTTAGGCCTTCTTATGGTAAAAATGATGTTATCAAAGATCCTCTGCATTAAAGATGCTTCAAATGAGTGACAGTATCCTGAATAAAAAAGAAACTAGTGTATTTTATATTCTGAGCAGTGATATTCAGAACATTAAGAGCAATAGTTACTAATAGTTTCAAAGTGCCTTGAAAACCTGCCTCTTCACCCAGGCCTTTGGTGAGGATGACTGAAGCCTCCTTTAACCTAGGTTGTTTCCACCTGGTATGTCACCCTTCCATCTTTACCCTTCTTTTTGTTTCTTGTCATTTTTAATATCTTGTTTTTAATGTTTTAAATAATTTGTAATAATAATAATAATAATAATAATAATAATAATAATAATAGCTGTAATTTCCCTATTGGTAATCAACATTTGTAACAATCATCATATCATCTCTAAGTCTGAACACCGATTTAAAAAAAATGGAAACCCCCCCCCCCCCACTGCTCTCTTCAAAATATCAATTAGCTAATTCATAGCACATGCAGATTGCCGAAATACTTCAGTGGGCTAGTATGGACAATATCCTGACTCTGGGAAACTTCCCATGCATTATAATAGTGAGATCATGCCCTCTACTTACAGCTTCTATGGATGACAATCTCATTTTCAATTTGGACTTTCATGCAAAGTTCCAACATTTTAAAATGTATCTATGCTATATAAACTCAGATAACAGAGTTAAGCCTTCCTTGTCCTCTTAGACCATAACTTCTAGAACAGAGTGCCCTGATTTATTTTAAATAGGGCTGCTGGATGGCAATTTACAGATGTGTTAAGAACAAAGAAAATTTGCCATTTTTGCTATAGTGTAGGCTCAAACCTGTTCTCTTACTCAAGTTTGGTCAGATTTATTCTGTGTCCACATCAGGGCCACAACTAGGGGGGGAGGGAAGCGGGGCATGTGCCCTGGGTGCCGTGCTGGGGGGAGCGCCAAAAGGACGCCCGAGGAGTGCCAAAATGACAAAATAACCCATGGGGGGGGGGGCGCAGAATCCATGTTTGCCCCAGGTGACACAGACCCTAATTCCATCCCTGGTCCACATTGCTCTAAACATCTCCTCTGCTGCTTCATCTCCTGGAGTTCTTCAGTAAACCAAGAAGCTCCCCTGAATTGGTAGACAAGATGAGGCCATTAGATGCAATTCTGTTCAAGGCTGTATTCACCTCTGTCTTCCAGCAAGAAACAAAGGTCTCTGCAGAACTGCCCACCCACTTCGGGAAATTCCCAAGAACCCTCTGGAAACAAAGTGGATCCCTTGTCCACCTAAGGCAGATCAAATAGGTCCATCCTCCCTGTGAAGGTTGATGGCATCGGTCAACTCCACAGTGATCTGACCATAATAAGAGACATACCTTAATGTCCTCTACTGTAAGATCATATCACATCTGCTAAGTGATGAAGATCAGTTCTAGTATGTGGCCTCTGGTGACTCAGGACAAGTCCTGGCTTTCATGACGCTCATGAACTCTTGATCCTCACCTGTTCTGAGGGAGTAACCCAGCACCACAACACTAGGGAACTCCACTACCTGACAATGAGGTCAAGCAGCTCAGGCCAGGATGCTGCTAGGTAGGAAGGGGTGGACAGCATACCAGCAGTCTCCCTATTTATCCCTGGATCCCATCTTCTTTTCTTTGGATTGGTGTTTTTTTCCAGTTTCCAAGTAATAGGATAGTGAGTAACATGAAAAAGGAAGACCAAGCACTGTTTCACTGTTTTAAGGTAATAAATAAGCAGAAATGGTCAAGCTACAATAGAGTTAGTTATACTTCTGATGGTGATATATTCTCATCAGTATTAGATGGAAGATGCCTTGGAACATTAAATATAGGGAAATGTAATATACTGCATGTAAGTCTTGTTTCTCTGGGCTTCCCATAGGAATCTGATCACCCTTTGTATGAACAGAATACAGTAACTTAAGAATAAGCATTACCATCATAAGAGAGCCAGTTTGGTGTAGTGGTTAAGGCACAAGGCTAGAAACAGGGATATCATAAATTCTAATCCCACCTTAGACACGAAGCTAGTTGGGTGACCTTGGACCAGTCACTCTCTCTCAGCCCTAGGAAGGAGGCAATGGCAAGCAACTTCTGAAATCTTACCAAGAAAACTGCAGGGACTTGTCCAGGCAGTTAACAGGAGTCAAGACTCACTTGAAGGCACACAATTGCACACAAATTACCATCTTATCAAAAATTATTTGGTATTAGGTAAAGGTAAAGGTTCCCCCCGCACATTTGTGCAGTCGTATCCGACTCTAGGGGCCAGTGCTCATCTCCGTTTCTTAGCCGAAGAGCCAGCGTTGTCCGAAGACACTTCCACGGTCATGTGGCTGCATGATGTGCGTGGAACGCTGTTACCTACCCACCGAAGTGGTACCTATTAATCTACTTGCATTTGCATGCTTTCGGATTGCTAGGTTGGCAAGAGTTGGAGCTAGTGCGGGAGCTCACTCCGCACGCAGGGCTAGGGATTTGAACCTCCAAACTTGCAATCTTCCGATCGACAAGCCTGGCATCTTACCCGCTGAGCCACCACGCCCAATTAATGGTCATCTGAAGCATCCTACCTTTTTAAGGTTAACACTGGAAGCATCTTGCTAATGTTAGTAGAAGTCCAGTTAGAGTGGAATGCATTTACTGTATATCAGGGATTGTTTGAGCTTTTGGAATTTTGAGACATATGATGGGCATACTCACAGAATGGTTGCCATAGTGGGGATTGGCCAATTGATCAGAAAGTGATCCACTCCAAGCCATCTAAGATGTTTTTTACTATCCTAGCAGGACCTTTATAAGTCAATTCTATTTCTTCAAATAAATATGATGCTAGAGACTGGTGCTCTGCTTTGCCTTGCTGCTGCTGCTCCTTCTCATTATATTATTATTATTATTATTATTATTATTATTATTATTATTATTTCAAAACATCTTTTTAAAAAATCAGGTGGGAGAAGAATTCTGCTGAGCACCACCGTAGGTGCTGAAGTTGCATTGTTGCCCATGGTGCCTCGTCTATATTATGGAGCAGATAGATACAGCTAATCCAATGAATATTTTGCTGCATTGCACTTATATATTTGTGCATCAAAATAAATGGAATTAAAACCTCAGCTAAAATCCTCCCACTTAGCAACAAGATCCACTGGACTATGTGGGGTGACATCTGACCAGATGAATCAGGCTGTTAGGTTGTAATAATCAGTTTAAATTCAACTGAGTTTGGTGGTACTGTAGCACACTTATTTTTGGGGGACTGAAATCAATGGGTCTTACTGTGCAATCTCATTTTTGTCTAGTAAAGATCAAGAGTGATGATCTTCTGAGTTTAACAGGGCTTGCTCCAAGTTAAATATGTTTCAGAATGCAGCCTAGTTTAGAAAATGAGTGAATGAAGGAAATACAACCTTGTAAAGTTAAGTGACAAAGACAATTAATGAAGCATGCTTTTTATTTACTTATATTTCTTTATTTCAAAATAAAGGGGAATAGGACTGTGACCATACATTACTTTCTACGGTCTGTAGCTTGAATCATGTCAGCTGGATTTCTATTTTCTCAGTGGAAACGTTTCGCTCCTTATCCAAGAAGCTTCTTCAGTCCAAGTCCAGTTCAGTTCTTGGATAAGGAGCGAAATGTTTCCACTGAGAAAATAGAAATCCAGTTGACATGATTCAAGCTACAGACTGTTCCACCTGGATGACTGAGAACCTTCATCAACATTACTTTCTACGTGTGGGGAACTGTGAGTCCTTAGTTTATCATGTATCATAGCTGAAATTACTAGCTAAACAGGCAGCATAATGCAAAACCTGGCCCTAATCCAGCCTGATCACAGATTTTTTCCATGTTTGTACTCATACCAAGGGGTACTAAGTGGGAAGTTCAGATTTGTTTGCTGATTTGATATCCATCATTGCCATAATTCCCTGCTGATAGAATTAGATTTTGGGGGGATGGGGAAGGGGAAGAGAAGATGTTCAGGCAGCTCCTAACAAAGAGCACAATTTTCACACTCTCTTTCTATCAGCACAATTTGTTTTCCCCACTTTACCCTAAGAACTAAAAGTGAAGCTAGCTAATAAAACACATTAAAGTCAGAGGTTTGCTAACTGTGGTCATTAACATATCCAAAGTTGTTTCCCTCTCCTCTGTCTCCCTCCCCCCACCCCCATGTATTAGCACCACCAATGCAAACTGGATGTTTAGGAAAGAGCACCTGTCAAAACAAAAAGAAGAGCTTCACACTTCACCATTTTAAGCCCCAGGTAAGAAAGGCAGTCTTGTGGATCAGTGAAAAAGGAAGATGTTGCAACCTGAAACGAGAAGACTTGGAGCACCGTCAATGAGATGCCTCTGGCTACCCTGGGGCTTTTGTTTGACAAGATTAAAATCCTCTTTGTTTCCTTACCAATTGAGGGCAAAAACAAACAGCCCGAGAAAGATGAAGACCTTGCAGCATTTTGTGATGTTTTTTTCCTTCTTCCATCATCACGGTTGACACCTCTTTAGTGGACAAGCTTACAGGAACTTAATAATTCTCCTCAGATAAAACTGATGAAGCCTTCAGAGCAGGTGTACATGAAAAGCCTTCGACATTTCTTTTAAAGAAAAGCATGAACCACTTGTGTCAAGGACCTGATCAAACGATAAGCACACTGGCTTATTTTCCTTTCTAATTAATTTTCTCTTTGTCAAAAGGAACAGCTTCGATTTACATGATGCTGAAGAGGGTTTAGGCTTCACACCAGGGGGAGGAACATTTTACCATACGGGATAAAACAGCCACACAGAAATAACAGCTCGCATTCCTGCAGGCCCGTACACTATATATGACATGGAATATAATTTGCATCAGGACTGCCGCTTCTTGGATTTAGAAGCCAAACTTCTCCTTCAAAAAGCTTACTTTAATGTTACGGAACACTAACTCCTTCTGCCTAAACAAACAGAGAATATTGTCAGCTTCCGAGCTTGAGGAAACTGACAGAAGCTGAGGGTCATATGGATACACATTTTAATTATCTCGTTCAAATCAGGAACATCATTAAGCAACTATATTGTCGTGCATATATCATGAAATAATTAGTCTCTACAACAAATTCTGCAGTGAGCAACATGTTTATTCAAAAGGAAGTCTCTCTATTTCCAGGAAAGTATTTGAAGTGAGCTATCATATCCTCTCTTCATCATCTGTTCTTAAAGCTAATAAGTCCCAATACCTAATAACTCTTTGTAGGATTTAATTTCCACCCCCTGATCATCCCTGGTACCCATTTCTGAACCTTTTCCAGCTTTTCTGTATTTTTTCCGTATCGCTGATACACTGAAGTATTGATTTGGCAAATGGCTACAATGCACCCTGTATTCCTCTCTTTTGAATGGTAATTTCCTATTGCAAAAAGAACAGATGTGTTGTGGTAGCTATCTCTTACGATGTTTATGTAGCTCTGACTGTATATATGAACACATGTACACTTGGGGGTATAACTAGCTCTTGTCTTTTGACTTGGGGAGCTCTATTTTAGGCACATTTAGCACTTGGTGACTTGCTGAGTTCTGGCTTCCAAACTGCCATTAGGGTATTGTCTCTGCATGCTAACAGAATTCAAGGATATAGGTTTACTGAACGTTCTTGCTTTAACTCTTGCTTGCAGAAATGGCCCAGAGCTTAAAGAAAATATGTGGGGGCTATCTCAGAAGCAAAAAATAAATAAATTGAAAATCAAAGAAGATATTTTACAATGCTGTTTCAAATTAAATTGAAGCCAAGTTATGGAAATCTAAAATCAAAACGACCAAGCTTTCATAAGAGGATTGGAATTTACCAAAAGTTTAAATGTTGTCTTGTATAATGTAGCTTGCTTTTGGCTGAACATATTCATATTCGTTATGGCTAGTTCTATATTTGAACCAGGACAACAAAACGTGATTAAAAATCCTGATTTAGCACTATGTGTGAATGGAGAATCTTTCCCTTAAGATGGTGATTCAGTTCTCATCCCAGCAATGTTAAATATAGCTGTCATCCTCTTCTACATTTACATAATACATTACGTTATCTGTTCTTGATAGTTTCATAATGTTTATATATATATATTTGTTTACTCTCTTGTCAATATGGAAGATTACCTTTTCCTACTTTCCACAATTAAGCTGCAGTAGCCAGTGTAGGAAAAATAAGATGTCTTAAAACACATTGGATGTGCATTCAGTTTTAATGAGTTAAACTGATTCCGTTTGATGTTAATTCTGCAGGAAATGAAATGTATCATCTGCATCCACAGGGGAGTCAAAACAGGCAACATGGTATTTGTAACAGTGTCATCAAAACCCTGCCCCTTTATGAATGCATGTGACATGACACACCTACAAAAGGTATGGGGCTTGGATTGTGTTGCCATGACCTCCACATTGTCTGTCGTGACCTCTATCCTGTGGATGCTGCTGAAAGGTGGCCTACAAATTTAGAAGCCTTTTAGTCCCTTCATACAATTTGTAAAGAGAAAGGAAGATGACTTTGTTGGAGATACAGTATACAGGAACCTTTAACGAGGCAAAAGGGGCTGAGGCATTTTTAAAGTCTAGAACTAAAAGATAACATTTGGAAGTACAGTAGCTCAGGCAGACACCACCCTGAATCACTGAACAAGGAGAATATTCTCTTATTATAGTCAGTCTCAATAAAAGTAGATTTATCCTTTCTGTGGAGTTGATTTCCTGATCTGATCTACCTAGTGGGGCTAACACAATTGAACCACTTGCCTCATGGATAGCTCTTCAAATATGTTAACAGTTCAGTCTGAGGTAAAGGCCACCCAGTTTGTATGGATATATTGGAAATAAGCTTTGCAATCCTGTATGTGCTGCAAGAGTGTGTGTGTTACAACCAATCAATAGTTGTATGTAAAAATTTACACTATTGTTCTACTGTTTAAAGACAAAGGATTTACTTGTACTTCTTGAATTTTTCAACCTGCAAATACAGTCTATGAAAATAGGTTTGGATCTTACCAGCTATGAACTCAATGTAGTAAACTGGCAAGGCTGTATAGTCATACCATTAGATAGACTGAGAAAATATTTGTGTATAGTCCAAGCTGAGGGCCTTTTTTGGAGGTGGGAAGATGTGTGTGCCACAGAACCTGCCTTTACCATCTTCCTATGCTAACTCATTGCCCTCAGATCTAGTAGAAGAAGCAGACTTACTCTGTTCTTGTTGAAATAAGATTTAGTGACAAATACAAATCAGTTTCTGCACATAGAATGTGGACAGCAGCATCTCATCTTTTCCCCAGCAGTGAAATTCCTTAAGCTACTCTGTAAAATGCATTCTAAAATACATAGTTCTGAATGAGAGCTGAAAGCCATACATATTATTGTTTTGCACACAGATTCTGCCTATGAGAAAAAGATGTGATTTCAAACTTAAAAAATGAGTGATTTTGACTTCTGGTGGAGACATGGTGAGCTAAATACATCTCCATGGAGAGCGGAGATTACAACTGCAGCAAAGACCAAAGAACCAGTGAGTAGACTGGTTCTTTGAAACCTCTCTGGATAAGGAGAGGATGGGACATCACCCACATGTGCTCCAGATGGCTGCTCCTCATGAGGAGACTGCAGGAGAGCAGTCTCCAGCAGTTCTGAGTGCTGGGAGATGAAGGGATTAATAATCAAGCTCACAACCATGGCCGGTGCCTTTTAAAGGACACTAAGTTCGCTAACCTCGCTTCTAATCACTTTTGGAAATTGCTTATTTAAATATCTTAAGGCTATTAGAGGTCTTAGGAATGACAAGTATGAAAAGTCACCTGGTGAAAATGTGAAAAGTCACCTATCTTAGTTCTTGAACAAAAGAAAAATTAACTATAATTTTAAGAACTTAAAGAACTTGAAATAAATGGCAAAAAGCTAAACAAGATTTTGAACTAAGAAAATTATAAATGAATTAAGGGTCCAGACAAATTTGGAATATTGAAACTTTTACTATAAGATTTTGGAATTAACCATATAAAATAAATAGCTTTTTGTGAGAAACAGAATTATTTTGACTACCACAAGTCATACAGAGTACAATTACAAATTTACCTCTTACGCTGTGGTTACAACATAACTCTCTTCTTTCCATAATCTATCCTGCTAATCATCAAAACCATAAATCATAAGTTCATATTTTTTTGTTTTATGCAAAAAAATGATAAGGGGTTTCCAATCAGCAATAAATGTACATAATGACTTTTCTCTGATCAAAAAAGTCAATTTAGCTATCTCAGCAAGTTCCATCATCTTCACCAACCATTGTGGGTAATGCTGAATCTTTCCATTTTTGTGCATATAATAATCTCACTGCAGTTATCATATATAAAAACAAAGTTCCATGACATTTTCCCAACTGTTTGTCCATCAATCCCAAAAGAAAAACCTCTGGTCTCAATTGTATATTAATCTTTAAAATCTTCTCAATCAGTGTGTGTATTTGAATCCAAAATTTTCTAGCTTTTTTACATGTCCACCAAACATGATAAAATGTCCCTTCTTGTTGTTCACATTTCCAACGTAAATTTGAAGTGTCTTTATACATTCTAGATGATTTATCTGGTGACATATACCAACAGTACATAATTTTATAAAAATTCTCTTTAAAATTATAACATAGTGTAAATTTCAATCCTTTCAACCACATATTTTCCCATTGTTCCATCTGTATATCATAACCAACGTTTTAGCCCACTTTATCATTCTTTCACTTGTTCTTCTTCTGTTTCAAATTTCAAAAAAAGTTTATACATTTTAGCAATTACATGTTCACCATATGTACATATTTATATTTCAAACTCAGTCTTACAATATTCAAAACCATAAACTCTTTTATCTACGTTAAATCTTTCTAATAACTGTAAATAAGAAAACCATTGACAACTATATACCTCTGCCACCAGTTCTTCTCTTGATTGCATTTTACATTCCCCTTGACAAAATTCTAGCATCTCACAATAAGTTAGTCATTTGTGTTTGCCTATTAGGTAAAGGTAAAGGTTCCCACAGTCATGTCCGACTCTAGGGGCCGGTGCTCATCTCCGTTTGTTAGCCGAAGAGCCAGCATTGTCTGAAGACGCTTCCACAGTCATGTGGCCGGCATGACGTGCACGGAACGCTGTTACCTACCCACTGAAGTGGTACCTATTTATCTACTTGCATTTGCATGCTTTCGAATTGCTAGGTTGGCAAGAGCTGGGGCGAGTGCGGGAGCTCACTCCATCACGCAGGACTAGGGTGCCGAACCTCCGAACTTGTGACCTTCCGATCAACAAGCCTCGTGTCTTAACCACTGAGCCACCGCGCCCCCTTGCCTATTATTTCTCCTCTATAAAATGTTTCTTGTGCTAATAGCCACAGAGGTGTTTTCGGGCACAACCTGGGTTTGTATTTATTCCATAACCTAACATAATGATTTATGAGCCTTCTATTTCTCAGCAGCACCCACTCTTTCATCCAAACCAAAGAGCAAGCTGCAAAATACAATTTCAAAACAGGTAGACCCAATCCTCTTTCCTTGGCATCTTGCAACACCTTATATTTAACTCATGATTTGCCCACTGTCTCCTCTCTTGTTTATTTTAGTTCTTAAAATACTGAATAGAGATATAAGACAAGATGAGAGGACTGTGGGAGTAAAGATTAAAAAATAAACTTATAAGTTAATGGCTTTTGCAGATGACTTGGTGTTGGTTTTGAAAGATCCTTTAAAGCAGGGTTCCTCAACCTCAGCCATTTTAAGATGTGTGGACTTCAACTCCCAGAATACTCCAGCCAGCAATTCTGGGAGTTGAAGTCCACACATCTTAAAATGGCTGAGGTTGAAGAACCCTGCTTTAAAGGGAATGAAAACATTAATGGGCGAATTAAAAGAATTTGGTGCATTATCAGGTGTCAAGATTAATAAACAGAAGACAAAGATATTAACAAAAATATGAAAATAGAAGATCAAACTGTGCAGGGGAAAACCTTTACCTTTCCTATCACTAAGACAAATGTGAACTGCATGTTATTTCAAAATAACTATGTTAAGACATGGAATGAAGTTAAAAAAGACATGTTAAGATGGGAGAAGCTACAACTGTGATTGCTGGGGAGAATTTCTGTGATAAAAATGAATGTTTTGCCTAGAATGATGTTTTTGTTTCAGACAATACCTGTTTTGACAACTGATGCACCATTTAAACAGTGGCAGAAGGATATATATGCTGTACCAGCCTCCCTGCTGCATAGCAACCTCCCTGCCTGAGCTGCTGGAGGCTGTCTTGGAGTTGGCAGTGGAGTTCCCCAGGCTTATGGTTTTGGGGGATTTCAATCTGTCATCCCTGGTACGTACCTCTGAGGCGGCTCAGGAGTTCATAGCTACCATGGCAGCCATGGGCCTGTTCCAGATCATCCGAGACCCGACTCGAGACAGTGGCCTCACCCCGGACTTATTTTTCTTGTCGGAGAACTGGCAGTGTGCTCTAAGGGGAGAGTTACACCTTTCCCCTTTGTCATGGTCAGATCACGCCCTGGTGGCCTTGAGATTCTCTTATGCCACCCCACTCCGCAGGGAGGCAGGACCTATTTGATTGGTCCACCCCCAGCGACTAATGAACCCAATGGGGTTCCAGAAGGAGCTGGGGGTTATACCCGAGGATCTACTGCACACTCCAGTGGAGGTCCTGGCCGCAACCTGGAACAGGGAGGCGGCCGGGGCCTTGGACAGGATCGTGCCTATGCGGCCTCTCTTACCACATCTGACCCGATACTCCCCGTGGTTCACCGAGGGGTTGAGGGTTCTGAAAAGGGTTAAGAGACACCTAGAGCTCTGCTGGAGAAAGACAAAGACTGAATCTGACCGAACACAAGCTAGAGCCGCTGTTAAGGCCTACCTTGTGGCACTAAGAGCGGCGAAACGTCAATATTTCTCTGCTCTTATTACGTCCGCAGAATGCCGCCCAATGGCCCTGTTTAAGATTACTCAATCTCTCTTGGGTAAGGTGGAGTCAGTGACCCACCTGCAGGGCCGTGTAGAGGAGTTTTCTGAGCATCTGTGGGATAAAATCGCTCAGATTAATTCCAAGTTGGACTCTAAGCATGAAGCACAGTCTCGGAGATGCCGAGGGAACGTTCTTACCCTGTTTTCTGGGAACAGTTCGATCCTGTTGGACCTAAGGAAGTGGACAGGATCCTCTGGATTGTAAGGGCTACCACATGCCATCTAGACCCATGCCCTTCCTGGCTGGTACATGTGGTTGGGTCCAGGCGATGGTTAATATATCCTTGGGGGAGGGGGTGTTTCTAGCTGCTTTTAAGGAGGCTCTGCTATATCCCCTCCTCAAGAAACCATCACTGGACCCTACTGTATTGGACAATTTTCGTCCTGTCTCCCACCTCCCCTTTTTGGGGAAGGTGGTTGAGAAAGTGGTGGCATTGCAACTCCAGAGGATCCTGGATGACACAGATTATGTTGACCCCTTCCAGTCAGGTTTCAGGCCAGGATATGGGGTGGAAACTGCATTGGTCACACTTACATATGATCTCTGGTGGGAGCAGGATGGAGGGAGTGCATCTATCCTGGCTCTTCTTGACCTCTCAGCGGCATTCAATACCATTGACCATGGTATCCTTTTGGGACGGCTCAGGGAATTGGGGGTGGGCGGTGTAGTTCTGCACTGGTTCACCTCCTTCCTCCAGGGCCGGTCCCAATCAGTGGTAATAGGAGATGAGAGATCCAACCCTCGCCCCCTCTTCTGTGAGGTGCCACAGGGTTTGGTTCTCTCCCCTCTCCTATTTAATATCTACATGAAACCATTGGGTGAGATCATCCATCACCACGGGATGAGGTATCATCAATATGCAGATGATACTCAATTATATATCTCCATCCTGGGTGAGGTAAGTGATGCGGTGGCTGCCCTTTCTCAGTGCCTGGGGGCTGTGGGGGTCTGAATGGAGAACAACAGGCTTCGACTGAACCCTGGTAAGATGGCTCCTGTGGATCCAGGAAGTTATCATCTTTAGTTCTGAATGGGGTTGCACTACCCCATTCAGACCCAGTGCAGAATCTGGGGGTTCTTCTGGACTCACAACTCCTGCTCAAAGAGCAGGTGGCAGACGTGGCCAGAAGGGCCTTTGCGCAACTTCGGGTTGTGTGCCATTTATGCCCTTTCCTGGATCAGGATGCCCTCCGTACAGTCACTCACGCCCTGGTCATCTCCCACATAGACTATTGCAACACACTCTACATGGGGCTACCCTTGAGGAGTATCGGGAAGCTTCAACTGGTCCAGAATGCAGCTGCGCACACAGTTATTGGTGCCCCAAGATTGGCACATGTGACACCTCTGCTGCGACAGCTGCACTGGGTTCCCGTATGCTTCCGGGTCCAATTCAAGGTGTTGGTTATCACCTTTAAAGCCCTACATGGCATGGGACCAGGCTACTTGAGGGACCATCTCATCCCCATAACATCGAACTGTCCCACTCGGTCATGCAGAGAGGGCATGCTACGGACCCCATTGGTAAGGGAATTACACATGGCGGGGTCTAGAAGGTGGGCCTTCTCTGCAGTGGCACCCGCCCTTTGGAACGTTCTACCCCTGGAGGTGAGGCAAGCCCCATCGCTCCTGGCCTTCAGAAAGAACTTAAAGACCTGGTTCTGCCACCTTGCTTGGGATGGGGGGGGGGAACAGTTCCTCCTGGGGATGGCTGGTGCCATAGATCCCTTTTAAACACAAGTTCGTCACCTCTTGGATTTTATATTTATTCTATTATTATTGTATTATATGTTATTTTAATTGTTTGATTTTTTGTAAACCGCCCAGAGTCCCCCTTGGTGGAGATGAAGCAGTGATATAGATTGAATTATGAATAAATAAATAAAATAAATATATCTAAAATTGTGTGGGAGGGGAAAACTGCCACAAGTCATACAGAGTTTAGAGACCTTATGATTTAAATTGGATACTAGAGGGGCCTAAAATCCAGGCAAAAAAGAAAATAAAACCCAACTTGCCTTGAGGATTGGGATTTACAAAATGACACAAAATACTATAACATTTGAAATATTAAAGGAGATCTTCGAAGAATGGGGCCAGAAATTTGTAGCCACAATATCAACAATATCAGTAATTATGTCTGCTTCTATGGATAGACTATGTCTAAAAGATGTTAATGAAGGTATAATAGATGTGAAACAAATTTTGCTTGATGCAGAAATAGTGGAATCAGGAATATTGGATAAAAAAAGTGTGGATTACAAAATAGACAACACATTGAAATTGGAAATACAAATGACAGGAAAAAGCGTGAATTACAAAATAGAGAAGAGCCAAGAGAACCTTGATCAGGATATTTTACTGGATACACAAAATAAGTTGTTTAAGGCTTTGAAAATCAAAGGGGATATACAAAAGACAAACCAAGACAATGACCTGGATAATGGCTTTCCACTGGATTTACAAAAGGAGTGTCTCTTAAAGCCCCAAAACAGTCTTTGCGATGGGAAGAAGAAAGACAACATCTGAATGAATTAAAGATCAAGATTGTTAGAAGTAAAAGAAAGGAATATAAAGTTGGTTTGTTTGATCAAGGTTAAAACAAGACATGTTTTTATAAAGCTCTGGTAACCCTTTACGGACTTTTTGTTGACACCAGGACTGAAAAGTTGATGATTTATGGTTTTGTGTATGGAAGGGATGGGTTATAGGAAGAAGAAATATTTGTAACTTTATAGGGGGTGATGAGTTATCAAATTTGTTTTTACTTGTTATGATGAAGACTAAAAGTCACTTCTTTACATATTTCTTTTCTTTATTCTACTTCTTTCCTTCTTTCCCTTTTTCTTTCTTTGCATTTTTTATTCTTTCTCTGTATCTCTTTTTCTTTTTCTGAGTTTAATTTGTATTTGCTTTAACTATTGTACTTAAAATCTTTAATAAAAAATTAAAATAAAAAAGTGATTTTGAACTCCAAGGGAATACAAAATTAATGATCTCTAATACCACCTTAGAGAGCCAGTTTGGTGTAGTGGTTAAGGCATCAGGCTAGAAACTGGGAGACCGTGAGTTCTAGTCCTGTCTTAGGCACAAAGTCAGCTGGGTGACCTTGAGCCAATCACTTTCTCTCAGCCCTAGGAAGGATGCAATGGCAAACCACTTCTGAAAAACCTTGCCAAGAAAACTGCAGGGACTTGTCCAGGCAGTCTCCAAGAATCAGACACGATTGAACGGATTAAAAAAAAACACCTTCAGGGAAGGAGTTTGTGGAATAGTAATAGAACTAGTAGTGTGAACAGTAAAAGAAAAATACTTTAGAATGGGGTAGTTTAAATCAGGAGTATGGCAGTGCTAGGGTCCCTAGACCAGGAATAAACTGTAAATTTTCAAACCCTGACTTTACACAGCTCTTCCTTCTCCCAGGAAAAGGGGAAGGAAGGAGGCAAAGGAGTCCCGCTGTTGCTGAGAACAGATTCAATCCATTTAGCAGGAAGTTTTTCTTTCAGCTCCAAGAGTCTCATGGAGAAGGCTTGTTATCAGAGGAGAGGCTCCAAAATTTTCTGGGCACAGAATGGAGACCTGGAGAAGGGTTAAAGTAAAACTTATTCTGGCTTACATGATAAAGTGTCAGTCTGCTTTCTCTGCATGCTTGGAATGTAAAAAAAAAAAAAGGAAAAGAAGGTTGCACCCACTGACCCAGTGCTGGGTAAACTTGTACGGAGCCTATAAATGTTCTAGATTCTTGTGGTCTGTTTGAACCTTTGTGGGAAGTGTGTATCCCCCAGCAGGTGGCACTAATTTTAAAAGGCTTCTTTGATGGCCAAAACTTCCTTCTTAAAATTATATACTTTGGTTTGGCAAAAAAGAAAAGAAAAGAAAAGGAAGGTGGCTGCTGGAAAATTCAGGGGCAGATTGTAGAAGATGTTCAGAGGCATCAGTCTGTACAACAAAAGGTTAATCAGGCAGGAATTGGATGGCAGAAGATGAGTTGAAAAATGAATCCTTGCTTAAGGTGAAAAAAGTGTTGTTGGGCTTTGCAAACCTTTTTCTTGTTAAGACAAGTCAGTGGTATGGTCTGTATATAAAAGTTATGAATAAATTTACAGTAAAAACTGGCAAAGCCCAAGAAACACTGTACATCTCTGTACCGGGGGAGTGATGCAGAGGGGAGGGGGGGGGGGCTCCCAAGACCAAACCAACTGTGTCTTAGTTGGAGCCATCTGTATTCCTTCAAAAATACAGTGGCCCCAATTGTCTAATGTAGGCATATCACAGCACATTTTTCCAGCTTAATCTGGAGGCAGTTGACACAAAACCGAACATAACGAAAATGAGAATCCTCAGAGTAAGTCAGCAAATCATCTAATAAACTTTCAAGAACTTGTTCATAAAATCATGGAAATTTTGGCTCATGTATCTTTGGAAGATTTCCAAAGGTCAAAAGGCATTACTGTATATTCAAATTTTTCATAGCAGTTATCCAATCTTATGAAATATTCATGTCCTTCTTTCATACAAAACAGATTGTAAATTCCCCTGAGATCCAGTTTGGTAGAGACTCATGCCAACTGCAACTATTCTGAGAGATGAGAATTAGGAGTGGATGGTCCTGTTCCCTAATGTTTGGGGAGTTCAGAACCTGGTACCCATAGAGAACCATACAGAGTCATTGCTTTGTTTTGATGAAAAACAATGGTGTAATGGTGAGGCACAAGGTAGGGCTGATAAATTCAATCTTTAAATTCTTGTCAATAAATTCCTGTAGGGAGGTCAACTCTATATTTGACATTGGATATGGATGCTTCATTGGAATTTGGGATCTGGGCTCCAGCAATAAGGTTGATAATGCAATCACAGGATCAGCTGGGATCAAGGTCCCTTTCCAAACAGAGCTGCCTCTTCCTAAATATTTGGAAGGCAAGATTGGAGAGTTTACTTCTTTTGAAAATGTGGCTAATGTGGGGAGTCCAAGATGATTTCATCATGGTGATAATGTGTTAATATGTTGATATGTGAGTTTATAGCCAGTCTATTCCCAGAATTACTGGAAAAAGTAAGAGGGATGCTAAGTAAAGTTGTAGAAGTTCCTGATGGTGAACTGTAGATTAAACCATCTGGTTATTGATAATCTCAGTCATAACAAGAGGATCCACAGAATGAGTAGGGAGAGCATATTTGCATACAATGGATGATTCAATGAAGTTACCACACTTTAATGTTAAAAACCTGTTTTTTTCCCACTGAGTTCTCCTTTTTTTTTCAGATGTACTAGCTTATAGTACACCTTGTATTGAAGAAGATGTAATTTGAAAAGTTTAGTTTATTTTCTCAGTACAATGTATTTTTGTACTAGTTAGCTTTTTGCACTTTTATCTTTATGTTAACATGTGGAGGATCACTGGGGAGGAGAAACAGAAATAAAATAAAAGCAAACCAACAACAAACGTATAAGAAAAATATCATAAGATGTCAATTTTGATCAAACCCATTACTTTTAGGGGGAGGAGTTCTGGGCTCCTATAAGGATTTCCCTCTTGGTGGATTTTCTTTTCTATATTAAAAATCAAATAATGATTTAAAATTATATTTAGCTTAAAAGCTCCTGTTTGATATGTTTTTTTTACAATGTAATATACTGTTAAATGTATTGCCCATGCACTAGTGCTACCTTTCCCAATTTCTCCCCCTCCCAAGGTTGAACAGATCTCTTGCCTTATATACTTACTGTATGTTCTCAGCAGACTGAGGTTGTTTTTATTGTAAGTTTGGAATTTGTTGTTTGTGACATCTGGCATTTATTATTTGGATTGTTCTAATTGCTGGATTTAACTTTGAACCCCACCCAGAGTCACCCAGAGATGGGTGGCCACTGAAATCATATAAACAAATACAACAGACAAACACATACATTCTATGAAAGCCTACTGCAGGAGTTCCTAAACACCTCCCTTTAGTGTATTTTTAAATTTATATTTATTAAGAATTTTTTATAGAATAAAAGACAAATCAAAAGAAAAAAGAAGGAAAGAAAGAAACTAAAGTTAAGAAATTTATGAATGACTTCCAACCTTCTTTTCAACAGATAATTACAATCTTATTGTCCCTCCTCCCTCTTAGATGTTATACAAGTCCCTTCATCCCCCCCATTTAATCCACGTCTTTCTTAATCTTAAAATCCATAAATCATTTCATTTCTTTCTTCTTTCAGCAAAAAGTCCATATTGTTAGGTTGAACAGGTTTTCAGCTCAGCACGTCTCACATGAACATGAAGGAGGGGCTTCCCTGTTAAGCCTAACTCTACTGTGCTTGTGTGGGAGGTGTCTGAGTCACTTGACTTCCTGTTTCCTCCTCTCTCTCTCCACGAGGCCCGAGTGTGGCCAGTTCACCATTTCCTCTCCATGGGGATAGACCCGCACTCCAGCAAATCCGCCAAAAGTGGGTTTGGTCAGAATTCCTCGCTTGCACGCATCGGACCATTTCTACAATGAAACGGCTTGTAACAAGATCTACAAATAAACTGTAAGCAATCTTTATTTTTGTTTTACATGTGTGGACACTGTTTATTTCTCTGAACTAAAATTAAGCCTTCTGTGCAAGTTTATTGCTGGACGCTTCTACTCTGCTAAACTTGGCAAAAACGCTGCTTGGGTTTCTGTTACTAACATTTCAGAACCCAACACATATAAGGTTTCTAGTTGTTCAGAAAAGTTTTTGTTGTTTTTTCTCTGACCAAACCGGTCAGTTTTGTGAATTCTTTTTCTGCAAATGCTGACATTTTCACCATCCATTCCTCCACTGTGGGTCTTTAGTGTAATCTTAATCTGCACACTTCCCCTAAAAATCTAAACACATGAATGGGCATAAATGAACAATGAAAACAATACAATGAAATGCTGGGAAAGGTGGATTTATTGTAGCAATGTAACTAACAGGTTCTTCACACTTCCCCTGGACTTTGTCTGCATCTCCCCTAGGGAAGTGCACTTCACAGTTTGGGAAACCCTGACTTATAGATTCATTCTGATGCCTATTTGAGGTTGCAAGATAACTGGAATTTCTAGATATTTATATTTAGTTTTGCAGATTTGGACTCCACTTACTTCTAGGAACTTTGGGGGATGGTATTGCCTTGTTTCCTGATAAACCAGATTTGGATCATGTGGGACATCTGCTGGAAAAGTTCCATGTTTCTCCAAAGTTATGCTGCTTTGGAAAGGGTGTGGCATATCCAGATTCTCCACAATATAGATATGGGTGCAAAGGCATAACATCTCTTGGGAATTAGTGAAACTACTACCTCCTAGCTTCAGCTTCAACTTCCAAAGTCTCTAATGTTCAGGGAGAGGTGGAGGGAAGAGAGAATGAAAATTAATAATGGACCTTTCTTTTTCCACATATGTTCTCTTATAATTATTTGAGATTTCCATCAGTGCCCAAGCACACCTGGATTAAAGTAGTCATTATATTAAGGTGTCTTGACAAATTAGCTCATCTTGTATTTCATCTGACAGTGAACCAATCAATTAATTCTATCTCATTCCAGTGTACATCTTGAACTAGCAGTTGAATCTCTGTACGACATTCCTGCACTGAATGTTCAGCCTGTCATAGGTGGTGAATCTCACAGTTGGCTGTCACTTGCTTGATAGAATCTTTGAAATTAGCCTTCAAGCATACCACAAAAGTATGGGCTCTACATGGGCTCTGTTGCTGGGGAAGTCCTCCAGTCTCAGTAGATGTACAATTCACATTGAGCAAGTAAGGCAGTACATTTGCTTGGATTCCCATCATATTTGTATTGGCAGGGAAGCAGGCATTAGAGGTAGCTGTGGTGGCACAGCAGACCCAGCTGTGATGACTGGTGTTTCTGTTGATTGCTGGGCTGTTCCATGGTCTGAACAAGGTAAACCATTTGAGAAGCCACTTGATTCAGTTGACTACTTGCTCTATAGTTAACAGAGTTAAAGAGGGTCATTAGCCATTATGCTAATCTTACACTGCACGTGATGACTCTCCTCCCATAGTGGGAGAAGTAATGAGAGGGCAATGAAGCAGTCCAGCACCTCAAATTAGGAATTTCCTGTAAAGCTCCAATCCTGACTTTACATGGTTTAACCAGGATGGTTATCCCAAACTTGGCAGAAGTCTCTCAGGCACTCAACACAACATGGCTACAAAAGAATATATATTGCACACTTGGCTGAAGACACATTAACAAGTCATATCCTTCTGAGAGCTTGAAGGTGCAGTTCCCTCTTACACCAGTGGCAATTTAAAGCCCTTTCTTTTCCCCCCGTCCTTCATGTGTTTCAATGATTGCCCTGCACTTCATGCAGTTGAAGCCAAGCAGTTGTTGGTTGTTGACATAACGGACATTTCTGTACTGAGAACCACTGACTTTTGCCTTGTCTCATAGGCAAAAAGCTGAGATGGTTTGGAACTTTCAGATCACTAGGTTATCCTCGCACACTCCTGATTGGAAAACAGAGGATGAATATATCTGATTTCCTTCTCTGAGGTTAGAGCCAGAATTTATACAACTGGAGTCCTACTGAAGATTGTTATGGAGCACTATTATTTAATTAATAAAATGTTAACTGGGGAATATATCAAAATAAATGCACTTGGGTTTATTATTTATGGAATGATATTTCATGAAATAGTTTATACTCAATGAGGATGTCAGTTGCTTAACTGTCATGATTTCCTTGCAAACAATAAATCTTGGACATTTTAGGGTCTTATCCAATTGTGCCAGCCTGTTAATAGAATGACATCTACCAGTGAAATGGTTTCCTTTTTCCCTGCTGTACCCCTTGGCATAAGCTTCAGAATGTTGTAATTATTTCTGAGCAATTTTATGGAGGACATAAAATTTATAGAGGAGGGGAGAAGATTGGGAATATTTGGCACATGAGCAGACATGTAGGATATTGAATGTTGCCTAACATTTGATGAATGCAAAACATTTATCTATTAGTCTTTCTTAAAGCTCTGAATCCCTAATATTTCCTAAGAGGAGAACATTTCTGTTAAACCAGTCCGTGATGTAAAAAACAAGTAGAATTAGCTTACAGAAATGTTTTGCTACCTTTTGAGATAACTGGTTAAGCATATTACTTTACAGAAGAAATAAAATGGAGAACATTAAAAACTTGATGCTAGTAAACTGCAGGAGGTGGATAAAAAAAATTCAAGACAGTTGTAACCGTATGCATGGTGCCCTATTCCTTTTTAACACATGCCATTCTTTTTTTGTCATGTGCATAACTTTGCTTACTCTAAAAGCAAATATAATGGTAGATATGTGTGTATGCATTTTTGATCCTGATAGGTGAAAACAGCTACAAAACCACATGCATACTCTGGAGCAATGACATACCTCTTTATTCATCCCTTGGCACTTGGAATGCCTCTACCAAGTTCATGTAGAGGTGTGTAGGGCAGTTGCTTGGGTATCCTCTATGACATAGCTTTCCAAACTGTGTGTCGCGACACATTAGTGTGTTGCGACAAAACCCGGAAGTGCTGATGGTGTGTCGCCGCTGCCCCTGTGGCGGTGGCAGCAGCGGCGTGCCATCAGCACTTCCAGGTTTTAGCGTGAAACACGAGGCCGCCGCCATTGGTGTGTCGCCAATGGCGGGACTTTGGAAAGCACTGCTCTATGAACTACTTGGTTCAGCCCTGAAACAGAAATGTCATCGTTTGAGGGGAAGCTTGAAAGGAATTGCTACAGAGGTGGTTCATAGGTATGTTCTCTTATCACCTGTAGAAGGTAAATCAAATTATCACATGCATCTGGTAGAATCACAAGGGGGATGGGAATTAATTTTTGTAGTTCTAGTATTTTTAGATTTGCATTATTATTGTCCTTTATAAGTAGGCAACTGCTGCTTTGATCCTATTCCTTAGAGCCAGATTTGACTAAAGAAGAATAACATTAAGTGTTCAGCTTTGATGCATCTGAAGAGATAGTATTTGAATTGTCTGACTACGATGTTTGCACGCAACCAACCATGTAATATTTCTCTATGTATTAAAAGGAATTATTGATCTGAGCCCTCCCTCCCTCCCTCCCTCCCTCTCTTTCTCAACAGATCACTGGTTTTAAACAAAGATACTTTATTTATTTTAAAGCCCAAAGACCCCACACAGGGAGAAATTACACTTATCTATAGGTATCCATGGGACTGGAAGGTCCTCTTGCATTATTATCCCAATTTTGTGAGCAGGTGCTTACCTGGAACCTTTCCCCCTTAACAAGGCCACATTTATAAGCAGACCTTTGAAAGCAGATCCAGACAGCATGAATGATGCTGTGGAGATGACATGGAGGCTCTATAATACATGTGGGATGCTCCCTTTATGCAGTATGAATAATATGTGAAGGGAGTTTTCAGTTCATTAGAATCAGTGTAACCTGAAGTTAGCAATTTCTTCTGGACACATACACGAAGCTCCCAAAAGAATAGCTTTCCTTAATTTCAATGGATGGATCCAAACTGAATCCACACCCCATTTGTGTGTTCATAATGGCTCCTTCATTGAAATGAATTGGTTACCCCCTCCCCCAACACACACTGCTGTGATCTGTTTGTGTGTCTTCGCTCAAATAAATAATATTGGACGATATATGATAAACAATATGAGATAATTCAAAGAGTTGAAAAACTTCAGTTCATTGTTTCATTGTGTGTTATTTACAGCCTCATTACTTGCCAATAAAAGAAAATAAAAATAACCAAGAACTGTGGCTCATTGTTATCATTAGTGCATTTGCCTTGATGAATATAAGCTTCTTTATATTGTAAATGTTGAAGAGTAGGGGGGAAATTACTCCTGGTTAAAAAAAAAAGTCACTGAGTTTACAGTTGCTCAGGTACTCTTTCGAAGCAGCCATGTCATACATTATTTTAAGTGCAGTAGTACATTATTTGCAATGAATAAATAAATAAATAGTTATGTTCAAGTTTCTAACAAGTAACAAGTTTTTTGGGGGAGAGGGAAATGTAAAGTGAAGAAAAAGGGGTCTGCATTAGCTGAATGTTGTGGCTTTGAAGACCAATCACTTTCTTCTCAATACCAATCACTTTCTTTCTCAGTAAGAAAGAGTCTAATGTACAAGTTTCCCCCCATTCCTGTTAGGATGGTTTGAACATTCTGACATTGCTACTGGTATGTTAATGAGAAGCTAGTGTTCCATTAAGAGTAAACCATATGCTCTACTGCATACTGTGAAAGAGAAAACATATAATGTGACTGTTGCCTTAGTAACACATTAATTCATTTTGTCAGTGTTGGCACAGATCATTTCATTTATAAGAAAACAAGTATAATAGTTTACCACATCTATAATATTTACAGTGTTTCTGTTACAAAACAGTGACAAAATGAGCTTAAAAAATAGAGTTGGGATAACAATCATTAAAAGATGGGTTGTGGGATTAAGAAAACAACAACTCCAGTACAAATTAAAACTCACATTGATGTAAAATCTCATATCACATTTTAACACCAAACTCTTTCCTTTTTGTCACATAACTGAATTATATCAATGAAATGCATTAAAAATGTAGCCCATAAAAAGTGTATTAACAGTCTTAATGAATGCTAAACAAAATATTTCATGCAACAGTTTTCTTAAATTGCAAGCATTATAAATATAATCGTATGCTACTGTGTTATTCACAACAAAGCTAAACAATTATCTAGCTTTATCTCTTTTTTCCAGAGATTTCTGACTATTTTAACACCCTGAAAATATTTCATGTTAAAAAATATATATATTGTTCCTCATGAGCATATTCTTTAATCTATTCAAACAGTGATTTGTCAGTATATCTAAATAAATAAGAAATTTTAATAAACCTTGTGTCCTACTGACATTTTAAATCAAAAGAAATAAATCAGTAGTATGATAAATAAAAAAAAATGATGGTAGATGCTAGAAAAGGCAATATGCTCTTAAATTAAAGAGAGAAATAGTCCTATCCAATCTCAGGTTATATTCTACTTCTCAGTAGCAAACTGTTGCAGTTGTCTATGGCTCAGCTTTCCAGATATAGATGCAATTGAGTGCTGCATGATGGAGGAAGGAACCCTTGACTCTGCAATCAAAATTTTTAGTTATTTGCTTTCTCGAGTACTCAACTATAGTTGCAACTCTAATCAAACCAGAACTTGCTTGTAGAGCTACAGGGAAAAACCTGGCCACAGGTAATTCTTCCCAGACTTCTCCATCAGATGACACAAGCACCATCAGAGTTAATATAGTCCCATTCGAGACAGTTCTTTTGCAGGAGAATATGATACAAGAATATGATGTACTGAGACATTGAGCATCCATTATAAGTAAATGAATTAATCTTCTTTAACTACTTACTGGAGACATATACACAGAGGAGAGATGGACAGAGGGGTGGGGAAAAGACCTACATCCAAGTTTCATACACGTCCAAACAATTATTTATTTATTTATTTATTTATTTATTTATTTCTCTCATTTCTGCACCGTCCATCTCGCAAGCGACTCAATTAAAAATGGTTGACATGTTTGGATTACACAATAATGTACTGACTCTCAAGTCATTTGGCCAATGGAAAGGAAAGTATCTAGTAAATTACTTTATGAAGTTTTGTAACATGGAATTACCTTTAGCAGAAGGTAGGAACAATGTTTTAAAAAGCTAATTAATTAATTCATAAATCTATCTTAGGGTGTTATCAGCATCTTCTGATTTAGGAATGCTGTTTTAAAAGCCACAGTTGTAAATAACAGCAAATGAACATGCATATTTTTTTAAAATTATTTGAATATGAATATTACTTTGAATAATTTTAGCATGGGAAATATTTTAAGTTAATAAGTGAAACAAATGTTGTTCAAATTACATGTAAATGTAATGGTTCTAAAAGTTAAAAGAATCACAATATCAAAAAAACATTTCAAAAGGAAGTTTTTCCCCTAACATTCAATTGAAATTTGCCTTTCTGTAACATAAATGTATTATTTATAAATAGTAATAACATGAATATATTATTTATAAATATTTTATCTATTTGTTTATTCCAATTTATATAGCTGCCATTTATATATGACTGTTTGTAGAGTCCAGAGATTTCATATCTTGTTCTCTGGAACAATCAAGAACAGCTCTTGATGGTTTGTATGACATTGTTTCAGATATTTGAACACTGCTATCATATACCTAGAGCCAGTTTGGTCTAGTGGTTAAGGTGCTGGGCTAGAAACCCGGAGACTGAGAGTTCTAGTCCCGCCTTAGGCATGAAAGCCGGCTGGGTGACCTTGGGCCAGTCACTCTCTCTCAGCCCTAGGAAGGAGCCAATGGCAAACCAGGAGACTGAGAGTTCTAGTCCCGCCTTAGGCATGAAAGCCAGCTGGGTGACCTTGGGCCAGTCACTCTCTCTCAGCCCAACTCACCTCACACGGTTGTTGTTGTGGGAAAAATAGGAGGAGGAAGGAGTATTTAGTATGTTCACTGCCTTGAGTTATTTATAAAAATAATAAAGGCGGGAGAGAAAATAAATAAATAAATAAATAAATAAAATACCTCTTTAGTGTTTTCTTTCCAGGGCCAAACATAGCCCATGCCTTTGTTCTCTTTTCATGGGACTTAATTTCTAGTCACCTAATTCTTCTACTTGCTCCTCTTGAAACCTGTTTCAATTTCTCTAAATCTTTTTTTTAAAAATATGGGGCCAGGAACTGGCATACTCAAGTCCAGTACTTGACAAAGGGTCTGACCAAAGCAAAGTGGAATTAATTGTTTTTCTTTATTTAGAAAATAGACTTCCATTGATGCAACCTGAAACTTCCCTTCCCCTTCCCCTTCCCCTTCCGCTTCCCCTTCCCCTTCCCCTTCCGCTTCCCCTTCCCCTGTCTTTATAGTCACATCACACGGCTGACTCACAATGTTCAATGAACTGCCATTCCAAGGTCTTTTTCACAAGTACTTTTACCCATCCTGTGCCATTTCTCTAACTTGTCAAAATCATTTTGGATTTTATTTCTGTCTTCTAGGAAAAGGTTAATTATTCTACCAGTTCTGTGTTATCTGCATATTTGCTGAGCATTTCCTTTATCTCATTAGCTAAGCCATTAATCAAAATATCGAAGAACAGAACACTCAGAACTGAGCCTTGTGGCAGCCCACAGTACTTCTCTTTACTGTATGATTCACTTTCTTTATTTTCTGTCAATGTTCTTTCATCTTCCTGAAGCCCAGAGTGAATGTGATGATATCACAATCCTACTTGTTGATACCTTAGTTAGACTTGCCACTCAGATTTGACTATGCAGTTATGTCACTGAAGGTAATTGAAAGTGTGAGCAATGCTCCTTGAATTAATCATCTCGGTGATCTCACCAATTAGGAGTCCTTCAAAAGATAAAATGATGTCACTGTGATACATAGCCCATCCAATATAGCCACAAGTGACCTCACTGAGCACAAAAGGAATCAGTTAAGAATGAGAACTTATGTAGAGATAGTATTTTCCCAGTTAACTGAATAGGGAACCACTTTCGAAAACTCCTCAGAATACTAGTGAAACTTGGAAATAGTTTAGTTCAGGCCTATGTTGTGTTATCTCTTGCATTATCTATATAATTTTCTTCTTCTCTCTCTTTATCCCACAATTAAAAAAAGCATATTTGCAGCTGAGCTCTACTCTACCATTCTAATGTACCTGCCCCACAGTTTCTAATTCTCTTGCTGCCAATGGAACTCAAGTAGAAATTGACCAAGGTTAATTAATGTCAAAAAAGCTGGAACTGGTCAAACAGGTCTTGAGTAGCTCTTTGGATTGAAGTAGCATTTAGATACAATGAGGTTTGATGGGTATTCCAGCTTGCTGTTTTTCATGACTGTTTAGCACCAGAGTGTCATCCTCCTCCTTGTCCTTTGGTAAAAAGATACAGCAGTGATTATAGCCACTTTGCTTGGTGCTTATCCCCTCCCCTTTAGTGCACAAGGCTAAATCCGTTTGATCCCTGTTGCCAAAGGAAATGGCTGTATCTTCACAATCAGCAGTAGAATTAGCAGCAGCACTTAGTACAGCACAAATGCTCCATGCAAAGCAGCATCAAGTAGCATCTTTCTGATCCCACCATGCTAGAGCCCAGGGGCCTCCTAAGTAACACAGTCAGTGGCAGTGCCTGGATCTGCTTCACTTAGAAATGCTTACACAGGATGTAAAAAAGCAAAGCAGAGCAAAGCTTAGTAGTCTTAAGGGAAGATGGCATCTCATGGTCTTGGCCTCTGGCTCACTGTGCTAGGCCACTTCTTTTGCTTTAGCAAAATTGCCATACGCCTGTATTTTAAATTAAAACAAAAAGCCAAACATGACCCATCTAAGGGTACGTATGTGAAATCTGACTTCTAAATGGAAAGGGTAGGGAGAAGGATTAGGTTTTTTCTGCCCCTTTTGTAGTGGTCCTGATGTGGATTGGACTGAGTTGTACATACTGTACATGAAATGAAGCACAAAAAAAAATAGTGCTGGAGCAACATAATGATATGATATGTATTTTTAGAAATGTGTAGTTTAGCCACAAAGCTTTTTAACTATTGCTTGGATGACAGGGCAGAAAACTGAAGTCAGTGTTTTGCTGTTTGATAATTTCTTTGAATGAATTATGTATACAAAAGGGTGATATTAAAAAGACAATGCAAATTCAACTTTCCTGGCCATTCAGGCAACTACATAGGCTCAAAAGTCAGACTCAGACTTCTTTTCTGAATAAGTTTATTCTCCTTTATGCTGTCAAGTACCACTATTATTTTTATTATGTACCAAATCCCTAAATCAGTAACAGAAATTTGTACAAATACAGGTACAGTGTAATCCTATTTAGACACTGCTTCAAAATAAATCTTGGTTGCATGAAAGAGCATACAGCAAGTTTGGTCTCTGATTGTTGTAGGGCACAAAGACCAAGGAATGAATTGGCTGGAATGGGAGAATCTTATCTTCTTTTCAACCTTATTCTCACAATGTATACATTTTGGAGACTGTATTTCCGTAGGTATATCAATGTAAACTGCTCTGGTGGTGTGTGTGCCTTTGAGTCAGTGTTGACACCTGGCGACTGCCTGGACAAGTCCCTGCAGTTTTCTTGGCAAGGTGTTTTTGGAAGTGGTTTGCCATTGACCCCTTCCTAGGGCTGAGAGGGAGTGGCTGGCCCACAGCCACCCAGCTGGCTTTGTGCCTAAGGCAGGACTAGAACTCATGGTCTCCCAGTTTCTAGCCTGGTGCCTTAACCATTACACCAATCTGCTCTGTGGTTGAGGAAATCTACATTCAGATCCCCATTCAGGCATGAAACTTACTGGGTGATGCTGGGTTTGTTAATTTTCTTCTGATTAATCTACCAAAATAAGATGTTCTGGGAATAATATTAGAGAGCCAGTTTGCTGTAGTAGTTAACAGGCTGGACTAGAAATTGGGAGACCTCCCTTATGTATGGAAGCTGGTTGGGTGACTTTGGCAAATCATTTTCTCTCAGCCCAACCTACCTCACAGGTTTGTTGTTGTGGGGAAAATAGGAGGAGGGAGCATTATGTATGCTGCTTTGAGTTGTACAAAAATGGTGGGATATAAATCTAATAAAGAAATCAATAAATAAAAGAAATGCCTGCAAACGCCACACAAGAGAGAAAAGATAAAATATAATAAATACAATTATTTAAACATATTTAAAGCATTATGTCAATTAAAAACCAGCAGTGATTTAAAAATTTATATTGGAATCATTTGGATTGGGAATGGGAGGTACTGTGTTGCAGTAATTCTCTTTCTTCCTCCAGGGGAGGTTGCGGTCAGTATTGGTGGAGAGAGAAAGATCTAGCCCTAGATCCCTACTTTATGGTGGGCCTCAAGGTTCAATTCTCTCCCTGCTTTTGTTTAACATTTACATGAAGCTGCTGGATGAGGTCATTTGCCAGTATGGATTGAACTACCATTGGTATGCTGATGATACCCAGTTGTGTATCTCTGTCCCAGGCTGATGTTGTCGAGGTTGGCTGTGGGTTTTGGGCCCCTCCAGACTGGTAACTGATGATTTCCACCATTGCTCTAGAGGGGGGAACACTCCACCACTGAGAACCAGTGCACAGTTTGGAGGTCCTTCTGGACTCACCGCTGTGGGCAGGAGAGCCTTTGCATAATTCCATCTTGTGTACCATTTATAGCAATTCCTGGATTGAACAGCCTTGCTGGCAGTTACTCACACCTTAGTCACCTACCATTGGTACTACTGCAATGCACTGTACATGGGGCTGCCCTCGAAGACTATCCAGAAGCAGCAATTGTAATGGTGTGGATAGATATGGACGCACCATGGTACATCCATGCAATACTTTGCAAGCTGCATTGGCTCCCAATAGGCTTCTAGGTACAATTCAAGTCCTGGTCATCACATATAAACTTCTACATGGCATAAGACTGGCTTATTTTCAAGACCACCTGTCTCAAGTTATTTCTGCCTTTACCACATGGTCTTACAGGATGGACATGCTCCAGGTTCCCTCCATGAGATAATGTCTTCTGATGGGATCTAGGAGGTATGTCTTTTCTGTTGCAGTGCCTGCCTTTTGAAACAATCTACTCAATATTTGGATGGCCCTGATCCTGTTAGACTTCAGGAAAATTTTAAAAACTTGTCTTTTCCCCAGCTTGCTAGATGAGCTCATCTTCTGGGGGATGGAATTTATAGTTGGTGTGCCCCTGCTGTATGTGGTTGGACTTGGTTTTTGCAGACATTGTATGGTTTTTATTTGCAATAGTATTTGGGGTAGGGATTAATTGATGTACAGTATACCACCTGGAGTCATGATTATGTGAGTTGAGTCCCCGTAAGGGGAGATGGAGCGGTGATATAAATCGAATTATAAATAGATAAATAAATAAATAACTCTTATAAAAGGAAGGAAGGAAGGAAGGAAGGAAGGAAGGAAGGAAGGAAGGAAGGAAGGAAGGAAGGAAGGAGGTATTCTATACAGCAGAGCTTTCCAAACTTTTCTTGTTGATGACACACTTTTTAGACATGCATCATTTTGTGACACACTCTTACAGCAGGGCATCATTTCGCGACACACTCTTACAGCAGGGCACAAGGCAGGCACTAGGACCTGCGTGGAATCACAGCAGGTTTGGAGGCAGCAAGGCACAAGGCAGGCACTAGGACCTGTGTGGAATCCTGGCAGGGCTCGGAGGCAGCAGCAGCTGCAACACACCCAGTCACTGCAGCCAACACACTAACGTGTCCCGACACACGGTTTGGAAAGCTATGCTATACAGGTAGTCCTCATTTAGCGAATGCCTCATTTAATGATTGTTCACTGTTACACGGTGATGAAAAAGTAACTTTATGACCAATCCTCGCATTTATTACCTTCACAGATCTGTAAAGCTAAGGAAAGCTGAAGTAAGATCACAAGCACAGTCTCAGTTTCACTTAGCAACCGCTTCACTTAATGACCAAGTTGCCCATCCCAATTGTGATCCCTAAATGAGGACTACCTGTATTTCTTTTGTAAAAATCGGAGTTAAATAAATTGTTTGGTAGTATCATTTCTTTCCAAATATTTGTTTAAAAATTGTTATGGGATAATGCTTTGAAGCCATCTTGGGATGGCTTTATCATACAAGGTGCAACAACGAAAAGAAAAAAAATATTTCAGTGCACTTGTTTTATTTGTATATGCTCAGTGTTTTATAAATAAACCAAATCTCCCTTCTGAGTTACTCCCTAAAACAAACTATCATCAATTTAAATGTGTAAAGATGTACACACATTTAGTAGTTCTGACACATTCAGTAGTTCTGAAGTAGCTAATCTATTGATGTATCCATCAAATTACACTTAATTTATAAAACCATGATTTTTGTTTCCACAAATCCTTTGGTTGCATATTGAAGAGCTAATGGTAGTATCTCTAATACATACTATTTTCATCATTTGGAGTCAAGGAAAAAGTCACACTGTAAGATCAGAGATTTGTATATGTGGACCAGCAAAAGAAAACTGAAGGTATAGATTTTCATCAGGCCATAGATCAAATCATTTTTCTTGATCTCATAATTTCTTCCTTACGGGGGAGATGGGCGGGATATAAATATGATGATAAATAAATAAAATAAATAGTTATTACTGGATGGAGACACTAAGTTATGCTGTTACATAAGAAGCCCAAGAATGGGATAGCTCAAATTTCCATTCTTTAAGGTGAAATTTATCATATAGTCAGCTTTACAGCTATGATGAATTGTATAAATGCCAAGGATATTTAAACCTTAGTTTAAAAAGAGAGGTTACTCTAAAGAGCTGGTTGAGGAAAGCAGACAGAGGGTTCTGCAAGATTACAGGTTTTTGGGTTTTGGGTTTTTTTTTTTGTAAATAGTGTTGGGGATGAGGTTAGGTACTAGGAGAGGATATATTGTTTGGATATTATCCTTTCTTTCTCACGTGAGTGAGATCAGCAGAGTATCATCCCCGGCAGCATAAAAAGTTGGAAGCTGAGACAAGGTTGGTTTAACCTTCTAGAAAATAATCCAGGATGCTGTGAGGCAGACTGGATTATCCTGGCATTACCCCTTTTTATCCCTCTAAAAAGAACAACCACACAGTTTTGTGGAGTAATAAAAGTACTGTTTACTCACATAACTTGGTTCTCAAAAACAACAGTTGCAGTGGTAGTTAAGGTAAAGGTAAAGGTTCCCCCCGCACATTTGTGCAGTCGTGTCCGACTCTAGGGGCCGGTGCTCATCTCCGTTTCTTAGCCGAAGAGCCAGCGCTGTCCAAAGACGCTTCCACGGTCATGTGGCCGGCATGATGCGCACGGAACGCTGTTACCTACCCACCGAAGTGGTACCTATTAATCTACTTGCATTTGCATGCTTTCGAATTGCTAGGTTGGCAAGAGCTGGGGCGAGTGCGGGAGCTCACTCCGTAAGGCAGGTTTAAAACATACTAGGTTACAAGAATAGAAAACCTAAGGTTGCACATGATTGTCTGAGGCTGGAGGGCTCAGACATTTCGTGTGCTGCTTTCATTTTGTAAGCATGGTCGGAGAGAGTCTCTGAGGAAGAAGAAGGAAGTGACCTCACAGAGTTCTCTCTTCAGGAAGTTACTGCGAGTCTCCGCCCTCTTCATGTCATATGGCAAGATATGAATTGTTAGTATGACTGCCATTATTTTTCCACAAACCCCTTCTCAGGCATACAAAACAAGTTCATACAAACTTTAATTAAACCACCCAGAGTCCCATTTTGACTCGAAGGTTCTCAAAACTGTCTCTTGGTAGAGGCTTGCTGGGAATGTCCGCAGTCATCTCTTTGGTATGGCATCATGCACGAATTGGTACTTCACCCCAATGTGCTTTCTTCTTGCATGGAACTTCTCCATACTGTTGACTGAGTCCCTGTGCTACAAGTCTCGCTTTGTAGTGCTGTACTTTCACTTCTGCATCTTGTTTCGTCTTAAAGACCCACTTTCTTCCTATAGCCTTCTTCCCTGGAGGCAGCTGGGTAAGTGTCCAGGTCTTGTTCTGATGCAGTGCATTCATTTCCTCCTGCGCAGCATTCTTCCAGAGACGGGCTTCAGTGGCTGGCATCTCCTCTATCGCTTCCCAATTGGAAGGCTCTAGAGGTTGCGCTGACCCTGCGAGGTAGGACAGTCGTAGTGGTGGGATACCTCTTTTGGATCTCGATGAGTGTCTGACCTATGGTTCTGGTTGCACATCAGCTTCCTCATCATCCTCCAATGCAGGCATCTCCGCATCAGACTGCTCCTCTTCATCTCTGGTGGTTCTGCCGAGAGTCTGGTCCTCTGTGTCTTCTTCCTGTTGATGCCCTGTAAATGGTTTTATGGCTGTGGAAGGCAGATCTGGACAGTTACACATTTGTAGTGGAAAGTATATGAGATCTTGTGTTTCTTTTTCTGATTGTTCAGAAAAATCTACAAAACTTCCTCTTTTGTCAACTTTGCTGTGTTCATCAAAATAAACTACGTTTTTTGAGCTGACTTGTCCCGTTTCAAGATCCATAACTCTGTAGCCTTTTCCTCCAGTGGCATAGCCCACAAGGATGCCCTTTCGTGCTGTGGAGTCTAATTTGTGCCTATTTTCTTTGGGAATATAACTATAGGCAAGGCTTCCAAATACACAAATGTGTGACAGATTGGGAGTTCTCCCATGCCAAAGTTCAAAAGGTCTGCGTGTAGCTCCTTTGGTTGGCAATCTGTTTTGGAGATACACCGCAGTGGCTGCTGCGTCTCCCCACATACGCTGGGGTAGAGATGCGTCTTTTAACATGCATCTTGTCATCTCCATAATGGACCTGAACTTTCTCTCTGCAATAGAGTTTTGCTGTGGTGTGTAGGGGACATTTTTCACATGCTCAATTCCTTCCTCTTCCAGGAGGGTTTCCATTTCATGTGAACAGTACTCACCATCGTTGTCAGTCACGAGAGCCAATGGTTTTCTCTGGAACTTGTTGCTTACCGTGGCAAGGTACTTCTTGAACATTTCTTGTGTTTGACTCTTTTCTTTGAGAAAATACACAACACAATACCTTGAAAAATCATCAAGAAATATTAAAATGTACTTATTTTTCCCAACTGAGGGAACATTCAGTGGACCACACACATCACTATAAACTATATCAAGCACTTTGGTACTTCTCTGTTCAGTACACGGTGGAAAAGAAGGTTTGACACTTTTCTCTGTGATGCAACTTACACACTTTGTTGTTGGTGAAGTGTTTAGCGCTACCTTTATTCCTCTCGCAAGCTCCTTGTGCTGCAAGTCCACTATGGCATTGATGTCTCTGTGTCCAAGTCTTCTGTGCCAAAGTTCTGGATCCGCCTCATCCTTCTGGTTTGAGCGCGCCACTTTAGCTGACTGGGGTTCTGAAAGATTAATCTCATACACACCATGTATTAGATTTGCTTCAGCATACAATTTCCCATCTTTAGACACCTGGCACAAATCATTTTCAAATAATACACTGAAACCTTTTCTGGCCAGAGTAGAGACACTAAGCATATTGCAGGTTAGTTCTGGAATATACAAGGCTCGTTGTATGGGATTCTCTTTTGTCTCACAACCTATCTTGCATTTCAGGACTCCTGACCCTGCGCCATGTGCTTCTATGACTTTGCCATCTGCAATTTGAATACTGCTACCTTCTGATGGGTCAATACTCTCAATGTCCTCAAAGAAATCTTTTTCATGAGTGAAATGACTTGAGGCTCCTGAATCTATTATCCACTTGTTTGACTTGGTGTCACAACTGTTAGTAGTTAAACTCTTTTCTAGTAAGAAAAAACTTCCCTCATTTTTCTCTTTCTTTTTGTTTGGCCGCTTAAATGCAGGGAAATTTTGTGACTTTCGGGCTTTGCAAGCTTTAGCCATGTGCCCTTCCTTATTACAATTGTAGCACACAATTTTCTTTGGTGTGGCTTTGGCCCTCACTTGGAATCTAGACACATAGTTTGAATCATTGGCTTTTACAGTTCTGGTAGGAGATTGTTGTCTCCTTTCCACACACTCTTCTTTCAGATAGGCAATTACTTTTCTTAGAGTTAAGTCTGTCTTGCCATCCATAAGAGTTGCAAAAGTCTCAAACTTAGGTCCAAGTGATCCCAGGAAATAACAAACTTTCTGTTCTTCCTGCATTGGGTATTCTGAGAGTTCTAATTTTTCAATATTTGTTAGGAATTCTGTCACATGACTGTTACAGTCTGCTCTGGACACAAGTTTCAACTTAAATAAGTCTCTCACCCAGGCACGGTGAGAGCGTTTACTTGCAAATCCATATGACAATTCCAAATTCTCAAGGATCTGGAGTATAGTATTCCCCTTCTTAACGTGAACCATCTGCACATCCAATATACTACTCAGTATATTGTATAGCTACTGTATACTGTATCAGTATAGCTACTGCTAATTTATTCTGCTTTTCCCATATCTTGATTGAAGCTTGGGCTTCTTCTGTATTGCCAATAGGCTTTTCCTTTTCAATACAATCCAAGATATCTTTAAGATCAAATATAGCTTCCAGGCGTTTTTTCCATTGGGTAAAATTGTGCTCTCCTAGTTTGGGTAGCCTGAGGCTTCCCTCCTCAATTTGATTCTGATTGGCCATCTTAAAATTCAAACATTTAAAAAATGTCCAAAAATTCAAAAATCAAAAACTTAAATCTCCAATGAAAAAAAAAAATCTAAGATCTTCTCTGCCTAGCTACTGCACTGCGAGGGAAAGGGGGGGGGGTTAATCCTTTCACAATGGAGACAATGGAAGCCACCATGTGCTCACCAGAAAACAAAATGTCCGCTTTGAATCTTTCTTCTCTCTTAAGAAAATCCAGCGACATCCACTAAAATACTTCAAGCTTCGTCTCTTCTGGGCCTGTGACCCTTGTTGGGGATGAGGTTAGGTACTAGGAGAGGATATATTGTTTGGATATTATCCTTCCTTTCTCACGTGAGTGAGATCAGCAGAGTATCATCCCCGGCAGCATAAAAAGTTGGAAGCTGAGACAAGGTTGGTTTAACCTTCTAGAAAATAATCCAGGATGCTGTGAGGCAGACTGGATTATCCTGGCATTACCCCTTTTTATCCCTCTAAAAAGAACAACCACACAGTTTTGTGGAGTAATAAAAGTAATGTTTACTCCCATAACTTGGTTCTCAAAAACAACAGTTGCAGTGGTAGTTAAGGCAGGTTTAAAACATACTAGGTTACAAGAATAGAAAACCTAAGGTTGCACATGATTGTCTGAGGCTGGAGGGCTCAGACATTTCGTGTGCTGCTTTCATTTTGTAAGCATGGTCGGAGAGAGTCGGAGAGAGTCTCTGAGGAAGAAGAAGGAAGTGACCTCACAGAGTTCTCTCTTCAGGAAGTTACTGCGAGTCTCCGCCCTCTTCATGTCCTTATATGGCAAGATATGAATTGTTAGTATGACTGCCATTATTTTTCCACAAATAGAAAGGACTATGAGTAATGTAATTTACTGTAGTCTTACCTTTAATTATGCTGATGATGTTTTACAGATGTTTTTCTCATATAGTATATCCCAGGTTGTCAGTATATACCTTCAATTACTTTCAAGTGAAGAACAAATATAGAGGGTATGCTTTTTAATTTGTATTTTTTAATCAATATTCTTCTTATTCCTCCCTCCCTCCCTCCCTCCCTCCCTCCCTCCCTCTGTCTCTCTCTCTCTCTCTCTCTCTCTCTCTCTCTCTCTCTCTCTCTCTCTCTCTCTCTCTTGTACTGATTACAACAGAAGAAAAATAGGAAGGAAGGCAGGCAGGCAGGTAGGCAGGCTAAAACCAGAAACTAAATAAATGGGGGGAAAGGAAAAAGTGAATACTCACTCACCCATCCACACGTGCAAGAATGAAATAACTCAGCTGTTAAACATCGTGTTAAACCATGACCACACAGAAACATACTGGTTAGGTTTTCCTCTATGTCAGGACCATACAAGCTCATAGGTAGGGAATGAAAACATTTGATCAATCATAGATTTAAAATTGGCTGTTACTGAGTAAGTAAAATGTTTTAAAGCCATGGACCATGCACAATAAATCCAGAGTTCTTCATAGGTAAATTCCAAACTTTTGGTATATAGTTCAACATTAAGAACTATATTTTGAACCTTATCTCTCTTCCCAATAGCATATTAACTTGCTTAAGAACATTAAACCAAAACAGGAAGCCGTGCAGCAGGATTACAACATTTGTGTCAAGGATCCCTTCACCAGTTTATTCTTCCAGTACATTGAAGCTGACTTTCAGCCCTTATTAAACATTCTCTGTTGTCCAGTACACTCTGAAAAGAATCTTATTGAATGAAAAGCATTGTAAGATCATAAGGTCTTCTGTACTGGACAATTGTATTCACTTCTTTCTGGGGAAGGTTTTTGAGAAAGTGGTGGATTGTCAACCACAAAGTTCTCTGGAATAAACAGATATCTGGACTCTTTTCAGCCAGGTTTGGTCACTGGATGATAACTGCATTGGTTGTTCTTGTTGGTGACCTATGGCAGGGCTTAGACCAGGAACGCAGGACCCTGCTAGTCCTGCCAGAATGTTTGACCATGATATCCTTCCAAACTGCCTGTGAGGATTAAGAATTGGGGTCACTGTTCTTCAGTGGTTCAGTTCCTGGGTGTGCAGTTCCAGCTTGTGTACATGGCGAAGATGAGGTCAAACCTCCAGGAACTCCAATGTTAAACTTTCCCATCCATCTACATGAAGCCTCTGGGGGAGGTTATGGGATGGTTGAATTTATTAGTTATTATTAGTTTATTTGTTTCTGCAATTTATTGCTGCTCGATTCCCAAAAGGCTCAGAACAGCTTATAATAACACAACAGTAAAATAACTTTTGCTCCAGAAACAGTTGTGTTTTGATGATATTTGGCTGATTCCTGGAATTTTTAATTTTTTTAATTACTATATTATGTTATGGATTTGTATGTTCTTCTTGTTAGCTTCTTAGAGTTAAATAATGGAGATGGCATAAGAGTAAATAAATAAATAAAAATAAATATTTAACATTCTTTAAAATATAACTATATCTGTTTGTTATAACAGGATATTCCAACTACTCATTCCAATTTTCTTGATAATTCCAATATCTATCTTGATAGTAGTCTTCAACTGCAAAACAACAACAACAATTTGGCATCTTCCCAAACTCTCTTCAATTATAATTATTATTTGGGGGTTTCAGAAGCTGCTAAAGCACCTGGTACAAATGGTATGGTGAAAATATATTTTAATTGTATATATTACCATTCAGTAATTTTAGCAGACCATCTTCTTGTAGCAGTGCAACTATTTTAAAAAAAGCTAATTAAAATAACTAAATATAGGATATTGATACCACTTTTTTGCTCATGTAATCATAAAAAATGTTTACCTGTAATTTTCAAACTGGGGTTACTCCAGAAGGTTAATTCCTTAACTATATTCAAATATGCTTTGCAGCCTATAATGCAAGAAAGAAAACTTGATTTTTGGACAAAGTCAACCCCAAGCTCCTACCAGGATACTAAAAGAAACTAATAATAATTTTCTAGTTGTGCCATAAGGATATTTGAAAGGTATCATTTAAATTCCACAAAGAGAAGGAGGTAAAGATATAAGCCCAATGATAGAGCTGAAAACCTGGAATATTGAACCCTGATAAGGATGACATAATGTAGATAAAGAAAATGGGTGTGTGTGAGTGTGAGTGTGAAAAGTGTATCTCACAAAAAAAAATTCAATATCTTATCAATCTCTATTAAAAACATAACATGTTTTAACATAGGGATCCCTCTTAAAACATATCCTAGTCTTGAAGTAACATCCATTTTCCCCACAAGACTGGTGGAAGACAATTGTTGATTATCTATTTATTTGATCCTGTGCTTCAAGAGACTTATCATAAAGGTCTTTTTTGAAAACACATTTTCCTTCTTCATTACATTATGGCTTAAAACTGTGATCTTGAAGGCTAGTAGAGATCATGCAAAGTGTCAAGTTATAATCTGATTTCATTCTTAAATAAAGATGCTAAAATGTTGACAGCAACCTTGGAATGAAGCCTTCAAAATTTATGGGCATCAATAACTCATCTCACAAAATTCATCTCTATTTAAGACCCTCTAATGTTATATTATCAGATTATCAATTGATATATTAATTATATCAATTATATCAATGTCAGTGAACTGAAATGGACTGGAATGGGCCACTTCACATCAGATGACCAACAGATCTACTACTGTGGACAAGATGACCACAGAAGAAATGGAGTAGCCTTCATAATTAATAATAAAGTGGCTAAAACAGTGCTTGGATATAATCCAAAAATCAATAGAATGATCTCAATTCAAATTCAGGGTAAGCCATTTAACATCACAGTGATCCACATATATGCCCCAACCACAGATGCTGAAGAAGCAGAAGTAGATCAGTTCTATGAGGATCTGCAGCACCTACTGGATAATACGGCAAAAAGAAATGTTATTTTCATTACAGGAGACTGGAATGCTAAGGTGGGTAGTCAAACGACACCTGGAATAACAGGCAAGCATGGTCTGGGAGAACAAAATGAAACGGGACATAGGCTGATAGAATTTTGCCAAGACAATTCACTGTGTATAACAAACACTCTCTTCCAGCAACCTAAAAGACGACCTAATACATGGACTTCACCAGATGATCGACACCAAAATCAGATTGACTACATCCTTTGCAGCCAAAGGTGGTGGACATCTATACATTCGGTAAAAACAAGACCTGGAGCTGACTGTAGTTCAGATAACAAACTTCTTATTGCACAATTTTGAATCAGACTAAAGAGAATAGGGAAGACCCACAGATCAGTTAGATATGAGCTCACTAATATTCCTAAGTGGAGGTGAAGAATAGATTTAAGGGACTAGATTTAGTAGATAAGGTCCCAGAAGAACTATTGACAGAAGTTCACAACATTGTTCAGGAGACGGCAACAAAAAACGTCCCAAAGAAAAAGAAAACCAAGAAGGCAAGATGGCTGTCTGCTGAGACACTGGAAGTAGCCCAAGAAAGAAGGAAAGCAAAAGGCAACAGTGATAGGGGGAGATATGCCCAATTAAACACAAAATTCCAGAGGTTAGCCAGAAGAGATAAGGAATTATTTTTAAACAAGCAATGCATGGAAGTGGAAGAAGATAATAGAATAGGAAGGACAAGAGACCTCTTCCAGAAAATTAGAAACATCGGAGGTAAATTCCAGGCAAAAATGGGTATGATCAAAAACAAAGATGGCAAGGAACTAACAGAAGCAGAAGAGATCAAGAAAAGGTGGCAGGGATATACGGAAGATCTGTATAGGAAGGATTATAATATTGGGGATAGCTTGGACGGTGTGGTCACTGAGTTAGAGCCAGACTTCCTGAAGAGTGAGGTTGAATGGGCCTTAAGAAGCATTGCTAACAACAAGGCAGCAGGAGACGACGGTATCCCAGCTGAACTGTTGAAAATCTTGCAAGATGATGCTGTCAAGGTGTTGCATGCCATATGCCAGCAAATTTGGAAAACACAAGAATGGCCATCAGATTGGAAAAAATCAACTTATATCCCCATACCAAAAAAGGGAAGCACTAAAGAATGTTCAAACTATCGAACAGTGGCACTTATTTCACATGCCAGTAAAGTAATGCTCAAGATCTTGCAAGGTAGACTCCAGCAATTCATGGAACGAGAATTGCCAGATGTACAAGCTGGGTTCAGAAAAGGCAGAGGAACTAGAAACCAAATTGCCAATATCTGCTGGATCATGGAGAAAGCCAGGGAGTTTCAGAAAAACATCTATTTCTGTTTTATTGACTATTCTAAAGCCTTTGACTGTGTGGATCATAACAAATTGTGGCAAGTTCTTGGTGGTATAGGGATACCAAGTCATCTTGTCTGCCTCCTGAGGAATCTGTATAACAACCAAGTAGCAACGGTAAGGACAGACCACAAAACAACGGACTGGTTTAAGATTGGGAAAGGAGTACGACAGGGTTATATACTCTCAGCCTACCTATTCAACCTGTATGCAGAACACATTACTACTACTACTACTACTACTACTACTATTATTTTTATTATTATTATTAAATTTCTATGACCACCCATCTCCCCCTCAAGGAGGGACAACCACAACAAAACATCATTAAAATACAATAAATATAACAATAAAGATACAAATACAATAAAATCCAAGTGGCAGGTGGTTCTTACAGTTCGGGGGTCATATAACTAGTCATGCGATGTGCTGGGCTTGATAAATCCAAGGGTGGAGTTAAAATCGCTGGAAGAAACATTAACAATCTCAGATATGCAGATGATACCACTTTGACAGCTGAAAGCAAGGAGGAGCTGTGGAGCCTTATGACGAAGGTGAAAGAAGAAAGTGCAAAAGCAGGGTTGCAGTTAAACCTCAAAAAAACCAAGATTATGGCAACCAGCTTGATTGATAACTGGCAAATAGAGGGAGAAAATGTGGAGGCAGTGACAGACTTTGTATTTCTAGGCGCAAAGATTACTGCAGACGCTGACTGCAGCCATGAAATCAGAAGACGTCTACTTCTTAGGAGGAGAGCAATGACAAATCTTGATAAAATAGTTAAGAGCAGAGACATCACACTGACAACAAAGGTCCGCATAGTTAAAGCAATGATATTCCCCATAGTAACCTATGGCTGTGAGAGCTGGACCATAAGGAAGGCTGAGCGAAGGAAGATAGATGTTGGAGGAGAATTCTGAGAGTGCCTTGGACTGAAAGAAGATCAAACCAGTTCATACTCCAGGACATAAAGCCAGACTGCTCACTTGAGGGAATGATATTAAAGGCAAAACTGAAGTACTCTGGCCACATAATGAGAAGACAGGATACCCTGGAGAAGACGCTGATGCTAGGGAAAGTGGAAGGCAAAAGGAAGAGGGGCCGACCAAGGGCAAGATGGATGGATGATATTCTGGAGGTGACGGACTTGACCGTGGGGGAGCTGGGGAAGGCGATGGCCAACAGGAAGCTCTGGCGTGGGCTGGTCCATGAAGTCACAAAGAGTTGGAAGCAATTGAACAAATAAACAAGAAACATTAATTATATCAATTAATTATACATAATTATATATTAAACCACTGATTGTTTGTGTACAATTTCATTGGGGTATAAATGTGATCAATAAATAAATAGTTAGAAAAATTGGATGCAATATTCCTATTTGAATTCGTTACAGGTAAAGTAAAGGTCCCCCCAGCACATTTGTGCAGTCGCATCCGACTCTAGGGGCCGGTGCTCATCTCTGGTTGTTAGCCGAAGAGCCAGCGTTGTCCGAAGACACTTCCGCGGTCATGTGTCCGGCATGACGCGCATGGACCGCTGTTACCATCCCACCAAAGTGGTACCTATTCATCTACTTGCATTTGCATGCTTTCTAATTGCTAGGTTGGCAAGAGCTGGAGCTAGTGCGGGAACTCACTCCATCATGCAGGGCTAGGGATTCGAACCTCTGAGCTTGCGATCTTCCAATCGACAAGCCTGGCGTCTTACCCGCTCAGCCACCACGCCCCATATTTGAATTCATTACCCAGGGTTATTACAAATGAATTTATTTCTTTACTCATCAAGATGTCTTACAGAAGTCCTCAAGGACTTTGGAAGCTTTGACCTGTTTTTTTTTGACAATCAAAAGGATATTTTGGGTATTAAAGTGTTTGATGTTGAATATAATCTGCTGGGTTATTTTTATGCTGGAGATATTTTATGTTTCATAAATGATTATCAGAGTTCTCTACCAAATCTTATCAATAAAGTACATCACTTTAACAAGCTTCCAGATTATTTAATTAATTGGGATGACTCTTATATAGTTCCAATAGGATCTAAGGTATTCATGTAAGTCTGTAATTTTTTGAGTCCTAGGAATATTCTATATGTAGAGGTGAATAGAAAACCTTGGAATTTTCTATATCCATTTGCTGCCATCTTGTGATTATCCCATTTTTTGCACCCTAGATCTGGTAACAGTAACAAATAGGGATGTGAGGATCTGTTTAAATATAGTCAATTTTATTATTAATGGTTACAAGGAAATTCTAATATCTGTTGGATATTCATGTTTTTTTAAAAAGCTACATTGATAAAATCCACATTTACTTTTGTTCACAAACTAAAGCTTTTGAACACAGCTTCCTTTAATATTAAAAATTAACTTATACTCCCTGAGAAAACAATTAATTCAAATATCCTGATGTCATCCTTTGTAAGATGCATTTTCTCACTGTAAGGTTTTTATATGTACATTTTAAAAAATATTAATATACATATTTCCAATATAAGCTCTTTTTATATGCAACTTTTATGCACAATTTATAGAATTTTTCAGATGTTGTCTCACAAACAAACAATATTCTTGTATTAAATGTTGTCAAAAGACAGATGCTTTTAGGGCCACTGTCAATGATGGGATAGAGTCCATTTTAATGGGATCTCACATATCTGCTCCCTAAAAATCTATGTTCAGCAGCAAACCTTATCAACTTTCAGGTGGTCTTCAAGGGCAGCCCTATGTAGAGTGCATTACAGTAATCCAATTTTGGGGTGAGCAAAGTGTGAGTGACTATCCTAAGGGCCTTCCTAATGGGAAATGGGGTTCAGGACTGCATGATATTTGAATTTTTCTGTTTTAATTTGATTTTGATTTGTCTTTTTATGTATTTTTGGATTGATTTTTTGTTTTCTTATGGATGTTTTTATCTTATGATGAGCCTTCAGGACTAGGCAGCATGCAAATACACAACTGAATTTATAATTTCATTTACAGTAAAATAATTCAAATTTAGTTTTTGTTCTGTCCAGTCCATTTGACCTTCAGCCAAGTTCACAACTGAATTTATATAATACTTATACAGTATTTGTTCATCCACAATGTATGTTTTATGAAGTACACATAATTTCTAAAAGCTGCTGCTAGACCCAACAAGGAAGCACAAATGTGTTTTGTTTTCTTGATTATATGCTTCAGTAACAATTTGTACTTTGCAGCCATAATTTTATAAGCATTTTATGATGACTGTGAGGTGAAAAATTGTAGAACAAAAGAAAAGGTAGGATTTTCTTTCTTTTTAATGAATGTGATTCAGACTTTTTAATAGAGAACTTTTGGTAGCCTAGGTAGAATGCTAACACCTGGCTTTTGACAACTTCTGCAGTTATGCCAGTGATATCACATGAGCACCTTGGATGGAATGTGACAGCCAGATCACCAGAAGCATGCTTAATTTTAGAAAGTGTGGAGATGAAGCTTCAAAAGTAGCAGAAAGATCAGCCAACCAACTTGGACTGTATATAATTATTCTGCCTATCTGCTGGTCAGCCTTATGTTCTAAAATGCAAATTAGATGAAGTGTGCAGATGTATAACCTAGGAAACATTCCAGATTCATCTAGGAAAATATGGCTCTCAAGAGTCTTGTGCTATGCAGAGCCATTTTGTCTAGAGAAATATAGCCAGCGAGTACTGAGAACATGGCTTGATGAAAATGCAGATTTTATTTACTATATGGGCATCTTGCCTGTCTAAGTATAATTTTCAAATACCAGATTACAAATAAGAATTTGTATTCTCCTATCTGCAGTGCAATAGCTAAGTCTTCAATAGCTCTCATTACATGGTAACTTTATCTATCTACAGGGAGTGTCTTGAATATTTTCTATGTTTCAGAACTATGTGACAGATAGAATAAAACTGGCGCCTTTTGTTTCAGACTGCATACTCTACTTATACTAATATTGGATAAATACAGCCCCCTTAGTGTCCTCAAAAATTGCATTCCCATACTATCTCAAGTGACTCAGACATAATTGAAAAATGTAGTCTTCCTGAATTTATATTAAAGGATCTTATTCATATTTAGGGGGCACGATGGCTCAGCGGTTAAGATGCAAGGCTTGTCGATCGGAAGATTGCAAGTTCGGAGGTTCAAATCCCTAGCCCCGTGTGACGGAGTGAGCTCCCGCACTCACCCCAGCTCTTGCCAACCTAGCAATTCGAAAGCATGCAAATGCAAGTAGATAAATAGGTACCACTTTGGTGGGTAGGTAACAGCGTTATGCATGCATAATGCCGGCCACATGACCACGGAAGCATCTTCGGACAACGCTGGCTCTTCGGCCAACAAACAGAGATGAGCACCGGCCCCAAGAGTTGGACACGACTGTGTGGGGGAACCTTTACCTTTTTATTCATATTTAGCCATATGAACATTTGGAGTAGAACTCAGCTACCCATCAGATTTTTTACCTTACAAGTGTTGCGGCATAGTTTGTAGAAATTTAAATGTATCAAAACATAAAATATATCAATGTATTCTAAAATGTATCTTAAATAGTTTCTATTGAATTGTGTCCTCAGTTCAGATATTTGGTTTAATTCAGAATCTGATATTTTTGTTCCTGGAACATGTATAATTTATCACAACTTTCAGGTTTTATTTAATTACAGGCATGGATAACCCACAACCCATGAACACTTCAGTTCCTGGTGATGTCACTGTGTGACTATGTGACCATAATTAATTAAATGTAGGCACTGCTGGACTCCAAACTGACTTTAGTTGGCTCACAATATATCAAACAAAATAAAAACATGATACAGAATAAATAGAGAAGATGGGTTCTAGCCACTCAATGCAAAAAACATATACCAGAAACCCACATCCCACAAGGGGCTCCAGCCACCGTAACCCACAGCCTGGGAGAAAAACCAGATCTTTAAGGCCTTCTGCAATGCCAGCAGATTGCACACAGATCTCAGGAAGGATCGCATTGCAGAGAGCAGGCGCCATGACAGAGAAGGCACAGTTCCTCAATCCTGATAGAGGGAACTGTTTAATCAAAGGGATATGGGCTGTGCCAACTCTGTTGACTCATAAACCATGGTAAACCATGATATAAACCATGGAAATAGGCGGTCTCTCAAAAAACTTGGCACTATGCCATGTAGGGCTTTATAGGTGATAACAAGCACTTTGAATTGTACCTGGAAGCAAACAGGCAATCATTTTTGTAGTTTATAAAAATTTGTGAGATCAGAGTTATAGAAATATTAAGAGACAAACAAACTGAAAGCTTGCAGTAAAAAAACATTGCTTTTTATTTTAAAAACAAAGAACAGTAATTTAGCTTGCTTTCTTCAGCCGAAGAAATGCTCATGGCTTAATTAACATAGCCCCGTACTCACATTGCAGAGAAGACAAAACAGAGAGATAACAGCAAGGTAACGAAGACAAAAGGCGGATTTACAATTTAAAGCTTTTACCACTACTTGGCAGTACCTGATTGGACAGGGCTTGACATGTGACCAATCACCTAGGCAACTTATCACTTTATTTGGGAAGAACCATCAGGTAAATCTCTGAATGGCTAAACAAATAGACTTTGAGGCACCAGCAATTAACATTCCTGAAGGGGAGTTAACATGTGCTCTCCTGGAGCCCACAGAAAAAACTTTTAGGCTTGGCTTTTAAAACTAGCCTTCATATTCTTTTAAGATCATAAAAATATATGCAACAACCATTACAGCTTGCAAAGCAAAGGTACCACATGGGTATACCAAGGCATGCATGTCACTGCCCACACTACTGCATTCTGGATCAGTTGAAGCTTCCAAGTGATCTTCAAGGGTAGCCACATGTACAGCTCATTGCAATAGTAAAGCCATGAGTTGACTATGACATGAGTGACTGTCTGAAGAGCCTCCCAATTCAGGAGGGAGAGCAACTGATGCAAGAGATGGAGCTGTGTAATGGCCCTCTTGGTTACATCTGCCACTTGCTGTTTGAGCAGGACCTATGTGTCCAAGAAGACTCCCAGATTGAGCACCACTCTTGAATAGGGAAGTGCTATCTCATCCAAGATTAAAAATGAAAAATCTCCAGATCTAGGGGTCCCTAATATCCACAGCCACTTGGTTTTGGTAGGATTGAGTTGGAGTTGGTTCCTCCCCATCCTGGCCTGCACAGCCTCCAGGCACTGGGATAGGACTTTGACAGCCTCACTTGGCTGGCGTAGGATTGAAAGGGACAATTAGGTATAATCAGTATATTGATGATACCAAACTCCAAACCAGTAGATGACCTCACCCAGCAGTTTCATGTAGATGTTAAACAGGAGGAGAGAGTGTCTTGAGCCCTGTGGCATCCCACAGAGGAGGGGGGCTAGGAAGGGACCTCCCCCCCCCCCGCCAACACTGACTGGAACATACCACAAAGGAAGAAAGAGAATAACCAAAAATGGTGCCCCTGGAGCTTATCCAGAGGGATACCATGGTCAGTGGCATTGAAAGTTGCTGAGAGAGTAAGGAGCACAAGGATGGATGCACCACCTCCATCTTGGTTCTATCACAGCTTATTGGCAAGTGTGACATTAAAGCTCACACATGCCTGGGAAGTGGTAGGTTGGCCATTTTGACATTTGGTCCTTTCTCCACTGTCCCTACTTCATCCTTCCATATTCTGGTGGAGAGCCATTTTGCCCTCTTTGCACTGGTTTGCTTAGGAGAATGGAAGCAGCAAACTTCCTCCCATCTTGTCAGTAGATTAGATGGGTGGTCAGCCTGGGCCAGAGACTGGATTCCTTGTGAGAATTCAGTGAGAAACGCAAACCTATTTTCTACATCAAGATTAAGAAACTGAACAGAAGTTTAAAGCCAAAAGGAAAAAGGGACATTAAAACAGCACAAAAGCAAAAACAAAAACATTGGCATCTGCAAGGCTTATCCCAATGCCTGCTTCTCCAGCCAGGAATACATATATCTCACATGCACACATGCACACTCACAAGGGGGGAGGGTGAGAAATAGAAATAGAACAACAATACTATTTTTTTTTTTAAAAAAATCAATATAAAGGAAAATTGAGTCCTTCAGAGTAATTCTACTACACTCTAAACTAGTGAGAGACCTCAGACTGCATGTATGATCAATTGTATGGTTCAGGCACACATACAAAAAGTTATTTTTCTTGACTGTGGTAATGACCCCCCGCTAGTTTGACTAGTCTCCTTACTTTTTGTTTCCAGTTTGTGGAAATGGGGATAAAACAGCTTGCTTTGCTCAGCTGGGCTTGGTGCCCGTCATTTTTTGCTATAGAAAGATGTATTATTGCTTAACATTTCTTTATTATCATTTATTTAAGGTATTTGATTGCCATGCCTTTCCAGGGGCATATTAAAATACCTTTATACAATGTAAAATACAATATACAGCAAGAATAGTAAGATATATGAAAGAGATCAACCATTGGTCATCAATGGAAGAGTCCCATCAAGAGATGTCATGTGCCAAGTTGAATAAAAAAGAGTTCAAATGGCACATGGTTGCACCTATGATATTAACATATATACTTATTGTGCATCTTTCTGTTGTTTGATTAAAATAATGTAGAAAGCTATTTTATAAGGCTACACAAATCCTATGAAAGATGTGCTGTGCAACAAGTGGAAGTGCAGACAAAGTAGCTTTCTTTGAATCAGTAAAGCTGCTGCATCTTTTCTCAGGATTGTGCAGCTGCTGTGGAAGCCGTATCTGACTGTCTCCAGATCCATGTGCATATACAGCCACAGCATTTTGCTGGAGGACAAAATGCAGTGAAGTGGCTATTCAAGCACTCTCATGGCAGGCAGCAGCTTCTGATGCAGCTGTATGCATCTGGAGAAAGGCACGTCTCCTTTTAATGATTCAGAGAGGTGCTTCATACGTGCTCCCACACATTGTGACACATCTCTTTCCAAGCATTTCCCACACATTGTGACACATCTTTTTCAAAGTATCAACAGCCCTGTTGTTTAATGTCAAGTATTGAGCCCCATTGTTTAACGTCAAGTATTAGATTTCCTCGTAATATAAGGTAATCTGATGGGGCTGCATGAACCCATGAAGTGGGTTCGGCACCCTAAATTGGTGGAATGTGAAACATTGCTGGGTGTATGGTGTACTTTCTCTCTCTTCCTCTGTCACTTTCTCCTCACTTGCTTGTGCTGTCTTCATCTTTCTTTCCTTTCCCACCAATATACAGTATGTGGACTATTTGAAACTAGGCTAGATGCTGCATATAGCGTTTGCGCCTTGGATTGTCCAGCCTAGTTTGAACGCAACTGGCCTTCAACCATTAAAGCAGCAGGCCAACAACAAAGCACTCTAACCCTAAGTGCCCTGTGGGAAAGACATCACTACCACAGTGCTAGCTGTTGTTACTGTTTTTGTTTTGCTTGTATGTGTGATTTGAGGGCAGGGACAAATATAAAAAATTCCTATTAACACCAATGGGTGGGAATAAATATAAACTGAGTCTTGAGCTATCTAATTTACAAATTATTTGAAGCCATAGTACAAACTTGAGCAGCATAAGATGCATCTACCCAGACTGGACCCCAACCCACCTCTTCCTGGGACTTTCTAAGGTCAGGGAACTCCCAGTGTAGGAAGAACCAGTCTTTGAGCTTTGTAGGGAGGGAGGAAGATGAATCTAACGTTGGATTTCCTCTTAAAGATCGGAGGTCTCCCACTGACTATTCCACTGATCCCAGAATGCTACAGTATTATTTCCTAATATGCTTCAAGAAAATGCAGCTTTCATATTAATTCTATATGCATGTGAGCACTATCCCAGGAAATTGAATCAAAATGTATTTTTATACTCATGGAATATAACTTGCAGAAGCCAATGCCTATAGGATCTAATATTGTCATCTGCAATATATTTCAGTGTGATACACACTGCCATTTGTCTGTAGTACCTTACATTCTATTTAGGAGAACAGATCCAATTCAAAGATTAGTGGGTGAACATTTCCCAGGACACTCTCTCACAGTCCTTAACAGAAGAGCTTCAAAAGCAGAATTCATGATGAAGCTGCTGAACTAGAATTTCTCAAGAGATTCAACTCTGCTGTAGCTTGAACAACAGCAAAGGCCTTTTATGATACTTCATGTGTTAATCAGCTCATCAATGCAAGACTGCCTGTTTCATACGTAACAATGGTATTCTGAATGGCCACTTGCTTATATAATAACTATCATTGTCATATCTCCGCCATTTCATTTTCCTTTGACTTCACTGTTTATAATCTCTTCTGATCAATTGTGCATTTGCCTACTGCTATCTCAAGTTAACAGTGATGAATTTGATTTTCATGCCAAATAAATGTGTTGGGCTTCGAGGTCCACACGTTTTTAGGTGTGACCCCTGCTTGCACCCAGCTATGGCACAGAGATGCCCTAGCAACATCTTTTTTTCTGCCTTCAACTCTTAAGTTAGTATTTTCCCCATATTCTGATACTATCCAAGGGCAGCTTCAAGGTGCACTTACTCAGGGCCACATTGATATGCACTCCCCTCATTATAAAAAGCAAATCAACATAATTTGCACTGATTCCACAGCAAAGCTTTATTGTGCCCCAGCTCTTAGGTCAGGGAATGATTCTTTCCTTATATATTTAATGTAGGACAGTTTCATGGAAGAGCTGGCTTCCTTTTCCCTCCCACTCAAGCTCATCTAACTGTGGGAGAAGACAATCACTGATAATTCTCTGTAACAGGCAAGTTTGAGTGGAGTAGGGAGACTCCAGGAACTCCCTCCCACTTAATCTCATGCCCAATTGAAATGTCTGTTTTCAATGGGACATATAAGGGGAGTGCAAATTTTATGTTGCAGCCCAAATCAAAATGGATGTTAAGGACTACTGTATGCCTGGCAAGAGGAAAGGAAGTCAATATTGCAATATTTTAAAAAGTGTAAAAAGTGACTTTCCAGGTGATCAATAGATTTATGTTAAACCAAAACAAACCTCAACCTGTCAGGTGTCTTACAACCAAATACACAGAATATAATGCAATATGAATAAGGGGGGGGGGGGGGAAACCCAAGATAAATTAAAAAAAAAGTAAAATAGAGAAGATGGTGAAACTGGCCAACAATATAGAAAACATACATAAACACATTCTGCAAGGGGCTCCAGCCACCCTAGCCCAGGGTCTGGAAGAACAGACAAGTCTTTAAGGGCTTTTGGAACACCATCTAAGTGAGAGCTACCTAGATCTCAGGGGGAACCTCATGCCAGAGGGCAGGTGCCACTATAGGGAAGACACACTTCCTGGGTCTTGAAAGATGAAACTGTTTAATTGAAGGGTGCCATAAGGTGCCAACCCTGTCAGCTCATATTGGCTGAGCAGACACCATGGGAGATAACCAAGCCCTATGCCATGTAGGGCTTTATAGGTCGTAACCAACAACCAGTGCAGCTCACAGAGCAGAGGTGTCACATTGCCCCCACCCCTGCCGCTGATTCTGGACCAGTTGAAACTTATGAGTGGTCTGCAAGAGCAGTCCCATGTAGAGTGCATTGCAGTAATTGAGCTGTGAGATGACTAGGACATGAGGGTCTTTTTTTTAAATAAGGATTTTATTAAGTTTGAAACAAAGATAAAAACTACAAAAAAGAGAAAAAAACTACAAAAAAGAAAAAACTAAAAAAGTGAGAAACACAAGAAAAAATAATTGTGAAGATTACATAAAGAAGTGACTTTCAACTTTCAACAACAAGAATATACAGCAATTTCCATAATCAATCCCTTAAAGGTAAAGGTAAAGGTTCCCCCCGCACATTTGTGCAGTCGTGTCCAACTCTAGGGGCCGGTGCTCATCTCCGTTTGTTAGCTGAAGAGCCAGCGTTGTCCGAAGATGCTTCCACGGTCATGTGGCCGGCATGATGCATGCAGAACGCTGTTACCTACCCACCGAAGTGGTACCTATTAATCTACTTGCATTTGCATGCTTTCGAATTGCTAGGTTGGCAAGAGCTGGGGCGAGTGCGGGAGCTCACTCCGTCATGCAGGACTAGGGATTCGAACCTCTGAACTTGCGATCTTCTGATTGACAAGCCTGGCGTCTTACCCGCTGAGCCAACACGCCCCTGTATAATCAATCCCTTGCTCTATATCAAACCAAGATCACATTATTTCTATAAATCATTCCATTAACACATTATAAAAATCATTAAATATAACTGCTCCTTCCCCTTATATTAAAAAAAAGAAAAAAACGTAAACCTCCAAATCAACTTCCCCCCCAAAAAACAACACTCATTCAATTATTTCCTTCCTACCACTATTCTATACATTTCTGTCCACCACAATAAAAATCAAATTATAAAAACATATAAATTGTCAACTTTTATAGTTAATAATACTATAACAATCTTAACCCTATTAAACCTAAAACCAAACAATTATTATTATACCTTATAAACCTTAAAAATCAAACAAAACTTAAAAGCAATCCAGTAAATCTTAATCCAAATCATTTAAGAAAAATGGAATCATACAAGCCTTAATAAACAGTCTTAAATCTTTAAGGTAAATGTTCCCCCCACACATTTGTGCAGTCGTGTCCAACTCTAGGGGCCAGTGCTCATCTCTGTTTGTTAGCTGAAGAGCCAGCATTCTTTGAAGACGCTTCCACGGTCATGTGGCCGGCATGATGCGCACAGAACGCTGTTACCTACCCACCGAAGTGGTACCTATTAATCTACTTGCATAAATAAATAAATAAATAAATAAATAAATAAATAAATAAATAAATTTTGCATGTTTTTGAATTGCTAGGTTGGCAAGAGCTGAGGAGAGTGCGGGAGCTCACTCTGTCATGCAGCGCTCGGGTCCTTCCAATCGACAAGCCTGGCATCTTAAGCACTAAGGAACTGAAAAGTGGGACATATTTTTATAAGTAAGCAAATATAAAAACAGAGTAGTTTCCTAGATTTTTTGATGCATATGTGAAAGATAACAAAGGGATGACTTTCACAGACATTCCCAATAATTTTATATTTGTGGAGTCCTTGGTGCTCTCTGAGCCTTGTTGTTTTCTTGCAGATGTTTCATTTCCAGACTAGGCAAAATATGGGACATATTTTTCCCTCTTCCTTTTCTCTTCCGCTTTCCCTAGCATCAGCATCTTCTCCAGGGTATCCTGTCTTCTCATTATGTGGCCAAAGTACTTCAGTTTTGCCGTTAATATCATTCCCTCAAGTGAGCAGTCTGGCTTTATTTCCTGGAGTATGGACTGGTTTCATCTTCTTGTAGTCCAAGGTACTCAGAATTTTGTGCTCCTGCCCTCTGAAGATGCTGGCCACAGATGCTGGCGAAACGTTAGGAACCACAACTTCCAGAACACGGCCACACAGCCCGGAAGACACACAACAGCCATCGAACTCCGGCCGTGAAAGCCTTCGACAATACACTCAGAATTTTCCTCCAACACCACAGTTCAAAAGCATCTTCCTTCGCTCAGCCTTCCTTATGGTCCAGCTCTTGCAGCCATAGGTTACTACGGGGAATACCATTGCTTTAACTATGCGGACCTTTGTTGTCAGTGTGATGTCTCTGCTCTTAACTATTTTATCAAGATTTGTCATTGCTCTCCTCCCAAGAAGTAGACGTCTTCTGATTTCCTGGCTGCAGTCAGCGTCTGCAGTAATCTTTGCACCTAGAAATACAAAGTCTGTCACTGCCTCCACTTTTTCTCCCTCTATTTGCCAGTTATCAATCAAGCTGGTTGCCATAATTTTTTGGAGGTTTTACTGCAACCCAGCTTTTGCACTTTCTTCTTTCACCTTCATCATAAGGCTGTTTTTCTGAAACTCCCTGGCTTTCTCCATTATCCAGCGGATATTGGCAATTTGGTCTTTAGTTCCTCTGCCTTTTCTAAACCCAGCTTCTACATCTGGCAATTCTCGCTCCATGAATTGCTGGAGTCTACCTTGCAAGATCTTGAGCATTACCTTACTGGCATGTGAAATAAGTGCCACTGTTCGATAGTTTGAACATTCTTTAATGCTTCCCTTTTTTGGTATGGGGATATAAGTTGATTTTTTCCAATCTGATGGCCATTCTTGTGTTTTCCAAATTTGCTGGCATATGGCATGCATCACCTTGATAGCATCATCTTGCAGGATTTTAAACAGTTCAGCTGGGATACCGTTGTCTCCTGCTGCCTTGTTATTAGCAAAGCTTCTTAAGGCCCATTCAACCTCACTCTTCAGGATGTCTGGCTCTAACTCACTGACCACACCGTCCAATCTATCCCCTATATTATTATCCTTTCTATACAGATCTTCTGTATATTCTTGCCACCTTTTCTTGATCTCTTTTGCTTCTGTTCGGTCCTTGCCATCTTTGGTTTTGATCATACCCATAGTGATGATACTGAACCCCTAACCAATGGATGACCTCACCCAGCAGTTTGATGTAGATATTGAATGGGATGGGAGAGAGTGTTGAGCCCTGTGGCACCCCACAAAGGAGGGTCCTAGGGAATGACCTTACCTCTCCAACCAACCACAAGTGGAACCAGCCTCAAAGAAAGGAAGAGAACCACCATAAAACAGTGCCCCCAATTCCCAACCCCTGGAGCCAGTCCAGAAGGATATCATGGTTTTTGGCATCGAATGCTGGTGAGAGATCAAGGAGCAGAAAGACAGATGCATCACCTCCCTCCTAGCTCCACCACACAGGTAATTGACAAGCATTACCAGGCTTGCCTCCTTACTAAATCCCAGCCTGAAGCTTGATTGAAATGGGTCTACAGATGGAGATGATGTTATGAAAACATGGTTAGCAGTGGAATCCTAAGGATAATTATTAAATCCTCTCTCCCTTTATCTAATGATCCTGATTAGTATTATCCCTATTCTTGAGAAACAAAAAGTTTCTTTGCAATACATGTGTCCAAGGTTCAAGCTAATTGCATGTGCTAAGAGTTCCTCAGTGCAGGCATTCTAACTGTTAAGTGCCAGTGCCTCTACTGGTTAGGTATTATTGGTGTGAATTCTGAGAGATGAAGCTAATCCTTGCATGGTGAATAGTGTGCAATGGCTAAGTAGAGCTATTCAGATTCATAGTCTCTGTTTCTCCATCTATTAGGTATTAATCGTAAGGTAATGATGAGTATAAAGAGGATTACTGGGGATAGGGAAGAGAGTTTAAATTACTCTTCCTTCAACAATCTTATCTGCTTTTGGATTGGTGGAATGATTAAGTTAAAGTCTCCCTCCTGAAGCACCATGATCTGTTCTACATAAAGACTGCTCAATCTTATTTTGCCTTACTTCTGTGCATAACTTTTCCCCTAAAGATTGTACAGGGTCCAGTGTGGTGTCCCAGAGGAAGAGGTTGCCCAATTCTAAATAGCAGTTCTTGGGAAGCAACAACAAGAAATATGAATTTACTCATGTCCTGGTTATGCCTCTCTCCAAGGCACTTGGTTGGCTGCTGTAGAGACAGGATAATGAAAAAATGGACTGATAGTTCTAATCCAGGAGGTTCTTCTTACGTCCTTATGCATTGTGCACAAATGTACATTTTCTACGTACTTTTGATCTGTCAGTGACTTTAAGTGTCAATTAAGTGTGAAGGTTTCACTTAGCAATTTGATTATCAATCCTTAATAAATTTAGTAAAGTAAAGGTAAAGATTTTCCCCTCACAGTCGTGTCCGACTCTAGGGGGCGGTGCTCATCTCTGTTTGTTAGCTGAAGAGCCAGCGCTGTATGAAGACACTTCCATGGTCATGTGGCCGGCATGACGTGCATGGAACGCTGTTACTATCCCACCAAAGTGGTACCTATTCATCTACTTGCATTTGCATGCTTTCAAATTGCTAGGTTGGCAAAAGCTGGGGCTAGTGCGGGAGCTCACTCCGTCATGCAGCGCTCGGGTCCTTCCAATTGACAAGCCTGGCATCTTAACCACTGAGGAACTGAAAAGTGGGACATATTTTTATAAGTAAGCAAATATAAAAACAGAGTAGTTACCTAGATTTTTTGATGTATATGTGAAAGATAATGAAGGGATGACTTTCACAGACATTCCCAATAATTTTATATTTGTGGAGTCCTTGGTGCTCTCTGAGCCTTGTTGTTTTTTTGCAGACATTTCATTGCCAGACTAGGCAACATCTTCAGTGCGAAAAGGGAGTGGGACTTGCTCTCTGTTTATATACCATGGTTTGTCCTGCTTGTTTTGGTGGAGGTGTTGTTCTCTCCTTAGTAGTTCCTTGATTGGGCTGTTGTTTGCTACTTGGTTGATTGACTGAGTTAATAGGTCCTTGATTAGGGTATATTGTGCTGTTTGATTGTTCCTCTGGTGCTAATCCTGGTATTAATCTTTGCATATCTGGGTGATGATTGCTGGCAAAGAGGTGTTCTGGTCTTCTGGCTTTTCTATTGTCTCTTATAAATGGTATGTAAATGTTGTTTACCTCTATGTGTCTGTTGATGGCTGCTTTGTCTGAATGCCAAGCTTCCAGGAATTCTCTAGCATTTTTGGACTTGGCTTGGTTTAAGATGCTCACAGTTTCCCAGTTGAAAGTATGGTTAAGTCTGTCCATGTGTTGTGAGATTAAGGAGTTTTCATCATGTCTTCTGACTGCTAGTTGGTGTTCGTGGATTCATTCTGCTAGTCTTCTGCCGGTCTGTCCTACATAGTGGCTGTTACAGTCCTTACACTGTATGTTGTAGATAACTCCTGTTTTTTCTTCTTGGGCTACTGGGTATTTTGGTTTACTTACGATGTTCTGAAGGGTTTTGGTTGGTTTGTGTGCTACAGTGATGCCGTGTGGTTGTAAGAGTCTATTACTAGTTTCTGAGATGTTTCTGATGTGTGGCAGTGTAATCCTTTTCATAGCTTCTGTTGGTTTTGCTGTGGTGGGTTGAGTGGTCAGGCACTTTTTGATAAAGTTGCGTGGGTATCTGTTTTGTGGAAGATGCTATATAAGTGGTCTGTTTCCTTTTTCTGGTGTTCTGGGTTGCTGGAGTGCGTTTTTGCTCATCTGAATAGTGTTCTTACACAGCTCCTCTTGTGGGAGGTTGGGTTATTGCTTTGGTAGTGGAGCACTTGGTTAGTGTGAGTAGATTTCCGGTAGACTTGTGTTTCTAGAATGCCATCATTTCCTCTACTGATGAGGATGTCCAAGAAAGGTAGTGTGTTGTTGTTTTCTTCTTCCCTTGTGAATTTTATTCCTTTGAAGATGTTGTTGATGGTTTCATGTTTTTCTTCCAGTTGATCCTTTTTTATTATGACAAAGGTGTCATCTACATACTGGATCCATACTTTGGGTTGTATGCAAATTTTATATTTGTTTGAAAAATTAATCTTTGCTTCTAGATGCTATGTGGAAATGTTCCAACATTACTGGTTACAAAGTAGTATATTTAGATTTCATTTATTACTATTGACGACAACTCTCCTAAGATCTCTCTGTCTCTGTCTCTGTCTCTGTCTCTGTCTCTGTCTCTGTCTCTGTCTCTGTCTCTGTCTCTCTCTGTCTCTGTCTCTCTCTATCTCTATCTCTATCTCTATCTCTATCTCTATCTCTATCTCTATCTCTATCTCTATCTCTATCTCTATCTCTATCTCTATCTCTATCTCTATCTATCTCTATCATCTCTATCTCTATCTCATCTATCATCTCTATCTCTCTGTGTGTATGTGTATGTGTATGTGTATGTGTGTGTGTGTCTGTGTCTGTGTCTGTGTGTGTGTGTGTGTGTGTGTGTATGTGTATGTATTGACTCCTACTGTCAATGGAGGAGAAATTGGTTTGATTCACATTTTAATGTGAAATTATCTAATTCACACTTGCAAAGCAAATGTGGTTATACTTTTTTATTCATAATTTTCCAGATTCTGTGATGTATTCTATTAAAGTGCCTTTCTGAAAAACAAAAGGTACATTAGGGGGATGTGGGCACAAATGTCTACATACATGACATTATGGAACTGCTAGCAAAGTTTGTATGGATGTAAAAATGCATAACATGTATATATTAAGAGGAAAGAGCACATACATTTGCATCCTGAATTTCAGTTTCATTCTGTCAGGACAAAGAAACAAAAAATAAAAGCAGGGTATATTTTACTTGTGGAAGGAAAAGAAAGTTATTGGTCCTCATCACTTGGAAATAATAATAATAATAATAATAATAATAATAATAATAATATTTCTATCCTGCCTTTTTTACATATATAACTCAAGGCAGCAAACATACCAAATACTCCTTCCCCCAAGATTTCTTGTTTGACTGAATGCTTTAAACAGGTGGGTTGGACTGAGAGGCAATGTGACTGGCCCAAAGTCACCCACCCAGGAGGGTGTCATGCATTTCAAAAATAGGGCTTGGAATGGAGGCCATTGAAGGAATGTCTCTCCTGGATCCAATCCTGATTTGAAGAGAGAGGTTGGAAGGATTTTTCTTCCTGACTCCATCCATTAAGCTAAATGCAAGTAGACTCAGGTCCAATAAAAATATGTTCTTCTTCATCCAGAACCTAGTTCAGCTATGCAGTTTGTTGCATTAGATATAAAACTGGCCACTAATACTGATGAGCTTTCATGGAATCAGAATCGGAAGAAGCCATTGAGGCCAACCCCAACCCCTTGAGTTGTGCCAGGAATGTACACCAAGAGTATATAGTCCCAGCAGGGTTGCGTAAGGCATGAAGGTCATCCCAGTTGCCCAGCTAAAGCAAGTAGGCATCTATATTGGGGAGAAGCAATATAGGAAGATGATTGGATGTGGATGATCACTTTAATGACAATGGCAAAGGCATCACTTCATATTGCATGAGAGAAGGACTCAGTAAACCACTCAAAAACCACATGGATAAACAAAATAAAATGATTCTTGATATAGTGCCAGATGATGGGCCCTCAGGTCAGATCACACTCTATATGCCACTGAGGAAGGGCTGGGGATTTTTCAGAGTATTTATGGTGTTTATGTCATGGCTAGATTAAAGCCTTCAAGGCATCTAGTTGTTGATGCTACCATGCTGGGAAAGAAATCTGAAGCTGCAAAGACAGAATTACAGAGGGAACATAAGATACATGAACATGGGAAAGCTCAACCAAATGAAAAATGAAATGAATCATCTAGACCAGAGCTTTCCAAACTGTGTGTCGCGACACAAAAGTGTGTCGCCACACACAGCGTGGTGTGTCACCACACCACCTGGAAGCGGTGGCGCGCGCGTGCACGGCGGCTGCCATGCACACGTGCCGCTGCACGCCCCCCGCGCCGCCGCACAGCCCCCCACGCCGCCTCCCGCCCCTCCCGCGCCGCCACCGTGCGCACGCGCTCCCGCGCACCGTCACCGTGTGTGTGCATGTCGCCGCCGCCGGGTGTGTCACCAGCAGCGGCACTTTGGAAAGCCCTGATCTAGACATTGACATATTAGACATCAGCAAATTTAAATGGACAGGAATTTGATACTTTCAGTCAGAATATCATATTAAGCAGTAATGGGCTTTCAGGCTGAATAGCCATGGTCTATTTTTCTGGTGTCTGCTGGATTGACACTGGCCATAAAAGACTACACCAGAAGTTGGTGTTTATTACTCAGGACATGAACAACAACTGTGTTGCTTTCACAGTCAGGAAGGATATAGTAGGGACAGTACTATGATAAAATATAATAATGACTGAATAATATAAATTAGACTTTGTAGATAACTCATTAATATGATGATTATCCAAGTTTATGCTTCAACCATTGCCGCAGAAGAGGATGATGATGAGTTTTATAGTCAAGTTCAATCTGAAATGCAGTCTGCTTATAATTGGGGACTGGAATGCCAAAGATGGGAATATTAAGGAAGAACATGTAGTTGGATTGTATGGCCTAGGAAAAAGAAATGAAGCAGGAGAATGACTTTTCAGTTACCACCACATGCCAATACCAAAGTGTGCAAACTATTATACAATATCATTTACTTTCAATAATAATCCAACACAGATTAGAGCCACACATGGAAAGGGAGATACCAGATTTCAATCTAGTTATAACAAAGGCTGAGGAACAAAGACAATATTGCTGATGCATGCAGGTTAATTGAGAAAGCCAAAAAGATGCCAATATGTGTTTCATTGATTATGGAAAGTCTTTTGATTGTGTCTACCATGCCAGGCTGTGGAATGTTCTTGGGAAAGTTCTTAGGAGAATGAGAATCCCAAAGCTTTTCATTGTCCTCATGCAAAACCTATATTCAGGAAACAAATTCACAGTCCAAATGGAACATGATGAAACAGACTGGCTCCAAGTTGGCAAAGAAATGAGACAAAGCTTTATTCATTATTTATTCTGTTTTTACATTGAATATATATTGAGGGAGGCTGGATTGGAAGAAGATGAGTATGGCTTTAAAATTGGAGGAAGAAACATCAATAGCCTGCTCTATGCTGATGACACTAGTCTGATAGTTAAAAATGCAAATGATCGGCAAGTCTAGTCATGAATATTGAGGAGCACAGTGGAAAAAATGGGACTAAAACTAAATATAAAGAAGATCCGACAAATGAAAACAGATGCAGCAACCAGCCTTAGAATTGACAATGAAGATACTGAAGTGGTGGATAGCTTCTGCCTCTTTAATCAACTGTCAACAGTAAAAGAACCAGCAGTCAAGAAATATACCACAGACTAGCACTGGTAGAGATGGTGATTTAAACATCAGGCATTTGCATTAATGCCAAGTGCAGATTATTTTCCTGAGGACAACTCCTATTGGTTAACAAAAGTAAAGGACAGGTAGGTAATGAATTTCAATAAAAATTATACAAGGAGCTAATCTATCAGATTCATATTGCTCTTACCTATACAGGGTTTCTCATCCAGGTAACTTTTTGTAGGACAGATTGGACAAACACCTTTTACAGGCACTAGATATCCATTTGTACAAGGATGCAGGCATCAAACCTGATACAAACAAAAATAGCCAAAATATTGCAAGTCTGTGAGATTTGCAAAATTTCAGCAACATTACCCATGAGATCTTGCAGGGTTTTGATTCTCTCACTCCTGAACTCAAAAACACCTGCATTCTTGCTTGAAATCTCACAACAGTTAACTTTCTCAGTGAAAATATTTTGAGGTTGGACTGTCTTGTCTGAAATTTGAAGAAATATCAGGTGAGAACATAGCAGTGGATATGTTGCAATATTTAGCCCTTTTTAATTGTCTTTAAATTATTGTTTGTGGGGGACTCTTTAGATATCTCCTGACCATTATGCTAATTAAAACCAACAAATTATATATGCAAAACCCATTAAGCTTCTCTTAGTAAAATATTTCTATGGATTCTCCCCAAATATGCAGTTTCTACCATAACATCACTTTACGATGATAATACAAAACTGTTCAAACCTAGGCATTCCAAATTAATGGATGTATGAAGCAGACTGTTTCATCATAAAGCATTTATTTTTCTTTCAGATTTAAACATTCTTTGAATTGTTATCATGCTTAGGCTGCATAAATATAATCAAAAGAAACACTTGCATTTTTGAAGACCGTCACCAGAGGGCATTTATGCACCAACAGAAGGGATCTCTTTTTGACAGGTACTACAGAAACAGTCGGAAGCATTTTTAGCTGTCCTATACGGTTATTTAAAATCCATGGCAGGTTTTTTTTTTTTAAAGTAAATTAAAAAATAGAAGCTACCAGAGAGGCAAGTATATTTAGAAGTACTGGTTCACAATAGACAAGCTGATTCATAGCTTTCGTGAATAAAACTACCTTCTAAAAATAAGAACCCAGTGGGTAAAATAAATATTTGTACACAGTTAGCTGGTAATTTATTTCTGCAATGATATTCAGGAAGGGGTTTTTTTTTTTTGTATCATCTGTCCTTGAAGAAGAATGGCAAATAATCAGGAAAGCTGTTAAAAATTTGGAAGGTTTTAAGAATTCACCAGAATCTCATGTCTTACATGCTACAAGGCTGTGAGTTTTGAGAAAAACTGTTCTTAAAACATCTTAATTTTAGACCATTCCCCTCAAGGCAGGAGGATCTATTTTGGTTTGTTTGGGTTTGACTGATTGATCTACACTGTTGAGTAAGAGGGTTTTAACTTGTACAACAGAATTCTCCCACACTTGTTCTCTGGCCCTCTAAACTGCTCCAGAATTTCAACTCTCTGAAGCATTTGGAGAGAGGCTATAAGAAGAGGTGAAACTTATACTGCTGATGGATGTTGTCTGTTAAGGTAATACGTTGTTGTTCCTCTTCTTAATATTATTTGTAGGCAGCTTTGCAAGTGAAAAATATATAAAGACACGAATTGGATATCACCATATATGTTATGCAATTAAAACAGGGGCAACGATTCATACTTTTCCATTTCTTTGGGAGAAAGAAATGAGGAAACGCTAGTAATGTATGAGTTCAACAAGGTAAAGTAATAAAACAACAATGTGGAAATTTAAAATATTAAGAATGGGAGAAAAGAGAATAAAATAGCTTTATCCACTTTGGTGCTCTCTAAATATCTGGCTTATGAACATAGCAAGTGTGCCTTATTTTGAGTAGGACCATTGGTCTTGCTAAGGGGGTGTGGTGGCTCAGCGGGTAAGACGGCAGGCTTGTCTGATCGGAAGATCGCAAGTTCGGAGATTCGAATCCCTAGTCCTGCGTGACAGAGTGAGCTCCCACACTCGCCCCAGCTCTTGCCAACCTAGCAATTCGAAAGCATGCAAATGCAAGTAGATGAATAGGTACCACTTCAGTGGGTAGGTAACAGCGTTCCGCGTGCGTCATGCCGGCCACATGACCATGGAAGCATCTTCGGACAACGCTGGCTCTTCAGCCAACAAATGGAGATGAGCACCGGCCCGTAGAGTTGGACACAACTGCACAAATGTGCGGGGGGAACCTTTACCTTTTTATTGGTCTTGCTAGCCCAATGGAAAAGCCCTTGCCCAGTCCACATCAACAGTAGTGGGCCAGATGAACTAATAATCTGACTCAATGTAAGGTACCTTTTAGATGTATCTGCATAATGCATCTTATCACAGTTAACAGTACACAGTCTTATGACAAAACAATAATAATAAAGCAAAATAAAATACTGGCTCAGGAGAAAAAATAAAGTTCACTCCAGAAAATATTAATTTGCATTGCAAATTCTTCATACAATGACAGGAGACAGCTAAGGCAGGGGCCAAATGAATGTTGGGGGACTACGTATTCCACAGTATAGATGTTATTTCTAGAAGGTCTTTTTCCACAGCCCATGCAATTCTCTTTTCACTCTAGCTGAATACTGAGCTGAGCCTCCTCACCAGATCTTAGGGAATAACCAAGCTGAAACCAAAATATCCGGAACCCAAATCATCTAGTTTTTTAAAAGTAATCATCAATACCTTGAATTGTGTTTGGATCTAAATGGGTAACCGGTGCAGTTGTTGCAGAATACATACAATGGGGCCTCGTAAGCAAGTGTCTGTCTGTCAGCATCATTGCTGCTTGCTGCCACATTCTGGACTACATTCTGAGAAGCATTACTGACATAATGCTAAGCAATATTTAGCATTGCATCTGAAACAGATCACATCCTATGCCAGGAACCGAAGAACCATCTTTCGTTGCTGAATTGCATGCATTCTGTGATTATGATTTTGCTACTCGTTTGCTTTTGTTTTGTCTCCAAAAGGACTTTTTCCCACTCCCAGCTGGATAGCGTATTATACATTGGTTTCCTATTTTATTTCTGTGCAAGATTTTTTTAAACAACCTTCCATTTAGGGATTTGCTACTCTTGTGGATAAATAACAGATTTGGAGCATATAGAAAACTTCTCTCGATGTTGATTGCTTTCCTGATTATATTGGCTGTATATTCAGCAAATACAGCAACACTTATCTTGAATAGGCACTCCTTGCTATATATGTCTGATGATGAACATAAGGAGGAAAATTCTAAGGTTTTCTTTTGGCTAGGCAAGGAGCACTGCAGGATTTGAAAGATTTGAAGCCCTAAGTCTGGCTAAAGTATTATTTGCTGTCAAGGATGGCAAAGACCCATTGTTTCTCCATCCATAAAGGCAGTGGCATCTTTGGGGGAAGGCAAGAGAGGCAGGCAGTTGCTTCCTATGCCTCTGAGAACACATCTGAGTATGCATCAGAAGTGTGCTCCTGATGCCAAAAGTAGAAATGCTCCAAAAATGGGATTTATTTATTTACTGCTGTTCTAATTCAAGGGATTATTTCGCATCCTCACCACTTCATTGCGCTATTATATCAGGGGTTGGCAGTTTGGTATCCTCAAGACCTTTTGGGCTACAAATTCCATAAGCCAAGTTAGCTTGGGCTGTGTTCAGAGATTGTGAGAGATGTAGCCAAAATGTCTGGAGGGAACCAGGATGCCTACTTCATCTTATAGCAAAAGCAGTATATTATTGTCATGTTATATAGCATTTTGAAAGCACCCAAATGCAGTGTTAGGAACGGAATCATACTCTTAAGACATTCGTTCTCTAACTGTAGATCTTAACTAATAGCTACGCCCAACTCCTAAAGTGGTTTTGGGTAAGTCACAGGTAACTTACCTTCCTCTTTCATCAGCTGGCAACACACTATTCTAGTTATGATAGTCCATTCTGGAAACTGGTTTCCACCATGTGTTTCACACTTAAATTCTATTCAAATGTATATTGGTTTTTGATTTCCATTAGAGATAAAAAATAAATTATAAACAAGTTAAATATTAATTAATGTGATTATGTTGAGTATTTTACTATGGGAGAGAAGTAGGGCTTGAAAAGTGGAGCAATGAAAGGTGTAATAAATTTACAGGTGCAATTCTTTGAAATATTGGGGAAATCATACTATGGGATCCATAAAAATGCAATATTGTGAGAAGACTTCTAGCATGGTGGGATTCATAACAGCTTCTTCATGAAATTGTTTGGATGTTTTAGCTTGGGAGTGCAGCTACTGTATATGTTCCACCCAAGAATGGTACACTCCTTTCTGAGATGGTAGCCTCTTTCACCAAGCGGGCAGCTCTGGGAGGGACATATGTGGAGTGGTGAGGGAGGAAGGGGATACCTGTCTAGCTGGCCAAGTCAGCTGAATCAATCTGGGTGAACAACAGGGTGGCAGATGTTGCAGCCAGATTGCCCTCACATCTAAGACTTCTAGCAGTAGGGGATTCATAATAGCTTTCTCATAAGTAACATGATCAAGTTCTGGCTTGCCTGGCCAAGCACAACCCAAACATGAGTTATCTGACCCACTCAAGGAGACATGGCTATATGATCCAGAAAATGGCATCTACATATGCAGGGTTACAAACATTATAGTAGCAGAAAGTGCAGATGATGGGATATCAGCATAAAGATTTTCTAGGAAAACATCTTATACATATAGCATGGGAAAGATGCTGAATTAAAACATACAGTTTTGTAATAAAGGAAACTACACCTGGAATACCATTGCACAGATTTTCTTTCACAAAATCAACCTGCCTCCTGTCCTGAGAATGTTTAGGAAAATTGCAGAAAGGTCATTTATCTTTGTCAACTGGCCTATGGGATACTTTAATATTCAGAATTGAATCTGGGATTGTTTGTGTGTAGATGAAAATACGTAAATACATCCCTGGCAAGAATCTTTAAAATGTTCTGATCATCCTCTGCTTTCTTTTAAAAAGAGTGCTACCATTCTGCTTTTTCCATATATCTAAAGTCCTGCGGACCCGTTCTAAGAATGCACTTTAAAAAAAAGTAAAAAAATAATATTCAGGACAAAGGTACTTTAATAAATAATATGCTCATTGCTATTTTTATAATTTATAAATTAAAAATGTAATTTGTAATCTAATGGCCAAAATTAACAATCTTACTCTTCATCATCAGTAATATGTATTCCAATGAGTTTAACCTATTTTGATATTTTCCTAAATTCAATAAAACAGTGCAGAGAGAATGGAGAGACCTTGTTCAAACTAATATTGCCCATTCTGCATTATTGAGGATCTTGATTTTTGCTCATTTAATAAATTCAATTAACAGGACAGGTGACAGGAAGAGATGAGATCATATTAGTGGTCTTTCACCCGGTCTGATAGCCATCGTTGTAGATGTAGATGCTGCAAATCTTCAGGTTACCCTGAGAGTGCTATACCAAGTATCATGAGTTCTCAGGACTGATCAGGCAAATGCAGCATGCAAGAGCTTTTTTGTGAATCATATCAACTGTTTCCTTTATTCTTACTGTAACATCAGTTTGTTTGAAAGACCGACTGTTCCAGTTAGATAATTATACAAGTGGAATTTAGCTAATGCATATAAATGGACCTGAAGACATAATTGCTCTACCTCAGTGTTTCTCAACCTTGGCAACTTTAAGATTTGTGGACTTCAACTCCCAGAATTGCCCAGCCAGCCATATTATATAATGGCATGCATCTCAAATCTTCATGCTAGTATCTGTAAATAAAGAACACTAGGCATAGAATCTTCTCAATATTTTTGTCCTGAGGAGGCAGGAAAACAAGGTGCTTAGGGTTTTGCCTTGAAGGGAATAAAAAAACAAAACAAAACTACCTTGTTCATAGGATAAACCAAATCAGCATAACAGCAACAACAGAATTTTAAATGGGGACATTTTCAAAATCCATATGAAATACTAATTTGCCAATCTAGTCCTGCTGAAATTTAATTGTCCTTGTTATATCAGAACGATTCATACCTATAAGAACAAAACACCTAGATATATATAAATACACTTAAAGTCACTTTGCCAATAAATAGGCTTCTGAGAATTAATTAGAATGAGTTTTAGCTTATAATAATTCACTCAGTTCTGTTTAACTATTCTATTATTTTTCTCTTTCTCTTTTTACCCAAAATGCAAATATGTTTTTGTGCAAATGCACCATATGGTTTCTGATTTATTAATATGCATCCACTCCAAAGTGTTTTCTTATCTGTTCTTTGGACACCATGACCCAGATCACCACATTCCAAGGCTAGACAAGGACAGCAGCCAATTAATTTTTAAAAAAATATATAAGGAAAAAATACTAATAGCAATATCACAAAAGCAGACAGCTAAGCCTTCACTAATAAACACTGATATGTTTGCAGAGAAGTTAGGGTCCAATTAAAAAAGAGAGAGGAAAAGAGAGAGATATCACTAATGTGCAACAATTATTATTCCAGTATCAATGAAGTCAATATGAAGAAATAGTTATAAATATTAGATATAAAATTCAATTACTTCTTCACTGAGCTCATCACTATATAAACATTATGGCTGTGCCGATTTTTGAGGGAGGGGGTCATTTTGACAAAGGTTTGAGCCAAGCCAGTGAACCGCCCAGAGTTCTCCTTGCAGAGAAGATGGGCAGTAATATAAATCCAATCAATCAATCAATCAATCAATCAATAAACAAATAAATAACCCCCTTAAAGCCATGTGATACTCTCTGTTCGTAGCAAAGGGACTGCATTGTTTTACTTTACCAGCAGCATTCTCAGCCAACATTTGCAATAACCAGAACACAACACAATGACTGGGACCATTTGAAAAGATATGCACAGAGCATGGGCAGAGCCTCTTCCAGCTTTTACAAGGGTAGGGGAAGGCTGTGGGATGGCATGAAGCATTCTGTGGAGGCAAACCATACCCTCTTTTCATATCTGTGAAGAGAACTGTGTCACTGCCACAGCACAATGCTCTTCATCAAGGTACATCCAAGCCACTTTGCCCAGGTCTGATAAAGACAAATTATTTCAAAGTAAAATTGCTTAATGTGTTTCAGATCTGCTCTTTATGGCTCATTTATTAATGAATACAAATGATTTAGTAGGATCATAATATGATTTGCATGGCAATAATGATGGAGTGAGCTCCCGCACTAGCCCCAGCTCTTGCCAACCTAGCAATTCGAAAGCATGCAAATGCAAGTAGATTAATAGGTACCACTTCGGTGGGAAGGTAACAGCATTCTGCGCACATCATGCCGGCCACATGACCGTGGAAGCATCTTCAGACAGTGCTGGCTCTTTGGCTAACAAACGGAGATGAGCACCGGCCCCTAGAGTTGGACACGACTGCACAAATGTGCGGGGGGGAACCTTTACCTTTTTAATATTATGTTCAAAATTCTAGAGATTAGATAAAATATGTGATACTTGAATATCAAAATAAACTTGATATTAAAGTATTGATCACATTGGTTTGTATTATTCAATTAAAGGAACAATTTTTGAAAAGTTAGAAATTACCTTCAAGTTGGGCCCAGAAATTTTATTAGACAATCCCGGTTAAGTCTTGCCTCCCTGTTTTGGATTAATGAAGCTTGTAAATCTATTTCAAGGGCAGCTCTATGAATACAGAATTGTGATGATCCAAACAGGAGTGTAGTACAGTGTGAACCTAGTAACAATAATGGATCCAAACACCTCCAAATTATGAAGCTGTTCATATAGAGCAGTGTTTCTCAACCTTGGCGGGTTTAAGATGGTAGGAGTTGAAGTCCACCCATCTTATACTCACCAAGGTTGAGAAACACTGATATAGAGCATGGGTATGTATATATCTCCCAGCACCCCATTTATAGAGGCTTAATGCACCTTTAGCAAACCGTAATCCCAATCCTAACCCCACACATCAGGATTATTTTTCCACTAATTAGTTTTCCGCTTTTAGTGGGGCTTGAGGTACCCATTTTGCAGCTTAAAAGTCCTTGCTTGCAAACCAGGATCCAAAACTTTCAGATCAGCTAACACCATTGACAACATTACACTCTCATATGTGCTGGCTTCAGCCCTTAGGTAGATGGGGAAGTCATAAAGTGGTCTTCAGGCTGAAAATGGTTGTTTGTCATCCTTCACAAAAAGCAGAAAATAGTTTTATTCTCCACTTTATACTACTTAACCAGGCAGTTGAGTGATATTTCCATCTGTAGTTTGTCTGGTTTGAACTCATTTTACTGACGTTCACCTTCTACCACACTGCCAAATTAAAGGGTTATTCAGAACATCTGCTACTTCTCCATAGTAGATGAAATTGTGAAAAAGACATGGATTTCATCTGCACATCCAACTCACATCCTAGATAAACTCCCCAAGCAAGTTCAGGTAGATCTTGAAAAGAGCAGAGATAAAATAGAACCCTGAGGTATCCCATAGTGGAATAATTAACATGTTGAAGGGCAATACCTCAGTATCACCTTCTGGAACCAGTTTCTTATGCAGGATTAGAATCACTGCAATATATTTTTCCCATACCCCAATTTAGGCAATTGGTCCAGTTGTCAGAATGAGCATGGGAAAGATTTTTACTTGGCAGATGTTTTCTTAGCTAGCTTGGACAAAGAAAATATAGAGATGGGGGGGGGGGGGAGTTTTCTTTACAGAGAAACAAGCATTCAGCCAGCTGAGGTTCTGTACAATTGTATATAAGCAATTTACATATAAAAATAAATTGCTACGACATACTGAGTCTGTTAGTTTCTGAGATGTCTTTTAAGGACAATCATAGCTAGACTAAAGTTCACTATAATAGAAATATAGTGAAACCTCAATTTAATGGACCCCGATTTAGCAGATCTTGGATGAAATGGATCAAATTTCCATCTAGATACCCCACTCCCTAACATAATAGACAAACTCACTGCATCTGAAATAGGTAAATGCAATTAAATATATGTTAATTTTACATTAATTTTGTCATTCATCATGATTTATGTCATTTACACACATGATGAAAATTGATGCAAATGACATCATTTGTATAATGACATCACTAGAAAAATGACATAAATAACCAGGAATTATGTAGATTGTGATTTAACAGACATTTGGGTATAACAGACACCTTTTTCCAACTGGTCTGTTAAATCAATATTTCACTGTAGTCTGTTTTGGAAATTACTGTTCTAACTAGAGTGAGATGGGCGGTGACTAAATTTGAAGTATAAATAAATAAATGAATGAATAGACTACATATTAGATTAATCATATAATGTGTACAAATGACTGGAATTGTAGTGCTCAAAAGCAAGCAATGATGGCCAATCTAGTTTAGGATTACAGCATAGGATTAATCCTTTTTTAGCCAACTATCAGCCGCCTAAAATTTGTTCTCCTCAGTAAAACAGGGAGGAGGAGGAGGAGGAGGAGGAGGAGGAGGAGGAGGAGGAGGAGGAGGAGGAGTTCTCATTAGCATCAATAGGCCTGCAGAAGGATTCAAATAGCTTATCAGACCATTCCTTCCCATTGATTCTACCTGGGAATCTAGTGGCAAAACCAGATTGAAGAGACCTACGAAATTGTGGAAGTCTTTGTCTTTCAGAGCAGTATGATTCCAAGTGGAACAAATACCCTTTTCAAGTCCTTGAGTCCTTAGAAACAGATAATAATGTTACCTGGTTTGACTTTCAGTATGTTAATCTTCATTAAGTCCCCTCTCGCCTACACAAAGATTCACCTGCTATGCCTGGATCTGATCGCTGAGAAATTGCAAAGAAATGCCTTGTGGAAGACAAATAATCCATGCATACTGAATAACCAAAAGAACATATGAATATCTGTTAGATAGAATGGTGTTTCATCTGGATAGAAAATGCAGAACGATGTCCCCCACGCATGGCAAGAGCTGCCAGTTTTGTCTCTTCCAGAATTTAAGGGCAGGAAATCAAGTACATCGTTCTGCCTCATGCCAAGCACCATCCATGGAAATGTCACCTTTATGCAAATGGAATGCAAAACGAGTAGATTTTACCCTTTAACTGTGGAGGGGAAAAAATCCATTGAAAATAAACAAAATGTTTTTCCCTGCTAATTAAAACACGATTCAATAAATATTTTCAAAGTTTTAAAAAAATAATGTTCCACTCAAGCTGAGCTCCAGGCTTCTGGTTTCTGGCCAAGATAGAGTCTTTCTAATGTAGTTACAAACAACTGATGAGAAGGGTAAAAAAACAGAAATACAAATACAACCTCAACAATAATTCAAGCAGAATGGCAGTTTGATTATTCCTTCTCCCTTTTATTCTGATGATGCAACATGATAATTAAAGGGCTTTTATCAAAAACGAAGTAATCCATTGACCATGTATACTGTTTTCATTGTATTGTTAAAATAGCAAGGTCAATGCTATAGCTGTAGAAGTCATACACAAGTAAGCTAGATATGATTGGATTTAATGTCCTGGGTCCTATCAGATGACACTCTTTACACAATGAAACCCAAAGAATGCCAACTCTATATGATTGTACAGGATGGGTGTCAGGTCCACACAACCAAATGAACATAGTGCATTCGCTTGCCACTTCCCATCAAGAGAGCCAGCTAGCTGAGAGAAAGCCAACGTGTGTCAAGCTTGTTTATGGGATCGGAGGGGGGATGGAAGCCAGACAGTGAGCAGCAGACTCTGGGAACCAAGGTCAAACACAACTGCCTGAGCCAGGTGTAGGGAGGGGGAATGTGAGCTCACCAAGAGGCTGTTTTAATTAGAGGCGTCACACTTTTTTTTGTCAGTTTCAGCTTTGTTTGGATTCTTGTAGCTTTCTTCAATTAAATAACTTTCCTTTTCTACTTTCAACTGACTGAAGTTGTTTTCTTTGAAGTTTGAGCCTAGCAATCATTACATTAAGCTGAAACTCACAAAATAGTTACATGACCGCTTTGTCTGAGGATACTCCTTTACCTGAGGAGATTCCTTCACCAGCAAGCCAGGTTGCACACCTGTATGTATCATTGGGACAGATGATGGAAGGTGCTGGTATTTCAACTGCGGGGTCCAGTGAGACAAAAGGCAAAGGGCTTGAACAAGTCCAGGCCATTGCGTCAAAAGTACCAGGGGGCGAAGGCAATCCCCAAGAGGGCACTTCGAAACTGAACAAGAGGTTGAGGAAGATGAGAAACGGCGAAGAACATGAGAAGTCGGTCACGATTAAAGGTGAGCCGAAACCGAAGAAGCGTTGGTCCGAAAAGATTGGCGGGATGCTTGAGAGTGGCACTACTAAAAACGTTAACACCAGACGAGGTACTCATACTGATCGAATGATGGAATTAGAAGATCAGATGGGCCGCATGTCTTTCGAGATGGAGACCTTGTCACAATGCATGGCCATGTTGCAAGCATCTGTCAGGAAGATACTGCAGAAGCTGGAGGAACCTGGGATTGGGCCAAGACCCGGGAGTTCCAGTGCTACTTCTGGACCAGCGGATGAGGAAGGGTCTGAAGACGAGCCCAGCGCAAATGAGGAGAGCTGGCCAGTGTCACCTCCGACAAGGAAAAGGGCGGCACAAGAAGAGATGCCTAGGGTGCTGAGACACCCAAACAGGCCAGTGGGAGCACGCAAAATCCGGGTGAGGTTTGACGGAGACCCCAAGTGCCTAGCATGGTTCATGACCCATGTTAAGGGGTTCATGGATGAATTTGAAGACTCGTTTGTAGACAAGGAGGCGAAGGTGAGATACATCTCAGCCTATCTGGAAGGGGAAGCAGCAGACTGGCTGATTGAACTCCATGACGCTGAGGCCCCAGAGCTAATGTATTTCGACGAGTTTATGACAGCCTTGAGGGACTGGTTCGAAGACACCTTGTCCAAAGTGACGGCGAAGGTCGAGATGCAATTGATCAGGCAAGGGAACTGGTCAGTGGCCGAATATGCTTTGGAATTTAAGAGATTAGTGGGCCGCCTCACAGATTAGCCAGAAACATTCAAAATTGAATACTCTCAGATGGGATTGAGACCAGATATCTTAGAAACTTGCCTGAACTTAGGAGATCCCAAGACCCTGAAGGAGTGGGTGTTATTGGCTGGGATGGTAGAGAGCACCAAACTCTGCTTAAAGAAGCAATTATAGCTGCAAGATGCAGTAAAGAAAGTGAGGTCAACAGCCAGCCCAATGGACATGCGGAGCCAACGCCGAAAATGGGATGAAGAGAGGGAACAACGTGCCCAGAAGAATTTGTGCTTCAAGTGTGGCAAGGAGGGCCATCAAGCTGTTGATTGCAAACAAACAGCCAGCCAGCCACAACCTGGGACAAAAAGGATTATAACTCAAACCCCTAAGTGCAAAAGCAAAGAGACAGCTGCCAAAGCTGAGGAGACACATGAAGGGGGTTTCCTCGATAGCACCAGCGACTCTGAAGAAGAGGAGTTTCAGTTGGCAGGAAATGCCAGCTGCCTACCCTGAAGGGCAGCAGTGGGCAGGTGGAATATGATGGGCGGGTCGATCCCATGGTAAGTGAAGAATGTCCCTCAATGTTAATAAGCATACAATTGAAAATTCTAGAAACTAAACACAGGGCAGACCTAATGGAAATGCTAGATTCTGGTTGTACACGTTGCCTCATAAACCCAGCAATCATGACTGGACTTGACCTTAAAGTGGGGAAACTAAAGCAGCCCATAGACTTCAGACAACTAGATGGCACAGAGGCTAGCGGGGGTCCGGTGGAGTTTTGTACCGAAGAAGTTAAGTTAAAGATTGGGACCCATTGAGAGACAATTAGATTCCTTGTCACCCCAACTGCCAACCAGTCAGTGATTTTAGATTTATCCTGGCTAAGGAAACGCAACCCCCACGTCAATTGGGCAACAGGAGACATAGAATTTGATGATGGGTCATATAAAGGCAAAACCCCGTCATCTGTAAATCCCGATACTGCATTGTTTATTTATTTTATTTTATTAAATTTATATTACCACCCATCTCCCCTGTCGGGGACCCTGGGCGGTTCACAATAAAACATAGTTAAAAAAGATAAATATAAAATTACAATAAGTAAATAATATAGAATCCAAGTATAAAAGATGTTAAAAATGGAATACTGGGAGGCTTCATGGGACCAGTATGTCTATGATCCCTTCATGGGACCAGCCATCCCCAAGAGGAACTGTTGGCATTTCCCTCCCAGGCAAGATGGCAGAACCAGGTCTTTAAGCCTTTCCGGAAGGTCGGGAGTGAGGAAACCAGCCTCAGCTCTGGGGGTAAGGTATTCCAAAGGGTGGGCACAACAGCAGAGAAGGCCCGCCTCCTGGTCCCTGCTAGATGGAACTCTTTGGTTGATGGGGTCTGCAGCAAGCCCTCTCTGGCTGATCGGGTGGGACGGGTCGATGTTCTGGGGATGAGACGGTTCCTCAGGTAGCCTGGCCCTATGCCATATAGGGCTTTTAAGGTGATAACAAACACCTTGAATTGTACCCAGAAGTAAACTGATACCCAATGCAGCTCGCGCAGCAGAGGTGTCACATGAGCCGATCTTCTGGCCCCAATAACTGTCTGCGCAGCTGCATTCTGGACCAGTTGAAGCTTCTGGATACTCCTCAAGGGTAGCCCCATGTAGAGCGCATTACAATAGTTTATATGGGAGATGACAAGGGCATGAGTGACTGTTCGGAGGGCATTTCGGTTCAGGAATGGGTGTAACTGGTGCACAATCCGAAGTTGTGCAAAGGCCCTCCTGGCCATGGCTGCTACCTGCTCTTCAAGCAGGAGTCGTGAGTCCAGGAGAATGAATTGTTTGGTATGATGGCGGAATTGAGTAAGCAATCGACCCAGAAGGAGAAAAGCCTGATACCCAAACAGTATAGAAATTTGCACAAGGTTTTTGAAGAAAAATAATCAGATCAACTCCCTCCCCATAGAGACTGTGACTGTGCAATTGAAAGAGAAGCTGGGGCGAAATTGCCAAAGACCAAACTATATTCTATGACTCTGAAAGAGCAGGAAGCACTGAGAGATTTTGTAGATAAAAACTTAAAATGGGGTTTCATCCGGGCAGCTACCTCACCAATGGCAGCCCCTGTGCTCTTCAGACCCAAAAAGGACGGGTCCTTAACACTGTACACCGATTATAGGGGTTTAAATGCCATTACTGCTGATAATAGGTACCCACTCTCTCTGATGAAAGACACTTCCGGGCCGGACTGGCAGCTCGACAAGTCAGAATTTTTCAGAGTGTTGAAAACCTGGCTAGCTTTTCCCTGTTTGCGGGGGTCTACTGAAAGTATAAGACCACCGGAGTTTCTCCACAGAGAGGGGAGAACCAGAAGATTGCTCACTGGGTCGTTGGGAACTGCCCCCTCCTGTCTTTTTTGTTGTTTTCCACCACGGAAGAGCAGGGGGGGAAGCGGAGGAACGGCCGGAGGAGTAAACTAGCTCTCCAGGGAATCGTAAGTCTCCTAATAGAGAGACACTAGGGCAAAAGCTGGCTTTTAGACCACTTTTATTTTATTTTTTCTTCTAGATTATCTTGTCTTATTATCTAAGGTCTATCTTTGGACAATGCTCAAAATGTTGGCAATTTTTGTGCTTTCTTTGCTGTAATAATTGCGGTGGAAGTAATGATGGATTTTATATCTGAAGTACAGTGAAAACGTCTGCAAATTTTTTCTTTTTTACTTTACTTTCCCATTTTACTAGAGTGATTCCTGCTCACTTGGAAGTATAAGAATTTTTATTGAACATATTTTGAATATATTTTGTTGGACTAATTACTGATCAATTTGTTTATTTCTTATTCTTTTTATAGTGGTTGAAATCTTTTTTTTTTGTATTGTCGAAGGCTTTCACGGCCGGAGTTCAATGGCTGTTGTGGGTCTTCCGGGCTGTGTGGCCGTGTTCTGGAAGTTGTGGTTCCTAACGTTTCGCCAGCATCTGTGAAGATGCTGGCCACAGATGCTGGCGAAACGTTAGGAACCACAACTTCCAGAACACGGCCACACAACCCGGAAGACCCACAACAGCCATCTTTTTTTTTCTTTTTCCTTTTTACAAACTGTTTGAAATACTACTCTTCTCCCTATTTTTGGATTAATGCATCTCTTTCTTTTACTTCAATAATTTTTTGTATTTAGGTGATAATTTTTTTCTTTTTCTCCTTCTCTTATAACTGGAACTATTTGGGACTTGTTAGGCTCTGCTGGTGATTTTCCACTGGAATAGACCAGCTGTTTACTCACTCTCTTTGAGAGGCTCTTTGTTTTGACTAGAGATTTTGTGGTGACGGCTGGGGCCTGGGGAACGGGAGGGGTGTGGAAATGGAAATGGCAGTTACAGTTGTAGTCTTGATTCAGGAGTTTAGAGAGGAGGTCAGAAAAAGTCTTTCAGAAATTAAGAGATCACCGGAGGTTTTGTTGGTGGATTTGCAGGGCCAGGAACAAAAGATAGAATTGGAGGCAGAGGCAGAGGAAACTTTGAAAGATTTACAGCAAAGTAGAGATGTCTTTAAGATAGAGGAGAAACAGGAGAAAGAGATTTTAAATGTATTATTGCAGTCGAGAGAGAGAGAAGCAGATTTGAATTTGCAACTTGAGGGTTATTGTGAAATGGCCTGGTTTGGTATTGGATGGGGAAAGGTTCAGAAAAATATTCTGACATTTTACATGAGACAAATAAAGTTGGAATTAGAATTAATGTTATTATAGGGTGAATTATTACTATAATTATTAGTATGAATATTATTGAGAATTGTTATAAGGTTATGTATTAGTGGAACAGATAGTTATAAAAATTGTTAATTAGGTAAATATGTAGGAAGATGTAGAAAATGGTATAATTATAGTTTTAATATAGATCATGTTTAGATTTGTGTTATTTTTTATGGATATATATGAATAGAATATATATTTTACTAGAAATAAAATTTTTAAAAAAGGACCCCCTTTTGTTGTTGTTGTTGTGGTTGTATATATGATTCAAGACTAATTGGACTTTATTAAGGATATAAATACAGATGTAAAAATGGAAAAAGTGATTAAAATATTAAATCGATGCATTCAAGAACATTTAAATTGACATTACTTCAAAGAGCGGAAATCATAGATGGATTATTGGAGGACTGTAAGAAAGATGAAACCTATATGAAGATCAAAAGATTGAATTATAGAAATTAAAGTATACTTGATAAAGAAAAGTTCCTGTGTATTGGATGAAAGACTAACATTTGTCTTCTGTGCCTAGGAAGATTAAGACCATTTCACAAGCTCAACAGCAGCATGGTAATCTTAACGATCCTCCTTTGGATGATAAAGGGACTTAAAAATAAACATCTCAAATAACCATGACCTAGCCCCAGGTGCAAGGTCACACAGCCACCCTAGAAACATATTTAAGGATTCCCTTACTAACTTTGCTCAGACTGAAGAAGCTTCTTGGATAAGGAGCGAAACGTTTCCACTGAGAAAATAGAAATCCAGTTGACATGATTCAAGCTACAGACTAACATTTAAAGTAAAATATTGTATTTAATGACCAAAGGTAGATTGGAGGTCATCTATCTTTTATACTTTTTTGTTTATTTCTTTTCTTTTCTTTTCTTTTCTTTTCTTTTCTTTTCTTTTCTTTTCTTTTCTTTTCTTTTCTTCACTTTTCTTTTACTTTTTTCTTTACTTTGTATTTCTATTTCCTTTTCTAACTTTTAATATGTATTTTAAAATTCAATAAAATTTATAAAAAAAGAAAGACATGCTTGCACACCTATCAAATGGGAAGCTTTTTACGAAATTGTATTTGAGGGAAGCTTATTACCGCGTACACATTTTCAAAGGGGATGAGTGGAAAACTGCTTTTAACTGTCAACTGGGTTGTTTTGAGTTTCTTGTGATGCCATTCAGGTTGAAAGGAGGAGGGGGTGTTCATGCACCTCATAAACAAAGTTCTTCGTGAGTTTCTGTATGAAGGGGTCCTTGTCTACCTAGATGACATCCTGATCTATTCCCAAACCTCGGAAGAACACATAAAATTAGTGTGTGAGGTTCTAAAGAGGCTTTTGAAAGCTCAGTTATTCGTCAAGCTTTCAAAGTGTGAATTCCATAAAGAGCAACTAGACTATCTGGCCTACAGAGTCTCAAGCAGGGGCATTAAGATGGACCCCACTAAAGTGCAAGATGTTATAGGTTGGGAACCCCCAAAGTTCCAGAGACAGTTGCAGAGTTTCCTGGGGTTTGCAAATTTCTATTGACAATTTATCAATAATTTTACCCAAGAGGCTCTGCCTCTGACAGACCTACTCAAGACTAGGGGGAAGGGGGACACCAGGAAAGTGAAAAACCCCGGGGCGGTGCTGAATTGGACTGCCGAATGTCAGGAGGCATTCGAACAGCTGAAAGCCTTATTTACCACCAAACCCATTTTAAAACATCCAGACCCGCAAGAACCCCTAGCAGTCCAGGTCGATGCTGCAGAGGTGGCTTTGGGAGGTGTGTTATTACAGAAGGACAAGGAAGAGGTTTTACACCCATGTTCTTACTTATCCTGAAAGTTCAGCAAAGCTGAATGCAGGTGGTTAGTGTGGGTAAAGGAAGCCTTCGCAATAAAATGGGCCCTCCATATGTGGCAGTACCTGCTGGAAGGAGCCATCCATCCCTTTGAAGTCTGGACTGACCATAAAAACCTAGAAGCATTGAAAACACCTCACAAACTAACACCAAAGGAAATCAGGTGGGCTCAATTTTTCAGCAAATTTAACTTCACACTGAAATACCTCCCTGGGAAAAGAAATGTCCTAGCAGACACTCTATCTACACTACCCCAACACAAAAGTGAAAGAGAAGAAATAATTGACACTGTGATCCCTTTACAACAACTGGGGTTAGCCACCAAAACCAGGAGCCAAAAGCGTGATTTGGCACCACAGATAGAAACCAGGCTCCTGCAGGAATTACAGGAGACATTAGAAAAAAGATGATTGGCTGCAAGCTAACAAAGAAATTCTATCCAAGTGAGGAGGGCTATGGTGGCATGGTATGGAGGTATACATTCCAGAGGCATTAAGGAAAAAGATCCCAGGAAGATGTCATGATGCTAAACCCGCCGGGCATTTTGGTTCTGTCAAAATGCTGCATTTAGTGAGAAGGCAATTCTGGTGGCCTTTGATGCACAAGGATGTAGAACATTATGTTGCTAGCTGTCCTATTTGTGCCACAGCAAAGAAGGGGGAGGCAAACCCCGGGGACTGTTGCAGAATGTAGCAGATCCTGAACAACCATGGAAAGAAATTGCCATGGACTTCATTGTAGAATTGCCAGAGAGCAAAAAGAAAACGGCGATTTGGGTGGTAATTGACATATTCTCAAAGCAAGCTCATTTCGTGCCCCTAGCCAGCGCACCCTCAGCCACTAAACTGGCAAAGCTTTTCATCCAACACATGTACAGGTTACATGGAGTTCCTGAAAATGTGAACAGCGATTGCGGTGTACAATTTACTTCTGCTTTCTGGAAAGCATTTTTAAAGTTGATTGGTGCAGGGCAAGCCTTGAGTTCGAGTCACCATCCCCAGACAGATGGATTGAGTGAACAATTGAAATCTGTACTTGAATATATATAAGGTGTTATGTCAATTTTCAACAAGACAACTGGGTGGATCTCTTGCCTTTTGCCGAAGTGGCTTATAATAATGCAGTCCACCAAAGCACCGGCTATACGCTGTTTCGTGTCAGGAATTTTCCCTGATTCCTGAGTTACCCCAAGGATCCACTAAAGTAAATTCCTTGGAAGATTGGGTCAAGTAGATGAACGAAACATGGACAATAATTCAAAAAGCTCTAGCACATGCCAAAGCCTCATGTAAAAAATACATGGACCAAAAATGATCCTCTGAATGGCAACTAAAAGTGGGAGACAAAGTATATGTATCTATCAAGTTTTTGAAAACAAGGCAACCATCGAAAAAATTGGGACCCAAATAAGTTGGCCCTTTCTCCATTACCATGGTTATCAACCCAGTAACTGTACAACTTGCTTTGCCAAAGAACATGAAAAGAATACATCCAGTATTCCATTGCAGTTTGTTGAAACCTATGAGAACTTCAACAGTTTGGCAACCAGAGCAAACTCTGCCTAACCTGACAATGATCGACGGCGAACAACATTTTGAAATCAAATTAATTCTACACTCCAGGAGACTTCGGGGAACCCTGCAATATCTAATCAAGTGGAATCACTTCCTAGACAATGAATGGGTTGCCAGCAACCATGTACGTGCCCAGAGACTGGTTAACAAGTTCCACCAGCGATACCCCAACAAGCCAAAATAAACCCTGACTTTCATGTATTGCATTTCTTTTAACTGTTTTAGATTTTCTTTTTCAGGAGGAGCGCCATGTCAGGTCCACGCAACCAAATGATCGTAGTGCATTTGCTTGCCACTTTCCGCCAACAGAGCCAGCTAGCTGAGAGAGAGCCGATGCGTGTCAAGCTTGTTTATGGGATGGGAGGGGGGATGGAAGCCAGACAGCGAGCAGAAGACTTTGGGAACCAAGGTCAAACACAACTGCCTGAGCCAGGTGTGGGGAGGGGGAATGTGAGCTCACCAAGGGAATGTTTTAATTAGAGGCTTTTTTGTCAGTTTCAGCTTTCTTTGGATTCTTGTAGTTTTCTTCAATTAAATAACTTTCCTTTTCTACTTTGAACTGACTGAAGTTGTTTTCTTTGAAGTTTGAGTCTAGCAATCATTACAATGGGCAGAAACTATAGGAGACAGTAAAAGGTATAGGTTCCCCCTGCACAGTTGTGCAGTCGTGTCCGACTCTAGGGGCCGGTGCTCATCCCCGTTTGTTAGCCGAAGAGCCAGCGTTGTCCGAAGACGCTTCCGCGGTCATGTGACCGGCATGAGGCACGCGGAACGCTGTTACCTACCCACCGAAGTGGTGCCTATTCATCTACTTGCATTTGCATGCTTTCGAATTGCTAGGTTGGCAAGAGCTGGGGCGAGTGCGGGAGCTCACTCCGTCACGCGGGGCTACGGATTCGAACCTCCGAACTTGCGATCTTCCGATCGACAAGCCTGGCGTCTTACCCACTGAGCCACCATGCCCCTTAATCCACTGAAGACCTACAAAGTTATGTTTGACAGGGAGACATAGTTTTAATTAGAGGCTTCGCGCCTTTTTTGTCAGTTTCAGCTTTCTTTGGATTCTTGTAGTTTTCTTCAATTAAATAACTTTCCTTTTCTACTTTGAACTGACTGAAGTTGTTTTCTTTGAAGTTTGAGTCTAGCAATCATTAGGAGACAGATGGCCCTTCAAATAGCCATTGTAAGATTTTTTCAGCTAGCCTATATGAAGCACTTCTCACACAACATTTCAGATTATGGTGTTGGTGGTGCTGATGATGCAAGTAAGAACATCACTGCTGGATTGTTGCAAATAATCCAGCTAGTCTAGCATCCCGTGCCCATAACAAACTGCCAGATGCTTCTGGGAAGCCCACAAGCCAGGAGCAGACATGAAGAAACCTTCTGCAATGAATGGGAGGTTATATTACATCCATATGTAGCTTTCATACATTGCCTTCTGTTTTTGAAACTTGTCCTCTCGCTCTTTTTGAAGATTTCATAAATTCCACCCAACCACATTTTCAGACTTCCCTTTCCTCTCAGTCTGTTCACTCTTTCTTCATGTATTTGTTTTCTGAGGCAACTCAGAATATACAATCCAAACAATTCAACTTAATTCTTTCAGATTGAAAAAAAATTCTCTAATTTTTACTTTCATTCAGCACCCATTCATCCTTAACAGTATCTCTTCTTGCTTTACTGCACAGTCTTTTTAAGTAACCCATCCACACTGCATTCAACTTCTGTGTTTCTTCTGACATATCCAGCTCTCACTTACATATAACAAAGTGCACTGAACCCATTATTGTACACAACTTCTTTCAACAAACATTCATTTTTTTGCAGCAGACCAAATACTATCCAGTACCTTTCAACCAGCATGTCACATCTTAAACACTTTTACATCCTGTTTTGCATCTTTAGTAAACATTCTTTGAAGGTACACAAATTCATCTACTTTCTCTAGTTATTTACCATTGATGAATAACTTGCAATCACTTATTCCATTTTCCCTGTCAAACATAACTTTGTAGGTCTTCAGTGCATTAAATTTCAAATCCATACTGCTTATTCTGCATCATGCAATCTATTTAACATTTACTGCAAAATATTCAGGTTCTTATTTAGTGACATGCATATGAATAAAAGACTACATTTTTCACATTCCCAACCATCACATCTCTAATGTCATCATAAGTATGCCTTCATATTTATCTATAAACAAATTAAAGAACCAAGGGGAGTTCACACATCCTTGGCTTACTCTCTGCTCAATGCTGAAATATTTATTCTCACATATGCATTCAGCAACCAATTTTCATATTCACACAGAACATTCCACAATCAAGCCTATTCACTGTATTATACATTTTCTATGAATCTGCATATGTGAAGTAACTTTCTCACTCATTGTAGTGGTATGTGGGAATGACCTTGGGGGGGGAAGAAATGCTGCCTAGGGAATGATCAGATAAGAGAGGCCACAGCCCACAGCTGCATAAGGGGCAGAGAAAGAAACTCAGAAAGGAAGCTCCCTAACTTATCAGGCTGTAAAAGAGACAGTAGGAGATTTGTACTTTCAGATTTGCAAGATTCTGTTAATGTAGCCTTACAATAAAGTAGAATTAGCTCATTTGGTCCTGTTTCCTATATGGTCTACCTGGGAAGGCTGACACTCATAGAACAACTCAATCCAGAGTTCTCACTCAAGGCCCAAATGACCAGGCTCAAATGTTTGTATTTTGAATACATTATGCATAGGTCCAGCTTCCTTGACAAGTCCATAATGCTGGGAAAGACGGGAGGAGAAAGAAGAAGAAGACAATGACTTGTAACTATGTGGGTAGACTCAATTGCAGCAACAATGAATGCACTGTTGGGAGACTTGAAGGGTCTGGCTAGGAACAGATCATCTTGGAGATGATCCTCAGGACTAGGAGTCAATACTGAATTGATAGTATATTATCTATCTAGCAATCAACCTTCTCACATTTATATATTTGTCAGTAACTTGCTGAAGAGCAAACATTTGCATGACTTAAACCACATGGTACTTTCCAAATTTTGCTCATTGCCACCTCTTTTACTCTATCAGGCAGAATACTGCCAGACTCTTTCCAGACACATTTTACAAACTAATCCCACTGTAGTTCTGCATTCACTCTTGATACATTTCCCTTTGTATAGGGAAACAATAGTATCATTGTTTAAATGGTCAGGCATGAATGCAATCTTCACAAACACATTAAATACGTCACACAGCCATTTAAATAAACCCAGCCATATTTTAACATTTTTAACATTTCTCCAGTCATGCCACCTACACCTCTAGCAGTGCCACTTTCAACATTCTCACCACCTTTAGGACTTCCTTATCATCTTTTCTCTTGTACAGTATCCTTTATAACATTTTAGACATTACAGGAGGAGAGCCATATTAGTCTGTGATAGCAAACTTCCAAAGAATCTGGTAGCACCCTTTTCAACCCTTTATATGCAACCATATTATTCCAGTTTTTCATTTTTATTTTTTTGCCCTAAAAGATTTCAGTTTGTTTTTCAATTGAATTGTACAGCTTGTATGTTATATTAAAGGTGGAAAAAATTCTGCAGGGATTTATCTTGGTCTGATTATTTTACATCTCAAAAACCTGGCATTTTAACAGGCGTGTGTAGAGTTTTTATATCCACTGTAACTGTTCCTTTGCAACTATTTTTTTCTGTATATACACATTATACAACATCTGTCAAATTCATTTTTACAGCAATCATTCCCTTATATGCATTTTTTCCTATTTCACTTTATTACTACACCAAGTTTTTTTTAAAGTTTCCTTTAGCACAGTGTTTCCCGAGCATGGCAAATTCCTTGTTTTTGGATTTCAACTGCCAGAATTCTCATCCCTAGCCATGCTGCCCATGGAATTCTGGTATTTAAAGTCCATACTGCGGACTTGCCAAGGCTGGGAAACAGTAACTCCCCACACCTCTGTGGAACTATCACAATTATTTTCCCTCTGAAAAGGAGCAGCTTCTACACCTTTTTTCCTACTGATTCTCTTGGTAAATTAATCTTCTAATATGTCTATGAAGGTTCTCAGTCATCCAGGTGGAATTGTCTGTAGCTTGAATCATGTCAACTGGATTTCTATTTTCTTAGTGGAAACGTTTCACTCCTTATCCAAGGAGCTTCTTCAGTCTGAGTAAAGTTAGTAAGGGAATCCTTAAATATGTTTCTAGGCTGGCTGTGTGACCTTGCACCTGGGGCTAGGTCATGGTTATTTTGAGATGTTTGTTTCTAAGTCCCTTTATCATCTAAAGGAGGATCGTTAAGATTACCCTGCTGCTGTTGAGCTTGTGAAATGGTCTTAATCTTCCTAGGCACAGAAGACAAAGCAGGAAGGAAGATAGGGGAAAGGTTATGCCTGAGGCCCCCACCTCTATTCAAGGAAGGATTTTCCAAGTTGGCATGAATGGATTCCTTGACCCCTCTCTCAAACCACCTATCTTCTCTGTCTAAAATGTGAACATTAATGTCCTCAAATGAGTGTCCTTTTTCCTTTAGATGAAGATAAACTGCTGACTCTGGTCCTGTGGTGTTACTTGTGGTGCCCAACACAGGAGAAGTAACACCACAGGACCAGAGTCAGCAGTTTATCTTCATCTAAAGGAAAAAGGACACTCATTTGAGGACATTAATGTTCACATTTTAGACAGAGAAGATAGGTGGTTTGAGAGAGGGGTCAAGGAATCCATTCATGCCAACTTGGAAAATCCTTCCTTGAATAGAGGTGGGGGCCTCAGGCATAACCTTTCCCCTATCTTCCTTCCTGCTTTGTCTTCTGTGCCTAGGAAGATTAAGACCATTTCACAAGCTCAACAGCAGCAGGGTAATCTTAACGATCCTCCTTTAGATGATAAAGGGACTTAGAAACAAACATCTCAAAATAACCATGACCTAGCCCCAGGTGCAAGGTCACACTGCCAGCCTAGAAACATATTTAAGGATTCCCTTACTAACTTTACTCAGACTGAAGAAGCTCCTTGGATAAGGAGTGAAACGTTTCCACTAAGAAAATAGAAATCCAGTTGACATGATTCAAGCTACAGATAATCTTCTAATACTTTTTTTTTTCCATTTAGGATTTGTCCTTTCTCTTCCTGAAATTGTTCTCTCTTCTTCCTTTCACTTCTTTCTTCTTCTTCCATGTCCATTTTTTCTTAAGATCCAGTCTCAAATGATCAATCTGTCTCACATTCAGAACCTTTTGTTATCCTGGAGCCTTCACCAATTCTTTCAATATTTCATCCTAAAGAATCAAAACAGTTTCATTTCTTCTCCATCTGTACTCATTCAAAGACTTAGATCATATATTTAAAGAAAGGCTCACCAAACAAGCACTGCTCTTATTTGTCCCTTTCCTTTCTACTCCAATCTGCTTTTGAGACTAGCATATAATGGCCTGTCCTGCATTCAGAACTCCCTGGCCATTTAACCATAAAATGTAGAGGAGTTCTGTGTCCATTGGAATTCAGTCAAATGTCTTTTCTGGCTTTTGTCACAAGAGGTGAACATATCAGGTTGCAGATACTTGTCTGTGCCTTCTGGTGCAATGGGAACCCTAGAAGGTTACCTGGTTAGAGGTGCCTATTACTTGGACCAGGAAGAACGCTAGATGACTTTCCATCTCTCATTATTTGTCAGCCCAACCAACCTTACAGAATACATTTTGTGGAAAAAAAATTAGAGGGAAGAGAATGCTGCCTTGACAGATGGAATATAAATCTAATGGATAACAAGTAAGAGGGAAAAAATGTTCAGGCTCATGAGGTATTTAAATGTGCATAAAGAAGAACGGGTTGTGCATATTGGCTGTACTTCTCCAAATCCATATGCATACCTGCTCCCCACATTCCAAACCAAGGTCAAAGTCTGTAGGATGTTTGGCAGACTGAAAGAACAAGGCCATTGTATGTGGTCCCCTTCCTCTTATAGAGACTGAAAAATCTTGTTCAGTGTTAACACTTGCATAGTGTCAGGAAAGTGTATGGAAAACAGGAAGCCCTTTTAAAAATTCTGACACATTGTTAATGTTTTGCCCGTCAGGTTGATGTGTGTATTTTTAAAATGAATAACTTTCCATTCTAAAATCACTTCAATCAATTCCCTTAATATCTGATCTTGTGAATGATAAGGAGGCATATACCTTTTATCTTAATTATCACGTTGTAGTCTGAAGTGTCCCACATTGTTGCTCTAACAAATGTTATGAACGTTCATGATATTACTGAGGATGAAGTAATCAAAGAGCATAACTCATCTATGGCTTTTTCTTTTTAAAATCTGCATTAAAAAATTAGAAAGATGCTTAGGATTGCTTCAGCAATCAATTAATCTCCGCACAGCAACAGTCTTGCTAAAGTGTCTTTCTCCATTGATTATTCCATCCAGTTCCACAAAAGTCTTTTCAAAGAAATGTAATCATTAGTTGTTAATGTACAATGTCTTTTGAAATTAATCCCTTACATTCTCTTGATATATTTTTTTTCAACTTCTTAATATTTTCACCTTTCTGGTCTTTTTCTAAAAAAACAATACTAAGTTAAATCAGCAAGTCATCAATTTGACAGTCACTACCAAGTCTCAAAAGGTTGCACCAACTATATAATCAGTTAAAGGAGCCACAACTTTTAACAAGAACATCTGCTGATGTAATTTGCAATGTACAGTAGAATGTCACATCCATATTTGACAGATCCTGCTATTGTCTTGTACAATATAATAAGATATGAAGTATTTTGACCTGGGGAATTTGAAAATAACCATTCAGCAGGCCACAAGACAACTTGTGGAGGAAATTTGATTCCACAGTCTGCTATGGAAGACACAATTAATTATCTTTAAGTTAAATACTGGAAAAAGAAAGAGAATTATATAATGGAGATTATTTTGAAAACTGACTCCTTCCAACTCAACAACTAGGCATGTGTTTCCTGGGACACAGTTTCCTGAGATTAGTGAATACGAAGGTGCTAAGTGCTGACAATTAGAATTCCCAACTCTCTTAGCACTCAAGTGCTAAATATTTTGAAAACTCTTGGTAAAATGTTACAGACTGATCTTTATTTACTATAAAATTCACTTTGATTTGTATATCGAGATTGAGATGCGCTAAAGTGGAAGCTGACACAAAGATGAATATCTATCCCCTAACTTATTAATACATGTAACTGACATACTATTGTGAAAATATACATTTATTAAAGCACACTTCATTAAAACAGTTTAGATAGAAGTAAATATGTTTATTTGTTACAGTAAAAATGGCAACATAATGTTATGGCATTTAAAGCCAGTATATTTATGTTCCATTTGTTTTGTTTTTTATTTTTCAGGATGCCACAAAAATTTGCTATTTTCATTAAATTTTCCTCTTTTTTTGTTTTTGTGCCTTCAAGTCATTGTTGACTCCTGGTGACTGCCTGGACAAGTCCCTGCAGTTTTCTTGGCAAGATTTCAGAAGTGGTTTGCCATTGCCTCCTTCTAGGACTGAGAGAGAGTGACTGGCCCAAGGTCACCCAGCTGGCTTTGTGCCTAAGGCAGGATTACAATTCACAGTTCCCTGGTTTCTAGCTTGATGCCTTAACCACTACACCAAACTGGCTCTCTTAAATTTTCCTAAACTTGAATATATAATCACAACTACTTTTGGTTAACAACTCCTTCCCTTTCCCTTCCTCTTTTTTTCCACAGAGTAAACAATAAAAAGAAACATTTAAAAAGTCCCTAAAATATTCTGAAAGCCAGTTTGGTGTAGTGGTTTAAGACACTAGACTTGAAATGGGGAGACTGTGAGTTCTAGTCCTCCCTTAGCCAGTTTAGTGATTTAGGGCCAGTCACTCTCTCTCATCCTAAGAAGAATGCAGTGACAAGCCACTTCCAAAAAATTTGCCAAGAAAACTACAGGAACTTGTCTAGGCAGTTGCTAGGAGTCAACAATGACTTGAAAGCACACACACCAAAATACACACCCCATGCTATTATAATAGTCTGACACACACTCATATAATGTTTTGGTTTTAATGGACATGAATGTCACATCTTAAATACCAAGTGACAAATATAATTTTATAATTAAGATTAAGATATTCTGGAAATTAATGCTAGCTACAAAGGGATATTGATTTACTGAAATTAGAGAACTGCTTAGTTCGGGTTCAGAAAAACTGCTCTGCCTTTGGATGGAAAAAATAAATAATGCAGAGAGTGAAATAGATGTGTTATATCTATTGTGCAGATTTATAGTCTGTTCTTTTAATGAATTCCCAGAACAAAGGATCATAATTACAGAAAACAAAAAATCATCAAAATCCAGAGTTTATAAAACAGGATAAAGAAATCTTCAGAGACAAGGAACATAAGCAGAAAAGTCATGATAGCTGGTAATTCACAACCAGGAGTAACAAAAACAAATATGCCTGTAAAGTGTGCTGGAGGACAAATTAGGGACAGTGTCTGAAACTAATCAAGTCCAGTGGCAATTATACCTTCCTACTAATTGCTGCAGGAACAAATGATACTGCCCAGAGTTGCTGCCATAACACCATGGACTCTGAATATCTAGGAAGGAACCTAGTTATATAGGAAGGATTTGGGGACTCAAATAGCACTCTTATCCAGCTTATCCAAGGAAAGAAAGGATGTCATAAGTGGAAGACTGGTTTCCGTAATGGTGTCATCTGGTGAAGCAATTTGGTTTCTGGGTTCATAGCCCCCTGCGTTCTGGCCCCCTGCACTTCCTGGTTGGTTAAAGCCTGGTTGGTGGCAAGTAATTGGTTTCAAGTGGTGGTTAATGCCTCTTAATGGGAGGGGATGGTTCCACCTGCCTTGAAGGAGGCAGTAGTATGCCCCCTTCACAAGAGGCCATCCTTGGACTCGACAGTGTTAGACAACTTTCATCCGGTCTCCAAACATCCCGTTTTAGGGAAGAGTGTTGGGCCCTGGATGAAGCAAATTATCTGGACCCTTTTTATTCAGGTTTCAGGTTAGATAGTATTGAGGCAGCATTGTTTGCACTTGTGGATAACCTCTGTAGGGCTTGGAATGGGGGTCATGTGTCTGTCCTGACCCTCCTGGACCTCTCAGCAGCATTGATACCATTAATCATGGTATCCTTCTGGACCAGCTCTGTGGGTTTGGAGTGGGAGGCTCTGTTTTGCCTCTTTCCTCCATAGCCAGTTCCAGTCAGTGCTGTGGGGGGAGAGAGAGATCAGGCCTTTGTGTGTGGGGTACCTCAGGACTCAGGTCTCTCCCTGCTCATCTTTGACATCTACATCAAATGGCTGGCAAGGTCATTTGGTGGCACATGATGCATTATTATTATGCTGATGATAGTCATATATCTCCACCCCTGGCTGATCAGGCAATGCCGTTCAGATGCTTTCTCAGTGTCTGGAGGCTGTGAGGGTCTGGATGGGGAAGAACCTAGCTAGACAGAGTGGTTTGGGGCTTTTGGCCCCCAAGATCCAGAGAGATGTTAACTTTGACTGGATGGAATAGCACTCCCCCTGACAGAGCTGGTGAACAATTTGGGGGTCCTTTGGACTTGTAGATCCTGCTTGAGGAGCAGGAGACAGCCATGCCTAGGGAAGCCTTTGCACAAATTCATCTGGTGTGCCAATTGTGCCCATTCCTGGACCAGAAGTCATTCACACCCTGGTCACTTCCCGGCTGGATTACTGCAATGCATTCTATATATAGGGCTGCCATTGAAGACTATGAGAAAGCTAAAACTGGTCCAGAATGCCGGGGCGTACACAGTTCTGGGCACCATGTGGTTTGCCTGTATTACACTGCTGTTGTGTGAGCTGGACTGGCTCCCAGTTTCTTTCTGGATGTAATTGAAGGTGTTGGATATAACCTTTAAAGCCCTGAAAGGCATGGAACCAGATTATTTGCATGACTGCCTCTCCCTGAGGTATCTGTCCATCCCACCAGACCTGATAGGGTGGTACACTCCAGTTTCCTTCCCTTAAATGTTGACATCTGGTGGGACTTAGGAGGTGTCTCTTCCCTGTAGCTGCCCCTGCCCTGAAGAACAGCCTCCTCCCTGAGATCTGGAGGGACCCTACCTTTTTAGTGTTCTGGAAGAGTTGCCTCTTCCCCCAGGCACTGGGTTAAGGTGTGAATGGAGCCCAGTGAATATAGGATGCAGCTGTTTGGTGGAAGTGTTGTTATTGGGTGTACTGTGGGGTGGAGCACAGTGTTTATGTTGTATATTGCTGTTTTATCTTTTTTTATTTTGTTGATCTTGCTCTGAACCCCCCAGGGATTTTGTATATACAGTAAGTTAGTAGGTGGCCATATAAAGGGGAAAAATGCAGAAATAAGGACTCAGATAAAAGCTTGAATTTGGTAGAAGAATGTGGGAGTATTACTATAGTGGGGCCTATTAAATGACTCAGTAAAAAAAAATCAGAAAGAACATTTGCTCATAAACTCATGGCCTTTATCGTCTATATCATAAGCTCAGAATGTGAAAAGTAAACAAGATGAGCTTCATCTCTTAGAAAAGGAAGTCAAACATGATCTAGTATGTATAACTGAGATATAATGGAATGTTTCCCACGAGTGGTCTACAGCAATCAAATAATACAATTGATTCAGAAGAAAAAGGAGTAATAGAGAGGGGAAAGCAGTTGCATTATTTGTTTAAAAAGCATTTCCTCCTGCTCAGAAATCAAAGCAAACAAATTTGGCAGTGCTGTAGAGAACTTCTGGGTTAAATAAGTGAAAGAATGATTAAAAGCAATGTTGTCATTCATATCTATTATTGCCCACCCAACAAAGGACAAAATCTGGAAGAAGCTTCCTCAGATTACTACCCTTTCAAAGAGGCACAAAGTAATAGTGATGTTTATAATGGTTCCTCGTCAAATTAGAGAGATGTTTTGAGTGGGACATCATCAGTTTCAGTCTGAGGCCCTGAATCCAATGCTTTTATTTGTGGCTCGTATGAAGAGCTGGAGAGGATGTTTATCAAATTTGCAGATGACAGAGGGAGGCAGATTTGGATGAACATTTCCTAACAATCAGAAGAATTTGAGAGTAGAACCAATTATCCAGAGAACTAATAGCAAGCAAGCAAGCAAGCAACAACTTTATTGATTAGTCTTACGACCATATCAAAGATAAAATAAGATAACAAGAATACAATACAATTCAATTTAACTGATAAAATTGATAAAAATACACCAAAATAGGAAATAAGATAATTGAATAACCTGAAATAATAATAAATACAATACATGTATATCTAATCAGAATTCAAATGAGTTCATCACCCCTACATGGCACTCCAATCTTTTCCATATAATGGGCTCTCTGGTGAACTGCCTTGTCTACAAACTTGGCAGTCCTATTCACAATAAAAGTATTTGAGCCCGAAAGAAAATAAGATAATCTGTGATTAGAATCCCAGTGTGCTGTTCTTTCTAACAAAGGAGACAGGAATTTAATCCTAAGTGAATCATATAATTTGCAGTCGAACAAAACATGGGCAATATCTTCTATGGCTGGGTCCCCACATACACAAGTCCTCTCATCATATGGCAAATGATGAAAACGTCCATATTTAACCATAGAGTCCAACAATTCAAACCTAGCCCTGGAATAGGCCCTTCTCAGATTTTGTGTTAGACTCATCGACAGGTATTTTTCAAATTTAAAAATAGTTTTATTCTTAGCTAACCATTTTAATGAACCATTTTTTGCCAATGTCTCCATGTCCAATTGGGCACTGATATCCAGGGCTCGCTGTTTAAAAATATCTTTTGCCTGCGGTGCAGTTATGAGTACCTGTTGAATGGAAAATCCATATTGTGTAATAACTTTAGTGAGATGTTTTAACCAGGATGTGGTAAAATCCAAACTCATTTGTTCAAGTAGGCATAATTTGGGAAGCCTATCATGGTCCATTGAATGGACCTTCTGCCAGTAAGAAAAGACCTTTGATACTGTCTGGCTATGTATAGAGTGGATACCTGTTTCTGCTCTAATTGCGGGTGCTGACGTATTTTTATCAACTCCCAGTATACTTCTTAAAAAGCGGGTTTGAACATATTCAAGTGCAAACTAATAGGTTTACCTTCACTGGATGTTTGGAAGTGCAAGTTCTGAGCAGGCAGTTGGACCTAATGGATATAATGCCCCTTCCAACTTAACAAATCTATAAAAAGAGATTGATGGAACCAAAAAACATTTGGATTAAAGAAGGTGGGAAAATAACATTCTTCACCTTTTACTGCGCCATAGCATGGAGCCCAATTCTCTGCATGTTTGTTTGAATTTAAGAAAGCAATCATATACTTCATGGGAAATAAGATGTATGGCTCTCCTTCCCTACTCTCAGAGGGAGCAATCCAATATTAGGTATCTTCCTGGTGTGGCATCACAAAACACCTTAATTATTGCTATTTTATCAGTGCTATTCTAACAACAGTTTTGGCTTTAAACTGATCACTTGCAGAGGGCTTTTGGAATTAGGTCATAGACTATATGAAATTAAGTGAAAAGCTACTTACAGCTTGCACCCTTCTGAAATACAGTAATACAATAGAATAAAATGCTTCTAGTTTTTTACAGTACCAGGAAAATACAATAATGTTTATTGATTACAATCAATATTGATTACAAAATGATTACAATCATTTTTTTGAATATCAAATTAAACCAAGACTATATGGAATCAATTCAAATCTTGCCTCAAATCTTGCCTCTCCATCAATACAATGCCAGCTCAAAGACTGAGTGCTGACAAATTTCAGCCAGGTTTTAGAGTTTGGTACACACTGATGGAATACCCACAGAAATACGGCAAACAACGTAAGATGACTCTGCCAACATGGGGTTTGGTATCATTTGTATGCAGATGATACCCAATTATACATCTCTACCCTATGCCAGGCAAGTGTTGTTCAGGTACTGGCCCAGTGCCTGGAGGCCATAGGGGCCTGGATGGGGAGAAACTGGTTGCGACTCAACCCTAGCAAGATGGAGTGGTTGTGGGATTTTGGCCCCTCGGGGTCAGGAGAGTTGACATCTCTGACTCTGGATGGGGTAACACTCCCCAGACAGATCTGGTGAGCAAATTGGGGGTTATCTTGGACTCACGACTCCTGCTAGAAGAGTAGGTAGCAGCCATGGCCAGGGGGGCCTTTGCATAAATCCATATTGTGTGCCAATTGCACCCATTCCTGGACCGGGATGCCCTGCTTACAGTCACTCATGCCTTAGTCACCTCCTGTTTGGATTACTACAATGTGCTCTACATGGGGCTGCCCTTGAAGACCATCCGGAAGTTGCAACTGGTCTAGAATGCAGTGACACGTGCAGTTTTAAGTGCCCCACACTTCACCCAACTAACACCACTGCTGTGTGAGCTGCACTGGCTTCCAGTTTCTTCCTGGGTGTAATTTAAGGTGCTGGTTATCACCTTTAAAGCCCTACATGGCACAGACCAGGTTACTTGTGGGACCTGAGGGTATCTGCCAGTCCTACCAGGTTAGATAGGGTGGGTGTACTCCAATCCCCTCCCTTAAATATTGTCACCCTCCCAGCCCTTTGGAACAGCCTCCTACCTGGGATTCGAGGGATCCCTACCCTTTTAGCCTTCCAGAGGGCTGTGAAGACCTGGCTCTTCTCCCAAGCATTGGGCTAGGATGGGCCTTGAGCTGAGAGGATGTTTGGTCTGATGCCTGGGGTGAAAGGTACCTTTTTTATGAATAACTTTTATTAAAAGAAGATTTTACAAAGATTTTAAAAACTACAGAAACATAGAAGAAATAGAAAAAGAAAGAAATATTAAAAAGGCAAAAGAAAAAGTGAAGAATAACAAAAAAGAAAGAAAAAGAAAGATATCCAAAGAAGTGACTTTCGATTTTCTTTGCAGCAGTTACAAACATAGCAATTACCATCTCCACCTCCCATATTGCATATCGTAGTTCCCTTCTTCCCATAAACAAAACCATTTTAATCAATAAATCCCGAAATCAGCAGTTCATTTTTATCCATTTTCAGCAAAAAGTCTATAAAGGATTTCCAGTTTTTATAAAAGCAGTTGTAGTTCCCTCCTTAATCAAACAAGTCAATTTAGCCATTTCTGCAAACATCTTCACAATCCATTCCTCCATTATTGGTGTTTCTGTAGTTTTCCATCTTCGTGCATATAATAGCCTCACTGCAGTTACCATATATAAAACCAATTGTCCATGAGCCTTTTCTACTTGAGTGTAGTAAAGGTAAAGGTTCCCCCTGCACAGTTGTGCAGTCGTGTCCGACTCTAGGGGCTGGTGCTCATCTCCGTTTGTTAGCCGAAGAGCCAGCATTGTCCGAAGACGCTTCCACGGCCATGTGGCTGCATGACGCGCGTGGAACGCTGTTACCTACCCACCGAAGTAGTACCTATTAATCTACTTGCATTTGCATGCTTTCGAATTGCTAGGTTGGCAAGAGCTGGGGCGAGTGCGGGAGCTCACTCCATCACGCGGGGCTAGGGATTCGAACCTCTGAACTTGTGATCTTCCGATCGACAAGCCTGGTGTCTTACCTGCTGAGCCACCATGCCCCTATGTACATGAGTCCTAATTAGAAAAGTTCTGATTTCATCTGAATGTTAATTTTTAAAACTCTCTACATCACCATATGTATTTGTGTCCAGTATCTTTTCACTTTTTCACAAGTCCACCGTGCATGATAAAATGTCCCTTCATGTTTTTCACATTTTCAACAGTGGTTAGAAGTACCTTTATACTCTTAGACAATTTCTGTAAGTAAGTAAGTTAGTATTTAGTAAGTAAGTTAATTGTTGTAACCCTCCCAGAGTCCCTTGCATGGGAGATGGGCGGGGAATAAATTGAACAAATAAATAAATACAAATACAGTAAGTAAGTAAGTAAGTAAGTATCAGTAAAGGGTCTAACTAAGCTATGCCAGCAAATATGGAGAACAACACAGTGGCCAACAGATTGGAAGAGGTAAATCTACATTCCAATACCAAAAAAGGAAACTTAAGAGAGTGCAAACTATCCCAGATGAAACAAAGTATTTGGATCCCTTTCAATAAGAATTCAGACCTTGGTGTGGGACAGAAATGGCATTGGTCACTATTGTGGATGACTTACATCAGAACTTGGATGATGGGAATGTAGTTCTCCATCTCTTGTTAGATCTTTGAGCTGCTTTTGATACTATCTACCATGAAATCCTTCTGGGTTGGGATCCAGGGGTACCGTTTTTCTCCTTCCTGAGTAGCTGGTACCACTCAATAGTGGTGGAGAATGAGCAGTTGAATGGCCCCTTTTATATACCACAGGGTTCAGCCCTCTCCTCCATGCCATTTTAAAACCATCTAAAGCTGCTGGGGTGGTCACCCATCACTTCATGGTGAGATATACACTGATGATATAAGGTTATACATCTCTACCCAGAGCTGAACAGGAGATACTATGGAGGTCCTTACCCCATATCTGGAGGCTATAAGGGTCTGGATGGAAGAAACATGTTGAGTTAAAGTTAGAATAACTGTCCAGTAACCACCTGGTAGTTGGATGGCTCTCCTGCTCATCTGGAGGACATTATACTCTCCCAAAAGAGAAACTCTGCAATTTGGGGTGCTTCTGGTTTTGCAGTTTCACCTACATCAGCAGGTGGAAACCATGTACTGTATTTGCTCAGCTTCAGCTGGTTCATCTGTTGCAGCCCTTTTTGGAGTGAGAGGCTCTGGCAACAGTTACTCATGGTCTCACTATCTCCAGACTGGATTAGCTGGGGTTGCCCTTGAAGATTATCTGGGGAATGCAGTTGGTGCAAAATGCATCCTGATGAGTGCAACCCACGTTAGTAATTTAACACTTAGGGGACCTTCTTCTCCAAGTTGACTCTGGCCAGCCTGTCCATTCGGTTTGAGAGGGGATGCTCCAGCTTACCTCATTTTGGAAGGGCCAAATGCTTCTCTGTTGATGCCCTGACCCTCTGGAATATGCTCCCCCCATTGAAACTAAAGCCCCACTTTAGTCATTTTTTGAAAACTGGTAAAATATGGCTTTTCTGACAGGTCTTTCGAGATTAACATCAATGCTCTACTTCCTACCAGATCGACAGTGGGCTCTTTTAAATTTACCATTGTTTTATGAGAGTTATGGTTTCTATTGTTTCTTTGGTTTTATTGTGAGCCCTTAGAATGGTGGTGGTAAAAACAGGCTGGAAACAAATAAAGAGAAAAATAAACAATAATACCAACATCAATAATTTTAAATTCCAAATGCCATTCGTATCATTAAAAAATGCTAAAAGTGGTCTGCTGCAGTGGTGCCTATTCTCTTACATTAATGAAATGCTGCAGTTGGTATTTCTAACAGCATGAAAATATTTACACTTGAACAGGTGTGATGTGGGCGGAAGTGACATCATCACTGAAATGCCAGAAATTCAAAAGGCAGCTTCAGCATTTCTTGTGATAGCATGCATATGCATGGAGTAGCACACTTGTAAAATTTGGGAGGAAAGGTGACTTTGGGTGCATATTCAGTAGGTGTAATGTTCCACTTGAGGTACAGAAAATACTTCTTCCAATTATACATTAATGTGCAAAAGAACCAGAGGAGTTTTGATCAATTTCAGTGGTCTATGAAGTAGAACAAATATAATTTCACAACTGATATGAGTTTATATTGTGATCAGAAGAGGAAAAAAAAGTATTTTTCAAGTCTGTAGAAAAGTATCATCAGACACTGAAAATAAATTTTGGAATATGAAGATCAGCTGAGTATATAACCCTTAGGGCATCCTTCCCTACTTTGCTGGAGAAGGAAGTGGTGGAAGATTCAGGGTGATGAAAAATGCAAGAAAAATGGTGCCTTGTCCTGCCTCCATCAATAAATTCAGCTGAAAAACACAGAACGAAATCCTCAAACACCCTGAAAATATGATGGAAAGGCAAAGACCTCTTTCATGGGGGAAGAAAACTTTTGAGAAATTGCGGAGAGATTTTGGCACAGTATTACTAAAAAGCATCCATAAAAGGAAGACAAGCCCAAAAGGTTTGAACTGAAAGCTTGTGTGCATAGGGGAGACCAGTGTTTCTCAACCTTGGGAACTTTAAGATGTGTGGACTTCAACTCCCAGAATTCCCCAGCCAGCATGAAGTTCACACATCTTAAAGTTGCCAAGGTTGAGAAACACCGGAGTATCCTAAAGGAAACAAAGATGCTGCTAGGATAGATGGAGCTTTGCTGTAACGCAGGAGCTGCCGGGAATTGTTTCATCCTTCTCTTTGCAATCTTGTCTAGTTTGGCACAAGGGAATTGACATCGAATCACCATGTTCTAATTTCATAACAACTTTCCCTAACTGTGAGCCCAGATCACAGAACAGGAGAGTTTCTGTATTTGGCTTCAAGCATCTGAGCACCTACCAAATGGCAGCAAAGGGATACAGTAAACTATTATTTTTGCAGCCATCTAGCTGACACACAGATTCTTGCAGTCCCGAAATGGCAGTCTTAGTTTCAACAGAGAGAAGGCCCATCCCTCTTCTACATGACAGCCTTTGGGATGTTTGTCCATTCCTGACTGAGCACCCCTTAGTCTTCTCTTTTTCAAGAGATGTATGCCTAGGTTCTTTAACATAAGCTGACCATACGTCCTGTTTTGAACGGGACAGTCCCATTTTTTTTTAGCATTTTTCAACTGTCCCGTCGTTTTGATAAAAATCTCAATTTTGTCCCGTTTTTTAAACCCGGCGGGAGTGGCGCAGAAGGAGGATTCGAGCCGGAGCTGCCAATTGGAGGCAGCCTGGAAGAGGAAGCCCTCCCACCTATCAGCGCGCAGCAAAGGAGGGACCGGGGGGCAGGGTTTGCAGGCAGGAGCCAATTGCGTGGACTGGGGCGGGGTTTGCAGGCGGGAGCCAATTGCGCGGACTGGGGGGTGGGGTTTGCAGGCGGGAGCCAATTGTGTAGACCGAGGGGCGTGGTTTGCAGGCGGGAGCCAATCACACAGACTGGGGGTGGGGTTTGCAGGCGGGAGCCAATTGCACGGGCTGGGGGCGGGATTTGCAGGTGGGAGCCAATCACACAGACTGGGGGGCGGGGACCCCTGTCTTTTTCATGAATACGGAATATTACATAAGACCCCGTCCCGTTTTGCCATCCCAATGTCCCGTTTTTGTCTCAAGGAAATATGGTCAGCCTACTTTAACAGTTTCTCATAGAGTTTGGTTTGCAGATCCCTTATCATTATGGTAGCTCTCCTTTGAGCCTATTCCAGTTTATCAGGGTCACTTACCAGAAGTGGACACAGCACTCCAAGTGTAGCCTAACCAGCCCAGAGTACAATGGAATTATTACCTCATCTGTATGTAATTCTTCTGTTAATGCAGCCCAAGATTATATTGACCTATTTAGCTGTTGCATAAACAGTGCTTGCTCATGTTTAGTTGACAGACCATTAGGATTCCTAGATCATTCGCATACTCACTGATGCCAAACCAGGTCTTCCCGATCCAGTATCGATGTACTTTATTTTTCCTATTCTGATACAGCATCTTATAGTTGTTATACAGCAACACAATCCCTTTGGATTTGTTCCAGTGTTCAAGCCTACTGAATTAATTTTAAATTCTGATTTTTGTCTTTTAAGGTATTAGCCAACTCCTCTAAGCTTGGTATAATCTGCAATGTGTTGAACTACATCCAGCATCATCTCCTCCCTGGTCAAAGGCCATGCAGGTTGGGAATTGTGCTAACTGCAAATAATGGTAGTTATATTTAAATACATCTGGAGCATACCAAGTTGGGGAAGATGCTACCATTATTTAATTCTGAGTTTATTAGTCTAAGTAAGCACCTACATTTTAAATGTGTTTTATTTGGATAATCCACGTCTACCTAGCATTCCTGATCTTTGTCAAATAATTGCTCCTGATTATGGAAGCAAATCCTGAATCCCTGGCTTTCATTCCTACACACACACACACACACACACACACACGGCCATCTGTTGTCCCCACAAGACTTCATTTCCAAGTTCATTTTTTTCTTATTCTATGAAGTAAATAAAGAGTGAAAAAAATATAAGTGGAGATAACAATGCTGTGTTGACAAGAACTTCTGTTTATAAAAGCTGCTGCTTATGGAAAGTGGTAAACAATATTTTGCAAAATTAAAAAAATTAAAAATCACAATAAATCCCTAAGTTTTCAGTGTCTTCCCTCAGTACTTTTTCTAAAATGGAAATTGATAGCCATGGCCATTGAGATGAGTGTCATTATGAACATCACTGGTGTGTGTGTGTGTGTGTGTGTGTGTGTGTGTATTTTAAAAAAAGCATAGTGGACTTTAAAAATGAAAAGAATTGAAAATTATCTACTCAGCACTGAACATTATATAGTTCCCAGTTTGAAAGTCCTTTACAATCAGAGAACTCATCAAGACAGCCATTTTCCAAAAGTATTACATATCCTGCCTGGCAGTGAATAAAAAGCTGGGACAACAAGCAGAGAAGAAAGCTCCTCTTATCGTGTGTCTGTCTCCATGATATAGCCTAAATCAACCTTATTCATTTATATTCAGAGAACACTTAAGAATACTGATGTGATCACATGGCATTGTCAAAGGAGTCTGAGGTTTGGTAACTTGTTCAAGGTGACTTAGATGCTTTTGAAAGGTTTAAGGCAGAGACATTATATCTGAAATCACCAGGTGTATTTTACAATCCTCAGCCCAATTTTGAGTTTTTTTATACAATGAAAAATTACATAATAAACATTAAAGCCGCTCACTTATCCTCTAGGCAGAAGAAAGAGTACTTAAGGCCCAGTGAACCAATGGAACAATTAGTCACGACTGATATAAGTGGCTTTGCTTTCAGTGGGACTCCCGAGCAGTGGACTCTCACTTAGAGCCAAGCTGCTTCTTAGATTAAAGGCAGAGAGTAAATTTCTCTAAGGCAATCGTTCTTTGAAACATTTTCAGGGCTTGTGGTATGGCTCTCCTTCCTCTTCCTTTAGGTCTGCTTAAATCACCTGTGCTTCCTTGGATGTAGCTGACACACATGTAAACTTGATTCTGTGTCTTTTAAGGCCCAAACTGGAATTTGTTGGCACATAGCAGAGGTGCTTTCTTCAGCAGCTCTGATACTTGTCTTAAAGTTCGAACCGTTCAGAAGATGATTACCTGAGCCCAGGAATTGGAAAACTTTTACGGTACCCTTTAGTTTTGTGCAGGAAGGAAGGAAGGAAGGCAGGCAGGCAGGCAGGCAGGCAGGCAGGCAGGAAGGAAGGAAGGAAGGAAGGAAGGAAGGAAGGGCAGTTTCAGAACCTCTCTCTCTCTATATATATATACACACACACACACACACACACACATTTTTAAGCAGAGTATTATGTACTGTCGGACAATATTGAAGAATATTTGTCTTAAAGTTCGAACCGTTCAGAAGATGATTACCTGAGCCCAGGAATTGGAAAACTTTTACGGTACCCTTTAGTTTTGTGCAGGAAGGAAGGAAGGAAGGAAGGAAGGAAGGAAGGAAGGAAGGAAGGAAGGAAGGAAGGAAGGAAGGAAGGAAGGGCAGTTTCAGAACCTCTCTCTCTCTATACACACACACACACACACACACACACACACACACACACACATTTTTAAGCAGAGTATTATGTACTGTCGGACAATATTGAAGTGAAGCTGGCCTCTAATCTTTTAAAGTAGATGTTTTATTGCCATATTACAATGCCAAACCACATTCAGGGGTCAGAGGGGTCAAGGGACGAAATGACAAAATCTGTGTCACAATGACACAATCCAAACTCTGCTCCCTCTGAATGTGGATATGATGTTGTGGTAAAAGTATGAAAGAGCATATATTTCATGGTGATGTTACAATGCACATGTTGCCATTTTGGAGCCATTGTGGTAAAGAATGGACACCAATGACCACATTCTCAAGTTCTGGCAGAAAATCATGCTGACAGCTTGTGACGACAACTCTCATGGAGGTTCTGGACACTATAGCATAACACTGAGAAGCATATACATGTTACCCACAAGCTACCCACTCCAAGCCAACTTAGTGGAAGCTAATATGTGTAACAGAGAACCTTTAGTTTAAATTGAAAAAGTTCATTAATAGAAGTGCCAAAACTTTTTTTATAATTGGATGAACCTCTTATTATAATAGATAACAGGAGCAGGAATGTGAAAGCCAAAGGGAAAATGATAGGAGCCAGAAATAAAGGGAGAAAGGGGGTTTTGTAACTCTCTTTAAGCAGCTGATATTTTCAATAAATGGGCCTAGAAAGAGATAATGTCCATCCATATTTTGTTTTCTAACTCATCTTCCCACCGGCTAAACAATACAGTTTTTAATCTTACCTTTGCATTTAGGATAGTGTGGAAAATATGTCTGATAATCTATCCTTCCTCAGTGCGATATCCCTTTTTTATAAGTCCAACTTCTATTCAACACTGTATATTTGTCAGCTGAGTCAGCCTTTCACAGAATTTTGAGGAAAGCTTCTTACTAGAACACAACCATTAATTTTATAAATGACAACCAAAACTGAAATTGCCACAGACCCCAATAATTAAAACTTTAAAAACCAAAGAAAGGAAATACAGCAAATCCACAATTTACATCCAAAGTTACAGGAGAATATTATTACCCTCTGTGCCATGAAAGAGGCTGTATATGTAGCGAATCACAACATTTCACTCTGAAATAAAAGTATGGTGGGTATAAAAAAAAATAAAACATTTTTATTTAAGAACACCTACCTGACAGTTTCTAGAGTGGCAAATTTGGGCCATGCTGCAGCCTAAGCCACTAGTTTCTATCCTGCCATTTCTTCTGTAAAAATGAGGAGGATTGCCACCATGCTCCCTTAAACTGTATTGTAAGAGTCTATTTGTGATTTGTTTATGTCTTATGGATGTCAGTAACTGTGGATTTTCATAGTAGGAACAGCTATAAGGCTTTTAGGGTGAACTCTTGCACTTCAAAATGTACTGTTGCACCATTGCCATCGGAGTCTGTGGGGGGACAAGGGGGGCAAGTGACAAAACATGTGTTGTGACATTGGAATGCAAGTATGAAAGGTCAGAGCTAGCACATTTCATCATTTTGGCATCACTGTGGCTAATTGTAGATGTCTATACATGGGTATCAGTGGGGGGGCAGGAGGGGCAAGTGCTAGAAAAAGTGCAATGAATTTATCATTCAAATGCCACAACTTATGTATCTGCATCAGACATCAGGACTTGAGGACATCATCATGGCATTTATGTAATGGTGCCACTGTTGGTGTGTGTGTGTGTGTCATTTTGGTGTCATCACAGTTTGCTGCAAATGTCAATGCATATCAGGAATCTGTGAAACAATTAAAAATTGTACTACCAATCTGCCATAAGCTAGTTTGGAAGGAAATTCAAATATAAGGGATCAGCTGCTGAGGGAGCTATCCACTCCAGCAGTCAAACCTTATTCAGACTATTCAGGTAGACCACCAGAAGTCAGGGAAGAAAGAGGAGGCTTATGGTGGGAAGGCAGGAAAACTGCCATGGAAAGCAGTGTGAATTGGAAACAGGGAGATCCCACCACACCAAGCTCAGCCAGCATCCGATGGAGCAGTGTTTCTCAACCTTAGCCACCTTAAGATGTGTGGACTTCAACTCCCAGAATTCTTAGTGACCACGGTTGAGAAACACTGCTATGGAGGAAGTGCAGAAATTTCTGGTGAGTCAGTTGTGATGAGGAAAAAGAATCCTACTTCACATCCATTATTGTTCCTATGAAGATTCTGATCTATTATACTAAAATAGTAAATAAGTAAATTAAAATATGAATAGTGCATTCAGTAACCATTAAAAGTCTGATCAAAGGTGCAGCTTTGTAGATTTCTTAAAGTCATAGAGAATTGGGGCCAAATTCAGCTGCCAAAGGAATGCATTTTATAACCAGAAAACATTGCACAAGAAAAGCTTCCGTATCTCCAGTAGATGGGCCTCTGAGAGCAGGGTCATCTTCAGAATGGCCATCCTACAAATCTAAACAAATTCTTAACATCAGACTTGTCCTAACTTATTCTCCTTCCTATAGCTGTATGTATGTATGTATGTATGTATGTATGTATGTATGTATGTATGTAAGTATGTGTGCCTTCGAGTCAGTTTTGACTCCTAGCAATGCCCTGGACAAGTCCCTGCAGTTCTCTTGGCAAGATATTTTGGAAGTGGTTTACCATTCCCTCCAGGGCTGAGAAACAGTGACTGGCCCAAGGTCACCCAGCTGGAACTAGAACTAGAACTCACAGTCTCCCAGTTTCTAGCCTGATGCCATAACCACTACACCAAACTGAGTCTTCCCTATAGCTAGGGAGAAGAAAAAGTTGGGCTTGGGGGTGGGGGATGGGAGGATGTATGCATGTGAGAAAATGGTGAAAAATTCCACAGAGTTACAGAGGAAAATCTTTTTAAAAATCTTTTTTTCTTAAAAATTACAATTAGAAAAAGTAAAAACTAATACAAACTACAAAAAAATATAAAAAAGAAAAAGAAAAATAGAAAAAACAAGCAAATATCAAAACATCAACCAGTTTCATTTGTATATCATTCTTGTAGCTTGTCATGTTTAAATCCATGTTCAAATCAATTTCAGTCTTATCCGGTATAGCTTGTTCCTCTTCTGTAACATTTGCATACCATCCATCTATAATGTCAGACATTCTTAAAATTAATTTCTGAGTCCATAGTTCACAAGTCTCTATCAAAACATCCACTGTTATAATGTTTTGCTCCATTCTGTACTAGCATGCCAGATCTGACTATTCTTCTCCTTTAATTGTGATCTTTAGTTTCTTCTGGTTCCCTCTAGTGTCTGACATTCAAAGTCTCATCTTATCATTTCCCCCCCCCCAAAAAACAACAACCACAGTTTCCTATGGGAAGGATTCTTATAATTAATTACAAATTTTCATTTCAAATTCATCTGGACCCTTAGTCCATTTTTAACTTTCCAAAATCAACACTCCAAACATTCTTTTGCTGTTTATTTCAAAAAATGGTATTTTTCTAAACCCTTAAGCTCATACTTAAAGCTTCTTTCTCAAAGGAGAAGGAGACTGACCCAGTGAATACAATAAAAACTTGCTGTTCTGAAGGTTCCTAATATTTCATAAGCAGTAAAAAGTAATTTTTTAATTAATGAGAAGACAGGATACCCTGGAGAAGACGCTAATGCTAGGGAAAGTGGAAGGCAAAAGGAAGAGGGGCCGACCAAGAGCAAGATGGATGGATGATATTCTGGAGGTGATGGACTTGACCGTGGGGGAGCTGGGGATGGCGACGGCTGATAGGAAGCTCTGGCGTGGGCTGGTCCATGAAGTTACGAAGAGTCGGAAGCAACTGAATGAATAAACAACAACAAAAAGTAATTCCAAGGTTGATTAAGAAATGAGGCTCAGCTGAGCTTTTTGTCCTTGAAGGCTGCTTTAGGACTGTGAGCTTTAGATGGGAACCCTCGACTCCCAGTCACACAACTCATACTGCAAAAAACTCGATTCCTGCAGTCTACTGGTGAGAAGTGGCTGTCTGGAGTGCACATGGGCTACCTCACACTCTCTCTTTCTCTGGAGAGATTTTGCTGGCCACGATCCAGCATCCAGCCAGGATCTCTGCCATAAATGCCGTCCTGCTCAGGCAGGGATGTCTAGCTTGCTATGGCCCCACCAGAAGTCCAGAGTTGCAGAGGAAAATCTTGACACATTTTCGAATTCCCAGAGCTTTCATAGCCGTGATCTGCTTTTTTGTTTTTAAAAGAAAGGATTAAAATAATTAATGTTAAATAATTATCTTAAATAAAATAATAAGAATATCTAAAAGCATAACTTTAAATAGGGCATAGAGTTTGATGGAAGCTGAGGAATATGTGGGTGAGCATGCAGTTACCCCAAGAGCCATGCTGCGCATCCAGCCTGAACACCATGGGATGCATGAAAGCGTGAAGAAGCTCTTCACTACTTTCGATAATTCATCAGTATGCATAAGCAGCTGAGGAAGCAAGCAAACTGTCACCAAAGAGTACACTAAGGAGAAAGCACCAAGTCTGCTTTCTACAGCTATGTCTCTGCATTTTCCTGAATTACAGACCCCAAGAAAGATTGTCATTGGTACTGCCCCATGTGTGAAACAGGAATTTATATTGATATTTTTCACTTCCAGCAATGATGAGGCTTAATAATGAAAAGGCCTTTCCCCAACTCACCTTAGCTTAGAAAGAGTTTTCTTCGGCACCAGTTTTAGGGTTTACTTAGTTGACCACTAGATGGCAGCAAATAGAGGTACAGTACAGTTTCCTGTATCTCTTTATTGCCATCTAGTGTTTGTTTGGGTGTTTGCAGCACACAACCCTTTCCCCAGGCAAGTGACAAAGGGAAGAATGTTCCTTTTGAGCAGGGCTGGAGACACAGGCTAAAATGCCCCCCATCCTAGTGATCTTGTTTGTATCGAGAGTCCAAATGCTTCCAATACATCCAGCCATTTTACTGTGTTGTTGTACTAGAAGCACAGCATTTACAATGCAGCCAAAATTGCCAGAAATTTGCTTGGATGGTGGTAATCAAATTTACTAAGAACACCTGTTTCCTTTCCTTTGGACACATAGCATGGAAACAACTTCCCTTACCACATATTTCTTCAGTTAATCTTTCCATCCTCTCTACCTGAGAATGATCCTAGTCCAGTTCTGTTGCACACTTAACCTGGTATATCCACACTTGCAAGGGAATGGAGAAAGAAAGAAGCAGAGAGAATATGCCTGTCTCTGCAGTTCTAATCCAACGCAGATCAGCTAAAATGCTACATATTTTGTAGAAGAGGTGTGTGTGTGTGTCTGTGTATGTATATGTTCTTTTTTATGTCTGGGTATGTATGTATATGTTCTTTTTTCTTTGTTTGTTCACAGTTATTTGGGAGTTGGACAGAAGACACACATAAGCCTGGTGCTTTAAATGATCTGAAATGCAGTGAATGTGTTTATTGTTTATACATCTCTGTTTATTTAAATCATTGCTTTTTTCCCTTAAATTCTATTAATAATTGTCGACCATGTAAAAGATTACTTTTTTTAAAAAAAAATACCCCTGAGATGTTTAAGTGTGCATGTGAAAATGTAAAGTGTGAAAGCAACAAAGATGTCTTTAAAATACAGGTCCCTTTGCCAGGAAGATGTGATCCACTGTGCTATCTTTTCAAGTATGCAATTAGCGACACATAAAAACACTGCCAAACGTATTCTTTTCCCCAGTAACTATGTTTGAATCCATGGCAAGTTAAATTTTTACTCTCTTTATAACAAAATGTATTTATCCAAGTCAGAAACGACATCCCTATTGATTTATTCATTAGACACCCCAATCCCAAAGGAGTCACAGCCCAATATTCTTTATTAGACCACAAAGGAACCTTGTGCTTGCATGTTCTTTCAGTGTTTCTCCCCTCCCCTTTCCTTTTGGACACTCTGTTCCCATAATATCCAAAATGAGAAGCTCACCTTTAAGAGCTTCCGACAATGGAGGATCTAATCCGGGTTTATACAAAGCATTGTAAACCCATTTAGACCTCTGGGAGGGCAGGCAAGTTTCATGAAAGCTCACAGTCTGGGATCCATTTTGATTCACTTTGTGCATCACCAATAACAAATGCAGATTTCTTCACTTATAAGGTGTGAAATTAAGGGAATGGGAAGCAAGCAAAGAACCATCATAGAGCCCATGTATTCTCCCTCCAGGCCAATAGAGGTCAATTTGTGTATTAACACTTATGTGTAACATGAAATATCATTGAGGCATAGACAGATCCAGCTCAGATCCCTCTGTCCCTGCTATATTCCTGATCTGGATTAGAAGGCTTGTGGTTATAAGTTGCAGAGGCAAAAAGTTCTCACTGAAGCATATGGATTTTCCCCAGACATACAAATTGCAGACATCTGGATAGGGAACACCCAGGAGGACAATGTTTTATTCCATAGTCTGATCCTAATCTCAAGCAGGTCTCTTAATCTGCTTCTTACTGTTTAATAAGAAAACGTAAAAAACAATGAAATAGCTGCCTGCTATATATTAAAAGTCTGGACATAATGCCAGAAGCTCGGTTATCTTTTGCTATCATTTCATTATAATATTATCCATCAATTTTGATTTTATTTATAAATTGCCTTGGAAAGATCTGGATCCTTATATGCAAGGTATAAATAGACTAATTTTAAAAAGATCACAAAGACATCTGTTAGATACAGCAATGCCACTTACTAAAGTTGTGTAATGTGCTGGGGTTGAGAAATTCTGAAGGCGTTTTTTTCTTCTCCCTTTACAAGGTCTGCATTCTTCATGGCAAGTCGCAGCTGGCTGTGATGCACTTACTGCTGTGGAAATCTATCCGAAACATTTCTTGCCCTGTTCTATTCCTTTATGGACCATCAATTGAATAAAAAATGCAAAAAAACAAACAAACCCAAAGGTACATCTGCCACTCTCTGTTGAAACATGCACTTTACAAGGCACAAGTAACAGATTCAAGGTCAATTTAGAAGTTAACACAGGCAATGTGTGGGATGTGCTACACAGTTTTATTGCCACTGGGGTGGAATAATGTATATGGCTGCTGACTGCTCATTGGAAGGACAGATGCTGAAGCTGAAGCTCAAATACTTTGGCCACCTAATGCAAAGAGAGGACTCACTGGAAAAGACCCTGATGCTGGGAAAGACTGAAGGCAAAAGGAGAAGGGGACGGCAGAGGATGAGATGGTTAGATAGCATCACCAATGTAATGAACATGAATTTGAGTAAACTCCGGGAGACAGTGGAGGACAGGAAGGCCTGGTGTGCTATGGTCCATGAGGTCACGAAGAGTCGGACACGACTAAACGACTGAACAACAACAACAACAACAAATGTATATGGCTGTTCTTGTTCTCCAGGCAATAATACAAAATCAGATACTGGCCAGATTATCATACGTTTCCAACCTGTTTGTGCTTTGAGGTCAGTAGCAGAAGTCCTTCTCACTAAGCATGATTCAGTTTCAGGGACAGTATTGTTTTTTTTCCTTTTGGTAACAATGCTGTCACTGTTGCCAGTGGCTTCATTCTCATACTTTTTTGAAGACCCATCTTCAACTATCAGGATCCCAGAAGTGTGCCTTCAATGTAGCAGCACCTAACCTCTGGATTGAGGTTCCCCCTGAGATCCGGAGGGTCTCCACTCTGCTGTTGTTTAGAAGAGCTGTGAAGACCTGGCTCTTCACTCAGGCCTTTGGTGAGGGAGAGGGAGACCCCTCGCTTCATTCCATCTGGTCTGTAGCACTTGCCATCTTTTATCTTTTATTGATTTTATTGCAATTTCTTCGTTTGATTGTTGTGAGCTGCCCAGAGTCATTGGGAGTTGGGTAGCATACAAGTTTAGTAAATTATTATAATCAATGATCGCACAGTCAGCCATTTGTTTAGACTGGATTTGGCATTTTTGTTTCATCATCATCATCATCATCATCATCATCATCATCATCATCTAGGCAAACAAGTTTGCTGGTATTATTTTAAAGTTTGTGGAACCAACCTTTTGTTATTTTATTTATTTATTTTTCTATGTATATTGTATTGGAGTTTGTGTGAGATTGTAAACCGCCCAGAGTCCCTGTGAGGGAGTTGGGCGGTGATAAATCGAATGAATGAATGAATGAATGAATAAATAAATAAATAAATAAATAAATAAATAAATTTTACTGCTGACTTTTTCAAATTCTTATTACTTCTCTTTACACTTGCTTTGTTCAGCACACTGCTGTGGAAGTTTCCTACTCAGAAGTGGCCCAAAATTATTTTAATAAATAAAAACAAAACATATGGGCAGAAGACCAGATGTATCAATATTTGCTCATCTGATCAGTTGGGATATGTGATTTAACGAACGTCCATTAATATGAACACCAAATAAAGTAGCATGTCATTCCATCCCATCCTATTTGATGGACAAAAAAATGTCCTGATATATAGACACTTGTATGGGTTTGGGATATATCTTTGCAATGTCTTCATACCACATAAATACTTCCATGTAGGCTTTTGGTAAGCAAGCACCTGTAATATTGCTGTCTCTCCATGGCATCCCCTAAAATATGCTTCATTTATTTGCAGTCAAGCCCTAAAATTTAATGCAACTTTCCAGAGGCCATGGAGGTTTTCATGAAGTGTCCCAAAATGTATGCTGACTGTTCTGTATTTTTTCTAGTAAAGAATAACAAATGGCAGCAGATCCTGTGTATTTCTGCCATTTCTCTCAATGTGGAACTTTTTTTTTCTCGCTAAACTGAAGCATTCTCATTAAAAGAAACTAATGATGAATTTCTTTTCCTTCCCTAGTACTCATTAGAATAAAATAGTCTCTTAAACAATGAAATATGATCCTCTTGCAGCCATTTATGAAGCTTCCTCCACAGTAGATGACACCTTTATACCACTTGTCAGGAAAGTACCTTACACAGCTTCACAGTTTTCATTTGTTTCACCAGTGAGTGAAAAAACATGTTTGCTAACTAAACATTGTAGAAATTCCAGCCTATTGTTAAGCAACCCCAGCCATTGTTCAGCAATTTTAAGCTCTAACAGTTTCAACAGGAGAGCTAAATACATGCTTAAATCTTTCCTATTGAAATCAGCGGGCTTTTAAAATACCAAATGTGACTAGATTATGCACTGAGATTGTGCTTCTGAAAATAGTATTTCAGTGTGGAAAAACGAAAACCATATGGGATTCATAGAATAGGATTGCTAAAATAAAGCCGAAGTAACTGATTGAATATATGGACAATCTCAACATGGATTCATGACAGATACAGTCCACTATATGGGGGCATCCACACTAAGCACATTTCTAGAAGCTTCCACTCATTGCTCTTCCATTGTGAGATACAAGCAGAAATACATCTGAATATCCAGACTGCAGTGATCTGTATCATTTGGGACACATATATCTTGCTATGCTTAGCCATGAAAAGCTGTCATGGCTATCTACAATGGGCACATTGGCTACTTTATCCATTAAGATCCTCAGGCACTCCTTTTTCCCAACAGTTTTTGGAGGACATTTCTGTGTGGAATTGTGAAAGATGAAAGTTAAAAAAAAAGTTGTGTTTCTTACAGTTCCTATATTCCAAGAAAGAGAGTTGTAGGTAAGTTTATGTCCTACTAAACATCACTATGGATTTGAATATAAAACCATGGATTTTACCGGAGAAGGTGTGATTTCTAGTCAATTTCTCAAACCAAATCCATTGATGGGAGTGAGGAAAGAATCATCAGTATAGTTCTGACAGTGTAGGCCCGTTTCACACACACACCCTTTTTTTAAATTCAGCATATTTTTAAAATATAGAAATGTTTTTGGCTGTAGAGACCTATCACTAAAATTTGTCACTCTGACACATCTTCACTATTCCCATGCTTTTAGTTCTGTAGAGTAGTTATCTGTAAAAAAAACCTTCAGTTTTCTATAATTCATTTTTTCCTTCTGCAGGATAAATGAACAGAATAATTCAATACTGCTCATTTGAAAAAGTGTTTGATGGGAAATAAAAACATTGATTAAAGCATAAATACTCTCTTAAAATACTTGCTTGGGTTCATTGTCTCTCCACCTCCCACATGGATTTGTTATACACAAAGCATTAAATCTGCCAAAATGTAGGGAGTCAGCTGCAATTCCACATATAACTTACAGTGGAAAAGAAATGACTGATCGTGCTAAAAACATGCCATTTAGCAGCACTTTTTTATTAATGGGGGAACATCAGTAGAAGCCTTCATGGAGGAAACCACCTGAAAATCTATGGACACATGTACTTTGTACATATATTCTCTGATATTTGAACAGATCATGAATGCAAAGCAATAATATGGCCTTTAAAAGATGGATCAGGACAAATGCTCAGTTTAAGGGAGCACTGTGATTCCATTCATTTATTGTGCAATCATCATCATCATCATCATCATCATCATCATCATCATCATCATCATCATCATCTTTGCCTATGTTTCCCAGGTGATCCTAAATCCAAGCAACATAGAGGCCCAAATAACTTCAGCGGCATGATGCTCTTGCAGATCATTCTATGGACTATTCAGCAGATTTATTCCCAGGTTGTTAGAATTTAATCTAAGTATATACATTTGGTGCAATGCATGTTATGGTTTTTTTCTCCCTAGAGAGCAAAGTGAAAAATCTCATACATTGTGAAGGTGCCATGATGGGTCCCATACGGTCAGAGTTCTCAATGTTTGTAATTTGTTTGCTAAGTAATGACTACATCAGTAGTGATAATGGATATTTAAAACCCATTCATGTTAACCTGTAGGAAAGAAAAGATAGATTAATGACATGTTGCATAGATCAAACTTAGCTGCTGTCCCTGGCCCATTTGCAATTAATGTTTCTTTTTGCTAGTGATGGAAGTTTCAACCAGATAAGCACTTGATCTGTCTTTAGATTTTCTCCTACCTCCCACAGCATAGCTCTTCAAAAGTTTGTTTGGAAATGAAACCAAATTCTATGTTTCCTCTACAGATGGTTGACCTCTTTCAGTTAGTCGCTGCATTACTCATTTAAACAATTATACAGGTCAGAATAGTGTAATCTAAATTATTTAGTCTCTGGGTGTTTTTCAGACACCACTGACAGGTCGAGAAGATACAGCTGCTGGTTCTACCTGGATCTGAACTCCACAAGATAACAGAGTTTGAGCTGGAATTTCAGTCATCATCTGCTGCCATTGCCTACAGAACTGTGTACTGCAAAGCTACAAGCCGCTCCTTGGAGCACTGAGTGCTTCTAAGTATCAACATCTCTCTGTCACATAGGTAATTCTTCTCAAGCACAGCTCTTTTCAAAGCCGAGATCTTCAACTCACCACTTTCCTTTTCTTTCCTTTCCTCTGCAGAATTACTTGGGCATTGCTCTCCTCAGCAATGTAACTTTTAAAAATATTCCTCCCCCCCCTTTTTTTTTTTGTTTGTCCCCCCACAGGGAGCAATTGAAATCTACCAGACTAGCTAAATATTATGATAACCTTTTCCGTCCTAATTTGTACTGGAGGCTGAGTGTGTGCTAGGATCAACATTAATTACTGTATAACATTTCAGCTGCAGACTTCATAGAAATGTCAGGGAGTTAGTTAAAGGGGATGCAGGGTCCTGATACCAGCAGGGGTGGGGTCATGGCCTTGACCATTGTGATGCAAGAGAATGATGGGAATCTATAAAAACAGAACCCACTGCTAAGGTGTTAAGGCTAACCAACCCCATTAAAAGTTACATTTCTTTTGGAAACACCTCGCATGCCTAAAACACTTCTCACACTTACCAGCGTTTGCTAATCATTTTTCTCCCCTATAAGTTAATAAAACCTTATTTCCAGCAGTTAGCCAAACAGACTGTAATAATGATTCTCCATAATAAGGCATCTATGTTGTTAAAGTTAATATATCAGTTTGAATTAATGCACTTTAAATTCTGATTCCTTTTACAGCTTGCATGCAAACTAATTACAGGTTTTAAATTGTCACTAGTAGGAGCTCAGCCAAGGCATATTTCCTCTCTTCTTTAGCTGCACCCTGAGAATTCATGAATCAATTTTTTTCTGGGTCATGACTTTGCCCCACCAGGAGCAAAGAAAAACCCTTCACTGTGAAGAAAATGGAATGGCAGGGATGCCAGTCCAGGCAGAATTTGCACGCAAATGGCAAAGAAGTAAATGACAGGGGAAATTTCCAGTGCCATGAGAACAAAAATCTGAAAATCATTTGTAGTAATCCAAACAATAATGAATTTAGCAAATAGTTTAAAGCACAGCGGTGGGCAGGACTGGTCTAGTAATTTAGAGCTGTTGAATGATCTGGCAAGGGTTGTTGCCGGTTCCCCTCCCCTTTTTTTGGGTGGGGGGCAAGATCCTTCCAATGATGAAGATGAAGATGATAATAGAGGCCACCTGAGTACAACTCACTACTACCCCAAAATCACTTCTATTTGTAGATATATTACAAGTTCATTAGACCTCTTTATGATTATTTTTAAAACTAAAATATATTATTGTCTGCATTTTAATGGACTGAGCTGTATAATGTAGCAATTGCTTTTTATTTAAATGTGCTTCTTTCATGTTGATCTGGACATCACAAAGATAATTAAGACCCAGTCATTTCATACCCTGTACCTGAATTCATTGTCTAAAGCATCACTACTCTGCATTATATACAATGGCCTTGTGATCTCACTCCCCCACACTGCCCCCCCTGTAATTCATTAACCTGAGGAGGGAAATAAAGCAAAGGAATTCTATTCCACTCTTGAGAAATTTTGGAGAGAAATTACATGAATCAAAATGTTGTCTTTCTCCTTAAGCAACCTAGCAGGACAATAAGTGGCATAGTTGATTATTATAAAATATATCTTATGGATCCACATGCTTTGTTAATTTAATATTCCTCATACTGCCCTGCCCTTTCATACTGCTCCTAACTGCCCTGCGATCCTATGTACAGTTGCTTTGGACTTTCATTCCCTGAGTTCATTTTGATGTCCCTCTGGGAAAGCTTGCATAGGACTTGAAAATAATGGTGCTAAAAACATTTCCTAAAAAAGTTCATTATTTTTCAATAATTAAAAGAAGGATATTCTTTTTTAATGGGAAAAACATTAAATTAAGACATTAAGACAATCAAATTTTTAATAATAGTCTATTTATGCATCCAGATCTCTTCACTTACATTGTAAACTTATACAACTATGTGTATTTATTTGGGAGTAAGAAAACATGAACACAATTATTGAAATAAGAATGTTTCCTTAATTAAAAGGGGGGAAAAACACCCTAACATTCTTAAATGTTATTTGTGTATATCTGGTGTGTGTGTGTGTGTGTGTGAGTTTGAAGAACGGGTGTGTTAACATTTTATTAGATTCTTGTTTGAGTGACTTGTGAAGAAAACATTATTACCGATGTTGTTTTTCTCTGATTACAAGAACTGTGTTAGACATGAAAGTCTACTTAAAACTAGTTTACAGTTTAAAGACAGGTTTAATAACAGGTGAACGCTGAAAAATATGCAAACAAAATGGCAGACATGAATGACTTCATTTAAGGCATAATTGCTTCTCATCAACCCAAGAAATCATGCAGAAACGGTCTGTGCTTCACCCAGCCGGGAAGGGACTGGAGAAATCAGTCAGGCATATATTCTAAATGGAAGGTCCACTCCTGGATCTCAGCCAGACAACTACTCTATACAGAAATCCAAGCTTAAAGACAATAGTCCTTAGAATCACAGTTCATCATAACAGATAATTATACAGCAAGTAAAACAATGAAGGGTTTGGGCCCTCAAAGATATAGATTAATTGTGGGCTATGAAGTTCTGCCTGGGAGGCAGAAAGCACACTCCCATGCGAGTCATTCTCTTATACTGAGGAAAGGTGCAAAGTTGGAGTAAAGCTATTCTGAAAGGTGATGAGTTGCTTTAGAAAAACATTATATAGTTTGGTTGTTTTTTCTCTCTCTCCCTTTGGTATTTTTCTTAAGAATAGTATTGATGTTCTAATATTAGACCATTATACATACTCATTTTTAAAACATTTTAGGCAATATTTTTAAAAATAAAATAAATCAATTGTTTTAAGTTTCATTTTCCCCATCCCCTCTGGAATGGTTGAAATGTGATTTATTAAAAATTCATAAAATTGGCTCATAAAATTGACCCCAAAGTACATTTTTACTATTACATTTTAGCAAGCTTTTATAATGGTTTTGAGGTTACTTAAAACTTTATATTTTATGTTAACAATAAGAGGGTACGTGTTTGCCTTTGATTTAGCCAATTACTTTTTAAATAATCTCTATTAGTTTGTTTTTGCTTGTTTTAGAATATGTGAATATACAGAAGTAAAGAGATCTGTAGTCCAGCAAGATGGTAAATTCCTAGCTGCCAAAGTTAGGGAAATTAATGTACAGAAACAATAACCTTATTTGCTACAAAACACATTTCTTAATTTTGCATTTGTATAGCATTGCTGCTAGTTAATGAATGTTAAGTTGATTGTTCCCTTCAACTTAATTACATTTTAATCCAGAGAACTGTTACTTATATCAGATAGCACTAAACTCATCCTTTATTTTTTTAAAAATGTATTTATTTAGCTTTGTATGTCAATTCATATTGTGTTTTTGTAGTATTAAGAAATTAAATCTACCTAAAATAAAGCAAAAATTGAGGAAAAACTTTTTCTTTGTACATGTTTTCTTTATACTACAGGCTGTAATAACAATTTGTTAAACAACCCGTTTCTTTTCTATATCGTAGATAGCACCAGATTATTGCATCGTATGTCCTGAGGCCTGGACTAGAAAGAAAATGGTAAGCAAAATTAGGAAAACAAAATAGAGTGAAAGAGTGTTCTTCAAAACTTTCATATTACCAAATAAACAGCACAAATCAAAACTGAAATTATAAGAAGGCTGGAATATAGCAGAATTCATGATGTTACATTTAAAAACAAATCAGATTCACACTATCTACTTTTTATATACATACATTTCCTTACGTATGAGGAAAAACTCAATACTATTAATAGCCATTTGATTTCAGATGAACATGCAGGTGTGTAAACAGCCTTCCTAAGTGTAAAATCAGTGCTTTGTCATTCAGAGTGCTTGGTGGAGTGGGGCAGGGTGCCTTGCATTTGCATTAGTTTAGATCACTCTTAGTAAGTCATTATACGTTCATGTAAATCTCCCATATTTGCATTTATCAAAGCTCAGTGTGTACACTTAGAACGTGATATAAAAAGAAATATGTAATTCCTTTCTGCTAAAATAATAAAGGGTAATACAACATAACAAAAAGGATATTAAAATATATCATATATAACACTTGTTTGTAGTGTGCATGTTTCCATATATGCAAGTAAAATGTTAGAAAATGTGTTGCCAAGATTCCATGCAAAACAATTTGCAAGCATTGTAGAAAGCCATTTGGTAGAATATCATGCCTTTATTCAAATGCCCCATCAGTTTCCTGATAATGATTTAGTTAGGCTAAATCTATTTCTAACTTTAAACTCACACCTTTCAGAGAATCTGTTCTGTTGTACATCATTTTGAACACAGACACAATGTGTCTTTAAACAAGATTAATAAAACAGGGAGCTGAACTCGAGTGTGACTTTTGACATCAACAATCTGACTCCAATATTTCTGACTCTTGTTACTATTTTGCTGTGATGGGTGGCTTCTCAGATGCTGACAGCTCAAGCTGATTCTTTAAAAAAAAGGAAAGGAAAAGGAGAAAAAAGGGAAATAAATAATAATCTGCAATGAAAGATGCATAGCTGCTATTTAAGATCCCTAGTTTGTGAATTGAAAACAACACAGCAACACCTGCAGCATTAGATAGTCTTTCTCTCTCTCTCTCTCCCCCCCCCCTCTCTTTCCCACAAGGCTAGGATGCAAAATTATTATTATAAATCAAGTCTGCTCTGTACTAAGGCTTCAGTGCAATGTAAGCTTTTGATTACCAATATTATTTTCTGGAAATGCTTCAGAAGCCATGTTTTATCTGGGCTCTCTTTGACTTGTCTGATCATCTGGGTTTTCATTGTCATTGCTTCATAATAATTGAATGTCATGCATAATGACATAAAATGAGGCAAAGCCACAGAAGCTGCCAATTTTATTGGATCTAAGAGATCATAAGCACAAGCCTAGAAAAGCTTGATTTGTTTGTGCCAACAACATTCATCACAGGCTTATCTCCCTGGGCTAGTGTTCTCTTGATCTCTCCATTTCAAATGCTCTTTCAGCATTCACTGTAGCTGCTTAATCAGTGTGTTTTATCTCCACAATTAACAAAACCAGGGAATATCTACATTGGCACGACAGGGAAAAAAAAGTATTGAAATGATGTTTACCATTCCCTGAGTTCAACATTTTACTATCCTTTCCCCTCACCACAGACATATTTGGTTTCTGTTTAAGCAACCAAGTGAAATCATGTTTGCTGCTAGTATTCAACGCTTGTCTACACTTCCTTTTTCAAAGAGCCTCCCAGGAAAATAAATTCCTTTTAATGCTAACCATATTTGGAAATATCAACAATGGCAGATCATATTTACATGCTTTCAAGAAAGAGGCGAGTTCCCCTATTTTGCATCTAATTAAAAGTTTGTAAGAGATGTGATAGATTTTTGGGGGTGTAAATTAAAATTAATTAGCGTTATTAAGCAGCTATGAAAAGAAGGATTTGTGAAATAGTGAGAAATATTACTTAAACCCTAATGGAATTCAGTGAAACCCACAGGTCTATTACAGGCCTCAGATTTGCCAGGATCACTGCAGGGAATCTAACATTAATAAGCACACTGGTAATTAAATCATTTGTTACTTTGTCTGTAATGTTGTAATGTTTCAGTGATACTCTGTCAGAGCTCTTTGTGCAGATCAGAGCTAATCAAAGGTAATCAATTTTCAGCATTTGAGAAATCTGTAAATGATTATACATTCATCAGATCATTTAGTGGAGTGCAGGGAAAGTGCAATGCAATTAATCTTCCAGCATGAGGAGGAATTACCACCACAGAATTCAACAGTTATAATTAATTTCATTGTCTTGCTGTGAATTTTGATTGCTTTTCTTTGGACTGTATAGCACAAATGATGATTCATTGCAAAGTATTTGCAAAGCAAACACACCAGTGTGCTATGCAAATTAAAGTAGCTATATAACAGATAGGTTTCAAACTTCCTATTTACTCAGGGTTGTTGAGTACTAATTTGCCAAATAATTGCTTGTTAACTTTATACTCTCTTCTCTTGAATATTAAGATCAGTATCCAACATAAATAGAAAGCACTTACGTTGGTGTATCACATTGTACCCCCCCAAAAAAATATTAGGAAGACTTTAAAGTCGTGCTTCTATAGGAGGTGTGGAGAATCCTTCTGTGATTTAAAATGTATTTTAAAATGCCTATACTGTAGCCCTTAATTGAAGTCACTGGGTATAAAAGAGCATCATGAAACAGTAAAACAGTTGAGAATTGATATTTTCAAGATGCCTACCAGAGATTTTTGCAAAGTGAATAGAATAGCGATAATTGATCTTGTTCATTTATATTTATATTTGTTCATTAATTGATCATCACTATAAAAATCCTAGCTACCTTCTTCCTCAGTGGTGGAAAGCAGACATTTATTTTGAAATGCAAATACTAATATAGTTCAATAACAGTGCTTGGGGATTAAGCATATTTCTAATTTAAATTAATATAAAATCCCAACCCTAATTCTAACTAAGCTATGCTTATCATTTTGCAAGTGTTTGAGATTATTGGAGATGGTCCTTCCATCCCATGCAGCAGGTGTCTTTATATCAGATAAATCTCTCCTGTGAGTAAATATCTTCCTGTCAACAGTACTTTAAGATCTTTAAGAAATTAGTTAAGAGTTTCTTATTTTTGCTAGCTTGTAGGTTCATTTTACATTGTTCTTAGTTTAAATTATTTTTACTTTATTATTACATCAAATAGTTTGATTAATGTTCAGTTGAGGGTGAGTATATGAGAGTGATGATACTGCTTATCTGCTTATTTTTTGCAACTTTTTCTTGGATAAATGAAATTAATCAACTAAAGAGGGAAACAAAGGAAAAAGAATGTAAAGCAGTAAATACGGGCCTATAAGCTCAGGCAAAAACACCCTTCATGGGACTGCATTTTTTTAAACTCTCCTGAATAGTAACACATTTATAAGCTTCTTCTAAAATTTGGGTTAGGGTTTATGGTTATTTGAAGTGATAATTGTGGGAACATGCAAACAAGGAAGCAGAGAGATACCCAGATCAGTTTGAATACAGAATTGGGGACATTTAATTCTACTGACATCAGTGTATTGGACAAGACAATCTTACTTGTACTTTTTATAAGGCATTAAAATGCAAAATGAAAGTGTCTATCAGTTATATATTTGATCTGTGAAAAGAAGAATTGGAATATTTAGTTTTGGAAAATCAGTCACCCCAGGCATTAAAAAATGTGAATTATACTTCCTACGATTTAAAAATGAAATTAATTTATCGGAAAATGTTATTTTGGACCTATTGGACTCCTCAAAGAATATTTAAAAGGGACATTGTATTTCCAATATTGGCAATTTAAGAAATGTTGGAAATTCTTTAACTCACATGATTTGGTCCTGTTCTGTTAGAACTTTGTTTTGATTTCAAATCAATATATATATATATATATGTATGTATGTATGTATGTATGTATGTATGTATGTATGTATGTATAATTTTGAAAAGAAATATTATAGGTAAAGTTCTCAATATGATGTTGAATTCTATTTATTTATTTATTTATTTATTTATTTATATTTCTAACTTATATCACCGCCCATCTCCCCCCATTTCCGGAGGGGACTCTGGGCGGTTGAATTCTATTCTTAGTACATGGAATTTGTCATCTCATGAAGAGCTTTGGCTCTACTGATCTAGGATAGGCAAGGAGGATAATTCCAGGCAATTGGAAAAATAGTCACTCTCTTGATTTTAAGGATGGATTCAGGATATGAATTTGTTATCTATTTTTGAAAATGAGAAGATGACACGGTATGTTGCTATATGGTCTGGATTTCATGCTAGATGTAATAATTGTATGTGTGTGTGTATTACTTTACTTAGGGATACATTTTGTTACATATTAGCTTTTCTTTATTATATAATCACTAATGCAGACTGTTTTCTTTTTTATTTCATCATTTTAACAAACAAAAGTTAATATTTTTACTTGAACATTACATGCTTTGCATGCAGAAAATCTTTGGTTCAGTCTTTGACAACTCCAGCTGGAAAATGTCACTTCTGAGACCCCACAGAGCCACTTCCAGTTGATGTAAAAGATGCTGTGCTAAACAGACTACTAGTTTTATTTAGCCTTTGTAGTTTCATCCATCAAGCCCGAGCAAAAGACATAGCCCTTTGCATGTAGGTTCTCCCTGTTCTAGCTATTGTGTTTTAATGCACAAGCTGCAGTTAACAATGCTCTTTTCCAAATATGGTAGAACAAAGAGGTTGGTGTTCAATACAGTGTGCCACTGCAATGACATCTGAAATAATAACCACTATGTAGCACCCCCCCTTCTTTGTCACAGCTCTCCACTGCCCCCTGCACCATAGACAATGGGATGTGATTGAACTGCACATAGCCAAGGCCAGAAAGTTGGCAGGAATACTAGTCAACCTTTGGGGAAATTAGTTGGATTTTGACTGCTGGTCCTCCCTTCCTTTTGAGCAACTGATCTGTACTGTCACTGATCCCTTGACTTGGCTTGTTTGCATGCTTTCAGCTGGCACACATATTAGTGCCTAGCTTCCAATCAGCGACTAGGACTGTAGTGTGACTTAAGGTCACAATCATGTAGCCCCTTAGCTGGGAATTAATCCTAATCAATTTAATGTGATATTTTTCTCACTAAACATGCCCTGGATTATAGAGTTAGTTGCAGAACTGGTTGAAATCTGGGTGATATTTTAGAAAATATTATATTTTTTTAATTTTGAGGTATTTTAAAATATGTCCTAATATTCTTTCTCTATCAAAACAGAAACATTTAAAAAACCTGAACCCATAATCCTTTGTTATTTTTTACTATACTTCATTATGTATTGTAATGTACCATCTGGGCAGCAGTAATTGGATCCTTTTTTCAGGGGCTTTCTTCCACTGATGTTCCACGATGTACTTTAGTTTATAGTCATATAAATTAATCCTATTGATTTTAGAAAACTTCTCTTAGAATACAAACCATGAACAATTAAAATATCAGTGACAGATGTACCTTTCTTGCTCAGCTGTAAAACGTTTTGATTAATCTATTGAAAAATGACACCACCAGACCTTTACTGATTTGCTAATGTTAAATGATTACATTGTAGTGATACTTAAACTTGGGGTTTTCAGTGAAAATTAGGAGATTGGACTGTCAAACCACTTGCCACTTCTGATAACCAAACACAAAACCAAACATGAAATGATATTTTTTGTAGTATGCAAATTTAGGCCAAAACTATATTAAGCCATTGGGCCCAAAAGCCAGACCTATGAAGTATGTTTGCACTCGTTGTATCTGCAAACAGGAACCATGAGCCTCATATAGCCCAGGGAAAGAGTAAAGCTTCTATGAGTTGCTTGATTCCTGGGTTCCTGCACATAGAATGTATTGTTGCAGTGTAAGATCAGGAAAACTCCCAAATTATGGCCCATGTAGAGATTATGTGAAATCATCCCAGTGGCAATATATGAATTAACCCAATTACATGCTGTTGCAATCAGTCAGGATGAATTTATTGAATGGAAACATAGGAAGCGGCCAGAATTTCAGAAGGCAATGTTTCCAGCCCTACCTGGAGATGCCAGGGATTAAATATATGACATGACAAAGCCAGAAGACCAGAACACCTCTTTGCCAGCAATCAACAACAAGATAGGCAAAGGTTAACAGCAAGATTAGCAGCAGAGGAGCAATCAAACAACACAATAGACCATAATCAAGGAACTATTAACCCAGTCATTCAACCAAGCAGCAAACAACAACCCAATCAAGGTACTACCAAGGAGAGTACAACACCCCCACCAACACAGGCAGGACAAGCCAGGGTATATAAACAGAGAGCAAGTTCCACTCCCTTTTCGCACTGAAGATGTTGCCTAGCCTGGCAATGAAACGTCTGCAAGAAAACAACAAGGCTCAGAGAGCACCATGGACTCCACAGTTCAACCCTGAGCTACAAATATTCTCTTTGATTGGTACCACTATTTTATATAGTTCTGGCCACTATATTAACAATCAAATTATAAAAACCTTTAAAAAAACATTTAAACATTCATTATCTACTTTTATGCTTGGTACTACTATAACAATCTTACCCCTATTAAACCTTAAAAAATCAAACAAACTTTAAATCATTACAAAAAAATAGAATCATACAGCCTTGAAATCAATCCACATGATTTCTTATCCCACCTCAAAATAAACCAGAACATTTATTTTTCTCCATATGGACATTTTTATAGAAAAATAAAAAAACCCATCTGCCCCCCTTAAAAAGTAAGCAAAAAATTTCCCACATAGCAGAGCCATCTTGTTCTCAAAACAAACCCTAAGACAAACAGACCAGACATTATCTTGCAAGTCGAATTGTAACTCCTTCATGACCAGCATATTTGTCAGCAGGCATTTCTTCACAATCTGGATTCTCACGATCAGGAAAAATGCCTCCTTCTTGATAAATATCTTCTTCTCCTTTTGGAAAGTCCTCAGCCAATTAATACATTTTAAAGAAACTATCCCAAAAATCTTGCAAAATAGCTTGAGTAAGTTCATGGAAAATTTGTTTGAAATCAGCATGAAGCTCAGCATGAAACTCTGAAATGAACTCCTTAAGGTTGTCCATAATTCAGACAGTAAAGTCTAGCGCCCTCTAGGTACTTAGCTAATACAGATAAAAGTTGATGGGTTAATTAAAGGCTTCCAGAAGCTATTAAATGATATTGACAAAACAGAAATATGCAAACCAGCAAATACAGCATCCAAGGAAAGTGAACAGAAAACTCAAAACATCAAATTGAACGTGTAGGAAGATGTTAAATCCTTCAAATTAGATACAAAAATAATAATAGAGAGATGACTGTTTATTCTCAGTCCTCCTTAAATTTTAAATGGGAAGTAAGTCAGCAGTTAAGAGAAAGTTTTAAAACTATTCCAGAAACAACGATGATCACCAAAAGATTCATTTCTCCTTGCTGTGGAAAGCCTCTGTTAGGGTACAAAAACTTTAAAATATACAAAATTGGGTGATTTAGAAATGAGAAAGGCTCTACCTAATGTCCCAATAGGGCTGCAGCGTGGTCTGGAAAATGATGGTAAACCCGACTCCTGTCTCCTCTTACCGGATTCGCACCAATGCTGTTGACGATCCTCAGACTACAAGGGGAAGTTCCAAAGTACAAATGGGAAAATTCTGAGTGTTTTCTGTCCATGAAAATGTTCTAGGGCAACAGGAAAAGTCTGCCTGTGCCCCCAAAAGAATCCACGCTGTCAGCTCTGCCTGCTGAGCTCACAGGCTGTTCAATCAGCCATTTTCTCACCAGAAGTCTTCAACAATCAACATTTCCAATGTTGAGAGGGAGGCATGAATTGCAATGAAAATGGCTATACTAAATAAAAATACACTGACTGGTAAAATGGAATAGGGGAACTTTATTTATTTATATTTATTTACAATCCAAATTTATCACCACCCATCTCTGGGTGGTTTACAAAATATCAACAATTAAAACCTATAAATATAAGTTACACCTAAAACAATATAATAGATAATAAATAAAAATCCAAGAATGGTAAAATCGTATATAAAAGGAGGACATTATGGGGCCAGCCACCCCCAGGAGGAACTATTACCTTCCCCGTCCCAGGCAAGGCAGAAGAACCAGGTCTTAAGAGTCTTCCGGAAGGCCAGAAGCGAGGGAGCCAGCCTCACCTCCGGGGGCAAGATATTCAACAAGGCGGACGCTATCGCAGAGAAGGCTCGCCTCCTGGACCCCGCTAGATGGAGTTCTCTTGTTGTTGGGGTCCGAAGCATGCCCTCTCTGCATGAACGAGTGGGGAGGGTCGATGTCATTGGGATGAGACAGTCCTTCATATACCCTGGTCCCATGCCATGTAGGGCTTTAAAGGTGATAACCAACACCTTGAATTGGACCCGGAAGCAAACTGGTACCTAATGGAGCTCGCGCAGCAGAGGTGTCATGTGTGCTGATTTCATAGCACCCATAACTGCCCGGGCTGCCACATTCTGGACCAGCTGAAGCTTCCGCATACTCTTCAAGGGTAGCCCCATGTAGAGTGCATTGCAATAATCTATGTGGGAGATGACAAGGGCATGAGTGACTGTTCGGAGGGCATCCCAATCCAGGAAAGGGTGTAGCTGGTGCACAACCCGAAGTTGTGCAAAGGCCCTCCTGGGCACGACCGCCACCTGCTCTTCAAGCAGGAGTCGTAAGTCCAGTAGGACCCCCAGGTTCCACACTGGATCTGAATGGGGCAGTGCCACCCCATCCAGAACCAAAGATGACAACTTCCTGGATACTGGGGGGGCATCAATCCACAGCCACTCTGTCTTACCAGGGTTCAGCTGAAGCCTGTTGTTCCCCATCCAGACCCCCACAGCCCCCAGGCACTGAGAGAGGGCAGCGACCCCATCACTTACTTCACCCGGGATGGAGATGTACAGTTGAGTATCACCAGCATACTGTGATTGGATGTGGTGATGGATGATCTCGCCCAGCGGCTTCATGTAGATGTTAAATAGGATACATTTTATTCAGATACTACAGAATCTAACCGTTCAACCTGTTTGTAATGGAATGTTCAGAATCTGAGAGAGATTCACATGCTTGCCACCTGGACACTCCTCACTTATCAGTTAAGAGGACAGACTCATCTCCAGTTCACCGAGAGGTCCTTGTGCCACCTTCATTAGCAGTGGGATAAATTGGTTTCTAAAAGTGAAGCTTTCCAATTGTTGAGATTTCTATAACTTTATACTATTATCTTCAATAATCTTGTTAACAGATTATTGCACCACATTTTGTTAACAGTTTTGTCTGGTCTTAATCTTTTTACTTCCAGCTTGACAGCTTCAACTCTTCTCTGCTTTCTCCTTCCCTTCTCTCCTTGGACCTGGAAATGCCAATAACATTGCCCTCTCATGTCTATGGAGGTTCTCAGTCATCCAGGTGGAATTGTCTGTAGCTTGAATCATGTCAACTGGATTTCTATTTTCTCAGTGGAAACGTTTCGCTCCTTATCCAAGGAGCTTCTTCAGTCTGAGCAAAGTTAGTAAGGGAATCCTTAAATATGTTTCTAGGTGGCTGTGTGACCTTGCACCTGGGGCTAGGTCATGGTTATTTTGAGATGTTATTTCTAAGTCCCTTTATCATCTAAAGGAGGATCGTTAAGATTACCATGCTGCTGTTGAGCTTGCGAAATGGTCTTAATCTTCCTAGGCACAGAAGACAAAGCAGGAAGGAAAATAGGGGAAAGATTGTACCTGAGGCCCCCACCTCTATTCAAGGAAGGATTTTCCAAGTTGGCATAAATGGATTCCTTGACCCCTCTCTCAAACCACCTATCTTCTCTGTCTAAAATGTGAACATTAATGTCCTCAAATGAGTGTCCTTTTTCCTTTAGATGAAGATAAACTGCTGACTCTGGTCCTGTGGTGTTACTTCTCCTGTGTTGGGCCATCCTCCTGTACAAAGGTTGTTTGGTTTCTCCAATGTAGAGTTCAGAGCACTCCTTACTGCACTGGATTGCATAAACTACATTGCTTTTCTTGTGTTTTGGAGTTTGATCTTTGGGGTGTACAAGCCTTTGTCTCAGTGTGTTGGTGGGTTTGAAATATACAGGTATGTGGTGTTTGCCAAATATCCTTTTTATCTTTTCAGACAAGCCAGCCATGTAAGGAATGACCAGGTTTTTCCGTTTACTCTGAGTCTCAGCCCTATCTGTCGCTGTTTTAGGTCTGGTAGATTTAGATTTTTGGGTCAGGACCCAATCCTGGATAGAATTATTCAGCTTGGCAATAAAGTACAGCTGGCCCAGCATCACAAGACAAAAGAGAGGCAAACTAAGAAATTTGACATTCTTCTTTCTCGCAGCAAGCAGAAACAAGGAACTGGAGAAACCGCTGGGAGGAACAACAACAACAGGACCACAGAGGACAAAAAGAACATGTGGGTGAAAAATCTCTCAGACAGAGAACTCACCCAACCAGAGAGAGATGTCCTAGCCAAAGGTCTTAATTTTGCCATCACTCCCAAGCAAGTTCCGGTTGTGGAGCTCATTACAGCCACAGAATCTGCCATCCACAACAACCACCTACCTTTTGAGGAAGCAGAACAACTCCGGCTTAAAATATCTGCAGCTCTGGCCAGTGCTCAACCTCCTCCCCCAACCTTACCGTCCAAGAGAGGAGAGCCCTGACAGCCCTCAGCAAAGATGAAACCATCACCATTTTACCTGCTGACAAAGGAAGATGTACAGTGGTTCTAAACACTGCAGACTACGACAATAAAATTACCTCACTTTTGGAGGATCACCATACATATGAAAAACTGAAAAGAGACCCCAACAACAATTACAAGAAAAAGGTAATAGACAGTTTGAAACAATTGGAACATGATGGCTCCATCGATAGGATTACCTACCACCGTCTGTATCCTGGAGAAGCCATCCCCTGCATCTACGGACTTCCTAAGATCCACAAGGAAGGAACACCCCTCTGACCCATAGTCAGCAGCATTAATTCGGTAACATACAACATTGCCAAACACCTCTCTACCATACTAGCACCTCTAGTTGGACACTCTTAACACCACATCCATAATTCGGAAGAATTTGTTTCCAAAGCAAAGATCCTGAAACTGGATACAGATGAAACTATGGTCTCCTTCGATGTGTCCTCCCTTTTCACCAGCATCCCCAGCACTCATGCTCTATCCGCTGTCAGGAAGAGGCTAGAAGAGGACAGCACCCTTGAAAGGAGAAACCCAAACCAGATCTGCCATCTTCTGGACCTGTGTCTTAACACCACTTATTTCTCATACAGAAATGACTTTTACAGACAAAAACACGGCTGTGCCATGGGTTCTCCTGTGTCACCCATTGTGGCCAATTTATACATGGAAGAAGTGGAGAAGAAAGCACTCAACACATTCCAGGGAACGGTGCCCACCCACTGGTTTAGGTATGTGGATGACACCTGGGTCAAAATCAAGGCCCAGGAAGTACAGGCCTTCACGGACCATATAAACACTATAGATGCCAACATTAGGTTCACCAGAGAAGACAACAAGGACAACAGACTGGCATTCCTAGATTGAAGTCCTCATTGGGACCGGTGGCAAGCTAGACATAGGGATCTACAGGAAACCCACACACAGATCAATATCTGATGTTTGACTCCCACCATCCACTGCAGTACAAACTAGGAGTCATCAGGACATTGTCACACAAAGCAGAAACCATCCCCACCTCCATGGATTCCAAAAAGAATGAAAATCAGCACCTGAGAACAGCTCTGAAGGCCTGTGGATATCCAAATTGGGCCTTCACTAAATCTAAGTCTACCAGACCTAAAACAGCGACAGATAGGGCTGAGACTCAGAGTAAACGGAAAAACCTGGTCATTCCTTACATGGCTGGCGTGTCTGAAAAGATAAAAAGGATATTTGGCAAACACCACATACCTGTATATTTCAAACCCACCAACACACTGAGACAAAGGCTTGTACACCCCAAAGATCAAACTCCAAAACACAAGAAAAGCAATGTAGTTTATGCAATCCAGTGCAGTGAGGAGTGCTTTGAACTCTACATTGGAGAAACCAAACAACCTTTGTACAGGAGGATGGCCCAACACAGGAGAAGTAACACCACAGGACCAGAGTCAGCAGTTTATCTTCATCTAAAGGAAAAAGGACACTCATTTGAGGACATTAATGTTCACATTTTAGACAGAGAAGATAGGTGGTTTGAGAGAGGGGTCAAGGAATCCATTTATGCCAACTTGGAAAATCCTTCCTTGAATAGAGGTGGGGGCCTCAGGCACAATCTTTCCCCTATTTTCCTTCCTGCTTTGTCTTCTGTGCCTAGGAAGATTAAGACCATTTCACAAGCTCAACAGCAGCACGGTAATCTTAACGATCCTCCTTTAGATGATAAAGGGACTTAGAAATAACATCTCAAAATAACCATGACCTAGCCCCAGGTGCAAGGTCACACAGCCACCTAGAAACATATTTAAGGATTCCCTTACTAACTTTGCTCAGACTGAAGAAGCTCCTTGGATAAGGAGCGAAACGTTTCCACTGAGAAAATAGAAATCCAGTTGACATGATTCAAGCTACAGACATTGCCCCCTCACTTTCCCTGGCCATAGGAAATTGGAAGAGCTTGTATCTCTCCCTGTAGTTCCATCTGTTTGTTGAGTAAAACTGAGAAAGTCCTCCTTTGGTTGTCTCTCTTCATCCTTCCTCCTGTTTGGAGATCTTAGGAGAGGGATTTTCTTATTTTATGGAGGTCAAAATTTTTTTCCCCCTTTCTGGCATTTCTACCTCTCCTCTCCTTCCCAATATCAGGCCATAGGAACAGGAAGAACTTCTATATAGGAACTTATATATAGTCCCTCTTGAGGGGGGAGATGGGCGGTGACAAAATTTGATAAATAAATAAATAAATAAATAAATAAATAAATATTCTCAACATCTTTGTCAACAGCTTCCCCATGTTGAAAACGTTGCCTCTCAGGTTTAGGGTAATTGTGCATGCTCTCTCTCTCGCTCTCATTTCATGTACATCTGTCTCTCTTCCCCTCCCCAAAGTGGTCTCCTTCCCCCTCATAGTCAAAAAATTATTAGCTGAAGGCAGAGTGCAAAGCCAGTCAAAAGGACTGTGGGAAGGATGTGGAACCATTGGGGGATATGGGAAGTATGGACATATTTTGCTGCTTCCTATGGGTAGCCTATCTATAGGTAGCCCTCATTGGTGATCAGGGATATGGTATGATGACATACTCTATGTGGCAACCAGAAACATAGGCCTTGACATCTGTCCTAATCTGTGTCCACCAGAAGTCATAGAGCAGGAAGTGGATTGTTCTAAATGTTTCAAAATGTTCACCTGTCTTGCTGTCATGGTAGATCGATGAAATCTCTTTCCTCAAGGGAAGAGGGATGTACAGTATACCATTGTGATACAGTTCTCCCTGTTCCCAAGAAAAGAGGGAAGATAAAGATCCAAGTCCATGGTATATGCTCCCTGCTCTAGTTGAGCATGGATTAATCAGTCAGGGAAGTAGTTCCCTTCTGGTCCCCAGAGCTGAGAGCAAGGCCAATGGTGAAGTCTTTGGGATACAGGATGGTGGATTATATTTTGCCTACCTGAGTTGGCATTGTGTGAGTCTGTGAGAAATTTGCAAATGTTCCAGATTTTTGTGTTCAGTTTGGACTTTTTCAGAGCATAAAGCTCCTTTGTGGAAATGGAGATAATGTTGAAAAGCTTATTTGATAGCTAAAAGCTCCTTATTTTTTTTAAAAAAAATCATAGATCCATTCAACCAGGAGAAGTTTTCTGATAAAGTACACACTGTGGAGCAGTTCTGGTATAGATTGTAAAGTTGTGTCCCCCTAAGTGAAATCAAAAGAACAAAGGGGCATGTGGGATCTGGATTGGAGAGGATGAGTTGAGTTGTGAAAGTCCACTTGAGTAAGTGAAATGCCTGCTGGATTTAAGGACTCCACTTAAAGTGAACTATAACCCATTCATAGTAAAATGAACAAGTAGGATGGCGATTGCAACAAAATTATGAGCAAACTTACAATAAAAATTAGCAAAGCACAGAAGACATTATACAACTCTGAGCTTGAATGGTGGGGACAGCAGTGTTTCAAGATAAAATAGCTCTGGCAGGATCGATCTGGATTCATTTCAAGGAAATACAGTAGCTGAAATAGTCCAAGAAAGACAGATTATTCTGGTTTAGTAGAAAGGATGTATCTGAGACATTGTTGAAGAACTGCTCAAATGCTTTTGGTGTGGATAACATGTTCATCAGAGCAGATCAGCAAATCATCCAAATAAATGATTTAAATGTTGTCCAATGGGTAATGAAAACTATGAATCATAAGTCTCATGAAAATTGAGGGGCTTCCAGATAATTTGAATAGAATGGTCATATATCCAAACTTCCATAAAAGCTATCAAAGGACATTATGTGTTCATGACCCTTCTTCATGCAAATTAGAATATAAGCCCCTCTGAGATCTAACTTGATAAGAATGAATATTTTCTGCATTCTAAGAGTTCAGAGGTAAGAGAAAGAAGATGATGATTTTGAGATTCAGGAGCCTTTAATTATAGAAAGCTATCCTATTTTGTTTTGGGGGGTGGGGGAGGTAGGAGCACTGGCAGTAGAGAGAGTGGCAGATGAAGCCCCTTTGTAAATTGTCATCAATAAATTCCTGACCATTTTTATTTCTTACGTGATATAGCATTTAGCAGGAATCTGGGTCCCATGAATAAGGTTTATGATACAGTCACAGAACTGAGCAGGAGGAGGGGGCAGAGTCTTCTCTTTCTCATTCCCAAGCATATGAGTATAATCAACATACTTTGCAAATAAGAAGGGAAAGTTCCTGCTGTTCTCTGAGGAATAGAGTGGGTGATGATGCTCATGAGCTCACAGGTGGTGAGTTTTGCCCGCCTGGGAGAAAAATGTAATGCTTTCTTGGCCCCAATAAATATATGGATTGACTGGCTTGAAGCCAGTCCACTTCTAAAAGTATCAGAAAATAGATAGGAAATTCTTTGAAATTAGATACTTAAGATATACGTAATCACAAGCAATTCCTTCAAGAGGGAAAAATAGGAGAAATCTAAAAATGCAAAACTTCTTCATTCTGAAGAAGAGAAAAAAAGGACATGTAGGAAGGAGGAGCATATAATCAGAGAACAATATAAGGTATCCTCCAGAACCTATGCTGATTGTGTCTGAAAGGCTAAAACTCAGAATGAGCTGAAACTAATGAGAGAAACAAAAAACTGCAACAAATGTCTCTTTGGGTACATTAGACACAAAAGGAGAACCAAAAGAGTGTTGGTCTGTGCAAGGTGAAAGTGGTAAATTGGTAATGGTTGATGGTGAGAAGGCAGAAATTCTTAACTCTTGTTTCACAACTATCTTCTTTCAAAAGGGAAATGGAGATGATCTAGCTGTTGATTGAACTACATGTTCATTGTTCGGACACTGGAGGAAAGAGGGAACTGCAGTTTAGGATAGACAAGGAAAAGGTAAAAGCAAATTTAGCTAACTTAAACTAATTCAAGTCTCCAGGGCCAGATTCATTACATCTCAGGGTACTTAAAGAACAAATGGAGAAGATTGCAAACTTGCTGTTAAATGTGTGATAGCAGTGTGATGCAGCTCCTAAAAAGACAAATGATATGTTGGAGTGCATCAGCAGAAGCATAGAGTCCATATCATGGGAAGCAATTGTTCAATTCTACTCTGCCCAGACCCCACTGTGTCTGGTTCGGGGCACCACAGTTAAAAAAAGGCAGTGACAAATTGGAGCGAGGTCAGAGGACCAAGATGGTGAGGGCTCTGGAAACTACAGTAAATGGTTATAAGAATCTATATATGTGTAGCTTACAGAAGGGTTTAAATGAAACTAAATGATTAAAGTATCTACATATGTTTAGGAGGGATGACTGTGAGGAAACATGATAGCAGTTTTCAAATATCAGAAGAACTGTCACACAGAAGAGGGAGTAGACTTACTGTCTATTGCTACAAAGAGCAGGACTAGAACCAATGGGTTAAACCTACAAGGAAGTATGTTCAGCCTAGATATCAGAAAGTACTTCCAGACTGTATGACCTATGAGACACTGGAACAGGCTGCCACATGGAATAGTGAGTTCTCTTTTGCGAGAGATCTTCAAACAAAGGCTCTCAGATATGTTCTATTGGCTTCTTCACTGAATTGGACTAGTTAAAGTCCCTTCCGACTCTTATATATCTTATTATATGATTCTGTGATCTAAATTCTATTACTCACTCACCAAAACAAATCCACATAAGTACTTCAAAGGTATTGATAGCTCATGCTTACTTTTTATGTACCAATATTTTATTTTATTTTTGAATCCCACTTTGAAGATTTTTCAATTACAAAAGGGCAATACATTACACAATATTTCACACATTAATTTCAGACATAACCACCAATTTTCACTTACCGTTTCTCTTTTTAAAATTACACGCAGTATATTACAAATGTGTATCACCTTCCTTAACATCTTTTAAACTCATTTTATAAATACACAAAGGTTAGTGTTGAAATCACAGTATAAACATAGGACAGAAATTTGCAGGCTTTTTATACAGATCTTTTTCATAATGAACATATAACAAAGAAAGGAAACTTTTTCCTAACACATCATGCTTAAAATTAACATATAAAGTATTGGCTCAGTGGGTAAGACACCAGGCTTGTCGATCGGAAAATCGCAAGTTCGGAGGTTCGAATCCCTAGTTCCATGTGATGGAGTGAGCTCCCACACTTGCCCCAGCTCTTGCCAACCTAGCAATTCGAAAGCATGCAAATGCAAGTAGATTAATAGGTACCACTTCGGTGGGAAGGTAACAGCATTTCGCGTGCGTCATGCCGGCCACATGACCATGGAAGCAATGCTGGCTTTTCGTCTAACAAACGGAGATGAGCACCAGCCCCTAGAGTCAGACACTACTGCACAAATGTGTGGGAGGAACCTTTACCTTTTTATTGCCTACTAGGGAACCAGTGTGATGTAATTATTAAGGTGCTGAACTAGATGTGGGAGACTGAGTTTCAAGTCATCCTAGCTATGGAACTCACTACATCAGGCATGTCCAACCAGTGGCCCACAGGCCACATGCGGCCCTGAACAGCTAGTAACACGGCCCCAAAAAATCGTAAACTTTTAACATTATTTTGCGATATTTTTCATGACTTGATCGCGCGGTACTCAAGTGCAGACTGCGTAGCTAGAAACAACAGAACACTGTGTAGGGGAGGAGTCAGTGCAATGCTAACACTGCCACCGCCGCCGCCCACTACACACATCAGCTTGTGGCGACTTGGCGTTATATATAATATTTCAACCTACCTACATGTGTTCTGTGATGACAGGCGTTTATTGTTATTATTATTAAGTAGACATGTAAGTTTTCTTATTTGATTATTAAACTTTGCTTTGTTTATTTGCCTACCTAACAATTTACAATGGGCTTGTTGTGTTATTTCTGTAAAAAAATATTTATTCCTAAATAAATTTATTCCAGCATGGCTTCAACGTCATTTCAACAGAAAACAGAACCCAAAAAAGAAAATAAAAAAAGAAAAATTGCGGATGAAGGAAGAGTATTCAACAAAAAATGGACAGATGAGTACTTTTTTGTCAAGACAAATACTAAGGCATTATGCTTAATTTGTAGGGAAAATGTGTTAGTTTTCAAAGACTACAATTTGAAAAGGCATTATATGGAAAAACATGCTGCCAAATTTGAAGCGTATCAAGGAATTTGTCATAAAGACAAATTAGCAGAACTGAAAAAAAAGTCTGTTGTCTCAACAATTTTTTTTTAAAAGTCACAACTCAAATGGACTCTATTATAAAAGCTAGTTATTTGGTAGCAAATCTGACTGCAAAAAAATCAAAACCATTTACCGATGGTGAGTTTATTAAGCAATGTATGGAAAACGTGGCAGATATAATTTGTCCTGATAAAAAAAGTGATTTTTCTAAAATCAGTTTGTCTAACCAGACTACAGCCAGGCGAATTGAAGAAATAGGAAAATCTATCGAAAGAGGTTTGAAGAGTAAAGCTGCTAATTTCAAATTTTATGCTTTGGTGATGGATGAAAGTACTGATGCTACAGATACGGCTCAACTTGCCATTTTTATTAGAAGTATAAACAACAAAAATTGATAACGAATATAATGGCACTGAAGAAATGGCTTCTTTGGTGAAATTAAAAGACACAACTAAATCTCTTGATTTGTACGAAGCAGTAGAAATGACATTAAAGTAATTTTCTTTAACCATTGTCAACATATCTGGTATATCTACTGATGGCGCCCTGGCGATGGTTGGTAAAAGTGAGGGACTTACAAAATTGATAGAAGATGATGCAAGTGCTGCCGGCAACTCATGTTTGATGAAGTATCACTGCATTCTACATCAAGAAAATTTATGCGCGAAAGCTTTAAGAATGGATAATGTCATGCAAATTGTCATCAAAGCAGTGAATTTCATAAGGGCCAAGGGACTGAATCATCACCAATTCCGGGAGTTCCTTAAAAGTATGGATGCTCATTATGTGGACATTTACTTTTCAGGGGGCGATGGCTCAGCGGTTAAGACGCCAGGCTTGTCAATCAGAAAGTCACAAGTTCGGAGGTTTGAGACCCTAGCCCCGCTTGACGGAGTGAGCTCCGGCACTCGCCCCAGCTCTTGCCAACCTAGCAATTTGAAAGCATGTAAATGCAAGTAGATAAATAGATACCACTTTGGTGGGAAGGTAACAGCATTCTGCGCGCGTCATGCCGGCCACATGACTGCGGAAGCATCTTCGGACAATGCTGGCTCTTCAGCTAACAAACGGAGATGAGCACCGGCCCCTAGAGTCGGACACGACTGTGTAGGGGAACCTTTATTTACTTTATTTACCTTTTATTTACTTTTCTGAAGTAAGGTGGCTAAGTTGGGGTAAATGCTGAAAAGATTTTATGATTCGCAAAATGAAATCAAGTCGTTTATAGAATCAAAAAGAAAATTTGTGCCAGAACTTGAAGATGAAAAATGGCTCACAGATTTAGCATTTTTGGTGGATTTGACTGCTCATTTAAATGAGTTAAACATGCGTCTTCAAGGTGAAAACCACTTATCACTGCAATGTTTCAAACCATAACAGCATTTGAAATGAAACTTAAATTATGGCAAGTTCAAGTTATGGAAAATAATTTTATACATCTTAATACATTGGCTAAACACAGTCCTGTGAACAGCGAGAAATATGCAGCCCTGCTTTTCGGTTTGATACAGGAATTTGAGAACAGGTGTCAAGATTTCGGGAAAAATCATCAATATTTTGGTATATTTTAGACTCCATTTTCAGTCAACATAACTACATTACCTCTGAATTTTCAAATGGAATGCATAGAGTTGCAATCAGACATTCAACTCAAAGAAAAATTTGATCATGTCTCACTACTGGACTTTTATAAGACCTATCTTCCCAGAGAAAAATATCCCTCACTTCACAATCATGCCTTATTCATGACATCGCTTTTTGGCAGCACGTACATTTGTGAGCAACTATTTTCAAGGATGAAGCACATGAAGAGTAAAATTAGAATTAAAGTTTTTGACGAGCACCTTGAGAACTCATTGAGAATTGCAACCACATTCATCGAACCAGACATTGATGCATTAGTTTCACAAAAACAAGGTCAAATATCCCACTAGTTTTATGTTGCCCTCTTTTTTTAAATTTTATAATAAAATAAATAAATGAAGTGTTATTACTTATATACATTAACTATATTATATATTTTATGTGTGGCCCAAGACAATTCCTCTTCACTCAATGTGGCCCAAGGAAGCCAAAAGGTTGGACACCCATGCACTACATGATTATGGGTTAATTATTGTCTCAATAACCTACCTCACAAGAACGTTTGGAGGAGGAGTGCTATATATACTACTAGAGTTCTTGGAGAAAATATTGATTTATTGATAAATGAATCAATGAATCAATAAAAATAAATCAATTATTATTCTACTTTGGATTGGTGTTCAGTATCACCAACTGAATAATATTGGATTTTGAAGGTGACCACCAAGTTGTTGAACATGTTCCTTTATTCTCTCACCCTTCATGTGAAGCTAAGGATGTATTTGGACTCAGAATTCCAAAGTCCTTTCTGAACTAAAGTGTCTTTTTTTCCTTCTACTTTAGTACCAAATTTATCTTCTTTCCAAAGCAGAAATAAGTGATGTACAAAATTCCCTGCAAATAACACTGTGTGATTCCAGTTGATGATCTTGGCTACCCTTTTCATCATCCTCATCTTTTCAGATGAATAAGGAATCAGTGTGGATTCAGTAAAAACATAAGAAGCTGCTGTATTTCAAGCCAGATCATTGATATTAGTTTGGTCTGAAACCAATGGAAAGTTTTCAGGCAAAAAAGTTTCTTGGAAGCATTGGAGAAACTAATTCCAATCTTCTGCATGCAAAACATATCTTCTGATTGTGGGGTTTAGAAGTTTGGTTTTTATTCTCAGCTAGCATGCAAAGAAAACAAGAAATGAATCCTTTCTTTTTTAATATGAATATAGTATATTCACCCAGTTAACACAAGTAACAAGCAAGGAATGCAGAATGCTTTCTGATGCTGCAGCTAACTACTGTTGACCCTGAGGCAAAGAAGTGAATAAGAATGTATGAGACTAAATCTGCAAAGCAAGGAAGAACATGAAGCAGGGCCACCTTACCCAATAAAAAAAATATTCAGTCAGGAACAAACAGAAGGCCCGGCTTCCCTGCTCAGCGGGACATATTAGGGAAACAGAAAAATCAAGCATCAGCCTCAAGGCTTGGGTCTAAGCATTTGTTTCATTAGTGATGTAAGACTGGGGGCTCTACTATGTCATTAATTGCACACTATAGATTAGGACATCTTCTCTCTGTTTCCATATAATCTTCGCTGACCTAAGCTTGGGGCTCTCAGTTCAATTTGACTGGGGCCCAGTGATCACTGTATAGGTATCTTAATAAAGAAAATCAAATTTTAGATCTCCATTGCTCTGGTTCTCATTTTAGTGGAGTGGCTTTTTCCCCAGAATATGATACAGAATTATAAAGCTCATTTGGTTTGTAGAAACTGAAGGTATAAACTTGCCCAATTCTACAATGACTTTTCTTAAACTATTTCATAGTTTCTGAAAGACCATACACATCTCTCCTGTCTTCATTCAGTTGTGATGCTCTGCTCTTGATTCTATACTCATCCTAAGGTCATTTTCCCTGGACCCATAATCTTCAGTTTCTCTAAGGAGCGTGGTCACACAATACTTTCTAGTAGCTGTCAGGACAGTGAAATAACCATAGAAACACCATCCCATGCTCAGATGTATTTCTCCAACATAATTAAGAATGCTGTTTGGTATCTCTCTTATAATGTGGAGATCAAACCCTACAGCCAACAAGTCACTTCTGTCATGAATTTGAAAGCATTCATAATTAATTGCTTCACAACTGTCCTGCTACATGGAAAGTTGTTCTATATTGGTTCCTTACAATCATTTGGTTTTTATTTGATTTGATTTGATTTGTCTTGTCTTGTTTTATTATTTGTGAAAGGTTGGATTCTACTTAACTTGTGTTAAGAGAATGTTATGAAGGGGGACTGGAATGCCTGCCAGGTAGATCAATACATAATTTGAACAAATGAATTTGATGGACTATTCAAGGCTGATTATAAGGGAGTATAGTTTCCACACGTTAGGAATGAAATTTGCCAAGAGGGGTTGTTTGATTGTTTGTCTCAGGTATTAGCAGTGTTCTGCCTTTCTCCTTCCTCCAGTGCTTTGTACTGCCTTGATTCTGGCAGTTCCCCTTCTTTGGCTTCATCCCACCATCATCCATGTTGGCAAAACAGCCTCATATATTTAACTACTTTTTTCTTATGTTGAAGTTATTATTATGCTTTTAGTTTGGGGAATGATCTCTTATTATTTTTGAAGTGTATGTTTATGCCAAGTTTCCTGTGTGCTTCAGGGCCAAGAGGGTTGCCCACAGCTCTGGGGTCCTTTACTGAAATAGCAGGAAATAAAAGGAATAGTATAAAAGCTCTCTAGCTTCTGTGGATAGGAAGCTCATTATGAGCAAAACCTCTCTGTTTTATTCCAAGCCATGTTTCCCTGTGGGATTGCCTGTCTTGAAGGAGGAAATCAGCAGGACTCATTACTTCTAAAACAATGTTTAGAGTCCTTTTGGTGAAGGAATGTTTCTGCCAGTCAGGTAAAGAATCTAGATCTTTATCCTTCCTGAGACAATAACTAAGGAGTTCAGAATCTCCTTGGAAAAAAAAGTTATGCCTTTTGAATGCAACTATCTGCAGGTGTTGTCAGGCGAAGACTCTTGGTACCCTTCTAGGCCAACTTACAAAAGAATAATGGGAATTTCACTTTGGAATTCAAAGTCTAACAGAAACTGAAATAATAGAGACACAATTTTGAGACTTCCTACATTTTTCCCATGAATCACAGACCATGACTAATTCCCTGAGGGTGGAAAAAAAAATCACTTTTCCCTTTAAGACATGTATAGAATTCAGTGTGTTAGATAAATAAGCCTCTTGACCTCACCTTGTTTAAGACTACAATTCATTCACTGGCAATAATAGCTGCTTAAATAGAAGGAATATAAGCTTGCTCTCCATTTCATTAATTAGAAATGCTCCTTTGTTGTCACAATAGCCATAGTGATAGTTGTACTTATTTTTAGTTTTGAATTTATATCAAAGCCACTTGAGCCACTGAGGCTTCAAAGCAGCTTGCAAACTAAGTGAAAATAAATAAATAAATAAATAAATAAATCAGTAAATATTATCCAATTAAAAGCAAATCCTAAATAATTTAAAATCAGAATCAGATTTTGTTTTAATGCAACTCTTTAATGCTCCTTTAAAAACTGGAAAATATTAATTACTCTAATCCTCCCCGAAAAGAAAGAATTAATTTTGTTTGATGGTTTTTTAAAAACTAATTTCCAGAACATGAAAATAGCTTACTGATTTTCTCTGAATAAGTAACTCCAGGTGCCACCTCATTTTAGCCTCATAAGTCTTACTTCAGACTAGAAATAGCCAAAACTGGTACGTAAATTATATTATAAGCCTTCGACTATACATTTTATATTATTATTTCTTGGTGAAATATAAAACCTCTTTCAAGTTGAGCTCAGCTTCTAGTGACTGGAATATCTATGTAGTTTTCTTGGCAGTAATAAAAAGTGGATTGCCATTGCCTCCTTCCAGAATGTTTCCCACTTTAGTTCACAACCCTGGTGTTTCCTGGACATCTCCTATCCAGGTAGCCAGGGGCTGCTTCCTGCTGCCACCTTCCTGCTGAGATAGTCAAATATTAACTCTTACCATATTTGCAATATATCTATTGCCCTTTTTGGGAACCGAATGTTTTCATACACTTGAATATGACTGAATATATCAGCCATTTTATTAACATTCCCAAGTTGAAAAGTGTTGTGGTACAATGCACAATAGACTTTATTGTGTTGAGATTTTCATGCTCTAAGACAACAAAGGCTTCCAGCCTTAGTCTAAAACCCATGAAAAGTTAGATTCCAATCTGGTCCAGTAGCCCCCTATTTAACTACAGGTAGTCCTTACTTAACAATCACAATTGGGACTGGCAAATCCATCGTTAAGGAACACTGTCGTTAAGTGAGACATCATGTAACTGTGACTTGCAATTTTACTGCCGGCTTCTCAATTGACTCTGCTTTTTCAGAAGCTGGCTGTGAAGCGTACAAATGGCGATCATGTGACCGCAGGATGCTGTGACGGTCATATACGCCTGCCAACTGCAAAGTGCCGAAATCTCAATCACATGACTGCAGGGACACTGTGATGGTTGTGTGAGGACTGGTCATAAAGTTACTTTTTCAGTGCTGTTGTAACTTCAAATGGTTGCTAAATGGGGCAGTCGTTAAGCAAGGACCTGTATTGGTATATAGCTTTGATATCTCACTAGTAAATCCTGGAGCTTCTGCTGTATGTGTATATAGGATTGCCAATCTGGGGTCCTCTACCAGAGGCCTGGGAGTTTGAGGGTTCTGCGCTGTATCTTAGCTGTTCCTAGCACTGCACTCTTCTGGACAGAGAGCTCTGATGTTGTTCCTGGGATCTGTTGGAGCCACTCTCCAAGCTTAGGAGTTACAGCCCCGAGTGCTCCTGCCACCACTGGGACCACTTTGGCCTTCACTTTCCACATCCTCTCTAGTTCCTCCTTCAGGTGCTGGTACTTGTGCAGCTTCTCATACTACTTCTTCCTGGTGTTGCTGTCACTTTGCACCGCTACATCTATCACCACCGCCGTCTTCTGGTCCTTGTCTACTACCACAATGTCTGGTTGATTGGCCAGTACCTGCCTGTCTGCCTGGATCTGGAAGTCCCACAGGATCTTAGCCCTGTCATTCTCCACAACCTTCTGTGGAATCTCCCATCTGGACTTTGGAGGTCTAGCCCATACACTGTGCAGATGTTCCTATACACAATGCCAGCTACTTGGTTGTGCCGTTCAGTGTATGCTGTTCCTGCCTGCATCTTACACCCTGCCACTATGTGTTGGACTGTCTCTGAGGCCTCTCTGCACAGTCTGCACCTTGAGTCCTGTCTAGTGTGGTAGACTCCTGCTTCTATGGATCGGGTGCTTAGCGCCTGTTCTTGTGCTGCTATGATCAATGCCTCAGTGCTGTCTTTTAGTCCAGCCCTTTCCAGCCACTGGTAGGATTTCCCAAGGTCAGCCACCTCAGCTATCTGTCAATGGTACATTCCATGCAGGGTCTTGTCTTGCCATGGCACTTCCTCTGCTTGATCTTTCTTCCATGTCTGCTGCTGCTTCAGGCATTCTCTCAGCAGCTTATCTTTAGGTTCCATCTTACTGATGTACTCCTGGATGCTCTGGGTCTCATCCAGGACAGTGGCTTTGACACTCACCATACCCCGCCCGCCCTCTTTCCAGCTGGTGTGCAGTCTCTGGATGTTGGACTTGGGGTGAAAGCCTCCGTACATTGTGAGGAGCTTCTGGGTCTTCACATCAGCAGCCTCCATGTCCTCCTTTGGCCAGCTCACTATACTGGCAGGGTATCTGATGACTGGCAGGGCATACAAGTTAATGGCATGTATCTTGTTCTTCCCATTGAGCTGGCTCTTCAGGACCTGTCTTATCCTTTGGTGGTACTTGGATGTTGCTGTCTTCCTTGCCTCCTCATTGTGGTTTCCATGTGACTGTGGGATACCAAGGTACTTGTAGCTGGTCTGTATGTCTGCTATGTGGCCTGCTGGTAGTTCCACCCCATCAGTCTTAACTACCTTCCCTCTCTTTACTACCATCTGGCCACACTTCTTTAGTCCGAATGACATCCCAATGTCCTCACTGTAGATCCGTGTCAGTTGGATCAGTGAGTCAATGTCTTGTTAATTCTTAGCATACAGCTTGATGTCATCTATGTAGAGGAGGTGGCTGATGGTAGTTCCACTCTTGAACTTGTATCTGTATCCAGTTTATGTGATAATCTGGCTGAGGGGGTTCAAGCCCATGCAGAACAGCAGTGGGGACAGTGCATCACCTTGGTATATGCCACACTTGATGGCCACTTGTGCAAGCTGTCTTGAGATGACTTCCAGTGTTGTCTTCTATAGTCCCATTGAGTTCTTGAGGAAGGTCCTTAGTGTCCTGTTGACTTTGTATAGTGCCAGGCATTCACAGATCCATGCATGTGGCATTGAGTCGTAGGCTTTCCTGTAGTCAATCCAGGCTGTGCTCAGATTGGTCTGTCTAGACCTTGAGTCTCGGGCAACTGCTCTATCTATGAGCAACTGGTGTTTGGAGCCTCTGGTGTTGTTCCCAATGACCTTCTGAGCTGTGCTCATGTACTGGCCCATATGGTCCTGCAGCTTGGCGGCTATGATGCCTGATAGGACTTTCCATGTTGTGGGGAGTGGCAGGAGCTGCTTTTCATCATACAAGGTGGGATAGCTGAGATAAATTCGACCCCTCCCTAGAGTGATCGTTGCATTCAAGAACTGAGTTAGATCATCAGCCATTGGATTTCATTTTTTATTTTTATGTACATTCATTTTAGTTTTAATTGTATTTATATATTGTAATTTATTGTTTTATTGATTATGCTGTTGTAAACCGTCCAAAGTCCCTCCGGTGAGAGGAGATGGGTGGTGACAAATCTAATAAATAAATAAATAAATAAATAAATAAATAAATTCAATGTGACATGCTTCTCTGGCAAGGCAGTTCTTTTATCCAATGTGAAAAATAGAATTTATTAGCTGATGCAATGATACATATCAATGCGGAATGGAGATCTGGATTCTAAAGGCAAAATGTGATTCAGAATGTGTGGGCTGATGCACATTGTCACAAACACCTTAAAGCAACTGTCTTTTGGGAGCTTGCATGGCCACTCTTTGCAGATGCTGCATGATCTTAGGAAAATATGGATGTGGTTTAAGGTGTTCCCCAAAATTGTTATACGCAGACCCACATGTACATGAAAGTACATTTTCCCCTTTGAATTTGGATCGCTGCAGAGCCCTTGTGTATAGGATCCAGTTGTAAGCTTAGCAGGATGCATTCCTAAGAAACATTATTTGATTCAGACGACAAGGCCCCAGAACTATTTCAACATAATTCCTAAAGCAGCCACACGGATCAGCTCCTTAATAAAAGCACACTAAAAACATTAGTAGGCTGCCATCTTTGGTGGAGCTTTATCATATCTGTGAGCTTTATCTGTGAGCTTTATCAATGAAAGGGTAAATATACCACAGCAAACATCTGTGTTGTTAATGTTAAAACTGCAGGATACTAAATATTTTCCTCTGACAATTAATACATAGTTCCTATTTTGTGGTGGGCAAAATACTATGCTGTTTTAATGCTATAATAGGAGAAAACTTACCCGTTTCAGATTGTATTTGAGTGTGATGACAAATGGTTTCATCTTTCTACTCATTCTTATTAGAAACCATTAAAGACAATTTGTTTCTCTGCCCCACCCAACCCATAATATGAACTTCAACACAGTTGACAACTTGGAGAATTGAGTAGGACCAGAAAGATTTGAAGTGACTCTGGACAGTATACAAACATAATAACAGTTAAAGCCATAAAACAGATAAACATAAATAAAAAGCATAAAAACCCAAGAATGCAGGAGAACAACAGTCATTTGGCATCATATAACCATCTTGCAGGTTCACTATGGGATCCCCAGGGTTGATGGAAAAACCAGGTTTTAAGGGCCTTCCAGAAGGCAAACAGGGATGGGGCCAACCTCACCTCAGGGGGAATGATGTTCCACAGGGTGGGGACCACAGCAGAAAAAGCATGCCATCTGGGTCCTGCCAGATGGAACTTCTTGGTGGACAGGACCCTCAGCATACCCCTCCTGCTTGACTTGATGGGATAGGTAGATATAATCAGGAAGAGGTGGTCCCTGAAATAACCTGGTCCCAGGCCATGTAGGGCTTTAAAGGTCAAAACCAGCACCTTGAATTGCAGCCAGAAACAAACTGGCAGCCAGTGCAGCTCATGGAACAGAGGTGTAACATGCATTGTCCTGGGGTGCACATAACTGTCCATACAGCTGCACTCTGCACCAGTTGAAGCTTCTGGATGCTCTTCAAGTGCAGTCCTATGTAGATAATATTACAATAATCCAACCTGGAGGTGACCAGGGCATGAATGACTGTGAGTAGAGCCTCACAGTCCAGGAAGGGGCGCTAGTGGCATACAACATGAAGCTGTGCAAAGGCCCTCCTAGCCATAACTGCCACCTGTTCCTTGATCAGGACTTGTGAGTTTAGAAGGACCCCCAGATTGTGCATGGAGTCTGTGAGGGGTAGTGCAACCCCATCCAGAACCAAAGGTGGTAAAGTCCCAGATCTAGAAGGCCCCAAAACCCAAAGCCATTCAGTCTTGCCAGGGTTCAGCTGAAGCCTGTTGTTCCCCATCCAGATCCCCACAGCATCAAGGCACTGGGACAAGACATCAACAGCATCACTTAGTTTGCCAGGGGTGGAAATATATAACTGGGTATCATGAGTGTACCAATGATACCTCACACCATGGTGACAAATGATCTTACCCAATGGCTTCATGTAGATGAAATAGGAGTGGAGAGAATACCGAACCTTACAGGACACCACATAACAGGGGTTGAGGGTGGGACCTCTCACTCCCAATCAACACTGACTGGTTCTGGCCCTACAGAAAGGAAGCGAACCAGCACAATACTGTGCTGTCCACTCCCAACCCATGGAGCTGACCCAGAAGGATACCATGGTCAATGGTATGGAAGGCCACTGAGAGTTCAAGAAGCATGAAGACAAATGCTCTATCCGTGTCCCATTCCTACCAGAGTTCATACAAAAGTGTGACCAATGCTGTCTTCATCCCATGGCCAGGCCTGAATCCTGACTGAAAAGGGTCTGGATAATCTGCTTCCTCCAAGCCCACTGAAGCTGCTGTGCAACCACCTTCTTCACAACCTTCCCTAAAAAAGGGAGGTTAGACACTGGACAAAAATTGCAGAGGATGGTGGGATCCAGCAATGGCTTTTTGAGGAGGGGGTGAACCAATTCCTCTCTCAAAGAAGAGTTAACCACCACTAGGATCCAACCAGGTGACACTCCCCAGGCAGCCTTAAGGAGAGGCATGGATCTAAGGAGCAGGTGGCTGAGCTCACAGTTATTAAGGACCCTGTCCACTTCCTCAGGCCCAACGAGATCAAACCATTTCCACGTTTCCAGATAACAAGGCAAGACTGTGCCCCAGGCATCTCTGTCAGACCTGTATCAAAGCTGGTATCCAACTTGGAATGAATTCAAGTGATTTTGTCTGACAGATGCTCTGCACATTCCTGTGCCCAGCCTTGTAGATAAACCTCCAAGTCTTCCTTACCCAGAAGGGCTTGTGTTACCTTAAACAAGACTGCTGGGTGGCTATCCACGGATGCAATAAGGATGAAGATGTATTGTCACTTTGCCGCCCTTACTGCCACAAAGTAGGTCTTAATAGTGGCTCTCACCCGTGTTCAGTCGAGTTCATCTCTCATTGATCTCCAGCAGTGCTATAGACTCTCTTCTCCCATTTCATCTCCCTGAGCTTTTCAATTAACCATGTAGAACAAGGGGATCCACAAGAGAGAAGAGGTCACATGGGCACTATCCAATCCAATTACCATTGTTAACTGAGGACTACCTGTATATACACATACAGGGTGAAGATAGACAGATTGAGCTCATGCACTAAATAAAAGAATATGAGGAAAATCAATAAGAATTACTTCAACTCCCTTTTCCCTAGTTTTTCATATATAATAAAGAAACTAGTTTACTGAGAAACTAAGCTATCATTGTAGGCCACAGCTGCCATGCTGGAGGTAATTTCACCTTGCCCCAATATCTCTGGCTACAAGTTTTCTAATTTTATTCCTCCTCCTCCTCCTCCTCCTCCTCCTCCTCCTCCTCCTCCTCCTCCTCCTCCTCCTCCTCCTCCTCCTCCTCCTCCTCCTCTTCTTCTTCTTCTTCTTCTTCTTCTTCTTCTTCTTCTTCTTCTTCTTCTTCTTCTTCTTCTTCTTCTTCTTCTTCTTCTTCTTCTTCTTCGAAATTTGAAGAAAAAATATGTACTTGAAAGAAGGTGAAAACATTCTGTCACTGCGACAGGTGGGATGCTCTTTTAAATTATGTTCATTTGCTACTGCTCTTTCTCCACCACCACCCCCTCCCCAGAAATGTCTTTAGATGTCACTACAGGAGCAGATCTACCAAGAAAGTGCTATTTTTTACAGTCTTTTTCAGAGATGAAGTGAACTCTGAATATTTTTGCTCTTTGCTGACACATTTATTTACCATTACTGGCTTTGACATGTTGTCTCATTGTTGTTTAATACCAGTTCAGTACTAACCCATAATATAGGTGCAAACATCTGTTGTTTACTCTGAAATGACTAGCATATAAAACTTCCTTATATAAGAATAAATAGTAAAAGAACTGTCTAAGGATAGCACAAATATTCTGCCTTTAAAAGTTTGCAAATCTACCAATAGTTTGAAGAAGATATGACAATTCTGTTTCTTTTCATTACTTTATTATACAGCCCAGTCCGAAAGCACATACAGATCTATCCTAAACCCATAGGATTACTCCCAAGAAGGTATATATAGGACTATAGTCAATAGACACTATTTAAAAATATTTTACTTGAGTTGTAGTCATGTGGAGACTAGTTATTATACCATAGCTTGATCTGTCTGTAATATATACTTACAGTCTTGTACGTTTCTGTTGAAAAAAATGCCCCATTGAATTTATGGGTTGTATGCAGTTAAGTAGATACAAGCTCATTGCTTTAAACTATCATAACAAGTTTCACTGATTTTCCATGGTATTATTATTACTATTACTATTATTACTATTATTATTTTGATTTGTATAGCCACCCATCTCATCTAAGTGACTCTGGGCAGCTCACAACAGGTAGCAACAACAATACAATAAAAGCAAATTAAAAAACCAATATACAAACATATGAAACCATCAATAGTAATTTTAACACAAAAATAATCATAATCAGCGGCAGAATCCATCCTTACATCAGCTCAACACAACCACTGTAAAAGCTCCCCAGCATTGCCGGACCCCTAGGCATGGTGGCAGAGCCTTGTCTTCAGTGCCTTCCTAAAGGGTCAGGGCCAATCTAAGTTCTGGGGGATATCCTATGTCTTCTGTTGTAATTCATTATTTAGTTTTATTTAGTTTTAAAACTGATCAAGGAACTTTAAACAAAGTTTTTTTTTTTTTAAAAAACATAGTTTAAAATCTATCTCAGATGGCATGAGTCTTTATATTATTAGAAGCATTTGAATTTTGTGACTTTAGCTACCCTGAAAAAACAGCTTCTATTGCTTCAGTACAAGCTTCAAAACCTGAACTTCTTTAAATCACTGACTGAACAGATTCCTAACTGAAATTTATGAAGAAAAAAAATATGTAAGTAAAGTTTATGCAATTTCAAGGTACTTAGGATAATGACTATATCCTGAACTTGAGGCTGGGAGGTTGAAGAATTTAGCAGGCAGTCACAGAGCCAAAACCAACAATAGATAAAGCCATTTTGTTTACTAAGAATACCTAACCACAGCAATATAGTTTTTAACAATTACGATCTAAGAGTGTAAACATGTTCATTTGCCTGGGACTGGGAAAGAGTTCTATGGAACACAGTGATGCTTATTTCCATACAAAATTGTGTTGTAATTGAACATAAGGATATTCTTCTCTTATAATAGCCATATGAAAGAATTCAGCTGCACATGAGGAGGACTAAATAGTTCATTCGTTTACAACTATTTGTATACTACCTACTCTTGGGATTCTACGTGTGAACACCCCTTGCCTTTGTATCTTCACTGCTACATTCAGAGATCTTCATGTACATCTGAAAGAGGGCTAAAAGCATGTGGAACTAAGTCTATGTCTATGAAGGTTCTCAGTCATCCAGCTGGAATTGTCTGTAGCTTGAATCATGTCAACTGGATTTCTATTTTCTCAGTGGAAACGTTTCGCTCCTTATCCAAGGAGCTTCTTCAGTCTGAGCAAAGTTAGTAAGCGAATCCTTAAATATGTTGCTGTGTGACCTTACACCTGGGGCTAGGTCATGGTTATTTTTGAGATGTTATTTTATGTCCCTTTATCATCTAAAGAAGAATCGTTAAGATCACCATGCTGCTGTTGAGCTTGCGAAATGGTCTTAATCTTCCTAGGCACAGAAGACAAAGCAGGGAGGAAGATGGGGGAAAGATTGTGCCTGAGGCCCCCACCTCTATTCAAGGAAGGATTTTCCAAGTTGGCATAAATGGATTCCTTGACCCCTCTCTCAAACCACCTATCTTCTCTGTCTAAAATGTGAACATTAATGTCCTCAAATGAGTGTCCTTTTTCCTTTAGATGAAGATAAACTGCTGACTCTGGTCCTGTGGTGTTACTTCTCCTGTGTTCCTGTGTTCCTGTGGAACTAAGTATATTCATGCTTCTATCTATCTGCTTCTCTCTGCTTCTGTCAAAGTCAGGGTAGAAAGGAATGAGTTCAGAGCCAGGAATAAGCCTATTACCATGGGGGAGTTGAAACTAAAATTGAAAGGATGAAGCTTAAAGATATTTATATAAATGTATTTCCCTATAGCTATGATTGCCAAAGAATGTTCAAGCTACCGTACAATTGCGCTCATTTCACATGCCAGCAAGGTTATGCTCAAAATCCTACAAGCTAGGCTTCAGCAGCATGTGAACCGAGAACTACCAGAAGTGCAAGCTGGGTTTCGAAGAGGCAGAGGAACTAGAGATCAGATTGCCAACATTCGCTGGATCATGGAAAAAGCAAGAGAGTTCCAGAAAAACATCTACTTCTGCTTCATTGACTACGCTAAAGCCTTTGATTGTGTGGATCACAACAAACTGTGGCAAATTCTTAAAGAGATGGGAGTACCAGACCACCTTACCTGTCTCCTGAGAAACCTGTATGCGGGTCAAGAAGCAACAGTTAGAACCGGACATGGAACAACCGACTGGTTCAAAATTGGGAAAGGAGTACGACAAGGCTGTATATTATCACCCTGCTTATTTAACTTATATGCAGAGTACATCATGAGAAATGCCGGGCTGGATGAATCACAAGCCGGAGTTAAGATTGCCGGGAAAAATATCAACAACCTCAGATATGCAGACGATACCACCCTAATGGCAGAAAGTGAAGAGGAACTAAAGAGCCTCTTGATGAGGGTGAAAGAGGAGAGTGCAAAAGCTGGCTTGAAACTCAACATTAAAAAAACCCAGATCATGGCATCTGGTCCCATCACTTCCTGGCAAATAGAAGGGGAAGAAATGGAAGCAGTGACAGATTTTATTTTCTTGGGCTCCAAGATCACCGCAGACGGTGACTGCAGCCATGAAATTAAAAGACGCTTGCTCCTTGGAAGGAAAGCTATGGCAAACCTAGACAGCATATTAAAAAGCAGAGACATCACCTTGCCGACCAAGGTCCGTATAGTTAAAGCTATGGTTTTTCCAGTAGCAATGTATGGCTGTGAAAGTTGGACCATAAGGAAGGCTGAGCGCCGAAGAATTGATGCTTTCGAGCTGTGGTGCTGGAGAAGACTCTTGAGAGTCCCTTGGACTGCAAGGAGGTCAAACCAGTCAATCCTAAAGGAAACCAACCCTGACTGCTCATTGGAAGGACAGATGCTGAAGCTGAAGCTCAAATACTTTGGCCACCTAATGAGAAGAGAGGACTCACTGGAAAAGACCCTGATGCTGGGAAAGACTGAGGGCAAAAGGAGAAGGGGACGGCAGAGGATGAGATGGTTAGATAGCATCACCGATGTAATGAACATGAATTTGAGTAAACTCCGAGAGACAGTGGAGGACAGGAAGGCCTGGCGTGCTATGGTCCATGAGGTCACGAAGAGTCGGACACGACTGAACGACTGAACAACAACAACATAGCTATGAGGTGTCCAGATCTTGTGAGATTTATTGAAGACAAACAGAAGTGTGTTAAAAACATTAAACAGGCAGCATTATAACACAACTGCTGCTGGTCCAGTTCCAAATGGCAACCAAAAGCAAAAGTAAAGCTGCTGCAATCCCAGAATTAGTCAAAGGCAATATATGCCTATTCATCTAGCTAAGCCCCCAATATGATAGGTAATTAGTTATTGACTGATTATAACTGTCCATGGGAAAATAAGTCATGCTCTCTGGAGGGTTATAACCATATCTGTCCTTTCTACAAACCTTCTCCCTCATTACAAGGAAGTTTTTTGTGGACTGTAGTGTGATTGCACCATTGCACACTATGTTACTACTCTTTCACCCTTTGAGCAACTGAAAAGGAACTATCAAACTAAAGAGGAAATACAGACATTCAGCAAAGGGGCCATACTACTTTGTGAATGAGTTTGAAGAGATAGTTCACTTGCAGCTTCATCAAAGTGAAGTATTCCTTCAAGACTTTGCATACCTTGTTAACTTTACCATGAGATGTGGTGCTGGCTACTAGCTTGGGTAGCTTTAAAAAAGGATTGGACCAATTCACAGAAGTCCTGGGGATCAATGGCTGTTAGCCTTGATGTCATTGTCTCTGAAGGCCATCTGCTGGGAGACTAGTGGGCTTCCTTGTGCAGTTGGTTGGCCACTGTGAGAACAGACTGCTGGACTAGATGGTCCAGGGGTCTGATCCAGCAAGGCGCTGCTTATGTTCTTATATTCTTATTATATTTCCCATCTCCACATCACTGCTCTTCTCAAGACTAAATATTCGTAATTTCTTCATTTTTTCTTTATTGGAATCAATTTTCAGTTTCCTGATCATCCTTATTGCCCTCCTCTGAACCTGTTATGGTTTCTGAGTCCTTTTTAAACTGTGATGTCCAGAACTGATGCAAACTCAAAGTGGAATATGACCAGTGCAGAATAAAATTGAATTATTACTTCCCTTGTTTTGGAACTTTACTTCTGCTGATGAGGCCTAAACTTTTATTTGCCTTTTATGTAGCCACATCACACTGCTGATTCAATTTGTAATCAACTACTATTCCTTGTTTCATAAATATTATGGCCAAGTCAGATTTCTAAATTCTATACATGTCCATCTGATTGATTTCTGTTTAATAACTTGTTATTGTTGTTGTTAATTGTCCATTCTGTCATTTTGTGACATCTATAAATAAGATAACTATCCTCTCTACTTTCTCTTATAGGTCATGAATAACTTTAATATCAAATCCTCGGGAGAAGGCTAAGAGAAACACTTTCAGGCTGAGCTGAATGTTTCCAAGATGGATGACTTCCACAAATGCTATGGGCAATCTCACTGTGTGTGCTAAAGCCACTCAGCCTGGAGTTCCTTGGTATAAAGCCACCAAGTCTGGAAGCACTTCATCTACTTCTGAGGGAAAGACTTGGAGGAGCTTTGTCCTACAGGATTTTCCCAAAATGGTTCTAGGCCACCAGAATTCATGTATTCAGGCAAACAAGGTGACCTCTTTATTTTGGTGAAATGAATCTTGTTGCCTCCACGGTCCAGATTGCTTTATCAAAGCAAATCTATGTTGCTTAGTCTGTTCCTGAGGTAACCCTCTTCAAATACTTGAGGAACTGTCACACAGAAGAAGGCCAATATTTCTCTATTGTTCCAGAGCGCAGAATACAGAATAATGCCTTTAAATTACAGGAAAGTGGATTCCAAATTTAATATTAGGAAAAAGTTCTTAATAATAAAAGTATTTGGTGGGATTCCTTTTACTGGATGTGTCCAAGCAGAGTTTAGTTTGGATTTCTGCACTGATCAGAGAGTAGGACTCAATAAATGGCCCCTTTAACTCTATGCTTCTTTCAAGAACGTAATGGCAATAAATACCTCTGTAAGTCTTTTTTCAGGGATGCCTTTATTTTACATTCAGAAAAGCTGGATCTTAATGTTATGCTTTGTTTGCAAAGTGAAGCCTGGACTTTAAATCTGTAGTTGTCACTTTAATTAGGCCTCCTTGTTTTTGTAAGATCAGTACTACTCTAAGTGTTATTTCTCCCTCCCTTTCTTTGAGTCATCTTGACTGATAATATAAGCATAGGATTCATATGTACATGCTGTATTGCCAATCTGTGAGTCTCACATTTGGCCACTTCTCTTTTTGCATATTTAGTAGTTACAATCGCACTTCAAAAGTTGGGTGCTACTTCTTTGGATAGAATTGCATGTAGATAGAAATGTCATAAACTAATCTGATGCATGAATATTGGGAAGAATATAACTCTCTGTAGTTTTAAGAATTGTATTCTAAATCAGTGGACAGCAAGCGTGCCGAATGTTTTATGCTGCAGGTGTCCACTGAAAATGTCTATGCTTCTCTCCCTTCCATTAATTACATTCAACATGAGGCTGTTTTTGAAAATAACACCTCTATGTTGACTTCAATCATCTCCTTGCAACATTTAGGCACAGTTTCACTTGCCACCAAATGTGTTTCTGCACCTGCTTCCTTCTCACTGCCTGGTACAAATGGCAGTTGGGAAAAAAAATCCAGCTATGATAGTATGTGGACTTTCAGGGGCAGTGCCACCAGAATATTGATAAAAAGCAACACATTTGCCCTGTTTAGGAGTATGATATATAGCAGTGTTTCTCAACCTTGGCAACTTTAAGATGTGTGGACTTCCACTCCCAGAACTCCCCAGCCAGCCATGGGAGGGGAGAATTCTGGGAGTGGAAGTCCACACATCTTAAAGTTGCCAAGGTTGAGAAACACTGCTATATATGGGAAGAGAGAGATTGGTATGTGGATCACAGTTTTCCCATCTTCCATTCCCATATTCTTTTTTCATGTGTGGAAGGCACCTACACAGAGAGTAGCAGAGATTCAGAATGCAGGCTTATTTCTTCTTTCCAGAAAAATTCTGTACAAATTGGTAATGTTGGCCATTCAGCTGTTCTGTTGGTAATGGACTGGATGAGGGCAAACACACTGAAATTTAATCCAGACCTGACTAAAGCCTCACTTAGGCATTGGCTTGAACACATGAATAAAGGGGGTGCAGAGAATGGGCCCCTGAACCCATTTTTCTCCAGTCTCCACATGTTCAGGCAGGAACAGGGGTGTCTGCAGGAGAAAGTGAAAAAATGGTCAAGATGGTGGCCACAACAGTGTGATTGAAGTTCTACCTGTTTTATGTGTAACACTCTTGGGCAGGAATTAAAGAGAAGCTGCATTTGTGTTCACATGAATATGAGTACAGCTTCTTACCTGATCCAGGATCTGATTCTGCTGACAGTAATGTTCACCTTCAAGTGCACTGAATACAGCTTTCCTGCAGACTTCCCACCTGAATGTGCAGTGATTCGAAAGAGGTGGGGGCAGGTCTGTCTGTGGAGCATCACTCTCTCTACTTTTCATTCTCCACTTATTTAGGGGACTAAGGGTGCTCTTGGTTAGTTAAGAAGTAGATCAAGGAATAGGATCTTCAAAAAGGGTTTCCTTCATAACTGGAACTTGGCTGTATTCCTGAGTCACACTGGGCAACAGCACCTAAGTGCACTTGGTTGATCTAGAAAAAGTTAACCAGGGTCAAAGCTGGGTAATAGTTGGATGAGAGACCATCAGGGAATCCCAGGGCTGTAAACAAGATCAGGAAATCAAATAAGGCAATCATAAACCACTTCCATATTGTTGCCAAGGAAAATGCATGGATGTGTCATGAGTCAGGTATGGCATACAGGACACTTATTTAGGTACTGTACTCCTGAATCCAGTCATGGATGTCCAGATTATGGTTAGAGTATATATAGACTGACCGTATTTCCTTGAGACAAAAACTGGACAAGAGGAATGGGTGGGGGTGGAGTGGCTGGTTGGTGGGGGCGGGGGGGGGGTCGCCTCCACCTGTCGGCACATGGCTGTGGGTGGACCGGGAGGCATGGTGGGTGGGGGCAGAGCGGCTGGTTGGGGGGGGCGGGGGGTTCGCCTCCGCCTATCAGCGCACAGGCTGAGCAGTGCAATAGGCGGGGCGGAGCAGCTGATTGGAGGGAACCTGGAAGGGCAATCACCTCTGCCTGTCGCGGTGCTGGGCCCGCCTCTCCCACCTCCTTTGCTGCACGCTGGTGGGAGGGGGCGATTCCTCCTGAAAAAATGGGACAAAACCGGCATTTATGTTAAAATGACAGGACGGTTGAGAAAAGGGGAAAAAATGGGACTGTCTCATTCAAAATGGGATGTATGGTCAGTCTAAGTATACAGTATATAACTAGGACTAATGTGAGAAATTGAGATGTCAGATCTGGCAACAGTGACAATCCCTTAATTACCTCCTATTTGGATTATAGTAACACACTTAACATGAGGCTACCTTTGAAAAACATTCAGAAACCTCAGCAAGTCTATGATGTGGCAGTCAGATTCTGGGTTAGGGACACTTGAAGGTACTAAAGTACTTTCTTATTTCAGGAATCTTGTTGCTTTTCATTTGTTTCCAGGCACAATTGCTACCTTTAAAGTGCTCCTTTACTTAAAACCAGATTATTTGAAACAAAGCATTCTCCCAAATGAGCCTGAAGAAACTCTTCTCTTTCTCCGACTACCACTGGTGCTACATTTGGCAGAAATGTGAGAGAGGGCCTTCTCAGTTCCTGCTCCTAGGCCAGTGTTTCTCAATCATGGCAGCTTTAACAGGTACAAGCTTCAATTCCCAGAATTCCCTAGCCAGTGCTGTCTGGGGAATTCTGGGAGTTGAAGTCCACACCTCTTAAAATTGCCAAGGTTGAGAAACACTGTCCTAGATGCTGAACCTCCCTACCAAAGGATGTCAGGGTAACTTCTGTTCTCTTACCGGTACTTTTTATGCTGATGTGCATTTTAACTGATAGATACTATTTATTTCCTTTTCAATCTTAATTTAAATTTTATATTCTATCATAGTTTACAGTTAATATAAATTTATAGTATAAAAATGAGATTTCCATAGAGAAGTGATGATACAAATAAGTGTACATATATGCTACACAGAATAGGAATATTTGTCATTTTCAGCTTTCAATTTCTCATGTTTTCTAAAGGTTGTCCTGATTCCACATTGGTTGCATTTTCCCCCAGTGAATGCAAAATAAAATTGATATGCAACAAAGGTCCAATCTGCATATTTTTTTCGGGGGGGAGAGCACATTCAGTACACAATTAAAATAATTAAAAACTGGAGCAAATAATTTTTCCCCATGTCTAATGGAGAAAGTTGTGGGAGAATGGAAACAAGGTCCTGACATTTTTTTGTGCAAATGGTCATTCATTCATTCATTCAGTTTCATAGATGGCTATAGTCCCCAGATAGACTTTTCTGCCTTGATATCTCTTTTTGGAACAGGGCTGTAACCACATATGTAAAATAAAGGTTTTGAAAAGTTTCAAAATTTTAAAGGAAATAGAAATTGAGGCATTTCGTTGTCAGCAGTAGAATGTGATGGTTTTATCCCGATGGTCTCCTCTCCAACAGGAAACAAACAGCCATCCACACCTGACAGTGAAGATGCCTCTATTGCATTAAAAGATATGCACAACATATCCATTGCTTTTCTGTCTTATTTGCATATTACTAATAAATTCTGCCTACAATATGTAACTGATTTGCATTCATCTTGCTTCCTTGTGAATAAAATGCACCTCCCACACAAGGAAGCACATACTTTCTTCAGCAGAATGGTGTATTTTGAGTTATTATTTCTTAGAGCTTCTTCCACCATAACTGAGCCCACATCATTGTTTCCATTGAGAAATCCAGATTTTGTGGAGGATATAACAGCAGAGGTACACATGAATCAAAACAGCAAAAATACCCTTCCCTTCCCCAAACTAAAAGAAATGATCTAGTCTTTATTTTAAGAGCGCTATTTTAAATATTTCTAGTTAGTAATTCACCCATTAAAGTTCATTTAGACTTGGCATCAGCCCTAATACTTAGCATTTATATAATACATTTCAATGTATTTGATCAGTATTTCTTACTGCCTCCTCCAAAGAATAGAAAGCATTATCATCTTCAGATTACAGGTGTAGAATTGGGAGGAGGGGAAGGATAGGGCTGAGAGACTAGAAACATTATAAGGAATAAACCATGTAGTCTATTTAACTGATTTTTTTAAATACAGAAATAATTGCTGGAGGATATAATCAGGACTAGAGACAAAATAAGGCAGCATGATACACTATTTTCTCTGGTAGTTTTCCTCAGAGAATGTGAAAGCCCGTTTTCAGTTTGCTTTCCCTCCCTCCCTCCCTCCCACCCACCTACCTACCTACCTACCTACCTACCTATATGGGGAAAAAAGATCACTATATTTTTCCTCCAGGGAGGAAAGCGGCTGAAAGAGAAATGAATTTTAAAGAGAAAAGTGGCTGGCATCAAAAAGGCTGGATATCCCTTGTCCAGCTCCTCTTTCTGTTTCTGATTGTATCAATGCTTTTCAACACAATAGGAAAGGACAGACCTGAAACTGAACATTGTATAACTTACCATGTCACTTGACCTAAATCTACCCATTTTACTAGTGGCTGAGGAAAGATTTGAGTCAGGGAGATCCTGTCTTGAGTTCTCACTCTTAACCACTTAGCTACATCAACCTTCCATGGTATACTCTGATTCATCATTAAGCAATGGAAAATGCTATATGTAAATGCAATGATGGGCAACACCTGCCCATTTAACTTTCTGAATCCATAGCATTTCAAAGCTTGCTAAATCTTCCCTAGGATTGGTTAATGCAGCCATATGTAAGGAGATGGAAATTACAGAACAGATTAAAGAGGTGAAGGCACTGGGATAGACTGGCAGCAAGCCTTAAAATGTTAGGGAAATGTAGGCTACTTACAGTGACCATACGTCCCGTTTTGAACGGGACAGTCCCGTTATTTTAGCATTTTTGAACCGTACCGTCTTTTTGACAAAAATCTCAGTATTGTCCCGTTTTGGGAGACAGCCTGGAAAATGAAGCCCTCCCGCCTATCAGTGCGCAGCAAAGGAGGGTGGAGAGGCAGGCCAAGCAGTGCGAGGCCCGATTGGCCAAGACGCACAAACGGTGCAAAATGCGAATAATAAAATGGGCAGCGCAGCCAACATGCGCTGCCGGAGACACCCGTCTACACCGGTCTTCTACGCTGCCCTGGAAGCCCGGTTGTTTCACCATGTGCGAGCCCATCGCCAGAACTAGCACCACAGTCCACCCCATTCCTGCCTCCTTACCTGATCCTGTCGGTGCCACATGCTCCGAAGCCCTGCATTGGTGAGTCCTGACCCTGAGCCTTGCCTCCTGACCAAAGATCCGGTCCCTGAATCCCATCCCTGCCTCTCTGCCGGGAGTTCCACTGCCAAGCCCTGCCTCGCTGCCAAGAAGCCGGCGTCCAAACGCCCACTCAGCCTTCCCCCTTGGAATCCGCTGGGCTCTCCGCTGCTTTTGCCCGATTCGTGCGCTCCAGTCTTGCCACCTTGCCTCGCCACCGCTCTTGCAGCCGAGCCGAGCCTCACAGCCCCCAGTCCCTCCACCCCGGCAGCCAGCCTAGCATACGTGCGCTCACACACCCTTTCCAAACTTCTGGCCAGGCCTCCTGGAGCTGTTGCTGCTGCTGGTGATGCCAGCCCTCGCTGGAGGTACACAGGATGGCGGTGGGGCCGGCTACATCCTGTTCTGTCCCTTTGGAACAGGCGTGGGGGAGGCAATGTTCGCGTCTGCGGTGCTGGAACTGGTGCTGGCGGGAGAACCCCTCTGGACAGGCACAGTCTACCGTTGGAGCCCCAGTGGGCTGGGCGCCCTTCCCGCCTGAATAGACACAGCTGATGAGATCTGCAGTCCATAACATCTTAGGATATCAAACTCCAGTGTGCTTTAGTTAGAACTTGTCCTACATTTATAGTCTTGCCATATTGTCAAACTTTGACAATATGGCAAGACTAGAAATATAGGACCAATTGGCAGCAGGGCAAGGTCTGGGTCAAGGTTCCCTTTGACAGTCAATATATATATTTCCAGTCTCACCCTATTGCAAAAGGGAACCTTGACCCAGACCTTGTGGGTGATCGCAAGTCTTTTTATATAAACAGTAATCTGTTTAAGCAGGGGTACCCAAACTTTTTGGCACGAGGGACCAGTTTCGTGGAAGACAATTTTTCCATGGACTGGGGGGGCGGGGTTTGCAGGCGGGAGCCAATCGAGCATAACGGGGGGCAGGGTTTGCAGGTGGGAGCCAATCGCGCATAATGGGGGGTGGGGTTTGCAGGCAGGAGCCAATTGGGTGGACCGGGGGGTGGGGTTTGCAGGTGGGAGCCAATTGCGTGGTCCTGGGGGGCGGGGACCCGTGTCCCATTTTTTCCATCCCAATGTCCCGTTTTTGTCTCAAGGAAATATGGTCAGCCTAAGGCTACTACTTTGTCTACATGTCACCTTGAAGGTGAGCTGTTCAATTGATTTGAGAACATGGTTTCCATGACTGACTTCAAATCTACCCTTCTTACATTTGCCTCTCTTTTCAGAGATTAGAATCATCTTTAAATGTGCTTTGAACTACTGGATTCAAAGAGTTTTCAGTTATAATAAGAATGTATAATAATTATCAACAGATTCAAAACATTATCACCAATTTTCATTTTTTTAATTAGAAATCATCCTTGAAATTAGGCTTCAAATTGTCCATGATTTGCAGAGATGATAGAATCATTTATTGGAAGGAACCATTTAGTTTGTTGAAACCAACTCTTGCACAGTGCGGGAATCCAAATTAAAATGCTTTTGACAGATGGCTGTCCAGCCTTTGCTTGAACATATCCAGTGAATGGAAACTAACCCCGCTCTGGGTAATTAGCTCCACTGTCAAACTGCTCTTACTGTCAGGAACTTTTTCCTAATATTCACTCAATCTGCCTTCCTTTAATTTAAACCCATTATTCTGGGTCTTGCACTCTGGAACAATAGAAAACATGACTTGACCTTCTTCTGTGTTACATTATTTCATGTATTTGAAGAGGTATATCAATATTCAATTCTCAAGGCTTAACATGTCCACCTCTTTCTTTCAATCTCTGTTCATATGACTTACTCTCTAGACCCATGAATATTCTCATTGTCCTTCTCTGAATTTCTTCCACTTTATCTGGACTCTTCTTGAAGAATGATGCCCAAACATTACACAATATTTGAAGGAGGGTCTGACCAACACCAAATAAAGAGGAACTATATTTTATCTAAATCTCCATAGTTGTGATACCACCCTTAATAAATAGTACCTGTGGAATCTCCATTATGAAGATATTTGGCTGCTTAATAAAATATCTGTTAATTAATCCTGCATATTTGACTATGGTTTCATCCACATGGCCAGGTTGCCACAGTATAAAGGTGCTCCTATAATCATTTGTATGGGACATGTCCTCACAGCATTGTGTCAAACTTGTCACCAGCCTGCTGATTAGGCAGCCCAATTAGGTTTTAGATGTTCTGGCATGGAAGTGATAGTTTCCCTCTTATCACAGCACAAAACCTTCCATGTGAACAATCTAGGGTGCATGGAAGAGAAGTATTGTGATGGCATGGTCTGGGATGGCAACCTGCTTAACTCCAATTGACCTGGTAAGTCTGTTACAGGAATTCCACCATCCATTGTTGGAGAATGGGTCTGTCTGCAATATTGTTTTGGCTGAGAGGGAGATGAACCTCAGCTTCTAGAACCATTTTATTTGCTGTATTCTATTGACCTATTGGCCAACAGAGTGGTTGCTGTTTCATAATGAGAATCAAAATGAACACCTCTTTCATTCAACCCAAAACACTAGCTCTTCAACAACTCTTAACTAGTGGGTATATCTGGGCTGCACAAATCTAAACAATCACTAGATGGGAGCCAGAGAGATAGAAAACTCATTGCTGTTATATACTGATTGATGGGTTGTTAATTCTCTGGTGAACATTAGAAAGAAAACAGAGGAACAATCAAACAGCACAATATACCCTAATCAAGGAACTATTAACTCAGTCAATCAACCAAGTAGCAAACAACAGCCCAATCAAGGAACTACTAAGGAGAGAACAACACCTCCACCAACACAAGCAGGACAAGCCATGGTATATAAACAAAGAGCAAGTCCCACTCCCTTTTCGCACTGAAGATGTTGCCTAGCCTGGCAATGAAACTGTCAGGGTTTTCCTGTGAATTGCAAATTGTTTTCTTTACTTTCTGTTTCCCCAAACAACTTCACTGATAAGATGCAGGTGGCTGCCACCACGTGATGTTATGTCTCAGTCTAAAAAACTATCCCATGGGAACTCCCGGGGGAAGACAGTATGCTTGGATAGGTGCGACACCGCCACCTCATGGCGGTTTATACTATGTGCAATCCTGAATGCTTTAGGCTTTGTAAATCTGAAAAAGCTTTGTGACCCTCTGATCCTAAGGTTCCACCAATCAGAAAGCTGAAACAAGTGTATATCTCAGCTGTGAACTATGGGTCTATGCTTCTTGACTTCTGTCTGGTCTTTTAGCCACACATGTTCGTGTGTGTGTTCTACTTCTGAAGACTGGGAAGTGCGTAGCTATGCGTGGCTGTGTGTGTAGGCCATGGCATGAGCCCCTTCATGTCTGTCAATGGAAACAATACACGAAACTCTGCTTGTAAGTTTGTTTTTCCTTTTTGCAATAATGTAACTGTATATACATTTATTGCCTTTATTACAAGTAAACATTTTAGCCATAAAATCTGCGCTCTGTCTGTTTACTCTGCGCCTTAACCTTATAAGCCAGCATTATCCCACAGAAACGTCTGCAGAAAACAACAAGGCTCACAGAGCACCAAGGACTCCACAAACTTTATTAAATCGAGTACACAGAGTATACAAACAGAACCTCAAAGCATGTTCTATATGGCAATTGGTGGAAAGTATTAGAAAGAGTCTCAGATCAGGTCTCCCAACTCCCTTAGGTAGAAGAGGGAAGGAAAGAAAACACAGTCAGAATTGCAAGATTCTGTTATTTTAGCCTTTCTCAATAAAGTAGAGTTCTAGTCTTCTTGTGGAATCTGCTTCCTGATCCAGACAACTTTGTAGGGCTGACACCAAAGTACCTTACTTTCTGTTTTCCTAGAAATGTGCTAAAACGTACAGGCCAAGAAGGCCTAAGAACTCCAAAGTTCCCAGGGGTTAGGGTTAGGGTTAGGAGATTCGGTCTGACACATGATTATCTTTTACTGGGGAACCCTTGGAAGAAAGGATCTGTCAGGTAGGTTTCTAAATTAGCCACCTTCCTAATTTGTAACCATAAGATCACAGCCATATCTATCTTTTTAAGGTCACCTTCACTTGGAAGAAAAAATAACAACATGAGGCAGGTACCATAGCTAGGCTGCAAATACTGAAGAAAGCACTAGGTTGCAGTGAGTTGTCCTTATCTCCTGACTGCCATCTAGCAGTTGCCTGGATTTTTGCAGCCCAGATGTCATAACCCTATCCATCTGATGTGCTTCTAATCTTGATAGGGCCCTCTTCCAAATTTTCTGTTGAATGTTTCTCTCAACTGCTATTTGAACAGCAGAGATACCGGTGGTATAAAAGGTAGCAACAGTAACAATGTTAGTATAATCTTAATAGGATTCATGCAAATTGGGAACCTCCAAAAAGCTGGCCCTGGGGATTGGAATTCTCTCAGCGCAGGATGAAATTTGTATAAAAAGCAATATATAGCCAAAGTTGACTTCTGAATACTGAAGAATCAATGCATGCCTGGTCCCATAGCTTGTCTAACATATATGGCTCTTCTTATGGGTTAGCTCTTAATGAATATTTTAAAAAACAAATACTTAATTTTGCATTAAAATAAGGTGATGCTGTCATTGTAAAAGCAAACCTTTGTTACATTTCAGTTAAACCTCATCTGATATTGTTCTGTCTAATTAAATACAGGTGCAAGATGTCAGCTCTTTGCTTCAAAGGCTTGTAATCAACAAAGTAAAGATTACTTTAAATGGGTGCCATTAGATTCAAATATGACTTGGAAGAAGCGCTTCAGACATCTTGTAAGCCTGAAGGAAAGGAACTACAGCTTTAAGAGTTGCATTGGCATTAACATTACTTAAAGCAGTGGCACTTCTTCCCCCAATTTTTCATGGAAGCCTGAAAAAAGTTGGGCTACTTTAATGAACAGCAGAGAAGTGCCTTTGTGTGAAGTCCAAAGCAGTTCTTCCAAATCTTCTTTAAAGTGAGCATATTTTACACATCTGTATCCTGATGCTTCTTTACCATTTATTTAGCTGCAGGTTATACCCTTTACATGTGAAAATCAGCTATGCCCATGTCTGTTTTTTTTAATTGACTGTCAAGAAAATGGAGATGGGAAGGAGAGAATTGGATTCATCTTTTTTTTTCAAACTCAGTGTAGGATTTTGTCATATTGTATAGGCAGCCTGAGATAAGCAAGTCATGGGTTTGGGTTTGTTTTTTTTTTGTTTTTTTTGAAAGGAGACCTTGAACAAATGTTCTCTTAGGCATCATTTCAAACAGGGGTAGTTGATTTTTTTGAACTGCACATTTGGCATTTTTAGCATGTCGTGAGTGCTCTTACAAAATGGTTGTCATGAGAGGTCTGCACTTTCACAAAAGTATCATCACAACAAAAGTACATGTTCATTTATAAGAAAGCAAACTGGTAAAATTGCATCCTGCTAAACTCCCTAATCCCTGAAAGATGTTTGGTATTAGCACCTCACTGTATCTTTGTCATCGTTCTGGGCAGAAAGACATTTTCAGAGAACCCCCTGAGCTCCCTCCCTCCACCATTTTTATAAGAATACCTGTAGAACCTTTTGAAGGGCCAGGGGAATTTCAGAAAAGGAAGATAATGCCTTTCTTAGCCATGTATTGTGCAGGTCTGAGGAAAATGCACATTGGACAACAGGATATGCAGTTCCTTTACATAATGGGTGGGGTGCAGTTCTTGACCAGTGGACTACAGAATGTTGGTCCATGCTCAAATTATACCATTCCTCTCCTCCCACTAGATATTGTATACTTTATATGTATCTACATGAGTAGGGCCACATACTAATTGACATGGTTGCCATGGAACCTATGAAACCTGGCTTGGCAGCAGTATGTGTGAGAATGATCTGGGAGTTCTAGTAGTTCACAAATTGAATTTGAGACAACAGTATGGTGCAGCTGCTAAAAAAAAAGACAAATGCTATTTTGAAATATACTGCTGTAAGCATAGAATCCAGATCACAGGAATTAATTGCCCACAACTCTGAGGGGGCGCAGTGGCTCAATGGTTAAGACATCAGGCTTGTCGATCGGAAGGTTGCAAGTTCGGAGGTTCGAGACCCTAGCCCTGCATGATGGAGTGAGCTCCCACATTCGCCCCAGCTCTTGCCAACCTAGCAATTCGAAAGCATGCAAATGCAAGTAGATAAATAGGTACCACTTCGGTGGGAAGGTAACAGCATTTCGCGTGCGTCATGCCGGCCACATGACCACGGAAGCATCTTCAGACAACGCTGGCTCTTTGGCTAACAAATGGAGATGAGCACCGGCCCCTAGAGTCGGACACGACTGTGTGGGGGAACCTTTACCTTTACTCTGCCTTGGTCAGGCCATACTTGGAATACTGGGTCCAGTTCTGTGTACCACAATCTACAAAAGACATCAACACAATGGAGTGAATTAACAGGAGGGCTGACACAATGGTGAGATGAACTGGAAATCAAGTCCTATGAGACATGTTTGAAGGTTGTCATACAGAGGAGCGAGTAGACCTACTATCTGTTGTTCCAAAGAATAAAGCTAGAACTGCTGGTTGAATAGATTCAGATAAATATTAGGAGGAACTTCCTGATAATGAGACAATGGAATAGGCTCTCTCATGATGTGATATGTTTCCCTCAACTAGAAGTCTTCAGAGGCTGGATCTGTCCAAATCTTTAGCAAATCCTGTACCAAACAGGAGGTCAGAATAGATACCTCTGAATGATTTTCCAACTTTATGATTCTATCAAATCCTAAGCCACTCCCAACAGGACATTCTCAGAGAATATTTTGCAAATCCCTACTACAGCAAACTTAGGACGCCCTCGTTCTACTTCCAAGGCTATGGCAGGTTACACAGGAAGGCAGAGTATTCCACAGTGGGGTGGGTAGTGCACCAGCACAATCCTGTTTCATTTTGATGCCATAGTTACCTTCCACAAAATGAAATGTATTCATATTCCTAAATGGTAGGAACCTGTTGAGAGACATATCTAATTACTTCTTTCAATTGCATTTGATTCAGTTTCATAAGACATATGCTATTTTTTAATGGAACCCTTATTGCTATTATAATACCTGTTGAGTGATACCACTAACAGACCTGGCTTTTCATTTCAAAGTACAAACAGCTGTGCAACAGATTGTCTGAACAGTCTCTGTAGCAGAATGCAACATGGATCACTGACATAAAGGCAACACCATACCAGCTGAGTCTATGTCTGAAAAAAAAAGTCTATTCCTAGATGATTTACCTGTTTGCAACCCTGTCACCTTGGTGTTTTCAGCTATCCAGTGAAATAAAGTTAACAGTTAAATCTAAAAATGTATCTGGCCTTCCAGAAGGAGCCAAACTGGCCATTTTTAAATGACGGTGACTGTATTAGGCAGGATGTATTTCTAAACGTATTTTAAAAATTCTTGATTATTTATTTGCAATATACTTGAGTTCTTTTCCGTAGAGTAGGCTGAGCATTGTGAGAGTCTCTTCTAATGTATTCATATGCCGAGAATCTAAATTTCCTAATCATAATCACATCAGCGAAAGTAAAGCTGTTCTTAGAAGAATGTTTTATCCTAGAAAATGGTTTTCCTTTAAAAGGGATTCAATGGAAAAAATGATATAAAAAGAAGCTGTAAAATTACACACAACACTTTGAATATTCAAAACAGATACTTTTTCTATATATTCAAGAAGCATTTCTTTTCTTTTTCTTTTTGCTTTCCTATTTTAGCTATGCAGAATGGAAGGAAATCACCCTTTTGGAATTCTGCAACTGTGTTATGGCTGCAAAACCAGTAATTTTCAATATTCCAATAGGATTATAGAAAATGCATTTGAACCTAACTTATAATTGGAGATCCAGTTATGATAGAAACAGCCTAAAATGCAGGAGTAAAAGAACCTTTTCAATTAATTATAGCTAATTTAGTTCAGAATTGTGGACTTGATCATTTTCTCTCCTATACATATAGTTTAATTATGCTAAATATTCATGTCTACATTTTTGGGGAAGATAAATATTATCAATCCTTTTCAAAATAAACATGTATTTTCTGTAGATTGGATTCATGTGTAATTTTGCATATTTCTCCTGACGGTCCCTTTCTTTTGTTTACCTTCTTCCTTTACTAACTTGCTGGAAGGCCTTTTTTGGATAGGAACTACTTTAAAATGTTGTTTATACTATGCAGGGCGCACTAGTGCTTTAAACTGAATGCATGCTATGATTTATTAAAGGTACTTGATATACACAGGCTTCTGACAAGCCTGAAAAAAAGGTGCAGTACTTTAAGAGTTGCATTCATTTTAATGAGTGGATTCTTTAAGCGGAAGAATTTTTCTTTCAGTCTTGCATGGAGGCCTGCAAAATGGGGTTGTTGTTTTTGTGTGTGTGTGTGCTTGTATGTGGGTGTGTCTTCAAGTCAGTTTTTGACTCCTGGCAACTGCCTGGACTAGTCCCTGTAGTTTTCTTGGCAAGGTTTTTTGGAAGTGATTTGTCATTGTCTCCTTCCTAGGTCTGAGAGAGAGTGACTGGCCCAAGGTCACCCAGCTGGCTTTGTGCCTAAAGCGGGACTAGAACTCACAGTCTCCCAGTTTCTAGCCTGATGTCTTAACCACTACACCAATCTGGCTCTTGTTTGCAAAATATTAGGCTTCTTTAATTAATATAGAACACAGTGTTGTGCTTGATTAAGGTCCAAAGCACATCTTCCTAATTATTTTCAAAGCATGCATAGCCTTAATAGATATATAAAATACTGTACTTCTGAGTTTGTCTTATATCATTTAGGACTAAATTAGATGATCTGTAATTATAATATAAACTTTCTTACTATTTTTATTTCTGGCTTGAGACTGTAGTTCACAGAACTAGGGGAAGCCTGTAATCATGGGCATCCACAGGATGACAAGGAGTGGGATGCACACATCATGACATCTTTGCAGAAATGATGTGCCTTATGTAGCTGCTTCAGATGTCATGGTGAAAGTATATAATTGCATCATTTGTACAACGACATCATGATCTCATATCATCATTATGATGTCATTGTGGCTTGCTAGAGATGCTGCTGCATATAATTTCCCCAGACCCCTGCTTAAGGAAAAATAAATAAATTTCCTTACATTTTATTTGTGCTTGCCTCACTCTACCTAATGGTAGGCTAGCCATGCTCAAATATCAGAAGAAAGCATTAGTCCTTCTTCAGCGAAGACTTATATAATTCTGTAAATAGTAGTGCATTGTCATTGATAATGGTTTGTTAGGAATCCTTTACTCATTTACAAATTCCCAAGTATTGTGACTGAATGGTAGTACTTGCACTAGTACTTCTCAGCTGGATTAGGAAAACAATCCAGTATATTTCCAAGCTACTGGAAACAGTTTTGTTTATTTTTCTGAGCCAATACTGGGCTTATTCCTGTGAATCCAGGATTCCACCCCCAAATCTCTCTCTATCTATCTATCTATCTATCTATCTATCTATCTATCTATCTATCTATCTATCTATCTATCTATCTATCTATCTATGATATAAGACCAATATCCACTCTCCATTCAAAACCCTTATGTATCCTGCTGCCAAGGAAAGGAGAGAGGAATGGAGAGAACATTCTCTTTATTTTTTCTTTAAAGTGCTGCTTGGGGCTTGCACAGTCTTCACTAATGGATATTGATGATGGAAAGGAGGAAAAGGAAGTTTTTCCTTACTAATTGGAGCACTACTGCTGCTTTCTTTCCAATCCATGGATTTTTAAAAGGGAAGGGGGGAAACTAAGAGTGTAGACAGGAGAGGGTTTGGAGGTTGGAAATTCTTCTTTGTCTTCCTTCTTGTTTCAGACAAAACTTATAAGTCCCCACAGGTCGTTCCAAAGCACAAGCCCACAAGTTCTGCCAGCATCTCAAATCATGACAGTTAGCAATTTTTTAAAATATAAAGTGTTGATGTGTCCTAAGATGCTAACTGGCAAACATGTGTTGTTTCTGAGAGGCCTTCCAGACATGTTTGTCACAGTTTCCCGTAACATATGCAACCATCCTTAGTTCCTACCCTTCTATCAAATATGTTCCTATAGCATTTATAGATCTGCTTTTAGATTCTTTTCTAATGTTGCTGCTTACTCTTTTGAAATGCATCTAGGAAGACACATATTGCATGAAAGACAACTTTGAGTTTATTTGATTCAACAAGAAGTCACTTCCTCATTTTTGACAAGTGGAAGTGGAATTCATCACTTATTAAGGAAGATGAAAATTTAGTGCTCTTTAGTTGTTGAAAACAATTATCAGAACTCTACCAATTTCTTTGTAAAAGGGAAAGAAACAATCTAAGCTTCAAATATGCTGAAGATAGGAGAAAGATTTGTCCATTTTATGTCTATTTTGTGTAGAATAATAAAGTGGAAAGTGACCTTTTAGGCCAGTGTTTCTCAGCCTTGGCAACTTTAAAATATGTATCTTAAAGTAGTAAGCATGCTGGCTGGGAAATTCTGGGAGTTGAAGTCCACATACCTTAAAGTTGCCAAGGTTGAGGAACACAGCTTTAGTTCATTGGGTCAGACCCCCTGCTCAGTGCAGGCATCCTTACTAACATCTAACCAGTTAGATTTTTAAAAAATGCAGGACTCATCAAAGAATAATATGTAGCTCCAATAAATACCTTATTACTTTCTCTATAATCTGCCTTGCTATCATTCTGTAGCCTGATCTACAAATCTTTATTACATTCAGAATTAAACCGGCATGTTGTCTGAGTGGCATTCTGCATGTGAATAAACAAAACACTAAGTTGGTTAGCCTGTGGCAATACTTTCCCTATAGATAGCAATGGGAAAAGACATTGGGGATTCTGCAGATGGATACATTTTGCAATCAAACCTTGTCTCCCTGACTGGGGGCTCTCTAGGAGTTCTGATTCAAGGTTGTGTAATAAAGTAGATACAAATCTAGAGAGCTTGCAGGTGGCTGAAAGAAAAGTTGATGACAAATCTCTTAACAATCTAACTTAACATAAAGCAATCTGCATTCACAGGAGATAATGCTATTCCATTCAGATTCCATGATTATAACCATATTAATCTGAGAACAGACTAACGGACCTTTAGGACATTCAGCTCGTCAAGAGCGCCATCTCATTATCCCACCTTAGAAATCCAAGAGCACAGCTCAATTTGATCCTTATGGCTGGCAAAGAATGTAATTATGGGCTACTAAAAAAAAGCACATCAAATGCCTGGACAGAACTGCGTGGGAGGCAATACCCTTGTCATCTCACGAGATAAGCAGGTTTTGTTGTGTGCTGCTCAGTATTACAGTCAAGAAAACATTTTCCTTGGCTGAAGACGGCACCAGCTTTTACTCCTCAAATAGAATGACAGGAGCAGCACAGGAGTTTTTGCCTTAATGGGAACTTGTTCTCTTAAATGACATCTTTTTGCATAGGTGGAAATTATTCCTGCCAATGGACATGCAACTGCATTTGTGAGGAGAACTAGAATTTTAAATATTAGAAATAACATAATGTTGGGGGTGGGGGAGAGTTAATACATACTTAATGTCTATCTACTGTATATACAAATGTTTCCATACTGATAGGCAGAAACAACATGATAAAACAATGTAGGCATCCCTCAGACAGATGTTTGGACCATCACCAAAGTGTGACAAAGCAGTAGCCTTGGTGTTCCTTGGGTTGGCTTCACCCATTGCCAAGACAAGAAGTAGATATTCTATGAGACAGGAGGCATTTTCTTTTCCTCCTCTTTCCATGATGAAGTCTGATAAGACCCCAGATTTCATACCCTTGGTCTAAGATAGTCAATGAAATGGAACTTGGGTGGAAAAACCTGGATACTGATGATGCCACAAAGCTCACAGATGCCACCAAGAACTCCACAGTTCAACCCTGAGCTACATATATTCTCTTCATGTGTTTTTGTTTTATAAGAGAAGTAAAAACCCAAGCTGATATTTTGGACTTCTATTTCTGCCCAAAGATATCTCAGAAAGCTAATATATGCTTCATAATATATAAATGACAGTGAGTGCTTTTTTATTCTGGGTAGGTGCATTGGGAAGCCATTAATACATTGTGAAATAAACACTTTCTTTGACATGATAACATTTTTGACAGATGAATGTTTGTGATGGAAAATGTAATTGTGAAGCATCTTTGAGAGGCTACTCAGATGAAAACCAGAAACTTTAAATTGCCTGTGGTATTCTATAAAATGAGTGAGTGGGTTACTAGGCAAATTGTGCTGGGAGCTGAGGTCTGCATATCAATAGACATTGTCTGCACAGAGCCTGGACCAGCAGTAGGCATGGTGATTGCCAGCTTCCTCCTTGCCCACCCAATTCACATCACTTTAGAAAGGCTCATTCCATGTACTACCCACCCACCATAATGGTACTCCTTCCTGCTTTCTGCTCAATTATGGGATTGCAACACGTTGGTGATTCAGCCAGAATCATCTGAAGGCTGTTTCCATCTGTCATGGCTCACCTAAAGAACATAATGGGTGGTAAGGCTGAGATTGACAAAAGGAAATTTGTAATCAGACAACAAACAAATGACTGGCATATGCTGTCCTAAGGTATTATAATGGCCATTGTTGTTGTTCAGTCATTCTGTCACTTCTGAATCTTCATGATCCAGTGAATATAACTTCACTCGGATTGTCTTTCAGGAACTGGTTCTTTGAATTCTTGTACATTCTTGTTTATGTCATCAGTGATAATACAGTATTTAGCTATTCAGTCTTCTGTCAGCCTCTTTTTTGATTGACTTTTTCCCCAAGCATCATGGTCTTTTCCAGTAATTCTTGCTTTCTCATTATATATCCAAAATATTAAAGCTTTAGCTTAATTATTAGTGCTTCCAGTGAACAGTTTGGATTTCTTGATCTAATATTGAATTCTTCTTTCCCAAAAATATTATCCAGAACTACAGTTCAAAGGCATGAATGTACCTTTATTGTTAGTGTGATCTCTCTCCATTTTAATATTTTGTCTAGATCTGTCACAGTCTTCCTCCCATGTAGCAGTCATTTCTTTATTTCACGGCTACCGTCATCATCCCTGTGAATTTTTGAACCCAGGAAGATAAAATTTATTAGTATTTCAACTTTTTCTCTAAGTTGTTTGTATTTCAAATTGTCTCTAACCTAATTGGCATTAGGTTGGCATTCCATCTTTAATATTGAGCAATAGACCAGCTTTTGCATACTCCTCTTTCACCTTCAACAAGACTTCCTTGCTACCAGTTATCAAAGTACTCTGTGGTTGTTGATGTTTCTCCCAGCATTTTTAATTCCTGTTTCTAGTTCAGCATTTCTCATGATACATTCTGCATGTAAGTTAAATTAATAAATCTTGACACACTGCTTTCCCAATTTTGAATAATATAGTTGTTCCATATTCCATTCTAATTGTTGCTTCTTGGTCATCATACAAATGCTTTAATAGGTGGATGACTGTCCAGGGTAATCTATAAATTTCTTAAATAAATCTTTTATGCAATCATTCAATTGATATTGAATTGATTCAATTTTGTTGTAAACCACCCAAAGTCCCCCTTGGGGGAGTTGGGCGGTGATAAATTTGATAAATAAATAAATAAATAAAATAAAAATAAATATCCTAAATTTCCTTGCACTGCACATGTAACTCTTTGCCTCTTGGTCTTCTCTTGAACTTAGGCTTTAACTGGATACATTTTCTTTTGACTGTTCACTTTTGCATTCTGCTTTTCTTTAGCTATTTTCAAGGTATCAGCCATTTTATCTTCTTTGGCTTTTTTGCATTTTGAGATATTTTTGTTCATTTCATCTTTAAAGATATCAAGTATTTCAGACCAGAGGTCTTCCAACACTCTATTTACCAAATTGAGTCTAGGAAATCTGTTGTTTACCTTTACTGCATAATCATATGGAGGTAGTATCTTGTTGGTCTGATATTATTTGTTTGATTTAGTTGAAGTTGAATATTCAGATTCTGCGCATCCAGAGAAACCGTCTGACAGCTGTTTGAAACAGATTATATAAAGTTAGTACAGACTGTGAGATTTATTAAACAATTGCTAGATATCAGCCTGTACATAAATCCTTACAAGTTAAATAAAACTTTGTTTAGCAAATAAAAAAGAATGAAAAGACTAACAGCAACAATAGAGACTTTTTACCTTCTCTTATTATGCCTCTTCCACAATGTAACCAACAACAGAAATTAAGAAAGATTTTTTAGTTATGCAGCTTGGCTATTTACTCCTAATAGCTTTGCAACTTTATCTTACACACTAGGAGAAAATAACTGGGCATAGCCTAACAGCTGGATTACCATTCTCCAGCCTATGCACTGGCATAAAATTTACTAGCATAAATTGTGCTGTCCTCATTGTTAATTATTGTAACCCGCCCAGAGTCCCTTGTATGGGAGATGGGCGGGGAATAAATTAAATAAATAAATAAATAAAAAAAAATTGTTCATCTCTATTCTGTCACAGTAATGAGGCCAGCAAATGGTACTGTTCTTATAGTTTTCATGTTGGACAAATTAAAGAAAGCAATTGATGAATACCCCTGGCTTCATTTCCCTTCCTACCAAACATCAATCATTGGCAGAGAAGACAACCAATATTCATTCTTATTGTTATAAACAGCCAGAGCCACTATTCAAATAATAATAATAATAATAATAATAATAATAATAATAATTTCACTGAACATCTGTAAAAATTATCATCTGCCAGTAATGAAAAATTGGTGGGAACATATAGTTGAAAAAGTAGTCGAAAATGAGCAGTTTAAGATATTGTAGGATTTCCGAATACAAACTGATAAAGTCTTGGCGCATAACACACCAGATTTAACTGTGGTTGAAAATAAGAAAGTGTGGATAATTGATGTGGCAATACCAGGGAATAGTAGAATAGAAGACAGAGAATTGAAGAAGATCACCAAGTATCAAGATCTGAAAATCGAAGTTGAAAGATTATGGCATAAACCGGCCATGGTGGTCCCAGTGGTTATCGGCACACTGAGTGGCATACAAAAAACCTTGGATGGCACTTAGAAAATCTGCTCATTGACAACATTTCCATCTGTCAATTACAAAAGGCCACACTGCTTGGAGCCTCACATATACTACGCTGATACATTACAAAATCCTAGGTTCTTGGAAAGAACTTGATGTGAATGAAAGTCAACACCAGCTAAAGAACTGGCAGCTGTGATTTCACATTGCGTTTATTGTTGTTATTGCTATTGCTATTGCTATTAAGTAAAATTGGAAGCAAAGTTCTACCCAGGGCAAAGAAATTGAAGCTTTGCCAGATGTAGCTCAGACAGTAGAGACACACCAGGGGGAGTCAGTGGTAGAGGAAGCCAGCATTGCTATTGAACCGTTTTCATTCCCAAACCCAAACAGGCGAGGATGGAATCCATAGGTGGCCATGAATGGTGTTGTCTTGGTCAAGCTGCGTTGGGAATTATTATAAGTGAATTCTGCGAGCGCCAATAATTCTGCCCAATTATCCTGTTGATAGTTCACACAGCACCTTAAATACTGCTCTAAAATGGCATTCACACATTCAGTTTCTCCATCTGATTGTGGATGATGGGATGACGAGAGGTTACCTTGTACCTTTAAATTCTTAAGAAGAGCCTTCCAAAACTTGGCAGTGAATTGGGTACCACGATCTGAAATTACCTACTTGGCTAATCCGTGTAGGCAAAAAATGTGGTGAATGTATAATTATGCTGTCTCATGAGCAGTAGGAAGTCCCGTACAAGCAATGAAGTCCACCATCTTAGTCATCGTGTCCACTACTACCAAAATGGTAGTAGCACCACTAGATTTGGGGAAATCGGTGATGAAGTCCATCGATATCGACTCCCATGGCTGCTCTGGTGTAGGCAGCAGCAGGAGAAGACCCGCAGGTTTACCCATCTGAGGCTTGGCCCGTCGACAATCGGGACATGAGATTGCATATTTCTTGACATCACTCAACATGTGTGGGCACCAAAACTCTTGTGATAGCAAATTGAGGGATTTGAAAAATCTGAAATGACCAGTGGCTGGATTGTCGTGACACCATCTTAAGAACTTTGCTCGAAGTTCCCCAGGGGGTAGGTAATTGATAGGATGTACGCTGGTTTAAAGGGAAAAATCAAGGCTTGATAGTAAACAGACAGAGTGCAGCTTTTATGGCTATAATGTCTTTACTTGTGATAAAAGCAAAGTTGAATATACATGGTACAGCATTGCAAAAGGAAAAACAAACTTACAAGCAGAATTTCGTGTATTGTTTCCAGGGCCAGGGCTCAGGCCATGGCCTACACACACAGCCAGGCATAGCTACGCACTTTCCAGTCCTCAGAAGTAGAACACACACACGAACATGGCTGAAAGACCGGACAGAAGTCAAGAAGCATAGAACACCATTTTGCATGGTTAGATATTCAGTTCTTCCAGCTTTCTGATTGTCTGGAAGTTAGGTGTGACACACACCAGGCCTAAAGCATAGGCCCTGCTAATTTGTGGCAGTGTCGCAGCAAGCATGCTGTCTCCTCCCTCCCTCTGCTCCCCCTGGAGCAGGCTTCCCACGGAGGGAATCAGGAGACATTGTTCCCATGCGGATGTGTAAGCACTAGCCATAACAATACACACATGACAGTTGTTATCTGGCCACCTGGCACTTCACGTCACCATGAGAAAACTGTGCTTTCAGAAGGCTGTGCTTTGTATAGAAAACTATTTGCCAATTTCATACGAGAAATCTGACAGTAATAGCAACCCTGGAAACATAGTAGTCCATGAACCCAGCTCCATAGTGCTGCTTGTTTGGCTGGAAGTTGCTCCAATTCTTTCTTTTGTTTTTGCACGAATTGGTCTTTTTGCCGGTGCTCTTGAAGTTGATGCATGAGATTCCCACTGATCGTGGTTGCTGCAAATTTCTTGATAGGCATCACAGAACAAGGAGGCAAAGGTAGTGCAGCCCTTTCATACTCAGGTTTTCTAGAGAGATCATCTTCTCATTGATTGTGGCTCTGGCATATGTATGTGACTCGAAAATTAAAGCGAGAAAATAAAATTGACCAACAAATCTGTCTTTGGTTCAGGTTGTGTGCAGTCTTGAGGTGCTCTAGGTTGCGATGGTCTGTTCTCACCTCTACTGCATGCTGGGCTCCTTCCAAATGATGGTGCCATACTTCAAATGCTACTTTAATTGCCAGCAGCTACTTATCCCAAATGGTATATGCACCTTCAGCCTGTGATGATTTCCTGGAATAATATGCACAATGACACAGTGCTCTGGTTTCAGGGTCTTTTTGTAATAGAATGGCCCCAATTGCAACATCTGAGGCATCGGTCTCCGCAATAAAGGGTCGAGTGGGATCTGGGTGTCCAAGAATGGGTTCAGACATGAAAGCAGCTTTTAATCTTTGAAAAGCGTTATCTTCAGCTTCACCCCAATGGAACCTGGATCTCTTCTTGAGTAGGTCAGAAAGTGGAGTTGTCAACTTGGCAAATTGTGGAATAAAAGTTCTATAGTAATTGGCAAAACCTAACAATCTTTGTACATCTTTAGCTCTATGAGGGGATTGCCAGGATTGGAGGGCTTTTACTTTGTCCGGTTCCATTGCAAGGCCGGTATGAGATATCCTATGTCCAAGAAAGTTTATAGTAGTCTGAGCAAATTGACATTTTTCTAATTTTGCATACAAACGGTTCGCCCAGAGGCATTACAGCACAGTGCATACATGTTGGTAATGTTCAGGTAGTGATGAAGAGAAATCAAGATATCATCTAGATATATAATCAAATTTTGATCTAAAAGGTCCTTAAACACATCATGCATAAAATGCATGAATACTCCAGGTGCATTAGACAGTCCGAAGGGCATGACTGTATATTCCTAATGTCCGTATCGAGTGCAGAATGTAGTTTTCCATTCGTCTCCCTTTTTAATCCGGATCAGGTTGTAGGCCCCTCATAGATCTAGCTTGGTAAAAATTCGCGCACCTTGGATTTGCTCCAAAAGTTTGGATATCAAAGGTAGGGGATAGCAATTTTTGATTGTTATCTCATTCAAGCATCGATAATCACAGCAAAGACGTAGTTCCCCTGATTTTTTCTTGACAAAGAGTACTAGCACTGCTGAGAGGCAGAAGGTCTAATAAAGCCTTTCTTGAGGTTTACATCTAAAAAGTCACAAAGAGCTAAACACTCTGGCTCTGAAATGGAGTATATTCTCCCAATTGGAAGCTTGACACCGGGAATGCGGTCTATGGCACAGTCATATGGCTGATGAGGTGGCAACTGGTCTGCTTCTTTCTCATCAAAGACATCTGCGAAGTTTTGAAACTGTGGAGGAATCAAGGGGTTGAAGGAACTGGTTTGGCTTGCTGCTAGAATTTTTACAAGATGATTTGTGCATTGTGGACCAGGAAAGGTTACTTCTGTGCTGGTCCAGTTGATTCGAGGTTCATGAGTTTTAAACCACTCTAACCCCAAAACAATGGGAAACTGGGGTGTAGCAGCCAAAAGGAATTTGATCTGTTCGTAATGATCTCCAATCCTCATAGACAGTCTTGGAGTGATGTGTGACACTGGACCAGAGCATAAAGGTCAGCCATCTATGGTTTCCACCAACAACAGGGTGTGGACTGGCCTCTGAGATATTCCCATTCTGTGCACGAACTCAATGTCCATAAAATTCATGGTAGTTCCAGAGTCAATCATGGCTTGAGTCTGAAAGGTGGAAAGTCACCATCACAGCTACATGTCGGGAAGAATGGAGAAAGGACCGCTGATTTTGGCCTGCAGCCATACTAGTCCAACCTAACTGTCCCTTTAAGTTGGGCAGGGTCCATTTCCCAGCTGTGAACCAGGCTTCTGTTTGGCAGGGCAATTCATGGCTATGTGTCCATGACCACCACAGTACAAGCACAAGCTCTCTCATCGACGGCAATCCTTTTCTGTGGATATAAGTTGTGGTCTAGCTCCGCCCAATTGCATAGGTTCTTCAGCTAGTGTGAAGTGCCAATTGCAAGGCACTGGAGCGGTACCAGTTTCAACAAGGCGATGAGCTCTACATTGCTATAAACACCCATCAATTTTTAAACACAAATGCATTAGTGCTTGTAATGTTTGTGCGGGTGAGTTCATCAAGGATCTCCACTCCTAACCCTTGTTGGAACTGATTTAGCAAGGCTTCTTCGTTCCACAGAAGGTCTTGGACTATTACACGAAAATCGCTAATGTATTCCGCTACAGTTCTACATCCTTGCTTTAATGCTCACAGCTGTCTACTGGCGGTTTGAATCTTCACTGGGTCCTCAAACATCAATCTCAACTGTTGACAGAACCCATCAAAATTGTCGAGCAATGGGTTTTGCTGCATGATGATTGGTGATGCCCATTGTGCTGCAAATCCTGAAAGGAGGCTTATGACAAAACTGACCTTATGTCTATCAGTTGGGAAGTCCTCGGAGCAGAGGCTCAAATATAATTGACACTGCGCTAAAATAGTTGGGAATTTCTTCAAGGTTCCACCAAATTTTTCATGAGTCACGATAGGGCATTTGGGGCATGGTGTGGCGGTGACAGGAATGGCAGGCTGTTGGTTTTCAAGCTGGTTTACTTGGGCAGTTAGCAAAGCAACTTTTTGCACCAACTGTGCGTTGTCTACTGCTATCTGTTCCATCTGGCTGGAGACAATCTGTTCTGTTCGGAGTAGGAGACATCCAGGAAGGTTTATAGAAAATAGTTTTATTTACAATTAAACTATTTACATAGAATAAAGTCCTTTAAATGGCAAATTGCAAATCAAATTCAAACCCAACCAGGCAAAGGAGGAGGACCTGATGATTCAGCAAGGCAGGAACTGGCTGAAAAATGTGGCAAAACTGCAAGGCAAAACTCGGCTAGCATTTGCAACAAGGTAGCGAGGCAAGGTGTAGCGGGAATTTGTGGCAATGAGTCAAGACCAAACTCAACAGGACTGGCAAGGGAAGGCTTATCAGAAACATCTAGGCAAGGCAGAGCTGAGGTGACAAAACAAGGCTTGGCTGAAGTAACAAGACAAGACTGAGCTGGAGCAACAAGGCAAGGCTCTGCTGGAGCAACAGGACAAGGCCTGACTGACTTGGCAAGGCAAGACTGAGCTGGAGCAACAAGGCAAGGTTCTGCTGGAGTGACAAGGTTTGGCTGACTTGGCAAGGTGAGACTGAGCTGGAGTGTCTGGCAAGACAGCGAGGCAAGATTCAGCTTCCCGTGGCAAGGAGGCAAGGCGAGACTCTAAGGAAGCTGGATTCAATTCTGAAATGGTGAAAGGCGCTGCTTCTGGTTCCGCGACAGCTGCAGGGCAGGCTTCTGAAGACGGTTCTGGCTCGACTTCTCCGAAATAAGCTGTTAGCTCAATGGAACGTTTGTCTCCGGTGACTGGGTCCTTGTGCTGGCATCTTTGTATCCTGTCCTCTCTGCACCATTTCTCCTCAGGGACCAATCGGGCTGCTTTTTGCTTGGCACGCTTTTCAGCTCACCTCTCCCTTGTGTTGATTGGTGGCTTTGAACCTGCTCCTGATTCCGCACCAATCATTTGCTCAGGATTCTCCCGCTCTGCTGAGTTGTGCTCAGTTTTGGTTTCCTGCTCAGCATAAGTTTCGTTTTCCCCTTGGTCAGAGTCAGAGTCAGACTGAACTCTGACACATGGCAAGGCAAAGTATTACATGGCCGGTACATAAGGAAACTAGCAGGCAAAGCAAATAACAAGAAGACCTGGCAATGGCTCAGAGCAGGAAAGTTGAAGAAAGAGACAGAGGGGCTAATTCTGGCTGCACAAGACCAAGCCTTAAGAACAAATAAATATAAAGCCAGAATTGAGAAGACAGCAACAGACAGCAAATGCCATATCTACAAAGAAGCTGAAGAAAGAGTGGACCACCTAGTTAGCTGCTGCAAGAAGATCACACAGACTCATTACAAATAATGGCATGGCAAAGTAGCAACAACGGTGCATTGGAATATCTGCAAGAAATGCCACTTGCCTGCAAGCAAGAACTGGTGGGACCACAAAATAGGCAAAGTAATAGAAAATGAAGAAGCTAAAGTGCTCTGGGACTTTAGAATTCAAACAGACAAGCATCTGCCACACAACACCCCAGACTTAACAATTGTGGATAAGAAAGACAAAAAAGTCTGGATGGTGGACATTGCAATACCTGGAGACCGCAGAAGAGAAGAGAAGAACTGGAGAAAATCACAAAAATATAAAGATCTGCAAATAGAAGTAGAATGACTGTGGCAAAAGAAAGCAAAGATAGTACCAACAGTAATAGGCACCTTGGGCGCAATTCCAAAACATCTGGAGCACCACTTGAACACCATTGGCATTGACAAAATCACCATCAGTCAACTGCAGAAGGCAGCTTTACTTGGAACAGCTTACATCCTGTGATGATACCTTAAATATTATTAAACAACAACATCTGCCTATCCCAGGTCCTAGGGAAGGACTCGATAGGTGGACAAAAATGCTAAATCAAGTCTAAACTTCTGGCTGACTGTGCAATCAACCATAATGAGTTGGTTGGAACGATACTTGTAGAAGTTTCACACTCACAGAATAGTGCTATTGGATACAATTCAATGTTTTTATCAATGTGATCATTGTTGCTAACATACATAATGAAGAAGCTAGGTACAATACAGACCCTAACCTTAAAGGTGACTTAACCGTAGAGTTAGTAGATGCCTCTGAACATAGATTAAATAAATGGTGTCTCTGGCCTTTAAGTATGCATTGAGTATGTATGTGCCCATGTAGGCACATGAGATAACTGATATAAGTTAAAACCTGAGCCATTGTGATGTACTGTAGTTTTTTAAACACACCAATATAGTGTAAGCTCACACAATCTGTTCCTGCAGTGAAGATAAACAGAGGACTTTATCTCAAAGGCTGTCAGTCTTGGCATGTTTTAGAAGTGCTGCACTCACTTTAGAACAGGGATTTTTAAAACAGCTTCTAATGGTATTAGAAAACTATATTTACTGCCGATCACATTCTCCGAAGACAAAGAACATCATGCTACATTTCACCAGCTATAGTTTGTATGCCGGTTTCAGTGTTAATGAAAAATATATCTTGCAGATAATGGTATGTGCAATTTTCGCATAATTTTATGGTTGTCTGCAAAACTGCTGAAGAAAAAGATGGTTTTAGTGCTTTCATAGTCTCACTGCTACTTAAAAATAATATCTTGGAGGGAAAAAAAAAATCATGATTTCTGAAGGCCTTGAAACAATCAAAAAGCGAGAGCTTATTGGCTGAATGCAAGACCAAAATAGAGAGGTTTTAAATTGACTCTCCACACATCAGATTTTAATTTTTTTTTCAGTCTATATGAGCTGGGATAAACTCTTACATTTCATCCCCAAAGAGGAATGCATTACCAAAAAGGGCAGAAACCATCCGTTTTATGTTAATTTTTATGTGTATATGCAAATTTAGGAGTGATTATTATAATTTAAATAGAAATACACTACTTTTCATCATAGTTAGAAAGATGATGGCAAGGTGACCTGGAGGCCTGCTCAATCTGTTCCTGATAGGGAACTTGAAGGGCCATGCCCTCCTTCTTAGGCTGCTTTATCTTTAAACTGTGCTTAAATAGGCAGCCCTTCAAAAGTTGGTACCTTCAGATAGAGTCCTGATCCTGGAAAATAGGATACATGGCTACAGATATGTTGTAGCTTTGCAAAGAAGTGAATAGACCGAGGGAATAGATTGAAAAACTAAGACAGAAATATGTGGGTAAAAATAAGGGAGACATATTATTGTCATGGAATGGTCCCCATTTTAAGAAGGGTAGACTATACTTTTGAGATTTATTTTCTGCTCCAATTTCAACCCTTAACTTCCTCCCAAGAACACTAAGGGGCAAAATTTTACCCACTGCTTCACTGGTGATGTCAATGTGTCACCACATGGCTTTTCCTCAAAATATCAAAAGGCTAGGATCTCCTGGCTCTCAGAATATGTCCACCCTGGGTTTAGAGCTTTGAAAAAAGTGCTTTCTCTTTTTGTTAACTTTGCCTAAATTTTAAAATGTACATGGATTGCATTAACAGGACTGAGTTTATCATTATCAAAATAATGTAATTGCTATGGCATGTTGTTTTGAAATGCTTATCTACTTCTGATAATGTCCTTAGTAGTAAGTATAAGAGGTTGTTTTAGTTGAGCGAGGCAGAGAAATGGGCTTCTATTTTGAAAGGCAAAGGGAAAGCTTTGTGTATAGGTCATAGAAAGTTACACAGTTCCTTTTCAGAGGAGTCATTTATCTGCCTCTGTTTTGAAAATGTTCCAAGTTGTCTTTTCCTAACTATGCAGAACTTTGTCATTGAAACTGACACCATCTCTTTGCTCCTTGATGTTGGTCTTTCTCCTTGTTGGGAAACTTTACTGAACTTACTCAGGTTACAGGTGATCTTTGGTGTCACAAGGGCTATTGGTGAGGGTGAACCAACTCCAGCAACAGCAGTGTCCTTTTGTTTTATTTAAATCACACGGTAGGATAAATCCTTAAACACACGCAACTTCATTAAAATCTTCAAAGTCATTAAGAGGGTCTTGTTTCACATAGTTGGCAAACATATAATTTCCCACACAATGGCACAAGAGTTTCCTATCGTTTTAGCTCAAATATTTAAAATTCTGAGGGACGTCTGTCTCAGTTTACGTTTGGAAGGCATCCAAGTTCCTGAGAGATGAAGACACATAAGAAGGCGAAGCTTCACAAAAGATGGGAAGGTAGGATAGGTTTGAGCAATGCAAATAATGATGCAGGTCCTTAAATTTAATTGCATGGTATACAAAAAAATTCATATGTAATTTATATTTTCTTTCACATTCAGCGAAGGAAGTAATACATTCATAGCAATTTGATATTAATATCCACACTAATCAAGAATGATTCAGAGAAAAAGCCATCTTAGGGTGGGAGAGATATAACATTTATCTATACTTCTAACTCCCCAAATCACTGCAGTCGTGTTCAGGCCTTTAAAGCACATTCAGCATTAATGTAATGGATGTGCATAGGTCAGTGTCAGAACCAACTTTTTCCTCAGTAAACTGGCAGAGAACCTGAACAGAGCACTGGTTTGTTTTCAGACAGCATCATCAAAAGTGCTTCCAGCTTTAGAAGGCAAGCAGTGCAGCCATCTTTGGATGATGTTGGGATGTGGGAAAAATAATGAATACTGTATTGTAACACACATTATTATTTGAAATAATTATACTGTTATATATTTATTTCGGCAGCTTATAATTAAACATTGTTTTGAATGGGGGCTTTGTTTTAGTTTTTGTCTTTGGAAGGTGGGCCTGTAAGCTCTATTCCTGCCTTTCGTTGCTTAGAGAAGTGAATTTGAAGAGAATAATAATGCTCCACCCACATTTAAGCTTCCTATATTTACATATATAAAGAATATACATTCTATATTGGGATTTACTATTGCTATTCTAAAAAGACCTCTCTTAGGGATGGCAGGATGGCCAGATGATTGATAATAGATAAATAGATGATTGATAGATAGATAGATAGATAGATAGATAGATAGATAGATAGATAGCAGTTATGGTTGCATACGGGACAGGGTGGGAGGAAGAGAAATATTACTGTGATATCCATGGAATGGCTGACGCATCCTGTTTCCACTAAGTCCTGGAAAGGAATAAGAAAACATAACACTCAGGAATGGGAAACTAGAAATGGGATCTCTTAGGGATGGCAGGATGGCCAGATGATTGATAATAGATAAATAGATGATAGATAGATAGATAGATAGATAGATAGATAGATAGATAGATAGATAGATAGACAGACTGACTGACTGACTGACTGACTGACTGACTGACTGACTGACTGACTGACTGACTGACTGACTGACTTTTGTAAAGGAGAAAAGAACAAACTACTTGCAATTTTAAAATGAACTTGAAATCACTTACTTATCAGATTTGCAGATATTACTAGAATGCATCCAGAGAAATATGACAAGAGGCATACAAAGTAAACAAATTAAACATTGATAATAACAAGTTTATTGCTGATCTTCTAGACTAGTAACTTAAACAGAAGCTGCCTACAGCCATTGGAATGGCTGGTATCTACATACATACACACATACTGTACATAAGCAAGCCATCGTGTCAGGTTCAGCTCCTGGTGAGTTTGTGAACAAATGCTCAGCTTGTTAGCAAATAAACTGTAACTAGGGCTCTCTGTAATTTCTTCTGGGAATAGAACCAGAAGTTGTTGGTTCTACATGAGGCTTTGCATGTGGTAAGGTATTTTTCCTGGCAGTGCAACATATTTAGGTTCTGGACTTGTTTCATCTACCCACCCTAGTCAACTGTATGGAGAAAAAGCATAGACAAAGGCTTAGATCTGGGAACAAGAAATACACACACATACATGCTCTCCAAATTAGTCACTGTATTGATTCTCCATACCAATGTGTCCTGAGAAAGCCTTCTGTTCTGCATATGATCCTGCCTATGATAGAGAACAAATTATAGAAGTTATAGTTGGATACCGTCATCTTTAAAAACCACATAATCAAATTAAGTTTTGCAAGCTTGATCTTTATGAGTAAAGTATGAAAAAATGCCAAATGTTTGACAAACAGGGGAAAAAAGAAATATGAATGAGATCACACTGTACCCCTTGAGGAGGATATGTACTTTTTCCTCATTTCTGCGACTTCAGCTGTAGTGAGATTTTACAAATTATGCAAGAGCACCTTTTAAACTTTATAAATGTGAGGGGAGCACATTTTCAGATCTTTTCCTTGTTTTGTTTATTGTGTTCTTAGTTACACCTTTATACTATAAGTAATTGTTATACCAAAAAACCCTTATTTTTTAATTTCTGGATATACGTCTTTGGGCTTATTTCTTATCCTGAATGATAAAAACGAATATCATCTTTAAATTAAACAAGCACCAAACTTTTCAGGCAAATCATTCAACCTCAGAAGCAAAACCATTTTTTTGTGGAAAATCTCTGAGTCCTCAGAACAACTGAGTGGGAAGAATATGAATTTGGTTTGCACATGGGTTTTCAGAAGTGGGAAAATGTAATTATGTGAAGAGTAGGAAAATGTGAATGGTTTGAGGCATAAAGTGCAGCACTCAGAATAAGACAATTGCCTAAATTCCCTGACTGACAGATGGATGTCACGTTAGATGAAAACGATAACAGATTTAGTGGACTGAAGAATAATTTCCTCTTGGCAGTGCTCTGATCCCTGACCTAAAACCTGACTCCTGTTAGCTTCACTAACACAGAATAATTGTCACAGGTGCAGGATAAAAGGAACCTGAACAGCAGTACCAGTGGTTAGATGCCTATTTCTTTTGATGACCACAAATGCACTGTTGAGATACAGTCCACAAGTCCTGGCCTTCGTTGACCTTTGAAAACATTAAAATGTACACCAGGGAAAGAGGAAATTCACATGTGTGTGTGTATCTGTGTGCAAAATACATACACACCAGGATTAGTTCTGGTGGATGTGAAGAAATACTGAAACTGTGTAATACGTAAGTATACAAACAGTGCAGAGTAATGGTAAAATAATGCATTTTCATTAACACAAAGCCCTGTTTTTCACACCATTGTGATGCAGTTTTAATACAGAATAGTACTGTGTATTCAGTAGAATTCATGGGTTTTTACAATTATTAGTAAACTATTACCATGTCATATGCTGGATATATGCACTGTTCTGAAATGATTCTGTTGTATTGATATGCTAATTGCTAGCTTTTGAACAGAAGCAAGTGCTTTGAAATCTACTTAAATTTGGGAAAGGTAGAGGATTTTAGCAGGACTTATAAATGACATGGTGACAAGGAAGTTTATACCTCCTTCTGTTAGAAAATAGAGTACATTTTATTCGCTTTCTTCAGCAACATGAATGGGGAATTCAGAATTCAGAAAACAAGAGTGCAACACAATGAGCTATGCAAATATTCTTTGTAATAGACATGTGAATATTATAGAAGAAAACTAAATGACTGTGTATCCCATTAGAGGGAAGTCAATGAAGTAGACTGCCAATGTTGTTTTCTTTTGATGTGGAAGAATGAATATCATAAGGTGGGGGAAGAGTGAAATGATTACACATCTCATTAAGCTAATGTTGATGCACTAAGTAACCTGTGTGTGTTTTCAATCTGATTTACAGGAAATTAAAAAGAAGAAGAAGACAAGATCAAGTTCTTAAAGATCCAGTAATAAATGAAATGACGCATGCAATTATTGTGTTTGTTGGTGGTGGAATACTAAAATCTTCCAAATATTTATTCACAAAATATGAAGGAACAGAAACAATGCATCAAACACAATGAAGATGCTGGCATCAAATTTCTGCTGCACTCTGAAAGGCAGCTATGAAAAAGCATAAAATTCATTGAGGGTTCTTACTGAGGTCATAGGTCCTGCCCTTTGGTTATTATTCATCCACAAATTGCTCTGATGAGTAATATGACACTAAATTGGTATATACAAGCCTTAGGGTAATTGCCCAAGGTAAATATAATGATCAAATTACACTTTAAGGCTTTCTTTATAGGTAAGATGACTTCAGTCCACTATGAAAGGTATAGTCAAGTCTATATTTCTACTATGTCATGAGTGCTTATGTTTAAAACATGATAAATATATGGGATTATTTCCATGCAATGTATTGTCATGAACATTTGCAATAATAACGCCTTCCCCCGAGATACCATCTTTTCAAATGTGATGAGATCATCAGGTAACAGTGTAAGATATGAAGGCTTAGCATGCTGTGTTGTTAGCACTTTAAAAAAAGAAATTGCTGGGATAATTAACAACTACCTATTTGTCTGTGGGCTGCATTCATTATGCTGGCACAAATTGGAGGTCTCAAAAATCTGTGCAGTAAAAATTTGCTCTTTGTTCAGGAAGTTCCCCTTGGATTTGAGGGAAATTCTGGTTTGCTGTGTCTATTGTAATTGTGACAGGCAGTTGACATGTCTCATAGTCTAAATGTAGTGGCAAGCAGGGGGTGGTACAAATCATGGTGGGGGGAAAAAAACTGCCATTCACCCTTCTGCAATGGAAAGGTGTTCTTAGCATACTCCAACCTAAGTTCAGTCTAGAATTGGGTCTCTGAGGTTGAAGGTCAAATCTGTGAGGTCAAAGCTATTTCTTGTCAATCTTCGTTCACTAATGACACATGAATTGGAAATTAGAACAAAGTAAGTAAAGCGAATAGCCAGAAGGTGAGTGTCTGTTTTATTACTCCGAAGAGCTGGGAAATCTGGCCAATTGTTGCCCTATGTGGCTTGAATGACAGTTGTTAAGTTGAAAAAGGGACAGTGTGATGGGAATGCCACTTTAAATCTCAATTACCTCCTCCACTCCAATCAGCTTGGTGGAGCTTTAATGAAGTGCAATTCTCTGTCCTTTTCCTCATACTTCTATCTCTAGAATAAGCCTCACATTCAAGTTTGACAGCAGTACAATCAGTTTTCCATTCATCACTGGCCCTGTTTTAACCCTGCTGAAAAAAGGCCTAATGTACGTAGCAGTGATGGCAATTAGGCAGAAAAGTAATATTAGAAACGGACAAAAGCTGAGTCTTTTAGCATTACAGGTGTTTTTTTTCCAGCCCTTTCTAGACATAAAGGAGTAGGCAGTGTTGTTAAGTTCCCTTCTTCATGCTTTTCTTAAGCTGAAAGTCCCGCGTTTTCAAGATTCAATTAATTAGAGATATGGAGAGCCAAAGAACAAGGTAAAAGCTATGTTCCTTCTGGGGAAGATACACATAGTAATTGGCCCCTTATTAAAATGGTTGTCTTCTGGGTGTATGTTTAATAAGGTTGATAAAAGTCGTCATTTCCTCATTAGAGCTACAGCCTGAAACACTGTCTGGGCATGTGTTTGGAAAAGACGAAGGACAACACATGAAAATATCAATCTTTTACTCGAGAGGCGTGTAGTTCCAAGAATTCTGGAAGCCAGAGATCTGAGAAGGAGGGAATGGAGACCGATTTTGTTTCAGTATGCATACGAGGATTGCCGCAATGTGAAGAGATACTTGGGGGAGCTCCGCTTTGTTGTCGTTTTTTTTTCTGGATGGGCATAATATAAATATAGTTGAGCTCTCTTTCTTAGGCATGCATTCAGATGTTACCATGAGGTTTTCGCAATAAAGAAATTATATTAAGGGGAATGGTCTCCCCTCCGCTCCCCTAAAGACTTAGTATTTTAGTATACTCACTGTTTCTGTGCTTATAATCCACTCCTTTTTGTCTTCTGCCCATAACATGATTGCATATGCTACTTTATGAAGCCTCCAGTGGGTATCTCCAGAAGATGGGCGGTTGGGTCATTGTGGCTATTATGACTATTACTATTTAGGGGTTATTATTGGTTGTTCTTGGTTTATGTCTTCCCTCACCGTTCTTTTGATGCCCGTTTTGGAAAATGCCAGTAAAGGTTGTGTGTGTGTTGTTTTGTTTGAGAGATTCACTAACGCATGTGGCATTGGAGTAAGGATCTTGCTGGGGAGAATGGAGGCTTGGAGGGGGAGGGAGAAAAACCCCAGATGCAGCAATTAGGCCGCTCTTGCAGCTCATTGGGGATGTGACACAAGTGGGTGATAGTGGCTTTCACCTCTTCCACTCCCTCTTCTCCTGCCTGATTCCTCGAACAATCCCTGTCAGAAACACTCTTTGAAAAAGGCTGCATTAGACAATGGCTCTTCACCCTTATTTTATGCTTTATGTAGTGGAGCAGAATGCTGTAAGGGGCTGCAAACAAGGCGTAATCTGAGAAAGACGCACAGGCATTGTTATAACTGTGAAAACCAGAAGAACCCCTTTCAAAGCCGTGACTGAAAGTGCTATGAAGACCTTTCGTCCTTTGCACTCTCCCAATCACCAATTAGACAAACATTAACATCAATTAAGCTGTTATACAGCACAGGTTCCATATAATTACCTTAATGGGTTGACGCTTTCTTTAGCAGCAATTTCTTAAACAAACTTCATCTTTTGTGCAACAGGCTAAGAAAATTTTCAGCAGGGAGCATTTCCTTTTGTCACGGTTTCTAAAGAGACAGCTGAATTGTTCTATTTAACAACAAACACCTTCACTAAGGACCCTCGTCCTGTCCTCGTTCCCACCACATTTGACTACCAGGCTCAAAGCTTATTAAGCATCAGAGACAAAAAAACCCTGACTAGCCAGGGGAGAGCAGACACATGCAGGGAGGGCAGCACACAAAGAGCCTGTGAGTCTGGCACTGGTGTGCAAGCAGACCTTAGGCAAAAGGACCAATTGAATGAGCTGCTTATTTAGTATCCAAAGAGCCAGATCCGTCCTGACTACCAGCACAAAGAGCAGGCGATAGAAAAACAGGATCTTGCTCATAAAACAAGACAAATCTGTCTAATTTATTTGGGACCAGTAAGTGCTCATTAAATGCAAGCTTCTCAGATTCTTCTTGTTCCTGCATCACCTAACTCTCTTAGACTGCTGACAATGGCAGGCTGATTTTTCCCCCCTGTTTAACAAACATTCCATTGAAATGTACTCAAATACAGCTCTATAAACTACAGGCCTTATATCACATCGTTTTTTTTATTTGATACGAAATTCACAGAGGGACTTTCTCCCACTTTTCTGAAGACCAGAAAAAAGAAAAGAAAAGAAAAGAAAAGAAAAGAAAAGAAAAGAAAAGAAAAGAAAAGAAAAGAAAAGGCAGGGAGAAACCTTTTAATTATATTTCATGAGAAAGAAAGAATTAATAGCTGAAGGTGTCAGTGAAATGAAAATAATTGCTTGTCCGGAAAAGTATTGGTGCACATGCATGCATGCACACAGAGTAATCCATGTAGATATAAAAATTAAATCGCATTGGATCAGCATTAAAAGCCTATAACAAATTAGAAGGCAGGAATATGTTATGTTATGCAAAGAAAGGGGGAGAGAGAAAACAGTGATATTGCCTCAAATGCCTTCGATTTTCTCATGCCATCTTGTACCTAAACACCACTGATTGATCATAACAATATGGTAGCAAGGAGTCAATTCATTTTTTACACATTGAAGGTCATGGTCTGAGCTTTCAGTACATTTAAATGTTACCCTGGTGAACTCTAAACACCCCTTTGGGTCATAGGTTCAAGACCGCTGAATTAAAAGACAACTATGAATCTAACATGTTATCTTTAACCTTAGGTGATGGTCATCAATGGCCAAAGCCACAGAGGAATAGCCATTTGTATTCATTTGTGTGAAATGAAATATACTCTAAGAAATACACTGATATAAGCACTGGGACAATAGGGCACGGGGAATCAGTTGATGCTTTGACATTTTGGAAACCTTACAACAATACATTATACTGCTTGGCTAAAGTCCATGGAAGAGTCCTTAAAATGAAGAAAGTCAGCTCTTCTTATTTGAAACTGCATTCACAGCATATTTTCTATTTTAGTAGTGATGAAATAATGGCACTGTGTGGTTTTTTTAAGAAAAATGTATTTTAAAACTTCAGCAAATGGAGATTTTTTATCCTAAGATCAATGAGAAAATAATTTGGTTTCTATTATTTATAACAAATGGGTTTCTTCATAGCATACAATTCTGAAGTAGCCTAAATGTGACAAATGGCATTTCTTAGATTTTCATCTCTACATTATATCATTTGAAATCTTTTGTCAAATACGAACAATATCTATATTTTAAATTCTTGGTTTAGCTTTAATAATGCCATTAGAGATCTGCTCAGCATCTCCTAATTCTCTAAGTCCCTTCTAAGTTTGTCAGCAAACTCATATTGTAGAATGCTGCCATGGGCATCCACAAGAGGGAGCAAGGAGGCAAGTGACCTTATATATAGCATTATGTCATTGTGTAAATGATACAAGGTACTGTATGTCTTGTGTCAGTTGTGGCTTCTACTGGACACCTGTGCATGCTGCCAGCTTCCAAAGCTGCAATGATTATTCCTGGGCTCTACTCAAGCCACCCATTAGAATCCTGGATCACACCCTGTGAATCCAAGTCTGGATCAGTTGTGGGTTTTTTTTTTCCAGAGTGACAATCATATTTAACATCAATTGCAGGTCATGCAATGTAATTATAATATCCAGTGCAAATAATAAGTGTCATGTTAAATATGAATATAAAAACAGCAACTAAGTGACATATTTTTCAAATCAGCATCTTCAATCTTGACCAAAAATAAGAATTAAAGTAGAACAATTTACTGTGAAACACATTACAAATAATCACAGCTTATTTGACTTCTCAGTGATTGCAATAGAGCTCCCTCCAGTTCAGCAACAGTAAGAGAAGACTTTTGGATATAGAGACTTGGATGCCTCTGCCCCCCAACCCCCCCTTGGGAGATAATGTCTGACATCCCTCACGTATAACAGATTGGAAATATTCCATCATATACATTTTGATAACTATCACATGTATTGCATCCTATTACAGTGCAGCTGAAAAGGTAGAAGTTAAAACACTTTCCTTTTAGTCTTATTTTTCTATGTCCCAATGGATTGTAATGATGAATTAAAACTATGGAGACCCAGGTTTAAATTCCCAGTCAGTCAGGAAATGTAATGGTATGTGGGAAATACCTTGGGAGATGGGGTGAAGAGACGCTGCCAAGGGAACAGTCAGATAAGAGACAGCATAGCCTGCAGCTAGATAGTGGGAGGGGCAAGAGACTCAGAAGAGACCATCCCTAGTTTCTTGGGCTGTAAAGGAGACGGGGGGGGGGGGGCGGGGAGGATTATACTTTCATACTTGCAAGATTCTGTCAAAGTACAGTAGCTTTACAACAAAGTAGAATTAGCTCATCTGGTTGTGATTCCTATCTGGTTTACCCCATGAGGCCAAAAGGAAGCTTACTGGATAATTTGGGTCACTATACATAAAATTATTTATAGATTCAAGGTAGTTACAATACCACATAGGAAAAATACAACAGTTTAAAAACATTGGCTAGTAAACTAGTTAAGACAACCCAGTACTATCTGTGCCCAAGACAAGATGTTCAAAATGGCAGGAACAACTGTTGAGAAGACATGTCATTGAGAACCCATCACCCTTAGCATTTCTTCCCTTAGAGCAGTGTTCCTCAATCTTAGCCATTTTAAGATGTGTGGACTGGTTGGAGAATTCTGAGAGTTAAGTCCATGCATCTTAAAATGGCCAAGGTTGAGAAACACTGGCTTAGAGAATGTATAGGATAGGATTGCAAATATCAGGTGAGAGATTGGGACAAAGCTGGGAAACGAATGTTAAACAACTAAGAGATAGTACAGGGTCCATTGGTAACTTATCTCATAAAAGGAAGCTCAGTTCAAGGGGCAGGAAACCTGGGAAGAAACTATTCAAAATGTCCTGAGACTCCACCTTAATGAACTCACTGATAAATGACAGTTGGAAATTGCTCTTGCCATTTCCAAGATTGTACATTTACCCCTAATACTAGCATTTATTATACTTTACTGAAATCTAGGTAATTCTTGCTTTGATCTTGCTTAGCTTGACACCAAGTTAATTCATGTAGAACTTTAAAGGTAATAAGCAGCACTTAGAATTGCACCTGGAACCAAACCAGTAGCATGGTAATGTGTTATGCTAGTAAATCTGCTGCCTCCAGTTAGCAGATGAGCTGCTATATTTTGAGTTGTCTTCAGTGGAAATTCCACACAGAACATGTCACAGTAGTCTAACAATGAGATGATGAGGACATGAGTCACTGTTCCAGGGTAAGCCAATCCAAAGAGATGCCCTCATATAGTTGACAGGACTGTTGTGAGGATAAAAGTCTAGAGTACTATATACACCATCTTAAGTTTATGGAGGAAGAAAGGCAGGCTTTAACTCTAACATACATGAATGAATGAATGAATGAATGAATGAATGAATGAATGAATGAATGAATGAATGAGATTTGCAGTTATCTACTCTGAGATAGATAGATAGATAGATAGATAGATAGATAGATAGATAGATAGATGCATTTGTGCTCTGTTCTATTGTGCTACACTAATATGTATAAAACTCTGCAATTTTTTTCTTAATTTTTATCCCGCCTTTATTATTTTTATAAATAACTCAAGGTGGCGAACATACCCAGTACTCCTTCCTCCTCCTATTTTCCACACAACAGCAACCCTGTGAGGTGAGTTGGGCTGAGAGAGAGTGACTGGCCCAAGGTCACCCAGCCGGCTTTCATGCCTAAGGTGGGACTAGAACTCACAGACTCCTGATTTCAAACATCATCTTTTTTCCAATTAGTCTGCAACTAGAACAGATTTTGAATGGTCAGAGAGCTCCAATGAATGGATAGGATTGTCCTGTGAAAGTTTTGATGCCAGCTAAAAGACACACAGTGTGGCATATGTTAAGAGGTTTTTTAACATTCTCCACAAGGCTTCATGGAATTGATATCCCTCCTTCCCTCCCTTTCTTCCAATGCTAAAAGCCATCTAGTCTACATAGATACATTTCTTTGTGTGTCATTGCTACAGATAAAAATAGAGATGTTATACTGAATCCAAGAATGAACATTATCTCCAGAAAAGAGATGATCGAATTCTTATAATGGGTGATTTAGAAATCAGGAAAATTGGAAAAGAAATAGGAAAAGAAAAAGAATAGGACTCATGTGAGACACTTTCTTTTATATTAAATATAAATCTAGAGCACTAGGTCCTCATCCTAGTGTTAAAAGCCTTGGAAAAAACAATTGGTTCAGACTCTTGGCAACAGTGATTTGTCATTATTCCCAGCAATCTTCTGGGCAGGAAAAGAGAGATGAGGGGAGGGAGGGAGATATTAATTATGTAGCAAGAGTAGAGTAGAGTAGAGTAGAGTAGAGTAGAGTAGAGTAGAGTAATGTATATTAGGGCAGGGTTTCTCAACCAGGGTTCCATGGAACCCTAAGGTTCCACGAGAGGTCACTAGGGGTTCCCTGGGAGATCACAATTTATTTTTTAAAATATTTCAAATTCAGGCAACTTCACATTAAAGAGGTAAGTTTCATTCTTTATTTTTAGTTTAAGAACACTGTTAATGCATATATACAGGCCTACACATGAAACAAATACAATAATTTTGTAACTTCTGGCCTATATTTGAGCCTGAATGGGCAGGGGTTCCCTGAGACCTGAAAAATATTTCAAGGGTTCCTCCAGGGTCAAAAAGTTGAGAAAGGCTCTATTAGGGTGAAGGGTTAATTTGTGACATGACATTAACAGTTTTCAGAAGAAGTTTCAAAATATGGCAGATGTGTTAGTATTTACGTGAAAATGACAGAAGGATTCCCTGGACTTAAAATTGTTCATGATCTCAATCACCTTCCTGAACAGCTATACTGGAAAGACCAGTTTCCTCATGCCCAAATTAACCCATCTGAAATAATTATTATGGTTGGTCGCATAGTCAGCCAAATGTCTAGACTGGATTTGGCATTTTCGTTCATCTATTGAGTTCTTCCCAAGGACCTGGGATAGGCAGATGTTGTTGTTTAATAATATTAAAGGTATTGTCACAGGATGTAAGCTGTTCCAAGTAAAGCTACCTTTTGAAATCGACTGATGGTGATTTTGTCAATGCCGATGGTGTTCAAGTGGTGCTCCAGATGTTTTAGAATTGCACCCAAGGTGCCTATTACTATTGGTACTATCTTTGCTTTCTTTTGCCATAGTTGTTCTACTTCTATTTGCAGGTCTTTATATTTTGTGATTTTCTCCAGTTCTTTCTCTTCTCTTCTGCTGTCTCCAGGTATTGCAATGTCCACCATCCAGACTTTTTTGTCTTTCTTATCCATAATTGTTAAGTCTGGGGTGTTGTGTGGCAGATGCTTGTCTGTTTGAATTCAAAAGTCCCAGAGCACTTTAGCTTCTTCATTTTCTATCACTTTGTCTATTTTGTGGTCCCACCAGTTCTTGCTTGCAGGCAAGTGGTATTTTTTGCAGATATTCCAATGCACCATTGTTGCTACTTTGTCATGCCATTGTTTGAAATTATTATTATTATCTGAAATAAATCAGAAATAATAATAATAATAATAATAATAATCAATAATAATAATAATTAATAATAATAATAATAATAATAATAAATAATGGTAATCTACAATTAGATTCACAGTCAAAGGCTGGTGAAAACTTAATAATCCAAGTCCTAACCAAGGACCTATGAATTATTAAGGTAGTATCTGAGGATATAGGCAGGTCCAAGCAGGGTATTTTTTTGGGGGGGGAGGTAAAATTAGAGTGTTCAGGTCCAATACATTAAAGATTTCCAAATATCGAGGGAGTCCTTTAGGTATTGCTCCAAGAACTCCAATCACAATTGGTATAACAGCAGATTTTTTTTCCCCATAAGCGTTCAACTTCAATCTTCAAGTCCTGGTATTTCGTAATGTTTTCCAATTCCTTTTCCTCAATCCTAGCATCACCCGATATAGCAACATCAATGAACCAGACTTTCTTCATTTCACTGACCGTTATGTCAGACATACTGTATTATAAACAAGGTGCCTGTTTGTTTGGATTGGATTTTAAAGTCCAATAAGTTCTTAACCCGCTCATTTTCCAAAACCTTCTCAACTTGATGGTCCCAGTGGTCCTTGCTACATTCAAATCCAAACCTCTGGCAAAGTTTCCAATGAATAATTTTGGCAACTCGGTCATGACGCTGCTTGTAGCCAGTTTGTGAAATTTTGCTGCAGCCACTGATCAAATGGTCAATTGTTTCATCCTTTTCACTACAAAGGTGACATTTACGGTTGTTTGTTATATGATGAATTTTCACTTTCATGCAATTAGTCGGCAAAGCTTGTTCTTGAGCCACTAAAATAAAGCCTTTAGTTTCTTTCTTTAAAACTCCTGATCTTAACCAGCTCCATATGGGTTTTTTATAGGTTTTTCCTTCTATATCCCTCAAGTATTGACCATGCATTGGCTTGTTCTTCCAATTAACAAACTGGTTTTTGATTGTTTCTTTTCTACACTCAGCCTTCATCTTTGTTGTTTTCAAAAACTTTCCTTGATTGACTTCCTTCAATAAGGGTTCTTCGCTTTTCTTAATATAGTCATTCAAGCCATGTTTTTATTCCTCCACAGATTGTTTCACCTGTAGGAGTCCTCTGCTCCCTTCAGCTCTGGGCAAATACAGCCAAACAATATCACTTTTTGAGTGTAAATCATGGTATATGCTTTAGTTGGTTTTTTTGTTTTCTGATCCAAGTAATCAAGTTCCATCTAGGTCCAGTCAACTATTCCTGCTGTATATCGCATAATGGGGACTGCCCAGGTATTGATTGCTTTGATGATGTTTCCACCATTTCGCTTTGATTTCAATTTTTTTTGAACTCGTTTAATATATTTGGCAGAAATGCTTTCTTTAACTTGGTTCTGTAATAAATCGAAAGCTTCCAAAACTCCCAAATATTTGTAGCCTTCTTCTGGTGCTACTGTCTTTATCAAATCTTCATTGTCCAGCTGTACTCCATCATCTTCAATACTTTTGCCTGCCTATGACTATCATTGGCGATCACTCGTAGCCGAGTAAGATTGTCTTCCAAAGGTAAAATTTTAACAGTGGATCCGTAAGTGGCTATAAAGGCCAATTCTGGATCCGCACAACCTCCCACAATGAGGGCATAGGTTTCCAGGTGGGAGACGGTCATGATGAGGGTTTGCCTGACGTGCCTTCCTTTTAGCTCTTTTCTCCCTTTCTCCCTGTACTCGTGCTTCTTCAAAGTCCATAGCGCCATTAATAAAGGCTGACCTCCAATTGAAATGCTCATGAGTTAGGGCTTCCCAGTTCTCAATGCTGATATTACATTTTTTTAAATTAGCTTTGAGAGTATCTTTGAATCTCTTTTGCTGTCCACCAATATTCCGTTTTCCATTCTTAAGTTGGGAGTAAAGTAGCTGCTTTGGAAGACGATGGTCAGGCATTCGAACAACATGACCGGTCCAGCGAAGTTGATGTTGGATGATCATTGTTTCAATGCTGGTGGTTTTCGCTTCTTCTAATACGCTAACATTAGTCCGCCTATCTTCCCAAGTAATTTGCAGAATTTTTCGGAGGTAGCGTTGATGGAATCTTTCAAGAAGTTGGAGGTGGCGTTTGTAGAAGGTCCATGTTTCACAGGCGTATAGAAGGGTTGGTAGTACAATGGCTTTGTAAACAAGCATTTTGGTCTCCCTGCGAATGTCCCGATCCTCAAATACTCTACGCTTCATTCGGGAGAAAGCTACACTCGCAGAGCTCAGGCGATGCTGAATTTCAGCGTCGATGTTGGCTTTTGTAGATAGATGGCTGCCGAGATAAGAAAAGTGGTCGACATTTTCTAGTGACACACCTTTAAGCTGGATTGATGGCGCTGCAGAGGGATTGGTTCGAACTTGCTGGTAAAGCACTTTGTTTTTTTTAATGTTAATTGAGAGGCCGAGTTTTTCATATGCTTCTGCAAAGATGTTTAGGATAGTTTGAAGATCTTCCTCGGAGTGTGCACAGACTCCGTTATCATCAGCATATTGAAGTTCTATAACAGAAGTTGTAGTTACCTTATTTTTTGCTTTCAGCCTACTAAGATTAAAAAGCTTTCCATCTGTTCGATATATAATTTCTACACCAGTAGGAAGTTTCTCTTCAACAAGGTGTATAATCATAGCGATGAAGATAGCGAATAAGGTTGGAGCAATAACACATCCCTGTTTAACGCCGGATTCCACTTTAAATGGATCGCTTTGAGAGCCATTGTTATTCAGGATTGTTGCCATCATGTCGTCATGGAGTAGCCGCAAGTTGTTCACAAATTTATCAGGGCATCCGATTTTCAGAAGGATGGTCCAGAGAGCAGTACGATTTACAGTATCAAAAGCTTTAGTCAGATCAATAAACGCCATGTACAGAGGGCGGTTTTGCTCCTTGCATTTTTCTTGAAGCTGTCGTGCAGTGAAGATCATATCCACTGTTCCCCTGGAAGGGCGGAAGCCATTTTGCATTTCAGGGAGGATGTCTTCTGATACAGATAGGAGACGGTTTGCGATGATCTTTGCCAGGATTTTGCCTGCTGTGGCTAGAAGGGAGATGCCTCGATAGTTTCCACAGTCTGTTCTATCACCCTTTTTAAAGAGAGTGATAATTATGGCATCCCTAAAGTCTGCTGGAATCTCCTCCCTCATCCAGATTTTTTCGATAAGCTTATGAAGTTGTTGTGTAAGTTCAGGCCCGCCTTCTTTAAAGACTTCAGCAGGAATCCCATCAGGTCCACTAGCTTTGTTATTTTTCATTTGTTTAGTGGCTTTACTGACTTCCTCCAAACTAGGGGGTACTGCAAGCTCATCTCTTATTTGTTTTTGCGGGATTTTCAAGAAGACTTCATCAGCCACAGTAGAGTGACGATTAAGGAGATTGTAGTAATGCTCTTTCCAGCACAGTGCAAGAGACTCTTTGTCCTTTAGAAGTTTAGCACCATCTACTGAGCGTAAGGGATTTGTACCATGGTTTGTTGGTCCATAGATGGCCTTTATGGCATTAAAAAAGCCCCGTGCATCATGAGCATCTGCAAAATGTTGGGTTTCTTGGGCTTTTTTTATCCACCATATGTTCTTAAGTTCTCTAGTTCTTCTTTGGACTTCTGCCTTTGCACTGGCGTAGATTTTTTTCTTAATGGCACAGTTAATATCTTTTTGCCATATCCGGAAGGCTTTCCTTTTCTTGTCAATAATATGTTCAATCTCACTATCGTTCTCATCAAACCAGTCCTGATGTCTCTTAGTTTGGTATCCGATAGTTTGTTCACAGGCTGAAATAATAGAAGTCTTCAATTTAACCCAGTGTTCCTCAACATTTTCAGGAAGTTCCATAGGCAGATGTTCCTTGAGAGTTGACTCTATGACTATAGTTGCACACTTGTTGATGCCAAGTTGCATTCCAATATCTTTGCTGAATTCTTTTGTCCTTTTTAGCAAGGAATCTAGTTCAGCGTCAGTTTTTTCCAAATAGTTTTAAGTCATCCATATAGAGTAAATGTGAAATTTTTACTCCTTTTTTAGCCAATTCATATCCACAGTTTGTATAGTTCAAAATTGTTGTCAATGGGATCATTGATAGAATAAAAAGTAAAAATGATAATGAGTCTCCTTGGAAAATTCCACGTTTGATTTTGACTTCTCCTAATTCTTCCCCATTAGCCATCAGCTTTGTTCGTCAAAACTTCATTGAGGTATTCATAAATTGCTGAATGTTTCTGCTGATTCCAAAATTTTTGAGACATTTTCTCAATCCAGCTATGTGGAACAGAATCAAATGCTTTTTTATAGTCTATCCAAGCCATAAACAATTATTCGAATTCTTGAAAACCAACTTGTCAATCAGTAACTGGTCCTTCATTCCCCCTGAGTTTTTGCAGAACCCTTTTTGTTCTACAGGGAGTAAATAATTCCTTTTCAGATAGCTATAAATTTGATTTGCAATTATGTCCATAAGTAGCTTGTATGTTGTTGGCAAACAGGTTATGAATCTGTACCTTCCAGGCTCATTTCCCTTCTTCTTGTCCTTCTGAATTAAGAATGTCCTTCCAGTTGTTAACCATTCTTCATTTTCTGCTGCTTCCAAAACTCTATTCACCTGGTCTGCCAATCTCGAGTGTAGACTTGTCAGTGATTTTAGCCAGAATCCATGGAGTTCATCTGGTCCAGGAGCACTCAGTTTTCAACCTTCTTTGATTGCTTTCATACCATTTCCCAGTTATCCTAATAGTCTTCCATGCTGGGTACTTTCACTGCATTTTCAACTTGCTTGATACATGTTGCATTCCTATTGTGACTCCTATTGTTTTCCCACAAACGTGTCCAAAATTTTAGGGCTTTTCCTTTGTCAGGCTTTTCATTATTTGTGGTTAATTCTTTTCCATTTTCAAGGAAAATGGATGCTGAATTGCTCTAAACTGTGAATTCTGCTGGAATTGGATTATTCGACTGTCATATCACTAGACCTTCTCTGCAATAGCCACAACACTTTGTTTCAAGCGTTCTACAATCTCTGCAATTCTGTTATTCTCCAGGTTGTACTTCATGCACAGGTTAGTTTTAATTTTCTTGTTCAAATTTCTTTGCCTCAAATTCTTCAAGTTGCTCAAATCCATGCTAATTTTCTTTATCTTCAATTCCAAGTGAATTTTCCATTTAGGTTTTTCCTTCTTAATGACTTCATTCCTTTGTATTTTAAGTCCCAGTTCTTCAGTAGTTACATAGGCTACAACCTACATCAGCTGGTTCATTTGGGTCAATGTTTCAGTTGGAATAATTTTGACAGCTTCATTAATATTCTTCACTATTTTAGCTAAAGTCTTCCTGTTAATTTGATTCAATTTTGGCAAACATATTCTTTCGGCTTCTTTTATTCGGCCCTTGATTTTCCCAGCTAGTTCTTCATTAACCAATAGTGCTTGCAATTCTTTAGCAACTTCAGCTTCTCCTTGTTGTTCTCCTTATTATTTCTGAGCTCAGGCTTGGCTCCAAATGAGAAACAGGCACATGTACTTTAGGAGTCAATTTGAATTTCTTAAGCCAAATGCATTGATTTTGCAACTGAATGACGGGCAAAGGTTCAGTATTAAAATCAATTCTTTACATAGTTACCATGTTTCAGCATGGAATACTTTTAATGAGAAACTTATAAGCAAAACACTCTGAGATATGGCAGAGTTCAGTCAAGAAAGTGTTATTTTGCTAATTAGGAAGGAATGAGCTGTATCTCTTGATTCTCATTCTTTCTCCTGTATTTTTCTCCAACAAAATATAATGGACCTCAGATCGAAACCAAATTATAATACTTGAGCTGTATCATCTTGCATATCCAAATTTGAAGTGACTCAAGGCTTTGATTTGTGCTATATCAAACTTTTATTAATGTTTGTTTATTTAAAACATTTATATGGCCGCGCATCTTAAACCAAACTCTGGGTGCCAATCTCATCCTATCCCAACTTCAGCAATTCTCTGTCCATTTATTGATATTATATTTTTTGAAAATACACCTTTGTTTTAAATAAACAAAATAAAACATGGGAAAAAAGCCCTGGGTACAACCTGTAGAGCCAGTTTGCCTAGAAAATAGGGGCATCCATGATGCATGTAAAAAAGGGGCAGGGCTTTGCATAATTGTAGCCATCATCTTTACTTTTTTACCCACCCCAAGAGATAATGACTATTAATTAATTTGTGGAGTAGTCTCCCTGTCTAGCTGGTTCATCAGAACACAGGATAAGTAAAAAGTCCCTTTCCATCCCAGGTTGCTTTAAAGCTGTTCAGTCTAGCACTCTGATTTCCAAAATATCTATGGAATGTAGCTTAAATTCTTGGTAAAGAATACTATACATACTATAATATTATACACACACACATACACATACAATATACATACGTGTGTGTGTGTGTGTGTGTATTTGTGTGAAATAGATATATTTCTTCCTAGCATTTTCCCACAGGTGCAGGGCCCGCTTTTCAGATCAACCAAATGTTGATCTGTTGGTTGCAACAGGAACTGACTGACTGGCTTGTTGCCTGAGCCTGACATTGTGGGCTGAGCGAGAGTGACTGGCCCAAAGTCATCCAGCCAGCTTTCATGCCTAAGGCAGGACTAGAATTCATAGTTTCCTGGTTTCTAGCCTGGTGCCTTAACCACTAGACCAAACTGGCTCTCATATATAAAAAATATGGAATGTGGAAGCCAAAGTGGTCCCAATGGTGGTAGGAGCACTCGGGGCTGTCACTCCTAAGTTGGGAGAGTGGCTCCAACAGATCCCAGGAACAACATCAGAGCTCTCTGTCCGTAAGAGTGCAGTGATAGGAATAGCTAAGATACTGCACAGAACCCTCAAACTCCCAGGCCTCTGGTAGAGGACCCAAGGTTGAGGAAGACACATACCACCCACAGGGGTGAGAAGGGAATTTTATATATATATATATATACACACACACACACACTTCAAATAGGATATTATTTCTGATTTAAATTTCTTTCATTATTTATACAGTGACATATGTCCTTTATTTCAGAAAGCTGTCCTTGAGATTTATTTATTTTTCAAATATTTGAAATATTTTTGTCCTTCATTTTGGTCATTTAACTTTTATTGTACAAATGGCACCACTTAATGCACAGTCTTTCACATTCCTGTGAAAAATATGGAAATTGAATTGTCTTTTCATTCCATCAGGATGTGGTCCTGGCATGTTTTAAGACTGCAACCGTTATACCTGTGCCTAAAAAATCTAAAATCACATGTCTTAATGATTATCGCCCGATAGCACTTACTCCCATTATGGTGAAATGTTTTGAGAGGCTGATAAAGGACCATATTGTCTCCAGACTTTCCCCATCGTTCAATCCGCTTCAGTTTACTTACTGGTGGAACTGCTCCATAGAGGGTGCAATCTCCTCTGTTCTTCATTTGAGCTTGGCACACTTAGAGGAGAAGAACAGCTACGTGTGATTGTTGTTTGTTGATTTCAGTTCAGCATTTAATACGATTGTTCCTCAGCATTTGGTAGACAAATTGGGCTCTCTGGGTTTTAGTACTCATTTGTGTTACTGGCTACTTGACTTCCTCACTGATAGGTCCCAGCCAGTGCGAGTTGGAAATAATATCTCCAACCCTATTTAGATTAGATAGATTACAACCTTAGGTTATGCACAAGAATTAGACTCTGATGCTTGGGCTTTATGGTCTGCTTTTAGGAATGCTTATAGAAGCATATTTGTTTGCTTGCAACAAATTAAGAGTTTGCTTCTTTTGAAGTCATCATGATAGAACAGGGATGTGATTTAAAAGGTGTAATGAAGAAAAAAAGTAACCAGGAAAAATACCAATTCTGCATCACTCAACATGCTGTTAAAGCAGCAATTATACCCATCAGCATATATTTTTGCCTGAATGTTTGCACATTAGCATGGGTTTTCCTCAGGTTTTCTAGGCAGAAAAATCTCCCCAGTTCTCAGTCAAAAAAATCCATTTTGTTTTCACAATTAGTTTAATTGCTGAGTCAGTTTTCTTTTACTTTACTAACAGGATGGAAAAATCAGGATCAAAAATAGAAAGAATGACTAGAGGGAGGAGTTAATAAACATCCTGAGATCTTTATTTTCTCCCTCTCTGATCACAAAGTAGTAGTAACTGTATTATGAATAAAAACCACTATGTGTTAGTTTTTTAGTTACAGCACAGAATTTGATATATGTTATACTTTTAATACCCTTAATATTTTATGTCTTTATGAAATTATTGGTCTTCACAATGAATTTGTCATTCACCTATATTTTATATTCCTAATGGAAGAAGTTGGAGGGGGATGAAATTGTCTAAGTTTCCAACAAAAATGATCATGTTATAGTATTTCCTTTACTATTTAATGGGAGAGCAAGGGTCTGTTTGGGTTTCCTGAATAATGCTCCAAAGTTCAAGAGGATCAGTTAATTCTGGGTCTACTACTTTGCCATCTGAGGATCCAGTCTGACTGCAGGTAATGCCATATTTACAGTTTTAAAAGTTAGTGCTAGCAATTTGAATGGAATATATTACCTTCTCCATTGAAGTTTACTATAAGAATTGATGCCTTCCAACTGTGGTGCTGGAGAAGACTCTTAAGAGTCCCTTGGACTGCAAGGAGGTCAAATCAGTCAATCCTAAAGGAAATCAACCCTGACTGCTCATTGGAAGGACAGATACTGAAGCTGAACCTCAAATACTTTGGCCACCTAATGCAAAGAGAGGACTCACTGGAAAAGACCCTGATGCTGGGAAAGACTGAAGGCAAAAGGAGAAGGGGACGGCAGAGGATGAGATGGTTAGATAGCATCACCGATGTAATGAACATGAATTTGAGTAAACTCCGGGAGACAGTGGAGGACAGGAAGGCCTGGCGTGCTATGGTCCATGAGGTCACAAAGAGTCGGACATGACTAAATGACTGAACAACAACAAAAATAAGGGATTATTGTTTGTTAATTGTTATGTCATTATTTGAATGAGCTTGAGTGCTGTAAGTGACTAATGATTGGCATCAGTTTACACTATCTATAAAATGGACTGCAGATCTTCAGCTGAATTCTGAAACACAATAAAGATTTTTCTAGTTCATTATATTATAGAAAACTTTGTCCGGGAATTGATTAAGGTGTGTCTGTGGGGTGCAGGATGAGAGTAGGGGTAGGAGAATAACTGGAATCCTTTGTGAATACTTTTCATAAATTAACACCATACTGTAAATTCCATCCTAAAATTCAATATGTTTCATTCCCACAGCACTTTCCTGCTATTTATTAAAGCAGCTTGATTTTTTCAGGGTTCCACCAAGCCTGAAATAAATATGCTGCTGTTTTAAGGAATTAACCTGTATTGTCACTCTTATAGACAAAAATCTTTTTTTCAGGCCCTCTTGGAAACCAAAGGGTTAAAAAGGATAGCTTTAAAGAAAAGCAGAGAGCTGCTGTGCTCACACAAGGTCCAAAGAGATTATTTCTCAACAGCCATAATAAATGCATTATGAACAAAGTCTGTCTCATCAAATTTAATAGTGAAAAACTGTGATTACACAAATACAATTATTAATCAAGCTGTATGAGAAGAAGCTATGTGAATGGACTACCACAATTTATTTTGTTATATCATCCTTGAAAGGTGCAAAAATTATAAAATACTACTTTGTACTGTGCAGTGACTGAAATAGATATGAAACTGAAACAAAATACTACTTTAGATTGTATCAGCAGCAATACAATAGCCTTTGCTGTTTAGCATTTCAAATATCAGGCCCCCCAAATGAATTTTGAAATCTAGAAGAAAGTTGCCTCTAGAAGAAAGTTGGCTGCAATAACTATAGCCACAACTAATGGGAATAAAGAAACCATGTTAATTTTGATAACCCTTTTAGAAACAGTGTATTTAACTTTTTAATATATAATTATGATTTCATTTCTCAGGCTGAATTTTTTTTTAAAAAAAGATATAGTAGGATCATTTTTAAGTTAATTTTTGATATAGTGGGCCTTGGAACAAGGTTACTTCCTTATTTTTGTTATTCAAAGTGTTAGATACATTTACAAAGGAACATAGGCCTAAATTCCCATGGAGGGCTGCTGAAGATGTATTAGAAATGGGAGATTTTTTTTTCAATCTGCAGGGGAGATTCATAGGAGAAAGCCCTCTCAGTGGGGGAGTGGTAGCTCTGCTGCATGGCTGACCTGCTTTATATATTATTTACTACTTTTACAACTAAGTGGTCTAGAATTGCAAAGTATAACTGCAGAAATCCATAGGTGAAATAAAATTATTCGGAGTCTTTTAATACACTTCCATTAGTTTTATTCACTCAAAGAAAGACACTGAACCCATTTGTATTTCATTGACTTAAGAGCTCTCATTTTAGTTTTATATTTGTATTATTTTTTCTTGAGGGTTTTTTATTTTATTGGGTAAAGCACAGGGAAATAATTTTATGAGGTGCTTAATCAGAAATAAATCTGGGGCTGAAGGAAGGAAGGACATACTGATTTCATAAACTATATTCTAGCTACCATTAGTCCATGATGGTTGACATAATTGAAAGATGGACACCATAGTAAACAAAGTCTATGGCATTCCATCTGTCCATCTTGGGGTGTATGGATGTGGCTGTGTGCTGAAATAGGAAATATGGAGAGCTTTAGGTAGAACTATCTTACAATACTAGACACGACTATGTGTCTATGCATATATCCCAAAGAATTCAGTGGGATTCATTCCCAGATTTTTAGACATCAGGTTGCACCCTGACTCTCAGCTGAGATTGTACAACAGCTATGTAATGTAATGTAATAACAAATCTTACTTGCTTTAATTCTAAGATTTTTCAATACAGTTGTACAAGAGTAATAATAGAAATGTCCATGTTGTTCTCCCTTGTCCATCAATTGCCCTTAGTACAAAGAACAATGTAATTACTTGGAAGTGCCTCTTTGTTTTTGCCTAACTCAGGGTATATTGATTTTCTTTTTCAAGGTGTAATTGCATGTAATGACAGAAAAGCAAATAGTCCCCATTCATCCAAATAGCAAATTCCATATTCTCTTATTTATGGGGACACAAAGGCACTTAAGTGTTCAAAACGTTAACTAGCCAGTGCAGTTCATGTGAACTGGTGGTGGCAGTGTTGTTTTTTCCTACATAACTTGGCAGCCCTGCCCACATGTCCCTGGTCCACTTCCTTCAAAAGCAGCAGCGTAGACCTTCAAGGCTCTGCCCTCTGGATTTGCAAGACCCTCACTGCATGGATGAGCCAGGGTCAGTTGAGGGAAAGGAAACATTGAGCTGATAGGAAAAAACAACACTGGCTTGGACTCAGATACTGGCTGGATTAAATAATTATTTGGATTGGGAAAAGGAAGGTAGATTGGTATAAAATGAGGTCAAGACATTTCAGGAATTTTCTTTTCTCTCCCCTCTGTCTGTCAGGAGGACGGATTTAGCATTATATATGACTGAAGTCATTGGCATCATCTGTATAACACATTAAACTTAGTTAGTGTAACTTTGGGTTTACTGAATTGGCCAAATTTCTTGTTTTGCAAAACACACTGAACCATAAGCTGAGTTTTCACAACACAATGAGCTACAAAAACCCTACTCAAGGATCAAGTAACAGAGACTGTTACTCTGATTACTAAAGGACAACAGAATATATCCAGTGGTAGTGGTGGCTAGGATAAGGCCAAACTGCTGTTTTGTTCATAATAAGAGGAATGATCAATACTTTTAACAGTATCAGTGGCATTGCTAATATTGGAAATGCAATCAACATCGTCTTCATCTTAAACATCATCCTATCAACCTCCCCTTCCAGACACCTTGCACATATACCTAGTTAATTCCCCCCCACACTTTTTTTTCTAAAGGAGAGATCCACTTCTTCAGTCCCAGTAGCAAAAAGTGACTCATAATTGGTCATTAGTGTATTGGTAGTTGATGTTCTTAATAGCATGGATGATTAGACAATCAGTTGAAGAGAGGTTTAGATGTGTGGTTAATTGATCATTTGTTGTTATAATAAAAGTATTTCAGGCAGTAATACCCTCCATCTTTATTCAAGACAGTCTTGCTTGTGACAAGACCAGGAAAATCTGGATGTTTATCAATAGGAATCAATGGAGATTTTGGTATTAATTTAGGTTGATCTTTGGATCACATGGTCAGAGTACATTTTAAAAAAGAGATTCTTATCATTTTGTATTTCAGCTGTTGGAATTTGTTGATAAAGAAAATAAGTGCTGTTAAGTTTCTCCAGCAGTTCCAGTATAGCCCATTTGTCATAGAAAATTCAGAACAGAGCACAACACTGAGAAGAAATAACCAACCATTTCTTCAACAATTGTTGGGTCCCAATTTTACAAGAAAGAGGAACATTGAACAATGGGAAAGCAAAATTTATTTATTTATTTATTTATTTATTTATTTATTTATTTATTTATTTATTTATTCATTCATTCATTCAATCAATCAATCAATCAATCAATTTATATAGCTGCCCATCTCAAATGCATGGCTCTGGGTGGCTTACAAAAATTAAAACGCAACCAAAAAACAAAATACCATATTAAAACATATAAAAATATGTAAAAAACACCATATTAAAAAACATGCAATATAATATACAGTAGAAGTTGAGGGCTACAGGGTGGGCAATCCTAGGGATCTGATTTTTGGCAATTTTTGAGGAAGTTAGGCAGATCCATGTACCTGGGGTTATTTCTATTGTTAGGCAAAACTACCCTTTCAGGAGCAGCAGCAGCACTGGGGAAGCCCATTGTGAAGGAATGGATTGTCCCTGAGTAAAGATGGAGTGTTGGGTTTCTCACTTTGTTACTGTGTTCCAATTCCATTATTAGGACTGTCCTTGGGCTGTATTGTGAGCAGATGCACGAGGCTTCTAGTCTTTCATTTAGATGGGATTGCAGGGGGCTTGTCCAGGTCAAGGAGGGTCAATGTGGGTCTGATAGAATTAGGCAAAGAGAGGAGCCTGGTCACATCCAAAAGACAGGGAGGCAGGAAGTTCAGCCTCCATTTTGTTTGTTACATCTATTTCCCTCCCTACACATTGTGCTTTGCCATACAATAATGTATTTCATAAAATATTTTTAATTGAAAGGCATGGAAGTAAGATTCTACACAAGGAATTCCCCACCCACCATGCTTGTGACCTTGCTGTCGCAATTTCATTGGTATTCTAGGTTTCTTCCCAAGGGAACTAAACTTATTAATAATATTTTGCCAAGCACATAAAATTTTCTTCCCTACTAAGTTATAATTTACATTACATAATAGGACAAATACAAAATTCTTGGCATAATTTTCATTTTAACATCAGCAACTCTCGCTAGGAGAGTATTTTTTTTCCATAAAGAAAGATTTCTTTTAATATTTTTCTGTATGGGGCTAAAATTACAAATCAATTTTTAATCAAGTTTCTTTGGAACTAGAATACCTATATATTTCAAAGTTAGGGTGTATCTTCAGTCTTATTACCTGCTCACATCCAATTGTATTTTCAAACATTGCACAAGACCTCCAATTTATGCATATTTACCTTTAAGCCTGCCACCTTTTGAAATAATCCTAAATGATGAATAATATTGGTTAATAATCCTTGGGGTTCTCAGATACAACCACCAGATCATCTGCATAAAGATTAGACAGATATTTACGTACCTACGTACATATCCCTTCAAATTAGGATCTAGCCTCAGCTTAGATGTTAAATGGTCAGTAGCAAGTGTGAACAAAAGAGGAGGCAAGGGCACTCTTGCTTTATTCCTTGATGGATAGGGATGACTTTTGACTCTGTTTGGTTAACTCTTACCTGGGGATAATTGGTGGAATAAAGCTGATTTAACACATGAAGGAATTTACTTCCCACCCCTAACTTGTCAAGTAGCAGTGAAATATATTGATGCTCTGTTGTATCCAACTCTTTGTAACTGTCCAAAGTGAAGATAGCAAGAGGTTGATCTATTATTGTGCTATGATACAAAATATTTAGCACAGTTCTCCACCATGGATTTCCCTGGTATAAACTCAGCCTGATCTGGATGAACAAAGGAAGTTACAGTGCGGCTGAGCCTCTTGGCTAATACGGCAATAAATAATTTAAGGTCCTGACTTAATAAAGAAATCAGTCTATAAGAACCTGAAGCTTAGGCTGATCTCCCCTTTCTTAGAAAAATTGAAATCCATGAGGATTTCCAAGAATCTGGTAAGGCACTATCTTTATATGTTTACCTTTTTTTTCATTACACTTTTCAACACTCTCTAGAACTGGCCTTTCCAGAAGGCAAACTAAGATGGCTGCCACAGGTGCCAGACTGTGCAGGTTCCTTTAGGACACAGAGTGTGGAAAATTGAGCCTGCTGCTGGTGTAGATGTATTTTCTCTGCTCTAGATGCACAGAGATGGTGGAGTGCTGGGCTGCAGGAAGGAGGGCACAAGATACAGAAGAGGGAGGCGGGACAAGATGCAAGCTTGAATAACAGAAAGCAGCAGGAGCTATGGGGAGAAGAGAGGAGCCTGGGCTGATTAATACCAGCTTCTTGGGGATCTTCCTATTTCCTGCTGCTTCCCTGAACCCAGCTGAGAACAGGCAGTCAACTGTTCAGAGACCAAGGAGGAAATACTATTAGAAGCCAGTTACATCCTTAAGATATGATATCTTCCATCACTCAGGCCCTGCTACCAGCCAGCATGTATATCTGGCACAGAACAGCAGTGATGAATGAAAGAAGAAAACATTCCTCTGGATAACAAAAAGCAACCAAGCATAGGATGTGTTTCTATCTAAGCAGTAAGGAGTTTTGCTGGGATAGACAGACACAGATGTCTATATATACAGCAATGGTGTTAGTCATGAGGAGATTATATGCTTGTATTATCTGCTTCAGTTAGTCAGGGTGAAGATGACTTGGAAGCTACTGCTGCATCCATATCTCCACCTCAAATGGAAGTAACCATGCATGCTCCTGAGAAGAGAAGAGTGTGGTGATAGTGGTGGTGGTGATGGTGTAAGAAACAGCAGCTGGTAAGTCTAAATGATTCAGGACTATAGACCCTCTTCAGCAATACTTGAGGGACTTCCTTGTACACAGGCTACAGCAAGGACAGTGCAAATAGACATTTCTATCCACACATTACTGGTGTGAAATCCTCAGTGGTGACAAAAGGCTAGCAGGATTGGGACCAACTGAAGCTTGGGAAAGGGAACATTCCAAAGGGCAGGACTGCCAGGAGAAAGGCATGTTTCCTACATCCAACCAGATGACATTGGTAGAAAAAAGCATATGCAGCCTGGAAGAGCATGTGGGATGGCATGATACAAATGGGAAAAGATGGTCCCACAAATAACCTGGTCCTGTGCCATGTAGGGCTTTGTAGGTGATAATCAGCACCTTAAACTGCACCCAGAGGCCTATTGGAAGTCATTGCAGCTCATTAAGTAATGGTGTTGCATGGATATATCATGGTACATATATAACTACCTGCATTGCTGCATTCTGGACCAATTGCAGCTTCCAGATAGTTTTCAAGGGTAGCTCTATGTACATTGCAATAATCCAACTGGGAGGTGATTAAGGTATAGGTGACCATGATCAGAGTATCCCAGTCCAGGAACGGATGCAATTATTGCCCACCTGAAGTTGTGAAAAGGCCTTCCTGGCCACTGTTCTTCAAGCAGTAGCTGTGACTCCAGGAGAACCCCCAAATTGTGTACCAGTTCTGAGGGGGGGGGAGTGTAACTTCCCCCAAACCAATATTCTTTCCCATCCAGACCCCCACAGACTCTAGACATTGGGAGAACTTTAACAGTATCACTTGGTCAGCTTAGGGGCAAAACTGATGGTACTTCCTCCAGGAGTTCCATACAGAAGTTAATTTCAAGTGGGGAGAGAATAAAATCCTGAGATACTGCACAAAGCACTAGGACAAGATTGCTTTTCTCCCATCAGCATTGGAACTGACCTTGGAGGAAGAAGAACCAGCCTCCCACTCGCAACTCCCAGAACCAACCAGAAGGACACCAGCATCAATAGTATTAAAAGCTGCTGATAGGTCAAGGAGGGCTAGGATGGATACATTTCCCCAATCCTGAGTCATCACAGCTCACCAACTAGTGCAACCAAAGCTGTCTCTTTTTCCCCCCCAAAATTTCATTAAAGTTTTTAATATACATAGTTAAAAGGTAGAAATGAAAAAGAAATACAAATACAAATCAAAGAAAGAAGAAAAAGAGTGTAGAAAAGTAAAGAAAAAAAAGAAAAAGATAAGACATAGAAATTGGTCAACTTCTGATTTATCTCTGGTCATAGTAATTTAAAAAAATATTTTATCATACATGCTAGCTCTATATATAACATTTAGAAACATTTCTTGTCTAATATATCAATTTATCTATAATTTAATCTTCAAAACCCCATATAAGCTTTGTCCCTCCTGCATGTTGCAAATAGTCCGTTAATGGTTTCCACTTTTTAAGAAAGTAATAGTTTGAATTTTCTTTTAATAAACATGTTAGTTTATCATTTTCAGCCATATCCATCAATTTTAACATCCAATCTTGTATTGTAGGTAAAATTTGATTTTTCCAATTTTGTGCATAAACAAGTCTTGCTGCTGTAATCATATATTGCATAATTTTTATAAATTGTTTTCCTATTTGTTCTTCCAATATTCCCAATAAAAATAATTCCGGTTTGAATGGAACTCGAGTTTGTAATATATTTTGCATTAATGGATGTATTTGAGTCCAAAATTTCTTTGCCACTTCGCACGTCCACCACATATGGTAAAACGACCCCTCTTTTTTTTTTACATTTCCAACACAAGTTGGAAACATTCCCATACATTTTAGCAAGTTTTTGTGGGGTCATATACCATCTGTACATCATCTTATAAAAGTTTTCCTTCAAATTATAGCACAAAGTAAATTTTAGCCCTTTATTCCACATATCTTCCAATTGTTGCATTTGTATATTGTGGCCAATATTTTTTTGCCCATTTAATCATGCACTCTTTGACTTGTTCCTCTACCATTTCTCCTTTTAGCAATAATTTGTACATTTTAGCGATTAAGTGGTCGTCTGACTCACATAATTGTATCTCGAATTCCGATTTAGTTTGTTCAAATTCAATTTTTTTTGTCTAATTTTTCTACAAGTTGCATATAGGAAAGCCATTGAAATGTATATCCTTCTAAGGCAAGTTCTTCTTTTGTTTTAGTTATGTATTGTCCTTGTTCTTTTTTTAAAAAATCCTTGTAGGTCAGCCATTTATCTTTATTTCTTACTTCTGTTCTATGAAATGCTTCTTGCGTGGAAATCCATAAAGGTCTTTTAAAACATAAAGTTAATTTATATTTATTCCAAATTCTTAACAATGATCTTCTAATATAATGATTTTTAAAGTCCACATTAACTTTAACTTTATCATACCACAGATATCCATGCCATCCATATCTTAATTCATGACCCTCCAAATTCAATAATTTTTCATTTTTCAACACTATCCATTCTTTAATCCATACCAAGCTACAAGCAGCATAAAACAGCAACCAAAGCTGTCTCAATACTATATCCAGGGCTCAACCAGGCCTGAAAGGGGTCCAGATAATTTGTTTCCTCCAGGACCCTCTTGAGCTCCAAGGCAAACACCCTCTTAACAAACTTTCCTCCGAAGGGGAAGTTGGAAATAGGATGTAAATTGTCCACCCCAGCTGGATGTAGTGATGGCTTCTTGAGGAAAGGGTGGACCCCTACCTCCTTAAATGCTGGTGGAACCATGTCCTTCCTCAAAGATGCATTTACTAATGCAGAAATCCAACCACAGGTCCTTCCCTGGAGGTTTTACGCAACCAGGAGGGATATGTCGATGAAGGTTCTCAGTCATCCAGGTGGAACAGTCTGTGGCTTGAATCATGTCAACTGGATTTCTATTTTCTCAGTAGAAACGTTTCACTCCTTATCCAAGGAGCTTCTTTAGTCTGAGTAAAGTTAGTAAGGGAATCCTTAAATATGTTTCTAGGGTGGCTGTGTGACCTTGCACCTGGGGCTAGGTCATGGTTATTTTGAGATGTTTATTTCTAAGTCCCTTTATCATCTAAAGGAGGATCGTTAAGATTACCCTGCTGCTGTTGAGCTTGTGAAATGGTCTTAATCTTCCTAGGCACAGAAGATAAAGCAGGAAGGAAGATAGGGGAAAGGTTGTGCCTGAGGCCCCCACCTCTATTCAAAGAAGGATTTTCCAAGTTGGCATAAATGGATTCCTTGACCCCTCTCTCAAACCACCTATATTCTCTGTCTAAAATGTGAACATTAATGTCCTCAAATGAGTGTCCTTTTTCCTTTAGATGAAGATAAACTGCTGACTCTGGTCCTGTGGTGTTACTTCTCCTGTGTTGGGCCATCCTCCTGTACAAAGGTTGTTTGGTTTCTCCAATGTAGAGTTCAGAGCACTCCTCACTGCACTGGATTGCATACACTACATTGCTTTCCTTGTGTTTTGGAGTTTGATCTTTGGGGTGTACAAGCCTCTGTCTCAGTGTGTTGGTGGGTTTGAAATATACCAGACCTAAAACAGCGACAGATAGGGCTGAGTGAGGAGTGAGCAGTGGTTGGTCTAAAATGTGAACATTTTAGACAGAGAAGATAGGTGGTTTGAGAGAGGGGTCAAGGAATCCATTTATGCCAACTTGGAAAATCCTTCTTTGAATAGAGGTGGGGGCCTCAGGCACAACCTTTCCCCTATCTTCCTTCCTGCTTTATCTTCTGTGCCTAGGAAGATTAAGACCATTTCACAAGCTCAACAGCAGCAGGGTAATCTTAACGATCCTCCTTTAGATGATAAAGGGACTTAGAAATAAACATCTCAAAATAACCATGACCTAGCCCCAGGTGCAAGGTCACACAGCCACCCTAGAAACATATTTAAGGATTCCCTTACTAACTTTACTCAGACTGAAGAAGCTCCTTGGATAAGGAGTGAAACGTTTCTACTGAGAAAATAGAAATCCAGTTGACATGATTCAAGCCACAGACAGGAGGGATATGGCTCATTCTGTTTGGTAGCTTTGATAGCCAAAGGGCCCTGTCCACAGATGAATCTCTGAGCTTGTTTGAGAGCAAAGAATAACAAGAAGGATAAAATGTTGCTGTGAAACATATATCTGTGCTCCCCATAACTGCCTGACAGTCCTTTTCTAGGCTCCTGAATCGGACGCCTAACTTGTTTTGCAAGAATTTAGGCTAGAGGCAATTAATAAAATAGCCTTTTATTGTACAAGAACAATATTTCACCAAGGATTTAGGCAGAAAAATATAGCTAGCAGACAAGACCAAAATGTCCAGAATGTCCACAATACAAACAGAGAGCAAGCATTTGTCTGCTTGCTGCCACTTCTATAGAGTTGACTTCTGAAGATGCAGATAAGCAGTCAGAAAAAGAAAAAAGACGGTGTAGAAAGAGTGTAATCTCCTTCTTCTCAGACATCTGTCTCAGTTCTTCTAGTCTATTTATAGCAATGCAGCATTCAATCAGCTCCTCTAAGGTGCCTGGCATGCCTTATTGAGCTAGTTCATCTTGCAATTCATTAGATAGGCCGTCTTTAAACTGTCAACCACAAATTATTCCAGCTCACACCTCTTAAGTGAAGTTGAAAATCAGGTATATATGCCTGAACTTTGTGTTTACCTTGGAACAGTCTGGGAATTTCATAAACCCTTGTGCCAGAGTTGTCAAAAGCAGCTCTCAATTTAATCAGATTTGCTATGGCCTAGATCTAAAAATGCCTGGATGTAAAAATCTGAAACAAGTTTACCTTCAAAGTAAAAGCAGTAAAGACTTATGAGAATTAATGACAATAATGATGACTGGAAATAAACATTTAAGGAACAAACCTTTTTTGACTTCTGATTAATAAGTTTTATTAGAAAAACTTTAAGTACAAGAATTCCAACAAGTACTTGGGCTTCTAAATATGAACCTGAAATATATGCTATTCCAAACTATTTGCTTTTTCATTTCTTTATCCTACTATTTCAGTGAATGAAGCTTGTCTTTTCTGAGAAGGTGGACCAGCCTACACCTGGATATTGTTTACTTGAGGGTGACTAGCTCCATTATCACTATGAGAATCCAACCTCACATCATCACAGTGCTCTACAACCTTCTCCATAACACCCCACCCTACTATCCGTGCATCTCTCAACATGTATCATGTTTCAGGTTTGAGATACATTAATTCCCCCTTTCATTATGGGGAGAACCTTCTTTGCCACTCACTAGGATCACAAAAAAGCATGAACAAAAAACTTAATCTAAGTCCATTCTTCTTTTGCAGAGCTTCTACCTTCTATCAGTTTCACATTATTCCTGTTACCATTTCCCATTTCCTACTTCCAGCTCTCTGTTGTGTTGGTTGCCATAGCAGCCTTTCTGTGCCAGTTATTGCTCTTCTTCTACTGCTCTTCTAGCTGTTCCTCACATCTAGTCCACTCATCTCTCTGGTGCTCCTCCTGTTTCTGCTGCTCTCATCAATTCTTTTATAAGCACTGCAACTTGCTAAAAATAAGTCCAAACTTGCTGTTCCCAGCTTGATCACTATCTCTCCTGCAGCTTCCTGCCACCACATTGTTTCTTAGCTGCCCTCCCAAACTATCCTACTAGCAATACAACTTACCTTCTTCCACAACCTCCACAATTTCCTGAGGGCAGCAGCAACAGCAATGTTTCAGTGTGACACCAGTAAGGAGTCAGGTCCAGAACAGATTTTTTTTTTCTTTCTCCCATCCTCACTGACTTCAAGAAATGTTAGTTCTCCTTCATTGGCACAAGTAGTTCAGCAGTACGTTGAAAGGGATGGAACTAGGAGAAGCAGACTGGAGAGATTTTGAAGTTTAGGGCCAAGTAAGGAGACATGAGGGTGTCCTTTGACTTATCTAACCAAGTGTCAAAAAAATTGGAGACTAGCTCTGTGTCCTCTTTTGAGGATTTCACCCACCACAACATATTTCTTTTGTAGTATTCATTTACTCTTACTCAGTCAGTCCATATTTATTCAGTATTCATCCATCCATCCATCCATCCATCCATCCATCCATCCATCCATCCATTCTTGGGCCTAAATCTTCCTATTTTACAACATTTCTCAAGTAATCCATTCCTACTGCATTCATCTAATTTATTCATTTCCATGTAATGCTCTTATACTCAATTTTTGCTTCTTTCAAACATTAATTCCTTTGAAAATACCACTTCCTATATAGTATTTTTCTACCTTCATTTCTGCATCTTTAAATTTCTCCAACACTTTCCCATCTTCAGTAAGAGTACACACATTCATCTTATTGCTCTAATTTATCAACATTTATGTATCACTTGCAATTGTTTGCTTCATTTTTCTTGTCAAGTATAACTACCCTGTCTTTTTTGATATATTGATTCTTAGATACATACTCCTTCTACTGCAATATATCTAATACTTGCTTCAAATGATTCAGGTTCTCTGCCAGCAACCCAGCTTTCTATCTATAATAAAGTATACACACATTCAAATCCTCAATCAGTATACTTCTTGCATCACCACAAGCATTCCTTATAAATTTATCCATAAATATATTAAGCCATCAAGGTGACTTCCCACACCTTTATTTTATTCTCTGATCAAATTTGAACTGTTCACTAAGTATTCAATTTGTTCTCATATATGCTTTCCTTCCATCATATATTACAGTATTTCTATTGCATTCCACAACGAACCATCAGTTTTGTGCAAAATGTTCCATAATTCAAGCAATCCAGTTTATCATATGCTTTTTCTAAAATCAACAGGCAAACAATACACTTTCTCATAATTCGTACATTACTCAGTGACCCACTGAAGAGCAAAAATATGGTTTGCGCACATTGCTGCCCAGCATGATGCCGTACTGCATTTCTTAAATTTTGCTCATTGTCACCTCTTTCACCCTTTCATCAGAATTCTGCCAAACATTTTTCCAGGCACATTGAACAATCTAAGCTTCCCTGCAGTTACTGCATTCACTTTTTTTATCTTTTTTCTTTATGTTAGGAAGATTTCTTTTTCTTCCTAGTGTTTTTCCCGCAGGTGCAGGGTCCACTTTGATCCGTTGGTTGTGACAGGAATTAACCAACTGACTTGTCGCCCAAGCCTGACGTCATGGGCTGAGAGAGAGTGACTGATCCAGTCACAAGCCAGCTTTCATGCCTAAGGTGGGACTCAGAACTCACAGACTCCTGGTTTCTAGCTTGGAGGCTTAACCACTAGACCAAACTGGCTCTCAAAGTTAGGAAGAAATAATGTCACCCTTAATTTTTGGTTTATTATTTGTTGTTTTTATTATTTTCTTTTCTTTTATTATTTTGTTAGCTGCCCTTAGTCACATGGCAAGTGGGTGGCCATATAAATTCATATAATCTATCAGTATTTCATCATACATAATGAAATAAATCATGCTTTTATATTAATTATTTTATCATATTTACATGTCAATAGATGTATGCTTAAACCATGTTTTCAGAACAAACAGACTGTTGAATCAGATACTCACCAAACATTCTCATTCATTCTTGGATCTCTGAATGACCCACCACTTTTTTTTTATTTGCTCTCTCTCTCTCAGTCCATTCATAACATTTTCCTTAGATCATGTTCATTCAAAATGTAGCATAAACTTCTCTAAAACTCATCTGTTTTTCCATTGTCACCATTCACTGGAGTGTAATATGCAGCTATAACTAACCTATGGGTTATTATTTTCAAAGAAACCCATAATAACCTAGATTATATCAATTCATACTTTCTGTCATATAAACCAACAAAGCTGAAGAGTCAATAGTTTTTTTTCCCAATAAGGCCTTTTGCATAGCACTGCAACCTTGACTGACAGTTGCAATATCTAGAAGAGGCTTCTCAGCATGTGCAGTGCTTTTCTGACTATGGGAACTGCCACTTTGATTTGCTCTTGGGAACAAGGGACCTGCCTTGTTTCATGAAGCAAAGGGGTTGCATTGCTTCAGAGGGTGGAAACATTGCTTGGCTTTTTGTGAAAATGAAGCACTCTCTTGAAGATCTGCCTGGCCCCTTTGATAAAAAGAGTATCTAATTCTATTTCAATCTGGTTTCAGGGTGGCTTCAGAGTAAAAAATAAGCCCTGTGCAATTGGAGGAGGCTTATACTACTTGTATCCACATACCAAGCAAGAAGCCAGTGGAGATATAGTGGTATGTAGGTCTTCAATGCCTCACATTACCTATCAGGACTGCAGACAACCAACTGTCCAAAAAAAGCCTTGACAGCCTGGAGGAATGAAGTCTTATTTAACTGGAATACTTCCATGGAATTCAGTGGTATATGCTTCAGAGTAGACTGGCATTAGTAAAATCTCTCTTGAATCACTTTTGAGACTGTGGTTGTATCTATGTTGGTTTCTTGGCAATAATAAATAGCAGATTTACCACTGCATTCATTCTTTCAGGATTGTTGTTTTACTTCACAAAGTAATCTATAGCCTGGAGTGTCAGTCTCTCACCCAAGTAGCAACCAGGTCCAAAATGCTGTTTAGGTCCAGATTAGAGATATTATTTTGCCCAGCCATGCAGAAATACAATGGGTTAGATTTGAGTGGAATATATAATAGTATTTTAAATGTATAGAAGCATATGCCCACTTGCCCTAGCTCTTTAAGTCAAGGTGAAATCATATAGAATAATGAAAATGTAGTCCAAAGGAGATCCCGTTAAGGAATGCAGTATGGAAACAGGCACAATGGTTGTAGTCAGTCCAGTTTATCTGACACTGTGTAGGCATGGAGTCTTTTTTGTTAGGATTCTAAGTGGCAGTCTTCCTCCCTGCCAGAACACTTTAATCAACAGTTGAAACATTGGAGAAAGCTCTAAAGTTTAATCCATTAAAAGCCATTCAGAACCAAAACAAACAAACAGAGCTTTAAGCACTTCAGTGACAACAGGGCAGAAAAACAAGCAGTCTCCTTAGGAAATCTCAGCAATTTGAGCATCAATGGCTTGCACTATGGGCTCCTATGTGATGAAAGCTAGGAAATCCTTGCCGTAGGCTCTGTTTTTTAAATATATTGGGCAACGCAAATGTTCTAAGTGAAGGGTGGCATCAGCCATGTAGTCCCAAAGGCAGACTTAAGTACCATCCCTGCTAACAATGAAAACAAACTAATTCAAACATCACTTGAAGCTGAAAATAGCCTTTGTTTTCCCTTAATCTGCACTCTTAAAATACCTCTTCAGCTTCATCCCAAGTGATTATTTTTCCAAATTAATGGAAATATAATATAGATGCATGTATATATATATATATGTCATAAGGACGACCGATGTTTCCAAGAATGCAAAACTGCTATTATTCTGAATATTGTAAATGTTCAATGAGTTCCATTTAAGCCACTGTGAGTAATCAAATCTTCAATACATTTACATGAAGAAGGAAGAAAAATAAACACTTCCCCCTTTTAAGACTAAGTGCTGTCTTTAAAGTGACAGATTTGTATATTGCCCTTTGTGTGGTGGAAAATTATATCACTCCTTTAGAATGACTAAAGTTTGATGCATACCTATTTATTTTATAAGATATTTAGTCTACAGCATTAATAAACTCAGCTAGAATTTATTCAGTTGCTTTTTTTTCAATGATGTGTGGGTAGAATCCAATATTACATGAGTGGAGGTCCATTTCCATGATACATTTTCCTCCTTGTCTCACCTTGCAGAATTGTGTCCTTCAAAATCTGCCCCATAATGACTCCATCCATCCCTTTGCAGCAGTGGAAAGACCTCACATTATTTATGCTATTAATAATTTGAATAGTATTAGAAGCAGACTTAGCTGCTCTTTGAGGATGCCTTTGAGAATCAGCTGGACTTCATTAGCTACATTTGTTTCAGTGGGTCTGCCCCAAAGATCCCTAAATCTGGGGATCAGACTTTCAGTGCTAGTGAGTTTTAAAAAAAAAAGATCAGTTTTGTCTTTGTGATTTCTTTGAGGTAAACTATTATTTCTCATTTGACATAATGAGGAACTAAGTCTAATCAGACATAAAATGGTTTTCTCAAAAACCAACACCCACAGAGGGAAAACATGTCTGAACAAAATGAGTTTTATTCAACTTCCTTTGGATTTCATTGGCCCAGTTTTGTTTCGGTTTTCATAACCTTTCCTTCCCCCCTCCTCCAGTTCCCTAAAACTGTATTAAATCTCAGCAAGTTCTTTATCTCTGTTCATTGTTCGTATTTTTTTATTTCAGTTTCACATTTACACATAATTATAAACCCAGCAGTTCAAGGGAGTATTATTTATTATTTATACTGCACTGTCATTGATTTGTATTTTACCCCTGAATTAACTAGAAGCATTAAATTATATACCTTCATAGGTAGTCAACAAGATTCTGTAGAGATTGCCCACAATGTGCCTACAAGCTAATTTGTTTACTAAAGATTTGTCAACTTTATTATTTATTTTTCATACGCTAGCTGGATTTGCTGAAAGCTTGCTCTTAATTTTTGTTTTAAAGAAGAACAGCAGATCAGATGGTTCCATTTTTGGTGGAAAATGTTAGAAGGATCCTGCAGCCATCGAACCAAAGAGTGTCACTCATCTAAAGGCTGTACATTTCATATCCAAGAATATATGGCTACGCTGTATGTCAGGAAAAAAAAACAAACCTTAATTTGGATTCATCAAAATGCTTGCTGCATAAGTGAATTGTCAAACAGGCAGTACGTGGGTGGCTGCAATGGCAGTGCGGAGGTTTGTATGGAAAACAAGTATGGCATTTGTGAACAGTTTGTTTCAGTCTATTGGTACCCGTGTTTAATGCATGTTGGAGATTTAGTAAAATCCTTCTCATGATGCACTAATATATTGGGGGGGGGGAATCAAGCTACCTAGTCTCTTTAATGTAGCAGACAATGTCAAGTGGGGTGTCACTCCTTCCCTTTCTTGTCACAAGAACCATTCGCTCACCGAGTCGGCTTCCAAAACTGCTTTTCCTTAATGGAAAAAGCAATGGTTGGCAGCTTTCACTCTTAATTCAAAATGTGTTACTATGTGAAAAATATATTTCCTGCATTTTCAAACAAGAGCTGATATATGAAAAAGGGGGATTAAATGTGCGGGAAAAAGGATATACCAAGTAAATTCTCTAGGCTACTGGGAAATGAAAGCCATTTTCCCCAAATTTATTTTACATTTGCTTGGAATTAAATTCTATGTATTTCTGGTGTATTGTCCAAAATGCTTAACTGGAATAGCGGGACATACATCATTCAAAGGACCTATGCAGATCTTAAATTGTCCCTTATTTTAAGAGACATAAAAATGCCTTTTATAATGGCTCCTCCCTTTGTATTGTCGAAGGCTTTCACGGCCGGAGTTCGATGGTTGTTGTGGGTCTTCCGGGCTGTGTGGCCGTGTTCTGGAAGTTGTGGTTCCTAACGTTTCACCAGCATCTGTGGCCAGCATCTTCAGAGGGCAGGAGCACAGAAAGAGCGCTTCTGTCTGTGCTCCTGCCCTCTGAAGATGCTGGCCACAGATGCTGGTGAAACGTTAGGAACCACAACTTCCAGAACACAGCCACACAGCCCGGAAGACCCACAACAACCATCAAGCTCCTCCCTTTCTTTCTTGACAAACACATACATGTTTTCTGCAAAATGGCACAGCCAAAAAGAATGCAGCCTATTTGCAAAAATGCTCAGCAGGTTTAACAGAAACCTTCTTTCAATGATTTGTCAGAATTCATTGTGAAAGGGCTGTAAAATGTTAATTTTGTGATCTTTCCTTGGCTAGGATTGGCCACATTACCAGTAGACCAAGTGCTGCCCACAACCGGAATAGCCAAGAACTAAATTTGATTATCTTCATAACACGGTGCTGTCATTATATAATGGGAAATAAAATAAACAATAATGACCATTGAACAAGTGGCCATAAATATGATAGAAAGATATTGGAGGGTTCTTTTTTTTTACCTGCCTGAGCTTACTACTTTTCATGCTGAAAAGCAGAACTGAAAGACATTTGGGTCATTCTCATTCCATGCCATTTCATAATTCTGAAATAGTGATCTGGCAAGCCAAAAGAAAATCAAAATGTAAATACACAATTTCATAGAAATATTAGGATGTGGAGAATCCAACTCCAGCTGGAATATTTTCAGCAAATAAGTGCCCCAAAAACCAAGAATAGGAGGTTTAATTGTAAGCCTTAAATAATTTCTCTGAGTGTATTGTATGTTGTATTTACACTACAACGGGACTCATATATCAGAGCATACTATGGGGAGATCAGTATTCTTTCAATGAAGGACAGAGATAAATACTCAACTTTTCTTCTTCATGAGGTTGTCTTGTGATGAGCAATAACTTCATTTCTTTTTATGAGTGTACAAAACCCTACAGTAAAGAAAGAAAAAATAATTTAGCTGTATTTCTCCATCTTTTACTGGGGATAAACCCCATTTAAGTCAGAGTGTCACTTCTGAATAGGCTTAGCTAGAATTCCTCTGTTTATATTTTCTCTTCCTTACATTGTAGCAGATTTACACCAGATGAAATTGACCAAGATAGTATTGAACCAGTCACAGTATATACCTCAGCATGTCCAACTGTAAAAGTAATGTAATGATGTCATAAAAGAAGATACGAGATTAGATAATTATTATTAAGATAAGGTAGGATTTCTAAAAAGTCTTTCCTGCTGGCTTTCCTGCCTACCTATTATTGCATTATTCTATAATAATTAAATATCATACAATCCTAACTAACTAAAAGGTTCTCCCCTCCCCCATACCATATACATACAATATATACTGTACATGGATACAATAAATACATAGAATTACTACTGTCATTTTGGCAGATAAATTGGTTTTCAAATAAACATTAAAAGAATTAAAAGAATTAGAATACGTGGGTGGCCAAGTCTTCCTTGCTGGTGTAAAAATGAATATTTTGCTAGCTTCTTCCAATATTTCAGCAGAAATAGTTGAACAAAATGGTATGCTAATTAGATCTAAGTGTACTGCTTCAGGAATATCTTGCAATAGTTTTATATTTAATCATCTTGATTTAGTTCTGTAGGACCAGAAATGAATAGTTGTTACTGTTATTAAGCAGCTGTATGTGATCTCTGTGTGTAGATTTTGTCCCTGTTTTCTTCTTGTAGTGCTTCTCCCTGTAATTTTCTATGAATGATCCTGGCCCTCTGTATTTTCCAGGAAGGATTTATTTATTTATTTATACATGCATGCATGCATGCACACACACAAATACACACAATATATAGGCCACCCAACTCTCAATGACTGTGTCTAAACTTATAATTCATATATATTTTCTGAATGTATGTTGCTATTACGGTAATATTATAACAGAATAATGTTTTTTTAAAAATAAACAAACTGTAATACTGTAGCAGAATAATGTTTTTAAAAATGGAAAAACACAATGCATGTTTTATAGCAATCATAGGACAAGTAACTTGTAACCTGACCGTAAACATTCCAATACAATAAGTGTTTGGGGCTGACTCTTGTCTTGTAAATCACTCAGAGTCTAGTCCCGTATTAGTGCCAGATGGCAGAACTAAGTAATCCTCATTATCATGAATAGTGGTTAAACACCCAAATCCGTCCCTTCCAAAGTCTCAAAGGATTGAAATTCATTGAATGGAATTGCTTTTACTACCAGGTTGTACTTTTAAAAAAATTGGTTTTGACCCACGAGGATGCCATAGGACAACCTATTATTGATAGAAAGCAGGTAAGAGGTTTTATCCTATTACAGTGGTCAGTAACACTGGAAATAGTGGGGAGATTGCAACTAGATGTTAGTCAAACACTCCAAATAATGTCATCCTTTGGAATGTTTATAAATAACTGAAGCAATCCTCCAAATGGAAATGGGTAGGAGGGGAAGTTGTTTGTCCCCCCCCCCCCCTAAACTCAATATTATTACTGATGAAATACTTTTTTATACATTGTAGACTTCTGATGCTACACTTCAAAGAATTCCAGATGGGACTCTGCCTTGCTGCATGACAAGAAAAGGAAGTTTTACTTTAGCCCACAATGGATTGATTGGCCTAGTGCAAAAGGTCACCAAACACTACACATGCCTGCTGGGGCCAAAGCTTAGTGGGGGAGTCCTGCCAAGCAGGATTAAGAGATCTATTCTCTCTTCAGTATGCATCCATAACTCTCCCTAGCATCAAGGGCAGTTATGCATGCACATTAAAAGAAGAATGGACCCCAAGAGTGCAATGGGATCTTGCAAAGTGTCAAATGGCTTGTTTGACACAAGTAAACTGAACGGAAGGATTGTAAAGAAATCTGCAGAGAAGAGGAGGGGAAGGGGAAGGGGTAAAAAAGCAAATACAGCTATATTTAGTTCAAATTTCTTAAGAGAGAAGTCACGTACCTTTGTTGGCAAATCTGAATGCTGACAATGGATTCAGCTATAATATAAAAATCAGAAATTCTTCTCTACAGAGGTAATAAGAAAATCTCTTCATATGTTCCGGAAGAGAAAATCAAAATTCCTCTTCATATAGTTTTCTAATGATTTATAGTCAACAAGGCAAATTGGCTTGATAATATACTGACTTCATAGAATGTTCTCATTCCTCTGAGACTCATGGGTCATATATCTATGCACACAAACACCCATAGTCATTGGGTGTTATAATCCTTTAGCTCCTGGCCATGGTATCTGAGGTATTTGTATTTCAAACCAATATTTTTCCAGGGGCTCTGCACTGTACTTTTCACTTTATGTCATCAGTGGCCCAGCCATACAGTATTTCTGAAGTGGAGTCTGCAATTATTCTAATACTCTGAACTCTACTTTATGCTAACTTGCTATATACAAGACTTAGTATATTCAGACTGATCCTCTGGGGATGTGGGTTATATGGAGTGGAATTGGCAAGAACTAAAGTTGTACCATGTGTTTCCAAAACACAGGCTGACTATTCATCTGTGGAACTTTACCATGTTTGAAAATCTGCATAGCCCCAGTTATTCCTCGTTTTTACATGGCAGCTTTATTGTGTAAACTGACCCACCGTCAGAAATAAAGTATGATATTTCATATATAAATTTGCTGTAATATCATATATCTATAACACTGATGTGAAGAAGTAGCAAACATGATGATGGTAGAAAGATATCTCACAAGTTTGTTCAATAATTTATCTTTGTAGCTAAATTCTTGCTTAGATCTATATATTGCTTCTCTGTGGGTTTAAGAACAAGTTATCACAGGTTTTGATATTTACATTGAAAACTTTATCAAACATTCTTATCAAATCAGCAAGGTTGTGGCAAAATAAATGTAACAAATACATGAAGATTGTTATACGTGGATGTGGCACTTCTGTGAGGGGAGATTGGAAACATCCACTTCTGTTTTAAACAAACTATATCTACAGTATTTTTTAATTTGAACTAAGAACATTCACAGGTTTTAAATATGGTGTATCCAAGCAAAGCAAGTCCAAAAAGTACAGCTTCATCTTGTCTGGTCAAACCATAATTTCGATTAATTACAGGTTGTTCCAATATAGACAAATTTACAATCTGCTGTTAGTAGGAAAGGAAAGTAGGCAACTCCAATTTCTCTCTCATATCTATGGTGGTAAAATAGTGGGGAATATAAGAACATATGAAGACCCATGCTGAATGAGGCCAAATGTGATCAATCAGATGCATAATGAAGGTCATCATCAGGACTGAAAGTGATAGCTCTCATCCACTATTGCTCCCTTTGGTTCAGAATATTAGTTTCCAAATATTAAAGAGAACCTAAGGATTGTTCATGTTGCCTCAAAGCAAGACTGGGCAACCTTTTGTTAGCTGGGGACTATACTTATTAGGTTTTTAAGGGACAAGGACCACAGTGGGTAGGAAGTGATGCAAAAAATGTAAGGCTGTGTGTTGACTGTTGATGTATTATTCCTTGAGGGTAAGTCATAGCAATATAACCTTATTAGGTAAACACCTGCAAACTTTAAAAGGTCAGGCAGCATGTGATTCAGGCTGAAGAGTATATAAGAACATGCCTGCCCCACTGTGCTTACTCTGTTTCTACTATCTGGTATGTGGAATTGTAATAGTTCCAGGGATCTGGAAGAAGACTGTAAATATCTGTTTATATGAGTAACAAATATAACTGCAACTAAGTTACTACAATGACTGGCATCATTTATGGTCTCTTGTGCTGATCGCTTTCTGATACTCTGCTTATGCAAGAAAACACACTCTCCAACAGGTTATGGGCCCAGACGGCATGAAGAGAGACCAGCTCAGTGGGAGCTCGTTTGCATCTGAAGACAAGTAAACAAGGCAAGTGAAGTGCTTTTCTTTGAAGTTTACTGGGAGGTTTCTAGCAGCTATCTGTTTGCTGAAAAGTTAAGCTGAGGAATTTACAAGGTGCTTAGTGAAGATAGAGCCATTGCTGATTCTAGTCATTAGGAATGCTGCTCGAATGTTTATCAGATTCTAATTATATAAACTGGAGTTCAAGGATGGAAATGTATCTTCAGAGGGAAGATCTGTGGTCCCCAATAGCTGAAGCAACTCCAGCAAATCCCTCCAATGCATGGCTTAGATTGGATGAACGTGCCAGAGTGTCCATTATTTTGGGAGTTAAAGACAATCAGCTAGTAAATGCATGTGGTTTACAATCTGCCAAACAGCTGTGGGAAGCATTAAGAGATTTGCATATAAAAACAACAGCTGGCAGTAAGGTTTTTCTAACTAGAAAACTGTATAAGGCTTATCTGTCTGAAGAAGGGAGCCTGCCTGAACATTTAAACCACATTCAGCAGCTGTTTGTAGAACTGCAAGAGAGAGGAATGGAGTTTACACCTCTAACAAAAGCATACATTATTTTATCCTCACTGTATGAAACGTGGGACATGTTAATTTGCACTCTGGAAGCAATGCCCAAGGCTGAACTTACTCCTTCGTTTGTTTCAGGTTGGCTACTTGCTGAGTGGGAGAAGTGAAAGGAATGGCACTCGGCTCCACCCATTTCTTCTAGTAAGCTACCACGTGAGAGAGTGAAGGAAGGGAAGGGCAGCAACCAAGCTGAGGCAACAGCGTTAGCCACTTGCAGATGTTTTAATTGTGGCTCAGCTGATCATTTACAGAAAGACTGTAATTTATTGCCCAAAGAGCAAAAGACAGGAAAAAAAGAACAAAGAGGCAATGTGGAAGAAGGTTCTTCAAACAACACATATTGCACAAATTCATGAAAAAAATGATTCTGATTTCTGGGTGTTAGATTCTGGTGCTATTTGTCATTTATCTAATTGTAAAAATTCTTTTGTTTCACTGTATAAAACTAATAAAGTGTTTCTATAGCTAATGGATCTATAATAGAAATTATGGGTCAAGGTGACATATATCTATCTTGTTTGGGAGAAACTGTTAAAAGTGTGCTGTTTGTTCCTAAATTGCAAACTAACCTTTTATCTGTATCCCAATTAGTAGCAGCTGGATATGTCATAATATTTAAGAAAGATGGCTGTGAGATACGTAACAATGGTAAGTTGTGTGCACATGGTGTACAAAGAGATTCATTGTACATAGTACAGAATGCTAAAAGTCAAGCTGCAAAAGCTATAATTGGCAACATCCAAATTCATGATCAATGCATACACTTAATACATAGAAGATTGGTCATGCAAATTTTAGATACATAGCACAAATGCCAGAGTTATGTGCTGACCTGAAGTTGAAAACTTGTAGTAAATTTCTAGACTGTATAGTTTGCAAGGGATGCAAAACACAGAAGGCTCCTGTGAGTAAGCACAGAGACAGAGTTACTACTAGACCTCTTGAAACTGTTCATTGTGATATACAGTAATTGACCCCTTTTCTCCAAGTTTGGGACAAGCAAGATTCATAATGACCATAATTAATGATTTTTCAAGATATACATTTATCTATCTGTTGAAACATAAAGATGAGGCATTTGCTAAATTTAAAATTTTGTAACATGGGCAAATGGAAAATTTCCAAAACCTGTGTCTGCCTTACAATGTGATTGAGGAGGGGAATTTCTTTCCAATGCTTTTAGAAAATTCCTAACAGATAATGGGATAGAACAAATTCTTTCTAACCCTTACACTCCACAGCAAAATGGTGTTGCTGAAAGGAAAGGTAGAACACTTCAAGAAGCTATGATGTGTTTGCTTAAAGATGCAAAAATACCTTTTAAGTTTTGGGGTGAAGCAGTAGCAGAACAGACTGTTCAGAACAGTCTTACAGCACACTTTTAACAGTTTCTCCCAAACAAGATAGATATATGTCACCTTGACCCATAATTTCTATTATGTTCAGAACAGACTGTTTAATTGTGTGATTGAGGATACTCCATTTCATTTGTTTTATGGTGTGAAACCAAAAGTGAATGATCTCAGAGTTTTTGGCAGTGTAGCATGGGTCCACATACCAAAACAACAGAGAAGAAAAGGAGTTTCCAAAAGAAAGAAAGCAATTTTTGTTGGGTGTGAACAAAGCCAAAGAATCTACAGGTTCATATTAGGAATTAAATTGATTATAAGCAAGAGTGCTTCATCTGCAGAACAAAACTGGGAAAAGATAAATTCCAGTTCTCAGGTTGATTTGAAATCAGGGCAAAGGGAAGAATTTGATGATAGTATTCTGGAAGATTCTTCACCGGATGAGTTCATTAAACAAGAGGAGCAAGCTGAAAATCTGTCTGATGAGACATGATAATCAGGAAAGTGATGGAAGACATGTTGTTAATCCTGTTAGTCCTGTCCTACCTTGCAGGCCACAGAGGAATAATAAAGGTGTTCCTCCTCAAAGTTTTGAGGTGGATATGGTTAAAGCCTTCCATGTTTACTCTGAACCAGAGTCTTTACAGCAAATAAATGATATGCCACCTGAGATTGCAAAATGCTGATATAATTCAATGCAACAAGAATTAGATTCCTTGAAAGAAAATAAAACTTGGAAATTAGTTAATATACCTCCCAATGAACATTGTCTGGGTTGTAGATGCGTTTTCAAACTAAAAAGGATGCTAGTTGGAAAATTCAAAAATATCAAGCAAGGTTAGTTGCTAAAGGATTTTCTCAAAGAAAAGATTTGGATTTTGACAAAACCTTTGCACCTGTTACAAAGGGTGAATCAATCAGATTGTTGCTGAAAGTTGCTGCATTAAAAGGAATGTCAGTTCATCATTATGATATTCAAACTGCATTTTTGTATGGTGAGTTAGACCAGAAATTGTACATGCAACAACCACCTGGTTTTGAACAAGGTAAACATCTAGTATGTGAACTACAAAAACCAATCTATGGTTTGAAAAAAACAGCTCGCTGCTGGAATCTAAAATTAGATGAAAAACTGTAAAGTTTTGGTTTTGAAAAAGGAAAAGCAGATCCTTGTGTTTATGTTAAGAAAGACAAACAAAGTTTTATGTATTTGTGTTTGTATGTTGATGATTTACTGTTACTTACTTCATCAGATAAACAGCGACATGATTTTGAAATGTACCTGAAGAACAAGTTTACGTTAAAGAATCTTGGCATAGTGACAAATTACTTAGGTTTGGAAATATACAGAGAAAAAAGATGGTAGTTTCCTGGGAAGCTAAAGTAATAAGATCAAGAGACTCCTAGAGGAATTTAACATGCAGGAATGTAAATCAGTCTTAACCCCTATGCTTCCTGAATTCCAGAAGGAGATGGGAGAACCTGAGTTATCTGAGGCAGATGGGTTTAGATCTGCAATTGGAAGTTTATTGTACATTGCAAATCATTCTCACCCAGATATATCTAATGTTGTTTCAATTTTAAGCAGACAAGTAGAAAAACCAACTTCTACTGGGAAAGCAAGATTGAAAAGAATATTTAGGTATTTACAAGGCACAAAGGATTACTGTCTGAGGCTTTCTGCTTCTGGGACAGAAGAATTACAAGCATATGCTGATTCAGATTAGGGAGCAGACCTAAATAATCGTAAGTCAACTTCTGAAGCTGTAATTCAGTATGCTGGCTCCACAATAGCCTGGCATTCTAAGAAACAGACACTTGTTGCTCTTTCTACAGCAGAAGTAGGATTTTATAGTCAAGCACAAATCTGTAACGAGGTTGTATGGTTTAAACAATTATTAAAAGATATAGGTATGGAATTACATCAGCCTGTAACTGTTTTTGAAGATAATCAGGCTTGTATTCATATGGCTCAGTCTGAGGGTTGTAGGAACAGAACTAAGCATATTGACATACAATGCTATCATGTCAAGGATTTAATAGCCAAAGGTGAAATCATGTTAAAGTATTGTGACTCAAAAGACATGATTTCTGATTTTCTGATTTTCTAACAAAACCCCTTGGTGCTAGGGGTTAACTGAAAAAATTGGGTTGCAACTTACACCTCTAGCATAATAAGAGGAGTGTTGGTGTGATGGAATGTCTTTCTGAAGGAGAAGGTAGTTTTATGGAGATCACTGGACAAGAAGGGGGGGCGCTTTCCAGGGGGAGAAGCACTTCCATAGCACAGAAGACCTTGGGCACCCATCCAAGAGAATCAGGCCGGGCCTGCCTTAGTGTGCTTGGTGTTTTTTCCCTGTGAATTGTTCTGGTAGCTTAGTTTGGTAAGTTTCTGTGTAAGGTAGAGGATAAAGATCTAGAGCTTATCTCTTGGGGCTCAGCATCGTTCTTCACCTAGCCACGACAGTTGGTGTATTATTCTTTGAGGGTAAGTCACAGCAATATAACCTTATTAGGTGAACACCTGCAAACTTTAAAAGGTCAAGCAGCATGTGATTCAGGCTGAAGAGTATATAAGAACCGGCCTGCCCCACCCTGCTTACTCTGTTTCTGTTTCTTTCTGTTTGTTTCTACTATCTGGTATGTATTCCCCATATTCCCCATATGTATTCCCCGTAGTATCCTATGGTATGTATTCCCCGTAGTAACCTATGGCTGCGAGAGCTGAACTATAAGGAAGGCTGAGCAAAAGAAGATAGATGCTTTTGAACTGTGGTGTTGGAGGAAAATTCTGAGAGTGCTTTGGACTGCAAGAAGATCAAACCAGTCCATACTCCAGGAAATAAAGCCAGACTGCTCACTTGAAGGAATGATATTAAAAGCAAAAGTGAAGTACTTTGGCCACATAATGAGAAGACAGGATACCCTGGAGAAGAAGCTGATGCTAGGGAAAGTGGAAGGCAAAAGGAAGAAGGTCCGACCAAGGGCAAGATGGATGGATGATATTCTGGAGGTGACGGACTCAACCTTTGGGGCGCTGGGGATGGCGATGGCCGACAGGAAGCTCTGGCATGGGCTGGTCCATGAAGTCACAAAGAGTCGGGAGCGACTGAACGAATAAACAACAACAAAATCTGGTATGTGTTATTGTAATACTTCCAGGGATCTGGAAGAAGACTGTAAATATCTGTTTATATGAGTAACAAATATAACTGCAACTAAGTTACTACAATGACTGGTGTCATTTATGGTCTCTGATGCTGATCACTTTCTGATACTCTGCATGTGGAAGAAAACACTCTCCAGCATTAACATGCAGATGTGGCTTGGATTTTCCATTTTCTCTTGGATGAGGGAAGGATTTAAAAAACATCCCTGTGTTAAGTCTGTTTTTCCTCCCACCATCATGAAAAAGAAGATACTAGGTATAGAATTAACTTTAAAACAAATGGGAATATAAGGCCACAGCCCTACTGATGGAACTATGAGAGAAAAGATGTAACTAAACTTTGGTCTGACTATTCAGAGAATGTTAACACTAGTCCAAAGGAGGCTGATTGTCATCACAGTAGTAGATGTACTTCAATGAGCTACAGTATGTCTCCTTTATTCAGGTACAATGAAGTACTACCTCACTCTTGGGACAAGGCAGGCAAGTGGTCAGATCAAGGTCACCTGGCTTAAGGAATTACATATTGCAAAGGTGTAGCTATCACCTCCCCATTGCCATCAGATAAACAGCCAAGTTTAATGGAGATTGTGATGAGCTAAAATTGACCCTGAATGCTGTAACTAATTCATTCACTTATTTACTTGTGACAAAAATAATTGATCCAGGAGATTCCCCAAGTTAACCTTGAGCTTAATGTTGAATTGATCACAATCAATTTTGATCCAAAATCAACCACTTAGAAGAAAGTATCTCCAGTCTACAACATGACCAGCATATATCCATCCTGCCAAAGAAAAAATGTGAAAAAGGATGCCAAATGTTATATAGAGAAAATGGGGGAGAAGGGGACCTGATCAATAGGGCACTGTCCTGGAGCCATAGGATGGAGAAGTTCTTCATTTCCTCCAGGAAAAAATATCTTCAGAGATGCTCACCAAGGCAAACCTCCTTTTCAGACATCCTTGGTTTTGTCAGGATGGAGGTTGAGTCCAACGTGAAAGAGGGGGAGCCGACCGTTGAAAAGGTGGGAAAGAGTGGGGAAGCCATGAAAATTGAACAAGGGGAAGAGGCAACACTTAGCTTTGGGCAGCAAGATTCAAAGCCACCGATTGGAGAAAGCCTGGGGGCGGATTCACCGCCACCTATCAGCACATGAGAAAGGAGGGTGGAGAGATGGGCTGAGCAGCGAGAGATGCGATTGGCCCCTACACTTAAATGGTGGGAAAATCAAAAGGCTAAAAGGCACCAGAAACCAGAACAGGTTGCCAGAGACAACCATTCATGCATCTTGATGCAGACGCCTGTCCCCACCAAGGGGAGCCAAGATCTCGAGCCTTGCCTTGCTGCCACATCGGACTTCGCTCCTGTGCCTTGTCTGGTGACCATACCAGACCCCGCCTCTGACCCTTGCCTTGCTGCTGTGCCAGACCTCCCTCCCGTGTCTTGCCCTGTTGCCATGCCGGAGCCAGCTCCCAACCTTTGCCTTGCTGCCACACCGGATTCCGTGTCCAAGCCTTGCCTTGCTGCCAGACAGGACTGCCTTTCCGTGCCTCATCTTGTTGCCGTGCCGGAGCCCGCTCCCGATCTTTGTCTTGCTGCTGCTCCAGATTCCAAATCCAAGCCTTGCCTTGCTACCACGCAGGACTGCCTTTACATGCCTCGTCTTGTTGCCATGCTGGATCCTGCTTCCAAGCCTTGCCTTACTGCCACGCAGGACCTTCCTTCCATGCCTCGTCTTATTGCTGCGCCGGATTCTGCTTCCAAGCCTTGCCGCCACGCAGGACTTTCCTTCCGTGTCTTGCCCTATTGCCACACCGGAGCCAGCTCCCAACCTTTGCCTTGCTGCCACACCGGATTCCGCGTCCAAGCCTTGCCTTGCTGCCAGACAGGACTGCCTTTCCGTGCCTCATCTTGTTGCCGTACCGGAGCCCGCTCCTGATCTTTGTCTTGCTGCTGCTCCCGATTCCAAATCCAAGCCTTGCCTTGCTACCACGCAGGACCTTCCTTCCATGCCTCGTCTTGTTGCTGCGCCGGATTCCGCTTCCAAGCCTTGCCGCCGCGCAGGACTTTCCTTCCGTGTCTCGCCTTTTTGCCATGCCGGACCCTGCTTCCAAGCCTTGCCTTGTTACTGCACCAGACTCTGATTCCAAGCCCTGCCTTGTGGCCACACTGTCCTCAGTTCCAGACCTCACCTTGCCGCCACGTGGACTGCCTTTCCGTGCCATGCTGTTGCTGCATATTGCCATGACTGCATGCGAGTGAGCTATCAACCGGCGTGAATTTATTGTATATATTGCTGATAAATAAAAGGATTTTTTACTCATCGCTTCCTGTGTTGAGTTTTAGTTGGAACAGGACAAGTTTTCATTGCTCCAACAGCAAAAGGGGGGTATATTCATATATTAAACATTAAAAAAGAAAGAAAGAAAAATAAGGACCCAAATCCTTAATACATTCAGTTGAAAACAAAGATTCCCTGGATGTAGGCCTCATGCATTTGCTTAAGATTACAATCAAAAGCCATAAAGGAATCTTCAGCCTACTGATTCCAATGATTTCTTTTTGAAACTTAGTTGGAGTTGATGAGCAAATCTCACTGACTCATACCCGCAAATGAAGTGACATTTCCTGATGGACACTGGGGCAGAGTAAGAGTGAGACTGACAAGAAAGAAAGCCACCGCATTTTAAATCCATAACCGTCATAATACTGCTGAAGAAGAGCCCTCTATATTTTTTCCTTTTATTTCTTTGTGTTGACTTTCTCACGCATAGCAAACATTTGGTGCTTGAGTTGCTGAACATCTTTGCAAGGCCCCATGAAGTGTGAGAATTTCTGAAGGGAATCATTCCATCCAAGTGACTGAGAACATTCCAAGTAGAGGGAGGGGGTGATGGTGGCCCTTCTTCCATCACCACCTGTTTCTTGGGATTATTTTTGTTTGTTTGGGCTTTTTTTAAGCAAAAAGTAGAAACTGTGCAAAACTACAACTTTATCGGAAGCTTCAATTTGGGTAACAACTCTTGCCGACCTTTCCCAGATCTTGTGGAGTGAAGAATGTAGGTTTCCAGGCTATAGCAAACTGCTATTCTATCCTTTTCTCTCATTTTCAAATTAAGCAGTAGCAACACCTAATTATTCCTATTAATTAAACTTTCCTCACTCTCTACTGACTCTGATAATTATTTTTGTGGTTTTTTTTAAATAACTATCCTTGCACTTATGTCATAAAATTTTCTGCCTTTTTCCCTTTTATAATATTTGTATTCAAGACAAACAACAGGAGGTTGAATTCAGGCCATTTAAAAGAAACATCTGCTGACATTTATTCATATGCTACATGTTCCACTTTCATCATTGAATGTAATGGTAAACACACATTCCAGTCAATAATGGCAGTTCCCAGCCAAACTTTACAAATGGTCTCTTTAACACCTAAATTGACAGCTCGGGAGAATTTCAGATAGAAGCTAAATATGGTACTTTTGGACACTCTTTTCCTAAGTCTAGAATGACTGGAAAACATTAATGAGAATGTGCATTGTATACCGGCAAAAAATTGACATGCTTGGATAAATGCTCCAGAATTTACTATTTTATAAAGTTTTTTTTAAAAAAACAACCCACATATGAATATTTGGGGAGGGGGGGATTAGGGTGAAGTGGGGGTAGAGTTGAGTATCCTGAATAAGGAAACATATGGTATTCTTTTTAAGCAAGAAATCTCTGTATATATTAAAATAAAAACCTGACACCTTATTTAAATGTCAGAAACAAGTGTTCTTAAATAAAATCATATTAATTTTGGTAGCTCTTTATATAATAAAAACATTTCCATCTAATAAGCATTTGGGTAAAGAATAAAAATGAATATTATACCTTTAGAGATAATCAGTATTTCAGTCAAGATCTGTGGAATATGTAGCCAAACCACAACTATGAAAAAAAAAATTAGGAGCTTTATTTATTTATTTATTTGTTTGTTTGTTTGTTTGTTTATTTATTTATTAAATTTATATGACCGCCCAACTCCCCCAACGGGAGTTTATAAAGATCAAGGACTTGCAGTGCGAATAAGATTAACTGATGTTCCTAACTGGATCTCTTCAAATATTCTTTTCTGATACTAGAAACAATGATTTGTCTGAATTTTAATTTATACCCTTTTTACATTTTAGTACAGGTTGATTAACCTTCTTATATCTAGATCGTATAATAATTTCCAGGTCAAGCAGAAAATCACAGCGTTTACCAAACTCCTTCATGTGTGAATAGCTTTTCCTTTTAAAAATTCTGGTGTAGTTCAAAACAGGTCATTCACTATTTAACAAGTTTTTTAAAAAACAAAACCCTACATGTTTAAAAATAATGAATGCAAAAACATAATTATAGATCACAAAGTTAGCTTGTGAAATATAACAAAAATAACAGTTGAGGAATACATTTTACAGGTTTCGAGCCCTTAGATCTGGGGAAAGAGTGAAACAATTAATGTTAAACCACTTACTTATAATTAATTGTACAAAATTATAAATAATATTGCAGGAGTTACTTTTTAAAAAATAATTCCACCGTCTTGAGGATCTGTTAGGTAGTGGATCAGGAGTTACTGATTGTAATAATTATTATGAATAACATGTTCCATGAATAGTATAAATAGTGATATGCTATAATTTTTCTAAACATACCTGAATAAAAAGTGATCTCCAAGATGTTTGCAGAGTAGAATGCTCAAATGCAGTGATGACCCTAGAGCTGCTATATTCCAAACCAGAAAATAATAACAGCAGAAGTTTTGCATAAACTAAACTTAACAGGTTGGTCAGGTTTAAATTAGTCATGACCAGCTCAATGTATTTAATGAGTCAATCCAAATTTATATATCTACATATGAATATTTGAATTTAAGCCTATTTTATTGTGCTATTTAGTTTGATCCTCTCTCGCAAATTTGTCAGTAAAAGAATCTGAACTGAAAATTGCAGCTCCTTCATTTCAGATATGTTTGATGTGTTTGTTCCATGCTCCATTCTGAATGACAGATAAAGGTACAGCATGCAAAAATTATCATATCTCTGTCTCTCTGGTTTAGTAAACTTGAGAATTCTGTGGTGCTACAATAAATTTCATGCTTGGGAAGAAAGCATACAGGCAATCATATAAAGTACTGGAAAGTACTTTTCCCTTAATAATTAAAGAATGTATTCTGTAATCATGTTGTATCAAGGTTCAAAAAACATGTGCATGGTGACTTGATACACAAAAAGAGGATCATTGTTGTGTTGTCCCCCCACCCCCAGTAGTTATAGTCAGTTCTCAGTGGAGCTCCTGTTGGCAATTTATGGATAGAGACACTATATATAAGAGGGTCTTTATGTATCCAGGTGCCATGAAAAATTATGTAATTGTGGTCCATCCCATTTTTAGTGATCATGCAAATAAACAAAATTTATTTAAAAATTTACAAAGTCCCATATTTTTCCATAGGCTTCCCCAATGTCAGATTAAATTTTAAACCAGGGCTTGGAAAAGGTCAGCAGTCTATTATTTATTCACAAGTGCTTTCTGCTGGTACAATATAGAGGTGTGCCAAATATTTCATAGTTAAAACACCCTGATCCCAAAATATCTTGTTCTGGATTGGTCTGATATCAGAATGGACCATTTTAATGGTCAGAATGGGATTGCTTCAGGTTTGGAACATTTGGCTTGAAAGCATTTTGCACACCCCTAGTGCAAAGCAACCATCAGATATGTTCTTTGAGTTGACTGAAGATTATAGAGCTGCATGAAATTCTCAGCTTGTGCTATGTCCTGTGCTTAAAATGTCAGAGAGCAGATTGCATGAAACATACAACATTTATCTTTTTAAAGTGCCCATCATCTAAAACTAGGATAATTTCATTCAAAGTACTAGGACTGAGGAAAATTTTTAGGAAAATATGTCAAAAACTAATACGTAAGATTCAAATTTTAAACTTTAAAGTTGATCACTATAGTTGCAATATTTTTCTTTGCCAGTATTAAATCCACATGCCCTCTCTTTTATAAGGACAAAATGGCTCTCTAAATATACATTTAATTTTAAAGTATCCCTCCTTCTCTTTCCCAAAACTGAAGAAACTTTTTTTTCCTGACCAGTAACACTTATTAAAGAATATCCTGTAGACCAGTAGAAATCTGGATTGGCGTTAACCCTTATTTATATCCGCAGTATGAATTAGAAGAATTCAGCTGAGAAATCAAAATTTGTTTTTGGCTTTGCCATTGGATGAAACAATACTAGCTAATAATTATACTTTTCAAATTCTGACAGTCTGTAACTGTGAACTCAGTCTGTAGCTGAGAACCTTCATCAACAAATTCTGACACAGTTTTTTTTTAAGATAAACCACAAATACCTAATGTTGGAAGCAAATGGAGTGGTGATGAAGGGTAAGTGGAGGTACATGTGAATGGCAATATAGAACACACCCAAGTCAAACAACTACCTCATAATTAAAATTCCCAGATGGTAGTCTTCTATTTTTTGTGACACCCATCTTTACATTTCAAAAATATCATTAAGCACAGAATACATTGGGAAGCAGGTTACAATTTTTACCATCAACTTTTTTATTTGAGTTTCACACATCCTCCATTGATGATGTTAAAAAAAATGAGCCCAGAAAAAAGAGAAAAGTAAACTTGGGATAGATGAACCCATCCTGGGACTGAGAGGGAGTAGTGTCTTGTAAAGGGGTATTTTATGAATGGCCATGCCATCCATGGAAATAATTTTGTGAATGCAGAGGTCTGCTTCATCATATTTTCTGAAAGTACATATGATGTGATTTCAGACATTCAGATTTGCCTATGAGACCACAAGTTTACCTATCCTTGTTCTCACTAGTTAATAAAAAATTATACAGTATGCAGTTCCAGTATCAGCTTAAGCTATTCAGAAGCCCTCACTTAATTTTGGAGTCAACTCTCTAAGCAGAGTTCATAAATAGTTATACTGAGTTCAAGGGATCATCTATCTATCTATCTATCTATCTATCTATCTATCTATCTATCTATCTATCTATCTATCTAATATCTTTCACTTAATTTTTATCCTGCTTTTTCATTCAATCGAATTTTCAAGGCAGCTATCAATATTTTAAGGGGATACAAAAATTAAGGAGAAAATAAAAGATGAAAACTAGACTTAAAGCCAAAACATCAATATGTCTTCTTTTCTTCTAACCCACCTCCTTTTTTCTCATCTTTTTGAAGTTTCAGTCTTCTTTGGCAGAGATTTGTTCTCTGTCTCTTACTTTCTCTGTATTTTTTGTCATCCATAGTTAGGGTGCTTGTATTAAAATTGCTTAATCTGGTCTGTTTGTTAGTTGATATAAATAACAACAAAAGCCTACACATTCTATATAATAATATAAGCCTACACCAGCAAATTCTTTGATGCTAATTCTGGAAGCAAAATGATTTCAGCTGTAACACTTAATATGTATATAGCACTTTTCCTCAAAGCAATTAACATACATTATCAATATCTTTGTGACGGAGAAGCCATGGTTTACCTAAAGTCATTTTATGACTCAGTTTGGACCATAATTGTTTTGCCTAATAAGCTAAACTATGAATTAATCTTTAGCCTGCATACTTTGTGTGGCAAAACTTGTAACTGAAGTAGCACGATGGAGTGCATCTAGTGGGGAAAAATCAGCAACCATAGTATTGTGGTAAACATAGGAATGGACTATGAAATAGTTGCATTCTCAGTGTATTATTGGATAGGCAAATATGAAGGTCACCTTGACTGTAACTTCCACCTAACAATGAATTCTTAATGACATTACAACATAAGCCTACATTAGAATGTAATTCAGGTGGGAGTTGAGGATGTGTTAACAAAAAAAGTTTCTGCTGATCGTGTCTCTTTTCAAACACACTAGCTATCTGTCCTTCCAGGAATGTTTGCTGTAGATATCTGAAAGCATTTTTTCTCCAGCACAAACAATTGCTTAGTGGCTAGATTAACAGATTTCATTATGATTTGTTTGATATTGGCTTAGAGTGATGTTTCTACCCAACCTTTTGTGTCTTATTCAACAACACAGTTTATTTTAAAGGGTTAACAGAAAGTATGAATCTAATACTGCATGGTTTTTTTTTAAATTACTAAAATAGACATACACATGTATGTATAGGTGGGTGTGTTTAATTATATAAATAATTATAATTTCCACAAAATTAAAAAACCTATTTTATTTATATACATACACATACATACACAATGGCTGTATAATGGCAATTCAGTTTTTGCATAATTCTTTAAACCTTGGATGTACAGAATCATACTGATCAATCTTTCCATTGCATTGATAAAGAACCAGTTCAAAGCTATGTGCTCTCCCTACTATACCACAGCTTAATCTACTAGCAACAGTCCTGACAACCATTAGGTGACTACAAAGCCATATAGTGGCCATCTATATTTTTGCAGCTCAGATGTGTTAGCCCATTAGCCAATGGGAAATGGGGTGTGTTACTGTTAAAAATGATTTCTATAAAGTTTCATGGCTTATGATTACTATTTCAATAATGCATTTTCAAAAGTTTCCACTTGTATACAATGGCATATTCTATGGCACTCTTTCCTAGCTCATGCTGGCTGAGAATTCTGGGAGTTGTAGTCCCAGCACATTGGGGTGACACCAGCTTGCAAAAGGATATCCTAACCATGGACTATATCTCCTCATTTTAGTGTGTGCATGTGTGTGTGGCTATATGTACATAGCCTGACTGCATTGATAAAATTATTATGTCAGGGCTATAGTTCAACTTGACATCATTATCAGATGGAGAGATGGTTGGTTCAGTGAAGAGAGAGAAAAAATGACATATTTTATTTTCAGAGAACACATTAACCTTTTGGTGCATCCCATTACATGCAATGATGCTGAAGAGAGAGAAAAAAATAGCCCCCTATCACTTGCAACAGGAAATTTAGGCAAAGCTACAGTATAAGCATTCAGCTTGGTTCTTCTTTGTCATCTGAATCAGCACCTGGGCAGGATGAAGAGCGCTCTACTAAAACTGAGACCTGATCATACAGAAGCCTATGACCAGACAGCTTCTATGTCTGGGGAGCGAGTGCTTAACCTGTTCATCACGTGGTCATATTTCGTAGCCCCGTGCAATACTTGGGAAATAATTTATAGTGCAAACATAGAGTGCAAACATCTGAAACTCTTTAAAATAGCTGCATTTTTTCTTGAGATTGTGCAGCTGATCTTTGCAAGGTTAGTGTATGAAAGTAGGCAAATATGTCTTTGATGCTATTGTCCTTGGAAGTATGTAACTTGCAATTATGACTTGTTTGAAAATTGCAAAGAGGTTGCCATAGTTTCACTAACATCACAAAATTGAAGAAAGATCACTTCTGGGGAAGAAATGGCGAACTGAAGATGGCTCTGCAAAAAACAGAGCCGACGACTGCGGCAGAATGAAAAGCCAGCAAGTAGACCGCCTCTTCATAATTCCTCTCCAGACAAGGAGAAAACTTGAGATCACCCACAAGTGCTCCTGACAGTTGCTCCTTGTAAGTAGACTGCAAGACAGCAGTCTCTGCCAGGTTTAGAGCCCTGGGACAAAAGGGGATAGCCATCTTGCTCAAACCATGGTTGGCACCTTTCAAAGGGCACTGGGTTTGCATACCTCCTTTTCTAATCACTTTTGGAAATTGCTTGTTAACTGCTTTTCAGCTATTAGGAACCTTTGGATCAACAAGTTTGACAGCACTGGGTGAGTTTTCTTCAATCCTTAGTGAAAGACGTTTTAAATACAAGTTTAAGGACTTAATTTTTCTTTTGAATAAACAGCAAAAGGGTGATCAAAACTTTATTTTTAGAAAGTTACAAACAGACTAAGGGTCCAGATAAATTTGAAATAAGATTTTGGAATTAAGTATAAGAATCCTTCCCATGGGAAAATGCTTTTGTTTTGAATTCTTAAAAAAATAAGATAAGGCTTTAAAATTGGACACTAGGGGGAAGTAGAAGGAACTAAAGATTACAATTAAAGGAGAAGAACACTTAAATTTGACTTACAAATACAGAATGAAGCAAAATATTTTAACACTGGATATAATAAAGGAATTTTTTGAACAATGGACCCAGAGGTTAATTTTAAGAGTGTCTGCCTCTATGGATAGACTGTGTTTAAAAGATGTTATGGAAGAAGAACACGTTTTACCTGACAAGATTGAGACTGAGTTGAAAGTGTATTAAAAATGACAGGCTACAAGAATAACATAGAAAAAGATGTTACACTGGACATACAAAAGAAACTGGTGATGCCTTAATAATTAAAAGAGATATACAAAAAACAAACCTGGATATTTTTCCTATATTGGATTTACAAAACAGACTTGTTAAAGCTTTGAAGAATTTTGTGAGAAGGGACAAAGAAAAAATGAAAAGAAATAAAGTTCTAGGACATTATTTGAAGGGACTAAAGATCAAGAATGTTAGAAGTAAAAGGAAGAAATATAAAGTTGGTTTATCTGATCAAGGTTAAAATAGGTATGTTGTTATCTCTGGTAACCCCCAATGGACTTTTGCTGACATCAGGACTGAAATGACAAGGCTTTAAGGATTTGTTTCTAGATAAGAGATGGGATATGGGAAGAAGAGATCATTTGTTGGATTTTAAGAGAAGATGATGAGTTATTAAAATTGTTTATACTTGTTGTGATGAAGGTGGGAAGTCACTTCTTTATATATATTTTTTCTTTTTCTTTATTATATTCAAACTTTTCTTTTTTTTCTATTGGTCTATATATTTTTTTCTTTTCTGCACCTTCTATTTTTTCTTTTTTTTCTTTTCTTTTTTTTTGTTTGTATTAGTTTTTATTGTTGTAATTGTAATTTTTAATAAAATTACTATATATAAAAAACCAAAACTGAATAAAGATCATTGACTTTACAGTTGATTGCTTCTCTGCCTTCTAACAATAATCTGATGGATGAATCTCCCTAAGAATATTTTATGGCTTCTAAATGGATACCATTTGCGGCATGCTGTAAAAAGTCAGTGTTCTTTGCAGATGTCTTTAATTTAGTTGTTGCTAATTTATTCACATTAATACTATAGGGAAAAATACTGCAAAAAATGTAATAAAAATGCTTTGCTTATTTCCAACTTTTAGCTGACATGTGGTTGTTCACAGATGATCCACTTCATTGTCTCTTACCAATGACAAGGATATGGAAAAACAGTAAGCTTTTCACCTTCATCATGTCCTCAAATTCTTATTATTTCAACTCCTGAAGATATAAATAGCAGTTTTGGTGGACAATGATGAGAACTTAAGAGATAGAGGAACGTTGTCCTGTTCCGACTAAGGCCCAAGACAAGAAGCGTTGGTATAACAAGTTTATTTACATTTATACACAAGAACATACTTGGTCAAGCGAATTGCCCATGCACGCAGTTGCTTTAACGCGCAGTAGGTGCATACAGAGAAAGCCACCACGTGGCGGCAGGCAGAGTCATGGAGGAACCGTCCGTCGCACTCGAGAGGCAGGACTTGAACCCAGGGCTGGTTGCGTCAACTAGATGAGGCAGAATCTCTGGTTCTGGCAGGGCAGCAAGGCTAGGCTTGCGATCTAGGTTCAACACACTGGCAAGGCAAGGCTCATGGTTCAGGATCGGCGCAGTGGCAAGGCTAGGCTGAGGTTCGCAGTCCAACATGGCTGCAAGGAGAGGGCTCTGACTGGGACTTGGTGCAACGACAAGGCAAGGCAGGGGTTCATAATCTGACATGGCTGCGAGATGAGGACTTTGATCGGGAATCGGCAATGTGGCAAGGCAAGGCAAGGCTGGGACTCACAACCAGGAGCGGCTGTGAGGTAAGAGTTCCAATCTTGGGTCGGCATGGCGGCGAGGCAATGCGGGGAATCCTGATCCAATGCGATGGCGAGGCTGGGTTCCATGGCGGGATCAGCGGCGATGGCGAGGCAGGGCAGGAGATTCCGATCTGGCACGGCGGTAAGGCAGGGCTCGGGTTCATGGTCTCGCGCGGTGACAAGGCAGGGTTTGAGGTCTGGGTCTGGAGCAGCAGCTTGGCAAGGCTTGGTTTCAGGGACTGGCGTGGAGTCTTGAGGTGTCGGTGTCCAGTAGTTAGAACAGTTGTCTCTGGCAACCAGTGCTTACTGTGATCGCCGTTTTATCTCTCAAGTTTCACGCCATTTGCAGGTGGGAGCCAATCGTGCCTCGCACTGCTCGGCCCACCTTTTCCATCTCCTTTCTCGTGCGCTGATAGGCGGAGGTGCTTCTTCTTCCAGGCTGCCTCCAATCAGTGACTCCGACTCCACTTCAAATTTCGCGCCGTCCCAGCTCTAACCTGCTTCCTCCACTATCAGCCCATCTTCCTCTGACTCGGACTCAGCCTCCATCCTGACAAACATAATGATATTGGTGTTAAGGTTATTCTATGTAGGATTCAAGCGAATGGATTCCTTCACTATGAATTTCTAGCCTGTAAAGTGGGATTTTTCCATTCCCCTTGCTGTGAGCAGTTTCCCATAACAAAAAGCACGTAAACACCAGATGTGATTTTCTCTAGTCAAAACAATGTAGTGATAACAGTCTTGTCCCATGGGAACAGTGTCCCGTAGGGAAGACAATGTGCAACACCGCCATCTCATGGCGGTTTATAGTAAGTACAACTGTTACTACATTGTTAAGCTGAAAAATGGCCTAGCCCACATAAGCCAATCAGAATGCTGAACCATGTGTATAATTTGGCTATGAACTATGGGTACTCACTCACTCACTCATTTTCTATGCTTCTTTTTGACTGCTATCTACATGTTGCCATGTACTTTGTTTCTGAACTGTAACTATGCCTGGTCTTTGCATAGACCATGATTTTTCTTTCCTCATATCTGCTGATGGAACTCTGCGTATGCTTTGTTTTTTTCCTTTTTGCAATAATGCACTATACATCCATTATTACCTTATGCTACCAATAAAGATATTGTTAGCCTTAAAACACGTTGTTTGGATTAATCTGCACCTGAAACCCCAAAAGCCAGCAACACCCCACAATTGGATGAATCAAATTGGTATATAGGAGTATATGGAAATCTATTTTTATTTATTATTTGTTTTAACATTTTAAATGGCTACCCATCTAACATAGAAACTCTGGGCAGCTAACAGCAAACAACAAAGACAATACTATAAAATCTCTATAAGCCAAGCAGAATAAACAGACAAGAATACAGCTTGTTAGGGCCAACAGTGTTTACTGTTTAGCATAGGGCAATAATGCAGATACAGTACATTATCGCAACAATGAAAAAGATGAATATACAGGATACATCATTGTAAAAGGAAAAACAAAAACAAACTTATAAGCAGAGTTCCGTGTATTGATCCCAGGGCCAGAGTTCCTGCCATGGCCTATACCCAAAGCCAGGCATAGCTCACTCTGCCCAGTCCACGGGAAGTGAACACGTGAAGAACTACATGACTAAGAGACATTAGAAATCAAGAAGACATAGAACACCATTTTGCATGGTTGTATATTCAGTTCTGATGCATTTATGATGTGGGGAACATTAAACACACAATGTCCTGTCCACACAATCTCCACAGCATCTCACACACTTGATTTTACAGGTTTGTCTCTAACACACACAGCCACATGCAGTTTCATATCGCAATGAAACATTCAGCAACAAGTACACTCAGACTTGACCAGGGCTGGAACACTGAGGAGAGAAAAACAACAAGTGTACACATACACATTTCACAGAAATATCAGCTAAAATGACTTGCTGAACTCAAGGCTAAAATTTGTAACAATAACCGTCCATGTTTACAAACTTTACAGCGACCAATTCAAAAACAGAGTCTCTGTAGAGAAATGCTTACACAACAGCAGTCCGGTAGAGTAGAAAACTTGTATTCGTTGTTCAGCTGACTCCTGGCATCTGGTGTCCCCTCCCTTCGTAAATCAGGGGCATGGAATTTACGATGTCCATCCGCTGGACATCGGGGCAGGGAACAGCCTTGTAGAATCACAGCAAACCACGGCAAATGTAAATTCCATGCCAGGTTTTACTTTAGCTGGAACACTCTGTTTGGAATTCCCAGGGACAGCAGCAGACGGCTCCTGGAAGTGGCTTGTAGCTCCAGGCTTGACAAAATCACGCATGCTTTTTCACAGCCTCAGAAAAACATGCCTTGTTGTTCAAATGCAGCAAACAAAGTCTTGAACTCACCAAGGTGGGTCATCACAGTCTCACCGGTTGCAGCTTCAAACTATAAAGCTGTCTTAATAGACCACCAAGGGCAACAGAGCTCCACTGTGCATTAAAGGCTCCAACAGCTTCTCAGCACCCATTTTGCAGTTCTGGAGTAGCTGATATAATTCCATTCAGAGGATTTGATTCCCAAAAGCAAAAATGCCATAAGCACAGTCCAAACATGCTTGCACTTCTTCAGAGAGAACCCTCTGAATCCTCCAGGGATCTCTGGAAGTGGATTTGCCACTTACTGCCACAAATCTTCTTCGTGCAAAAAGAATAATTCCATCTCCACACACCAGGTCAGATAGTTTGTGCCATCTAAAGCCCCAAATGGCAGACTGACCAGACACTGTTCAGCCATTGCTGACCACTCAAAGACAACATGTTTACTCCAAAATCAGCCTCTAAAAACAAACTCCCTTTTACAGCCAGGTCCAACGCAGCAAAGAAAACGCAAATTTCTCTCTGGGCCCATAACCTGATGGGATATATGCTGGCGTAAAGGGGAAAAACCGAGGCTTGAGAATAAACAGACAAGAATACAGCTTGTTAGGGCCAACAGTGTTTACTGTTTAGCATAGGGCAATAATGCAGATACAGTACATTATCGCAACAATGAAAAAGATGAATATACAGGATACATCATTGTAAAAGGAAAAACAAAAACAAACTTATAAGCAGAGTTCCGTGTATTGATCCCAGGGCCAGAGTTCCTGCCATGGCCTATACCCAAAGCCAGGCATAGCTCACTCTGCCCAGTCCACAGGAAGTGAACACGTGAAGAACTACATGACTAAGAGACATTAGTAATCAAGAAGACATAGAACACCATTTTGCATGGTTGTATATTCAGTTCTTCTAGCTTTCTGATTGGCTGGAAGTTAGCTGTTACACACACTAGGCCTCAAAGCACACAGCATGAGTTGCTATTGGTTAGCAGTGCTGCATCTACGCACTGAGTTCCCCCCTTTTTTGCTCAGGGGGGTCTTGAGCAAGGCTTCCCACGGAAGGATATCAGGAGGCTTCACTTTCATGGGAAGATCCATTGCTAGCCATAACAATGGTACCTTCTAGCTTCATATCTAATGAAGATGTAAACAAAGCCAAGGCTTCTCTGTTATCCAGCCACCTGGCATTTACATCATCATGAGAATGCTTTTGCTTTGTACAGGAATGATTCGCCAGGGCAACACAAGAACTCTAACACGTACTGCATTGGGTCCCGTCGCTCGAAGGAGAAACGCGGGGAGGGGGGAGCGAGCTCCGTTCCCTCGGAGCAGCCTTGGGAAGGGAGGGGGCAAAACGCAGTGGCTCCGCGACGGGCTCCAAACTCGTCCTCCTGCTCTTCCCTGGGGGCTGCGTTCCAGCGAGCGGCTGCACTTGGCCAGGAGAGGTCTTATACGGCGAGTACGTATTTTCCGGCGTATAAGACGACACCCGGCGTATAAGACGACCCCCGACTTTTGAGAAGATTTTCCTGGGTTAAAAAGTCGTCTTATACGCCGGAAAATACGGTATATTGGACTCATCTGTCATCCCAGCCCAATGTTTGGGGGAATCTGTTTTGCTGGAAAGGATTTATTTTAAATGACTAGCCTGTAAGTTGTTTTGACTATGTTCCACACAAAAACCCGATTTTTTTAAAAAAACCCATTGATATACATAAATGCATAAAATCACTCCATGAAATATAATATCAGTGATTACTCACAGTACTATTTTCTTTCCGTGAGGAACCTGTAAATTGTAACTTTGCAACTAACTTTCCAGCCACAACTGCAAAGGAAAACATGTACCCATCAATTCCATGCTAATTTTTTTTTTTTTGTATCACAAACATACCTTCTAGAAGTAATGGGCCATAACATCCACTAGTGGTTTAAAATGCAGAGATTCCCTTATGAGCAAGGCATTCTTCCAGCATCGCATTTCCTCTTCTACCCCACATGAATTTTTAAGACCTCAAGGTCATTTTGGCATATTTGAGAACATTTGCAAATTTTATCAAAAATTAATTGAACAATTTTCTGTTCGTACCCTGCATTAAAATTATTCAGGAACAAGTGGTTTAATTTTGGATATCATTCAAAAAGCTCACACAAGCAATACTTTGCAAATGTAGATATGAAACCTACATGAATCTGATTTGGGGTTCAGGTTTTATAATTCATATTAAGAATGGGATTTTTATATAGTAAATTAAAAATATATGTGACCCTATGTCTATGAAGGTTCTCAGACCCTATGAGAAGCTGTTTCAGTACACTGTACTAGAGAATGTAGTAGATTTAGTAGTAGACACATGGAGAGAAATGTCTGCCTGAAGCAGTTGAAAAGTATTCTTGTGTGAGAAGGAAGGAAGGAAGGAAGGAAGGAAGGAAGGAAGGAAGGAAGGAAGGAAGGAAGGAAGGAAGGAAGGAAGGATCAAAATGACAACAAAAGAAAAGCAAAGTTTTAAGTTAGTGGCCAGAAAAATAAGTATAACATGTAGTATGTCTGACATGCTGATACAATGAACTCTCCCTCCCACTTGTTTTTCTGGACTGTGAGATTTCTTTCAGCTATAAGAGATGAAGATAGTCATTTCAGAGCATTGCATTATGGTAATATATCTGTAGTAATGGTTCATGAATTATACCACCATACCATTTGTATTTTTCTTTCAAAAATTGCAATCCCGCTGCCATTTAACTTGGCTAATGATGCACATTTTTATGATACAGAAGCCTTGTGTTATATTTTGCTGCAACTAATATCAAAGAAAAGGGGATAAGTCATATTCATTTTATTATATTATTTTGCTGAATGCATATAACACAGAACAGTTGTTCTATTCCCTCTATTAACATTTCTTGACAGTTTTTAGTTTTATCATTAGAAGACATATTTTATGGTTTTTTTATTTCTCTATACATTTATCTATATGTCACTCAAATAAAATTTACTTAAAATGAAATCTTCAATGTGATCTAGCATTATCATCTCTTATTACAGATTTGGCCATGTCCATTTAATGTAAACTGAAAACAGTGGTGGCAAAGTACTAATATTTCTATGGAATTTGTAATTGCTATTATTTGCTCATTGAGCAATATAGAAATCCCCAATGACTGAAGCTTTCTGAATGATTCCTGATGTAGAACTGAAGACAACTGAATGACATAGTAACATAAACAAGACACAATATCACATAGCACAAAACCTTTAAATTTTATTTAAACAAAGCAGCTAGAGATTAAATTCAGAATAAGTACTGTTAATTTTCTCCATTTGATGGGATGTTCTGCCCAAGTGTAGTTTAAAAATAGAGAATCATAAGAAGAGAGAACAGGGACCTTGAAGTTGCCCATCAAAACAAATATTAGGACAGCAGGATTACACGTATGCAAGTCAATGGTCACTGATGCCAGTCATCCTCATTATGGCAAGATGAACTGCATTCAATATATTTTTAAAGTTGCATCTTACCCTGAAAGTAAGGAATTTTTTTAAAAAAAGAATTGGTGCCTTTGAGTCAGTGTTGACTCCTGGCGACTGCCTAGAGTAGTCCCTGCAGTTTTCTTGGCAAGGTTTTTCAGAAGGGGTTTTCAATTGCCTTCTTCCTAGGGCCGAGAGAGAGTGACTGGCCCAAGGTCACCCAGCTGGCTTCATGCCTAAGGCAGGACTACAACTCATGGTCTTGCAGTTTCTAGCCTGATACCTTAACCACTAGACCAAACTGGCTCTTATTTTATTTTATTTATTTCTTAGGTACATATCCCTGCCTCTCTTCTGGGAGCTCAAGCATTGAGTCCTCCAATTTTTCTCTACAACAGCCCTGCAAATTAAGTTGGGCTGAGAGAATGATTGACCTAAAGTCACATAATAAGCTTCCATAGCTGAGGATGGGTGAACATAGTTCCATAGCTGAGGGTGGACTAGAACTATGTTCTAGTCCAATACATTAACCATTACACTGCACTGGCATTCAAGGCCAGCATGTCCTCCTCTGAAGTTCTTTAACATTCCTCCAAGTCTATAAACAGAGAACCCTGGCTCCAGGTTACTCAGGGCTTAATGTGCTGTTAGCAAAAGCTTGAACCTGATTTGGTAGATAGTAGATAGCAAGTTTGGTTCTGCAAACTTGCACAATGTGTGCATAATCAGAAAATCCATTCGGTATCCTAACAGCCTGTGGCTTTCCCAGTCTAGTTGCTTGAGTGTAGTGGTACAATCAAATTCTATTACTGGAACCCTCTTTTCAAGTTGAAATGGAATTACTGTAAAATAGAGGCCTTAATCCACAGAAACAATCCTGAATGATATCATGGTTAATGATATCAAAAGCCACTGAAAGATCAAACAGAATGAGCAGAACTGCTTTTACTGCTTCACTCAAAAGACTGTCCATCAATGTAACCATAAGTTCAGGTATATTCCTAAAATATTAGCTGCTGCATATCTCATGTGCCTTGTCCCAAAAGGAACAGGTATTCTGGGCATTGTTTGGGGAAAAGTTCCAGATCCAAGAAGTGCTTTTCCAGAATTGAACTTAGAGCTGCTTCTTTCAAGAATGCTGGGATAATTCCTTCAGTTGATCACACATTTGCCAGGTTCCAGAGTCATGCAATCGGATTATTTTGGCCAGCATTAATAAACTAGGGTTGAGACCATGTATTAGGATAAACCTTCTAAGGCCTCACAAATTAAAACTGATCCCCTCAATTACACCAAATGGAGCACAGAACATTTCAACTGATACTATACTAAAAAGCAGCAAACAAATTGGCATCAAGGAAGATTATTTTATCCTCACAGTGAACTTCCAAAAACTCTAGCCTAGGATTCACAAGATGAAACATCAACAACTCTTAACCGGAACATATTCTGCTGAATGGTTGCTTGAACATTCAATGGAGGTAGTGAAATAAGCTTTTGTATCCCACATCACCACAAAATAGCTATGATTCTGTACAGCAGTGTGGATCCTGTTGGGGTTTGAATAAATACCCAGAATTTACAGATAGATTAATTAGACAGGAGAGGTAAATAGGTTAGAGGTAATACTTTCTGCAAGTCATTCAATTAGCAGCCATTGTTGAAGTAAGTGGTGACCCATACTGCAGCTGATATAGTTTAAGCTGGGTGTGGCAGATAATTTGTTTGACCTATAACGTGATTGGTTGATATTTGTATAAGAGTAGAGAAGTTTGGGTGTTCATTCTTTCTCGTTACTATCTTCTCATTGGTATCTGTGTTGGACATTATTGGACTGTATTGTACTACGTCTGTATATAGAGTAAATAGATTATTTTATCTAATCTCTTGTGAGTGTCTGCTTACTCAATAGAACGTATTGCTCTGAGGTCTAGAAGGAACATTGGCAGCCCCAACGTTGTGTACTCTGACAGATCCAACTGATCTTACGAGTTTTACACTCTTGTGCTTTAGTATTTCCTGACCATCAAAACACCCATCTGCCATTGTCTTACCAGAGTCTAATGTTTTAATAAAACAACTGTCATGCCTTTAAAAAAGCATACAAATGAAATATATAGATTGATTGGTTGATTATGTGCCATCAAGTTGTGTCAACTCTTAGTGACCACATAGATAGATTTTCTCCATGACGATCTGTCCCTAACCTGGTCTTTCAGGTCTTCCAATGGTACACCCATCACCACTGTAACTGAGTCCATATACCTTGCTATTGGTCATCCTCTTCTCTCTTCCTCTCTTTCCTTCCACCTTTCCCAGCATTAGAGCCTTCTCTAGAGAGCTAGGACTTCGCATAATGTGTCCAAAGTAGGATAATTTGAGCCTGGTCATTTGTGCCTGGGTTGATTTGTTTGATGATCCATTTGTTGATTTTCTTGCCCATCTACGGTATTCTCAGGAGTCTTCTCCAACACCAAAGTTCAAAAGCATCAATACTGTTCCTATCCTGCTTCTTTTCTTGCATTGAATGTCATAGTGTCTGCACTGAGTGTCATAGTGTCTTTTCTTGCATTGAGTGTCACTTGAAAGCTATCACGGATCCCCTGTTAAATCCATTGCAGTTTGCTTATAGAGGAAACAGGTCAGCAGATGATGCTGTCACCATGGCTTTACATTATATTTTGCAACATCTTGAATCTCTGAAGTCTTATGCACGAATCCTATTTGTGGACTTTAGTTCAGCATTTAATACCATTGTTCCAGGAATTCTTTACAACAAACTGATCCAGCTCACTGTTCCTGACCTTACCTGTAGGTGGATAATCAGTTTTCTAACAGATAGGAAACAACAGGTGAGGTTAGGCAAAACTATATCCAGTATTTGGTCAATCAGCACAGGTGCCCCTCAGGGATGTGTGCTCTCCCCGCTGCTTTTCTCCCTCTATACCAATGACTGTACTTCAAAAGATTCTTCTGTTAAAGTTTTGAAATTTGCAGATGATACAACCGTCATTGGTCTCATTCGGAATGGTGATGAGTCAGCATATAGATGGGAGGTACAACAACTGGTCCTGTGGTGTAGTTACAACAATTTGAAACTGAATACACTTAAAACTGTAGAGATGGTTGTGGATTTTAGAAAGAACTTCTTTAATTCCCCTTTTCTTACTATACTCGATGGCCCTGTATCAGTAGTAGAGTCCTTTAAGTTTCTGGGCTCCATAATTTCTCAAGACCTGAAATGGATGCTTAACATCAGAACTATTATCAAAAAGGCACAACAAAGGATGTTCTTCCTGCGTCAACTTAGGAAGTTTAAACTATCTCAGGAGCTTCTGGTACAGTTTTACAGAGGAACTGTTGAGTCTGTTATCTGTTCTTCTATAACTGTCTGGTTTGGCTCTGCAACCAGGCAGGACAGACATAGACTCCAATGGATAGTCAAGTCTGCAGAAAGAATTATTGTAATCTGCCTGCCCTCTATAGAAGACCTGTATGTTGCAAGGGTCAAAAGTAGGGCGGAGAAGATATCTGCAGACCCTTCTCACCCTGGATATAAACTGTTTCAACTTCTTCCATCAGGATCGCGTTATAGAGTACTGTATGTCAAAACATCTAGACATTGAAACAGTTTTTTCCCTTGTGCTATTGATTTGTTGAACTCCTAATTAATGTAGCATGATATAATGATTGATAATATATGCCATTGCTCTGTTGAACTTTTAATTAATGTAGCATGAGATAATGATTGATGATGTATGATAAGACATGACTGCTAAGACGTGACCGGTAATGCTCTGTTGTATGTGAACATACAGTATGCTAGATAACAGATGCAGTATTTTTGTCCCTTAATTCTCCCTTTAAATATGAGTATGTGTTAGTTAAATAGCTGTAGTATTATTTTTTTCTTTAATTTTTCTTTTCTTGATTGTATAATTTATTATTGTTTATTTTTTTGATGTTAGGTAAATACATTGAGAGCTCTTGCACCGAAGTCAAACTCCTTGTATGTTTAGTCATACTTGGCCAATAAAGTATTCTATTCTATTCTATTCTATTCTATTCTATTCTATTCTATTCTATTCTATTCGGAATACCATTGCTTGCACAATTCTTATCTTTGTAGTTATCATGGCATCTGAATACCTTTTCCAAGGCCTTCATGGCTGCTCTACCAAGTGGTAGTCTGTGGCATATTTCTTGACTGTTTGTTCCTTTACTGTTGATGGTTGATCCTAAAAGGCAGAATCTATCCACCACTTCAATATTTTCATTGCTAATTCTAAGACTGGCTGCTGTACCTGTTGTCATGGAATTCTGTATCTGAAGCTCATATATATCTTTTCAGAGAAGCAGCTACTCCCCCTATTTCAGATGTTATAGAAGAAACACAAAGAGAATGTATGAGAGTCTTTTACTTTGTGCACAAGATGTAAAGATCAAAATATTTTTTGAAGATGGATGTTGCCAGAGAGCACTGTTCTTTTTTTTTTAGTCCCTGAACTATTATCTTGGCTCAGAAATCTTCATTTTGTCTGGAAATTTCTTTTGTGCACAACATCTGTTGGTTTAAGGGATTTTGAACAGTATAACAAGGGATGTACTTCAGATGTGGGCAGAGCTAAAAATAAATGGGAGGGATTTTAGATTTGGAATTATTTTTAAGCTTTCAAGGTTTCAAAAATAAGGTACCTATTTTTGCCTCTTAAACCAAGCACCCCAACATGTGAAAAAGAGTCCCAATTCACTGGACACCAAACAAGATATTCCAGGTGTGTGGAGGATTCAAGTCTTCCAGAATATAAAGCTATATTGTAGAACATCTTATGTATGGAAAAGGGTTTCTGGTATCTGTAGTAAACACAAAGATCTTCTAAAAAGAACAGTATCCTGGTCTTCTCCAACCTGGTGTCCTCAAGAATTCATAGACTACAACTTTTTTCATCCTTAGTAGACAAAAACATCAGAACGATATCAAAGGAAATAGATAACACTTTGGTTTGTTTTATTCATGTTTTTTTAAGAACTTTATTAGTTTTCACAATATAATTAAAATACATATAATTAAAATACAAAATATAGAATATATATATATATATATATATATATATATATATATAGAATATAGAATATAGAATATAGAATATAGAACAGATAGACTACAGAACTAAAGAAAAAAGAAAAACTATAAAAGTGCAGAACAGAGAGAGAACAGAAAAAGAAAGTGACTTCCGACCTTCTCCAATACAGATATGAATACATTTACAAATATAATCTCTTACAATTAGTTAAACCTCAGTAACATTATTTCTATAAAATCAAACCATTTAATAATTAAAATCCAAAATCAAAACTTCATTTTTTTCTGACACAAGCAAGTAGTCTAAAAGTGGTTGCCAAGTAGAAGCAAATTTTGTTTTTGTTGTTCAGTCATTTAGTTGTGTCCGACTCTTACAGAAACAGTATTTTCTCTTATCAGTGCTGTTAACTCTGGCCGAAGCCACCCAGAGTCACTTGTTGAGATGAGTGGCTATAGAAATCGAATAAATGAATAAATTTGGGCCAGCCCCATCAGTTTGATAATCCAGTCCTCCACTGTAGGTATTTGTGGATCCTTCCATCTCTATGCATATTTTATTTATTTATTTATTTAATTTATATTACCGCCCATCTTCCCCCGAAGGGGGAACTCTGGGCAGTTCACAATAAAACCGGAGTTAAAATACAAAACAAATCACAATAAAAGTGAAATAAATATATATCATCATTATAATTATTAAAAGATATATATAAAATAAAATGGAATCCAGATGGCTACAGTTCTTCCTCAAATCCAGAGCGCAAGGCCATTCTCAGTCCATTCTAGGGCACTAGCCATCCCCAAGAATGACTATTTCCCCTCCTGTCCCAGGCTTGGTGACAAAACCAGGTTTTCAGTTTTTTCCTGAAGTCCAGGAGTGAGGGGGCCTGTCTCACCCCTGGGAGAAGGATGTTCCAGAGGGCAGGCGCTACTGCAGAGAAGGCATGCTTCTGAGATCCCGCTAGGTGGAATTCTTTTAAAGATGGGGATTTATATGATTTATATATATTTTGTAACATGCCCTCTCTGCATGACTGGGTGGGACGGGTCGATTCAATAGGGATGAGACGGTCCCTCAGATAACCTGGTCCCATGCCATGTAGGGCTTTAAAGGTAATAACCAACACCTTGAATTGGACCCGGAAGCAAACTGGAACCCAGTGCAGCTCGCGTAACAAAGGTGTTACATGTGCTGATCTTGGTGCACCTAAAATTGCCCGCACGGCTGCATTCTGGATCAGTTATAGCTTCCAGATATTCTTCAAGGGTAGCCCCATGTAGAGCACATTACAGTAGTCTATGTGTGAGATAACTAGGGCATGAGCGACTGTTTGAAGGGCCTCTCGGTCTAGGAAAGGGCGTAACTGTCGCACCACACGAAGTTGGGCAAAGGCTCTCCTGGCCACGACTGCCACCTGCTCTTTGAGCAGGAGTCGTGAGTCCAAGAGAACCCCCAGGTTACGCACCGGGTCTGAATGGGGTAGTGCAGCCCCATCCAGAACCAAAGATGACAAATTCCTAGATACTGAGGGGCCATTAATCCACAGCCACTCCGTCTTACCAGGGTTCCGTCTTATCAGGGTTGTAAAAGTCTTGCTGCTGTAATCATGTATAAAAGTAAAGTCCCATGTTATTTCTCCAGCTGCTTCTCCATCAGACCCAAGAGAAACAGTTCTGTTTTATTTTGTAAGTCCACTTTAAGGATCTTTTGAATATTAGCACATATTTAGTCCCAATTTTTTTTGGCCTTTTCACAAGTCCACCAAAGATGATAAAAAGTTCCTTCACCAAGAGCACATTTCCAACAAACATTCATTACTCCATTATACATTTTTGACAACTTATCTGGAGTTAAATACGAATGATACATCATTTTATAAAAATTCTCTTTTAAGTTATAATTCAAAGTAAATTTGAAACCTTTGTTCCACATGTTCTCCCATTGCTCCAACATAATATTGTATCCAAACTTGTTAGCCCATGTAATCATACATTCTTTAACTTGTTCATCTTCTAAGTTTATTTATTTATTTATTTATTTGTTTCAATTTATATACCGCTCCATCTCCCCACAAGGGAACTCTGGGCGGTTTACAAAACACAAAAATTAAAATCCGACAATTAAAACAACCCAATAAAACACTCTAATATATTAAAATTAAGTATAAAAATCCAAGATGCGGTGGTATGATGTTTGGATGTTTAAAAGGGCCCTATGGCACCAGCCATCCCCAAGAGGAACTGTTCCCCCCCTCCCCCCACACAAGGCGGCAGAACCAGGTCTTTAAGTTCTTTCTGAAGGCCGGGAGCGATGAGGCCTGCCTCACCTCCGGGGGTAGCATATTCCAAAGGGTGGGCGCCGTTACCGAGAAGGCACGCCTCCTAGACCCCGTCAGGTGACATTCCTTTACGGACGGGATCCGTAGCATGCCCTCTCTGAATGACCGAGTGGGACGGTTCGACGTTATGGGGATGAGACGGTCCCTCAGGTAACCTGGCCCCATGCCATGTAGGGCTTTAAAGGTGATAACCAACACCTTGAATTGGACCCGGAAGCACACAGGCACCCAGTGCAGCTGTCGCAACAGAGGTGTCACATGCGCTGATCTAGGCGCACCAATAACTGCGCGAGCAGCCACATTCTGGACCAATTGAAGCTTCCGGATACTCCTCAAGGGTAGCCCCATGTAGAGCGCGTTGCAATAGTCTATATGGGAGATGACCAGGGCATGAGTGACTGTACGGAGGGCTTCCCGATCCAGGAAAGGGCGTAACTGACGCACAACACGAAGTTGTGCAAAAGCCCTCCTGGCCACGGCTACCACCTGCTCTTCGAGCAGGAGCCGTGAGTCCAGAAGAACCCCCAAATTACGCACTTGGTCTGAATGGGGTAGTGCAACCCCATCCAGAACTAGAGATGACAACTTCCTGGATCCATGGGAGCCATCAATCCACAGCCACTCCGTCTTACCAGGGTTCAGTCGAAGCCTGTTGTTCCCCATCCAGACCCCCACAGCCTCCGGGCACTGAGAAAGGGTAGCCACTATATCACTTATCTCACCAGGGATGGAAATATATAATTGAGTATCGTCTGCATATTGATGGTATCTCATCCCATGGTGACGGATGATCTCACCCAGCGGTTTCATGTAGATGTTAAATAGGAGAGGGGAAAGAACCGAACCCTGCAGTACCCCACAGACGAGGGGGCGAGGGTCGGATCTTTCCTCTCCTATTACCACCGATTGGGAATGGCCCTGGAGGAAGGAGGTGAACCAGCGCAGAACTACGCCTCCCACCCCCAACTCCCTGAGCCGTCCCAAAAGGATACCATGGTCGATGGTATCGAATGCCGCTGAGAGGTCAAGAAGAGCTAGGATGGATGCACTCCCTCCATCCCGCTCCCACCAGAGATCATCTGTAAGCGCGACCAATGCAGTTTCCACCCCATATCCCGGCCTGAAACCTGACTGGAAGGGGTCCAGATAATCCGTATCATCTGTAACAACATTTTATACATCTTTGTAATAACATGTTTATCATTTATACAGAGTTCCATTTCAAATTGAGTTGTTTCATTAACAAATCTGAAATTCTTTTATCCACTTTAAAATGTTCTAACAATTGTAGATATGTAAACCAATAACATGTAAAGCCTTCCAACTCTAACAATTCCCTTGTTTTAAGCTTTGGTTCACCCTCTTCAAAATTTAACAAATCTTTATAATTTAACCAACTTGTTCCCCCCACATTTTCTCTTCTAACAAATGCTTCATGAGGTGACAACCACAATGGTACATTAGGAGACAGTCTTGCTTTATATTTGTTCCAAACCCTCATTATGGCACTCCTTTTTAAAACCTTTATTAACTTTAATTCTATCATACTACAAATAGGCGTGCCACCCAAATCTCAATTCATGTCCTTTAAGTTGCAATAATTTCCTGTTCTTCAAAGTTATCCATTCCTTCATCCAGTCTGAAAAAGAAACATCATCCTAGGCAAAACATTCATCTTAATCACAGATATTCTCCCCGTAAGAGACAATTGTAATTTTCCCCATCTTAACAGATGTTTTTTCACATCATATCAAATTTTAACATAATTATTCTGAAACAACATACTATTCTTGGTTGATAAAATCACCCCCAAGTATCTAACCTTTTTTTCAATCTTAAAACCAGCCTTACCCATCAACAAATCTTGACTGGATGAAGTCATATTTTTAGTCAGTATCTTTGTTTTCTGTTTATTCACTTTAAGTCCTGCCAATGACCCAAATTCTCTCAATTTCTTCATCAGATGCTCCACAGTATCCAGAGGGTCTTGGTTTTATTCATGTTTTTTTTAAAAAGAAACTAGGAATGGATTGATCAGCTTATTTATAGTTCAAATCAGTTTCTGCTGTGGTTATACATTTGTTCTGTTTCACTGATCTGAACATTTTGGGTATAAAAAGTCATTCTTATAAAAATCTGCATTTAAATTCTCAATGCTTTGCTTCTTCTGGAAATAAAACATCATAGATATATCAAATAGAATCATTTTTAAAACAAAAAAATGAAAAGAAACAAAAAAGGAATATGAGTATACATAGATTTTAAGGAGAAATAAAAAAAGATTAGAGCACCCATGTTCAGTATTTCTAGCCAGAAAGATATTTCTACATATGAACATAATCTTTAAGGAAAAAACTTTGTTGATATAGTTACAAAATGAAGACTATCCTTAACTGTAGTTCTTCAAGACTCTTTATTATTGTGTTAATTTTTCCATCAGTGCAATTTCCCACACTCTCAAATACTTCTAATGCAAAGAAATATATACTTTAATTTTCTAATGTTATAGATACTAAATATGGCAGGAATTGAATTAATTTCTTGTGTTACTGTGCTTTATAATAGTTAGGAAAAGTAGATAGTACAGGAACAAAATGGTGCTTTAAATATTTATTCATTTTTTTCTTACACTGCTGCAATCAATTGGCAAAGAAAATGTTGCCAACAACACTTCTGAATTGACTTTCTCCTAAAATGTGCATTTTCTAAAATTATGCCTTTCTATATGCATTTTGATATGAATTCTTAACTCTAGTATTTCAGGACAAAATTCAGAGCATTGAAGAGAGACAAAAGTAACTGTTTTTTGACTGTACATTAGACTGGAAGGTGCAAATCAGGTTAATTCTCTTTGAAATGTAAACTTAAGGAGCATATTCCATTCACACACTTGTGTTGTGCTTCAGTCCACGTACAGGTTACATTTGCTTTCTAAAAATCCCTTTCCTGATTCAGTTTTCTTTACGTTTTATTAAAGGATCCAGCAGTCAAGAAACACATATCAGACTAGCACTTAGTAAAGTAGCAGGGAAGGTCTTGGAAAACATGCTCAGATGCTGGGATGTATCTATACCCACAATGTTTATAACAGTGAGAGCAAAGATTTTCCTTGTGACAGTCCATGAAAGCAAAAGTTGGCTTTGAAGAAGCAGGATAGAAGGAATATTGATACTTATGAACTTTGGAAGTCTCCTGAGAATACCATGGATAGAAAGAAAACAAATAGATCATGAAACAAATCAGTCCAGAGTTCTCACTCAACCAATGTTCACATTTCTAGGCTCAAATTATCATATTTTGGACATATTATGTGAAGATCTAGCTCTCTGAAAAAGTCTATAATGCTGGGACAGGTGGAAGGAAATGGAAGAAGAGGATGACTAGCAGCAAGGTAGATAGACTCAGTTACAATAGCAGTGTAAAGACCTGAGTGACCAGGTTGGTGACAAATCATCTTGGAGAAAATCTATCTATGTGATTGCTTAGAGTCTCAACCAACTTGATGGCATATCATCATAATCATGGGAAGCACACTCAAGTGAGCAACTTCCACTTGAATGTTGTGTTTGCATGATCTATTTTCCTCCATTTTAAAACTGTATATTTAAGTAGATTAACTTTTCATGCTATATGAATCAGCTACTTTAACTCTATAAATCACTTTAATAACAAAGCAGAACTTTTTAACTTTTTTTTTAAATCAGCAAAACTGTCGTCACTTTCTTTCCTGTGCAATTGCTAAAATTTATTTCAAACTGAAAATGGTCCAGTGAAATCTTACCTTCAAAAATTCAACTAAAATCCAAGTGGAATAATATCATGCAGTTTCTTTCAATTTTTTCCACATTAATTAATTAATTAATTAATTAATTAATCATTCATTCATTCATTCTTTCATTCATTCATTCGATTTTTCACCACCCAACTCCCTCAAAGGGACTCTGGGCAGTTTACATTTATTCCTCAAATGTACATGTGCACACATACTGTATGCATATTTAGTCAACATATAATTTAAAGATCCAATTGATAATTACTGCTCATTCCAGTTTAGGTCACTTCAGAAGTAAACTCTGTTGAGTGTAATACTATTGATTTTCCCATAAATGATACAGTATAGGTATAAAATGATACCAGTTAGCTCTAAAACAAAGCGGGGTTGTTTGCTTTTTGGAAAGTAACAACATAGTTCTACAAATATTTTAGTAAGGTAAGTCCATGTAATTCCTGCTTCATCTTTAATGCTAATCTAAAGTGACCAATTTAATACTTTGTAACGAAGGAAACAGAACATATCCCTCTTATTCTCAATCCAGCAATTGTTAAAACACAATGTGAACTACGAATAACTTTAGAATGCATCCATTTACTGAAGAGAGGGGGTAGGAAGCCAGGATCAAGTTGCAACTTAAAGATTAGTTTCTTTTCCTTGGGTTAAATTTGTTGACCCATGCTATATCCCAAGATACCTATGTTACTCTTACAACTGGGTCTTCAACCTCTTGTGAAATAAACATTGAACAAATATAGGTAAACAGTTTGTTTTAGTTGGAGATAGAAAACTGTTTTAATTGAGTTTTAGTGATAGATGGAAGCCATATCATTGCTAAGATCTTTTACACTGGAAAATATTTTGGCTTACACTGTATTTGCCTATAAAAGATCCTTTTTTCTTTGTATTCATTATACAGCAATAAAGAAAAAAAAACCATACAGAGTAAACCAATTTTATTTTTGTTAGATGCTACCTTGGTAATATTCCTCAAAAGGTAATATAATTAAATACAATACTTGTAGACAGAATTATTCCATTGTGATTTAAATCACTGTTCTGAGATTAACAAGCATATACACTAATCCCAAACTTGGAGGTTCACTGTGAAAGTCATTTTAAGGTACTTTGAGTTAATTTTGTCCATCTAAAATTTACACACGTGTTCATGCATGTGTAACCAACCTGCAGTTTAATTATATTTAATTATTTAATTATATTAGTATGGTTGGTTGCACAGTCAGCCAGATGTTTAGACTGGATTTGGCATTTTTATCCACCTATCAAGTCCTTTCCAAGGACCTGGGATAGGCAAATGTTATTTGATGGTGTTAAAGGTATCATCACAGTATGTATGTATGTATGTATGTATGTATGTATGTATGTATTTATTTATTTATTTATTTATTTATTTATTTAATTTCTATAGCCGCCCATCTCAACAAGTGACTCTGGGCGGCTTACAATCATAAAAATTATAAAACAGTTGAAATAATTAAAACAATTAAAAATACAAAATAAATATACATGGCCGCCAAGTGAGCAATGCATGAATGTTAATATAGCCAAGAAATGGAGCCATTAACATGCTCGGGGCCCCAGGCCTGGGCACATAACCAGGTCTTCACGGCCTTATGAAAGGCCAACAGGGTCAGGGACATCCTGATCTCTGAAGGGAGAATATTCCAGAGGGCAGGCGCTAGGGCAGAGAAGGCACGCCTTCTAGTCCCTGCCAACCAACATTCCTTGGCTGACAGAACCCGTAGCATGCCCAACCTACCAGACTGAATTGGACGGGTAGAAACAACTGGGAGTATTATTATTATTATTATTATTATTATTATTATTATTATTATGTTAAGCATTTTTGAATACTCCCAGCTTCTCAGTGGTAGATATGGTTTCCCATCTATAAAAGGTAGTGCTCTGGGTGCCTCCTTAAATGTAATTTTGAGATCAGGAAAAGACCTTATTATTCCTGATTTTTTCATCTGTTCTATCCTAATTGTTTTTGTGTTTATATCTGTGACTTTTAAATTGCTTTTATAGTCATTTTGATTATTGGCAAGTCAAATCAATTACAATGAGAACTCATTGTAAGATGGAATACACAAATATCAGTAGCAAGTATGCATGTAACAATGTGCAGTTTTATTAATTAAGTTTGCTGTTACTAATTTATCAGTAGACAGAGGAATTCTATCCTTGTAAGTAAGATGAGGTAAGATCCCAGAGTGGAGCAACCTTCACATCATAACACTACCATCTCACTTTATTCTGGATGGGGAGGGCAGCTGAGCTAGCGTTATGGAAATGCTAAGAATGAGGGCAATTCGATCCAAATTTGATACACCAGATCTGTAGCCATTGTTAGCAAGATTGATTTATTGCTTTTACTAAGATTACCAAGAGACGGATGCTTAATCATGGCCCGTAACTCACCTACAGATCACTAGGAAGCAGCATTTAGTCTTCTTCCTTTCAGCAGCTGTGGATGTCTATTTCACTCTTGGATTAAAACCTGAAAACACACGTACAACATGGGCATATATTACATCCAGTTATTGCATGATATGACATGAACAGGTATTCATGCTGGAAGACAGAATTAAAATGGTTTCTACAAGGACTGTGCAAGGTTTGGTTTTGAAGGGGAAAAGGTACTCCAGAGTATGTGTGGTTATAGTTCCAGAGCACCTTTTCTCCTCTGAATATTAAATGCTGCACAGCCCTAGGTTCCAAAAATGCTACCTGATATTCCCTTGCACATGTTGTCAGTGTATGTATACTAGATCTATACATATATATGTATACTAGCTCTCAAAGCTAATTTTAAAAAAATGTAATATCAGCATTGAGAACTGGGAAGCCCTAAATCATGAGCGTTTCAATTGGAGGTCAGCCTTTATTAATGGCGCTATGGACTTTGAAGAAGCACGAGTACAGGGTGAAAGGGAGAAAAGAGCTAAAAGGAAGGCACGTCAGGCAAACCCTCATCATGACCGTCTCCCACCCGGAAACCTATGCCCTCACTGTGGGAGGTTGTGCGGATCCAGAATTGGCCTTTACAGTCACTTACGGATCCACTGTTAAAATTTTACCTTTGGAAGACAATCTTACTCGGCTACGAGTGATCGCCAATGATGACTAGATCTATAATTATTGTATACCACACCAATATATACACGCACATATATATTTATAATGGGCAGATGAAATCAGATGTACATGAACTAAATGAAATGTAAGTTAAATGAATGGATATTCATGGTATCTATTAGCATTTCCAGCCCTATAGTCATTACTTATCTGAAATGTTGCAGCTTTAAGTGGCCTAGGTTCTGTTAGTAGGAAAGCTAGAAAACCCATAAATAATAAAAGGAAGTAACCTTTACCATGAAACATTTCTACAAAGGTTATCAAAAGAATTCTAAACTTGGACCTTCACAGGAAGTAACTGAGTGAAGCAAAGGCCTTAATAAAGAGGTAAGCATTACATTTACTCCAAAAGATCAAAAACCTTAGGTAATACTGGACCAATCGCAAAAACTGATTTCCACTGAGATGAAACATTTACAGAAAATGTATTTGCCTTTTGACCTCAGCTGGAGACTTTCTGACAAAAACATCCCAACTCATCTGAACTACCTCTTGAATAAAGTGATTAATTGCAAACTGGCCAGAGGAACAGCCTGGGCAACGTCTTTATTTCTTAACATCAAAGTCTTTAATTGCAGTACTACTCCTGTTGACTTAAGTATGATCAATGGCTCACAGCTGCAGAGCTTTTCACATGAAGCACGGCCTAGTAAACTAGCTAATGTTTTAGAGGATATCTACAAGAATCACCTGGAAGTAAGCACCTACAGCAATCCAATTTGGATCAACAATGGCCTCAACTGGAAGGAAGCCCCTATCTTAGAATAATTCATATGTCTTAATTGATTGCTGACCATAAGGACAACTACATAGTATAATACTAACCCTTTAAAAATTGGATCGGTATCATCATGTGAAATGATTTCCAGCCACTTTGTTTCTAAAATCTCCCTTCCTCCCCATTACGTATTAATTTTTTTTAAAAAAATCTGCTGTGCCACTAATGGAGATTCCTTTTCACTGGTGAAGATTTTCAGAATCAAACCAGATGGGGAGGAAAGTTTAACCCCCTCTAAACTTCATAATATTTGTATAATATAATAGGCTATAAGCTGAGATGCAAATCTGCTACAATCAGTGTAACAATTCAAATTTCTCTCTGGCTTACCAATATAAATTATGCTTAAATACACGTATTATCATACATATCAAAACATAATATATCACACATACATATATCAAATGTCTATTATTCTTACTGTATGTCTGTCAGTTAGATTCCAGTCCATCCATTATTTAAGCCAATTAATTTTATGGTGAGAACTGTGAAGGATATTTATTAGATACATTATTGTATTTTTACATTCGTATTAGTTTTAGTAGTATTAGTATTTTTATTTGGTAAGCACCTATGTCAAAGAACAGTGAAATACCTATTTTTCCCCACCACCACCACCACCATGTAAGGGAGGTTGGGCTGATGTGCTTTGCCCAAAATCCATAGCAAAGGGTGGATTAGAACCTGACCCTCATTGTTCTTAGTTCAATACCTTCACCTCTACACCACACTGGCTGTCATTCATTGGTTTATTGTACTTCATTTTATTATTAGAATCATAAAGTTGGAAGGGGCCATTTAGGCCATCCAGTCCAAGTCCTTGTTCAATGCATAAATCCAGGAAGTGCCATGCCTAAAGAGGTTCTTTCCCTCTGTATCATTCTATATTTGGCCCATTCAAAATAGGATAAAATTAGTAAAAGGTACTGCTGTTTTCATGAATGGATCCTTTCTAATTTTGAATCTGATGAATTTTGAAAGCAGTAATTCCATTTCAACCTGAGATATTTTTATTAAACTTCACCAAACCTTGCATTACTTCAAAATGCACTGAACTGGTACTGTATATGATAACAGCTGCAGGAATTTTAAAAGCTTTTTTATTAGAATTTGATCCATGCTATGGAATAATGGTTAATTAAACTGTGGAAATATGCTTTGATGTCTAGACAAACTTCATCTCTAAAAAGTAAATCTGATGTACTGTACAATTCAATCTTATTTGGAAACCATTTGTGGACTACAATTCTGTACATGGAATTGTGCCACACCCCAAATTTGGCTTTACAGTATATGTTTTAATCTGGCATATAGTTTATACTTTACTTACAGTATTCTTTCAATCCATTGTTAATTATTTAAAGCTTTATTTTTCCTCTTCTGGATTTCAATTGTGCTAAGCAAATATTTTTACAGTTCAATAGAAATATGTCTTGACTAGAAATTGGGTATGAAATGTCTTATAGTACTTGCTTGTTAATGGTCTATTAGAATATACAATATTTATTAGCCATATGATATTTTAGGTCTGCTAGTTCTTCTAGATTTTTTGGTTATTCATCTGTATTTTATTGCTTATACTTTTTTCTTCCTTACTATATTTTCTATATTCTTTTAATTGTGTATTTGTATCAGTATTTTTTTTTTCCTTTTTTTCTTGAAAAAATAAATAAACAAATAAACAAATAAATACCATTTATTTCCCTCTTCAAAGATCTTCCTCAAGGGTTGAGGGATCCTCTGAGGAACTTGAAGGATTGACAAAAAGAAATTAGTAAAAGTAATTTTTTCTATGCATTTAAATCCCTTTATTGGTAGAAGTCTCTTTACTACACATATGTCCCCTTATCTGACAGAGAGGCAGTACCAAAGATTTATGAACACTCTGGTCAAACTTCTTTTAACTGTCTAATCTATTATACATCCTATTTATTTTGTTTCATTGATTTTTATGGCACTTGCCACTCAGCCTCTGGCTGAGTCTAAGTGGCTTACAAAAATAAGGAATAAGGAAACCATAACAAGTCAAATACAGCAGAGCCACTTCTCCTCCAAGACAGGAAATGTACTTTATTTCATATTTCAGCTCCCAAACACTTTTTGAAGTAACCAAGTCTTTACCAGCTCCAATAAATCATGAGAAAGGGGGCTAATCTCATCTCAAAGGTTTACTGTATACCTTCTCTTTCTTTTTTCTTTCTTTCATACATAATATAATTATGCTGCAATTTTATCTTATTCTTTTATTTATATTCTTTTCCTAAAGAAAAATGAGAATAAATGCCTTTCTCTCCTTATCATCATGATAATAGCTTTAAATTTTTCACTGCTGAGAGTGACAGGCTGTCTCTTTTTCACATTAAAATATGTTTATTTTTATTTGGAGGGTACAGTCTGCACATCTTCAATCAAGAGAACCCTGCTCCTTCTAGGATATCACATTTTCAAAGCAGTCAAAGCAATGTAATTTTTTATCTGGAAAAATACTTTACATATTTACTGACATTGTAACTGCAGGGTGCACTCTATCAGCCTCATGGACACTGATTGGGTACAGTTGGAAATGAATATGAACAGTCGCCTCCTAGTTTCATTTGTTTCAATTCCAGAAAATAAGGAAGAGTTTTGGTATTGTTGGAAACCAATTGTTAGTAGCAAAACTATTTCCTCCCTGCTGCTAGAACAGATTCAGTGCTGCACGTACAGCCCTAATCTAATGCCCAAAGTTAAACATGCTATTGGAATAGTAATGGCAGGCTATCAAGGAGCAATCTAAGCTTAATAAACGAACATGAAACATATGAAAGGATCACCCAGTGACCTAATTGATTACTGCCATACTTAAGTTACCTTGCAATGAAGATAAATTTCAGAACTTTGTTGAGCTAATTTCTATTATACTATATGTCTATAAATAAACCTGTCCTAAGGTGCTCCTTAGCTTAATGGAGGGGCGCGATGGCTCAGTGGTTAAGATGCCAGGCTTGTTGATCAGAAGGTCGGCGGTTCGAGACCCGAGTGCTATGTGACACAGTGAGCTCCCACACTAGCCCCAGCTCTTGCCAACCTAGCAATTCGAAAGCAAGTAGATAAATGGGTACCACTTTAATGGGATGGTAACAGCATTCCGCGCGCGTCATGCCGTCCACATGACCGTGGAAGCATCTTTGGACAGCGCTGGCTCTTTGGCTAAGAAACGGAGATGAGCACCGCCCCCTAGAGTCGGACACAACTGTGCAGGGGAAAACCTTTACCTTTTACTAAGGTGCTCCTAGACATCTAGAGCAGAGCTTTCCAAACTGTGTGTGGCGACACAAAAGTGTGTCACCACACACAGCGTGGTGTGTCGCCACACCACCCGGAAGCGGTGGCGCGCGCGTGCACGCGTGCCGCTGCACGCCCCCCCGCGCTGCTGCCGTGCGCGCGTGCCGCCGCACGCCCCCCCGCGCCGCTGCACACACACCCGTGCCGCCGCCGTGCGCACGCTGCCGCATGTGTTCCTGTGATGCTGCCACGTGCGCGCGCCCCCGCACCGCCGCCATGCCGCCGCCGCACTGCCACTGGCGTGTCGCCAGCGGCGGCACTTTGGAAAGCCCTGATCTAGAGAATAGCTTTTAACTATTGTTTTTCTTTTTTCTTTAAATGTAGGACTACTGCAAATAATTATTATTTTCTGGCATAGAGTAACTAATTGAAGGAGGGCCATAGCTCAGTGGTAAATCCCATAACTAGCATGTCTGGAACATCTCAAATAAGGCAGCAAAAGATTCCTATCTGAAAGCCTACCTTGCCATGCAGGTTGAGGTCCCCTAATGTGTTACCCATGGATACCAGTGGGACAAATACACCTCCCTGTACCCATCAAGTTTCCTGCTCAACCTGATTTTGATGTGTATGTGTATGTGTATGTGTATGTGTATGTGTATGTGTATGTGTATGTGTATGTGTATGTGTATGTGTATGTGTATGTGTATGTGTATGAATACATATACATATATATTCTCTCCTCTCACTCCTATGGGTGGTATGTGTCTTTCTCAACCTCGGGTCCTCTACCAGAGGCCTGGGAGTTTGAGGGTTCTGCACAGTATCTTAGCTGTTCCTCGCACTGTACACTTCTGCACAGAGAACTGTCCAAAGAAGAGAGCAACTGATGATGTTCCTGGAATCTGTTGGAGCCACTCTCCCATTTTAGGATGAAATAAATAAATGAGAAAGTAGCATGCTGCACTAATCGACCTAAAGTTGAATGAAAAGATGGAGGACATTTTTTTTTTTAGGACACTAGAATGCAGTACAAAGGAAATAAAATCTCATAATGGCACGGACTATTTATCTTGGAAAACGGCCCCATGCTCAACTCTATTTTTAACACAAATGCATGCTTAGATCTTTCAACTTTTCTAAATATTTTTACTCTTTATACAGAGCTCAGCCAGAAGAAAAATATAGCTTTGGGCAGACAACCTGTGGCAGAACTGGGTAGGAAGAAATATGCTGAGAACTGGAAACAAATACTGTATGTAGTTCAGCAGAACATTTCAACATATTCATTATCACTAAATTCAGAGTAACAGTAGAACATTATGAGAATTCCAGAGGGTTTAAAATCACTTGTATTAATAGATCACTTTAAACTGGCTAGGTTGTTGCGACTTTATTTTGCTGTTTCTAACGTTATTTTTTTATGCAGTTTCAATGCATTTAAGTGTTATAATATTTCTTTTTCCTACTGATCACAGATGAGTACTAAATCTAGCCAGGAAATCCTCTTGTGAATTAAAAATATATACATAAATAAAACTGTAAAGTTAACATTTTATTTTTAAAATGTGTTACATTTCTATCCTACCTTTCTTTCAGTAGCTCCAGATACCATACAGCAGAGCTTTCCAAACCTTTCATGATGGTGACACACTTTTTAGACATGTATCATTTCACGACACACTCTTACAGCAGGGCATCATTTCGCGACACACTCTTACAGCAGGGCACAAGACAGGCACTAGGACCTGCGCAGAATCCTGGCAGGGCTCGGAGGCAGCAGTAGCTGCGACACACCCAGACACTGCAGCCGACACACTAACGTGTCCCGACACACAGTTTGGAAAGCTCTGCCATACAGAGTACTCCTTCCTCCACATTTTTCCCCACAGCAGCCTTGCAAGGTAGGTTGGGCTGAGAGATTGGCTCCAAATCATCCGGTTAACTTCCATAGATGAGGGCAGACTTCAGCTTCGGTTTCCCAGCCTACTTCAGCAGTGGAACAACATTACCACCCTTTAAGCTTCTAAGCTAAATGTTAAAAGAAAACAGAAATAATAAGATAAAGCAAGGTATCAATAATAAGATAAAGTAAAGTACCTTTTCTTCTTCTCCCTTGTTTTGCCCCCGTCTATTTGTTTAGATCTGTCAAATCTGGCTGCAAAAATCTAGGGCAGTGTTTCTCAACTTTGGCAACTTTGAGATATGTGGTCTTCAGCTCCCAGAATTCTCCAGCCAACATATGCTGGCTGGGGAATTATGGGATGCTGGCTGGGGAATTATGGGAGCTGAAGTCCACACATCTCAAAGTTGCCAAAGTTGAGAAACACTGTTCAAAGGGACCACTACATGGCAGCAAATACTAAGCTCTTGCTCTTTTCTGCCATCTAGTGGTTGTGCAGATTTTTGCAGGCCAGCTCTGGTAGTCCTGATTCTCAAAAATACGTTTTTGATTCATTTCTCGGTTATACATCCTGGGAGTCTTCAATTTTTTCCCCACCTCAGTCCACGAGAAAAGCATTGCCCTCTTTCAGGTAAACAGGGAGTGAAGGGGCCTGCCTCAACTCCGGGGACAGAATGTTCCAAATGGTGGGTGCTACTGCAGAGAAGGCCCGCCTCCTGGACTCCGTCAAATGAAATTCTTTTACCGACGGAGTCTGTAGCATGCCCTCTCTGCATGACTGAGTGGGGCGAGTCGATGTTCTGGGGTGAGACGGTCCCTCAGGTAACCTGGTCCCATGCCATGTAGGGCTTTAAAGGTGATAACCAACACCTTGAATTGGACCTGGAAGCAAACTGGTACCCAATGCAGCTTGCACAGCAGGGGTGTTACATGGGCGAATTTTACAGCACCAATAACTGTCCATGCGGCCGCATTCTGGACCAGCTGGAGCTTCCGGATACTTTTCAAGGGTAGCCCCATGTAGAGCACATTGCAATAGTCTATATGGGAGATGACCAGGGCATGAGTGACTGTTCGGAGGGCATCTCGATCCAGGAAAGGGCATAACTGGTGCACAACCCGAAGATGCACGAAGACCCTTCTGGCCATGACTGCCACCTGCTCATCAAGCAGGAGTTGTGAGTCCAGGGGGATCCCCAGATTCCACACAGAGTCTGAATGGAGCAGTGCTACCCCATCCTGGACTAACGATGACAACTTCCTGGATGCAGAGGAGCCATCAACTCACAGCCACTCCAGCTTACCAGGGTTCAGTTGAAGCCTGTTGTTCCCCATCCAGACCCCCACAGCCCCCAGGCACTGAGACAGGGCAGCCACCGCATCACTTACCTCACCTGGGATGGAGATATATAGTTAGGTATCATCAGCATATTGATGATACCTCATCCCGTGGATGATCTCACCCAGTGGTTTCATGTAGATGTTAAATAGAAAGAGGAGAGAGAACCGAACCCTGTGGCACCCCACACAGGAGGGGTCGAGGGTCGGATCTCTCATCCCCTATCACCACTGATTGGGAATGGCCATGGAGGAAGGAGGTGAACCAGAGCAAAACTACGCCACCCACCCCCAACTTCCTGAGTTACCCCAAAAGGATACCATGGTCGATGGTATCGAAAGCCGCTGAGAGCTCCAAAAGAGAAAGGATGGATGCACTGCCTCCATCCCGCTCCCACCAGAGATAATCCATAAGCACGACCAACACAGTCTCTGTCCCCTATCCTGGCCTGAAACCTGACCGAAAGGGGTCTAGATAATCCGTTTCATCCAGAATCCTCTGGAATTGTAACACCACCACTTTCTCAACCATTTTTCCCAAAAAGGGAAGGTGGGAGACAGGATGAAAATTGTCCGAAATAGTAGGGTCCAGGGGTGGTTTATTGAGGAGGGGGTGAACCAGCACCTCTTTAAAGGCAGCCGTAACCACCACCACCCTCTCAAGGATGTATAAGCCATCGCCTGGACCCAACCACATGTCACCTCCCGGGCTGCTTTTACCAGCCAGGAGGGACATGGGTCAAGATGACATGTGGTGGCATTTACAGCCCGGAGGATCCTGTCCACTTCCTCAGGTCCAACAAGATCAAACTGTTCCAGGTAACAGGGTAAGTATATTCCCTCGGCATCTTCCCAGACTGTGTCTCATGCTTAGAGTCTAACCTGGAGTGAATCCGAGTGATCTTATCCTGCAAATGCTCGGCAAACTCCTCCACATGGCCCTGTAGGTGGGTCACTGGGTCCACCTTCCCCAAAAGAGATTAGGTGATCTTAAACAGGGCCGTCAGGTGGCATTCTGTGGATGCAATAAGAGTGGAGAAATATTGACATTTTGCCGCTCTTACTGCCACAAGGTAGGCCTTAACTGCGGCTCTAGCCTGTGTCCAGTCGGTTTCTATCTTTGTCTTCCTCCAGCGGCGCTCTAGATGTCTCTTAACCCTCTTCAAAACCCTCAGCTCCTCCATGAACCACGGGGAGTGTCAGGTTGAATGGGGAAGACAGGTCGCACAGGCACGATCCTGTCCAAGGTCCCAGCCACCTCCCTATTCCAGGCAGTGGCTAGGGCCTCTGCTGGGCCATGCAACAGATCCCCAGGAACAACCCCCAGCTCCCTCTGGAACCCTACCAGGTCCATCAGTTGCCGTGGGCAGACCAATCAAATGGGTCCTGCCTCCCTGTGGAAGGGGACAGTGTAAGAGAATCTCAAGGCCACCAGGGCGTGATCTGACCATGACAATGGGGACAGGTGTAACTCTCCCCTAAGGTCACATTGCCACTGCTCTGACAAGAAAACCAAGTCTGGCGTGAGGCCACTGTCTCGAGTTGGGTCCCGAATAATCTGGGACAGGCCCATGGCTGCCATGGTAGCCATGAACTCCCGAGCCGCTTCCGAGGCATGCCCCAGGGATGCCAGATTGAAGTCCCCCGGAACCATAAGTCTGGAGAACTCCAGCGCCAGCCCCGAGACTGCCTCCAGCAGCTCAGGCAGGGAGGTTGCAACGCAGTAGGGAGGCTGGTATAGTTGCAACACTCCCAACTGTTCTCAGGATCCTAACTTGAAAAACGGTCTCACAACCGGCCACTTGTGGAGCAGCGCCCATGAAGGCCACTAGAGACTCTTGGATGAAAACCGCCATCCCTCCTACCCTGCCCTGGTGTCTCAGCTGGTGCCACACCTGAAACCTGGCCAGGCACACTTCCAAGAGGGCTACCCCCCCCCCACTTAGCCCAGCCAGGTCTCAGTGATACCCACCAGGTCTGCTCCTTCCTCTGTGATTAAACCACATATGAGAGGGGCCTTGTTGTTCACTGACCTGGCATCAAGAAGCAGCAGCTGAAGACCAGGGCCCTCAAGGATCTGCTGTCCAGGACCTGGGTTTGAACTCGGAGGGCCAGAACATGCCACCGGTAACAAACACCGGGGGTGTCTTCCCCAAAGATGGCCTGCCCTCTGGTTCCTATTGTAACATCCCCGGCCCATCACCACTTCAATAAGGCCACCTGCCCCATGGGCCCCAGAGTTTCCGGTCCAGTTGCCTCCACTCCCGGACCTCTGGAAATCCTGGGGTTAAACAAGGGTCCCCTCCCCCATGCACACTTCCTCTCACACTGAACCAGACTTGGGTGATGGCAGGGCCCCCCAGGGCACCAGCTTCCACTCTCGGCGCTGTTAGGTCCTAACCACCACCCACATCCCCACTGTGCCCCTCTACGGCCTCTCTCACTAGTCACAGAGGGGCACCCCAAGCACTCCTACCCACCACCTGTCTCTCACTCAGGGATGGGCACTCTTACACAAACATGCAAGCTGGTGGAGTACAACGGTCCTTGCGGGCAGAACCCCCAATTGGAGCAGCAGAGTGGTGGAGTACGGTGGGCCCTGGTTTGATGGCAGATGCCGGTGGATCTCCTACTGGTCTCAATGGATGGTGGGGGCCTTTGGGGGTTTTCCAGCCTGCTTATTGGAAACTGACAGTGATTCCCTGTGTGGAGAGTGGGTCTTGATGGCAAGCCGGATTCTAGTGCTGTGGAGTGAGGCCTGGCAGGGCAACAGACTTTGGCAGTGGGCGGGGGCCCAGCCAGATTGAGGTAACATCTTTGCAGATTTTAACAACATAAGGGACTTAGTATATGGAGTAGAGGACTGGTCACCCCCAAATCTATTAGGGTGGGGGCAGATGGTTTCGGGGTCCCTCAGTGTGTGTGTGGTGCTCCCCTTTGCGGGTGAGACACATGGGGGGGATCCACTGTTCTCTTGGCTTCTCTGCTCTATCTAGCCTCTGACTCTGAGTCAGTTCAATCATATTTTGCGATCTATGATGGCATTTTTAAATTTCTGCATGCCATCAAATCTGTCAGATTTGTCAGCAACCCAGAAAGAAACAATGTCTAGAGTAAATCCCAGTGGAATATTTCTGATGTTCTGTAAAATACCACTGCAGAACCTGTGTCCTTCCAGATGTTGATAGACATGTAACTCCTATCAGTCCCAGCCCACATTATTAGTGGTCAAGGATGGTGGAAATTATAGTCAAAGTTTATTTACAGGACCATGGCTTCTTATTCATTAAGACAGTCAGAGATTCCTAAGTAGAACCAGGGATTGACCTGCTGGCAACCCTAGAACTATACACTGATTAGAAATACATTATATGGCTTTCTAAATATGTCTTGCACTGAAACGAGCTGCAGAAGGACACAAGAGAAATAAATAACCTGCATGGGAAATCAGGGCACTTTAGATCTAATTAGCAGCAGATGTAGACTCTCCATAGGCCTCCATCCTTGAAACTTAGAAAACAGAAGATTAGTACTTATTACTTCTTCTATTTCATTCTATCATCTTGTTTAAGCTCTGTTTTAGCTCTCCTTCACACATGATCATCAAATATATGTGTTCCTCTCCATTGCCAAAACAAGCTGGCTTGAGTAATTAAGCCTTACCTCATTTTTAAGGGATAGAATCATGAAAACTGAACCCCCCCCCCAGTAGTCCTCTTTATTTGACTGTTGGATGACTGAATATGTGAACCAGGCTCAGTGAAACTTTCCAAGGAACTTCACAATTCTCTTTATTTTAGTCAATCAAAACCAGAAGAGTTCAACAGGTCTGTAGTACTTTTGAACATGACCAAATATGGTATTAATTTCCAATGCAAAGCAGACTTGCAAAAACAAGATGCTTCTACATTAGTTTATTAGTGTGCAAAGTTCAGAGAGTGCAAAGATATCTTAAAATAATGCAGAAGGCACATGTCTGTACTACCAAAAGAATCCCTGAACTTCTGTTTGCAATGTTCTGTTTTGAATGTAACTTTACTTGGCAACAGATGCAATATTTATAGTAAAGTCTATCACCGTTTATTAATGTTATACATTAGAGTATTTTTGCTACTCTAAAAAAAATGATATGCTAAAATATGCTGAAACATTTTCAAATAAAACATGAAAAATGATCTGACAATTTATTAATTGCATTTCATTGTTGAAATAATAGAGCATAATAAATCTTTGAGCAAAGCAATGTAAATAATATATTGATTTCATCTAGCATAATTGTGCTAACCATTTATAAAGCTTTAATGAAGTCTCATGAGAGCACTTTCCTACTTTGTTTGTTTTAAAATTGCTAATTTCCCCCTAAGATGAAGTTTTCTGATAATTTTTATATAAGCATAGAACCAGATGAGCAATAATGTGTGATATACATATGTCTGTTTTACTGATTACCAAATCTTCATGCTAATTTCAATTTATATGTGATGTGATTTGAAGCACATTACAGGTATAATGTATCTTGCATTTTAAGTTTGTTGTAAGAAAAAATACTTTTCCTAGTATGGAACATGTTCTGTTTCAGTCACTGATGTTATTGCTGTTAAATTACTTCTTATTTATTTTCATAGTTGCCTAATTTTCTGTGTTTGGTGAAATACTGAACTCTTCATATTGTTAGTAATGTCCAAATTGCTTTATAATTCAAATAAATTTGTACTACAGACATGGGTCTAATTTTAAAATATTTTTAAAATATTTAATTTCAATTTAATTTAAATAAAAAATTGAAATATTTAAAATCCTAAAAGATGATGCTGTTAAAGTGCTGCACTCAATATGCCAACAAATTTGGAAAACTCAACAGTGGCCACAGGATTGGAAAAGGTCAGTTTACATTCCAATTCCAAAGAAGGGCAATGCCAAAGAATGTTGAAACTACCGTACAATTGCGCTCATTTCACATGCTAGCAAGGATATGCTCAAAATCCTACAAGCTAGGCTTCAGCAGTATGTGAACCGAGAACTACCAGAAGTGCAAGCTGGGTTTCAAAGAGGCAGAGGAACTAGAGATCAGATTGCCAACATTCGCTGGATCATGGAAAAAGCAAAAGAGTTCCAGAAAAACATCTACTTCTGCTTCATTGACTACGCTAAAGCCTTTGATTGTGTGGATCACAACAAACTGTGGCAAATTCTTAAAGAGATGGGAGTGCCAGACCACCTTACCTGTCTCCTGAGAAACCTGTATGCGGGTCAAGAAGCAACAGTTAGAACCAGACATGGAACAACCGACTGGTTCAAAATTGGGAAAGGAGTCCGACAAGGCTGTATATTATCACCCTGCTAATTTAATGTCGGGGCGAGCGGATGAAGCGGCCTGCTTCTTCTCCTAGACACCAGTGATCCTTAGGCTGTATAGTAAATAGACACTCACACAGAGATTATATACTTATAAGCCTATTTACTTATATACATACATATTTACAGATCACTTCCACACGGGTAACAAAATGATACACCAACGATACAGCATACAGAGGTTGAATGAGAAGAATAGAAGACATACACATTTGAGATATACACATCCTATGTCTATCTATGCTTAGAGGCTTTGTCATCATATCTGCTACGTTACACTCAGATGGACAATATTGCAAATCAATCAGAGACTCTTTGACAGCATTCCTAACATTGTGATACTTAATATCAACATGCTTGCTCCTTGATCTGATTTTATCACTCTTTGCAATCTGTATACATGCCTCACTATCATCGTATACACATATAGGGCCCTCAATTGTTATATTTACATCCATTAACAATTGCCTATACCAAATCAACTCTGAACATAGGTCAGATAATGCAGCGTACTCTGCCTCTGCAGTTGATACTGCGACTGAACTTTGTTTACGAGACCTCCACCCAACTAAGGTGTTACCAAACATTATTATCAATCCTGTCATTGATTTCCTATCATGTATATCATTACTCCAATCACTATATACACATAATTTCAATTCCAATGGCTTACGAGGTTTTATTAATAAACATTTATCAATAGTCCCCTTAAGATACCTAAATACACATTTGATACCTTGCCAATGCTTCTGGGTAGGTTTGGTTACATATCTACTCAGAACATTTACTGTGTTCCCGATATCAGGACGCGACCATTGTGCTATATACAATAAACTTCCTATTATTGAATGATAGTGTTCCTGATAACATGAAGTTTGGTCATCATCTCCAGTCTCTGTTTTAACAAAATCTGTTGTCATCGGGGTTGGAACTTCCTTGCAATGTTCCATATTGTTCTCTCTTAGCAGTTGTTCAATTTTCTTCCGCTGCTCTAGAACATAACCCCCATCAACCTTCTGAATACCTACGCCTAGGTATTCCTAATCTCTCCCAGATCTTTGACATCAAATCGTTGTTTCAGATTTTCAGTAAATTCAATTACCCTGCTTTGATCTTTAGCTATAAAACACAAATCGTCTACAAAAATCAAAAGCAAAATCTGTTCATCATTTTCACATTGCTTTACATACAGACATGGGTCAGCTATACTGCACTTGAATCCCATTCTTTGTAATTCCTTATCTAACTTTAGATTCCACAAACGTGCCGACTGCTTGAGTCCATACAACGCTTTCTGCAACTTGTATACTCTTCCTGCAATATTTGATTCATAACCTGGGGCTTCAACCATATAGATTTCTTCTTTCAAATCAGCATGCAAATATGCTGTTGTGATATCATAATGGTGTACTACACAATTCCCAGCTGCTGCCATTGCTAAGGCAAACCTAAATGTCTCCCCTCTTAGCGTTGGTGCAAAAACTTCATCATAAATCTGATTCTTTACCTGGGAAAATCCTTGTGCTACCAACCTAGCCTTATACTGAATATCACCATTCACTAAGGTTTTCTTTTTATACACCCATCTGCAACCTACTGCTCTATGCCCCTCAGGCAACCTAGTAGATTTAAAAACCTTATGAGAATTAATGGCTTTCATTTCCACATCCATAGCAGCTTTCCATCTACTCTGCTCGTGTTGTGGCAACTTCAAAACTTCCTGGTAATTACGAGGTTCATAATTGATAAAACACACTTTTACATCACCTGGTGTATAACGTTGAGGTGGTATGCCCTTGTTAACTCTCTCAGATCTGCGCAAAACTGTAGCATCCTGCATCATTGGTACACTAGGAGTTAATTCCTCTTCCTTCTTAATCACATCAGTGGACTCTCTCCGCTCTGAGAACTCAAAACTTCTCTGACTAGGAAGAAAATCTTCACTACTCCCGTGTAATCTCTGCCAATTGCTATGCTCACTAAAACTTGCTGATCTAGAAATAACAACTTTCCTGCCATCAGTGAACCTATATCCCTTGGTCCCTGGCTCATACCCCACAAACGTCATCTTCTGGGGTTTGCCTGCCCCTTCCTGCGTACTTCCTTATGCACGTGAACATAGGCAGTGCACCCAAACACTTTCAAATGAGCTAATGATGGCTTCTTGCCATATAACATATAATATGGAGTTTGATTTACAGATACACTCCATAATCTGTTAATTAAATAATTAGCTGTTAATATTGCCTCTCCCCAGTATCCTCTTGATAACCCTGAGTCAGCAATAAGTGAATCCTTCACTGTCTGCAATGCCAAATTCCTACGTTCAGCCACGCCATTCTCAGCTGAACTATGCGGATTGGTTCTCCTATGCACAATGCCCCTTACCGAGCCATTGCTGAAAACTACCACTCAGAAACTCAGTACCCCAGTCAGTTTGTAAACTACACACCTTTGTGCTATACCTATGTTCCACAAACTGCACCCAGTTTCTAAACTTTTCAAATGTTTGACTTTTAGCTTTCAATAGGTAACAGAACCCAAATCTGGTGAAATCATCTACAATAACTAAAACATATTTAGCACCCCCTATTGTAGCTGGTAATGGACCAATTAAGTCAGCGTGAACTAATTCAAAACATTTATGTGACTTCCTATCACTGAATTTGCTCACAGGAAATACTTTTGACTTTGCAACCTTACAAGCTGTGCAATCCAAATACACTTTGCACTGTTTCAAATTCATTCCAGAACTTGCTTCTGACATCTTTTCAATCACTTTGAAACTTGGATGCCCCAGCCTTCTATGCCATAGGTGCTCACATGAATCATGTGTTGGTTTATTAATTGTAGCTACATCATGGTTTCTGCTTGTCCTGGTTTGTACCATTTTATAAAGACAGTTCTGTAAAACACCTTTACCACAAACATTATTTTTCATGACAATACATTCACCATTTCCAAACTGTACATTATAACCCTGTGTATCCAATTGTGAAACACTTATAATATTGTACTCCAGTTCTGGTACACATAACATTGATAATTCAACATTTAATCCTGGTACATACACTAACCCCTTACCAGTCACAGATGCAATGCTTCCATTAGCTAGACTAACATGGCCACGGTCAGCCTGCATAAAACTCTTAAACATCTGTCTGTTATTGGCTACATGCTGACCAGTGCCACTGTCAAGCAGCCATGGTCCCTTTAAATCTTTTTCTATAGAGGAAATCAGAGACAGCTGTGCTGCGTCTCCCGGCTTGGAGATTCTTGGCTTGGCTTTAGGCTTGTTTCTTATCACAATGTTTTAACAAATGCTTATCAGACTTGCAGTAGAAACATTTACGCTTTACAAATAAAACATTGTTAGACTTATCAGAATAACATTCCTTAACAGACTGCTTTATGTTATTACTAATTACGCTAGAACACTGTTTTCTTCTTTGCTCTTCTTCCAATAATCTGCCAGATAAGTAATTTATGGTCAAATCACTCTCAGATAAAGACCCGAAGCTTGTAGCTAAATTATCCCACGTTTCATTTAGAGAACTGAGAATTACATACACTTTATTTGCTTCTGTAAACGGCATATCTCTCTGAGCCAACTCCTGAAACAAGCTTGTCATATAATGCAGGTGATCCCGAATATTATCAGATAACCCTAATCTGGCATGATAAAGTTTTCTTGTTAACAAAACCTTGCATAATGGCGTGCTTCTCAGATAAACATTCTTTAAAGCTTCCCAACACGTATTGGCTAACTGACAATCTCTAACATAACATAATTGGCTATTCTCCAGACATAAAATTATGCTTGCCAATGCTTTCTCATCCTGTAGAACAACGTCTTCATCATCCAGGTCTGGGTCAGGGCAAAGTACACTCCTCCAAAGACCCTCACGTCGAAGATACATTTCCATTTTGTATGCCCATGACGAATAATTAGTGTCATTCAGTCTTTCCAGAGGAAAACCTCCCCTGACTGCCGGCAACATCTTCGCTTCGCTCATCTGTCCACAGCCCCTTCTGGGCAGACACCGATGATTAAAGACACAGACCTTATCAGAATGTCCTCCAGCTGCAAAACAAGCATAGTAGAAAAAACACACATGCAGGCACGGAACCTGTTAAAGCTCCAAATCACTCCAAATCACTCCAAATAGCCACACGACTCCTGGATAGGCTCCTGGATAGGCTTCCAAAGCTTCCAGCTCACAGACTGCACATGATCCCACGATCCACAGCCAGTCCAAAAGCTTCTGTCGTCTATGGCTTCTCTGTCGCCTTTGGGCCCGTAACCTGTTGGGGCGAGTGGATGGAGCGGCCTGCTTCTTCTCCTAGACACCAGTGATGCTTAGGCTGTATAGTAAATAGACACTCACACAGAGATTATATAAAATAGCCTATTTACTTATATACATACATATTTACAGATCACTTCCACACGGGTAACAAAATGATACACCAACGATACAGCATACAGAGGTTGAATGAGAAGAATGAGAAGAACGAGATACAGGACATCTCTGTATTTATATATAAACTGACCAATCATCTTATAGGTCACTCTCATTATCCACCACACCCAACTTAACTCTAAGCACCTGTTGTATGAGTCACACACTGACACATCATCACTACAACAATGGCTGCTAATTGGGTGACTCTGCAGAATATTTCACCTCTCACCTAAATATCAAGCCTCTCTGTATAATTTATATCTAGCTGTAAATTCCTGGGTATATCAAACCCCAACATTTAACTTATATGCAGAGTACATCATGAGAAAGGCTGGGCTGGATGAATCACAAGCCGGAGTTAAGATTGCCGGGAGAAATATCAACAACCTCAGATATGCAGACGATACCACCCTAATGGCAGAAAGTGAAGAGGAACTAAAGAGCCTCTTGATGAGGGTGAAAGAGGAGAGTGCAAAAGCTGGCTTGAAACTCAACATTAAAAAAACTCAGATCATGGCCTCTGGTCCCACCGGTTCCTGGCAAATAGAAGGGGAAGAAATGGAAGCAGTGACAGATTTTATTTTCTTGGGCTCCAAGATCACCGCAGATGGTGACTGCAGCCATGAAATTAAAAGACGCTTGCTCCTTGGGAGGAAAGCTATGGCAAACCTAGACAGCATATTAAAAAGCAGAGATATCACCTTGCCGACAAAGGTCTGTATAGTTAAAGCTATGTTTTTTCCAGTAGTAATGTATGGTTGTGAGAGTTGGACCATAAGGAAGGCTGAGTGCCGAAGAATTGATGCTTTCGAACTGTGGTGCTGGAGAAGACTCTTAAGAGTCCCTTGGACTGCAAGGAGGTCAAATCAGTCAATCCTAAAGGAAATCAACCCTGACTGCTCATTGGAAGGACAGATGCTGAAGCTGAAGCTCAAATACTTTGGCCACCTAATGCGAAGAGAGGACTCACTGGAAAAGATCCTGATGCTGGGAAAGACTGAAGGCAAAAGGAGAAGGGGACGGCAGAGGATGAGATGGTTAGATAGCATCACCGATGTAATGAACATGAATTTGAGTAAACTCCAGGAGACAGTGGAGGACAGGAAGGCCAGGCGTGCTATGGTCCATGAGGTCACGAAGAGTCGGACACGACTAAACGACTGAACAACAACAACAGACATGGGGGCTGTATTTCCTTCTGAAATATCCTGAAATGAATTGGGCTGATTCAGTGAGATTTGGCATGGATGTCCCCTGAACTTACTGAAGTTATAGCTGTTTATTGAGTTTGCCATTACAGTCAATGGGAAAACACACAAATTCTGAAGCAAGCTGTTAATTCAGGCAGATATATGAATCTGAGCCAAATTATTGCTTCTTCCAAAGCTTTAGAATAACACATGCACTGGTTCTCATCTTCAATGCATGGCCTCAAATGTACAAAACTGTGTATTAAAATTTTAGATTTTACTTCAAAGACAGAAAATCTCATCTTGCTAAACATGAAGCTTTGCAAATCAGCATCTGGAATATGGGTGATATTTATAACCATTGCAAGATTAGGAATTAGGAAGGATTCTTCTATTTTCCCTTTTTTTTGTATTCACGTTGAAAGAAAGGTGAAATGTATATACATTCTAATACATGTGGAGTGAACTAACAGGGGGGGGGGAAACAAAACTGGCTAATTCTGTAAATAACCATATTTAGCTGAAAGGAAGAAAGAAAGGTTCCCTTTGGCAATAGGGTGAGACTGGAAATATATATTGACTGTCAAAGGGAACCTTGACCCAGACCTTGCCCTGCTGCCAATTGGTCCTATATTTCTAGTCTTGCCATATTGTCAAACTTTGACAATATGGCAAGACTAGAAATATAGGACAAAGTCTAACTAAGGCACACTGGAGTTTGATATCCTAAGATGTTATAGACTGCAGATCTCATCAGCTGCGTCTATTCAGGCCAATGGTCAGAGATTATGGTGGTGTAACTCAATATATCTGGTAGACCTGCAGATCGCTTCCGGGTGCTGAAGACGTCGGTGCGCTGAACTGAGCACTCCTGGCTCAGCTCAGCTGTTTGCCTGCTTGCAGCGGTTTTTAAAGAAATAAAACTGCTGAAATCTCCCCTTTGAAGAAAAGGGGATCAGAAGATAAACCACAAGGGTCGCCGGAACCGTCGCTCTTTCCCAATTCCCGTTTTTCCACCACGGGAAAAAGGAAATTGAAGCGACGAAAGCGACTGGAAGGACCATCGTTATTGCTCTGCAGGAAACAGCGAAATCTTTTCAGATAAGTAGCACCTAAATTCAGCACTTTTAGTCACTGTTTTATATTTGTGTTTATTTTAATTTTACATATTATCTGCTAAGTTCCTTCTATGGACATGATCGATGCTGCTGGTGATTGTGTAATTTTCTTGCTAAAGAAGACTTGAGAAATGGTGGGAGCTTAAAGAATAATGACTTTACTTGGAAGTGAAATGGAGTGACATTAACTACTGACAAATGGCTTATTTACTGAAGTGGGACTAATCTATTTTCCTCTCTGGATTTTGAATTCAAATGGGTTAACGATCTGCCTTTTATCTTTTTTTTTTTTTTTTGCTTTTCTGCTTTTCATCTTGAGATGGTATTTTTTTCCCTTTTTTTTTCTGTAATGCGTTTGGAAATTATTTGGATTATAATGGGTATTTTTGGAATATCTTTGTTTTGAACAGTTTTGGGAATTTCCTTATTATATGGGATTTTAGTGGACTTTCTTGTTGCTTTTTGTCTTGGAGAGTGAAGACATTTGGAATTGGGGCTTTCTCCTCCCCCCCCCCCCCATTCTCTCTTTTTTTTTTTTCTTCTCTCTCTCCTCTTTGGGACTTGTGATTATAAGCTTGCCTGAGAACTGGATTGTTATTACATTTTCAAGGATATTTTGACTACAGCTAAAGGACTTACCCGTTGTACTCTTATCTTTTATTTTTTTTTCATGTGAGAATTGTTGATTTTACCAAAGTACATTTTGCCCTCTTTTTTATGCAACATCTATTAAGAAAAAGTAGTATTATTTTTATTTTTTTAATTTTTTATTGTATCTGGATTTTTTTTTCCTTTCTTCTCTTCCCCCTTTTTTTCTTTTGAATCTTTAATAATTTTTTATCCCTCTTCTTCCCTTTTTCTTTTATTGTTTATAGTGGTTCTCCTTTGTCTTTTGTTATTTTTCTTTTCTCTTTACAGGAATATTATATACAACCTGGTTACTGCGGCTGCAAGAGTGAAGAGGGATAGAGATAAGGAAATGGAGTCCATGGCTGCACCTTCAGAAGTATCAACATCAGATATGGAAAAAATATTGGATGCGATTACAGCACTGAATCAAAAAATAGATGATTCAACTACTGCCTTGGAGAAAAAGATGGATGACTTAATTACTTCTTTTGATATAAAAATAGACAAAAAAATGGACAATATTCTAGATCAACAAGTAGAAGAGAAATTGGAAGTGATGAAGGAAGATTCAAAAAAAGAATTTAGAAATGAAATACAGATTGTCAAAGAAATTGCAAATATTTTTCCAGGGGATTTTAAAGAGACACAAGGCCAGGTTAAGAAATTGGAGATTAAATCAGATTCTATTACTATGGAATATAATTTAGATGCTATTGTATTAGCAGAAATGAGAGAAGAATTTATTTTGAGTCTGAGAGGAGCCCTGGAAAAATTAGATATGAATATGAGAAAATATATAGTTGATACTTTAGTTCAATATTTAGAGATAGAAGAAGAAGATATGGACTCTGAGATAGATAAAATTTTCAGAGTTGACTCACGTTACGTTAGAGATAAGAAATTGTCAAGATATTTTGTGAGAAAAGTTACAAAAGAGCAAAATCTGAAGAAATATTACAGTGAGAGATCAAAAACAGTAGGGTTGGGTATAACTTAAAAGAATTAAATCAGAATTTTTTCTTTTTTGTTTGGAATCTGGGTTGTATAAATAGAAAAATTCTTTTCTTTTTATTTCTATATGCATAGTATAATAGTATGGTTGGGTATAAATTAAAAGACTTAAACTATAATTTTTTCTTTTTATCTGGAATTTGGGATGCACAAATAGAAAAAAAAATTCTCTTTACTTACATATGTATAGTTTTGGAAAAATTAAAGTGTACCAACAATACAGGAATGGATGTTGAAATTACTAGAAATGACAGAAAATGACAAATTGATTTGCCTACTAAAAGAAAATTTTAATTATTATTCTTTAATGAGTGGAAATTTTTGATGGACTATTTGCAAAAAGCAGGAGGAGTAAAGCTAAATATGGGGTTTTTATGATTAGATTATAGATAAATAGTATATAATAGACAAGGAAAAATATATGAATGTTATATGAATAGCCAGCATGTTAAAACAAACTATATACTTTATTCTTATGACCATAGACGGATCGGAGGTTATCTAATTTCTATGTATGTCTTTTTCTTTATTTTTTTTCTTTTTTCTTTTTCTTTACTGCACTGTTCTTTTTCTTTTCTTTTAATTTGTATTTCTTTTTCCGTTTCATCTTTAACTTTTAGCTTTGTATATTTAAAAACCTAATAAAACTTATGTAAAAAAATATATATATATCTGGTAGACCTGCTTAGATCAAATAACACATAGTTACAACCTACTGAACTCAAGACTACACAAGAGGATAAAATTTCATTGTCATAAGTCCAATATCAGCATTTGGAAAGTATATGCATATTATTATTAAATGCTATGAACTGGCAGGATGCCGAAGTAGATTTTTACCCAATACTTATTTGGCAATTTCATCAGCGAGGAATATCAAGGTGAATTTAAAAGTTTCTACCTAGGCAAAAGCAACCAAAAAAAACTTGAGGAGGATGGTGAACAACAGTAAAACAAATGGATGTTTCCTAGAAAAAGGAGATAAACATTCCTATGTAGCTGCTGAATTTAATCTACAGCCAGGGGTTCTTGCATGAGCAAATTTCCAGAGAATTTGAGGAGAGACAACATTTAAGCTGATATGAAATATATTGACATGCTTCTCTATCACGTGACATTCATGCCTCACCAAATGATATATAGAGGCCCAAAGAATTTCAATAGTCATATACAGTATACAAACATTGTGATCCATATGCAACTTTAAAGCTGAAACTTTAACTACACAGTGGTTGAATTAACACAAAATCCACCCCCTCCTCACACCTGGAGCTCAAGAGCATTTTAAAAACTAGTATACATTGCTTTGAGGGTTGATCTGCTATTAGCTAAAATAAGGTGGTAGCTTTGAGAGCAGATTTAGGTTTCAATAATAGGTCAGGAAATGACTAGCTCTCACCCTTCACCCTTTTTTCTCCATAACAGGGATTGGAAGAGGTATTTGACTGATTTTCTGCCACATACAGTATGCCAGAATAACTTGGCTGGTGGTCTGTAGCATGACTTGAGTGGGTGGAAACATTATTAGCAACTTCACTTCAAGCAGTACCGTGTCTTGGTCTGGCCCTGATTGTTAATTATTAAAGAATCTATATTTTATTTTGTTCCTGTGTATTGGTCCAATTTGTGTCAGACATTGTTTTTCTAGAAGCCCAAAGCAGCCTTATTGTTAGGTGAAAGTTAACAGTGGTTGTTTGCTTGTTCCTTTTAGTTCTTGTTTCATATAGCATTTATTTCCTTATGGATTTGTGGTTGCAAATTACAGGTAAGGAAACATGCCAAGTTAACTTCCTTTAGTTTTGATCCAATTTGGATTCTTCTGAAATGGTATTTGAGAGAAAAGCACTATATAGAGAGGGATTTTTTAAACTAATGCAGTATTGTCAAAAATGATAGAAGATAACTAACCCCTGACAGCACGACTCCCCCTTCCATCATCCCCAGCCAGCTGGGGGCGATAGGAGGGGCAGGTCGGGGCATCCTGCTAGCCTCTGGGGAGCCTTCCGCTCTGCCGCAACAGGCAGGTGCTTAGCGCACTTTCCCTGCAAGAACGCCAGAGCATCTGCTGGGGGGGCTCTGTCCAGCCCTCTTGAGTCCCCATGGATCTGGGCAGCAGTGCGGGAAGGGGCGCCCAGCCCACCATGGCCCCAACGGTAGACTGTGCCTGTCCAGAGGGGTTCTCCCGCTGGTGCCGACAACAGCACCACAGACATGAACACCACCTCCCCCGCGCCTGTTCCGGTGGGACAGAACAGGAGGAAGCCGGCCCCACTGCCATCCTGCGTACCTCCAGCAAGGGCTCATATCTCATATCTCATATCTCATATATCATACCAAATATATCTGGCACAAGCTGCACTTCATAAAAAAGTGGGCCAGGACAAAAAATGTTGAATTAATAAATATGATAAAAATTATTTACTCCATGTATAAAACAAATTGATCTCCAATCTGTATTTACCAACTATCCTCTCGCACATCCAAATAACCTTCACACACAAGTAAACATGCACATGCACATTTTCCTCTTGTCAGAAGAAATGGCAAAAAGTAAAAAATAAAGTAGGACACCAATTTGATTTATTTATACAACCATGTGTATATCAATGAAGGTTCTCAGTCATCCAGGTGGAATTGTCTGTAGATTGAATCATGTCAACTGGATTTCTATTTTCTCAGTGGAAACGTTTCGCTCCTTATCCAAGGAGCTTCTTCAGTCTGAGCAAAGTTGGTCAGACAGGCACCTTACCAACTTTGCTCAGACTGAAGAAGCTCCTTGGATAAGGAGCGAAACGTTTCCACTGAGAAAATAGAAATCCAGTTGACATGATTCAAGCTACAGACATGTGTATATCACCTCTTTCAAAGACTCTGGTCTGTTTATAATATAAATGGGGTAAGGGGAAGATGTAGTAGCACTGTGAAGAGAAAAGGAGGATTAAAATTAGGTGGCAAATAGGCTTCAGGAAGAGAAAACTGAAAGGGGAGGAAAAGATAGAAAAGCTCTGTTTTGGCATTATAAAAAGGGTTAAAATTCAAGAGGCAAGCACCAAGGATGGACCTATACCTCATTAGTAGTGACAAAGACTGAATTTTAAAGGCATCTGCCAAATGTCTGGAACCATTGGCACATAGCCTCTCTCTATATATATTTAATTTATTTTATTACATTTATATTACCGCCCATCTCCCCTGTCGGGGACCCTGGGCGGTTCACAACAAAACATAGTTAAAAAAACATAAATATAAAATTACAATATAATAAATAATATAAAATCCAAGTATAAAAGATGTTAAAATGGTAATACTGGGAGGCTTCATGGGACCAGCCATCCCCAAGAGGAACTGTTGGCATTTCCCTCCCAGGCAAGATGGCCTATTCACTTGTGTTCTCAGACAATGTAGGATGGCTACCCTCCTCATTCACACACAAATACTTTTGGGGAAAATCTTACCTCCTATATGGTATATATCAACCTGTACGCAGAACACATCATGCGACATGCTGGGCTTGAGGAATCCAAGGCTGGAGTTAAAATCGCTGGAAGAAACATTAACAATCTTAGATATGCAGATGATACCACTTTGATGGCTGAAAGCGAGGAGGAGTTGAGGAGCCTTATGACGAAGGTGAAAGAAGAAAGTGCAAAAGCTGGGTTGCAGTTAAACCTCAAAAAAAAACAAGATTATGGCAACCAGCTTGATTGATAACTGGCAAATAGAGGGAGAAAAAGTGGAGGCAGTGACAGACTTTGTATTTCTAGGCACAACGATTACCGCAGATGCTGACTGCAGCCAGGAAATCAGAAGACGTCTACTTCTTGGGAGGAGAGCAATGGCAAATCTTGATAAAATAGTTAAGAGCAGAGACATCACACTGACAACAAAGGTCCGCATAGTTAAAGCAATGGTATTCCCTGTAGTAACCTATGGCTGTGAGAGCTGGACCATAAGGAAGGCTGAGCGAAGGAAAATAGATGCTTTTGAACTGTGGTGCTGGAGGAAAATTCTGAGAGTGCCTTGGACTGCAAGAAGATCAAACCAGTCCATCCTCCAGGAAATAAAGCCAGACTGCTCACTTGAGGGAATGATATTAAAGGCAAAACTGAAGTACTTTGGCCACATAATGAGAAGACAGGATACCCTGGAGAAGAAGCTGATGCTAGGGAAAGTGGAAGGCAAAAGGAAGCGTGGCTGACCAAGGGCAAGATGGATGGATGATATTCTGGAGGTGACAGACTCAACCTGGGGATGGTGACGGCCGACAGGAAGCTCTGGTGTGGGCTGGTCCATGAAGTCACGAAGAGTCGGAAGCGACTGAACGAATAAACAACAAATATGGTATATATGGTACAGCTTTACAAGTCTAAGGTTTCTTTTTCAACAGGACACCAAATATTCTTATGCCCCTGGTTTCAGATACCCTGACCTCATAAGCTAGTATATACACTTCTGTAAACATACAACTCAAATGTGCCTTTTCTGCTGTGGCGCCTGCCCTCTGGAACATCCTCCTTCCTGAGATTAGGATGGCCCTGACCCTTTTGGCTTTTCGGAAGGCCTTGAAGACCTGGCTTTGTGCCCAGGCCTGGGCCCCCGAGTGTGCGAATGCCCCCTTTTCATGGTTGCGCTGACACCAACGGATGTTAATATCTCTTGGCTGTATTTCTATTTAATTTTTTGTATTGTTTTAACTGTTTGACTGTTTTTTATTATTGTTAGCCACCCAGTCTCACTTGTCTGAGATGAGCGGCTATATAAAACAAACAAACAAACAAACAAACAAACAAATAAATAAAATATTCATTAGCATTATCCTTCCTTCTCACCTAATATCCTATCCTTCCCTGTCTGAACCTTTGTCTAGATGACTTTAATTCATGAACAAACTAAAGAATAATAAAGATTTTATTTGGAATAGTAGTTGCTGGAAACAATCTAATGGAGAATAGCAGCAACATCATGATATATTTATGGATGTCTACAAGTACATGATTTGCCACTTGGGGAATAAAATTAATAGGCCTTTAGTAGGGTCCAGCACGGCAGTAATGAATTGTAAAAGTGAGTTGTTTGAAATCCTACAATGTCTAAATTATATGCTATATCTACTGCCTGTAATAGAAATGTAGAGATCTGTGGGTGGATGTTGTCCCATTGTTAGGCTGACCATATTTCCTTCAGACAAAAACGGGACTTTTGGGATGGCAAAACGGGACAGGGTCTTATGCCACCATGCCGGCCTCCAAACCCCGCCCCCCAGTCCACGCAATTGGCTCCCACCTGCAAACCCCGCCCCCGCCCCACAGGATTGGCTCCCACCTGCAAACCCCGCCCACATCAGCGTGATTGGCTCGGATTTTAAGTTTTTTTTTTCAATTTTTAAAGTTTTTTTCTTCTTCTAGCAGTAAATGGTGCGGCAGAGCTGGTGTGTTTGGGGGAGGCCGGAGTACACACACTGTGCACATAGCACCGTCATCGGCCAGGGAACAATGGGCGGGGATGGAGGGGATGGAGGCCTACCACTGCCCCATCCCCCTCGGGCTTGGCCGAGGGAGGGAGGAGAGTCGCTGCTGCTGCCACCACCGCAGAGCAGGACAAGCAGGAGGAGCCGGCTGCACTCGGCTGCTTCAGCCACACCACTCCGTCCCTTGCTGCCCGCTGAAGCTCCCCAGAGTGGCCGGCTCCTGCTTCTCCTGCTCGGCGGCCCAACAACTCTCCTCCCTTGGCCAAGCTTGATCAGATGCACATACACACACTCACACACTCACAGGACAGACTGCCCTCGGCAGGAGCTGGCCATGCTGGGAGGCTTCAGTCACACCACTCTGCCCCTCACCACCCGCCGAAGCCCCCCAGCATGGCCAGCTCCTGCCAGGGCAGTCTGTCCTGTGAGTGTGTGTGTGTGCATCTGATCGGGCTTGGCCGAGGTAGGAGAGTTGTCGACCACTCCGCCCCTTGCTGCCTGCAGAAGCTCCCCAGGGTGGCCGGCTCCTGCTTCTCCTGCTCGGCGGTCCGACAACTCTCCTCCCTTGGCCAAGCCTGATCAAATGCACACACACACACACACACACCACACCCTCTTTCTCCAGCCTCCCTATGACCAAATGCACCCGCACCTGTTTCAGGGAGGCTGTAGAAAGAGGGTGTGGGGTGCGTGTGTGTGTGCGCGTGATTACGCTGAGCAAGTAGTCCGCACACGCGCACACACACGCACGCACCCCACACCCTCTTTCTCCAGCCTCCCTGCAACAGGTGCGGGTGCATTTGGTCATGGGGAGGCTGGAGAAAGAGGGTGTGGGGTGCGTATGTGTGTGTGTGTGTGCGCGATTACGCTGAGCAAGTAATCCACATGCGTGCACACACACACACGCACACGCACGCACGCCTCACCCTCTTTCTCCAGCCTCCCTGCAACAGGTGCGGGTGCATTTGGTCTTGGGGAGGCTGGAGAAAGAGGGTGTGGGGTGTGTGTGTGTGTGTGTGTGCGCACGATTACTCTGAGCAAGTAATCTGCGCATGCGCGCGCGCACACACACACACACACACACACACACACACTTTCCACAACCTTCCCATACCTGCTTTCCCTGGCCTCACCACTGCTGGGCAGACAATCTCAGGATCAGGCAAGGAGGCAGGAACCTGGACTGTGGTGCTGTGTCTGCTTCTGGGCTCGCACGTGGCAACTGGGCTTCCAGTTGCCGCGCTGATAGGGCCTCTTCCGGGCTGCCTCCAATGGCAAGTCCGGCTCCAGTCCTCCTTCCTGTCTTCCTGTCCTCCTTCCCGCCGGGTTTAAAAAAGGGACAAAATTGAGATTTTGATCAAAACGACGGGACGGTTGAAAAATGCTAAAATAATGGGACTGTCCCGTTCAAAATGGGACGTATGGTCACCCTACCCATTGTTATCAGTAATAGTCATAGTTCATTATATATACACGTAAACTATAATAACTGTGAAATACATCAAACTGAAGAATTCTTTGCATGAGCATCCATGGCAGGGGGAAACAGGAGGCAAATGATAACTTGTGCATTGCAATATCATGATGCAAACTGCGCTAATTTTGTACTTGCACTGAGACGTTGCATGTAAATATGTAAATGGAATAATTTGCATTATGATGACATGATGCATGTGTTGTCATTTGAAAAAAATCTTAGCTTGCTGTTGACACCATGGAGCACAAACTCCTGTATTTTTGCATCATGTCATGACACAAGTATGAAAGGGCAGAGTTTGCATCATCCCATCATGAGGCACATTTTGTCATCATTGAGGCTGGCATTCTAGGAAGTACGGGAAGCGAGAAGCTTTAGATGAGGCCTGCACAGCATAAAGCCTGTGAAGTGGCATTCTGCGGCCCACTGGCATTTTTTAAAGTCAATAAATTCACTGCCACTACTGCACCAAAAGACGTGCTGCTGAGTGCCTCCAAGCCTCACCGCCGCCACAGCTGCAGCGCTGCCACCCTCTACTAGCCACCAAACAGCTGATCGGCATGCCAGGTATTCCTTTGCGACCCACAATGATTTTTAATTTATTAATCTGGCCCTTTTCCCTCTACAAGTTGTGAAGGCCTGATTTAGACAGAATTGTCATTGATGGGGGATTTTGTTTTTATCCGTTCAATCATGTCCGATTCTCAGAGACTGCCTGGACAAGTCCCTGCAGTTTTCTTGGCAAGGTTTTTCAGAAGTGGTTTGCCATTGCCTCCTTCCCAGGGCTAAGAGAAAGTCACTGGTCAAGGGTCACCCAGCTGGCTTTGTGCCTAAGGTGGGACTAGAACTCATGGTCTCCCGGTTTCTAGCCCGATTTATTTTATTTTATTTATTTATTTTCTATCCCGCCTTTATTATTTTTATAAATAACTCAAGGCAGTGAAGATTTATTTATTTATTTATTTAATTAATTAATCAAACTTCTATCACCGCCCATCTCCCTCCACTGGAGGGACTCTGGGCGGTTTACAACAAAATAATAGAAACAAAAAACATAAAATATACATAGAATATAAAAATACAAATTATAAAACAAGATTAAAATCCAAGAGGCAAGAGTGGTAAAAATATCTAACTTAATCCAATGTAGGAGAGGAGCTCTCTAAGTATTAGCCATCCCCAAGAGTGACTATTCCTTCCTTGGTTCCAAGCAAGGCGGCAGAGCCAGGTTTTCAGGTTCTTCTGGATGGTCAGGAGCGAAGGGGCTAATCTTACCTCTGGGGGCAAGTTGTTCCACAGGGCGGGAGCTACTGCAGAGAAGGCATGCGTCCTGGACCCCGCCAGATGGAACTCTCTTATAGATAGGGTCCGTAGCATGCCCTCTCTGCATGATCGGGTGGGACGGGTGGATATATTGGGGACGAGGCGGTCCCTCAGGTAAACTGCCCCATGCCATGTTGGGCTTTAAAGGTGATAACCAACACCTTGAATTGGACCCGGAAGCAAACTGGTACCCAATGTAGCTCACGTAACAACGGTGTTACAGTATATGTGCCGATCTAGGGGCACCAGCAATGGCCCATGCAGCTGAAGCTTCTGGATACTCTTCAAGGGTAGCCCCATGTAGAGCGCATTACAGTAGTCTATATGGGAGATAACATACCTAATAGTCCTTCCTCCTCCTATTTTCCCCACAACAACAACCCTGTGAGGTGAGTTGGGCTGAGAGAGTGTGACTGGCCCAAAGTCACCCAGCCAGCTTTCATGCCTAAGGCAGGACTAGAACTCTCAGTCTCCTGGTTTCTAGCCCAGCACCTTAACCACTAGACCAAACTGGCTCACTTTAACCACTACACCATACCGGCTCTCTGTGGAATTGTTGCCAATGTTTTAAAACCAAGAAAAAACTGAAACACACTCGGTCATTTTATAAAGATAGATAAATATATAGCAACTGCCTGAAAAATCTTCTCAGCTCTTTCTGTGAAGAAACCAAAAGAAAATGAGTAGAACACCAGGTCTGTTTTCAGAGAGGGATAGGTTCTTTCAAGAAACTGGGTGATGGGGGGAATATTGGTCCAGGCTTAATGCCAGAGTTTGAATAAAGAGGAAATGAGCATATTTTTTACAATATTATATAGGGAGAAGTGACATATTTTATTTAAAATATGAGAGGAATGTAAAGACAAGGCCAAGCTTAGCTAACCATGAGGTGGAAATACTATCAGTGGATACCAATTAATTGCGGAAAATCCATTGGGAGACAGAAATGAGAAATCCTGAATTTGAGAAAGTAATGAGGCATCCAAGTAGAAATACTGGAAAAGCAACGTATGATTAATTGCAAATAAATCTAGAAAATGAAATCTCAAAATGTTAACTATCTCTTAAAAAAACACACACATCAAGTATCTCTTTTAAGTTGTTCCTCTTTCATCACACTTCGGGTTTTTCAAATTGTCTTTTAGAAATGTACAGAGGAAAATATATATAATAATGGGAAATTTAAATGCTTTTTAAACAAATTATAAAAGTCAAGCTGGATTGGAAGAAGATGAGTGTAGCTTTAAAATTGGAGGAAGAAAGATCAGCAAGCTGCACTATGATGATGACAGTACTCTGATAGCCAAAAATGAAAAAGATCTGCAGCCACTAATAATTAAGGTCAAGGAACCCAGTGATAAAAATGGGATTAAAGTTAAATATAAAAAAGACTAAACTAATGACAATAGGTACGACAACCAGCTTTAGAATCGACAATGAAGATATCAAAGTGGTAGATACTGTCACTTCTGCCTTTTAGGATCAACCATTACCAGTAAAGGAACCAGCAGCCAAGAAATATGCCACAGGTTAGCACTTGGTACAGCAGCCATGAAGGCCATGGAAAAGATATTCAGATGCCACGATGCATCTAAAGTCACAAAGATCAGAATAGTGCAAGCAATGGTATTCCCTGTGACACTCTATGGAAGTGAAAGTTGGACTTTGAAAAAGAAGGATAGGAACAGTATTGATGCTTTTGAACTTTGGTGCTGGAGAAGACTCCTCAGAATACCACAGACAGCCAAGAAAATTAACGAGTGGGTCATCAAACAAATAAACCCAGAGTTCTCCTTTGAGGCACAAATGACCAGGCTCAAATTTTCGTACTTCAGACACATTATATGAAGACCTAGCTCTCTGGAGAAAGCTTTAATGTTGGGAAAGGTGGAAGGAAAGAGAAGAGGACAACCAGCAGTAAGGTGGATGGACTCAGTTACAGTGGCAATGGGTCCACCATTGGAAGACCTGAAGGACCATGTTAAGGAGAGATCATCATAAAAAAATCTATATGGCTGCTAAGAGTCAACACCAACTTGCATATTAGCAACAATCAATTATGCATCTCTGTGTAGATAGGATGGATGGATGGATGGATGGATGGATGGATGGATGGATGGATGGATGGATGGATGGATGGATGGATAGATAGATAGATAGATAGATAGATAGATAGATAGATAGATAGATAGATAGATAGATGATAGATACATACATACATACATACATACATACATACATGATAGATAGATAGATAGATAGATAGATAGATAGATAGATAGATAGATAGATAGATAGATACGTACATACATACATGATAGATAGATAGATAGATAGATAGATAGATAGATAGATAGATAGATAGATAGATAGATGTTCCTCTCCTGGAGTATTTTTCTAATGGAATGGAGGGGAACAAATACAAGCAGCAGCAGAAGCAGCAGCAACAATGTCTTCCTGGCATTTCAAGGACTACCAAGAAAGCAAATGGTTTTGCTAAACACACTTCTTGGAAATGCACTGCAGTATTCAAATCATTTTTCTTCCATCAGATCCTTAAAATTTCAAGGTGAAATGTCCGTTCACAATTTGAAGCAGAAATAGGATGCTTTTTAAAATGTTTTGCCAAGGGCCTGATTCCTGCAGAAGCAAGTAATCTGTGGAGGGCCATCTCATATGCCAGAAGTTGACAATGGGTGGACCATAGTGACCACCTAATCTGCCTTCTTCTGCTTTTTCCTTTTCTCATAGCACTTATTTTTCTTTCTGACATCCTCTTCTCTCTGTGTGTCTCCTTCTTCGCACAGTAGGCTGCTGGAAAAGGGATAGATTGCTCTTGTTGGAGATCCAAACCGATCATTTGCAAAAGGCTGTAGAAATTAAGGAGAGGATTATACGTGGCCCTCGGGCAGAGAAGAAAAGAAGAGGGCAAGAGACCAGTAGCCAGTGCTGAAGCACAGAAGAAGAGAAATGGCATGCTCAAACTGTACAGACAAACTATGGATGTAATGCTAACAGATCTTCTGCCACTGTTTTAGTTGAAGGAAAACAGAAAGAAGGTTAGAGCAGCAGTTAAAGGAAGGGGGGCTCTTTGTTCCAAAATGTTTTATGTTGTCCTTTCTTTACTGCAGTGTTTCTCAACCTTAGCAACTTTAAGTTGTGTGGACTTCAACTCCCAGAATTCCCCAGCCAGCATGGGGAAGTCCAGACATCTTAAAGTTGCTAAGGTTGAGAAATGCTGCCTTACTGCCTTGGATTCCATCAACTGGCTCTCATTCCAGGTGAGAAAAAGCAATTAACATCCAACGTTCCTTCTCCTGTGGGGCACTAGTGGCACAGATCAGTGTGTTGCAATGCAGGTGCCATGTGTTTGGCATACAGGTGTTCCAGTTTGTGTTTCTGCCAGGGAGGGGCTAAGTGCTTTCTGTTTTTGCCTGGGGAGAGGGAAGAGAGGAGGACAGTGATCCTTCCCAGTCTTTCTTTCTTCAGCTTTATCCTTTGCCAATTAGCATAACAGATGTATGATCTGGGAAGTCTTCCAGATACAGTTTTAAGAAATTAAACATTCAAGATTGGTTATATTAGGAAGGAGGATTTTTTGCTCAGTTACAATGTTATAAAAGAAAACGGAAGATCCATCCTGGAGACCCTGAGTCAAGGGCGGGCCTTGGATGCTGAAATATCAACCTATGTTTTGAATGAACTTTTGGTATTCAAGAAGTACAGGGACAATTGTGATTTTTTGTGAGGGTTGCATCCTTCACTACAACTCTGAGAGACAAAGAAATAAGAGAAACTGTGTAAGGTATTAGAAGTCAGCAAGTGCTTCCAGCATTCCAGGAATCCTGGATGGCAAGGGAGTCAGGATGAAAATAAATAAATAAATAAATAAATAAATAAATAAATAAATAAATAAATAAATAAATAAATTGGCAAGCAAGGTACAGCTGGTCCAGAATGTGGCCGTGCAAGCAGTCTTAGGAGCCCCAAGGAGGGCACATATAACACCATTGCTGCGTGAGCTGCATTGGGTACCAGTTTGCTTCCAGGTCCAATTCAAGGTGTTGTTTATCACCTTTAAAGCCCTACATGGCATGGGTCCAGGCTACCTGAGGAACCGCCTCACCCCCGTTACATCGACCCGTCCCACCCGGTCAGGCAGAGAGGGCACGTTACAGACCCTATCCATGAGAGATTGTCGATTGGCAGGGTCCAGGAAGAGGGCCTTCTCTGCCGTGGCACATGCCCTTTGGAACAGCTTACCCCCAGAGGTAAGACCGGCCCCCACTCTCCCGGCCTTCTGGAAGGGGGTGAAGACATCGTTATGCCACCTCGCTTGGGATGGGAGGGGGGATAGCCATTCGTGGGGGTGGCTGGCACCCTGATGGTGCCAAGGATAAGATCTTATTGCCATCTTGAATTTTATATTTTATATTTTTGTATTTTTATACTTGTGCCTGTATTTATGTGTATTTATACTTGTTTTGATATTATAGTGTTTTTATTGATTGCCATTTTATTATCTGTAAGCCGCCCAGAGTCATTGTATACAAGATGGGCGGCAGAGAAATTTGACAAATAAATAAATAAGCAAGCAAGCATGGGAGAGTTTGTCAACGTTTAGTAACGGCTGGAGCTCCTCATGAACCAGGACAGAATGGTTCATTCTGAAGAAGGATCAAGATGCTGCTTTGGTGGGCTGCATAACTAATGCTTCATCTTCCCCATTTTCTGACTAGTTGCTAGATCCTTTTATGAGAGTGACTGGGAAATAAGAGTGCAGTTAAGTGGAAAATAAAAGCCTCCATGCCATTTGATGTGGGCATCATCCATGCCCTGTTCCTGTTCTTCTGTTATGCTGTCTGGTTGTTTATCAGATTCACAGTTCATAAGCACAAATTAAAGTGAAACTGTTCAGGCCATTTTGCTTAAGGAAAAACCCGCAGCATGTTGTTTGATAGAACAAATTAATTTAACATTTAAAACAAGTGGGCAGCTACAGTAGTTAAATGTGGCATAGCAGAACGCTAGAAGATATAACCTTTTGTTTCTGATCTCGAGTTTTTTTTCTCTCTGTATATTTTGTGATATTTGAAGATAATGACCTTGACGGCTTACTCAAGAGAATCAGATACTTAAAAACCATCCAATTTATAGACCATGATCTTTTAAAAGATAATTATCTAACAAATATTTTCTCCATATTTCAGCGTTTCCACTAATGCTACTTCCAGTTGTTTTGTTGCTGAACAGTTATTACTACATAAGGTATAATCTAAATAAATCATGCCATATTTAGACAGTTCCATACTGCAATTTCCAGAGGGATAGCTAATTTAATCCACTACATCAAAAGCAGTGAACAGCCTTCTCAGCACCATCTTATCAGAGCATGAGGACAGCAACCAACTCAGGAGCACAATGGAGGATAGAGAAGTGCTGTTGCTCCTGGCATTGGCAGAGAAGGCTGTATGATGTGCTACCAATTATATAACTCTCCATGATAGATGATATTACTGGAGGGTGTATATACAGGGTGCTGGGAGCCACAGCTGCTTCATATACCCCAAAGACCCCCAAAATTCTTGGGACATAAATTGAATTTCAGCAGACTCTTGCTTGTCCAGATGCTTGGATGTATCACTGTGCTTCCTTCTTTATCATGACTATAGAATCACTTATAAAAACAGATCATGTACTCTAACATTAAAGTATTTTATTAATGAATGTGTTAGTTAGATAAGAAATTAAGTCTCTAAAGAAGGAAGAAAGCATTTCCATACCAAACCCTGAAAACTTGGCTGTCAGCCTTGATACCACTTTCCCAGAAAGAAATTAAGATCAGAATTAATTCAATACATCATTATTAATGGATTTAGGACCAGTCTCCTAATGTTTACCTATAATATATTACAGGGTAAGAAACTCCATTTTTCTTCCAGTAGATTGTGATCTGGGATTCTACTGGAAAAGCTTTGTCTCTTCTTTTTTATTAGCCAATATTGATAGTATTGCCTCCTGTTTATTGTTGGGGAGAGTCAATGTTGATATCGTATCCAAAGACTCCCGGTGGCTTTCTCAATCAGCATGTTGAATAAAAATAAATGGAAATTTAAATATTCTCAGTATCTGTACATCTTTTTATTATGAAATTACTGTTTGAACACTTTGGAGTAATGGGGGTGAATCTTTCATCTACTACTGAGAGAGAGAAAAAGAGAGAGGGAGAGGGGGAGAGAGAGAGATGGGATGGATAATTGATCCATTATTCTGCAGACAGAGTTAACATGCCTTTCAAGCATAGCGATTTGCAAGTTTAAGCATAGCAACTACAACAGCCTTGTTTATTGCTTTTTTATTTTTGTACAGCTATTGCTGTAATGACACTGAGAAAATATGTCTGTTTATTGCAGACCAAATAGTTTCCTTAAAACATTCTAAACACATGCAAAAGTTCATGATGCATAATGATTGGACTGTTTCTCTAGGTAGGTGTTCTGTATTTCAGAGGATCCATATGTGTCACAAACAGTGAACAATCAGGAACACGCACTGATTATGATATGATTCTTTTTTGGCAGACACTTGCTGTTGCTCTGGCAGAATTGTGCTGATGTATTAGTCATTTGCATAGAAAAGATCCTAGTGCATGACAGTCATTTATTTGTGGTGCCATCTGCACTTTTTTTTCCCTTTAATAACATTTTAGAGGAAAATGTGCCTGCAGTTTATGGATACTTCTTGATTTGGATAGAATCCTATTAGTTTTCAAGCAGTATTTGAATAAAATAACAGATTCATTATGGCAGTATGTGCAAGAACTTGAGCTTAAGCATTAATTAGGAGGAGGAAGAATGTTGGATGAAATGTTGCCATCATCCCATAGATCTCTGAAAAACAGTTCATGCAGAGCTATCTGCTAATCTATCCTCCTTCTCCTTTTCTCTTTCCATGAGAAGTATCTTTTTTCCTTCTTTCTAATAATTATACCCTATGTATCATCCCAATCTACTTTTCACTTGCCATTACTTGGCACTTCTCAAATGTTTCATAAGTTTTATTTGTGATTCATACTCCTAGGCAGCCAAAGCTGACTTAAGATGTCTAACCATTCAAGACAAAAACCAAGATGCTCCACATTCCCTGTACAAAGGTTGTGTAGATAAGTAGATAGGCCATTCGATTCTGTCTTAACACTGGTTGCCTCCACCACATCTTAAAACAGAAAAATGGTTTAGGCTGTGTATTACCCATTTGGCTTGGCTGTCCAGCACCTTATTGCTATTCCCCATATCCCATGATATGCTCTTGACACAACCCTTACATGGGATGGTCCATGAAGTCACGAAGAGTCGGAAGCGACTGAACAAATAAACAACAAAAAGGACCAACTCTGAAGGCATCTCTCCATGTCCTCACATTGGTCCTCCCTCCCTCCCTCCCTCCCTCCCTCCCTTCCTTCCTTCCTTCCTGTAATGCAATTTTTAAAAATCCATATTCAGTGCATAATAAATCTAGGCAGCATAAAAGATAAAACAAACTGTCATAAAAGGTAACCCAGCTTTTGAATATTCCATCAAGCATTTATCATCAACTTTTTAAACTGAGTGAACCTTATAAAGTCTTCTTGAATAATTCAGCTTTATGCACTTCCAATAAACAAAGCAACAACAACATCAAATAATTTTCTGGGAAAGAATGTCTATAATTGTGTTAACTGTCTACTGTTAACATGTCCTTCTAAGGAAACATGTATGAAAGCATTGCTATTTAATCTCAAACCATGGTTTATACTGTATGTTTATGCCTATCCATGTTCCACAGCTATTCAGACTTTGAAAGTAGCAAGTTTTCATAACATCCCATTCAAAAGCTAAATGAAAACTAATGCTGTTCAGATGAATGATCTCAATAAGTTATACCTGGTAGAAGACTGGCAGCCCTGTATTTTAAAACTGTTTGATTATTAATAACATCTATAACTTCCTTCAGTGATTAAATATATTCAGTTCAGGACCTTCAGAGAAATTACTTCATACTCAAATATCTCAAAACAATGGTAGCAAAACAGCAAATTAAATTGAATCTAAATGACACAACACAGTAAGATAATGTTACAAGTGATGTGTAGGTGGTACATCAAAACATCTACATGTTTAGACTATTTGTACATCACAGGAGATCTGATTTGTATAACTAAAGTAGAAAGTATTATGCTTCATTGCCAACAAATTCTAGCACATTAGAACAGAATAGGAAACAGAATAGAACATTACTTGCTCATAATAAACTGTAAAAAAGAAGTTTAACTTCTTAAATCTTGTATTTTTAAGGAAAGAAAATGCTAATATTCAGTATATTTGAGACTTCTATTTCTTTAACTATCACTTATCCTGTAATTTTGTACATAACTGTATTTGAGAATTATTAGATTCTTTCCTTATTGATAACTCAATAGTAGATTGTTTGGTCTGAATAAACTGATAGCTTGTAGATTGTATCAGAATGAAACAAATTTGACTTGTGCAAAATAATAATGCACAGTTTGGGTCCTAGATTTGAAGTGTCATGTAAACCAATGATATGGTATTTGGTGGATTAAAAAAAAAGACACTGATGTTGCAGAGTTCAGACATACCCCTTCCCTAATTTCCATTTTTGTGATCTCTCTTGTCTTTTGTAAGAAAGCAAGTTGTTAAAACTGTCATCCAGAGACATCTGTAGGATGAAATTAGATGGAAGCTTTATGAATAGAGGGGCATATGCTATGGATCCAATTTCCATTGCCTGTACAATTCAACATTGTATCCAAATGGGCACCCTCATTTTCATTCTACTAGTCATGTGTAAGTACATAAGAAATAACAATGTACTGAGTTGGTAACCAGTATCAGCTGGTTATCCAGAGAATGCCTTCTCTGTCCTCTAACCTACATACTCAAAGTGAAGATAATCAGATAGCTTTTCTTTTTGAGCTATTAATGAAGTTATCATATAATCAAATCTGATTGATTCTTTGGTTCCATAAAGGTCCCTAACTGGCTAAGCTTAATCAGTGCAGAATCCTTTCTCTCTCCTCCTCTTTTTAAAATGCTGTTAAAAGCAAAATTATTTCAAATAGGTTCAAAAATATTGAAACACTAGACCTTATGTCTCCCCCCCCTTTTTTTTTTTTTTTTTGAAGCTGAAACCTGTAAAAATTGCAACCATGTCATTACGGTTGAAATATTTTATTTGATTTTATTTTTCAGGAAGATTACAACCCAAATAAATGAATAAAAATACATTCAATTTTCTGTGGCATCTATTTCTGACTACTTTGATACTTTGTAAAAATAGTCCTTTTTCCTTGTAATTTCTGTAGCTCCACTGTATGCTCATCTGCCAAGAAGTATTAATTTCTTATGACATACATTTTCCTACTTGTTATTATAATAACAATAGAGAGGATCTCACTGGGCATTTAAAAATGAATTGAGTCAAAATAGAATCATATTGGGCAACATTAATTTCTGAAACTTCAGTTCAGTGATAAGGACACCTTGTTCATACAAATTTAAACATAATTTCACAAAAGGAATATAATGCTAGAAGGTTGGGTGGTAGAATACTCACAGAGTAGAAGAGTAGAATTGAAAACCTTTCCCAATATGGTTATAAGAAAAGATCAAACACCCTGGTCTATAATAAGAATAACATTAAATGAAATGTAGATTGTAAATGATGCTTAACTGAACTTTAATCTTGGAACTGTGTATTTAACAAAGGGAAAATACTTTGCTGTAATCATATTTTCAAGCTGTGTCCTAGGTAGGCAAAAGTTTGTCATTCATTTCAATTAAACAGTAGCCTTTAAACGTTAATTAGGTATTATAGCCAGAAGCAATATTTCATTTTTCTTCCTTTTAATCAGCTAGTTTGCTGTAAACATTAATTCATTTATCTGCTATATTGATAAACTGTCTTTACCTGAATAATAATAACTGTTATAATCATCAAATCAAACATGGCATTATGTATCAACAACCATCTATTTAACTATCTCTTTAGCTTTCTACATACCTATCAATGGTAAACTTAAAATGCAATAAGCATCTCATACAAAACAATGTTAATTAAAATATATTAAATATATTAAAAAATCAGGTAATGGATAAAACAATTATTAAGGTTGAAAAGGAATTAGTTAAATAATAACCTTGAGCTATATTTTAAACTACCTGCTAAAAAACATACACAGTATGCTCTTACAAATTTCTGCCTGGAAGTAAATCCCACTGATTTGACAGGGCTTATTCCCATGGTAGATGGTATAATACAGGCTTATACTGATGCACAGCAATCCTCTACTTGCTAACTTATAGGAGTTAGCATGTAGATAGGAAAGGAGAGATCTGGCCCGCAACCCCTCTTGTGTGGGATGCCGCAGGGTTTGGTTCTCTCTCCACTCGTATTTAACATCTACATGAAACCACTGGGTGAGATCATCCGTCACCACGGGATGAGGTATCATCAATATGCTGATGATACTCAATTATATATCTCCATCCTGGGTGAAGTAAGTGATGCGGTCACTGCCCTATCTCAATGCCTGGGGGCTGTGGGGGTCTGGATGGGGAACAACAGGCTTTAACTGAACCCTGGTAAGATGGAGTGGCTGTGGATTGATGGCCCCTCTGTACCCAGGAAGTTCTCATCTTTGGTTCTGGATGGGGTAGCACTGCCCCATTCAGAACCAGTGCGGAACCTGGGGGTCCTCCTGGACTCACGACTCCTGCAGTTGTGGCCAGAAGGGCCTTCGCGCAACTTTGGGTTGTGCGCCAGCTTCGCCCATTCATGGATCAAGATGCCCTCCGAACAGTCACTCATGCCCTTGTCATCTCCCATATAGACTATTGCAGCGCACTCTACATGGGGCTACTGTTGAAGAGTATCCAGAAGCTTCAGCTGGTCCAGAATGCAGCCACGCGGACAGTTATTGGTGCCATAAGATCGGCACATGGGACACCACTGCTGCGCAAGCTGCATTGGGTACCAGTTTGCTTCCGGGTCCAATTCAAGGTGTTGGTTATCACCTTTAAAGCCCTACATGGCATGGGACCAGGTTAACTAAAGGACCATCTCATCCCCATAACCGACCCGCCCAATCGGTCATGCAGAGAGGGCATGCTACGGACCCCATCAACATGGGAGTTGCATCTGGCAGGATCCAGGAGGTGGGCCTTCTCTGCAGTGGTGCCTGCCCTTTGGAATATCCTGCCCCCGGAGTTGAGGGAGGCTCCCTCACTCCTGGCCTTCCAGAAGAATTTGAAGACCTGGTTCTGCTGCCTTGCCTGGGATGGGAAACCTAATAGTTCCTCCTGGGGGTGGCTGGCACCATAGCGCCCTCCCTATTATAAGAGATTTTATCATCCCTTGGATTTTATATTTATTTTATTTATATCATGCCCAATATGCTACATAGCATAGACCCGGGAGGGAGGGAGGGAGGGAGGGAGGGAGGGGGTTTGGATTGTAATTTTATGTTTATATGTTTTTAACAACTGATTTTATTGTAAACCACCCAAAGTCCCCCATTTGGGGGAGATGGGTGGTGATAGAAATTTAAATAACAAATAAATAAATAAATAAAAATAAACTTGGGAGCAAGCTACTTTAAACTTAATGAATTAAGACTACCTGGGAATACAAGGCTGTAGACTAAACTGGGAAGATGAAAAACATCCAGGAAGAAGGCAGTGGTAAACCATTTCAGTATTGTTGTCAAGAAAGCTGCATGATTATGTCCACATAGTCATCATGGTTGACTCAATGTTGTCTTTATATTTACCTTATTACTCAGTAGACTGCATTCTGATGCAAGTGGAGTGCAGGGGATTACATTTTCATTCCTGTCTTTCACAGAGGCTAGTGACTCAGGCTTCCCCACAATTGTTCAGATGACAAAGATGTGCCTGTCTTCAACATACACACAATGCCTCAGTTAACCCAAAATTGTTCCTACTCACTTCCCTTTCTATATATATATTTCTCAAGTGCAGTATCTCCTTCTTGGATGACACCTTACCTAATCAATCATTGAGGAAAATCTCTAACAAATGCCAGCTTTTGGCCTTTCTCACAAATATCTGTGTATTCTCCTAAATTCACTGACAGGAAGGACTTCCCTCAATATTCATGAACAGCTAAATGTCCCCCCCCAAAGACTCTAAAGTTAGAAACTCCATGGAGAACTCACCCAAGGAGCCAGATCACAAGGTTGTTCATATATGTGAAATACATTTAGCACTATATAATCAGGTAGGAAAGATGCAAGGAAAAACAAATAATAAAAAATTACAAATAACCTATTACTCATTCACCTTTCATGATATGAAAAACAAAAACAGCTCCTTTAGCATAACTTAAATTCTTCCTAATTTCCATGGACATATTAGCTCAGTCAAACCAACTGTAATATAATGACAGGAACTGTTTATAAGAAACAAAACTATTAGGATGACAAAAGCATGCTGCAACAGCAGTATTGATGCTAGTGCTGAGAACAAATTGAACCCTACCACCCACAAAGCGGAATGTGCCGAATACTCAGAATCAGTTATATTTTCCCCCTTTTAAATCCAATCTGTGAAAAGCCTAGAAACTCAAGAAATCCCTTGGATCAAGGTCCGTGTTTGTTTATAAGCTCTACCCAGCTTTGTTGACTTGCAGTAGGAGTCAACCATCCTAAGCATCTATCATTAGCTTGACTTTTACCAAGAAATTGCACCCGTTTTTGTTAATACTGCACAGAAATCTCTCCTCCAGTTTCCAGAAAGTTTTTCCTTCTTTTATTTTATTGTTGCAAGGCAACTGAGGGTGTTGTCACATGTTGTCACATGCATGGAAATATATGTAGGGTTTGTTTTTTTCCTGCAGCCTCCCTGGCTGATCTGAGAAAGGGAGGAATTCCATCATGATATCTGTGAGAATCTGTGCAAATCTTGATAAAATAGTTAAGAGCAGAGACATCACACTGACAACAAAGGTCCGCATAGTTAAAGCAATGGTATTCCCTGTAGTAACCTATGGCTGTGAGAGCTGGACCATAAGGAAGGCTGAGCGAAGGAAGATAGATGCTTTTGAACTGTGGTGCTGGAGGAAAATTCTGAGAGTGCCTTGGACTGCAAGAAGATCAAACCAGTCCATACTCCAGGAAATAAAGCCAGGCTGCTCACTTGAGGGAATGATATTAAAGGCAAAACTGAAGTACTTTGGACACATAATGAGAAGACAGGATACCCTGGAGAAGAAGCTGATGCTGGGGAAAGTGGAAGGCAAAAGGAAGAGGGGCCGACCAAGGGCAAGATGGATGGATGATATTCTGGAGGTGACAGACTTAACCATGGGGGAGCTGGGGATGGTGACGGCCGACAGGAAGCTCTGGCGTGGGCTGGTCCATGAAGTCACGAAGAGTCGGAAGCGACTGAACGAATAAACAACAAAATCTGTGAGAATTACTTTTCATACTGAATTAGCACTTATCAAAACCATCAACAGTCAAACAGATCCTCCTTCACAAAAGAGACAAGGCTTTTCCCCTGCTACATTGGAAAAGCTAGAAGAAACTGACTTTTTTGCTGCCATAAATTGCCTATGTATAAGTGCCTCATTTGAAAGTAGAGTACTCACTGCAGTTCTTCTGTTGTAATCTTAATGTTCCTTTTAGTAAGTACTATTAATCAGAGTTCTTAGACTGTGGTTCCTTTGGATTAACTGTTTCCAGTCTAACCACAAGGAGAGAAATCTGACATCATCTTCAAGGAGAGAGATGACTTCACAGGAAAAGGCAACAAACTCGTAAGTTTTCAGACATATCAAAGCTTAGGTGATGCTGCACTTTGAATCTGAAGGGGAAAAGGCACTTTAGATCTCATATGGTCACTTTCAAAGCACCTGTCCACAACTCCTTAAAACAACTGCATCTTTCACAAGAGCAGTGCAATCCTGGGAATGGATGCATTTGGTTTATAGTTATGTACCAAGAAATGCTACATGTGCATCTACATGCAATTGGAAGCATCTTTTTCCTTTGAAATCTGAAGCACTGTGTGACCATATTAACATCCCTCATTCCATTTATGAGAAGTTCACCTGAATGTTCTTCTTTGGGAGAGAAAAAAAAAGATGACCATTTCTCAAATGTGAATGGTTGAAGAAGAGTAGATGAAATGTTCAGTACAAGGCCAGTTTCTTTGGGTTTTAAATTCCCAAATCTCATTGTTCTAAGAGGACCAAAATTAAGAAAACCTAGATAGTTACTAAGAAAATAACAATTAATCTTAATAGAATGTATTACTATAGAGTATTCTATCTCAAGTACTACATAGTTAACCCAATACGACTTATATAACTTTTGAGAGGCAATGGGGTACAGAGATTTAGTTTAGGCTTGGAGGGACTTGGGTTCAAATATTCCACTCAGCCATTGAATGTTTACTGAGCAAACCTTCTTCATCAGTCCATCTAATCATGTAAGCTAAACCAAGGTTGACCCAAGATATATCAATTTTTTTAAAAAAAAAAATCCCCTTCCTTTTTATTTCTTTCTAACATGCTTGCCTGATGAAGAGTTCTTGAAACTTAAAAGCTTGTAGCAATTTTGTATAACTTTGGTTGGCCTAATAGCAGTATTGCCTACAGCGGGTTAGGATTCCTAAGGGCAGTCTTAGTGCAACCCCAAAGTCACAGCACCTACTGGAGTTCATTTTAATATCTGATTCCTCCTTCCGCATTCCAATTACATGCATTTAACTTACCTCAGCTTGCTTTTTTATTCTCTTCCCTCCATTCTTTTTTGCCATCTAGTTCAATAAAGAGCTCTGGAGAATATAAACACTTTCAGGCTATTTGGTAAGGGTCACTTACTTTAGTAATGGTATTATCCCTTAAATAACTTAGAAGTCTTTAGGATAATCCTAGAAAGCAAGTTGGCTGTTCTTGCTCTGTCCTTATATTGCTGATCTTGTTCTATGCGATAAGCAGCTCTTTAACCAGTTTGCGGAAGATATCTGGAATAAGCCTGCAAAGGACGACCCCAAGGAGAGTGGATGAAGAAGCCAGGAGCCACATGATTGGCAGTGAGTTGAGAGTGGATGGTGATTAGTGGTGACTTTGGTGTGGAGAACCTGGGGATGTCAGAGACTTGGAGGCTGCAGAACAGTGGTTGATGAACCATTGTTCGGCTGAATCCTGTTTCCCCCAGTGTTATGCCTTGGCAGGAGAACTTTTGCAGTTGTTACTTTTAAATCCTTACATGGCTCAGGGCCTATATATGTTTGAGACCACCTTCTCTAGGCTGAGTCTCCCTATTCAGTAAGAGCTAGGAAAGAAGGCTTGTTAAGAGTCCCTTCTTTGAGGGAATGACATCTATAAGCACTGAGTAGATAAGCCTTCTAAGTTATGCCCTCATTTTTATGGAACAGTTGCCCCCAGTTATCAGTCTGTTCCCTTCTTGTTAGACTCCAGAAGAGCCTTGAAGACATGAAGACTTCTCAGGGAGCATTTGGGGACTATGAGGATTGACCCACAAATGTTGGGTGGTACTCATAGGACATGTTTGTTGTTTTAACTACTATAAATTAGTTACAATTATTTTGTTGCTTGAAGTAAGCCATTCAGAGCTGTTTGGAATTGAGCAGCATTCAAGCCATGGTAAATAAGTCAATAAATTACTCAAGCCTATGTTTCAGGGTAATTAAAATAAATGTGGTAAGAACTGTGTAACTCTCTTGAACTTCTAGGAGAAAAGATGGCATATAAATGCAATGAACAATAATAATAAGCTTCCCACTAGCAACAGTAATTATTTCAGCTAATTTTATCTAACATGTAAACTGAAATGCTTCTATACATTTTTAAGTGCTGTTCATTATTCATTATTCAAACAAGCATTCTAAATGTGTTTATTAAAGAAAATTAGGCACAAAAATTGTGTGAAAATAATGTACAAACCTCATTACACTAACAGAAATTGTTTGCAAAAATGTTCATAATAAGTAAGTTGCATTCAAAATGTGTATATTTGGAAATAAACACATGACAAGTATAAGTTTATATGAGTTTCTTAAAAATAGGTACTAAACTAGGCCACTCACTCACTTTCAGTCCAACCTACCTCAAAGGGTTGCTGTTGTGAAGCTAAACTGAAGGGAGATTTCTATTTAAGCCTCCTTAAACTCTTGGAGGAAGAATAAACAAGGGCAAAATAAAAAATGAGTGAAATTAAATTCATCCCTATTTAAGTACAAATCTGTTGTCTTAATAGGATGTCTTGTTAAGGACTCTCAGTTATTTCCCCCTCTAGAAGCTGGCAGAGTTTCCTATTTTAAATCCATGAACATTTCAAAAAGCGATGTAAATCTTACATACTTAAGCTGCAACATTTTAGACAGATTGTACCACAAGGGCAAGTTGCTATAGCCCCCTATATGACCCTAATCTAAATAAGAACTCCAAGGTCTGTGTAAGACAGACAAAGACAAAGACAAAGACAAAGACAAAGACAAAGACAAAGACAAAGACAAAAAGACAAAAAGACAAAAAGACAAAAGTTTGGTCTGCCTGCTGACTGCTTTGGTGATGTTGCAATTTCATCAAGCAAACTGCCTATGGTCCCCTGGCCAGGTACAACAAGGACGTGTATCTCCCAGAGCAAATGAGATTGCCTATCCTGGTATCAAGCCACATTTAGAGGTAATTATGTCAGAGCACGCAACGTGGGGTGGCCTGCTCCTTTTTCCAAGACACCAGTGATCCATCTTCTATGCAGTAAATAGACACTCAAGCAGAGATTAGATAAAATAGCCTATTTACTTTATATACATACGTAGTCCAAAATACAGTCCAGTAACATCCAACTGCAGTTACAAATGATAACAGCAACGAGAAGGAATACAGCAACGAGAAGGAATACAGCAACGAGAAGAAAGAACACAAGAACTTCTCTTCCTTTATACAAATACTGACCTATCACGTTACAGGTCACTCTCATCATCTGCCACACCCAACTAAACTATAGCACCTGAAGTATGAGTCATTACTGCCACATCATACCTTCAACAATGGCTGCTAATTGGATGACTTGCAGAATATTTCACTTCTCACCTAGATACATCAAGCCTCTCCAGTATAATTAATCTATCTGTAAATTCCTGGGTATATACAAACCCCAACAAATTTTTTTTTATTTATTTATTTTATTTATTAATCAAATTTATCACCGCCCATCTCTACCACGGTAGACTCTAGTGTCAATAGACATTAAATTAAATACTCATTCAGTAGATCCCAGCACATACCTGCTTATTCTTCTGGTGAAGGGCACAACATGCTCTCCCTTTTTATGGTTCTTCATCTTCAAATTTGACAGTTCTTAAAATAACAGATCTCTTTAAGCAGAGAACTTTTCTCTGACCACCCAAGTGACAGACGGCCATTGTAAAGAAAGTTGCATGGTCAGCTTATCTTCAAACCAAGCACGAAGACTAACTTGGTATTGGCCAGATGGCAAGATATACTTTGGGAGTATTCAGAGTCTACCAATAGACTCAGGCAAGTTGTTGAAAAGGTGAGCAATGAGAAGAAAGTAAAGAAGAACCTTTTTTCATTCAGATTGATTGATGCATAGAGTGAGCAGCAGATGAATTAAGATTCCATGCATTGTTGCTGCTCCATGAGTCCTCCCTTGTATTTATCTTACTGAGAATATGGGTATTACTCTAATCATGTAGAACTTTTGACTTTATGCATACAATTTCAACCTATACGTGTAACAATTCTATTTACGCGGAGTTTCTGAAAATACATGCAGGAGGTCTTTTGATTATACTGTACATGTATTCATGTAGAGCTTTCTCTGCTGGGGATGACCTAACAGATTTCAAAATTGGAAAATCGTAGAGATGCATGTGAAGAAAATTGCCTGAATTTTTTCCTATCATTTAATTTGAATCAAAGAGAATTTCCCTTTGAAATGTATTCTAAAGGTTAAGAAAACTTTGGTCAAAGCCTGGTGACTTATGCTTTTCTTGCACTTAATTATGAGGGATGTGAGTCACTATCCTGTCTTTCATTGTATACTCATCTTTCCAGTGGCTTGGCACACTGGCATCCCCAAAAGCTAGTTATTTTCATCAGAATGCCAAAAGAGGCCTCAAACTCCTTCCCCACGACATGTGTACCAAAGGGGCAGGGCTTGCACTACCATGCTGCCACACCTCTTTTGTCATGCTGCCCCCCTTGCCCCCTCCCACAGATGCCACTGGTGTGTGGCTTCCCTGATTTCCCATACTTCAATTACATTTCAAGGAAAGACATCATTGGCCTTTTACAGATTGGAAAGCATGGGCTGCTAGAGAGGTTCCGGTGAATTAAAAGGTGTGTGACAAAAAACAACCGCAAGAGCAGCAATACTGTCCTCTTCCTCCACACCGCCACTAAAGTGAGTTGGAAACTATCATCAAAAGAAATTTGAAAGAAATTCTCAAGCACCCTGGGAATAAAATAGAAAAAATAAAACCTTTTGAGATACTGCAAAGGAGTTTTCCGCAGTGATAGCTGGAAGCATTACGTTCATTTTGTTGCATCATTTTCTAAGCAGATCAAAATCCAAATAATATTTCCTGCTTTTTCCTTTGGGTAGAGGTTTCATGGCAGCCATCAATTGCCAGAGAGCCCAGACCTGTAGTGGTAAGTACTCCACTTTACATATTGTGAAAGGGATCACAAAATTGGAATCAGAGAGATTTTAGCTCAGCCTTACAAGTCATTGTATAAATGGCCAGAACCCCTGAGAGCAAGGAACCCCCTATGTGAATTCAATACTGTGAGCCTAAGCTCAGGGCAGTCATTCAGTTGAACCCAGGGGAGCAGGGGATCAGGAAAAGCACATGAGATAAGATCCCATTCTCCCTCCTCTGTGCATTCAGTGCAACATGTGAAAAGGGCTAAGGTAACAAATATTGTGAATTAGTTGGACAGACACGAGTCCCCAGTGTCTGCCTCAAAAGACGGCGTCTGTCTTTTCAAACCTTCTGAAAAATAAATGACTCTTAGCAGCTAACTGAGCTATGCTAAATATTATATAGCATCCACCCCTTCATTCGCTTAATGTTTTCCTGGCTTCTCTGAAGTTAAAGGATAAGTCATTGTAGCTTCAGCTGAGCACTCTGCTTCGTGAAATGTAGGATATCGCTGAAGCAGCAGCCACGGAAAAACAGTTTTCAACCCCTTATTTCAGGCAACTTAATTACACCAGAATAACCAAGCTTTTTGTCAATTCTGCATTTCCAGATGACAACAATCCTATCTATTTATATATGTGTGTGTCTCTGTGTGTGTATGTATTGATTTCTTCAAACACTTAGATGACTTAAATCACGTAGATAAGAGAGGGAGATGCATAGCATTGGAATAGATGAATAGTATTTGTATTGCTGTTCTCTTCCGTGCTATTTAATTAGAGATTTAGAAGGTTTTAAAACACATGCACGTGCACAGACACTCCATGCATGCACATTTTTTTAAACATGATAAAATATTATGTCAGCCCTAAGACAGCGGGGGAGGGGGATGGATATAAAATGTACACATTTGTCTGCTAGCTTAGCTGGAAACATTTTCCTTTTCCTTTTTTTGGGGGGGGGTTGTTGACATTATTTGTACATATTGCTTGTAATATTGTTCTTTGGTTATTTTTAAATATATCTCCTCTTCCATTCCTAAGGTTTTTATTAGAAATAATATTGGAGGGGGGCGGGTCGAGCGTGCGTGTGGGATCCAACTGTATTTCCGGCATACTTGAAATGAATTCTTGAATGCTGTCACTTCTCTACAAGTGACTATTAGCCTTTTAAAGGAGTCATATTTCAAGGATCAGGTGGGAAAGACAGAAGTGTTGGATGCACCTGACTGCACTGCTGTTCAGCCTCAACACTTTGCACAATGTGAGAATGTTTAATAATTCCTACCCAGGCTGCAGATAAAATTCTTGGGTGACACATCACAAGTGACAGTGCTGGTGTGAGATTTGCAGTAAAACAATATTCCAGCTGTAGCGATCATTGAGAGAAATAATAACCAGCAGAATGGAGCTGGGCAGGAAGGGGTGGAGAACTTGGAAAGATAAGCTTTTTTGTTATTTAGTATCATTTATGCCAACAGTCATAGAATGATTGAAATGCGCACGTTTAACAGCCAGGGTGGATGTAAAGGAGATTATGGCACAGTTTGATTTTAAAGATGTTTTCAAAATCTTTTTCTTTACAAAACGTACACTTACATGTTGGCTATCCAATCCAGGCAGATTACCAAATATAAATTAGCTTTCCTGTCCAAATAAAATACATGGCAATTGCAGAGTGGGAGGGATTGGGGTGGGGGGAGAACGGGCAGCGCAGCCCCATTAATCAACAAGAAACTTCACACGCATGGAAAGTCTCAGGGGAGATTTCTGGCTGGGAAAAAGATCCTCCCAGCTCAGTTTTAATCAGTCCATCCCATCTGTAATGGGCTTTAGAAAATTGTAAATGACATCAAATGACAGTCGAAGGGCTTTTTGGTCTGTCAGTATAGAGTTTCTATGAGATCTCTAACGGACTAGTGAACACTGGACTCAGACCTTCCAGAAAATGATCTGGATTACAGAGGAATAAATTTGATATGTCAGAAGTCAGAACCAGGAAAGAAAAGGCTTCCTTAAATGCTGCTCTTTCAGATGATCAAGGGGACTACTAAGATATACCTGGCTTACACGCAAGCCACATGAGTCTGCTGCTCTTAAGAGGAGCCACAGCTCTAGAGACACTGTAATGTATATACATATCTGAATGTGAAGTCAAAAATGGAAACTTAAATAAACCTTTAATGAATTTATGCATACCTTTAAGCTTAAAGGGTTCTAATTACATTCAACATAGAATGGCATTCAGAGAATCACCACTCATATCAATATTAACAGAATGTTCCAAGTTAAAAGGAGTAAAACATATGGCCAGATAACAGCCCCATAATTAAGTCTAAAAAAGACAAATGATGATTGCAATGATAGCAATATTTTAAAAAATCAGAAGAAAGGCCAGCTGATCTATTTCTAATGAGTTGTATTTCAATTATTTTTTTGTACACAATCAATAATGAAGCACAGGGAACGTGAAATCTATTGCAGTCTGAAGCACAATTCAGCAAAGGACAGAAATATTAAATTGCACAACAACCTTCCTGCTATTATTTAAGTTGCTGGTCTCATTTGCTAGTGGGAGAAGTTAATCGACTTAGTGAACTTGCTCATTTGTCCCATTTATCAGTGAGATCAGAATCTGGCTCACTGTTCTTGGCATGAGAAATATATTTGATATTAGTGCATTTGAATCCCTTAGAATGAGTTGGATAATAGGGTAAGTCAATGGAAATTTGCCCAATTATATTATGCTGAGTGAAACAAACTCTTTTCAGTCTCAAACAAAACTTAATTAATCACACAAACCATGACAACAAAAAGACTGAAACATTTGTATCAACATAAAACTAGCAAAGTGTAAGCTATGGTTATGCAATGAGATTTTTAGATACAGCATAGGGCTGTCACAGTGTTAACTGGTGGGGTGCCATCTATATGTATTTCCATCTGCATCTCCTTATGAATCAAACTGTTTTAGGTGCAGGCCATAGCATCCGTAAAATGTTACTGTAATGACTGCAAAAATATGAAAGAGTTGTTGTCATAAAGGATTCCGCCCAGAGTCCCCTATTCGGGGAGATCGGCAGGGATAAATTAAATAAATAAAAATAAATAAATTCTCCATATAACCCTCTGGTGCTTCAGTGCAAAATCTGTAGTGAAAGTTTTTTCTGAGAATACATTAACAACTCTTTATGTAGTACTGCACCACTCAAGGAGATCAGTCTGGTGTCTCTTGCATTGTTGGAGACATTCTAAGAATAAAGGGATGCCCACTGAGAGAATAACCAAAGAAGGGGCAAATTAAGGAGGACTTAGCAATAGGGATTGTCAGAATATGGCTACAAATGTAGTAAGTGCTAGCAATATTTGGACTGAAGGATCTGATGGAACTGAACAGTTTACATTATCCCTCAAATTAGTTATCTCTGTTTTGACAATAGAAGAAGAAGACTAATAAAATCCCTTTCCATATTGTTATCAAGTAAATTGCATGGACACATCCATGATCTCATTTCAATTTTATATCCTGGGCATTAGAACAGGCAATGGTACAACTGACCAGTCTGTTTTGTTCTGAATGTGGCCTATTTAATTCCAGTAACTACTGCTGATCAGATGCTGATCTAAGGGGACCAGTGGTTGGTCTAAAATGTGAACATTTTAGACAGAGAAGATAGGTGGTTTGAGAGAGGGGTCAAGGAATCCATTTATGCCAACTTGGAAAATCCTTCCTTGAATAGAGGTGGGGGCCTCAGGCACAATCTTTCCCCTATTTTCCTTCCTGCTTTGTCTTCTGTGCCTAGGAAGATTAAGACCATTTCGCAAGCTCAACAGCAGCATGGTAATCTTAACGATCCTCGTTTAGATGATAAAGGGACTTAGAAATAACATCTCAAAATAACCATGACCTAGCCCCAGGTGCAAGGTCACACAGCCACCTAGAAACATATTTAAGGATTCCCTTACTAACTTTGCTCAGACTGAAGAAGCTCCTTGGATAAGGAGCGAAACGTTTCCACTGAGAAAATAGAAATCCAGTTGACATGATTCAAGCTACAGACAATTCCACCTGGATGACTGAGAACCTTCATAGACACAGCATGTGACTTCTTGATAGCAACTCCTTAACAGCAGCTCCAGATGGGGTCATGTGACCAGGAAGGAGAAGGGAAGGGGCTTAAAACTGGAGCAATCAGCAACATTCTGAACTGCTGCCTGGTCCACCTCATCCTACTTTTAAACTCAATATTTGTTTTGTTGTCTTATCCTTAAACACACTAAAATTGTCCTGTTCTGTTCAGTTTTCAGAGTGTGCATCCTGCTGATGGTCAGCAAGCGTCCTGTGCCCATTTTATGAATAAGCTAATCCCCCTAGACTGTAGCTATTTTTGAGAGTGCTCCCAACCTGCTCTTAAGTTACATAATCTTTCCACTAGTCCCCAAAATTGTCTATCCTCACTCCAGATATATTTATGAAATCGATTAATGGGAACTAATTGTATGGCTTAAATCATAAAATCACATTTTCATTTTCTTTTAAGAGTGGATTAAAAGATGAATGTTTTGAAAGGAAGTTTTTTAGAACTCATACCTAGATAAGCTACTTCCCTGTCAACAATGCTTAACATCGGTATATTTGGAATTATATATTTACTCTTTGGGGAGTTATTCCATATATGTAGGGGTTTCAGGTTAATTTCTAGTTGAATGAAACACTTTCAAGTGACATTGTGTTTTTCTTTGGGGAAGCGGTACCTGCTGTTGTCTTTTTGAGGTCTGAGAACCTTCACCTGGGTTTCCTGCCTTTTTGAATAAATGGCGTCAAGCAGGATCTCTACTAAATGGACAAACTGTACTAGCTAATCTTGTAAAAACTTTACTCTTTTGTGCCAAGAACAATCATTATTAGGCAATGAAAGAGTGTATAAGCAAGTAGATGATTATTTATGATAGAAACAAAATGAAACTAATGGGACAAGATTAGAAAGCTGTGATGCATGAAAGGTACTATAGAAGCAGCTTTGGCACCATGACAAACAAAAAGAAAGGCTCAGTGGGAAGCAACAGTGTGAACATGGCTACCAAGAAGAAAGAATACATGTGCTGATCAAATCCTTGCCATCTGTTGTTTATTTAATACACAATGAAGGTCAAATGGCTACTGATCCTTTCTGTCATAGTCCAACTACAAGAATGGAAAGAATCATCCGACTTATCAATATGTCTGGAAATCCTTTATTATATGATCTGATGGAGTTAATATGATTAGAATAACATTCACATTAATATTCCAAATGTGGAAGAAGAACAAAAAGTTTTCAAAGGCTAGAGAGAGCAACCAGCTGCATTATTGCAAACCTGACAATAAAACTAAACTTCTTCTACCTGTGTTTAAAAAAGGTTATTAATTTTACTAATGACTAACAAGCACATTTTACACATCTTGTCACACACACACACACACACACACACACACTCCTATTCACTACAGTGATTATACATCTATGTTATATAATTGTCCCCCTGGAATACAGTAACTTTGGGTGAAATATGTTTATTTTTGTTGTTGTTGTTCAGTCGTTTAGTCGTGTCCGACTCTTTGTGACCTCATGGACCATAGCACGCCAGGCCTTCCTGTCCTCCACTGTCTCTCGGAGTTTACTCAAATTGCATTCTGTAAAAACAGCGGAGTAAGCTCCCGTACTAGCTCCAGCTCTTGCCAACCTAGCAATTCGAAAGCATGCAAATGCAAGTAGATGAATAGGTACCACTTCGGTGGGCAGGTAACAGCGTTCCACGCGCATCATGCAGCCACATGAACGTGTAAGCGTCTTTGGACAACGCTGGCTCTTCGGCTAACAAACGGAGATGAACACCGGCCCCTAGAGTCGGACACGACTTCACAAATGTGCGGGGGGAACCTTTACCTTTTTAAAAACTGTATACACTCTGAGTAAATTTGTTGTATCTTTAACAATATCATTTTACACATAACATTCCAGTTCCTGAAGCTTTCCCTGGTTCTACATGCTCATGAAAGGCACTATTTTCTAGTAAACATGATGCCATCAGTTTCATTATGCATTGTAATGAAGCTGTATCTGTAGAATAAGAGGTGGGGGTTTGGGTATTTGTTTTTGTTGTGTGTGTGTGTGTTCCTTTGAGTCAGTGTTGATTCCTGGTAACTGCCTGGACTAGTCCCTGCAGGTTTTTTGGCAAGGTTTTTCAGAAGTGGTTTGCCATTGCCTCCTTCTTAGGGCTGAGAGAGAATGACTGGCCCAAGGTCACCCAGTTGGTTTTGTGCCTAAGGTGGGACTGGAACTCACAGTCTCCTGGTTTCTAGCCTAATGCCTTAACCACTACACCAGACTAGCTCTAGAATAAGAGTTTTACTACTGTTAAAATGGACAACATATATTAGGCAGTACATTTATTGTTCTTGTTTTTCAATTTGTAAAAGAACAGTTTAGACCAGAGCTTTCCAAACTGTGTGTCGCGACACAAAAGTGTGTCGCCACACACAGCGTGGTGTGTCGCCACACCACCCGGAAGCGGCGGCGCACGCGTGCACGGCGACCACCATGCACGCGCGTGCCGCCGCATGCCCCCCGCGCCGCCGCACGCCCCCCCACACCACCACAGTGCACGCACGCCGCTGCACACCCCCCGTGTCGTCGCCATGCGTGCGCGCTGCCGCCGCCACCACTGCCGCTGGTGTGTCGCCAGCGGCAGCAGTTTGGAAAGCCCTGGTTTAGACAATTGTATAAAATAAATAATTTACTTTAAGCTGAAAAGGACAATAGCGATGAAGTGTTATGATTCCTCAGAAGGCATCCTAAGGACCACCAAATAATGAAGATTTCTTCCTCCATGCACAGAGAAGGAAATCCACTAGTGGAAGTTCTCCTTGGATATAGTACATCTTTCTGCCACTATGGCTGCTCTGCTGATGGCAATCTACTATAAGGTGAAAATAAGAGTGAGCCAGAGTGGATCAGAAGAAACTTTGCATGTGCTCATGCCAAAGATTTCCTATGCCCTGGTTTTTGTTGTTCAGTCGTTTAGTCATGTCCAACTGTTTGTGTCCTCATGGACCATAGCACGCCAGGCCTTTCTGTCCTCCACTGTCTCCCGGAGTTTACTCAAATTCATGTTCATTTCATCGGTGATGCTATCTAACCATCTCATCCTCTGCCGTCCCCTTCTCCTTTTGCCTTCAGTCTTTCCCAGACTTTCCCAGCATCACCATGCCCTGAATGTGTCCTTAAAATAAAGGGGGGGGGGGGAAAAATCTGTGCCAGGCCTGTGGATTTCTCTGATAGAAGGCAATGGAAGATTTTTTTTCCAGAGAATGTGGAGAAAGAAAAGAAAATGCTTCCCTTCTTTTACCCCAGCCAGTAAAACCCATTCGGGCTTGGGAATTTCAGTCATTCTAAAATGGATTTTTCTTCCTCTGATCCGATAGGTTTGCTTAATGAGAACAAACTGGTTTGGTACATTTGGTTTAGTTGATAGAACGTTTAAGTCCTGCAGATGCAGATAATTAACATGGGCAGCAGCTCCCAAAGAGTCAGAGCAATCTTAGTTCTCCCAAAGAGTAGAGATTTTTTTAGGCATTTGTCTGAAAAAAATTGGTAGAGATCAGGGTGGATATGTTGACTCAGCCCTCTAGTATCTCCCACCTCCACCTGTTCAGTTGAGAACTGAAGAGGAAATGTGTTTGCAATTCAGAATCCTGTTTCATTACTGTCCCAGATCCTGTTGAGAGCTGTAATCGCATTTGAGCAAAAGCAAGAACATTACCTCTTCAGTATGTTCAGCCAAATGCATGGAGATCGGAAGGAATAGGGGATGGGGCTGAGTGCACAGAACTCTTTGATTTAGCTATGCCAAGACCTCAGGGAAAGCCTGAAGCAGATGCAAGTGAATCCTTGGTGGTGGTTGTTTTTTTCCGTATTGTTTTTTGTTTGAAGTCTGGGAGAAGGATTTTGATCTAGCCTTGCCCCTAACAGAAAAAATGTCTAAATGCAGGGAATTAGATTACAACCTTTTTAATACCATCCATGCTTGTCAATTCCTAAGTGAGGCCACTGAATTGAGAGAAGAATCTTTCCTGAAATGGGTGTAAAGAATTACAGTCTTGATCAATTAACTAGTTGGATCAATTCAGGGGATTGCTGATTTCAGGTTTGGGACCTGCTTACTTTTTACTAGATTCTCGTAATCAGCTAAATAGAGTTGAGTGATGGCATTCGTGGTTTAATGATTTAGACACAAAGTACAGAGAGACATTGAACTAGAGAAAGCCATCAAGCATGGGCACAGGCCCATGTTGGGGCTACTCCATGAAGTGTAAACATCTCTCCTCCCTTACTGCATTAATGGGCTGGTGGCCTTATTTAGGGCAATGAATTCCTTCTTAGGGATGGATGCAGGTAGCTCTCCCATTGTGGCCATTTTGCATAGCACTGGCCAGCATTGCTCAGATTTGAGCAATTAGGTCACAGCAAAGCAGAAAAATAGGTAGTTCAGGGAAAGAAAAAGAATAATTAAAGAAAAATGCTGAATTAATTAATGCTGAGTTTTGAGCTGTGGTATTTAATGCAAGTGCTATAAACATTTCACCCGCAAGGAAAATCTACCATCACAGAATCCGCGGCAGCTCTTATTCCAGAAAAGCAGGGAAAATGCTGAGAAGGGGAAATCCTGCCCCTGCAAAGTGGCCCATCAAAATGGAAAGGCTGGCTTAGAGAAGAAAGTAAAACACAGCGGGCAAATGAGACAGGAGCACCTGAGCCAAGAATAGGAGAAAAATCCTACTTCTGAGCGTGGAGCAGGAAACGTGTCTGAAAGTCATATTATAGATGATATTATATGATCAACATTTTTTTTTTCCCTGAAAAATTGAGAGGCTTGTGTCCAGCAGTGACAGATAAGTATGGCAGAATCAGTTGGGCAAGGGGAGGAGGGAAGGCAGGATGGTTTGGGACATCCATGGAGATCCTCAGCAAAGGCCCTGGAAGATTCTCTGCAGCACAATAATTGCAGGTGTCTGGCGTCTGCTTCTGCTGCCCGACTGCTCAGCAGAGAGAACTTGAAAGGATATGAGGCAGTTCTGAATTCATTCTTTTACATCTACAATGGCTACATTTACAATGCTTTTAACTTGTAAATACATTCTAAAAATTAGAAATTCGCATTTCAGAAGACACTGTTGATTCAAGCAGGCCCCTACTGAGAAGCCTTCATTTTGCTTTTGTCTAACTGCAGTGGCTTCCTGGGTCTTTATATGTGTGTGCCTGGTATGTTTGTGAAGAGTATGGGTATCCATACACATAAACAAGCACACACATTTATTTATTCATTTATTTATTTATTTATTTATTACATTTATATCCCGCCCATCTCCCCCACAAGGAGGGACCCTGGGCGGTTCACAACAGATTTAAAATCATTTAAAACAACAAATATCAATAATAAGCAATGAGCAATGTAAAAAAAATACATATATATATATATATACATACACACACACACACACACACACACACACACACACTATACAATTTGATCCAAGATTTTTATTTATTTATTTAATTAAATTTATATAACCGCCTGCCCATCTCCCCCAACGGGGAACTCTGGGCGGTTTACAATAAAATGGATTAAAACAGAATAAAACATCAATGTACAATATATAAATTAATAAATAATTATAAATCCAGATGGAGATGGAATTAAAACGAAGGACAATAAATTAAGGAATTAACCACCCCCATGAGGAACTATCCTTTCCTCCTTCCCAGGAATGGGCGCAACTGGCGCACCAACTGAAGTTGTGCGAAAGCCCTCCTAGCCACGACTTGCCACCTGCTCTTCGAGCAGGAGTCGTGAGTCTAGAAGGACCCCCAAGTTGCGCACCGGTTCCGAATGGGGCAGTGCTACCCCATCAAGAACCAAAGATGATAATTTCCCAGAAGACGTTAGGCCATCAATCCACAGCCACTCGGTCTTGCTAGGGTTCAATTGTAGCCTGTTGTTCCCTATCCAGGCCCTCACAGCCCCCAGGCACTGGGACAGGGTGGTCACTGCATCACTTACTTCACCAGGGATGGAGATGTACAATTGAGTATCATCCGCATACTGATGATACCTCATCCCATGGTGTCGGATGACCTCGCCCAGCAGTTTCATATAGATGTTAAATAGGAGAGGAGAGAGAAGCGAACCCTGCGGCACCCCACACAAGAGGGACCGAGGATCAGATCTCTCCTCTCCTATTACCACCGACTGGGATCGGCCTCGGAGGAAGGAGGTGAACCAGCGCAAAACTACGCCGCCCACCCCCAACTCCCTAAGCCGCCCCAACAGGATACCATGGTTGATGGTATTGAATGCCGCTGAGAGATCCAAGAGAGCAAGGATGGATGCACTACCACCATCCCGCTCCCGCCAGAGATCATCCATAAGCGCAACCAATGCAGTCTCCATCCCATATCCCGGCCTGAAACCTGACTGGAAAGGGTCTAGATAATCCGCTTCATCCAGGGTCCTTTGAAGTTGCAACACCACCACTTTCTCAACCATCTTTCCCAAAAAGGGGAGGTGGGAGACTGGACGAAAATTGTCCAGGATGGTAGGGTCCAGGGCTGGCTTCTTGAGGAGGGGGTGCACCAGTGCCTCTTTAAAGGCAGTTGGAACCACCCCCTCCGCCAAGGATGTATTATCATGGCCTGGACCCTTCCACATGTCACCTCCCTGGCTGATTTCACCAGCCAGGAAGGGCAGGGATCTAAATCACATGTGGTGGAATTAACAATTCAAAGGATCCTGTCCACTTCCTCAGGTCCAACAGGATCAAATCGTTCCCAGATAACAGGGCAAGACCATTCTCCCGGCATCTCCCCAGACTGCATTTCACGCATGGAGTCCAACTTAGACCGAATCCGAGCGATTTTATCCTGCAGATGCTCAGCAAATTCTTCCACACAGCCCTGCAGGTGGGTGGTCGATACCACCCTACCCAAGAGAGATCGAGTAATCTTGAACAGGGCCGTCGGACAGCATTCTGAGGATGCAATAAGGGCGGAGAAATATTCACGTTTTGCCGCTCTTACCGCCACAAGGTAGGCCTTAATAGCGGCTCTAGATTGTGTTCGGTCCGATTCCGCCTTCGTTTTTCTCCAGCGGCGTTCTAGACGTCTCTTCACCCTCTTCAAGGCCCTCAACTCCTCCGTAAACCACGGGGAGTGACGGGTCGAATGGGGTTGGAGAGGTCGCATCGGCGCGGTCCTGTCCAAGGCACTGGCCGCCTCCCTGTTCCAGGCTGCAGCCAATGCCTCCGCTGGACCGTGCAGCAGATCTTCAGGTATTACCCCCAGCTCCCTCTGAAACCTCATTGGGTCCATAAGTCGCCGGGGGCGGACCAATCGAATAGGTCCTGCCTCCCTGCAGAGTGGGGCGGCATAAGAGAATCTTAAGGAAATCAGGACGTGATCTGACCATGACAACGGGGATAGTTCTAACTTTCCCCTCAGGTCACTTTGCCATTGCTCTGACAAGAAAACCAAATCCGGGGTGAGTCCACTGTCTAGAGTCAGGTCCCGAATAATCTGGGACAGGCCCATGGCTGCCATGGTAGCCATGAACTCCCGAGCCACTTCCGAGGCACATCCCAGGGACGGCAGGTTAAAATCCCCCAAGACCATAAGCCTGGGGAACTCCACCGCCAACCCCGAGACGGCCTCCAGCAGCTCAGGCAGGGAGGTTGCTACACAGCAGGGAGGCTGGTACAATAGCAACACTCCCAACTGTCAAGTCGGGCACCCAACTTGAAAAACAGGGTCTCACATCCGGATACTTGTGGAGCAAGGCCCCTGAAAGCCATCAAAGACTCTCTGATGATAACTGCCACCCCTCCTCCCCTGCCCCGGTCTCTCGGCTGGTGCCACACCTGAAATCCGGCTGGGCACATTTCTGAGAGGGCTACCCCTCCCTCTGGGCCCAGCCAGGTCTCAGTAATACATGCCAGGTCGGCCCCTCTCTCCGTGATTAATTCACTTATGAGAGGGGCTTTGTTGTTTACTGACCTGGCGTTGAGTAGCAGCAGCCGAAAACCATAGCCCTCGAGGATCTGCTGTCCAGAGCCTGGGGTTGAACTCAGAGGACCGGAACGCGCCACCGATACTAAACATCGGGGGCGCCTTCCCCGAAGATGGCCTGTCCTCTGGTTCCCGTCATAATATCTCCTGCCCGTCACCACCTCGATTGAATTACCCACATTACCATCCCCAGAGTTCCCTGGCCCGGTCGCCTCCATTCCCGGAACCCTCGAAAACCTGGATCTAAGCGGGGATCTCTTCCATCCATCCATCCTTTCACTATCAATCTTCCTGGGGAGTCATAGGCCACCAGCGCAACCAGCAAAAGCTCTCGGCGCTGGAAAGATGGTACAAGTTGTTCCGCTGGTCGACAAGGAGGTCAGGAACGATCTAAGGGGCAAGCCAACCCCAAGACTGGCTATTCCCCTCCCCATATGTACATACACATACTCTTCTGCTTACTCTCTGTTCGAGACTGTCATGGCAAGTTGCATGATTAGACTGCATGATGAGATTTAGCCATATTTTAGGAACCAAAAGGCCACACGCTTGGTTTGCCTATTTTGCATAATTTATTCTGCTGAAAAGAAGGTTATGAATTGAGTAGTTAAAAATCTAAATCCTTGGGACATATCATGCACAGGAGCTGGCCTGGGAATAGCTGAGATTTTCGGGAAATCACCTCCTTTATGCTTTTTGTGTAGGATTGTTCAGTGCATGGCATATGTAAAAAAGTGAGCATAATCTAAGTAATATGCTAAGTATCTTTGTATATCTTGGTGGAGAGTGCTTCAGTCATTGCATGGGTTGGAGCAAGAATCCCCTTTGATCCTTATTTATTATGAAAACAGTAAAATAGGATAGGAATGGAATGGAAAGTCAGTGGGCAGCATGTGACCTCTCCAGCACCCCATTTTTACCCCTTACAATCTTATTCTTTCTGCCAAAGTTCAGTAGCAAATTGGGCAGATTTTTAAATACGATTTCAGCCCATTTGGGTGTGGATGAGTGGCCTTAAGATGGAGTTAGAAGGAATTTGCTTCTGGGTGATTTCTTGCTCCTTTCTCCAGTCGCTAAAAAGTACTGCTCCCCATGGCCTAAATAATTTGGCCACACCCTTCCAGTGATGTTCAGCACCACCAGATGGCACGCTGTGTCCTTTCAAAAGGTCAGAAAGCTGAGTTGTGGCACTAACACCTGACGTGTTGTCTAACAAGGGAATAAATCAGAAGAGAAGCAGAGTAGTATTTTTTAAGATGCTTCTAGGTAACAGTTGTTCCCACCAAGAGTGTTCATCGCTGTGCAAAAACTAAAAACAATGTGTTATGGTAATCTATTTATCTATTCAGTCAGTCAGTCAGTCAGTCAGTCAGTCAGTCATTCATTCATTCATTGGATTTGTATCTGCCTTTTCACTAAGTAAGTATTTGATAGAAAATCTAAAACAATAAATAAACATGGCTGTTGTGGGTCTTCCGGGCTGTGTGGCCGTGTTCTGGAAGTTGTGGTTCCTAACGTTTCGCCAGCATCTGTGGCCAGCATCTTCAGAGGGCAGGAGCACAGATAGAAGATTTTGCTTCTATCTGTGCTCCTGCCCTCTGAAGATGCTGGCCACAGATGCTGGCGAAACGTTAGGAACCACAACTTCCAGAACACGGCCACACAGCCCGGAAGACCCACAACAGCCATCGAACTCCGGCCGTGAAAGCCTTCGACAATACAATAAATAAACAATGTAATTAAAACACATTAGAATCATAATCATACAACAATAAATATGCCCCCACCTTCTATCAAGGGCCTTCATCTATATAAATAAATTGAAATAATAAATAAATAAATAAATAAATAAATAAATAAATAAATAAATAAATATTCATTCATATTTATTTGCTGGCTTGTGAATGGCTAACAAAGAAGGAGCTAGTCTAATCTCTCTTGATAGAGAGGTTTTCTCTTATATTTCCATTAGATGCATCTCCAGTAGTAGGCAACTTCTAAAGGAGGGCTTCTCCTGAGTATTTAATGTTTATATAGGCTTCTAACGGAGGATACAGTTTAGGTAGAGCTGATATAGCCTTTCATATAGTATGGGTCAACGTCATGTAGGACTTCAGAGGTCACAACCACCACTATCCTGAACAGCAACCTGGATCAGCTGAAGTTTCTGAATAATTTTCATACACTATGTCAGCCATAACCAAAGGACAAGAGCAGGGCTTTCCAAAGTGCTGCCGCTGGCGACACACCAGCGGCAGCGGCAGCGCGCATGCGCACGGCGACGGCGCGGGGGGGCGTGCGGCGGCATGTGTGCATGGCGATGGTGCAGGGGCGTGCGGCGGCAGGTGCGCGCACGGTGGCGGCGCGGGGAGGCGTGCGGCGGCGTGCGCGTGCATGGCGGCTGCCGTGCGCGTGCGCGCCGCCGCTTCCGGGTGGTGTGGCGACACACCATGCTGTATATTTCTTGATGTTTCTGATCAGTCCTCTGGTTCTTTATTTTGCTGGTTGTGCTTGCCTGTTCAGGGAATCTCTTGTTTAAGACTAATACGTGAAATGCTGTTGAATCTGGAACCCTGATAAACATTGTAAACTCTGTTTACTAAGAGCCTCAGAGGATCATGAAGAAATAAAAACATAAGTAAGCTTTAAATAACTAAAGGAAAAATGAAGAAGCAGGACTCTGTAGTCATGACCTGCAATGCCTGTTGCACGGGTGCATACTTGCCTGAAAACAGCCTGACATATATTTGCAGCAGGTACAAGCTTGGAATAAAAAGGGGCGTGGTGGCTCAGCGGGTAAGACGCCAGGCTTGTTGATCGGAAGATCGCAAGTTTGGAGGTTCGAATCCCTAGCCCTGCGTGCGGAGTGAGCTCCCGCACTCGCCCCAGCTCTTGCCAACCTAGCAATTCGAAAGCATGCAAATGCAAGTAGATGAATAGGTACCACTTCGGTGGGAAGGTAACAGCATTCCGCGTGTGTCATGCCGGCCACATGGCCGCGGAAGCGTCTTCAGACAACGCTGGCTCTTCGGCTAACAAACGGAGATGAGCACCGGCCCCTAGAGTCGGACACGACTGCACAAATGTGCGGGGGGAACCTTTACCTTTACAAGCTTGGAGTAGTGCTTCAAAGACAAGTCAAGAAATTGGAGTAGGAAGTGGCCACACCTCTGATGAAGAGAGTGGATGAAGATATATCAGATCAAATGAATGAGGTATTAGCACAGTAATTGACAGGGGAAGAAAATCTCCATAAGGAAGATACTCAAACAAAAGAGCAACCTCAGTGGAGAAGACTATCAGCCAAAAACAAAAGACATAGAAGATATTCTGCACCACCAGAACTCAGAAAGAACTTTCATTCTCACAGGTATTTTAGAGAAAGAAAAATAGACCCAGAGACTAAGAGACTGAATGGTGGGTTCCTGTTGGAGCTGTAATTTCCTAGGGCAGCAATGTTGAAAGTGAGAATAACCAACTGCTCCTTAGCACCAAGTGTGAGAAGCACAAAGCAGGGCTTCTGTAAAGTTATGTGTAATGTGGGAGAAAGAAATGTTGAATTTAAACTGAAACTTCATTCTGTTAACTGGCAGTTGACAGTTTATAGCAGTTTCAAGAATAGTGCATAGTAAAAATACTTTTCTCAATGGCTGGGAAATTTCAGCCACATTATAGCCAGCTAATGGAGGGAACATCATGATTTCTGAAGGACAGGACAATCTATGATGGTTGGAAGAACCAAAGAACCAGTACTGCAAAAAACCAAAACAATTTGTTTTGGGTAGGAGCCTGTAATAGGAGCATGGAACAGGGATATGATAGAACAGATTCCAAGACTCAGCTAATTCAGTGACAGTTATCCCTTTCTGCTAATTGCAAACAACCACAAGCATACCTTCATGGATTAAAAAGAAATATAGGAAAGAAGAACAAGAACATGAGATCTCAGGTGCTATTCTCATCATTCTTCCAGTACATTCTGAAGAAGTTCATAAAGAGATAACCATTTGAAAATAATGTGGTATTCACCAGGAGTCAGTATGCATTGATTAAAAACCAGTATTTGCCAGATTAACTTTATCTCATTTTTTTGGATTAGATAACATCCTTAGTAAATTGTGGAAATTCAGTAAATATAATATATCTTGATTTCAGCAAAGTATTTGATGAAGTAATCAAGTGTGGGATAGATGGGAGAACAATTAAGTGGTTACAAAATTAGTTTTATAATCACACTGAAAGAGTGCTCATCAATGATTCCTTATAAAATTGAAGTGTAGTATTGTATGGTGTATCACAAAATTTAGCCCTAGGCCCTGTATTCACCAATAGTTTTATAAATGACTTGGATGAAGAGATGAAGATAATGCTTGTCACATTTGTAGCTGAAACAAATGTCAGTCCTTCAAGATAGGCTAGGTGAAGAAGCAGACACCTCAGGGATCCAGGAATATTACCCTATTGTTGTAGGGTATAATAGCAGAATGTTGAAATCCTGTCAGAGTTTCTACCTGACCCAACTTATACCAAACTTAAAAAAAAAGGTAAAGGTTCCCCCCGCACATTTGCGCAGTCGTGTCCGACTCTAGGGGCCGGTGCTCATCTCCGTTTGTTAGCCGAAGAGCCAGCGTTGTCCAAAGGCGCTTCCGCGGTCATGTGGCCGGCATGACGCACACAGAACGCTGTTACCTACCCACCGAAGTGGTACCTATTCATCTACTTGCATTTGCATGCTTTCGAATTGCTAGGTTGGCAAGAGCTGGGGCTAGTGCGGGAGCTCACTCCATCACGCAGGGCTAGGGATTCGAACCTCCGAACTTCCGATCTTCCGATAGACAAGCCTGGCATCTTACCCGCTGAGCCACCACGCCCCTTTATACCAAACTTACACCACACAAAATCAAGGTAAGGTTATTTGGAATTTCTTTGTCACACTTTTCATTTTCTAGGGATTGAGTTGTAATTTCTCCTCCATTAACAATTCATTCCATCCTTCCCCAAAGTCATCTCTACATTCCTTTACAACAAAATTGGGTGGGATATGTACTCTAGAAGACAAAACTCAAATGATCTTTCTAGGGTAGAGAAAAAGGCTGAAAGTGATCTAATGAAATTTAGCAGAGACAGATTCATCTGTTACGCACTTAGGGAGCAGAAACCAAATGTGCAAAATGGAGAATATATAGGTTGGTGAAAGTACCTGCGAAACAGTGCTTTGAATAGTAGTTGATTACAAGATGAATATGAGTCAGCATTGAGATATGGTTGGAAAAATGCTAAATGCAATTTTAGGCCATATCAAGAGAAGCATGGTTTCCTAATTACAGGAAGTTTGTTTGTTTGTTTGTTTGTTTATTTATTTATTTAATTTTATTTTCATCCCACCTTTATTATTTTTATAAATAACTCAAGGCGGCGAACATATCTAATACTCCTTCCTCCTCCTATTTTCCCCACAACAACAACCCTGTGAGGTGAGTTGGGCTGAGAGAGAGTGACTGGCCCAAGGTCACCCAGCTTGTCATTGCACTTTATTTTGTATTGGTCAGATCAAGCATCATGTTTGGAGGGGCTCAAAATCTGCAAGTTGGTGGGTATGGTATTGTGATCCACTTTTGTATGTGGATCTTGAGAAGAGAAAACCAATTATATATATAATGGCACTCCTCAAACACTTGAAAGGATATCACACAGAAGGAGGTCAAGATCTCTTCTCTATTCCCTGGTACTGCACGATTGGCTCCTGCCTGCAAAACCCGCCCCCCGGTTCTGCATGATTGGCTCCCATCTGAAAACCCTGCCCCCGGTCCGCGCGATTGGCTCCCGCCTGCAAACCCCGACCCCCGGTCTACACGATTGGCTCCTGCCTGCAAACCCCGCCCCTGGTCCACACGATTGGCCTCCACCTGCAAACCCCGCCCCCTGGTCGGCACTCCAGCTTGGATCCTCCTTCCACGCCATTCCCGCCGGGTTTGAAAAATGGGACAAAATTGAGATTTTTATGAAAACCACAGGATGGTTGAAAAATGCTAAAAAAACGTCTCATTCAAAATAGGACGTATGGTCAGCCTAGGTAATAGCCATATGTTGAGGATCCTTTAATTTGGATTGTCCTGAGATGGCAAACTGGATTCAGTGACCTAAATGGCCCCATCAAGATCTATGATTCCATGGTTCTAAGGCATTGTACTTTTAGTTTCTCCATACAATCATCATAATAATCTCCTCTTTTCCTTATTACTACTACTTATTTCATTGATCATTTAAATGCAAAAAGCTTGTCTTTGATAACTGAAGCATGTTTATCCCATTTCCTATTTACTTAAATCCATTTCTTCATCATATATTAACATAATACACTTCAATGCAAAGTATAGATAGTGGTCCTATTGTTCTTGTCTGAACCACAAAGGTAGTGATAGAAGAATGGGAAAAGTATTAACAGACATCACAGATAGTTAATATAAAACTTCCAATTGATTTGCATAATGTGAAGGATACGTTGTTTGTAAGAGAAAAGGTCCCTTTAAGTAATCTACATTAGTGATAATTGTACAACATTATATAACTCACCAGAAAATAGCACCAAGCAAGAATTTCCTTTCTCAAGTTTAAAGTTTCACATAAGCACACAAAAACAGTAAATATTTTTATTTACCAATCGAAGAGAATTTTTATTTACATCTGCCTTTTAAATAAAAGGGTAATGGTTAACATACATGCCATACACTAAAAAAATTAATCAGTGTTGTAAAAAACAGCTTAAAAAATCTGTGGTTCTATTGCACACCAAACAATAGATTTGCAGTATTCTCCTCCAGAGTATATCAGGAATAGTTGAGATTTTCTCAGAAATTTGCCCAGTATGGCAGAGTACACCTAAAGGGTGAAAAACTAATGAAAGCGACACGGGAGCACAACATCTTGTCCTGAATAGAAATAACACAAGGAATGTTATTTGGATTCAAGCTGTAAATAAATAATGACACAAGAGATGAAAAGGTAAAAAAAAGCTCCCTAACTTTCCCATTTTTAAATTTAATTTGGCTGTATACTCTGTCTTTCAAATGAATCTTTAAAAGAATATTTAACACATCAAAGAAGGAGGCTGAATCATTGTCAAATTTCCTGCTACTTATGTTTTACAAACATTGTATATCATTTTGCTACTGGATAGGTAAAGGTTCCCCCCACACATTTGTGCAGTCGTGTCCGACTATAGGGGCCGGTGCTCATCTCCGTTTGTTAGCCCAAGAGCCAGCGTTGTCCGAAGACACTTCCACGGTCATGTGGCTGGCATGAGGCGCGCGGAACGCTGTTACCTTCCCACCGAAGTGGTACCTATTAATCTACTTGCATTTGCATGCTTTCAAATTGCTAGGTTGGCAAGAGCTGGGGTGAGTGCGGGAGCTCACTCCGTCACGCATTGGATAGGTGTATTAACATAATTAACATAATTAACATAATTAACATAATTATAAATTATAAATTTAATTTATAAATTAATATATATAATTAATATTATTATTTTTATATTATTATTATTATATTATTATTATTATAAAATTGATATATAAATAATTTATAATTATAAATTATAAAAAATTATAAATAACATAACATAACATAATTAACATAATTAATTCTTACATTTCATTTAAAGAAAACGTAGGAATGTGAGTTAGCGGGTGAGGGTAGGGATAAAGATTGAGGGACTGTGCATCATTTCTTATATACCTTTCCTTATTTAGGACACTAGGAAGTTTTATTATGCCAAGTCAGACTAACATACCATTTAGTCTTGCATTGTCATTTCTGAGTGGCAGCCACTCTGCAAGGTTTCAATGACAATTTTGCTTGAACTGCTAGAAATTGAACATAGGAATTTTGGCATAAAAACCATGTGCTTTTCTATACATCACAGGAAATTAAAATATGTTCCCAATCTACTTATGCTTCCTTGAAAAGAAACTCAGGAGGAGTTACCTCAGAGAAACTTTGCTTAGGAATGAAATGGAGTAGTGTGTTATATGTATTGTTATTTTTCATTCAGAAATCTAATATATAGTTTTTTATTTCATGTAGTGTATTTAAAGGACAAAATTCTGCTGAAGTGCTAACCTTATCTGCGAACCCAACAGTGAATCCCTCAACAATTTTCTCTTAATGTATGAGAGAGTATTTCATATTAAATGAATGACAGAAAAGTGTTTTTATAGAGAGAGCTATTAAAAAAAAGCCCTCTGAAATATTGAAATCAGACTTTACATATTGCTTTAGTTTTAAGTATATTTCCAGCGAGCTTGTCCAGAGGAATTTATAAAATACAGGGGTTGTTATCATTTCTTCCCTAGCACCTGAGAATAGTTTCTTTTGGGACTGACAAAAATGCCTTTAGACTGGGTAATTAGTGACAAGTGACTCAGAAGGACTCAGAAGTCGAGCTTAAGCCTCTTGAAGCATCTTCATATAAACAAGTCAAACCACATCACTTGCTATTCCTCTTTTGTTTACTGGGAGAAAAGTTCAAACAAATTAATGAGAGGATTACCAAACTTCAACTCTATTGTAAAAGATTAATTGATATTTTCCTGTTAGGGGTTGAACCATTTGGATTTGGCCTCATATCCCCTATTGTTATTGATGCTGTGATCAGCGGAGCAAAAGTTGCTTAAAGGTTAGACAAACTTTGCAGCATAAATTACATGAACTAATTTACGTTAACATCCAAAGGAATTCTCTGAACTGCTCCCTGCATCTGGCATTTGAACAGTGAAAAAGAGGAAGATCCTTCAGTAGCCTAGATGTGTTAGAAGCTTGCAATTATATTAAAATAGTGCCATATTTGTTAGAAGGAGGAAATATATCTTTTAAAATAATATCTCGTGAACATCGAGAAACACATTGCGTGGCGAATAGCATCCAGCATCTTTAAATATACTTGTTTGGTGTGCAGCCTTGCAGATTCTTTTTTAACTGTGTGCATTGAGGACATATGGCTGCATATTTGGATAACCCTATTTGCATTTTTCAAATGTGTAATATTTTTAACCACTCATTTGGCTTTTGCTTTCAGAAAAGTAGACAGCTAGTGTAACCATTTTGAACAGGCAGTTTACTTCATTCTTTTCAAAGGACAAGAAGTAGACAGTATTTGTGTTCATAAATCATTTTAACATAGATGTTTGTGTTTTTATGTCAGGAAATGTAAACTGATAATGTGATTTAGATGAAGTATGAAGGAGAAAAGCAAAGATTCTGGTTGCTGGAAGCAGCAAAAAGTGCATGAGAGGTATCAAAATGAAAAGAAAAAGTCCTTTTCACCAAAGTATAAAAGTGTATGATAGACCCCCTTCTAAAACCTTGATTTTGGAAAGATTGTTCTGTAATGGTGTAAGTTGTAAAAGAACTGGAGAGAATTCAATAGATTTCTAATCTTGAAGAATATGAGGTATGAGTAAGGAATAACATTTCATAATTTTACAGACTGGGACCAAACTACTGTCCTTATAGATCTGTACTTAAAACTAAGAGATATAAGTAGTGGAAAAGCAGCTAGGAATTTATGACTTTTAGGACTGGGGAAAAATGACAAATATTATTCGGGTTACTTTATTGTTCATATAGAATTTGCTTGATAGAAGTATTTTTTGTTGCATGATATTTTAATAATGAAGTTCAGATATATTACTATTACTTTAAAAAAGTCATAAGATATTTCTTGAAAATACTGTATGTTTGCTTGAATTAGTGATATTGTACAAGTATATCTGGCTTTTCAAGGTATATACACCCAAAGCATTACATGTTAAAATACAAAGTCATCTGTATATTGTGCATACACTGGAGCATATTGGAGATATATTTGGGTATATGATGGGCATATTTGAATATTTCAGTGTCTCTTTTAATTGACATGAAATAAGATATTTAAGGCACTTATTGATGATTATATATTCCTTCTGGCAAAAGCTGTTGATTAATTAACAGATGAACAATGAAACTAAAGCAAAATACAACCATGTATGCTATTTCTGAGTCTGAATATGGACAAATTTTATTGACCTTAAGCTGGGCAAATGTACTTAACCTTATTGATTAACTTGAGCCCATTTGAGTGGAATGAAAACTGTTTTACCACAAGATGCTACGGTATGATCCTATGTCAGCCTTTCAGTCTTCTGAACTTAAAAGCACAGCTTAACATATTGATCCTACTCACTAGTTCTGCTATAATAAATATTACATTCTTACTGCAAGTCTCCACTGTCATTTTAAGTGATTGGAGAATGGAGCTGTAATCAGAGAAAGTCCTGTGAAAGATAATCTTTCTTTATTCATCTACCCTCTGCGGAGGCAGAAATAGGGACCAAGGGACAGCAGTAATTGCTGTCATAGCTCTTCTAAAATCTCTTTCCTCAGTGACAAAGTACCAGAGCTGTACAATTTAGTATTTATCCCTTTAAAGGCAGAAGTTTTCAGAAACATGCATAAATGCAATCAATAAATAGAATGGTTTTGTTCTTTTTTGAAATAAAAAACCTACTTGTAGCAAAGAATTGTTTTAAAAAGAAAAAAACAGATTTTTTTTTGTAGTAAATTTCATATAAAGCCCAAACAAGGTGTTTTGGAGTGAAAATTATTACTGACAATCTAATAATTCTATTCTGACTTTATTTTTCTTCTCCTTCTTGTCAGATGTGCAATAATCTTTTAATTAACATCCATCCAAAGATAAGCATGTAGGAAAAGAAAAATCACTAGCTGCAGGCTTTCCAAATAGAAAAAAAAAGCACATACAGCAACAACAACAATACACAATTGCATCTTTCTATTTAAATGCAAGAATTAAACAGAAGGAATACCAGACTTAAACAAAGAAGAAGACAGATGTCCAGAAGTTGTCATTAGCTACAGCACACAGATTGTGATTAAATTTTAATGTGGCGTTTAACTTAAGTAAAGATTTTTTGCTTATCGGAGAGAAAGAAGGCTGGAAAAATATTGTTATTGATTTCATTGCTTTGAATGTAACTGATCCTTTAAGTAATTTTTGTAGAGTTTGGTGTCACTTTTTAATGTCTGCTTGGACTGAAGGAGTCATTAGAGGCCATGTTCATTTAAAATTCTGTGTCTAATGCATAAATTGCTCTCCACCAACTTCCAATTTCTATCTATAGAAAACAAAACAAAGCATTTAGTTCACTGAATAACAGCAACACACAACTGTTCCTGGTTGGTTGTGTGAATTTATTGGCATTAAAGCTTTCATAATGAATTTCAGAGTTTCTTCATGCATTCTTTTCTATAAATACTACATGCTCTAAGTAACAAATAAATGGCAAATTTGGATAAAAGCACTGCCTTAACATTTATTTTGTATGCCATTTATTTATATATACATTTTATAATTCTCTAGTTTGTCTGTGTAAGCAATGATGTAAGCCATGATTTTAAAGAAACAAGTTTGGGGGGAAAAAAGAGAAGAATCCAATAAAGTCTATATTTACTAGAACAATTTTTTTTGAAGGAAAGAAACATATTTCAATTATATCAAGTATTACTTGATTTTTAAAAAATGATTACAGTTATGAAGATCATCTAGGCTCTGTCATGTTCTGATATGCCATAATTTTTACAGTAATTTTAAGGTGGCTGAGTTTAGAGGTACTAATGCAATTTTTTGTTCATGCTTTTGTATTACTGAATGAATAAAAAGATGGGTGGGTAGGTACATATATGAAACTTTGCTCATTGCAAATAGTACTAAAGGTGGTCAAAGCTCTTACCTAGATTGGAATCAAGTGTGTCTAGACAATTCAGAGAACTTTAAGACAATTGAAACTATTATTTATTTTAGTATTTAAATGTTTCTATGACATGTGGGAGAAAGATACAGAATGGTAGGAAAACTCTAGTATGGATGTAATGGTATAGTAGCATTTTGACCTCAAGTTAGATTCAGGAACTAAGGGGGAGATGGCCATGTCTTCTCTAGTGGAACAGCTTCCAAAACACTTCTTTATTTCAAAGTGTTCTCTGTTTGAATAGCTGTCTAGTCCAACTGTGATTTCAGGATAAAGGGCCATAAGAAGGAACAGTAACAACTCATCAGCAGTTTATATCTACTCTGCTGACTGAATAGGCATAAAGATCCCCTGATCAAAGTTTTCTTTACTATGGTTGAGTGTTATTTCTGTTTAAGTGTATAGTAGTCATTTCTAAACTTGCATTAATACATATAAATTAGGATGTGCAATTCTTATGCAGACAGGCAACTTATTTTCGTCCCCTTTTTCCTCTTCTTTGGCAATGCATCAATGCATCTCAACTCAGAAGCATATTTGCTGTGAAGAATATGGGATCAAATTTCTCTTATAACTTGGATACCTGAATGTACTGTAAACTTAAGAGCCTAAAGGCCTCACTAGTCCTCGTATTAAACCAGGTTACGTTCTTGAAGAACTATGTACTGTTTGACATGAAATTTCTATCAGAAGTTTTGCAGGCCTTCAAACTCAAAGGTAAAACTTTTCAAATTTCTTTCCCTGCTTCCTATTATCTTCTTTCCCTCTGACTCCACCCTCATCACTTTATTCTCTCAAACCTTCATTCTTACTTAAATTGGGTATAATCAGTTCCTCTCTCTTATCCACATAATTTCCTTTTTCCTCTCTCTCCAAAAGCATCATTTTACATCTGCAAAATTTAAATCTAATTTCATTGTTCATTCAACCAGAACATTCTTGGGCTTAGATAGTCTCCTTTACTTCTTTTTGCATCTATTATTAAACATGTGCTAAATTCTAAGAAATGTGGCCCTTCCTTCTTCTGCATATGAAAACAATAACACTGATCCCATGATATCATCATTGTACCAATTGATGATGAGGTGTTTGTGCTTTAATACACTCCTCAGGCATCCTTTAAAGGACAAACTGCAGGAGAAATTGACCTGAAACTGAATCTGGAAGTCATATTCTTATTGTGGGAGTGTGTGTATGTGTTGTGTGTTTGTGTACTGTTCATTTTCTGGGTAAATCGCTTACCTTAATGACATAACAAGGACAAAAATAATAAAAGGAGCAGGTTGTATATTGGGTAATTCTGCTGATAGTAAGAAAATGGCTTTAATCTGAATATGATCTAACTACATCATCAACATTTCTATTCCAATCAATGCATTATAGAATCCATATAAATTATTTCTATTGCTTAATGGTATTCAGAACTCCCATAGTTAAGTGCAAAAATGACCTTCTGAAGTTTGTTCTTGTATAATTTTTGGCTCTGGAACCATCACTGCTGTACTGTCTTTTTCCACATGGTGATTGTACCATCTGGATAATGTGTCAACATTAATGTTCCACGCCCCCAGATTTCTGTGCTCGACAGCGAAGACAAAGTCTTGAATTGCTACAGCCCACCTCCATTACAATTCATCAAGTGTTAAGCAGTTTCAGTGGTTGGTAGTTGTATATTATTCACTGTCACTGCTGAATTGTGTTCTAGGTTCTCTTAATGGTTTCAGAAAAAGTCAATATTAAGATTATTCTTGAAAGAAAGGGAAATAGATATAAGTCTTTGTGATAGAAACAGATTTGAATGCCAAATGACCCTAAAGTATATTGAAACCCCATTGATTATAATGGCTGCTATGGAAACATGTAGTGGAGTATAAATTCCAAAATAAGTACAGACTAAAAGAATGAATCATATTGTCACAGTCCATGGCTAGAGCACAGGTTGCAACATTTTTGGAGCCAAAGTCCCCACTTGGATTTGGGTGGTATGTTGGGAGCTCCATTCCCAAAAGTAGATGGGACCAGGACAAACACTAGATGTATTTAATTTAATTTAAAATGAAGCTTAATTAAAATGAAATGTTGATATCATTATTCACTATACATTTAATAATTTTCTCTTGGGGGGGGGGGGAAAGCAGCTTTCAGTGAGACTTTTGGAAGCACTCACAGAAAGCTAGAGGGCACATAGAAGGCTTCAGTAGCCTATTAAAGGCCCTGGGGTATTAAGTTGTAGTCTTCTGGACTACAACCAAGTTAGATCATAGGTTGCCAAGTGATATTATTGTCGTTTCAGCAGTGTTACTTCTCTAAAAATGCTGTGGTTATTTCATTGAAGAAGGGCAAAGTGTCAAATTAATGGAAAAGTACCACAAGTGAAAGACCAGAATGTTAGGCTTCTTTAAGAAGACCACATCAAGATGTTAGTAATACAAAGAAAAATATAATACAATTCATTTCATTTAGTCAACTGCCCATATTGTAAAATATTGCAAAACATCATGACATCTAGTATCATTTGTTTCTCTTGATGCACTGGTATGTGGATAGCCATATTTTATCTCACTCCCTGAACATTTTTTTTTCATTCATTTCCTTAGGTCCCCACTGAGTGAAAGATAACAAAATGCATGTGCATGGTGATGACAGTTGCCATCTGTGTTCTATTACCACCGAAAGGTATCTCTTCTCTTTCATCTCATCTAACCAAGCTGGTGACTGCCAAGTTCGCAAATGATGAACATGGAGGTGCCAGTGCTCTAATAGATGACTGTAAGGGGCTAGCTGACACAAGCTCTGAAGAACTCTGTCAATATCAAACAAACTGCAGATCTCAAAATAATTTCTTAAACTAATGAATGGAACTCATAAACACAAGAAATTGTACTGAAGATTGTACTGTGGCAATTTCATTCTTACATTGGTTCTTTGCAACAGACCATAGGTAAAGTAAAACTAACTATGTCAGAAGATGCTGAGGATTAAAAGTAGATCTTCTGTACATAAAACATGTTCTCAGCTACTGTCCATGACTCTACCACTTGAATATCCAAGTGTTTGTCACTACTACTGCAGTAGTGGTGGTATTATAGAAGTGTGTTCTTTTAAGAGTTCTGTATTTCCTAAACAGGGCTTTCCCATGTGCACAGATAAAGCTCAAAAAGCTGGAATTAACCGTAAAGGTCTCAAAAATTGGGACCAAGGAACTGAAAGATCCCTTCTTTCTGTTCAATTTACAAATGCCATTATCTGAGGGCCCCATCAAAACAGAAGGTAAAGCTTTCTCAGAGGTGGTGATCCCCAGGGAAGCTCAACTAGTGTTTCATAATTATCTTTTGCTTCCAAGAAAAGACCACCTTTATCATTCCATACCTTATAAACTGCTTTTATTCTTGATTTTGAATTGAACTTTGTTTTATGAACTTAACCTAATTTCATTTGAATATTATTTGAAGGGCAAGGCATAAATAAATAATCTGTGATTTTGATCCTCATGTGTCAGATTTATTCGTTTGGAACTAGACACACACTATTATTATTATTGTCATTGTCATTGTCATTGTCATTGTCATTATTTATTAATTAATTAAACACCCAATAGTAATACTGAGCATGGGACCCAAAATGATGATTAGACAGCCATTATTATTGGAAACTGAATAAGACTGTAGTGAAGCTGTGTATAAACATTTTCTTCTGGAATATGCCCTACTATTTATCCCTTGCTTTCATTTTCCTTTCTCAGTTGAATTTTTCTTTACGACTAGGAGCTGCTTCAGACACTATTAAAAACATCTCACTTCCACCCACAAACACTAGTTTCTTTCAATATGTTCAGATTATAGGCATTTATATTTTATATATTGTATTTATATTTTATGCTTATTGTTTTAATTGATCATTTTTACTGTAAACCGCCCAGAGTCCCTCTTGAGGGATGAGATGGGCAGTGATAAAATTTGATAAATAAATAAATAAAATAAAGATGTTTAAGGGAGGGGGCACAGAATCATAGAATCATAGAGTTAGAAGGTACCTTAGAGGTCATCTAGTCCAATCCCCTGTCCAGTGCAGAAATCCTCATACCACCCTGGACAAATGGCTGTCCAAATTTTTCTTGAAAACCTTCAGTGACGGAGCACCCATGAGTCCAAAAGGCAGTCTGTTCCACTGTCCAATAGCTCTCACCATTAGGAAATTCCTCCTTATTTCAGGTTTGAATCTCTCTCTTTAAACCTTCCATCCTTGGTTCTTGTGTTATCGTTGGGTGCTCCAGAGAATCAATCCATACCTCTGTCAAGTGAAATTCCTTCATGTATTGGAAGACTGCACTCATGTCTCCCCTTAGTCTTCTATTCTTTAGGCTAAACATACAAAGTTCCAATCGAACAGAATATTTGTAGCTCAGGGTTGAACTGTGGAGTCCTTGGTGCTCTCTGAGCCTTGTTGTTTTCTTGCAGATGTTTCATTGCCAGGCTAGGCAACATCTTCAATGCAAAAAGGGAGTGGGATTTGCTCTCTGTTTGTATACCATGGCTTGTCCTGCTTGTGTTGGTGGGGGTGTTGTTCTCTCCTTGGTAGTTCCTTGAGTGGGCTGTTGATTGCTGCTTGGTTGATTGACTGAGTTAATAGTTCCTTGATTAGGGTATATTGTGCTGCCTGATTGTTCCTCTGGTGCTAATCCTGGTGTTAATCTTTGCATATCTGGGTGTTGATTGCTGGCAAGGAGGTGTTCTGGTCTTTTGGCTTTTCTATTGTCTCTTATGAATGGTATGTAAATGTTGTTTACCTCTATGTGTCTGTTGATGGCTGCTTTTTCTGAGTGCCAAGCTTCCAGGAATTCTCTAGTTTGGAGTTTAGCTTTCTTTTTTTCTGCTTGTCTCAGTGATTTGGTCTTGATGGTAGTAGTCAGCATGTTAACACAGTAGGCAACACAAGCAGGACAAGCCATGGTATATATGTGTACAAATCTACTGTATGTGCATACTTCCTCTCTGACATTCACACTTTATGAGTAGAATCCTGTGGGAGGACAACATCACACATGTACCGTTGGGTATGTACAGTTACTTAGATTCTCATGGAGGTAAGACCTGAAGAATTTTTATTCATCTTTTGTCACATGTCAGAATTCCTCTCCATTTATTTTAAGGTTGCATATTCAAGTGATTGTTACATATTCTTTTTTTCTGAAAAGGCTTGCAAATGCATTCAGGGACATCAAAACAGTTCCACATGGTCTCAGTAAATAATTTGACAACATAGTCCTAACTTCATTCTAGTTTTCGCACAAAAATATCATCCTTTGTCTATGTCAATAGTTAAATATTCCATCCAACTAACAAAAATTGGAATGGATATAATTATTGTTATTGCTATGTCTATAACAATATCAGCAGTCACACTCCAACAACCCCTATAATCTATGTAAAGAAATCCCCCCTAAAAAGTCAGCTTCTAATTGCTTTTTTTTAAAAAATAAGTCACAATCAACAGAGGAATTTCTTGGCATGGGCATAACCATTAGAGATGCTCATTTAAGCCTCTCCTTTTATATATCCAACATATGGAAGGAACATGCATCTGGGCTTACATTCCCTGCTGACTTTGCCCTCAACCTCCATGTATTCACTGCAAAGTTTCAAAAAGGAGCCTATGTTTATACAGGTTGATGCGCCTATGCTTCCTAGGCAATCAAGAAGGTACCACATTACTAATAATACTTGTGGTAATATGGCAAGTGATGAAGACAGTTAGGAACCCTTCACCAGCTCAGATTTTGTTCTGAACTGGGTAAAGGTTATAGAAGGTTCAATAGCATACCCTCCATTTTGAATAAGCTGTTTATAAAAGTCATGTGAGTGTGACCGGGGTTCCTCATTTTACCAACATGAAGGATAGGCATGGAACAAGAGAAATGTAGATATAAGAAACATATTCTGTAAATGATTCAGAGCCTGGGTTCTTTGGAGCTGGAGAAGTCCTATGCATTTATTAGTAAGCAGCAACAGAAAATCCAGAAAGAAGGGTGATGTGTTGTCTTCTGTCTCTTCCTTTTGCAGTTTTGGCATTATGCTGCCAATCAGCCAGGCTGCTCCAGTTTCATCCAAATAACCATCAACTTCTGACAGCTACTGGAATGGAAGCGACAGCCAGCGAAATGATGAGAGCTCTCAATCCCATAATTTACTTGACAGGAACGATCTTGGATATACTTCCCCACGAGTAGCTGCAAAAGATGCCGCACTCCCCCAGGTTCCACCCTGATAATTTCAGGACCTATGTATGAGAAAGTTCATAGCTTCATTTGTTTTATTATTTTTAATATCAGAGGAGACTGTCTCATTAGTGATCTGGTGGGGACATGGGAAACTGAAACTTTCCAGATGCTTGATATAATGGCTCCTAAAAAAATCTTGTGTCTCATATCAGAACCTGTGGTACCTCATAGTACACAGAACCATTAGTGGCAATGAGATGTGGGGAGATGCAGCTTAAGTGACAATGGAACAGGTCTAGGGATGAATCTGATTGGATTCATACAACCATTCATTATATAGGCATAATTATAAGGCTTGCATTATAAGGCTTGCATAATTATAAGGGGCGTGGTGGCTCAGCGGGTAAGACACCAGGCTTGTTGATTGGAAGATCACAAGTTCGGAGGTTTGAATCCCTAGCCCTGCGTGTGGAGTGAGCTCCAGCACTCGCCCCAGCTCTTGCCAACCTAGCAATTCGAAAGCATGCAAATGCAAGTAGATTAATAGGTACCACTTCGGTGGGTAGGTAACAGCGTTCCGCGTGCGTCATGCTGGCCACATGACTGCGGACAGCATCTTCGGACAACGCTTGCTCTTCAGCTAACAAACGGAGATGAGCACCGGCCGCTAGAGTCGGGCACGATTGCCCAAATGTGCAGGGGGATCCTTTACGTTTTTATAAGGGTTGCATCATAGTAATCAGGGAGGAAAATAACTAATGGTTTTCCTTTCTTACTGCATTTGTGGAGAACCAATTAATGGAGGCTTTTAGAGCTATTGGCTAGATAACCTAGCCCTTCATGGTCCTAGCTGGCACACTAGTACTATCAGACCTCCATTGACAATAGTCCAAAACTTGCAACTTGCCCTGAATGCAGCAGTCTGTATAGAAAATGGTGCTTCCTGGAAAAGCTGTGTCACCCCTGTATTGAAACAGCACTGGTGTCTGATGGCTTTTCAGAAGCAACTTAATGTTAAAGAGTAAAAGAAAATGAAGAGAAGAAAAAAGAAGCATAAAATGTTTCCATTGGCTATACATAAATAAGTAATGCTGTTACTTTGCTCCAGCTAAGCAGATTTGGATTTGGTGCCTAAATGAGAGATTATCTACTTTCTTAGATAGACAGATAGACAGTTATTTATTTATTTATTTAGTTAGTTAGTTAGTTTGTTTGTTTGTTTGATTGATTGATTTCTGTAGCTGCCCATCTTAGCAAGTGATTCTATAACATTTGAGATTCTGTAGGAAGGTTAATATTTGCATGAAATAAGTTTAAATAAGTATATTCTCAGTTCCAATTTGTGTCTGTGTGTGCTGTTCAATAAGCCAAGAGTGTGTAGAAACCTCCTTTCCATCCCTGAGAAGCAATGTAGCAATTAGACAAAAAAAGGGAAGAACTCACTTGACCGTGAAATTCACTAGGGCCCAGTTATCAAGCTAATCTACCTCAAAGGCTTGTTATGAGCACAAAATAGGGGGTGGATAAGAACACATTATTTTCCAGTTTACAATACTTTGAACTCCTTGGAATGAATGAATGAACAAACAAACAAGTTATAATCTGCTATATGAGAGACTGCTTTTAAAAAATCACAGCTTAAAAGGACTGGATGAATATCAATTTAGCATCAAAAAATCATAACAAAAACATCAGAAATACCAGACCAGGGAGGCTGTTCCATAACTTGTGAAGTACTATCAAGAAGTCTCTTCCTGATAGCAAACCGTCTCATGTTACTTTGCCAAAACCAATTAGAACAAGGCCTCTGTACAAGGTCATAAGTTTCAAGTGGGAGGAAATAATTTTTCAAATAATTTAGCCAAGGCAATAATGGATTTAAATGTTATGCCTAGCTCTTTGAATTGAGCTTGAAAATGGACAAGGAGCAAATACAGCTCACAAAGTACTGGTGCAATATGATCAAAGCCTTCAGTTTGACTTAATAATCTTGTGGCCTACTTTGAACCCACTGCAGTTTCTGAACTAATTTCAATGGTCTCTTGTACAATAATATGAATGATTGTTTATTGCAGCAGGAGTAATTTCATCTAGGTAGGGGATCTTCATCTAGATATCATCATAACTGATATAGCTGCAGATGGTAAAAGGCACTTTGCTCATAATGTCCACCTGAGACCCTAATAGCAAAACCTGATCAAAACTGTAGACTAGAACAGCATTCAGAATAGATTAAATGTCACAGATTCAAATGTGTGAACTTACTAATAACCAGTACCTTGAATCAATGTGAATAAAATGTAATGTGTAATGTTGTCTGCATCTTCTTCTCATTAACATGTAGTCCACAGGACTTGGAACCACCTAAAACATTTGAATGATTTTTTCAAAGGAAGTTCTACCACCATCATAGATCTATCCAATTAAGATAACAGATGCACAAATTACAGTATTAAAAGGTGTTTTGGCCAATGATATAATCAGATAAATTATCTATACAAAACAGATTATCACGGACAGCAAGAAGTGGCTGATAATCTGTTCAAGAAGCCTATAGTCCTCATGTATGGGAGTGAAAGGTGGAACTAGATATCTTATATCAAATAATGCTGCACTCTACAATCACAGAGAGGTTTACTATCCAACTGCATATAGATATTAAATAGCATTGGGAACAAGAGAAAACCTTGCAGAACTCCACAGGTTAATTCCTATGAGTGGAGACAACGATGTTTGCTTGAAGAATTTATATCCTATTCAGCTCACACAATATTTGCTCAGGCACTAAAGACACTAAATGACCTGACATCTTCTAGTCAGGCAGAGCACAGTGTGGTGTCCACAGTTCCCAATTAACTCATAGCGATTCAATAGTCAATCAATTCAATTCAATTTATTACAGTCATAGACCAGTACAAATAAAAATACGCCATATGTATCCAATAAAAGTTCTCAGCTATAATAAAAGAAGTAAAATACATATCTGAAATTAGTTTAGCAAGATACTTATCATTTGTATATAAAATCGAATAATCGAATACCCCAGAACATCAACCCGTCCCACCTGATCAGTCAGAGACGGCTTGCTGCAGACCCCATCAATTAAAGAGTTCCATCTAGCGGGGTCCAGAAGGCAGGCCTTCTCTGCAGTAGCACCTGCCCTTTGGAATACCTTACCCCCAGAGCTGAGGCGGGTTTCCTCGCTCCCGACCTTTCGAAAAGACTTAAAAACCTGGTTCTGCCGGCTTGCCTGGGAGGGTAATGCCAACAGTTCCTCTTGGGGATGGCTGGTCCCATGAAGCTCCCCAGTATTACCATTTTTTAAACATCTTTTATGCTTGGATTTTATATTATTTATTAATATTGTAATTTTTTATTTATGTTTTTACTGTTTTATTGTGAACCGCCTAGAGTCCCCCAATGGGGGAGACAGGCAGTAATATAAATTCAAATATATAAATAAAATAAATAAATAAATAAAATCAAGAAGACAGCCTATATTGCATTATGTTGAGCTCCATATATTGTGGCATCCTATGGTTATTAATTATTAACTATTAAAATTAAGTGTTAATATCAAAGTTTTAAATGTATAGTTATAAAAGGAAGTAAAATATTTAAGTTTTATTTTAATAAAATATTTAAGTTTTTCACTAAGTTACGTCGGCTCTTTAGTGCTGCTGCGCAGAATCTTGCTACCTGCGCTGTGACTGTAATCCACTCATCTTTGAGCAAATAGTCAATCATGTAGTGAGAAGAAGCATCAGCATCCTGATGGCTGTCAAACACTGAGAGTCAATGTGGTCTAGTGCAGGGGTCCCCGATCTGTGGGCTGCAGCCTGTTAGGAAGTGGGCCTCACAGCAGGAGGTGAGCGGTGGTGTCAGGAATGAGCCTGTCCCTGCTGCCATGAGTTGGAAGAAGAGCAGCCGGTAGCAGGAAGAAGCTGGGAAGGTGCAAAGACAGAGCCTGAGCCGGAGCAGCTGATTGGTGGGGACCCTGAAGGGGAAACACCTCCACCTATCAGCGCAGAAAGGCGGAGAGGCAAACCCAGCCCCCTGGTCTGCGCGATTGGCCCCCACTCGCAAACCCCGCCCCCATCTGCAAGATTGGCTCCTGCCTGCAAATCCCACCCCCAGTCAGCATGATTGGCTCCCACCTGCAAACCCCGCCCCCCATCCACGCTATTGGCTCCCGCCTGGAAACTCCACCCCCCAGTCCATGGAAAAATTGTCTTCCATGGAACCGGTCCCTCGTGCCAAAAAGGCACTCCTGGTCTAGTGGGTGGAGTACTGGGGAAAGTCAGGAGGCTTTGAGGCTATTCAGCTTGCTGAATGACTCAGGGCAGTCCTTTTATTTCTCTCTTGAATTTACCTCACAAGGTAGTTTGGCGGATAACACTGAGGTAACAGTCCTATGAGTGTCATCTTGGACCTCTGGAGAAAAAGGTCGGATATAAATTCAACACGCAAACCAATTAATAAAAACATAAGCAGGCTATCTAAGCTGGCTTCAGTTTCAAGGCTGATTAATAAAGTTGATCTTGAAATAGCTATATGTTTATGAAGCTTCACTGCATTCATGAGAAATCACAAGAACTAATTTCCTAGAAGACTCTGCTAAAAAGCAATAAAGCAATCCTTTATCGAGTGGTTTAGTTGTCTTTCTAGGCAGCCAAACAGCAGCATGATTTGTGAACTGGAAGCTCTGTTGCTTGAAGAAGCTTCCAAACAGCAGTACAGAGCTGTTGACAATGCATACTGTTACCTTGAGTACAGCAAAGAAATTTGTGTCATCTCCAGGCATTCTGGAAGACCATTGCCCCTTTCCCTTTCTCACCCCCCACAAGCAGCTGCTACTGAAGTAGACAGTAACTCAACCTCGGCACATTTTGCCACATGGAGTTTTGAAAGCAATTTCCTTGACACTGTTTTTTTCCTCCTGTAAGACACTGATAAGACTATTTTTATGAGGTGGTTATAATATTTTTGATGGTCTTTTATAAAGAACTTAAGTAGGCATCAGTTTTGTGTCTGTGTGTGTGTGAATTGGATGTTCGGCCTTATTTCCCGTTCTCTTGATTATTGAGAAAGCAGCAGGATAACTATATAGATACAAGTTGACTCTGTTTTTTGAAAGCCAGCATTTTACATAGTGCTAAATGGTACTGCTGCTTAAAATTAGATGCTTTCTCTTGCAAATAAGGTTAAAGCGACAAAGTGGCTGAATGTTGCAGGAGTTCTAGGGGCCTCACACAATCATTTCAGGCCAGATATTGTTTTATATGAAAGAACAGCTGTTTATGGAACATTTGTCAATTTATATTAAATTACAACTTTGGAGATACTAAGTTGAAAACTTAAAGCAAGCCATATGATATTATGCATTACATCTTCTGCCCATTAAGGAATCTTAAAGTAAAGCAACCAAAGACAGAAAATACTGGTTCAAATTTCAACCCACAAGAAGGGTGAATATACCCTCAATTTAATAAAATGTATAATGCAACTTCCTGAGGCTTAAATTTCTTACAATTGCTCTTCGAATGGGCACTTGTTTCCCCATTATTGGCCACTTTAATCTACTTATATTCTCGTTGTCTCATTTAAAGATCATTTTATAGGATTGGGTGATCCACGTTCAAAGTATGTGTTCCATGACTGCCTAGTGGAACAACACAACAGTTTATATATTTCTGATTGTGATCTCAAAAGTGATTTAAAAATCTATAGAGACAATCCAATTGTCCTGAAAATATATACACACAAGTCTACTTTGAGGTGGCTAAAATGAAATAAATCCAGTTTGAGGAGACAGAAAGAAAGCCAAGAATGGGAAGTAAAGATCGTGAAGTAAATGGGCACTAGCAATGACCAAGTTCGAAAACCCATCTCTCCCAGGAGAATATTAGAAGAGGGCAAGGAAGACAAGCAATTGGAAAAAGTAGAATGTTTGTGCTTTTCTTTGAAGCAGACAGCATTAAATATTCAGCAAAAGCTGAGGGATCAGTTTACAATACTCTTCTTGTTTCTCATGTATCGGCTGACAGATGCTGTAAACATACACAGGCAAACATGGGCCTAAGCTAGCAATGCTCCAATAACAGAGGGCAGAAAATTATTTCCTACAGCAATTACATTTGTACCTTTAAAACATCCTACCTGGAGAGCAGAATTAATTTCCTTCCAGACATGCAGAAGTTGAGAGTTGGGTGTCACATTCTCTTAGCTCGCATGCATGTGAGGATTTGGTTCCCATGGCCAATCAATAGAAAACAGATTTCACATAATTAGCTCTCTGAAGAAAACAAGTGCATCCCTCCATATTATATGTGTATGTCAGCCTTAAAATAAAACATGTACACATAGACACGAAAACCCAATGAAATTGTCATTAGTCCCCCAAACTCTTCTTGATAGATTTCAAAGGGTGAAAAAGTGCCTGGATCAATGTCATACAGTTGACCTTGGCTAAGAGATGGAAGCTGGTCTTTAAAACATTCACTCATCATGTTTAAAAGATGTCACAGTAAATAAATTATGACTGTTTACACTTAGACTTAAGTGTCTTCTTTTTCCACACTATAGGCAGCAATTTGGCTCTGATGCTATCATTCAAAGTGAGTTCATCACACCACTTTTTTCCTTCAAGACTTGTAATATACACCCCTCCCTCCCTCCCTCCCTCCCTCCCTCCTTCCTTCCTTCCTTCCTTCCTTCCTTCCTTCCTTCCTTCCTTCCTTCCTTCCTTCCTTCCTTCCTTCCTTCCACCATAAATTGCATTAAACTAGCATTCTGCAATTTGAGGTCCTTTTAAGATATCAGTATTACAACTCCCAAAATTCCTAGCCCCCAGACCAGAGGGGCCAGGCCAGTGGAAATTCTACGAATCATGATACTAACATATCAGCACCAGGTTGGAAAAGCTGTATTAGCTAGGGTGACCATACGTCCCATTTTGAACGGGACAGTCCTGTTATTTTAGCATTTTTCAACTGTCCCGTCGTTTTGATCAAAATCTCAATTTTGTCCCTTTTTTAAACCCGGCGGGAAGGAGAACAGGAAGACAGGAAGGAGGACTGGAGCCGGACTTGCCATTGGAGGCAGCCCGGAAGAGGCCCTAACAGCGCGGCAACTGGAAGCCCAGTTGCCAGGTGCGAGCCCAGCAGCAGAAACAGCACCACAGTCCAGGTTCCTGCCTCCTTACCTGATCCTGAGATTGTCTGCCCAGCAGTGGTGAGGCCAGGGAAAGCAGGCACGACAAGGTTGTGGAAAGAGGGTGCGTATGTGTGTGTGTGTGTGTGCGTGCAGATTACTTGCTCAGCGTAATCGCGCGCACACACACACACAAACACACACGCACCCCACACCCTCTTCCTCCAGCCTCCCCATGACCAAATGCACCCGCACCTGTTGCAGGGAGGCTGGAGAAAGAGGGTGTGGGGTGCGTGCGTGTGTGTGCGCGCACGCGGATTACTTGCTCAGTGTAATCGCGCACACACACACGCACACACACGCACCCCACACCCTCTTTCTCCAGCCTCCCTGCAACAGGTGCGGGTGCATTTGGTCATGGGGAGGCTGGAGAAAGAAGGTGTGGGGTGCGTGTGTGTGTGTCTGTGCGCATATGATCGGTCTTGGCCAAGGGAGGAGAGTTGTCGGGCCGCCGAGCAGGAGAAGCCGGCTGCGCTCGACTGCTTCAGCCACACCACTCCGCCCTTTGCTGCCCGCTGAAGCTCCCCAGGGTGGCTGCTCCTGCTTCTCCTGCTCGGCGGCCGACAACTCTCCTCCCTCGGCCAAGCCCGATCAGATGCACACGCACACACACACTCACAGGACAGACTGCCCTGGCAGGAGCCGGCCATGCTGGGGGGCTTCAGCGGGTGGCGAGGGGCGGAGTGGTGTGGCTGAAGCCTCCCAGCATGGCCGGCTCCTGCCGAGGGCAGTCTGTCCTGTGAGTGTGTGAGTGTGTGTATGTGCATCTGATCGGGCATGGCCAAGGGAGGAGAGTTGTCTGGCCGCCGAGCAGGAGAAGCAGGAGCCGGCCACCCTGGGGAGCTTCAGCGGGCAGCAAGGGGCAGAGTGGTGTGGCTGAAGCAGCCGAGTGCAGCCGGCTCCTCCTGCTTCTCCTGCTCTGCGGCAGTGGCAGCAGCAGCGACTCTCCTCCCTCCCTCGGCCAAGCCCGAGGGGGATGGGGCAGTGGTGGGCCTCCATCCCCTCCATCCCCGCCCCTTGTTCCCCGGCCGATGACGGTGCTGTGTGCACAGTGTGTGTACTCCAGCCTCCCCCAAACACACCAGCTCTGCCGCACCATTTACTGCTAGAAGAAAAAAAAACTTTAAAAATCAGAAAAAAAAATTAAAATCCGAGCCAATCATGCTGATGGGGGCGGGGTTTGCAGGCGGGAGCCAATCGTGTGAAGCGGGGGCGGGGTTTGCAGGTGGGAGCCAATTGCGTGGACTGGGGGGCGGGGTTTGGAGGCCGGCATGGTGGCATAAGACCCTGTCCCGTTTTGCCATCCCAAAAGTCCCGTTTTTGTCTGAAGGAAATATGGTCAGCCTAGTATTAGCCCATGCAGGAGCATATCTATTGCTGATAAATCTCTGTTGCAGTTAATAAATGAAATAGACTACACTCCTTGTCCCAAACTAAAATGTACCATTTCAATTTGGTTTTTTTTTTCTGATAGTTGTCTGTGAGCATAACTGAAAGCATAAGGAAATCTTCAGCAATAACCTGACGTTACACTATAATCCCAAGCATTGTGCATCATAAGAGCTGAAGCCAGTAAAACTGACCCTGTGTATTTTTACTGACTCTGTTGGATCATATGAAATTTAATAATTGGTTCTGGCACCTTATTGCATATTATTATAACTTTGAGATGCAACAGTTTTATAGAACATATGGGCTGCACAGCCTCCAAACATATAGATGATACACCCTTTGAAGGAGACCTTCTGTCTTGTTTTGTTGAGCTTTGAAAGGTCAGGTAAATTTTGTTATCTAGCTGTTTTCTTAAATTCTTCAGTAGCTTTGCAAATTTGAAGTAAATATGCTAATGAATGACTTTTTTTTGGAGAGTTCTCTATTAAAATCTGATGTGGTACATATTGATGCAAACTACTGATATTGTGGTATTTTGTAATAGCTGTTTTTAAAATAAGCAACACCTTGAATAAACCCTAAGAAAACTATTCTGTTAATGTTAAATAGGGATTCTATATATTCTTTGTCACATTGCATTGTTTCATACCAGCTGATAACATATTCCATTATAAACCATGTAGGATTGAAAATAAATATGTAATTCATTCTCCTATATAGAGTGGCTGAATGAGGTGCCAGTTTTCAATGGACATAGAAAACATAATTATTCAAAGTCAAGGCAGTTTAATAAAGTGAGTTTCAGCAGTACTTACTTTTCTCCCCAAAGTTTAGATCTCCTCTATTCAAACACCAAGATATGGCTGCCATTTTGATTCCCAAGAACCTCCAGGACAGAGGATGATTCTATGATCAGCAGTTGGTGTTCATGGAAATATTATTTAAATTCCTCCCTTAACCATTTTCATATGACAAACTGTTGTTAAGCAATGTGGTTCAACATGTTGATTGGACATTATCGTCAAACCACAACTCTTAATTTTATAGGGTGAGAAGTACAATGCACACCCATTAGAGAAAAGAAGTATTTTCACACACATCAACATTAAGAGCAATTGAGGTACCAGTTCACACTGCCATCAGTAGTTCTTCCTGATCATTTTTATAGCATCTTCCTCTTGAAGAAATCTAAAGAAACAATAAAACAACATTCAGTTTAAAAAATTAAATACAGTAAAACAGCACAATAGACCCTAATCAAGGAACTATTAACTCAGTCAATCAACCAAGCAGCAAACAACAACCCAATCAAGGTACTACCAAGGAGAGTACAACACACACACCCCCAACACAGGCAGGACAAGCCAGGGTATATAAACAGAGAGCAAGTCCCACTCCCTTTTCGCACTGAAGATGTTGCCTAGCCTGGCAATGAAACATCTGCAAGAAAACAACAAGGCTCAGAGAGCACCAAGGACTCCACAAAACAAATTCTGAATAATTAAAATATAAATATAAAACAAAAAGAAATCTAAGATACAGATTAGTCCTATAGCCCAGAAAAGCTGTTATCATACAGAGGCAATCAGCATACAAGTAGAAGCTTGCCTACTCTATTCTAACTCCATGAGAGACACAGTATACGATTTAGCTCTATATCTCATCTTGTTCTATGCAAGTATCCCCTATTTTCTTAGTTCAGATTGCTACAGCATTTAAAAAGCCACTAGACTCTACTCTGAGGCAAACAGAGCATACTCAGACAGTCTCCCATCCATGCACTGACCCAGACCTGCTAATGGGGTGAGGGGTGCACATTTGCCCCACACTATATACCAATGACATCATGCTCCATGATAGATGTTCATGTCATGATGGTACGTGGCACTTTCTCTGAACTACTGAGGCTGAGGAGGATGCTGATAGCCTTCCTCCACCCACTGTCCCCCCAGTTTTCTGCTACCTTCTCAGTCTTAAAGTACATGGCTGGAGGAAAGGCTATACATAAATGTAGAGTAAGTTTAGGTTCTTTGTGAAGTACATTCTCAGTCCTACTGTTACATTATATTATCCCATATGGATACAAAAGGCCGCATTATAGTTATTGTTTTGCATCGTATCTTATAAATGCTGTAAACTGTGTTATTAAAGTTATAATGATGCATCTGAGATATCAAAGGCAATGCTTGAAAAATGAAGGGATGAAAGTATGGCTACAGTTAAGGGATACAATGTCTTCTGCTTTTTTAGAAATCATATTTGTAGAGTCAGCTCTGGATGTCATCCATTTCCAGCTGAAATAACGAATGAATTCCCATTCATTTAACTGGATCTGGATTGTACCTCTTTCCCCTCACACTCTTACATATGGTTGGAAAAAATTATATTTAGGATGGTAATTGGTGAAGAATAAATATAAGGACCTCTTTTAATGAGTTGGAATCAAAAACCAAAGACATGAAATACCCTGATTTGGAAGTATGTAGTACAAATATTCAACAGCTTGGGTTTTATACTGGCAACAACCTCTTTATTAAAAAATAGCAATCTCTTTGAAAACCCCTTTCACTTGCCTATCCTATTTTGAACCAGTAGGTGGAGTGCTTGCTAATAATAATTGAAAGAACAGTGCTTGGTCTTAATATATGCACAAAGCATTTTTCTTATTATAAACTGCTAAAATCATATTTGCACTCAGCTCTTTCTATTGGTATAATTAGTTGGAAATAATATTACAAGGGCAGAGTTGAAGCACACACAACCTTGTAGAGACATTTTAGAAAACACAGGCAAACAAAGCTCAGGAATGCCAACAGAACAGAGTGAACATGTCATTCAAGAAGATTTTGAAAAATGTATTAATAAAAATTGGTGGGCAGTGATGTTCCATCACCACCTCCACCCCAGGCTGACACTGAATTAGTTCTCGCCCTATTAAAATGAATTTCACTGCATCATATCAAGCAGATATGCACTTTGAGTCCCTTAAGCACTGTTAAATTCTATGCATCAATGTTGCTTATTTGTCTGGAATCTAATATGATCCACAACGGTAATGTTAGTTCTACAGAATGATTTGGAATATTCAAATAATAATTAGTTTAAAATGCAAATATATCAGCTTTAGCAAAATCTTGTAATAGTAGTGGCTTACATGAACATGGTTAAAGTTCAGACCAGTTTCTAGAAATATTATATGAATTATATGTTCATAAATAAGTGACATTAACTGTGACTCCTGTAATTTTCTTTTCTGAAGTAATAGAAAGTATAGGAGAAAATCAGTTTTAAACAGGGCCATAATGACCAGGGATTAAAGTTGGGACTGAATTTTGAACCATTTTTGTTTAACACTGGCAATCTTCCACTGAACTCTATCCCCTTGATGGAAAGTTTACAGTTTTATGCAGAAACAGAGCAATGGGTATGCTGGTGTGTTTTGTGTGTGGGTGTGTGTAAGCAATCTGCCTGTTCATTGGCTATGTAATATGGAGCTATCAACATAACCATGGCAATATATTATGGAGAAACCAACATAGGTAGCCAGTTTGGTATAGTAGTGAAGGTGCTGGCCTAGAAACCAAGAGACTGTGAGTTTGAGGCCCCCCTTAGGCATGAAAGCTGGCTGGGTGACTTTGGGCCAGTCACTCTCTTTCAGCCCAATCCATTTTATAGGGTTGTTGTTGTGGGGAAAATAGGAGGCAGGAATAGGTATGTTTGCTATCATCATCATCATCATCATCATCATCATCATCATCTACCATCATCTACCATCAGAGGCTACAAAATATGGAACTGCCAGCATAGCAATTTAACAGATTCCTTGACTCCTATAGATTACCAACAGGCAGAAAAAGAAGCCAAATTGATCCTTTCCTGCTCCCACATGAGCAGTCCGACAGCAAAGGTAGGTTTGCTAAAGAAGAGGTAAAGACTACTTTTGTCCTGATTGTGGACAGAACCTTAAATGATGCTTGACTCTATTTGATGAGCTATTATTCTAGAGTTGTCATGTGGTTATGAACTATTCCTTTGCATTGACACATGTTCATGGAGAAAAGTAAGAATATAATAAAGAAAGAGAAAAGAAATATATAAAGAAGTAACTTCCAACCTTCATCACAACAGGTATAAACAAATTTAGTGACTCTTCACCCCCTCTAAGGTTACAAACATTTATCTCTTCATCACATATCCCATTTCTTATCTATAAACAAATCCATAAAACATTATCTTTTCAGTCCTGGTGTCAGCAGAAAGTCCATAAAGGATTGCCAGAAATAACAGCATATCTTCTTTTAAACTTGATCAAATAAACCAACTTTATATTCCTTCCTTTTACTTCTAACAGTTTTAGTCTTTAGTTCATTCAAATATTGTCGTAGGATTTGATTTCTCTTCATTCTTCTTTGCCCCATCACACAGAATTCTTCAAGGCTTTAACAAGCCTCTTTTGTAAATCCAATAGGAAAAAATTATCCAGGTCACTCTCTTGGTCTGTCATTTGTATTTCCCTTTTAAATTTTAAAACCCTAGCCAGTTTCTTTTGTAGATCCAGTGAAACATCTTTTTCTAAATCATTATCTTGGCCTGTCAGTTGTAAATCCACTTTTGATACCATCTCTACCTTGTTAGATAAAATTTGTTCTACATCTGTCATTTCTCCAATGACATCTTTTTGGATATTCTTACTTTTCTTTTTCTTCTCTCTTTTTTCTTTTTCCTTGCATTTTTTACTCCTTCCTGTTCTCTTTTCTTTCTTTAAATTTAGTTGTTATTAGATTTTACTATTATAATCAAAATTCTTAATACAATTATATGGACACATGTTCATGGCTACCATCAAATTCTGATAGGGCCAATCCTGGGCATAAATATACCATTACTGCACATATTTGTACAGAAATTTCTCTGGAAGAGACCAGCCACAAACCATTAAGGCATTAAGGACTTCACTGGAGATGCTGCATCCTTTGAGTAATTAACCACACCATGCCTTGATTGGCATAACAGTTAGGCACATTTTAAAAGCCACTTATTTGACATGTTTATCATTGTCCCTAGAAAACAAATCTGTGCTACTATAACTGCAATGCTGTAGACACTTATTTGGAAGACCCGTTGAACTCAATGGACCTTAGAGTATCCATGTAAGTTTGCACTGTAAAACAGAAATATATACTTGGTGGGCCTGAAAAAATTATGCATCATTATTACAGTTCTGTACATTTATGTGCATTAGACCTTTGAGACAAAAGGCTGGAAAAAAATATTACATAGCACAGGAATTCATTAGCTTGGTTTCTACTCTGTATCAATGGGACAGAAATCTTTTTAATGATGTTTCTTTTTCAGTCATAATAACAGCTAGAGCCAGAGCTTGGGAAAGCAAGGACCATCTACTCTTGTAGTAAATATGTGACAATTTAGCCCCATCTTTGGAGATTCTTTTCATCTAATTATCTGGATTCACAGAATCAGACCATATGATACTTCTTGTCAAAATTATTCTTTACTTTTTAGAGAAATGACATCTGAAATCTCCTTATTTACTGTATCATCCTGAATTTGTGGCCTAAGCTAAACAAGTGAATGTTTTGTGTGGGCCAAAAAAGCACTCAGAAAATCCCTGCTAAATTGTTAAATAACATCACCTCTGGCTTTGTTTTCGTTCTGTGGTAAAAGTACACTTTTCTGAAAAATAGCAGCATATCAGATCTTGTATGAAGAAACTGAGGCAATAGAATTTGTCCACTGAGAGCTAGCTGACCTTAGGGATTCAGACTTCAGCTAAGAGGAGCATCTTTCAATTCTGTCCATAATATTCCTGCAAGCAAACAGAAGATAAAGCAATTGTCATCAATTTTGCATCTCTCTACAGCAGTTTGTATGATGTTTTCCAAGAGCAAATTTTAGTGGGACAGGGATCTGCAGAGGGAAAGACAAAAAGTGAAATTGCTTTCTTCCCCATTCCATCAATGGAAAAGCTCTGGTATTTAAAAAAGTTTCAGACAAAATATGACTTTCTATCCATGGGGGAGCTGGGGATGGTGACGGCCGACAGGAAGCTCTGGCGTGGGCTGGTCCATGAAGTCACGAGGAGTCGGAAGCGACTGAACGAATAAACAGCAACAACTAAATGGTCACCATCTCACTTGTTCTTGAGTCTCCAAATAGGTTGGGGTTTTTTTGGGTTTTTTTTTTTTTTGCAAATGGTCACCAAATAATAAACATTCTCATTCATTCATGGGTCCCTAACTGGTTGAGTCATTTTTTTCTATACTCTTACCTTATTGCTACATATCCATTCAAGAAACCTAATAGAATAGTTTTCCCCAGATAGTAATCATTGCACAAATTTTCTCAAAGGTGATTTCTGATTCTTCCATTATCAACATTCAATGGAGTACAACATATGCTTATCATCATGGATTCCTACGTTCATTCAGACCCACAACAACACAGGTAAAGGTAAAGGTTCCCCCCGCACAGTTGTGCAGTCGTGTCCGACTCTAGGGGCCGGTGCTCATCTCTGTTTTTTAGCAGAAGAGCCAGCGTTGTCCGAAGACACTTCCACGGTCATGAGGCTGGCATGAGGCACGCGGAACGCTGTTACCTACCCACTGAAGTGGTACCTATTAATCTACTTGCATTTGCATGCTTTCGAATTGCTAGGTTGGCAAGAGCTGAGGTGAGTGCGGGAGCTCACTCCGTCACGCGGGACTAGGGATTCGAACCTCCGAACTTGTGATCTTACCCGCTGAGCCACCACGCCCCACAACAACATACATGGCACCAATTCATACTTATGATATACATTTGAATTCTTTCTTTAATAATTAACCCTGCATATTCATTTCCCTGCATGTATTCTTCAACTCTACTCCAGAACACCAGACATCCTACATTCAGATTTATTACAATATTTCCCTTTTTCTTACAAGCACCACATATCTAATTTTTTAATTCTTTCCTATATTTCATTCATTACTTCAAGCTTTTTACCACTTATTGTTCTCTCATTCCAAATCATAATTTTCCATATGCCATGGTCATTGCCATTTTAATACAGAGGTCTTGATTGATGTCTGCCACTGCATTGTGGCTTTGTTGAAATGAGGCTTTCAAATAACACTTTTACTAAGAATGTAAAGTTTATATTAACAGTGTCGGCCATACTTGTACCGCATGTAGCATTCCTTGCTAACAGTAAGGACAATACCAGACAGTTTTGGCACATTTATTTTTATTATTGCAATATGCAATATGTCTCAAGTACAAGCAAAGACCAGTTTTACCCCAAACTAGAAAGTAAATCATTTTCACAATTAGCAATTGTATGGATGGTTTCTCAAAGAAAAAAAAAGCAGAAGAGGCTTGACCCAGATCTGGATGAAGGAGCGGCTACTCTTTCCAATAGGAAAAATGTTTTCATTAATACAAGAGGGAACTTTCCTTTAGTATAGGCATGGGGCCCTGATTCACAGTGGGAATACACAATTAGGCATAGTTATTTCCAATACAAATTGGACTAGTTATTTACTTTTTAAAAACCTGTTCATATTGTTGTTGTTTGGGTGAATGTCATCAGCTATTGTCTAGTTTGGCTCTTACTGGGTATATGTCATTTATAATTGTGATGAACAGCCAGGATAAAATACTGTAGCCTCCCTTCCAAACTAAATGCCAGACACCATTTAAGTCTGAATATATATCTTCTTCTAGGCATGAACTTTGGCACACACATGCAAGAAGTTTCACTCTCCTCCTAGATAGAGGAAGAAATAATAATAAAAGCTGGAGAAAGGAAATTTTTAAAAAATGTCTAACAGTTAAAATGGGAGAAGTTGAAGAAGATTGTGCAACCATTCCTAAACTCCCGAAAGATATTGTTGAAAGTACAAATTTCCAGAATACATGGAGGATGAGGATCCTGACCACTTCCTGGACAATTTTGAAAAGACTTGTGTGTGAGGGTAGCCCCCTTCCATCCCTCATGCTAGACAAGTTCAGATGCTCAATCAACATTCCGTCCAATTGAGGCATGACTGAGGATAACTTAGAAAAGGGCAGAAAGCTCACTCAAACCCTTCCTTTTGAGCTAATGGGAAAAAGCTTTGTCTGCTTTTAAAACAAAGGCAGAAGCTGTGTACCGAGGGCTCGGGAAAGGAGCTTAGTCATGAGCCTCTGATAAAAGGCTACAATTTACAAGAAACTGAACAAGTCCAGCAAAGCAAGAAGAAAGGTTTTGCCTTAGGGAAATTCATTTACCTCTGAAAGGATAGGTAAAAATGTTTCACTAGAAAGACTACTAGTAGATAAGATGGAGATTATATTTACTATGACTGTGTGTGCATGTTAAGTCTGCTTTATTGTCTCTGGTGTTTAATTTTCTCAATGCCAAATTTTGTATCTCAGACACATCATATGGTCTTTACAGCATTTAATATTTTCCTGTGTACTTTTCCATTGGAGGTTCTTTGAGTGAACCTTAGAGTGATTTTCCCAGCTCTTTATTTTATTTCTTCTACCCATTGATTGTTATAAAAGTATAAAGTTAAAGTTATAGAGGGAGCCTTATCTTTTGTTTTGTTTTTTCTTATTTTTAATATATCTTGATTTTATTTATCTCTTGTGAGATTGGTCTATCTCCCAAAGGGGAGATGTGAAAAAGGCTGATTTCCCTATCCAAATGCCTTAACACTACAGCACCCGGAGGTGGAACTATAGAATTTATTTGTTTTTCCTCTCTTTTTCCTCTCTCTCTCTCTTAATATACCAGAAGAATAACATAGGTTGGGAGGGTTGTATTTCTCTCACATGCTGGAATGACAAGTAAGATATTCCCTGGAAGATGGATTATAGCAATAGTAAATACCAAGCTGCTACATTAAGGCAGAAGACAGTGTGTAGACCCAGGGGGCTTTTGGGACCCTATGGACTTAGCAGTGATGCTACAATTTCCCCTACAAGATGGGAAAAACTCAGTATATGTAGCTCTTGAGAGCATGTTGGTGACTCAGGATGATATGAATAACTATTCGGTATTCAAGACCATGATGAAGTCATGGCTAAAACTGACAGCAGAATATACCAGAAGGAACTTCAAACTTCATGATGGAAAGCACTTCATTCTTAGCAGATCTTCACCTACAAAGTAGGGAAACATATGATACTTGGTGGGACTGTACAGGAGCCACCAGCTATAGTAATGCCAAAGGATGATTCTTAGTTAAAATTTCCTATGGTTCTTGCTAACGAAATGTCTTTTTTATTAGTACCAGGTCAAATGATTCACACATTGTAATATAGTAGTCTGATTTAAGACATGTGAATAAATTCCATCTGTCTGTTTATTTTAATTAATTTATGAAGATATTTGTCTCAATACTGTGGTGATGAACAATAATTCTAAGTATTCAGTCACAGAATGCAGTGAAAAATTCCTGCATAGACTGAAGAAGTTAAAATGCCTGGTCAAACAAAAGTTGTGTCTTGGTGCCACAATGACTGAAGGTCTGCGGTGTTAGTCACATTTCTATGAGTGATTATTCCACAAATGGGTACCATAATGACAGACTCTTTTTTACCTGATGCATAACAAATATCATATAAATTAAATTTACATTTAGACCATTATTATCTTCTCTGTCTTGCAAAAGTTCTTCAAGATCTTATACACAGAAAGCCAAGATCCTTTTCATTTCATAGTACAGAAATGACAGGTTGAAATTGGGTTACCAATCTACAGGTTTTCTTTTTAATTTGTTGCTTTTCCCTCTGATTGGCAGGGGAGCTATGAAACTGTTTTAGGCTGCAAAGCTATATCCTGGGTATTTATGTAGGCATGTATAGCATTGTGCTGTAAATGTATTATGGTGGTTGAAGGATATAGAGGAAAGAAAGTGATGTATTGCAATGTCTTATGATTTAATCCTGGTCATTTGCACTGCTTTAATCCTTCTAATCAATTTGATTGGCTGAAGCAGAATAGAAGGAAGGACATACTGTAACTGTTGTGGCTGTTGTCATCTGGGAATCTCTAGTGGCCGTCAGGGGCTCTGCTCCACAAGTGTCCGGATGTGAGACTTTGTTCTTCAAATTGGGCTCCCGAGAACAGTTGGAAGTGTTTCTATTGTACCAGCCTCTCTGCCTGAGCTGCTGGAGGCCATCTTGGGGTTGGGGGTGGAGTTCCCCAGGCTTATGGTTCTAGGGGACTTCAACCTGCCCTCCCTGGGATGGTCCTCGGAAGCGGCTCAGGAGTTCATGGCCACCATGGCGGCCATGGGCCTGTATCAGATTATCCAGGACCCGACTCGAGACAGTGACCTCACTCCACATTTAGTTTTCTTGTCAGAGCAGTGGCAATGTGATCTGAGGGGAGAATTACATCTTTCCCCTTTGTCATGGTCAGATCATGCCCTGGTGACCTTGAGATTCTCCTATGCCGCCCCCCTCCACAGGGAGGCTGGACCCATTTGATTGGTCCATCCCTGGTGACTGATGGACCCGGCAGGGTTCCAGAGGGAACTGGGGGTTATACCCGAGGATCTGCTGCATGGTCCAGAGGAGGCTCTGGCTGCTGCCTGGAAGGCGGCTGGGGCCTTGAACAGAATTGTGCCTGTGCGGCCTCTCTTGTCCCATTGAACCTGACACTCCCCGTGGTTCACCGAGGGGTTGAGGGTTCTGAAGAGGATTAAGAGACACCTAGAGTGCCGCTGGAGGAAGACAAAGGCCGAATCTGACCGAATACAAGCTAGAGCTGCTATTAAGGCCTACCTTGTGGCGGTAAGAGTGGCAAAACGTCAGTATTTCTCCGCTCTTATTGCATCCATGGAATGCTGCCCGGTGGCCCTGTTCAAGATCACCCAATCCGTTTTGGGGAAAGGGGATCCAGAAATCAATCTACAGGGCCGTGCTGAGGAATTTTCTGGGCATCTGCAGGATAAAATCGCTCGGATTCATTCCAAGTTGGACTCCGAGCGTGAGACAGGGTCTGAGGAGATACCCAGTGAATGTTCTTATCCTGTTATCTGGGAACAGATTGACACAGTTTGACCCAAGGAAGTGGACAGGATCCTCCGGACTATAAATGCCACCACTTGCCAATTAGATCCATGTCCCTCCTGGCTGGTGAAAGCAGCTTGGGAGGTGACATGTGGCTGGGTCCAGACAATGATAAATACATCCTTGAGAGGGGGGGTGTTCCTGGCAGCTTTTAAGGAAGTGCTGGTGTGCCCCCTCCTCAAGAAACCATTGCTGGACACTACTGTACTGAACAATTTTCATCCAGTCTCCCACCTCCCCTTTTTGGGGAAGGTGATTGAGAAAGTGGTGGTGTTGCAGCTCCAGATTCTGGATTCTGGATGAAATGGATTATCTAGACCCCTTTCAGTCAGGTTTCAGGCCCGGTTATGGGATGGAAACAGCATTGGTCGCACTTAAGTATGATCTGTTGCAGGAGCAGGATGGGGGCAGTGCATCCATCCTTGCTCTTCTGGACCTCTCAGCGGCTTTCGATACCATCGACCATGGTATCCTTTTGGGGCGACTCAGGAAGTTGGGGGTAGGCCGCATGGTTCTGCGCTGGTTCACCTCCTTCCTCCAGGGCTGGTCCCAATCAATATAGATAGGGAGCGAGAGATCTGGCCCGCGGCCCCTTCTTTGTGGGGTGCTGCAGGGCTCGGTACTCTCTCTGCTCCTTTTTAACATCTACATGAAACTGCTGGGTGAGATCATCCGTCACCATGGGATGAGATATCATCAATATGCCGATGATACCCAATTATACATCTCCATCCCGGGTGAGATAAGTGATGCCGTGACATCCCTTTCCAAGTGCCTGGGGGATGTGGGGGCCTGAATTGGGAACAACAGGCTTTGGCTGAACCCTGATAAGATGGAGTGGCTGTGGATTAATGGCTCCTCGGTATCTGGGAAATTGTCATCTTTAGTTCTGGATGGGGTTGCACTGCCCCAGACAGACCCAGTGCGTAACTTGGGGGTCTTCCTGGACTCATGACTCCTGTTCAAAGAGCAGGTGGCAGCCGTGCCAGGAGGGCCTTTGCTCAACTTCATGTTGTGCGCCAGTTACGCCCTTTCCTGGAACAAGAGGCCCTTCGAACGGTCACTCATTCCCTCATTCCTGGAATGAGAGGCCCTTCGAACGGTCACTCATTTGCTCTACATGGGGCTACCCTTGACGAATATCCTGAAGCTACAGCTGGTCCAGAATGCAGCTGCATGGGCAATCTTAGGTGCCCCAAGGGTGGCACATGTAATACCTTTGCTACGCGAGCTGCACTGGGTTCCAGTTTGCTTCTGGGTCCAATTCAAGGTGTTGGTTATGAACTTTAAAGCTCTACATGGCATGGGTCCAGAGTACCTGACTGTCTCGTCCCCATTACATCGACCCGCCCCACCCGGGCATGCAGAGAGGGCATGCTACGGACCCCATCTGTAAAAGAATTCCATCTGGCGGGGTTGCGGAAGCGGGCCTTCTCTGCAGTAGCTCCTGCCCTCTAGAACATTCTTCCCCCAGAGATAAGACAGGTCCCCTCGCTCCTGGACTTCCGAAAAAAACTAAAACTATGGTTTTGTCAGCATGCCTGGAGCGGGAGGGAGAGTGGTTACTCTTGGGGATGGCTAGTTTCCTAGAATGGCCCTAAAGTTCCCCTTTCACTCACAGACTGATAAAGAACTCTTAGCCATCTGGATTTTAATTCACATTATATTTTTACTGTTTATTTATATTCATTTTATTGTATTTGTACTGTATAGCAGTTAATTATATTTTTATTGTAAACCACCCAAAGTCCCTCCTTGGGGGGAGATGGTTGGTGATAAATTCAATAAATAAATAAAATAAATAAATAACTATTTGTGATGGTGTGATAAGCATCACAGGAATACATTGGCTTAAATGGAGGGTAATATTTTGAATATTGTGTGCTGACACAGCTACAGATGGGACTGCTTTATATAATTCTGGCTATTTATGTTATCTTATATACTTCTCTCTATAAAAATAGACAATCTACAATGATTTTACCATGCAAATTCTAATAACATTGGCAATGAGGACCATAAACAAATTTCTGAAGAAAAAATCCAAGTGCTGACAATATTTCTCCCTGCACCCAGCCTGATGTGCCCATTCACTATGATATTTTAAAATTATGGAATAGTGGGAAACCATGTTATTTGAACACAAAAGGTTAATTTGACGTTCTCCTGACAGACCTAATTTTGATCATGATTTGAATCAACCAGATTTTTCCAACACAATATATGAACATTTTGGTGAAATAATCTTTCGTGCATTAGAAAACCTGCACTGGTTGTATTTTATCATGCCTATTAGTCAGCAGTAACGAAACTCAAGCAGCACACTGAAAAAAGTGGGGCTAAGATTAAATATAAAGAAGACCAAAATAATGACAACAGGTATAGTAAGTGGTCTTAGAACTGACAATGAAGATATTGAAGTGGTGGATAGCTTCTGCCTTTTAGGACAGTATCATCAGTAAAGGAACCACCAGTCAAGAAATAACCACAAACAGCACTTGGTAAGGCAGCAATGAAGGCTTTGGAAAAGACATTCAGATGCTATGACATGACTATAGTTACAAAGATCAGAATTATGCAGGTAGTGGTTTTCCCTGTGACACTGTATGGAAGAGAAAACTGGACTTTGAGAAAACAGAACAGAAAAAGTAGTGACACTTTTGAATTTTGGAGTTGGAGAAGACCCCTGAGAATACCATGGATAGCCAGGAAAACAAAAATGGCTCATTAAACAAATCAAGCCTAGGTTCCCACTGAAGGACAAATGACCAGGCTCAAATTATCATATTATGGACACATTATGTGAAGACCTAGCTCTGTAGATAAGTCTATAATGCTGGGAAAGGGGGTAGAAAGGGAAAAAGAAGACAATTAGCAGCAAGGTGGATGGACTTAATTGGGGTACATCATTGGAAGACCTGAAAAGCTAGATCGGTTTTGTCTAAGTGGTCACTAAGAGTCAATATTGACTTGATGACACACAATCATAATCAATTAGTTGGTAGATTGAATACCACTAATAGATTGGATTCTTATTTCCTCAGATCCTTTTTGAACCCCCGACTATCCTCCAGAAAATGGAGGACACTCTATTTACTCATTTGTTGTTGTTGTTAGATTTATATTTCAACTTATCTCCAGGAGCTCAAGACTGCTTACTTAGGGATCTCCATTTTATCCCTACTATCACAACTGTGTGAGATAGGACAGGCTGAAAGAGAATGCCAGGCTCAAACCAGTGAGTTGAAATCATGGGTGAAGATAGACTTGAACCAAGGTCTCCCCAGTTTTAATATACATACCTTTACTACTGCACCAGTCTAGTTCTCTAAAGGAAAATTTAGGGGTGGGGGGAGGGCAAGTGGAGGAGAGCAAAGGAAAATTCCTTTCTACAAGAAGCCCGCTTAAATAATGTTGGATACATCTCTCTCTTGATAGAGCAAGGAGACTAACATCACAAGCTGGGATTTGCTGAATTCCATCCTTAAAAACAATTTAGACTTAAAATGTCCCATGCTGCCCTGATTAGAACTGATTTCCATTTGGGTTCAAAATAACTTACAAGCAGCTGAGATTTATAAAATACTCAAGTCCATGTTTCCAAAGAGATTTGTTGCTAAATCACTTCTAAAACTTGCTATAGGTTTAATATTAAAATTGATTAATTATGCACTCCTATGGCTGTAATAAAGGAAGCTGATTCCTCTAGCACACATACAAATGACTACAAGTAAAACTACAAGTCCTATTCTTGAGTAAATCCTATTGATTTCAAAGGGATTGACTTCCATTCAACTTTTAATCTAATCTTGGCCCTTGATTTTCTTCTCAAAATTGCTTAATATAAGGTACATCTCTGTAGGGGAGAATTCAACCACATTATTCCTACCCAACCCTGCAATATTTATGACTTTATATCTTATGATGTCCTCTTCCACACAAACTTTATTTTCTATTTCTCTTTTTGGGGAGCGTGAAACTAACACGCTTACTTTTCTGTCCATTGCCATTCATTGTACCTTGTTTTGCTTGCTTCCGTATGTTATTTCTCCTTACATTCTGAACATGTCATCCCTGCCAATGCAGATTCTTTGCTAGGGAGCCTATGCAGTAGACTTTACTAAGAAACAGCAAGGAAGTGTTAGCCACCCCTCTCACCAAGATTATATTCTCTCTTAATAGAAGCTGTTGATAGATCCTGTGAGGCTACAACACTTGGGGTGTTGACTTGTAGAATGAAATCCTCTGCACACAAGCACAGCAAAATATTTTGGCGAAAAGTAATTATCGGAAATAGTGACACTAGTAAATTAGTTAGCTGCATTTCAGCATGAAGCTTGAGTTACCCCTGCCCGTTCTTGTTCAAGACCCATCGAAAATCAGCAGTTCAGCTTAATGATGTCACAACATTTGCCAGGCTGTGGGCACTGAAGAGAAGACGTGAAAATGTTCTTACTGAATCAGTTCTCCTCCTCTCACTGAGCACAGTTAAACAGCCCATCTGTCTCACTCACATTGAAACTGTTATCTTTCAAACATCTTTCTATTATTATCATGGGTGGTTCAGAAATGCTTGCCTTAATTTTAGCCTCTGCTCCTGCTATCCAGTTTTGTTGTGTGAGCTTCAGATCTTTGTGAAAGCCTTTAAAATGTTGGCACCAAAATTCCCACAAGGCATGGCTTCTCTTACTGAGATATTTTGAAATCCATCTCTGGCACATTCACCTTGATTTACCCAATCCAAGATGTATATGAGATACAGCTATCCTATTTTTTTAAAAAAAAATTAAATCATAACAAAGATTCCCTCCCCCACCCGCATCCTATGTGTGAATTGAAGAGGATTGGAGACAGATGGGGCTGAAATGATCAGGTTACCTGTTACTAGGGCACATCTGCCAGGACAGTCAATCACTCTGATATTTCTGACAGGTCAATGGAGACTGACTAGGAAAAGCTAATGCAAGGAGGAAAATGGATGAAGAAGATTACCTTCCACCCTGTCTCTTGGGTTTGACTGATCTGAAAGTTGGACTTGAAGTTGGCCTGGCTAAAAAAAAATTCTGTTGGTGGCATATAGAGAGTAGAAGATGCCATTTATGATCTCTCTCCCCAGCTCTTCAGCCTCCCCCCGCCCCATTTTTAAAAATGTAGAGAGGAGAGTACAGCAAGCAAATAAAATGGTGAACTGGATTTCATTAGGGTTATTGAGCTGACAATCAGAGACTTCAAAATTGTATTGGCTTTGCAGTTTCAGAGAGAAGGAAAACAAATTTAACAACACCTCTTTCAGGATAAACTCATCTACAATGACAAGTAAGGAAAATAAAAGGAAAATAAAGGTTAATCTTTGCAAGAAGAATAAAATAATAAGAAATAATAATTAGAAATAACAATAAAAATAGTAAAAGTAGCATATGTCAAAGCTAAACATAAAAGGATCCCTGCACCAGTCTGTGTGTATGTTTAAGACTGATCACTCCATTAATTTGCATTACCCATGTTGTCAGTCTTCTGCTTTCCCCAGCATATTTATTTTCAGATCCACAGTTCTGTAAGCAAAGGTTAATTGTCCTGTGAATAGCTTACATTGGAAGATATTGAATAGTAGGAGGGATTTTCACAGCTACAATCAACTTCCAGATTTTAGTAACATTTTACACAAATGTGTGACAATAAGTACAGTGCTAATTGTACTGCTATTTTAACACACTGGTACCAATGTGGGGTTACTTATGGGACAATAGTGTCTCAAAATAGCACAGCTCCTCCCAAGTAACTAATTAATCAGATGTTAAATGCAAAATCAAATAAGAATCTTTGCTTACAGTCATAAGAATATTCTAATTTTTTTCAAAAAAAAATCTACCTCTCCTGATGATTGATAGACAATCAGACACATGGAGATATATTCACCAGGACTACTGACTGATTTAATGGAATTATATAAATACACAATAGAGTTAGCAACTGAGGCTGTAACACTGTTAACATTGTGGAACAACAATGAAAAATGCTATTGGAGAGCGGGGGGGGAATTACAATCCTTAACAGCATAAAGATACAATGAGTAGCTAGCTATGATTTGTACAAGACAACATACATATCCTTTGTCACTGTACCAAAATACTTCTTTTCTGACATCCTCATCTTTCACCATTGTTTTGAGCGATGACATTGTCCTTTTTATTTACATTCTCTCCTCAGCCTAACCGCAAATGCTCTTGTTACATTTGGCAGCAGATGGTTTGACATACCAGAACAGAAAATGAGTTAATTATTTGGGTTCCAAATAGTAAGATGAACAAATATGTGTAACATTCAGTGGCATGGTAGAAACTAGAAGACTGGGCAGAGGGTCAGGGTTGGGAGAAGAAAAACCAATTTCTTTATAAACAGATCTGGGAAATGACAATTGCTGACAATATTAAAAAGGGACATTCACAGGAACATTTAAGTAGCACAAATTATTTATTTTAATTCAAAAACTATATTTTTGTTTTATATATTTCATTCCTGCCTCCTCCTTTCTTTCTTTTTCCTCACTCTTCCTCCTCTTTTTCCAGGGATTTAATGCAACTCTAAAGCAATAATAGGAGAGCCAGTTTGGTGCAGTGGTTGAAGCACTGGGCTAGAAACTGGGAGACCGTGAGTTCTAGTACTGCCTTAGGCACAAAGCCAGATGGGTGACCTTGGACCAGTCACTCTCTCTCAGCTCTAGGAAGAAGGCAATGGCAAACCACTTCCAAAAATCTTGCCAAGAAAACTGCAGGGACTTGTCCAGGCAGTCTCCAAGAATCAGACACGATTGAACGGTTTAAAAATAATAATAATAAAGAGTCTACTTTTGGAATCTGAAAGGCAAATTATAAATACAACTACACAACCCTGTGACCCAATGGGGCATCCTTCAAGAGGAAGTTAGTGCAGTCTGATGTGACCAGAATGAACATTACATTTTAGGCTGACCATATTTTTTTTACCCCAATGCTGGATGGTCCCGTGATCATCTAAGAAGAGTATGTATCATAAATAGAAAACTAATTGTAGTGGCAAACGAACTTCAATAATAAGTCAATATTTACTTACCTAAACAGATAAACAGAATGACCATGGGCGGGCAAAAAACCAGTGGGATCGGGAGTGACTTCCGGCTTCCTGCTGGCTTCCCCATTGACTTTATTTGTTTGTTTGTTTGTTTGTTTGATTTATCACCACCCAACTCCCTCAAAGGGACTCTGCTTGTGGGAAGCTGGCAGGGAGCATTGGAAATCACAATCATGTGATCGCAGGGATGCTGCAACAGCCACAACTTTGCAAATAAAACTGGTCTGAACATTGTGGACATTTCAATTCCACAGGAGTAATGGCTCCCGGATCTTTTACACATTCTTTAAGTTAGCAGTTTTTAGGTACCTTGATTCAAAAATTGTTGCAATATAATGTACTGTTTGGGCTAACTTGAGGGTAGGAACAGACAAACAGATAAACATAATGAGAGTTTTAGTAGTATATAGATAAGGTTGCAATATTCTAATATTATCCTTCAAACCATTATTTAACTCCTGAGTAATATATATATATATAGAAGGGCAAAAATGGCAGGGCAATTGATGAGCGTGTTTACTTCTTTACCCAGTCTTTCCCTGCAACCATGTCTCTGCTTCCAACTCAAAGAAAGTTCAGGACATTCACACAGGAAGCACAGTGTGATATCTAGAGCCCTAGGTCAGGGGTCGGCAAACTTTTTTTGCCGGGAGCCATTTTGACATGCTCGTGCACATTTTGAAATGGTCGAGAGCCAGGGGGCGGGGTTTGCGGGCAGGGGCCAATCGTGTGGAAGGGGGCGGGGTTTGCGGGCAGGGGCCAATCACGTGGCTTATTGGGGCAGGTGGGAGGCCGAATCTGGATTTTGGGAGGGTCGGGGGAGAACGGGACCTGCCTGGCCTCTCAAGGTGGGGAGGCGAAGTGGGCTGTGTGGCTCGTTGTGGAGGGCTGTGCTTCCCAGGGCCCTTGCTAACAGGTCGGGCGAAGAGGTACAGTCCTGCGCCTGGGGTCCTGGGTCCAAGCCCCCTTAGTGCAGCGGGACGGGCTTCCCAAGAGACCTCGGGGCAAAGGCGGAGCAGCCCCGCGGATGGGAGCTGGGCCAATCGCATGGAAGAGTCGGGGGGCTCATGGAGGGAGGGGGCGCAACCAGCAGGGTTGGAGTGACAGTCCTCCAGGCTCGCCCCGTTCGCCGCCGCAGTCATGGTCCTCCTCGGCGAGCCCGGCCTCCAGAGCGGGGCATGTCTGGCTGGGCGGAGCGGGCGCGGGGGAGCCGCACAGGCGCTGAGGGGGGCGGGCCCGGCGGCAGAGGCAGAGGCCCGGGCCGCCCACCCGCCCTGCCCACCTGCTTGCCTGCCTGCTTGCCTCCCTCCGCGAGGCCCCCCGCTGCCTTCCCGGGATCCGAGCCAGAGAGAAAGGGCGGCGGCGGCGGTGGGGCCACGCTACCGCCACTCGGCATGGGTGGGGCTGCCGCTTCCGCCCGCCCGCGTCGGGCCAAGGAAGTGATGGGGGGCGGGAAATGAGGCGGGCGGCGACGACAAGCGGCGTGCTTCAGGGGAGCCGCCGCCGCCGGGTGGGTCCCCTCAGGGCGGGTGGAGGCAGGCGGGCAGCCGCTCCTCCTTCTCTCCTGCCGGCGGAGGAGGAGGCGGCAGCGGCGTCCTCTTCCTCGCCGCCCGGCTACGGATCGGGTGGCAGACAGAGAGAGAGAGCCAGAGCTGAGGGGCCAAAGAGCCAGATCTGGCTCAAGAGCCGCCATTTCCGACCCTTGCCCTAGGTGCACATCTGCCTCTAACTGCCATTAGCAATGAATGAGTTTCTTTAATATGCATGAGGTATGCAACGGAATATACATTCTTCTGCCCATTTCACTGAAAGGAACACAGCTGTATATTTGGACATGCCTCGACTTTATGCCCGCTCCTAAGAGGATATGTATTTGCTTGTGGTTCTGTGCAGACCTCCCTAGCTCCTTAATAAGGACACTGCTCCAGGGCCATCCAGATGAGCTTTGCTATTCAAGGAAGCCCCTGACTTTAGCAGAGTCAGCTATAGTTGTAGTCGGCAACCAGCTGTAAATGTCACACTGTTCCAATCCAACCAGTCCAAGGGAAAAGGAAGCTGTGATGTAGTCTAATCTTGACAATAGAAACGTTTACAGTGGGATTCATATTGCAGGTGCTTCCAAGATGATCCATTTTTCCTCTGAAAGGATGATCAGGTATGGGGATAGTCCATATTTGGCTTTAAGCAAACAAAGTGTAGAAAGCTCCACCTATGCTCGTGATGTCATTATATCACTGGCCATACTCAGGAAGGATCCAACAGTAGACTATGGCCCACAGGCCAAAACTGATTGCTTATTTGACTTTTGAATAATTTTAGTTCACTTCTCCCCCATTGTCATCACATGTACAGTCCTTCTCTTTGTCTTGCCAGGCCAAAGCCAAACATGTCTTTGGCAACCATTCAATTGTTTTTCTCCAAATGTACCCATTGGCACTTACCTAGCCACTCAATTTCAGTGTTACCCCAATTCCTCAAGAGTTCTGACATTCATTTCCCCTGAATTTTCCAGGGACCTGAACAGCATGGACAGTTTGCTTCATTTCCAGTGGGGCACCATGGATATGCTTAACATCAACAGCTAATTCTGCCTATTCTGTGACAGAGCCCAGACTACAAAACAACTTTGCACTGGAGCTGAAGCTGGTTCCTCCTTGTTATTCCCAAAAGGGACTTTACAGTTTCTTTTAACCGTACTTTTATTTGTATTTCTTTGTGGCTACAACTTATAGGTAGTAGACTTTTACAGATTTCTAGCTTGGTTTTAATGATCTTGCCTATGAATATTTATAAGCCTCCTAGAGCACAAATGGAAGTGGGGGTGTATAAAACATTAAAATAAATAAATCCATGGAGAAGCTAAGTCAGAGAGAAATAACATACTGCTGCTTTCATAGAAAGCTAAATGAGCTTTAAATGTAGATTCAGGAGAGGCTTCCATGCTTTACCCACATAGAATCATCACCATCTCATGCTTGGTTGGTCAAGCATTCCACTTTTCTCCTAAAAAGCAAATCTGAAAAAAAGAACAGGGGAAGATTTTCAAAAGCTCTAGTATATAATCATCTTATAGCAATGAGAGGAAGTATATAATACAAAATTTCAGAACTGTGCAACGTCTTGATCATCCTATTTTTAAAACCATTTTTGCTCTTTTGACTTATAGGTCCCTATAGCTCTTCTCTGAAGGGATCCAGTTATTTGTGTTCTTTTTTTCTGCATTGCTCCTCCATTTTACTGCACCTTACTCTTTCTTTTCTGATTTTGCTTGGATGGCTATTTTCCCCAGCTAAAAAACATTATAATTCTTTTTATTCTGGGGACTCCCCAGAGATATCCCTGGAAAACTTTGCTAGTAGATACTTGATGTGTGTTTGTCAGTGAAAGCTTGTCTGAAGATGGAAGAGTCTGTTCTACTTTATTATTTACTAGGTTTGTACCCCACTTTTATTTTGTAGAAGTCAAGGTGGTGTATATAATGCTGTCTCCTCCTATTTTCCCCATAGCAACAACCCTGTGAGGTGAGTTGGGCTGAGAGAGAGTGACTGGCACGAAGTCACCAGCTGGCTTTCATGCCTAAGAGAGGATTAGAACTCATGGACTCCAGTGCTGAATTCCACTCCAGCACTTTAAGCACTACTTTAAACTGTTGTGTATGTTTAATTTAATACACCAGTATGAATTTATGCCACTGTTTAAAATCCCTTAGCAGATATATCCTACAAAGTGTCCTTGAATTTTGATCATACTCTGGTAATGATGACCTACTTTGAGACTGCATCTCCTAACATACCTAGCTACAAGATACCATGATGGACACTTTAATCAGCAGTGCTGAAAGAAAATTCAGCAACCAGTTTAGCCAGTTTATAAATGGAAGAAGGGGACATGCCCTTACCCTTTGTCTAAGGAAGGAAATATCTTGACACAAAGCTAATACAAAGTTACCTTGTATTGCGTCATAATGTTTTTCTTTTTATCCAACAGTATTGGTTCTGGCTGGTTTTGGGTAGGGATTTTCTCCAGTCTTGCTGCCACAGACCATTTGATCAGGAGCTCAAAGATTAAATTTAGGGATCTTTTGCACATGGTTATCTGAATTGTCACCCCACCCCACCCTGCCAACCCAACCATCCATAGTCAGTAGAAATTAACTCACACAGCAGCTCATGAAGTCCTTCCAGAAAAGGAAGGAGACTCTATTATTCTTGGGACAGGAATAGTGTGTCCTTCTTTTCACATAAGTTCAAAAGTAATATTAAAGCCACAAGGATCTTCTTCGCTGAATTTGGGAACAGTAAGAAGCTTTGGCAGTTGAAGTGCTCTCTAAAGAACCAAATCATTCAAAATCTATGTGAACCAAAATTGAGAAATGTATCTCATCACCACAGAATGACAGCATCAGCTGTCATTAGGGGGCGTGGTGGCTCAGCGGGTAAGACGCCAGGCTTGTCGATTGGAAGATCGCAAGTTCGGAGGTTCGAATCCCTAGCCCCGCGTGCGGAGTGAGCTCCCGCACTAGCTCCAGCTCTTGCCAACCTAGCAATTCGAAAGCATGCAAATGCAAGTAGATGAATAGGTACCACTTCGGTGGGCAGGTAACAGCGTTCCACGTGCGTCATGTGGCCACATGACCGTGGAAGCGTCTTCGGACAACGCTGGCTCTTTGGCTAACAAACGGAGATGAGCACCGGCGCCTAGAGTCGGGCACGACTGCACAAATGTGCGGGGGGAACCTTTACCTTTACCTATCTCATCACCAGAGAATGACAGCATCAGCAGTTCCTACAGGACACATGATCAGCATTATTTGATGCAGGTTTTAGATTGCCTTATGATGTTAGGAAGAGCATGGGATGCACAGAAATAGAGTAGCATTCTGTTGTTGGTGCCCTGCTTGTTCTGCCATGATTCATTCCTCACACACACACCTCAAACTGGCATGAAAGCTCTGGGTTATTTTTTCAACACTTAAGAAAAGGTACCATCCCCAGCCAATGTGAATGGAAGGTGGTGAGAATGTTAAATATGTTTTATTGTCCTTGATTCAGAGATAATTTGACTTGTACAAATTATGAAAACTATAGCCTATATATTTTAATCTGGAGCTAAACCCCACTGAACTCAGTGGACTTCCTTTTAAGTGGACATGTATAGGATGCATGCAGAAAAGTTCTCTTTATTTCAATAGGTCTGGAATGCAGTTATATTTCAGTGGATTACTCCTACTATGCTGAGTATCATCTCACAGATATTGGACAGATGCAACATTTAAATGAAAGAACTGTAAAAGTAAGGTTTTCTTACACTGTCTGGTAAATTAAATTTCACTTCAAGAACACGAATAAAAAAGGCATCAATTGTATCCAAACACATATGTTTAAGAAGCAGAAACAATTTGCTCTAAATTTATAAATTATATTGTACTCTTTTTAAGCAGCTATTTGTCTGAGGAAGCTGAGCCATCTCATTTTTAATTATTATAAAAAGGTAAGATTTAGCACTATTTTCCTCAAATTAATCAAAATCTCTATCTCCTTTTTATTAGTGATAGAAACAGAAGCAGGCAACTTGGAGTGTTTATATTTTCAGAGATGTGTGACCATATTTCTCTATCCCTGTAGGTTCTGTTTATTAAATTACATTTTTAGTCCAGGCTTTCTCCACAGAAGCTTAAGGTGATTGTTGCCATTCCTACTGGGATTTTGATGTAACGTTTACATTGTAACCAAAGATTTCTTTGCATCACACATGACCAGACATAATTACATCTAAGTGGCAGCACCTTGTTCTATTTCAACTATTAAAAATTGTGACTGGGGGCATTTCTATCTGCCTATACATTCCTTTTTCTTTGTTTTCTTTTAGCATTCAGCTCAAGGAATTCAAAAGCTTGCTCTTCCTTGCAAAAATTTGGCCGATTCTATTGTAGTGTTAGCTTTGGATTTGGGTAGAAATGGCATTAATGTGGTTGTCATGACTTGTGTTTTAGAGGGCCTTTTCATTGGGGTATCTGAGTTAGTCTCTGATAGCTAAAATAATAACAATTTAAAAAAATTCTTCATGGCAACAGAAATCTAACAAATGTATTTTGTGAACTCAGTTTTGAGAAGCAATGAAGTTACAATAGAGTCGGACTGGGGATAAAAGCTAAGTTCTCTAGCAGACCCCATTCATTGAGCTGATTGATTTTCAAGTCCCTTCTACTGGCTTATTTGTGGTTTAGCAATACTATTGATTTTGGAGAGCTCAGACTTTTCAGCCAATTTTGTGTGGAAAGAAAATTGGTGAAACAGCACACTTCAGCTGCTAAATATCTTAGGGCTGAAAATGAAACAGATGCCTGCAAAGCCATTGTACTGTGTCTCTATTTATGGCTGACAGCGTAAGAGTCAGCTGAAGAGGGAAATTGACTGCACTGGTAGGTTATTGATACCTGTGCCATGTCTATTTATTATTTACCAGCCATATACCTTTTGTAACAGACAAACTTGGACTTCAATATGATTACCAAGAATATATTTATGACTGACTTTTACAGCTCTTAAGCCATGCATTCCTCAGTTGGTTAATCTGAAAATAATTTTAATACGCTAATATCAAAATGCTGATTTGCCAACATAAAAACATGCTCAGTCAAATACTCGGACATAAAATTTAAAGTATAAAAACCTGACAAATTGAATTGTTATCATTCAGCTGGAAGTCATCGATGGATCCTCAAAAACATCTGCAAAGCCACTTCTGAAGTCTTAAGATGTATACCAGGTTTGGTATGGCATGCTTAGGGCTACACTCCATAAGGACCATTTGGGAAAAGAGTTTCATGAATTATGTAAGCATGAAATTAAAGGCATCTACTTTTCCCCTAAATCCCCCGAAATTACCAAAACGTGTGAAACAGGGTCTCGATTTAGGGGCCAACTTGCTCTGGCATTGGCAGCAATGTGCCCTATATGGTTTCTGGGCTTTTGTTAATTTTCCCACCCTTGCTATAAATCCTCAGAGCCCTTTTAGAGTTGCCACCACATTTCTAATGTTACAAAAAGAGCAATTATTAAATCCATGAGGAGTTCATACTAATTTTATTTAATTAATTTACTATAAGCCCAAATCAAATTAAATCAAATTTAGACTTTATGTTGGCCTTACCATGGACCCACCTGCCCACAAACTATTTAAACGGCAAAATTGACCCACAGTGCCAAATAAATGCTCTGCATTCTTGCCCTAAACTTAACAAAACAAATCTATTTGTGTCCAACCTTCTTCTGCAAATTATCAAAGAGTATAGCTCATATGCTTCTTAGCCAGAATATCCTATACTGGAACTTAAGATAGTGATCAGTTTTACCAGAT